>JAWJWE010000004.1:0-4800000 GCA_037055365.1 Polyplax serrata
TCTCCTGTTCATTAACAGGAATCCGACATTCCAACAAATTATCATGGGGCCAACTCAATTCGTACTTCTTGAGTTGTGTTCATGTCGTAAATATTTCCTTGTCCTTTTTGTCTCATCTGTTTTCCTAAATCAAATAATTTTACAACCATACCATTCAAATGACAAATTCAACCATTTTGTCCATTCAAATAGCCATGTTGCAATCTTATCTCCTTCCCACACTGATTGGTCCTAGCTCTCCTTTTCATCTCCTTCAGCATTTTCAGCGCACGTGTGGTTTTTTAGCCTTAGTTGTTATCTAACTCGGTTCGAGTGAGTAACAATTATTGCTCAAAGAACTCTTACCACTGATGATGCCAGCAGCTGGGAAAGCTGGCGAAACGTTTGGGAAGGCGGGTAACCCCCGTCGCCAAAACAGGACACGGTGTTTTACGACAAAGAATAACGATAAGTATAAATGTGTACGCCGTGAAAATTTAAACTCGATCAAGAAATAAATTATCTAAAGGCCGGTAAACAAATAAAACTAAGAAGCCCATTGACGGCCTTAAATTCTTTCGTCGATGAGAAAGGAATTGTTCGAATCGGCGGTGGACTAAAACATTGGGACATCTCATTTCAACAAAAATATCCTATCGTCTTACATTGCAAAGAATTTCTTTGTACCTTAATCTTGCGACATATACATAATAAAATGTTGCATTGTGGGACACAACAACTGTTGTCGACAGCTAGATTAGAATATTGGATATTAAAGTGACGGAGCCTGGCAAAACAAACAATCAGAAAATGCATGGTGTGTTTTTTAAACAAACCAAAGTCAGTGACTTACATGATGGGGAATTTACCATCAACCAGGGTGAACCCAAGTTTCCCTTTTCAACATGTGGGAATTGATTACGCTGGTCCATTTCTTATCAAAGACAGATTTACACGCAACGCCAAAACAATCAAATCTTATGTTTGCCTGTTTATATGTTTGTGCACCAAAGCAATGCATTTGGAAGTTGTCTTGGATCTAACCACATCATCTTTTATATCAGCCCTAAAAAGGTTCATAAGCCGACGAGGGAAACCACTCCAACTTTTTTCAGATAATGTCAAGACATTCATAGGTGTCCACAAAGAAATACAACATCTTTATCAGTTCTTGCAGAAGGAGAACAACACCATTTCTAATTCCTTAGGCAACGAAGGAATTAAATGGAGCTTCATTCCTGCAAGAGCTCCTAACTTCGGCGGAATTTGGGAGGCAGGAATAAAAAGTGTAAAACATCACTTAAAACGGGCAACTGCCAATGCACACTTTCACACTATGAGGAATTTGTAACCATTTTGTGCCAAATTGAAATGATCCTCAACTCTCGACCTTTATCCCTTCTGTCTGATGATCCTTCTGATCCAATACCTCTAACACCTGGGCATTTCCTCATTGGACGATACCCAGTTTCACTGTCAGTCTTCCACATGTGCTCTTCAATATAGCATGTAATAGTTCAATGACTTTCTTCTCTTCTTGGCAATTACCAAAGTTAAACTGATCACACAGTTTGTCAATGATCGCCCTGGTATTCCCCACATTACTTTTGTCAACTAAGTTTAAATGGTACTTTGAGATGATACTTGCTAATTCACTTGTTCTGATTTCTTCTATTGGATGACCTATGTTGATTATTTACTAATTTAAAAATGATATTGTTGTTCCACCTGTTGATTACATTATGTTAACCACATATGAAACTTTAGTATGAAGAACATAATTATACATTTTTTGGAGGGAAAGCCATTACGAATTGTAAATAATATTTGATCACGAAAGTTTAATGAAACCAAATTTAATGAAATTCTGAAGCTTATAAAAAATAATTTTGAAAATAATTTTTGTTTTGCTGAAATTGAAAATGTGTTGGTGTTTACATTAGACAAAAATTTATTCTTTCACTTATGTAGCACAAAATTTCAAGTGGTCCTCCGAGTTTACTAGGCGCTGTTTGAAAGCTCGATAAATATGACGCATTAGCAAAAATGTTACATAAAATCAAGGCAACTTCCTAAATAAACTAATTTTGAGTGCACCGCGACTCCATGACGGCACACAATTTTTGTGTAACTTGCAAAGTATTATCTTACCATCTATCTAAGTATCTTACCAAGTTTTTCAATGTGCATCAAAGATATCATTTTATGTGAAAATTAAAGTTGCCTGAAACATTAAAAATAAAGAATCATAACTTCTGGCGCGAAGCCGTACATCGTATGAAACACTTGAAACCCGTAACCGTTACGATTGAAACCGTCTTCGTAAAACCATTACATCGAGTGAACTTATAAATAAGTTGTATCTTATTTATAAAATAATGGCGTCAGAAGTGACAGTTTTTCCACCTTCCAGTTACTCCTGGTCGTAGTTTAACAAGTTCCGCTTTGCATAAAACATTTTATGAAATGTTTACCGTGATGAATACAGACAATTTGACGATTTTTGAAACTTTACCGAAGAAGTCCACCTTGTAGAAAATGAAAACGTTTGCTTTATTTAGTTTGCTTTTCCAATTCATCATTACTTAATTTATTATACGAACAAAAATTGTAACAATTTCTACTTTCTTGTCAATTTCAACCAGATTGCTGTCAGTGTTAAAACATGTAAAGTAAGTATCCAAACAAAAATTATTCCAAAATTCACTTCCATTGAAATTGTGTGTGGTATGTCCATTTCCGTTAAAATTTTACTTGGATTTTTAAAATGGCAGTAAGCGTTGTCACAGGCCAATGCACTCCTGTTGAGCCCATATACCTGAAACCAAAACGCGTTGAGCATTTGGAAACCTGTTCATTTGGAAGCCCTCCAAAAATACAAAGCTATCAATGTTTCTGATATTTTACGACGCAATGAATGTGTTTTCCACATTATTAGGCGCAGAGTGCGCTGTGCGCCGCCTTTAGTTTTCAAAATATATTTATTCCAATTGTTGTATAAAATTTGGGAAGATTGTTAGAAAAAACGGTTCGTTACGGTAACACTTCAAACACCCCGAATACATAAACAAAACGTGACAGAAATCTAGAAAGAAAGTATTATTCGTGTGAAACACAGGTAAACGCTTCAGTTTCTTCCCTTTCCAAGTGACCGATGTGAGTCAGTGGGAAAAAAATTAATGTAAAATATTTATTTTTTTACATGAACGTTTCCGTTAATACTACTTAAAGCGACCTTACACCTCTGTTTATTCCTAACTTACAGAGTACACACTGCTCTGGAAAGACGCTCGAAAATAGCTAATGTAGTAGAGCCATTTGAAGAAGATTGGTGTATCTGTGAACCGCAAACAGAACCCAAAAACCGACAGGAGACAAGCCAAAACCGGGCCCAAGAATACAGACACCTGAAAATCATGTGATTTATGACATTTTGAGTGAACACTGTGTTGCCAGTTGGGAAAGTAATTCAAGTTAAGGCCTACTTTTTTGGGCACTGTCACGCCCAGGAGGAATCCGCAGGCTTGAGCTGCCAGTGAAGATGCTACAGTTGTAATGGTGAAATAAGTAAATCTGTTCCAATCAAGTGGTTGGCCCGTCAGGTAATAGCTCAATGGAACATGCAGAAAACAACAGATTATCTAAAATAGATACATAAAATCATAATAACAACTAAAAATTATTAAATTAAAATGGGCACGTCAATAATTATCACACCTGTAAAGGGATTTCAAATAGCACCACCGTTAAATAATAAGATCTGAGTTTGTACCATCCGTTAAAGAATTCCTTTGACACTATGAACAATTCTGCGGGAACTGAAAATTCATTTTTAAATTCTTCAATTCACAATTCTTACACCAAGAGAAATCAGACAACCGTTGAACAATAAAATTTAAATTATCAGTTCAAGCACGTACAAAGTAAGGTTACCGACATTTTTCCGGTGTACACGACAAACAGATTCGTCCCATATATATAGCAATAGTTGGCCAGAATCATGGTTGCCTTTTCGCCAACGTCACGGTAGAAGTAACCGAACATAAGGGCAATAAGCAAGTGTGCTGCAACCCTAACCAAAATATTGGTCTGAAAAGATATTGTCGACTCATCAATTTCAACATCAAATTCCAAAAACAAAAGTAAAAAGTGTTGAAAACTTTAGGAAGCAATATTATGTACACCATCAGGGCGTGAGGTTTTAAAGACTGACCACCGAGTCCCTTTTCTTCCGCTGCTAGGAACTTACGGGTTTCCTTCTAATAATAAGAAGCTGCCGGCTGTAGAGAAGTGAAAATTGTTCAACAATTGAAATTGAATTGGTTCCTAAATTAATTGACCCGCACTCTTCTGATCCATCCGATTTCACAACGGCATCACTATTTTTGTCTAAAAAAAAAAGTTGTTTGCGCCATGAGTAGCACCACTCATTGTGCCCGCATTGTGATAATATTAATGTAACTTGAAGAGAATACCTAAAGACAATAACTCCGACTCGTAAATTTTAAACTTGAACAGTTTCAGTTGCTCATCGACTACCAATTTTGAATGCCTTACTAATTCCGTAACATCTGCACCGAACTCTCCGCATGCTATATCCAACACTAAAAGTAAACATCAAGGAGATAAAATATTTTCTTATTAATTTATATATTTCATTACTTTATACCATTAAACATCTGTTATTATTTGCATGTCATTGTTTAACGTGGTACTCGAAATTAGAATTAATTTAATCATTCACTTGGGTATGGGTATGGATATGCAAAAACTCTAAAATCGAAAAAATCTACAGGGAAATATAATTTTGAATGAACAAAAAAAATATGCGTTGTTACAACTTACAGAAATCGGCCGGATTATTTAACTGAGGGCATACAAGGTTCATTTCCATTAAGTACCCTATTAGATTGCGTGCTTCGCCCGAATATATGCATTCACCTTGGGATAATACATATAAATCATCGATCATGTCGAATATTAATGCGCTGGGTTGATGCATAGTACAGATAACCGTCCTTCCCTGCTGTGCTAAAATTTTGAGTAGTGACACGCATTGAGAACACGACGAGCTGTCCAAACCACTGAAACATGAAGTTTAACGCTCAGGTAAGTAGTTTAACAAAGTCCTGGAAAAGAAAACCAATTCGGAATCATTCGGCGAAAATATATTTAGTTTTAATAAAAAAACTAAGATGCTCGCAAATACTAGCGAAGAGATTTCGCGTTACTAAGTTCCCAACTCTAACATCCGTTTTATTTTGACATTGACGTGGGCCACAAAAAAATTGAACGTGGTACACGTAGAAAGTAGCTATTTCTCCTCTCTCTGTCTCTCAACTCTCCGTGTTCTGTCCGCCACGGTTCAGACTCGTTTTAACAGAATGTGAGTATACCCCCAACATGCCGTACGCAACGCATTCGGGCACTACGCCGTTCGGGTACTAGTGCGGTGATGTCCGAGTGTCCTTCTCAGGTTTTCACCGGCAACTCTCCAATTACCATATGAATTGTTTCAAAAATGAGAAACCAACAGGAATGGAATAATCAATAGCGATGGATTATTGGTACAGAGCGATTTACACATGTCAAGGTGTCCGAAATCCAGAAAAAGGAGAAAAATGAAAGGTTCAGTCTGATCACGAAAACCGTAAAGAACCTGAAAAAACAGTAAGGGTTGATTCTGTCAAAAAAAATTAATTATTTGAAGACGAAACTCACGTCGTCGGTTCATCCAAAAACAAAACGGACGGATTGCTGAGTAGTTCCAAGGCCAACGAAAGTCTTTTCTTCTGACCTCCAGAGAGGTTACACGTTGAGACATCCCAACAGTTGAATAATCCTAATAGTTTTAGTAAGTCACTGACCTAAAATGACGAAAACGGATCATGCATTCGAGCGTATAAGGCTCGGACCGACACGCAGCTTAAACCTTTTTTTTCAAATGCCAATCCACATGGCAATAATATTTCAATTAAAACTTAGAAATGTTATAAATTAAATGACCAAAAAAAATGCAACGGCCGGACGGTTCGACTGGCGGTGATCTCCACTAAATGCAACAACAATGAAATAATAGAAATTTTTAACTTGTAATGAGTAGAAGTGAAAGACGTGAAAATGTCAGTTTCTTGATATATCAAGAGAAGCTCCATTTTACCAATCGATTTAAATCGATTGAAATTAAAATGATTTTGAATGGGCTTGAGAAAAATCACAAGAATTCAAAGTTAAGGTCACGCGTAGGCCACAAAAGAACGCTATCTTTTCCAAATAACTGGGACAATTTAGAACTATGGCGGAATACCGAAGTTCCACTTTTAAAAAAGAGGGCTGCCAAAGCCGTGGGGGCCAATCGTCACATCGATTTTACCTTAATTGTTTGCCCAATTTCCACTTCGTTTTCGCAAAGGCTGTCAGCTGGATTGTATCTCGAAGTGACAGGATAAATTGCCCACAAGCATTTATTTTAATTGTAACTTTTCCAAACCTGTTGATTTTTCTGCCTTTTGCTGACTCTCGATCCCAATTTTAAATCTGCAGCATAATTCATGGCTTCGTAAACTTTCAGTTCGAGTCTCAAATAATCATTTTGTGGTATGTAGCAAAATGTATTTTTTCGTATTGCATCGTCATTTTTAACCCTTTCCTTGTCGTTCAACAGAACACTTCCACTTACGCCTTTCCACCTGAAATGTAACTTGCCGTAATTACTTGGTAACTTGGCATTCGGTGTACCACGTTATTACTTAAGTGTGGTCGCGGTCACTTTCATTACAATTACCGCCGGTTGAGTTTCATTTATTAGAGAGGCTTTTAAACTGAACATTACGTCGCCTTACGATCATTCACCATGCGGTGCAGCAACATGAAAACATTATTCTCAGTTTGAAGGTAATGTACGCACCTGTAGGCTGCCAAGACGTCCAATAGGGAGGATTTTCCTGCCCCTGAAGGCCCCATAACAGCTGTCAACCTGTTGGCCTTAAATCGACCGCTAACACCTTTCAGAATTTCTTTCTCAACTGGAATGTAAAATGAGCAATGAAAATTGACTCCTGCTTGTAGTTAATTAAAAGATATTGCTTCCGGCAGAAGTTTGATTGTAGATTTACCTTTAGGGAGATGACCCCTTTGCGAAACCCCTTGTCCAGAGCAACACGTGTCACAAATGTATTTTGAAACAACACGAATAACGCTACTTGAAACAAATATGTCATTACCTTTGATGGCACAGCCGAGTGACCACCGTTTAATGCTAAATCTGATGTTGTGAAATTCCAAATTTATGTCCCGTCTCCACGGTGAGCCCACGTCCGTTGATTCACTTCTATGTGATGGTAAAACATATTTGTTGGTCCTAACAGTCATATTGCTGTTGATGTTGTGGTGGTTGTTGCTGCTGCTGCTGCTATTACCACTACTACTACTTTTATTATTACTATTACTATTATTATTACTACTACTTCTAGTTGTCAGCGGTTTCTCCCTATCGGTGATCGAAACGGAAATATCTCCTTTATCAACTGTCTTCGACATTATAGAATGGTGTAATTGAAGAGGTTCAAGAAACCAAGCGTATAATTTCATTACACAAAACTATTCATGTCAATCTCGGTTGAATCTTATCTACGAATTTCCCGTTTGGTTAGTGTTTACTTAAATTGTCATCGACACAATTTAGGAGGTTCCGCACGGCAATGAGCACTGTATTAGGGCTACTCTCACTGTGCTCATTCTAACTGAAGATTTTAAATACAAAATTTAGGAGACAATCAAACCAAGCCTTCCCCATGGAAGACGTCTGCTATCGAAAGATTACGATTCCGTCAACTTGGTCAAAGAATTTGTACAAACAAGTGCTCGTCTGGGTAAATTATTCCATTCAACTTTGATTTGAACAAATTAAAGAATGCATGTGTTGTGTAGAATGTAAAGATTACAGCCTACCGCGTTACGAATCAATGTTTTCCCTGTCTGAGCTAGCTTAACGGTCCCTGTTCAGCTAGTTTCCTGCGGGTTTCTACCGTCAGGGGGCGTCCAGCAGAATTAACAAAAGCAGACAAAAATGATACTTAATGATGGCAATGGTAAAAACAAAATTAGTTGTCACAAGAAGTACCGCATTGCTTTATTCGAAGTGTACACATAAACAAATATAACAATGAAATCCAAGTAATCATTTCACTTAAACTATCAAACAAAGCGAATTATCACTCGCATCATCAAAAATGATTTATAACTTTAAAAAATGTACACAAACTTTTTGATCAAGGAACCTACTTCTGCTTGGCATTTTATTTTAAGACAAATTTCAAGGGAATTGACGCTTCGAGGAGAAATGGCAGACCAGGGCTTCCTCCGCTCTCTCGTTAAATCCGTCACTTATTATGGCACCAATGGATCTTTATTCTTTTTAATGGCACTAGTTTTCGTATTAATTTTTACAGTTCGTATAATGCCAGCGTCTCCACTCTTGGAATCTTTCGGATGCACATGGGCACTCGAGAGCTTCTTATGAGGCTTTGAAATTTGTGTGGTCGACAACCCGGAAACAGGGTACTTTAATTTGCTGCTGTTCACGTATCGTTTCGAACTTTTGACAGAAAACAAAGTCTCCAGTAAGGAGGCGCCTCTGCTGGGTTTCGCGGTAGGTGCCGACAGCGGCGCATCTCCGAATTCGTTACCAATGCGATTCTCATGTTTCTCAAAGGAGGACACGTTATCCGCGGCAAAGGAATACGCTCTCTCCTTTTGCAGGGCCTTTGCTTCGGCCGTCCAATTCTGCGTAGTTTGACTTGTTCGAGTCCGATCCGATCCACCAATGACGCCGACGCCGACGGGATGTTTTGGCATGACAAAAGCATTCGTTTGACGTATCAGTGACCTGTCGTTGCAAAGGGCTGAAATTAAGGGCAAGTCTAAGTTTTTGCTCTTTTCAATTAACGCATGAATGTCGACAATTTTCCTGCTATCGTTATCGTTCGCAATCATCTTCGTGGCAGAAGACGTAGAAGATAAATCACCATTTGACCCAATTGATTTCGACACTTCGTATCTTGAATTCTGGAGTCCCGAGATGGTGCACGGTCCTCCGTATTTTGCGCTAGACGATTTCTTAAAGTTCGCATCTGATGTAGGCGTCGCAGGAAGGGGTCCGCGTTGTCCGCCGGACACCGGCTGACATCTCCTGTGTTTCACTTCCGGATAAGAGAAAGACAACTCCGAACAATTTTTTGACGCATTCAAAATGTTATCGTCCGATTTTGTCCTCGAAATATTCAGGGCATTCCCGGGCACGTTTGACAAGGAGTGAGGTATGATGAAGTCGGATAATCCGACGGCGTCGTAACGTAGACCGTGGGAAGATTTCGAGGGACCAGTCACCGAATACATGGGACTCGTCGGCGGATTTGCCTTACAAGGCCAAAATTGATTGGCTGAACGATTCACCTGACCGTTGACAAATTCAATTGGCAAGTAGTTGCTTCCCACGTTGGGCGTACTTCTGTACATTACGTGACTTTTTGCACTGGGGTAGGGAGGTGGAGGGGGATATCCCCCTGCAGCCATAGCGGCCAGCAAACTGCCCTGCTTCGCGTCCATGTACTCCTGTTTACTTATTGCGGGATCCTTCATTGGATAAATAACGTAGTCCACGTCGGAATAAAGTTGTTGCTTGAATTGTTCTATTTGAGACCTGGCTACCTGAGAAGTGTAGACGGTGGCCAGCGGAGGTTGGACCGGCGAAGGCTGCCCCGGATAGGTCCCGAATTGTGGTACAGGTGAAAATGTCCGATGATACGTCACGCGTCTCGCAGACACAACGCTCCTTGCTCGTGAGGCGTAGACATCTAAATAATTATTATTGCCGACAACGGGCAGAATGGCTGCCGATTTGCTTGCATTTAATTTCCCTCCTGCACTCGGTGGAAGGTTATTGCGTTCATTTGTTTCTGGCAAAATTGAAATCGAAGAAAACGAGCTTTCTGACACATCATTTTCCACCCCGTTCCGTCGCAGTGGAGTCACCTTGTTCACATGCCGTGTTGGCAAAACATCTGAGAAAGTATTTGTTTCGTTGTAATTTAAATGAAATCCCGAATTGGTGGGACAGGCGAAATTTGGCGTGTGCAACAAAGGTGGTACATTCGAATGTGTGATCATACTGATGTGTGGTTTGGTGGTAATAAAGCGGGCGGCAGCTTCTTCTGTCGGCCCGGGACCACGAGTACCTTGCATTTCAACGGCGTTCCCAATGGCATCGTGATAAATATCATTCGGATACCTCTTTGTAAGACTCCGACTAGTTAGGCTTCCTGAAGCGTTTGGATCATCAGATGTCTCACTTCCCAGGTACCTCCCGTTCTCCTCGTTCGAGAACGTCGTTTTAAGTTGACCAGGTTTTAAGTTGCTCGAAGTCTCGTTTCTAGGAGGAAGTCTCGGCGGAGGAGGTAAAGTTACGTAATCGGAATCAGAGTCCAACGTGTGAGACACGGTCGATCTACTCGGATACGTTCCCGAACTGTGAGCTTTGCCAACAATAAGGTCAGAAAGTTCTGCGGCCGACAGCAGAGTGCCCATCCTGGCGTCGGAAGGATCGCTTCCGTCCCCGTGGAAACTTCTTGAAGCGCTTACACAGCTTGCGTTGCTACCACTTCTATTTCTCATTGGCTCCAAAATGGCGTAGACCCCGCAACACTCGCTGACGCTGCTTGTATCAACCGTGCTATTGACCAGACCGTAAATGCCACTTGTTTCACTAGAACAAGCATTCGTTTGTAAATCTGGTTCCGTAGCACCGGGTAAAGTGAAAATACCGCTGCTGGCTGTGTCGACGTCGCTTCCGTTACCGTTCTGGGTGCGATCTGAATATTCAACTTCGCATTGCCGAGTATTTTCATTATTACCTAGAGAAATACACCTTCCGTATGTGTTCGAGTTGGCGACGTTGAAAACACTATATAAGGATTCTGTGTCGCTTCCAACTTCTCCACCGAAAGTAGATTTTCTTGTAATTTGATTGATCTTGCCTAGAATAAAGTTGGACATTTCAAAATTTAAATGCTTTATAACGTTATCTTGTGTTTCACTATCTTGCGTTTCGCTGTCACTCTTTGCGGCTTGAAGTACAAACTGGTCGTTTTGCGTGGACAGGTTCAACTCGAGGCATGACACCGATTCGGAGGCGGCGGAATTTTGAGCGGTGTGACTGTAGTCCAGTTCAAGACTCGACGTCGTGCTGTTTCTCCCGTGGATGTTTTTACTAAGGAATCCGCTTCCACTAGAACTCGTGCTCGAGCTCGTAGAAGAGTTCGTTCCGGGGCCCGCTACGACGACAGTCGAACAAGAACTTGAGCATTGGCTGCCGTCAGTTGTGGCTGGAGTCGTTGGACCACCCCTACCCGAATGAGGAGACTTTTTCGCGAACATTGAGGTCGATGGAGTCTCATCAGCCCGTTGGATATCTAATCATCCCCCGCATTTGAGAAAAAAATAATATGTCTGTTAAAAATGCGGACGGAATAAGATATTAAAACAGAAACGAGATGGTAATCAATTAATAAACCAACCCGACTCTGGTGCTTCGGCCACCACGGACGCGTCAACTTCTTGGTTCCCATCTCTTAAATGTTCCAATGCCAAAGATTCCACTGAATCACCAGGTGGAGAGTTTATCATCACTTCCATTTCTAAATCATCTGTTAATAAAACATTTTGTGCAAAGTGTCATTTTAATTGAAGACAGGAAAAGCGATCGAATTTAAATTTTCACGGCGTACACATTTATACTTATCGTTATTCTTTTTCGTAAAACACCGTGTCCTGTTTTGGTGACGGGGGTTACCCCCCTTCCCAAACGTTTCGCCAGCTTTCCCAGCTGCTGGCATCATCAGTGGTTATAGAGTTTTTTAGCAATAATTGTTACTTACTCGAACCGAGTCAAATAACAACCAAGGCTAAAAAACCACACAGGCGCTGAAAATGCGGAAGGAGATGAAAAAGGAGAGCTAAGGGTAATCAGTGTGGGAAGGAGATAGGATTGCACATGGGTATTCGGATGGACAAAAGAGGGTATGGTTGTTAAATATGTGGTTGAGAAAAGGACAAGGAAATATTTTCGACATGAACACAACTCAAGAAATACGAATTGAGTTTTTAGCCTTAGTTGTTATTTGACTCGGTTCGAGTGAGTAACGGTTATTGCTTAAAAAACTGTTACCACTGATGATGCCAGCAGCTGAGAAAGCTGGCGAAACGTTTGGGAAGGGGGATAACCCCCGTCACCAAAACAGGACACGGTGTTTTACGAAAAAGAATAACGATAAGTATAGACAGGAAAAGCACTCGAAAATTCGAAATACCTTCGCTCTCATCCAAGCTTTGAACTCTGTCGGAAACAATTCCGGATGTCGTATTTGATGATGTGTTACTTATAACAGAAATTCTCTGATCGGACCTCAAATCCTTGAACTCGGAACCGTTACGATTCTCCTTGTTGAAGGTTGAAAAATCGAATGAAACTCCCCGTGAGTATGCGAATGAAGCCCTCTGGTCTTTTCTTTCTGCAATTTTAATAAAAAAAAAAATGAACGAACACAGAAAGTGGTGCACGTAACGAAGGGGTTCATTTCATTTTTGACCTTTTTTTACCTTCTTCCTCTTCTCGCCTTTTAGC
Source organism: Polyplax serrata (assembly GCA_037055365.1). Classification (NCBI taxonomy): domain Eukaryota; kingdom Metazoa; phylum Arthropoda; class Insecta; order Psocodea; family Polyplacidae; genus Polyplax; species Polyplax serrata. The sequence goes on from JAWJWE010000004.1 coordinate 12,659, forward strand.
TTCCAGTAATCGGGCTTGCATCGACATTGTAAACTGATGCGTAATGCGGCACAAAAACAATAAGAGCTTACTCTTTTCATCACTACTAGTATAGTATGTCATCTTTTTGCCAGATGGTGATAGAGCTCTAATTTCGAATTTTTTTCTCTGCAAGTCAAATACAATATTATTATTAAAAAAATTGCACAAGCCGAGCAAATACGTGGTTCCCGGTCTACATACTACTGTTCGTCTCCAAACGACCGACCTGACGGGTACAAGAAACGATGCAATAGTTTAATTCCACTTCCTGTGGGTGCTCCGTAGTGACCCACAAAGACAAAACATTCCGATTGCAATAATTTTGTCAGCCGGATAAGCCGATTTCGAGAGAATTGATTTATGGGTAACAGAATCGTCCACAGAATACTAGAGAAAAATAGGGCAGGGCAGAAAAACCATCAGTGCAAATTTGCATTTTGTTAAATCTCTGAGCAGTAAAGCTTGCTACTGTGAACTACCCAAGATCGAGTTCTTTGTGCGTTCCTTTGAGGTCGGCACATACCACCGGTGTAATTTGTTTTCGGAATGAGAAAGGAAGAACAAGTGAAGTCAGTTAGGGAACAGTCTATTTTGGTGTGTCGCAGACGCAGTCCGGGTGTGCATCGACGTTCGAACTACCCACAGTTGGTCCACGTCTACTGGCTAACCTCATCCACTGATACCGACCTAGCGATCTACACTATAAACAAACGTCATTGAAAGTAACAAAGTACAAAAGCGTAGAGATGGTTTCATTATAAGCAGAATCCAAAACTAACGATGGCAATTGAGCTGATGTACCACTTAGTCTGTGCAAATGTTAATTTTACGAAATTTATTAAGTAAGCTAACTCACGTCGAAGCAGAGCTTTCCAATATTGTTCCACAAAAATGTCGCAGGTGAGGACTTTTTAAATTGAGTATCTTCATAAATTTGAATCCCACGAGCGCAAATCGCCAGCCAAACCGTCGTGTGACACAATTCTTGCCTTTTGTGACTTTTCAATTTGTAGAGGTGGACGTTGTGACTCAACAACATGAAATCATTCGACGAAGACTCCCTGAAGAGCAAATAAATAAAGGCTGAGACAGAGACCTAACTTCGTTTCTTCGAGACAAATGCGGAGGATTTGAGTTCCGGACAAACTTATGGCCATTTAACGAACGCAATTTACTTTATATATTGCATTTCAGCTTCGGCGGGAGTCAATCCATGATTTTCCTTATGCAAAGCAATGGCAGTTTTAGTTATTTGACTGTTTCTTGCTATGAGCTCCTTCGGAAAGTATCTCTCCAACTGGAAATAGTTGGTCTTATGCTCGGACTCATTGTAATCCCCGTAATCAACCTGCAGAGCGTAACCGGCCAACAGAAGGAGGAGTTCGTCACTGCAAGTGAATGCGACGTGACCTCTGGATAAAGCATTGTCGCGAAGTTGAAGGTAATAATTATGACGAGTTACATCGTCCCTGAAAACGAGGTTGAAAATGATTGAATGTGGGAATGTGAAAAATCATTTGATAAAAAAAGGTACTAAACAAATTAAAGAGCTTATTACCTGAGAATAAGTGGACTCTCCACGTAAAATTGAACTCGAAAATGAAGTACAAAAACCGGTTTACCATGCAAGTCCAATCCCTGAAATGAATGAATAGTTCTTTTAGACAATTATAAGAAGGCTTATTAACCCTCACCATGGCCTACAAAATATTTGCGAGTGCCTTCAATTAAAGGCATGTAATAAATTATTACATGGGTAATAATGTAATTGTAAGAACCGTAAGAACCGCCTCACTCATAAGGAATTTTTTTAAAATCAAATCGATCATTTTAATTTAAAAATAAATAAATAAATGTTTTTGGGAATGAATGATTAAACATATTTCGAAAGAGAGGCGAGTCTCGCTTCTAGAAGGGAGTGCGATGGAAGTCATGATAAATTCTTCTCTCCATTGATTCATGTGTTTCGAAAGGTAGGCTCAGGGACGCTTGACATTGTCTCAAATCAGAATTGACGGAACTATCATCCGTCAACCGGAACTTCCGGACAGCGGAAGGATGCTCAAATGTATTAATTGATAAAGGTTCACATCTAACCACATAAAAAAAGTATATAAGAAAATCTTACGTTCGATGATGAACTCTTCCAGTTTTTTGGAGCGTATTTGGACAGCTTGCAATCCGGGTCAACGAAGAGATATTCTCCATCTGAAAAAATCGAAAAATGCCTTTTAGATAGATGGAATGTTTTTTGGAATGTTAATTCAGTTACTTGAAAGTACAAAATAGACACAGGCGCATCATGATTCATTTGTATAAAGTACAATCTCCAAGTAGTTGTACCTGCATTTGCAACCCTCTATTGCATTAAAAAGTAAAATGCAGTTAACCAAAATAAATTTAGTTAACTCCGATTTGAGAGGAACCGAATCAACATTCTCACTCGGAAACGTTTGGACAATGCAAAATTGATAGAATAGAAAGAGAAACGATTACCAAAAAGGCAAAACAAAAACAAATTCGATAAACGAAAAAAAATGGAAATTGATAATCTATTTTAAGTTTTTTTGTGTTCGTACGAGTGAATAACAATATTCAGATGAAAACCAGAAGTCGGTAAATGAAGACCCGCGTTGTCAAAACGAGAGATGCATCGCCCGTACCCGATAACACTTGAAGGCTTCGGTCAACCCGCGTACCTGGGTTTTCAAAAGGAATGCGGTACCTGGTCTCCCTGAGGCCATTTGAAATTATTTATGGTACAGAAATATTTCTAAAGAATCGGTTTCTTTTATTTTCCAAAGATTTGGGGTGTGTGTGTGTGGTGTGTGTGTGTGTGTGTGTGTGTGTGTGTGTGTGTGTGTGTGTGTGTGTGAGAGGAAGAGGGAGGGAAGAAAGGAGAGATAGAGGAAAGGAAAAAAGAGAAAAGATGACTGAAAGAAGGTTTCTTCATGTTGGGAATCAGTATTGGCTCGCACACGCATACCTTTCATTCCTCGAATAAATACTCACAGTACCAGTAAGCAAACAAGTAAATCATACAATGAATTGGTGGGTATTGTTAATTTTAGAGGTTTACAGGCCTCACCCCAAAGTGTATGGAGGTAATTTTTTATGACTTACCGCACATGATTGCCAAGCCAAAGAGCTCGCAATCCAGCATTCCTTGTTCGCCCAGATAAATACATATTTGTGCATAGACGTCTTTTGCTCTTGATTTTGTCTGGAATAAAATTCAACCTGATAATAATATTACAAAATATATTTTCAAATTTTTGGATTGTTTCTAAGGTAAATACGGGTTAATTTTAACTAAAGCAATTCATAACGAATATTACTAACGTTCGACGTTATCAATTACATCAGTCGGAAGAACCAGAAGTATACGTACCTCGGTAACAAAATAAAGAACTTGGTTTGTCAAGAGTTGAACAGCAATATAACGGCTGTGATGCGCAGTGAGGGGTGCGCAACAGTGCTGCACGGGTGCACTCACCGTGCTACTACAGCGCATACTTGCTACATCCCGAATGTTAAGTTTGCCTGGTTTCAATTGCTTCTGGAAATGAACAAACAATACACATTTAGTATGTTTGTAAAACTAATTTCTATCACTCGATGGAAGCGCACACACGCGCGCACGCGCACGCACACACACACACACACACACACACACACACCCAATACAATAATAAATATAATGAATCCATCGAATTAATCTGTTTAAATATACTTAAATTTGTATGTCATATTAAACATAAATCCGATGCCTGGTACCAGATACGTCAACCCGTCCAATAAAATTCAACAGCGTTTCAACCGAGGGAAAGCCATGAAGTGTGGATTGTAATCATGGAAAGTGTCTCAATTTGGTTCGTGAAAAATCAAATATTCGAGAGATGGACATATTCAGCAGGTCAGGTCTGCGTCCTGCATAGTGACAACAGAACATAGAAAGGTGACACCCCTGTGGGTGAAGTTGATTACCAATCGCTCTCATCACATCAGACATGAGGCAGCCGCCTTCCTATTGCAAATTTTACATTTAACTTTACATTTATGCATTTTAATTTTACGTTACTACAACTTTAATTTTAATCGGAAACACCGACAAATTTGTTTTTGCTGTTTTTGAGGAAAAAGACACGGTTGTAGGGATGTTTTGACGCTAATATACTTTTCTTTTTAAGAATGTCTGATGCTACAATGTCACGAATTTCGTTTGTCATTGGGGAACTAGTCAAAAGGAGGTGGCGAGTCCTGGCGTCCACTTACAGCCGAGTGACAAGCAAAAGAAACAAGAGCTTCTTGAAAGGACTTGACACATTACTTTGCAATGTTGCCCTATGAATTCCCATGTAAACATTTCCCCTAAAAGAATTTAACTTTCTGTCTTAAAATTTTTTATTCTCTGATCTGACTGTCCTAACGGAGTCTTCATTTAGAATTCTTAGAGATAATCCTTTTTTGATGCACTTAAATTTTTTTTGCCACAATGATACTCAGTCTCACTTCAACCCTCTTTTAATCTCTTTTAATCACCAATCTATATTGATGTCAAAAAAGTTTAACAATACCCTACGTCTAAGCCCAAAAGGGAAACCCTAAATGGTGTAACAACGCAAAGGATAAGTCTGTAAAACTTGTCTTACCTCATCTGTTTATCTAAATATGACAAGCTCGAAGAGAGCATATATGACGTTCTTGAAATCTTGAGTAACACCAATGAGTTAAATCCAAACGGTTTCGTTCACATAATACACATTTCCACAGAGTTGCACGAGGTGAATCGGATCACGAAACTCAATCGGCGTCTGCTAAGACATCACAGGAATTTTGTTCGACGCAATGAAACTTTATATTGGATTTTATCCTTTAAACAAGTCTTTACCTAAGCGAATGCGCGTGCATACACAAAAATGAAAAATACAAAGTTATGAACACGCGACCGAGGCGAATACGCAAGGCAAATGAGGTTAATACAACAAGCAACGTAAATATCTCTATGCGAATCACACACACACACACAGAGAGAGAGAGAGAGAGAGAGAGAGAGAGAGAGAGACAGACAGACATACAGACAGACAGACAGACAGAGAGGCACACACTGTCATCAGAGGCCTTTGCAAATGAGAAGGGAGTCCGCAAGTAACTCGGCGTGAACAACGAGATGGCCGTACGCAGCTTCAACTCGGTCCCGAACTCAATTCAGGCTGTCTCAGGTATGCCAAAGGAATGTTGTTCAAGCCTTGAGCCTTGTCTCGAGACTACATTCCAATCTCTACACAATTCAACTATACAAAGAATATTTTGATCCCATACTGGACGTATTTTTTTTAAATGTCCTCAGGATTTTCTATCATTCCGGGGCCTAGGCGAACCAAATCACCCCTTCTTGTGCAACATATTTGACATTTGACTAAAGGGTCGATAGGGTACTAACTTGAGATTGATGGGGAATTCTTAAACAGAATCACTTCCGAATACATCGGACGAAGCACACATAACGGAATGCTAACATCACAAAAAATAAGACATGATATTACGGGCTCAATCCCGTTCAAATCATTGCAGCACTCAATAATTAAATTTGCAAGAAAATTAAAAAGGAACCAACTGGGAAGAAGAAGGGATGAAAAGAGAGAGAGAGAGAGAGAGAGAGAGAGAGAGAGAGAGAGAGAGAGTCAGAGACAATTTGTCAGGAGCCGAAACAACAAATACAAATATTTGCCCATAATCTTAGAAAACGGGTCTCGAGTTGTTAAACTGGCAGAATGAAAGAAAATATTCCTGGGAGACTGATTGAAGGCTCATGTTTACCTTAAAAGAAAAAGAAAAAGAACCCGTAAGTAAAGTCGAGTCAAACGTAGATTCCACTTCCCACATTTGTTGCAGACTTTTGAATTATGTTAAGTGCAAGTGAGACAAAGCCAAAGCATGGAGGACGACGAATTCCAAAGGGCTTGGGCTAAGAGCCTGGCTGGTCAATGGCGGACCGTCGCCGTCCTCTTTCTAAAATTTCTACCTTAACGTGATGGCTAATTAGAACTAAATTTATCCGTCCCTGGTCGGTCACCACTTTACACCAATTGCGTCCTGCTTTGCTGGAGAAAACAAGGAATGAGAAAAAATTTATCGCTTACAAGTGGAGGCATTTCTGGAAAGAATACTGTGCATGGATGAATTTCTAAAATTTGAATACCCATTACTTATTTATTTCATATTAGGTAGCTTTTCAGCTTGGTGGCATTTTTGAAATTTGAATTGTCCTCTCACTCGGACCACTTTGTCTTTCCTTTTCAAGATTTTCTTTCTGACTACATCACCGCATCTATGTATACACACACACACACACACACACATATATATATATATATATATATATATATATATAAGATATACATATATCTTCAATAAATTTTAAATAAATAATTATTATTTTTTATTTAATATTTGAATGCGACTACTGTGAGTGGTTGAGTATTATTCTCAATTTTCTATTTCATCATTACTATTGGATTACATTTAAAACAATTGAAAACGCAACAATGTATTTCTGGTACTTACCTAATGAACATGTTACACAAATCGCAAGAAACGTAACTTTCATTCATCGTGACCGCAATCCAAAAGTAAATGAAAATAAACAAAATTCTTTTCCTAATGCAGTTACTGAATTATTATAATCTTTGGCGCACTCAAACTCAAGTATATATACACACACGCGCACACACACAAACATGAACTATTCACCCTGTTGCTACGTGAACTTCAGACATTTTTCCATGGCAGAGAATTTAAAACCGCTAAAAGAATTGATGGGTCAGACGCATCCACACCGAATGAAGAAAAACACAAAATACCAAGGCCGCCACGCGCTTACCACGTGCCTATGGACGATGCACCGCCTTCGCGTACCAGGGGAAACAATACTGTGAAATTGGTAGTTGACTTACTCTTTATAACCTCATATAACCTCATTATCAACTGTATTTGATACACAAATGCTGAGTGCCGCGGCAGAGGGTGGCGTCGTAGTCAGTCTTTCACTGAACTCCATGAACGTTTTCATATCTTTCCCCTTGAGTTTGAGTATTAGGCGCCGATGCTCTGCTTTCGATGACATTTAGAATGGTAGTACCGTACCTCACATAAGGAGTTGAGAAACAATGTCTACAGAAATCAGTACTCTTAGTATTGCTTTTTTTCAATTGCAGGACATTTTCAAGTCAATGTCGCGCGGGGCATTGGACAGTGTCCGGGGTAGTCTGCTCATATTTTACTTGGATACTGGCGTACGGGAGAAATCTTTCAATTCCGGGCAGCAATTAGTTCATGCAAATAAGCGCGGTGCTTCAAAGTGCTATGTCAGCGATGAGTATGTAGAATGTACTACCCTATATCATTTAACTAATGGTCTCGTGGTACATTTGTTTGACGTTGCTTTCATTAATAAAATTTGACACCTGTGCTTAAGGGATCCTATTTTCATTACAGAGAACCAAAAATTTTAAAACGAACACTACAGTGTTGTGCCCTAAATGGAGGTGTGTTTTGGGCAAGTCTCTTAGTCTTTGATGTAGTTCTCTTACCATTATTAAAAATTCTGGTGGGTTTCACTATGGGCAGAGACTCTTCAACTGGTTTGGTGTGGTTTTGGATCAAAATGTTTCTCTCATGGACCTTCAGTGCAATCTGGGTTTTGCCTTTACTCCTGCTCAGTAAAGTTGTCAATAACCTATGGTTCATGGTAAGTTCCTACTTCTGTGTTGATCTCCAGAAATTAGTTGAAATTTAATAAACAATTGGAGACTGAGATGCATCTTCAGAATGTCTCACCCATGTGACACATAATTTGCTCCCTGGTCATTAATGTTCACAGTTGAAATGTCAAGTCACTCACTCATTCACCATATTTCTGTGATTTTTTTAACTACATACTAGAAGAATGACCTAGCTATCAGAAGCAGTGCTTTAAGTAGTCGTTAACAAATCATACAAAATTAACTTCATTCAATTAAGTTCCAAACTACTAGATGGTAGTTGAACATTGTCAAATGAAGCTTTTCTGGTAAATGAACAAGTTTTCATGCAACAAGTTTCTCTAAAAAATTATCTTAAAATCTTTTTTTAATTATTACTGTTTATTGATTTTGCTGAACAGAGAGTGTCTGTGTTGAACAATGGACATTTTTTTATTCCAATAAAATAATTACTTTTCAGGATATAGCTGACCTGGCATATCGGCACACAAGAGGAAACATTTATGTTCCCAGGAGTGTTTCTTATGCTGTCGCTGACACATTCTTCTCCATATTTGTACAAATATTATTTCTGGTTCAGTCAGTCTTGGTCTGCTTGCTCCCAAGTCCCCTCGGCCAAGTAATGTGGATGATACACATATGTATGCTCTACAGTCTATACTCTTTTGAGTACAGGTGGGTGAACATGGGATGGGAGCTTCACCGCAGACTGACCTACATAGAAACTCATTGGCCCTATTTCATTGGATTCGGGCTGCCACTTGCCTTTTTCACCTCCCTACCGAATAGTTACATTGTTAGGTAAGAAAGAAAGAAAATGAATCAATTGAATGATTGATTGGAACTCAATGATATATAAAATTTTTTTCATAATTTCAGTGGCTGTGTTTTTTCAATTCTTTTTCCACTGTTTATTGTCAGTAGCAATGAAGCCGATCTGGATAATGAAGCCCCGTAAGTTGCTTTTTGGGCAATTCGTTACCGGAAAATTTCCATCCGCTAAATATTAATATACACAACTCTTTTTTCAGAGGTTATTATCCTTTACAACTTTTTCGTCCAGTTGTAGCAATAGCCAACTCCGTGTTGCTAAAAAGTAGGCAGACAAAAAGAAGGAATATGGCTCTGAACTCGAGTTAATAATTCGTTGGAAAATTTTAATGGTTAATTTGGATTAATGAAATTAATTTATGACACGGTATCAACAAAATAAAAACCACATTTTATTTTACTTTTTCTAATATATATGTATATATATATATATATATATGTGTGTGTGTGTGTGTGTGTGTGTGTGTGTAATCTCTGTATTGTCAATCCGCATAAACAAACACAGTGACATTTCACTTTGTAATATTTCCACTAGTCCTCTCACTTTTCGATGAATGGAATTTGACGTGTGCATTGACATTGGCTTTTGTTTTAGGTTCGCATTACATTACAGTTAATCTTCAAATGAACGCTGAATGCTTCGTTGACATCGAGTTGCGCCCAGTCTTCGGATACTTATACTTTTTTTTATCAAGGCACAGTGCCATGTATGTGTGCAATGTTCACAGAAACAATGTCTGACTTACAAATTAAATATTTATTGAAGAGATTATTCGACAGCGGCGCGGAAAAACAAGAAACATTAGTCTCGTACAACTCGGTAATGAAAATATTAATTTTGACCGCTTTTTTCCAGTAAAATTGAATTTGGTGGTTTACGTGGCATCACTGCATGGTGTTTCTCTTTGGAACCGTCACTTACTTCTCTTTACCACTTCTAAAATTTGAATAACACTGATTCTGTATGAAGGCTCCAAGTTACCTTTTTCAAACCGCCTTTTATTAAATACAATTTACTCCTCAAAAAATATATTGGATGGATCATTCAAGTGACCGTGAGAACCCTGGACCAATTGTGATGATGATGATGATGCTGGTGGTGATGGTGCTGTTGTTGCCTCTTACTAGGACACCGACCCAGTTCCCTCAGGTAGGTACCGAATTCGCACGTTGGTGTGCCACAGGTTCCTCGCTGTATGCACCTGAGAAGAAGTCATTTCTTTAATCGAAAAATAAACAATGTAACCATTTTAAATACTCAAAGTACATTTCATCAACTACTTTCGTAGCTTCAAAGACAAATTGTCAGCAATCATATATATGTATATATGTCGGATCCGGGCGATCACAGAGTGTACAAAGGGTGGTCTTAGAAGAGAATGTTCGCTGACTTGTTCTATGGCGGAACAGCAGAAGGCGGTGGCAAAGTAGAGACGTTGTCATGAAGAGCGGAATAGAATAGAATGTTCGGTTGGAAGGGCGTGTTGTTCAAGACATTAATTGTAATAGTAGAATATCCTGTGAGAACTCGATATTAGAATACAATTGTTGAAGCTAACTGTCTCATATATCTTACTAACCATGGAATTTCCGACTTAGCAAATGGAGAGTTTCCGACATATATATATTATATATATAATTTATATAAGCCAAACCAGAGATATCTTCATCCCAGTAATTTATTTTTACTTACACCTTATCTGGATGCGGAAAATGAATTCTTCCTCTTTTCAAAAGGAGGCAATCGTCTTCTTTGTCGAAGCAGTCACAAAGACAAGTATCGTTGTGAAAATACCTCTGCGAGTACCTGTGCGGGCACGTGCAACCATTTCTCTTTCTCTTCTCCCCGAGTGCTTTGACGCCTAGGAATTTCTTTACGTGAGCTCTTCGGAACTCTGAATCCCTGGGCATTGATTCGTCCATTCTTTTTTGGCACTCACATTCCGTATGGTTGATGAAGTACAATTTCTCCACTGTTTGCGGTTTTCCAAGTGTCGTTGTCTACAATATCAAGTTACCTTGCTGCTACTACTACTACTATTTCTACTAATACCACTAACTATAGAGTTTAAAATTTACAAAAATATAAAAAACGAAAAATATTGGTATTGGCGCGTTCAACGTACACGTTTTTTGAATGGGCACAAAGAATTTTTTTAAATTTTATTGCGATTCCGACAATGGTAAGTGAGGCAAATGTTTGATGATGTTCATACGCATCGGCTGAATGTTTTGAGTGAATTGAACATACGTAAAAAAAAAAAACAAAATCAATGAAATTTCGTTGTTGCTATTAAAAAAAGCACCTAGTCACTATTTAGCAATGACGGAATAAGTTGTAGCTCACCGTCGAGTATCGAATAGAAGCCTACTGGTCTACTGACTTAATAATATTATTCATATTAAAACTGTTTTTCTCTAAAATTTTAGTTTACCAAAAGAACTTGTAGACGTAATAAAACTATTCTGAGCGTAGTAAACTTACAAAAAAATAGAGTTCCACTTTAGTCGTATTTTTTGGTTTGCAAACTTGCATTAAGTCTCGACAGCATCCGGTGTCGTCACTGCATTGATGCAGGATAGTGCACGAGGGAGAATAGGACTTGGATGGGTCGGGATGAACCTCGTGGACCTTTATGACTTTTTCCTTTGGTACATGACAATCTGCATTTCGAAGAACTTGTTCATAATGCTCGTGTGCAGCAACTGAAACAAACAATGCGTTTCTTCGTGTGTGCACGAAAGATTTCAAGTGGAACGATTCTGGGTATGACTGCATAATAATGCATCAGTGGATTCTTTTGAAATTCGACTCTAGAATCAGATTACAAAAATTTCAGAGGAATGTTATTGTTTGAAACAAAAATAAATACAAGCGACGAATATATATAAAATTTGTACACACTCCATTTCATTGGCATTGAAAAGCATCGAATTTTTATAAAAATAAAGAAGGGATGTATGACACTATCAAGTTAAAAGGTGCAGCAAGCAGGTTAAACTGGGTTGCAACACTCATTCGATTGATTAAACAACGACTTGGCCTGGGCACACTGTTTCACATTAATAGGTAATCGAAAACAACAGGACCGATCTGCACTGCATGTTGGATAACGATTAAAATGAAATTAATAAAAAATGACGCGGTGATGTAAAAACAAATTTTGACTTGACATTTCGCTGTTTTGTCACTCGAGATGGTCCCATTTTACCTCAGGACCGAGTAAAACTTATTTAGACGGAGACAAACTGTTACTCTGCCATTAGATACAAGAAAGTAGTTTTCAGATAGATATGACTCTGACGTTCACACTGAACAGCAGTGATGGAACATCACGTATTCATTCAAAAATTTTCACCGTTCGATTTCGACTTCTGGTTGGGAGAAGAAGCTGAAGGCACGAGAGAACACACAACAAATCACCCATGAAACACGCATGTCGTGAAGTCTTTTACAATGGATAAATTACGGGTAATGTGACGGTACGAATTCGTTAATTCGTTATGTGCTGATATCTTGACACGGCTGAACCATTTCCATATGTCACTTACCATAGGGCATAGGTGTGGTTTTCTTTTTCTTGTCGTCGCTCTCCGGGAATCTGGGAACCAATTTTCCCAAGGACCAAACAGAAAGTTTTCCCTCCGCTTTTTTCTCTTTCTTTTGTTCGTCACTCTTATTGAACGGCGAGTTTTCAAATAAAAACGATGTCTCCGTTGAAGAAGCAGTGCTGCTGGTATCTTCGGTAGATTTTTCTCCGAGGAAAGATATGTCGCGTTGTTCATTGTCCTGCAAGATCATGATTATGATCACAGCAATGTCATTAGTCAAGTACAAATGAAGATCTGTATCAAATGGAAAATTCGATTAAACCCAATGTGTCTGTAACAAATAGAAATCAGCGAGAATGATCCGCAATCGGAACTTTACAATAAGCTTTATAAATTTCAATTTGGGCAGTGAAATAAATATTAAATCGACGTACTCTACACTAAACACCCCACGATACTGGAGAGAGTCGAAAAACAAGTCGGCAGCAACCGGCATTCAATGTTGAAATTATAATAAAAAAATTTAATTTTTCAATTTCGAACACAGTTATGTATATTTGGTCTCTACTGTATGGATAATCCCCGGATAAGGAGACAAATTGAGTGGAATTATTTTTAAACGGTGTGTCACGTACTTTCATCGGTAAGCAACGGATACCGGCGTGTGGGTCTATGTAAGTCACGCATGCAACATGCATGTGGATCTTTCGTGCTCTTGAATGACAATTAAATTCTGTCGTCGCCAAATATCACAAAGATCTTCATCTTCAGAAGATGAAGGTAAAAAGAAAGTAAAAAATGTGTACCCATGGACCAGGACTGGTCATGTCCTTCGTGAAGTTTTCGATGACGCTCAAAATAAAGGTGCCTTTGTCGGGGTCTTTCGGTTGGCGTGCATTCGACTTGATTTCTCCCGGGTCCGCACTTTTTATCCAGCTGGGCTGCGTTTTATCCAGTTTTCCAGTGTGCATATTTTTCGCATGGCCTACTACCCTTGTCCCATTTTTCGAACCCATTGACACGTACGAGTATTTACTAGTTTTGTCAACGATCGGATTGGCCGCTGTCAAATCCCACAAGTCGTACGGATTGAATGTTGTGGCTTTCGTCCTGGTCAGATCGCGATCTATTTGATTGTCCAAACGATTTACAATTTTGTCCAGGGTGGGATACCGGCTTTGTTTCTCCACTTGAAAATTCTGTCTGCCGTAAAACCGTTCCAAATTACACTTGTAATGTTTTTTGCGAAACAAGTGATTGTGCCTGGTTTGAAAACTGTTATAATTTAGTGAATTGCTTTCCGGTGAGGTGTCGTATTTCCGTTCCGTCCGCAGCTTTGCTGATTTTATTTTTGTCATCAGTGTGGACAACAATATTATTACCGTTATTAGAATTATGTTTTTAAATAACATCTTAATTTACGTTTCTATTTATTACTGTTTCTCTGTAATGTTATTACTAGTCAGTTACTAAAAGAGTGGTAATATTGTATTAATAGTGCTGACAACAGCAACAAGATATTATTATTATTATTATTATTATTATTATTATTATTATGAAGTATTGTTAAAAAACTATAGTTTTATCACTTCTCAATAGTCAACCTCTATTGTCTTTTCTACCTCACACCAGTTTCCACTTTTCCACTCGTCGGCATCTTACACCGCAGCAATTCTTTTGTGAAAATTTCATTCATTTTTATATTTTACTTTACACTCACGCGGCAAAAAAAATTACGGAACCTGAAAAAGAAATTATTTATTACTACAATTATATTGTTTCTAAAACCTTTTAATTTAAGTAACAATTTGGGAAAGTAAAAATAATAAGTTAGCTATTGCTAAAAACAATCGATTAACAACTACTAAACGCGGTGTTATAATGTATATGTCTAATAAAACAATCCTAAAACTCCAATTAATAGTTCCGGTACTTACCATTGAGATGATTCAACAGCAACTAACTATAACCATACCTATCTTTAGCTATTGTCTTCAGAGAGAAAGGCTGATACCCTTTTTAATTTGAACAATTTCTTCATGGGCAGGTACCTACAGGGACCAGAGCTGGCTCGTTTTCCTTATAATATAATGTAACAAGGATTATGTGATATTATGTACATGCTAAAGTAAACATTTCCGCATAAGGAATGAAATTAAAATGTAGAGAAGACACAGTATCATCCGAAATCGGACGTGAGCGACCAGTGAAAACAACACAGAGTAAACATTAGTGTCAGTCAGGGTAGAGCCGGAAACTTGTGGCTTACATGATCGGCTGCTTTCCAGATTTAAGGTAACTCCTCGTGAGAGAACAATTTTTGTAATCTTCACAGTTTTTCACCATGTTATGAACTTTACATCGATGTAAATATCTAAAAAAAGAAGCAATTTTTGCCACTTGTTAAGAGTTATCAGACTCACCTGGTTGTGTGTATCACGATTTGTGATACAAAACTATGGCAATTCGGAAGTAGTTTTGTAGAATGTCAGCTGTGCGTCAAGTGTTCCTTGGCAATGCGAGAGTCTCGTGCCAAGACAAAAATAATAACTCAAGTTTACGCCTTTTTTTTAGCACAAGTTAGAAACAAAACGATTCAGTCGGAGTCTGTTTAATGTTTCACAATTTTTTACTTGATCTTGAAAAATTTCTTGAATTAAAGTGGAATGAAAAGTGTTTTGGGAATCACATGTCCTATTGTGAAGTTACATTCATACGGATTCTCTACGCAGGACGTCGTTCCCAGTTTTCTGGTTTCATTCAGGGAAAATTTCAACAAAAATTTCTTCGAACGCAATATCAATATAAAATGTAATGATGCAATTTTACTTGCATAGTAATGATATTGCACTGACAATATTAATATACTAACTTGTTGAAACACACACAGTAGGACGTGACCAGGATTTGTAACTTGTAACGGCACAAGTTAAAGGCTCCTGAGACATCAACGGTGAACGCATTCCTTAAAGAGAAATTATCACTTAACAGAAAAGTTCAGTAGAGACATTCACCCAGTCAAGAAGTCAATCAGAAGTTGGGGTCAAATGAAACTGACAACATCCATGTGGTGAACAAACACCTCAACAAACCTCGTCCTGCAATGCAAAACCCGTAAGAAATTAATTTATTTATTTAATTGACATACTGTCACAATTGTCACATGCAATTACCTTGCATATATTTGATGTCTGAATTATAATGCACTACTTAATTCAATAAGATGACACAGTGCATTGCAGGTTAAGTAATTACTTAAAAGTAAATCGATCTATCTAAATATCCGAAGTGTACGAGTTGTCACAAGAGAGCAGGGCAACGGCAAATATTTCAGGATCATGGGTGCACACATATAGTTGAACCCAACAGGATTTCTTATGTCCACGTGAAAATTAACTTTTACAAAATAATTACAGTTATGTGTGAAATATGATGAGGGATGATGACAAACAAACACTGATGAAAGGTACTATGGGTGTATACCGACGACAAAGTTTCCAAAATAAAAAATATTTAGGCAGGGTATTTTGGTATTTTTGTCTTCTCTAGGAGAAGATATAGTAGTGAAAGGCAAGTGTACCATTAAATCCTCTTGTATTGCCAACAGTTGAGCATTGTAACCAATCAATAAAAAAGTATGCAAGATCCCTTTAATAATTGATACGGTGCAAGGAAAACTTTGCGGCATTAAAAAATGAGTTTGACGAGATTTCACATGAAAGACAACATCTGATTCATTAATTCAGAGTCCAAACGAATTTCACCATTTTCTACTAATAATGAAGGAGATTCTCGGATTGGTTGCCTAGTCACCCCTGTTTATCAGTTCCAGAAAATAACGTGAAAAGGAAAATAAAGGATGGGGCAAAACACAAAACCAATTTTGGTCGCGAGGAAAGAAGGCAATGAAACGAATTATGAGGGGTATCAGTCAGAAATGAACTGATTCATCTGTAGGACACGGGGTCATAAACACCGAAGTAAAAGTCACTATTGCAACGAATAAAATACTAATTGTCTTGTCAGATTCTTTAATACGGAATCGATAAAGGGTAGAACTTATTAAAGTAAAAGTACATGCTTTTCAGCCGGAGCTGAATACTTAGAATCCATTTGGGACTAGCTGTAGAAAACAAACGGAGTTTAGTTTGTTAGTGACGTCTATTAAAAGAAAACTAGTTCTGATTCATTTTAATTTTACTGCCAGGCTGTTGTCCATGTACACCATCGTGCCGCACAAGTGACCCAATTTGCAAAAATATTGGTAGGAAGTGTTTTGACTTACAATCGTAGAAACACGTTAAGCATTTCATTCTGAGTTAAACTTTTTTCGTATATATTGCAAGAGGTTCTCCTTCCTGACTTTGGCGGGGAGATCATTTATAGTATTTAACTCGCCAAAACTCCAAAGCCGTTCACGATGACGACAAAATTCAGAGTTCCACATTAGTGATCATGTATAATAAAGTAATTAATATGTGCCAAATATGTTTCTTTATTGATCTGTTACGATCTAAACCTTTTTGTTTAGGAAACATGTTGTACTACCATTACTGTTGCCATTACTATTGCTCCCGCAGATATGTTTCTACAGATGGCTCTTCATGGGAGTACAAAATGGCAGTGAATCAGACTCAATTAAGTTAGATAACATTAATGTTACATCCGAGGGTTAGGATCTCATCGTTCTTGATCCTGATCCTATTCTGGGCCCATTTTAATAGCTGCACACAGTGTTAGAGTGACAAAAGTAAATTTCAAATTTTAGCTTGTGCGAAATAATAATAAAATAATACAGGATCTACCCACCGATTTGCTTCGAAGAAGCCAAAAAACCGCGCTAAAGAACGAAACTCAATTAGGTATGCAGAAAAATATAGTCAAATTAACGCAAAATGTGGGAAACGAGAATTTCTAAAAACCCGAATAAGCGAAATGTGATGAAATCTTGAGAGTGGAAGAACAAGAGTGAGTGAAATGTGTTTGTGTGTGTGTGTGTGTGTGTGTGTGTGGGAGAGAGAGAGAGAGAGAGAGAGAGAGAGAGAGAGAGAGAGAGAGAGAGCAGAGTAAGAGTGAGAGAGTGAAAGAGAGAAAGAAAGAGAGGGAAAATGATGCAACGACCCCGACGGCTCTACGTCTCTACGACTATTTCTATTAAACGGGTACCCGAGTTCGGCGCGGCGATGGCACTACTACGAAGACAACAGCCCACACGAAGGACCACAAACTCGGCACTGAAGAGGATGGTGTCGGTCGAATGTGCGGACCCACCAGCCGCCAGCCGCCTTCCACCGCGTTCTACCGCCAACCGCAGCCCTGGTCAACGAGCGTTGCGCCTTTGCTTCAACGCAGAACGTGCGTTTTTCAACGATTCGTGCGCCCCATGCGTACGCCGCAAATCCTATTGCATTGTTTACCCGGTAGAGTTAAAGATATGGCTGGCTCACCAGGTGAAGGTGACAACTGTCTTCAGGTTCAAATTGAAAAAAAGGGGTGTACTCAACAATGGAATTCTTCTTCTGATTACTTTTTGCACTCGTTTGTACTATGAGTACAAAGTAAAATCGTTAATTTTCTTTACTAAAAAGTCAACCCCCTTCCCCAATAAGTAAAGTACGTCCATATGAATGAAATTCAGGTGAAATGTGAGAATGAAGAATTTCTGTGTAATCTGGATTTAAAAAAAGGTGAAGATTCAATTCTGTAATTATCTACTCTGTTGTTTTGTAACCTTCAGACTCCGTTACCAATTGATATCTTAACCTCGGAATATATCTGAAGGGAAGCGACTGTGCATTAAATGAAACAATTCATTACAATTACTTGATGTAGTGCCTTAAAGCCGGACGAAACCCCAAGAAAGGGGTTCACATTAAAACCAGAACTCGGTCTTATTTTTGTCCGTGGCCCTGCTTTTGTTGCCTCTCTTGTTACTATTTTAAACTTACTTGATTTTCTTTTCAAGTTGTTCAAGTCAAGGCAATCGAAATTAGTAGTCTCAATGTGTGACTTCAAACTTATATATTCGCTATATATATACTATATATTCACACATGTGTATGAATGGTCACAGCACTCGAGACATTCAGAATAGAGAATACGTAATTTAGTAGTATAAAAATAAAAGAACGTAAATATCCGAAAAAACCTTCAACCATTGCTTGAAATAATAAAATGACGCGTATTTAGTAAGCTACGGTGAGCGGTAAGCCATCGTCGTCGGAAACTAGTAGCTGGTTGAGCTACTCGAGATGGAGACCCTGATTCCAATGATTCCACTTGTATCCAGTAGATATGGCATAATTGTTTGTGTCTCCTTTTGAAGACAATGGGTAGAATTACCCGTGACGAATACTTTAGTTTAAGAGGAAGCCGAGTTACTTTAATGAAAACTGAGGGTCGGTGGTGAACGTCATTACTTGAGCCCCTATCAATAAATTACCAAAATTTACTAAGGCCCTCTTTTCCCTGTCAGAAGAACGTCTCAATGAGACGCATGATACGCTTTTGATGACCAACAGCTTCTGAATCCTTGAGTTCTGAAGCGTTCCCTATATTTTTTGTAATGCATTCTACGTGATCATGTGTCTCTTATTAATATGTGTATGGTCGAACGGAAAGGAG
This sequence comes from Polyplax serrata, assembly GCA_037055365.1. Lineage (NCBI taxonomy): Eukaryota > Metazoa > Arthropoda > Insecta > Psocodea > Polyplacidae > Polyplax > Polyplax serrata. Next base: position 31,450 of record JAWJWE010000004.1, read on the forward strand.
CAAGGTAAGTTTCACCAAACTCAAAACTTGAGTATTAAAAACGTCTTAAAAACCAATGTGTGAAACTATTTTTTCGAACTCAAACTCCCAATAAAAATTTGAACAAAACTTTTGTTTTGTGCAAATCTGACTGACGATTTTTATGAGTCTTTCTAAATGGCGAGGCTTTGAAAAAAGGAATTCCATTTTGGTTGAACTGTTTGGATTGAGCTCCGAGAGAAAGGATTTCACGGGGAGTCGCGGAATTGTGATTAGTTTTCCGGTTTAAATGTGACAGTTTAAAAGGCCGATTTATTTGACACATTTATTACTTCGCATTCATTTTGATAAAATGCCAAAAGAAATGCCACTTGATTATTACAAAAGAGTCGAGAGTTTTCTGACGATCGTGAAACGAAATCACCAAAAAAACATGGTTTTACAATCACCGTTCATGACGTTGAATAGAAAACTATATTTTACTATGTCAAAGTCTGCGTCTCTATCAATTTATAACAGGACAATAGTACAACAAATTCGCATTCCTTCCACGTTCTTATTCAGTTGAAGTCCATTTCGAATTAAAAATTATAAAATTTTATTCTCGCATAAGAAAATACACGGAAATGTGATTTCCAGTTTATGTTTCCTCGACATTGACTATTTTGAATTTTGTGGTGCAGACACTTTGAAAGCATTTCCAAATGAATGGGATGAACTTTTCTGAAAGAGTAAGAGCAGTTGCACTTCGAATAGTTTACTGGCAAATTAACTTGACAATTAATTTCCGGCAAAGTGTTGGAAAGAATGAACGAAACATTGAGAGAAAGTTACTAAATGTAAGCGAGCAAGCATGCAGGCATGCACGCACAGAATAAATATTTGTAAAGGAGATGTGGTGAAAATGATTGAAAGAGTGATTTTTAATTTTGATATTTAAAAGTTCTTTTTTGAAAGGACTAAATTAAAAGGACGTTGAACTCTAACCAGTGCAAGCGCACATCTTTCTTAGCATTCGGATGGAAATGCAGACGCATGTACGCATGTTGGCAGACCTCGGGTTATCTCCGGGCCCATTAATTTGAAAAATTAATTCCCTAGAAATGCCTGAATTGAAACGGAGAAGTTCAGAGCAGGCGAATGCTTTAACCTATTAAGAAAGCGTTTACTTATAATTAGACTTGTTCGGATCTGGGGGAGAAACCCCGAGGCGGGTTTCTTCCAAAAGACGAAAAGTTTTTAATATGTCACCAGAAGTCATTCGCTTGGTTCGACATGTTTAATTCCGGACACAACTGGAAACTGGAAAAGAGAGATGATGGTGAAGACAATAAAGATGACAGATGAAATTTGGAGGGCCTTTCCTCCTTTCGTCATCCAGGACAAATTATAGTTTCATTTTGAATTTCACTTTCAATTCAAGAATTGATTCACCGGCGCAAAAAGTCTCGGTTCGCAGTTGCACTCCTCGGGGGCCGAGTCCAGGCAGTTTTTGCCCTGCCCATCTGTCCACATGAGGGCACCCCACAGAATCTGCCACACCAACTTCATATTTAGACAAATTAAATGGGAATCCGAATTTAGGTAAATGTCCTTTTTGTTGTCTAAGTCTCTGTTTCATCCCGCTGGTCACGCGTTCTTCTCTTTTCTTTATATTATTACGGAAACATTTAATCCCTGGATTCAGGATTCGGTCACGAATTTATTTCCAGCGTCACAGGACTGAAGGCCATCCAAAGGGAGTGAGCAGAAGAAAAAGAAGAGTCGGAGAAGAGAATTTCGCTTCTTTTGGCCCTTGTAGAGCATTGAATCGGAGACGACTGAGTTACCTACGACTTTCCAACGGTCAACCAGCACGGATCCTTTATTCCCATCGATTCATTTGACCCATTCAAGTCCACAGGATGATGGTAACAATGGAAACCACGAGTCGAAAACGCCGATTTGGACAAATCGACAGGAATAGTCAGGTTGCAAGTTCGGTAGCGGACATTCTTCATTTCTCCGACACAAGATGCTGATAATATGTATATGTAAATTATTAGTCAATCGATTAATAATGTTTTCGGTCATTGATATTCCACTTTATATAAGAACTTGTAACAATTAGTTAATTATGACTGTATAAATTATATTTCCCCATTTATTTGTTGGTCTCGATACTTTTGGTGTTCACTCCCAGCCTCTCCGCGTCTCAGTAAACCATCTGAGACATGTGTTGCCGCAATAAAATCTACAAAAGAGTGATGTGGCCCATTTAAGGTATTACCTTAAATAAATAACGTAATGTATGTGCAATTCGGCTTCCACCTCATTTTTATTATTATTATTAACTTTTATAGGTTCTAACATCGGCTTGCTATTTATTGTAAACCGTAAATTATTATTTACTGTTTTCAGTAATACATTCATAGTAAATATTCATAAATGTTTCACTTCTGTTTCCGGACTCCTGACTCACGTAGGGGTGCTTGACTACCCGGGTACTTCTTACCATACGCTGTCTTCTGTTATTCCTTCTGCCAGTGCTTTGCATTCTTATTCTAGCCTTTAATTTTCGTTCTACTGCTTTTATTTTCGCGGAGCTGTTAACATCCCACGGCTTTTAATTTTGAGAACTCTTTTTCCACTTCTATCATCACTCTCCATAATCTTTGAAGTGTTCCATATGTAACAACTGCACAACACGTTTTCCTTTCTGACCCATTTCCACTCTTCCACCCCGGTATTATTTAGCAGTCCTGACAACAGAATCAAGCTGACACAAACGCAACACCAGAAGAGAAAGCGCGTCGCCTTGAAAGATTCCTAATTTTATAGATACTGGCTCGGATGTTTTCTTCTTTCAAATGTTTTTTCATGCTTAACCTCATTGGGTGTAGTTGAACCGTAAAAATAATGCGGAGCGCGGTCGTACATTCTAAATGAACAGACCTGACATTTTGTCTCTTGCTCTGGCGATGGTGCTCCTTTTTAAAAAGAACCCTTTTGGGGAGAAGGTAAGAGAGTTTGGGATCCAATTATTTCCTTTAGTTCCTTACAGTATTTTGTTGATGGCAGACATGCCATGTCAGTAGACGGGAGTACTTGGGTCAGAAATGTTTTTCGGGGTTTTCCTGTCCACTGGAGTATTATCCCGTTTGGAGTATTCTATAATTTCTGTTCCCGTTCTTCGGGTAACCATATTCGGATACGTCCTGCTTCCCATTCACAGATTTCCGTTTCTAATTATTTAAGATCTTCCACTTTTGTTCCTGGTTACTGGTTCGATATTTTTGTTCCTCAGTACTTCTTTATGAATTCTTTTAGGTCCGCCTCCTACTGCTTATTTTGCTATGCATTGATGCTGAGCATTGCATGCATGATGCTTTTTTGTTATGCATTGCCCTTTGGAGGAGTAGTGCGATTTTCATCGTTCAATTATTCTATGATATCATCACTTTATGTACATGCATTACAATGTGTGGTATGTTAACAGCTTCCATTGTGAGCTAGCGGTGCGACACCCTCTAGACTACAAAAGACCGTAGTCCTTTAGAAGTGTTGTGGTTGCTTTCCTTTCTCCTGCGTTGAAGTTGTCCTTAGCTTTTTAATTGTTTTGTCGGATATATGGGCCTACTCGTGCCTTCTGCATGAGGTCTTTTGGAATATTTTCTCATTCGTCCCTCTGAAACTCTCGTTTTCTTGATAATAAGACTAATAATTACCGATTGATCTGATTCGAACTGATTGTATCGGTTGGCAGCCGTGTGGATTTCCACGCGGTTGCCGTCCTGCTTGCAAATCTGCCTGGCGTTGAGTGGAAACGACAACTCTGAATTTTAATCGATTTATAACTACGGTAGTTCTAAATTAAAAATTACATGATTACAAATGCTTTGCGTTTCATTGATTGTAATTCTGGCAGGTATTCGGAGTCGAGTTGGATTGAATGAGTTAAACTTGAGTCATTGCTGTTGGTGTCAGTCGGTGGCATGCCGGCTAATTAATGTATTCCTTTGTAGATATTACCTGGTTTGGCTCTGCCGCAGACGTGACGACAATACCTGACGTTCAAGATTATTTTCCACAGTTGGGAGGTGATCTGACCAAAGTTGTCTGGGCTCATGCAGTCAACAGTAGGCATCTCCTGGAAGATGCATTGACAGATGCAAAAGTAATGATGCTAGAAGCGGATGTCGTTTTAGGAACACTAAGCGGACAGAATATCACTGTGCCGATTATGGCTCATCCTCCTGCTACTGTCTCTGACATCTCTCTGCGGATGTTTTTAGACACTGTAATAGATGCTCAGACAACTACAAGAAAAGGTGTTAAACTGGATTTTAAATCTATTGAGAGTTTTAACATGTCATGGAATGTTCTGGAACCATTAAAAACCAAGGTAGGTCTATGAAAAATTTCTTAGGAGTCATCAGAACTCACCACTGTTTTCACTGGGGAATATCATTTATAGGCATTCAACTTGTTGAACCATTTGATCACACTGAGTTAATTAATCTTCAATTATATGCTGACTTAAAACTTTTAAAAATTTGCATAGTGATTTCTTTCTGTCGGTTCATTCAGTTGAGAGTAATTGATTTGTCATTCATGATAATGTCCCACACTTGGGAGTCACTTCCAAAAATGTCATTCATTATTATTTTTGGAATTGACATTTTGCAACTTTCCATGTCTTAAGAGATTCTGCATGGTCCATAGGTTGTATTATATTTTGCTACTGTTTCCTTTATTTTTATTATTTTGCTTTTATGAATTTGCAGGAATATTGTTGCAAACATTTCTTTTTTTGATTGTTACTTTCTTTCATTTGGGTTCCACAGAATGGATTTGAGTATTTTTTGAATTGAAATACACAACCATCAAAATATCTAATTTTTGATTATTCACTTATTATTGGCTTGTATTATCAGTGTACCAGTTGTTCTTGGCTCAATTCACGATCAGCAGTGTTTAATCAATTAAAAAGAATATTCAATTTTTGCAGGTTAATTTCCCGCTCTTTTTGAACGCCGATATCATTTTTGGTCCGGTGAACAGTACGATACGACCCGTGGACCCAAAACAATTTCTGTTTTTATCAACAACGAAACTCATGGGTTGCACGCTTTCAGTCGGTTGGACCACCAGGTACGGTCCAGGCATAGAAGGATACTACACTAATGACCAACTCAACGAAATGAAATTAGTAATAGAAAATAATAAAGTAATTCAACCCGTTACATTATGTGTGAGAGCCGGTTTAGCAGCTCAAACAGATGGGATTGAAAGCCTTGTCAGGTCAATAGACGAGTGAGTAGAGTAAATCTGGAAAGACACGGCTTTTGCTTGGAAGCCTAAGTATCGTAAACGTTGTCCTGCGTTAATTTCAGGTACCAAGGAAAAAATTCAACGTCAGTAACAGTTTGGATGAGCACTAACTCTGATCCAGTAGATTTGAATAAACTGAAAAAGTTGGTTGACAATCTGGGAAGACGTCGGGTATACTTAGACGTTCCAAAGTTTGTTCACGATCAAATCATACCGGACGCCACTGACTGCCTGACAAGGGGCAACAGGAAATGATGGCAATGTTTCCTCGAGTCTGACGTGTCACTTTTTACCATTGGTTTTCCAGGATCCCTGTGATAATTTGCTAATTCAACTCAATGTACAATATCTTTTTTTCAAATTTGTTGAAAATGTTACAAATAAAACAGAAACTTGTTTCTCTAGAGTAGCACAAAACTGCCGTCTGGTTGTGATTGGCTTGTTGGTCGTCTTGTTCGTCGGCCTGCTATCGACCAAAATCGAAGAGGAACCCTCACATCTTCAAACCGTCGAGCAAATTGGAGTTTGATCGATTCTCCTGTCACTTGCACATGACTCCTTCATAGGTGCAAACCGATGCACAAATTCAAATTCAGTCTGACCTATTAAAGATCAGTCTCGAGAATCGGCACCGATTTTATTGTCGAACTCGGCAGACTCTTTTCTTCCTCGATCTCCGAGTTTAAATTCTTCCTTTGCAAAATCTTGTCGTCGGTTCTGCAACCAAAAATGAAAAGTCTTAAACATTTAGTAAAGATTATTAAGAGAAAAGAACTCTAAAACAGAATAAAATTAAACCTCTTAAATTGGTTGACGCCAACTACACCGTGCCTTTTCTCTGCCCTCCGATGCGTGATGGTCAGTAGGCACGAAGCTCCGATGAGAAGAAATACAATGGACAGTATAAACATTACCGTCGGTAAATACAACAGGAGCTTGATTTCGGACAGGCGCTCTGCCGGAACAAACACTCTCTGGTCCAACCAAAAGATAGGAAATATTAACTGTTTGACACCTTCCAACAACCTATAAGTAAACAATTTCGACTATGTTGAAATAGAATTGCAGGTAGGGGTGATTGAATTGAACTGTTTGGCAGTCGCGTTGGGACTTAGGGGTGAGTTCAACGCTACAAAACAGAGAGTAAACCGAGTGCGAGCTGATGATGCCAGTCACCTCGATATGCTCGGCCCAACACCCACACGTTCGGACACTCCGACCGTAACTTTGTACTCGGTACTCCGCAGAGTTGTATGCGATTCCAGTTGATTAAAACGGTCAAGGTGCTTACGCGATGTCACTATTTGGTTTCACGAGGACGTTGATTTGAATCCTTGCTGCTATTTCCAAAGGAATGCCGTAGGTCTGAGGAAATGAGGCAACTTTATTAATGCGCTTATAAATGAATTACTATTATTATATAGCATTGTAGTAACAATCATAACGGTTATTTTTTTAAAAATTGTATGACACTCACCGGCTCCAGAGCTATAAAATTCTCGTGAAGTATTCTATTCGGCTTGAGTCCGACGAAGGCATTTAAATACGTGGGATCTGCTTGATAGAAGTGTGGGTAAGAAGTGAATACAGGGGCTCCAAATCTGCAAAGGCTAATGTTAAGGACTCCTGAGGGCAGGCACTGTCCGTTGCAGAAACACTTGTTACTCGGGTCGGAGGTTCCGTTGTCGAATAAATCCGCGTCAGCCACGTATTTGAATCCGTTCACATCACTTACTTTGACTTTTTCCGAGTATTTATATTGTATGTACCTAAAGGTTGGAGGAAACACAAAGTTAGGGCACTTCGTCCAGCAGCTAGTCAGGGAGTAAAAACTCGTCGGACACAGTTTCTTCTTTCAAACGAATACTGTCCTGCTCGTAACAGTTTTTTTAGGTTTCCGATGGTCGTGCTTTACCGTTTGTCATAAGAAAGCTTGTACAGAGCTTTCGCACCTACATAAATCAGAGGAAAAGAGGTAGATGTCTGTTTCCCGTCTTCTTTTCCAGGGCCAATACTCTCCTCCTGAGCCTTTAACTTGACCGCAGTTGCCTTCGTAGAAAGAAGTTTGATTTTTAAAATTCCATAGAGCCACAGCACCGAAGTGTTCCATTCCGTTCTCACCCGTTTGAACGTTGTAAATGCCATCAAAGGTTGTCGAGCCGTTCCTCTATAATGAAGAGCAATGATTGCTGTGAGAAAGGAAAATGGAGGTGCTGAGAGATGACCGAAAAACAAGGAATAACATACTTTGTAAAACCAACCGAATTTGTCGTAAGGCACTTTGGAAGAAGTAGAAGGCCATCCGCGACCTGCGCTGAGCAAGGGATCGATGTAACCCTCGAATAATAATTCTGACACCGTTTTGGTCACTAGAATTTTCTGAGTTATCGATATCATGATACCCATGAATACTTTGCCAAATAAAGGCATAGGTTTTCCCATGTTGGCAGCCATCTGAAACAGCAATCGGAGACTGCCGCTTTGATGTTCCATTGATAAACGATAAATAAACGATTCGGTCAGCAGAGATCATTCACATCGTTACACATTTGACCGAGAATAAATCAAACTTACAAGGGCGATCACGTTAATTGTCGTTATTTTGTCGGTGAGTCGTCCCTTGGAACCGACAGGGTCGAAGTACCATTTTCGCAGTCTTTGATATGACACCGTTCCATTTTTATTCCACGTCACATTAACCTTCTCAATTCTTTCCCTTGAAAATAAGTAAAAGTTGACGGTATTAAGTAAATCGACAATGACTGGAATAAAAAAATGAATCCCGGTCTCTGCTCATGTGGACCTTTTCACATACCAAAACTTATAAGGACCAACTTCGGTCAACTGAGGTTTGTAATTGGCATCCTTTAAGTCCGTTGGATTCGTCCAATTGAAGAAATAATATTGAACATAAATGGGCACTCTAGACTTTATCCACGGTTCATACGTTTTTGATGTTCTTGACAGTCTAAACTTCTGTAAAAGTAAATTAAATTTTATTGTGGTAGCAATCGCTACCATTTACAATCAAGAAAATGAAAGACTCAATTTACTTAAATTCAGTCAGACGTACTTGGGAGACAATTTTCTCTTGCGTTTCCTCCCAAAAAAGCAACAAGAACAGTCCGAAAAGAATAAACGACACACCAGATATAAATGCACAGTTTTCACTTCTTTTTCCACAAAACATTTTAAAAATCCATAGGTTCGACCTGGAAGAAAAATTACAAGCATTCCGACAGCTCAAAACCGAAGTAAACTTACATGCCAAAACAAAGTTACCAAGAATTTAAGAAAGCTATTAGGAAACATTTTTACAGTTTAGCGTTACTTGATTTTGTGTCGACATTATGTAAAATGAAATAAAAATTTAAAAAGGGGATAAATTAAAATATTCTTACCTGTGAGTTTGTTTTTTTGACCACTGTTTTCCTTTTCTGCACCAAAGAAACAAGGAAAGGTACCGTATAGAATGACGAAAGCCGCAAATTTGCGGAATTATAATCTTCTTGCTTTGTGAAAGTCCAATTTTTGTATTTTAACACGGTCAATTGAATTTAACGCCTATGAGTTTCTGAGACCTCCCGGATCTTTCAGGGGTGCCAGATTTTCTTTGATATTAGTCCTGGGAACCGTAAATCCGGGGTTTCGGGACCTTTGACTTCCATCATACACCCAAGGTACGCAAAGGGCAGAGTCCTCCACACGTCGAAAGGATTGTCGAAGGTAGGAGGACTCAGATCTCGGCAGAGACAGCAGTTTGTTGCAATATGAAAATTTCACTCCTCTCACATTAACAATGTACCGTTGACAAAAAATGTTGATTTTATCAGAAAGCTCGCATGGTGAGGAAAGCAAAAATGCAATGGACCTGCTGTACGAAATTCATTCTGAGAAACTCCATCTGTTCAAGTGTTTAATAAATTTTAAATTTCAGACAATCACTTTGCTTATCCCTTGCAGTATATTCGTTTAGTTTTTTATTTTTTAAAGGTTTGAGATAACCTTTGACCTTCATACCCGTGACAGAGACAACTAAATTTGTCTTTTCAATTCAGAATAAAATCAATTCGTCTTTCTCATTTCCTATTTAATTTGGGTGTGTTTTATTTTAAATTAACCAATTCAAGCGAGTTCGCAACTCCAAATTTAGATACTAAATCACTGCAAAACAATTTCAATTTTTGAGGGTTCAAGTTTCAAAATCCATCCGGTTTTAAATGAGATTCGCAACCTTTGGTCACGGTCTACTGATATATCTTCAAAAATATGACATTTAGGAAGGACACTTATTATCGCAGAAAAAAACAAAAACCAATTCTTTTGGCCTTCATTGATGGGAATTATATTTTTCAATTTTTCTGATGTGAGAGTTCCGGATGAGTCTAGTATGGAAAAGAAATCCATTTTGTGCTCACTCTCACGTCACGAACACCAATCGTATTTACTGTTCTTATAATTCATATAAGTTTGAAGGTACTCCATTTTATTTAAATAAGTATGCACAGACACAGTGACTTACCTTTTTGGGATATTTTCGACTTCACCGCTACAAATTAATTTCAACGTGCTTACATTCGACACGATGCAGTACATTAAGTTGTGGAGAAAATTTAAACACTCCTGCAAAATTAACAAATTGTATCTTACGCCTCATTCAATTGCTGTTACCATCAATGACATTGATACCATCAATATGTAAAGATACACTCCTGACGAATTATTATTTATAAATTGGCACAAAACTATTGTAGTATAAATGATACGAGTAATTATATAATTAGTGTTTTCGTTCTGAGTTCGAAAAATTCAAAGAGAAGCAAACTATATTCGTTGCCGTCATTTGAAGCAGTATGTCAGTAACACAGTAACATAACCGACACGCGAACATTCATGACGTTAGTCTGTATCTTCTGCGTCCTCTTTTTCTTCGTTAGAAATTATTAATGACTCATCCCGTTGATTATTGAAATATCTTAATTTTACTGCATTGATAGCAATGATGAGAAGTCCCAAAAAGAGGAAAACGCAGCCCAAAGCATAGCCCATAAAGTTAAAAAATTGAGCTTTCATTCCCAAGGATATTAATTCGTCTGTGAGTTCGATTCTCTGGCGAAACCACATCATTGGAACATAAATTTTTGGTACTTTAGAAAAAATTGGAACTAATGGTATTGGTTCCAAAAGAACATTAATTTGTAGCTGTGCACAAACCTCCAGAGGTAACCCAGTTAACTAAAATTAAGAAAAGCCATGTTTCAGTGATTTTAATAATATAGCCCTATAAGTATCTCACTCAAATACCATTCCTTTACACACCTCATGAATTGTTATGTAGAACTCATGTTTGCTTTTGTTAGGCTTTAAACCTTCAACTGCATTTACATATGTGGAATCAGCTAGGTAAAAGTGAGGAAATGATATGAATACAGGAGCTTTGCGACACAGGCTCTCATTTCGTACACCACTAGGACTGCAATTTCCTGTGCAAAAACACTCAGACTCAGAATATTTTGTTCCATTGTCAAAGACTTGGTCACCTCCAAAAAACCGATACCCCTCAAGACCCCGAACTTTAACAGGGCCTGATTTGTGTAATGTAAATGTTCTGAAATGAGTGAACAATATTACCAAAAATTTTAATTCAAGTGAGCAACTTATAGGTGATACAATCAATTGTACAACCAAAAACTCAGACGGTTTGACTTACCCACAGAAATCTGAGAGGAAAATTGTCAAACTATCTTGATTACTTTGCAATGGAGGAAATATTTCACTGGTTGTTCCTCTGATAATACCACATTCACCTTCAAAATATTCTGTCCTATGGTCATTGTTCCACATGTTCACCAGACCCATATTGTATATATTATTTTTACCAGTTTGAACATTGAATCTGCCATCATAAGAGGAGGATTGGTTTCTCGCATAGAACCACCCAAACCTGTCAAAAGGCACTGAGGTAGGTTTATGTTTCCTTAAGAAGTCCAATAGTTTGTCGTTCATGCCTTTAAAAAGCCATTCCTCTGCTGGTCTTGTTACAATCAGTTTTTCTTTATACTTGTTAATTAGGAAATCTAATAAACCTTGCACAAAAATGTTGTGTGTTGATGCAGCCTTGGCAATGGCCTGTAATATAAAAAAAATGGTGAGAAATAAAAAAATGTTGAGTACAGGCTTAAAGCAGGGGTATATAACTTACAGTGAGAGCAACATTGATATTGGTGATTGGGAAGGACAAGTTAACAGACTTCTCAGGTACAAAATACCAGCTCCTTGTTTGGTTGTATGTGACGGTTTCATTATCATTCCACAATACAGCAACCTTCTCATGAACTTCTTTAAAAACAAATGGTCCCACTTGTGTAAATGAAGGTTTTACAGTTTCATCCATTAAAAAGGTATCTGCGTTGCTCCAATTAAATAAGTATAACTCCATAAACAGTGGCATTGGAGTTTTCACCCACAACCTGTAGGACTCGCTTGACGGAAAGAGGTGCAAATTTTCCTTCCGCATTACATCGAAGGCCCAGGCCCAACTAAGGGTAATGATAAACCCACATAACATACACAGTCCCCCGATGCAATAAATCACTCGGATACACAATTTTTCCGAATACATTTTTTAACTCGACAATAGATTTGCTTAAACGTGAAGAATAAGAACAGTCAAAATTCATTATTGATAATGAACTTTGAAATGTGAATCATTCCTTCTGTTAAAACAAACATCGCAATTAACGCAACGGGTCAGTCGAGAAGGACTCTGTAATACAAGCTAAAATAAAATTACAATAGAAAGTGGCACAGATGAAGACAAAAACAGAATGTTACAACAATTCCCTGCATTATTGAAAATGAAATTTAGTACCTGTAGTACCTAAAGTACAAGTGGAACATAACCACAATCTTGTGACGACAGCTGTCTGTCGCCATTTTATCTAACAGTTGTTTTTAAGGCGTTCGAATTTAAACGATCAACAGAATCATGATCGAACTACCCATGTATACTTATCATTATTGTTCGAGTAAGTAACAATTATCGCTAAAAGACGTTCTAACCACTGATGATGCCAGCAGCTGGGAAAGCTGGCGAAACCTTTGGGAAGGGGGTTAACCTCCGTCACCAAAACAGGACACGGTCTTATTCGACATAAAATAATGATAAGTATACAGCAGAATGTGATTGACCATTAAACCCAGAGCTTTCGTTTACGCATTAAGGCATTACGATTTAAGTCATTATGATTGTTTTTTTTCAATAGTTTTATCCAAATTATAACAAGCACAAACCTTATTGCAATGAACTAATACAAGGAAAACCATTACGGTTACAGTAAAGTAAGGTTTAATATAATTAATGATCAAAATAAACGATAGATAGAAAACAGCAGTTTTATTTACAATTTATTGGCATTAGAATTGATAATACTTTATTTTTCACACTAAAATTTGCCTTAATATTTTCGTTATCTACGGCCACCGGTATGAATAAATCTAATGGATTACTTCGTTTACTCTCGAGGAATAGTCGGTCTTTTCCAACGCTTAAAATTATGTCCTTGGCTGTGATCTGCAGAGTAAGAGAATAATTAACATTCACCATTATATAAATGGTATTTGTTTTTGGTTAAAATCATTTTGTTAAAGAATGCTTTTCTTGTTTTTTAATTTTAATGTTGCTGAAGGAAATACAACAAAATTTAGACAAATAGTATCTATAAAATCTAATCTTATCAGGAGCCAGAGCAATTACTGATGGCTTTGATTGTTGTACAATCATTGTTTTCACTTTTTTGCTCACTATTTTTCATTGACTTCACCCGAACTTCATTTTAATTTTCAATTGCTATAACCTGTTTAGCTGGCCATAAAGAAGGAAAGACTTTTGTCCAAATACACTTACAACATTGGGTAAATGAAACTCCCCAACCAAAAGATGTTTTTGAGGATTTTCAGATAGCCTGAATACTGGTGCAATGCTGCTAGGTTTCCTGTCTGATGATGATACTTCACTCACAAGTGACATTAGTTTTTTGTCCTTTGGAGTGCTTGGGAGTTCCTCTATCAAGCACTTTGTTGTATTGTCCCCATCTCTTTTCAGTTTAATCCTGTGGGGTTTTAACACACCAAGGCATTTTCTATTTTTTAGAACTACATACTCTGCAATATAAAAACATACATTCTGAAGCATTAGTGAGCACATTGCACACTAAATGTGCATTGGTTTTTGTTATCTGCATTAAAAACTTCATAGTCTGCAGTCCAACATACGGAATAATAATTGAATGAAACTGGAAACCTAATGCTTACCCTCTTTTTCCAATGTTACATTATACTTGTCTTGAATTCCTTCAAGAATCACTTGTAAAACAAAAGACTGCCAAATCATGCTTTTCTGAAGAGTCCCATAAAAATTGGAATTTACTGCAACATCATAAACTGTGGTAGGCTTACCAGCTGCAAAAACAACATGCAGGTAACACAAATAGTACAATTTCTGTCAACATAACAATTAAATTATGGTTTGAACACTTAATTAAAAAATTTGAAACAATGCAATACATTTATACTTATCATTATTTTTTTGTCGAAAAACACCATGTCCTGTTTTTGTGATGGGGGTTACCCCCCTTTCCAAACGTTTCGCCAGCTTTCCCAGCTCCTGGCATCATCAGTGGTTAGAGAATTCTCTAGCAATAATTGTTACTTACTCGAACCGAGTCAAATAACAACCAAGGCTACAAAACCACACAGGTGCTGAAAATGCGGAAGGAGATGAAAAAGGAGAGCTAGGGGTAATCAGTGTGGGAAGGAGATAGGATTGCACATGGGTATTCCGATGGACAAAAGAGGGTATGGCTGTTAATTATGTGGTTGAGAAAAGGACAAGGAAATATTTTCGACATGAACACAACTCAAGAAATATGAATTGAGTTTTTAGCCTTAGTTGTTATTTGACTCGGTTCGAGTGAGTAACGGTTATTGCTTAAAAAACTGTTACCACTGATGATGCCAGCAGCTGAGAAAGCCGGCGAAACGTTTGGGAAGGGGGGTAACCTCCGTCAAACAGTCAAAACAGGACACAGTGTTTTTCGACAAAAAAATAATGATAAGTATAAATGTGTACGCCGTGAAAATTTAAGTTCTATAATGCAATACATATATTCCAAGCACCAATACTAGAAAAATAATAAACCACATATTTTTTGATTATTCAGTTTCAGATATATATAATATAGTGTACATGGTATGTGCAGATGTTTTATTACCAGGAACCAACACTTACATTTATCAAGTTCATCATGTGGGTCTTGAATACTAAGTGGTACCCTGTAATCTGAAACTTCTTCAGACTGCCACAGTTCCAGTACTTCATCTTCTGTTATTGATTTTGGTTCTGGTATTTCATCTAACTGACATAAATTAATAAAAACTTTTTGCCCTTTGTCATCCCTTGTCTTCACACAACATCCTGTAAAGACAGGAAAAAACATTTGACATTACACTGCGGCGATTAGTAAAACAAATTAATTACATATTTGTAATTAAATAATTAATTTGCAATCCACATAGGGAGCAATATGAACCACAGGAAGAAAAACTGCAATAAAAAAAAGTTACGATTAGGGAAAATTTCAATCAAATTGATTTTCTTTTCTTATTTTTATCCATTAGGTCCCACCGAAAAAATTATTAAACTATTTATTGCAGAATAAAAGTATTTTTCTAAGAACACCGTTATCGTTATCGACACACATCATCTTAAAGAAGAAATTTAATAATTGTAACGGAAACCTGCATGACGTACTTGAAAGAAACGCGATCAACTTGTTCAAGTGATAGATTATGTCGGCTATAAAGCACATTTTCATTACATCTTCAATTAAATCGCTTTGCAACATTTGTTGTGCGTGAAACAGGGAATACGTGAAAATTAAAATACAAATACCTGGTTTAGGTTGTGCGTTTTTCCAAGGCACGCTTGTTTCTGAATAACCAGTGTTTGACCGGAAGAAATTTTCTATTTTATCGGCACCCGAATTTAAACTAGACTGAAAGACATTTAACTCAATTAAAATAAACAATTTTGAAACGGTGGAAATCGAAAGCAAAGTGAATGATACCAACGGGAATTAGAAAATTACTCTCAAGTAAATTCGGATCAACTTCTAGAAAATTAGACATTTTCTTAAATTTAACATTTGTTTTGTTTAACTGAATGTTGGTAAAATTGCACGAAGGCATCACCACTTAAAATATGGCGGATTCAGTGGGGATTCAAGATGAGTTTGGTATTTGTTCGTGTTGCGGATCACCTTTTTGGGTAAATAAAATTATAAACTATTAGACATTTAATTAGGATGTTCATACATGTAGTCGTTGAGGTTAGGAAAATTGAAATTACATATGCCCAACCTAGTGTCGTTAAATATGATATGTAAAATCTACTACGAACCCTTGAATAAATAATTTCACTTTAACGTATTTTACCGGTAACAGATGAATTGATCAGTATCTCATAAAAAATGGACCATTAATTGAAATTTATTCTTAATAATTTTTAGGAATGTTTGAAAATTTGATACGGTTTATTCTGTCACTCTATCAATTGAGAAAGTTAGAAGGAGCAAGTTTAATAGCATTTCCACTTCTATCTCAGTTACAACATATAGGTGTGTAAATAAATAGGTAACCTACCAAAATTAATATTGCGTGAAGAAATTGTGTTCCTGAGTATTGAGGCCAGTAAAGGGATATAAATGGCATTACTTATAAATTATGAAATGAAGTTATTAATTTTAAGTGAATTTGGAGATTTATTTTATTTTCGAGAAGTGACCCACAAATTTATAGAAATTCTCAAATCAAGACAAATTGTAAAAAAAAATGGTGTTTAATTATAATTGCTTTCATTGAATTGGACAAAACATGCATAACATAGTTCTGTTATTTTGTTTGCTCTAAATACAAAGTCTACTGCACAATAACTCACTTAATTAAGTATGTCACCATAACTATGACTCATTGAATGTGCAGTCAAAGTAAGATGTTTCCAACAGAAAAGTATGCAGTGTAAGTGTACAGGGCATTTCCAAGGTCATGTTCAGAATGTAACAAAATATTATTCAATAAGTCATGTGAGTGCTGCTTGGACAAGACTGGCATGTTAAAAATTCAATATGATTACAATCAACATGCAGAGTTTATGAGCACAAAATGATTATTATTTGTTGAATCTTATACATGATATATATAGTTTGGATACATAAGGATACATAGGATAAATAATTAGTGAAATTCTTTTTCGTATGTATGTTTGTGGTAATGGAAATGCTATAACAGATAATTATCCTTAAAGGTTTATGAGAACAGAAAGAGAGGTCAAATAGCATTATTGCCTTTATCATCGTTGTAAAAATGCGTGTAAATACTTAAAAGCAAATAGAAATGTCCCTGATAACATGTAGGCAAATTGTGAGTTACATCATCGTAACAAAACAATGGTTTGTGGCCAAATACTTTCAAATTGACCTTCTACGCTATCGACCATCGCCTTCCAGTCATCTCATCAATCACGGGACGCAAGCGGGAGACCCCGATACATTCAACATTTAATTTTTGCAGATAATAATTATTGCAGATTAGTGTTCGGAGTATTGTTAAATTGAAAACCTAAATGATTTAACGGTTTGTTATCAAATGATAAATTATATGGGTTCGCATTTAAATATGAGATCTTATGAAATTTAGAATTCGACACTGGTACGAAACAGCGTATTGACTGTTTCATTTAACAACATTGACGATTGATTTCTTTGAGATTGAAACTTGATTAGTTTGTAGTAATAAAGGTGGTCAAACAGCTAAGTTGTGATTCAAGAGTTTAATATTTTTGAAGGATATGCTCATGATGTATCTCTATATTATCTTTCTTTCTCCGTCCCCCTCTCTCTCTTCCTCTCTCTCTCTCTTTCGTATGTCATGCCATTTGATAACAGAATAGTTGTAATATGTGATACAGAGTCCTATTTCAAACAGAAATGTGACATAATTGCCAACAAAGAATTGCGCAGAGTCACACTAAACGAGTGGTTTTAAAGGAAATGACTCAGTCGAAGTGGGAAAACTTCCGAAAAGAAAAACTATACACAACAATTTTAATTTCACATGAATAATGGCGCATTGTCATTCTTTGATTTTGGTAATAATTGAACGTTTGAAAGCAGCCAAAAGGCAGAGTTTGTTTGCCGTCAGGAAACCGTTGGGGGAAACCTTTTTTGATTTTAAGTGTAGTGAGACAAAAAATAAAACAGAAAATTAACTTTAGGAAGTAGCAAAGAAATGGAAAGAGTTCTCGAAGGCGAAGAAGGAAAAGCGAGAGAAAAAAAAACAATTAACTTGCAATTGACATTTAACTGACACTGGTATTAAACTTTTGTCATCAATTGTTTCGCTAAAAATTTATTTGTATGTTAATTCTATCTCTTTCCATTTTACGAGACAGTTCATTTGATGATACAGTTTTTGCTTTACCGACAGAATGAAACTCTATCGTGGAATACAAGCGACCCGGATTTCACGCTATGCTTTGAACGGACAACGCTGATCTGGGGCCCTTCACTCTTCTTGTGGTTGTTCTCTTCACTAGAGGTCTACTATCTGCTAAACAGCAAGACCAGAAATGTGCCTTGGAGCGTATATAATGTGACGAAACTTGCCATTACGGCTGCACTGTGCCTGCTAAACGTTTCTGATTTAATTAGGGAAATCATTCTTGCCAAAGGATACAATTTTTATAGTGTTTGCTACTTAACGCCTCTCATACAATTTTCTACTTTTGTGAGTTATTCATAGTTAGTCCTTTATATAACTCAACGTAGGAAATCGTCTATGTGCTGATGTGCTATTAAATTTCTTTTCAGTTATTAGCTGGGATATTAATATTTTACAATCGAAAAATGGGGATGGTAACATCCGCCACATTATTTTACTTTTGGATGATTCTCTCTATATTTGGAGTAGTGCAGTTTCGTTCAGAAATTAAAAACGCTACCAATGGTGAATTGCCTTCGTATTCATCGAGTTACAGTTTCATCAGTTACATGATTTATTACCCTTTTGTTGTTATACAGTTTTTATTAGCGTGCTTTGCTGATCAAGCACCCACATATGTCGATGACGTAATTAGCAAGGTGAGTTTACAACTTTCCATTTCTCCCAGGACCACGTGTCGTCCACGTGCTGTTGACTTATGCCCCCACCACCCAAAGAATCTTCTCCCATCTTTTTTGTTGCATTTCGTACCTTTTATTCGCTTTAATTAATGACTCAAGAGAGTTAAAGAATATAATTTGTTTTTTTTTCTTTTAATGCAGGAAAATCCAGCACCAGAAGAAAGGTGTTCTGCCTTGTCCAGATTAACGTTTTCTTGGTTCGACAGGCTCATTTGGCTGGGTTATAAAAAACCGTTGGAAACGGGTGATTTATGGCCGATGAACCCAGAAGATACGGCACGGGAGGTTGTGCCCAAATTTGACAAATATTGGGGCGGCAGTGGGAAAATAAGTTTAAGGTTTTTTCTTGTTAATAAAATAAAATTTGCTTGCAAACCGTAATGGGTCACAAAGTGACATCAATACGATATCGATATTGGTTTCCAGGAGTACGACAAAAAGAAAAGCATCCTACTTAAAGCAAACTGGTAGCGTTGAATTTATCAGCGGAAGAGAAGAAACAAAACGAAAGGACAGCTCTATTGTACCCGCTTTATGCAAGGCATTTGGCCCGCCATTCATCTTTGGTGTCGCCCTCAAAGTGGTCAATGATCTCCTCACCTTTGCAAATCCGCAGCTTTTGAAGTATTTGATTGGTTGGTTTATTTCATTTTAATTCAATTATTTCAGTGCACTAGGAAATCTGAGGGATATGCCCTGCGAGCATGTCATTTTTTACTGTTAAATTCAATTTTTCGTCTTCGTTTCGTTTTAGGTTACATCAAAAACGAATCAGATTATCAGTGGAAAGGATTTCTATTTGCAATTTTAATGTTAGTTGCCTCGGTGTTCCAAACACTTGTTTTGTCCCAGTATTTTCGTCGAATGTTCATCGTCGGACTTCGAATTCGAACCGCATTAATTTCTGCCATCTATCGAAAGTCCCTTAAGATGTCGGCCGTGGCTCGTAAAGAGTCCACCGTTGGAGAAATAGTCAATTTGATGTCGGTCGACGCACAGAGATTTATGGATTTAGTCATTTACATCAACATGATTTGGTCTGCTCCATTGCAGATTTCCCTGGCGCTCTACTTTTTGTGGGGATTATTAGGTGACGTCTTACCCTCTGCTTAGACCATCATAACACCCATTCCAAAAAAAAATAATATTTAAAATGAAATGTGTGGAATGAATGAAGCAAAAAAAATTTTAAAAAACTAGCGAAACTTAACAAAAAATTGAAAACATAACTGTGACTTAATTAATTAGGTTTTAATCTGATTGCTTTCTGCTTTCTATCTAATAATGTAAGTCTGTATGTCTAACTCCCGAAACCGTTTTAAATTTCATTTGACAGGACCTTCTGTGTTGGCGGGCGTTGCTGTGATGATAATCATAATTCCAGTCAATGGATTTCTGGCCAGTAAAATGAAGAATCTTCAAATAAAACAAATGAAGTATAAGGATGAGAGAGTAAAATTAACGAACGAAGTGCTGGGTGGAATGAAAGTAATTAAACTGTACGCATGGGAGCCCTCGTTCGAAGAACAAATATTGAAAATTCGTGGCCAGGAAGTGACACAATTGAAAAATGCCGCTTATTATAATGCCGTATCCAGTTTTATTTGGTCCTGCGCACCTTTTTTGGTAACGTATTTTCACAAATTGTGGACTATTCCACATAGATACACACAGACTTTTCTTTCACCCAAATTTTGCTTCACAGGTTTGTTTTTTGCTTAAAAAAAAGAATTCATTACTATATAAACATGTTTTGTATTCGACAGGTGTCGTTGGTCACATTCGCAACATACGTTTTGTCCGATGAAAATAACATTTTAGATGCGAAAAAAGTTTTTGTTTCGTTGTCGTATTTCAATATTTTAAGATTTCCCTTATCGATGATGCCCGTGATGATTTCAAATTTGGTACAGGTAAGAACCGCTGTCTATTTTTGTACAATTGTCGGTATTGATTGTACGACTTGAGAGTCGCAAGGGGATTATTTGTTGCTCTAAAGTCGGATATGTATGTGTTTGCCATGTATAACATGAAACGTCCAGTGCTCTACATGTATCAACTTGTTTATTACAGACTCATTCCCGGCACGAGTATGAGTCTTTAATAGGAGCATTTAAGCGATGCAGAGCAATGTCTGTGTGAATCCATTGTATCCTCGTTTTAATTAGTTTAAATTCGCCCAACCTATTTTAACGTTATTATTCATTGAATTAAGTTATAATATTTTGCTCTTGGTTTGCTCTATCTTTTAGACCTCAGTGTCAGTAAAACGAATCAATAAATTCATGAACTGTGATGAATTGGATCCAGACAACGTTACGCATGAAGAACACGAATGTACGAAAGAGAAAGTTTACTTATAATTATTCTATGATGTGTACAATTCAGTTCGTGAAAGTTATTTTATTTTCAACAGCTTCACCCGTCCTTATTGAGAATGCAGAATTCACATGGGAACGTTCGCAGAAATCAACATTGAAGAATATAAATTTGCAAGTGAAACAAGGACAATTAATTGCAGTTGTTGGCACCGTTGGTTCCGGCAAAAGTTCACTGATTTCTGCCATGCTTGGCGACATGGAGAAATTGTCCGGAAGGGTGAACATCAGAGGCACTATAGCCTACGTGCCCCAGCAAGCCTGGATTCAAAATGCAACACTCAGGGACAATATTCTGTTTGGAAAGGCGTTGGATGGCAAACTTTATAACAGTGTTATCGATGCCTGTGCCTTAAAGCCTGACTTGGACATGCTTCCGGGCGGGGATCAAACTGAAATAGGAGAAAAAGGTTTTTATTATTTGAATATTCGTTTTCTATAAGCCTGAACAATGAATGTCTTGATAAATTATTGTTGAGTTTAAAATGGAGAATCATATTAGGCATCAATTTATCTGGAGGACAGAAGCAAAGAGTCAGTCTTGCTCGTGCCGTGTATTATAATGCGGACGTTTATCTACTGGATGATCCTCTCTCGGCGGTCGATTCCCATGTCGGAAAACACATTTTCGAGAGAACAATTGGACCAGAAGGAATCCTGAGGCACAAGACGAGGGTATTGGTAACCCACGGAATTACTTATTTGCCGGAAGTCGATCTAATTGTTGTTTTAACCGATGGAGAAATTTCCGAAATCGGAACTTACAGAGAACTCTTGGACAAAAAAGGAGCCTTTGCCGAATTTCTGATACAACACCTTCAAGAAAATGACGTCAATGGAAGTGATCTCGAGGTAAAGAGAAATATTATTATTATTTATATACACGTTATAATAATGTCATAATCCAGGTAACGATGGCATCGGATTGGCCTGGTGAAAGAACACTCATTAGATGAGTCTGCGCCAATCAATTAAACTCAAACTAATTAATTAGAATTGAATCGAAGTTTGGTGATTTCAATTTGTTTTTCATAGTGAACAAGTTGATTTTGTCTTTTTTGTACGCAGGAAATAAAAACGCAATTGGAAGAAACTGTTGGTGTTGATACATTTAAAGAAATCCAAAGACAGAGGTCAGAATCGAAAAGCGATTCGGGCTCCATTGGGAGACGAGCCTCAGCGAGTAGCGTAACAGAAGGAAAAAACAAACGGAATAATTCGCTCAATACTAACGGCAATGGACCTGCGGCAAAAGGTGTTCATGGAGATAAATTGATAGAAATCGAAAAGGCAGAAGTGGGAAGTGTAAGTTGAAGGATCGAAAAGAAGCCGATGTGAGTGTTTGTGTGTGTTACTGAAATGAAACGAACGACCCACATTTTACTTTCTTTTCAGGTGAGATGGGGCGTTTATTCGTACTACCTGAAATCAGTGGGAATCACCCTTTCAATTGCCACCATTATAATGAATATACTTTATCAAGTATTTTCTATCGGGGCCAATTTTTGGTTGAACTCGTGGACAATTGAAAATGAAGCCACCAACACGACGGGCGACGTCGAGAAGCGAGACATGTATTTAGGTGTTTATGGCGCCTTCGGTATTGGACAAGGTAAATTAATTTAAGGCTCGTTCTTGTTAATTAATTAACAAAATAATTGGGAATCGATCAAAAGATGCATTTTATCAATAATGTCAGTGTCATACCAAGTTAACTGGGAAACGAACCCCATTCCTAAATAATATGTTTCCCTTTTTTAACTCAGGTCTGCATCTTTGCCTGCAGTACTGTAGAACGCTCGAGCAGATCTCACTTCACGGTTAAATGAAAACATAATGATTTTCTCTTTTCTGCCGGCAGAAACTTTTGGATGATGTCATATATTTTATTTTTAAGTGAGAGGGAAACGTTAAGTCTCTGGGTTGGCGGCCCGCTCACGCTCGCATTCACAACTGTCTTTCCATTTATAAATAATATTTTCCAATTTGTCAGCCGTGTCCATTACCATCTCTGCAATAACAATCGCTGTAGGAGGAATCTATGCATCGATTTATTCACACAACTCAATGCTACAACATTGCTTGAGGTCGCGTATGGGTTTTTACGACACGACTCCCACAGGACGAATTATCAACAGATTTACTAGAGAGATCGATACCGTTGATAATCTTTTGCCATATTCCTTTCGACAGCTACTGTTAATGGTCTTTGCGGTAAATCACGTTTACATAATAATAATAACAGTAATAATAATTTGGGGGATGAACTTTGGGGTTGGGATTCTTGGTATATATATATATATATATTTTTTTTTTTATCTGTTTTTACCGGCCATATTTTTGGGGAGAGAGAGAAACTTGCTCTTGCGTCGTATTTAATGTGCCACCGTCTTTCAAATACAGCTTGTTAATTGTGGTTGTTTTTAAATAGCGGTGACAACTATGTTTGCTACGGTGTTCCTCCAGTTGGGATGTCTTTCTGCGGCCAGGATACTTCACGGTTCAACTCTTCACGGTGTTTTACGTTCCCCTAACAGCTTTTTTGATGTGACTCCATTGGGTCGCATACTCAATAGATTTTCAAAAGATGTCGACACGCTCGATAGCGTGTTACCGATGACAATTAGAGGATGGCTTACATGCTTTTTTTTGGTATGCTTAAATATATAGATACATAAATACATACATACATACATACATACATATATGTATATACACTCGCGTTTCTTGAAAGTATCAGTTATTATTTTGCATGCAGGTGCACCAAACGTGGACTTGTATGTTTTCCATGTGTACGAATTATTTTTAAAATAAGTTTTTCTCATTAAGTTTAACGCAACAGAAATTTAAGAAATTGAGTTTCAAACTGTCCATTGACATTTTACGTTACTCTATGTCTTATTTGTGTGCTGATGAGTGGTGAACGAACAATACTTGTTTGTTTCTGTCATTCATCAAATGAATCGACGGGACATTTAGAGCAAAGAATTGCCCCACATGGAATAACGATTGAACCGTTTAGGTTCATTTAGGTTCGATTAAGACCGACTGAATTTTCGTCACCTCTGTCTCCTTATTAGCCACGCGGTTCTTGAAGACCCTTTCCTATCGAAGACTGACTGTGTGAGACTCGTACGTTGGTGTTCCGCAAATCGTACCCAATAATTGTGAATATCGCTTTGAATGGCGAAGAAAGGAAAACGTTGTGTCGTGGACTGGGACGGAACATTGGGAATGTTCACTTCCCGTACCGGAGATACGCACCAACACAATTTTGTATCTCTAAAAGGTGTACTCATGCGTCGGAGGTGTGGTGATGGTGGTTGTGGTCGTACACGCCGTGTAGTCATGCTCTTC
This sequence comes from Polyplax serrata, assembly GCA_037055365.1. NCBI lineage: Eukaryota > Metazoa > Arthropoda > Insecta > Psocodea > Polyplacidae > Polyplax > Polyplax serrata. The sequence continues at coordinate 55,715 of JAWJWE010000004.1, forward strand.
ATATTTTAATTCTTTCTTCATGAAACCGTCATATAAAATATCACCTTAATGCCATGTTGATTTATTTTGTTTTAGCCATTCCTGCAACGCTTGTTGATGTAATTCCATGGCTCGGTGCTATCAAAGGTTCCACTGTTATGCATAATAATATGCTGTACAATATACTTCGTTCTCCTATGCTGTTTTTCGAAAGCACTCCTCTCGGACGAATTGTTTCCCGTTTTTCAAAGGATGTCAGCATTGCTGACAATGACCTCCCACTTAATTTATCCGATTCTATATACTGCTTATTTCAGGTTTGTACCAAAATTGAACTTCTAAATTTTCTCCCAAGAACCCAATTTTACTCGCGCTACTGCGAGATACAATTATTAATTATAGCATTTATTCTAGTTTTATCTATTACCTTTGCAATCTAAATAAATTGACAACTACAATGAGAGTTACGACTTAACGGAATCCTTTCATTCTCATTTGAAGTTTGTAAAATTGCGACTCTCCCACGGGCTTATTTGCATCATCCAATACGCGTTATGAACATATATCCCTTTTTGTTAAATTCTTTTTTATTTACTCGGAACAGCAACGATTCACACAGTCGTCACGTAGTTTGCTTTTTTCTGTGTAATTTTAGAAGCCGTTGTCTGCCTTTGTCTACTCTTATGAATATTGCTCTTGGTTTTTTGTTTCTTTGTTTAAATGTCAACATGGAAGAATCGAATTGATTTGAACAATTTTTATGTCATTACTACATCGACATCGGTAAATGTAATTGTACGAGAAGCAGTGAACAGTGCCCGATAAAATCGTAATGTGGTAAAGCTGAACGGCCTGCAGAGATAAGTGACGGTGATGAGACACCTAAGAATACATAGATAGGAAATGTAGAGTTCATTAATCAGAAATAAAGAAGCGGAAAGTCTCAGCAGAATGTCTGGGTTTTCCGAGAAGGATGGCATTTATAGGTAAATGACTTTGGCACGGTCACTCCGCTGTGATATGTGACATTGCAGTGTGCCTTGACGTCCACACCGGACTTTAAGGCAGAATATCAAATGTCTAATCTAGTTCGAAGATTAAAGAAAACTACTCAGAGAAAATATTGTTTAGGTCCTAAAGGACGTCTTTAACCATTTCTCTCTTTCTGCATCCCCCATGGCAACAGCAATTTGTGCAGCGGCTCTCATTAATTTGATTATGAGCCATTTTTTTTTTCAATTTAAACTCTATGAAACCACTTGAAATTGATCGGCCCGTCCGTCACCGTCCTCTTCTGTTAATTTAATGAATTTGAGTCGTCTGAACGTTTCCAAAGTAAAGTTCGATTCATTCGAAGTCCTTCGTTGAAACTCAATTTGGATTATACATGGCGTATTGTATTTAGAGCATGTAAAATAGATGTAAACGGTTACTTGTAATTGATTTTTGTTCTTAAATTAATACTTAAAAATTGGATGTCGGATCTTAATTTATTAGGTGTTCGGAACGATCGTCGTCGTCTCATATTCTTCTCAGTGGTTCATCGCAGTGATCGTGCCAATTGGAATTTTATACTACTTCATCCAACGGTTTTACGTGGCTACATCACGACAATTGAAAAGAATAGAGTCAGTTTCTCGGAGTCCCATATATTCCCATTTTGGAGAGACCGTCACGGGTGCTTCTACTATTCGGGCGTATCAGGCTCAGCAGAGATTCATAGATGAATCGGAAGCCAAATTGGACATGAACCAAATTTGTTATTATCCTAGTCTCATTGCAAATCGGTAGGGTGGACACTAGCCAGTCAACGAAGACTTTGAACTGCACACATTCAAATTTGTGTAGAATTGTAATTGAACAATCGTTTTACCTCTTTGAAGGTGGCTGGCCGTTCGATTGGAAACAATTGGAAGCTTAATTATATTCTTCTCGGCCCTTTTTGGGGTCATCAGCAAAGCTGCAGGAAATCCTCAGGCGAATTTGGTCGGTCTGTCAGTCACGTATGCAATGCAGGTGACGCAAACGTTGAATTGGCTCGTGAGGATGACTTCTGATGTTGAAACGAACATTGTGGCCGTCGAAAGAATTGAGGAGTACGGTAAAATAGCTCAAGAAGCCGAATGGAAGAATCCAAATTTCAAGCCCGACAAAGAGTGGCCAACGACGGTAGGTTGTTGCTTGATGGTTGGGCATTACCTTGCTTTGCCTTGCAGTTGTAGTAATTACCTGGTTGCAGGGAAAAGTCGAATTTCGAGACTATCAAACGCGGTACAGAGAAGGCTTGGATTTGGTGTTGGCTGGCGTCAATTTCACCGTGAATGGAGGCGAAAAGATCGGTATTGTCGGAAGGACGGGAGCCGGAAAATCTAGCTTGACGTTGGCTTTGTTTCGCCTGATCGAGTCAGCAGGTGGCAAGATTTTAATTGACGACGTTGACATTTCAACAGTTGGCCTTCATGATCTCAGGGGAAGGTAGGAGTAGGTGATTTCTGGTGTCATATAATTACACATCCTATACGGTCAATACTTACTTTTGTACTCTTTTAGACTTACAATCATACCACAAGATCCCATTTTATTCTCGGGAACTGTGCGTATGAACCTCGATCCGTTTGTTCAATGTTCCGACCAAGACATTTGGAAAGCGTTAGAACTAGCACACTTGAAAACCTTTGTCATGTCTCAGACGATGAAATTAGATCACGAAATAACGGAAGGAGGTGACAATCTGAGTGTTGGTCAGAGACAGTTGGTCTGTTTGGCCCGTGCCCTGCTTCGGAAAACCAAAATTCTGGTTCTCGATGAGGCCACGGCCGCCGTAGATTTGGAAACGGACAACTTAATTCAGGTTTATATATCAAGCAAAAGTTAATTTTTGACCCTCTCAAATTCTTGTTGCTTGATTAATAATTTCTATCGCAATGACTTTCAGAATACGATTCGATCCGAGTTTTCAGATTGTACCGTCCTGACAATTGCCCATCGGTTAAATACAATTTTAGATTACGACAGGTGAGTAAAGTCTCCGGAGACTTAACGATGAGGTGAAAAGTGAATATCTCTCTTGTAAAATGGTCCTCCTGTTAAAATTTCCAGGATACTAGTACTGGACAAGGGTGTCGTGGCAGAGTTTGATTCCCCACAGAAACTGATGTCTCAGCCTGAATCAATATTTTGTAAAATGTTGAAAGACGCCGGGATCACAACGGAGAAAAAAAAAGATTAGTCAGTTTGAATGTTGAATGAAATATTAACAAAACAAATTTCTATTCACTTACCTTTCCTTCTATATGTTTTCCTTCGTTTTGTAGTTCAATGCAAATATAGAATAAATTTTTTTTGTTTTTGATAAAAAAAAATCAATGGGTTGTGGGAGAAAATATTCAACTTCAATTTAGAAGTCGAACCAGTTTGGATTGAAGCAATACATTTTGAGAATAGTTTGCACCTAATTGAGCAAACTAGGCCAAAAAATGCTTTGCGACAGATTAGGAATATAGTGAATTAATTCACTTATTAGTGTTACGTTGTTAAGTGTTCACTTAATAATGAAAAATAGCGACTGGCACGAGGAAGACACACCTGACACACCCAGGGACAATGTCTGGTGTTAGGCAGGCTATCGGTAGAAGATTAAAATCAATTTGGAACTATCACGTTTAGGTGGATTGGTAAAGGACGATTTAAGGTAATATAAATTTGCTTACGAACTTAAAATCGACGTGGCTTCCATTAGAAGATGCAACTCATGGCCAGGCTGGCCCGGACTGGCCCAGGTAGGCCCCCGGCTGAGCCAGTTGTGGCAAGGAGAACGGTTGCAGGTTTCTCGTCAGTCGTCACTCAACATCGGTTTCATTCCGCACCTGACTAGTTGGTTCTTCGCACAACCAACTATTAAACATCGTTTCGTTTGGCACTTTCAGATCCATCTATTTTCGTCTGAAGTAGTGTTTTAATCAAGTGGCACTGTGACATTTAACTAGAGAAATTTGTTAGTGGTATCGTTCGTGCTATTAAAATCCTGGACTGCGTACCATCCTCCGAATATATTTTATTTGTTGAAAAACAGTGACCATTTTATCGACACCTCAGGGCATTTGGTATTATTCAGTGCTCGAAACTGTCTAAATAAATATAACAGACACAAAAAGAGTTTGTTTCTGAGTGAAACAAATAGCAAAACCTGCTTCCATTGGCCATTGATGGGATTTCTTTTTTTCCAACAAGGATTGACATAGAGAGAGAGCGCTAAAATTTCTCTTGAATTCTTTGGCTTGAAATTATTGCTCCTCCTCGGAAATATAAGTTTTCCCCTGTCGAATTGATAGGAAAACAAATTCAGATTACGAAGTCAACTCTGACATACTTCTACACTTGTTTTCTACAAAATTATTTTTCTCGTTGTGTTTTTGAACGACCCAGCCAAGGTGAATAAATTGTATATTTAAACAGCAATGAGACATCGATGTGATTGTGTGAACACCACTGAGAAATACATAATTCTCATTTAACACATGACGGAGTAGTGTGGTCGACAAGACAAAAAAATTGAAGAGGAAGTCAACACTCTTCACATGGACACTTTCTTAGTGAAGGTAAGTCACATCCGGTTCTAAGTATCACCTACTTCCCCATCTCAAGGTTTCTTCACCCGAGAAAAATTCCATGGCAACGGAAACCATGAATCTCCGTGTGATAACGTTCTTCTGATAACGTTCGAAGGAAATAATTTTGTCCTGAATTGCGTGGCTATTGTACAAATCGAGTTTGCTCTTCAAATTCGACTCACAAAGTCCATCCAAATCACTTGAGGCTTTGATTATTCTCTTTTACTTGGATGTAGCCAAGGTCGTATTCCCTCGTTTCATGGAATATCCAGCCTCTACCGGTAAGTGCACCACATCATTTTCCCTTTATTGATTGGAAGCAAAATTCAACTGGCAAAACACGTATTTTAAGAATTTCTCTCCGACTCTTCTCATTCAAAATAATAAATTTATCGAGAGTCGACCTCCAGGTTGCCAAAATACGAATCTCAGCGAGGCAGCGTTAACATCTTCACACCATTGTCTATTGTCTATCAATTAATTTTATTCACATTAAAAAAAGTGATTTAAAAATTCTGTACATTTTCATTGTGTTCAAGTCTTGGTTGAAGACAATTCAAAGCTGTAACTGGTTACACTCTTTTTATTGGTCGCCATTGGACATTTGTGACTTGTTTCAAGGTCAAGAAAATCCCAACTATTATGATTTGACGATTATTTTTACATTTTTTGGCTACGAATAATAGCAATATTCTAAATATGAAGCCTGTTTCTCTTAAGACAGAGCGAAGAAAAAACAAGATTTTAATAGTAAAGTGTTCGTTTCATTGATTATTTAAGGTCTAACTAGTTTTGCAAAATGGATATAAAAAAGTTTGTGCGAGACCTGAACGATGGAAAAGGCATTACTTTTTTTATTTGAGACTTTCCATTTGCCACGGAGATTGGAAACGCAATTCTGTCCTTTTGTCACACGTGCAGAATCGCAATTCTCATAAAACTCGAAAACACAGTTCACTGCACTAGACCGCAGTCATTATCTGTCCTTTATTCGGAGTAAAACAGTGACCGTCAGGCTGAAGGCCGAAATTGAAATTTTTAGTTACTATTTACCATTAGTTGGAGTAATTCTAATAGTAGCTTTCTGCTTAAATCACAGCAAGCACGCAAACGAGGGTCATTTTTTAAATTTCCCAGGAGAAACGGAGGGGAAACTGACCACGTCGATGGCTCTAGTTATCAGCTAAAAGTATATGGATATTCACGTGTATTTTCAGTCCAATCAAACGACGTTTTACCTGTAATAATGATTTTCGTGTGAAACACTCTGATCTAGATCTCAGTCAGAGAGAATCGTGTTTTGTTTCAGGTACCACAGACTGATGGCAAAGAATGATGTAAATAAAAATAGGAATGAAAGACTGCTCACCTCAGAGGACGTGGACAAATCTCCGACCGTAAAAAAAGAAAAAGTTGATCACGGTTTCACCGAAACCCGCGAATGCGAAAGTTTTCAGGGTAAATATCGACATTTTAAGTAACCCTTTCTTTGGCACATTGGCATTCAATTTCCACTTTGATTCATTCTCTGCAAAGGAGTCCCCATTGATTTGATCCATTCAATCATTCCAAGATATTCGGGGAAGGTGACACAATAAGAAATACCCCATTAATCTTCCGAATTTGTTCTGATATTTGTGTTTTTAATAGACTCTGATACGTTACTTTTTTCAGGGATGCTGAAGCGAGTGTCCAACATAAAATTGAACGACTTTTCATCTTTGAAAACAACTGGAAGTGAACCTGAAACGTTTCGAAATTCAGAGGGTCTTAGTTCAAGGGTGACTGATGAAGGAAGTACCTCATTAGCAGAAGAATTTTCTAATGTGACTCCTGTTGGGGGCGAGTCCCTTAACGTAACCCCTGGCGGTCCGTCATTGAGGGAAATTCGAGCGAGCCACAGGTGTGAATTTCGTTGTGGAGAGTCCCAGGGCAATCCTCCTTTTCAAGAGGAAATTTCCCGTATGTCAGATCATAGATTGCTGTAAATTCAAAGGGAGACACACTAATTTTTTGTTAAATTCTTTTAGAGAACGAGTTGTTTTTAAGACAACCGAAATGGAAAACAACGAGGTACAAACGGCGCCTTTCTCTTGTGTGGCATCCGTCCAGGACTACTGCGGCCCGAGCTTCCCACAGGATGTCAATGACAATGTCACTTGTTACGGTTTACCTCTGTGTTCAGACCAGCAAGAGAGAATTACAGAAAGTGAAAAACATCAATTAGAAATGTTTTTTAAAAGTTTAAAAACTCAAGTTTTTGTTTGCGAGTCGCTTGTAAATTTGTATGTTGCCTGGAAAGAGACACCGGGTACTTGGACCTACAGGCACACTGGAGTTGTAGTGGTTATCCTGGATTGTGGAGACACTAAGTCGAAGAGGAAACGAAAAATTCAGATTCTCCTAGCCGAGAGAGGAACTTGTTTTCCATTGTGGAAAGATACTATAGGTTAGATCACAATCACCAAATTGAAACTGAGCCTTTTGACCATTTTGTTTCTCATTGAGCACCTCGTCTGATTGCAGATAATCTGAGTTCGTACCACAGGTCGAGCACAAGCTCAGCCTTTCACGTGATGCACCTGTCCTCGGATCACAGTCAAATCATAGGTTTCTCATTTGATTCTCCTTCTGAAGCAGACAAACTGTTGTCTCACGTTGAGGAACTGACTTCAAATCCGGAAAACATAAACATCTCCGTACCCGTCTCAAGGAAGAAAGTTAAAAAGCCAACAAAGAAAAAATGTCACATTCCTCTGCCACATAAAAAACAAATTTCAAATCCGTGTCTTTTCCAGCATGTGATAAGCGTCGCTGCCAAAGACAAACCCATTTACGTCTCTCTTCAGACTCTTATTAATGCGGACAAAGTGAAAAATGAAGAGAACATGCTCTGAGCATCGGAAGGAGGGAGTATCGGCCCCTAAGACGGGAACGACCGGCACCCCAATCGACGCAAAGCGAAGGCATCGAAACGTGCGAAAAAGAACTTGTCAATGATTTTTGCTTAATTCGCCTAAAGTTACCGGGTGCTTTACAGTGTGCTTTAGTGTTACGGAAAAAAATAATATACAAATAGTCAGTATTAATTATTTTTGTTTTCCGGTTGAGCACTGAGTCAATCAGTGAAATTCTGACACTCAATGTACATCGTAAACTGCAATCGTGTGTATCAAAATTACAATTTAACGTAACCTATTTGGGCGGGCCCCAAACATTGAATTTGCAAACACTCATTCAGTTGAAATGAAGACATGCTTCAAGCTGCTTATGGACCATTCAGCACGATTTATTCTTCTGTCGTTTGCCAGAATTTGTTTTTTTTCAAAACTAGGACTCCATTAGAATAATTCTTAAAACTCAAATGCGTATTGGTGTGAGTCCTCCGCTGCAATTTTCACTTGGAATATTATTTCAATGCAAAGGCATCCTTTCCCGTTGGCATTTCTTCGTTCCTTGGTTCCTCTTTGTGAAGCAACGTTTCCAGATCCAGAATGATTATTCTTGTCCATACTCGAGTCTCGCCGACAGGAAAAATGCGCTTAATGAATTGTATTGGCGACATCCGTTTTCTCAAGTATTCAAATCTGACTGCATAAGACTGTCTGCCCTGACGAGCGGCCGTGCTGTTATTCAGGTTGAAGAAAATGTACTCGTTAATTGAATGAGTTCATTAGAAATGAGTAGCTAATAAATGTGTGCAGACTTGTCTGCAAATGAGTGCACGAGTCGAGATGTGTCACGTGTACAAGGTGTCTTACTTCTGCTGGGACTGCTTGGCTGTGTCTCATCTCATGTCTCATCGAACCCGACTGCTCTACTGGCTCGGATGTATTCAATTATTTTACGTCACTTTTGTGAGAAAATTATAGGTGCACTTTCTAATGTGAGCCTCGGGATTCAAACATTACATAAGTTCACAAACAAGTCAAATGTCACTGTGTCTAACGTATATATGGCACCCATCCTGGATCTTCCTGTTTTGTTTGTTTGCCTGTGGGTCGCTAAAAAATTAATTTTATCAATTTATTCTAGTGACGAACTAGCACGAGAATGAATACGGAGGAAACCATCTGTAAACCTTTTCTTTTGAATACATCCTGAAGAAAATCTCGATTTGTATTTATTGGCCTGTTCTCAATGAGATTCACAAAATCCACAATCACACACTCTGGGAGTTTAATGAAAAATGCACACGAAAATAAGTTTTTATTATTCATTTTGTTTTAACCTAATAGAATTAAGTCAGAACGTATTGGTTGGAATTGTGCACTGGCCTGCGGATCCGACTGTAAAAATTTGAACAAGTCTTCAAGAATACATGTCAAAAATAACAGTGTTTTATTTACATTATTCTGCGACAGAGTCACGAAACGGCAAACTAGAGATTGTTGTTGACTAGAGATTGTTCAAATAGTCCTGGGATAGGAATCACACTTGTCAGGTAACATTTTCTATTTGTTTCACACCGGGTAGTTTTTACATGCAACCTTTTCAACTAATATGTGTCCAGTTTCACTCTCCCAACTGACAGTATTACCCTAATCATTGTCCACTTGTCTTATTCGAATTTTTAAAATTTTCATGTCACCAGATTTATCTCTCTTCGTATGTTGTTCGGTTCCGGGTCATTCAGGAACCTTAAATTTATTCGTAACACGTACAACATTGATATTGTACTCCGACAGAGATGGAGTCCCTCCTGAAAAGTGATGCCCCAGCCAAAGATGAGAGAAATGAACTTGTACAGGAGGAACCTACAAGAAATTTACCTCAATTCTTGGCTGCTACAGCAGGTACAGTTTTAACGGTCGCTTGACGGACTTGTCAGGGGTTCCTCAGGGAAATTACAATATTTTATTATTTTCAATAGCGAGTTTAATTCTAATGATAGCCGGCACAAATCTCGGGTGGACTTCTCCGGTGCTTCCCAAGTTGATGGCCGAAAATTCCAGCATTCCCGTGACATCCGACGAAAGCACGTGGATCGGTTCGCTCGTGGCCATCGGGGCCATTTTGGGTCCATTTCCAGCAGGTTCATTTCCTTGTCAAAACAAAATAATATAAACTAAGAAATAGGGAGTAGTTGATTCGAATTATATGAATTTCAGGTGTAGCTGCGGATTTAATCGGAACCAAAAGAGCTCTACTCTTCACGGCTCTGCCGTATGTGGCCTCGTGGGCCGTACTGGCCGTAGCCAAGGGGGTGCCCCTCATTTACGCCGGCAGGGTACTCGCAGGTCTTGCCAATGGCTGGGGAATGACTTTGCTGCCCATGTACATCGGAGAAATAGCAACGGTCCGGCAAAATTATCCATGCATGTGTCTTATACAGTAATGTAGAAGGCCATTGATTCCTATTAATTGAAAATTTCAGGCCGCCGAGCGAGGAGCTTTGGGCGTCATCGGCCAGATCTTGATCACTTCGGGTTTCCTCTACGTCTACATTCTAGGTCCTATTCTGTCGTATGTTTGGCTAAATGTCTTCTGCAGCTTCATCCCAATGGCTTTTTTTATATTTTTTTATTTCATGCCAGAATCACCTTATTATGAATTGAAAAAAAACAATTACGAAAGGGCGGGCAAATGTTTGGCCAAATTAAGGGGAAAAACTGTGCAGGGCGTCAAGGAAGAATTGAACACTCTAAGGGTAAGAAACCCCATTCATTTGCGAATGAACCCGTTTCAGTGTGACAATCTAACGAACAATATATACGTGCGTCAGGTTGCCGTGGAAGAATCTAACCGGAACGTTGGCTCTTGGGCCGAGGTTTTTTCCGTCAGAGGCAACAGGAGAGCAGTAGGTATCATGTTCGGATTAATGGCTGTTCAGCAATTCAGTGGCATCAACTGCGTTCTCTTCTACAGGTTATTTGTCCTGTCAGGAAATTTCCCATAATTCAAATTGGTGACTGGAGATGGGATTTTCCACCCATACGCCCATCGCCATTGACTCCATAATTTTATATTTATTCCAGTGAAAACATTTTTAAGAAGGCAGGCAGCTCCCTGAGTCCGGACTTGGCAACTGTCGTAGTGGGATTTGTTATGTTCTTGGCATCATTTCCGACTCCCTATCTGATAGAACAGTTAGGCAGAAGAATGGTTTTGATTCTTTCGGCGATTGGAATGACGATTTTCCAGGTATCTTACAACGAAGTGACAACCACTCATTCCTTCATTCATTCTGTATTATTCGTGTGTGTAAATTTCAGGCGATCATCGGCGGTTTCTTCTACATGGAAACATTGTCCTATCAAACATCGAAAATTGCCTGGCTTCCCCTCGCATCCATAATTGGCTACATTTCATTATATTCACTGGGTAAGATCGAAAGCCAACCTTTCAACCTCCCGCTACTCGGACACGGTTGATTGATGGCTACTCATACTATTCGTACTCGACAGGCATTGGGCCCGTTCCTTGGGCAATGATCGGCGAAATGTTTGCATCCAACATACGGTCCAAGGGTGCCTCAATGACGGCCTCATTTTCTTGGTTATTAGCATTTTTTATGACAAAATCCTTTGGACTCATCGTGGAAGTTATGGGAAGTCATTGGGCCTTTTGGTTGTTTGCTGCTTTTTGCGCCCTGGGCGTTACATTCATATACTTCTGTCTACCGGAAACCAAAGGCAAAACACTGGAGGAGATACAAGACATGTTGAATGAGTGAGTGAGTCCACCAAGTGTCTGTCAACCAGAATAAAATTGGAGAACGACTATGGAAAAATTAATATTATTAATAATAACAAAAAAATTAGTGAACAAATGAGTGATGTTTTGTAAAATGTATTGAGTCACAGTGTTACAGTGTCTGTTCGACGATTTACCGTAGATAATAAATTCAATAAATGATTCTTACTAAACCGTACAAAATTTATGCCGAGTTCAGCTTGACACAGACACTTGTGCTACACAAATAAGGCATGATACAAACAATTAATAGGAATTTTCTGTTGATTTTGACGTTCGGTCTGGTGGTCTTTAACTGCCATTTTCAAATTAATTTTACCTTCTTCTTCTTCTTCTTCAAAATGAAAATTATTTGTGTCACGGACACAGCACGGAGATATAAAAATACATGGTATGCATGCGAGCACAAAAGAGGAATCCGACCAGGTAGGTCAGAGCAAGTTCAAAACTCAGGTGCCCAGGTTAAGCTAATGGAAAAGACCTAGTCTTGAGTGAATCGCATCGAAAGTTTTCAACTGGACAAAGGGATAAATAAAGAGTAGACCCGCGCTCCAGCATCGGTTCCATTTTTCTCTCTCTCAGACAGAATACAGGTAAAGAACCGAGAACCGAATACATTATAGAAGTGCCAACTGTGCCTTTCTCATCTTCTAGTGATTCATATCAATCGCGTCGTGCCGTGCGTTTTAAATAAGACAAGTTTGTTTTCATGGTTGGCTGCAAAGATGTTTTACGTTAAATCTGACGGCAATCAGAAGATAGAAAACCTCTTTTGTACAATAAAAGAGAAATGCAGAAAAATCCAACTCTCGATACTTGACTTTACCTTCGTATTGGTCAGTATTTTACAATCATGTTCGCAAATCTTCCTTTCACCGAATTTATTTTTTTTCCCTCGTCACCTTCTGAAAAAAAAACGGTTGCAGCAATTTAAATGCTTTTTTTCTGTCACCGACTTCAACCAATACGAATGTGATTGTCAGTCAGAAATATTACTCTTCTCCAGGCCGTTCCAGCAGAAAAAAATAATCTGGGGCATATTTTAAAGTTTTTTGCTCTGTTTATTTCTCCTCTTGTTTTTCATTCCTTTTTTTCTTCCATCTGAAAAACAATGAAAAGGACATGAGTCGTTGTGAGAGAAAACGCAGGGATGCGCGCGCATTTCTCGTGCTGGAGAAGTCGGCCGGCGATTTAGTTGACTGGAAGCCATTAAGGTTTTTTTTATTTTTATTTTCGTTTTGCTTTGGAATTTACGGATCATTCATGCATTCAATAGATTTACACATTACAATTCCAGGTATTGTATGCTATTAATATTATAAATAGGTATTATACTTTAGATTGTTTATTTAATTGGGGAAATACAATGTTTCCCCGCAAGGTGTTTGGAATGCATTTTTCGTTTGCCAGTGCCAATAGAATTTCTAACAACAACATTGGAACGGGATCGGTAAAATGCAGTGTAAACTTCTATGATTAAAATATTGTTGTCCAAACTTCTCATATCGGGAGAGGCGTGCAATTTAATTTCAATATGATACGTTAAATTGTGTAAAACACTCATTAACAGCCGCATTAAAAGAATATTATGTTGTGGCAAATGTAGGGATATTTTCATTTCAAGCAAAGGGAACATAAGGGAGAAAACAGCAACATTGTATTTATCAAATTTCTTTTCCTGTTGTTTGTAAATTGGAATCGATTAATTAAATCAATAAAGACCTCGTAAATCTGTTTTCTAATTGAATATTCTGATTCAATTTTATTTATTATTTAAGTTTGATTAATTTACCATCCGCAGTTACCATCGTTTCTACAGTTCCATCTGCAGGCATTTTATTTTACACAAACATGATTTTGTTTACCATTTAGGGTTTAACAAATTATATTTTTTTTAATGAGAAATAGAATTTCGAACGTGCCCCGTTACCTGAACACTTGCATACCCTCCACCTAATCGACATGGCAAGTGTAAAACCAAATGTTACTCGTGCAATACAGATGTGGTAGTAAGAGTTAACGGACAATTAGAGTGTATCGTATTAAAAATGTCCTGCGTAGAAATAGATTATGTAATAAATTTTATTCAAGTTCGATTCGCTTGTTTTCGGCTGTTCGATTTTGCCTTCCTTGGCTCAATGCAATTTATTTCCAATGCTCCGTTCTCTGATATGTTTACACGGCATTCCGACTCGTACTGCACTGGTGTGGTCGCACAATGTTTCATAAAAATATTTAATAAACTGTACAACAACCAATAACAATCATGATTACACAGTAGAGAACTAAAAATCAATTTTGAAACATTTGATCTTCAAGATAGAGTTGCATTAAGTTTCTACAGAGAAATAAAAGTTGTTACTGTAAATAAATAAAAATTGTATAGACACGATAATTTCTATTTTTGCAGATTCCAGAAAAGGGCAAATTCAGAAACAGAAAAGGTCTACAATTAATAATAATGAAAGCGCTTACAGTTTATGGTTTTTTTCTTGAATAGTATGAAAGTTTACTGAATGGAAAGATGGAGAGAGAAAAATTGAAGGAAACGAAATGAAAGTGAAGAATTTGCGGCGATTTAACTGTCATTTGAGTTATATTTTTGGCGAGGAAGAAAACTTGCAGGGACATGAAGGGGAGTACGACGAAGAAAGGATTTCTTCTGGTCGCACTGTTTGTGTCATTGACGGTCGTTCCAGCGTGTGCGGGATCGTGTCCGAGTGTTTGCTCCTGCAAATGGAAAGGAGGAAAACAAACGGTCGAGTGTGTGGAGAGAGCACTCATTACGGTGCCAGAGAACATCGATGGTGAGACTCAAGTTCTCGACATGTCCGGCAACAATCTTCAGATCATACCAACTGAAACCTTTTACAAGGCCAATTTGACAAATTTGCAGAAAGTTTATCTGAGGAGTTGTAAAATTGGACAAATCGGTGAACGGGCATTTCGCGGACTCACAAATCTAATAGAAATAGATTTGTCCCACAATCTGTTGACGGCCGTTCCGTCTGGTACATTTGAAGACACGCCCTTCCTCCGATACCTTTCGTTAAATAATAATCCTATTCAAAAAATAGAGTCGAATGCGTTTGGAACGGTGCTGGGAGTGGCAAAAATTGATTTGTCGCATTGCGAAATACAAAATATTTCGCCCAAAGCATTCGACAAAGTCGAGTCATTGGAATGGCTCAAATTGAACGGGAACAAACTGACGGAACTCGATCCGGAAACAGTCGACAGCCTAAGTAGGCTTCACGGAATAGAACTTCACGATAATCCATGGGTGTGCGACTGCAAAATGAGATCGGTCAAAGAGTGGCTGTCCCTCAGCAATGTGCCCTACACGGTGGAACCAGTTTGTGACAAACCTGAACGAATTTCCGGGCGGCTCTTCGGCGAACTCACCATAAGCGACTTTGCATGTAAGCCGGAAATATTGCCGCTGAGCCGCTATGTAGAAGCCGCAGCAGGTGAAAATGCCACAATTTCATGCCGAGTGGGGGCAGTGCCTTCTGCAGAGATTCATTGGTACTGGAATGGCCGTATTCTACTCAATAACTCGGCACTTACTGCCTTTCAAAAAATATTCATTGCAGAGGAGGGAAAATTCGATAAAATCAGTGTCCTGACATTAACAAACGCTTTGGAATCTGACTCTGGAGAGTTTTACTGCGTGGCCGAAAACAAGGCCGGAACAACAGAGGCCAATTTCACGTTGAATGTTTCCATGAGACCGAGGGGAATAGCTGCCTTGGGCAGCGGTGAAATTGCTGGACTCGGTGCCGCTCTGCTCATCCTCCTTTTGGCAATTACAATGATGGTCATACTCTTTTCATTACGACTTCGACGTCTTCCGCAGACAGAAAACAAAAATTCAATACAACTAGAAGAGACGTTGGGAACGATTCAAACAAGTAATGGAGAAAACTTCGATAGTAAACAATATAAAAATCAATATGGAAAACAGAATTTATTTAATAGTAGTTTATCCGAAGACAGTGTTGGTGGATCAAACTTCCGAGCGCCTGCCACTACCACAACTACCACCACCATCATCAACAACAACAACAACAGCCCTGATGTCATTCTCAACACGAAGCCTTTACCACCTCTCCTCCCGGTGTACTTCAACTCCCTCATGGTCGACTGCGGTTCAACTCTCGGCAATGAGCAGTCCCGTCCTGCCGTCTGCGAATCCCGTTTTCCTTCAAATACTTGGGAATTCGATTCAGGTTCCTGCGAGTCTTTTCTTCGGTCACATGGTGCCTCGACGCAACAGTTCCATGCCCCTGACCGAACACGAATACTCGATTTGAGAAGCAAGTTTGGGAAGAATCATGATTATCCGCCTGACTATGGCCTTCCTATTTTGGAGTCTGATGTTGAACAGAATGTACCTCAGGTGATTCAGCGGTTTCCCGACGAAGGAACCGCCGGAATTTTTCAGCAACGGAGAATTCCACGGCCACATTCGTCCGCAAAGATTGACGGGGTTTTCATGAAAACAAGAAATTCACCAGACGAGGGCTACCAAGAAGGTTGTGGAACAGACGTTTAGTGCCTCCCTCAACTCATGCAGCCTCGAAACTTATGTATAGTTTTTATGTATAAAAATGTATTTTTTGAACAACATTTACAACCAAAGATGTGTTATATTATTATATAATTTTCTTGGTAAGCATTAGCCGAAGTTATTTGTACGGTAGGCGACGACTCCCTCTCTCCCTCAGTCTCCTTCCCCTCTCACACAATACTATGACACTAGCAATGAGTGGGGTGAAATGAACCCCTGAACATCAAAGTGATTTGGAAAATTTTGTAATTTTGCCTTATTAAAATGTTTTTATGTCGATCTCGCAAGTAGTTGATTTTTAATTCAACAAAAGAATAAAGTGAAAGAAGAAAACAATGTGGAGAAACGAGAAAGAATAGGAATTCAGCCAGTCGTGAATAGAGGAAAGAAAGTTTTAAATTATTTTTTTATCCCGTAAAATAAGCGTCCAAGTTGAATGAATGAATAAATAAAAATAACAAAATAGGATAGAACAATTGGTTAACAAATTATTCAAAATTCAATTGAAATGTCAATTTTGTCAATAATTTCGATTGACTTGATTTGACTACAGACTCGAGTACCGTTAGACTTGACTTCGCGTCTTCTCCGAACTTTTCCACAGGTATGTAAAACCTGTGTTTCAAATCCAATTGGTGAAAATAAAATTACAACACAATAAAGAAAAAGAATCGGACAAACAATGGAAATACCTTCAGACACTTCCATTTCGTCTCGGTTCGTTAGAGTGGAACAATCCTTTGTGCATCATTTCATTCCATTGACCTTATTTTTCTCGTTTTTGCCACGCGAAAGCACCAAATTATGAGAAGTGATCCTAATGAACTCGGCAGATAATATTAAACATGTGGTAATTATCCATCACCAATTTTTCAATAACCAATGAAACAGTAAACTTGTTTTATTGGATGATCACTTGCCACTGAGAGTACCATAAGTAAATAAATTTAATCAATACACCAGAGTATCTGGTGTGAGCCAAAAAATTAATGAATGTCAATTACTAATACATTACTAAAACTTTTGTTTGTATGCAGGAGAAATGCCCAAGCACACGCGACGCCGTTATGACGGAGAAACCCACTGAAAAACCTGAGGGGTCCACTGAGTTCTTATGGGGCAGATGGCGAATGGCCTGAGGCTGCCCCCCGGACTAAGGCATTGAAACCCGTGCGTACGAGGGTAATCGATTGATTACTCCAAGATTTTGTGCTTAACGCCTTTAATTACAATTTTAGATTTTCTGCCGGGATTACACGATAGTATTTGCCTACTTCGGTTTTTCGTGGCAACTCTGCCCAATCAGACTCCCTGAAGTGTTCAATCCTATCTTTAATTTCATGTTCCTTTTTTGGTTTCAGTTTCGGTAAGAAAACAAAAACCAGTTGATGAATGTCACGAGTTTTATTTTTTGATAGTGAGAATATTCTAAGTATCTCACTCTGTGATCCAGGTATACTCAGTGTACAGCTTAACAACAACATGACTAGAACTGGATTTACATTACATTTACGAAATTAATGGAAATCAAACCGTTAGTTTACAGTATGAAAAAATATATTTAAATAAGTTACGTATAGAATAATTTACTATTTAAATTATTTGTCATTTGTTTTCTTTTCAGCGTCAATTTCATTGTTGAGAGCCTCGTACATGTCCTTGTACTTTCTGATGGCGTCCATAACAACTGTTGCTGTAGTTGAAATCCTGTCGGACGTCAAATAGGACCTCATCGTATCCTTTGTGACACCCAACCCTGGAAACGAAATTGTGCAGAACGGGGTGAAAGTGCAAATGAGAGCATTGACGCAGCCCCCCAAGAGGAAAAGGCTGACGAGAACGAGCGACCCGAGTGCGACTTTAGGGAAGACTTTCGATGCCAGTGAAACAATGTTCTTTGCCAGCTTAAAGAGGAAGCCATGGTGTCCCTTCAGGTCGAATCCGTCGCTCAATGGCAGAAGACCTCCTTCGACTGCTGCCGGGATGAGGTAGCCTTCATATCCAGATTGAACGTTGAAACCGTCAGTGCCAAAGTGATCGACGTATTGATCTCCTGCATGATGAATTCTTTCTCCGGGGAAAGGACCAGGTTGATTACCGGCAGCACCAACAGCAGCAGTAGTGGTGTAAGGAATGGGTGGAGCGTCGGCGGAAGCATACGCAACAAATATAGCAAATACAATTGTCAGTGAATTCTTCATTTTATTTCCGTTTTACCTGTAAATAATATCGCTTATCAATTGAAAGTTTAAAACGTGGATTTCTTAACGGGTGTATAATGTACAGATACTGAATGTCAATCAAATTAGTAATATATATATATATATATATATATTACATAGTATTTTTAATATGAGTAGTAGGTAGTGTCGCACGCAGCATGTAGTTAGTATACAGAAAAGTCTTACCTTAAGTTAAATCCAGTGGCAATGATTCGGAGATGTGTTCGCAACGACAATTGCTCAAGTAACTACCCCTTGCAACGAAGTGGAGATCTTTATAAGGGTAATTCGGAAAAAGTAACGGTTTTAATGATGTGTGCTCCTCTTGTGACCTTAAATACATTTCCATTATTTTCCATTATTTTTCATTTATTATAAACACTAAATTTAGAAATGTTTTGTTCAAAAGGTGAAAGCCAAATTTATATTTGCACTAGGTCTGTTATTTTTATGCTAGGGCACCTAGTTACTGTGGTTCGTTTGTTCGTTTGTCATCATTCGCCATTGACAAATTTAATACTTGGTATTAGACTTTTTTTGATATCTATGCTATAATTATTAATAAACGTTAAGTAGTATTGTACGTACAGAATATTGTTCATTTGCCGTCCAGCAACAGTCTATCCAGCGACGCTGAGTGTGCAATGTACCCATTTATGCCCATAATCACTCCAGTACATAAAAGGTCAATCTGCGTTAGCATATTCGAACGACATTTCTCCGGACTCTTCGAACGAGTTTAGCGATGCTGTCATTTTATGTTTTTTTTAAAATTATTTTAGAGCGGCATGAGGTCAAATTTTACATAGGTTTCCAAACTCTTGTATTTTTCTATTAGGTTTGCACTGACGTTTATAAATGTCTTAATTTGGAAATAAAATCTTACACAATATAAATTACCCGTAATTACTACCGACCAAAAGAGAATGAAATATAATTTAAGCAGGGATAAAATGGAAACAAATATTATTTCGATGAATGCACGACATATGCTGCACACAACAAGTTACGATTAAAAGCAAAGTGATTTTTTTCCAAAAGGAAAGGGCAAATACATCGAGGTAGACGTTTAAAAAGACACGACAACGTTCGACTCTCCTCGGGTAATAGCTAAAATTTTATATATAAATCATCGTGTTGCCTGATAGTCAAAGATCAGGACAATTTCAGGCACTTTTTCCATGCTGGAATTCAAAAGGTTCCGACTCATTGACACTTCATGGATAAAAAATTCTGTATTTCTGCCTCTGCGTTCAGAATAACGGACATTTGTAAAATTGAAATTTGTTTGAAACATGAAACAATGCGATTTCTCTCTTATTTTTAAATTTATTTTTGATTCAGACAGACATTTGGAAAGGGTTCGTCTCCAACTAAGGGGTGAACGCCCGGATAAATAACTCTAACGGTGAAATGCAAACCACAAGGAAGATTCTAATCCAATTCAACCAGAAATTTTACGCATTTTACAAGTGACTTGTAACTTGATGAATTTGATTCCTTTAAGGAGGGTCCTTCTGCACAGTCATTTGTGCTTAGAATGTCCAAATAATTAACAACCTGGTTGCGTCCGCTTGTTCCTTTTTTAAAACTGGATAGAAAAATACGCTGTGTCCTAGTGGACGAGACAAAGTATGAAATAAATAAATATAAAATGAGCTTCCAATTCGGACAGACAACATTTAAAAGTGTCACGGGCCGATGATTTTCCAATGGTGCATTTCAGGCAGTTAAATAACGTTGCAATTCCTATTTCAATTCAAATCGGTTTATGTGACGGTCACGGGAAAGTCAGAAATGGCCGAAATCAACGAAAAGTACGTAGTGAAAGAAGTGAAAATTAAAGTTCCCTGGGGTGAAATCGCTTTGAAATGTTGGAATTTGGCCGAATTGCCGGCCGTCTTGGTTGTCCATGGCCTGTGTGAAAACGCGGGTTCCTTCGACCGTCTGATTCCTCTACTTTCCAGGCAATTCTTCTACGTCGTCATCGACCTTCCAGGTCACGGGTGGGTCAACTTTATATTTTTAATACTGGGAACATTAAAAACAATTTTCCATTGTTGCTTGCCTACCATCTACCATCAACTCATCTCTAATATTTTTACACAAGTCGCTCCTCCTAGCTCTTCAGTTAGTAGTATTAACGTTTCCTTACTGGGTCTCTTTCAGACGTTCTTCCCGTTTTCCGCAGGGATTACCTTTGGACTTTATGGTGTACGTTGGTCAGCTGGAAAGAGTCATCACTCACTTTAAATGGAAAAAACTCTCTTTGATGGGTCACAGCCTAGGAGCTCATATTTTGGAATTTTTCGCTGCCACATATACCAACAAGGTGTTTCCTAATTTACTGATTTTTTTGTTTCGGCAATTTGATCATGTTTCTCTTCTCAATGTTTCTATTAACTTGTGCAGGTAGAAAAACTTATACTAATAGATGCCATTTCTCCGACCCCGGTACCCAGCGAAGTATTTCTCGTCTTCCATCGCAATGAAATGAATGACGTGATTGAGTTGGAGGAAGTAAACCGAAAACCGACCTCATACACCTACGAAGAAGCCTTTTTACAAGTGGCCAGTAAAAGAATGTCGACATTGACTCGCGAAGCAGGCAAACCTGTGCTTGACAGGAGCTTACAAGAATCAAATGGAAAATTTGTTTTCACTACGGATCCGAGGATTCGACGTGAAATAAAACCAGCCATTGGACAGGATGTCATTTTGGACCAAATCAAACGTATCAAATGCCCCGTTCTGGTGATTCTTGCAAAAGACAGTGAACAGTTTTGGCTTCTGAATTCTCCAGGATTCTACACCAGGGTTCTCGACATTCTGAAAAGAACTCATTCGCGTTCCGCGGTAGTTCGAGTTGTCGGAAATCATTGCGTGCATAATAACCAACCAGAAATTATTGCCCCTATTGTTAACGGGTTTCTTCTTGATACGCGTGGGAACAGTAAATTTTGAGCTCGAAATACCCTCCAACACGGTCTTACTCTGACACTGGTTACATTGCACTAATTTTTCTCATGTCCATGTAGTCCTAAAGCTTGTTTAAGTAATAATAAAATAATCTTTTATTTGTAGAAATAAAGTTATGTACATACATTCAAATTCAAATGCTTACTTATTTTAAAAAATTGTTGAATTCCCTTTTTCACTAGAGAAAAGTACTGTTTAGTATCTGATTGGGATGGCATTCACTGACAATCTTCATGTACCAGAGTAAATAGGTGAGTCATTTAATAGATTTTTCATTTCTTTTCACAGAAGTTATTTATTGGGACATTCTGATTTAATTAATGAAAGTAATGGAGAATTCATAGTTAAACCTAATACTACATGTAAGTAATGGAACAAGGAATATAAGCTACGTTGAATGTGAAAAATGAAGACAGCAAACACTAATCAGGCTGGATGGACCCGGAATGATCCACCTGTTTTGCAAAAAAATCCAAAGTAGCATGTGAGGTGTCAGAATATAATCCCAAATCTAGAATGTAATATTACGTGCCATGATCAACAAAGTCTTCATTGTACTTCACAATGGAACGGCATTGCTTTCATTCAGTGTCTGTTTAGGATTGTGTGTTAACAACACCAAGCATAAAAGACATAAACATTATAAGTTAACTAATACATGTATGCAATGTAGGCAAGTGAAATTGGAAAGGGTTTCTCCCCAATAAATATGCCTTAAATGCGTGAGCAGAAGAGGTAATTTTTTTTACAGCATCAAAGGCGCTCGCAAATTGGCACACGGGAGCATGCTTCTTAGTACGGACTTCTGCACAAGACGCCCGGCTTTTAATTTACGTGTGAATCGGAGGTTCGACAACAGTCCTATAGAATGGGTATTTTTTAAAAGAAGTGATACATTTTTTAAAAGGCAGTTTTAGAGTAATTTCAGAATGAAGGTAAAGTGATTGCAACTTCGAATGAAAATGGAAATGTTCCATTCGAAAAAGGTTCTCCGGTCCCACAATGTCGGGGCACCAGACTCCGCCTATGACGATTCTGAAACCACTGTGATGTAGTGTCGTCTGCAACTTTAGAAACTTTCCCGTTGAATATTATTTTCAGAATGGGTGAAACCGGAAGGCAACCAGATGCTCCAGATTACGCCAAAACACCTTTGGAACTCTTAACTGCCCGCAAAGGAGAGGGTTTTAGTTTGTTCGACAAATATGGTATTACCACAATTAGTACTCTAAGCGGGGTGGTGGGAGTTTACAGTTTCAATAGGACGCAAATGAGACCCTTCTGGGCAGGTATGAAAATTTACATACATGTGGTGATTGTATTTCCTGTTAATTGCCTCAATCGCTTTTGTTTTAGGGTTCTACAATTATTTTGTATTTGGATTGTTGGGATATTGGGCAGGAACACAAATAACCAAGATGGTACTGGAAGCAGCTGCTGAAAATGAAGCAGCACTCAAACAGTACATCTCATTGCATCCAGAAGATTTCCCACCTTATGGTAAGATTCAATTTTTATCAGTTACATGAAATATTTCATTTTTGAATTGATTTGAATTTGAAAATAATCTTACTCTGTTTTCTGTATGCAGAAAGGCGCAAATTGAAGGATATGTTCTTGCCTTGGGTACCAATTCGTTGAAACTGTATTTGAAACCAGAGGATAACAATAATCCATTTGTGTAGCTTTTTTGTAGATCACAGAATCACTTTGATTGTCTTATTATTTCTATTCATAGTATGTAAATATAGATTTTAAATGGTAACATTTATTATTTAATTGTAATGTACCCAAACTCACTTTGTGAATTGATGTGCTATATTCACCTTCATTAAGGTTGATTTAATATAGATTATATTTAGACATTTACTACTGACTTGAAAGTGTAAGTTTACAGTTGAAAAGTTTTCTTAATTGTTATAGGATACATTATTTCAGCCAGTGAAATTAGAAACATCTAAAAATCAAAGTAAAGTGTAGGCAGGCAATTTTATTGTGAATTGTGTTGCTATGAATGTCATAAATTTGTGCACATGGAGTGTACTGAAACCATTTAATTTTAAATGAGTTTTGTCAAACCTGGTGGCTTATCAATACATCCTTAAATACAGTTTTGAAAGTCTGAAAATTGTAAAAAATAGGAATGGTATTTCAAGTTGAGTTATTTTTATTAAAGAAAATTGAATAAATAAATTGAATTGATTTTGAATTGTTTGATTGTTACATAGTCAGGTGGACATTGTTATGAAATCCAGAGAAATGCATAAATCTTCAGATTTGACTCCTGTTCTCTGGGATGTAATTGTCTCTACCTGGAATTCCGGTACCCTCCGAGTCTCCCAGCCAAGGATATTTAGCGGGACAATCCCGGCAAGTGACAAGGTACCTGGTACTCGTTGTGTTGCTCTCTGGGAGCCTAAACGCAAGGGCACAATTGTTGGGTAAATTGCACGGGGTTGGCGTTGTTATTTCACGTTTTTGACAGTTCCAAGCATCGTAATTGTTGAGGGATTTTGTTTCTCGAGGATCTGTCATCCAGACTAGAGCTTGGGTTATCGTGACAAACCAGACGTCCGGTCTGTAAAAGAAAACAATATAACGTTATTGATACATTGAGGACTGAATGAAAAATATGTTATGTCATATGAAACCCGCTTTTACTCACAGTGTTTGAGTCCAATCCAAAAACTTCTGCAGACCCTTTTCTAATTCCTTAATTTGGAACCAATTTGTGTGAAAGGGCATCATATAGGGAGCTTTGTTTTGTTCGTAGTAACGAAGGAAGTCCTCCTGAAGCCATTCGAAAACGTCATCTTCGCTGTGATTATGAAGAACGCATTGATCCAGGTAGGGACAATGGCCGCCTTCGTAGGTTTCCACGTAATGTGCGTTCAAAGGAACCTCCCATATTCCTACCACCAAATCACCAAATGAAACATAAATATGTAATTTGATACCAACTAATGATAAATTAATGGGCATGGGCATCATGGGCTGGAACTTACCCTGAAAAGACTTAGTCGGACACGTTCCGGACTTACATTCGTGGGGTATTTTGTAATCTAATGTGTAGGGCCATACAGGAACCTTCAAAGGTGGTATTGATATTGAACTGTCGTAAATATAACCGAAATCCTCCAGAACTTCGTACTGAGCATTTCGACCCGGTTTTAAAAATGGAGCTCTCATTCCAACGATATCTTGTTTCGGAATGTTGGCGAAATGCCGCAAAATTTCTCTCATACCAATCATTTCTCCTACCCATTCTTCATAGCCTTTGTCTTGTAAATCTCTCTGAAGGCTAAAACGTAAAAGAAACCTTGGGTCTCTCTCTCTCACACACACACAAACAAACACGCGTGAAAAGGAACACACGGCAATTGATTAACACAAGACTTACGAGATTGTTTCTGTTGCTATTTCATGTCCGTCGTGTGCCAACTGTTGGACCATATTATAATTACTATATTCGTGAGAAACAAAAAAAGTTCCTTTAATTTCGCATCCGTTTGGATTTTTCCTAGAGGACGGAAACACCTTTTGATACTGTTCGAAATTATTTTGATTTATGGCACCATTGAATGTCAAAATGATCATTTGAGGAGTCTGGAAGAGTGTCAATTTAATATTGCCTTATTTCACAGCTTCCATTTTTTTAGGTCTTCTGCGATGGATTTTAGTTCATTTAAATGAATACTCACATCTTCAGGATCGAGATCACCTGGAATTCTGGTTCCATCCTTCGAGCAGAAGCAGTATGGAAGTGAACATTGAGAAACGTTGCACCTAACAGCCAAGTCAACGGGAGCTTCGGTCACCGGTGCTGGTGCTGTTCAAAATTTTTTACTATTTTTACCATCATACTTATTTAATTTTATTTAAATTTTTCTTTTATAAAAAGTATGTCACTCACTTGTAGCTATAGGACCGCAACGCGCTTCGGATTTAAATGTGCACAACTTATTGATGTCGTCGAAATACAATCCGGACGGACATCTGTTTAAATATGGATAGCCATCTACACACTGCATCGGAAAACAGAATGTTAATCAAACTGGTTCAAAGAAATTAAAATAAATCGAAATTGAAATGACAATTTCCGCATAACATTTAAATGTAAGAAAGTAAAAGTAGCCGCTGGCCGTCGCAGACAGCATCATTTCTTGAGGTATTTCACTCTTTTTACAATTGCACCAGGTAATGATGAAAGACTTGTTCGAATAAGCTTCTTTCAGCCACTCTTATTCATTAATAAATATTAATGAACTTTTTATTTGAATTTTCCTTGTTAAAGGACGAAGTGTAAGGAGCACAAGTTTGGCATTGTTCAGTTGGTCGACTTGATGGTCGACTTACGCGATGAGAAATTTAAACGAAATGAAAATCACCGGAATTTTTCAAGGTAGTTAAACCGGTTATCATTTAATATTTTCTTAATAAATCCTAGTGTGGTACTTAGTTTTTATTTCCACCAAGTATTTTATTCTGTTAGAAACATACCTTAGCGTTGAAAAATAAAACTCACCTGATAGAACCTTCGGCAGGTGACAGGATCTGCAAAATTCCCATTTCCCTCAACGTCTGGACAAACAAATTCTTTTTCTTTCGTTTGACTTTCCACTGAAACGAACCAAAGCAACGGTTTTCCAACATTAAAATCGCATGAAAAAGCAAACGGGAATGAGTAGATCTTGCTGCATTGTTAATCTGTCAAAATTCTCGTCCGGGAGCCCGAGTCTTAGACCCCAAATGTCGCAGAGTGAAGAACAATGATGAGCTCAGAGCGATTCAACATCTTGCCATTACTGACGTGAAAGTGATATTTTCACTTTAAGCAAAGACTTTTTAACAGTTTACTTTCTTCGTGTCTTGAATTCAACTTTTGCCATTTAGCTCGGGGTCATTTTAAATTAACATTATTCTGAGTTATAAAAAAAAAACGGAGACGAGACATCGAAAGAACTCAATTTGTTAATTTTTCCTTTAAATACTATGAGTGTAGAGTTTACCTCGGAATGTGGACGTACCTTTTCAGGGGTTAACACTTTGAATGATGAACACCTATGAAACCAATGTAGGATTGAAAATTCACAGGTAGTCACTTTCAATTTTGAATTTGAAAGTCGAAATTTGACGACGGAGTGAACCAAGCTACGGTTAATTACAGGTTGATTACAGGTACAAAGTCAATCATTTAATCATTTTAGTATAAGAATAAATTGAAGAATAGAATAAAATGAACGTAACGAGTAAAATCATTAATTATGGTGGCCCTCATATGTACAATGAGTTACAAAATAAATAGTTTAATTTATAATTGCGGTAATGTCATTAAGGGGGAATTAGTACAAGGTAAATGATCAAAACAGATTGAGAGAAAGTTAGGTATGTTGCAATTGAATGTTACCATTTGACCATGGAAGTGGAACCATGTGAAAATTAATAAAAAAATAATAGAAGAGTCAATGAGTGAGCGAACCCACAGGCCTGTAATGTTTTTTCCAGTCTGAGATGCCATTCTTAAAAAATTTTACCTATCAAAAAATTATATTAAAAACTCACCAGATGAGACGACAGTGAGAATAACAAATAACAAGAGAAACAGCATTTTCATTATCGAATGAAGTTATTAAAAAAATAAAACAATAAAAAGCGGAGATGCCTCCGCACAGTTAAACTCAACACGAATTAACTCAGTAAAAGTGTTTCTTATACGGCGGCGGTTCGACTTCAATTGCAAGTATCTCGACCGACTATCTATCTATCTGCCTACCTGCTTCTTTTCACTTATGACATCAATTTCAGTGGCGTATCAAATAAAAATCACGTCCTCTTGGTTCCTCTTGATGTTGGCATTAATTTTGCCCCGAGAATAGTAAGGATAGATAAATTTTGTATTTTTTTAATGTAGGTTTTAGTCAACGCCGTTGCCCCTTCCTCCTCCTTCTTTTTCTTCTTGAGTGAATTTCACAGATATGTCTAATAAGAATCCCCAAATAAAGCGAATTCAGTTTTATAAAAAGTGGACAATGAAGAGAAACATCAAAACGTGTTTCGGTACTGACGGTAAAAGTTTTTTGTTAATTTTTATTAATCCTATAACAATCGGGAGGTCAACTTTATTACACTGTTTTACCCTCGGTTCCTCTTAATTTTTAATTCTAACTGATGACATTAATAATTAACAAGTCCACGGAATTTGTTGGAAAAAGTCTTCCTAGGCTTAAATTTAACTTTTGAGTTGACTTTTAGGTAGACCGTGAACATGTTCGTTAAAATGAAAAAGTAATTTCCAGAAATTATAATTTCATGTGCCACGTGATGTTGATCCCCGACGTTTGACTAAATTGAGCGTGACATTTAAAAAAATATACGAAATAGTTGTGTTCTTAAACTAATTGAATAATCAAGTGACACCGATTACGACACATTTTAATTTATTAATATAAACCGAAAAAACAGAGGAAAGAAAGGAAATAAAAATCCATCGATTCAGTAAAGGACCAAAGTTAAAAAATTGACTGATTAACCTTTCAATGCTGATATAATTGATACGAGAAAACATTAATTCAGTTTTACTTCTTTGACAGAAAAATTGTCAAACAAAACATGGGCAATTAATTAAAAAAACCGTAGCTTTTAAGCGAAAGCAATAGCACAAGTGATTAATTTTAAATTTATCCTTATCTCCTACTCGTCAGTGAAACTTCTAAACAAAAGACAATGATAATAGATAAATTAATGACAAATTCCCAATTACAGACGACAACGTTCGAGCTCGGGCAGTTTGTCCCCCATGTATACCTTAATACGATAACTATCTAATTTTAATACGTCAAATTTTTAAAAAATTGCATGACACACTTAAAAATGTGAATACAATTAAATGACAAGTTGTTAAACAATGAAATTGCTTATTAAAAAACAGTGGCTTGTGTAGAATGAGAACAATTCATTTTTTCCAATTGAATCTTTAAATTGATGTCTTAAGAAGTGAAATTAATAATAAATGCGGCAAGTTACAAAAACTTCAATCCCATGTAAACCTACCAATGTTTGATGTGGTCTTTTTTTACCTAATGAAACAAGCAAGTACGTTTTATGTATTTCGTACGGATAAGTTCCTTAAAAATCAAACCAAAACTATTTTTCATTAATTATTAAGCCATAAGTGAGTTCGAGTTTGAAAAACTGAATAAGCTTATTAAAATGTTGCCAATTACTAATTATGGATTGTGAATGAATTTAAGTGGGATTCTGCTTAAAATGTGAGTATACTATTAATTTAATATAGCTGTGCACGCAAACATATTATTATTGAAATAAAACAAATTGAGAAAAGTAGCCACCTAACAAGTGTTATGCCTTTTAAATTTCGTTTAATCGAAGTAAACTATTGAGTTTACCATAAAATTTCTTTCTACTAAATTTACCGGACAAATAAAATTAGTCTAATACAATAAGACTAGTAAATTGTCGTTTTCGAAAAAGGGTTAAGTTTTGTCGAACGACACAACAGTAAATTAATTGCCTTAAATGTGCACAGGACTCATGTCAAAATAAGTGAAAAGAGTTAGTGTTTGAACTTGGAAACCAGTTGACATCTAGAGTTGTTGAATGTACGGCTATTTAAATTAAACTCATTTCTATCTGAGATGAGCCCCGAAAGTCCTGTGAAAAACTTGTCAAATTTATAGTAATTCTTTTTTGCTCGATTTCTAAACTCGTTGATAATGTAAAGTGCTTTACACTGTTGCAATGAATAAAAAAAAATGAGAGTGTTAAGCGTGCCTATCACTCTCTGTTCGCTATGTCCTCTATTTTTCACAATGTGCAACCATGAAATTCTTAATCCACAGACAAAATAAAACTATTCAATTAATGCGCAACATTGTAATAAAGACATTTAAAAATAATAATTTCACTTATTTGTTAATAAAATTATGCATAATGTGTTAATAACATATGCAATAAAACAACTAGATGAAATGAAATTCAAATTACAACCAGGCTCAATTTTATTAAACAAACAGTTAAATAATATTTGTTTCCCAATTTTATTTCATAACCAAAATTTGATTTCAGTTTTCAAATTTAATTAACTTAATCTTCGTTTTCCTACTTTTTCGTCTCCTCAACTTAACTCCCAAGGAATACACTTCCAATGCATTTTTTTTTGACTTTACAATTTGCCGAACGAAAACCTTTCTTTTAGATCCCTGCATGAATCAACCTAAAACGTTGGATGGGCGACGGTTGCATTATTTTACCGGGAAACACTAATTTTTTCTAATAATTCCTCGATCTCATGCTAACTTAACAGTAAAAGTTAAAGACAATGATGCCTACAGATATGACGAAATAATGAACTAAATAAATTTTTAGTTGGACCTGGTTCGATGAATTTGTCTAACAAAACAATAATATTTAATGGTAATGGTAAGCCGTCATTCTATGAGCAATCAATGTCTGCATGTAAAAACGTACAGAGGTTCATTCGGTGTCAACGAGCGATAACATTAGACACTACAACTGGGTCATTTCCTTTGATCATGAGTAATTGTTTCCTTCCGTCTGGAAAACAGAC
This sequence comes from Polyplax serrata, assembly GCA_037055365.1. Classification (NCBI taxonomy): domain Eukaryota; kingdom Metazoa; phylum Arthropoda; class Insecta; order Psocodea; family Polyplacidae; genus Polyplax; species Polyplax serrata. The sequence continues at coordinate 85,361 of JAWJWE010000004.1, forward strand.
CGATTATTCTGCAAGATAGTTAATAATTTCGTTAATTCAAAATGCGTTCGAAAACCGTTTAAGTAATATGAAAAAGCTTTTCCACTTCTTCAAATGAGGAAGGCAATGGGTTACCATGCATTTCAGCCAGAGTTAGAGAAACTGTCTTGACAGACATTCCTCAAAACTTTGCAAAAGAGTTTCCAACCCTTTCAAATGAAACCCCCGGCGTTTGAGGAGGTTCAAATAAATCCTTTTCCAGGATGCGAAAGTGGGAAAAAAACTTTCGACAAATAAGATCAAATTTAACCGTTGGAGCGACCAATCAATCAGCGAGGTGGATAAGGTGAAAGATCAGGCCAAGTGCGAGTCACTTGGCTTTCACCTGTGTTTTCTTCTCTTCCACCGCAGTCTCCGGTATCCTTCAGCTCCATCATTTTGAACAAACTTTCTTGTGTTCCGGCGAAAGGAAGTTTATAATCCGAGAATGACTGATTCAATTCGGTCATGGCTTGATCAAGTAATTCACAAGAAACATTTTCAGGCAAGCTCTAAAATAAATGAAAAATCAAATCCATATTAATTTTTTTTTTAATTTAAAAACACACTTTAAATATCCTACCTTAACACATTTTTTGTATGCCAAATCCAAATTTTGTCCAACTAGGCTACCAATATTCAAACCACCTGTCGATTAAATGAGCAATTACAAACAATTAAAAAGGTTACCCAGATACAGGTTTAACCGTCCCAGGTAAACTATTGTGAAGAGGTAAGTATCAATGCTGATGGTAGAGACAATACGAAAGAATCGACGATAAAGTGAAGAGAAAATTTCCTTTCTGATAAAATTTTTAAATTGTATTTATAAAACCTGGAAATGAGGATGAGGGAAACATGCGAAAGCCCGTGGGAGTCAAGCAATGATTTTTCTTACCATCAACTACTTCCGATTCGCTTAGATGAATTTTTGAACATATGTATTGCCTGTTATTTTCAGATTCATTTAATTTCTCGACGTTGGGTGGCTCTCCTGAGTTTTCCATGTGTTTACTGCCATTTGGAGAACTTGAATTTTTCGACAATCGGGTTGTCTGCTTAAAAGAATAATTTTTATTTTCACAAAAAACAAAAACCAAGGGTTGTAACTAAAATCAACTACATATATATATACATAGTAAAATGATTTATTGAAGTCGCACCTGTTGGCCCTGCGGCAAAAGAGTCGAGTGTTTTTTCCGCTGATGTTGCAATAACTTGGCTTTTGAGGCGTATTGTTTGTGACACCATTTGCAACCATGAGGGGTTGTCTTCACACTTCCTACGGTTTGCGAATAAGTTGGGTTCGGTATGCCTGGTACGTGAGGAATTCCGCCCTTGTAAAGTTTTATGAATAAAGTAACGAGCAATAAGCAAAATATGAAAGTGACATCGCCCATGAGGAAACAACCAAATATATGTGGATTTACCTTTTGTCGGTTACTCATGGGAAGCTCAGCCCCCGGATGATTTTTTAAAATGTGAGCTTTTCTTTTCGAACTGCTTTTGTAAATCTACAAATTTAAATGGCATACAACATAGTATACAAATAATTATTGGGAAATTCTATGATACCTATGAGTGAGAGTCTTTGTTTGGTAAAGTGTTGCTGCACTACAATACCTTATCACAATACTGACAAAAATAATCTCTGGTTGTCTTCAATATGGGTAAATTAAGTTCAGGTACGGTATTGGGAACAATGTCGGGATGACGCTTTGCCAAATGATTCACGAGCATTCCTCTTCTTTTAAATCCCACCATGCAGTTCCTACATTTGTATATAAACCGATCGTATGTCATTGGTGACACCTGAAATTGAGTGAATTGCTAACTGAATTGGTTACCTGCTACCCAAGCAGATTTAATTCGTACTAACGAGTATCAGAGTATGCTTTTAATTACCTTGGGCGTGAATCTCCGGTCCTTGGTGCTAGGAATTCTCAAGGCTGATGACATCATTTTCATTTCACGTTCTGCAGAATGCAATCGCTTCATATGCTCCTTCAGTTTATCTTTTCTTTTGAACTGTTTCCCACAATTTGCACAAAGAAATTCTCTGTGGTCTGAATGCCTGTTTAGAAAAATTAAAATAACGACGAAATAAATTGTTTTTATTTGGCAAAGTTTACCTTGGCATGAAGATTTTACTAACTTTAAGGAGTGCATTCTCAACTTATCCAAAGTTGGACACAACTTTCCACAATCCCTGCACACATGTTGATATCCACTGTGAAAAGCTCTGATGTGTTTCCGTACAACGCTGTAACCATCGAATACCTAACAAAATAAAATTATACCTAATTTTTAGTCTTGGACGAATACGTATACAATGCTTTTAAGCCGCTGACAGGAAATCAGGAGGGAAAATCACCTCATCACTGACAACATTCCATAGTACGGAATAGTCGAAAATACATTAGGTTCAGTTGAACATTTTATATTAATCTAGACAATTAAAAAGTGTTATAAAATCTGTAAGGGTTGAATAAAAAACAAAATGGCAACAAAAACATTTGGAGTTGGTATTTCGACTGTATTCTTTGTAGGAAGTGCAAGTCACCGAAAACAAGACACTTCCTTTTAAATATGATACATCGCGGAATTACAAATCAATATATATATATAGAAAAAAATTATAATTGAAGCGTTATTTTGTAAAGTTGTCCCTACCTTGTTGCAATGGGGACATGTGAAGAAGCCATCAGTCGAATGAATCTTAACATGCTCCTTCAAACCGAAAACCTGTTTAAATTCTTTTTTACAAATTGGGCACTCAAAACATTTTTTATCTGCAATGAAAAATCAAAAAAGTGTGACTAAAGAACAGTCCATACACTTTTTGCAATGTGCAATGAGTAGAAAAATAAATTTGGTAATTCCAATTGCACATAAACCATCACAAACCATTGTGAGTTTTCAAATGACATGACAACGCTGAATTGTTTAAAAACCGTTTGAAGCAGGTGTCGCATTGATATGGTTTGATTTCTTCCGAACCATGAACGAGCATATGTTTCTGAAAAAGAAAACATTGGTTTCAGTCAGTCGGGGCAGGTTGGGTTGATCCCGTGTGGTTTCCGGGCTAGAATAGGACCAAGCTCCGCACTGGGTGTCGTAAGGGGCGACTAAAAGGCAGGAGGTCCGTGTGGTTGCCTGGGGATAGAATTCAACCAGCCCCTGACACTGGGTCGACTAATGTGTCAACGGAGGCAGGGGTGCAAGGATGTTGGAGTTCTTCCACGGAACGGAGGCAGGAACAAGAGATCGGTTTCTGTCCTCACATGGGCGGTTTACCTTTCGGAGAAAACGGTGGAATTGCCATTCCATCCATGCCGGAGTCCAAGAGAAGAGACCTCGGTCCCTTCGAGTGTCTTCGGACACAACTACCTCCGACATGAACAATACCTCACGGCAATCTCACCTCTCCACATAGGATAGGAGGTCTCCCTAGGTTTTTTTAGTGAGTTCGAGTCCCCCAGTATTGGACATTCCGTCCCAATGGGGTCCATTCTGCGCGGGCATTTTTTCCTGGACTAATCCAACAAACGTCCGGGAGAATGCAGGTGAGGACAGTTCATAGCCAATCACCACTTCTCCTGCAGGGATCGAGTGCACCACAAACACACCCCACACCCCCGAGGGTTTTGGTAAGTTCGAGTCCCATGCTATTCGACTTTCGTCCCAACGGAGTCCCCTGGGTTATAAAAAAAAGAGAAGGGGAGGTAGGACATGCCTGAATAATTGTTGGCTGTGTACCTGTAGCCTAAGAGCAGTGGCAAATGATTTGTAGCAACGATCGCATTTGTATGGCTTTGACGGATTATTGCACAACTTTGTAACCATCATTTTACCATGCGTAGAGACGTGATCGATCAATTCCCTTTTACTTGAGAATTCTTGGGTGCATTGAGGACACTGAATATCTCCATTCTGAATGAGGAATTCACCTTCATGATAAACAGAAGACAGTTCTGATGGAAGACCTGTAAGAAATGACCTCTATATATATAGTAACTCCAGGAAAAGTGAATCTTAAATTGTCAGAATTGTAACTAGAGCAACACTACCTAAAACAGCTTCAGATTCCAAATCTTCAGCAGCATGGGTAAGAGTGTGTAAATTAAGTACGGAAGGATTGTCAAATGTAAGATTGCAATGGGTACAAAGCCATTCACTTGCAGATCCTGAAACAGAATTCTTTAAAATGCTACGCGTGTTAAATTTTTAAATTGATCCATATATATGAATCCATTTACCATTGGATGATTTTTTTTTGAACAATATTTTTGTTATTGGTACTTTATCGTTTAAATTTTTTAATATTGAAGAATTTTCTTTATTCTTATCGGTAGAGTGAACCAAAAGCAAATGTCTTTTTAAACTATAAGTTTTTGGAAAATTTTTGTGACAGGTCCGACATTCGTTCTCTTTAACAGATTTCTCGTTTGACTCGTTTCGCGTTCGACCTCGAATCGCAGTCCTGACGTTGTTCGAAATTTCGGATGCTTTCACAACTTCCCTTTTGTTTTTCTTCCTATTATACTTGTCCTACAATAATCAGTATTAAAATCAAATGTTTCGGCCACTCTCAATTTCAGTTTTCATTGATTAATTGAAATTACTATACCTTTCCATTTTCATGATTATTCAAATGTTTCTGTAGCTCGTCTGAGCTTGCAAAAGTTGACGTACATTCAAAACAACTCCAGGATAAATCATCTAAAACCTTTAGTTTACGTCTTTCTGCATACTGCAAACCGTAACCGACTTTGAGTTCGTGTCGGGGAGGAATCAATCGAGTTGTCGTGAAGTAGAGCGACTTTCCTTGTTGAGTCAGAATCATGTTTTGTTCTTTCAGAGTTTTTGCTTTTCTAACAAATCGCATCCAATTAGTCTCATCTGTGTGACAAAACAAATGTGAATGAAATGAAACAAGGTACAATTATTGCACCCAGACTCGTGACACGGTACCAGGTTCTGGCACAGTGATATTATTTCCGATAGTATATTAGTAGTACATTAGTATATTAATATATTAGTATATTAGTAGTAAATTTTACTACTAATTCATGCCCATATTCTTGTTCCTTACATTCATCTGAAACATCCAATTTTAACAGTTCGCCAGTTTCCACTTCTAGAAGTAATTGAATATTCTCAGGATCCATTTGGGCTGCATCCCAATCTTTTACTATCCGGCCTTCAACGGGTCCGAACTGAACACGACGCATAATGGTCTTACGAGCAAACACACCTAAATAACATATTTGATAGATCAAATCTGACGTTTTCTTATTAATGTACATGACATTTTAATGACACACCTTCTTCATTTCCATCACCAATCAATTTGTTAATTGCCAACAACTCTTTCGGCAGCGTGGCTCTTGCCCTGGTCAACACGGGTTTGTCTGAAACAATTTTGATTTCATGTCGACCGCACTTGGTTCCCAGCTCACAATTTTCACACCCTGTTGATTATTAATTGGAAGCCTTCTAATGCAAAAAACTAACCAACCACAATTAATCAGATTAACAAAGGCACTTACAATAATCGAGACCAAGATTAACAGTAGCATTTTTTTTTACTGGTCGTAGTCGAGTTTTGTCGTAGAGAAGGAAGCCACTCGTGTCCATCACTTGAGACGTGAATGCCTCTAAGTTCGTTTGCAGTAGGTTTGTTTCTGCACCTCCGAAATCCATTGCTTCGGTCAACAAGTATTCGTTTTCAACTTTTCCGATATCATTAATATTGAGCTGCTCTTCAATTCCACGATATGAATTCCCATCATCGGAAGTTAGATAAGCGGTTTGAGTCAAATTGTACGCGTCGACCTCCATTAAGCCTTCCGATTTCATTAATAGTTCCGAATTCTGCAAATAATTAATTTTTTATGGGTAATTAAACTCCAAATTTTATACTCCGGGCGCTTATTATTGTCACCCTTGATAAGTACTTGTTTAAGACTGTTTAAGACTGGTTGGGGTACCACTTTAACAATTTAAAACATGATTTCGTAAATCATCTGTCTGAAATGAAAGCAGTAACACCTTTTTATTCTATTAGTCTGACTGTTGAATTTTCTGGTTTCCTTAAAAGCAATAATCAGATGCATTAAGGATTGAAATTCTGTTGTTTTCTCCCCCACATTCACTAAGTGGTGGCAATGAATTTTTAAAAATTAACTTTACCCCACTGATTCTTTTCCTCACCTGCTCTGAATCTGAGAGCAGCAGTTCATCTCCCTTTAATCTACCATCATTGGTCTCATATTTTGATGCTTTCAAAAGAGCTTTATCCTCATTTTCTCCTGTGCCACTCAAAAGCATTGTACAATGAGATGTATGTGTGGGATATTCATTTTGCATAATGTTGCAGGCTGTAACAAATCAAGAGCGCCAAAAATTAAATCATCACTGTGTAAAACTCTTATTTTATCATTCAAAATTACAATTTCAAAAAGTATTTACTAGAATTATATTTACTAATTTAGTTGATTTTCACAAATAATTATTTTTACTTACCTTGAAATAAACAGGTGTTATCATTGATGTCCTCACCACTGTGATTAACTGCACTTTCAAGGGATTTATGTTTTGCTACATCTTGTGAACAAGGTGCAATTAATTTTTCACTTAGAGAAGACTCTTCATTGTAACTAATTCCTTCTGAATGTACAAGTAGTTGAGAGGTTGTAGAGTTTAATTTATCACCAGTTTCAATATCTGTGGCTCCACTGATTTTCTTCTCCTATATAATCAAATGTCTCTGTGTATGTCAGAACACTCAAGCACACATAAAGTCCACTTGACTCACCTGAGAATCATCCAGTAAGACACTAATTTGTTGAGAATTATTTCTTAATTGTGGTAAAACAAGAAAAGAATTTTGATATTGTGATTGGCCATTTGTGGTGATCACCAATGTATTGTACAAATGAGACAATTGCGTAGTGGATGTTGTATTAAGGTCAAGTGAATCAATAATTCTCTCATTCTCTGATATGCTTGCTGAAGAATTGTTCAGCTCACCCTGCATATTGACATCATTAGCACCATGCACATATTCTACCTAATGCAGAAAATCAAATTCAATGTGGAAATGACATGGATACCAGACTGATTTTTTTCAATCATTAGACCATGCTTACTGTCAAAAATAGAAGTTTAGAATTTTGTATTTTTCCACTTAGATGCTGCCAATTTTGTATGGATGATGAGTGGTTGTCCCTTTGGAAACATTGAAATGGAACTGCGGTTGGAGAACCTTCCTGCACAAGAGGAGGTTCATCCATTGTTTTTCTAGGTAAATTAAGACTCCATATCAGGCTTATATCTTTTATAATCTACAGCCTGAAATACAACAGAAATATATTTTAGATTATTTTTTTACAGTAATATGCATTAAAAAAATGTTTTCATTTTGAAGGCTGTTTATTTTTTCTGCAGGTTCAAAATATTATTAATAATAATAGCAAATTATTTTAATTTTTTAAAGTTTTGTATTATACAAATTTTTTTAATGTGCAGTACAAATAAACATGAGAATTTCTGTTTTTTTAAAGTTCAAGTTAAATGATAAATCAGTAAGTTGATCATTCAATATTAAAATTACAATTTTATACATTCAATATTATTTTTCAACTCAATTCAACAACTTACTGCATATGGTTTCATGAAAAAAAGAGACAAGTTGAGTTTCAAAATCTTAATACTGAGCTTGTGGCAACCTACATTTGAGTGAAAATATTGTTAACATTGTTTAAAAAATTTAAATTTCTTCTAACACCAAAGCATGCACCAGTACAATGTATTTGATTCTATTTTGTAATGTTGCTAATCTTGTAAATATTCATGAATGACATTAGTTGCATACCTCAGATGTTGTTTACTTGAATTTGATGCATCAGTTGATACACATAAATTGTGTGCTCAAACAGAATGGCCAGTAGCAATATTCAAAATAAATATGTAAAATATCACTTATTTAAAATAATGTTACAAAGGAGAGCGTCAACTTCTATTAACAAAGTTTGCTTATCATAAATATTTTGTCACTGAGAGTGCTTGTTAAACCCCTTACGCAAAGCTAATCATTTAATTAATAAAAAAATTCATGCTTAACTCAAGTTGTTATTCTAAAAAAATTGTCAATTGCTTAATTCTAGTAGCAATATGTCATTTTGTTACTAGATTTTTAAAATTAAAAACATAGTAAAACTTACAGCGTAAACCAATCGTTGGAAAAATACAAGAAGCAGACGAATTTTTGCCTCGAATAACAGCAAAAAGTAATTTGCAGCAAATGTTTCATTGAAAACTTGTAGTGCCGTATCCCCTAAAATGTAACGTTATTTGATATTTCCATGATTCATTTATTCGTCTCAGATTCCTTAATTACAATGTTTAAAAAATCAAATATGTTTTTTACTGTAATTAAAAGGTGCTTTTTTTTATGTGGGGTAAGATACTAGGTGTAAGATACTCTATACCCATTGTAAGAACTCAATAATTGATGTAATAGAATTACAAAATCACAAGGAAGAAGTATCTAGTGTTAAAGGAAGTTCACAAATTCAGTTACAAAGTTTAATTTGCAGTATGCAAACCATCAAATGTTCAAACTAAGGCTTTATTAGGCCTCTGGCCGTTGTCACAGAAACGGAATTAGTAACAAAACCGTTTTTCTTAACAAAACCGTTGAGCTTGCTTTGTAGTGCTGCTTTATTAATCCATAAATATGGTCCTTGAGCAGCCGGGGTTGACCAAAATAAAATCTCAACAATTTAAGCTTGATTCCTTAGGAATGGAGTGGAAAACTCTCATGGCGGAGTGTTTAATGAATACCGAAATTAGTTCGAAAGCTTTGTGCCGCGACAATCCATTAATTTTAAATCCACATTACAAGATGAACTTAAGACATAAACTGGTAAGTCTAGGTAAATAATTTTTATGACGAATGCCTATTTAATACTGCTCAAACTATTTTTTTTGACTCGACATTATTAGTTATTTTGGCAAACCAATTTTATTAATTGTTCATGAGGCGTCACATTCTTCAGACAGTCAATTTATGACATATCTTAAAAACACTTTGTATTTTTTCGTATTACAAAATTCGATGCAGGGTGAGCACCCTAACATGAACGGAAATTGCGTTTTAGTCTTTTCGAAGTGGCACTCACTCTGCCTAGTAAAATGAATGAAACAATTCGGCATATGTTCCTTCAACAATAAAATATAATGTCGGAAAATACCGGGTTTATATTGAACGGGCCTTTAAAAGACGTGACATATCTTTTCATTATTACAATAAATTATGAATTAATTTGCGTCGAATATATATGAATGAATAAAATTAAAATAATATTCAGTCCGGCAGCCAACAATGTATCATTAGTTACTGAGAAGTTAGTTATCACCAGTGTAAGGGAAGGGAAGAAACAAAAGGTTACTACTAAAACGAACAAGAATAGAAGGAGGATAGTTTGAAAGAAAGGAATGACAAATTGATGCAGAAGAGGAGTAAGGTTGATTTGCATGATCACTTTTAAATTCTATTATTATGTTTAGATCAGTTAAGATTAACATGAAGGTAGTCGAGGCAGGTCATGGGGCAAATCGTTCTTGCTAAAGGTGAACTGAATTTTAGTAGTAAAAGTTCAATTTTGTCAAGTTTATAGGAGACCAGAATAACTATATTAAATACTGTCTGTCTAAAACTGAGGACGGTAACGCCTTAATCCTTTGATCTTCCTGAGAAATTTTACTTTAATGTTTTTTAAGGTTTCACCTTTCGATACTATCTTCTTATAACGTTACAGGTTAGAGACGGAAACTTTCGTAGGTTTCCAACATTTTCGATGGAACTAATGCAGACAGAAGCCATGCAATTACTGAGAGAAGAAAGTAAAAAGAAGTTGCTGAAGAAAAAGGAACAGATATTAGTCGGCAGTGAAGTTGACAAGATAAATAAAACATTCGAAAGATATCTTTGTGAAAGAGATAAGCAATTCAGAAGCTTTCATAATGATAAATTAAAACGCCTGAGGTCACTTATTCAGAAGAAAGTCACCCAGCAACGTACTCAAAGTGAGGAGCTGACAAGAGATTTTCTGGATGTCCTGGAAACCATAAGAAGTCTTAAATGTGTTACACCGAAACCAGAAGTTCGGAGCAAAAACGGAGATATGACCACTTCTAATAGGAAAATTCTCAAAAATCCTGATGAATCAAATCAAAATTGCACACCAAGTAAAAGGATTGAAAGCAAATGTACGGTCCGAAGTCAAAATGAATTTAAAAACCGTGAAAATGACATATGTTGCCCTGAAATCAAATGGAAAAATAATTCAAAGGAAATTGGATTGCCTCTGAAATTGGGTGATGAACCCAATAATTCTTTACTTAATTGGGATTTGCGTTTAATTTGGACGAAATGGAGAAATTACACAACGAAAAGTTTACAAAAAAAAAAAGAGAGAATCAGGTACATCAGAAAAATTGAACAATTGATGCTAAGAATCGAGCAAGTAGGGAGTACCGAGAGTAATTCGAGAGTGAATAGCAGAAAAGGAAATGCCATCGGTGAATATAAGACACAAGTAACCGTGTTGGAAGCACGTTGGAATGTAAACTCTAGAATGAACAAGTTGGAGTATGCAAGATTGTACTCACGAGGAACAGGAAACAAAGGTAAACGGTTAAATCAAAACACAGAAACGGGAAATTTTTTTAGAAATCCTGGGAACGTCTTTTCCCAACAAAGACCACCGAGGAAAAAATATGTTACACCTGAGTTCGTCAAGAATTTAGAAAAAAGAAATGAAGAAAGAAAAAAACGATGGATGGATATCACGGAAAGAAAGCAGAAAATGAATGAAGAGAGAGAAAAAAGGAGATTAATTGCTGAGAAAGAGGCGAAGGCAGTGGAAGAAGCCGCAGTCCAGAAACGGCTGAGAGATACCAAAGAGAAAAGTAAAATAAAGCAAATTGAAGAAGAGAAATTTAAAAATCAAATGAAAATGGCAGGAGAACACGAGAGCCGTCGTCTGAAGTACAACAGCTGGAGAATTTGGAGGAACTTTGTGAGCCTGAGGCAGAGACAACAAAATCGTGCCGTTCAATTTAATATGATGAGACTGAAGCGATTATGTCATGTCAGATGGGTTCAGAATGTCCGACAAATACGTCGGTTTAAGAAGGATTTGGCCGAAGATATGTATCACAAAAATTTGACAAAATTTTGCTTCGGTGAGTGGAAACGCTGGAGACAAGAAGGGAAAGAACAAATGCAAGTGGCCATCGATTGGAACGATTTAAAGTTAACCGAAAAATATTTTACGAAATGGTGGAATTTCACTTGGGAAGAACATTTACGGAATATCAGGTTGAAGGAAAAGGCCGACGCAAATTTAGAAAGGTCATTTAAAAATAATATCATATAAAACTATATTTATTAAATTGTAATTTTTATAGTTAAATAGTGTATTTTTTACCTTTTAGGAAAATTAAGGAAAAATATTTTGCAATTCTGAAAGATTTCCCAAAAATAATGATCAATGATAGAAGAATGGAGCGCAGAAAATGTTTATGGAGGCATAAAATTCAAGAGATTCTCCCTGATTATCGCCCTCTCGAAGCAACACAGGAAATTAACCAGTTGACCGAATTATTAAAATAAGGAGGAAGAAGAAAAGAGGCAAAACAGGTAGCTGGAGACGAAGTGAATTTTACTCCATGATAATTGGATACTCCAGTATGTCAATTTATTTGTTGTTTTCAAGCGACGGAAAGCACTGCGCAAAAAAATAAACAAGACGCCGTGAGAAAAACTCAGATTTTGAGATTGAAAAACCTGCATGTTTTAATTGCACATTTACTGCCTGAGTTTTCCCAGGCGACTACCGTGCCCTCGTTGTAGCTGGCATACAAAAGCTGGGAATTATGACTGTATGTCAAGCTGGTGACTGGATGAACAAACGAAAACATGGAAATATCTCTGAGGTGAGTCAGGTCCCACGAGCTGAATAATCTGATAACGCCATTGTTGAGCCCGCAAGCAATGACGTTGATCGAAACTCCTTCGGGAGCCGTTGAAAAACACATGGCAGTGACCGTTTCCTTGAGTGTCACGGAACCGAGAAATCCCCCGTTGATGCTATGAAGGTGCAAAATATTGTTCGAATCCGGCGCCGTGACGCAACTGGCCACATCTCCGAGCGTATCGCTCACCACCACCAATTCGACAGGACCCGAATTCAGGTTGAAGCTACGAATGTAACAGGTGTGATTCAAATCCCAAAGTATGATTGCGCCGTCCAGTCCGGATGTAGCAGTAATGCTGTACGCCCTCGAAATAGCTATGCCACTGATGGAATTCTCGTGACCGTGGAGTGTCACAGGAATTTCAGAGAAGTTAATCGATTCGACATCAGTCACAAAGTCAAACTTGTAAACTGACAGATTGCCCGACTCGTGTCCCATCCAGAGTTGATTGCATCCCGGCACACTGACACAAATGGTAATGGGATCTAATTGTGAAACCGAGATGAGTGGAACCAGAGGAAGTTCCTTCTTTAACTGAAGTCTGATAATTCCATCGGTGAAAGCCCATGATAGCAAAGCAGCTCGAACTCCGTTGATGCTGATCACGCCCAAACCTCTGTCCTTGTTGTACTGCAAGAGACAGGTTGAAAGAGGTGGCAGACCGAGAATGTCGTTGGTGGCAAGGGCAATCAAATTGCCAATGATTCCTTTTCCTTTACCGTTCTGCCTCCAGACGAGTGTGGGCTCCGGTTCGCTTGGAGACCCGACATAAGAGCCCCATTTCAAGCCCCTCACTTCGGCCCCGCAAAATTCATGACAAGAATTCAACCTGGGGACCAGACTTTGTATGGGAAATGGATGAGGTGTCTTGAGCAGCTGCTTGGGAGTTTGACCGTAGGTTTTAATCATTGTTTCCCATGCCGTTCTCTCGACAGGATCTTCTATCGACTCCACGTTAAAGCCGCAATAGGTCGCGGGATGGAAAACGTTTATGGCTGCGATTGCGGCTTTTCCGGTCTGTTTGTATCCGAAAACGAGATCGATCCAGTGCGGTAAGTTTTCCGTAACGTAATCTGATTCCAGAGCCTGTCTGTGTGCAAGAACAAATTTTCTCGGATCGCCATTGCACCAGGGTGGTAGCAATACGCTGTCGACAGCGTCCCCATTTTGTCTAACGCCAAAGTTAAAACGCTGGAAATTGGTGAGGAATTCGGGAAGAAAGAAAAATTCGGGAATCATTTCTTTGACATCGGTGGTCGACTCGGAGCTGGCCAATCTCCAGGTGGTGTGCAACGAGTGAAATGTTCGGTCCGGTAAATCAAAATTTCCATCTTGATAGTGTAGAAGCATTTTAGTGAAAGGAGGAAGTCGCACCAAGAAATGCAGAACGGTGCCCGAATTCGAATAGTGAGACCCGTAATGGTAGGGCTCTTTATTCAAAGAAACATGTTTCAGCCCACCCAGTAGTTCGTTATAATTATTAATGTAATGTAGCTCGTTCTTTTTTTCTTGTACAGCCATTGGCTTTTTAAAATTTCTATATATGTGACAATTGTTCAAATCAATCGTTGGACTACAATAATCTGATAATACGAAGGGGTATACCGGATACTGCATGAGATCGTTATAAGATCGCCCAGCTAGTTTGTTCAACTGAGTCAGGTACTCCCAGTTGGTGATAATACCTTCCCGCCACAGTTGCATTACATCATTTAACGTATCTCCTGTAACCCTGTTGGGAAGGTAGCAGTCCATCAATTCTGTCATAAAGTCATCTCGCTCTTTTGCAGTCTCGAAAGCTACAAAATACGTTTTTCCGTTGGTCAAGAAGAATTCAACTGCTCTTTCTTGAAGTTCGTAACGTCTAGTGTGAATTTCTTTTACATCATCAAAGAGCCAAACCGCGTTTGACGCATTCAGAGAGTGAAACTTATGCCTGTCGTCGGCCACAAAGTAAAGGCAGGCTTCCCCTATGAGAAGTTCACCGGGAATCACAAGCGCCGGAGTGATGATTTTGGCTGAAAACATGACACGAATTTTTTCATTCGAGTGAAGTCTTTCTATGAGTAGCATAGAAGCGCGACTTTTTGCTGTCTCTTTAAACAAAAACCCCAATGGTTTGGTATTTTTCTCGATATTCAACTTATGCCTTTCTGATGACAGAAAATACTTCTCATCCATTTCAAGGTAACACCGAGCTAAACGTTTTCGAACTCTGGAAGGACCTTCGGTAGAATCCAACTCCCAAAAAATCGGATAAGAGTTTGGAAAATGCCACACGGCTTTTTCATGGGTTAATCGACTGATTAATTCATTCCACTTAATAGACATGTGAACATCCTCGCTGTAATGTAATTTCATTTCTTCCATAAATGATTTTCTTTCCACGTTCTGGACATCGACAACCAATCGTGTCATAGTCGTGGCGTCTTCACTTAAACTTTTGGCCAAGGTGTCGTACTTCGTGATGCATCTGACTGTGATGGCTTCCATATGCTTTTCCCATTCGGTTGCCCGCTTAAAGTCCTCAGATATAAGGGCAGTACAGGTGGCTTCCCACAAGTCGTTACCATCCCCATTAGGCCAAGAAGAAATTAAACCCCATTCCTGTAATGAATCTTTCAACTCTTGACAATTTCTGAAGTCGGAATTGCTTAAGTTATTATTATACATTAAATCCCATAAAAATACGGTAAATTTTTGTTGTGATTGATGGGCGACTTGCAACAACGTCGACAGCAAATGCTTGCAATTTGACTGTGATATCAGAGACGTCAGAGCAAACATTCTGACTTTAATGGTTTGATGGGGTGACATCAACCACATCAAAAGTTCAAAGGTTTCCCCTCTCAGGGTGTCTCGTATTGTCCAGTATATACCGGTGGGGGTCTGGCGGTGGGTTGCGTTTCGTGTCTCCACATTGGCCGACAAAATTTGCAGCAACATGGGAAGAAGGTGGTATATGAAACTGAGTTCTGTTCTCGATGGCGAGAAGTTTCGATTTTTTGACATTTCTGAAAAGCAAAAAAAAAATGAAAAACTTCCACAAGCATAAATAAATAAATAAATAAATATAGTGCTTTTTAATGACATAATCTACCGGAGTATATCAGAAATTCAACTGCATATACGGTAAGAGCTTTGAATCTTTCGCTTAGTTCGTTTCTAGTCACTTCTTTAGACTGGGCATGGGAGTAAGAATGAATCGTAGAAGCCTTAAACGCGTTTACGTGGCTGTCGAAGACATCAATCACCCCTGGAGAACCTAATTCCGCCTGACCCGACTGATTCCCATTTAAGACTGTAAATATATGTACACGTATAAATTGGTATCTCTTTTCTCACTTATTCGTATAAAAATGATTTACCCAAGGAAAAAATTGATGATTTCCTTTGCTTATGAGTAACCTGAATTGCAATTATTTTTTTCTGCATTACGTCCAAAGCCTTATCCAATATTTTACAGAGTGCATCTCTTATTGCTCGTACACATCTTGAAGTTACACCACAATTTTCTATTTCTAAACGCATTGCATGGTTCAATTCTAGACGCATGTCCGAAATTATCTAAAAAAATTAATGGGATTGTAAATAGAAACACCTTAAGTCTCTGCTCGAGGTTTCATTCTCTCATTCCTCTCACCTGCATATTAGACAAACCAGATGTGTTGAGTAGTTTGCTAACAATAACAATGAACAGTTGGATAACATCAAATGAAACGACACCCTGGCAAGTTTCGTCGCTGCCACCAGAAGTAAAATGAACCGAAGCCACCAACGTTTTCACAAGCACCTCGAGTAAACCATTGTCCAAGAGGACCCTGGACGCATATTCGTCCTAAAATTATTACATCAGTTGCAACTGATTAGGACGAACTAATAAATTATGAGTCTTTGAATATGTCCAACAAAATAAAAATAAACGTCAATCCAAAGTAAAAGCAAAATTTTGATAGACACATAGTTTTTGCAAGAAGGTAGACGGTACCTTACAATAAAACTGTCCAATGGTATTGATGAGGTTATGAGCCAAAGATAAATCATGGATGCTACGAGGAAGAAGTGCCAAAATAAGAGGAAGGCTTGCTGTGTTGAAAAAATCAATAGGGTGTTCGTCCAGGACGGTTCTGGTTAGCAATTGCAGGCAGTCCTCTACCAAGCACTGTGAGGCCGGAAATAGTGAGATCTGATTAGCCAAATGAATGAATCCCTTTAATTTAATAAATTTTTGAACGTCCTCATGAGGTGCACGCTGAAGGTAAGATGTAAAAACCTGAAACAAGTTCAAACGACTTTGATATTATTATACGATACAATTCTTTCCGGGGCTACCTCAGTACAATTTTAGGATGTCCCACTCATTGACATAGGTGGTATGTAACCGCGAAACACGCGTAACTGTTTTTAGGTAGAACACCTCATTAAATTCAACAATGACGTGATTTCGATGTGAAGATTATTAAATCTGAAAAAGATGACAAGTAATGCAAAAGGGTGAGGTTTGAGTTTGAGTTTAAAAAGTAAATTTCACCTTTACAACAGCGGATCTGATCCTGTGATTCTTATGATTAGCCATGACCAACAGTATTTCCGGTTTGATTACATGATTTAAAACCTGTTGTTCCATGCTGTCGGGAAGTATTAAAATGACATCTCTCAGCAGCAGAAGCAGTCCCTCAACTACAATCCACTGGGTTTCACTACTTTCGGATGATAAATCACCTGTCTTCATTACCAAAATGATTTTTTTTTAAATTCATAATTATTATCATCCCCATCATATCATTACGAACACGTAATTACTAAGTATTTAGTGACAACTAATAAACTCCTTACTTGTTCATCTGAGGCATCGGTGAGTATTTCTCGTTGGTCACCTTTTTCTTCTGTCAAATGTCCCTTTTTTGCCCCAACATTTGAAAATAATGATGTGAAATACAATTGACTTTTATCCCTCTCCTCATCTTCCTTATGAAAATTTTCCGACTGTTCCGTGTGGCTACTGGCCATTTCCGCATCGAACATTAAATTCTCCGAATGTTTGACATTGTCCAATTCTTGGTTGTCCTGTTGCGCTGCTGAGGCGTTCACATTGTCGAGTGTTTGATTCCTTAACTGCAAACCAGATTTATCAGAAAACGAAAAAACATACGAAGCTACCTGCACTCAGTGGATTCAAACCAGGCTTACTTGTAAATCTGTTAGTGCTCTATTCAATTTGCATATGTCTAATGCAGATTTGACATTATTTTGGTACGCATTCTTCATTGATGTATTTACATTAGAATTTGGACTCCAACTTTCTAAAACTGGTAAGGATCCATTTTTCAATGAATCATCCTTTAAATTCTTAGCGGACTTGTTTTCATTATTATTTCCTGCAATAATATTTTTAGTAACGGCATCGAAAACTAAGTAACACGGAGCGTGGACGACAAACATGTTGAACAGTTCAAGGCAGATTTACGACCATGTAAAACTTACCTGAATTAAGAAAAGTCCGACAATCCGAGAGCAACATGTAAAAACTACTTTTGACGTGTGTTACAAATGTTGTGTTCACCGGATGCAATAGAATCAGACAGTTCATTATTGCCAAAATATGAGAAAATTCTGGTGGGGCACCCATCAACGATTTCACCAGTTCAACAAGTGAAGTGCAGATACCGACCGTAAGTGTTTTCTTGTCGCCGTATAAAAATCGTTCCTAATAAAATAATGACAATAAGAATTAGGAAATACGAAATAAATTACCAGTTTGAACAGTATTGAAACTAACTAACTTTGCAAAAGGAAAGAAGTCCATTAACCATTTTCACTCGATTGAGCTGACCCACGTTGAATTCTCTAAAAGGGTGCTCATCTTTCAGCAAAGCTAAAAGAGCGGAGAAAAACATTTCGAGAACTTCTGTTCCTTGCAGTGCAGGACTCCAATCCTTCCAAGAACTTAATATTGTCGTTATCAAAAACGAATTAACAATTACAGAGTCACATTGGTTGACTATTTGAAATCGATTGCCGGTGTACTGGATCACTGGTTTGTCGCAACATGCGTCCAAAATAGCCTGTGAAAATTATTTGTCCGTATTGAAACACGGCAATGGCATTTAATGTATAGCATTGCAGTGAACTAGTTAAATTTTCACCTTCAAAATGTGTAAATGTAAATGTCCAGAAAGAGTTCTGGAAACGGAAAAAATTTTGAGCAGCATATTGTGATGTTCATTTTTAACAAATTGGGTAAACAGATCGGTATCACATTGAACGAACTTCAACAGAAGAAAGAGATACCTTCCTTGTTCTGCAGGATTGCATTTTAACTCGACAATCTGGAACGAACATTTACTTCCGTAATGCATTGTAGCTTTAAAAGAATATCTATATATCTATAAGACATGTATATATGTGAATAATGACACATTGTTGAACTATATAAGAGGCAAAATTTTCAAATAAAATTTTGCGACAAGTGTTGCACATCTCTGTGAATTACACTTAAGCATTGAATTTGAATAGTGAGTACAATAATACACAATTAAAAAAATATATTGAAAGATTTAATTAAGTGTTAATTCATTCTGAAAGTTGAAATACTTTTGTTATAACTCAATACATATTAATGCATGTTTTTTAAATGTCCGAGTTACGAACTTGTCAGTTGTCAGAAAGCACACTTCATATGGGTGCGTAATGAAGCTTATGATGTCAAAATCACCATCATAATAATGATACTCTTGTGAATGAATATCAATAATGTAACTGTAATCGCAGCACTGGGAAGATTATAAAGTAATAACATTAGTCGCACACCAATAGTGTGGCTAAGGCTCGACAGTGCAACTAGCCAATCTCTATTTTACCAACTCCGGATTCACTAATGCACCATTGCATCACACCAAATCAGATATCTTGTGGTAGACACCAAATTTCACTTCTTTCTTCTTATCCATCGTATATGCCCGGCAATTCTCTCCGAATACCAACCACCTTGACTTAGAGTTTCTAAGCTTCGTAACCGTTTATATTTTGTTTACTTGTTATGGAACAATAATGAACAATGTTCAATATATAAAGTAATCGTTAGTGTGGTAATAATGAAAATTCCACGATGACGTTCATTACTTTATTACACTCCAATTCATGAACATTTTTTAATTTTTGAAAAGCAGAAATCGAAACAATAAATGAGTTATAGCATACCCTGGCGAAGAGAAACATAAATGTAGATGATCCTCCCAAAATATAAGCCGTGTGAATTAACCCTTGATATTTATGGATATCCAGTGAAGCAAATAAGGAGGGAATTAAACAAATCGGTCCGAGCTGGGCTGCACTCGTTTCAGGCGAAACAGAACGCAAACCTGAGCAAAAAGGTGCTGAATTTATACCTGAACACTAGACAAAAGAAAGGAAAATTTGTCAAACATAAAGACCATTAAAGATGACATAGTTCGAATATGCCGAAGGTGATCGAAATACTCACTGACGGGTAAATATTGAACGTATGGGGGTTTTCTGCCGAATAAATCATCAACAAATGATTCTGGGCATCTCGTATCAGTTCCAGTTTCGCATCTAAGATTTTCTCCCAGTCAATTTCGTTGATTAGAATTTTATTTGAAAAAATCGAAGTGAAATTGGGTCTGCGGCTGCAGGCCGTAAAAAAATTCAAACAGTAATGTTGTAATTTGCAATATAAAAAATCAATGTTTACTTACCGTCCTATAAGACAGTCAATCAAACTTGTACATTTAGGGCCAAAACCTAACAGATAAACAGCTCTTTCTCTGGTAAAGACTGGATTGGTGAAAAGCATTAGGCTACCGAAAAAAAAAGATCCTTTTTTGTGAATGGTACCTTGTGCTCCCAACAAGAGTGAAGAAGTCCGAGATCTTCGGACTGGAGCGCTGGAAAGGGCTAAACAAATAGAGATTTCATTTCCTCCGTTCGAAACAAATGTAACCTGCCGTACAAATCGATATAAATGAATATTACTAACATTGTAATGTAACAGGTTATTGATTTAGAGAACGCATTTTACAGACCACTGAAAAGGACTTAGATTCATCTAGAATACAACAAAAGAAACCCCAAATAACAACTAGTTGTGACGGGAAAGATCTTAGCAAAAAGTAGGGCCTTTGCATTCTTGTTGAAGACTAACATTTGAACATTAATAAAATTTATTACGACTCACCTGGATGAGAGTTGTTTTTCGCGTGACCACATTCCTAACATTAATTGCCAAATGAGTCCACGAAGAAACTGAAAAACAATGTTGGACTGCCTTTTCTGCGATAATTTCGTATTCCCCGTGATTTACTATTCTAGACAATCTCCAAACCAAAACTTCTAAATCGGGTGCGGTCCAGCATTCTAAAGTCAAACCGTCATTACCCAGGGAAAACACGTGTAACAAATCTTGAGTTGAAATCTATAAGACGTTTTATATGTTACATAATAATAACATAGCGTTTGATCAAGTTTGGCAAATTTTCTGTAAGCAACAAAAAAATGTAAGTTACTGGTTTCGGGGACAAAAGTTCCGATTTTTTTTTCGAATAAATAGATGGAACATCGGAAACCGCAACCAAGTTACAGTCACGCAAACCGGATTCAGTTTTTGACAATTTTCGGTGTTGTTTCGAATGACCTCGTTGCTTTGTGCCACTGTGACAACTTTTATCAAATCTTATCCATAGGGAGATGGAAAATCCTTGCGTCCAGAGCGGCCAGCTGAAATCAGGTCCGATGGGCAGTGACAAGGCAGATAAACTCCAACAGGAATTGATACCTGAAGGGAAATAAACCACGAAATTGGTACTCCTAAAGGGAGAAGAGGACATATTAAGTGAAAATAATACAATACCTTCGCTTCTATGTTGAATGTGCAATTCTTTTCCGATATCCGGGGTGGCATTCTGAACAAAATCAGCCGGAATTGAAACCGGAAAGCGCAAGAAGAATGTCGGATGGGAACCGTATGAAGAGACCCAACTTAAAAGTGGATTGAAAAGAAGGTCCTATTTTAATAATAAATGACTTACAATTCACGTTACATTTCAGGGAGAGGTCACTCAATCATACGAAATGCAAGTTGAACGGATGACAATTTTATACTTACCACGGGTGGGGAATCTCCCTTGAATAGGCTCAAATAGGCAGATAGTTCTTCTGTAGTAACAGAATATTTTCCAAGAATAGTAATGAAATCTAAAATGGCCTTCTGCAACTCAGTGAGGGTTTCCTTGGCTTCAGATAAACATGATTGAAACCCTTTTAAAAGTTTAAGAATCACATTTTTATTACACAAAATGGCGCAATTTTCTGACTTTTCTCTGCATAAAGTAGTCAGCTTCTGAAAAACAGATATCAATTCAATCATGTTTGTATTTTCGGTGCCTCCGTGTTTTTCTCCAGTTTCGTCGTGTCCTAGGCGGTTTTTACTGTTCTTTCTTTCCATGTCTGTTTCATTGAAATTGCACAATTTATCATGAACTGGATCTTTGACGATTGAACATTCATGTACTTGAATTTCCGGCTTCACAACATTTGATTTTTGCGTTTCCCAAAATTTCGAATTTTGTGTTTCTGATTTCGCATTCCGTTCGGGATTTTCTTTTATTTTATCATTATACAGTTTAATTAATAGGTCAATTGCAGCCAAACATAGTTTCGGGTAAACAATGACACGTCCACACTTTTCACTGTTTTCCTCAAAACCGGTTTCCCCTTGAAACTGAAAACCGGCGGTGCTATCAATGCCACTTACTGTGTTCCTGTGAAATCCATCACCTAAAAAAACTTTTATCTTCAATATTCGTCAATCTAACTCATTGAGGTACAGAATGAAAATGTTCCAAATGAAAATGTTGCTGTGCGACGAGTGCGACCAATGAGTAATAAAAAAGAGGATTCATTCAAATGTAAGGCTCATTATGTTTGGCTGCTGCGTCATCAAACCTCAACACCAGATGAATATTTTTCTCAAATCTTTCTAAAGAGCAAAAAAAAAACGTTTCAATTCCGTAAGTAAACTTACCGGGCGAGGAAAATGTATCGCGCACTTCGACATCGGCATCATAACCTTCGTCAGCCGTCACATACAAATCTTCCAAAGATTCGGAATCACTAACAGATCTCTCTTCATTCTCTTCAATGTCATCTCCTTTGCCACAAGTGGTCCATAAAGGAGAAAAGAGAAACTGTAAATAAAATGTCCTAGATGATTCACTCTGCGCTCCTTTGGAGTGCGGAAAATTTAAACCAAGTAGTTGATAGTTAATCGAGTGAGAAAAACCTCATTCCGCACTGTCAAACAAGTACCTAGTGTGATATGAAAAAAAAAGAAATGTCACCTTTGGTGCTGAGTCCGAGTGATTAATCTGTAACTCATTGGGCGGAATCATTGAACACTTGAGAAGGACTTCGGAGAGTCTACGAATGTCCATATTTCTTAAGTCATTTACCAACAAATTCCGTGACAGTTGGTCTATTATTGCCTTTTCTTGACTATCACCTAAGTTTAAAGGTTAATTAGTAGAAAATCATGTTTGGAGTGACTCCCAAAAAGCTTTAACCCAATATCCTTCTTTCCCTCTGACTTTCATTAATATTAATACTTCCAAACCCCAACTATTTCCTCTGTTAATAACCGACCGAAACAATTGCTTTTGGCTATTAGATAGTGCACAGGAGAACAAAACAACGTCTTGTTTAGCACACTGCAGTCAACTGTAAATTTGCTTCTCTTACCGCCCGGTCTGTTAAAATATTATATGCCTACCACAGGGTTTTCTTTGTCAACACAGGTTGACACAGAAGAGGTGACAAGTAATCTCTTACGTTTAATAGTCGTATTTGGCCTTTCTGACGAGTTATTAAACTTCACGTATTGCTTTTGTAATCTTAATTTGTAATTTCAAACATGAATTCTAAATGCCTAAATGTAAATTTAATTTACAAACTATTGACTCACCACTTCCGACGTAGTCAGCTACTGCCAAATTAAAAGTAAGCAAGGATTCAATTAGTTTAATGAACATACAAGACTCGGTATTCTCTTGGCATTTCATACTTTTTACTTTTCCTGCGACAAAAGAAATATGTAGAATTGATAGGTACGCTTAATATTCCTTCACTTTCCTTTGGTGTAAAATATAATTTCAACTCACCTTTCATTTCCTTATTTGCCAAAGACAGCAGAGCGGTTTTTAGAATCTTATTGCAATCGGACAAAAACTTTTGCCCGGAAAAATACTTCCTCAAAACGGGATTGCCGAGAACTAAATTTGCATATGTTCTCCAAAATATAAAAACATTTTCAACAACATCAATACCTTTCCTTTGTGAAATTGTCATTTGCTGTTTCATTTTGGCATCACCGAGGTCAATCTGAGCGACCGACTCTTGTGCATCGAAGTAGTGTAAAAAGTCACAATTAGCTGCATCTGCTGCGTTTCGCAAAGTAACAACTGAAGGAATGTTGCTCACATTCGAATCAGAATTCAAAACGCTAACTAAGATAGTTTTTTCGAGAACAGAACAACAATTAGCAGTGAATCTGTGTACTGAAATCAAATCCAAAACTACATCCAATCCTTTCTGTCTGATGAATCCTTGAGCAAATTCGAAATTATTCAAAAGAGAGGAAAAAATCGTCAAACTAGACAATAGTAGAAAAGCGGAAAGGCTGCCCTTTTCACAGAAAAATTTCATTTTCTCCGATAAAAAGACTGGTAGAAAAATATTAAACAGAACAATATATTTTCCTTCTTGAGTCATTTTGGGGGCGCTTTTGAGTAGATGGCATGTTACTCCTTGAACTGTTCTAATGTCATTTGAGAAAAGTAGCTCTTTGAATAAGTTTAAGTTCAATATCGATTGCCCGAGACAGTATCCGTCGGTGAATGAAACATGCCCGGAGTTGAAACATTCCTCGGACAAATTGTTGGAAACGTTATCCTGAGTCCAACGACTGTTTGATTGTTTGCAACAGACCAAACAGGTAGACTTTCCTTTTGCAGCAGAATAAAAACCTAGTTCCGGATATAATGTACCTTCCAGCAATTGAAATGCTAAAACTCTTGACTTATGATACGGAAGTTTAATTACAGCAATGATGTATTCAAGAATATTATTTTTTGTGAAGCAGCAGCACGTACCACAGAAAATCATAATTTTAAGCGTATGATTTATTAGTTCCACTGGCATTTCGTCGATGTTGCTGAGAAGATTTAACAAAACCTAAAATAAATTGAACCCGAGTGACCATTTAACGGTAAAGTCAATTTCAAGGTTCTAATCAAAAAAAATAAAACATACCAAAAATAGTCTGGAAACACAACAATTCTGCTGACAATTTGAACTGACAACTGGTGTGTAGACGGCTCCAAACAAATCATGGTGATGGTGTTGCTCACTTCCATTTTTGCATTTCTTTTGCTTCATTCGTTTACTTAAATGAGGCTTTATTAGGTATTGCCTAACATTTTTCATTTTCACTATCAATTGACCTATTAAATCAATCACCTTTTTTGCTTTGGTGATTTTCCCGAATTTCGTGAGGACCATAATCGTTTTCTCAATTAATATTCCACTGTTACTTTCTATGAATGTTTTAAATAGTTCTAAAAAATTTCCCACTCGATCTACTTCAGAAATTTGTATCAAAAGATTGAATAAAAATTGTATGGTGCTACATATCAATCCAAATATTATTTGGTTTTCTGTGTCACTTTCGTAGGAATTGTTTTCCTTCGAAGAAACCCCTAAAAAAATTAAGTTTCTTAATCATTTATGTATGAGATTTAGGTAACCTGCATTTAAAGTAATGATGAAAGTTACGGAGTTCAAATAGTAAGCAAACTATCAATTAAATAATTACCTACATCATTGATGCGAGATATTAACTTATAAACGGATTCTTCCAACACTCTTAAGGACATTGGTAAAATTCCAGTAAGAATGGCATTTGAGGTAACATCGGAGCAACACATTATTTTTTTAAATGAAATTGTGAAAAGTTGTGTTAAACAATATTTCAGATTACAAGTTTCTGCTCCGTTCAGAGTATTAATTGACACGGATTCGAACTGAATCGAGCACAAGTTTTCCATTGCAAACTTGACGCTTTTTAAGCAAACTGGATAAAGATTATCTGGACGAACAAAACAGAAATGAAAATAACATGGAATTAATCATTTTCACTTCGAATCAATATCTGTTTCTCGATCACCAACCTCTGGCTAATCCAATACTATGTTCGGATTTGCAGAGTGACATTAACAATTGAATTACCAACACGCTGAATTCATATGGATTGACTTGGCTCTGCATTACGTCTTTAATTTTTTCGTCCATCCAATCCATCGGAGATGCTTTTTTGACAAGTTTCGGCTTTCGTCGAGGTTCGTAATGAACACTGTCAAATTTATTGTAATCTTCACTCTGAACTGCCGATTTTAAATAATCGTGCTTGACGGGTTCCAGTTTAATTTTGAATGCGCACGATTTATTCTGTAAATTCGCATCGTCATTTGGATTTTCAGACTCACTGCTGTTGATTTCTTTGTTCCGTCGTTCACTTGTAGAGCCACGTGTTAATTTTTTATTTCTAAAAAGGTATAAATGTTACACCAGACACACACAAAGTTTTTATTACAATAAATAAATGTTAACATTCACCTAATACTAAGGGCACTGGTGTGGCACCGATAATAATCAGCTCTCATTGTAAATTGTGCGTGTCCGTCTAAAAATTTGGATTTTAACGAAGACGACGGCAAGCAAGGATCCAATTCGTATTCAGTACTCAAATGAACATACTTATTGTCAGCTCCAAAATATCTTCTAATATTTCCTTTGCCTTCCAGACAAATAGGATATAATGAAATAAGTAAACTGGCAAGTTCATTTGTACAGGAGAAATTCTACAAAAATTTAGAAAGTATGCTGGACATATTCAATGTTATATGTTATGAACACTAGAGACAATATAGTTAAATTACTTGCTGTCCCAGTGAGAGTAACACAACCAATGCCCTCCAACCTTTGGTAAATAAATGATGCCTCAGTGGACTCAGATCTTCTCCATCTCCAGGTTGGGAACATACTTGGTCCACATCAGAAAGTAGTTCACATCCTATTAGTGTCCCCACTCCATTCCAATTACTACAAATAAGCAGATTTTATTATAAACATGAAGTGTGAAATACAGCAGTGGTTCTGTAATGCAGGATTTAGGAAAAATGACATACCAAAAGGTTAAGATATCTTCGACACAATATCCATCATTTAAGTCCACAATGAACTGACACAGGAAGAAGTCAAACCACCTGGACTTGTCATAGGATGAACTTTCAGCTGAAATAAAACAGTCCCAGAACTGCTGAATTTTTGTCATTGCCAATTCTTACATGCATTCCAGATGTTTTTCTGTAACCAAAGATAATAAAATACCATTTTTTTTAAAATAATTCCAATTATTTGTTGGTGTCATATACATTTAGGTGCTATCATTAATGATTAGAATTAATATATGATTTTCTTATATCATATCTCAGTTCTTAGCCCAAATCAAAACTCAATTCTGACAGGCACAAAATTTTCAAGTAGTATTATGTATTGCTGTTGCTTGCAAAAAAATACCTAATCTAATAATAATTATGTAAAGTTGTAAATCTTAAGTAACTGTTACAGCATTGATGCAACTATTATTGTTTATTAACAATTACACTTGACAAATAAAGAACTGTTGATATTCCCTTTACAGTTGAAAATACTTTATTTTCTGTCCAAACTTGTCTTGTGCTTGTTAATTGAGTTAAATTTGTAAAGTTAAAATTGTAATACAATTTTAAATAAGTGCAGGGATAACAATGGAAATATTATTATTTCCAGTAAAGATTTAATGTAAATGGCATGGTACAACCACTCAAATTGCTTAATTTTTATAAAGTATTAGTAATAATTTATAATTACAAACGAAACCCATGAATAATGATTGGTATTTCACTTTTACAAGTAATTGATTATCGGTAATTGAATACTAAAATGGATAACAATGTGTAATTATTTGGTAGCCTTTTTAAATAAAAAATTGGTACAACTGGAGAAACTTCGTGGATGTAAAGAGAAATATTGAACAACACATTTGCACAAATACAACTGAGAAGCATTTTGGCGGCTTATCAAGTGGATCACTGATTATGTAATAATTCATTTCTGACCATTTAGAATTCGTAAGTTCACATAGAACGTTTTCTTAAAATGTAGCAGAATAAAGGTAGAACTATTTAGTATATATTAAATACCTGAATAGCGGCAAACTAATCACAGAACTCTGTGGTTGTATACGTGCCTATATATAAAACGGTACAGGTAAACTGGGAACAAAAGTGCAACATTTTAACAAGTGCTGCCTAATCAATGCAACCAACATTATCGTAGCAAATCTTAAATAGCGAAGTGTGCACTGTCGGAGTTTTCATTCACTCCAATGTATACTTAATATTTTTCTTCCATATTGTAAACAGTTAATAAGCCTACAGTCAAGAAATGCTTGTAACGCACATTGAGAGAGAAAAACATGTATACACACACATGGAAGTCAGTAAACTTGAGAAAGTTTAAGTATTTATTATACATTGCCTTTTTCACTTGAAATATTTAATAGCTCTTTCCAAGAAAAAAAATTTCACCATTAGCCATTATTTTATTTTAATTCTACGAATTGAATGGTTTTGTATATTTTACTTATTTTACTTTTAGGGATTTACTTAATTATTGTATTACAGGAAAAGCAGTCGCAGTCAAAGTATTTATCATTATATTTCAATAATATTTTACAAAAACTTTTTGAAACTACAATAAGAGCGGGAATATTCATGTATGTAAAGAGTTCTTGAACGTACCCAAATTTTTTTGACTAAGAAAACAAAAATTCTGATCTAACTATACTCTATGTTTGTAATGGCGGAAATATCACATCAACAATGGCATTTATTCTGAGAATTGCAAACTCTATTTCCACATGTTGGTTATTTGCTCCAAAATTCAACCTGCTTCACAATGAAATCCGTGAGTTTCGTTGTCGGATATTACCTTCTACAGCAATACCACCATTCAAGTACGTTGACAAATCAATATTAGTATCGGGTTTCAATTTTTTTAGTAATGCTTCCAACATAATTACTGGATTTTGCAAATAAATAATTACTGCTGAATTAATAATTTTTTAGCATTTGTTTCTTCTTTTCTACTTATCGTGAAATGTTTAGTTGAACTGATCCTATTTAAGAATTTGTTTTTTTAGATACAGAAAATTTTCAACACCAACACCCTATATTATGACCGAAAGCAAATTACAACACTTTATTGCTCAGTTAGATATGGATGTTAGAAATAGAAAGAGAATTAATGTATCAGACATTGAACATATTTTGACAGGACTAAAGTACTGGAGTAAGTATCTTATTGTTTCAATCAATGTGTGCAAAATGTAACATGAAAAAATTGTGTCATTACTATATAGATATATCTATTTACATATTTTGTTTTTCATTTTTAGAAAATATAAACTATCATCACTCTTTAATTTTATTAAGAAGTTGTGGCAGCATGTGCGTGAGCCTGAATCCAAAAGACAGGACAGATTTAACGCACAGAGTCTTATCACTAATAGAAGAGTCAGGTATTTCTTATACATCTTGCTTTGATTAGATTATTTTGTAAAGTTGAATAATTCATTTCAAACTTAAAACAACAGGTTGCAATGTGGATATAAGTCATTACAACACATTATTGGCTACCTACTTGCAAAATGAGTATCAGTTTTCTCCTGATGATTTTTTGAATTTACTAACAGAGAAGGGATTACAACCAAATAAAGTTACTTATCATAGGCTCTTAAAAGCTTATTGCCAACAGGGCAATATATCAGGGGCAAGTCAAATATTACAAAAAATGAAAACAGAGCAAATAAGCATAAATGAAGATGTATTTAACTCATTAATTTATGGGCACTGTCAAATAGGGTAAGTATTTTCTTTGTATTATTGTAGTGCAAATGTGACATTGTTTTACATTATATTTTGACAAATGTCATTACATTAGATCAACACTAGTTTTACCAGTGTAATTACTGAAAATGTGACCTACTTTATGTGACATTAACTTATAACTTATAACTTATAACTTATGGTAAAACTGTTAAAAATCAAAACTTGGAGGTGTGTAGTCAAGTGTTCATAATAATTAACAATTACATTTTTTAATGTAGAAATTATTGTCTCACAAAAGTCAGGAATTTTAACATAAACAAAAATGTGATGTAAGAGGTTGTAGCCTCTATCAGTGTGGTAATCTAAAAATTCCCTCAGCACCAAAAGTAATTTTTTATATGAATTAATTTATTTATTTTCAGTGACATGCAAGGAGCAGCAGTGGTGATCGATCTAATGAAATCAAAAGATGTTTTGCCCACATGTGAAACTTATGTGAATCTAATCTCTGGTTATGCCAAAGAACATGACACTGAAAAAATTCTAAACATAATAGATGATTGTGAGAATAAAAACTTGATTTTTGCTGATGATGATTTATTAAGAGTTGTTTATTTCTTAGCAGTGAATAATAATAGAGAGATTGTATATAAATTGTTGGAAAAATTAAAAAAAAAAACAGGGTATAATTCCTTGGCAAAAATGTGGATTCTCAGGTAAAGTCTAGTTCACCTGTGTTTGTTCCACTGAACACTTTAAATTCATTTTATTTTATTTTATTTTATTTTACTTTATTTTACTCATTTATGTTTTATTTTTAACAGGTTACTTGATAAAAATGAGGATTTGATTGCCATTGAAGTGTTCTGTACCTTGTTATCAAGGAAACAGAATGATGGTAAATTAGATAATGGAAAATTTTTAATTGAGTACATTGTTAAGTACAGGACTCCAGAAAAAATTTTAGAAAATTGCAAAATTTTGGCAGACAAAGGTTTGAATAACAAGAAGTTTATACACATGATACAAATCTATGTGTTATGATATAGTATAACTTACTGTGCATACCTTAAAAACATCTAACGGAAGGTAATTCTTCTAGGTGTACTGATGAATCCGTTATCTTCCGCGCTTAGGGAAATCCTTACAACGGAAGATACTTCAAAAGCATTGAACTTTTTTGCTTGCATGAAGAAGAAAACTCTTCCTGTTCGTGGTCATTATTTCTGGCCTTTTATAATTAAAGCTTCCCAAGAAGGGAATAAAAAGATGTTACAAACATTAAAGAAAATGCACAACCTTGGGATTAAGTGTTGCCAGTATACTGCAGATAAAATTGTTTTTCCCAATTATAAATTTGGTACTGAGTGGATTAATCAGTTAGGTAATAACATACCATGTGATTAAGCAACCTTATTTATGTTCATTACCTTCAAGCAGTTTTGATGTTTCAATATTGTAGAGTCTATGTTTTCCGTCATAATTTAATTCTTTATAATTTCATTGATCTCTGAAGTAAAGTAATGAGCCATTATTTATATTTACAGATGAATTACACAATGTTGGTATTTCTAAACAACATTTAAGTGCGAGACTATTGTGCAATTTCTTAAATGAAGGGAATTTGAATGATGCTGAAACAATTGGTAATACATGTCCATTAGTGTGACGTTTAAAGAAAAATATTTATGGCCTGCAGACATTGACACATATATTTTTTCAGCAAAAACAATGCCTATTTCAGTGAAGTACTCCACCTACATTAGTAGTTTTGCGGACTTTTTGAAAAAAACGAGAAACGTTGAATTTTTAGTTAATTTAATGTATTGTATTATTCACGACATTCATGAAAACTCACTAACAAATGACAATGAAGGTACTTTTGATTTTGAAAACGATGTAAAAAGCCAGGGGAATGTGGAAGTCACACGTGAGATGAATTTTGTGACCCAAGTAATTTGCTGTGTAGCAGCTGTAGTAGATGAAGAACTTTTTGTTCTTTTTTTACAGGTTTGTATAATATTTTGAATGAAATACGAACTTAAATAATTTAGTAGCTGTCAATATTTTTTTGTAAGTAGCAGGTTTCTTCTCCATTAATGCGATTTTTCGTCTTTGTTTTATGGGTTTTTAAGTATCCCGCAATATTTTTTAAATCTATTCTTGTCAGATATCTCTAAAACCAAAGAAGTTGGTGTGCGTGTCAAGGGCTTTCGTAGAAAACACTTGTTAAATTCCGCGACATAGGAGTCATAAATTAGGAACGAAATGTTTGAATTATTTTTAAAATTGATGTGTATGTGTTAAATTTTCAGAAACTTTTGGAAAAAAATATGAAAATGTCACCCCATGGAGTGAAAACACTTCAAGTCAGATTCCCTTCTGATACAGTGGAAAAATTATTACGCCAGTTGATGGAAACAAATTTACAGTGTAAACTTGATGAATCTTTATTAAAAGTCAAAAAGCGAGATCATCAAAATTTACAGGTACATGTACAGCCTAAACATTTAACGGTGATTAAATTGTAAGAGTTTGGATTTGGTTAGAGTAAAATATTTTTTTCTTATTTTCAGGATTCACAGAACGTATTAAATGAATTGTCATTTATTATTGGTCTGCTCTTTAATGAAAATGTCGACAAGGCAGTTAAAAATATGACAAATTTTCTGAACAGACAACCAGGTTGTTACCTATTTTTTTTCAAGTGTTCAATTCAATTATTTTAAGATTTTTAATTCTTATTACCTCAATATTACAATGTAATTCTCTATATAGTTGGGAAATGTAATTGAACAGTTTTTCCAGTGATTGTTTAGAAATCTCCTGACTTGGATTATTGTAATGAAATCATCCCCTTATTTATTTTTAGTTCCGAATTTTACCGTGGATCACTCAAAAAAGTTTAGAGTGTTTCTGAGGAAACTTGCTGACAGTGGAAACCCCCACATTGTTCAACAAATATTTGATAAAGGTGTCAATGTGAAAATCGTAAACGTAATGAACTTCTACCCTGTTGTGCACGCCTATCTGATCAGGTTTGTGGAGTTACAAGCGATAGAGTTAATTTTGCATATCACACTTAATTTTCTTTTCGCTTCAAGGTATGTTAAAAATTTTTAATAATTAAATAATATGTTTTATTCCACAGGAATGAACTTGAAGAGGCAACTAAAGTATTTTGTAAAAATGTTTTGGAGACAGGGTGTACGTCATCTTGGTCTCCCATCCTGTCTAAAATAATTGAAAATGAGAATGCAGAATTACTTCAGAAAATTACAGATACCTTGACTAAAGTTAAAAATGAAGAATTTAGTTTGTCCGCATTATTATATCAATTTTCATGTTCAGGAAAGGACAAGGAAGTAACAAAATTGTTAAGTAAGTCGAAGCAAAGTATCATATTTCATTAATTCTTGGAAATTGAATTGTATTTAAGCTCTGGTGCCGTCGCCTATGGAGATACATCCTAAATGTAGCTTCATTAGATTGGAGAGAGGGGAGGGAGTCTCGTATTCTAGTATGAAGACATTCTCTTTTTATCGGAGTTCTGGCTCGGTTTGAAATCGACCCCCCCTCTTTCTACTACTTAATTTTATTATTACCGAAGGCTTAGAAATCTAATTTACATTGAACGCTGTTATGTGTACATGACAGTTCAACAATACCAATTTTTTTCGTGCACACCAATAGGTACGATGAATATTACACAGACGTGCATACATGATACATGTTCGTGGCTATCTAAGGAAAACCAAATCAAAGGGTTGGAGACATTGTTAAGAGCTGGAAGAAACTTGTCATACCATAATAAAATGGCTGTTTACACGGGTTTATTATTAACCTACATTAACGCACAAGAAACTAGTAAAGTAAATGATCTCTGGCTACATATGGAGCAAGAAAATATTTATCCTACGCAGTTCTTTTTGAAAAGAATTAAGGAATACTTTGAAAGAATCAACGTGACCTTTCCATTTACTACGAAGGTATGTTATTTTCCAAAAATTTATGGATAACCGTCATTTATCAGTCACTTGTGAAATCAACTTACTGCCGGCTAATGTGATACGAATGTGACATAAGCATTGCCCTAAATATTAAAATAAATACATGGTCAATGTTTAACATTCAGCTTTATTTTTTTAATTTTTCAGGAGGACGGAGAAACGAACGAATTACAACAACAGTTACACGTTCAAAATCCAATGGTGTAAGGAGGCGCATCTTAGAGTCAGGATGGTGTTTAAATAACATACTGGCATTTTGGAAATCATTACCGTGTTCTTCGTAATAACTCAGGCATTATTTACCAAAAAAATTTTAGTTTTGTTTTTGGATGTGAAAATGGAGAACAACAATAATGTTAATTTTTGTATTCCCTGTGACATAAAATTGTTGTACTTTAAATGAAATATTATACTCATTTCATACCAAATTTTAAGCATACCTCTTACAATATCCAGATTCTTACCTGTATCATTTACTTTTTACTACAGTAGGGTTAGTCTCAAAAATTGTTCTTGACATTGTGGTAGAGTTCCCTAATGTTGATGCAACTTATTTAAATGTGGTTAAATTTTTGCATGGTACAAAAATCACATGCTTGGAACTATTAGTAAAATATGCTCCAGCTCCTGTGGAGAAGGTAATACACCAATGAAGTATTGATATTTTATTGTATATATTCACTTTCAAAGAATTGGGAGCTATTGAAAGAGTGTGGAAGCTCACACAGGAATCATATATTTATTACTATTTACATTACATATAAATTTGGTTTTGCTAATGACACAACCATTGCAACAGGACCAAATTAATTAGCCAATATGAGTCACTAGGTCATGAAAATGACAAAAAATATAAAGAACATAATTAAAATACCAAAAACCTTAATCATTAACCATCTGTTGGAGGTGACTGATTGGAAATATTTTAGTATTTCACTATGAGCAGCTTCCACATTGAGATGAGCTGAGTCTAGGTTACTGTCTATTCTGTCAACCATTTCTTCCTGTTCCTTTACCATATGGGCAAGTTGTTGGTAAATGCCACCTAATTCTACTATGGTTGACTCTATGTTTTGCATTGTTTCTGCTCGACTTTGAAAGTAGGAATTCTGGAATAATAATTATTTTAATTTCATAATCCCAAGTTTGTTAACTCTTTGTCTTACCAATCTAAAACTTACTGTTTGGTCATAGTTCATTTGACCCTGGGACTGAAGTAGAGGGATACCAGCGCTATTCTGATTGTCCAAGTCTATGTGTACCTGACCTTCTTGCAACAATAATGAACCTTGTCTACTGTTATTAATTGATGATGGAGACATTGAAGCAGGCAAGTTACTATCAGAAAAATGGTCTCTCCTAGTTTTCTGCTGCTTTAGGTTCTGAAATGATCATGAGAACATGATTAGAACAGTCATTCTTCTTAGCCATTGATTGAAGCAATTTTGGGTGAGAGACTGAAAACATTCATTTTGATGTTTGTTGTAACATACAAACTACCTGAGTTCTAACTTCTAACACCTGCTTAAATTCAGTTGACATAGTTGCAAGCTTGGACTGCAGTGCAAGTAGAACACTAGAAGAATGTGATACCAAATGTTGTTTCCCATTTTCATGTTTTCTTTTTTGACTTTTTGCAATTTCCTGCAACTCTGAAATCTGTTGGTTTAAACTGTTTAAATCATCCTTTATAATGTATGTTAGTTCTTGAATTTCTGTACTCCTGTCTTGAAATAGAGATTTTCTCTTTGCCACTGAAAAAAAAATATTATGCTTAAACAACTTTCTAAAAAGTTGTACGACTTAAAATGCACTTGTAATGATTATTTATTTGAGTACAATAACCTCATTTGGATTTTTACATGAAAAGAAGGTGATTAATTTCTAAAATAAATTTCTAACTTAAAATTATATACATATGAATTGTTTGTACACTATATGAACTGAAACATTGAAACATGGTCCATAAAATAATGTTTTTCGTTAATTTATACAAATGACAGCAATTAAATTACTCACACAATGTTAATTTTTCCAATTTTGAATAAGTGCTGGCAATGTTTTTGCCAATGGCTCGGGCAATTACCATAAACTGTGCATGACTTTGAACATAAACTGATTTTTTTGGATCTCTAATATTAATTGCCTTTGTTGTTTGTCTTGACTGTAAATTTTGAATCGCATTGGAGAATTCCTTTGTTCTGTCCCTGGCAGCCATAACTTCGATAGTTGGCGAACAACTGTTATCGGGTAGTGTTCTAACAGGTGACGCACTTCTGTTATAGTTTTTTAATTTTCCTTCATGTCTATCGTACGATTCGGATGTCACAATGACGGCAATTTCATCTGATTCTTGTCCTGTACGACGCCTTCTGGCTGACATTTAAAATTATTAGAAGCAGTGTATTCCTTCTTACGTTGCTGCATTTAATAAATATTTCAAGGGATACACGATGTTTACAATGCTTTGACTCATGTGTACAGTCAGGTTACACCTTCATTTAACCAAATCGTACAAAATTCAATAGGACTACTTGAAAACTATATGGAAAAACAAAACTGTAATTAATAGTAAATAATAATTAAAGCATAATTTTTAAGTAACGTAAAACGTCACCAAAACTCACAACAGCTGATTCTTCTGCCACCGCAACTACGTGGAATTTACCTTCCTTTGGGACCGATACGGATTAGGTTAAGATGTTGCATGTTGCATTTATCGGTGGAGGTGGGTCTCCGCATTGACCCAGCCGCAAGGAACCTTACCCAGCCTTAGATTAAATGACCTTCCGAACATATCCTAAACAGTATCGGGTTCTCATACTTTGCCATTCCAAATTTATAATTAAAAATCTTTGTACTACAATTACATAAGTTAAAAAAATTAAATAAATATTTACTAAAGACTTAACACTTTATCTTGTAAATTCAAGTCACGTTTGTGAATTGGCATATGGAAAAAGATTGTTCTTTTCAATACTGAAAATTGTGCAAAAGTGGATCGGGTGGAGTGACCAAATAAAATATAATATAATATCAAAAAAAAATATTGTATGAAATACCAAAGAAGCAATGAATAAGTTTGGTTGTGCAGAATAACAGGATTTAGGGAGCATTCATATGGTCAATACAATTTACAAAAGTACAATTTTACGTACAATTTAAAACATTTGATTGGCAATTTCATAAATATAATGTGATGAAGATTTTGAATAAACAAATAAACAATTAATAAATGGAATAATTATGGGTTTGTCGTAACATATTTATTGGCTACAAAGTGTCCTTGTAAAGATTAATGGAACAGGATTTTTTTTTTAATTCACCCAAATATATATCACATTCCACATCAATTAGTTAATTTAGGTATAATGTTTTACATACATGTGAAATTTGAATATCAGATGCAGGTGGAATACCATGAACATTGCTCTCTTCCCCTCCACCACAATGTAATAATGTGGCATTCTTGTCACATTCTCGAAACATTGCATGTGAATCTGTGACAACTTTCATATCATCCAAAGCTGGTGTCAATAGTAGGTTCATACTGGGGTATATGAAAAATGCAAACACTGCTAATGCCATCATGCAATAAACAGGTAATGCAATAGCCCAATATTTCTGTTTGAAAATAAAAATATTTTAATCCTCTGAATCAAATAAAAACATTATTAAAATATTATTTAATGATGTCTTAAAATATACAAAGGTCAACATTGCCCACCTGTGGATAATATGAGATGCCCAAAGAGTGCAAAACACAGTCTGGCACAGCTGCCCACACTGTGTAAACTACCAAACCACACAAACAAATCAAATATAATGCAAATCCATAAACACCTCGACTGGGTGTTGGTGCAGGTGTGTGTTCTCCCATAGGTAATTAAACCTTTTATGATTAAGTGGAACTTATATGTGATCCAAAGCTGGTAAATATATCGCAGACTATCTTCAGTTGTTCTAAGAAACTATGGACACCAGTTCTTAATTGATTGGGATAAGGTGCAGTAAAACATCTAAAAACAAATTTTTCATAATTTTTAATACAGTGTCAGTGTCAGATTTTTGTGATGTTTCAAATTTTAAAAAACTGCTATTGTCAATATTGAGAAAAAGTAACCCACATCTTCAAAATTTCGTTTTCCACATTTAATGTTGTTGTCACCTGACTTCTGGGAGGCTCTTTATTCACGCGCAAAACGTCGTAAGCTATTTCGGCTTCCCGTGTACTAGAAAACGGAATGTTCAAATAGCTGTTTTTATTCCTAAGGAAGGTACAATGCATTTCAATTGGGCATTGGGTACATTACGCATCGTCCCCGGAGTCACGGACATTGTCATAATGCTTTTACCTTTCTTGTGGTCGTGCATCAATTTCGTAACAAAAGGATACAGATTGATATCGCACATGGTCTTGTGATTTGGTCTTGGCTACTTATATTTGGCCATTGAACTTAATCATCACTGAAACGTAACGCGAGAAAGCTGCTATAGTCACAAACTTACACTACTGCCGAACAATTTAAAACACAAGTTAACGTTCTCTGATATCTTCTCAGTTGTTGAAATAAAAATAAGTACTTTACCAATTATTTATAAGTAGTAAAAAATATGTGATGACACCAAGTATTTCAGTAGTAATTGAGTATTTTGATGACACACCGAGAAAGAAACGCACCTTTCGAGGTGCCTTGCTTCACTGACGTAATAATTCCTTCGTTTATTACCAAAAAAAATTAATTCATCCTTTGTTTTTAAGTGCAACTCATTTGTCAAATTAAGTTCTTGTGCAAGTTTATGTAACATTAGTATAATCATTAAGGTGAAAAGAGGTTTTACTATTTCTATTTTTTACGCGCTGCACCTCACGCTTGGTTCTGACAATGACAACACATTTTTTTCAGGCCGGGGCTGGCGGACTGTGGGCTGCTTTCGCAGGAGTTATATGCCATAATGCAATAAATTCAATCCTAGAAGATCATAGGGCACTTAACAGTAATGGGAAGAGATTATAAAGAGAAGAAAAATAAAAAAATAAAAAGAAATTAAAGTTTGAAGGAACCAGGTTCACACTATCGCAATTGAGAAATAAAATTATGAAAACACTTCAACGTGTACTTATCATTATTTTTTGTCGAATAAGACCATGTCCTGTTTTGGTGACGGAGTTACCCTCCTTCCCAAACGTTTCGCCAGCTTTCCCGGCTTCTGGCATCATCAGTGTCATCTTTTCATCTTTTATCAATCATCTTTTAGCGATAATTGTTACTCACTCAAACAATAATGATAAGTACACATGTATAGACCGTGAAAATTTAAGTTCTATAACACTTTAACGGTTTATATAATTTGTGAAACAGGTGTAATATATTTTGCTTGTTAGTTTAGTGTCCATTTTTACGAATTTCAAATTTTCTAACTTATTCAAGAAACACATTTGTCAGAAAAATAAGTTTTAACCCAATTACCTGGCATTTAAATTATGATAACTAATGGTTTATTTAAATTATTTCTTAATGGCACAATTTAGAAAATTGAATGTAGGCAGTAATGTATGGTCAGGATCTTAAAACGAGTAAACATGATATGAAACAAGTTGCTCTTAGGTATAAATTTAACAACAGTTTTTTAAATTTATTATTTAAAAGCCTGGGATGGAGAGTAAAATAAGAAGTCAACAAAATGAAACTGAGAAACAGCTACAATCCTACCAGGTAAACAAGTTGATATTAGAAACAGATGGTCGTTTCCGGATTAGATTAGCAGCCACTGAAATTAACATATATCATCAGTGTTAAAATATTAAGAAAAGAATATATTAATTTGATGGAAAAGAAAGAAAAGATTGATTGAAATATATGAAATAGATTGAAAAGATTATAATTTTTAGCTACTTACTGACATTGTCCTGGGGAGTAAGTTGTTTGGAAAGGGTTTCTCCTATGACCATGATCCATTTATCACGCTCTTCTTCTTTCAGTGCTGACAGATAAAATGTTTGATTTGGTGTGCATAGTGTAAATGAAAAACCATGGTCCTTAACATTTGGTGGAACTCCAACTCTCACAGAATAACCGCACAGGTGGTTCCCTAAGAATATCTCACCTTTAGGATTGGCATCCTAAAATTGTTTTATAAATTTATTGCTTTAAAGGATGAAGCATAATAAATGTCATTAAATTCAATAATGATATGTGTAATCACTCAGCAGTTCAGAGAGTTAAAACTTTCGGATACATACCAAATGGGTCAATGGCAACAACCAAATTGACCCATTACTAGAAGTTCATATATATTGTATACCTAAATGAATTAACTTAAATAAAGAATATATACCCCCAATCAAAAAAAAAGATACATACCAAAGGATGCTCATGGTACATGAGTTTTCTGTTGTCCATTGTAAACCATCTTTTTTTGTAAACATTTTGGAATTTAGGACCTGTCTTCCATAACCATCCCTCCATGGCAAAATCATTGCTAAGCATTGGTAACAACTAAAATAAAGTACATTATTGATAATTAGCAAGAAAAATATTTGATGCTCATCAACATCAATGGTCATGGGCTTCCTTGTGTGAAATACATGCAAAAGGCTTTGAGTAAATCAAGATTAGCTGTGGTTGAAAAACAACTCCTAAAAATCTGTTTTAAGTTACTCAAATACTATTTTATTTGCCAAGGGTTGCATTCTTTACAAGTTATTTTCTTCCAAAGATTTTGGAAGCAACAATGCAATTTATCTGCTTTTTTACTTCTAATAAACATGAAAGCCCTATAAGCATTAATTATTGAAAATTACTTACTAAAAATACAGCATGCAGAAATTGTTAATTCAAACTTAGTTGCAATTGTATGAATTGATGTAAAACAGAACTTAAAGATTCCATACCACACTGAAGGATTTCCAATTTGATTAATATTGCCATCAAAAGCTCTTAGGTAATGAGAGCTTGCTTGAAAGAAATAGAAATTTTAGTCTAGCTTGAGTTGGTTCTTTTTTAATAAGAAAGTTAATCATGTTAACCTGGTATTTAATTTCTGTTCTTTGGATACACATCAATATATTCCAACAGGTAAGAAATTACAATTTTAAAAGAAAACTGTGTAACTGAATTTATACATTGTATGGGTGCAAATTTCTTAAAGTTTAATTCATGTGAATAAATGATGTTAGTAATATTTAAGTGAGAAATGAATGTTAAAAATATAGATAAGGCAATTAGAAATAACATAAATTGCAACAACAAAATTAATAATTTTGACTCACTTGACTATCACTGGCTGCAGGAAAGGCCACCTGTAATTGATGCAGTTTTGCACAACGTATAGCTTGATACCAATCTACAATGACTTGGGGATCACAATGTTGAACATATATATGACGAGTTGTTCCATCTCTTAAGAAGGTTAATTGTAAACTATTGGGACAACAGAGCTTTTCAGGTGACAAAACAACATTTAAATCTGTTAGTTTTAATACTGCTTTAGGTGCCTTTTTCTGCAATAGGTGTTTAATATGAAAAGTTCAAGACATCTTCATTACAAATCATGTAAATGCATTTTTAATGAAAGTTCACCTCTTTTAAGAAATATTTTAATGATCCCTCATTTTCAGATAGCACAAACTTCCGTGGTTGAAACCTCGGATCATTTTTGCCCCTTTTCCACAGATATCCTTCCATTGTTCCTCCCAAATAAGTTTGACTTTTTATGTATATGAATTCTTGTCTTAAATATTTTGCTTTAATCCACTGCTCTACAAGAATACTGAAATAAAACAAACTAACAGTATTACTTTTATTTGGTACAAAGGTGTGTAAGTGTAAGCATTCCCACTCTGACATGACTGACAATTATTGATGTTTGGTTTACAGGGTGATGTAAATTTTGACCCTCTTTAATTTGCAAGATATACATCTTCCAAATGTGGATTAATAAACATGATCAAATGTTAAGCTCCAAAATTGAACCAGTTTTATGTGTCATCATGTCTATTTACTTCTGGTGTTATGAAAATTGATTACTTTGATTTTTTACATACTGCGGATCACATTCTCTTGGTTTTCTGTAAAATATTGGCACATTCTGTTCATATTTCATTTTGACTTTTGCGTTTCCCATCTCTTCAATTTGATGCAAGTGGCTTTCATCCCATTTATCAAGTTTCAAGTGCTTTATTTTTGACACTTGCACACCTAAACCTCTATGAATTCCTGCACATCTTGTACAGACAAATATGCCTATAGTGTAGGATGCCCATTCAGGATCTGGGGTAAATAAAAAAAACCATTTTGCATGAAAAAAAACTACAACCATTTTCTAGGTTTTCATTCTTATTCAATCTCACCTGGAGAACCACAATCAGCGCAACTGCTATTGCCTGGTTTCTTTAAAAAACCTAATACCAGTGATTCATTGACATCAATCATGATATAAATGGTTTTCACGAATTATTATTTTAATTGGCTTAATGCATTCCAAACATCAATATAAAAAGTTTTGGGAATATTGACAGTAATTCTTTTAGTGCTCAAATTGTTAATACAAAGTTTTCACCTTTTCTACTGCAGACCCAGCCACTTGTAGCTACTAAATGTTCTTCTCCTTGGGTAAAATAAAGACGAGCCTTATACACCAAATAAAAGCAGAACAAATTCCAACGTTTTAAGGTCACACAGGTATTGCTGTGTTCCGCGTACAATAAACGCATTGGACTTTAATTACCTTTTTTTCAATTACGGTGGTCACCCAGGAAAATTACACTTATTAAATTATTAACCAACATTAATAAAATTAATAACAATGATTCTTCAAAAATTTTATTCAAGCTCTAAGGCCATTGAAGTGAGCAATACCAATTTACAAATTTCAACCGACATTTTTTGGCAAAATCTGTTAATAATGTGTAATTTCTCAGATCTTTTTTTGTTCTTGTTTGTTCAAAACAGGGTAATTTACATTTACATAATTGTTTTTATGAATTACGTACAAAAAAATTGGTGGTGGCCGCATTAAGTGAAAAAAAATAATACCAGAAAAAAATTGTTGTGCACCCATAACAATTGCACGTTCGTCCCACTAGAATTTACCCTTAAGAAGGTATTTTACGTAGAAGTGTTACTCCCATAACGGCTATGATACTCCTTATGAGGAACTGGTTGGGGGAAGGGGCAATGGTGACTCAACCCTGTCAATTACAAGGATCATCAACTCTAATAACCAACAATCAATTTACTTTGGTGCTCATGTAAATAACGGCTCCAAGGAACGGTAGGCTAGTCATCGGAGACAGACATCAGGAGTGTGAGTTCAAAGAGTCACCGGAATGAAGTCATTGAAACTAGTATGTCGACGTAGTACTTAAATTCATAGTTAAAGTACTAATGTGTGTTAAGTTGATCAGATAGTAGGAGTCAGTAGGAGACATAAACATTTGAACACTGGACTCTTTCTTACTGAACAACTTTTCCCGGGCATCGAGGATTGAAA
This sequence comes from Polyplax serrata, assembly GCA_037055365.1. Classification (NCBI taxonomy): domain Eukaryota; kingdom Metazoa; phylum Arthropoda; class Insecta; order Psocodea; family Polyplacidae; genus Polyplax; species Polyplax serrata. The sequence goes on from JAWJWE010000004.1 coordinate 127,938, forward strand.
GAATGAGAAAGTCGCAGATGCAGGGGCATATATTCTCAAATGGCTGCGACTCGTAAACAGGCACACAACAAAATGAAGAGTAACACTCCGACCAGCACCATTGAAATCAACTGCAAGGGGTCATTTTTTCAAATTCTTGTATTTATATATTACAGTAAATCAGTCTCGAACAAGCATCACCCAATTGGTCACAATCATAAGTTAAATAATAATCATGGACTTGCCTCACAATTAGGCAATACGTCAATATTAAGCAATCCACCGTTGAAAATAATGCAGCATTTTAAATTTCTTCCAGAAACAACTTCGGGCAGTAAAAATGCGGATTGGTGGTATATTGAAGTTTCATCATTGGTAGAAACATCATCAATACCTTTCATGAATTTTAACTTGAACCAATAAATCAATGCATTTACAGGAACAGAACTGTTAAAGCAAGGAATAACCCTTTCCATTTTTGTATCGCCGTCTGTCACAGCAAACAAATCGACAGCCTCACTAAGAGGTGTTTTCTCGATGTTCAATTCCATATCTATGAAATGTCTCACCTGGAATTTAAGAGAACGATTAGCTTTGAAAATTTGGTATGTTAATAAGGTGGGATTTATGGCACCTGATAGGCATTAAGGAATTCTCCTACACGATATCCACAAGTGACATGGTCTCCAACTACCTTACAAGCCTTTGCCAACCATTCACAGTGTACAAATTGACCTACGACGATGACTTCTTCGGGGATGAGAATTCCGCCAGGGCTCAAAAGGTTCCTACAACAAAAAAAGAAAGTTCGGTTAGTGGGTGCATTCGTATGAAACGGGGTTTTAATATCGGACTTGCGAATTATGTTACACGGAAGTTGCCGACAAATATTTACTTGAGAGAATTCAGATGAGAAACGCAAGTTTCATTCAATTCGCCCGTCGTTTCGATAAAATTTAAAATAATAATATCAAACTTGTCGTTGACCAACATTCCACTAATGTGATCCTCAGCGTTGCTTTCAACTTCCACAACAACGCGGTCCTCCAACCCGTATTTCTTGACTAAAATTTGAACTAGTTCTTTGTCGTTTTCTGAAGTAACGAAACACACTAGGCGATCATCAAAGTCTTTGGCCCTATCAATGAGAAAATTCAGTCCGAATACGGGAAAAGGGAACCAATCCAAAATTCGAACTGAATCACCGTATGTATTTGACAATGTGTTCTTAAGTTTCAAAAAAGTTCCAATTAATTTAGTATTTTTTAATGTGTTTATGACCGCCGCCGACGGCTCCAGATCTCCGACATTTGTTTTACCGCCCCAATTAATTGAAAGTTTACCGTCTGCCAATGACATTCGAACGGGAATTTCATCGTTTTCATTAACCGAAACACTCTTTGGTAGATGAAATATGGCCTGCTCCCAGGCCTCGTTTGACAATGATTTCGGTCCCGTATTTATTACGATTTCTTCGTCCAGAAAGACGTCAAACCATACAGCAAAACAGTCAAGTCTACCGGATTCCGTGCAAGGCATTGTGAACTCCTTGTCTTGACATCCCATTAAAACACCCTTTATAAAAATGGGATCATTAAAATCAACTGTTAAAATAATTTCGGAATTTGTTAGGCACTTATAGTTGACATGCCTTAAATCTTGAGTATCGTAATTTTCACAATTCCTGAAAGTCAAGTACTGATTTAAAGAAGAAAAAACATGAGTTGAATCAGAATCCCTGTAACTTGAACAGGAGTCACACTCAATCCCAGTTAAATATATTCTAGCTGCACTAGGTATAACAAAACCACAATCTCCAGTATGTGGGTTAGATGAACTTGAGACAGGTGGAAGTAGTAAATTTGTCCATGCATGTGCCAGAGTTGGTAAGATGTTCTCTCCTAGCAGTCCTGAATCCATTGTCTCAGTTATAACTAATGAAACTCTCTGAGGAATGTCTGTGGGTACACACAGCTCATTAGAGTGCTTGTGTATGAGTTTAATAAAACTTGAAGCATTGTTACATTCTAGGACTTTCCTTGCTGTTTCAATCATAACTCCTGATGTATCACATGCATAAATTTCTCTTGCTTTCCCTTCAACGCAGAATAAACTGAAATAAATTATGAAAATTTCAGTGATTATCTGTGATTACCTGTAAATACACAAGTAAGACTCTCAATAAACACCTTAATAAACCTGTACCAGTACCTATATCTAGGACTCTGTTGAAACCAGTTCCAATTTTTTTAATTATGGCCTCTTGAAATGACTTATTGCGGTTGAAGTCATTCAGCATTCTGAAATGCCAGTTTTCCACAGCCAAATTTGATAAATAATCCAAATTGTGTCTTGCACGTATAAAATTTGGATTAACAACAAGGCATTGTTGAAAATAATGGGCTGCTTCTTTTAAAAATTCACATCTGATAATAGTCACAATTTTAACATAATTAAAGTACACATCAACATGCACACATTTGTTTCAATATTAATATTAAAATTCCATATTTTTGAACAATGGAAAAAATTACAATATGAGGGCATCAATTTCCTTCAAAGTACTTTCCATACTCAAATTGCTAAAAATGCCTTCTTTGTATTGATGCTTCAAAATATTAAGCCAACCGGTGATAAAGCTTTGTACACAAAAATTTAACAACTGCATTGGTACTGAGAAAGAGTACAATTGGAATTTTCCACAGAAAATATCGAAAGAGAAATTGCATGTAATAGAAAAGACCATCAAGCTCGTACAAAATGGATGGTAATCAGAATTAAAGTAATAAATGGTAGGGTAATTCAGTAAGAGCCCAAATAAACTTGGAATACAACTAATATTTCCTGAGTCCAAAAACCATATTTCACAGTCTTCACAATTTGCAAGCTTGTCAGTCAATGACTTAACCAAATTTTGGATATTGCTATTTTCTTCTGATAGCATTAATTTAAAATTCCCTTTATTTATTTCAATTAAAAACTTCTGTGTAGACAAAGTTTTCAAACAATGATTCGGATTAGAAAGCAGTATATCACTACCAACAACAACTATTAATAAAGGTTCAGTATTTTCAAAACATAACTTTAGTTCTTTAACAAAATTTGAAATTTGACTAGGTGTCACACAGGGACCAAAATCCCATAACACAGAAGGTTTGAGGCCATAAAAAACTGAAAGGACATAAAACATTATTTTTGGGTAATATCGTTTCCAGACGGAGCCTGGAAAATGTCTCTGAAGCTTTGACAACCACATATTTTTTAGGTTTCAAAAATTTAACTGAAACAGAATAATAGTGGCAAAAAATAATGACTTCATTTAGAATGTACCCTTACATGAAACTGTAATTTTAATACTTACTTTAGCAAATGTGACCCTAGATTATTCAAAATAATTTCATTATTAGGAAAGACTTTGATGGCTTGTTCATAACACTGGAAAAGGTCTTTGAATCTCCCGGTTTCCTCCAATGCAATTCCAAATTTGCCTAAAACAATAAATCTCAATATATTCAAATTTAGAAAACTACAGGTATGTTACGTATTATATTATTTTATTTTAGAACTACTGCTGAGACTGTTTTTTGTATGAAGAGAACGTTATATCCAGTAGTTAAATATTGGGACGAACTTACATAAAGCGGTAGAAAATTCATTCTTTAATATCGGTTTCCAATCGGGTTTCAACTTTAATGACACCAAATAATGAGAAAAAGCTCTGCCAAAGTTATTGACTTTTACATATTTCCTTGCAAGCGTTATTGAATTAGTGGCAACAGATAATGTCAAATCCACATCCATTTCATATTCTGTCTGGCACGTTTGCTATACGCATTAAATATTGAATATTAAAAATGTGATTTATTGGCTTTTTAGAAACTGTAGTTTGAAGTCAGTTGAACAGGTTGTGACGCTTAAAGGAAAAATGTTTTATTCTGCACCTCACTTTAACCTAACGAAAAACGTGGGTTGTCCTTAAATAAATGTTCCTTTCCGTCATATCAAGTGGATAGTTGGTATTCCTGTAGCGTGTGGTGCTAATGTTAAATTGTCTTACAAAATATATAGGTATTTTTATATCCTACTCATTAGTTACACAAAATGTAAGTGAAACGTTTTTTTTACACAATAATTTAAGCGTTTAAGACTTTAAGTTAGTTAAGCACGTTAAGTTTATGAGGTTGGCATACCAGCTTTGCTTCCCTTTTTAAATTGAAAACGGCAAGCCTGATTGACCAGTTGTTTTTGTGGTTGAATGTAACAAAGAAAAATCTTTCTAACATTCAACTTAATCGCTGTTTGGTACAAACTTTATTGCGGTTGCACTCTCAAAAAAGGGTTCGCACTTATCTTTCTAATTCAACTTAAAAAGAAACCCTAATAATATTATTTATTATAAAATTTTAAATCACCTTTCACATTTCAAATGGAATATCTTCAATTAGAGTAGGAATTTTGTCAATTCGTGGGGAAACACTTAGAGAATAAATTACTTGTCAAGAAAATGTATTTTGACCACACTTCCTTTCATAGATAAATGCTGTGGTTTTATATGCATGCTTAAAATTTTTTATTCTACATTTTGAATATTGAAATTTATCATTACTTAAATTTCATTTAACTTGGTGTTTTAATTGAACATTAATTACCTTACCATTTACCTTTCTCTTCAGACATTAATTATTTATACCATACATTTGACATTCAAGAATTATCTTTGAAGGGGGTGTAATAATAAGTCTGGAATTTTGGATATTGTTTACGATTGGATATTGGAAAATTATTTTTGTTTCAAAATTTTTTACAATCATTCAACAAATCGGTTCTGTTTAACTTCAATTTAGCATCTTAAATGAAGTTGAAATTTTGAATATCACACAAGAAACAATACATCCACCTCAAAAATACAGCTGTTGTTAGAGTATTGTTTGGGTATATTTTTTATTTTGAATTTAGTACAAGCATGAATTCATTGAACCAAATTAGTATTACACCATCCTTTTAAATTAAATAACAAGAAAGTATTTTTGCAATTTGACTGCTGTTCAGTTTTGACGTTGCTTTGTCCTGAAATGTGACTGCAGACTCAATTTTGCATTATTGACTTGATATTCAGTTTGCTTTACCTAACAAATTTGTGACACTCTATCTAGCTAATTATCATTTACAATTATAAATTATTACTGTAATAAAGAAAAATGTCAGGAGAATTTATGTATTACCTGTTTTTAATATTATTCATGAGTGGCAATTAAGAGTGACTGTTGGTCACAGTTTCTTCTTTGATTGGAATAGATTTGTAATTTTTTTTATGGTTTCAATAAAAAAATTTTTTTACAATAAAATTAACAGATCAGGTTATTATTATTCAGTTAAACATATTTTTTTTCCTATCTGTTGGGCGAAACGTTATCCGTCCCTGTAAAATATAAATAACATATTTTGACGCAGAGAACTAACTGTTTTGTATTTACATGTTGTACGCATTGTACCGTTGTACACGAAAATAGATTTCATTTTCGAAGAGATTGCCGGTGCTGAGAGTTCGATGTGGAATGTTGAGTCTCAGTCTGATGTCTTGACTTCTTGAATAACCAAGTTTATTCGTATTTCATTTTAAAATGTATTTATATATGTATTTAATTTTGGATTTGGAGTGCTTGAATGATTGAATTCATACTCTAAAGTTTCTTCAGATAAGCAGTGAACAATGTTTTGATATTTGGAATTAAGGTGGAATTAGTAGTTTGTACTGTTATTATTCTACTAGTGGGAATTTTTTATCAACTTAAAAACATGCAAGAACATATAGATTATTGTGGAATTAATATTTTATCGTATTGTTGGAAACGCGTAGGATTACATTAATTTAGTTTATTTGCTTACATTCCATTGTTATTTATGCAGTAAAGTCGGTTGCGTATCTGGATCAAGTTTAATGAGATGAAAATGAACGAGAAACATTGCACATGTTCGTTATAAAATAGTTTAACAGACTTTTTTGAAATGGAAAACTATTCATCCGTTGAGAAGAATAATTTCCCTTCAACCAACTTATTTTCAAGGGATTCGAACGTATTCTTTACACCACTAAATTCTGACCAACTGCATACTCTGAAAGACATAACTAACAATGTGTTTTTTGAGAGAGATGGAAAAAGTCGGAGTAGTCGGAGGCAAAATGAAATTGCCCGAGAAAGATGGGGCATGCTGGCCAAAATATTACTTAAGCAACAAAGAATTTCTTGGAGACCCGATGAAGTGAGGAATTGCTCAGTGAGAAGATTCAATTCATTTCAGCTTATTAAATCGACTCGAACAGGTGAATATTTCTTTACTAAGTTTGAAGTTGGCTCGTATATGTTGTAAAGGCAGGTTCCTGTAATAAACGGCATAAAGCGGACACGAATCTTGTTATTATGTGAGACTTTAACACCCGACAGCAGGCAAGTAAATGCCTTTACCGCAACTGTTGTCAGGCAAATTTCCATTCACAGAGTGCTCTGTAACAGGATTGGTTACTTGTCCTAAAATGTAGTTTTTCATTTTTTTTAGAAAAAAGTTTAGGTAGTCCAGGAGGTTGGTGGTTGGAGTGTTCAGTTGAAATTGCGGGAAATACTTGTCATATTGAAATTCACCACCTGGAACAAACATTAACACCCAAAGAACTGGCGGGTTTTAACAATACGGGGAATATTTGTGTTTGGCCGTCCGAAGAAGTTCTCACCTATTATTTGCTGTCGAATCTCCAGCTGTTCGAGGGAAAACTAGTACTAGAAGTGGGTGGTGGAATGACCTGTCTGGCAGGACTCTTCCTGGCCAGCTATGGCAATGTGAAACGTGTTGATTTAACAGACGGAAACAGAAAATCAGTTGATAATGTTCAACGAATTATAAAAAGAAATAAATTAGAACCGTCTAAGGTAAGGTCTTTTCACCTGGATTGGGTGGATCGTCGACAAGTGACCGAACCTTACGACATTGTCTTGTCCTCCGACTGTTTGTTCTTTGATGAGACTCGAGTAAATTTGGTCGATACAATTTGGGAATTATTGAAAGAAGATGGAATGGCTTTGGTAATAGCACCGAGACGTGGAGATACACTCAACAGTTTCATCAAAATTGCGTACAAAAAGGGATTTAATTGCCTCCTTAAAAATCGCTACGATGAAACAATTTGGCAAAAGCACTTGAGCTTTAAGGACTCACATATGGAATACGATGAAGATTTACATTACCCAGTTTTACTAATTCTAAATAAAGCTAAATGTTCATGTCCGGCGTTTTCTTATTGAGACCCAGATAATGCACCAAAGAATTTAGTGGAGGCAAAAAATATGTTTCATTACCACTATCCTCGAAGGTGAAGACAGTAATTGACGGTGTCAAGTGTTATTGTCGACGACTCCATGTCGTGTCGTTTTCAAAAGTGATTGTTAGTATAACACTCGAAACATTCGTACAGAATGAATTAAAATCTTGGTGTATTGTGACAATCTCAGAATGAGAAATTAAAGTGAAAACGAGACCTCAGAAATAGCTTTTCTTTAATTCCCCGTCAAAATTCTGCAAAGAATGACATTGTAAAAATTAGTTCTGCATCCACTTGTGAACATTGTGAATCTCTTCATTTCGCCGTTGTAGGAACCCAATAAATATTAACTTAAGTTTGCAATGTCAGAAACAAAAGATTTCTTTTCTATAGAATTAAAATATTTTGATCAATAAATATTAATTACATATATCAGAAATATTGCTAGGTGATTTGAAATGAAAATGTTTTCGTTGATTTTTTATTAAAGTACAATCTGGTTTAATTTTTCAATGGGAAAACTCTTTTCCTGAATTTTTTCCTTTGGTATCCCCTAAAATTAAAAATGCGTACTGGAAATTTACACAGGAGAAATTTATATCGAATTACGTTAAAATCGTCAGAGCATTCGACGATTCGAACAACATCCGACATTAATTCCCCATTATTAATAGTCTCCGTTAAAATTTATTTTCAGGACTGAGTATTGGGTTTCGCAGGGAAGAAAATTTTGTGAATTTTGCAAATGTTCCATTGCCAACAATAAACCCGTTAAGTATCGTTTTAAACTTCATTAACTAATATTTTTCGGTTGGTTGTGGCTCACCTAATTCTCAACACTTTCTTTTAGAGTATACAATTTCACGAGAATGGAAAGAAACACAAAGAAAATGTGAGTAAAAGGCTCACAGACATGCAAAAGAAGGCAGCCAAAGAGGCCAAAGATGCCGTTAAGTTTGACAACGAAATGAAAAGAATAGAGGCGGTAAGGGAGAATTGAGTTGTTTTCAGGAGCGGTTTCCGAATCTACTATACACATGGGTATTCATTATTCCAGGCTGCTTTAAAAGCGTATGCGAGTGATGTTATGTCCAACGCCGATTTCACATCCCGTTTAATTCGATCAGGATTGGAGACCTTGCCTGAACCAGAAACGGTGCTTCCAGACCCTGTGCAAACTCAAAAGCCAAAACCAAAAATTACACAAAAAACGCATCAAAATTCTGGGCAGAAATGGTCGCCTGTTAAAAAATTGAGGGGACGAGCACCACAAGAGAACGTTGACACAGGAGGTATTTGCTTTTGTGTAGATTTATCATGACCACTTGATTGTGATAAAATCGCCATGAACAGTGGATTACCAATAAATAAAGTAACTTGTTCATATATAAAAATAGCCTTTTTTACGTTTTTTGGCAGAAGGAGGACAATCGTTTGGCGCGGGCACAAATTCATGTCGTGTAATTTAAATAAAGTTGCCTTTGTCGAGTTGATTCCTATTGCTTTTTATACTTCACATTCTTTTACATGAATGAAACCGAAATTCTACGCTTCTAATTCTTGTGCTGTTAGTTAAACTAGTTTTTTCTATTACAGAATACCACGGAGTTCCATCTGAGCATCAAAATCCGACCATCGGCGAAAAAAAGGCATACAAATCGGATGCGTCGGGAGCGAAGAATTTCCATAAGAAAAAGTTGAAAACAAACAATAAAAAGTTACCAAATTCTGTCGAGCATTCACAGGCACGCGAAGACAAGGCGATTGAATTTGGTCCCGTTTTTCAATCACCGACATACGGTGCTTGGGAAAAAGTCCAAATCGAAGCTCAAGAACCAGTAGATTTGCAATTACCCGAACAAGAATTGATTCCAATTTCGGTACCGAAACTCCGGGAAGAATCTGAGAGAAGATTTAAGGAAAAAGTTTTTGACCCTGGCTCGTTTACTTTCACTCAGGAGGGAGAGAGTTTCTTTAAAAAAAGAAAAATAACACAGTGTACAAAGAAAAACATGAGAAGAAGATTAAGTGACAGTTAAGTCTCAGAAGACAGGTAGTCGTGTAAGAAATATTTTTCTATTGTAATTGTAAAAATGAATATGTATTCTCCATATTTTCTTTCTAAACGGACGCAGAGGGAAATATTTCATTCTTATGAATAATTTTAATAAAATTAACTTGAAAAGTGATAGACCTTGGCTATCAGGGACATTCAAAAGGGAATGCCTCGATCTCTAATTTATTCATATTAATCTTTCAATGTCCGTGGATTTCGCTCCCAAACGAAGCGTTCGAAAATACTTTCGCAAGGTAATAATTCCTCAGATGAAGAAATGTTAAAACAAAAATAATACATTGTAGATGAAACGATGATGAATTATGATCCGCACATCAGACATTCATCTTTGTTTTCCAGTGAGCACACCATGGATGCCATATTGAATTGATTATTTTTCTCTACTTCAGACAGTTTCCCATTTGATGTAGAAACTGTTTTCGACACTTTGGCCTTGTCCACGGTAAACTGAATGGGTTGAGCTGCAGGCTTGGTTCTCAAGTAGTACATTCCCGTTTTCAATCCCTGCCAAACGAAGGGGCGGAAGTCAGAACCACTGTTATAAAGTATTCAATGGGTTGGAGATACAACTACAGAATTGGTAAAACTCACCAGTTTCCAGGCGTGAAAATGCATAGAAGTTAATTTGCCATAGTTTGGCTGAGCCATGTGAATGTTAAGCGATTGACTTTGGTCTACAAAGGCTCCTCTATCTGCTGCCATTTTGACAATTACTTTTTGTGGAATTTCCCACACGGTCTTATAAAGCGCCTTTAATTCATCAGGTATTCCTGCTATATTCTGCGAAGAAACGATTGCAATGAAAATCCCTCTCCGTTAGGAATTAAACAGGCGGAGGAAAGGAAGTAACTCACCTGTATCGAACCCCCGTTGGCTATTATAGTAGTTTTCATTTCATCATTCCATAGTCCGTATTCGGTTAGGTCTCTTAGTAAGTGTTGATTGACAACCTAGATGAACGACACAAAGCACTGTTTTACATACTATGTTTTGAATGTTGATTAAAATTCCAAATTTATTTAGAGCTAATAAAAATGAATCATTGTTTTTTCCATCCCCTCACTTGAAATTCTCCAGATAAAACTCTTCTCGTGTAAATATTAGTGGTGTACGGTTCGAAACTCTCGTTGTTTCCCAGAATCTGTGCCGTAGATGCAGTGGGCATGGGCGCAATCAATAGCGAATTCCGTATGCCACAATGTTTTATTTTCATTTTTAAGGCGTCCCAATCCCAAAGATCAGTTGGTGTCACGTTCCACATATCGTACTGGAGAATCTTAAACAAGTTATCATGGCATTATTGTTTTAATTAATTAATTAATTACGAGTTTAATCGTACGCTAAACAGGGGACAGGATATTCACTAACCCCTTTGCTGACGGGAGAACCCTCGTACGTCTCGTATGGTCCTTCCTTCTCAGCTAATTCACAACTGGCTTCAAGAGCTCCGTAATAAATTGTTTCGAAGATTTGTATGTTTAATTTTTGGGCTTCAGGGCTTTCAAATGGAAACCGCATTAAAATGAATGCGTCTGCAAGTCCCTGAACTCCAATTCCAATCGGCCGGTGGCGAAGGTTAGAACGACGTGCCTCGGGTACGGGATAATAATTGACATCGATTATTTTGTTGAGATTTCTGGTAGCAATTTTGGCGACATTCTTTAATTTAGTAAAATCGTACGTTTTATCCGGATTGACGAACATGTTGAGTGCTATAGATGCCAAATTACAAACGGCGATCTGTAAAAGATAATAATTTTATTCAATGGGTCCGACGAGTAGCTGTTAACTTCTGAGTCACATTTAAATATTCCCTGTGAACCATACGAGTACATTCTTTTTTTAAATTGTTGTTATCCTAAACAGATTATTCTGATGGTTGCTGTGTCACTTTTTTAAAATGACGTTGATTTGAATTTAGCAAACTAAATATTCCTGGACAATACCTCATCCGGGGACGAGTATTCAACTATTTCTGTGCAGAGATTGCTGCATTTGATTGTACCCAAATTCTGTTGATTTGATTTTCTGTTGCAGGCATCCTTGTACAACATGTAAGGGGTTCCCGTTTCCACCTGAGATTCAATAATGGCATACCAAAGGCTTTGTGCTTTTATTTTCTTCACATATTGACCTGCTTCCTCATAACTACAAGCACAAATGCCCCATATTTTAACACACATGAACAAATACATATTGGACACATTTGGGAAACTCTGTACAAAGCAATTACTGCAATTTATTTACCTGGTGTACAGTTTGTTAAATTCTTCACCCCAACAGTCTGCAAGTCCAGGAGAATTATGAGGGCACATGAGACACCAATCATCATTTTTTTCAACTCTTTCCATAAACAAATCTGGAATCCATAAAGCGTAAAATAAATCTCTGGCGCGCGTTTCTTCTTTCCCGGTGTTTTTCTTCAAGTCTAGAAAATCCAATATGTCTGAATGCCAAGGCTCAAGATAGACAGCAAAGGCTCCTGGTCTCTGAATAGTATGACAATTTATGTTGCATTAAAATAGTTCTTATTACATTGTGCAGCATGAATTAATCAAATTCAATGGCATACCTTATTTCCACCTTGGTCTACATATCTGGCAGTATTATTGAATACTCTCAGCATTGGTACAATGCCATTTGATATTCCATTAGTTCCAGCAATATAAGTCCCTTTTGCACGAATGCAATGAATATTAATACCAATCCCACCTGCTGATTTTGATATCAGGGCACATTGCTTCAAAGTGTCATATATACCTTCAATACTATCATCCTTCATTGTTAGTAAATAGCAACTGAAACATATTTGGAAATTACTATTTTTTTGAAAAATTTAATGACAAAGTAAAATGTTGCATATATCTTTTACATCCTACCTGGATAATTGAGGCTTTGAAGTTGCAGCACTGAATAGGGTAGGTGAAGCATGGGTGAAGTACTTTTCAGACAATAAATTATATGTTTCAATGGCTGCCTCAATGTCTTCTCCATGTAATCCCACAGCCACTCTCATCAGCATGTGCTGGGGTCTTTCAACAACCTTTCCATTTATCTTTAACAAATATGATCTTTCAAGGGTCTGCAAGAATTTTTAAGAATTAACATTACAACATACACATTTGTGTTTTTGTCTATAGTTATCTAACTTAGTAACATTCATTGTTCTTCATCTAATGCTACCTTGAAGCCAAAATAATTGTAATTAAAATCTCTGTCGTAAATAATGGCAGAATTTAATCTGTCAGAATTTTTCATAATAATATTGTAATGGTAATCTGATATCATAGGAATACGCTGTGATGTTGAATTGTTTGTCATGTTATACAAATCACTCATGACTTCTGAAAATGATTTTTTTGTTTCCTTGTGAAGGTTAGATATAGCTATTCTAGCCGCTAAAATAGCATAATCAGGATGATGTGTGGTCATGGTAGCTGCAGTTTCTGCAGCCAAGTTGTCTAACTCTACTGTGGTCACTCCACTGTACAGACCATTTATAACTTTTAAAGTTATTGCAGGCTGAAATATGAGAATGAGACCGTTTTATTATTGTTTTATAGGTTGTATTCCTTTGCTAAATTGAATGAATCATAACTTACAGGATCAACAAATTCTAGATTTAAACCGTAACACAGTTTAAGAATCCTAGATGTAATTTTATCAAAATGAACTTCTTCTGTCCTTCCACCTGTAATTAGAATATTTATAATTAAAGCATATTTAGATTTTTCTAAGTTTCGGTTGTTGCAACTGATTAAAAGTGGAGTCGCAAAATTATGTGCTAGGTTCATCTAAAAATATTTCTATGTATAACAAGCGTAATTAATAAAGCATAGGCACATCACCCTTGTGAACCAGGCACTACAACGCAAGCCTTAAATATTTACATCCCTTTTTACTTGCTGGTTTGCTTTAACAACCGGTTTCACTGACCTCTTTTGTGGACGTGCATTTTGCCTAGTTTTCCAATGGTCATGATGACTTTTTTTCTCGAGATTTGCGTAACAATGTAACAAGCAAAGTGAACAATGTCGTCAATTGCTTTGCAGTTTCGCGCCGAAAATGTCTCCAAGGTCGTTCGACTTTGATTACATGAGAGAAGGCTGTGGAGGAAAATGAGAGTCTGGTGATGTGTTAATTTAGAAAATGAGAATGTTTGAATTTCGTTTTTATTTGTTTTTTTGCGTCAATGTGGTTTTTTGTGTTAATTGTACTGAATTTGAGACTTTATGTGCCAATCAGGATTGTACTGGTATGTTACATAAAAGGAATTTTATTGTCGATATAATTTAGCACTTGTGTTTCTTCATTTGATAATGTAAAACTTATTATAATGTATCTCAAGATAAGGACGTTGCATTGAGTTACACCACGGAAATATATAGTTGTGCCAGCCTTGGGGCCTTATAAAAATAAATGAAGCCCACAGTGTGCTGTCTCATTTCTCTTGATTAATGATCTTTTCGTGTAATTTAATTTCTTTCCATTGCAGAGCCAATTTCAGAAGCCCGCGGAACGGTTCCTTACAATGCAGATAACTCAAATAGATTAAGTTTTAACCGGGGAGAATTCATAACTATTATAAGTAAATCACTGAAAAAGAAGGATTGGGGAGCAATTGTAAGTACAGCTTACATATTTTAACTAAACACAATTGCAATCAACCAAAAATCGAATCAAAAATTATTTGTTCCAGATTGGTGGTAAAAAGGGATTTGTTCCATCAAACCTGATTAAAGAAGTCAAAGTGTATAAGTCAACAGACAAACTAATTCGTGTCACACATGATATTAATAATGTTAGTAATGGAACATTAAAAAATTATACGGAGGTTTTTGCTGAACAGTCAAACTTAAACAGTAATCAGCCTCTGAATGGTAATGCAAATGAGCCTGAGACATTGCAGAGTACTTTATTAGATGCAAATAAAGACAATTTTAGTAAAAAAGAAGAACCTTTTGAAGTAGTCAGTGATGAAATACTACAAGGCAAATCTTTTGATGTTATTGAGGGAACCACAGTCTTTGTTGATGAGGTGACCCTGTCACCAACAGCATCATTAAAAATTAATCCCCAAACGATGGTCCCAATGACAGAAAATGATGGTAGTGCAATTCAAGTTGTTGCAGAAAATGAAAAACAACAAATTAGTGAGCCAATTACAAAAACCTTATTTAGTTCTGAATTTTTAAAACCAAAAAGCAGTGATAAGAAAAACAATGAAGCAAGATCTGAAATTTATGATGATGAAGAAGATAATGAGTTGGGTGATGTTAATAATAATAATAATGATGATGGTGATGATGATGATGATGATGATGATGATGATGATGATGATGATGATGGTGTTGATAGTGATGAAAAAAGTTATGAAAATCCAAACAGTGATGATGAGAGAACAAAGAGTTCTATTGTTGAAGCAATTCCTGGAATGGAAAATAAGTTGGAAGGCATTTCAAATCCTGAGGTTCCAATTTCGGTCACTGAATACCCTACAGGATCAGATGTAGAAAATATTTCTGGTTCGCCACTTATGCAGGAAATAATCAGTAAAAATTTGACTATAGAACAGGAAGAATTGTCTCACAGGCATACAACTCCCTCTAATGTGGCAAAAGGTCATGGAGAGGAGGAATTTAATCTAAATTTAGTGAACAAGAATGAAAGTCCAGAAGATGCTTTGGAATATAAGTATATTCAGGGTGACAAAATGCCATTATCATATACTGGAGACATAAACAGTTACGACAATTCACCCAAGATTGAAATGCCAGATGATTCTTTGGGGGAAGATGGAAAAATAAATCAAGCAGAGGCTACCACTCCTCACTATTTTTTTCCTACTGATATTGCATTTCAAGCAGTAAAATACGAAGAGCCCTCACAAAGTGATGCAAAGCAAGTTCTTCCCAAAAATGATGTTTTAACCTCAGATGAAGGTACTGGTTTTAAAAGAGGCCATGCAGAGTTTGGAGCACAACATTCAATGCAAAATTTAGAGGTTGAAAATGAGTCTACTTCAAATTCTGGTTCATATGAATATAAGAGTATGGTACCTACAATGGCCACTCCCTATGAAACAAATAATCATGAAAATCTTTTTGAACAACAACAAGAGGATTCAGATAAGAAGGGGAAAGAAAGTATGGATGTGGACCTGAAAAATGCATTAACAAATGAAAATAATCCAGAAACTGTAGAGCATGAAGATTCAGTGCAGGAGAGGACTGCAGATATTTTTGATGAATTTCATTCTACTCCCAGCCAACCTGATTTTTATAATGTAGGAAATTACGACAATGAAGACGCAACAAATAATCAGTCAAAAGATGGACTGTTATCTCAGGTTACTGATACCTTAGCAAAGTGGTTTGGTTCTAGTTCTAATGAAGACAATAAACCTAGTAAAGATGTAATCGGAGATACCGAAGTTGAGCACGGGAACGATGACACAAACGGTACGCAGTCAGTTGTAAAAAAAGCCCAATCAAGTTAATATTACCGTTGAGATAATGACAAAATCTTTGCAGCCTACACAGAGACTACAGAAATGACGTCTAGTGGCAACCAACCATTTGAAGAAGTCACCGAAATTCGTGAAGATCCATCTTATTGGAATTATATATCAAGTAATAATTTAGCAGCACACGGCAACACTTTTCTATATCTTGTGGTAACGGCGGTTACTGTTTTGGTGTTCACGTTGGGTCACAATGTAATTGAAGTAAGTAAAATTATCATAAATTTAACCTAACGTCGTAACAGGCATCGTAATGCAGGCAGATGTTTCAACTCTTCTTTTCGAATTATTAAAATCTGACAGCACCTTTATTTTATAGAAGAGGGGAAAATCTGGTCCTCTCATTGCTAAGATAAACAAGTTGGAACAGAAATTATTTGTTACTTCAAAAGAATGTCTTTTGCTGAAAGATGAACTGCAAAAAGCTAAGGATAAGATTAGTCTGTATGAAAATTCATCAAACGATGCGTTAATTGTATCTCTTCAACAAGAATTAGAAGCCGTTAAGGTAAACTGCTTAATTATTGTAATGTATTACTGTAATTCAAAACAATTGATGCTACTTTTGATTAAGTTTTTTGTAGAAGACTAAATTAGAACTGGAATCCTCAATGGAAGTCCTCCAACAGGAACTCGATGCTGCCACGGAAGCTGGTTTGGACTTAAATAAAATGCTTTCTGAGATTCTCACCCAAAAAGGCGGGTCTGATGCATTGTTGGAGTCGGTCGAAAATCTTCAGGCCCAGTTGAACAGTCAGCAACAGGTCATCGATGAAATGACCAGCAAATTAGGAGTTAAAAAGGAAGAAGTGAGAATATTGAGGTGGCAATGGTGATGACGCATTAATTGTGTTTTCATAAAAATCGAAACTCACGAAATTGATTTTTCCAGAATGAGATGTTGCAAATGTCCCTTACAGCGGCCTACGAAAAAACTGAGAGTTTGGAAGAGGAACTGAATGACGTGAAATGTAATTTGGACAGTGTCTTAAAGGAAAAGGAAATGGTCGCCGAAGATCTTAATTTAGAAATCAGTCGGCTTCAAAGCAGCATTGACCAATTGAACCTAAGTAACGAAAGGGAAACGTTGGCACTTAAGAATAAATTAGAAGAATTGCAGGAAAAGGTGGTGGACAAGACAAACGCACTGACCGTGAAAGAAGAGGAATTCAAATTGTTAAAAAATTCATTGAAACAAATTAAAGGAAAAGCTATTGGAAATTTAGATTCTCTGTTTGATGTCTGTAGAGTGAAAGCGGAACTGTCTAAAGTAGAAATTGACAAGAAACTTGGAGTGGTAAATGTTATTTGTATTATCAAGTCTCAAAAATTTTAAGAAATTTTCTGGTGTATTAGATACAGATCCTGTTGATCACTCTTCGATTTAAATAATTCTCTCCTCTTCTAAGTTGTGTTCCGTTGCAATGACCGAATCCCATCCCTTTGTAGCTAATCAAGTGGGAACTTAAGGTTAAATTTTAAACCTCTTTACGATTTAAAAATGCTCCTTCCTATAAATTATAAGTTGATTACTCCCCTATTGAAAAAATCGACATCTTAATTATTCAATTCCTAAACTGTATTTTTAGGAAGAGTTAGAAAAGGAGAAAGCAACAAAAAGGCTTTTAGAAGATCAGGTTAACGCAGCTGAAACAGAAATTGCAAAACTGAAATTGAATTATGAAGACGCCAAGCAAAAAGAAGTTGAAGCCAAGAAAAAACTAGAAGTCCTTTCTACATATTTTAAAGAAAAGGAAACTCAATTGCAGAAGTAGGTGGCGCCTGTTTGTAAAATTTTTCTCAGGGTGGTTTGCAATTTTATTTATCGCATTTTACGTATGATTTCAGAGAGCTGGGTTTGCAGGAAGCATTATGGGCTCAGAAAATTGGAGATGAAAAAACCGTTTACAACGCGATGAAGTCTTTACAAGAGGAAATTGAAAGCTACAAGTAAGAGAATTGACCATTTCAGTAGTGATTTAATTGATTAAAATCATAAAATTTTAATGTTTCATTTGTGTTGATGTTAATTTTATTTTTAACTGTAACATTCAGGTCTCAAATCGAAACCCTAAAAAAGGAGATAATCGATCAAGAACGAGGGTTGAAGAATCAAATCGTTGGCCTAGAACAAAAGGCCCATGAAAACTGGGTAGCCGCAAGACAAGCAGAGAGAAAACTAGAAGAGAGCAAACAAGAGACTGCTCTACTTAGAAACCGACTGACTCTTATAGAGAAAAATTCAAGTAGCGACGTAGAAGGGAAAGTCAACCACAGTTAGTATTTAATTGTTAATGTTTATCTTTATTCATCAACAACATCTCTACTATAAAAAAATAAAATGCTTTGTTTCAGGACCAGAGGACTTAAATGGATTAGAAACAACTTCTCCTGTTCTTCACGATACCTCTTCTCCTCTCCTTTTTCCCCCGTTGCCACTCGACCCTGGGAGTTCCAATTTGTTGCCTCATGGTTTTATGCCACATCCAATGTTTATGCCTCCTCCAATTGGCGGCTTCATGCCACCACCTCCATTTTTGCCAGGTGATCGAAGACCACCACCTTTAGGGAGAATGTCATCTCCCCCCCTCAATAATCAGTTTTCACCACCTCCGCCGCCTCTACCAGACTATGGGTTCGACCGAATGTCACCGCCCATGTTGTCACCGCACAATAGAAATTATAGGTCTCCAAAGGATGAAGGAGATAAAGAAAAAGAGCATTTTAGGTCAAAAACTTCTCCATACCCACAAATATATCCTAGGAATTGGGAACAAGATCAGGAAACGCCAGGATTTATTCCAATTTCTAGTCAGAGGGATTCAAAGTCAAGGGGAGGCAAAGGCTTGTACCATTTTGTAATCATTTTTTCTTTTTGAATTTAATGCTGAAGTTAATGTAAAATTATTTTTGTCTTTGAAGGAGGCTCAAAAGTTAGCTCAGGACATTCTTCCTCGGATTCTTTAGATCAAATAACTAAACACGAAGGATGGGTATAGCATTAAGTGTAAACAGTCGGGGCTGCAACTTCGAAATCTCAACTTCAAGAGCTAAAAGTTAAAATTAACTTTTTTACATAAACTTTCTGACTTTTATCACGTTACATGCGTACATTAATGATAAATTGATTACTGTCCTAGTCAAATATCAGAAATTTAAAGGAGGATTATTTCAAAGGAAGCAGCAGTTTTCCGGCAATCGAAATCTTCCACGGACACTGTAAGTAAATCTAATGCAAGAGACAACGATAAATATTTGTAACCACCAAATGTGAAAAGATACATTTACTAAAAATATTGAATGTTCAACAATGCATAGATAGTATCTTATTAATCTTTTTTGTGCAAATGCAACCGGCGTAAAATTATAAAAGATTTTTATTAAAATAATTATTAAATATTTTTTTATTTAATATATACAATGGAAATCTGTCCTAGGACAATGAGTGGCAGTGTTTATGTGTGCAAATTTTAGGTCCTTTTTTTGCACCCAGGAAAAATGCCCACGCACAAGGCACTCTGTTGGGACTGATATCCAATAGTGTGGGACTCGAACCCACTAAAAAAACCTAGGGAGATCTCCTTCCTATTCGGAGAGGTGAGACGCGAAGCATTGTCTTCGCCCTTTCCAGGAAGTTGCCGTTGTCCGGAGTGGCTGGAGTCGATGGAATCTTCTAACTTCTCGCCAACTCCGGCTCTCGTCCTCCTTGGACGGAGTGGCACCACTACCGGAATGCTCTTCCGTCTCATCCCCGAAAGGATTCGTCGGGTTAGGGTCAAATTTTTGAACTGACAAAAATACAATAAAAGACAGTCACCAAAAGGTTCAAAATACAAACAGTATCGGAATACAAAAAAAATTAAATTAAATTATTAAAATGTTATTAAAATTTTTAAAATCGAAGAGGGAAAAAGTATGGAAGTCAGAGAGAGAAATGATAATGTATATTTAATTGTCCGATGTATTATCCATTGATGATACATTGCTGTTACATTGATTTAAAAGGAGAGGTTGTGATTTGTGTGATGTAATAGGGAAAGTAGGTGGTGGATTATAATGAACAAGCAAGAGGTCTTAAGTCGTCGATGATCCGGGGTTTCATGAAGCAGAGCTTTGGCTTCTCCATTTGAATTGGCTTCCAGTCATCTACGATATGTTTTGGTGAAGGAAGAGGCTTCAGATCTCACTGTTGAGATATTTTATAAATTGCTTTATTATTTTAAAGGGGTAGTCTAGGTCGTCCAAGTGTCATACATAGGAATTTTCTTGAGAAGTTATTAAATATAGCTGATTTATTTTTTGAAAATATGTAAATTTGATAATGACGAAACTACTAGTTTTCCGTGGCGACGTATGCGTTCAAAAAAGAAAAAAAGCACATCATGATAGTAATTTTAAAAAATAACAATCATAGGGTAAATCAATAATGCGTCATACCAATAAATGGAAAAAATAAAATTTGATGGGACCAACGAGAAAAAAACGAAAAACTGATTTCTGGGAGTTAGAATCCACTCGTCAATTTTCTCCTTTGAGTGAGCACAGTGAGCAAGTGAGAAACAATGAGCCTTCTCATTTGTGTCGGAGAAGGCTGTGCTCATACCATAGAATGCGTTGTTCATAAGAACATGGCGGTATTTATGGAAGTAAATCGTAATATATTTCCGTTGCAGGACATTTCATCAGTAGTCAAAGTGTTTAAACTACAATTGACGGCTGTAAAAGAGCCGAATTTAGCATTTTTGTCGATTGTCGCAGGAGCCGTTGAAAACTCATTAACGTGTAATCGTAACTTCACGGTTGAAAAAGGAACGGATTTCGATGATGGAAAACTGCCCGCAGTGGAGTATCACATTGTCGAAGCGCTCTACATGAAATTTTGTGCAGTTATAAGAGGAGCGGTAGATTTGACGGTATACGGAAACGGCAAATATGCCACCAGGGAACTGGTCAAAAGAGTGTCCGATGTCATTTGGAATTCTTTAACGCGTAGCTACTATAAGGATAGGGCGCACTTGCAGAGCTTATTTAGTTATTTGACAGGTAAATTTCGTTTACTCTTCAAGTAATAATGAAATTTTCCATTTTGCCTTGGTTATTCAGATTGGATGAAAAGAAATTCTACGCTCTGTTGAATTATAAAAAACGTAATGTCATAACATAATGTACATAATCAACAGCCAAAACTCCAATATTAAAACAGTTTCTTAAGGTAAATATGGGAAGCATTATAACTAAGAACAAAATTAGGAGTGATTAAATGAAGTCTGTGTCTACCTCAAGTAAGAGACACTTTTAATTTCTTTTGAAATATGAGGCTGTAGAATCACATTAGAAAAATTGAAGTTTCATTCAGTGATTTGATTTATTGTAAATCCTTGTGGTATATAAAAATCCAGCAAGTATAAAGTTAAAATGTGCCTGTCATATTTTCCTTTGAACTTCAAGTAACATTGATTTGACTGCACACTCAGAGTAACCGTGGAAAATGGGATCAGACCTCTGTTATAAGGGTGCCCCAGTGTAGTATCCACTTTATTGGATCCCTCAGGAGTGAATATAGAATAGAGGTTAAATTATCTCAATTAGGAGAGTTGTTACTCTTTTAATACGGAAGCAAGACTTTATATTTTCATTGAAATGACATAAATATATATAACAATATCTATTGCAGGTAATAAATTAGATTGTTTTGGTGTGGCTTTTGCTGTGGTTGCCGGTTGCCAAGTACTAGGATACAATGATGTGCATTTGGCACTGTCCGAAGATCATGCATGGGTTGTGTTTGGTGAGAATGGCGAAGAAACAGCTGAAGTTACGTGGCATGGCAAGGGAAATGAAGATAAAAGAGGGCAGCCAATAGCAGCTGGTTTGGGCTCAAGGTCCTGGTGAGTTAGCAATTGTAATTTTCTGTAATTTATTGCAAATGTAAAATGATACACACTCTAATTGTGTACTTTGAAAAATGATTGTGATATTTTTCCTGTTATATATTGGTTACAAATATTTTAAACTTTACAAGTGGTTAAGAAAACATAAAATATTTTGATTTTTGTCACCTTGGAGTCAACTTGGTGATCTTCAAATAGAATTTAAACAACTTATGCTGCTGTCCTGAACTCTGTATTTGGATTTTTCCAGAACTAAAAATTAATTATATTTGATGGTTACCCTTTATTAGGCTGTATGTGAATGGGTGCCCAGTCATTTGTACAAGGTCAATGGAAGTTGCAGCTCTTGTTTCATCCATTAATCCTAGTTTGAATGCTACAAGTGATGCTATTGAAGTAGCACTTTTACAACAGGAATTATTATGGCTTCTCTATGACCTCAAACAGCTTAGAAAATATCCAATGGCCTTAGGTAATATTTGGATTGTTTGAAGAGAATAAGACATCTCATTCAGTGGATTTCTTCAATTGGTTTTTATATTCTTTGGTGGTATTTGTTATTTAACAGGAAATTTAGGAGACCTTGAAGAAATAAGTCCAACCCCTGAAAGGCAACTCTGTTCTGTCTTATTTGAAGAAGCCATTCTATCAGCACAAACATTCTATCAAAACCAGCATGTCTATCCATATACCTACCAGGCTGGATTTTATTACCGCCACAATATGTACAAAGAAGCTTTTGCGAGTTGGGCAAATGCAGCTGATGTAATTCGTCAGTATAATTATTCAAGGGATGACGAAGAAATATACAAAGAATTTATGGAAATCGCAAACGAGTTAATACCACACATAATTAAAGTAGTGAGTTCAGGTCATTGTGCCAAAACCATTTTGAAAGATTCAGAATGTTTTGCACACTTATTACGTTTTTACGATGGGATTTGTCAATGGGAAGAAGGAAGTCAAACACCGGTTTTACACATTGGCTGGGCCAAACCATTGGTACACACGATATCAAAATTTGATGCTGAAGTGCGGGCTCAGGTTAAAATAGAACAGAAAAATCCCGCGGATGAAAATTTCAATACGAAAGATATTAAAAAGGGACACGGGAATGAACATGAAGAACAATTGAACAATAACGTAGATGCCTGCAAAACTAGAGAGTTTATAAAAAATTTGGAGTCGAAGGTGAACCGGAATGACGATGACACAAGCAGTTTAAATCCGAAAATTGTAGCTCTGACAGCCGTGTGCAGTGAAAAAATTCTGAATCCGAAATATCTCATACAGGGAGGAGACGAACCTTTCGTGAAGGATTCGTTAAGGAACTCAAGTTCTGTTTATTTAGGTGAACAGCAACAAGAAATAACGGATATAGTGCCGAGCACTTCCAGGGAGTCTACCGTTGAAAACCACGTTTCAAATTCTCAGCCAAGAATAGTTCTTCATAGTCAAAAAATGATTGGCCTCAAAGACTTGCTTCTTGCTGAGAAATTGAACACTCACGCCATATCCCTGCAGTTGACGGCACAATCACAAGTTCAGTTGAGTAGAAAAACTAGAGGTCTGGAGCCTGAACCTGTCGGACGACCCAAAAGAACAAGAAGAGAATAATGAGCATGAGAAAATAGAGTGCAGTAAAGTTTTGTACACTGCAAAGTGGTGAAAAAATTTTTTTAATCTTTATTAAGTTTTACATATTTACCTATATATATTTATACATAGGTGTACATAGGTGCACCTCATGTACATCAGTAGGCCCGGTGCAAATTCTTACCTGTTTGCAGGTAATCGTTTGTCAGACGGCAAACCTTTACAGGTTTTTTTTATGTAGTGATACAATTGTGCAATACAAACTGTACGATTTATTCTTCTAAAAATTCTCAGGTTCAATTTAAAAGGAGATATTGTTTAGTATGTGTTAAACATTGAAATTTGTTTCCTGGTGAGCAAAAACTAATTCACAAACAGCTCTTATTCGTCCCAATTCGAATGAGTAAAAAATGAAGCGCTATTTGCATAGCTTTATCGATATCCAACTGGCTGTTATATTTATTTCATTTTGTATATTTATTATTGTGAAGTTTATTAATCGGTTGCATTTATTCCGTTCTTGTTGTTTCTAACAAACTGGTGAGCAGTTTTTTGATTTGTCAAGATTTCTGTACTTGAGAGCGATTTGACATAATTATTGTATGTCAATCTGTTTTGTTATATTTTCTTTCTCATTGTTGACAGTATTGACTCTATCTTCTTTAGAAATTTAATGCATAAAATGAAAATGAATGGCTGTGATTGTTTATACTTATTTATGAAGTACCATATTTCGTATCTGTCGCACAGGAGCTTGCCATGAAGCATATGCATGTCTACCACTTTTCATCTAAAACGTCTCACCCCATTAATTAAATTATTTGCAGCGATTTCATTTATACCAAGTAATCAAGTGGTTTGAAACATTTGGCACACTTAAAAATATTTTTATTATTACTACCGTAGCGTATTCACGAAAATACCCTTTCCGTCCCAAAGTCATTTGCATTCGGAAGTCACGTTAGACTTAAATGACTACATGTACACGAGATTATTTTCTGTGCCCCAAACAGTGTCACCGTTTTCCTCCCCTGACCATATCTGATGTCTGTCTTACAAAGTAACGAGTGCTTTGAAATTTGTCGGGATGCTATTGTTTGACCCAAAAGTATTATTGCTATAGTTTTGATTATGTATTTAACTTTTCACCCTCTGAGCTTCAGTATTCTTATAACTGCTGTGGAACTTTTGGCACAGCAAAGGAAACCGCATTATGAATACTGTCGATTGGGTATAGGCCTTTTACTCTTCATGACTGCTCATATTTGAAAGTTTTCAGTGTGATAAATCGAAATTGGTGTTTCAAACTACAAATTTAGTTAACCTTGCCAATACGGTAGGGTAAAGTTTCTTGTAATACTGCGTGACTGGGAATTTGACATCCGTGTCTAAACTCTGTTATTTTGGAGCACCAATAAAACAGTTTATACTATTATTTTACCCCTTAAGTTCCTATTGATGATTGTCTTAGGCAATGTAAAAAAAAGAGGGTGGCATTCCATTTGAAGAATGTGTCTTTTCAAAAAATTGTATTTTATTGATTACACAGAGTACGGAATTGAGGATAATTTTTATTTTTTTTTAGAAATTTTTACATAAGCTTTTTACAGTTGCACATTTTATAAAGAAATTAAAGATTGGTTAACCACTATTGCTCTGACATTAAAAATTTTTCTTGAGAGAAATTTTCGAATGCGCCGGGTTTTCAGAGACACATTTTCAATTGGGAAACTACTTGCCTACTTATACATCCTATTATATCGAAAAATTGTGAATGATACGTATATAAATGTATATTTATAAATAGATGTTATTAGTTTTCAATTAGGCATGAACTTTTTATGTGCTACAATACTAGACGCTCCAATTGAAGCTGTGATGAATTTTGAGTGCTGACATAATTCTATAAATTCGGAGTACTTTGTATAAATAACTAATGTTTTATGATTAAATGGGCTATTACATTATTTTTGTAATTCTCCAAAGTTTTTACAGATTAAACATGTAAAATTGTAAAAGTTAGTAGGCAGTAGTATTGGTCGCTACTTGCGACTGTTTTTAATTAGAACATAAAATGTACAGGTCCACAAAGTTCAAGATGATTTAAACAAATTTTGTAATTGAATTAATCATCGCTATTTTTTTTATCTTCTATTGTAAGCCGCGTTATTCCAATAATAATGAATTCCATTCTTGGTATTTGTAAATGTAGTACAACACATTCATCTCAAAACGCCCAGTTGCTAGTCGAGATATGGTAAGCAAAATATTTTTTGGTACTACAAAAATTATTCCAAATTTATTAATTTCTAGTCAACGAGAATATTCCAATCCAAAAGCATTCGTGAACAGGTTAATCGGTCGTAAATAGTGCTACGAAGTAGGTTTTGTTACACAATTATTTAAATTACAAATATGTCATTCAAGAATGTGAATTTATCTTTTATACGTTGACTACCCAGTACTAATGAAAGCAATTGAAATTTACGAATTAAAAAATTTGTTTTGATCGATTGTGTCGTCCATTCAAATCAGTTCCTCAATTTGTTAAATGATATAATCTGATTTTCACAGTAGTAACTATCCACACATTTGCCATATTGGTTTTATTTCACTATTATTAGAAAGAATATTTAGCAGTAAAATATATTTTTTGAGTCGTCAGTACATTATTCCTCTTCACCATGTAGTCCTTCAATTGTTTTGAATAGCTAAATATAACTTCTAGAATAAAATGAAATATAAAGAGGCAGTACACTACAATAATAATTTGATACTTATTCATACTGCATTGAGATTTTGGAGTGGATCCATCAAAAAATTTGTTAATATAAAATTTTTATTTATTTGTTTATTAATTACGCGGATTCTACAACTTTCGTACAAATCGATGTTTCCTAACCCATTTCCACACGGAAATGAAAACACTATTACTTTGAAATCCAATAGAGATGATTCATTGGAACAAAATGTAGAAACTAACTCTAGGAGAATCTCTTTCATAAATAATCAATAGCTTCTTTAGCGTTTAATTAAGCGAAATTCATTTTAAATTTCAGCTTCTGCTAGAGCAGAGTAACTCATTATTGAGAACTCGTTAAACTTGCCATTAGGAGCTCCATTTTATTTAGAAAATTTTTGCCCTCCATCTTATCCCACCTGACTTCTTTAAAGCTTCCACCAAGATTTTCCCATTTTCTTTCTTTGACCAACTGACCGGGGAAAAAATCTTTCCTGGGAGACTGTGCAATCCAGACCTGAATCCCAGATTGCGGGTCACATCGAACGGCTATCATTCTGAAAAAAATTTTACTATTATTAATGCATATTTTGAATTCGAAAGATCCAAAAGAAAACCAATATAAGAATTCGCCATGTGAATTTGATGGTCCGTCCATTATGGCATATTCACGGGAACAAGAGCAATGTTTTGTATCAAATATTCCACAACTTATATGATGTTCTTGTCTCTACCGACAAGTTGCGTTGAAATGAATACTATTTGACAATTGGGATTACTTCAACTTCAACAAAACGATTCGTTAAACTGTTACTTTAAATAGATCGAATAAGGGGATTGTCACCTGTCTCCGGTTGGTGAAGTCAGTAGAATACTGCTGGCGTTACCCAAAGGTTCAACGGAACCCAATCCCAGATGCAAACTGTTTGCTAAAATTTGCCACCCCATACATTTGGCAAGAGCTTGAGCCGCTGTGATTTGATGTTGGTAAATCTGAAATTAGTTGTGTAATTTCGATCAATTACGTCATTTCGATTCGCTACTCAATAGTATGTGAGGAACAAACCTGACAGTATAACAAATCTCGCAGCTCTTGAGGTTCATAAGACATGTGCATAACCCTACCGTCCCTGCAAACACATTTTAATGTTTTCTCTCCAATGTGAACAACCAAAGAGGTTCGACAGACGGTATCGTAGCCATGGGTCATAATGTTTATTTTAACACAAGACTGCGTTGGTGAATTTAACGCGTTCCAGTGGGATACAATTAGGGGATCTTTCATTTCTTTGGCTATCGTGTCAAGGACGTATTCGGTTCGCATTCTCATAAAAAAATGTTGAGCTTGTTGAATGATTTGCTCCAGTAATGTTTGACTGAAAACAATTTCCAATCATTTAGTAAATTTTTTTTGTTAAAACAATAAATTTACATTTCATGTGCTACTTTTCTACCTCTTTGTCATTTCAAGTAGTTCATATCTATCACTAGCCATAGGTCCTGCCAAAATCCTTTTTTTACTAGGTCCAAGTGGTCCTGAACTTGGATGTGGGAAAGGGTGATGTGTATTGTTATGATGAACCTCCCTGAGCAATTGGTGCAGGGAATGTTCTAAGACATGGTCATGTTCTGTTTTCTGAGGTGGTGGGGCATTACTTTTTTTCTCATTCCCTGTACTGTGACACAGTCCAATTATAAGTTGTATTCCAGGTAAAACCTACATATATATAAATGTAAAATAAATTTTAACTGCCAATTAATTTTTGTCATTTTGTCCATACTTACTGTGGCCATAATTTGATTTCCAACTACCATGTGTGGTATTAGCCCTTGCAGTTGAACTGCTTCTTTGGCCAACTGGTTAAATAGCTCTTTGCAAAATAAAACATTTTGGGCTGCTTCTAATTTCTGTTGCCAATGCTGCTCTGGATTTGATGTGGTGGGACCAGTACTAAGAAGATTTATATTGGCACTACATAAATCTTCGTAATCTGAAATGTTCAGGTTTTTCTTAGAATAACAAAATCAGTTATACTGTGCAACTGTGAACACTGCATTCAAGACATCAGAGCACTTTTGACTGAGTAAGGGATAAAAAACAGTTTTGTGGTGGCTATAATTTAACAAAATCTCCATTTCCATTAATATTGATTACAATAATAAAATTAATTCAAACTACAAATATGTTAGGATTAAATTACCTTTTTGACATAGTACTTCAATATATGCAACACCCTGTAATTCACTTGGAACTGTTACCCTCAAGGCAGATGAAGAAGGTTTGGGTATTGTTGACACACTTGGAGATGAAGGTGGGCTACTTGGAGGTTTGTCATCCTCCTCAGCCTTTGTTACTTCAAACATCCCAGCCTGGGCATATTTTGAGCCAGCTGTAAAAATTTTAAACAACTTAATAAAAAGTAATAATGTACATTACACCACTTTAATAGTCAGTTACCAGTTCTATAACTTAAATCTCCAATAATTGAATTAGAGACTTTCTTTAACCTCCAATTTTGTCTTAACCTCAATAGTTCAATATGGAAATCTGGGGATCTATTTCTGTTAAGTTCACTTTGAGAAGCTCTCATTCTCTCTGCCCCTGAAATTAAAACAGAGGCTGCTCCTGTCAATGCTTTTTTCCTAGCATAAATCTGTGCCATTGGCTTGGTCTCAATTGGATCCTGTGGCACTGGGTCCAAAACCATATATTTTTTCTCTTTTGCTATTGTGAGCACATCAGAGAGAACACACACTTCAGTTAATGCATTCCTATAAGTAAATTTTAAAAAAATTATAATTTGGTTTTTGGTTCTGCTTGTTCATGCACAAGACTGCTTAAGTATTCAGACTTACCTCAATTTATTTCTCACTGAATCCCACGGCCATAGTGAAAACTGATAGGCAGGTGGTTCCTTTGCTTCTGTATCTTCTGAACCTTTTGCACTGTCAAAGCCATTTTCCCTTTTAATGCCTCTTGGGTCATCTCTTTTAATACTTTCTTTTCTTTCATCTGCTGATATTTTATTGAAGTCAATTTTTTGGGCAAGTTTGGCAAGGTTTTCTGACATAGAAAGAGGCCTAAATAAAAATAATAAAATTCAGTGGTAGGCAAGTGATATTTTTACATGACGTATAGCATTTAGTAAATGTCGTGTGCGATGTAATACAACCAGCTTCATTAATATACTTTTTTAATTACACGATAAAGGGGAATGATAAATTAAAACTCATGTGTTATTAAATTTCAAGTTCAAGTAAACATTTCAACGTTCGGTTCAACAACAAAAACTTAATTAAAAGTAACACGTAATCGGACAAGGCGAAATTACGAAAAACTTTATTAAACTGCGATAAGAAAACTAACGTTTGATAAATTTCTGTCCCATCGTAAGTTATTTCTTGAATTTGATTTTCAATAGGTGCCTCAACAGAAATATTTATGGAGAACGCCATGTTTGCGTCAACTTAACGTCTCTTGAATCGGAGCAAATCGTGAAATAAATTAAATTTGCTAAAATCAAGATGTCGCCGCGCTTTTCCGTGTAATTTTCAAAATGAACATATATATATATATATATATATATATATATATATATGAATGAATGAATGAATGTACAATTCCATATGAAAGTGAATTTAAAATAAAGAATTATTAATATTTTGAAATATTTTGAAAATGAGGAATTTTTATTATTACAAATGTTTATTGTGATCGATATGTCTGAGTTTGCGCCATCGCCTGGCCAAACACTTTCCGTAGATTTAGATAATGTTTTACGCAACGAAATGGTACAACATTAAATAGTTGTATCACTCGTGTTGAATTATATGCTTAAATCGTTCGGAACCAAGTCAGAGAACGGATTCTAAGTAATTCGTTAAGAATGAATAGCGGAGCAACTTCCGATGATGATGTTACGGCGAAAGACGTGGATTTGACAAATTTGAGAGAAAACACGGCCCAGGAAAATTTAAAGAATATTTTTGATATAGTACGAAACGGGTACGTTTTCGCTTATAACTTTTACTATTTGCATAATTTATACACCACGAGAGTAACGTTTCATTAACAGAGAAGTGTCTGCAGTTGAAAACTTTGTCGAGAATTTCGGATCGGAAGCACTGAAGTCTCGTGATGAATGGGGCTACACGCCGGCCCATTGGGCTGCACTCGATGGAAACATTGAAATTATGAGGTATTTGGTCGAGTGCAATGCTCCTGTTGACTTATCGTGTTTGGGCACGCAGGGACCGAGACCCATCCATTGGGCCTGTAGAAAAGGCCACACGGCCATTGTTCAGCTATTGTTGTCGGTGAGTTCTATAGTCGTACTTTTCAATAGGGTGCTGTTTTGGGGTGACATTTGTATATTTGAACTGTAAGCGAACTGAAATGCGAAACTGATAGAAAAAACCAAAGGAAAGTATAATTACTTTTAAAGAAGCGTTTATTTGAAGTTTACACGTACTCTTACGTAGGCCGGAGTTGCCGTTAATGCAACAGATTTCAAGGGGTTGACACCTTTAATGACAGCATGCATGTTTGGCCGAACCACAACGGCTGCATTTTTACTAGGAATGGGTGCTTTCAATCACCTGACAGATGTTAATGGAGATACGGCTCTTCATTGGGCGGCTTACAAAGGTACTATCATTAAATTATTAATTAATTTTTTATCCTTGTAGTCAATAAAGCATGTACATTGAAACGGCTACTATTGGGATGGGAAAATCGATTTCAATCAATGAAAATTTTTTTATGCCACTTTTTACACTTTTTACTAACATTCTTATAAACAGTTATAGCTATGGTTATACCTCTAAATAAATTATAGGTCACCCAGATCTGATTCGATTACTGATGTATTCTGGCATTGATTTGCAAAAGCCTGACAACTTTGGATCTACTCCTCTTCATCTTGCGTGTTTATCCGGAAACACGCAATGTGTTAAAATTCTCAGTGAAAAAAGTAAGGTTGAGCTGGAGCCTAGAGATAAAAACGGGAAAACGCCACTGGTCCTGGCAAAAAGTCACAGACACAGCGAAATTGTTCAAGTATTAATAACAGAAATGAAGAGAAGAGCAAAATGGGTTCCACCCTTATCTGAAATGTGGTAAGCTCTTTGTGAGAATAATTAAAGGGGGTAGTTTCGCGATTCACGGTTAATCAACCAGCTTGGTAAACACGTGCCTATTTTGGAAGATGAATACTTCGGAATGACTTTACCTTAAAAAGTGGTGGTGTTGACGAGCAGAGGTTCAGGAATCGATCCTATGTAAATGACCATTCAACTTGTATTGTGCACTCCACCATGGAGAACATCAGGCAAAGTTTTCTAACTGTTTGTGACACTCATAAAACCGTTAATATTTACTAGGCGTATGTTTATCTTAAAAACAGACTAAACCTTCGTAGAGAATCACACGTAAACCTTACAGTATTGGTATTGGTTCATCTAACCGGAAGACGGCTTCCATAGTAAATGCGGGTCGAGTGACATGCAAAAGAATGTATTGCCTAACACAGGGACAGTAGGTCACTAAGTATGATTTCATTTATACAGGAGTTTACTGTTCGGAGGAAGTGGAGAATCCAAAGGACCGTTGCTTCTCTTCGTAGGCTCCATTTTGCTGTGGGAATACCCTATGTACTTGTTGAGGGTGAGTTGCTACAAATAAATTTGTCTAATGTTAGCTACGAATGATGATAACTGCTTACAGTGATTTACAGTGTGTACCCATTACCTGGAATCAGATTCGGGGATCTCACTACTGTTTTATTTATTGGAATTTGCTCATGTGGATAAGTTGGATCATAGCAAATAGAAGGGATCCAGGGTATATACCACTGAACACTGATAGTTACTTTACCGCCATAAAGCAGATTCCTTACTTTGACAAGTGGAAAAAAAGGGAAAATGTTTTGTCCAGACTTTGCCACACGTGCAGATGTCTTCGTCCTCTGCGAGCCAAACATTGTCGCATATGCAACAGATGCGTTCGTTATTTCGATCACCACTGTCCATTCATATATAACTGCGTTGGCGTGAAAAACAGGTGATGAAAAACAGACGAAAACAATTAGAAAGTTTATTAGAATTGTAACAATAATATTTTCTTACAGAATGTGGTTTTTTCTGTTTGTCACGAGTGTGGCCTTTAATTGCACGTTTACCATTTACTTTGCTTGTTACTGCGTTGCCATAGATGGTTTCGACATGCTGTACGTTCTAGGCCTTTTAGAATCTCTTGTTTTTTGTGGTTTCGGCTGGATTCTCACATGTACTTCGGTAATAACAATTTATTTAAATTTTTTTCTCCAGTCGCGGTGGCTAACCGAAAATATAAGTCGTTCTGTTATAATTTTATTTTTAGATTTTGCACGCTTGCATGAATCTGACGACCAACGAGATGTTCAACTACAAGAGATACCCGTACTTAAAGGACAAAAAAGGGAAATACTCTAACCCATTTTCTCGGGGACCGTTCGTTAATCTATTCGAATTCTTCTTCTGTGCCCCCGACCCAGGCTACGGAATATTCGATGAGGATTCTACAATTTGAATGATTTTATTGATTTAAATCGGGTACAGTTACAGTGTAACGTTAAGGCTCTGGCTTCTTAACGTGAGCTACCATTAACTTATAAGTAACCCTGTAACGGTTATTCTTAACCGAGACTAAATTCAGAATTTTCGTTTGATAGAGACATTCACTAATGTAATCCTTTCTTAATGAACTCGGAATCCTGGATAGAAATGGATTCACCGCCACGATTGCATCTGAAAGTCAAATAAGAAATATCTTAATAAAAATTGATGTCGGATTACTGAGAGAAGAAAATTCCATTTTTAAAATAGTTTTCCAATTAAAAACACAAAATTCACGGTTAATAATATGACTTTTAAGTAACGGATTCTTAAGCTCGAATATTCGATTCATTCTACTAGGTAACATAACTTAAATTAGTGTATTCAGTAATACAAATAATCTGACAGTTTTATTTCCCAATTCTGGCGTCTTTTGCTGTGTCCTTGCACGTCAGGGCGACCCTCGGAATGGAATTCGGTTCCGAGCACAAATAAATATTTGAGCATTCAAACGTCAATAAGCAGTGACGACCTATGTTGGATCATTCAAACGACGGAACATTGTGTAGGTGCACTTATTGCACTGCCTGGTCCATAAATTTAACAGAACTGTTTCGATTACGTACTTCGCAATGACGAAGAATTTTCGAATACGTAATCCCTCTCTCTGCATTCAGATGTCAAAACTGTAAATCCAATGGCTTTGACCATCTCAACAAATTTTTCTACCGGAGAGTCAGCGTCCTGGTAGAATGGAATATATTGTTCCACGTCCTGAAAGCAAGAGGTTGAAGTGTGACCTATTGTTTCTCTAATATTTCAAGAAAATAAGTACAAAAATATCTGAATGTAATATTTATTCAATACTGTCTAAAACCATTCAACATATTAAATTCCAGGCAAACATTTAATGGTGAAAGTTGTTGAAGAGGAGTGAATGATAGGTACAGATTTGAGTGTTATTATATTTGGTGATTTCGAATTCGTCGAACGGGCCAAACGAGAAGGATAAGCCGCAGAAGGTTGCAGGTCTCTCTCGTCTGAGTGTGCTTACAATTCAAAATAACTTTATTATGGAAATATCGGTTACCTGCATGTAGTCCTTCCAAGGGGTGGTTTTAGATAATGCCCTGTAGAGTGTGAAGATCGGGGATTGTGCAAGGAATGTAAAAAGAGCTTCACCTCCAGGTTTTAGTAATTTGAAAATATTCCTTAAGGCCACTCTGCAAGGAAAATAGACGGATAAGAGCACTAGAAGTAAGTTGCGGTATTTATTTTCAGATCCAAAACTCACTTTTGATTTGTGACCCAGTGAAGACAGTAAAATGAGAAAACTATGTCAAATTCTGGATTTTTTTTATTGTCCAATGGTGATATTCCTTGATAATCAACAATCATGCGGCTGCTCGTCGCAGTTTTTATATTTTCATCGTCAGGTTTTTGTTTTTCCTTCTGATGTGGATTGATATTTTTCGATATTCCTATACTTTTCATTATTTCTCTGGTGATTTGATCAGACTTTTTGGCAATGTCAAACTGAATAAAATTCACATTGAATTGCGAGTGAACATTCCTAGCATGTTTTACCATATCAATTGAAACGTCTAAACCAATCATTTCCTGAAAATCTGAAACGAGGACATTCAGTTTTATAATTTGCTTGCCTGATGACTGTGATCCAAAAGTTTAACAACATTGAATTGTACAAAAAGACGACTCTTGAAGTGAACCGAACCAGAAATACATTTGAAAAGGAAGACTTTCCTGTGAAATGTGTGAAAGCAATGTAAAAATGTTTCGTAAAATGAGAGATTCGTTTTGGACTTTGTTGATTAGTATGATAGAAGGTAGAACAGACAAAAAAGGAAGTTAGTACGGCTTGCTTTTTTATTTCTGAGACGACATTATTACTTAAACTCAATTAATAAAATTCCAAACAATAAATGTCAAATAGATATTCGTACACCACATGTTTATCTTTTGGTCAGACGTCGCCTGGAAGGAAAATCCACGGGTTTTCTTGTCAGTCCCAGGCGTTGACTTTAAATACGGGAAGCCGCGGCGACGGAGTTGAAAAATAATTTCCTTACCTTTTGGAAGTTGAGGAAGAATAATTTCCGTGGTCACTTCACCAGAACCGCAGCCCACATCCAGAATTCTTACATTTCTGCTCCAGTTCAATTTGTCCCGAAATTCCGTTAAAATTTCTTCAGCATCCTTCTTCTGCATGCCGCTGGCTGCCGAGTACAATTCGGCATTTTCCATGGTCGCACCTTCAACAAGTTGTTTCGGATATCGATACTTGACAAGTTTGATTGTCTTCTTTTAAAATCTCTACTCTTTATATCCCCCTACACTTTCTAATTTATTAATTATTAATATTTTGATTCTACACTTGAGATGCATACGAAATCATAACAGGTTATCTCACCGAGCGTTCAAAACATTGTTTCCTTTCGTTTCGTATTTCGTTCGTACTCGTTTGGGTACATCCTCATCTTGTTTTCGGATTTGGTTCAACCCGCGCGACTAGTTGTACAGTAATTTAAGAAACGTACGATCAGAAATAGTTGATCCTATAAAATGATCGTATCCTTATTAAAAGTATCCGTATTTACGGTAAAGAATCAGATGATCTGCCGTAAGGTATTTTTTAATAAAAAATTCAGACTAGTTAACTCTTAAGTTACTAATCATGATGAGTTAGACAATATCAGTATTGACCAGTAACCAGGCCAAAAACTAATAGTTGGAACAAGATGACTGCCACGGGTGATTATCGGTTTTTGCCAGCAGGCAAGGGTCAAAGTCACACAAAGCGGTTACAACGATCTGTTGCTTTGTGCTGATGGAAATTTCTACTATTATTACTATAATTATTATTAAAATGTTTTTTAACCTTTTTTCTTTGATCTGATCTGTTTTGTGTTGGAGTTAATAGTAACTTGACAATGACTTCCTCTCGCGGAGGTCACTTGTGGTGTGACACGATGTCGTGTGTGTGGTGCGTGGAAACTCCTTGATTGTAAATTTAATTCTCCTCTCTCATTTGCTTAAACGACATACCGACTAATTAATAAATACTTACGATCTATTTATAAATATTTGCGATGGTACTTAGGTACAAAGGTACATAAAATTATCTTTTACTTTTTTTTTAATTTTCATAGGATTCTCATCCATTTAACCCAGCAAAACTGAAGCATCTCTTAACATTCATTTTCTGGCAATATAGTAATTCATTAAAATAACTGAAAATATCGTTGAACCCAGATCATTCAGTTATTATTGCTGACACCCCAATTCAATTCTTAATAATACCTTAACATTAATTTAAGCGGTAAATTGTAACAAGAGTTTCCAGAAAGACAACTGTAAATTCTTCATTCTTGGTCTGAGGTGCTCAGCTGGGTGTGATGGAGATGGAGACAGTCAGTCAGGCAGGCAGGCAGCCCAGAGGTAACCTATTCTAATATTTTTACCCCCCCCCCCAGTAAGATGCCTAGTCATCCTCTTTTTGGTTGACCTCGGTCAGGATTTCTTTTCTCTCTCTCTCTCTCCATCCCTCCTCTGACCCGAATATCAGCCGACCAACCTAATTTTTTCTACCACGTAAGAGTCAAATTCTTTCGTTAATACCACTTAATTTTTTTTGTACCATTTTTATAGCATTGAATTTAATGCTCGTGAAGGAACTACCCAGTACGTAACTTGTTATTTGAAATTAACAATTAAAATATATTCAAATAAAAGAATGCAATGTAAAAACTTATTTTATCATATGATACCTACCGTTACAAGAGTAATTACTGAATGAGAACTAATTCATGTGGTGTGAAAAACGAAGTCTTAAGGTAGGTCACGTTAAGGAAGGATTTTGTTAAGCACAGGATCGCACGTGGAATATTACACAGGTTCCTATCAATCCTATGCTCCGTGCGATAGCCTAAGAATTTTTTGTGTCATAACCTAATTTTTGAAGGCGCGCAGATGATCGTTCAGGGCATGTAGTACAACCCCATCAAGTCATTCGACCTTCAACCGGAACTCGAATTCCAATCTCTTCGTGGCATCATCTACAGTGCACCTGAATTATGATGGAAATTTTAACGGATAAATGAATGATAATGTGGTTGATTGTAACTCGTAATTAAGGAACATTTGAAATAAAATATCCGAAAGTTCTGATTTTGCAGGGTGTCAGTTAAAATATAAAAACGTTTTATATAACTAGATCATTTGCTTGAATTTTATTACAATATCAAGTGTACTCTTTACAATCATGTGGAATATTCTAAAATGCTAAAATAACAAGGGAAATTGTTCTAGTGATAGCCGAGTAACGACCTCTGTCGCAGTGACCCGATGAAAATTGCAAAAGAAATGTTGCCAACCGTGAAATCCTGGAAAAGAAAATTGAGATGAGTTGCAGAGGCAGTATCCAGGGCGACCGTCAGAGCTACAGAAGAAGCCGGGAAATCGGGAAATACAATCACAATATGGAACCAAGAAGTTGCTCCATTTTGAACGAAAAGCAGGGGCTCCTCTTTTTTTTGGGAGGGGGGAATTCGACGTAAGAAATGCACTGGCTCATGGAGCAGAGGAATGAAGGAGGAAGAAGTAGGACTTTTCTCCTCTGACTCTCTCTTTTCACTCTCTCCTCTGTCTCTCTATCTTCCTTCATCTTCGATCTCGTCGTCTTTCAGGGCCCACAGATAACAGTAAAATAAATTAATATTTCTAGGCAAACACCTAATGAAAACTTCTGTTGGTCATCTGACTATCACAGACTTTTGCTTCAATTTTGTCTCTTACTTGATAAGAGAAGGAAAAGCGTGGAAAGCGAGGTCGATGTTTCGAAAAGCAACATTTACTCTTTTCATTTTCATGTAACACTGGAATTTCCTATTTTTATTTTATTTTTCCACGTCTGACTGAGTAAAGAAAAAATAAAGGAAAACCCACTTCGAATGCTCGAGGAAGCCTTTCATTTCCTTCTCCTGGCTCCTTCCACGTCTTCCCCTCGGTTTTTACGGGACCGTTCAAGTCGACTGAAGCAGAAGATGACCGGGTCGAACGCCATTTTCAAACGCTTTCATCTCTCTTCCAAGCAATGTTTCATCGCTTTCATATCCATGGCCCAGTAAATCATAAAAAGTTTACTTTGGTTTCGTGAAAACTTATTGGAATCGAGCTTTCTTTATGCTAGTTGAGAAGAAAAGAAACAATAAAAAGTTTCTATAATTAGAATATTTCAATATTTTACGTGCTTCTCTTAATAGGGATAATTTTCTTTTTCTCTTACTTATAAATTATACAAACATCGATTTCCTGAAGTTAATTTTGTCGTCAAGTAACTTAGATGGAAATCGAGATTTTTTACCCGTTTGAAAAGGGTCACTGACAACGAAATATCACTTGAATAATTATATAACCTTTCCAATTTAATTTACATTTGCGCACATACATAATGTACTCAATTAAAGCATTTAAATGAAAAATTAGTTAAATGAAATTGAATAGTCCAATTTGCTGCTTGAGGCGCGACCGGATAATTTTAGAAAAAGAAACTAAAATTAATTTCAATACAAGGTTCATTGAGTACAGGTAGTAATCTGTTTGTTAGTAATCAGAATAAAGCTTTTTTTGATCTATGAGCAGGTGATGAGGTAGAACGAAGTGTTTTCTATTTTTGACGTAAAACAACTATCTTTTATGCCTGATACAAAAATAAATTAATATGGACAAATCAAGTTGGGTTTAGTTCTATTTGACAGAAAAATTTAAAGGTAACACTTGTGCTGAGAAACGAATTACAGTAAAATGCCACAGTTTCCCGGGGAACAATCTACATGGATTTTTAAAAGAAAGAATCTTGCAGCGAAATCAAAATGAAATGCAGGAATATTTAAGAATGGAAGCCGAAGGGCGTTAACTGCGCACAAAGAGACGTAACGAAATTGTCCCTGAGATAGCTGAAATGGAATTTCTATATTTCGAATACATTTCCACTAGTTTCTGTTTGTCTGGGGGGGTGGTTCAACTAACCAATCGCTGAAAATCCTCAGAACATTAAGCCAATCCAGGAATTGCCATTTTCCATTTGCCACCATTGGTCTCACCAGAAAAGAACAAAACGAGAAAAAGGTTGGATTTCCATTGGGGAGGCACTGCAGTCGTAGCCTCCTCCCAGGCATTTCTTTTATTTTCTCCTTTTGATTGCTCAACCTTGCTGAGTGGTAAACACCCTTTAAAATTAATGTTAATTCCACAGCGACTTGAGCTTCAACTGGGCATGCCACCCTTCATTTAAGCGATACGAAATGTCAATTTTTTCTCGGCAACGAGACAACAAAAACGCGTTTCATCTTGAAAAATTGAAATGTTGAAATTTAAATTTCGCTCGATTGAGCGTCAAAAGTAAATGACATAAGCAAAGCATTGAAAAGTCTGGAGTCGGATCAGATCGATCGAGGCTCCAGAATTCCAGTAATGGAAATGGAAAATACATGTTGGCAGCTTCCATTGAAAAGTGTAGCCGCACGAATTCATGTATTTTTCTATTTTTACGACTCTGCCTGTTTTACTTCAACTTTCTGCCAATCGCCATTTTTTTCTGTCTTTTATTTTTTCGTAACCAGAAAATCAGCCGTTAAAGTGACCGATGAATTTGTTTCTCCAATGATGTCCTTTACGTCTATGATAATAGAAATGGACACATTTTGTGAGGAACGCAGCCGTAATGTGAACACAAATTAAAACGGAACTAGAATATAAAATAACAGTTAAGAAGGTAGCCTTTCATACCCGAGCAGTTCCTATTAGAGCCCGACGCCTGTTAATTTGGGACAATCAACTGGAATTAGTGTGCTTTTTCGAAAATGCTTAGAATGTTATAAAATATATTTGAGCCACAATTGGAAGGGGAAACTCGTTCCAAGAAAAAGCAACGTTTTCTTGAACCTGTCACGGTATTTGAGGTAGAAGTTTTCATTTAAGAAGAAGCAGCGTGAGTATGGGGATGCCCAACTGGGGTGAGAGATACGGCACAAGGGCCTGAAGAACGTAAATAAAAAGAAACCGAAGGAATGTAATGTAGGTAGGAGTTCCATTAGAGTAATCCTTTCGCTTTCTTCCAGCTTAACTTTCCATTCTTCGCACCCTGCGGGAAGTTAGAAAAATTTCATACAAAAACACTGAAATTTACTTTCGATTCCTACAACTTAAGAGAATATAAAGGGCCAGAAGTGTAATAATAATAATAATGATGATGATGATGATGATGATAATAATAATAATAATAATAATAGTATTACTAATAATAATATTTAATGGCAACATCTTTTAAGAATAAGAAAAAATAAAAATTTTTTCAATGGTTTAAATAGACACTTAGGGCATTTTGGACATCTCCGTCGACAGCCCAGACCGGGACCGAGAAAAACGAGAAAAATCCTGAAAAAAGGGAAGCAAAAAACAAAGAAATTCATTCCATCTTGTGCGTCTAAGGCGAGAAAGAAGCTTTGAAGATTTGAATTTAAATTATCATATTTTGGTAATAATTCTTCACAACTCAGTCGTCCAGGTGGAATTTATTGCTGGTTTCGTGTTCCTTAATCTTTCCCTGAGTCTTCCTTGCGCCTTCACGAGGTCCTTCGAAGTCCCTCAAATGCCAACTTAGTTTTGCATCACAATAATATTTTTATTGACCTTTTGAGATGATCCATCGTAATTAATAACGATATAAAATGTAGTATAAATCTATGGGAACAAAACGCAGGACAGAAGCATCGGGTACCCTTGGGCAGAAGAGGCAGAAGAAACCTCATTCCCGGGGGGATTCCTCCTCTGGGTTACCTCGGTTTTCACCAACCATGAACCGCCTTTCTCCTGGATTTGGAGGATAAAAGCCTTTTAAGCGATCTGAAATTACGTGTACTGGAGGAGCTCCGAAGGAAAACCGCATAATGTTTTTGGAGAAAATTAAAACAATTTATTATTGATTATCATTTGTAAAATGCGAAACAAAAAGAGAATTTTTGATTGGAAATGTTCCTATTAATAAGAGAATTTTCCTAGAATTTGCAGTAAAATTGTCTACCGTAGGCCTGTGCAACCGAAGTGAAACGCTACATTCATTGCCCCTTCAATTGCACTCTGCAACTAACATCCATCCACATTATTAATAAGTTTTCTTCATACATTAGTTTGTGAAATTTTCTAAAAAAACCATTGAATTTCTTAGTGTGCTTCTAGCGTTCAGTTGTTTCGAATTCGAATTTTGTTGAAAACAAATGTCTCTGAGATGCATACCATTTTTAACGGATTTTTACTAGTAAGAAGCAGATTATTTTAAATATAATTATTTTGTTTCACAATATTAATTAATAAATAAATATTTAACTAACCTGTCTGATGTTGATTCGATCCACATTACATTTATATGTAAGTTTTTGATCCTTTACAAACATTGGTTTCCTTTTTTTTATTCCATTTGAATCGTTCGCTTGTTCTTCAACTGTTTTTTCATTTGTTATCCAACGGTGATTCAATTGTTTAGGAATGCCAAACGATTGGTACGCATTTTGTTTCATGAGCTCACCGAAAACATACGACTCGGCATTTCTAACAATTTTAACGGATTTTCAAATTTTAGGTGAGAATTTAACTCGTGGGAATTTTTGTAAACATGTTTCAACATTGATTTTTAAAACATTTTCAAATTTTAGTGAAAATCTGTAAATTGTAGACCAATATAATCTTATATACATAGTTTTAACATGTTCGGTAGTGTAGTTCAACTCAACATATGTATTCCATTTTGCCATTAATTAATGTTTGATTGAAACAAATATTATTTGAAAATTTTCTTCTAGAATACAAGTTAATTACAATTATCCAGGTGAATTATAATTATAAATTTTGAATAGGTTCTTTAAGGTTCGTTATTTTTTTCGTTTACAGCTGTTTTGATGTGATGAAATATTTAGATTTGAATGTAAATAATATTAGGGAAATTGTTGGGGCCCTGGAGCGGACAAAATCCTGCTTAGTTTCGAGAGTGGCCGAGTGAGGTCGCTCACATGCATTTCCTGACCACGTCCCTAACTTATTTTTATCTTGTGTAATTTTTCACAAGTTAACGACGACCAAAACTATGGTAATTTTCTACTTTACATGCTCTATCCGAATCAATAATTTATCGTAACGAGATCTGGCGCGGAAGAAAACAAGAAATGGAGAAAATCTGCACGAGGGTAAAGACCGTAATTTCTCGTTGAATTTAACTTTTCCTCAGTTTTCTTTTACCCTTTGTCAACACATTTTAATAATAAAGTAACTTAATTGGATGAATGCCTCGGAGCTCATCGAGGCGATGACAAAGTCTGACGCGTTTTTTTGTCTCCATCAACTGAAATTCATTTCGGATAAACGAAATATACACTTTGGGTTTCTGATAATTTCTTGGGTTCTCCTAAGTAGTACCCGTTTGAGAGAGGCAAGTACTAAGAAACCAAAGGAAGTTGTTGCTGTCACGGAATCTAATTGGATACTCACAGTTCAAATGTTTCAAAGTTAGTAAAGAGACATGAAACCCAGGTTGGCCCAGCTGGGCTACATGTGCAGTATGTCAAAGAAAGTTGACGGGTTGTTTCACTCATTCAGTACCTATTGAAATCGACAAAATCAGATGGATAGCAATTTAGATGTACAGGTAAACAGACATCTTGGAATGCAATTTAAATCATTCTGGGATGAATGAAATGAAGCAAGCGGACTCAGCATCGGAGAAGACTGTAAGTCCAACAATGATAGGGTAGAAAAGAATAGAGAAGAAGACCGATGTAGACTGCATCACTTGCTTTCCAGCGTTTTGTCAACTTGAAACGGCTGTTGGCATCGAATGATTTTTGCGAATTTCTCACGTAAGAATTGTTAGGACCCCAAATAATCGTTCCATCAAAGGAGGTCCGACCGGTACGGGATGAAGAGAATGATGCTAAGAAAGAGCAAAGAATGGAATGGCTACCTGTGTTACCTTTTTGAAGAAAAATTCATTTGACGTTGAAGAAGCCCAAGGTTTTGCACGGAACGACGGGCAAGGGGTGGGGCACCTGGGCGAGTTTTCTTCCTCAAAATGTTTTTTAAAT
The DNA here is from genome assembly GCA_037055365.1 of Polyplax serrata. Classification (NCBI taxonomy): domain Eukaryota; kingdom Metazoa; phylum Arthropoda; class Insecta; order Psocodea; family Polyplacidae; genus Polyplax; species Polyplax serrata. The sequence continues at coordinate 170,801 of JAWJWE010000004.1, forward strand.
TATGGAAGTTGTAATCGGACATTGATATTGTCCCGTGTTCCTCAATCAGAGGTGTTGGGAAAAACGATTGTTTTAATAAATGGGAGGAGAAGAATGGAGAATGATGTTTTGTTCGAATGCTTATTCCGACTCAAATATTTTCATTTGCAGATGAGAGTTTTTGATTTAACGGGGCTGATTGGTGCACCTTTCCCTTGGGTTAATTCAAGTTTCAGGTTATCAAATCAACCTATAAAAACACGTAACAAGAATGTAAGAAAAGTACGCGGAAGAAGGAGAGAAAACATTGTGGTGAAAATGCAAAAGGGATGAAACTATAAACGGTGAAAAAGGGAATGACACACGGAATTTGCCCTTTGGATGTTGTTTACGTCGTGAATATTAAAGAGTTTAAGGGATGAAAGGCGGGGGAGGGGGGTTGAAGTGAAATCACGGAACAACAAATATTCACCATGTCATCCTGCGGAAAGGCAGAAATAAATCATACCATATTGTACGGTTACTACAAACGAACATAATTCCGTGCATTTCACATTGCAGAACTTACCTGTGACGAGCTCTCAAGGAGTACGTGCGTGTGGAAAACAGAATTTTTCAGAATTTTTCTGGGTAGAACATTCCGTTTTTCGTCGCCAAAAGAGTAGAACTCCAGAGTTATCTGGTCCAATAACATATTCAGTAAATGTTATCACACTATCAACTTCTACCTGAAGAAGGTGTAAAGTGAAGGTAAAGGTGTTTGTTTCATCTTCACACTTTTGAACGAGAAACACCAGTAAAAGTTCTATTCACGCATCATGGGCGACCAGAAATCATTTAAGTTTTCACTTATTTATGATTTGCTCTTCTACGACTGGTTGTACTGTCATGGGGATCGATTAGATTTCTAATCTTCATTACTTGCCACAAACACCAGTGTTGTTAACCGGACAACAACAATAACTATAACTAAAATAATATTAATAATAATAATAAGGCGCGAAAAAATCTAGACGGTGGGGCAGAAGGAAAGAAAATCCTTCTTAATGTACCAATTTGAGCATTATTTATTATTTTTTTTGTCAGGCAAGTGGTTGGTGAGCCATCTGAATGCAAAGCAGGCTTGCCAATCGTTTAAACAATTTTTTTCTTCCTTTTAAAAGCGTTAAAATTTGTAACTCATCAATAAATAACGGTGAAGTCATAGAGTGAGAGAAAAGAAAGGGAAAATTATTCAAATTAACCTCACTCTTTGAATATTTTGGAGCTTCGTGTCTGTCGTAAAAATTGCCTTTTCCCTCTCTTCTCTCTCTTCGACTTTTAGATTCGAAAACACTGTCTCAACCACTAAAATCAAGATAAATGTCTTCGACAGATTTTCCATACTTTTATTTTTTAAAGAATATTTTACTTTTTTTAACACTTCCATTTAAAATGTTTTTATTGTTTTCAGAGAGCATTCACGTCGTTTGCGTCGTTTTATGGGCAACAAAGTTTATTTTCCGAAAAATCTCAAAGTCGGGAAAATGTGATTTGTCCCTTTCGAATGCATTCCTCTGTACGGAAAAGGAGCTATTGAGAAGCCGACAGACAGGCAAAATGTGTGGAACCGTATGTTAACATGATTAAGTTGGCTAAATAGTTTAAAAAGTTAAATATAAAATAATTTGTTTATCTTTCAAAAAGCTCACACCGTAGCAGAACAATGAAAATGAATTTAATTAAAGAATGTGCACAAGCAGGGAGGGAAAAGGAAGAGAAAGAAGTTCATTTTTTATGAAACGGAAAAGAAAAAGTGGACGCTGGGGAGAAGATGGAAGCGATTTAACACTCTATGACAGATGGCCCTGTTTTACGCTTATCTTCTGGATTTTTTTCTATTGAAAAATGATGAAAGATATTTTTCATCAGTTTTCCAATTTTTTTGCTCTATTTTTGTTTTTATTATTTTCAACCCTCTGCTGCTCTCGTTCCCGTGTTTTTAGCCTCGAAAAATACGAATTTCAAAAACAAGTCTTTTAATCATCATTTTATTCTCCTTACCGTTAGCTGCTTGATTACACCGTTACACTTATAATTACAACGAGGAACACATCTTAATAAATTATTAGTGATGTTTGTGTATAACGTTTCATACAACATTTGTAACCGCAGTCAATGAATAAAAACAATTTCGAGTGGCTTTCCCTGGCTCCTCCGTTTATTTACCTGTTGTTGCTAGTATCGCGTTCTTTACAATGTTTACAGATCATACAGGGGCAGGACACGGACGTATGAATGGAAACGTCATGAACGGTAAAAAAGAGAATGCTGGAATTGAAACTGTTGAATAAGCTATCATCTACACAGTTTTCCGTACGGAAAATTTTAGACGAATAAAGAAACACTAATGATTGGTTAAAAATGCGCTAAGTTGGAGAAATAAAAGGAGCGAACGAGTAGTCCGAAACAAATTTTAATGAATTTTATTCAAATGAAGTCTTTTGCATAGGAAAGGAAACTGAGAAACAAATAGCAACAAGCTAAGTAGACTCCTCTTGGACATTTTTACCATTTGGTCATTTCAAACTTGAAAAGTTTGACAGAAAGGTTCGAGTGATTGCCTTTAACTTGGAAATTGCTTCATTTGAGATTCTTCACTTCCTGTTTAGCTTTTTTAAAGTAAATTTGTTTGAAACGACCTTCAGAATCATTTGATGTTTGACGTTTCCACAAATAAACAGAGGCATCACTCTCAGGTCACGTGCTCATCAAAGGGAATACATCGAATGTAAAATTCTGATCAGCGGACTCGCTCACAACACTCTTCACTTACATTTACATCTTACACAACTTTACATTTACTCAGTTATTATGTTCCGTTTTTTAGGACAAGGCGGTTACAGTGCACCATAGTGAGAAATAAGAAAGTGTAACTGACGGTCAGAGAGAAATGACAAGAACCCGACAACTACGAAAGGTAAAAGATTTGAAAAATTAAGTACAATAAAACGAGAAAGAATAGCAAAATAAGGAAAAGGGAAAGGGAAAGGGTCACAATCCCAGTGGGATTCGAGTTTGAATTAATTTACGTGATGAACACATCGAATGCTTTGCATATCTCATCAAGACAGCAGTAGGTTTGCAGTTGACTTGTCAAAGAGCATTCCCAGCCCGTGCATTTCTCGCTATCAAAAAGTAATTTGTTTTTTCTTTTTTTGAATTAAAGGAAATGTTTTCAGTGCTTGGTTTGCGTCCATACAGTGTAAGCAATAGAAAATCTCATGTGGCAATTACTGAGACAAAATTATTAAAAAATGACCAATTTGGTCATCATCCTCTTTTTAGACTGACATCTGCTATTGGTTTGAAAGTATTGTTCAATAATAACTGGGACAGCGAACAAAATATTTTTAACCAAACACTGATCCTTGACTAACATCAAAAGCACGAAGCAAAATTAAAGGTTTTGGATCTAAACTAGACGCCAAACTAAATTCTTTTGGTTTGACCATTTTCGAGTGTCTATCTTCGTTTCCTCTCCTCTTAATTTGACACCACTGCTTTCCTGAAAGCAATTCAACTGAAAACTCCTCTTCTACTTCTTCTCATTCTCTGCCTCTAACTTTTCACCTCTCTCAAAAAGAAAAAGCCACCTGAGCTTCTAATTTCTGCACTTTCCTTTCACCTGCCTGTGACTGTGGTTTCCTCCTTTTAATTGAGAAAATGAGGAGACACAATTTTGGTATAAGACATCACACCCCTAGTATTCAAGGGCAAGAAGACTCAACTCGTTTCTCATTGCTAGGTAATAAAGTATGTATAGATCTCAAGCTAAGTGTATACCAAGACAAATGTTTTTAATTCGCCAGGAATTTCTATTGAATTCCCAAAACAAAGGCCCTTATACCTCCGAGTTAACAAAACCAGTCACATATACACAATCAAAATATTATTATGGGCGATTATCAGATTATCTAGCAAGGAAGGTGACAAATGAAATGAGACAAAATAAAGGTCTTAATTAATTTTCAAAATGTAATTGAATTTAATATGTTAAATGTGTGTTACACACACACACACACACACTCGTGTGTTTTATTTCAGCCGCTGAGATACACGGAGATAGTGTAAAATTATTTAATGTTTATCCAAAGTGTATTCTCATATTTCAGAGATGACTACAAATAATCACAAAACTAGAATAAAAAAAGGTTTGGGTTAAATAAAAGACAAAGGCAAGAGACGAAATAGAAGGATTTGGAGGCGAACGATTTAACCGAGTAGGAATAACTAAAATCTATAGAAGCGATCCATCACGAGGAGAGATGGATCCAACTAATTAATAAACCACAATTTGTGTTGTTTTCTTGTTTTTCTCTTCCGCTGGGTGAGAAGGCAATTTGTCTCTCGATTCGATTTTTGCTTTGGTTTTCAGTGGGAAAAAACCTTGTGCACAGTGGACTGAGTAGAGACAACTTACCTTTGAATTCTTTAAAATTGTGAACAGTTCTAATCAAGTGTAAAAGAAAGTAAATAAATAAATAAATACTCGTTTATGTGACAGCAGGGGGCAACAGAAAAAATGATCTGCAAGAGAGGAAAATGGAAAATTTGTATTTTCCCCCAAGAAAGGCAAAGTTTAAAAATGCATTTCACGGTCAATTTGTCATTTATTTAAATTAGAAATCATAAAGTTGGTCGACTGCTTCCATTTCATCCATTTTCTTCTTGCAGGATGAAATGGGATGCTGGGGGTGCGTTTGAAAGTGTCCACTTGAGAACTGCCCCGGAAGTGTAAAATTTTATAAAGCGGGAAACACCGGGAGGAGAGGGGGAACACGGAAACGGGAAAAACGGGGAGTTCAGCATGTTGTCCTCATGGAAAACAAGTGACATTTTTCTATTGACCTCAGCAAGAAAAAATAAATTCATTTTAAATGATTTCTTCCGAGTGAGTTAACTCTTCAACAGACGTGGTGACAATTGACATCGGCCCTAGTGGTGTACTTTTTTTTTTTGTAACGTATTTATTTTGTATGAACTATCATGATATTTTAATGGAATCTTCTTACGGTTTATTGTCTAATTTATTTTGTCATTTTGACGCAAGTTCCTTTGGTTCAATTTCAGGTGAGAGGATTCACGTTCGCCAGACATGCTGATTTCCGTTTCGATTTTATACTTTGCACAGCTGTGGAAAATTATTTGTTTCGAACGCAGTTTAACACGGTTTATTTATTTATTATTCGTTAAAATTGCTTGAATTCAATAAGCCGGCAAGTACGCGTGGGTCTGACAAAAATCTTGTTAAAAACGTCCACGCCCGGTACATTGAATGACCGATTTTTTTAAACAACAAAAGAAAATAAAAGTGAAGAATCGAGTAGATGTGGGATGTTGAGAAGATGAAAAATAATGTAATAAAAAGCGACAGGAAGAAAAGGAAGGAAAAAGAAACTTGGAGGTTCTCACTTTGTTTTATTAAAGCCCAAAGGAAAGGGCCTTTAATAAACCTTTTGAAAAACGTAAAATAAGAAGAATAAAAAATTAATGTGTTTTTGGGAGGATTTAGTTTCAGAACGCTCTTCGGTATTATTTTACAATAAATTAAAACGAGTAAATAATTAGAGTCAAGGGTCAAACAAAGTCGCTTCAGTCTAACTCGGTTCAGTCTAACTTCAATTTTGGCGACACAATTTTCTATCATGGATGATAGTGAGAAATTTTGGGTTATGTGGATAGATACACAGAATAGAATACCAAAAAATATCTTAAACGGCCAAAGGATTCGAACTCTTCGGTTCGACCAAATTTTTAAGAAATACTTTTTTCCATTTCTTACATTTCATTTTCCAATTACTTGAACCAGTTAAAAAACATTTTGCTAAAATTCAAGTAGAAATTGAAGAGTTAGATTTTTATTGAAAACAAAAAATGGGATTCAGTTAGATTGAAAAGTATTGACAGGTGACAGGAAGGTGAAACAAAGTCAAATGATGGAAAAGGCGAAATAGGCATAGAATTGAATGGAACGAGGCCGGACGGTTCAAAATAACCCGACCAAAACTGAAAAACGCCGATATGGGCGGTATGTTCTATTAATCTACGTTTTTACTATGAATTTCCAAAAATTTCCATTTCGGTTGGTCCCTTTCAGTAATATAATTTTTTTTGGTTATTTTTATCCGTTGCAGTAAATGACCGTTTTGATCGATCGCTTCTTCGACTCTGAAGGACCACCAAACGGCATGAAAGATCGTTGAGTGATTTTCGATAATGAAATCTCGTTTCATTATTTTCGAAAACTTTCAAAGAATGAAAATAATAAATCTTGAATCGGGGTTTCGTATTGAAAGCAATTAAAAAAAAGAAAAACATTTCTTGTGTTTAACTTGCGACCGGATTGTCAAAAGTCAAATTTCAGGATTTTACTGAAAATGGAAATGGCGGATTTCGGTTGAGGAGAGACAAACTGAAACCTGACATATTTCTTAAATTCAGGAGTAATTTAAAATTTAAAAAAAAAACAGCAAACCAATGGATGAAGAACCGAAAGGTTATTTTCAGCAATAAAATCCAGTGTTGGGTAAAATCCAGTGAGTTAATAGACGTATGCCAATAATTGGATTTTATTTCCCATCAAAATGTTTCGACCTTTTAAATCCCTGGTTAAACGCCCGCTTCGAGTTTCCTTTTTTCATTTCGACTTTTTCCTTCTGGTTATTTCTAGAATCTCGATTGAACCACTTCTGTTTGATTTTTATATCGGCTCGGTAGTTTTCAGAAAACCCTCTTCCTACCAGGACGGCAGATAATCGAGTTCGATAAATCTAGAATAAAATTTTGATGGACAAAATTTAATTGCAACAAAGTGAAAATTGAACAGCCGAACCATCTCTAGTGTCTGACGGCAAAGCAACTTTAACATAATCGCTAAACTAGGGTTTCTTATCAACGACCAAATGTTTTACTTATTTATCCGGTTGTGTTGTGTTTCTCGTAACATTATTCATACAACGTGTAGACTGTAGCACTTGTTGTTGTGAAGAGAACCTGGTTTGTCCGTGCACTTTTGTAACGCATCTTTACAAAATTAATTTGTTTCCCTTGGTCGAGTGGAAACATGGCAATGAGTTCGATAAAAAAATTGCAAAATGTTTCTCTTTTTACTTGTTTTCTCCTAGCCAATTTCCTTGGTCGACTACCTTTCTCAGATAACCGTTCAGAAATAAATTCTGACTTATGGCCACGGGACACGCAACCGTGAAATAAAATCTTTCATTGTTTTTCTTTGTTCACATGACACGACCAAATGTCGTTTCACTGTGATAGAAGATGAAGTAACTGACATACGATGGGAGAGGAGTTTGAATAACACCAATTGAAGATGATTACAAATACAATAACAAGTACAGCTGATGCTCTTAATCACACTGGAGCAAGCGGTGAGTAAATTAAGAAGCAAATTATTAGAATGTGTTGGGTCATTTAATTATTCGTTCACTGATTAGAAACATTCCCTTAAATAAAAATTAACACATTCAGATAGTGATCGAAGTTTCCATTTGACCATAATTTGAGTAAATACCTAGTTGCAGTTGAAACTCTTTCGGTTACACCCCGGGTGTCGCCAAGGTGAGGATGGTGAAATAAGTAAAGTGTTGGTGTCACAAAGGAAAGAGAAATTTCAAACCGTGAAATATATAATGCAATTTGATTTATTTACAAGATTATTTATCAATAAATGGTGGAAACGTTCAGATCTGTTAGCAGAAAGTGACAAAAGTCAAGAGCCAAGGCAGAAGGTGGCAGGCTAAGACATTTTTCTAAACGACGGGTGTCAACGCTGGCTCTGATGAATGAGGCCCCGCTTCCTCTGTAATTACTTCATGAATTTAATTAAGGACATAATTAAATTTACGGTTGCATGATTTTCATAGTGTTTCTTTGTGTTATTCTTTCTGTTGTTTCTACGAAACGAACCTAACCAAATTTCGATATGGCGGAAAGCAAAATAAAAAATAATATTATATATACTATACAGATGTGGGAGTAGGAGTGTTACAAGTGATTTTAACGATTCAGTATCATTCATTTCATTCAATACCCAGCCCGAGGAAATCTACGTAAAAATAGAGAGTGTTTGCGATACTCGATGACCGTATTGCAGTTCATTCGATGTCGAAGAAAATGTTCTATTGAGCCTGGTGGCGAGAGCAGTAGTCTCGTTTTTATTCAAAAACTTTGTGGCTGAGTGTCTTGTTTCATTCATGAAAACTTCAGTTTCTTCAAAAATGCCCAGCTTTTATAGTACAGAAATCTGTCTGTAAGAGAAACGTAGTTGACATTGGGGCAACTAGAAAATAGGGGTAGAGTTAGGAGCCAGAAAGAAAATAATAAGTGTCTGCTTTGGAAGTTTCACTCTATTGTGCACACATTTCACCCTGTTTCACCTGTTCGCGTTGGCCGCATATCGAGGATCAATCGATACAATGAATACAAAATTATTGTACATTTGAACTTTGAGTCGAGCATCAAGTTTTGAAGAATTCTGGGAATTACAACATTAAAAGTGTTTTGATTTCCAAGTGACACGGCAAAAACAAGGTGGTTACTTTGTTGGGGCAATACATTTACGATTGCCTACATATTATTGAGCGGAATGTTCTCAAGCTTGAGGAATAATCAAACATGAACAACCGGTCACTATTAATCACGACCCGAAAGAAAATTCATGTATTAAAATTTGATGTAAAAAAAATAATGGTTTGAGGTAGAAATTGTTTCAGGATTCGATTCAATCAATTCAAAAGGAGAAAAATTATAAAACTGAGAGTCAGGCAATAAAAATAATTATATACTTGTTTTTATATTAAAATAATAACAATGTGTAATGCACTTGGAAAGGGTTCCGCGCAAATGAGGACGTGTCGAGGCGTTGAACGTGCCTACATAAGCCCTTGTTATGCGGAAGCGAACCTGTACCCCTGCACTTCAAAACTGGCCTACGGTATATTGAGTTTCTCACCGACTTACGACTTTATTGCATGGAAAGTTTGGAAATAATTTGAAAACGTTTTTAGGCGCGAACGTCGCCCAAAAACGTCCTCACATTCATTTCTGCTTCTTCGCCTTCCTCTTTTTGGTTTTTCCTCTCATTCTCCTCCTACTCCTCCTTCTCCCTCAGCCAAAGTCCCCTCTTTTTCATCTGCCCAAAGCCATCGGCAGCCGCCTCATTTGAATTAAAAACCGTGGACATCTTGCGGACCGTCGGCTCACAGCAGAAAAATCCACTCAGGGTTGTTTGGATTTTCAATAATTTCTTAGAAAATTTCAGATAAGAGAAAGGAACTTTTCCTCCCCATGTGATTGTCTTATACTTATACCAGCAGGAGTGTTCAAATGTTTAAATAACCGAATGCATGAAAAGATGGCACGTGAAATTGGAACCGGAGAAGTTAGACCATAAAAATTATCGTGCATGACAATGTCAATTCTTGTTATTGATGTGATTCTAAATCATCTGAAGGAGTAAAAGGACCGAGATTTATCGCATCAAACGTTAAATGGGTACCGATAGAAATTACCCCAACCTTGAATTACCCGTAAACGAAAAATACACAATTCGAAAATCCTGAAAATAAATCGAACACAAAAAAACAACTTCATTACTTCTGGACGCAAACCTGAAATTAAAGTCTGCCGTCGCCCGACTACCCTTCTCCCTCGTCCGTCTCACTCCCATTATAAATGCACATCAATCATTTTTACCTGCTTAAAGATGATTCCTTTTAACATAATTAAACGGAATTAAAACCTGAAATTTTTTCAATAAATTCTAATTCGATCCGACTAGACTGGAGCCTCGTCACATAGCCGAATGATTTACACAATGGAACTTGTGTGTGTACCTTATTTTATCCCTCCTTTCCTCTCGTCTCTCGTCTTTCTCTCTCTCTCTCTCTCTCTCTCTCTCCCTCCCTCCCTGCCCCCATCACACCCACGGGCTCCTTGCCGTTTCAGTTGATTTTATGAAGAATTGCCTTCAGTACCTGGATATTTGATTACCTGTACGAATATTACTTCCGACGCTTCGCTTATGACAATTCACTCTTTCGTAGAATTCTAGTCGATCAAATGTTTCACGTCTCCCTTTTTCACTTTAATGAAATTCAAAATGGTGGACACCTCCTTTTCGGGGTTTCCATATCAAGATGACGATTTTTGTTGTAAAAGTTATTATAATTATGATTATGACTTTGATTATAGTAGTTCGAATTCAGATAATTTTTTTTAGGCGTGTTGAATTGCTTCTCTCACCTTTTACCCTTCCTCCCTACTACCTTTATATTTTTCTCTTCTTGTGCCCGTCTTCAGTTAAATGCCCGCGTGAAAAACAAAAATACTTTGCTTATTTCATATCAACAAGAAATTAATCCACGTCCACTTGTTTTTAAAAGGAGAGATTCAATCAATTGATTTTCATCGTGGAGACTAGCCGCTCGACCGTGGACACGTGCAGCCCGAAAGTGACAATGCAACTTTCCTCAATTTCCAAATGAATTATCCGAACGTTTCCACTTTCGTTTGCTGACTGGTGAGCAATGAAGCAAACTGTAATAACTTGGTGCGGCTGGTGTATGTCAACACGAGGTTCCATTGGACGAACGAGAGAGAATGTTCTGTTGTAGCAACTGCTCACGGATTGATCACAGTCAACATGTTGATTGTTGACGTAATGATGTTTCACTATTATTTCAGGTTGACATAAATTTTTTTCTCTACTCATGTTATACCGAATGGGCCATTAGTTCCTGCTTTTACCTTGTTTTCGCCCCTTGCTGCTCCCACACTAAGCCAAATAAATTTGACCGGAATCCAATCAGCTTCTTATTTAACGAGTTTAGCCAAGTCATCACAGAAACATTGGAAATTTTATTTGCTTGAAGAGGCGAGAAAGTTGGGAAGAAGAAGGTCATAATAAGAAAATGTAAGAAAATCCAGAATGAAATCTCCCGGAAGAAGCTACAGCCACCTTGGAAAGCTTATTATCCATGTAAATTACCTCTCGGGGTTCCTCTTCGTGCTTTATCTGTCCCTGTGAAATTGTGTCCGGTTTTAAACTTCTAATGCGTTCCTGTCTCTGATGTGTCTCTCTGATCCAGCACAAATATCCCTCTTATTTTATAAATTTAATTTCTGTTTTTCTCACCTTGAATTTAAATAATAAAAAGGAACAATAGGAAAGGGAAAACGTTGAAGGAGACCCAATAAAAATTTTGACTGTTCGTGATGTAATAGAAATTTTATTTAAGGTAAAATTTTATTTAAATCACTCGATAACCGGATAATGCGTTTTGCGTTGCGTTTTGTATACCTGGGAAGAGGGGGTTAGGGATACTCTTGTCATTATGTGGGACATTTGTGCCTGACAATACCTGAACTTTTTCAGGTCAATCTACCGATCGTCAAGTAGAAAACTGAAGTTGATCTCAACTGGTCATGGAAAGACATCGTCCCTCTCGCCTTAGTCTTATCAACAAGATATTTCAACTTACACAATCAATAGATGGAACGTTGAACAATCTTTTCAATCGTTTCCGCCACGCATATTTAAAAAAGTTATTTCTATATTGAAAAACATTTCTCTAAACAAAGTCCACCTGTAAAATTCGCGTTAACTTTACTTTTTATACTGTTTAATACTTCTAAAAATTAGCGACACGTATAACATGCATTTTAAAATGTATTATTTATTTTTTGTATTTTTCCATTATAATCTGCTGGAAGTGTAAAGTGTTCTAGTAGTTGATACATCTATTCTAGAATGACTTTATTTTTTTTTATTTACCTTATGGCGTATTTTTCTCATCGACACCTTAAATATTATTATTATTATTATTATTATTATTATTAAGTATCTTATTAGAAAAGAAAAGATTTATGTGAAAGCTACCTGCATCGATGAGCCTTTCGTATTCCTCAAGTTAAACTTGTTGGATTATTACACTTTCCTTAAATAGAAATTTCTTACTTTTATTTCTTACTTATTTTTGTGAATGAAAAAATAAAATTTTTGCAGTGGCATATTAAGTATTAGATGTTCGTGGACAGATAGCCAACAATGTTTGTAGTACGTAACAACGGAAATGAATTGCAATGAACATTCACCCCACAGCCTGGCAGGTTCATTTCAAGGCAGACTTATTTACCTAGCATGGTGCCGATGATGTCGTTTTGTCTGAAAAATTAGAAATTCACTAGATCGATAGAATCACAAATTGGGCCTTTCACCTCAGCCATTTTTTCCTCCTGCGGAACCAACAGGAATACGCCCACATTAAACGCTTTTTATTTCAATGAGCCTCGAGCGAAATCCCAGAGCCACTGCAACATTATTATTTCTTTGTTTTACATATTTGAATTTTGTACTTAACATTCGATTTCAGATAAGGGGTGTTGGATAACCGCCAGCACGAGAAAGACAGCGATAAAAATTGTACTCTAAAATATACAGATAATATTTACATGTATATATATGTACAAAATTATTCATAGTAAAAATTTATTAATTATAAGAACAGAATATTTAAATTTTCGGACTAATGTCACGGGGTCGTGTATTTTGAGCACGAATTAAAACCTAAAGTAAAACGTACAATTTGACGCGTAAAGTTCGTCGTTCGCTACTAGCGCACGATACACCCACTCCATTCTAAATATTCATATATATATGAATATATATATATATTGATACACTATTTACCAAACAGACACATGTGTATACATTTATTAAGGTGATGTATACGTGATATTCGTTCATTTGCCTAAGCTGTTCCTTTTTAGTTGTATTTGATCAACTTCAAGCAGGGGGACGAGGAAGATTCTGGGGAGGGGACTCCTCCTGATTAGGAAAACTAATTTTTATCAGTTCCTGAAACTATTACACGACACACAATAATTTTAAAACGGTAAAGTAACATACGTTTTGTTGTGTTGACGAAAGTTCGGTAACTGGGAGTAATTTCTTTACAAAAACGTTTTGACAAATCCGCAATTGGAGCCCTTTCATCGATGATTTGAATTTCATTTTGCCGCTTGTCTATTTTTAATGAAGGCAGACGACGAAAATGATAATAAACTCAATGAAATATGATTATGCAAAACGAACTGTTCCGCTGGTTCAAAGCTTAAGTTGCACTCGTAAATAAAACTGAATTCTTGTAGTAACCAGTTCTAGATTCTGAAACAGACAAGAGAAAAACAAAAGTGGAACAATATCAACTACAAATTATTACATCCACTAAATCGGTATTTGTCGAAATACGATTTAGAATGAATGTTAAGTGAATTTCTACCGTTTCTAGATGAAATTTATTTCACGATTAATATGTAAACTCATTTTCAGATATATTTAATTATTATCACATGGTAAGTGTAATTGCCTTTTTCCAGAAGAGGCATGCTGTACATAGATGAACTGCACTACGCTAGTTGTATTATTATTTGCTCGGCATATTTACATTGGGAAAAGTCAAAATTGCAAATGAAATGCATTGCTCTTTCTGAGTTCACCTCTGTATTTTTCTGTTGAATAAAAAAATTACTTGCTGACTGTGAGGGATGTTGAGGGAAATGGCGTTGGGCCGAATTGCGTGAAACTAGTTCTCTAGCGATCAATCATGTCAGAATTCAAAAATCGCCTCCTGCCTCTGACAGCTCCTGTCCCCTTGATTTAATGCCAAAGGAAACTTTTCAGCGAGGAAACCAACGTAACGGAAACGTTCAATTCTCTCGTCTACCGTTGTAGTTCGGTTGGTCCCGCGAGAAGAAGCCTTGTCAGTCAGTCAATCAATCAGTCGTTCATCCAGATACCCGATTGAGTTCGTCATTGTTTTAACAAAGGAAGGAACTTCACCTTTTAGCTGGGCAAATGTGGTAACCTACAAAATCCCATTCCAAATTAAAACTCAGGTAATCAGACATTTAGATAATGAATTTGATTACACGTTACAAAGGTTGATTTATTATATTTCACCAAAATGTTTTCATTTCCTTCGTTTTTCTTATACTTTTGAAATGTGAGATTTTATTTTTTCCCTTTTGCTGAAATTACATTAATGATTGCTTTTATTGATTTTAAAATCTCAAGGCGTGGAGCGATCGGCCAAACAAAACTTTTCTTCTCTTTTCAACTAAAATCTCACTCACCAGATGAAAAATTCAAAAAGACAGTGACGGTGTTTTTTGGCCTCAAATGAGGAAAATAACGGGAATAATTATATTTTGAAATTTAATAGTTTTAAATTTAATTGTTTCCGTGCCAATGTTATAGCAAAATATACGTTTTCCGTAGGCAGATGAACCGGAAAAATGAATTCTTTCGTTCCAGTTCTTCATATGCATAAGAAGTCTTCTAAGGATTTTCTTAGGGATGATCCGCCATCAATCATTCGTTTTTGACAGACCATCCCTTAACGTATCCAATTTTCTACCACGGTATGTGTTTTTAATAAAATATCGCGGCAAGACAAAATGAAAACGTCTTTTTTGCTTGCTTGCCCTAAACCTGTGAAAGCTGCTTCCCTTTTTGTTTTACATGAATAAACAAAACAGCAAAAACTACAACGACAGAACACTTTGATTAGGTACTATTGAAACTCGATTTAATTGTCACGTGGCGCAACAAAATTTTTCGAAAGGACAACAAAATCTAAGGGATGTACTTACCCTTGAAGACTTTCTTGTTGTCGGCCTCGACAAGTGAGACTTAACAATTAGAAATCTACCATTTCGTATTTCTATTGTTATCCAACATGTTACATGTTAAGAAATTCTTGAATAGGAAAGGACCAGCCAGAGCCCAACATTGTGCAGGACCGCTGCATACGTTACCGTTGTAATGTTGCGGTACAGCAAGTACCCAGTTACCCGAATTCAAATTGTGACAAGACAATTACAGCGTTTGAGTGTGTCTATTTGTTCGAGAGCACATTGCCTTTCGGCTAAAGAGCTGAACGGTGAACCGATCATAAAAAATACTCACCCTGAAGTGGAGATTTAACATCCCGGTCCACTTGCTGCTGTTGCCTAGCTTTCCTTTCCAGTTCGAATTCCTGAACCAATGATTCTGTAACAACAAAGGAATACATTTAACTTTTCCGAAAAGAAGAATTTTTGAGTGTCCATTCAACATTTGACTCTTAACACGGGAATATTATTGTAGTTAACGCGGAGGTCAAATTATTAAGGCACTGAAGATTTGTTTGAACAGCGGTAACCGGAAAAGTTGTGTGATATTCTCAATGGAATTGTATAAACAAAGAGAAGGAGCATAAAGGAATAAAGGAATAAAAGGATAAAGGGATGATAACCGCAGTTTTAAGAATTAAAAAATGTGTACGACTATGCTGGCAGTATGTTATATGGGAGGAATTCCTAGTTTTAGATGGAAGAAGGTCGAGGGAAACGATGAAGGCTGATATTCTCATATAAGTCAGTTAGGCCCGAGGCTGAATGGTGCGAGGGGTAAAAAACACAAAGGCAAATGCACCCCGAGGATGGGGGATGGAATTTAAAGATCCACTTTCTTATTAAATTTTATTGAACACGGGAGAAAATCGACTGCAGCAGAAGTTGCTCAGTTTAAAATCGTTTGTAAGAATCGTCTCGTTGGTTTCTTTGTACAAACGCATGCTCCATCAAAAAACATGTTTATTTTCTATGAAACGTAAAAGTAATAAATAGGTGCAACAATTAGTTAATTGACACCTACGAATGAAAAAATTATGCTTTATATTATATAAGCGTTCACTCTGATTAATCCCTAAAATCGTTATCAAAAATTTCATTTTTACTATATGATGAAAACATGTTCACAAAAGGGAATTAGGTTGTGAAGTGTGGCGGAATTAAACCGAGCGTAAAGTAAAAGATGCTGATGTTTGCTGGGCGTCGTGTGAGGTGGCCGTGACGGCCAGAAACCCATCAATAGAGAGACCATACCGAAACGGCAAATCACCGTGCCTTGAAGACAAATAAATTCAGGTACGGAAGCGTTAAATTATCAACAATGATAAAACGATACTTTGGAAGTTCGATTAATTCTCTCGACGTATCATCCCTGTTTACATCTAACGTCAATCTGTTTCTTTTTTGTAATTCTTACAAGCAATCCGTTGACAACCCGATGGATGAGATGAAACACCTGTCTTAATTAATGAGAGCGTTTGGGGTGCTTATCAAAACGGGTGCAAAATCACAAAAAAAATCTCGAAATCGATACTAAGGATACGGAAAGAAGACCAGACCAAAAGGAGCCCGATTAAGAAGAGGATTCCCCACGTATGAAGAAAAACTAGGAGCAGAACAAGAATGCGATAAGTAAAATGCAGTTGACACAGATCGAAACTGTTCCTAAGTGCTCTGGTATTACTACTAGTGAGTAAAAGCAAACGGAAAAGGTCAAATTCAAAGGACGGCATTAAAAGTGGAGGTAAAAAAATTAAGAAGTTGTAGCTCAGAATAGATTAAAGACCTTAATTCGGTCCTGAAGGGATGAACAAAGATCATCTGCATGCATCGTAGAAATAATAGGGAAAAAAAAATAATTTCATGAGTCTTGTTTGAATGGGTCTCCAAAATGAAGTTTGAAGAATAAGTTAACGTTTGAAAAAATGCCCCGAAGAAAAATGGAAATATAAAAACACGAGTAAATCCACCCTCAAAGCCACCCTTAAAAACCACCCCTTGGTTCGTACCCGTGTACAGCCCCCTGTGAGTAATTTAAAATAGCTTTAACGAAATCATTTCATCCTTATGATTCACAAACGACGAAAAGAAAATTTAAATATTTGACGCTTTTCTTTAATTCTTGTTTCTCTTCAAGCACGTAAATAAGTTAATAAATATATAAATATATAAATAAATACTCCTATGAAAATGTGGTTTTTTTTTTTTTTTTTTTGATTCTTTCCTCAATGGTTCTCCGGGAGTATACAATTTTGGCAAGTTTACTTGCTGATCAAAATGAATGAGAAGTTTTGTCATTGTGTTCTTCGAAACCAACGTTGTTCGCGTACTCACAAGTACTGGGAAAGTAACAGGCGGTTCGTTAAGTGAAACTTCGAATTGAGTAAAGATAGATGACAAGAAGCTTAGGCGGAAGGTCAAGAAATTTGTAAGAGATTTTCCATCTTTATTAAATACGCGTCATTAGGCCCCATTTCGGGGTTTCCTGGTGAAACCCATTTGGGGAAATCTCAACAAGAAACTTGTTTCCACTTCCGCCGTTTCCATATTGTTTCCTTTCTCGTTGGAGATTAGCGTTGCCCATCCGAAAGTTCCCATTCCCCTTCTATTCAATCATTATTAGGAAAGTGATTAAATATTTAAAGTTAAAACAACTATGGATCTACCTTGTGGTTTCTTCATTTATTGTTTGAATGAGAATATTAAGTTATTAAATTTGCGTTCCCTTTGGTGTCAATGTCAGAAAATTACTCGTGTAAATCGAGACCACTCAATTAAATTCAAACAAATTAAACTCAAAAAATCAAACAAAAACAAATAAAAATATGAATTCACTCCTCGACTGATTTATGTAATTTATGTATATGCAATTAATTCGGTTTCAGGGAGAATACACACGTCTGCCTAACGTTTTTGAGTTTATGCCTCCATGAATACCTTTTGAAAGAAGGACAAATTTCTTTTGAGATCCATCGAGAGTAACAACTTGTAACTGCTTCCATGTAAAATGAAAAGTATTCAAGGACAAGGTATAAATATATTTAATTTCGGTAGCAATATATGCAAATTTGTATTTAATATTAATAAAACTCGGTGGGAGATAATGTGCTCAGTGCCAAGGATTATTCAATTTCATGCTCCGCTTCTTCTCATAAAAAACGCTTTTTTCTTTAGTGTTGCACTCGGCTTTCTGCCATCCGCCGTTACCTTTTTTGCCTTTCTTAACAATTTATCTCCTCCCTTAGTTTCTTTGACATGATAAGTTAAGTTATTACTTACTTACCTGCCTCGCGTAACAGTAAGTACAAACTTTCCACTTTCCACATTTTATTGAGATTCTTCATTTTGCTACTCCTTCGGTTATTCTTTGCTCTTTTCCCTACTAAATATTTTATTCAATCTCAGAGAATGTTTTCCTAACATGTGTGGTAGTTTGGCTTTCGTTTATTCAAAACAATGGTAACAGGTAGGTGACGACATGACATGAGAGTATAAAAGGGTCATCATTACGGTTGGTCGAGGGTTCATATCACGTGAAACAAGAATAGAGGAGATAGATGGATAGATGGATAGATAGATAAATAGATAGATAGCGAGAGAGAGAGACAGAGAGAGAGAGAGAGAGAGAGAGGGGAGCATAGATGAGGAAAGGATGAAACCCGCAACATAAAGGAAAGTTTTTCCAAAGTTTGAGGACTGAAATCTCCCAGGAAGGAAGGAAGGAAGGTTAAAGAAGAAACCCCATCTGTCCCGTCCTACTAGAAGTGGCCAACCCATCCTAATCCTTAACTTCCTACTCTAATCTAAAATGAATTGATAATTAGTTTTGAATATTGCGGGTTACGCTTAACGAACTAAGCTTTCCTCAAAAGCTCAATGGCATTCACCGGCAGCCTCCAAACTCGGATGGCTTAATATTTGATTTCAAGAGGACTTCCACAGCCCACTTTCTATAGGGAAACCAAACACCGGAAATTATTATATTCCGCCTTTCGAGAGATGGTGCCTTTCCTTAGTCCCGGAGATAGAGAACGTTACCTTGAGCTTCTGTCTGACCAGCCAAAATTATGTTTGGCAATTTCTTATTCGACAAATTGTAAAGGACTCTTGGATCATTCTATTCAATGTGATAACGTGTCTATTTCTCGATTCAATAGTGAAAATAGACGAGTGTTTGGAGTCAGTGGGTCAACTCATCAATGTTAAGTCATCTCTTTGAAATAGTGAGAGAAAATAAGCGGTCGAATCCAAGTAGAAATTGAAAAAAATGTTTACGGATGAGAACAGCGGTGTCGAGAATAGGGGAAAAACGGTTCAATGGTCTCTGACGCAATTTATGTGTTTACATAGTTAGTAACACAAACAACACTCGAATTAAAAATTAATAGTTTGTAAAATTAACATAAAAAAGTGTCCGGAAATTTTTACCTGAATAGTTTTGCCAAAAAGTACCAGAATTCATGATGTCCAGTCCAGAATAGGACCACTGCTTGTCATTAGAAGCATCTCTGTCCCTGTCCCTCTCTCTGGTGTCTGCTGTCTGAGATCTGGGGTAAGGACTTTCGGACCGATCTTTGCTCTGGGACGACAGCCGTTCGCGACTTTTCTCATCGTTTGCTGCTGCAGAACTCGCAGCATTCTCTGTAATTCATAAATTATCTAGGTCTTAATTAAGCAACTTCTGTGGTCTAACTGCTGTCAGAGGGAGACAACGTCAATTTCTCGGGGCAGTGCGGAGAAAATGTAAATGACGTTGCTGTGAAAATGTTCTCAAGCACCGAAATTTAGGCCTACATCGTTTCTAATTGTTTAAAAATATTCTCTCAATTGTTTTTTACATACATACGTACATGCATAATGTGACACAATCATTGAATGCCATTTTAACGGGTATTCACATTAAGTGTAAGATTCACTTACCATTTATAATTCTTAAAGCTTCAGCCGGATTGTTTGACGTTTTTATGGCTTCTTCTAACCGAGATCGACGTTTCATTTCTAGTTCCAGTTGTTCCTGCAGTCGACGCCTTGCTTTTCTTTCTTTCTTCAATCTCTTTTGGTAAAGAACTGCAATGAAAAGAAACAAAATTTTTTATTGTAATCATCTTTCTCATTTTACCTGCATTTATCCTTCTAATCGCTTATTATTATTATCGCACCTCAGACGGTTTCGTAATATGAATTTAAAAATGTGTATCACACTATATAAATTTTGCCGTCGATATTCGAGCATTATCAAATTAATATTATTAGAAACATGTGTCCTTGTTTGTTTTCAGTTCAACAGGAGCACGCTGTATACGTATAGCATACATTGCTACTCTTGTTCCATACATTAGATAAGCGTACCAGTGATATGTCAACTAGTTTTAATTACACGGACCGGAAGGCGTAAAAATAATCGAAACCTTTTTTACGAGTCCCACGACGTAATGGGAAAATAGTGATTAAAGTAGAGCATTTACGATCCATCGTCGTCATCATCTTCATCATCGCAATCAACAATGATTGACCATTACCAGAATAGCTATTACTCTGGCTGGTTGACTCGAACCCCGTCCTCTCAATTACCTTTGGTTTAGTCCCTTACAACTTAAGAGCGCCCCTTCGTTTTCGTTTGTCAGAAGCAACGTTTGGAATTTAAAAACAATAACTGTATTAATTTTCTTTTAAGTGTTTCATACGATAGGAAAATATTTGTTATGGGTTGAACTAGAGATTTGTAATGAATGTCACTAAGGCCAGTGTCACAGTAGTTAGAAACCTTTTGGTATGCTTAATAACATAGCAGAATAGTCTAGCTGTTAAGCCCCGTTGAGCATTACAAGGTGGATGTTCGGATTATGGGTGTAATCGTCTGACCGGATTATACTGACCATTCTGCCTAATCCTGTTTTGTCTCAAATTGCCTTCTCGAATTCTCATCACAAAACTCAAAACGAAAAATTTAATTCTTTAACAGGTTTTTTAATTGTTAAAGGTCATGACAATCATGGCATGATGACAGTGTCGGTGAACTAACACGAGAACACAAGACATCACATCGAATGATGAAAGGCGTTTGGCTTTGAAATTCATCGTGAAATTCATGAGGTCGAATATGACAGAAATTAAGTTTTACCGTATCCATGTCAATCAGAAGGTAAAAAAAAGAAACGGATAAAATTAGTTTGCGACAAAGTTTCGTTAACCCAAACGGAGTCACACGTTGAGCGTAATTTGTCAAACAGGTGCCGAGGTGACCAAGCAAGGAAAATAAAAAGTTTAAAAAAATCCGAAATTGGGTGCGCAATGCGACAGGAACAAAAACAATTTCAATTTACAAACTCGGCAAATGTGAGGAGGGCGTACTTAAAAAACTGATGAGATGAAGTAGGCTAAGGCAGATTTTGTCGGCAACTACTAAACTGGCCAAATAAATGAATAAAGTCAATTTGGAGTTGTTGAATTTAGCGAGTTGGTGTGACGACAAACTCTCCAGGTGTCCAACGGAGAAGAAGACGAAAAATTTCACATTTTATTTTTTACTTGATTTTAGGTCCTGGTCAAAGTCATTCTTCTTGAAAGTAGCCGTCATTCTGACTAAAACACGTCTTCATGATAAATGAGATGAAAGATGAAAAAATCGCGGCTGTTAAAGATTCGTTCGTCTTTCTGTTGCCTTTCAATAGCCGCTCGTAACCTTACGCTCGAGTCATAACATATTTGATTTTCGGTTTTATGGCTCGACATTTCGTATTTCTCTCATGAAAAGTTTTCTCAAATTGATGTCATAAAAGAAGAAAGAGTAAGAGAAAAAAATTTAACAACTATCATTTGGCCACCCCAACTTTCAGCAGCATCTTCTTCAGATCATGCCTGATGACGACTTTCTAAATCGGAAAATACCAAATGAAAACTCGGCTTGACTTCCTCTAACGTGCGTGCCCCCCTGCCCTCCCCCTGAGGGTGAGTCAGAGAGTTTCGGCCACGAGACATCAACATTTCATTGAAATCTGTCTTCAGATAGGGTTTTCTTAAAAAAAAAAAAAAAAAAAAAAAAAGACCTGAAACCTGTCTGGTTGCAGTTGTACTTTTATGATCAAAACCTATTTCAAGCCATGGAAACCAAGTAAGTTTTTTTGAAAATCATTCTAAATGTGTGTGTCATTCGAATTCGGTGAAGAGATACGGAGATTCAGAGATTGAAAGGAAACGTCTCTCTCTCTCTCTCTCTCTCTCACTTTCTTTCCTTATACTATCAATAATTTTCTTTTGATTTCTTTCTCCTCTTACTGTACAGGATGAGAGAAAAAGTGAGAAAGACTTTCTCGTGTGAAAACAATCTCGGTAAAGATCCAATAACTATAAATCGAAAGTTATTAAATATTATTGTAGGAGATAAAACATTGGAAACATAAAAGGCGAAGGGTGGCCAACGTTTTTTTTTTTATCAGTGACGTCCATACAAAAATGTATCGTAAAAGACAGGGCAAAGTGAGGGTTGCCAGAGCACGGCAGGATGGGATAAGGTGGAGGAGGTCAATGGGAGAGGGTGTCAAATTCTCACGGTCAAAACTCACCAATTTCTAGTCAATAGAATTTTATTAGCCGAAAAGAAAAAAGAGAAGGAAGGTGAAAGGACCTTTGGTCATCGATCCCATCCAAATTGATGTTAGCAGTAAGGAATCATCTTACAAAATCTATCGAATCTAAGATTGAAATTTACTGTACTGAATATCAATTTTGTACAATCAATGTAATATTTACTAATTATATGCAGTTGCTAAGAATCAGAAAAAGAAACAAAGGGAAAAGTACAGTTGTACTTTTTGAGGAAAATAGACTTGAACATTTCTTTTGTTTTGTAACAGACGAGAAACACTGAAATACCTTAGGGGAAAACCATAAAAAAGGGAATAAATTTAAAAAGAATAAAAAAAGATTTATGAAGGCAAAATACGTGTGGTACTATTATTATTATTATTATTATTATTATTATTATTATTATTATTATTATTATTATTATTATTACCATGATATGAATACATTATTTTTTCTTACTTTTTCCAGTTGCCCGGCCTGAGGGACTTTTCCTACCGGATTTCAGTCAGAGTTAAATGACTCTCGAAATGCATTCACTACTTTCACATGACGACCTGTTGAGGGGTAGTTTTGCCTGTTCCCCTCAATTTGGTCAAGCATATGTGAAAATGAATGAAACCGAATAGAAGAAATCAACAATACAGAGTCAACATAGCCCACGTGACTGGTAAAGAGCAATGTGAAACAAAGATGTGACGATCAGGTTGAAAAACCAGAAGGACGGGTACCCGCCGATGCAGCTGTTTTATTACAATCTTTAACTATTCGAAAATATCCATTAATAAATCAATATTTTCATTAATTTTTTGTCCCACTTCCATCAATCAATGGATTCGATGGATCGATCGATCCTTCGTTCCATCGACCGATCGATTTCGTTTCGATCGTTTCCCCCTGGTCTCTGCTACTCGTCTCTTCAGACCCGTCTTCATGTTCCCGACTGAGTCCCATATATATATATATATATAAAAAATGATTCAAAATGGACGAAAAAAATTGTGTTACCTTCGGCGTAATTATCAGTTTTAATATATTTTAATAAAGCGAAATTCTCATTCAGGTGGCCGTTACATCCGCAACATAAATTGATGAATTTGAATTCATTCTGGTTCCTCACCTCCCATTAAATTCTCCTTTTCAGTTTTTGAACAATAATCATTTTTTTGTTTTATTACTAACTATTATTTAAAAAATGGTTCGTGCTATTCAGTGGTCGTCTTTTTTGGAAAAAACGTGACGACCTGCCATCGTTGACAAGGAAAATTAAACGAAAAGACAAGAAGCAAGTGAATTGAACTGTGGAAGTCGAGTCGACACTCGCCTTTTTGCATTAATAATAATAAGAAAAACTTTCTTTTCGATTATTTTGTTCTCATTCTTCTAGAGCTAAATACTGTTGTCTTACTCTGGTAAAGCTTCAGTTTGTACTTCCGTTTTCCGTTTACCTCACTTCCCATCACCGAAAATAATAAGTTTCAGTCACGTTCTTCTTCTTCTTCAATTACCATTCACCTGATTGAAAAATAATCGCTTCGTTTGTTTACTTAATTCCAAATATTTCCGACCCCATTCCCATCGAGCTGGTTTTCCTGTCGCCAAAGTTAAAATTCCAAATGTTGAAAACCTCTTTGTTAGTCGCTCGTCGGTTTGTTTTAAATATTATAGAATACTAAGGTGTTTTTGTTGGCTCAGATTTTACGAGTGTTGGTTTCATCAAATGAATGAGACGAAATACGATTTTATATATATATATATATTATATATATATATATATATAATTTATCTATCTCTAACCCGATCAGCTAGAGACACTAGTAAGAAATTAGTCGTGAGAGCAAAGAGCAGTCGAGAGACGCTTTCATAATTAGCATTTTAACGAAAGGCTAATTTGTATCGACGATCGCAGGACAACCGAGTTAATCTTTATAACACGATTTTACCCTCCACAATGTTTTCCTGTCTTATTAATTGCAAAACACGTAGATCCCGACAGAAGGTTCTAATAGCAATTCTGCGAGAAAGGAGCACATGGGACCTGCTAAGACGATGGTTCCCCACGCTAAAAACTTCTCAGCATAAGTTTTAATGCTTAATGACAAACGAGTTTACCTTAAGTCGATGGCCATGTGTTCCCTTCGATACCCGAAATGAATGTTAATTTGATTTTGCCCTCGGAAAACAAGAGGCCATCGCCCGGATGGATCATTCAATAAAACACAGGATTACTTCTCTCTATTTTCCTACTTCTCAGACAATCATAAAATGGTCCCTAATTACGGATTCATCATTTCCAGCATCTGATGCTCGAACACCGAAGGATACGTTTGGAATCGAAAGTGTCACATTTCACAGAAGTGAAAAACAAAAGACCAACGGCAACGGGAGGATACCAGTTAAGAAAAAATTAAGGGAACGGGGGTGTGAACCCAGGGGTTGAAGATGAGCTTCTTTGAGTGATGTTTCTGCTGCTGTTTCTGCCGCTGATGGAAAAGCAGAAGCTCAGTCGCACAAATTACATTTATCCTGGCATTTTGATTAACGACCAAAATATTTAATGACGATTTTTTTACTTAACAAAAAATTAATAATTGTTGGAATGATTGATTTTGGTCGTTCCTTTTTTATCTCAACATTTTTTTTGTTTCCCAGTGGAGCTTTAGAGTTTTCTGATAAATCGCGTGCAAGGGGAAAATACTTGACTGTTTCTGATCTCTTTTTAATCTTATTCCTGCTTTCCCGGAATATCGATCGCGAACCAAGTTTATTTTTTTCATTTTAAATCAAAATGAAACCCAATGTGGGACCAAGCTAACCAATCGATTTACAACCGTCTCAAGGTGTCCGGCTTTGGTCTCATCCTAAGAAAGGTGCGTTGCAAAAGGAAGTTGCGCGAAGTTGGACTTTCCCGTGCCTTACCTGTACTCTTCCGTACTCATCTTGATGTTGGTGTTCACTAAAATTTAAAGAACAGATAAGCCGTCCACGGGACGCCTAAAGGTTTCTGCAGGAACAAACATTAATCTATAAATCTCCTTTTTCCGAAAAAGAGAGCAGGCCGGGCCTTAATGGGTGGAGGAATTAACCAAGTTTCCATTAAGGGAAACCCATTTGAATTATTTTCCTAAGCGGAATAAAATAATATCAATTAAAAGGGTAGATGGGCTTAGTGCAAGCAAC
Organism: Polyplax serrata; assembly: GCA_037055365.1. NCBI lineage: Eukaryota > Metazoa > Arthropoda > Insecta > Psocodea > Polyplacidae > Polyplax > Polyplax serrata. The sequence continues at coordinate 196,274 of JAWJWE010000004.1, forward strand.
GGAGGTGGCAGTGGTGATGTAGGAGTTGTAGGACTAAAAGGAACACAAGAACTAGGAGAAGACGAAGATGAAGATGGGATTGGAATGAAGAAAGAGGTAGTTGGGTGTTTATTATTATTACAAGAATCTTTAGAAAGTCTTTAAATTCAATTTAAGACGGATTCAACCCTTTCCAAAAAAAGAGGTCGTTCGAGGGGGTTGTTAAAAGACTTAGCTCGGGGTTGAAGTGACTCTCTCTGCACATTCTTCTAATATCGGCCCCCGGGGGAAAAAGTGTTCAGAAACCTCGTTTCCGCTCGGTGAAAGCGTTAACAGGGTTACTCATAATGGAAATAGAAGACTAAGGGATGCCTGATGGGCGACGATGGGCTTAGATTAATCCTTCACATCGGCCCGAGTCTTATTGTTGCAGAAATGTAACGCTAATTTACATGGGTGTGACCCCCTCCTTGGCAAACTCAAACAGCTTTCCTCTGCTAGCCAACTTCTTCTTCATTTGACTCCTAGACTGAGACCATTGTCTTTCTCTCAACATCTTTTTCTTTCCAACCCAAACCCTACCATTCCTTCCTATTCTTTTACACCTCGTTAAATATTAAGTTGCTTCGGTGAGCAAAGGAAATTCTAATTACACATGTTTGGATTTGTGTATTGTGCGGTTTTCTGGCCCTGAAACAGGGGTGCGTCCCTAAATAAATTGACAACACGAACAAGAATCCTCTCCAAACCAAGAAATTTTGTTACTTTTTTCTACCTTATTGTTACCTTATTGTTTTTTAAATTCTTTACCCTAACAACTAATTACTGACCGTATGGAATGTACGGTGACTGGTACCAACTTTTTACAGATGTACACGGACGCAAGAAGACGTCTAATAATTGGAATTACTCTTAACTAGTAATCCTGGAAATGCACATACGGTACACGAGGAACAGGTTTGAACCACAACCTTCGGAAAATGGCAAATATGCTGCTTCCATGGTCCGGGTTCAAACAAAAGCCTCTCCCATCTTTGGAACTTCTCATTCTTTGTGTTCTTTCGAAAGATTCTATGGTTTTGTTTGTCCCTTGTAACGTCCCAACCGACATTTTCTAATTCAAAAATTTGTGGTTTGTCGAAACCTTTCGTCGTCTCATCGCTTCCTACCTCAGAGGTCACCCACCATTATCGGGAGTCATTCCTTCGGAAAGAATTCGTTCCCGGCAAAAGGATGTTTTGCCTTTCTCCTCAGGAAAGCGAAATCGATAGGGTTTGGGGTCACCACTTGACCCAGCCGAAGGAATTCTTCGGTTTTGTTTTTTCACCTGCGTTTTGAATAACGAAAATGTGTTTTTGAGATTCCTAAGTGGTGAGCACTCGTCGCACAGTGAACATTCATCGTAAGCTCGTGTACACAGAAATAGGGAGAGGCGTCACAGTTATTGAAGATTCTTTAAAACGGATAAAACGTAGGAGGATGAAAAGGTTACGTCATTAATATGCAAGAAAGAGGTTGAAAGGGTAAGCACGGAGATGGCGGACGAAGATAGTGGAACCTTTGTAAATAGAAAAACATTATTTCTTAGTTATTGTTTTGGGGTCCCGTTTGTAATTCGAATTTAAAGGATCATTTCGACTGATGACTTGATCATTCAATACAGGGGGTGGAAAGGGGATGGAATATTATTGAGAATTTCCCACGACCACGGGTGTTTTTCGAAATCCAAGACTCTAAAATATTTTTGTTGCACAGTTAGGTACATATCTAACACTATTATGACAATGAGTAAATATAAAAAAAAATAATCTTGCTTTTTCTTTACACCATATCCGATCGATATCAATATTGTGATTCTGGTAACATTCATGTGAGTATCGTTCTCATACATTCACTTACACGTGTAAATTGTGTTCCTGGTTGGCAAACCGTTTGCATTTTCCAACTAGCAGATTTCCTCGGTCGAAAAGGCTAAAAATGATCAAATCGGCTGACGGCTACTTCCCACACCTCGAAACGCAACAGCACAAAATTTATCCGACCGAAAGCGAATTACACAGCATGTTGGACTTGGGGGTATCTTTGAGTAGTCAAAAGCTAACGGAAACGGAGTTTTCCTTTGTTTTTCAAACTTCTCTTATTCACGGTTAATTAATTAATGATAATAAAAAAATATCCCAACTCGTTCGGCCGTTGTCTAAATTTGCCTTTGGTGAGATTCATTTTTTAAATGCCAGCAAAAGAGGAAGAAAAGGCAGGAAGAAAATCATTGGCGCGAAAATTTATTTTGTCAGAGTTTTTAGGAGGAACACGCAGAACGTGATGCATCTCAACAATATTCATTATTTGTAAATTCATCCAAATGATTAAAAAAAAGAAAAAAAAAACAAATAGACATCCGCAATGTACAACTTAGGCAAAACTACTAATATTAGTTCTAAGTCCAAAAATAAAAAAAGGAACAAATATAATAATTTTCATATTTGAAAATTGAGTGTTCGACACAACTGCTCATTGACGAACACTCAAACTCTACTTTGTGGTTCTTGTTGCCTTCTGATTTTTCTTGCAGAGCAATAAATAAAGTGAGTTGAACTTGTTAACTTAACAGGTCACGCAGATGAAACCGAATGAAAAATTTTTCCTCCTGGGCACGTTTTAGTAAAACTTCGTTTGGCATATTTCACCACTTTCAAGAACAAGAATCTCTCTGATGGCTGCTGCTCTACCTGACTTTGCCACTCCACATATGGAATGTCATCCTAGATTTTTGTTCATCTATTACCTCACTGTTTCACTGCCAAAAAAATTCCACAAGGAAATCAAATTAACGTCTTCAAATATCAAATATTTGAGATGTGTTAAATTCTTGGTCAGATGAGAGCCATGAAATTGCCACCCCTAAAATTGTGACATCGTCAATGAAACGCAACACACGTTTTCTTCACGAAATCGCAGAGGTTCATCGAACTGCATAGGTGTGTGTGTGTGTGTGTGTGTGTGTGTGTGTCTGTCTGTCACAGATGAATTTCAACATTCCAAGGCGTAACAAGGGTTGCTCAAATAGTCATAGTAAGGTACCAACGGTTACCAAGTAGATGTTGCGTGCGAGAGACAAACGGAAAACAACGACGGGCATAGGTTAAAGATTCATCAACCTATTAATGTTGTGTAAAATAAATTCATCAATTTTTATGTCACATGTGGCAAAAAAGTTTGTGAATTTTAGTTAAGGAGGTCAAAATGACAATTCAAAATAACAATTCGAATATCCAATTACAGCTAATTAGGCCCCAAGAGTGGCGTATAAATCACAGACAAAGACAGGACCATCAATTGGCATCACGTTCCCCGCAGATCCTGATGGGGATGATCGTGAAACTCGAGATGTCATTATCAATGAGTGTCCTAATTAAAATGGCCACCATCCGATAGAGAGAATTCTCATTTTGCCACACGGTATGTGTACGAATAAGAGTGGAAATACGAGCAGGACAAATAAAATGAAAGAACCCAACTGGAGGTCTTGTTCTTAAACGCTGATTTTTATGCACGACAGTGGAATATAAAAGAGTAAAATGGATTTAAAGAATATTTTATTAAAAATATACGTACGTGTTTACATGTGTGCGAAGGTTTCCTTTTGTCTGACGGGCACATTCGCGTTTCAAATATAACGACAAGCCATTGTGTTCTTGAAATATATGATTTTTAATATGGGATTTACCTTTGGAACTCCTCCTTTCTCAAATATTCATTTTTAACAAAAAGAAATGAAATCCTTTTTACTTCCTGCGATTATCCAGTGGCTTGGTTGAAACCTCATGCAAACCACTTTGTTCTTAATACTTTTAATTTTACATCTCATCCTTGTGGTTTTACCAGACTGGCATAAAGCACAAGAGCCATTTTTCAATTGCATACTACTCATGCAGCGAGACTATTCACCGTTGGTGGTAGGTTCAGGTACTTGCTACCCCTGCATCACCGCCATCCCATTAAATGTGAGTCTTTATATTCTCTGCGTGAGAGGTTTTCTCTAGCCGAGGTATTGTCATCATTAAATATGTAATAGAAAAAGGTTTCATTTTTATTGTTATTCGATTATCGTGTTCTCTAACAAATTTCTCACCCGATTTTAAAGCTCTGGGATTTTGGAAGCGGGAAATAAATGAAAAGCAAAACGGGAAGTTTTCCCGTAGGATTCCGGCTTTTCTTAAGTAGCAACTTTATTTGGCATTTTCTTCAGTTTTGATTTCAAAGGTCACATCGACTCCTTTGGAAAAGGCAAGAATGAAATAAATAAACAAAAGTCAGAAATGGCTGTTGCCCTTTGAAGAATTTCGAACGTTAAAACGCAAGAGATTTTTCTTGGCGGGTTCCGAGCTACAGGGCGCCCGGTTTGAGTTTTCCTTCTCTCTCACACTCGTACGACACCTGCTGCACTCTCTCTCTCTTTCTTTCTCTCACTCTCGATGGCCTTAGTTGCCTTACCACCCTTTGCTGCCTTTCCTTTACTAAATTGCGTTCCTTTCTTTCTTTCTTACTGTTGATTGCCCTTCCCCATGCGACACTCTCAGCAGTCTTCATCGGTGTCCCCGTGAGGACACCTTTAACTACTGAAATCGGTTTCTTCATTTTATTCCTTTGTTCTCGAGAATAATAAAGGATAATGCATTATTAAAGGAGAAGAATAAAGGAATTGTAACCTTTAGCGGAGTTAGATTAGCTCGATCTAGACAGATCGTTGGAGGATCTTTCTCGATCCTTCACATTTTCTTAACCATCCTTCGGGAGTGTGTGTGTGCACAATTCTTGTTGTTCACTTTCATCATTTTGGCACATCTCCTCTTTCCGCACTGAAAATGTTTTTCTCTTCTTCTTGGTTGGTATTAGTAACTTTTCCTGATGCTTGCGCGATATTTCTCTTTGTTTGTTTGCGGATGTAATATTCCATTTCTTACATACGACTTTCGACTTGTTCAAGTTGGAACATTTGAGTCGAGCAATAAAGTTAGCAGCAATAAAATAGGACTGATCTGGAATAAACTAGGGTTACCACCGCTGGACTTTTCTAACTTTTATTTTGCTCGCTCTGGAGAATTCTCCAAGGACCTGATGAACATTTCACTGTTTATTGTCCTCGCCATCCTGCTAATTTGATACCGAATTCAATTTTCAATCTTTCTTAATTGAATATCAAATACGCTGGCCCATCGCAAACCATTCATTTTCTGTTGGGCTTGATGATTTGTGACGCATTATTTAATGTTCGGTTTTGTTTTCTATTCGGAGATTTTATAATCACGCTGAACCAAAATATTAATTGAAAATATCTAACTTACCTCTAGTTTTCTGCTCGTCCACCAACTGACGTTCCAGGCTATCCTTCATTTCCCGTTCTCGGAGAACGTCCATTTTTAATTCAGCTGGAAAAGAAAACATTAAAATGAATTAGTCTTAATGATGAAATCGATCAATTTGTCAATCTAAGATAAAATCGGAAGATAAGCCTAATAATAATATGTTTGTACGTTGAATATTTTGATCTGAGAATGTCGGACATTGTCACGTAAGAGAGCTGAACTCTCATAGCTGAGCTGAGTAAAGGACAGGTTTACTCGCATTCAATAATATCTGTCACTGACGAAAAAACCATGTCATTCGATTCTTTATTTTCTTAGAGCAAAAAGGACCACCTATTTTTTTGTGTAATTACATAGCAACGGATCAAAAATCACCCTCCTTCAATGTCAAATGGCTTTGATTGATTTTCCATCACACACAAACACACACACACACACAATGAATTCATCACCACTCTACTTTTCTTCACTCTTTTTAAGCCTTTTTGTCGTTACGCCGTGTTCCGAAATTTTTCTTTTTTGATTTATGATTGATCGGTTGATGGTTGAAAGCGAGAAAGGAGAGAAAAGTCTATTTTGTTATGCCTTCTGTGGAAAAAGGATCAACTAGAAGGCTAATGCTTATTTAAGTAGTTCGATCTCGGCTCTACACGATTGCTCACCCTATTTTTTAGGGTAATTGGTTAAATACAAATTAGGAAAAGTAGAGAAGGACTCTACTCGGCGAGAGGTATACATCGTGTAGAGATCTGCGGTGGAAGGCGAAAGGATCGATCACACGAAAGCAGTTGAGTCAAACGAGTGAAAGGAAAGTAAGAAAGAAAGAAGAAGAACAACAAGAGGGAAAATAAGATTAAAAAGGAAAAAGTCATCCCGGGGCCAAAAGCGTTTTTCAATTCTTATGTAAATTTTAACTCTAATATTTTAGTTTTACCCGATTTTAAGTTGAGGGAAAGACTGAAGGATGAGAGTTAAGGCATATCATTCAACTCCCTCACGAGATGTTTCATTTCCTGCCCGCAAACGTAATTGAACGACTCGTAACAAGGCAAATTGCCTTTTCTATTCCTCTAATATTCATCGTTTTCTCTTATTGTTATTTATTTATTTATTATACATTACGTGGACCAAATATGATTACATCGTTTTTTTTTTCATTTTTCTTCCGTGTCATATTTTGCAGACTGTGTCGACTGTGTACGTATATCTCTATGAATTTGAAATGGATTTCTGGTTTTCGTATTGGATAGAAAATTCTTTCTTTCGATAGCAAAACAAGTCACGCTCATTATTCTGCAAGAGTGTGTGTGTGTGTGTGTGTGTGTGTGTGTGTGTGTGTGTGTGTGGGAGAGAGAAAAAGGCAAATCTTTTGGGGGAAAGTATCAGAGTCTGAGATAAAAAGGTTAGGAGAGGATAAGAAAGGCGGTAGTTTGTTTTATTTGCATTATATTTCCGCAAGAGCAAGATACAAGTAGTAGAATGAGAAGAAGGATGATCCTTCCTTTTTAGTTTTGCCTTCTATCCATGGATTTCATTTTTTCTTACTTTTTTAAAACAATATTATTCTTTCATCGCGGTGAAGCCGCGTCGAGATAAGTTCAAGTGCGTGTCATTGCATTTCCACCCGAGAAAGAATAAATAAAACAGAAAGCGAATAATTTTTTATTCTCCTTCCACAACTATGGCAGAAATTTTCCCGTTCGACTGCGACTCAGGAAGAAATGAAAGAGATAATAAAAATAAATTTTACAGGGAAAGAGAATGAGAATGAGAAAAGCACTTGGTGATTCGATGCTTCTAACGTGAATTTTTAATATCGACAAAAACGGTTTTCCACAACGGAAATTGTCACCTCAATTTCACTCCCTTAGGAAATGCCAAAAGACATTTTCACACAGACAGACGCACAGAACTGAACCTGCCATTTTTAGTTGGAATTAACGGTGAGTGAGTGAGTGAGACAGAGAGAGAGAGAGAGAGAGAGAGAGAGAGAGACTTTCTTTCAGACCTGGCTGGATGGCTGATTGAACGTGATCAATGGGATGGACGACAGGATGAAAACTCTTGATTTTCCTTAAACGGGATTTACTTAGGTATTTACTTGGCGCCATTTTATCGATCAACAAACGGAATTAGACCAATTTAAATTGTAGCGGAATTTTGGTCTGTGAAAAGATGATTAATAATTAACGATTATTGAAGTGAGTCGAAAGGTCTCATTCGGCTGAAACAAGCGACAAATTAGTCACAAATATCCCTAATAAGATGTATTATTGGCATCGTCTGAGGAAGCAGAATATAATTCAATGAAGCACACCTTCCGTTCACCTCTTTCTTTAAAATTATTTACTTTTGTGAGTAAATCAGACGCTAGACCAGCGATGATCACAAGAGCTGACAAGATGAAAGAAAAGGTTGGTTAAATCCCCTGCTGTTGCCGTTGGACAAAATAAGGATAGTTTGAAACATCAATTATCAAAGATTCACGACGAGCCACTCGTATCCCATCCTGAATTCATGGACCGCGCACCTTTAACGTTCGCATATTTAGAAAAGAACACGTAGAAATAGAAATGGGTTTAAAAATTTTTAATATTGAAGGAATTCGGACAGTCTGTGTCTAAGACTCACGCTTAGATCGGAACTAAGTTCCACGGTATTATGTCACATTACTATTTTCTTGTTTTCTCAAAAAGTTGTCCGCCTCTTTTTACTGCGCCAATAAATTTTTTATTTCTGTAATTTACTTCACCATTTGAAAAGTCCCATATTGTCCCATATTTTACAATGACTTCCATTGTGTTCTCACTTCTTGTTTCCAAGTCCAGTTGTCGATTCAAAAGTCATAAATCCGAGTTTGTATCCTTATTTCAGATGTCTTTATTGCAAACAATGAAAACTCCGGTTCGTTTAATTTGCTATTTTAATGCTTCTTCTAATCTCGCTGGGACGCAAGTCGTAAAAATCAAACGTCCATTCAATGAGACATTTATTTTCCACTCGCTGCTTAACTGTAACGCCGTGTATCTTTATATATTAAAGAATTCACATTAAATTTACAAGTTGAAAGGGAAACATTTTTTGCATGCGGTCAGGTTCCTCGTGAAACGAATTGATGGACCTTTTCATAGAACACATGCAGCATTTGTATTCGACAGATAAGTAAACGGTAATTTGTGTTTTACGTGTCCTGGTCTTGGATGGAGGAAGGAGGCAGTCGTAGGAGGTGTGAGTGTACAACATTGCTGTTGCTGTTGCTGTTGCCGTAGCCACTTGGAAGGAAGACGTACCCGTCTCTTTCCCGTGTTGATGGGGATGAAAATGGCTCTCGTTTCGAAAGGCCCCTGCATATTTCAAATATAATTTCTGAAGTAGTTGGAGTATATCTTGGTGTTTCTTAATGTGCCTCCCGGATATTTTGCTTTCAAGATTTTCAAACTTCTTCTCCTTCTCCACGGTGTGCCTCAGCTCTTGTCTACCCCCCTCCTACTTTGTGCCTCTTCGACCTTCGACCCCGGCTTGCCTTACGACAGAATCAATCTTTTGCTACCCTTTGGGTTTTATTTCTTCCAGCTCCAACACTGCCTCCTCATTCGATGGTGGTTAATTATTATTCTGATTAAGTTTTGCTTATTCGATGCTTACTTGTGTTACAAATATTTCGGATTTATAACGACCCTCTTTTCCACTTCGAATATTAAATTTTAATAGAAATCGGAGACCCGAAAGATGGATTTTAATTTGGCAGCCGTGAAATTCCTCATCACTCACAGTGGATTTTCCACTGCTCTAAAATGGAAAATTTGAACAATATCAATTTGCCTGGAACGCACACTTTCAAGTACAAAATATGGGAATAAAATTCACAGATTTTATAAATAAAAATTGAATGTAATACGACTAGTCTCGCTTTACCAAACACAAAAACTACTTTGCATTGTTAGATGGTAGCTTATTTAACGTGGTAAAATAATAGAATAATTGTAAATAAAGGTAAAAGAAATGTGGATCTTTTGCGCTCGAGTAGAACAAAGGACAAATTAAAAGTCTAATATATAGACTAAAGTGGTACAAAGAAAAATTAAAATTTATGATGGAAACCCGCCGGAAAAGAAATGAACCCGTTAAAAAGAGAAAATATTCAGTTTAGAAGTTGAGGTAAAGGGTTAAGGGTGAGAACAGCCGTAAAAAAAACTTGCGGTTTTCAAGAATGGTAGAAAATGACCAAAAGGCATAGCTAGAATGAAATTAATAAAGAAAGATAACTGATGAGGAAAGAAAAAGAAGGAATATTAAAGAAATAAACGGAAAAATGTCTCTCATAAAGTTTTACTGCTCTAACCGAATTTCTTGTCTGAACCGTTAAATTCGAATTCACCGGGCCTTCGAGTAGACGAAGAGTACGCAGATGAATGTCATTAGGGTCCCGGGAATAAAATTACAATTAACCAAAGTTGTCTTGAATAGGTGCAGAAGAAAATTGAATGGATGGAAGAAAAAGAAGAATAAGAATAGGAGCAGGAGCAGAAGCAGCACAGCAGCAAAAGAAGATGAAAACTTTCAGGGATTAATGGTCCTTAAATCTCGTTAAGGAAAAAAAAGAAGTTTTGAGGGCGGCGGTCGCAGGGAGGCCAAATTATGAAATGGAAGAATTCTTTCTTTTTTTTTTAATAAGAAACGATGAGATAGCGGAGGCAGCGCTGCCGAGCCACTAATTCTAATTTGTTTTGAGCGCGTTTTACTGTCGCTTCTGCTGTTTCTGCTCCTGCCAAGTTCACCCAGATGTCTGCCACAATTTCCCTCTCTCTTGGCTAATTAACGCTCTACCAGACTTTTATGGAGACTTTTTTCTGTCTGCTTAACTCCCGGCATTTCAATTCGGCATTTCTGTCGATGCACCGACACCTTGTTGAGCGGTCTTGTTCTGAGTATCTCCATCAGCCACAATTACACACGTCTTTCCTGACTTCTCGTGTGTGACCGCACAAGAATTGAGTTAAGATACTGGAATTATAAATTTCGGTGTTGTCGTATTGGACACTTCAAAAATGAATTTACCGCGACGTCTGTTTTCATGGATGGACAAAAATAGGATTAAAACTCCGATGAGCCCACGAATGTTCATTTCGTGAAATTTCCTATTTTCTATTTCAGCTCAAGTTTTGTGGGGTAGCAAAATACAGGAGGTGTCGAAAAGAAAAAAAAACGGTAAGAGACATTTAACTGCTTATCTGTCCTATGTAACCACCCGCTCCATTCCTCCCTGCCTCCAAATCCTCCCCGTCGGCCCGACTGCCAAACGGCTAAATGGATTCAGATTCAATATTTAGTATCATTTCGAGTGATGTTTCTGCATTTAATGTTATCAATTGTTGATATCAACCAAATGGAGTTCAATAGACCTGCTGATAAAAGCAAAAAAAAAGACTCTAGCCCAAAAAATCAATGCCACCTTGCTCATTTTCAATTAACGAAACGTCTTTCCCCATCTTTCTCATTCTGTTTTATTTACTCCATTTAATGAAGCATTCGGTTACAAAATATCATTCCATTTATAGATCCAAAAAAGAACAGGTGGAAACATCCTCACTTGCTTGATTTTCAATTTTCCGTTATCAAAATAGTTTTCCCTCCCGGTTAAGTAAACGTTTTTTTCTGAGGGGGGGGGGAAATTCGCCTATTGAAAATAGGTAAAATAGAGTAAACAGTGGGCTGATAACGAAGCCAATAAACCGACCCTTCTACAACAGACAAGAAATTTATAGAATTCGGAATTCGCCTTCTACAAAACAAACCATTTATTTATTGTTTTTTTTTTAATTGTTTCCTGGTAAGACTTGCAGAAAATAAAGGTTGTTTCTTATTTGTTTGATGAGCGGTTACGACAAATGTGTGGTGACACGGTCAGGAATCGTATCTGAATCTCAAAATTAGGATTTTCACGCGAAGAACAAATTCAGTTTCCTTTTGTAGCCTGCCCTGACAGAATTAGTTTGACTTGAGAACGAAGAAATGAAGGAGAACGTTCAGTGAGTTGGATTCGAATTAAAGTCTAACCGAATTTCACTACTAGGACTGTTCACCCCTGACAAAGTTGGTTATTTCAAAAATGAAAGAGGAAAATCAATTTATAATTTAACTCACCCTTTTCATAATTGATTTGACGTTCCTGTTGTCTCGCGTTGTCCGCAGCCACCTTAAGAAGACCTTGAATATTCCTCAGAAGCGTTTCCGTAGAGTTTAGATTGGAGTCAGGTGCTGATGGTGTGACGGAACCAGCAGCGGACGCCAAAGCCGAGTAATTTAAAGCCTGACATTCGCTTCTGGGGGAACCGGAAGTTGGTAACTCGGGACGTTCGACGTCTGACAGCTCTGCAAGGCAAACAAACAGTAAAGCTTTCCATTTCCGTTGCGGCGATGTCTACTTCCGGCAGACCAGAAAGTAACTCCCGGTAGACTTGCCTTGGTCCTTTTCGTCTTCCTCCTCAACATCAGTCAAATTATCGTCTTCTTCTTCGTCATCGGGGCCAGAATGACCACCTTCACTTCCAGAAGCATCGCCGTGTGAACCTCCGCCGCTCTTCGACAGATTAAGCACCGGACTTTGATTGTTTGGTGAACCTGAAATTGTAAAAACGTTTGTTTTGTTTAGGTTGGCACGAATGGGACGGGAGTAAAAGGAAAACAACTGAATCCGAGGAGAGGAGAGGAAAGCCTCACTTTGTAACTCACCATTTTGCGAGTTCAATTCCCGGACTTTTTGGTCTAAAGCTAAAGCTCTCTCAGCATCTCCTCTTTCTTCTCTTAACCTGAAAGACAAAAGAAACTTGACATGAACATTTGAGACAATACTTTCTTCATTTTGATGCATTTTTCGTTGCAGAAGAGCCAGTGCCAGAGTAAAGTGGAAATTTCTCAAAGGTTTCAACCCTTTCAGGAGCGGAAAAGGTTCAAAGAAGGAGTCTTCTCTCATTCCGGCCGTTTCTGCAAAGGAGGACGGGAAAGATTTTAATAATTGATCGAATCTTAATAACAAGAAGAAAACCATAATTAAATTTTAATTAAATACTAAATTTGCAGTGAAAATAATTAATAAATAAAAATTTATTAATATTTTTCTTTGTTTCTAAACGTTTCTAAACAAGAAGCGCGGAAAAAAAATGAAGTCGTCATTCGGTTTAATTACTTCTTTTGAAATTTTCCACCGAATGATTTGCAATTTCGTAAAAGGGTAAGAAGGAGAGAAAAAGGCACCGGGTGAGAAGACCTTTCCAACGGATAACTTTTTATAAAATTTTACGCTAGACAAAGTGAATTAAGAAAAAAAAAACCGGAGTCCTTGGAGTTCCCTCTCCGGTTGCCCAACATAAGAATCACCAAGAGTCATTAAGCCCAGATCAGAGTCAATAAGAAATCTGTTGCCCGGAGAAGTGATGAATTTGATCAAGTTAGACGGAAAAAATACAAGAACGTCATTTACGATGTAAGGTTTTTGTTTTCACAGAATCCTGCCGTTAGTCAGACCAACGGTAAACAAAAACAGTTATGTATGTTATGTTCCAATATACCTTTATTTATTAACAAAATGTTCTGAAAAATGAAGTGAATCATTTATGAATCTCTGATGAAGGCTATAGAATTTTGTTTTATACTTCCGAGTTGTCTTTTTCGCAATAAAACTAGAACTATACAAGTACCCGGATCGTTTGCAGGTGAAAATAAAAGAATGTGCATGGCATTGCTCGAAATGCTGTCTGTCTGTCTGTCTGATTTTTCGGTTCGGCGACTGCTTTCCCTTGGATGAGTCCCAGGTGTACTTTCTTTACTCAAGTGGATTTTATTATACCATCTATTCATGCAGTATAAGGTGTTACCGTACAACAGTAATAAACAATTAACACTCTACAATACCGGGTTTTTCGTTTCACGTTGCTGATCTGATTGTGTTGCTCTCAGTTACCAACATTGTTAGTTTGTCATTTAGCAAGGATATCTTCTTTCAAGCTTCAAGTGCTGCTATTAGACTCAATAATAGCTGTCAAATAAGTAGAATATATTGGGTAAAGAAATATTTAAAGGAAAAATGGATAGATAGATAGATAGATAGGTAGATAGATGGATGGATGGATGTATCGACACATAAACGGAGAAAAATATGAAAAAAGAAAGACTCCATTTAAATGTCACTGTTAATTGCAGCAACAATATGGAAAATGAAGGGAAGTAGGAAGGAAGGTTTAAGGGTGACAGGACGGTTAATGATAAAACAAAATTTTATCGCGTTTGTCGGAAAGCTAAGAAATGCTGGGACTGGGGGTGCTGCGAGATTCATTCTCTACATCTCGAATGAAATTTTATAAAAATCCCAACCGAAAATGTCAACAATGGAGTCTGAAGCGATGGCTTCCTTAATTAAACTGACATCGATGAACCCAAATGGAAATTTAAATTTGCGAGTGTCTACCTTCCTTGGGAGTCAACAAACACCAACGTAAATTTCACATGAATAAATAAAAATGTATCCTTCAATTTGAATTATCATGTCATTGCTGTCCACGGTTTGTGCCCTGGCTGGAATCTTCCTCAACTTTTTTTTAACTTTTTGTCTCCTTTATTCGATGTAACGGGGAACGGGGATAAAAAAATTCAGGTTCCTGAATTTGAGGATCTGAAAATTCAAATTTTTAACTCTTCTTCGCTATGACGCCATGAAATTAATGCCAACTCAAAACCAACCCTCGAATTTGTTCTGCCTCATCGTGGGCTTCATGGGCAATGGTGGGGTGTGTGTGTCTTCGTACGAACTCTCCAATGACTAAATCCCGCCTGAACAAAAAGTCGCTCATTAAATGACTAGTTATTAGAACAAATAACGAAATATCGAGTACAAAAGTTGTGTAACACTTTTGGGTGCGGTGAAGGAACCAAAAAATTGTTGAAATTCTTCCATTTTGAACGTACAAACAGAAACGCGCACGAACACGCACGCGGCCCCCCGGCTAAATAGGAATTTGCCCTCCCTCTCGCACCTCTCACCCCGAAGCCCGTTTTGGGGGGCCCTCCGCCGTGCACCCTCATGCACCTCTTCCCCGCCCCCCTCCCACCCACACACACACACACACCAAACCCCCGATATTCCAACAGAAATATTTGGAATTCGCTTAAAGTTTAAGTTGACGCCTTGAGGGACTCTGAGTTTCCGTCTCTCATAAGACGTCTACTTCCTCTTTGATATGAATAAACCGATTTGCCTTGGATTCGGCTTACAAAACGAGTTTTCTTTTCTATAAAAATGTCTATTGTATTTGGAATAGGAAGGACGAGCTGAGTGAATGAAAACGAGCACGAGTTACAATCGTCGTGTTAGCCAAGGGAAATGTCAAACGGTTGGCACCTGAGTACTAAATGTAACATAATTTTGATAAGGAAAAATAAATAAATTATTGGATGCTGAGCGAGAAGGCAGGAAAATGCAGAATTTTGTAATTTTCAACGTGGCAGCTGAAAATGTCTGTTAATGAGGAAATGCTTTTAGTATTATAGAAAGAAGCAATAATACATTATCTGGAGACATTTTTATGGAGTGAATATCCTTCTACAGCCCTTATTCCTCCATTTTCCTCCCTTCTGCCATTATCATATTATGAATCATTGTTGAATTTACAAAATTTGAAACTTGTAATTTCCCGCGGCATAAAAAGCCACACCGAACCACACTCTTCTTTCATTGCACTTTTCCCCAGGTACAAATGTTTAACTCGATAACGTACTCAACTAACTCATTATTTATTTCACTGGGCTTCTCTGTTTCACGATTGACCTCGGCTGCAGACGTGAAAACTACAGGGTTACGTCTCGTATGAAATGTCTGTTTGTTGTGCACCGTGCGCGTGTTCAACAATAACAAAAATATTATAGAACCAAGAACTGTCTAAACCAGTAGTAAACGCAAAGTTTTATATTCCATTATTAAAAAATGCAATCGGAAATCGAAATTAATTTCTGCTGTAGGGTGGACGTCCTTTCTCCTGGAGGGTAGTCCCACTCGAAGCATGAAGGAGAGAGTAGGCAGGGAAGAGACAAAATCGGGAATTATATGTATTTAAATCTTTTAATATTAGAATGGAAAAAGAGATGAAAGAATAAAAAAAAGAGAAGAAATATGGCGTACGCTTGTGAGTTGGGCGAAAAGAAGCCCGACTTTTCCAATTTTTCGTCTTGTTCCTTTGTGAATTCAACCCTTCGCTATTCATCCCTTAAAACCGTAATTCTTTGTAAAATCATACATGCAATTTTATATCTTTGCTTCCCTTCAGACCTCAAGTTGGCTGGTCATCCACCCCAGTCGGACGAGCTGCCATTAAAATTTTTTTATTTGTTCTTTTATTAATGGAGAATGTCTCTTATTTCTTCTTCATTTTGAGAAGGTGGGGGCAACCTGAGAGACAGCAAAAGAAGGAAATGAACGAAACCGGAAACGAAAATTTAAATTTCCCTTGGAGGGATTTTATTTCATCCCTCCGTCTGCGGAACTCTTTAATTCTCGTTTGACTGAAGTATTAATAATATTTAAAGTGGTCGGTCAGAGAAACCAATGTCCATTGTCTTGTACGTTTTTGTTTGTTTTTAATCAGTCAATTATGGATTTCCAGACAAAACATATGGTTGTCGTTGATTTGTCTCGTACGTGTACGTCCTTACACGTAATGGTACAACTCTAAAAGATGAAAGTGAATGTGAATGACGGGCTTTTCATTCAATCCCGAAGGATCAATCTTTCTTCCCTTGGTGACTGGACGGTGATTTCTATCGTCGGGTATTCCTGTGGCCGTCCAAAGTTAAAAACAGTTTTCGTTTCCCTCGGTTTCCACCTTTTATTTCCGTCTTTTATTGTCGATTTACACGTCTCATTCTCGCTTCATTTCACTGGGATTACACGCCTTCAATGGACATTGTCTCTATTTTATTTGAGAAACCCTTAAAACCGTCGTTTATTGAAGCCGAATTTAAGAAATAATTAAACGGAGTCGTTTATTAACGACCTGAATCCGAGAGAAAAGTGTTCTTCTCTAAATAAAAATGAAATTAAACCAATAAACCATTGGAAATGGAAGATTTAATTATTTCTTTTTCACTGCCGTAAACCAAAGACAAATTCATTTTCATCTTTCTTACAATTTCTCTCCGGGTGAATTCTCTCTTTTTTTTTTTTTTACTTTTGAAAAACTAAATAAGTTAAAACCCGTAAAATTGTTAGATCCGGTTGAGAATGCACGTACCAACAAAGAGAAAATAATTTATACGAGAATAATGGTTATAAAATAGCAGACGAAAGTATGATTTATAACAATTACACATAAATAATAAATTTGAGAGCGGAATAAAGAAAAGTTAAAAGATGAAAGTTAACTTAGAAATGGAAAACACGAGTTGATGCTAAAGAGGCTGCAGAGAAAAAGAAAAGGAGACCTTAAACTAACACGGTTCTCCCCTACCACTCACTGTCTAACCCCCGGAACCCCCGCCGTCCCCGCGTAATAAATGTTTTAATATTTCATGACAATTATACAACAATATATCACCGGTCGAATGGAAGAAGATTAAATAGGAAGAGAAAATAGGGAAGAAAGGTAAGTAAGGCATGGAAGGCAAAGAGAAAAGTCTTCAGAGTGGGATGCGTGCGTGAGACAATAAAAACCTCACATTCATTTTCACCTTAGAATGTGTCGACAGTTGGTATCAGTTGATACCTCCACCCTCAGACTCACACACACACACACACACGCACGCACAAACACAGAAATGCAGGGGGAGACAAAAAGCCACCCTGGAGACACTACAATATACTTCACACACTTATATTTATTGCCTTCCTGAGACCGCCACCGCCGCCCCACGTCTACCTTTTTCTTCAGCAATGAACGAGGAAGAAAAAGATTCAGATAAATCCTCTGTCCATCCGAACTAATAATAAATATATTTTATATATAGATTAAATTTGCAATTAATACGATGCCGGAATTTATCCGTGCCAAAGTAAAAGGTGTAAAACACACCTGCATGATGGGGTCGGTTCGCCCACGGGGTGCCCCATCAGAATTACAACATATGTTGCCACACTGAGTGACTTTCTGCCCAGAAGTACAACTACAACCAGAAGAGTTTAGGGGCAACCAACAAACTGTGACGACCACAAGTGGTTAAATGGCGACCGAAAGGACCGCTTTTCAAGCATCCTGGTCAAACAAAGATAACCCGAAATCCACCCTCGACAATTCGCGGGGACTCTGATTTAAGTCAAGATGCAAATTACAGTCGGGGAACTCTTTCTAGAATCGATCCAGAGTCGTCAACTCCTCCTTCTGCGATGCTTTTTCTGGACATGTACTTTTAACAACACCCCACTTCTTATTAGTTCCACCTAAACTAACTATTCTGCTTGGCATAAGAGACAGTTAGTGACACTAGACTAGTGTGACCGATCACATTAGTAAAAAAAACTGACTCTTAAAAACTTATTAATTCGTTTTCTTACCGGCATACTTTTTCAATTTGTCGACCAGAGAATTTTCGACTGGCGTGGAACTCGTTTAAAAGAATGAAAGAAGAAGTGTGCAGTTGGTCGACGTGGTTGAAGCCCCAAAATATAGGAAAATTAAGGGAGAAAGTTTCGTTTATAAAACGACATTGATGAATTTAAAGGGTGGCAAAAACGTTTGTGTCCAAACTGTTGGCCACCGGAGGTCGGTCGACCTCTTCAGGGTTGAATTAATCTCTTCAGGAAGGTTTTTTTGCATTTTCTGTTTTTATAAACCTCATGTGCGGTCTCACTATGAAATACCCTTTCATTAATTTCTTGAATTCTGTTTGAGTGGGAAACGAAAATGACTCCAACTGTCGTTTCGGTCTCGATTGCCAACGGCAGCTGAGGAGTAAAAATCTTTTTTCGTACCTTTCCAAGTGACAATATGCACGCTCCCGCCCTCCACATTATTATTTCCTGTACGATTTGAACTGTTAAATATAATTTCAAATGGTTGAAGGTTGGTTTGGTCGTTGAATTCACCCAACCAGGAGGTTACTGAACGCTCCAGCCCGCGAACGCTCCTCTTACTTTAAACTATCTTTTTTCGTCAGTATTATTGTTATTCAATCATTTTCTTTAGAATGAATAAATTCGATGAAGATCGCTTTCACAATGACGAAGTGAATTTAGATGGAAAGGAGAAACAGAGTCTGGCGGTGGTAGCGGTTGCAGTGCAGCGCAACAACAACGGATGAGGGACACAGTAAAAACTGTTAAGAAACCAAATGTTAATAACGGCGACAGAAAAATCTTGGGCGACAAGTTTTCATGACAGAAACTACAATTTATCATTTAAAAAAAAGGAAAAGGATGAGGCGAAAAAAGACAAAATCATCCCCCGAAAAGGTTTAAAATATCATTTGTACATAAAGTGGCATTGTAGCAGGGCTTGTTTTCGCCGAGGGTGGCCGAAGGGGTGAGTTTCGCCTCTGAATGATGGGGATGAATCTTTCGCTGTTTTGCACCCGAGAAAATCCTCAATGGTTAAAAAGGAGGTTGTGTGCCTGCTACTGCTAGAGAGGGGTGTGAGGTACGGGAAGGGTAGGGGTGCGTTTTGGGAGGCATCTTCCTGCCACCATCCGGATGTAATTGAATCCCTCCAGATAAATTATCCGGACTATCCGGTTAAATCTCCGGAAGTGGCTTCACCTTGATTCGGGCCGACAGCGCACATTGATCATTGTCTCGTCTATTTCATCATACGATTCGTCATTCTGTTGGGCTTTTTCAATTGGGGAAGAGTTTTTATTTTGAGTGAATAAGGGTTGAAACGCAGTACGTAAACGCTTTTATGTTTTATGAAAAAATTGACAATTAACCCAGATTACAGACTCCGTAATTACAGACCGCCGTCTTAAATTGCAAGCTGGCGTTGAAACCACCCTGAAAGGACACAGACAGGGCGAGGATTCGATGAGACGCATGAAGACAGTCGGAGGACCAGAGAAACAAAGAAATAACAATGGTGTACTTCTGCAGCGGCCGCAGCTCAGGTCCTAGAGATGGCCTCAATAGTTAATTTCTAGTGTTGTTCATTTTATATTTTCACCTCCAGGCTGCCTCGTCGGCCATCCATCAAAGTTCGCACCCGAGACACGTCTTCGACACTTCCGAAGAAAGTCATAAACGGTTAAAGAAAGTTGTAAAAAAACAGAAAAGTTTCTCTGGCAACAAATATATTGGATTTCAATCCATCCCTCGTTTTTCATTTTTTGACTTGAAGTGGAGTCTGAGGGTGACACCTCCCCTGGCATTCACGTTTAGCTAATGTTCAAGGGCTTGCCCCGAAGCTTTCCAGAATTAGCCTAAATGCGAGGAGGCAGACGATGGAAACTGCTACTGACCAAAGTCGATTTGTCACCCGTTTGACAGTTTCTTTTTGCAAGTCAACTCTTCGGGTTTTCGCTTTCGGTGGCGTAGTGCGGTGAGGGTTGCTCTTGCCGGAGCAAGGGATGAAATTCAACCCGTCGGCCGCTTCCCAACCAGGCGAGAACGCGCCAAATTTTACGGCTTCGAGTGCACGCTCCATGCGAACCTTCAAAGGACCCCACCCAGTGAATTTCCCTTGTCCTTTTGCTCTGCCTCTGACTTCCCTCCTGTGACGTATCGTCTCTATTATGTGCCTGCCTTCTATTTTCAATGATTTGGCAGAAATTTTTCAAAATAACGGGGAGGGAATAGAATGACAGGATGGGATCATATTGAAATTCGAGAGCCAATTCACGTTTCCAATAGTTTTAAATAGTGCAAGTCACCTGGGAATACACAAGTGACTTCTTTTTTATCAACATGGAGAAAAGAATGGGATGAGAAATCAATTTTTATTTTGCTTCCAATTACTGAAAGAGTTGTTATGTGTAAAACTCTGGAATATCTGCAAAGTTAGACGCGGTCTCGCAGTAAAATTTACATCCCTTTTTCTATTCTTCGACAGTGTGATAATTGGCCGCATCATCTGAGTATTAGTTGTTAATACGAAGAAACACCAGGACACACATCGAATGTGTGTCTCTTCGATCAGATGTTGCTCCGAAAGGATTGTCTTCCAACGTGTTCCCCTATCCCCACATACCTGTTTCATATGTACGACCAGTCGTGATTTATACAACTAGTTGAGGTTTTTTTAATTTATTTCGTAGGCAGAACTCTTTTTCAGTCCTCCAATTTCCAGTGAGAAAAAATTCAACCGGAATGATCGGTGCGATCAAGCGACATGTGAGCATTTTCTAAATGTCATTCTACCTGCTCGAACCCCAGTTTGTGATCAATTTATTTTTATTTTTACGCCCCATATGATGACGGGGGACCGATGATCATGGGAGAACTTTTCATCTTCGAATCAAACCTTCATTAAAAGAGGCTATGCGTAACAGATGAAGAAGCCCAAATGTAAAGCACCCGAACGTGGTCTACGGTTAGAGATTTTATTCTAAACTAGTGGAGTATTTTCTTCTTGGCATTTCCAAATAGGAAGTACACATATGTAGTCATACAATAGTCAGTTTAGTTAAATTTATCAGTAAAAATCGTGACGTAATGTCACGCCAAACATTTTGTATTCGTAATAGTCCTAGGAGAGAATAGAACGCGATAAAATTATTTATTTTATTGAGTCTATTTCAAACGTGCTAATAGAAATTGAATTCCTTGCGACAATTATCACCTCTCTCACTAAAAAATAGTTGCGAGGGGTAATATCTCATTTAGAAAATATTTTCAAGGTGCAGGAATTATCGAGACGCATCCCTACCGAACTATCTAAACTATTTAGATCTGGACTAGACCGAACTAGACCATCACAGCCATCCTACCGGGCTGCGCCCGATAAGAATATCCATATATGGAAGTTTTTACTTCCAGGTTAATAATTCCAAAAACTATCGCACCTTTCTTAGCAACCCCCATTCATTACCGCCCACTGCACTAAGACTGGTGAATTTTTTTCGCCAGTTAAAGCAATTAGAAAGGCTACCAACTGTGGCATCCATAATAAAATTTTCAATAAACAAACAAGCTATGTAGAAACCCCAGAGCTGGGACGAAAGACGCAGCAAAGCGCTGTCTTGAGTAGCTGCAAAAAACGTTCAGAACAGGAATCAGTTGCAAACCGCCCTAGCTCTGCCGCCACAGATCCCCTTGACAAGCAGATAGAGGATACTGAGCAAATTGCTCTCAAATCTCACAGCCTGTCTAGTAAACACGTTGAGCATGGCTTCGCACTGGGAACACCTACTAGAAAGAACAAACTCTTCGAAAAACACGAAGCAAACTGAGAAGTGGCATACATATGGCATACAAACGGACAATCTGGCTACAACCGAATGGAAGGTTGAAGGGAATGGTACTTGGGAAATTATAAAAAAGAAGAAAAAAGGTCGGGACAAGAAAGCTGCAGCTCAGAGGTACAGCGCGTGCGGTAATCTCAAATAAATCAGACCTCAGAACTACCGGAAAAGCCGAAACTTAATGTAGACCTTGAAAAAGAGGTATAACTGACACCACAATCGGGAAGGAGAAGTGCAAGACTCCCTCAAAGAAAGAAGGGCAACAGATGCTGTCGCATCGGAAGCTACGACATAGCTAACCATGTTGGAATTATTTCAATTCCACGGGATCCTGCACCATGCAAAAAGCTTGGGCCACGGCTTTACAGTCGTGAAAATAAACAAACTACCGGTGATGAACTCATACGTGGCACCAAACAAACCACATCTAGAAAACTTCGTTCTTACAGAAATACCAAGAAAGCAAGCAGAGAATTCTGAACGTCAAATGAGTATCGTGGGGAAATAAGAGGGGGAATACTGTGAGATGTGCTAGCTAGAGCAGTGACCTACAGAGTCAGGGCAACTGATCTGTCGCCAACTTGTAGACGCCCACAGGGTGCATCACAAGAGTCAAAAGAATAAGAAACTAGGAAATACAGAGTAAGAAAATGGAAAAACTATCTGTACTTTTCTTTTCAAGTAGCAATGCAAGTAGAAATGCACCTTCGAAACGATGTTAAAAGAGTTTTGTTCTTCTAAGCACAAGGTTCCGTTCAAAGTACAACTCTTCGAACGAGGCAACGCATGGCTAGCAAATAAATTGACGGTTCCATGCAACATGTTCGTACCACCAAAAAGAAAGCACATAAAAACGAACAATTTTTGGTGGATAAAATGAGAGATAAAAAATGTGGCAAATATGTGACAGATAAAAAGGAGACATGGCAAACCCAAGAGAAAAATCAGAAACTTGGGGAGAAATGTTTAATCACACGATAACACAGAACAAACAGAAATCATCGTCATCAAGCAAAGCGTATAAAAATAATCTGTACAAAATGGAAAGTTCCCACCTCAGAAATACTCAAAATATGTCGACAACTTAGTGAATGCACACCAACGGCATGGGCACCCAAAAACGTCGTTCAACTCAACAATTGAGCTTAAAAATTGCAGGAGACAAATTCACCAGATGTTTCACGCAGGGAAAATTTCCCGTATCCTGAAACGAAGCTACGTTAATGTAAATAAAAAAGGCTTGAACGCTTACTCTAAAACCGAAAATCACTTCTCCCTCACACATAGATAGAGGCAAATTACACAGAAAAGTACAACTTCAAACCAAAGGGTAACGATAGTAACCTACCAACCTAAACATCTCCTTTCAATACTTTCAATACCCTTCCATAGGCTCTCGATTAACACAGACTCCAGCATAACTGAAGAACATAATAAACAACTGGCTCACTAGTTGTGCGATTGACTTTCCGACAGAACAGGGGAGCAACACAAAAAGTAAGCAATACCATGGGATCGCACACAGGGTCCCATCCCCGGGCCCTCACTCTTGACCCTTACTTTGGGTAAGGTCTTTCGCACATCGCTACCATTTGGAATGGTACATCCTCATTAAAACACAATGGCAAAGATAAAACAGAAGAAAACAGAAAAGGCAGCGAACAAAATCATAAGGAACTCGAGGTGACTTCGAACTGGTCTGGAGGAAACAGAGTCCACCGGCACTCCTTTCATCCCTCACAAAACAAAATTTAGTAGAAAATAAAACAATTAAAATAGGAAACTTCGCTACAATAAAAACCACCCGCAATCTTACAATAAATAAAAAATGCTCCTTCTTGCAATGCATTAAGCATATTTTCTCAGAACAATACGTGCAAGAGAAGAAGTAAATAAATAAGAAGAAAAATCGGCTTCTGGTGGTTTGTTGCTAGTCGACCTAGCGCATCGGAATAAATATTAATAGAAATTATCTTAATAAGTGGTTCCGGTCATGAAAAAATGAAAATAATTTTGAAAAAAGTAAAGTAAAAGGGTTTCCTCTATTAAAATCTGATGGCAAATGACGAAATCCTCTTTCGTTTTGACTAAATAAAAATGAGATAGAAAATTCTCGGCACCCCTCGGAATTCGGGGTGCTGGGGTTGTTTCTGAGGCTTTTTGGGGCCTTGGGGAGGCACAGGGTTGAGCCAGCCTGACACTGAGAGACTGGGCTTTTGCCCTCTTCTTATCTCTTTCCATTCCTTTCAGTCAGCTGTCAACTAAATCTTCATTTCTCTTTTCTGCCAGAAACCTCACTTTTTCTTCTCCTTCATTTTTCTCATTATAATATCCACCCTCAGACAACTTGTTTTACAAATCTTTCAAATATTTTCAACTTGGATTTGTCTTTCACCGATTAATAAATCCGCCTGAAACTGACGACTACAAAAAATAGCGAAAATATTTGCATGACTCTACCTTTCCAAATGTTTGACGATGTCCTCGTAAGCTGCCCTGCAGTTTTCCCAGATACCTGACCTGAAATTATAAACATTTTATTTCGAATAATGAACAATCAGCCCTCGCTTCCACCGTTACAAGATTCAATGCAGCATGGCATGAATAGTTTGAATAGTGTGAATAGGCATCTCAAGAATAGTTTGTTTTAGTAACACCTCACCTCAACACAAAGTTAAAGTTCTGAAGTTCCCCAATATGATTTTTCCCTCTTTCCCTCTATTTTATCAAGGAATCATTTTTTATTTTTGTCAAAGGTGGCTGTGCCTTGAACCTCAGTTTAGCCCGAGGCCAATCAGACAATCACAGTGAAATATGTGACATTGCCAAGAAGCAAAATATTAATCTTTCAGATTCGCCCGACCTCCACCTTCTTTTCATCGTTTTTATTCAATTTGGCTTGCCTACCCGTTAAATAAACTCAATCGTATAATAAATAGAATGAAATGAATAAATAAATTACGTAAATAAGTACGAACCTTGCGATTGCCTCCATTCCGGGTATCTGATTTTTCATGAGATTTCCATCCGGTCTCTGGAGGCCTGGATGTTGCATTCCAGCTGGGGAAAGTATGGCCGTATGTGCTGCAGCCGGATGATTTAACTGCATGAATTGCATCGGATTTATATGCGTTGGTGGATGATTGTAGCCGTTGGCTAGCAATGGCGACTTTTCTAGTCGCGGTGGCTCTTGAAATACAAACAAACAAAAAAAAAGACATCATTAAATCGGTCGGAAAAATTTGACAAAATCGCTTTGATCACGTGCCTGTGCCCTTGTTTCTCTGCAGTGCTCCTTCCCTGTTGAGAGAACTTAAAAGCAATTCAAGTCCAATTTACCGGGGATAGAATAAAGCAACGTTGACAGTAAATAAATTAATTCAAAGTTTACTTTAAAACAAAGCATGTCATTTGATAATTTCTCCGGCTGAAGAAGGCAAAATTCAAAATTGAAATCGGGGAATAATTAGCTTGAAGAATGATGGAAGGGGCAAACACAACAGCAGGAGCAGGAGCAAAAAGGCTCATTTGACAGACAGGAGGTTGGAGGGGTGGTAAATCTAAAAATTAAGCCTTTCTTTGCAGCTTCTGAAACAATTTTACAAAAATCCTAAGATCCACCTTACTTTTGTTGATAATTCTAAGGCAGCCATCTAGATAAACCAATTATCTGGCTTTCCCTTTCAATCTTTTAGCGTTGCTTAGTGAAATATTTCAAACCCGTGAACAAATCAAAATTAATAATGGGCATGTTTGAAAGATAATTTAAATGAAATGTTGGTCACTGTGTTATGTATAATTACAAACATGTAGGTTGTTTAGGGTAAATGAAAAAAAAGGAGCAGAAACGCAACGACTTGCCAGAAAGTGGCAGATAAAACGTAGAAATCCCAAATGACTGTCTTATCCATTAATTGTGATATAGGTTTATGTTTAGTTTCTCAGTGAGGTTTAAAGATGCGACACTACGGCCAGGTAGACCGACTTTCAATTCAGTTGAAAATTTTCAATGCAACACATGTGGGGCAGGTGTTGCAGGTGTTGCAATGTAAATTGAGTTAAGGCAAACGGCACGGCACGCATAAAACTAAAATTTACGTTTGTTTTACTGGAATCAGTTGATTCTACAGTGGAGAAAAGAAGTAAATTTTTCATTAAAATTCATTTTGCTTGCTCCAAATTTTCTCCCATCAAAATGCACGGTCAGAATTATATAATAAAACCAATAAAGGTCCCGTCAAAACAATCCATATTAGCAAACGTCGCTTTTATTCCGAGATTCTAATCCATTTGAGTTGTGTGAGATATCTTTTCTGAATTTCGTTCTCTCCCATTGCTTTCTTATGCAACCGAGTTTTGTAAGATTTAATCCCCGGAAATTCTAAATCAACCCCATGTGGTTGAAAGGTAGTATTTATAATTAACAGGCATTAGTTGTAACAACTGACCAGAAGTCCTGGTCTCTCGTCTATATCAAATTTTACACCTGTAATTCTCTTCGGCATTCTATTTTGCCTTGTCAGTGTGGCTACCCTTTGTGTACACGGGGTGCACCCGCGTAGGGGTGCTGCACGGTCACACACACACACACACACACTGTATTGAACATAATTTACATGCATCAGAATCAGAACCATTTTATTGATAGGAAACAAGTTAACCGTCGCTTCTCATCATCGAACAGGTGGTTCACTCACCTACTTCCTCGTGTATTCAAATAGTGAAAGTAATGTAATCGTTTATCTCATAATTTAGGTCTCATTCAAAAGGTCTGCCTGAAAAGGGTTTAAATAGTATCTTAGTGTCAGGCACAAGTGCAGACGAAAAGCGGGAAAATAAATAAATAAATACACCTGTGAAGGAATCGGAATATGAAAAACGAACCTGATCATTTGAATGTCTCTCAGTCCCCTGGGGCACCGTTTCCCTTTCCAAAGGTTAACCTTTTGATTTTGATACCTGGTACCACATGATTATTAACTCGCACGAAATGATACTCTTTATATTTTCATGTAATTTTCCATTTTATTTCCTCCTCCCGAGGCGTAGTTTCACATAACCCGCATCTAATGCCGGATAAAAACCCATGAACCTGAACCTGGACGAGTCCGTTCCACTGGAACCAAGTTGAATTTTTTCAGGTGTGTTGCCTTAATCCCTCAGGTTATGCCTTCTAGAGTTAAACGTAATATGCAAAATATATAATTTGGATTGTACGGATCGGTCCGATTGTAGGACCGGCTTCAAGATTACACGATTTCTATCGGACACATTTCATTTAGACAATTTGAGAATGATTAAATAGTACATGTCTGTCTAATTCAAAGCTTAAACAAATTGTGTCCAACATTTTTGATTTGTTTTGTCAACATGCTACATGTAAACTTAATTATTTTGAGTGACCCGTCATCTTTCTCATTTTCTCATTCTCTCTTCTCTCTCTCTCTCTCTCAGATTCTCATCACCGACTCTCTACCATTCTCATTTATTCACCAAAGAGAACAATATTTCAGTACACAAAATAGACTACCAGTGGTACCACTTCCATGTGAAATATGTTCCACTTTTTTATAGTTTAGTTTTTATCCGTCACAACTATTGACCATCTTTTAATAGATAATTGAAATATTTCAATGAGACGTGTCTTTATGTAGGGCTGCGTTTCATGTCAGCCGCATCTGTTGCCTCCCTAGGCTCCACCCCTGTCAGATAGCATTTTAGTAGTTCACGTTCCCATCACAGCCTTTGCAGTCTTTCTGTCAATCTCGTTTTCAAAAAGAAAACATCAACCTCTGACTGGATACCTCGAAATCACGGAAAAGTTATGATTGATGATAATTGAATTTACACAGATTCCTAAAACTTGTTTCTCTGTAATGGAGAACCAGAAATGACACTCCCAGGATTTAATTTTCTCTTTTTTTTTAGGGCGCAAGACAAGGAAATTAATTGAAACAATTGTCAAAAGTGTCGACTTGTTTTTTTAATTTTCACAATTTGGTCGAATATCTGCAACAAAAAGGATTTGGGGGGGGGGGGCTATGGGGAAAGGCACAATATGCAATTTGAAATAGGAGAAGAGCTTTTAGGGTTGGCACGGCGGTGGGAGCCGGGACAGGTGCCAGAGCTAAGACCAGGGCCAGAACCAGGACTCTGAAGGCGGTTCTTTGGACCTCCCCTGGAAGATCTCTCATTCCGTGACATTCGGATTCTTTTTTTTTTGTTGCTTCTGCCCACTACCCGTACAATTTACATTGAATTAAAAATTAAAGTTAATTAAACAATTAACCAATCAAAATAAATTTCGGACATATGGAAGTTGTTATTTGAGTATTATTTCGTTGTTTTTTTCGGGCTCCCACCATTTGCTTGAGTTCTCTCGGCGGTCTTCCACGTTTGCTTTCATCCTTTGACAGCCTCTAATTTACCATTTTGAAAACCCAAATCAAAATACCTGTCACTGACTGTTTTCCCGTTTTACCTTTAAAAACAATTAATTTTTTATTTTAAAAAAAAGAAGAAGTGAAAACACTCCTCTCTACCATTTTACATTACGTGTGTGTGTGTGTGTGTGTGTTTTTAAGAAGATCAGAAAAAACACTTTTGTAATTGAGAACACACACGCGAAGTATTAGTTTGAGTTTTATTTCCTCGCGTTTACTGGTCTCTTCATATGCAGACAGGCCCAGATTTTGTTTCATGTGTGAACTTTACACATGTAATTTGCTTCCTTATTTTATTCCACTGACAATACAATACAACAACACCAATAATAACGAATACTTTTGATAATTCATTAATCGTTTGCTCTTTTCCAAATTTCGTTCGTCGCAACACGAAACGAATTTAATTTCCGTTCAACTACGAGAGGACCCACCTATCTAATAATACATTTTATACGCATAAATTGCTTTATTGCTATTTCATTTTCTTACAATCCTGTTTACTGAACGTTATATTTCTCTATTTGCCTTAGTCTCTACGGCAAACGTTGTAAGACAACTCAACCCGTGTAACCCTCACGTTTTGAAATCCCACCGAATGACGTTATTGGATTTTCATCCCTCGGATGAACCCTCCATGACCCATTTTTAGTTGTGAAACTCTTATTATTTTCATTTTATTTCTATTTTATTTACGTATAGTTTCCAATAATTGAACAGGTCGAGGCAGTGTCACTGTTACCACGCAGAGAGAATATTGCTGCTGATGCAAATAAGTAGGGTTAGAGTGCCGAGACGTAAGCGAAATGTAGCTGTTGTCTTACCATGCTTTAAGATTCAAGTGGGTAGTCGAAGTGGTGCACCGCTAACCAAACTTGTGTTTTTTTTAATCATATAACTGAGACTCACCGGTGAGGCTTCCGTTTTCGTATCCGGAGTAGTCACCGTTCTCCATTCTTTTCTTTAGAGCCGGATGTCCAGCAAGCTGGGAGGCTGCCAGGGAAAGTCCTACTGGAGCTCGTTTCGGAGGGCGACCGGGCCTAGAGCTGGAAAATAGTAGAGAGTTACTGCGGTTAGAGACAATCAATTGTTAGTAATGCAAAGCGAGGCTACAGAAACTTGTTAGAGGTAGAGCAGAGACAAAATATGACGAAAATTTCTTCAGAATCCTCACTTACTTGTATTCCAGTGTTGATGCAAAACTAAACTAAGGTGAACTACAACATGTACGTTTGATAATAAAAAGTTGCAACGAGTGGTCAATTTATGATACTCTTCAGAAGCAGTCCCAAGAAGCACTCGGTTTTTCCCGGGAGGGGGAGCGACAAGGACGAGAAATTAAGAGCGAGGCATCGGGATTTCTTTAGCAGAAACTGCAGTCTAAATTGAACATCTTGAAAAGTATAAATAAGAAAGAAGATACCTTTATTGTTAACCCTTTCCGAGTTCACCTCCAACCACCTTTCTTTCTTCTTGTAGGAAACAAATCCCTTCGAACCGACCGACCGACCGACCCTCAGCAGCCCATCAAACTCATTCCACCGACCAACGTAAATCAATAAAATCCAGAATCTAATATTTCATAAACACTAATTAAATTTTAAACAATTTAAAAGCTTACGATTTAATTTTCAAATTAAAAAAGGCCGAAAGGGAAAACAGAGAGAGAGAGAGAGAGAGAACGGAGATGAATAAAAGAAGATGGTTAAGTTCTCTGGGAAGCTGTGAGGGTTGCTTTAAGAAGAACTCGCAGGGAAAACACCTGGGTGCTGCTAAGCCCAAAGAAACTACACTTTTCCCGGAGACAAACCAACCAGAGAAAGAACAATTTCTCGTCATCAATTGAAAGCAACTCGCAGGTTTAACAAGCAGACGACAGTTGAACCTGATTTCCTTTTTTTTCCTCCGCTGCGACACACCTGACGCAGGTTCGGCCTTTCCTTTTTTTCTTTTACTTTTGATTTTAACTTGTATTGAAAAACCGTCAAGCGGTTACGTCCGATTTGTATCACATGATGAACCATTCTATTTCAAATTAAACTATTATCTTCATTTTAATCAGTTCAGTTTAGATTTTTTTTGATTTTGACTTTCTAGACGACACTTTTTACTTTTTAATTTGTGCTGTGAAAAAATCAATGAAGATACATTTATGATCAGGAGGAAATAACATTGAAGTGCAACGGTAAAGGCTAAATCTCGCAAGTAATTAGCAACTAATTAAACATAGGAGGTAAACATAATCTTTGATAATGACAATTTAATTAGAATTAATTGAAGTGAATTCAAAATGGAGGTGAAAGAAAAATTCTCTTGGCTTGGAGTCCGGTTCTTTCTGTAAGAGCCTCGGTGTTATCGATTATCAATACTTTATTTACACTCTCTTGTTGAGAAGAAAAAGGAAGAGAAGAAAAGTCAACTTTCGACATGAGAAAGTCGACTAGAGCTAAATGGACTCGTCAAATCATTCATATCAAAGCAAACAATTTGACATGGCAAATCGATGTTTCTAGCCGCTCCCGCTACCACCCCCCAATTCCAGCCCGCCCCGTTCGCTCCCTCACACCACCCTGTGACATCCTCCCTTGAGGTTGGACATCTGTCAACATCAATTATTGACTCAGAATTTCTTCTGACAAAAAATTGTTTTACGTAGAAGAAAAAGAATTTAACATTCGAATTGGAAGCGGATGAATCGCAGTCGAAGAAGGCCAGGGGAGAAGACTTTCACTATTCTGACTCACGTGTGTACATTTAACTGAATATGGGATTGTTAGTTCAGGAGATTACACTCATTGTAAAGGTAAACAAAAAGAAAATTCCTCGATCAATTCGATTCTTCCAAAATTTCAATTATTACTTTTCCAGAAATGGAAAATTGAGAGAGAATTCGGTGGCGGAGGGGTGACCATGGACGGGACGTCGCTCGGACAGCAGCTGGATGGATGAAGGGACAATGGAACCTCTCCGCTCAAACTCAGGTATCAAAAACTTGTTAATTAGGATCGTTGCACCGACCCCGCTGCTGTCTCTGCTGTCTCTGCTGTCTCTGCTGCCTCTATACGAACGCGAATCCTCCCTCTCCCTCTCCATCCTCCTCTCTCCTTTCCCTTCTCCTCTTTCTCCTCTCCTCCTCCTCCTCCCCCCCCCCGGGACGAGGATGAGACGATGCATTTCTTGACTATTTTCCACTAAACCTAAAATCTCCTGGCAAAGAAAGAAACCCTCAAATGTGTCCTTCCAACCATCGGATCGGATAACCATAATCAATATAATGGTTCTTTCGATTTTTATAAACCAGTGTATCATGTTCGCATTTTTATTACTCTTTTTTCACTCTTTCATTCCTCTTTCTTTTTCGTCCCTTTTTAAATATCAGAAAAGAATGGGCGGACTAAGTGTTAGTCATTTTTCCATTACCGGCCGGAAAAGTAGGAAAAGAGAAGGATGATCAAGCTAATCAAGAAGGAATAGAAAATTATTATCTTTTCTGCCCTGAAAACTATTCGAATTCGTTTCATTCGGTAAATGCATTGCGTTTAGTTGCCTGGGATTCTCAACCGGAGAAAGTGGAAGTAGTCAACTTGTCAACATCTCCATTTCTCAACGGATCCACCTTGATTTGAATTAAATAAAAAACTTAATTCCAGAATTTCCAACTTTGTTAACTCGAAAAAAAATGAAGTTTGAAAGGTTTTGGTTTCTTTCGAACGAATGACCTCGTTAACTTTTCTGTAGAATTCTGCCAAGGGGTTGAAAGGTGAAATGGGCTTAGGGGGTGAGAAGTGGCAAGAGGGCAGACAACCTTCCTTTTCATTTTTATTTTTGTGAAATTTGATCCGAAACCGAAGTGACAAGTGACGATTTTATTTCATATCGAATGTTATTATTTTCATTGTTAATGTCATCGGGAAAGGAAAAATCCTCCCTTTTCTTCTCGGGGCCCTTTTTCCCTTTTACAGGGCCCTTTCTGACATTTCTCTCTCATTCCTCCTTCCTCAAAATTTATTACATTTCGATGATTCACTTTTTTAAGAGTTTTGTCCGCTGCCCTTTTTTCCTTCTGCTGCTCGTACGACCGAATAGTTCGCACCTTCGAATATAATTTGTCTACTCAACTTGTATTTTTTTTCCTTTCCTTCTTTGAACACTTAAACATCCAATTTTGTTTGTTTTTAAAACATAATCTGCTTTAGCAGAGACGATTTACATAAATCTACTAGAAAAACAGGGAAATTAATGCTATGTCACAATGCTGCGACTGCACAATCATTGACCCCAAAGTGTTCTTCTTCCGTCCTTGTAATAACCAAATATCATTTTCGGTTTTGTACTATTGACATAGAGAAATTCGCTGTAACATGACAGGGTTGGTTTGCTTCGACTTTGGCCGGTGTACGAAGTGCAACGGTAACGAAACTGAATGAATTTCATTTTTAGATTTAGACAATGTTTTTTTGTCATTCTCTATAAACAAATTTTTTCTCTCTTTCACTCTTGTTTTCTGCCGTTGGAATTTAAATTTTACATTAAGAAGCAAAACGAAGGCGCCCCAGAGCCTCTAAATTGGACAACAAAATGATCTCGTTTATTAGTTTACAGGATGTAAAAACGCAAGTTTCAATATTTGGGAGAAGCCATCAACCACAGACGAAGTCTGGCTTTTCTCCATTGGGTTGAGTTACTTCGGGGTGCGCCCTTAAAGACATTTACAATTACCTTCTTTTTTTTTTTAAATTTATCACGTACTAAACGTTATAAGACTAAATAAATAAACACAAAGATATAGAGATAAATCGTTAGACGAATTTTTGATTGAAAGTTTTAATTTGTCTACTCAACCAGAGCCATTCAACTGGCTCCGTCGTGTTCTACCAAAGCTCTGGAATTAATTTATTTATGGGTTTAGGGGCACATGGGGAGTAAACTAAAAATTATTACAAAAAAATTGAAACATTGGTGTGACTTAAAGATCACGCTGAAACACGATGCGATTGATGACCTTTCGGAAGCTCAAAAATCAGTGAGGTTTCCGATGGATCAACCATGAAGGCTACACGAAACGGTGAAAAATAAAATAATCGAATAGTGGAAACACAAGTTTTCGAGATTTTGCGTAATAAAACCTGTGTAGGAGTGAATTATAAATAATTCCCCAGCAATTGTTGGAACTTGTGTAGGGAACCAACGGAAAAAAAATAAAAACTTGAAGTAATTAAATAACACTTGAAATTTTTTATGTATCTTTTACTTATCTCCCGGGAAAGGGAAAATTTCAAGCCTTTAACTCCCAGAGCAATAAAAAAAATCACTGGGGTTAGACACTCCCATTGAAGGGTTGCAGGGTAGCAAAGAATCGTGAGAAAATCCTGTTTAAACAAGAAGAAGAAGAAGAAGAAAGCGGAGACGGCAAAGGAAAAAGGAATCAAATTTGAGCCTCTGTGGCGATTCCAACGGGGAACATCCCAACGAGGTGTCAAAAGGTACGAAATCAGCAGCCACCTCAGCCAAGGCAAAAACCTAAACAAATTCAAAGGTTAATCTCAGGATGTTAAAGCGGACAAGATTGGGAAGCCAGGGATGCCGGCACCATCGGCATGTGAGCCTAAATAAGTTTCTTTTTACGTTATTTCTGCAAGGAATGAATTCTTTCTCTTAATATTCTTCAAAATGTGAACCCTCGAATTTCATCGAACAAACAAGCTGTTTCTTCGGGTGCCCTTTAAATTGCTTGACATTATTTATTTACATCCTTCCGTAGCATTTTGAAGGAATAAAGCTCATACAGACTCTTTTTTTACATAATTATTGTTATTTAATTAAATACTTGAAGAATTTTAATACAGTCACACCGTTGTAAAACTGAACCAAATCTAACTGGAATAATTTTCTTTTGACTATTGACATCAACATGCTTACCACTGGAGAGGCCATCGCGCGTTGCAAATAAAAATGAATGAGAAAATTAAATCCGTGACGTTTGGAAAGGGAAAAAACTTTTTAAAGTTCCACCAGCGGAAAAGTTAAAACGAATTTCTTTTAGAGTCTGAGATTGTTCTGGAAAAATCTCCCCCGAGGCTAATTACAGCTAATTAACAAACAGATTCCTCCAATTTAATTAACTATTTTTTCTTTCTTTTTTGCCATATTTTTTAGAAACTTTGAGCAACAAATATCATCGACTCACTGCTGTTTTATTTCAAAGGCTTCCTATTTCCTTCCTTCAGCGGATGCCACCCAAAATCAGCGCCAGGTACAATACAAAAGACCACTCATTCTCTAGAGTAAGAAAAATACAGTGAACCCCGTGGGGAGCGGCAAGTTTTCACAGCAGGATGCAACTGAATTCATTAAATTTTATCTTTCTATTCTCCATTTGTTCTTTTTTTTATCCACTGGAGGATGTTTGTCAATGACAATGCCAACATTGTTGCCTGAATGGGTTTACACACAGAAAAAGGATTTCTTATCAACATGGTTTATGATAAATCTCCCGAAATTGTTAATGAAATCTCCGGGCTTAACACCTAAACACCAGTCTTTCTTGGTTTACAGAATCTCAACAGTAAATGTACCTTGTACCTACACAACAAAGTGCAACACTACCCTCCCTCCTCCTCGTCTTCCTTTTTCTCTCTCTCTCCCCAGTCAATCTAGTTGTGGGTAAGTTATTACTTTAGACTCCCACCGTGTAACAATCAACCGAAGGTGTCAGAATTTGTGGTTAGTCCTTTTTTCTTTATATTTAACTCATCTAAGCTCCTAAGCCGTCAATTCTACAATCATTGATGGACACCATGTCTAAGAAATGTTTAAAACGAACCACAGCAACAACATGTTAATTTCAACAACTGAACCTAATTTCTACTTACCGTTTGATTCTGCTACTACTACTATACTACTACTACTACTACTACTACTACTACTGCTGCTGCTGCTGCTGCTGCTGCTGCTAATACTAATACTATTATATTATTATTGTTACATAGACGCTCTTACTGGGAGCTGGTTCCTGCGAGATATTTACTCACCCATCACTTGAATATTTCTCAACGTAGAGGGCATCGATGCCCTTCGAGAGGAGTTGTTTTGTATTAGTAAATGAGGACGACACATACCTGAAAATTAAAAACATTGTATTACAATAGACACTACTGGTAGTGGACAGTAGTTAATGTATATCGGTTAATGGTACTAGTTGATAGAACGAGAACGAAGAACAACTACCAACGTCAAAATATTTGCCGCATTAATCAATTTTTCCTTTGAACTGGACAGGAAGGTTGACGACATATATGTATATATGTAAAGTTTTTTTGAAAAACTTAAAATTGAAAATCCGAATAATGTGAATGGTCCTCAGAGTGTCACCGTGACGTCAGTCTTTCTGTTTAAGTTTAAGGAGGTATGTCGAACATCTCGGGGCTTCGGGCTTCTTGTACAATTTTAACGAATTTTTGGTTTTAGGTTAATTTTATTTGTTAATTACTATTAATAATTATATTATTCATGATTGTTTATTTTTATTTAATTTTATTTGTAAAATATAAATTTGATTTTAGACAAAAATACCGTAATTTGTTTGCCAATATTACATATATATATATATACACACACATACATGTTCCTATATACAAATACCGAACATAACCTGCCGCCGTTATCAGTGGCTGCATGTCTTATCTCAACTGTAGTTCACACGTACTTACGTGGCATACACCTGAGCTGCAAGAAACAAGAATAAGAGGGAAGGTGTTTACATGAAATAAATGAATTTCCGGTAATGCAGGTGATTAAATTTTGGGTTGATTGTGCGCCTATGCGCTTTCCAGTTTCACATAAACACAAGAAGACATCCATCCTAGGCGAATAAGTGGATTTTACAAACCTGATGGCTGTTGGCCAGTAGTCCATCAGTGTTCATCAGCGTGTGCATCAGACTAACCATCAAAAGCAAAAGTGTCTACATTGTAAACATACGCTTCTAACTTTTCATTTCTACGATTTCCAGAAAACAGCATTAATTACCGACATTTGATTAATAGAAATACTCCCTACAACATTCCCGATCTTCGTGAAATACAATCAAACAAGCAGAGAATCATCATCACGTACAGCAAGTTGGAAGCAAATAAGAAAAATGGAGGAGAATGAGTTGCGTGCCGAATTAACCCGATGAACTGAAAATTGTGAATAAATAGGAAATAGTACTCGGCCATAGCGGAAATATCCGCGTGTCCATCACTCTTTTGTGCCCATCAACCCAACTTTTTCAAAAAATAAAAACCAACTTGTCTTATTATTCTTGAAATTTCTGTTACGATTTTTATCTGTACATAAGAAAAAATAATTTTGTCTAGCCCTAGGTACAACGCCCTAACTCGAAAAGGAAACAAAGATAGAAGAAAATTAACCACCATGCGAATTTCTCTTTAAAACCACATAGAATTTCATGTCGAAGAAATAGAAGTTTTTATTCTATTCTTACTCTATTCTTTTCTCTATCGATGACTGTAAGATGCCTATTTTAAGAATAAGATACCGTCTAGTACCAAGGGTTCGTAATCCACGTCGAACGTGACAAAAAATAAATTACGAATGAACTTGAATTTTAAACGGCATTGAATTTTAGTTTTTTTTTAAATTTACAATGTTTTTAATGTTTATTTGGTTTAATTTTTACAGTGGCACGATAGTAAATACCTGATGAGACTTTCGACTCAGGTTGGTTAAATTTGAATTGGGAATTTACTCTATCAAACAAAAAATGTCTTGTTCTCAAAAGCACATTTAAACAAATATTTATTTTATTTGTTTTGTCCAAACGACAAAGTCTGAATTTCTAAACGTGACTTCTTGTAAAATCGTACACCTTATTTTTATTCACGCTGTAAATAATTATACAACTATTTGTTAAGCAGAATACTTAACTTGAAACGAATTTAAAGTTAATTTCAAGGATTTTGTCGAGGAAGAAGATGAGAAACATGACTGACAGAGAGAAATCCGTCAGACGAAGCCTTTCCTCCGGGGGAGGGGGATTTATTTTGCCCACAAAAACTTCGTGGCAACCCAACTGAATCAAGTTGCTAACCGAAATTGAGGCACCGCCAAACACTTCACGTAAAATATTGAATAACTTCCTCTTCAATAGTATTTAGGCCACTGGTATTTGTTTACTATGTCGATATTCTTTTCCAAAATTCCATTACAATGTTGTGTGCAATATTAATTGCGTGAGAAAATACACACAAACTTAATGTTTAATGTAAGAGTCCGCCAGGTGCATTTGATCGCGCGCACACACACACACGATCTTTTACCCATGAGTTTTATCTACACAATTCCTAATAAAGTTAATAATTCCTTGGACGATTTGTTTTTCCACTTATTTTTCCCGTTTGCGATCTTCCATCTCTGGGAGAAAACCGTTAGCCTTCGGATTATGACAAGACCGAAATAGAAGGAAATTAAAAAGGTATTTGCTTCTAGAAACTGGTCTGCTGCATTCCCTCTGGATTAAAGAGGAAATGGAAGGAGAAAGACTGGATGGAAGGCTTCCACCGCAAGAGAAGGTTAAATTTTTTACATTTCAAGAGCGCACAATTTTTGTTATTTGGCTCCTTTGGGATGAAAATATTTTTACGATTTTCTTCCCATCCAGAGAAGCAAAGGGTTGGACGTCATCAGAACGAATGACATTAAGAAGGTCATGACTTATGCATTGGGAATTGCACAAGAGGGAAATCCTTGCTGGGTTTCCTACATTTAAAAGTAATTAAAATGTCCTGAATAAAACAAATGCAATTTGAATTGTTCTTCTCTTGACTCTTCTTACATTTAATCAAACTTCACTCCCTTCTCGACCATCCCGTTAGGAATCGCAACTGACACAACTAGGAATTCTAACCTTCTAGGAGTGAAACTAAAATAATTATACATGAATCACCGCGTCGCATTTGACTTTTATATTTTGTATTCTATCAATTGAAACAGTTCAAGTCATGGCCAACGAGAGAATTTAATGAAGTTTTAGGAACCGTAAAAGAAGTGAGTTGTTGAAAACTGGATCGTTGTCCTGTTGTCATTAGACATTATTCGATTGAGCAGGACTTTACCTCGATAAAGAAGAGGTTCAAAAAGGAAACCGAAAAAGTAAAAGCCTGAAAAGAAAAGAAAATAATGTGCAAAAAGAAGCGTACAGGGTATTGTAAAAGTGGCGTTGTGGCAATGGAAAGAGAAGCTCAAGGTGTGGGTGGCACCTAAAGGAGGAAGGTGTGGAAAGCCGTGAAAAGAAATTTCATTAACGTCAACTTAAGGTAAATTTATACCTGGCAATATTCTCCTTTGGTTCGTTTTCTTCTTCCTCTTCTTCAATGGGCAACCCGCTGCAACCACCTCGTACACGCCGGTCCCTGACGAGAGTTTTCCGGGGCCCCATTTTCCCCTTTTTTTGAACCATTGAAATTTTCTATTGTTTCTTAATTGTTGTTTGCTAGCATTTCTTTCTATCCTTAGTTAGCCTCTCCGGTTACTCACAGAGTAACTTAAGAAGGGGAAAGGTTTTGCTAAAAATTGCCTTGCTGTTCGCTTTTAATGGAATTCCATTATCCAGTAAGATGTCCTTTCCGTGCCTCGGTACTTTCACCTGTCCTTGTTTGGGCCTTGTTCCCTGTTGTCCCTACATTCCCGTTCTTCTAATAATTATTTTTAAATGTATCAAACTTCTGTTTTGTATTTTTTTTC
Source organism: Polyplax serrata (assembly GCA_037055365.1). NCBI lineage: Eukaryota > Metazoa > Arthropoda > Insecta > Psocodea > Polyplacidae > Polyplax > Polyplax serrata. Next base: position 235,179 of record JAWJWE010000004.1, read on the forward strand.
TTTTTACATATAAGAAAAACCCAGTCATCGAGTTTGATGAAATTTACATGATTTCATGTCACGGCGGAGTTGAAAAAGCCCGAATTCCTCTCGCTTCATTTTTTTCTGTGAAGAATCAATTTGCATTTAAGTCTTTCTCTAAATTAATTTATCAAGTTTAAAAAAGCAGGCGGAAGGAGGCAGCAAATAAGGGAAACAAATTAATTTCCAAAGATTTTTTCGTACGAAAACAGACTCTTGTTTGACTCTTCTTCTGATTACCTTTTTTTTAAATTACGAGAACGTAGAAGCAAAAATAAGTTTCTTTAATCAGGAAAAGGATGGAAGAAAAAGTCCGTCGAAGGCAAACAAACAAAAATTGCAAATGAAAGGGAAGAGAATAATTGAGAGAAAAATACTTTAGTACAGACATTCTGCAAAATGACGAATTAAGAAGAAATAATCCTTTTAAATGACTGCTTGAATTTTGTTGTGGTCAGTGAAATGGCCTTCAACACAAACAGAATGAGTCTGCAAAGAGCCATTTTCTGCAAGGCAGTTTCACCCGGGTCTGGCAACACTTGAGCAACATCGAAATGATTTCCCGAGCAATTTCACAGTCCAATAATGAAACCGTTTCACTCTAGTTTTATAATTAAAAACGAGGCGATAACACGAGAGAGTCTGTCTGATACATTCAGCATTGTTTATTAAATTATGACGTGGCGCTTTCAAAATGCCGGGGCCCCACGGATTCAGCCGCTGCCGAATGACACCAATGTTTAGCTAATGACCCAATCGCGCATCTAACAGGAAATCCATTTTCCGTTAATAGCTTTGTGTCGGTAATAAAATGTTCCATTTCAACTTCAAAGGATTTTCAATTACTATTTTGACTGGTGTATTAAAACGGAATGGGAAATGGACTAAAAGGTTTGTCTTTTGTCTTTTTGATTGTACCGGAAGTGACTGCGGTTTTTCCTTTCGTCGACAGCTCCGTGCCCTCTCTCTCTCTCTCTCTCTGTCACACACTCACGTTTTGCTCTTTTCCCTGTCTTTTTTTTTCAAAATTTTGATTGACTTTTTTTCGTGTCAAAACCGACAAATGGGGAGAAATTAATCGCAGTATGACTGAGTGTGTGAGACTAAACTTTTCAATTTCAACTGAAAATTGTCGTCGCCACGCTCCTCACTCGTATTTCTTACAAATTTACCAGATTCAAATTAAAGAGCATATTGAAGGTCGAGTATCGAACACACTTTTGCTTTCAGGTGAACACTTTTAAATTGGCAAACAGTCCTTGTTCAACATGAAAAACAAGAATAAGTCACATGCAATTGCGCTTCTCATTCACACCAAATTGTAATGAACCTTTTTCCAAGTCAACATCGGTACTTCTCCAAGGGAGAGAACTGGTGTGTTGGAAAGGTGTCACAGCCGCAGATTCGAACAGGGAATGTGTCCTCACATATGTTTTCTTGTCTTTCGACGAAGTGAATCTCACCTGTCCTCAAACTGAACACGAGGCATTCTATGGTTAGGCCCTGGGAGAAAGAAGAGACAAGAGGGATTCACGTCAGCTGTAAATTATCCGGATTCATTCTTCCCTAAGAAAATTTTCTTTATTACATTCTTTTGATGCGCCCGGGACAAAAACGTCCCAAAAACAGATATTTTAATCCCGACAGCGTCGTTATGAATTCCCAGATTTAAAACTGTAATATAAGAAACCTCCTGGTTTAGAATTTATTTCTCTAATTAAGATATATTAATACAAAGAATATTTTCATATCTTTTCCGTTCCCCATGCGATCCTCCCGGTTTACTTCTGCCCTTCCTGCCGCCCTACACAGAAAGAGTCATTTTCGATGGCTGCACCTTCCTCTCTTGCAATACGATATTAAAGATACTTACAAGCGTATTATGTCTCTTTCAATCATTAATTGGGCAAACCGGTGACCTATCTTTCATTCGAACGCACCATCGGTCATCAGTCATCTTGAAAACGAGCCTCTCCACTGCTATCACACCCCTTCCTTTGTTATTTAAGGCTTTTCTTCTTTCACCTCCCTGAGAGAAGTTCCCTTCCAAATCAGATTTTGTTCGTTTCGAAACAAGCAAAAATGTTTAAACGGCGTTTTATATAGTAACGCTACTTTTAATTCCTCATAAAGGAACGCAAAAATGGAAATAAAATAGGGGGAGAGAGAGAGAGAGACGGAGAGATGGTGCGTTTTCTGGGCCCTTTCATAAGACTCTCATAGTTTTAAATTCTTCTCGCAGCAAAAGAAATGAAATTTTGACAAATAGCCGACCTTTTCCCCTTCGATCGTACTCCGTTCGTGCGGAAGGTTACACCAAAATGCCTCGAAAGGAACCGCAAGATGTTCCCTAGAAATTGCCTATTGCAATTTGAAAGGCAAACTGCTGGATTGTGGCCTTCCGTCGTGAAAATATGTCAAGAAATTAAGAGAAAGACAAAAAGCGGAAAGCTTCCATGACGCGATTGTTTTGCTGCTCTTTTGGTCGGATAATTTAGTTTCCTTTGTGGATTTATGAAACGTTGCGTGAACATGTTTGAAAATCTGTGTAATTATCGAAAGAGGAACAAATGCACACCGAAATAAGCAGTGTGGAAACGCAAATTTGATCACAAGAGGTATGAAACCGGAAAACGAATGCATCGCAGTAGAGCGAGAGGAGGCACGTGGTGGACAAAAAACCGGACACCAGGAGGAGGCCATTATTTATGTAAAGTTTTTTTGAAAAACTTGAAATTGAAAATCCGAATAATGTGATTGGTGACACTCCTCTGAGTGTTTTATTTATAAAATATATTTATTTTGGTTCTAGAACAAAAATTCCCTGAATTGTTCACTTTTTCACTTTTTTCCTAATTACATTTATATTGGATATATATATGATTAGTATGAGCCGGTCAGATCCGAGAGCAGGTTCTCTCTGGTAATCCTCGGAGCCGAAGGCAAATAATATTTCAATTTACAAATATTTATGGTTATTTTTAAACTTTAGTTGCTACATTTGCAGAGCACACAGCCAAGGCTCAACCAAAGCACAGCTTGTAAAGTTTGCCCTCATGTAAAAGTCTTTCGCGGGCCACCTTTGGTGCCGGTGACGTCACCTCCTGTCGTTTACTCCTGTTGTTCATTCCCTTCCTGCAGGAATTCAACGAACGATCTTTTACAGTATTACTTTTTCTCTGTCTTTAAACAAATTGATATTCTAATTTCTTGATTTTCTGGTATTTCCGAAGTTTCAATTTCGAGGGGATAAACAAAATGATTGCTCCTTTCCGTTTCATTTCCTCATCCTCTGCCCAACAACTAATTTCATTCCCTTTTTCTATCTTCTTATTTTCTTTCATTTTCTTTATTAGCTTTCATCTACTCCTGTTCATCAGTGTCTCAGTAATTGCAAGTAACTCGTTTTTATTTTCTTTACCTCATTTCACGCTGGCAGACCGATAGAAATTCAACATTGAATAAAATGCGACGAATTAAGAAAATACCTGAGTATGTGTGGAGTCACCCGAGTACATGCCAAAAGTTTCCGCAAAGACAGAAAGTTGAAGTTATCCCAATCTCAAATCTCTACCGCAAAAAAAAAGAGGAAAAAACGGGAAAATTTCTGTTGTATTTTTCCATTCAATTAGCTTTTGTTGGACTCGTAATAAGCTCGTAAAAGATTTTTTTTGCTCTCCTCGTTGGAGAATGAGAAAAGCGAATGTTCCGAGACGAAGAAAAAGACACCCTTGAAGAGAAGGAAGGGAGATGGTGGAAAAAGAAAAAAAGCATCATAAAGATGTAAAAACATAATGAAATGCATATTAAACGCAACGTTATTTTATCCTCCTTATTAGAGTTTTTCTCTTTTTATTACGATGCTGCCAACTGTTGGATGAAAAAATTATGGATGTTAACTAAATGAGGGAAAACATTACGATAAATTTCCTTATTTCTTTTCCCTTTCAACAGGATCTCACTGGTGGCCTTTGTGTTTTTGTCTTTTCACCTGCCTAGTCCACTCTGGTAACTCACAGACCTTCCTGGAGTCCTCTTCACACCTAAAAAAAGCCGAATCGTCGTCTGAGGGTGAAGAAACAATTTAAATTCTCTTTCGAGTCCATTTCCTCTATTCCTTCATGCGATACCCTTATTTATCTTTGATTGTGTTTGATTTAATGCCGAGATGATCATTTATCTTTTGTTTTTCCTTGGAAAGATTAATCTTCATTTTAATTTGAAAATTCTTCAGACTTTTCCAATTTTATTTTTTCTTGTAGGTCTTTCGCTTTGCCATTTAACACCCGAAGGTTGTGCCACCGCGACTGCCACCCAACCAACAGTCTTTTAATGTAATTCTAGGTTTTAATTCGAGTAAGAAGATTTTCCTAATCGATTTTGACAAAGAGGGACGGAACACAACTTTTAATTAGTTTTGAAACCACCCGACAAATGGAAAAAATTGAATGAAAAATTACAAGGTAAAAAGGCAAGATAAGTTGTTGACCGAAGTCACATTGGAGATCGCACCTCGCTGGCCTAGCAGTAAGCTCAGCTGGAGGTACCTGCCAGGTAGCCGGACGATGACAATTCGTCACAAGTATCGTCACTGGATATAAATTTGATGCGTTTCCCGTCTAAATCCGCATTATGTCTCCAGTTGAAATTTCTGCTTCAACTGTCACAACAACTGTCAGTGTCCCGCCAGGCACGAAAAAACGTGCTCGTAAGAAAGGCAAAGCCGCTAGATTTTTTTCCTGAGTTGTCACCCCCGAAAACCTCACATTATATTTTCAGGGTTCCATAAACAGTAGCCGAAAAGGCTCAGCCCACTTGAAAAGGTGTCTTTGGTCTATGGAATCAGGGCACCATGCAAAACGTGATTTTTAACGGGCTCTTGGCTTTCGAAGAAGAAAATTTGTCACCCCGCTAATGGGTGTCATCCTTTTTTGTACCGGAAGCCATTGTCGACAAGGATTGCATCTTATTTTCTAAAGGACTACAGTCATCTTCTATTCATGGCACACCTTTCTCACGTTCATTTTATCAGATTTTAGTGGGTGAAAAATTCTTTTAACTTATCTCATCTGCCAAATTACAGGGGGTAGCCTTGGAGCCCATTGCACAATACCTTTAAATGAGAATGAGCAAACAAAATATGTTGGAAACCTGACATACACGTTGCACAGAAAAGAAATTAGCACAAGTCTTAGCAAACGTTGAGTGAATTTGTCAAATGGGAGAGGCAGTCACATCAGGAATTTTCCAGGTAGAGAAAATGAAATCGATGGTCCTGTTATTTTTTTTTTACATAAAAACGTGACTCATAGTTAGAACTGATAATTTTAAATGTAAAACAGGAGACAAACGGAAGGAATGGTAAAAGATTATTTTTATCGAAAAGCAGAGATTGAGGCGAGCAGAGAATGATATTTTGATGGCTTGTCTCGGGGTTGAACACAAAGGGGAGGAATAAACATATTGGTTTTCGGTTCGGGAGGATTGTTGCTGAACAATAACAATTCGTATTCAGTCAGCCATGTTTTAATGAGCATTGAACGTGCCAGGGGAGGAGTATGCCTGAAATGAGCAAAGGGAAGTTACGCAGACCGATATTTAAATATATTTAGTTTTTATTAACTGACAACACGATGCTTGTTCATTCTACGCAGAAAAAAGAGCATTTTTTAGTCAGATGAAAAACTGCACTCGTGCGAACATACGTAAATACCGTGACTGGTTGAATTCTCATGTCTCAGTTCTCCGTATCCTGCTCTACTACTCGTTACCACCAATCCCAATTCAACTTACGCTTTGTTGTGTAACTTTTTGGTATAAGGCCTACGTTGTTATCCTCAAACCTTAATTTCGCCCTTAGAAATGACCTAGTGAACCGAGGAGTCGACCGTAACACTTTTTACATTCTTAAACAAACTTACCCCCTTGCTAAGTGAACTACACAAACGAACCCATCTTGCACCGACAAATGACTTGTCAACAATGACATCAACAATCCAAAGGTTACCGAAGAATTCGTATACATTGCTTAATGTAGGTGCATTTTAAATTGTAAACAGGAAAGTTGGCCGCTAAAAACGAGTGAATAAATAAATAAAAATTGTTTTCAACGTGAAAAAAATGAATGAAATGAGAGAAAATAAAGTAGCAGCTTCCGCGATCGAAACGTCAAAAGTTCACTTTTTTGCTTGGCCGTCTCCTTTCGTTTTGAGTGCCACTTTCATTTCCATTTAATCTGACAAACAAAACACGGAAATGGGAGAGACGGAAACGGATGTTGTGTGGATGTAGTGAGTTCGTGTATGATTTGCACGTTACAATGAAAGAAACGATTAAAAAGAAATCAATTTTTGACACAAAACACAAACGACGTTGTCTCCTCTTTCCCTGTGATTTTTTAATTTTTCCTTTTTATTAAAAAACATTTTTGAATTCTAGTATTGTACTCATCATCGACATCACGGACCAGGAAATTTCCCTTATTTTGTTAATTGTTTTCAATTGTACTGTTCGGAATTTTTCCGTGTGGCGGGTGAGTCGGCAGAACAGTCCCCACCGTGACAAACACATATATCGGTGATTTCGTGCGAATCACTAAATTAATTATCCAACAACAAAGGACATCGAAAGCACCATACTAAATACGAAAAATAAATAAACGAATTAAACAAAGATTAATAAGATTTGAAACGAAAAAAACAATGCGGCAGGCCCTATTCTACGTAATGGAAGTCAACAATAAAAACTTTCATTTTCATTGTCGCTTTCATTAAACATTGATTGCCAAACTTCATGTTTGCTATAAATAAATAAAAAATATAAAAAATTTAAACGGATATATAAAATGTTGAATAGGGCCTACCTTTTCGAACATCTTTCGAGGACCGGCTGTGGAAATGAGAGGTAATTTCATTCAAAGTCAGTTCAGGGCCTACCTTTCTGATGTTTTGTGAGACATCAGACACCTGCAACAAAAGAGATAAAAATTTTTTCCTTTTTGCTCCTACCAATTGTGTTTCTTCTATTTTTATCAATTTTGTCTTATTCTGATTCTTTCGTGACAAATAAATTCGCAATTAAAACTGATCTTGAATAGAAATCACACTCTGCCATAAGAGGAAAGACACTTTACTGGTTTATTGGCCATGTTCCAGGGTAACCTGGGACACAATCAACGCAGTGAATAGTTTTTGGTCAACGGTCATTACATTATTTTTTCACTTTTTTTCTGTACTCGAATTCAAATAAATTTTTAATTTTGCTGGACATCCTTTGAGTGCCTTACTCTTTGTGATCGTAATGAGTTACATATATTTATGTTATATACAAGTCATGAGGGGTATGGTGCACGGGCACACCAACACGCACGGCGACACCCAGTAATCCAGTTTTTTACATAACAATCCGTTTTACTTTATCAAATACACTGTCACATGACTTGTGTTGCACTTATACCATCTTCAGGTGAAAAGACCCGGCATCAAGATAGATACAATTAAAAATTTTATGGAAACAGGGTGGTGAGGTACCCTTCGTTGTCTTGCTCCCCCTCCCCGGGCCGTTCATTTCGCATTTCAAATTTCTAATGCGATAGAATTGCAAAGGAATTGACACCTCGGACGCAATCCAACGTGGGAGAAAAGGTTTCGTCAGCTGTCCATCACCTGCGTACCTTTCTAATTCAATTCAAGAGATTCTTATCAAGTCAAATATTATCACATATCGATTGTAGCATGGTGTTCACCTGGTTCCCAACTTGTGTAACTAATGAGGGCGTATCGCAAAGAAATCGATGGTCTTGGCGATCTCCTAAAATAACAAAGGAACGGGGTTTTTTTTTGTGGTTTCTCACCCGTGTAGGTCGCCATGGGGGTTGTGCCATTTTTATTTTTGTAATTGATGAGCATGACAAACTTAAAAGTTACCAATAAATTCAATGATTAAGCTACCAGTAAACAATTTGTCTCTACCACATTACTACTCTACTAATTCCACAAACTCAACTTGCATCTGCCAAGGTTCTAACGAAATCAATTTGGTTTCCTATTTTTTTTTTCCTTTCTTTTTACAGTGTTCAATTTCAGTTTTTCCTGCTGCGTCATCCAACTGGGTCTATCGAATTACTTTTTCATAGGTATTAAAGGTAGAAGAAGGTAGAAGATTCGACCGGTGAAATATAAATGTAAAGGAAAATTAAGGAAAGTGCCATGTAATCTGGTTTGTAATATTTATGAATAACAGAAAATAACTAGGTTTACCGTAGGGAAAGGAAAACTTTGTTTCTTTTTTTAAAAAACTCAGCATTTTACTGAGTTTAAATGAAACAAAAAACTTGGGTCAAATTGAGTGTGTGTGTTGTGTACCTGCCAGACAAAAAATGGATTCCATCGATAAGCCACGAACTTGAGGGAGTTTAAAAATTTAAATTGCAGACGATGGAAAGTCCTTTTCACTCGCATATCAGCAGGTTTCTTTCCTTTTATAGTTGGCCACTTGTGCAAGCAACTGATGAGACCAGGAGCCCACACCGGAGGATCCCCGGGGATCCCAATTTGAACCCCACAAATAATATATAATAATTTATTTTATTATATTGCAACGAATATCTGAAAACATTAATTTCCCTCAAGTTAACTCAATATAAAATAAGTAAATTTATATTAACCTTCATTTATAACCTAAAGTAAATAGTAAATAATTAAATCTACCTCACAATAAAATTGAAAATTCGTAATTTGTCAACCTGAGAAAAAACGAAAACCATGATCAGAATGAGAAAAAGGCACTTACACAAATAAGTAATTAGTTTCTCACACTACATAAGTTTTGTTTGGAATCTCCACATTTCTCAGTTTTAATCAGTCAAATATAATCGAATATTGTAAATTGTAGTGAGAAGCTTCAGCCAGAGCAAATATAAACTTCTGTTTCCTTCAACTGTCAACATGGTTTGTTCACACACGCAGACAAGCAGGCAAGCAGGCAGGCAGGCAGGCAGGCACGCATGCCCGCACAGAAGACAGACAGACACAATATAAACTTATGAAAAATGATGGGAATAAGTATTCAGGTTCGTACCTGATCTGAGGTCAATGAGGTTTGAGGAGCAAGCGGTCGGAGGTGAGCGCCCCCGGTGGGAAAACAAATGGCCTCTCACTCATCTCTGTCGCCATCTTCTTTTGTTTACAACCGAATTATTTATTTCCTTTCTGTTTGTGTTTTTCCGGTCGGCGAATACCACCGACAAACCTAATTAAAACGGTAATAAAGTTTTTCATCTTCATTTCTTACATTTCATCACGGGCGGGAAGGTTAACCGGAATACACCGGTACCTGTTACCTCTGAAGAACTCCAAGAGACCTGAGAACCATATTTTATTAATTTTATCACTTGTGACTTTCACCTGACCCACAAATTGGTGAAAATTAGGTCATTCTAATGAGCAGACTTCAAAGTGCTTTTTTCTTCAAGGAATACGCACCTCTCACCGACAACCCATTAAGGAACCTTGAAATGTCATTCTCACACGTAGGAAATTGCCATTATTTGATTATCGATACCGTCACTATGATTTGGGAGGTTGTAATATTTGAATTATATCGATCAATCAGAATCAATCGATCAGTGTCTCAAACCAACAAAATTAAAACCGAAACTTTTGCCATTGGTAAGCCTTTTTTTAAATTCAATGCTCAAATTGTTAGAAATTCTATTTTTCCAGAGAAATAATTGCTATACATGTGAATTTGTTTCTGTCAAACTTAATTCTAGTTAACTTGGTCTACCTAAAAATTCATACATTAACAAGTATTAGAATATTCATACAAGTTACGAAAAAGGTTTGAAAATATTAAGAATTCGCTAGTTACGTAGCGATTTATTACAGAAATAAACTATATAAAACATGTCATTTTATTTCACTAGGAAATAAATTCTATGACTTTCCGAGTAACAGAATAGTATTAGGTGAACAGTTGGGACATCCTAAAATAGTTGTGTCAGTTGTCGAACCTGTGAACTTGAAACGATGTGGCAACATTAGAAACCGTTAAAGGTACAATTAGAGAGAGAGAGAGAGAGAGAATTCATTGAGGCAGGGGCAGGCGCGTAAAAAGACACGGCAAAGGCACCAGGTGTACCTTCGGAGGCTAATCAAAGTTGTCAGAAAGAATCGATTTGGCTGCAAACACCTTGCCCCGTACCCGTAAACTCTAGGGAAAACGTTGGTTGCGGCCACCGCTCATGTGCCTCTGCCTGCACCTCCACCTCCCTGTACTTCCCTTTCCACTACCTGAAATTTTCCAACCCGTTGGCTTTTCCCTCGATAAATTAAAATAATTAAACAACATTTGAAGAATTGAGCATCTCCGTGAGTATGATAATCAATCAACGAATGTTCGAGGCAGACCAATTTCGAGTTAACTTTTATCAGGTACAGGTACATTCACGCTTCGCCGGGGACATTTAATTGTAAAAAAAGAAAAGGGGTTTTTTTAGGTCGAATGATTTCAGTTAATATATGTCAAAATAATAACGTCTACCTGATGTATTTCTAGGATTTCTCTCTTGGTTCTGCCGAATGAAACATTATTTGAACACAACTACTTTTAGATTCTAATTAAGTGTATAATTATTGCCCTTGTTCAGACAATAAAATTAAATTTATTGTCTTTAAGTATAATTTGATATTCGAAGTTGACCTGGTTGTCACCCATGACAGGCAGGCACCCACTCACATATTATTTTTTATAATTAGAAATTCTATGCGAAACAGGCAACAGGGCAACAGTTGACAAGTACAAGTTATTGAACTTCAACAAAGTGTAATTAAACAAAATTTAGTGAGAAGATGAACTGAAAGTAGGGTAAATTTTTATTCAAACTGCCCCAGAAAAAAGATCCTACTTTGAAATGGGGATGAAATTAAATAGAAAAATTCACCCTTCACTAGCAAACGTGTGCATTGCTTCATTTTGTAAATTGAATTAATTTGATTGAAAAAATTATTAAAGTGGTTTAATTATTAAATAGAGTTAAACTTCGCGATCCAGGGATGATCAACGATCGGATCATCGGATGATCATTGGAAAAGGTCTGCCTGCCTACCTACCCATGCTTCTCTTTAAAATATTACAATCTCCGAATTGCCTGAGGACATTGAAAGACAATAAAAATCTGCCAAAAGAGATTGGCAGAAGAAAAGAAATGAATTTTCATGAAATATTTACACAACTGCAGTTTAATTTTTAAAATACGGTGGTGGACCAATTTGCTCTTGCATTGAAAAATACAAAATGTGTTAGCAGGTAGAGAGTAAAATTTACGATTTATGATTTACAGTTTCAGGGCGGTTGTCTACTTGTGTTGAGAGTTATGTTTTGTAATTTGCAGGTCAATGTCAACATCGAAAAAACAATATGGTTCTTACAGGAAATTAGAATTACTTTGGTAACATTGGAATATTAAAATAAAAGGTAAACCCCAACATAATTAGTTGTGGCATACCTGTAAAGAAGGGCAGGCACCAAGTTGACTTGACTTGGGTGCACTGTAAGAGAGGTAACGGCTATCAAATTGGTCAGGAATTTAATAGTAAAACGGGAAGAACATCCTTTGATCATTCTGATAGGATTTCTGGCAGTCTGCAGACTCCCACCACACCGGCCATGAATTTCCGTTTTTCGTGAATCTCCGGGTTCGAACAATGAAATGATGTTACCTTTAAGCCGTCACACCAACAGTAATAAAACAAAATGAAAATTGACAATTACTTAATTCCACTTTATTGGTAATATTTTGAATCCATTTTGGAATGAAATTCAAACAACTTAAAAGGGAACATTTGTTATTTTGTAATTAGAAGGGAAAAAAACTCAATCGAATTAGAAAATTAGTTGATCCTGGTTTGCAGATTCGAGAAATGACATGCGGTCATTAGACACGCACATGAAACGCACGCATGCAAGTCGACACGCAGACACTTCACAAAAGTAAGAGGAAATACTTTGTAGGCAGCAAGTGGGCTAATATTACACATGGCTACGTCAAACAAGGTGACAAACCGTCGCTGTCGGTTGTCGGTGTTGTTGCAAAAAATAAATGCGAAATCTTCATTGCTTGAAATAATCTGACTGATTTCCATCTGAATAAGAATACAGTCAAATAAGCAAGGCAGGCGGACAGGCAGGCAGGCAGGCAACACACGAGTGTCGACATCATGAAAAATCAAACGTCAAAACTGACGAGAAGGGAAAGCATCCGCTTTGCTTCGTGGTAGACCACCACATCACACGATTCCACTTCACTCGTACTTCGCTCGTCGACCATGTCAAAAAAAATTTTTTTATTTTTTACATTTTTCTCCATTTGAATATGGAACCCTAAAAGTAAACCCCTAATTACGACAGCGACAGCAACGGGGTTTTTTGGCCAGGGAGTCTTGTTGTTATTGGTTATTTATTTTTTCTTTTGGAGGTTCAAGAGCATTCTCGTCGAAATAAATCATTGTGTCCTATTTCAGGAGGGGTATCATCCGAGTACTTCGATGAGTGCCCAACAGTCTTACTAATGGCAGTAATCCTGTTTTAATAAACCTAATTAATTTTTAAATAATCAAAAAAAACCGGATTTTTGCATAATTCGCTCGTGAATAGGAGAAATTAATTGTTGAAATTCCATCCATAGAGGAAAGAAGTAAAGGCACACAACAAATTAATTGGCAGAAATGTACCCAATTTAGCTTTAATTATTTTAATTTTTATGTATAATTAAAAGAAATAAAGTTTGATTCATTTTTTCTTCTTCTACTTTTGGCCCGTTGAAACGTGAAAATTTTCTCTCGCTCGCTTCGTGGCAAACGTAACCGTTACCATCGAAGCAAAAATTTAATGAACTCTTGAGATGAAATGAAGAATGAGGAAACGAGTGTATGTGCAAGTGAACGACAATATGTTAGCTTGGAAAGTGGTAGAAAATTCCACGCTGCCAGAACCGGGGTGCAGAGGAGTAACTCCGTGTTAATCGAGAAAATGAACCGAGCCGTGGTCAAATAATATAAAAATCCAATAAAACATTTATAAAAGTTGGAGCGGTCATCGAAAAAGGCTGAGAAGAGGGAGGAAGATGAGGACGAAGCTGAAGGCCAATGTAGAAGAAACCACCATGAGAATGTAAATTAATTAAATCCGAGGGATGAATTTGGACTTGTTCGAGGTGATTTAATTACGCGAAAAATATTTGAACAAAAAAAACCAAGGAAAAGGTGAAAAAGTCCTTGGGGAAGGGAAGAATTCCCGACGTGGCAGGAGACAACCGACGCCCGAGGCCTTCAATCGCAGGCAACAGATATTTTTCACTTGAATTAAAAATTATTTTCCCCCGGACGGAGACTTTCCCTTTAAATTAACATGAATTGACTCCTAATGTCACCTGTAATACCTGGAACACCTTAAATCGCCATCACCATCGACGAATATCGAACAATAAAATTCTCAACTATTTAATTACCATTATTTTTTTCTCACTTGTGTTCCACATGAGCAGATTTACTACCCACCTCCTCAGGATCAACGTCGGTGGTACTCAATTTAATATTTGTACTCACAGGAGCATCAAAGGAAATAAAACAAAAATGTTAAATCCGCGGTATTATTCGATGAACGAAAGTGTTTAAATTGGAATTATAAAGACTTGTTTTGCTGGTCCGCTGAGATGCTGACTCCTAAGCAAATGGAAATTCTTATTGCAGGAAGAAGAGAAAATCCGTCGGAGAGGGTACAACTGGAGGGTAAATGAAAATGTCAGCGGTTCGTCTCGGGGTTGCACGGGGGATAGAGAGGAGGAGGTACCACAGGAACAGACTCTAATCAGATTTCTAAATAAAGAAAATTTCATAATTAATTTTCATTTTCTCTGTGTATAAAAATATCTCGTCCTTTTCACCAGCCCCACAGCTCCGTTTCCTCTTTCTTTTTCATCGTCTTCCCCTGATGAAAAGTCTCAGTAAAAATATATCAGTTTACAAAATTCCCGTTTTGTCTTGGTTTTGTATTGTCACCGTCAGGTACTAAAAGAAATTCATTTTTCAAACTACACCGTCGGTTGATCAACAAGATCAGCCAAGATATTGTCGTACGATAAACAAATTGAATTGAAAAGCATTTGTAGAATCCTAAAACTCCGACATAAACAAATGTGACTGTTTAAACTGCGACTAAATTTCAATAGAATATAAATTATTAATTGTACGGTAAAGTCGTTCCGGAAAACGGAAAGGATTAAGACTATTTAAGTCATAGTAATAACATTGATGAATGGGAAATATATTATTAAGGGAAGCAAAAGTCGGTTTCCGATGAAGGCTCATTGACACAAATGTTTCAAAACAAAATGTGTCAATAAAATTTTACATAAATCATACATGCTTAGAAATATTAATTACCGTACAAATCAGACGTTACTTGTTTACGTGAAATTAGTTTTACCAAGAAGGAATATATATCAGTTGAATCAGTCCCGTCACCACTACAATAATATTCATTCTCTTATTTTACTATTGGTTAAATATTCTATGTGTAGTTACCGTAGTAAGGCGCGTCGGTTTTAAAAATAGGCTCAACATTCGTGACACATACCTGAAATTAAAAGAATGACAATTTCAGATATAAATAAATAAATAAATTAATTGAATCCGTGAATTTTGTTAGTTAATAATAAGCATTTAGTCATTAAAATGTTGAATAGTTGAACTCTTTGTCAATTTGTATACGACTCTAACGGCATAAATAATTTTACTATTTACGTAAAGTCCAGAGAGATTTCTACTCTGATACGGCTAAAACTAAAAAATTTCACAAGTGTAACCATTCTTTCAGTTTAAACAACATTTGACGGTGATATTTTTTTTCTCCTCAAACGCGTTCTATCTAAATGCTCCATTTACAGGTGGTTACATTCCTTTGAACCGCATCCTGCAGAAGATGAGTTTCGTATAATTAATTGTTATTTATTACAACTTCTGCTATTAAGTTATGTCAAGCCTGCCGTTTATTCCTATCCTACCTCTTTCTAATCTTATAAATTTTATTTCACGGTAATAAAAACCAAAGAGCAATCAGACGTCTGGGGCTAAACCAACAGAAGTAAAGGCGGACCTTCTTTGGCAGACGATTGAGAATGGTCAGGGTCACGGAATTGACCATCAGAGGAACATAATTTTGTCATTTTGTGAGGGAGAAAAAAGAAACATGAGGTCATTACCGATCATCAAAGAGTCGTAAATGAATTATTTCCAAAGAACAACCTGAGCTTGGCATCCCATGGCACGGCAATAATAAAAATGAAAACGATTGGCAACAGAAAAGTTAAAAGTCACACGGAGACGGAGAAACCCGACGAGTCAGTAAATCCGAGAGAATGAGTACTGTTTGGGTACCTGGTAGGTACCAGGTGAGCAGGAGGTTGGTACCTCAGAATGACGATAAATGAAGCGTTTTGTAATTTTAGGTTCATGAAACGATTCACCTCTTTTAAAAGGAAGGTAATTTGAAGTAAGAGAATATGAAGAAGTAGAAAATGTTGAGAACTAGGCGCGCAGATGTGATTTAAACGGTCCAACATTTAAAAACTGAAATTAGTTTAATTGATTATCATAAACCACTGAAATAATACGTTTCCAAGAGAGTGAAAGAGAGGTAAAAAGTACATCAGGTATGCCAGCGTTTAAGGTCCCGGTTAATGTCTTTTCGATAGAAGGAAGATCACGTTTCCATAAAAAACAAAGTATAAATCACGAAGGAATACTGTAATTTAGTCAATTGGAATCAAGTGGTCTGCGCATGCGTTTGGGCCACGGCCGTAACAACCCAATTGTTATTATTTATATTTTTATTACATCTCCGCTCAAATCCTATTACTTATCTATCTATCTATCTATCTATCTATCCGACTGTCTGTCTGTCTATTTCCATCTGTTCCTTGAGTCCTTACCCGTTCTTCTCTACAACCTCCTCTCTCTACCTCTTTTCCACTATTAATGATTTTAACTACACTGTAATTTTCATTATGTCTCCGCTTTTGCATCATTATGTATTTATCCTTCCCATTCCTTTTTTTCTCACTTGGCTTTATTGTTTCGTTTGCTCATCCGACGATTCTTTCTTCCTTTACCTCGTCGACAAATTCACCTTAAGAAAGTTGATTCTCATAAATGAATCACAGACGATTATAAGTAAATGTGTTCTACAGTGACAAACCAATTACCCATGATCCTTTCAATGTTACAATAATTTTAACGGATAACAAAACGAATCGGTCGCTTCGCATTCATTTGCATTCCATCCATTTAATTTTTGTCGCCGATTCTACTTCTTTTAGGAATCGGATGTCTGACTTGAGGTGACTTGAGGTCACCTGATCGTCGTCCACGAAATGATTTAACAAGAGAATAAAGAATTTCTGCTAAACATAAGGTGGGATCTGAAGTCCGTGGCGGGAGGACATAAAACCAATATAAAAGTAATAAAAATAAAAGTGGGGCCCCCGGGGGCACTAATCGTTTAATATAGACCCAATAACCATTTTTTCTTCTTTCTCAATAACAGTCATTTTCCATCGTTTTATTATTTTTTGAGGTTTTTCAATTTCGGATGGGAAACAACGAATGTGTGATTTTGTTTCTTGCACTCGACAATCGATAGTCGGTAAATTGAACAGGTACGAAAGGTACCGAAAGAAAAAGGTACAAGTAGAGAATTGTCAGACAAGAGAGAAGTTGGAGAGGTGGGGAGTTAGCAAATGGACGGATCTTAATCAAAATATCTCAGTTTTTGGCAGGCTTTATTGCTTTGTGTCCCGCGGTCCGATGCCAATATGCCAGGTAAAGGCAAAATTGTCTGCTCCATTAAACATGGTGTTTTGTCAATCAAAAATTGTTTTGCTGTGTCTCCCCTTTTTCTGATGGGATACTAAACCTTAGGTTTCATACAATGTAATTTAACTACAACTGTACAACAGGCAGGCCCATGACAGGCAGTTAAATTGTTTTTGACCAATTGCTCAATTGCTCCAAGCTACTATCTACTGGTCATCAGTCACTGATTGACGTTCCCTTTATAACGAATCAATCAAATCAAAATCGGTGTCACTATGTTGCAAAAAAAACAAAGTAAGTCGTTTATCGTCCAGTACCACCAACTCGAGCTCTTGTACATTTACAGTGAAAGAGAGAAAGAAGAAACTTATCGAGTTCAGGTTCTTGAGGGTCACTTGGCCTTGACCTAAACCTTTTAAGTGTTTTTCTTTTCCTTTCTTTCGCTCGTTTAGCATTACGTTTTCATTTGTCACGAGAATTTCAAATTAGACTCTTCTCAATTAAAAACTAAATTTCCCAACAATAATGTGAGGACAACCTCTGTTCGCACCCGGTTCCAATCCCTGCTCTACAAAAATAAATTGTAACATAATGTGATTTAAATAAAATGACGAAGTGTTAGAAATCAGAGAAAAGCACGAGACCATTGATCGAAAGCTTCAACAAAAGAAACGATGGAGAAGGAGAACCCAAAATCAGAATTTCGTTGAACATCGCCCGAAATGAAATTGAAAATGAAAAGTGAAAAGTTAAGATGTTTAAAATCTCATTTTGTGTTCTTTCACTTCTTATTTATTCAACTTTTCAAAAAGTTCTCATCTTCTCCGGCAGAAAAGAAAAATATAATTTAAATGAGAGGAGAGGTGAAAGGTTAAGGTGACACGAGGCCGGGACTCGATGTCAGGTTCGATTCAGGTATTTTGCCAGGTTATCTCAATGACGACTTTCAAGTCCGAAAGATTCGCTGGAACAAAATGAAAATCAAGTTGGACGAGAAGAAATGAAAAAGATGGAAATGAAATTTGAGTGAATGGCGTGCGATGACTGCTCCAATCAAATGAAAAATTACTTTTTCTTCCGCACACTCCCGGCCCCCTCCCTTATCTATGAATAATCGGTTACCTGCTCTAGCCATAGGTTCGTTCAATTAAAAAAAGGGAACCATTTCTGGACAAACGGACACGCATATTCGGCTAGAGTACACCAATTCATATCGGTTATGTTTAAAAGAGATTAACATTTCAAAAAGGAAGAAATTGTTGGTGGAAAACGACCGGTGATTTCCTCTTTTTATTTTACAGGGCCAGGGCCTTAACATGCAAAGGACAACCTGAATTGATGGCTTTGCTTTTCGTCTGAGCCGCTCCACTCAAAAATCATCAACTCGTACGTACGTGGCTGAATTGTTGGGTGTTGGCAACTTGAGAATAATTTACTTTCTTGCCAAGGTGCCAGTCTAATTCAATCCCATGGAAATAAAATTCCGTCAGTGTTATCCAATACTAAATTATGCGTATTACAATTTGTAATAAATAAAATCAACCGTCGTGTTGCAGAAATGGAAATGCCCTCAGACATCGTCTGCCATTTGGTAACCCGGCACTGGTTTCTTCTGCTTTTAAACCTGGCGGGTACCGACAAAATGACGGCATATGGCGGCTGTCATTTCCATTGTTCTCTATTTTCTGTAAACATCTACTATTGTAAGAAAAAAATGGCAACAATAGAGACTCTTGCTCTAGCAAACAAATAAATAAATGTTCATTGAAGCAAAGACTATTAAAATTGTTATTATTTTTACTATATTTCAGGGGTCCGACGGGAGCAACGAAGGATTCAGTCAAGGCAGTGACGAACTCAGGATTCAGTCCACCTTACTACTCGACAAAATGAAAATGAAATGTCATGAATAGAGTAAATGCTACGGTTAAACTATTTATTCTTCTTCGTAAATGTTTTATTAAATGTTGTTTTTGAGTAATTCATTTGAAATAAGTAAACAAGTAATGCAGAAATAAATTTCCGTAGTTATGTCAGGTGCCAGTCATGTGAAAGAAGTAAATCATGACGATTTGTATAATTATTCAAAAAATCTGAAATGCTAAGTTAAGTTTTGGTCTTCGTCTTCGGCATAGGAAAGATCGTGATAAAAATCCAGTTTCTGGGTTATTTGAATACAATAATTACCCATTCAAATTCAAATTTTGTTCCCTGCCATGCATTTCCCTCAACTCTAGCAGGAAACTCTGGCAACTTTTAATTAGAATAAAATATGTCGCTGGCGCAATTAAATTAATCAAATCATCTTGAAGCGTTAAATGCTCTGCAAAGTTGCTCACAGACTCAATTTACTCTTCTTTACATGTTTCCATGAATATGAATCGTAATTAAGAATTACTGGTAGAATATAAAAATTTTTGGGCAATTATTTTACAGGAAACTACGGGCAAACCAGGCTGTGTATTGAAGTCATCAAAACCCATTTCATAGGTAAATTCAAATTTCATTCATTTTACATGACTAAAAACTTCACACACTCATATGTATGTAAGTTATCATTTCTAATAACATCTGTAATCGTTGTATTCACTTTTGGTAATACATTGATTAATATTGGCGAACAGGAGAAGAGATTCAGGGTCAAAGGTAAACCTACAATAAAATATGAAAAGGTTACATTCATTCACGAGTAATAGAAGAAACTCAACTCGAGATTCCGTTTTGACAATAAAAATACAGATCCACATCATCCATCATACGAATACAAATATTAACTGAGAACAGGTTAGACTGTCAACTCATATGAGTTAGATTACCTTACGGCAACAACCAAATGTTCGAGGATTGTTCAAAGGCATAAAAAGGCGCCTTGTTCGACTTAATTAATTCCAGAATGAGGCAGAAAGGAAAAAAATTGCAAAATATAAAACAGAGCATATAAAGACATATGAAAGATAGCGACTTAAAAAATTAATAAAAATTAAACGAAAACTAATAAACGTGTAGTTAAAAATAAAGTTAATAAACCGAAAAAATGAGGCATAAAAATAGTCAATAAACCGTAAAATGTAGTTTTATTAGTTTATCCGTTGGAAGAAAAATCTCTAGTGGTAATGATATTGTATCATTATAATTAGATTGTTTTTATTTTGCGTTTGTCTTAACTGCCAATTACAGAAGTACCTGGAAAGAGGAGTTTTTTGAACCCATGGAGGTCACTTCCAACCAAACATTTAATTTGACTTATAAAACAACATGAACTTTATTTAAATTAGAAAAGAATTCAAAACGATAGACCGATTTCATTTGGAAAAAGTTGAAATTACCAAACCTTACGGAAAGTGTTTTGACGTTTCGGCCACTTTGCCCTTTTCTACAGGAAAACAATTGAAAAAGTTAATTAATTTAAGACAATTATTATGTGAAGTAGTGGCTCAAGGGTAAAAATTTCTATTTAAGAGAATTTGTCACCTGACCATTTATACGCCAGACGCAACACCTTTAAGTTTTTCTCCAGGTGTTGACTCGCACACGGCCTTTTCTGGTCTTTCACGTGAAAAAACCCTTTTACTTCCGTCATTTTCAAAGCTAATAATTTGATATTGAAATGTTTTTTTTTGGTATTTGGTATTTTTTATTTCTCACACGAGGGCCTCTACAATTAAACATCTTACACTCCGAATTATTTTATTTATACGGCGATCATCGATGATTAAACATCCCTTGTTCATCTGTCTCGACTCATTTGATTTGCCTTTTCTTGTATTCAAATACAGTGGGACTCATGCCCCCAGATAAAAGTTTATAAATATGTAATCAAGGGACAATTTTAAAATCACAACTTGGCACACATACCGATTGTAAGTTTAATGAAAATCTTAAAGGAATAAGTATATAAGCATAAGAAACTTCGTTGGCACTAAGATTTAAGCCAAAGGTTTTCGATGGACCTTAATTATACAGTAAGAGTTATGTAATTGACCTCAACACATTCCCGGGCTCTTCCAGGCTAAGCACGGGCTATTGTCAGTGGTTATCCGTCCAGGTATCCTTCATTCGAGCTCCAGAAATACTCCTCATATTTATGTTACGAACATCGAAACCAGAACTAAGTTATTTAAAATAAAATATAAAATACCTGTAAAAATCTCTAAGGCCCTGAGAAAACACATGACACTCTATGTATTCAATTATTTGCTTCATTCATTGAACAACAGACTCCAACTATTTGTGTGAGATTTTCTATAATCGTGTATATTAATATTTGTTTAAATAAAACAAATGAGTTTACAAAATTTGAGTGTTGGAGGCCGAGACGCGCCATTTGCCGCTCAACCCGTCTTTTTACCTTTGAAGCAACCTTTTTTACCTTTTCTAAATGAGACCGATCGATTAAACGGCTGGGTAAGAAACCTTCACAGTGTGATCCTTAAGCGGTGGATTTAATTTTTAGCGGCGCCAGTAACAAATTCGTTTTAATAAACGAAGAAAGGATCAATACGAGGAAACCCTCGCTGTACCGATTTAAAGTGAGGACACTCGCCTAAAATACTACACTTTTATAACTTAAAACTCTTTTAAGGTACCCAATTTCCCTCACAAAATTTGAACCTTCCTTAATCGTTTTAATAACATAATTTTAGATTTCGCCATGAAAGGTTTCAAATAAAAAAAATAGTTGAGTCCTGTGGCAGTATCGTGGTGAAAACAAAACATTATTTGGAAGACGTTCAACAATCATTTTGTACACGATAATATAAATAAATATATATTATGAATGTTACGTCATAATTTCACACCAATGTCATTTAAGTGTGACTCTCAGGTCTCATTATTTTACGCAGAAAAAGGCACATTTGCTCACAGTCGATTTGCTCTCCCTCAGATGAGAAGCTTCCTTTCGCATCGACGAAATTTTCACTAAATTTCTACGAGTTTGCGCTCAACAAATTTCAAATAGAAATGGAAATGGAAAAACGTACAACTTCCTCAAATTGAATGAATTCATTTCATTCACCGTTTTTCATTGACAGTTTGGTTGCTATCCTTCTTGTGCAAAATGAGTCACTGTGATGCAAAATAAATAAAAAAGTTTTCTTGGCTCACATGCACTGCACTTTGACAGTGCTTTTTTCTTCAGAGAATTCTCACTTTTGTTCTTTCACCTGTGAGAATTTCCTTGAAAATCTAAGGGAGGGGAAAAACAGATTTCTCAACTGAATTTCATCAAACTTATCCCTTCGCGTTCGTCGTCTTTTGATGAATATGTAAAAAATTGTAGCAGCGATATCGGTAAATGTGTAATCATAACAATATTTTCACGTATAAATGAATCGTACTTTCATAGGGTAAATTTCAACAGTAAATTACTACTAGAAACCCCAAAATTAGAAAACTCACTTCCCTGTGTTTGAATTTGTTCCAAAGCATTTGCTTTTCAAGTAACAAAATAATTTTTTTTTAAATTTCCCGTAGGTGTCACGAAGGAAAAAGCAAAAAAGCAAAAATTATAGCTGGAAATCATGAAATGAAACGCCATTTTTCTCTCCTCCTTCTGCCTGCTCATTTCACATGCAAACTAAAATTTTGAACTTTTTTTAAACGGACGACTAGATTTTAATGCTGCTACCAAATTAGTGTGCAAAGTCGTTGGTAGAAAATTGAAACAGTCCAATCGAGAAGGCCTGAAAATTTTCAACAAGAAAGGCGAAAATTAATGGGCAACCTAAATGAGTAAATAATACAACAATCACTCATTAGTTATAAATAAGTTATTAACGAAATTAGGCGTTCTATCTAATTATTACAATTAAAATTTTTTGGGTAATTGTGGGTGTTTAAATTTCTACTCGCATCGGCATGTTACCGTCAGCACTAATCCTAAGAGTAATTGACCCTAATTCATGTAAACAGAAATCAGGGCTACGAGGGCAAGTCAAGGCAAGCCTTCACGGCATTAAGCCTGACAAATTAATTTCTGGTAGAGGACGATTGAGTTGGAAATGTTAAAAGTCGTAAAGATTTAACGCTCTTACTGGAAATATATTTTGAATGCACTCGAGTGCATGTCACTGTCATGTGACATAAGAAAGACAATGACAAAGTGACATTATAAAAAAATAAATGTGACTTTTTCCTTTGGCAAATTAAATTTTTAGCCGTGACAGAAGGCATCCAAGCAGGCCGAAAAGGAAATGAATTTCGGACAATCAGAAAAATATAAATGAAAGTATATTTAGTGGACGTAATTCGATCACCCCGACACGCAGAAACCTGTAGAGCTTTTTACGTGCCCTTCAAACCCTGGGGTTTCAACCCCTGAACCTTCTATATCTTTTCACTCTTTTCTAACTTCCGCGTCTTCATTTCTATTTGAAATGAAAAATAAATTATCAGGAATAAAAAATTTGACTCTTGACTCAGTTGCAATTTGCAAGAAATAAAAGTGAAAAATGTCAAAAGGAAGTATAAAAGAGGTGACACTCTGCCTGAAAATTCACCTCTTGGTTAAACAATTAAGGCCTGTCTTCTTTTAAGTTCTTAAAATTGCACCTAATGAATCTCCTACGGCCTATCAGTAGACCCAAAATTTAACGAGAAGAAGATGCAACTTTCTGCGCATCTATTTATTTTAATAACTCTAACTCAAATCCTTGATGTCTGTTGCGAAATATGAAGTGAATTATATATTTTACTCAAATAAAGTTGGTTCTCTGATCATCAAAACCCTGCAAAGACAAATGGAAAAAAAATTGTGCTCAGAGAGACGAATGGGACCGGTTATTTATTTGGGCAGAGTGGAGAGGCACCTTCAACAAGAGCTGACGAAGAAATGTATATACGCCCCTATATTATACACAAGAAAAAGGGTTTAGGTTTAACTGGTAGAAATAGGTTCTTTACGCAACCGGAAGGCATGAAACACTTCCATTGTTATTAAAAAAAATTGTATCCGTTTAAAATTTGTTTAATTTTGTGAACTCCCATTGTAAGTTTTATTAGTCAGCTTTACAAAAAGAAAATGTTGTTGCGTTTTCAACATATCTGGATGAGATGCCACCCCTCCGACATATCTGCCCTATCCCACATTGTTTATACAATACAAAAACAAATGTATATAACTAGAACTGGGGCAGAGACTAATTCGAGGGGTTAGACAATACGGACTATTCTTTGACTATTCAGATTTGTTCTATTGCTCCAATTTCTAATGATAAATAGCTCCTACTTGAATTTATATATATAATAAGGTTTTATAATTCACTTATCAAGGTATTAACTTAGTAATCGTTGAAATTGGTTAAAAATGTTTCTGAACTCAACGAGATGAAAAAAAAATCATGAGACAACATCAGTATTTCCTGTTGCATTATTTTGCCAATTGTTCAACTCTTTTTTTTGTGTTTTCAACATTTTTATGTTTACAGTTTTTGAAACGATAAATCAATAAACAAGTCATTTCCATTTCTATGTCTCACTTTTTGAAGAAATCAGTTAGAAGTATTGTAATATCATTGTTTAATAAAAATAAAATAGGATAAACACAAGATAGCAGCATGCAGTAAGCAGGTTATTGATCGATGTGAAAAAAAAATTACTTATTATTGGAGAAGATCAATCAATAAAAGCGATTCATTTTCTGTGCTTTGAGAGAGGCGGTGGAAATATAAAAATGACCATAAGAAAGATATTTTGGAATACTGAAACTATTATAACGATATATTATGTGAAAATTGAAAAAAAATGGAAAATTGCTTAATCTGGACAAAATTTAATATAAATGTTACTGTCGAAATTAACTGGTAAATTACACTAAATATAAAAATACATATTTTAAGCTTTTTACCCTAAATTAGAAAAATCTTAATTATTGAAAAGCATGACGTTTTACAGTTTTGGAACCACAAAAAAATTAATTAATTAACGATTTATTAACGGAAATTGTTATCGACAGAAAAATCGGACGTCAGTCGAAGGCAGCCATGAACAACAAAAGAAATTAATGTTTTGTTAGAGGTGGTAAACAGAGTTACATTTTACCACTCGCACAGAAAATTAATAATTAAGTAACTCTGCGGAAAACAAAAGAGAAAAACGCATTTTTTGAGTTAATTAGTTTGGATTAAAAGTTGCTTTTTCCTGAGCTACCGGATTTTCCATTTCGAATTGGATTTCTGGGCCTTTCCCTTGGCCTCAGGCTTTTTCTTTTCAGCTTCCCTTTTTCTCGCCTTTAACATTAAAAAAAACCCGGAAAGCATTTAATATTCGATTTCACGACTATTAGAATTCATACAGGTAGTCCATTTTTCATTTTAGAATCCTTCCCTTCAATCTTCGTAATTTAGTTTCACAGTTCTACAAATAGTTTACTGGGCAGCATGCCACATTAGAGAGTATTTTCATTTGTTCAGTAATATCTCTTTTTAGATATGCGTTTATTGAACTGAAATTTTTAAACTTTTCTTTTAGATGTTTTAAACATCACCCGTCCTTGTGGAATACAGGGAACTTCCTCAAGAGCGGATACATCAACTGTGGTTAAATCAAAACTAGTGACAACAATTCTCTGAAAACAGGTAGGCAGTTGATGTTGTCCTTACGGCAAAATTTATTATTCTTTTCAGTAAATTAAACTAGAATTCACAGCACACACCCATGTAACGAATAAAAATAATGACAAATCAAATAATTATTAATTATCTGAATTGAATGTACTCCAAAACTATATTATAATTTTTAAAAAACAATTAAATATTATGCCTGCGCTGTGTTGCTCCCATTTTCCCATTTTAACGTTCTTTGTTAATTAAAATTTTCCGTTTTAATTTGAGTGTTAAAAACGAATTTGAACTGTAATTTATTTTATTAATTTATTCATGATAAATAAAAATATTTAACTTGGTTTTTGACACGGAGCCGTGATCGCGTCAAGGTTTTTGTTTTCATTACCCTCTTTTTGTAGACAATTTCCTTTGTCGTAGCACAAGTCTTTATCGTAGGTAAGTGATTATTGTCCTATTAGTATCCACTTTACATAATATGTACTACATTGATGTTTGACCTAAATAGTTAATAATGATCTCATGGGCAAGTTGACCAACGAAGCTTCATTTTATTAAAACTGCAACTAACGAATTGTAATTTATTCCCACTGAAACATGGAATGCAATGGAATGACCACTGTGGACACATTCTCTTTCTATTCAACTCACTTTTTCACTAATATCATTATATTAAGCCCAAAATTAAAATATTGCAAGTTTCTTGGTATTCTCTACTTAACAAATCCTTTAGTTATTTATTTGGGGCGCCGACGGTGCGTGGTGCACCCTCAGTTAGGCAGGTTAATAGCATTTTTCTTACCTGGCAGTCGTGCAGTCCCGGTAAAGGACGTCGAAATCCTTGCAGGACAGCAGTTTGCATCTGTTGACTCCTGGTTGTATGGCACCGAGACCTCGAAGAATTCGAACCTGTTCAACGTTACAGACCAGGGGTACGATGTCGAGTCTCTTGAGTTTCGTATAGACGGTGTGCAATCCGCCAACCAGGTGTTTTAGAAAGAGTTCGAAAGCTTGCGGAAGGCACAGCATGGTGTCTCCAGATATGATAAATGCGGCCACCTTCTGTCCTCGGTACTCAACCAGTTTGCATTCATTGGCAGTCGGATCAGAGCAGGATATGGGCGGTGGCGAGTTGTAGCTTCTCGGAGGACCGTGGTGGTGGGCTACGGCCATGAGATCGAGGGGCGACGCATGATGCTGGAGACCCTGCAACGAGTTGAGCAGACCCAAGCCATGCGGAGCCAACCCAGGGATGTGGGTCATAGAGAGCCGGTGATGCGGCAGGCCAGTGAGGCTGTTGGGCGTCGAGACAGGCGGTGGAGACATCGGACTGTGCATATTGGGCGGTGGCGGCAGATGGGGAGGGCCCCCGCCTCCGATGGGGCTGCTGGGTGTCCTGCTGATGTTGAGTGGCACGGGACTAGGACTGGGACTCCGAGGAGGTAGATTCGTGTTCATATTGTTGTTGTTACCACTACTTAGATTCGTAGGCATTATCGGTGAATTACTATTGTTACTACTGTTACTACCATTATTGCAAACACTACCGTTATTCGTACTGCCATTATTGTTGCTACCGCTGCTGTTATTGTTGGTATTATTATTCCTACTTGTCGTATTGTTGTTGTTTGAATTCGGGGAGGGCTGTTTGCCAGATATCGGAGAATCGCGCGAGGACACGTTGCTGTGATCGCTTCCTGTTGAACTGGAATCCATCGTTGACTCCATCAGTCTATGCACAGAAATACATAATCACCATAAACCACGACCAACTTGACTGTCCCACCTAAAACCTATCTCGTCTGACACACCAACGCGTCACTACATAGAAACGGACAAATCTATAAGCCCAATTTAACAATACGGTAATAGAATTAGTGAATATATAGGTTGACCCTGTACAGGTTGAATTACTCCCGGCGCGACACTAATCTAGAAATTGCGCCATCGTTGTCACGGACACAGTCAATTGCAAGCAAACGCATAAACAATTATTTGTTGTATTTTTTTAATTAGCAAGGAGAATTGTAGTGTACTCTATTAGTATCGCCACCTTTTTTTTAAACTTTTACCTTCGACGACACATCGTCTTCGCCAAGGTCGACGAGAATCTTTGCACGCGTACGCGAACGACCGGCTAACTTCCCGACCACGAAATTCACTGGTTACAACTCACAGTTTGGTTGTTAGTTATGATTTTCAAACAGACTCCTCTTAGATTTCTAACAAAAATTAAAACCGTTGTGTCGAAATTGAATCTGTTTTCAACACTGACACAAAAGGCGAGCGGTACAAGGGTGAACACAAACAAAAAAACAATAATACAGATTAGCAAAGAAAGAAAGAAAATGGGCTGTCCAAGAACCCGACCCGGCAAACATGACATGCGCGAAACGCATTTTATTGGTTACCGTCGTAACAAACTGACTGCTCCTATTGGCTCTAACGTTAGCATTGGGTAAGCCCCTCCCCCAGCTTCTTCGTATAATTTTATTATTTTTTCTCTCTTTCCATCTGACTCCCCAATCCTTGATTCTGTCCCCCTACTTTTTGACTCTCCCTCACCATCTCCCTTTTTTCTAATTCCGTTTGAATTTGATCAATTTTCCTTTTTTAGTTATGTTTCTATGGTTGGCTATTAGTGTGTGTGTGTGTGTGTGTGTGTGTGTGTGTGTGTGTGTGTGTGTGTGTGTGTATGTGTGTGTATGTGTGTGTGCGTGTGTGTGTATAAAAATAATAACAGCGCCTCTCCTGGAAGTTTCCACAATTAACCTGGAAAGAGCCTGGCTCCCCACCTTCTTTATCAGCTCCCATCATTTCCATTGTTGTTTTCCCCGCCAGCAGCACCCGCCATGACTTTCCCAGTGTCTTCTGCTTTTTTCATTGGACGCACAAGGTCAATGCCTCCCAGAATTTCCCTGCATTTTCCAATCCAGTCATTTTGGTTCCTCGTTTATTTTTTCCGTTTCTTTTACCTTTAATAATAACAACCCTTAATTTGTATACCAGAATAAGAAATTACTGTGTGCCAAAAGTGACCAAAAGTTCATGACAGTGCAACAGGGTCGGTATCACTAATATTCTTACTGGTATGATAATGATAATGGTGTTATTGTAGAATTAATAATCAACTATCTGATGTAACACATATGCACCACGTGAACTAAACTAATAGAAAAACTGCGTAATATATCTATTGGAAATAGATGCTGCAAAAATGTGAGAGAACTACATACCAGGTGACATTTTCCCTCCTGCTTACTTAATAATTTGTGTGAGTCCCTATTTCAATCTTCGACAATGAATTACTTATACGGATGCTACATTTGGATGTATAGATTTATTTATACACAATTAACGTATTTCATGCGGACATTCAATTGTAACCGAAGGAATAGTAAGCTCGTGGTTGCCTACTGGCCTACTTTGAACGTTTCACCCTCTTTCAGTCACCCTTGTGAATTTTTTCTGTAATCACCACTAAAAGGGGGTTGAAAAGATTAAAAGTTTACTAAATACTTTCTGACGACCTTACCTGTACCTACGCACATTCTCAACCATTTGTCGGTCACCTGATGATTATTACTGAATAATACAGGAAAATATACATTAAATAGATAGAATTTAATAAAAACGGGTGAGAAATTCCAGCAATTTGATCATCTCTGATCAAATCAAAGCAAATGATGAGAAGAGGAAGATGGTGTTAGCAGTGAGCAATACTCATTTACGACAAGTTCCACTTGATCCCGACAACAGAATTTCTAAAGCAAATGGAAATGAGAAAGAATATAAAATGTTGGAATATAGTAATTATATAGACCGATACTCAATCACTCGAACTCTCACGTCCCGGGCTTTAGGGTCTCCAAAGGGTGAACTCATGGGGTCGCAATTCAAAGGAAAAGAAGAAAGGAACGACGGTCATCCTTTTTTTCAGTTATTATTTTATTTAAATCTCCCGAGTTCCATAAGTAGGAGACATTAATGCGAAACTAATAACTATTTCGTGAGAAACGGTCAAAACCATGGCGGGTTCAGCGATATCCTTGGCGTGAAATCCGGGATGGAAAGGGATGAAACGACTGGCAATGTCCTCCTTCTCTTACCAATGTCCTACCCATCACCTTGAATGAAGAGGAAGACGCATCAATCATCTTGAATGTCGTAATGACATTCAACTCTGTTTTTTTATTCCTTTTTGTGTCAGTTCATCACGCGCTCACTCTTCCTCTCCCTCAATACCACTGAAATGAAGGATTTTGGAAGGAAGGATATTGGCTGCAATCTAAAAAAAAATAACAATAAAATAACCGGTGAGGAAGAATGATATTTGCAAATGCCTGAAAAAGGAACAATTCCTAGTGTTAGTGTTGTTAATTTCTATAATGGAAAAATTTAAGGGTAACCAGCACGTTATGAGAAAATGCGGTGCCAAGTTGACTTCTTGACTGAAAATTGCCTCTTGAGAATTTGAGTTTGGTCTGAACCTGACACTGGCTCAAACAATTCGAATTCGAGTTAGAAGAGGACAGAGACAATGGAAAAGGGAAAAGGACTCTTTCAAACAATGGCAGTGTTTGAAACTGATTAGGAAAATGCATAGATGCAACCGAAATTTAATCATTCCAACCAACAATGCAAAAGAACAATGTAAACCGGAGTTTCGATGAGGAGAAAAGCGAGCGCCGATGTCAACCCCGGGGCTATCGCTTTGCCACTGCGTTTTAATCGAATGCATTTTGTAATCTTCTGCCACGTCATGGCTGGTCTGCCACTGCCGACTAACGTTTTTCATTCGTCCAGTTTTATTACGGAAATTCTGTTAACTGAACAGTGAACTTCGGTCACCAAAAACGATTAGATTCATTTCGCAGAAACAGAAGAGAAGATTAAACTGAAAATAAAACTGTTTTGCTGCCACTTTCACGGTGCTTTCTCATTTCCTCTCACTCGACTTGCTTTAATCCCACTGATTTTTATCATTTTCTGGGGGAGGAGAGCGATTTTGTTAGAATTCAATACAATCAGGGTGCAACCGATGTGTTTTTTTTCACAACAAATCCTTTTTCAGGAAAATCAGGGACAAAAAGGCAGTTCCCTGATAGATAAAAGATTAAGAAAACCCACAGTTAAATGATAAAATTAGGGCCCTGGGCCAAAATCAATCAGACAAAATATCTTTTGGGGCAGGTAAAAGTTGCATTTCATCTGCATGTAAGCATGTGGAAGAAATTTTCTCGCGGTGGGTTGAGTGCCCCGGTGCTCGTTGAAGTTGCGCCCGTGGAGTTTCGGGGCCCCCGAAGTTCCTTCTGATGGAAAATTCCCATAAAATCCGATATAAAAACTTGAATGAGAATGAGTCAGAATCCATCTGTGTATTATTGATAAAATGGTGAAAAATGGATATTTGCTCGCCCGTTGCCACCCCGAAAAAATCACCGCCCACAGCCATCTTTTTCTCTGTCGCCCACCATCACTCCCTCAACCCCTTACTTCCCCCTCCTGTTGATTTCTCAAAGCTTTTTCTTTGCTTTTCTCCTTCATCCCTTCACCTTCCCCAACCTGCCCCTCACGACACCCCAAACATTTTCACAATTTTCCGGCAAAGCAGAAAATTCCATGTTGTCTATTCTTTGATAAATTTTCCTTTTTTCCACTTCTGTTTGCTTCTTTCCTTTATTTTCCTCTCATTTTCTCTACACTAAATCTGCATAATTCAACTATTTAAGCTTTAAGTCCTTGGTGGACGAGGGGCAATTGTCTTCTGCGGCGAATTCTCTATAGGAACTCTATCCAATGTGATTATTATTCGTTTTGTCTAAAAGAGATTTGAGAAAAGGGAAGAAGGGTAATGAATCTGACAAAACTGAAAATGTTGATTCAGGGAGAAAAATTCTAGCTTAAGACTAGACTTGAAAATTTTTCTTTTTCCAGCTTTTCTGTACTTAATAATAAGCAAATTTGTCTTGTCGATTTTAACTCAAAGTATTATAAAACTTATATTCATATTCAAAGTATCACTTGGAAAGCACGTTAGAGTTACGTGAAATTCATTGGATACGACTGAGACCTGAAACAACAACAACAACATATTTTCATCCATTTAACTTCAGATTTTTTTATAAAATTCATTTGCTAGGGATAAAACTTACTAGATGGAAAGCAAAATTTTGTTTAAATAAAACAATAAAAAAAAACGGAATTTCGATTCAACTGAGAATAACGTCTTTTGTCGAAATGGCTGATAATCGCAGTTCCATTCGAGTTGACTTATTTTCCTCATTCCATCCTGTTTGTTACTTATCCAACAGCCATTCCCATTGAAGCACCCCATGTCATCCTTTTCTTCCTGTGGCCTTTCAAATATTCACGGATTTACACGCCAAACTCCTCAGCTCACATACACATAAATACATATTTATATATAAAATCCTCTTTTATGGCTTTTTATTCGATTAACTTCTCAGATTAAAACGTATCGATATTATTACTTTGGGGGTTTTACCCATTGACAACCCCCAACCCTCAAACAAAGACCGATTTTTTCTATTCTTTTATGCGTCCTCACTCTCCCGTTCGTCGATGGCTGGGTAAATCGATCAAGTGGAAATCCAAACACAACTCAGGCGTCTTCTGCTCTTTCGGGGAAGTCCCTCAGCTCTTTTTTAACATTCTATTATTTTAAAAGATTGTTATACATCTTTTAGTTTGGCATTTCCCTATCGAAAAAACCAATAAAAAACTAATGAATTTGCTTAAAGAACTTTTATTAAGTTGTGATGGAATTGTTGAGTATGACTTTACGTTGAAGAACATCCAGAAATTGGTCAAAAATTAATAAAATGTCAAGCCATTTTAAATAAAAATTTATTTCACAGAAGAAATATGGCTTATTTAAATAATAATAAAAACAAACAAACAAAAAACCTAATCATTTCATGAAATACTCTTGTAAAAAAAAGAATCAGACAGCAGAAAACAAATGTAAAATTCTTCAAAATACTACTTTACAGTTTTAATACTTTAATTCTAGGCTAAATTATCCGGATATTAAAATTTCAATTGAAAGATAGGTATCCTCTGGTTCGAGTATTCAACCCAAACGAGTGTGACATTTTGTGACCAATGAAATTTTGGTAAAATTTGGCTTCGTTCACACCCCCTCCGTGTGATGGAAATAGAATAATACTAATAAGAGCCAGGTACGACCTCGGGAGATGTTTAACCTGGTGTAAAATCTGTAAGAGTCCCAGGAAAGAAAGTAGAACAGAATATTGTTCTCAGACCTGAGACGGAACAGAAGACCTAATTGGGCACTTGATGGCTGTCATTCAGCTGAGTTAGAACCTCCTCGTAGTGCAGTGCGGAATAAGGTGGAAGCAGGAAGAGTCAGGATGAGCTCAATGTGATAATGGACCTTTACCGTAGTAAACACTAACTACTGGGTACATATTGAATGACATAAGAAAACGTTGAAGTAGCCGATATTTGGGTAGCTAGGAATATTGAATATAAAATATATGCTGAATAATTAAAAGATGTAGCAGTATACAACATCCTACAAGAGGTGGAATGCTAGAGAGTCAATGTGAGTAGCAAAAGTATCAACCATACAGAGACGACTACCAAATAAGACTTCATAAAAGATGTCTAAGTAAATAATAGGTACGTGCAACTAAACATGAGGAAATGTTACCAAATTAAGCAAGGTAAGACTCTCTTGTTGCTCAAGAATCCACACTAGTAAAATATACCAGTGAATGATGACCAATGGAAAAATTGATTTATGTTGCCGGAACAATCAGGCAAGAGGAGAAGTCAAGTAAAAAGAAAAACGATTTTCGATATAGATTCTCGTAATCGTCTCATTCGACCTTTACGGATGTCAATCATGGAAATCAGTTTCTTGTCAGTTAATTTTGGGTGAGGACGAGATGAAGGAATGAACACTATTGCTACAAAAGATAATCAAAGCATCGTATCCAGTAGTCATGGGACGAAAGGCTCATTAGGGTCATCTGATAGTTTCGACGGTCGCACTACTTCATAGGAGAAATGTCAATGGCGTCTAGAAATTCATGCAGGCGACCTAATGAACTGCAACTGTCCGAGAACGAGAACTTAAAAGCTAGAACTAGGATTGCTAATGTCTTTCCATTGTTATAAATACAATAACACAAACACAATAAAACAAAGTATGATCCTACTGATAAGTGGAAGGCACAGCATTACTCCGGGTAAGCAACAGTTTCAAGAAAACAGATAGATTAACAATAATAATATTAAAACTATATATGTAGCACTCAATAAATGTTTGAAAATGAATACGAAAATACGTTTAATAAGCTTAACATTCAGTGCAAGACGTCGCATACAAGAGATGACCTTTTAACCGGTTTATGAAACGTAAAGTTGTCCCTTAGCAAGCAGGGTCCTCAGGTCGAACATACAAACAACTGAGAATGAACTTATCACATATTTCAAATAGAAAAAAGGCAGCTAAGTACGGATGTTTATTAGGGCACTATAAAAGTGGTGAGTATAAAAACGGCGCACATGTTACGCGAGGGCTGTAAAAAGAAAGGCTCAATTTAAGGCAACAAAATGTTTTGCAGGGCACTTCGAAATGATATTAAATCCCCATACAAATATTTACACCTTACATCAATACCAGATTAATCGGTTTACCACTCTAGCGATTGAATTAAAACCTTATTGGATTCTCACTAAAGTATCTGCTGTTTGGCACCTATTGCTTGTCTATCGTCTGAAAAAACCACTCGGTAAACCTCCTTAATTGTTGGGCAGCCGCCTGTGACTCTTCCTGCAACCTCCTGTTTTCCTCTCGCAACCTCCTGACTTCATCTTCCAAAGACAATCTCCTCCTAGTCTCTCTAGCCAACCTCGTCTCCAGCTGAGTTACATTATTTTGTAAATCTGTCAATCTTCTAGTTCCAGATGCACTACAAAAATTTTATTAAAAAATATCGATTTCAAGATCACTGGAGTACTATTTCAATAAGTAGTAAATCTGAAGAAGGCGGTACCTGGCAGAGTCCAACGAGAGATGCTCCAACTGTTCTCCCTCGATCCAGTTTGTCAGATTGTCTGTGTTGTTGCTGTTCTCATTGAGCATGGCCCTCGTGGCCGTGTCTACCAGACTGGACCAATCCATTTCTCCCGGATCAGGCACTGGTATAGGCAACTTGTCCGATGTCGATGTCTTAAGCTGTTGCTTTTGAGCCTGTTGTACCCGACTGTTCGGGTACTGGGGAGATTTTGTAACTCTGGGTGACAATCTGAAAAAGCTGGTGGCTGAGTTCGACTATCGTGTTGCAAATTGAATTGTGATCCTTCAAAATGTGACCATGTCATACCTTTCCTCCTTGGACAATTTAATTTCACTGGGAGCCGGGCTACTCGCTGTTGATGCGTTTGAGATAACAGTAGCGGGTCTTGCTGTTGTCAGTATAACCTCACTATTTCCTTCTCTCTCATCTCGCTTCTTTACATCTCCAGATAGAACATTAATTGCATTTCTGCTGGTTTCGGATGAAGTGGACGCCACACTTGGACAACCACTACCGGAACTACCGTGTAATTTACTTGACGGCCCATTTTCCTGCGAAATAATAATGTACATTTAATTGTTTACTAATTATTAGTTCAATAATTAATAGCGTTTTGGGTGGAAAGTGGAGACAACATTGCCTACCCTATTGCTATTTTGCTTCATTTGTCCCTCGTCCCTGTCACTTTGATAATCCACATTTATTAGTTTGATAAGGTCTTCCTGAAGAGTGCTGCCTGTCAAATTTGCACTGTTGCGATTCGAAGCAACAGGCCTGGCTGTTACACCTGAAAGAAAGTGACTGCGTAAAATCTGATTCCAATATTTCTACTTAGGACCACATGACCCAACGTACCTGGTCTCAGCCTAACTTCTCCGTCTTTCGAAGCCGGACGTGGGCTCTGGTTTCTCGAGTTGTTGCTGTTTGTCATGGTTACATGTGGATGCTTTAACCTTATTGTTCTAGGTGATGCGTTTCCACTGCTGGCGGACAGTTCATCTACAAAAAAGAGGCTCATCTTATATTCCATCACTATTATACATTACCATCTATCCTACAAACGGTGCTCATGTACTTGAAGACTAAAACACTTAACAAACCTTCGCTGACGAGTTTTTCACTTGCCACTGAACTGTTGTCTGTACTCGGGGCATCTGTTCTGCTCAAAATACAGTCTGCGGGTAAGCTGTCAGGCATCTTTGGTATTCTATTTATATGATTCACTTTAAGACAGGTTACTTTGTCGCCAACTTTGAAATCATGCATCGGAATGTTATTTGGCGGATTATCCGAGTGACAAAACCTAAATACTCGTTTTATTAAATATTTATCTTAAATTATTTTTACGACCCCATGACCGTCCCTATCAGTTCAACTACTTACCGCCCGGTTGAGCTGTTTGCGGTCCCCGCAGGTAATGAAAAGCCACCATGGTTGGGTGGTAAGGAATGACTCGTTTGAATCTTTGTGTGAGCATTTTCGATTTCTACAGGCCATTTCTTCGCCTGCGGAGTCCAAATTTTTTGAATTTTGTCTCCGTCTCGAAGACTCTTGTCCTCCCATTTCTTAGCCATCATCAGAACTTCGCCATTCTCCTTTCGTTGCTTCGCTAGCTGAGATTGAAGCCTAGCAGGCAACGGTGGAGGCGACTCCCTCACCTGACTGTCCACATCGAGAGACTCCTCATACCAATGCCCATCACCAGCCGGCAGACCTGTCGTACTTGTCTAAATTTAGAAACGTCAAATTATGTTAGTTTAAATTATCCTTCTCGTCTACTCTACAAAATCACTTGAAAGATCACGTCAGGTATGTGTTTACGTATATCTAAACATGAGTGTACCACACCTGCGAGAATTTGGCCTCATCATTGAAGGATTTGCTGCTACTGCCAGTTCCATACCCCGAGCTGTTACTGGATCTCGGAGGAGAAAAACTTCTCTCGTACCTTTTCTTATGATTTCCTGCCTGCTGGAGGCTAGCTGCCTTACGGTTTGACTGCAATGAAATTAATTTAGTAACGTTAAACGAGTTTTTGTTGTCCGCCTTTGTGACCAGAGGACCACGGCTTCATTCATTCACTACCTTTGAGTTGTCATTATTGCATTGAATATTCTCATAGTCGCCCTCATAATTGGATAATGTATATTTGCAATTATGTAAATTGCAACCCCTTCGTGGGTTTCCATCGGAATGCGGTGGAATGACCGTTACCATAACTGAGGCAGAAGTCTTCAATAAGTCAACCATCTGGTCATGGGTCAAAGTTGAAACGGCCACCTTGCATATCTGGAAAGAGGTGTAATGATTCGTTCATTTCAAAGCAATTTTTTCTCATTAATATAAGGTGGATATTTACCTCAACGAGCCTGGCGCCCTGTCGTAAACCAGCAGACCAGGCCAACCCGTTACTTTCGACTTGGGTGACAATCCCGTCCGGTTGAACATGAAACCCTAGTTGACCCATTGAATTCCTCTTTAGGGAAAATTCTTGTGCCACGCAACCCGGGCTCACCGATCTTAGACGAAGAAGAACTTCCATCAATTCATCTCTGTCACCGCCTTCTCTCATGTGAATGGTTGTACACTCTCCTTGATGATGGTAAATACAGAGACTGTTTGAATGAATGAACCATCCCAAAATGGCTTGGCAGGGTGTCACCATCACAATTTCCCGAGACCTCTCTTCAACCAAGACGAAACTGTCAGTCGAAATGCCCAGGAAACAATCCACCAGCTGTGACTGGCCACTGTCTTCCAGAACTACTTGCCAACAAATGGCGCCCCGTTGGTTTACATCAAAATGAAATTTCGGTTTGACGCGTTCCTTCTTTTTGCTGCTGAATGATAACATCGCTGTAATACAAATGTTCTGTATTGATTACCTTTGGATACCATTAGGCAAGTATGGACAGCATTGTGGCTCTCTATGTATGCTTACAAAATTTTTGTATTGTTTCCACTACCGTGGATGTCACATAGTTGGTTGCGAGATCTTTCAGGTACTCCTGTCGTGTTCTCGTTGCCATCGTTGAGAATTTTTCTGAACTATGGGCAGCAATTTCTGCGTTGATAATTTTCGCCAAAAGAAAATCAGCGAAGGCCTTGCCCTTGGGAAACGTTGCACCCTGGTGTATGGGAGGACCAAATACGGGAACTTCCCTTGATCGGCTGACAGCCACACTTCAAATAAATTCGTTCACGCCAATGTTTTTAACAGATTACGTCAAATTCATCTAACTCATTCGACAGCCTACCTGTACTGGGTGTCATCAGTGCATGGATTAATCGCCCGCACTACAACAAATACGTGCTGAAATTGAGATCTAATGCTTTTGGGGGTGAATGGCTGAGCTCCTGGTTCCTGAAAGACAATAGTCACAATGTCGTTCCCAATATGCCTCTTCCTTAAAAGTTGCTGACGGTTGTTGGCTGTGAATGGGAGCAGCGTTGAAACGTGAAACATTATTTCGCAGTCTTCATAGCGGGCAAAAACCGAATAGAGACCAGTGGAGTCCGCTAAAAGAACAAAGTATTTTAAAGTTAAACGCCACTCCCAAAGACAAATTTGAAATTTGAAACCTACTACCACAACACTTACTCTTATTATCTAAACCGGCTCGATACTTGTCGAAACCTTTCAGACGAACTCTTTGGCCGATTGTGTCCAAAAACTCCAAGAAAGCGGGCCCGGCTTCTTCGTTGTTGTACATGTCTTCTTCAGAGGACTGACCTGCTTGGCAATACATAATTCCCACCTTAAAGTTGGTGCTTAACCCTTGTTCATCCAATTTAAGAAGTTGTTCCTCTGTTTGATTGGAATGCACTCCCAATCGAAGGCTGGGGATAATCCACAAAAGCAAATTAGGAATGACCAGCAATTTAGCAGGTAAATGATACATGACATGTATGACTCACCTTGACAATGTTATTTCGGGAGTTATGTATTCTAATACTTCTTTGGTGTTGTAAGTTTTAAGATTACTGGAAGACTTGAGATTTGGTATGCTCTCTTCGAAAACCGAGCCCCTTAGTGTCAGCAACTAAAGTAAGATTGCATTTAATTAAACCTAAATAATTTCGGACAGAAGAGTAAGATGTTTGACGCTCAAAATACCTCGCTTGTTCTGATGACCAATCTGTACTGATGTGATGAATTGGAGTGTCCATTACAGTCGACATTTCCCGTAGGATTTTTACTAATTTTCTCTCGTTTTATACTGATTGCAACTGGTCCTAAATTCTCGTCCAGACCAAACCAATTTTGATGATCTGTAATCGTACCAGACATGAATGAGCGACAATGTGACATTGTGACCCCAAAAAAGGTCTGAAAGGGCCGATTAATTTTAATTGCACTCCACCTTGCCCATAGAAGTATTTCCTGTAGTACAAGGCACCATGGTCGATATTCTCAATATTGGTAACTTGCGGCTGGTACGGACATGTTCCATTCTTCCAGTGAGTTTCCCCCGGAGGGAATTCAAGTATGGATACCCCACAAGAAAGAGACGGTCTATGGAAAGGCTTTCTTCTCTCCCGATGAACCATCGCATGATGAGTATGTAACCTAGTTAGAGACACCATCCTCTCTTCTTCTCCGCCAATTTCGTTTCTAAAGTATGGGCAGCTGAAATCAAACGAATATTATATTAAGTTCAGAAATGGTCTCTGATTGAATGTTTTTATTGTTGTCTGCAGAAAGATGTGTTTAACATTTCTGTTGAGGACAGTTACCTTTCTACAAGTTCATTACTGGTTCCATCACCAGAATCTTCATCTCCACTGTCACCGTCGGGAGTGGCGGACCGGGTCCCCAGCATAGAAGCTGCACTAGCTCCGGTGGTTGTATTTCTGCGTCTCGCCAACAGCAGTCCCCTCAACTTTGCCGCATACCCTAAATTGGCTGTCAAACTTTGGCAGTCGTAGTGAGCGAATATTCGGCGGCGTTGTCGTTCTTCCGTGTCATAATTTTGATTCACCACCTCTGTTTTGTCCTCACCTAAAGCGTATGAATTTCAACCATTGCATCCGCTGCAGATAGACAGAAACTTACATGCAGATAAATGACTTACCGTTCCTCAACATTTTATTTCCGTCTCGTCCCCAAAATTTGTGCAATTTGATTTTAAGTTTAGGACTTGTATTTCCATGAGCACGACCACCGTCCGTTTCATCCGTCAGAGAATTAACAGCATTCTCAGAAGAGGGAGCTGGGTCAACCTTATGCTTGAGAAATTCTGCTGGACCAGGAGACCTTTGATCGGCTGCCAGAACAACGGGACGGTAGTCTTGAAGCATAGCAAAAAAACTTTCACCTACAAAAATAGAACCAGCTAATTGCAAGAGTACCGTGTGACCTGTTCTCGCGCCCCTTTTCACTTTTGCAATTTTTCTTACCGTTTCCTATAATGTCTATCGATCCATGACTACCATATTCCCTTCTCAAAGCGGTTTCCGCATGAGTGTGAAAATCGTGCATAAGTTCCAAACTAGAATTGCTTCGATGCAGAGCATCTTGAGAAGTCAACTGGCGGTGAAAACTTTTTGTTGGTGACAGCTGTAACATGAAAAGAAAGAAAATTAATTGCTCCTAAGTAAAAAGGATCAACTCATTTGCTTATATAAAAGGAACCAACATGACGATTGTGGCGGTCGTTGTAAGAACATCGGGCCTTGCCTATGTTGCTATTATAGTACTCAACAGCTTGAATGGCCTTTTGTCTACTGGAAGAAACATTGCCTGTACCATTGCACTGAAGATGAGTACCAAAAGAATTTCTAGCTGTTGGAAGAATGGATGTTGGGGAGAGACAGTCCGAATCTCCCCCACGTTTAGTTTCTATCATCCCATCTTTCTGCGAACAAAATGAAAGTGTGTTACTTCACATGAGATTCAGAATAGCTTTCTGAACGCCTTTTAAGTCATGATGAAACTTAATACATGCAATATAAATAAAGTAAAAATATTACTCTTTCCAATTATTCGGCACACACATACCAAATACATAGAACAAATCATTATTCATTCACTTATGTAAGACACTCCTTTTTGACGCTTGCAACTACTTGTAAATGTAAAATCTCCCGTCAATAATGTTACAATTTAACGAGCACCACCATTGCCACCAGCTTGGTTTAGCAACTGTAAATAATAATACCAATTTTTACAAAGTGTAAAAACGAACCAAAAATTTGATGGACCTTCCTATTGATATTGGCTGAACTTGTCAGTTTTGGCAGATGTGGCTTCTTTGTTTTTCATCAGCCAAATAAAACTGACAACAATTAGTTTTTTCTCGTCACGTAAATAATTTCTTACCGTTTGTACGTCTTCAATTTATATTTTACACATGTCAATTTATTTTTTAATTTCTCAATCACCATCCACGGAGCTAAACAAATTCTTAGTAAAATGACTGAATTCAGAGAAAGTCTGAACTCAGAAATCGACAGAGCACCACAGTTTTAGGAAGCAATGACTCTCGAAGAAACCATTCCCACCAAACTATTTTGTGTTTATACGTTTGCTTACCAATGTATGATTTATTCTTAAGCAGGAGAGTACACTGGCTTGTCGTATGTCTTAACAACTCATAGTACCAAATGTACTTGAAAAAATGGTGTTAAATTGTACACAATATCATGGGTGACAACCGTCATAGAAATGAATAAAATATATTAAATTCTTCACAAAATGTTGTCATCACGATTGACGCAAAATCGTAATGCGTCGGTTAATCTTTTCCTGCTCAGTTTCTCAACAGAGAATTTAAATTTTCCGCATGTTCCCGATGGACATTCCTCCGAAAGAATAATCGAACCATTCGATTTGTGAATCACAAGCAAAGAATGTATATTGGAAACAGCTTAAGTGGGAAGACGAGTCATCGGTGACATAATCATACCTTACTGGTGGTGAGGTACGCTCTTCTTACCTGAGTCTATGTCTAACTGTTGCTTACAGGATTACTTCTCCCTTTCTGTTACACCATTCTCAAATAAAGTATTTAAGCAGTCTCCTATAGTAAATTATACTTGTACAAGCTAGTACCAAAAATTTTGTTTTCTTCTTAAACTTGGTATTTCGCACGATCGTAATTAGAAATAATTACAAATTTTATTTCATTTCATGATACTTTTCATTTTATTAATTGTGTCAAATATCCATCTGAACAGACACTCACACAGTATGCAATATCGAAACAAAAACTTATTTTAAGATATAAAAAGTAAAGTAGTCGGAGATGAAAGTAGAGAAGAAATCCTTGGGAAAGGACCAAAGGTCAATTTCTGCCCAACAAAAAGGCAGCTGTGACTCTCAGTCTCCAAGTTGATTTTCCGCCATCTTGGCTGAAGGCCAAATAATTTTTTTAAAACGTTAATCTAATTCAACATCGAAAATGTGTAAAAATTAAAATTCGTATTACTAGAGTGAGTACTTGTGAGGAGTAGAAGTACACAAGAGTGAGGACAGCATTGTGGTGACATGGAAATTCGTCACCATGTGCCTTCCCAGCGTAGTGACATTGAAAAGAAAATTTTAACACAATCTTGACATTTCGTACAAATCAAAACAAATAAACGAAACATCTCTCTAAATCTCACTGCGTGTTAATTCACAAATATACCAATGCCAAATTGTACTTATCGCAGATGGGCACAATACTTTTTACCATTTTACCGCTAATAGCACCTAAGAAAACGTGACGTACGTTCGAATTCGTGTTCCTGAATACATTTAAACAGGGGCAGTATACAATTTTAAAAAGGACCGTCCAACGAAATTTACTTGAAAAGCGTCTTTTGTATTCGATACAACCCTCACCGTGCGCATTCCACAAATGCCACATCTTGAGTTATTTTATCCCCCAACTGACGAATTCTCATCGAACGGGATGTGACACGACGTGCCAGAAGCATTTACCTAATGCATAGAAACATGAAACTGGTCAAATTGAATGTTTGGATTTCTCCTTATTTCCGAGACAACATGAAGTACTGAAAATTATGAACCTTTTCTAAAAATTCACTGCCTTTTCTAATTAGTAAGCAAAAACGAAAAAGAAATTATTTTTATGACAATTTATTTTTTAAATTGTTCAGTTAGAGTATTATCATCATGTGTGTAACCTTATAATTTTAGAACAAATCAACGAAAACATATGTAGGAGACCAAGCAGAAATATAACGACGTTGGAAATGTCCTTGTAGGAGTTCCAATGTTGATGAAATGAAATATTTGACACGTTGACGGTGAAATAAATTTTCTAAGTGTTTACTGAAATGATAGGTTACCTGGGTAACCCGGTGGTGTTATGCGACGGGGTGTATTGCGCTCTTCTCCCATAAAATGGACAGGACAATTACAAGTTTATCAAATCAAAGTCTTAATAAAAATGAATGCACATTACAATATTTTGAACTCGTGAGCGTTCGCGTGGGCTACATCATTATTATCTCGCAGTTGTAATTCCAAATTCATCTTGTTATTCAAGTGTTATTCTACGGTGTCCCTCTGTATGTGTGTATTGCTTCATCTAGGGCCAGAAATGTTGTTTAATTAACATGTGTTTATGTTCTTTCACCTTCTCTCGTTGAACAATTCCTGTTGATTTTTGAAGAAAATAATGTAAACGGTCCATACCAGTTGACAATTTGTAATTAATGTGACTTTTTCGAGGCTTCGGGCCCTAATTTGATGAGTTCATTCTCAATGACCGCCTATTTGCTTTATTAATAGTCTTCTAGAATTAGCCTCTACCTCGTGTCTTTTCTTTTCTAGCTCTAATTTAAACCGCTGATACAGGATATTTGTTTTTAGTTTACTATTCACTGTCCGAATTCGACTTCCACTCAAGGACTGTTTAGAGTATTTGATTTATGTTATAAATTTTCTCTTGCAATAAAATCTTGTTAATGTTTCTTTGTTAAGTTTTCGGGACGATACTCCAAGTTGTTTTGGTATTTATCTTTAGTGTGATTGTGAGATGGCATCCCATTTACCTTTATCTTGTTTTGACTTTTTCTTCACATCAATATTAATTTAAAAAAAAAAACAGAAATGAGTCTGGCAAAAAGCGTAACTCTTAGAGCCTGGGTATTTTTGACTTTACAAAGAGACTGCTGCGAAAACACGATAGTGCACAGCAACATTGCCCAAAACAAGAAACTTTTAACTGTTCTTAAAATTGTTCGTTCCACCTAAATATGGCTGATACAGATTGAATTTCTACAAAGAGTACGGACAATGCGTTTATAGTCACAGTTCAAACCGATACACATGCGATGAATGAGACCAATTTCGTGGTTCTTTCCTCATCCATCCCATACTTCCTGTATCTAATGAATAAAAGCCACCATGAAATAATCTTACGTACCACGGAAATTGTACAAAAATAATAAGTAAAAATAAAAATTGAATGCGAAAGAATATTTTGGAGTCAATTAAAATGGTGACAAGTTGCAAATCATTTCACAAATTCTACAGAATGAAAGTAGTACCCGGTAAACAATATAGCGCTTAATGGATCCTCATGAAACGATAACCAAAAAAGTGGTCCTATTTAGGATTGAAAAAAATTAGAAATCATTCTGGAACTGGAAAAATCCTCGGAATGTTGGCACACTCGTAATCCTTGAATTTATATGATAATTAATGCTTCATTGTGTCATGGGTGTTGGTAGACCTGGTCATTGCCTCCTGAATACGCTAAGCATTGAAGACTGTTTACCTTTAGTCACGGCAGGCACAACGCTCAGTCCAACTATACGTCATTGGGTCTCCTATCAACACGGACAAATCTCATGTGAGATCAAATCCGTTTATATTTCCCTTTTGTATCCGCGTAAAGAAAATTTCAAAACTGATTGAAGTGACAGAAATAGGTTTAAAGGGCATATCACCGTGGAAAAACCATGGAAGGAAAGAAGGAATATGAAGTTGTAGGAGAGGCGCAAGTAGAAACGGCATGATTCCTAGAAGAAAACACTTTAAAGTTAATCATTTAAAATTTCTGATAAAGTAGTATCTTCTGCACTGTGAAAAGTTAGGTTTAGAATAGGAGACTTATAATTTTTAGATGTACAAAAGAACACACCAGAGACATTTACCAAAATCTCATTAAAAACCCGCCATGAGCAAAGATGAAATAAAAAATTCAAGTCATCTTAAAATGATGCAATATCCAATATAAGACTTAAATATAAGGTGCCACATAATGAAATAAAGTTCAATTTTTTGGGTGGAAAAAAATTCAAAGTCCAGGTTGACTGAATTCCGAATCCGAATAAAGTTGAGAATTAAAACAAAATGAGTATTTTCTCGAATATGCTGAACTTTGAGTCTGTGTACGAAATTAAACAATTCAATCAATTT
This sequence comes from Polyplax serrata, assembly GCA_037055365.1. Taxonomy (NCBI): domain Eukaryota; kingdom Metazoa; phylum Arthropoda; class Insecta; order Psocodea; family Polyplacidae; genus Polyplax; species Polyplax serrata. Next base: position 280,084 of record JAWJWE010000004.1, read on the forward strand.
TCTAAAAACTATATGAGTTATAAAATCTATGGTCTCAAATTCATAAACATTCTACTGAACCTTAATAGGAGGATTCATGTTGAACAGGAGTAACAGCCAGCCTGTCTTTCGTACTATAAAAATTCGTTTCATCGTTTTTAAAAGAATTCTTAACCAAATAATAAGTTTCCGACCAAAATTCAAATGCAATTTCAAATTTCAAAAAAATGGTTAAATATGCTTAAAGGCCTTAAATAAAAAAATATGGGGCATTGCCTTATGGGTGACGTCGCATCCTGACATTTTGGCATTGTGTTTTTATTCTTTCCGGCCTGTTGGATACCAAGTGATTCGAACCGTGAAGTAAATTCCTTTTAATGAGATGTGGATTCGTTATTTTTTATAAAAGAAAACAACCAAAAGCGATATTTTTCTCTCTACGTCTTGTTACGTCTACGGACAGCGGTGTGTCAAATGGAATTATTAAATTCAGTACTTCTCTACTTCGGTTTACCTTTAGCTCAAATTCAATATTCCATGGGCTTGCTCTCCTGAAACAAAACAGGAAACAGAACTCTCCTTCTTGGTTGTAAGAGCTGCAAAACTCGTGAGGTAATGGGTATGCCGTAAAAAATATAGTTCTGACCTAAGCTTCAAATTAATTATTACCCTTTTGTATCATAATTTTTCATACTGAGACCTGTACGCAACATTGGTAGCATAAAAACCAATAGCAAACTAAATCAAAATTAATACGCAGCAATTAACTGGTCGTTAATTTACTCCCAGAGTATCAGTTCGTTCTACAAAGCGGATGTCTCGCACCGCAACGTAAAATAATCCGTTATTTCCTGTTCTAATACTAATATATAATTCAGTTGAAACCTGGGCATCTAAATAAAAGTCTGGTTAATCAAATTTAAATAACCTCAAGAAATTTTTCTATTCCCCCACTAGGGTTTTCAATGATATTTGAACACTGACAAGAAATATTTTTAAATATGTTGTATTCAACAATCATACAACTGATTTATATGTGGAATTTTGTGATGAAATTGATGACAGGAATTGATGTCTTTACAAGTGTCAATATTGAGCGGTAGCAAATACTGTGCATTTAAGGCAAAAGATCACATTAAAGAAATATAACATAATTTGATCATTGAAAGTGTATGATACAAATCAGTAACACTTACAATGAAAAATTACTTTTTTAGAAAGAACCTGAAACACAAACTCTTTGTTTTCAATTAAGGATAATTGCCACAGATATTTGTTTGTATTCTCACATTTTTACACAGGAAGAAATACATCTCTTCAATATGGAACAGTTTACTCCCTGCTATCTGTATTACGAATATTGTGCAGCTATTTCTGGCATATTACATACTACTATTAATATAATTATCTGCATAAACTTTAATTCTTACATTAATGGTAAACAAGTAGCTCACATTATATGTAGATCTCTTTATTAACTGAACCAAAAATATGATATTTTTAGTGTGTTATGTAGGAAACACTTATCCAGGAACAACAATATGAAAACTTAAGTAATTGAGAGGTGTATTAGAAAATGTCAAGGTTTCTGCATTTGTAATTAAAATAGTCAAATAACCACTCTTTTTACTTTTTGTTGACAAAATTACATTAATGACACTAATTGTTTTGATTACTAGAAGACCATGTTAAAATATAAAGGAATAATAAAAATAGTATTATTCAAATGTCAAGTCCTCACCGTGGCTCGTTATTAATTTAAATAATTATAGCTAATAGCAGAGAACCCGCCCATTTCCAAGAGTGCATACACAGCTAGGCACCTTCTTTTGGGTAGGCAAATAAGTAAAGTAGTACTCACATATTCTGAAGCCGTTGATGATCTCTGGCGCTGGACACAGAAAAGCGATACTTTATTATCCAATTTGGCGAAAGAAGAGTAACATTTGCCACGCAAAAATACGCACAAAAAAATTTTTCATCAACGTGAAAAAACTACACAAATTAACTTATTCAATTACTGTTGGGTGAGTCAGTTGTGAGCACAACGAGTAGCGACAACGGACTACCAGTATAAACTACTGGGCACTGCGTATATTACATATAAACAACGGAATTCTAAAAAATTTCGCTCCCTATTCTCATTGAGTGGGTTTGAAATGTATGAAATACAATAGATACCTATCGTTATAAAAAATTACCAAACATTTTCCGAACAACTAATTAAGAGCAAGTGACATCACCAGGTCACTGGCGCGCATGCGTAGGTAACATAAACAGCACTCCGACTTAGCCCTCACATTTAACTTATGAGAGAAAGTTTTAAATGATTATTTGATTTCACTATTTGTTTTTCGCCTCGATCAACGTTACGTCGAGTAATCGCTTTTCATTTTTTATAATATTTAGGTAATTAATAAACATTGCAGGAAGGTGTACTTGTTACATTTTCCCTTACCACGTACCAACCGTTCCAAGACAAATTTAGACATCGTTTTGTAATGTCTGTAGTAAAATAATTTCCAGTATATGTATAGATATATCGTTCGATATATCGTTCAGATTTTTCGACAATCGAGAAGTTACAATTCTTCAGTCTATTTGTTTTCGTAAAAACATGTTTATTTCTGTTTTATAGGTTTTTATTAGATCAAAATGACTAATCGAATTGAACTAAGAAAGAGACTTATGTCGATACTTGAGGATATACTAATATCGAATCCTGACATTGATGTACCCGCTTGTGTGGAAAATTGCCTTTTGAAAAGCTATGGGTGGACCGTTACCGAAGAGACCGATACCCACTACGAATTGAATGATTTCATCGCAACCATAGAAGCCTGGATAATTAAAAACCAAATATCTAACTGTTTAAAAAGGCCTGAGTGTCATGGAACGGAGAGAATGGATGAAGTTGTTAATGATTTTAGAATTAAATTCGAGAAACACATGGACGCCGAAAAGGAATTCGTCAAGATTACAGGAGAACTAGTCCAAATTATGGAGAGGTTAATTCAGGGGAAAAAAATATGTTCCCAACAATTTAGAAGTAAATGCAAATTTCAAGAGAGCAGTATGGATGTTCTCATTTCCAAAATAGAATTCATTGAGAAGCAATTATTATTTAAATTGTTTCATGAAGAGAATGCATGCAATGCTCACTTGAAACTGCAAGAAAATTTAAGAAATGAATTGAATTCATTGAAAAAATGTATGAATGAAACATTTAAAACAAACCTTCAGTATGATAACATCAAAAATGATAAAAATTTCATTGAACTGTTAAAGATATACAAAAAACTTAGGGATAAGAGAAATCGATCAAAAATGATTTTTCAATAGTAGCAAATGGCTTATGTTGTCAAAGAAGCCTATAGTCTGTTGTATTTTCAATATTGAATAACCAGACAAGAATCAAAAATATGAAAAGAAAAGAAGTGTTTCCTTTAAGTCCACCAGTGTAAAAAATTTATATTCTTATGGACAAAAATATTTATTTACCCTGCAAAAAAATGTAAATGTCGTTGAAAAAAGGTTATATTCAACATTGTGGACTTGTGTTACCTATTCTGCCAAACATTGATGTCACATCAACTATTTATTTACCACTTCTTATGACATCAATTATTATTTTCAAGAAATTTTTTTCCAAACATTTAAAATACAAAATTTTATTCTTACACACAAAGATTTTTTTTTAATAATAAAAGGCAATATAAGGTGCTGCTTTAAATTTTCTGATAAATCAAATCCTTTTGGAGCTTGTATGTAGAATAACAATAGATCAAGTACACAAGACCATTCACAATGTAAATTAAAGTCAACAAAATGAAACATTTTAATAAAGAATTGCATGAAAAATAAAAAAATCTTTTTAAGTTTAATTCCAAATTGTTTTAATGCTTAAATAATTCATTACAAATTGTATTAAAATGAATGATTTTGACATGCACCTCTGATTTGTTCTTGTAGCACACAATTGTTCTTTTTGGAAATATTCCCTTAAATAAAAGTCTTTGTTTAAAAAAAAAATATAAAAAAGAAATATAAAATTTAATAATCTGAAACTGTCACAACTATTAAACAACTTCCATTTTTGCATTGCATTGAAACTGAACTTACACTGTACAAAAGACTGTGGCTTAGTAATTTTAGAGTCACACACATTAGTAAGGAATTATAATTTGTGGTCAGCATTCTGACAGCAGTCCTTAAATTGGAACAAATGGAAAATTGTTAGAATAAATAAGAAACATATGGCTGCTTTTGCTCCATAAGAAAAGAAAATTATATGAAACAATATGGAATTGTACTTCCTGTCAGATAATATATTTTAATTGTACAGATCTGTAAGGCTGCATCAATTTTACAAACATGCATTATTTTACGTTTTCCAATTTGCCAAAACGAATATTTCTTTTCGACACCAAAAGTCCAAAAAGAAGTTTCCTATCGTATAGGCCAGAACGAAATATATTTTGATGGTTTTATCCTATAAAAACAAATTTCCGCAGGCGCTCAACAATGACAGCGCTAAGGTTAAAACTGCTCGTCAGGCAGGCGAACCTAAATATTGACAAGAAGCGGTAATATAACATTATTATTAATTGTTTAATAAAGAGCTGTCGCCATGTTATCTTATCGTGTTTCTCACCTTTTTTTCTGAAGTAATACATCTGATTACGTCAACAGCATAAGAAAAGAATCCCATGATTTACAATTTTGTTTAAATTTTTAGGGCATTACTTGGGTAATACTTAACTGTAACGTTGTACTCGTTAAAATACAAAACCAATGAAGAGGACTTCTTGTGATTTGGCTGTTCGAAACGTTACCACGTCACAGTTAAGTACGATACCAGCAAACGCCAATTATATGGCTCTTACGGTAAGTGAACTACCTGGAGTGGACGTAATGAATGCAGGTAGTATGGTACAATTATACTTTGCAGTGGATGTTAAATAATATTAACAATATCGCAATTGTAATTGTGTAAAATCCTTTCCAAATTTGGTAAGCTATAATTTCTAGCTATTGTAAGGTATTGAAGCGTATGGCCACGATGCTCTTAAGTTCCACATGAGCCAAACTCAAAAATTTCCAACATAATTAAATATTTTTTTAAATTAAATAACTGGAAGGTAACTTCAATGTGTGAAATGTGCATGTGCAACTGTATGAAAAATTCCGTTTTGCAAATAGCACATTTTTAGTTCACCCATTTTATTGAGATGAATCATAGAGCAAATGAAACGTATAAAATAGGAATGCGACTCCAGAATGAAAAATAAGTCATAAAAACAAAATTCTGGTTTCTTAATTTGAAAAATAATGAATGACACATTAAAAATTCTTATTTTTTCATTAACGAAACGCTGACTTAAACCTGCCATTTAATTGTGACAAACTTCTAGAAGAAATAATAATTTTTTATTATCTGGATTTCTCTAAATTTTTATGAATGCTGACAACACCACTTTCGCCAATATGAAAATTGCTTATTTTAATAGTAGGATTGTTGGGAGTTGTACTCAGATAAAATCAAACATTACTATGAGCAAGGTCAAGATGAACTTGCTGGAATAAATTATTTTACCGGGACTTGAACACATACCGAATAATATTCAGTTAACTGAACATACACCGTTGTCCATTTACAAACTGCGTATCAGCTGTTGGGTCTCTACAAAATGATGTTGTAACATAAAAATTAACGTAATAACACAATTATATCATTAATGCTACCTAATGTTATTGGTACAATAATAACTAAAAAAATCATACTATTGTAAACTTCTGCCCCCTTTCCAATGTTTTGCTTAACATATAACTTTATCATATAAATTTTCCTAATTGTCAAGCCTACCTGACATCTATGTGAATAAGCAGTTTTTCATGTTTCATTTATTCATTTACACAAATTGGACGTCAGGAAAGTATTACAAATAACAACTGCACTTGAGACAATTATTCATGATTTAGATATGGGTATTTATATCTCAACAGAGCACATATTCACGGAGTCGATATATTAATACAATTGTAATATATATCATTTTGAATAAATTATGTAAACTCTGTATAATTACTCCTTTCTTTGCTTATCACATACTCAATATTCTTCTCATTTAAAAATAAAAGTAATTTACAAGTGCAGCAAGAAGTTAGGAATGGCGCGTGGACCCCATGAAATCGACTTTTCGGATCTCATGAGATTGAAAACGACTATAAATAAAATTAATCATTTCACATTAACTATTAACACTTAGAAAATCCTATGACTTCCTTCTATTCATTGGTAAGTTCAGGACTTCCGTCACAAAACACAGATTTAATCTTTCTTCTTTTGTTCCATGGCCTTCTCCTGTTTGTTGATCTCACCATTTTCGTTGCTCTCACCTGACTCTTGTTCTATTTTTTTATCAACAATATCCATTTCAGCTGAGAAGCCAAACTCATTAACTCTCTTTGGATCTGTCTTGTAAATGAATTTTTGGTACAAAAATATAAAAAAAATTATATCTGAAAGAAAAATGAAACAGTTGGAAAACACATTGCTACAATATGGTTCCATTGAATCGGTACAACAATAGAAATCGTCAAAGTGAAACTGTACGTTACGAGACCAATGAATTTCAATCCAAAATTATGTACTTAATTTACTAAGAGTATTTACAAATTATATTACTAATTCATTTTGACCGGATTTGTTGCCAACAGGTAGCTTTACCAGCAGTGAATTGCAGTAACTAGAATATACACCTAATGAGAATGTTATGAAGTGACTAGTCAGATCTAATAAATATCTTTTTACTAACAAGGTTAGGCTAATATTACATTGCAATATTTGAGATTTTAGAGGGTTAAGTGTTAGACTGAGTTGTGTTCTAGACTGTAAAAAAGATTGAAAATCCAACTTTACATAAAAACAACCCTAAAAGAAAGCGTCAAATTATGTCGTAGTGGAATTCCGGGGGTCAGCCTCTTTCTACCAATTAAATGGTCAAATAAATAAAAACTCACCGTCTCTAAAACATCCTAATCGATACATAGTAGGCATTTTGATTACGAAAGCGAACATGTCATCGACAAACGTGTTCAGTGCTTTATATGTCATCATTCTCCATGGTAAGTGTGCTACAGACTTTAATTTGTAATTTATAAACAGTTGTGGGGTCATCATTATAAAGCCTAAAAGTTAAAATAACTTTTAAAATGGGCATACATTAAAACATTTAAATTGAAAGGCCAAAACACACTACCAACTTACCAAAAGTCAACAGAAATCCATAAAGCATAGATAAAATCCATGAGTACCACCCCTTGTGTTCCTGGTAAATAAGTGAGTAAATTCCATAACAAATGAGCAATGGGTAAATTGCTCTTGACAGATATTTGAATGCTTGTATATCATACTCTCTTGTGCTGGACTCCACATAAGAACCTTTGTCTTTAAAACTAATTCTTGGTAGAATGCCAAGTAATTTTGATTCTCTATTAATGTTTACATCTACAGCCTGCAAATACAAACAAAAAGAAAAACTCAATCTCCTTTCTTTGGAAGAGGACTGTCATGTAATTTTTTTTCCAATAAGAAGTTTCAAATTCTCATTGCTCATTCTTTTTTTTGTTATGCAGCACCTATTATTTTAATGACATTGATTAGTTGAGAAACACTCATACATGTTCAAATGTGGAGAAAACTAAACAAAACTGTTCAAATCAAAGAATGATGCAAATTAGAATGATGATGCAGCAGACAAGGTAGCATATAAAATAATTACTGAAACTTGAAGAACAAAATAATGGGGCAACTTACTTTATTTATTTTCCACACTTCAATGGCTAAACCCACAAAGCAACTAATTTTAACTATGGTATTTGTGTCATTGTCTAAAACATATAGTAAAACTACAAGAGATTGAAAGACATTGAAAAAGACAGATCTGACTGAGAGTCCCTCCAGTGATTTCCTATTATTCCAAAATTGAATATCTAAAACAGTTAAAGTTTGATAAAACCTGCAACAAAATTTTGGAGTACTATTTACCTACTGTAAGTTTATATTTATTTCTTCTACTTGCCATTTTTGAATGCTAAAAGTTCAAAAACACTATGAAGAATGGAAACAAGAACAGTCAGTCCTATCAAGTATGGAGAAGTGTCCAGGAGAGCTTCTTTGAGTGGGTCCTTGTCCTCTTCATCCTCTTCTTGATTGAATATGTCACCAAATACATCAAAATTTGCCCATTTGTTTTTCATTCCTTGAGATGAATACAATTGCCAGCGGAACAATGTTAAGGGCTGGAAAGTTACCATCAAGTCCAGGGTCCTAAGAAGAATCACAGTGTCTCATAAAGTTAGGCCAAAGTGTAATTTTTTATATTTAAATACCATTTTTTATTCCATTACATTTATGTGTAAATGTAAAAATAATTGTAACATGTTAATATTGAAACTCTTAGGTTTGAAAGCAGACATAAAATTCCCATTTAAACATTATAAATGTATTGTGAATATTAACTAGTGAGTAAGGTGCCTTAAAGGCCTAATACAGATTATTATTTTAGAATAGGTTTAAATAGTCTAATAACTTGCAACTGAGGACAATACTTTGTAACAAAAGTCATTATTTACACTTACTTGGTAGTTTCATTGATTGGCCTGTAGTCTCTCATCATATTCCAGTAATCATTCATATAGAGAATAGGTTTGTAATGTACCTCATCAGGCAGAAATACAATATCTTAAAGTAAAAATTGGGGTTTTTAATAGCTTTAAATTATACATGACAAGCAATTTTAGATTTCAACTCACAGTACATACATTCATCTAAAGGGCTTGGTATAATTCCTTTTTGCCATTTACTGTGATCCGTGACAAGGTTAACTGTTAAATTAGGGTGCCAGTGTGAAACAATTTCACCTTTTTGTTTCTCTGCAATTCTAAGTTGCTCGGCTGTTAATGCTGTCTCTCCTGTCAATAGATTATGAGTCTTCAAGTACCTCTGCCTCTTAAATTTATTTAACTGCTTCAACCCATATACCATTTGATTCCAGGAATATTTTTTCCCAGGTCCTGGATAAGGAGAGTACCCATGCCTGGTTATGTAGACATGAAGGTAAATAGACCCATTGTTTTTTAAAGACTGAAAATGTAAAGCATTTTTTAGAATCACAAAATGTCATATTTTCTTGGCGTAATTATGTGTGACCAGTCTTGTGTTTATAATGTGAAACTAGTAAAACAGCTCAGCAGCATACCTCACTAGCTGTTATTTGGGTCCATTTTGTAAATGTTCCATCACCATTTGGTCCTCCATACCAATCTCCATATAAAATGCCAGTTTTTTTCCAAAACAATGACAATTCATTATTGAAGTCTTTGAATTCTTGGTCTTCTGATATATACATGTATAGATCCTTTTTCCAAAAAAATTAAATTTTTGTAATTTCAAATAAAAAACAAAATATTAAAATAATGATTTTTATTTTATACCTACCAAAGCAGTTCCATTATCAAAAATATTAACTGCTGCTAATTTAGATACTGTTGTAGAATCTGGTGGAACAACACTTTTCCTAATAAATGAAGTTATGAAATAAATTACAATAGCTCTTAGAAATAATGACTTGGCAACTGCCACAAATGATTGAAAAGTTGTGGGCTGTTGATCCTGGTGTTGCTGTTGATCTGACTGTGTCACACTTCCTGAAGTGTTGCCTTGTGCCTAAACAAAATTCAGTACAAGTGATTGTTACAAGTCTCAAAAGTTCACAAAAGTATTTTGTAGGCAACATTTGATTTACAACCCATGGTCCTGATTTGCCAAAACCGGCTGACCCCATTAAAAGCCGAACAAAAAAAATTTTATTATATATTATCAGATTTCTCATCCATCAGATTTCAGTCCTGCTTAACTTAATGGACACAAAACGTTATTAATTTTTAATTGAAAATTAATACCAACGGTACCCCTATATGATAAACAAAAAATTATTCCTTACTTCATTTAACTTCATTTAAGCCACAATCACTTACGAATTTGCTAATCCGCTGCTTAATTTTGAAATTTGGAAAGTTTGAGCTTTTTAAATCTGACTAGTCAGAGGCCATCATTGACAGTTTCTCGAATGAAAGCAAAAAGACTTTATAGTTAGAAAACTTACGTCATCGTTCAAACTACCCGCCACGGCTTGTACACTATTCGATTTTTTTGTTATCATTTTTTCGGAATTTTGTTCACTTCCTTCCTCATTTTTATCAGCCATGTTTAGCACAACAGCCTTACGGAAACGAAGGTGAACCCACGTGACTTGCTTGAGAGGTGACTGCCGAAATCCGCTGAACAGATCAATGGCGCCAACCTTTGGATTTTACGTTAATTTTAGTGCGATTTTTCTTTGTCTCTATATTTGGTCCTTTATTACTTTCTTATTCCTTATTCAAGGACCGTCACAGGCATTATATTTTTCTTTTAGTAGTGTAGTATTAGTACTGTTGTAGTAAAGCAAAAAATCACCCCATTTATTTATTTGGCTTAGTCTATGATTTGCCATTGAGTGGATCTAAAATGACCCCCAATTTCTTTCATTCCTGTTACCACGATACCAGCCCTCAATTTCTATCATTGTTTTCATTCTCCCTTACTTATTGTACCATGTATTTTTGAGATCATTCAAGAACACTTCATTAAGAACAAATATTCGAGTTGAAACTGAAACGTTACATCTGTTTTTTTTAGTTTATTTATTTAAAATAATTATTACAATGCATTAAATTCAGATTCTAACTGGCCATAGGCCTTGTGTCAGAACTACTATATATTTGAATATTACTTAAATGTAAATGTACATACATATACACATATATATTTAGTTCAATTCGAGAGCAATTTTGTTTTGTTAAAATTCTTTATTTTTTAAGAGAGGTAAACTTCCTCAGAGAAGTTTCTAAAATTTTTAAAATTTCTGTATACATTACTATAGATATCTTTGTTACTGTGGTATTTTTGTCTGGCATTAACCAAGCGCGAACAGGAAGTGAGGATGTGGTCAGCGTCATCAACTTTCTCGCTCCGACACAGGAGACATCAGAATTTAAAATTTTGAAACGGGTCAGGTACTGCTTGAATTTCCCGTGACCCGTTAGGTTTTGAACTGCGCAATAATCGAATTCTGAATGTTTATGCATTAATCTGATTTTGATATCTGGTGGGAAGAATTTGCATGTAATTCGGCCTCTTTCGGATTTGGACCATCTTATTTGCCATTCTGCAATTAGACTTCCATTAATTTTTTTAACAATTTCTTTCCACCATATGCTACTTATGAATATGTCAGTTATGTAATTTTTCAAAAGACATGAGTTTTGGGAGTATCGATTATTATTTAATATTGCTTGCACATGGAATAGCAAAGTTTTTTTTAATAAATATAAATCAATGGGCAAAACTCTGGCAATAAAGGGTAGGGAGAACTTAGGGCACGTTCTGCAGCTTTTTGCTATTATAATTAAGCGCTTTCTTTGAATGGATAATAATTTATTTGTTGTGTTTTTTTTAGTTTTGGGAATAATACTGATGCTCCGTATCCGCATAATGCTTGAATCAAACCCTTATGCAAAATTATTCGATTGTTAAAGTCAAGTCCCCATGAGTATCCAAACAGTGCAGTGAAGATATTATAATATTTAGTGCATTTATTTTCGACGTTTTCGATGTGTTGTTTAAATTATAACTTATTGTCAATGAGTATCCCGAGATATTTAAAACACTGCACGATGGAAATGCACTCGTTGTATAGAATTGGTGGATCTTTTATGGATCTCTCCATGGCGGCCCTGATTTCTTTTTTCCCAAACAGAGAGATGTACGATTTCTTCGGCTCAATCTCCAGTTCCATTTTTTCCATTTCTTTTTCGATAATCAGCAAGGTGTTCGGTAGCTGACGCAGGAGCTGGTGGTTGTCCTCCTCAATGGGCAATGTTAAATCTATTAGTGGCATTCCTTTCATGCTTTTATAATTCTGTTTTATTTCCGCAGAACCTAGAACAAGTTGAACTTTTTTATTTTTGTGTAAGTTTGGCCGTTTTATCAAATTGGTTTAAATATTACTAAAAAGTTTCCCACACCTAGGACATGACAGTGAAATTTTCCTATCTCTTGAGCTTCTTATGGCAGGTATTGTACCCCACTCCAATATGAGAGTTACCCCACTCCGAGAAAGCAACGGATTGAAAAACAATAAACAAACCCGAAAGAAACAACGACCACACGAAAGCAAACAATGCTTCTAATTAAAGTAAGAGAAGAAAATAAAAAAGAGAACCAGGTTCCATGTTCAGGTAGTGTGGAGTTTAAAATGTGAAACCTGATCGGAGTGCCGGCCTGTTTGGACTCAACTCTAATGCAAGAAGGATCAACGAACTCCATACCTGAGCTGTCATTAATTACAATTTTTGTAAAATAGTGTTTTATGTGTATTACCTGAGGAAAAGAGATCAAATAGTTTTCTGTATTTGTGAGTTTCAGTGTACAGTGCTAAACGTGTATGGATCCAAGAGGGATTTTGGAGTAAGAAAAATGCATTTTTCCATCTCGTAACTCGGACTGATGCTTTTCGCAATGTGATCATGGTAATACCAGCAATCATTAATTGCTCTCTCTGTTGTTGAATTTATTTTGTTTAAACAGATAATCGAGTCGGGTAAACGGTAAACACGTGTTGAGCGGTTTTCTTCTGATCGGCAAGTGTCCATTGGAGACACGTAAAAAGGGACAAGGTGCTCGCAGGCAAATTTAAGTAATTAAGGTAAGTACCACTTTTGAACCAAAGTCAGTTCGCATGAAAGCTTGTTCAAATTGGTTTTTTGTTATTTTTTTCGGAGAAACAGGCAGCGACATCAGGTACTCAAACCGTAGTTCGTTATCTTCGTTTGTTCGAATCGTAATTTGGTACAGAAAATCTAAAAAAAATCTTACCAAATGTTGCTTACCATCCACACAATTATTCGTATTATTGGTACTCCCGCGGCGACAAAACGTAACTTCAAAACGGTTCTTTCGTTGTTGTGATTATACTTTCTCTTTTAACATCCTTCTATATTTGTTTTCAACACAACCACCATTTTCTTCACTTTTTATAAAGTACAGCTTTTCATTATATTAAATGAGGTAACATGTCTAGACTATGGGACATCCCCGATTAACGAAAACCTGTGGTCAATTTGAATTTAAAATTAATTTTGAAGTTTTCAATTTCCTACCAAAAACCTGAATTTATTTTTTAATTTAAATTTCATTTTCAAGCATGACTTTTTTTAAAGTAAATAATTCAACATCATTTGTGAACCATGTTGAAAAATGTCGTAAAATTTCCTGCACTTCGATTGACATTTGTAAGGGTTTTAACGTTTGCAGTTTCCGCATCAACAGGATTTTAATCCATTCAATACCTCCAAGAAAAAATCAATTTGACCCCAGACGAGGTCAGGATAATTTGACCTAACACGATCAGACTGCGAGGCGCTGGTCACTCTCATAATCACCAGATATTAGTTTGTAAATAGTAATGTTTTATTGGAGACTTTCTTGTCTGAAAATAGTCTGCTTAAAAAGTTAAACTAAGTTTATCGATCCATCCCATAAATTTTCTAGAAAGATTAATTTTTTTTCTTAGGATTTATTCAATGGCCCTATTGCGACCTCTTAATGTCAACACGTAAAACTTGAACGTTATAATTAGAGTAAATACAACAATAAAGAAAGGTACATTTTTGTGGGGGATGCGAATCTGAACAAATACAAATAAAAAGTGAGGGTTAAGTGTCAAGTGTCTTGAGTGACAAGAATAAGAGCATGAATACTTCGCTCTTCATTAGTGTTGCTGAGTTGTTTGATTTGTCATGTTTAACGCTCGAGACGCAGAAATTAATATTTAATTCGCATCCGCGTTATACACAAAAAAATGCCGTGCATTTAATGTCTCAGAGGCGGGTTCATTTAGATGTCATTCAAATGCGTATGCAACACCACAGTAATCACCGTAATTTAATAATTGTATTAGTAATTATTATTACTGTTGTTGGGATTTTCTTGTTATTAAATCGACTACACTATTCAATTGCACTACATCTAGCTAAAATCGGTCAGCAAATGAAGAATATCACAACTCAATCGTTCTTCAAATGTATCAAATCATTCAATTATTTTTAATGTGATTAACTATTACGTTAGGAAAAGTTGAGTTAAAAGTTCAGAGAAACGCTAAAACACCGCTTGGACAAAATAGCACTTTTTTCACAACAGAATAGTTATGAAATATATGCGTGGCATGCACACTTAGAGTGTTTACTAATTAAATTTATTAAAATTTTGATTATTTGAACGACAACTTACGGCAATAATTGATGACCAGGTAAGAAACCGGTACTCATTTCCACGTGGCTCACACAGTCGACCCCACCCACCCTTTAAACACATTAGTAAATAAATCACGCGATCAAAATCCGCATAAGTGTGCCAGTAGGAAGTGAAACAGTAGGGCAGTCCAACTCGGGTTAAAGAAATCAGGTTCACCGAAGCTGGCACAGAACGGGAGACTCAATTTGGAAGTCAACTGTGCTTTACCATTGTCATGCTGTCGTCGATTGATAGAACACATATTCATCAGCAGAGCACCGACACAATGTGAAGAAATTTAATAAGTAAAGAGAGATGCCAAGAGACGACATAATTTATTTCTATTTATCATTATTTACAATTGTATCAATTAAACATCTTATGTGGGTATTGTTACCGACAATAATAATTAAGGCCTTCGTTCGGGTCGTATTAGTCAGAGACGAAAGATGATGTAGTCTTGAGGTAAAGGAAAAGGCAGAACAAATAGCCTCCAGATTCATATTGAGATGCCTTACAGAGATAATCAAAACAACAGATAATTAAAACCAGAATGTTACTAAATAGAACACAAAAAGCGGTTCGAACCGGCCGCAGGTTTCAATGGTATACCGTTATAAGATGCATGGGGCTATGAGGGAACGTGGACATGAAACTCTGAATATTTAGCCACTCTTTTACTGTAATTTACGGCACGAGCCATGGGGTCACCCTGACTTCTTATTGATTGATATTGCATATTGCCGTAGTTTTTCTAAACTATTATTTCCATGTATAATTCGGCTCAAAATGAGTTCTATCTGTTACACTTTATTTTTTTAACTTGTTAAACTTTAAATTTTTTATTTTTAACTATCTGCTAAAATTTATTCGACGCTTATTCTCAAACCATTTGATTATCCCACTTGGATTTTTCCATTGGTGTGAGCCATCATTTCAAAATTTAAGGGTTTTTAGTGAAACATTCTTCTATAATAATATATATTTATGTTAAACAAACATTATTTATAATATGTATATATGGTATACCTAGTAATGTAGAGTGATATCTACACCATTTTTCACAAAAAGCAATTTCCATGTCACACCCTTCCGACCCATCAAATTTACGAAGAAATGCCAAATTTTGCCAGGCGGCGGATTACAAAATTTTTTCTTTCGCATCTGTGAATTTCAATTGATATTTTACATAATCTATTATTTACATTGTTAGATATCATTCTATTAACTTTGAGCGTGTCATCGCAGGGTGAATATCAACTTGAAAATATATAGTGTATCATTTGGACGGCCACATACGGCCAAAAGAGAACCATAAGGGAATGATTGACTACGTACCAGGTAACACTGGGTAAATATATAATCGTATGAGCACGTAAAAGAATGATGGTAAAAAAAAAATAAAAATATACAATCCTTCATATAAAGAGAAAGAATGAAAAAAACATAGCAAGGCAATTTGTCTTGTGTTATAAGGGAGACCTACTTAGAAGCGCAATTAACTAAGGTCCTATCGATTCACGTACCCTCAGAGGCACCGGTGGTACCCATGCTACCTGTGACAGATTCTTTTTTATTCATTCACGAATGGAAAACCAGTAATTGGTGAACAATCCTATAGCCATTGGCGAGTTTCTATCGGCCTGTCAAAATCTCGTGGCATGATCTTCAGGTTCTCCAGGTACTTTGTTAAATTCTTATGGTTATTTGGTTCCTCCATTGAATTCGGATGAGGGCACTGCCTGTATAAGCATTTCGGTTTCCGGTACTTTATTTATTGATGTTTCAGTCTGTGCATCAAGCTAAACATTACGGATAATACACGTTAGAATTTTTAAATTCCAAAATTTTGAGAAATCCGGTTGAAAAAATGGTTTAAAAATTTTAAGCCGCTATTTAAACAAATTCATCTGTTCAGCAAGTAAAATTGTGTGCAGAAAAATGCCGCTTAGATAAAAATCATTGTTCCCTTTATTTTACAAGTTTGAATTCAGTGGTAGTAAAATTAAGATTTTAAACTGTAATGTATCATAAATTCTTGAAATAATTTTTTCCTTTGAATCCAAATAAATTCAACCGTTAAATTATTTCATGTCCTTTTCAACATACTTTATTTGTAATTTGTATAAAACAACAACATACGAGTATCAAGAATAATATGCGAGTGTTTTCTTTTGAATCGTCAGGTGACAATATTAGAGGTGTAAGTGAAAGTAGAACTCTGACACAAATAGTAGGTCTAATTTGAGAGTTGAAGAAACTTAGAAACAAAACACAGGAAGAGTGAAGCTTGACGTGGAGTGCAAAAGAAGCAATGATCCCTAAATTTGAACTTGTTAAACAACTCGAAACACGCGCTAACCTCTAATTTCCCCGTTGTGGCACTCTTAAATGAGATTGACTTTGTCACGAAGCACGAACAAACCATTACCCATCGAACCTGCGTTATAATGCATGCAGACTACGTAAAGAAAATATGAAAATATGCCAGCTTTCTTTGCCCTCGTTTAACCATTGCGAAAAGGGCGAACGCCAAAAAATCAGGGATCAAGGTGTTTTATACTTTTACTAATTCTAATGTGGTGGAAAGAATCACAGAATATAAAAATTACTATTCCAGGTTTCACCTGACAAAGAAAATGAACACGTCACTTCCACTCCTTTTTCTCTTGTGGTGTGCCAAGGCCCTCTGCGTGAACCTTCCAGTTCAGTCAAATGAAAAAGAATTATCCAAGATCAGCAGGAATGTTCACTCCAATCGAAAGTCTTTCGAGCACATTCAAATTTTCAATCCTAAAATGGACTACGAAGAATGGACGCCACTGGGGCGAGGGGATCCATTGAAGAACGATCCGACATATGACTATGTTCCACCGGTTTTGGAAAGAGTGCACTATTGGATGGATCCAAGCAAGAGGACGCCAGATCCTCCCATTAGCAACACGGGAGTACTGATCCTTGGGTCTCGAACGGAGTCTTCCGCCATAACTCGACATTCAACACCTAGGTACCAAACACATCCGCCAAAAGAAGCGGATTCACGGCTTGATACTGCTTCTTTCTTGGATCCAATCTTCCAATTCATGGACAAAACCCCGTTTGGAATAAATTTCAAGTCCAACAACCAAAATAATCACCCAATGGCAAATGCAGTTCAACGGTTTCCTCTTCAGCAGAGCAGTGGCAGCACGTTGAAAGGGCAGCCACCTCAAGCATTGCAGAGGCCTCCTTACACAATGCTGATGCCACCACCGCCACCGCCACGGCAGTCAGTGCCCCTAATAACAATCAGAGAACCTCCACAGATGTTAATGATGGCAACGACACCTGCCCTCCCTATCACGCCAAGTGATAATCAATTGGACTCTGCAACAACGTCCCCAAAAAAAACGTTTACTAAGGAACCAACAAGTTTGGCAAACACAGTGAATGTTTTCGAACCCGTGGCAATATCGATGCCCGGTCACGTTGAGGAAGTAGACAATCAAACCAAAGTAGAAATGAATCGTATGGTGGCGACAACACCCATGCCAGGAACCAATACGTGGATACCTCCGTACCCAAAAGAAACGCACATTGAAACTACAAAGCCAACAAATGTCCGACAACAGGATACCGGAGTAACACCTAACGACTATAAAAAAAGAACTCCAATTCCATCGAATGATTATGGTAATAGCCTCATCCGAAAGCATCCCGGACATACAACGCTTCCAATACGAGTACCCGCCACCATGACGACCCATGACCATCATCTTTGGAATGCAGGCAATGTGAGTATCCTAAGAGCAACAACAGCACCAATGGTGACCGGGGCAGTAAATGAAATGAATACCCTGACAACTGACCCAATAATGAAATACTACAAGCAAACCTTACAAGCCACGAAAGGACCATACTTCCTTATAATTCAGGGTCATTCAAAAGTTAAAACATACGGTGCAAGCAAAAATCCTATTAACCAACTGTCGACGAATAACGAAATACCGTACAATGAGGATGGAGAAAGCAAAGTCAACAAAGTCCGGCGCAGTCGAGCCAATAGGGCAGTTTCTTACGTGTTCAAAGCCAGGAAGTATGCAAGACGTGATAAAGAGTATTCTATTAAGAAATACAACAGAAGGAAATTGCAGGTTGACGACAAAAAGAAAATAATGTTTGAAGATGAGGATGGAAGCACTCTGGACCTTGAAAACCTGATAGTCAGCAGTGATGACTATGATCCAGTGGATGTGGCCAACATATTATTCAAGCAAGATGGTGGTGAAGGTTCTGGTTTTGACGAGTTTGTCACTTTACAAAAAGGCAGAGGATGAGGATCCATTCTTAAAATGACTGTCAACAGGTATTTTGGGAAAGAGCCGAAGAAGCCAGTTTTGGGCAATATCTGTATCATTCATTTAATAAAAATGCGTGAATGCACAGCTTCCAAGTGACGCACCACTCAACGAAGTCTTTTTCTTCGTCTCGATTTTTGGAGTTGGTTGAAACAAGTGGCAAGCTGCTAACTTGCAGAGACCACCAAGGGCCTGGCTTTTGGTTGACATCTCACTAGCCGAAGGCTAATTATCAATTAAACAAACAAAACAATGTATATTTTATAATTTAAATAATTTGATACTGTAATTTCACAAAGACAATCTTCTAATGGAAGAATTTGAGAAACCTCTGCCCTCGTGAGAAGTTCGGCGAAACTGCTGAAGTTTTATGAATCGACGTTGCCTAACATACATTTGCCAAAGTCAAAAAAAAACAAATTAAACATCGGTCGTACGAAATTAAAAAAATTGATTTCTCCTACACCGAAAGTTTCCATGTGGCTCCACATATTAAGTAAAAGAGAAATTAGTTCTGTCTCTTCATGTCGGAATACACTATATATACAATACATTCAGTGACGAAATGAGGACTCCGGTAAAGGAGGTACCGACACAGTGGCCAAAAGTGGTAGTCTTCATTTGCAATCGAGAAACCAGAAACACTAACAGCCATTATTCATCTTTCTAGGCACAAAATGACTTGGTTTACAAGAAGGTTCCTACTAAAATTCTCATTTTTATTCAGCAAACTTTTTGCTAAAAACAACCTTCAAATTTTAGTCATAGGTACCTGAATTAATATTTTTTGGTCACCATAAAAGGCAGCAATTTGTTTCAAAAACATTTGTTGCTTTTCTCAAGACAAACATAATCGTTTATTTAAATTTAATATTAAATAGTCCCATAATTAATGAAAATATTTAAGATTTACCAAAGAATGGTGCATTGGCTACCTTTCAATACCAGTGGCAAAATTTAGAAATCGACTAATTTCCGTACTTAATAATTAATAAAAAATCATGGATATCCACGGGGCCTTGAAGTATAAGAAAATGAATGATCAAACGGATGGTAAAACTTCTACATATATAAAGCGCTTATAGTTACCTGCGTTAATATTAATGTGCTGTTATATATTTTATTTATTGAATTATATATTTAGCTAGTTTATTGTCAAGTAATCTATGTATTGGCCATGCCCTGAAGACGTATTATTTACGTCTGAATTAATAATGCATAACTTATTAATAAATTTTCGTTTGTTTTTGTTTTTTCCAATATTCCACCAGATCAAGAGTGAGTAGGACCCTAGCAATCACATGCTATTGACCATATGTATACTTACATACAAATTTGGAAATAAAAATATTATATGTATTTCATTAACTGGTCATATAAATAAATAAGTTGGGCACTTAAAAGGAGTAATAATTTATTTGCACAACAAATAAAAGGAATTACAATTTTGAAGTATAGTGTAGGTAAAATAGAAAAGAAAAATTACCATTTAGTTAGTTTTGGGTAAGTGTAGATCTCGAAGTCAAACTGACATAGATGCTTCCTGTGATAGGACTTAACCACTACAAGTTAAAAATGAGAGGATAAAGCCTCAAGTGTGATGCCTCAAGGTAAAGTCACAGTTCACGTCACCGTATTCACCTGAAATTTTTTGTAAAAAAATATAAAAATAATAAAAGTTAGACTATAAAAGTTCCATTTCTGTTAACGAAATTTTATTTTATTTTCAAGAACTCACAATATCATCTATTTTCAGTAGTGATCGAACGGTCTCGGATGCCAAAATAATGGAATTGGTCGAAACCAGCAAAGGTTGAACGACATTTTCTTCTAAAATATTCGTTATGGCTCCCTTTCTCACGTTTATGCCTGCTGTTACTTCACCCTATAAATAAAAGCAAGTTAAATCAGACAGATTCCGCATAGCTGTTGATCACATTAGGTGGACTCATCAAGTACCTCAGCATGTCGATTTCTCAAATCAGTGACCGTCGCAATTGGATTCAAACCAGCATTTTCCGCAAGCGTGGACGGAATGACTTCTAATGCGTCAGCAAAGGCCTTAAAGCAATATGCGTCAACTCCTGTAAGTGTTTGGGCGTGTTCTGCCAATTTCACGGCTACCTCTGTTTCAGGTGCTCCTCCTCCTGCTATAAAAGCCCTACAAAGTATCAAATCAGCAATAGACCACAAGAAAAATTAACTATGTCACAAAACAAACAATAAATTATTGAAATTGATTTTATTATATAGCTTAGTTTCTCTATGTTCTATATGAAATCTTTTGCATAGTGTTAATAAATAAAATATTAAAACTTTTTATTAAGAATTATTCACAGGGTGTTACACATGATTTGGAAAAATAATAACTGACTTACTTTTTCTTAACAAGGCATCTTATGACACAAAGGGCATCATGTAGTGATCTGTCTGCCTCTTCCAAAACAAGTTTGTTGCTCCCACGAACGAGTACGGTTACTGTTCTTCCTTGGTTCTGTATACCAGTAACCTGTGTTTAAAATATATTAAAATAATTTATAATTATTTTACCATTTATTCCATACCGAAATAATATTTAAGAAAACAGAAACCAAAAAACAAACCTTAACAAATTTACTACTCCCAGCCATTACCTCTTCCACCAAATCTGCATTGGCCAAATGCTCTGGTAAGAAATGGTCTAAGCTGGCGATAGGTCGACAGTTAAGTGTCTGTAGTAAGGAAAACAAATAGTTAGGTAAACCAAATCTGGGGAATATTTTTATCTACTATTTCTCTACCACCTTTGCTACAAATTCCATGTCCTCTCTTTCTATGTCCTTTATGACCATAACTTTTATTTTGTCCAAGAAATGTTGTGCTAAATCTGACACAGCGTCCCTTAAAATAGATTTTTGGACAAGAAGTACATTGCATCCAGCCTTCTTGATCTGTTTCACAATATTGAGAATGTAGACTCTCTCTTCCTTAAGGACTCGATCCATTGCAGAATAATCAGAAACAACTACATTGTGATCCATCTATTAAAAATAATGCAAAAGCAAGTACTATTGTGTTAATGTCATACAAATTAAAATGTCAAATAAGTCTTATTTTATTAATCAGGTACATACATCTGTCTTGGGTGGAGAAATACAAAATTGAATAAGACCAATTTTAGCCTTTTCTATTTTCTTTGGTCCGTTAACACCAGATGACTTTTGTGTAAAAACCAAGCCATCAATCAATTCAGTGTCTTCAACTGTTCCACCCAACTTTTTAATCACTTTAACATCCTGAAATTACATTTGGAATAACATCAATTTATGAGAAACATTTGAATACAATTCTTACTTTTAACTGCAGTAATCAGTTGTAAATGTGTATTTCATTGCTCTCATAAGTATCCATTGAAATGTGAACATCATTGGACTATAAACAATTCACAATAATTATCTAAGACTCACCTTAAGATCACAATTGGAACTTTTGCTTGGATTTACTAATTTTAATACTGCTTCAACTGCCATGGGTGCCAACACACTTGCATGTTGTGAAACAACCTGACAAGAAATAATTTTTTAAGAATACAATTCTTGTTTGGTTTATATAATGAAGTAATGAATGTCTGCTCAATCAAATTAGAAGACAAAATTTAGTTTCACTTTACTAACGTACTCAGCAGCAATAAAAATGACCTTTGTAACTAATCATTTTAAACTGCCTTTTCTAGAACAAAATGATGAATGCAAGCAATAAACATTATGTACCATCATTAACCCAGCAAAAAAGCCAAGTGTAATAAGAAAAGCACAAAGTTTAAACCACATGTAATAGACTAGTTGTCCAAAAAATTGAAAGAATTAAATGTGTACCTTTGAATTTAGAGCTGTTGATGCACTCTTAATCAAATTCTCTTTGTCAGCTAAATCAACAGGCATAGACATATTAGTTAGAATCTCAACAGCTTTGGCTGCTGCAAGCTGAAAAGAGTCTGAAATTGCTGTTGGATGAATTCCTTTGGCAAGTAATTTTTCTGCAGCTTCAAGTAATGCACCAGCTATGACAACTACAGATGTTGTACCATCACCAGCTTCAATATCCTGTGCTTTTGACAATTCAACAAGCTGCAATAAAGATTTAGTATAAATGAGTTCCCTTACAAAATTAGATTTCTGTCCAGTATTGCCATTTGGCAGTGTTTCACATAAGTAAAAGCAAGAACCAACGGTCCATTCAAGCTAAGACTTAACCATAAATGATTTAATCTCCGTCCTGCATTACACTCTAAAGTTACAAATTCAACTTCAAAGGAACAAACAAGACAATTAAAAAGCTGAAATTACTTTAACCATTTCTTCACTATGTGAAAAACGTACCATTTTTGCGGCGGGGTGAATCACGTTCATCTGCTTGAGAATTGTTGCCCCATCATTTGTAATGGTCACTTCACCATTCGAAGCCTGAATCATTTTGTCCATTCCACGGGGTCCTAAACTGGTCCTTATAGCTGCGGCAACCGCTAAAATTTATTCATTCTTTAATCTTTCACCAACATAAGTGTTCTCCTATCGTTTCTTCAGTTAACACCGAGGGGGTATTACGTTTGTCGGTAAAGGTCGGGGTTTCAAAAATAACAATTGAAACAATTTTCATGTTGTTACACAAAAAAAATACTGCTTGTAAAAAATGACGAAAGGGCCCATTAGTGGCAAATCATTTTAGTTAAATCATCATAACACCAATCGTGGAGTTTGAATTAATTACCTTTTGCAGCATTGATGTTAGACGAACGGATGTCAGTTGGTTTAGCTTTGTCTTTGTACGCCGTCCCCTGAGGTTTCTTGTTGTCGCCCGAACCCACAGTTGCCGTCATCATTACAAATTTTCGATTTGTCGGTTCAAATATATGATTCTCTTAAAGCTCAATTGGATGATTCAAGATTTCTCTAATAAAGCAATGCCATGAACAATTCGCACACGACATTAGCCAACCTGAGACGAACAATCAAACAAGTGGTGCCAACAAAAAAGTAAAAATATAAAAAAATTTCTAGAGAATTCGACCGAGTTAATTTGAAATAGTCGATTTGTTGGCATAAATTTGGCAAATGACTAATTAATTATGAATAAATGTGAGCAAACAGAATTTAAATTCTAAATTTCTAAAAGTAAAGATATAGGGAAACTAGCTCTTATAGGGGAGCATTCGTGATTTTTCAAATCTGGTACTTCTAAACAAAAAAACCATGTCCAACCAACCATTGACCAATAAATTATTGCGATTTGAAAAATTAAAGACATTAATGAAACATAAAAACAATAATTGTGGACTTCAATATTGTTGAAGTAGTTAAATTGGGCTCTTGCATGGCATGCACGTTTTTATTTTTATCAATTTGAACGTATCCCAATGTAAGCGAAAGAATGAAGACCGCCATTCCAACTGGATGAACTTGTTTGTTAAGTTCCTTCAACTTCTACCTATGCCCTCGAGGAATATAAATTTTGAAAATTCTATTTCACCTTTCCGGCAAAACTAATTAGACCTAACTATTCGTCCTCCTGAACACATATGAATAATTCGCTAGCAATATTCGGATAGCAAAGAGACGACCCGTGATGAAACTATTTTTAACGCAAAGAACAATGAGTACGAAAAAAGCATACGAAATATATAATAAAGAAAGAAGGTAAATTAAAAAAACTAAATAAATTGTAATGTTTGGAGTTTTGGGTTCGGATTTAACGATACCAATCGTATATTTCGTGTGAGCGACCGACGACGGGCTCCTTGCCTTGTGGCCAGTTTGCCTTCTGCCTTCGGTGCAGCATCAGCCAGTGTCGGCCAGTCGTCAGTTGAATAATCGCGTTCGATCATACTCAATTTTATTTCAATTCCATTGGTTTTTACACTAATTTCGCATAATTTTTTACTTTTGTTGCACGGTTTCCCGCCAATTTTTGGCTTACCTGTTTACTTTTATTGAACATTTCAAACCGACGTGATGTAATGGGTGTAGTTTGACTTCGTGGAAGCAAATAAATGAAACAATGTGTTCAAGAGAGTAAATTTCGTTGTATTAAATCGAATGACCACCGATCTGAATAATGACGGAAAGATCTATTTTATTGAAGATGCCGAAAAATCGGCCCATTAACATATCATTCGAGAACTTGACGTACACTGTACCTCAAGGTAGAGGCAAAGGTAAGTCACACAAAAAATATTTCTGGCCATCCCGATATCAACAGAAAAATATAAAATTTAGCAGGACCCTCAATGGCAAGATATAACAAGACTTGTATTAGTAACGTTCATGAAACATTAGTGAAACACGATCACCAACTGAAAACTATGACAAGTGCGATGATGAAAATATAATAATAAGTAATCTCTATTATTGCACGTGACATTACATATTAATGTTTTTTAATAAATAAATTTCATTGTTAAATTTTTAGGCTAGGCTAAAATGATTAAAAATAGGATGACTTTCTTAATGAGTTGCATTCAAAAAAATTGAATTATATTTAGTGAAAGAAAAAGAAAGGATTCTCTTTTCTTCGAATACGTAAGGAGTTCAGTGTATTTGAAGACAGAGCTTGCCTATTTAGTGAGATTTTTGTGGTGGTTGTGTATCACCACGAAAATCGGAGCAACGAATCAGGTCGTATCACTTCGAATTTAAAGTTTCAAAGGCTCAACATTTCCAAGGTGCCATTTGCCAAGTATTTAATCCAAAGGACGCATATCCGTGAAAGGAAAATGCTCAAAAATGCAACTGAAAATTTCTCAGGGCAAAGACTAAATTGAGATTATCGGAAATCAGATACAAGTGCAAAGGATGACATATTTTGATGCAAGCGGGAAAAGATCCTTTTTGAAGGTACAGGTTACCCCCCTCCCCCGTTTGGTATATTTGGAATCGCGGCGAAGTAAAAGTTGTGACTTGGTGAATTCTGGAAATTCTAAGTTGTAGTCAACCTAAGAATGGAGCAATGTCGTGACGGTGAAGAAAATCTAAGTCTTCTTCAAAGTTTCACATTTATTTAGGAGGCGAAGAATAAAAGAGGAGTTCCACTCGACAAGATATTTTGATAATTCCATACTTAAACGATAAAATCACATCGATAAACACGACCAAAAAAACCAAAAATTGTTTTTTTGTAATACCTAAACTGATACATTTTTTATAGATTTCAAAATTCGACTGATTTTCAGTTTGCTTCATGAGGCATTAAATTTTCTTTTTTTCCCGTTCATCCAGGAAGTCTCCTCTTGTTCAGTTTTAATCAATCCCCTTGATACGATCATTAAAATTCTACTTATTTTTTGTATCTCCTTAATACGAAGATGTCGTGTAAATGGTGAGAGCTAAAATTGATGCAACAGAAGAATTCAATAATTTCTTGGATGTATTCCGTCAACAGAGTCAGCGACTGCACTCATAAGCTCATCCTAATCTGACTAAGAGAGGAATTGGGTCCCGGTAGAAAAACATGTAATCTGATTAGGTATCATGTAATCACATAGTAATTACATAGTAAAGACGTGTAATCTAAGTAAGGACCAACAAATTCTGAGAAAGATGACTTATGGAATGACAGTCAGTTTGTGCTTTCTCTATGGTATCTTAGGCGAACAATTCCCTGTTCTGCAGCAAGTCGAGGAAAGTGATATTGGAAAGTAGAGCACTTGGACCTGTATCATGAAATGTTGAAAAATATATAAATAAAATATCTAATTTTTTGTTACAACTTTAATTTTATCGGGAGGGCAATTGCAAGCGAGAGCACAGCTGATTCAGAGTATTTGTTTTGATAATGAGACTACTCTCTGACACAGTGGGAAATCTAAAAATTGGAAATTTTTTCTTCCTTACAAGTGGGTCATTTAACTGCTGAATGAATTTTATCTACAATGATTTATATTTGTAATGAATTTAAATTCGTACACTAACATAATGTACATAGGATAATTAAATTTTAAATGTATATTTAATACATTTATTTACCCTCCCCTGTTTTAGTTATAATTTCTTTTTCGTGCTAATAATTTTTCAGTATCCTTGCTTTTCACCTCGTCCTGAGGAGAATTAGGTATCCAACCTGCTAGTATCCAACTAGCATAAACTGTTTCCTCCTTTCTTTTCGTCACAATGTCATTGCTTAAAATTAGTATTCAATTCCAATAATTATAAATACAAAACTGTTTTGAAGCAAAACAAGAAACAGATACAGTCGGATGTACAACTTATAAATTGAGTGCATGTGATTCACCTCCTAAGAACAGAGGTGGGTGACTTCCCCTCGACTGATTCCATTCTCAATTAGATTTTTATGGAATTGTTGAGCTTTCTGAACAGGACAAAGACCAAAATAATAAGGTCAATTATCTGTGAAAATACAAATGACACGGAAAATCCATTATTATTTCATTCATGCGGCCATGACCTTTGTGACGTTGTCTTATTATTAACGTTAAATTATTCAGTAAACTGGTCATACTCAGAGTAAAACAAAGTTTGTTTCGTCTTGTCAAGTGATGCAACCCCGTAGTCTGTATTTGTGCTTCTGTCATGAAATGTAGAATCTTTTCTTGAATTCTTGACATTATTGTCGCCATTATTCACAATCAAATAATGCCGATACATTTCCTTATTTCATGAATATCTACTACTCTTTCTATTAATTCTTGTACACTTCTACTTAAACATTTCAATTCAAAATATAAATCACATTACAGAAACTTATTTCATTCTGCACAACTGTACTCTTGGCATGTGTTTGTATTTTAATTGAAAGCTTTAATTTCTAGTTAATAATTATGAACACAATAATGAAATCTTGCTTTCTCGTTACCTGAACTCTGAAAACCCTGAAAACTAATACCGCAGTAATATTTGTAATCCGAAAGTAAAATCCTTCTTTCTCAATTTGGTGGCCATTGAAAAGCTACAAGGAACAAGGGAAAGGGTTATTATTCTAGGTAATAATTTTTAATTTACATTGCCGGTAAAACCTTGGAATTCGTTCCCCGGGTTCAGGTTCAGGTGCAACTTAGGAAGTTTTTCGTAATATTCAAGGTTTTACAATATGGCAATGCTAACATTTGAACTTCTCAAACGATCCTTGAGAAAGAGCAGAAAATTAAAGAAACCCACTTGCAACAGTGGGAAGTTGTTATGAAAGATCAGACTTTATGAAGTTATCGTATTTATTTGTATTTATGCCAGTTTGTGAATCCTCACAAGATATCAATTTCTGTTAAGATCAATCAGAGAAACAATTCGATTTGTCTTCAAGCCCGCCAGACAAACAGAAAATGGGAAACCTTCACCTCGTGTGACCTTACTTATACTTTCAAACAGTTGAAATTTTACTTACCTTCGTTTGCACAATAATAATTTTATTATTCTTTTACTCTCAGGCTTATGCTATTTGTATTTTATTTACTTTTCAATAACTTAGTAATTATTTAATATTGCGATTATTCGTCGCAAAATATTCTCTATTTTCCATATGTTCCTGTCATTTAATTTAATAATCTGCCCTTTGTACAGATTGATAGATTTTCCTGCTCACATTTAATGCAAAAATTATCAATTCACTGTCTTGGTAAATGGTTTTAAACAAAACTGTTGTGCTTACATTAGTAATTTAAATGCAGTAATTTAAATGTAAGAAGCAGATCATTGCCATTTTATTTATTTCCAACAGGTTGAATCGCAAAAATTTCATTTAACCTATTACTTTGACGTGGAAGAAGAATTTCATATAGGAAGGGATGGAAAGTTTCGACAAATTTTAATTTTGCAGGCATAAAGGCAATCGACTAACCTTCATCGGTTGTGAATTCGGTTATTGAATAGATCCCTGTGTGTAGCAAAACACACAAATCAACTGGGCAAACAGACCAGGACGTGCACAATTCGAACATTTGCTATTGCACATCCGACGTTTCAATGTTGAACTTCTCCAAATACAAGTACAAATTGGTAAATCAATTTAATGCCTGTACATACCTGATTGATAATTGATCTCTTTGACCTATTAATTATTACGACTACACATGACCTTCAATACTATCACGGGTTAAGCACATTGAAAGACTCCGTGCCCTTGGCTCAATCAGGTTATTAAACTCCTTTTGACTCGTTTACTAGTTGACTAGTAAACGGATAAGAAGAACCACCTCGAATGAGATGTGCTTCTCAATCAGATCCGTTGAAAACTTTCATGTCTTATCAGGTTTCACAAATTTATGACCTTTTTCAAATCACCTATTCCCCAAATAATATTTATGTTCACTTCAATTTATAATCTACTTATTTAGACTTTGAAAGCATAATTTAATAAGTGAATTTGACCTTTGTTTTATTTTATGTGAGAGACAATTGATCAGCAGAGATAAATGGTGAAATCATGAAAAATAATAGACAATATTGTAAATATCTATGAAAAAAGAGTGACAAGTCCTTTAGAATACTTACGGTTTACATGTTGATAAATACGCAGTGATCAGTAATCCAAGTTATGAAATGTTCGGTTGTTGTATCTTCACTCAAGTATACTCATTTAACTGGATGACGTGTTGACTTCGGTGTGGTTCACTTTCAGAATAACAATAACGCAGAAAAAACAAAAAATCGACCATGAAGAATTTTACAAATAATGATCACCATTTTTCATGTTTAAACTACCGCTACACGATGAACTATTCCAACTACCCACCCCTTGTGGGAAGCCCGGGAAACTTGGACTAGCTTCTAAGGCTATTGCCGTGGGCAACATCCAGTTACGCCACTACTAGGTAAAGTAGGATTATGCGAAAGGGAAGACACGAGCTTAGAAAAACCAGACCGGGTCGAGCCTCCGCCTTCCGGGCGCGCTGTCGCCAGGTGCGAAATCTCACTTAACCACTGGAGGAGGAGCGGGCAGAAATCCGCCGCAGCTTCCCTGCGTAACCGCGGGGAACCTCGTGGCGGTGGAGGCCTCCTTACGGAGCAGCGCAGAGATAGAGCTATGTGTGTGTAGGGCCCTCTGGATTATCCCGACTCCCACCCGAATCCTATCCTCGATCTCCCTCGCGTTGTCCGTGTCGTCCTCTTCTTCCTCGTACCCGTAAGCTCGCAAGGACTCTTCTCTCTGCCGCATGACTACCTCCAGGTATCGTGTGATGGCTGTCCTGGTATTGCGGTTCCTGACGATGTCCCTATATCCCCAATCCTGGTGCCATGCCTCCCCTAATTCCTCCCGCAACCGTTCTTTCTCCTCTTCCACTTTCTTGCACTCCCGTACGGCGTGGTCCACGTCGTCCTCCGCTGCTGAACACCATAAGCAATTTCTTCCCTTGATGCAGTTGAGGTCCGCGAGCTTGGCCCAGAAGCAAACCTGGTTTACAAGAAATCCTCCCTTGAAATCCTTAAGCGCCAACCGCTCCTGAACATCTGGTCAGATGCTCCGAGTGTGTACTCTCCCCGCTTGCCACTCTTTTTACCATTGCTCCAACGCTTGTGCCTTTGCTGCTGCCTTATCTTCTGTTGCACATTTGGCCTTAATGTACAACACAATGGGTAACACTCCGCTTATCACATATAACGCGTCGTAGGAAATCGACCGAAAACAACGTGTACACGCAGGCAAGACCTGCCTCTCCACCGTACCTGGTATGCTTACCATAAAATTCCTAAAAACACCGCTTTATACAAAACTATCATTTCCTTATGTCCAAAATCCCAGCCTGGACCTCCTTGTTTCCCAAACCTCATCAGCGCGTCCCTCGCCCTGGTCATAGCTCCTGCTATGTGTGCCTGAAAATCAAATCCTCTCCCTATTGTAACTCCTAGGTAGCTGACCGTTGCACCAAAACGTATCCTTCTACCCGCTAACGAAATTACCGCTGTAAGATATTGCAAACCAATAAATATTAATGTTCTTAAGTTCGAATGGTTCCATTGACAACAGCCTTACGACTCTGGAGGACGACTTTTACCGGCCATCAGTTATGCTCTAAGTTCTGATTTCATTTTGAATTCTATAACTGCTTACTGTGCTTATATAATTTGTGAATTAAAATGAGGGTTTTGACCGTAGAAAATCCGACCAAAAAGCGACCTTATGTCTTCAATTGTAATTGGGTCACACAAAATCTTATCTTTTTTTTATATTTAGTCTTCTTTGGTAAACATTTCCTGGTCGACTATGGTTAGTCAAAACCCAGTTTTATAATTTATTTAAAACACTTTTATTTTTCAATTGTAAAACTGACAAATTTTAAACTTTTTTCTGCTGCATGCATTGTTATCAAACTGATAAAAATCCCATGCACTTGGAGACACCATAAAAATACGAATCTTTCAGTTGAGCCTTTATTTGAAGGGCCACAGGTCGACACAAACTTGAGTCCGAAATTCGACAAACGACAAAATACTTGAAAAATATGAAAGAAAACCTTCAAAATAAGTTTTAGCAGCCACAGGAAGTATACAAGTGGATATGTTAACGGGGGTTGATTCACAAGTTCAATTTGATTGTTTTTTCACTTGGAGGGAAATATTCTGATTTTTGGTGCCCTTAACCGATAAGATATTGCCTCAAGGACTTTGAATTTGGCATGAGCAAGTTACCTCGGTAATTACAGATATATATTTTCTTAGTGTAATGTACGACTGCGAAGCGGTTTGTCCCTTTCGAAGATGTCAAAACAACTTTATAGTTTCAATGTCAAATTCACCATCACCAAAATGTCTGAAGTGGATACTTTCTATCATTATTAGTAAAATTATCATTCATTTCTTTATCTGAGTGCGTGTTGTTGAGTCACAAATGCATTGATATGATGCAACAATGAATGACCGCAATGCATTTAAAAGGAAAAAATTAAACACATGTGTCCCCGCCTTAGACCACACGTGTCAGCTGTGTATGGCCTCCTAGCTTTTTCGGTAGAACCTCTTCATTCAACCCAAATGTTAGCTACGGTTAGCTCAGAAAAAACACTTGAAAGTTTGTAAGATAATAATTTGTAATAGCGCCTTTCTGAGTAACGTTACGAAAAGTTTGGAAAATATTAACAAAACTACTACGAAAACTTTTTTTCGTAACTCACATTTCATCCAGAATCTTTAAAGTCAGGATTCTCACAAGATTAAATTCACCATTTTCTTGATTCGTTTAATTTATTATTATGCCCAATCACCACCATTAAAAGACCTTAATTTCATATTATTTTTCAGCATCTGTTTCGAGTCTTGTCCACTACCGTAACTTAAGTACCACTCAGGTAATTGAAGTTGTCCAGATGTAAAATCACGACGTGGTATTCATGATGACAATTTCCCAAAATCACAACAATTTCTTAAAAATTACTATTGGTGTACCTTTCAGAAAAGAAACAAATCATTAAAGGAATCAGCGGAGAATTTCGATCGGGAGAGTTAACGGCCATAATGGGACCCTCTGGAGCTGGAAAATCATCTCTACTTAACATTCTTACAGGTTATCAGTAAGTAAATAAACATTTTTATTTTTTAAAGGACCAATACCAAGAATACCGTGTACTAAGAAACATGGGGCTCACTAGTTGTAGGTTGACCAGAATTATTTTTTTTAAGAATATATATTTCTAATAATCGCTGCATAAATTGAATAGAGATTCCAAGTGGCCAAAAATCAGACTTGTCACAATTCAGGTTGACTAGAGTACATGTGTAAATTCTAAATTAAAAAATTTCGTTATTAAGAAATTTATGCATCTTTTACGTTTTTACATATCTTTTACTCAGAGGGATTTGCATGTCAAAAGCTTTTGTAATTACAAGAATAAAATAAGAAAGCAACACAGAGAGTAACGAGAAAACAATGTGCGAAAGTGGTTGTCATGCAGAGTGAATATTTGGAAACTACACTTGCTGTGGTATGGAAAATAATTCTTTATTATTATTGGACAAATTATTTCCAATAGTGCGGATAGAAGTACTCGTTTTTGTCTCTCGGATCTCTCAGACTCAGGCTAATACGTTCAAGGTCAATTGAGATATTGTCATTTGAGTGGAAGGACTAAGATGTGCAAGAATCAGGTTCAGGAATCGCAGGACCATGAAGTTAACACTGTCTCATGCATACCGCGCCTATTAACTTGTTATTAGGACTAGTTTTCAATCTTCAACGTGACCTCCTCGTTTTTACCAAAACTTTTCTAGTTTCTCAGTGATGAGAAAATGAAGTCATCTTTATTGATGAGTACAAAATTAATGGAATTATGGCGGAGTGAATCTTGGAAATGCCCAATTTCCAATGTCTATGTTATTATCAACCTCTAAATAATAAAAGAACAAGTTTAGTAAACGTATACGTTGTATTGGAACGAACACGTGTTCAGGTTTACCTGTTGTTTTTTTCGGCGTATGGATGAAGTTCAGTTGTATTTCAGCTAAAGGAAGATCTTTTTCTTCCGTCGAAAATTCCGTCAAGGGACTAGAGACATTTCCACCGCTGGATTCATCATGAAAGCTCCTCCTGATGGTTTGACGACGTAAAAATTTGGTTTATCATCTTTCGGCCTGTAGTTCTTTCTTATATGACGAATACATGTATCCACATCTGATAGTTTGAGTAGAACAATAATCGAGGCGTTCAGACCTCTTCCGAGCATTTTAGCCCCGAGAACGCCGGGGACACCCATGGCTAACGAAACCAAAGCCTCAATTTCAGGGCTCGACACTTGGTAGTCGTCTCGTAGAGAGGCATGACTTTGACACATCAGAAGTCCTACCCTTTCGTAATCCTCATTTTTGATCGCCTTAACTGCCTCGATTGTTCTCTGATGTTCGGTTATTACGTATTTTACTCTTTTTATGGTCTCATCTGTCGCATCTCTCTTTTTCAGACACCTCAAGTGCTTTAAATCCGCTTTGAGCAGTGACTTTTGCCCCAAAATTTCAAGCGCATAAACACACATTTTCAGACGTTCATCCAGCGTAGTTAATGTCACGGTGGTCGTATTGTTTCGGCAGCAACCAATGAGGAAGACGTAGGAAGGATGGTCGAAAAAATACTGGGTTATCTTGTATTTTTTGCAATTGATGAACATTAGGTTTCCATCCTTGCAGAGGAATGTAGGTAAAAATTTTATGGCAGAACACCTCGTCACCAGCTCTGAAGGAGTTTCGCGGAATTCATATTCACTTTTAGCACACCTGTCTGCTTTCTCGAGAGGATCGACAGTGCATTCTTTTGTTAAATTCTCCAAGAAGGTGTAAAAAGATGCTTGAAGAGCTGAGCAACTGTTTAAGCCAACAAGTATGGGAATGCTAGAGCCGACAACGGCATTAAAACCCGGAACGTGACCTTTGAACTCATTTGTACAGCCTAAAAGAAAATTTACCCAACTTCGAGACTCCATTTCAAAATTCCTGACGCAGGGAACCGGATATTTCATCACATTTGGTGTTTCTACCTCCTTTGACATTGTCTTAACATTAAGGTAGACGGAATCGTTTCTACCGCCAACAGTGACGGTCACCATTGGCAGTGCCATACAAATAATGTAGCCCAAGTGGAACTCCATGAACTCACCGAAGAGAGTGAGGGTTCCTGGTGCTACTCCAACAGCTTCCGGTTTAGTTCCGAATTCGGCACTGAACTCACTGAAGGCCGAACGGACTATGGCCTTTGGATGGGGGACCGGAGTCGCATAGAGGCTCCTTAAGATATCCGTTTTTGTGACGAACATCATCCTAGCCCCAGGGAAAGGCGATACAATGTAATACGATGGTAGAGCAAGTGGGGTTACCTCAACCTGTGTGTTCGTAGTCATCAAACTCTTTTCCTCCTCAATGGATGCTTTCCTTAGAAATTCTTCTTTCTGCTTATTTTTTTCGTACCGGCCCCAAGTGCCACACCCACCTGGTGGTTTCTCAACCTTAACTATGCATGGCATTCTTTTGTTTTCCAAAGTACTTCTTCGCCGCTGTTCTACCAACGACATACGCTTCTGGACGATCCGATTTAAACTTCCTCCCCCTGCCATGTAGTCTTGTATCTTGCCTATTTTCTCAGACGATGCGATCGCTGGGTTGTAATGTGCGGAATGAGCCTTCTTTTGAATTTCGAATCGCTTCTGATTGTAATTCTCTCTTTGTGCCTTAAGGTCTTCCAATATTTTACCCCTGTGGTCCATGAATCTTTCTGTTACGTAATTGCAGTACTTTTCAATATTCTCTTTTCGAACGAGCGATACAATTCCTCCTCCAAATCCTAGTCCCATACCCGTCATTCTCGAGCCTAAAACACCTTCCACTTGTAGGGAAGTGTCCACCAAAAAATTTGAAAGCGGATTGTCAAACTCAAAGTCTTCCTTCAGAGACTTATGACTCTCTTCCATTTTTTTACCAAACGTTTCGGCATCGCCTTCCTTCCAGGCTTCCAAGGCCTCTGTGATTCTTATCATCTCCGTGACGAAGAACCGAGCTCTTTTAATCATAATGTCGTACTCCTCTTGAGGCCACACATCTTTGAGTTTAACAAATTTGTTTGTGCTCCTTGAATTTTTAGTTTCAGTTTCCTCTCTATTGCCCACTTCTTCCTCCCGAGTTCCATCGGCTTCATTTTCGCCGTCTTCATCGACATCACCGTGGAGGATCCAAGAAACTCTATTTTCTAACTCTTTTAAATCCTCTTCGGTGCAATCCCGAAGCGTACTCACTCCAAGAATTTCACAAGCTTTATCTATATATTTTGATCTTTCTGTGTATTCGTCTGCTGTGAGGGTGTCCTTCTCATGAGTGTCAATAACTACTAAAGCGGTTTTCGGATTTTGAAACGGAATCCACTCTACGTCATTCGTTTTACAGTCGATCAACATGGTGTGCCGATCTTTCGCCAGAATGGACGTTATCCTGTCTACCACACCGACTTTCTTTGATGCGTAATCCTTCTCAACTTCTTGTAAAGCTGTAACTTTTTCCAAAGGATCGGTTTTTTTTCCGATAAGTACCTCCAAGAAAGTGTAGGTTGCTGTTTCTATGGCTGCGCTGCTTCCCAGGCCGACACCCGGAGGAATGCTGGATTCTAAGGCTGCTTCGAAGGGTGGCACCCCCTCACCATACTTCTCAATTACGCCTTTCACATAGTTTAACCAGGTTGGACATCCAGGGGCTAGGGGTCGCTTTACCGAGAATGAAAATTTTACCTTGTGTGGTTTCCCAACGTCGGCCGAAGTGACGACAGTAAAACGAGAACCCCGGGCTCGACGACCAACCATGATGGTGGCCATAGGAGTGGCTGTGGGCATGGCCAGTCCGCCATCAAATTGTGTTTGCTCACCGAATATTCCTACTTTACCGGGTGCTACTCCAGCCATTTCGGGGTAACCTCCAAACCTGTTGTAAAAGGTTTCGACGGCTCTGCGGAGGAGTTGTTGTACTGTTGGCACTTCCATGCAGTTGTTAACGCGCCTGAGTACATCTCTGTACTGTTCTGACGTCAAATTTGTCATTGCAATTTTTTTTTCTTTTTATTGTGAATTGAAACTGGAAAATTTGGACTCAAAATGTAGACATTATGTTTACTTTTGTAACAGTGTGAGTGGTGAGGGGGAGGATGACTCTGCAGGGTTGCCAACTTCGATCCAAAATGGCCATAGACATGGTTCATGAATCCTGAAATTTCAGGACTATTTTACAAACGTTAACAAGGGCTGCACGAATGTCGCTTGCTGCCTCACGTCGAAAGTCATGCGATCGATTTGGATTAAAAATTAACAGATAAACCGAGGTTAGGCTTCAACCTACCACTTATATTTTGGATATTTACAAGCCGTATTCCTGAAAACTTAGTTTGGTACTTTCTGCAAGACACATTTTTTTATATTCATGCATCTGGGGTTGCCGGAACTTAAAAATAAATTTTACAACACCAAACTAAAATAAATATTTTAGTTCAAATTCACTTATATATTTAATAGCTTCCACATGAGTTTTATTTAGCTCATTTACAAAAACTATGTGAGAAAACTGTACTGTAGTAAAAAAGCGAAGAATTGACAGTGACAAATACATTCAATGATCATTGTTTAAAATACAAAGAGTGTCTAATTACAGAAAAACCAGAAGAATTCGATCAGTTTTTGAGAAGCCCAAATTCGTAAAGACGCAGTGATAAGTGTTGGGAAAGGACTATCTGAAGATTTTTTACTGTATTTGGCACAATTATGAAGAGACAGCTCTTTTGGACAAGATGAACTATAATTTATTTTCGGACAAGTGAAGTTGAAAGCAATTAGCATATCTAGAAGAGGCCTACAGAAATGTCAACTCCTGACATCACACAATTAAAATGAGGGTCTCTAGAAGCACTTGACCCAAATCATGTCGAACGGATAAAAAGATTTTTCGTACTAACTGAAATAACAGTTTTCCCTTGACCGACGAAGCTAGCACAGTTCGTCTGATTCATTTCCAATGTCCGAATGAACGACATACTCTCCTTTAGTACGTCTCTGGTCCCAGTCTGTCTTGCCTCCATTTCTGTTTTTTAGCATCAATGTTAGATCCTTTTCGTATAATTTCCAGTTTGCTAAGTATGTCTTTAGTCGATTTCGAATGCGTCGAAAAAGTTTTATAATTTTATCTGCCCGGGCATTCTTGTGCTAGACACAGTAACCTATTTACATTCTGCATCTGCAAAATCAAAAGCTAATTATCAGTAAGAATCAACACTTTAGTCACCTTTTTGTTACTGTAACTCTCCTCCCGCTGTAATTGCTTACTGCAATTACTGAAATGAAAATTACTACATGTAATTTGTTATCGTCAGGTTAAATTCAGCGACTCAAAGAGAACCTAGGAATTTAATCAACTCTGTAGCCTAGTTCCTTTCCTACTTCCCTCTTCAGAAATCAACTGGTTGAGATTTCATGTAGACCAATGAATTTCGTTGGATGCATAAAACATACTTTTCTGTCCATTGTCTGCCATTTAACGTTGCGTTACGTTTCATGTCTGATTATATGACTTGAAGCTTTTCTCTCCTATGTTAAATGTGCTTCATTACGAGCCATGTAATGTCATTTTATACTATTTAATTTATTTATTTATAAAAGCTTCACACATTACATTTATTAATATAAAATGTACCTTTCAAAATTTCTAAAATAAATACCTTTTAATTAATCCTTTATACCAAAACGGTCAAGTGACAAGATTTATAACATATGCAGCTTTTTACGCTGGAAAGGAGGTACAAATTATTATAATTTTGAACCACATAATTAAAATAGAAAGCTTCTTCTACTGTAAGTACACAAAAAGGGTTTTTTTATTACTATATATAAAGGATGCCCAACTAACTACTCCACATATGCATAATTTTGCTACACCTTAAACATAAAACTTTTCACATCGTAAAATTTCTTATGTATGCTAGTTCTGGCCTTGACTAAAATATCAATCGAAATGTAGAACTCTGTTTTTGATTTCGGAAAATAAAAAAGTGACATTCCGGCGGAAGCTTGTAAAATACAACTGAAACGTGGCAAACTCATCGTATGATTTCATTTAAATACTCGAAAGGACCCCAAGTAAGTATTGAACGAGCATAACTTGTGTACTGTTTACTTGTTATGTTAGACCAAGTTTACTTAATTTGATCAATGGACTTTATACTCTCTGTGCAGTGATGTAGCACGGTGAGGTCAAGCATTACAAAAACCACAAGGGAATAGTGCAACAAATGGGGATGAAGTAGTCCGTTACGTACGACCGAACACATTCATATTGGCAAAAAAATATTTAGTTTTAATCCGCCAATATTATTCGTCACAAAGTGTTTTAATTAAGAATATCGTATTCATACAAATAAGTGACATAAACAGTGACCAAAAGTACGTTAGAAGATAAGGCTAGTGATATTATCAGCACGGGCTGTCTTTGAACGGTTGTAGAAAAAAGGAATTAGGACATTAGTCATTCTCTGCAAGGTAGTGAAATCTGAATTCTAAATTTTTCTTGCTTTCCATTTAAAGTTTGAAGGGAATGAAAGGCTGCATATACAAAAATGGTGTAGAACGTCAGTCAAGTCAAGGCGAATTCAATAAAGAGATATGTTACATAATGCAAGATGACCAACTACACCCCATCTTCACGGTCATGGAAACGATGACGATGGCCGCAGACCTCAAACTAGGAAGAAACGTTTCAGACAAAGTCAAACTGATATTGGTAAGTATTGTCAAATTCTTAGTCTCTCTTAAACACTTGTTGTCACATTATAATAAAAAATTTAATGTCATGCTAATCATTGTTGGAACTACAATTGTGGGAGCCTGTAATTGCTTTACGTTGGTGGCTAATATTTCTTGAATCTATCTCTACCCAAACATAAACAACGTTATCCTATGCTAAATAAAGGTATATATTTACTTGCTAAAACATGAAATTTACAATTAGCTATAAAGTACTTGTGAAATCCAGAAATAAAAAACTTATAGATAGAAAATAGAAATTGTATTGACGGCTGTCGTAGGTTGTCATAAATCTGTTGATCAAACTATGAATTATGAACTTTTGCGTTACATAAATAGCAATGAGAAATATCAAAGGTTGTTGCACTTGTTAATAAATTTTCCAAGCGGTTTATTCTAATCGGTTAAATTGTTCTCTTTGTTTTGCATGAATTACATAAAACTCATTTGATTTCAAGGTTGTAAAATATGAACGTTTTGGGAAAAAAGAATATTTCCCCATTTTCGAGTATTACGTTGTATATAATAATGAAATGTTGTCTCTCCTTTCCGCCAATAATTATAATTAGTTATGTGAGGACTGGGACAACTTTTATCAAATTACAGATATTTGTACGACAGGTCTTTCATTAAGCAAATGAATTTCAGTCAGTTAATTAATCAATAGGAGAAAATATCGGGCCAAAATATCAATATGTTGTCGACAACCTATTTATTTTCATGACTTTTACTGTGTTCAGTATCCAAAAAGAGCTGAGAGATGAAGAGAGAAAAGAGTAAAGATGAATAACATATTGCGGTTGCACATGGCTGCACGAAAAGCTAAATGTAAACTATGTGTGGTACAGTGCAATAAGTTGGTGCATTCGCATATATATTGTTTATTTTCTTTGAATAGATAGATGATATACTTCAAACACTAGGGTTATCCTCAACGAAGCAAACCAAATGTGAACGACTATCGGGAGGACAAAGAAAAAGATTGTCAATAGCACTAGAATTGATAGACAACCCTCCAGTTATGTTTCTGGACGAACCAACCACGTGGGTATTGCCTATTTTTCAAGCACCGGCAGAAGAACCAATGGCAACTTAGTTTGTCTGCTTATGTTTTAGTGGTCTCGACAGCTCGTCATCTCTTCAATGTATAAAAGCACTGAAAGCTTTGGCAAAAGGAGGTCGCACCATTGTCTGCACCATACACCAGCCCAGCGCCTCCATTTACGAAATGTTTGATCACGTTTATTTTCTTGCTGAAGGATACTGCATGTATCAGGGTTCAAGCCTCAATACAGTACCTTACCTTTTGAGTGTTGGACTGTCCTGTCCACAATATCATAACCCAGCAGACTTCAGTATGTATTACATGACCACTCTTCACATAATAAATCTTTCTTGCTCTTCGTATGCGTCCCTCTTAAAATTGTTAAATTTAGTTTCAGAAGTGATAAGCTGCGAATATGGCAATTTCACCCAACAACTCGCCATTACCGCCCAAGACACTCGCTGGAGGTCAATAACTACTAAAACAGATGAAACTGCAAACGAGAGGATGAATGACGAGAAAACACAATTTCTGGTTCGGCCACCCTCTGAAATGTCGAGGCTCTATATACTACTTTACAGAAATATAATAAAATTGCACCGAGACTGGGTTAGACTAAAATAACAGTTATTGCCAAGTCCCTTCCTAATAACATGGACATTTCTAACTAAAGTTTTGTTGCAGACGGTTATACATCTTAAAGTGATACTCCATTTCCTTGTCGGAATTCTTCTGGGATTGAACTACCAGGGTTGCGGCAACGACGGCAGCAAGTCTTTCGAAAATCTTACGTTTCTTTTCTGTACCATAACGTATATATCATTCACGTCTATGATGCCAGCTATTCTAACTTGTGAGCATTTCAATTAAAATGACATAAGAAGTTACCCTATTATTCTCTTACCTCAAGCGGTTAATTGTAAACAATTAATCCATATTATACAGAACTTTTTCCTTATTCTTTTGCAGTTCCCTCTGAATTGTCCGTATTAAAAAAGGAGAACTTTAATAACTGGTACACACTAAAAACATATTACTCTGCATTTATTGTAACAAGTACTCCAGTTCAGGTAAGTTTTAGCTCTAGGATACAAAAACCTTACGAAAACTACAAAAGGTTAACCAAAAACACAATTCAAGAAACATTTAATTAGAAAAATTTCAATCTATCAAACTGATCATCTGCTATTTTACAGTTTCTGCTATGTATGGCATACGCTTTTCCATCCTACTACTTGTCGAATCAACCATTAGATATAACAAGGTTCAGCATGTTCCTCGGTATTTGTTTATTGGTCGGGCTAACAGCAGAAGGTTTAGGATTATACCTAGGTACCTTGGACAATACTGTGGTAAGCACTCGTTTTTAATTTACTTCACCTCCTTCCATGACGAATTCTGTTATATAATAATGCTATGACTTTCAGAACGCGTTGTTTTTTGGCTCCGTATTCACTGCTTACCTTTTACTGTACAGTGGATGCCTCTGTCTGTTCCCTCAGATGCCCAAATACTTGTACATATTCTCGTATCTGTCATATAATCGTTACGCCTACGAGGGACTCATACTTTCTGTTTATGGATACGGTAGACAGGCTCTTCCCTGTCCTGACGATGTCATGTATTGCCACCTCAGGTTTCCGGATAAAATCATAGACGAAATGGGCGTAGCAGATGGCTGGTTCTGGTTCGACTTTCTCGCGTTGCTTGGCATATTATTTTTCTTTCGAACGGCCTCGTTTATTGCTTTACGACAGAAAGTAGCCTGCGGGAAGATATAAAAATTTGTGATAAACAGACTCCTGGGATGCAATGGAAGAGATTTTTAATTACACTTGTTTTGTTTGAATACGAAATTATTGTATTTATGCAGTGAACTTCATTTTTTATTTTTACTGATCTGAAAAAATTGAATAAAATAGTGGAAACAAATATCTTTATAAATTATTACTCTGGATAATGATGTGTCAAAGTGGTAAATGCATGGAACACCTGATTTACCATTTGGGTAGTATCATGCTGTATTCACATAAAAACAAATTTATGATGCCAACAAACCAAGTTCAAATGTACCAATTAAAAGAAAAATATTTCATGTGCTAACATTTTTTTATAAAAAAGGTTATATTTTATTGTAGCAAATCCACTGCAGTATCTCATTCCTTTCAAACTACCTAAGTAATATTCACTAATTTTTCATAAATTTAAAATGAAATTGTTGATTAACATTTAACAAAAAACAATTATTAAAAAATGAAGTTTTATTTACTTTATACA
This sequence comes from Polyplax serrata, assembly GCA_037055365.1. Lineage (NCBI taxonomy): Eukaryota > Metazoa > Arthropoda > Insecta > Psocodea > Polyplacidae > Polyplax > Polyplax serrata. The sequence goes on from JAWJWE010000004.1 coordinate 322,350, forward strand.
TTTTCAAGGTTAAAATGACATCTTGCACCTTTGTAGAGCTTACCAACCATTATTGAAAGCTAGTTTTCCATTGTCAGAATTATCAAATTTAGTATCTAGTATTTATTAAAAACTTTTTATTTTTTTCATATTATTAGTTGTTATATTGTCATAATTTTTATATTGTCATAATTTTTATGGATTATTAATATTTGTGACAATTATACTTTAATAAGTAAGATTATTTTATTTTGTATCTCAATAAAATCCCCTCTTTTAAGTGCCTAAGAAAGTATGTGTTATTCACAGAGGTGATCACATACTTTTGTTAATATGAATTTTAGTTTGCCATGAGTTTTCCCCTATGTTGTAATATGTTTTTTTGAACATTCAATCTATGTTTTTGTAATTCAATAATTTCATGAATTAGGTGTACAGCAAAATAAACAGAAATTTTATTAGTGTACATTAACAATATACACCTAATGTGTGTTACATGACTAAATAAGGAATGTCCAGTAGGTCAAATTATAAGGAAACAAATAATTTTCTTATTTAAATATGTACCTAAACCATTTCAATACATTACAACATTATAGAACTTAAATTTTCACGGCGCACACATTTATACTTATTTTGTTTCGAAAAAGTTTCGGTTGTTATTTGACTCGGTACGAGTAAGTAACAATTATCGCTAAAAGACGATTCTAACCACTGATGATGCCAGCAGCTGTGAAAGCTGGCGAAACGTTTGGGAAGGGGGGTAACCCCCATCACCAAAATAGGACGCGGTCTTATTCGACACAAATTATGGTAAGTATAAACATTACAACATTGTCAATTTTCAATTACGTTTTCAAACACATTGAAACACAAACAACTTGGCTATTAAAAGGTGAAAGATCACCAAATGACAACTGGTCATAGCTGACTGGCTGTAGTTTTTATGTTGTGCATAAAAAACTTCGTTACAAAACAAGTAATTTTAATTCCAGTTAATTAAAAATAGGCTTGTTTAAAGTCACATACAATGCCTCGTAGGATTTATAGAAAAATGTACAAAACAGATACATTCGAATAAATTTAGCATTTGCCGTCTAAAACAAGCTGGAGAAAAGGTAATTCTAGTACCCTAAATTAATCTACCAACCTGTGGCAAAATCCAGGACTACAACAATAACATTCTACTTCCATACTATGTCTATACATAATTGTAATTCCAAACCACAAAAATACCTCAATATTTTACTAATTGGCATATAAGTTGTAAATAAGTCGTTGATCCACACGCGAACCTAATAATAGAAGGAAAAACAAAATACCTCTTAAATGTTTAATTTTCGTTCTTCATATCTAACTTTTTCCAAAAAATCGGTAAGTTAACGTTTCATTAGAGATTGTATTCGTCGTGGCAGCAGACATAATTTCGCGTTACAAAGACTAAATAATGTTTTAAGAGATTCGATTATAATAGTAACAATTGTTTGGCTATATAACACTTTTCTTACATTTTTAATATTCCACGGCCTACTTAATAAAATTCTTAACATCATTGCATATCATGCTGAAATTAGTTTCCTTGGGAAAAATTCAAATTCACCTCATTTGAGTTGCGCAGTGCGCACAGGAAGTTCTTTTTTCTTAAAGGAACATGTCGGACAATCTATACGGATGATTTTTCTAAAATTTTTAAAGAAATGGATTATTCAGTTCAGGTTTGTAATAGTATAATGTTAAGTTCTTCTGTGTTCGGCCTCTCGACGAATATTTTGAGGGCGCGTTAGTCGTTAATCATCTTTGTATCCCATTCTGAGGCCGACGACATTCTTTCTATAGTCATTCGACAACATGCTGCAGGAGCGAATATGGCTGGCATCGGATGGGATCTCGCGCACGTGGGGATAGAAAACGAAAGGGAGGTCAGTTTATCCTTTCCTGGGAATAAGTGTATCTACTATACACCGGGAACGGGGACGGGAGTCTTATCATCATTTTCTGTCAGAGTTAGCTAACCAAACAATTATGGGGAAATTCTTTGCGAATGATTTATTCGATGGAAATTGTGTATAACGTAAGAAAAATTCATTGATCGGCAAAATTCCACCCTTTTCCGCGTCAAATACCTTCATTTTTTGTGATATTGCCCATACCAGATTCAGTGAATTCAAACATTGAAAGAGGTACGACATTATGACCGCGATGATTATTTTCTTACCATAATATAAAGTCGACCCTTTCAAATCGTCACAAATGTAATACAGCCTTTATTTTAATGTTTTGTTTATTTTTGTATTTGTGCCAATTCATTTTATTTCTTCATAACCTAATCATCCATTAATATCTGATTTTCTATGGTGTTTCGTTTGGGGATTCAAACAAATAAATAGATTATGATTGCATTTTGTGATTCACCTTCTCAATTTCAGGGGGTTGTAACCATATAAGAATTATTGTTTGTGGTTTGGTTTTTATATAATGGGTTGTTAATGAAAAAGGTTGTAATAATGGTATTTTTACAATATTGTTTATTCATTCTTTAGTGCTGTAATTTTTCTGTGACAATAATGCCATTTAATTCATAGAATCATAGTAAAATTCAGTGGAGACAAATTAAAAATGGATCCAGTGATGCCAGTATCACCTTTCTTCAAGTTTGAGTGTTACAAAAGCCCTGTCATGAATAACTTGTTTGTAAAATGTATCATCACACATGCTCTGCAATTTTTATAGTTAAACTTTTGTTTGTAAGCTATTTGCATTTTGTCTAAAAATTTTATTGGAATTTTGAGCTCTGTTCGAATGAACCATGAAAGAGTAACCACATTATAAACATTCATTGATACTTAGTGAAATACATTTGTTACATTAATTCATCATTGACTGGAAATTATTAATAATGTGTACTTATTATTCACAGAGGCTTCAGTTCCTCGATCTGACTGATGCAACTGAAAATGATCAGTCACTCATTGAACAAGTTCTCTATTCATCTGACCAATTTTTGGAAGTGCCTTGGTACACAAGAAATTCTGTAACAGTTGACAGTCCAGAGGGTCAGGATTGGAGTGGCTCGTCATACAGTAAGCAGTTTTCTACACTTTGCTGCAACTTTTGTTAAATAATTACTGCATTTTTATCAAAATTTCAGGTCCTAATATAGAACCCCCACAAGATATTCAAGAGAATGATAGGGCCCATCAGGGGATTCAGGGCAGAGAAAATGAGAATGAGCAATGTGATGGACAGGAAGAAGGAACACATCCAGAGCAAGTTTCACAACAGGAGCAAATGCCACAAGGAGGCATGTTCTCTGGTCATCCACCAACATCCCTGCCTCATCAAGCTCAGGTATATATTATATTATACCTACTACTTATATTAAGTAGTACTTTTTCTAAGTAGTTTTCATCATAAAAATGATTTTTACAATCAAAAAATTTTAGGTTACATATGTAATACCTCTAGAAGTTTCAATTTTTTCAAGAGTTGAAATTTAATAATTCCAGACATACCCTAAATTCCATTGTATATTTTAATAAATATTTGCTTTCTGAATTCAGCCCATGTTTCAGATGTATCAGATGCTGCCTTCATTGTCCAACGTTTATGTTTCCAACGTGACTGCTAATGTCAACGTACACGCACCATATGTTCAGCCCATTCCAGCACCCTACGGACATCAAATTCCACCTCAACAACAACAACCGCCTCCACAGCAGTTGTTTTCCCACGCAACTCCGGAAAACAATGATCAAGGCACCCGGAGCCGCAGGCAACGTCAGAAGACGGACAAGAAGCGGGAAGGTTCATTTGTCCAAACGAACGACGTATTGTCACCCTCGGTAGATGGCCATCCTCCTCCGCAGTTTCGCAATATTCCTCCAATGGCTCCATATTATCTGTCTGGAGCACCCGGAGGACCCGTTTACATGCAGCACGCACTGCTACCCGTCTATCCATCGCCAATGTTCACGCCGTACAGTCATACTCCTGGACCTATGGTGTACCCTCATGCCAACAATATAGACCATGGAAATGAAGAATATCACGATAATTTTCATCAGGGTGGTTCGGACATGGTGGTCATGGGTTGCCCCATTCGTTCAGAAAACACACCCCGGCACAGTAGAGACACCGATACGAGCGAGCAAAATTATGAAGTAGAGCAAGAACAGGTGGTTTCGGGTACAGTACGATTGAAGCCCGAATCAGAAAGCGTACAATTTCAAGGGGATAACGCGGTTAATCAGATTGTTCAACCTACCTTGCCTCAACAAAATGGAGAACATTTAGAGAATCCAAGTAAGGGGGACTTGACCGCAAGTAATTACTGTAGGAAGGAACAGGAAGTGGAAAAGAAGATAGAAATTTCGAAACAGGTAACTCCCGTCGAACAGACTAACAAGTTTCTGAGTGCCAGGAATGAGGACCCGGTCAAATTCTCAGGTGAAACAACCGGAGAAACCGTACTACAAGAAAGCAAACCAAACGGTGAACTTGAATTTGTAAATAATGTGGATAATATTAGTGTAAATAACAATGAAGGTCTGCCCATTTGGGGGACCGGAGAAGACGCAGTGCATGCGAGGGTGCCTCAACGTGACGCGAACAAAACCAAGTCAACCGTCGTTAGTAGCGAGGAATCAGGGGTTGCTTCAATTCCTGCGGTGACGCTCACATCAAAAGAACCCCTAGAAAATACCGAATTTCCAGTTATAGGACAGAATGTTAAGGTGCGGACTTCATCGGAACCCGAAGCCTCCAGTGGTGGGAATCAAAGAACACAATCGTCCGGAGGAAAGAGCTGGGCTAGTCTGTTTAACAGGTCAGATCAGTTTGGCTTGAGTACAACGTCTGATAACCGTGGACGTCCCCTTGCCAGGGTACTACCTTACCATGAAACCAACTGCTCAGGTGTTTCGCCCTCCGATGTATCCCCGGCATCACCGGGAATCAAACAGGAAGGAGTTGTGCCGAGTAAAACCAAAACCCCTCAAACACATGAAGCTTCCTCGTCTAATATTTTAAACGATCCTTATCTTTACAATTTAGGGGGTAAGTTATTTGCTAACTGCAGCTACCTGATTTGTTACACGGCGGCTTCTAAAATTCGACTCTACTTACAGCGTTTTTATGCAAATACGAACTGGAACATAAAATCGTAAGTCTACAACCCAGAGGTTTGACGAACAGAAGTAATTGGTGCTACGTAAATGCTGTTCTACAGTCATTGATTGCTTGTCCACCGTTCTATAATCTTTTAAAGGCGCTTTCCGCTGGCGTCGGTAAGAAGGGAAGCAATCAGACGCTTATTGTGGATGCAATGTTAGTAAACAATCAATTTTTAAATTTCAACTAAACGAATCATTTTAAAAAAATTAATCACTTGCATGCAGGGTTGAATATGCGAATGAGTTTAGTCCAATACCTGCGAATGCTAGAATTGGGAAACGGGAGAAATCAGTTCGTAATAAGGAGGACGCAAACGCCGTTGAAATCGTAACGGGGCCTGCATTCGAACCGTCAGGTATATACAAAATTTTAGATAAGGTGCGAGGTGAAAGCAGCTTCAATATTGAAGGTAGGCAAGAAGATGCCGAAGAGTTTCTGTCATGCCTGTTGAACGGTTTGAACGACGAAATGTTTGAGGTGAGTTTAATGTTGTTTAGAAATACAGGTGACCACAACTTTAGATTGCACTAGTGTAATTTCACTTCGTGATTTTTAGCTGATGAAAATGGTCGGTGGCAACAATGCTTTGGGTTTGTCAAACGGAGACGCCAATGGTAATGTTGAAGGTAGTGTGGACGACGATGATACAGAGTGGAACGTAATGGGACCCAAGAATAAGAGTTCGGTAACCAGGAGAGCTGTGTGTGGCAAAACTCCGATCTCCGACATCTTCCGGGGTCAGTTCAGGTCTAGGGTTCAGCGTGCAGGTGACCAATCTACTGACACAGTCCAACCGTTTTTTACCCTTCAGTTGGACATTGAGGTAAGACGAGGTCTAAGTCTAATACAAACCAAGTTTGCTCCCATAAAGTACTACTTCAATTTACTTATCCTACCATATACAGAAAGCAAATTCCGTTAAAGACGCGTTGGAATTATTCATGGGAAAGGACCCACTGGAGGGAGTCACTTGTTCAAGAACACATCGGGAGGTGGAGGCATGGACACAGACCACCCTTGAGGATCTGCCACTTGTTCTTATACTTCACCTCAAATGTTACGACTACAAATCAGACGCCTGTTCGAAGATCATTAAAAGTGTCGATTTTCAGGTCGATTTAAAAATCGATGGGAGTAAGTAATATATTTGTAAACGAAAGCAGGCGTAATACATCAAGTAAATGAAATAACGTAATCATGTCGTTTCAGAATTGTTGTCGAATAGGAATAAATACACAGGGAAGCAAAGGAACTACAAATTAGTCGCAGGTAAGTCTAATTTTGTACAACCTATTGTACAATTAATTTTGTACAACCTTTCAAGACCCGTGTCTTTAATTATATTATTCAATTTTTTAGTTGTTTACCACGATGGGAAGGAAGCCAGCAAGGGACACTACGTGACGGATGCCTACCACGTCGGGTACGGATGCTGGCTAAGATACGACGATGTTATTGTTCGTTCCGTGCCGGAGTCGCATGTGTTAAAGCCTCGTGCCCCGAGGGTTCCTTACCTGTTGTATTATCGGCGAGCAGACACGATCGGTCCGACAAAGTAATTTCACACAAGTGTACTTACCAATATCCTATTCAATATAAGAATCGTTTTCTTTGTTTTGTACAATCTAATTAATTTAAGATAGTTATTTATATAGAAAGAATAAAATATATATATATAAATGCATATGAAACATGAAATATATATATATATATTATATATATATATAAATATGCGTAAGCAGAAAGAAAATGTTCTAGATTTTAAAGTTTTAACGTTTTTAATTATCTTGTACAGGGACGTTTTGATTTAGTATCTCTGCATTGAAATTTATATAGAAATCGAAAATATTTGTACAGTTCCCTACCTCTTGTTCTTTTTTCAATCAGACAACTATGTTCTTTAAATTTTTTTTAACTTCGGCGCAACATCTCTGGTATATCTCATATGGCTTTGTTTATATATGTACTCTTGTATGTATATATACATGTATTTATATATATATATAACCATTAGGAGCACATAATTTTAGAAATTTTTGTTTTATTTTTTTATTTTTCTGTTAACGGCAGTAGAGGGACAAATTTATTATTGGCTTATTTTACTTTCGTTGCCGTTGTTGATGTCATTTCTGCTGCCGCTGCTGCTTCTGGTCAAAGTGAATGTAAAAAAATTACTAAATTAACAATAAAAAGGGACGTATAACAGTCTTCAATTTTTTGCTTTCCTCTTTTATTCATTTCTATTTCTCAAACAAATTGTAAATAATTACAAACTTTTTTTAAATTTATATTAATTATTTTCGAGTTCTAAAGGTCTGTATGCCTCATATCCGAAATTACTACTAACTTGCGATAGTATTAGTTTTAATTATTTATTAATCTGAAAGAACCGTTAAAAATCCATCAATCTGAAAGCACGGTGCTATGTAACACGTACTTTCATGCTTCACATAAAAAACATGCAACATCTTTGACAGTTCACCGGTGTTTTTTGTCTTTTCCATATTTTTATTATATTTCCTTCCTCTTTTGAGAATGTTCTAACCGCCTAATTTAGGAGTTTTACTTTTCTTTCCTACTCGTAACTCTTGTAGTCTCTTTAATTTTGTGGGCAGAGGTGGGACACAATCAAAAGTTTTAGTGCAGTTGATTATGTAACATTAAAAAAGCAGATATTCTCACAGGATCGAAAGGATTTTGGTTCAGTTAATTTATAATTTTTAATGTAGTTGAAACAACTAAATCCGAGGATTCATCTTAACTCTAAATCAGTTTTTTTTAAATCAAGTATAACGAGAACAATTTCTAAAATTGTGTAAACGGCTTGTTAAAGCAAATGAACAACATGAAAATCTTTATTCGACTAAAAACATAAAAAAGAAATGGTGCCTATACTTTAAAACACTGTACGGAAACATCTAAAGTGAGACGCGTGGTTCTTAGTAGCCTAGTGGTAAAAACATTATTACTACAATTGGTGATAAAAATTATGCTGTCATGGAGGTTTGATCGGGCCTCAACCGAGAGTGCCTCAACGCAACAAAATCACATTCATAAGTGCTTAAATTTTTGAAGCTTCACTATTCAAATAAAGAAAGAGCGGTAATTTTAATCATACGGTGGAATTTTAATCAACTGATAAAACCATGTTCTGCATTGAAATAAAAATGGCCGTCAGATACGGTAGAAGCTCCATTTGTAGTTCATTCGTTCGTAAACTGTTTTTAGATATCCACTGGACCAGGAAAAAAACATCGTACAATGTCTCACTCATAAATTATTCGTCGACTAGGTGAGGAACCCATATATATATCATACAGGTGAAATTCATAAATTTGACGGTTATCTACCTGACGGCGGCTCCATCTTTGATAGACTACTTTAAAATTCTTTACAAGTTCAAAGAAGGTGTACGACGTTGTCGTTGTCGGAGGAGGAATAGTTGGTGTCGCATCAGCCCGAGAGATTAATTTAAGACACAAAAATCTGAAAGTGGCAATTGCAGAAAAAGAGCCGAAATTGGCATATCATCAAAGCGGTCACAATTCGGGGGTCATTCATGCAGGAATTTACTACAAACCTAACTCACTAAAAGCCAAACTCTGCGTTGAAGGATTTAATCTTGCCTACAGGTTTGCACGTTATCAATCGAGATAATAAGATATTGAGCTAATCAGAAATATAAATATAACATTTTGTAATCATTAATGATTTTCCAGCTACTGTGATTCACAAAACATTCCATACAAGAAATGTGGAAAACTGATTGTTGCCACAAACCCTTTAGAACTGGAAAGATTAAATGCCTTGTTTGATAGGGGAATGCAGAATAATGTTAAAGACATTAAAATTGTTGATAAATATGGAATTAAAAAAATTGAGCCACATTGTGAGGTAGACATTACTCCTTACTCAACATACTGTTCATATGATTAAATGAAAAACAAAAATTTAATTGCAATGATTATGTTGAAAGGGCTTAAAAGCTATTCATTCACCTCACACAGGGATTGTTGATTGGGCTCTGGTTACCCAGCATTATGGAAATGACTTCCAGAAAATGGGTGGAGAAATACTTTTAAACTTTAATGTAACTGGCTTTCGAGAAGCTACATCAAATGATTCAAAGGGTACTGCTTATCCTGTTGTTTTACAATGCAAAAATAAGGTATATTATCATTCTACAATTTACTTTTAAACAGGGGTTTAAAAAATATAAATATAAGCTAAATTTGGGTCTCATTTGGGTGTTCTGAATAATAAATAACAACTCACACAGAGCATCATATTTATTTCATGGAGCATTTATTCTGTTAACATTTCCACTTATACTAAAGTGTTGGTGTCTCATATCAATAGCTTACAGTGAATAAAAGTGACCATGTTTTAAATGAAATGGAAAATTATTACAAACATTACTTGATTATTACAAATCTTTTATAGTTGGGTTATCATTCATTGCAGGAGATTCAAGCCAAGTATGTCCTAACATGTGGAGGATTACAGTCAGACAAATTGTCTGATTTATCATATTGCAGTAAAGATCCCAGAATAGTGCCTTTCAGAGGGGAATACTTGATCTTGAAGCCAGAAAAATGTCATCTGGTTAATGGTAATATATATCCTGTAAGTAGGCTGAATAATAAACAGCAAAAAACGGTACTACATATTATTTATCCATTATCCAAGCAAGATATTTAATAGAAAGACATTGCTTAAAGTACATTAAAGGACCTCTATAGAGAAATGGAACCGGAAGAGTAGAAGAAGCATAAAGAGAAACACCCAAAAGCGGCCTAGAATTTCTATTGACGATCGTCAACTAATAAAAAATTTTCACAACAGGTACCCGATCCTCGATTCCCATTCCTGGGTGTTCATTTCACTCCTCGAATGGACGGCAGTGTTTGGTTGGGTCCAAATGCTGTGCTTGCATTCAAGAGAGAAGGATACACGTGGGCTATGTGGGACAAGAAAGAATTGATGGAAACTTTAACGTACACTGGGTTCCGTAAGCTAGCAATGAAATATTTAACTTATGGAGCCAATGAGATGTTAAAATCTTTCTTTACGAGTATTCAGGTTAAGGAACTACAGAAATTTGTGCCACAGCTGACTGTCAAGGACGTACTGAAAGGGCCAGCTGGAGTCAGAGCTCAGGCTATGGATCGTAACGGAAACCTTGTTGATGATTTCGTATTTGATACCGGTACTACGGGTATAGGGAAAAGAATATTGCATTGTAGAAATGCTCCATCACCTGGAGCTACTTCCAGTTTGGCAATCGCTAAATATATTGCCAATAAATTTGAATCCCAGTTTTTGACAACTTAAAAGGAACAATTATGCCTGCCAATGTGAGCAGATATAATGCAGAATTTTGTATTGAATAAATAAATATATTTTCGAGTACATGAAAACGGAATAGCTATTAATTTTATGAGTTTTCAATGTTTTCTGTTGCTTACGACATTGACAGTCCTTCAATAGATCCCAGAGGTTGTCACAGGTATACTGTCGATTGATTGTAATCTATTTTCTACGTGCAGAATTAGAGAAACAATTTAACGAATTTTTTTAAGAGAGCAAATACTTTGTATTGAACAACGTCAGCAAGGTCATTTGCCTAAACTATCGTAAAAAATAATGCATAAATTTTAACTGTACAATTTTCGAAGGTTACGCATACACATCGGTGACTTGGGTTAAAGGAAAATGAAATTTATTTCAAATTTGAACTTGCCGGCCATTTTAATTTATCTTTTACGGTAACGTCCGAAGGAAGACGATGTTTAATGCGAAGGGATCGCCACCGTCGTCCCTAGCCCGAACTCACCGCTAATGGTCCGCTCGGTTGAACACCCTAGACAACCAAACTGCAGTTCAGTAGAAGCGCAGACGTTTCAGATATTAGTTTCTTTGTTACCGCCATTGCTGCCGCATTACTCAACAAATGAGAAATTTATGAGTGAACTGGTGTTAGTGTTGGTTCGGGTTGTAATGTTTTTTGTCAGAAAAGTAACAGTGGGAAATTATTTGTCGACCTGTGACAAAAAGCAAAGAACAAACCCCAACGCGCCCGTACAAAGGATAGAAAAATATAGGAAATGATTTTCACGCAGGTTTGTTGAAGGAATTCTCTCACAGCACTTTGCTGTTTGCCTGTAACTTAGTTTTTGTTGAAATTTACACTCAAATATTATTTACCTTGATTGAAGTTTTTGTATACTTTGTGACAAGCCCACTTTGAATTGACCCCAACATTAAAAAAAGTTCACAAAGTCATTTAACAACGCATTCACGAAATAACGAAATATTCAAGACACATAAATTGTAGTATTTATTAATTATAAAGGTGTAACAAGTGTAAGAGTTGCTGTGGTATGAAAAAATGTGCTGATGTTTTTTGTAATAATTTATTTCCGTATATTTTTAAGGGTTTATAATTGAGCTCAAAACACGGAACCATTAAAGGAATGTAAAATTTTCAAGTATTCATGTTTAACACCATAGGGTAATTATTCACAATTATTTGTAATTGTGCACCTAACACCTGAATCTGTTCAAGTTATTAGTAGCCAACCAAGAATAACATTGAATTGCTCCAAATTGATAATAACTGTCAAGTTTATTTACATAAATAACAGGAACAATTTCTTTTCATGTTACTGTTTTCATGTGTAGTAAGAAAATAGGAAAGTTGTCAAATACTTGAAGTTGTTGAAAATTTGATGAACCACACTTGAAATTTTGTTGACAGCCTTTTCCCAGCTTGCAAATAAAATAAATAAATTACAGCAATGTACTACCAAATTGACTATGACAACAAATTAAAATTAAATATATTGTTTTACATATAATTTCATTCATCAATTCCATTTCATAGGAAAATAATTTGAGGTTTAATAATTGTATTTATAATTGCCAATTAGTTCAAATTACCACCAATGTGTGATACCCCACATATTTCTCATGCGAACAACAGTGTCAGCTTTGAGAATTTTCACTAAAATCCCAACAGACATTGTGAAAATGTTTTATTCACATTTTAGGTTCTAAATGGATTCAAGAATTCAGTTAAAGATACATGCTCATACAACAGGAATGCCCATTCCTTGGGTTGATGCTTTCAAATAAGTGTTTACCCTTTCAATTTGAGTGTGAACAATGAAGTGAAGGAACATATTCACAGAGCTAAGAAATATCACTTTGTAATTTCACAAAGTCCAATAATGGAAGTGTGCTGTTGGTACTTAAATTTGGTTTTTCTCATCTTGTTTGTTGTGTGTTAAGCCAAATTTCATCTTAAATTTTTATTGTTATCTTACCGTTATCATACCTAGTCAATTACTCAAAAAAATAAAAAACATGTGACGTTTGTTAGGTTAGGGCCGTCAAATTTTATTTTAGTCATTTGTCTACAGTTAAAGGGCACAGCAACCGTTCCACATTAAAAGCATTTAAAATTAGTTTTGATGTTTATAATCCGGACTCTGTGTTATTCGGACAGTTGTGGAAACAATCCCCTTTAAATTACAAGTTGAAAGAATCAAAAGGCAATCTTGGAAGAGAATTTTGAAACGTAGTCCTTTAGCCAAGTGGAAACGCAACTTTTACTTGGAATGAAAATCTAAAACGGGGGATAATGCAGAACAATACCATTGTAATGAACAAAACTCTGGTTGGCCCAAACTTTTCAGCACATGATTAAGTGTTGGTTTTTGAAACAATAAGGTAATTGCTAAAATTAGTTTTGAAGACAGTTGAAAAATTCAAAGGAAAACGGTTAGATGAGATGAGATGAGAAAGCTCTTTAAATCCCATATTGTTATGTTAGATTATATGTGTAATACGAAAAATTATAGAAAGAAAATTTAGATTAGTTAAAATACAGTGTGTCTGATAATTGTGATCCTGTTTAATCCAATGGTGAATTTGTTTTCAGATGTTCGGCTGAGTTCCAATGCTGAGTTTAGGATTAAATTAAATAAGGCGGGCCATTGATTGAATTGAAATGGAAGAAGAACTAAAGTGTCCGATATGTAAACAGTTTTACAACAACCCGGTGCTACTACCTTGCTATCATTCATTATGTTTGAATTGTGCCATGCACATACAGGTACCTGGATCTCAAAACTGCACTGTTTCCAATGTCTCCGTCCGGGAAAACATCGAACGCGACCGCGACGAGTCTTCTGCGGCCTCCGGTGCTGGAAGTGAACCAAGCAGTGCGGATTATCAGGAAGCTGACAAATTATCCATGTTGAGTGAAACCGACAGTGGGGTAGTATGTAACAGCAGACCGAATAGTTACGTTGGAACTCCAAACACTAATGGGATACTCTTTCCACCTGTATCGACGAGTGCTCTCTCCATAACATGCCCGGTCTGCCAAAAGTTAGTTTATTTCGATGAAAACGGGGCACAGAATTTGCCCAAGTATAGAGCAATGCAAACAATCGTAGACAAATTCACAGAACAGAAAAACTTGGTGCTCAAATGTCAACTTTGCGAGGTGGACCCTGCCGCGACCGCGACTCTTATGTGTGAACAGTGTGAAGTGTTGTATTGTGACTTATGTAGAGAGAGTTGCCATCCTCTGAGGGGTCCTTTAGCCAAGCACACCCTTGTGGAGCCCCTTCGGGGTCGTGCATTGCTCCGTAGCAAAACTAAATCAAAAGACTTTCAGTGTTTTGAACACGACGAAGAACTCCTCTCAATGTATTGTCTGGTGTGCAAGGTGCCTGTGTGCCCCTTATGCCTCGACTTGAGACATCTTAGCCATGAAGTCCAAGCTATCAATGCAATATGCAAAGCACAAAAGGTAAGTGTTAAACAGCTGTTATAAAATTTATACTTGATTTAAACTGATTCATAGTCAGGGCATAATCGATTGTCCTCTGACAATCAACTTCCGGATTTATGTATACCTAGGCTAGTTCTCCCGGAAGTAACTGACTCTCGTCATTGTGGGAATCACGTCTATTTTATTTCTTTTTTTCTGTCGGGAAAAATGAACCGTCTTAATGTAAAACGATTGTAAAGTTTGCGACATATTGTAATTATGGTTTTACGTAACGATGAATGAATATTTTAATGGTTTGACATTTTGATCCAAATTATTGCATCTCTGCCAGTTGCCTGTGCCAAATAACTTTATTTATTTTTTCTCTGGTAGCAAGGACTTCGTCTACAGTATTTTAAATAGAGTTCGTGCGATGTTTTACTTTTCTCATGACAATTTTATTGTCAAACAATAATATGCACGGTTGGACGCAGCCCTCTCTATAAAAGACTTTGATTTCTTCCGCCATTTACTCATTCCTTGGTGTTTGCTAAAGTTATTTTGTCTACAACGATTTTCTACTGCAGCATATTGAGGTAAACTCAGAATCGTACCAATTAATTCTATGATTGCAGTTAAAAATGCTTCCAATTACATAAGCTAATATCATTTTGTTTGAGCTGCACTTCTCTTACTTTGACTGAATTACTATATACTACTTAAAATTAGGTACCGTGGTTTTCAATAGAAGAATATTTTCGTTCTAGAATACATGATTTCAATTACTTCGCCAATGCCCTGATATCTTGAATGGTCACTCAAACTTCTGTTATTATTTTTAACAGTTAAGTTATTAAGTTACAAAAAGCATGCAACCTGTGAACCTACTAATAATTATGGGAAATTTGAATATTCATACGATCGAACGCAAATATTCGGTAACGATATGAGTGAATTTCGACTCTCCTGGCACAGACACTGGTTCCATTTTTTATGCATTATCAAATGCTGATACGCGAGTTTAAGAATCACAATGGCCGATATTAATATATATATATACATTACATATATATACTTACGTGTATATACGTATATATATAGGTAATATATATATATTACCTACGGTGACCTAGGAATAATATAGGACTGCTTACTAAAGGAGTACAAATTATGAAAGGGACCCAATGTATTGAAAATCTAGGAATCAAAATTATGCGCAAGGCAGACTAAATAAATTATAAAATGACTGAAAGAACCTGCCTTGCATTTGCAATCCCGAAAGAAGCTGAACCGAAGTGACATTCTTATCATTCGTCGGCCAATATCCTAGCTGTTTTTTTTTATTTTTTTAAGTCTTCTCTTACATTTGGATAAGGTTATTCTTGGATTACCAAGAATGGTTTCCTACAAGTCCGATGATTCTAAGTTTATTTTATTACGTTCTCTTCTACAAATATTTTTTCTCTCTTTTTATTATTATTACATAATTTATTTAGTTTCTTATTTTATCCCTTTGTGACATGATCCCTTCACCAATTTTTCTTTAGAGCTGCAACTCTCTGTTACTTCCTATTATATATAAAAGTAGTTAACTGATAAATTACTAATTCTCCTTTGATGAATTATACAGAATTGATTCTTTAGATGAAGAATTCACACTTTTTTTGCGGTTATAATTCTGGGTGGAGTACGAGAAACTTACCCTTTGTAATTTCTCTCTGATTTTACAATGAAGATTTTACAATGAAAGAGTAAACCACTTGAAGCAACCCTTTGTTTAACTTCATTGCGTAAGGGGTCATATGTAATATTGAATTTTATTGCTGAAGATAAAAAAATTGGCAACAAGAGGAGCATGTGTGAGCTGTACACTTGTCTTTTTTTAGTAAAAATGGCAGTTTACGAGGGAAGAGTTAGTATAATCGAATGACTGCGTCAAGGGTAGTTGATAGAGCAATAACATCTTAAGACGTAAGCCCTTTTAAGAAGTATAAATTTGATTACACTCTTTAGAACAATAATTTTCACTCCGACTATTAAATGTTTAGGTGTGATGTCGCAAACGCTGAGTTGAATTCTTTCCTTTCGAAGCTGGAATACTACGACGTCTTAAAAATACGGTAATTGGGGTCATGAAATAAATTTAATGTTACATCACAAACACGTGATGGAAGCATTTGCAAGGTAATACTATTTGTGATGATATGTATGCATATAAGCTCATGACATTAAGTTCATAAAATTTTTGAAAAGGCAAAATTTACTTAGAGTAATAATATCGTTTGTACAGTGGGAATCAGTTTATTGAGTCAAATATTGGTGAATGGGTACTCTGTGCACATTTACGTACTGCGATATACATACATTACATATAGTTTGATACATATATGTAAATTGCATTTGGTAAATGGTGAAATTCAATTGAAATGTGCTGTAATAAGCGATACCGATAATAAAATTTTAGCTGCCATTTTTGAAGATTGGACCGATTTAGTGGCAAGTCATTCATTTATTTTATTTTTGAGATATATTAAAATCTATGCAGTACCTTCAAATTGGTTACTCATTTATTCTGAATATATGGTCGAACTTCCTCTTTGTTAATTACACGGGTCTATTTTTAATGTTGCTTTTGTCAACGAACAGAGGGAGAACATAAGGGAAACTGGTACATAGAAATCAGTCTTGCTAACTAAATAGTAGAAGTTATTTCTGTTTCAGTTTCTGAAACCATCCCTGTACAATTAACGGTCGGTTGGGGGTTTGCGTGTGTTTCCTGCAGAAATTATTTCTTTCGGTTCTGGGCTTCTTAAATATGTTACGTCACAATAGCCAGGGGCCACACAGTAAGAAAAATGAAAAACATGGTAATGTCTGTTAAAATGGTACACTTTTCTTTTTCTTCAGTGCGAAGGTTAAAAGTTATAATAATTCCACTTCTTTCCTTCTATACAATTTCCTGTCAGTGAAGGAAAACATAATTGTATTAATTCAAGGAGAATGAATAAAGGTGAAACCTTTTTGGACTACCTCGATGGGTACCAGAAACAACAGCCTTTCCTTTGTTTCCAAAAGCAACTACAAAAGATTAGATTGGTTCTGAAACATATTCCTACTTCCGTGACGGGTACTTTCTTTAGGCTGCTTGGTACCTATTGTTGGATATTTTTCAGGATTGACTGGATATTCAATATATGACCAGCTGGGTAGTGATGATCGATACAGAATAAATGAATGAAATGAATGACTGAATCGCCACACATATATATTTATATCTGCGTAATTGGTCGTTCAAAGGGCAGGCGAGGTATTTTTTTTAAGCGTAATTAATTACGACATATGTTTGTGAACGTTGTGCTGAAATGCAGTTAAAGCGGTCAAGAAAAGGAACAGAAACCGCATGCGCTACGATGATGTCTTTTGTGATTGCAAACATCAGTAGAAAACTGGACGGTTGTAACTATGGAAAATAGGCAAGGAAACTGATGTTGCTGAAATTAATTCATTTTTTCATAGGACGAATGGAGAGTAATATTTAATGTTAATTATTTAATGTTGTCCCCAAGATGTGTGATCGCAGGTTTGTTAAGTGCTCTGAAGGTACGCAAAATTGAATTGATTGTTTCCCTATTGTAGGGAAACCCACTATCATAGGGGTTAACAGCTTAATTTTCATATGCACTTTAAACTGTGTATGGAAATCTGGAAAATAAAAACTCATTCTTAAAATGAACCTAAAATAATAATTAAGTGAATGGAAAACCCTCGGAGACCCGCTTTATAAGCAACAACAATGTAAAACAACTTTTTCCTTGGCCAGCCAGTCCAAAGCTGTAACGATGCAAGCGTCGATGGCATTGAGGTCGCTTTACCACTTTTTTTGGAATTTTGTCCTCTTTACTGTTAGACCAGATTTTTATATTATTTTAAACTGTCCTGTGAAACACCTTGTATTGTTTAAGGCTAACCTCCCTCTAGTGAATGAAAAAACATTATATCTTATGAGGGTTAGTTTTACTGTTGTCATTTTATTCCACATTTCCATTTATTATTTCATTCAAAAGCAAATATTTGATTTTGACATTGATTCGTTATCTCCCAACTGCCATACACGGTTATTTAAAAAATTTTTGGGCAATTTTTAGACTTCGATTTACCAGAAAATTTTATTTTATTTTCTATTTTATTTTTTTGATAACTGATTGAACCAATTCTTATTGTGTTTAGCACCCGTCAAGGCTACAGCCTTTAGATTCACTGTTTTCTTCTATTAGAACGAACTCTTTATTGAAGCTTCAGAGCACAGACTGTGCAATGGAAATTGACAATAAAGAAGGCACACTGGTTCTAGAAAGTAAAAAATCTCCATGGAAACCCCCCCAAAAGTCTTAAGCATTGAATGGGGACCCAGCGTTCGTATCGCACATATAAGCATCGACACGCACGCGGAGTAAAATAATTTTCTTCCTTTTCAGTAATAAAATAGTTCTTTTATCTCCCTTCTGGTACATCACAATGATTAATTTTTTATGTGCACCTTACATTCAATTTGTTTGATTTTAATATTTTGGTCCTGATGTCGCAAATTTTTTGATTTTTATTTGTAATTCTCAGTGTTGATGTTTATAAATTACTTTTAAGACACCTGAAGATTTGTATCTCTCACTAATATTAGTACGCAAAAAGCTAGTAGAAGTTGTGAGGCCATTCCTATATCTCCTTATAAAATGTATTTTGATGTGATTTAGATAGGATGCAAGGGAATTTTTACCTAGGGAGTAACAAAATTTAAAAATCTTGCCCGAGACGCGAGATTAAAAGCCCACACATTGAAATGTATTCTTAAACACAATATGATGTTAACTTTTTCTTTTCAGACGGAATTGTCGCAAAATCTTCAACATCTTTCTGAAAAAGCAAGATCCACCACGGAATTCATTCAAAGGCTCAAAGGACTTGCAGATAAAGTGAATGTATGCTAATAATTATTATTATGCGATTTGTGCACCATAAGTTTCGCGACTGGAAGCTCTAATATTTGCTGATTTTATTGCCTGCAGGAGAATTGCACGGATTTTGAGGATTCGATTACTTTACAATGCGATCAACTCATTGAATCGATTAATGAAAAGAAGTTGCAGTTAATCGATTTCATTCGCCAGGACAAAGAAACCAAACTTAAACTGTTGAAGGAGCAGGTGTCGACTTGCACATACAAACTACAGCATACAACAGGGCTTCTACAGTTCTGCATAGAGGCCTTGAAGGAAACTGATTCAACTGCCTTCCTCCAGGTAGAGTCGATGCTCATCAATAGAGTGGCCAATGTGGACTTGGCGTGGCATAAAGACTTGATGGCGTCGCCCAGGGTTTCACCGGAATTTGATCTCACTTTGGACGACAAACCAGTTATACGTGCCATTCAACAGCTCAACTTTATTCAAATGAAACGTAAGTGCCCTGCAGAGTTGTTCTCATCCTCTTGACTGACTGACCACAGTATACCTTTTCTGTTTGCTTGATTTTCTTCTTCCTTCTCATCGTTCACCTGCCCAACTTTTACTCTTTGAACATTTTCTCAGTTTGTTAATTACAACAGGCATTTTGAAGATGTTTCAGCGGGCTGTGATGAAATAGTTTTCAGAGAAAAGTTTTAATTACTTTAGACATTCATATGCGTCGTTTTCACAACCTTTGACCCTTTCGAACGGTTTTGTCGCATCGATCCTCTAACTTTGTTGGTTTGATTCGGAAGTTGAATATGAAGAAATCTAAATATGTAACCAATAAAACACAATTTTGTTTTAAAGTCGCCGAATTATCGAAACACTTTGAGGTTGCTATTTCCGAAATCAGATTTTAATAACTCTTTCATTTTGGTTCAGCTGCCAAAGATGGAGAAGAGCGAATACCAGCAGGTAAAACTAACGTTCAGACACATCATTGTATTTTTCGGCAAACATTTTAGTTATTGATTTACTCTGTGTTAGTTTCCGTCAACTTTCAGTAGTTGTGGACTTCATTGATTTTATGTATGTTAAAAATTGGTTTTAGGTGTTGAACGCTTGATTTACATTTTGAAGTATAACTATTTTGGGAATTTTATTTGCTGCATGTTCATTATCTATTGCTGTCTTTTACTGGATTACGTAGGCAGAAATTTAGTACATGTAACTTGGGTTTTTTAATACATCATTGGTATTACTACGACGTATACAGTGATTTTTTTTGTATTCTTCTGCTTGGTAGGCCAAACGTAAATGGATTTGAAACACAGTTTTTGTGTCAGCATTAGTGTGGTTAATCAAATGACATGTCGTTCTTTTTACCTGTTTTTACGAAATTAAATTAATTAATCGTTACCGTTTGTAAGAGCTGCTTCGGACTTTTCGCAGCTTTCTTTTTTTATTTGTCTAAAGATTTTTGGTGCTTATTATGTTTTGACTAAAAAAAACTTTATGTTATTGTTTAATGACAAAATGTCATAAGAAAGTGAAGAATGTAAATCTTCATATTCGTAAGTATCGGAGGTATAAATTTTAGGTAGCACTACTACCTAGATTATTCACAATAAACGGTAGGCTACAATGTTATACTACTAAAATTTAGGCTTGTCCTACTGCCTGTATTGATAATTGAGTTATTTAACTGTTATTTCAGTATTGATTGGTATTATGGTTATCTTGTGTATAACAGTTTTTTTAAAGGAATCTTAAATGGCTTGAATTTTTAAACGCAGTAAATTGTGATAAATTTAAGTAATTGAACAGTTCATTTTAAAATTCTGCATCTAAACCTACATTTTCAATCATGTACAAATTCTACACAAAATTCTACACCAAAACTGTAAAATTTTAAGAAACATGGAATTAAAAAAAAATAATTTGACTGATTACAGACGGGTAAAAGAATATGAAAAACCAGAGTTTTCAGATTGAGTTACCGTATTGACATGAGCATTTGTCACAATTACAATAAAGGAAAATCTCAAATTGAAGAAAAATCCAAATAATTCATATGATTAATGAATGCGGTGGATTCAAAATTAGACATTCCACAAGCAGCCAATCTTTGAACCCAAAAAGATGCCAAGAAGAATTTTTTATTTAATAAAAAGTAGAACCAGCTGTGTTAGAATCTCCAAAATTGACTTCTGTTATTTTTCTCTGCATAAATAAGCATATGGGATGCTTGTTACTTGAAATTTTATATTAATTTTTACAATTACTGGAAATTACAATTTTACTGTTTCAGCCCCCAGTGCTCCTTCAATAATTCCCGAAGAGTGTAGTGCCGAAAACAACAGCGTGACGATAGCGTGGCAGCAACCTCGTACATCATTTGTAGAGGGCTATGTCTTAGAGTTGGATGATGGAAATGGTGGTGAATTCAGGGTGAGTAACAGCAACGATAGTACCCTGCATCTGCTGATTTTGGTAGTGAATTAATCGACTTGGAAGGATCTATAACTGACTCATCTAACAAATGAAAATCTGAACGTTACGTTAACGAGATATTTACTCCTACCCTAAAATAGACCCTGACGTGGGTTTGAATTTCACGGTCGCATGCTCATCCCTTATTTCACGACTTGATCACAGAGAGGGTAGTCTATGAGTGATTCTGTCTTGTGTCACCTCCGGCTTGTTTCTACCTTCTGGTTTCTGGACAAGTCGAACAATTCTGATTTTACTAAATAAGTGCCCCAACATCGAAGTGGGGGCAGAAACTAAATTCATCGTAGGTCCCAATTTTTAACCCCGTAAACTCCTGTATTCCTCGTATCATTACCGTGACATGCGCAGTTAAATAAAAACGATTTCCTTACATTTACTTTTACTACTTATGGGAATCATTCTCAAGCTAATCCTTTTTTTAGTCTAATATTTTTTTGACCAATCTTTATTATGTCCTTTTTTATTAAACCTCGTGATTGTCATTTTGCCATATTATTTCACTTATTGTGGTAGTTACTGAAAAATTTTCTGAAATTATCTTTTTATCACCTCAATGTTGCCTCTATTTTTTTATAATGAATTTCCCATTTTTCTTTTTTTATTCTTTCTAATTTTATTAATATTAAATTCCTTCTCTCCCTATTTAGACATCATTTTAAAAATTTATTGAACAACTACAACAGTTTACGAAATTGCGGATTATGAATATTTTAAAAAGAAAGTCATGGAATTGCCAAATTTCTGGTACAATTTAAAAAATATTACCTCATTCTTTTGGGTAAGATCGAACGTTTTTTGAAAAAATGGCAATTGTTTGAGTAACTCGTAGTTCGTTTCGTTGTTACATCAGCTTGTTCGACGGGAGAATAATAACAAATAGATGTCAGTGAAAAAAATGAAAACTGATGGCGAGACTAAACAAAATTGAACAATTTGCTGCAGAGTCATAGGCAGAGTGCTGAGAAATCGGAGATTTCCGGCTTAATTGCTGGTCGTGTGAGGGAAATCCAAAGGAAATGATGAGAAAGATTTAGGGACGAAGTGCCAGAGGCTGCTATACAAAAAGCCTCCCCGCATCTTGGTGTATACTCAGATGAATAAAACCCTTTGATGATGTGAATTTCCACTTTAGTGATTTTTTTCATCTCCTCAAGCACAAACATGATTCTCATATCATCCTCATTGAATTAAATGCTTAATCTTACTCGGTAGGAAAACAGGAAAGCAGTATCTTTGAGGATGAATTAAATTGGATTTGTGCGTAGAGATGCGTACAGAAATAAACTTGTGTGACACACACACACACACACACACATTGGCTCTGTTTTGAGTTTAAGCATGGGTGCTCTTGCTCCTATATTGGTGCTAGTGCTAGGACACTGGTTAGTAGGACCTTGAAATGCTTTTTATTCCTGACACGTCAAAAATATATATCATCTGTGTTGATTAACATGGATGGAATGAAGAGTGTAAAATGCCGCCGAAGTACAACAGACCGACATTAGTATGGGGGTGTGAAATGATGTATGCTTAATGCACGATACTTTGAATGTTTTTAAATATCCTATTTTATTTTTCTTAATCGAAGTAATGCACCCTGCATAATAGCCAATAATACTTTCATTTATTTAGTTGCAAGGTTTTCTCTTGTTCATTCTCATATTTATGGTATTTCTCTGTCAATTTAAGTTAATTAATTGTATCCGACGAGTCCTGATTTACCTACCTGACTCGCTACGCTGTTTGCTAAAGTCATTAAAAATGTCTCCTTTTGTTATTCCTCCAACTGCACTAATTAATTCAAACGCTTGGGAAAAATCAAGATAATTAATATATCTGTAATTATAAATTTTGTCATATGAAACGGTAAGAGTGACGTTATTTATGACCCAACTTTTTTTATATCGGTGAAAACAGCCCGCGCGTAGGTAACTCTTTTGAGATGGAAGTTGAATACTATGGGACTCGAACACCCACCCCCAGCCCACTGTTCCGTATGGAGAAAGTAACTATTGGCCTGCACTATTATCGCCTGAATTTTCCGGAACTTTATTTCCGGCAAGCTGACCATCTTAAGAAGCAGGACAGGAGACGAACCCCGTCCCTTAGGCGTTGTACATCCTTGTACCCCTGCCTCTGGTGACAAATTAGTCGTCTCTTACAACACCCAATGCTCCGGTTGATTCTATTCTAACCCTGGGAAATTTGTAACCCAACTTTCACTCAGCCGGGTTTCTCAATTTTTGTTAAAAATTTATGTTTATGAAATCGTGTACCTTAACAGCTCAACAGTGAAATCCGCAAAATCAACCCTCACCAATATATACCGAAACCAATTGGAAAAATATTCAAATTTAGAAGAAGTCTCAGCTCTACTTCATGAAATTCATGAAACTCCTTCACGACTGACCTCTAGAAGATGACCTCTTGAATCTTTGGTCTAATCAAACACCTTACATAGATGTTGTCTCGAATAAAACAGTATTCGTTGTCGTTCCCTTCCTGTCTTACTTTTTTTTCTAATGTTTCTTATTTTCAGCCTTATTACTTTTATTTTACATCAATATCTGTAACAAACACTACTATTTATTACCCTAGGACAGATTGAGCAATTTACATATTAATAAAAACATGATATTGAGGCGAGGGCGTGCATTTACTTCCAGTTGCTGATGAATTCATTCTCTTTTTAACAGGAAGTTTACTGCGGGAAGGAAACGATATGCACTGTTGATGGCCTACACTTTTGTTCCATGTACAATGCAAGAGTTAAAGCATTCAATGGTACAGGAGAAGGTGAATATAGCGAACTGATCGGCTTGCAGACAGCAGAGGGTAAGTAGTGTGGGTGTATACGCGATGACGAATGTATATGTGCTCCTAGATAGGTTACAGACCAATAACCAGGTGTAAGAATATTATTCTTCGCGGTGACTGCCATCCGTAGCAAACCAAGTAAACGTTCAAAGTTATAAATTTACTTTACTCTCCCTCTGACAAATCTGACATTATATTGCAGACGAAATGAGTAACATCTTCCGTATTTTCAAAATAAATATTTTTTTTAGTTGCCTGGTTTACCTTCGATCCCTGCATTGGGCCTCCAGAACTTATCTTCTCCGAAGAAAATTGCTCTGTCACCTGTGAAGGCTACGAGCATCGTGTTGCTCTCGGTAGCGTAGGGTTTTCTAGGGGCGTCCACTACTGGGAGTTTGTAATCAATAGATACGACTCTGACACTGATCCTAGCTTCGGTGTGGCTAGACTGGATGTTGTTAAAGATCAAATGTTAGGTGAGTTTGAATAATTAGCTTAACCACAAACCGCCTGTTGATAGTCTTACACTCGTAAATTATTTCTATTACTCCATCAGGAAAAGATGATAAAGGGTGGAGCATGTACATAGACAAACAGCGTTCGTGGTTCATGCACTGTGGAATCCATGTAAATCGCTGTGAAGGAGGCATCCTGCCTGGATCAACTATCGGCGTCCTGTTGGACCTTGAAAGACATCAACTTAGTTTCTATGTCAACGAAGAACCTCAGGTTAGTAAATTGTGCGCTCCCGTATTTTATAGTACTGTCAATAGTATTTAATTTTATAATAATTCTTATTCGCATTAGGGTCCAATCGCTTTTCAAGATTTGTATGGCGTCTTCTACCCAGCGGTTAGCCTAAACCGCGGGGTATCTGTCACGCTTCATACTGCCATGGATGCACCGTCGGACAACAGTTGAACGATCAAAGTCGTACTTTTTCACGTAATATTTAAATGTACCATCGATAAATGATCCATTTAAGTAATTAAAACATGCACTTATTTGGTCATCGATGTTCGATTTAAGTCATCATTGTAGAAAGTATAAGGTGTGAACAAAATAGTGAATTGCGACAAGAAGCTTCAGAAAACTTATCATTTTATTGTTTCCTAAGCTCAATAATATTTCATTGACTAGAAATGTGTCTGATGAACGCTAACGAATTTCGGAACCGACTTTTGCTGTCGGATTAATAAAATATAAGTATCAAAATCTTAACTGCCTGATGCTTGGGAATATAGTTAATGGGTGTAACTAAACAGTTTTGTTTAAGCACAGCACAAGTTATGATTCACTTTATTCCTTTGTTATTTAATAGGAACAATTCTGGTTTGCCCTTTCTTTTCTGCAACCTTAAATATTATGACTTAGATTGACTCCAATGGTTGAATATTGTACTATATTTTAAACCTACTTTTTCCTGATCAGAAATTAACTTGCGACACCAATTCATGAAGTATTGTTATAAATATTTCAGAAATTTATATTAAATATTTGGTATAAATCAAATCACATTTGAATAATTAGAAGACAAGAATAACGAATTATTATCTTGACAATTTTTATTATTGAGAAAATAAATATGTGTTTTTTATTTGTACTTATTGTAAGACCTGTCTATAAATTACTATCTATTTCATTTGGAATTTTAATAGGAAAACATTCAGTATCCACATTTGCATGCCACATTTAAATATATACCCAATTCCACGTTAGGATTTATTTAAATACCCTTTGCACTTGCATTTCTCAGATTGATTTCGAAAATTTAGTCTTCCTAGTCTACTAGTGTTCTGGGATAAAATTTTGAAAGGAAAAGGGATCTAATTTTTACTATTGTATCCTTGTATGTTATTTAAACTCTTTCAAAGCAGTACAAATAGACGTAAGGTATGAAATCATCAGTTTTTAGCATAAGACAATTATTTTGGTGATTTCAGAGATAGAGGAGCAGAGATGTGGTGAAATTGTATAAAATGGCGGGAGATTTTTGAAATTTCAGAGTTTTCCCTGCTGCCACGCCTGAGTTTGTGACAGTGACTGAGTGAGTAAGAGTTCTTTTTAGAGGTGAATAATTCACGAACTGGAATTATTATTTGTTCTACTTTCAAACTGTCAATTCCCTCCAATTATTAAATGATATTTATAACACTATGATGGTTTACGCTTTTACATAGTAATAAGAAACTGGCCGGTTATTTTATTATCTATTATTTTACGGTAAAGTAAAAACAGATGGAAAGTGGTAAAAATCCGTTGTGCATTTTCCTCTTCAGCGGCAAGCGAAAAACAGGCAAGGATTTTATCACGGAAAAGTTGCTAGAATGTTTGGATAATAAAATGAAAGATTCAATTGCGCTCATTAAAATATCAGGCCCCATCAAGAGTCATTTTGCTGAGACCTCTAACCTGAATTTAAGTGAACTTATGGGATCAGGCGAGTACAAGGAGAAATTTAGAAAAGAGATGATCGAATGGAGTGAAGAATTGAGATTGAAAGACCCAGGAATGTTCTGTAGAGCCGCCATAGATATGTATAAAGCCCAAACGAAGCCGGTTTGGATTGTCAGCGATGTGAGGCGGAACACCGATGTGAAGTGGTTCAAGGAAAATTTTAAAGAGGCTGTCAAAACTGTGAGAATCGAAGCAAGC
Organism: Polyplax serrata; assembly: GCA_037055365.1. Taxonomy (NCBI): domain Eukaryota; kingdom Metazoa; phylum Arthropoda; class Insecta; order Psocodea; family Polyplacidae; genus Polyplax; species Polyplax serrata. Next base: position 349,215 of record JAWJWE010000004.1, read on the forward strand.
GATGATGTGAGGAAGTCAAGGGGATGGACTTTTACCTCAGGAATTGATGATGTTGCCTCTGAGTGTGATCTGGACAATTACAAAGACTGGGATTGGATATTTACAAATAATGGGGATGAAAACATTTTAAATTCATCAATTAAAGTATTATTAGAATTTATAAGTCATTTATCTGAATGAAATCAACTCCTTTGTACACAACAAATTACCAAACTGATTGTTGTTGAAGAAACTCCATTTGACACATATCACAAATCTGATAGATATTTAGTATTTCAATTTGAAACTGTCAAGTTCATTAATTATTCATTAATGTGCTAATCAATTTTTTAATAATTGGTGTGCCCATTTTTTTCAGTTAATCTTCTAGGATCAATCACATTATTTAATTGTGTGTTTATTATTATATCATATTATTAGGGTTGACAAGCAGTTGTAAGGAGTGCTTAACACAGTGCTTATGTCTATTTCTATCTTGTCATCAACAATGTACTTAAGCTCCATCCATTATTCTTAAAAAAAAATGTCCAAATGTATTGTAAGTTTTGAAAGTTTTTATTTGAGAAAATGAAATATATATGTAATTGCTCAGACATTACTGTAAAAAGTTTATCTATATTTTTCTGCAGAATAGTTTTTTTTATAATATTGGTTTAGAATATGATTTTGAGTAAAATTTTTTTCTAGTTTTCTGTATCTTTCACCAGAAAACAGAAAGTTTGATGTTTATTTTATAATTTCAATAAAATCTGTTACAAAAATTAATTTTTTTTCTTGTCAGTATAAGAGTATTGTGCTTTTCTCATTATTCAGGATACTACAGCAGCACTAAGTTTTGATTTGGAAAAAATTTAATAAGAGAGCTATTTACCTTATTAAAAATTAAAATTTTACAACACTATATTGATATGTTCGTACAGAATTAGTTTCCAATTTAAAACAGTAATTGAGTACTCAAAATAACAAAACTAACACTTCTCTGGTAGCCATTAGTAGACACTGTTAGTATCAGTCAAATCGCAATGGCTAATGGAGACCAGTAGCTCTCTCCTAAAGTTCACCATCTTTGGGGAAGAATCCCTACATTTAATATCCTGAATGACTACTGCGATACATCAAATTCCTTTGATAAGAATTCTTCTACCGGGTCTTTCCGTATAACTCTTTCTCTGAGTAACCGAATCTTATTATTGTTGACATTTTCTAGAGTCCCAGACAATCTGGCAGACTTCTCTATACTATGAAGTAAAGGCAGCTCTTTCTTCTGAGAAATGAAGCTTGTGATGAGGCAGTTCTCATCATGGCCGATACGACCCGTTCTCCCGCACCTGTGGATGTAGTCACTGACGAACATTGGAAATTCATAGTTAATAATATGTTTCACTCTTGTTGAGTCCAGTCCTCTTGATGCTATGTCTGTGCAAGAGATTACATTTACTATTCCATCCCTGAATTTCTGGTATTGTTCCAGACGTTCCTGTTGCTCCATTTGTTTGTTCAACCTTATTGATTTGATTCCATTTTCATTTAAAAACAGGTTGACCCAATTGCTGGTTTTAGTTCTATTACTGGAGTAAAATGAAAATTACATCAATGCTAACACTTTAAAAATTCTGCAACTCTACTGAGAAACAGAATGCTTTCACTTACCTAAATATCATTGTTGGTATTGAGTTCTTTATGTTACTTTTGACAATTTTCAACAGTTCCTCAGATTTTTGTGAAGGAGAAACTCTAATAAATTTTTGAGGTATGTGGGACTGAATCTTGTGTAGATAATTTGTTGAAATTTGTTCCAAACCATCCTCCTGAGTGTTTAATTTGTGTATATTAATCTAAAGTTCTTTCAAACATAAATCACAAAGAAACTTACTGTTATTATGTGCTCTAATAATGTGTCCACATTAGTTGGCATTGTGGCACTGACCAGATACAACTGAGTCTTATTAGGAGTTGTTGGAAGAACTGTACCAAAATTTAACTGAAACAAAAGGAAACATTCATCAACTTGTTCTAATTCGTGATGTGGCAAACTGTGAGCCATCTCACCTTTGATTTCCTAATTATGTATTTGACTTTATCATTGAAGGTATCATCAAGTAGAGTGTCAGCCTCATCCAACACAAAATGTTTGCAATATTTCATTGTATAAGTATTATGTGTTAGTAATTTACTAAAGGCTCCAAGGCTACACACTAAAATGTCTGTTTTCTCATACAAAGGATTAAGAAGAAGTTTCTTCAGTTTGCCTCCCAAGAGAGTTATACATTTGATATTCAAGGCAGTACAAAGCTCCTTAGCAACATTCTAAAACAAGAAATAGGAAACTAGAAATTAATGGAGAGTGCAATTTCCTACAGAACGGAATTTGTTGGTCATCTGTAATATTTATTTATTTTTTATAAGTTCAGCTGAAATGACAATAAATTTGAGATGTAACCCCTGTCACCAAAACAGGACACTGTCTTATTCGTCACAAAATAATGATAAGTATAAATTTGCCATTGTCAAACTGTGGAAAAGAATTCATTGAAAACATTATAATCAAAGAGAATGCTTAAGAAACTCACATATGTGCATATTGTTATTTCATAATATTTAATGCAACTGTCAGATTAAAACTAAAATTTATGCTATTTCCACTAATGTGTACTTGAATACAAAATAAAATATAACAAAGATTATCATGTGATGAAAATTGAATTTTTGTTTATTATTTTTCTTTATTAAACTTCCAAGTAATCCGTTTAACAGAAAAATAGGATAAAAATAATTGTAAAAATATTACTATTACACTCACCCCCACTTGAATGGCTAGTTCTCTTGTTGGCAGAAGAATTACAGCAAATGGAGAATTATACTGGATGGGAAGCTTATCTTTCCACTTTAATATGTTGTCAACAATTGGTGCTAAGTATGCCAGTGTTTTACCACAACCTGTTTCAGCAGCTATTAAAGTACTTTTGCCTGCAAAAATAAAATATTTGAATTCACACTGCAACAGTATATCAAAGCAACAGTAATTCAAATTGTTTGGCAAATTATTCAAATTTCAAACCTTTCAAAATTTCAGGGATTGATTTAGCTTGAATTGTTGTTGGGAATTCTGCATTGATTTTTTTCAGTTGATCTATCACAACACTTGACAATTTTGTTTCTTCAAAAGTATATGGTATATTTTCCACATTAGGTGCAATAAATGCTGGATGCTGAAATGAAACATTACAAATGATTAATTATTTTATTTTGTTGTTCTCAAGATTTAAGTATTTGTGGGAGGTGATTAAGTCATCATGTTTCTTTAACGGATAGCCTCACTTCTGGATACACTTGGATGAATTTTTGATTTTGAATATTACAATAATTAATAGAGAAAATCATTTACAATACAAATTTTTAAAGGAAGGAGTGCCTATTAACTAATATATAGTGAGATTGTTTTGTAGTTACTTGTGTTGTTGGTAAAATGGTAAAATAATCTCCTTTAGATTTTTTGTGGTGCCATGCCTTGGAAGCCAGTGGTATTATATCAAACTTAGAATAATCCATATTCTTGTGATGATTGAACATTTTTCTTTTACATTCTATGAGCAGAGGCTGTAAAATAATAATAAAAATTTTATATTAATAAATGTACTGGGCATTGACCAATTGAAAATTTAGGTAGTCATTACCCCTTTTGCTACATTTTTGTTTTTGAACTTTATCTTTTCCTTTCCAGCCAAACTTAAAGAACGTTTTTTCCTGCTGGGCAAATTCGTGAACCACAAAGATGACTCGATATTATCATTAATTTCGTAGGGGTCGGTTACCCAGCGTCGTTGTTTTAAACTCTAAAAACCAGTTTTGGTTAGAGGAATTCAAGTGATGAGCATAATGAATAAATGTCATGGCACCTCACATGAGAGAGATGAAATTGCTTAAATTGCTTTGACAGCTGTGATTTCCCTTCCAGCAAGCATCGACAAAGGCTGAGAGTTATATTCATTTTACTTTACATTTACAGTTAAATAATTCGTGCAAAACTTTGAATTGCCTGCTGCCACGTTTGGTCGTGCAATTTGAAATTTTCTAAAATTTTTTATTATTATTTACATTAAGCGGTGTTTTTTTTTTGTATTTATTGATCCGTAAATTGAGTTCATGTTCTCTAACATACGGATAAATGTAATTTTGTAAAAAATCATTTCCTCGTGGTCTCCCTTTCTGTAATGTTTTTGTTTCTTTGACCAACTTATTGCTGTTGCCTGATGAACGAAAATTAAATAAAACTTTGTATTCACCAAATTAACTTACTGGTTAGACTCTCGTTGATTACAGCATGAAGCGACGTAATCAATCAAATGTAATTCCTTTACAACGGTTTTTAAATTATCATGAAAAAGTCAACTTAGATAACATCAGTAAAGTATATAGTTCATGAATAGAAGCAACAGCTTAACACTACCTCTTCGTCAATGGCGGTAAGTGAAACACCTGCAACATCAGAGTCACGTGAAGTTAAAAAGTTTAAATTTGTGATATGTTTTTGGGCGTTGGTTCAATTTAATTGTTCTGTTAGTAATTTGATGACGTCAAATCACGGAGTGTAATTCTGCAGTAAGAGTTTACAGACATTAGCTACAAACCGGTCAATGTTTAAGCTTACCATACGTCCATCATTTTACAGTTTACAGTTACTGAGGCAATGTCTGCATCTACAGTTTATAGGTACCAGGTTTTCATCTCAAGACCTGATATATCTCGGTTAGTAACTTCATTTCTAAAGGATTATGACTTGGATATTTGGCACAAGGAAGAAGTAATGTCCAGAGATGAATTTCTCAAAAGAATACATGGGAAAGATGCATTATTTATTCACAGTGGCGATCGAATTGATGCAGAAGCGTTGGATTCTGCTGGAAATAATCTGAAAGTGATTGCCACTCTTTCGTCTGGCTACAATCATATTGACGTGCCCGAAGTAAAGAAGCGAGGAATTAAAATTGGTTATACAGCTGGAATTTTGAATGACGCCGTGGCAAGCATGGCCATCTTACTACTGTTGTCCATAACGAGGAAGAGTTTTGAATCGCATAGACAAATAACCGAAGGGAAATGGCAGGATTATCAGGGATGGTTTTGGATGAATGGGTTTGGACTTAAGGATTCTGTAATTGGAATTTTCGGTCTGGGCGGAATTGGTATGGAGGTAGCACGAAGGTTAGTTCCCTTCAAGCCTGCCAAAATATTGTACGTTTCAAGGAAAGTAAAACCGGAAGCAGACGAGGTGAAGGCCGTTAGAGTTGACTTGGAACAACTGTTAAAGGAGAGTGACATTGTTATTTTAACTTCTTCACTCAATGACGAAACTAGGGGCATCATAAACGAGGAGAGACTGGGTTTGATGAAAAGGACAGCTTTCATAGTGAATGTCAGTCGGGGTGCTGTAATTGATCAGGACGCCTTACTAAGGGCTTTGAAGAATAAGACAATCTGTGGTGCTGCTTTGGATGTCATGACTCCCGAGCCTATAAGGCCCGATAACGAATTACTCCATTTGGACAACTGTGGTAAGGCACTTGCAATTAATTCAATATTTACTGGGAATTAACTGCATTTAAACGAATGCTCATGATTTCAGTAACAACTCCTCATATTGGAAGTGGTGAGGTGGCTACTAGGGAAGCCATGATCGAACTCACCTGCAAGAATATTATTGCTGGCCTGAACGGCAGACCTCTTCCTATGGAGCTTTAGTTGAGTTAATGAATGGAATTACACCCACTGTAAGAAGTCGATGGTGACAATGGGGCTAAACCTGAAAGGATGAGATCTTACCTGGTGCTTAAAAGACGCAAGAGGCACACAAGCTGGAAAAACCTTAACCATAAGACCGCTAAACAGAAAATTTCGACTTCAAACTGTTCAAGAATTGGTTTAGTCAAAGTTAAGTACTGTTAGCATTAAGAAAAATTTCATTAAACCATTTATTTCACTAATGAAACGTTCTACAGTTGCTCTTTGTTTTTACGTTCCCACATTATCATTAAGTGATTTATGTCAATTAGCATAAAAACTGAATAATCACTACGTATTACGAAACTGGTGAAAAGATCAATATCCACAAGTTTCATGTGAGACACGCAATCTAACAATACGAGACGAATCGTTAAATGAGAATATATTTACGTGGTATAATGGAAATAAATCACAGGCAACATGAATAGAGTAAACGAGGCATTTATTAATTTTAATTCTAATTGTATCCTTTAAAATGCATCTTTAGTTAACCATCGTTACAATGTAGGATACTAAAACATGGGAAACAATATTGACCGCTGATTGCATTGTGTACGGAATATTATTATACAATAGGGCTGCTTACATAATCCACGGGATGCAACTACGGATGAAAGAATGTTTAAAGATTTAATGGACGGTGGCCACTATGGCCTAAGCTACGACTGTAAGCTTCAATTATTAATTTGCAGAATTCGTTGAAAATTTAAAAGAACAAGCGTTAAGATGTTACAGAAACCCCGACAAACAACCCAATAGTGCAAGACGTCCATTCCATTGTATTTGATAAGGCGTGGCAGAGGCAAAAACGGCGGGAATTCCACGTTACACTGCATTATTGGAGCAATGAAAATAAATATCCGTCAGCGAAGACGACAAAAAGTACACAAAGATTATTGAAACCAATCCATTCTATTTGAGCAACAAAGTATTCACCATCATGACGAATCGAATTTATTATTCGGCAAGAATAACAAAAATAATGTTCAATTTCGGGCTCGAATTCGTCGAATATCCGGCTGAAAATTTTATGTGAGCTAGGAGGTTTTTTTCCGGCAGGCGGCAGAGTCAACTGCGGAACCGAAGACGATCGTTTTGTCATACTGTAAGCATTTCAAAATTTATAAACAAAATTAAAGCCTTACTGTGGGTATTAGGTGTTGTTTCACTCTCCATCAGTTTAAATAAATTTTACTGCATTGATACACATATCCACTAAACCAAGAATCACAACGGTGTTTATGTGCCTCAACCGACACTGATTCTATACATTAAACTTGTTAAATTATACGGTACATCTTGTAATATACAAGCATGGTGGCGTACTGCATTATTTTGCTCAATTTCCAATTTAAAGGCATAAGAGACAAGTTAATAAAATCTCTCAAAGCAATGTAAAATAAAATAAGTCAGGCAATGACTGAATGTCGGTAGCAGGTGTAAAGCCTATAACGATGCTAACTAGACATCACTAAAGAACCTAAATAATTTTAAAATACTCCTTTTTTAAAACTTTTATTAAAACCGTTTAACATTACTACTTTATGTATAATTGAACCGACTAACGTAAACAGACCAAATAAATATAAAATATTGAAACCTTCATTGAAGTGCAGCTGGTAACAAGAATGGCAATCAGTTATTAAAAACTGAGTTTTTGCAGAAAAATGACAAAGACTGGAGCAAAATATATCTGTTGCTAAAAATGCAATTATTAAACACAAAAATTGATATTAAATCAATATGATGGAACTAAAATAAAGTTAAAAATTCTGTCACTTTTTCAATGCAATATTTTTACTCAAGTACCTGATTTTCGTAAATTCTTAACATCTGTTAATCAATGTTGAATTTAATATTTAGTATATTGTTTTAGATTAATCTCTACATATTTTAATTGTTTAGAACCTCAAGAAGTGTTGAGAATTGACTCCATGACTTTGTTCCTTCTGGTGTATTATTATGTTTCTTCACATTCTGAAATTCGAAGATTGATTACATTCTAACAGTATAGGCTTTACACTAAGACAAAACTACATCAGAACTTTAAACATTTAGTTTGTTTAGTTTCATGCAAACTGCCTTCTGAATGATTCATACAACTTAAAGCACTCACAAGGTTTAAATTACTAATTACTTGTATTTCTCAAATTTGGTGTGAAACATAAATATTGTTCACATTGCTCTTCATCTACAAAAATGTTTATGTCATTTACTAAATTCTACACAACCTTCCCTCTGATAAAAGTAAATAATAAGCAGAGCCTTTAACCCATTTATTTCCTAATTATTTCCATGCATTGCCTCATTGTTCTGTTGAATTCATATTGTTTTACACAGTATTAGTAAATTGACCCTGAGTAAAGTGACAATTAAATTCTACATCAAATAGTGTACATGAACCAAATGCAAAGAGTGAAACTTACTAATATCCATGTTTTTTTGAAGCCTTTGAAGATCAATATCACAGTCTTTTGTTTTTTAATCAATTTAAATTGAATTTAATGATGAATTAACAATCAGTGAGAAAATTATAAAGGGCAAATGTAAAATTGCATCAACACTTAGTACCTCCTCGTTGCTCCGCCACCGCCGGCACTTAAGGGAGACCGACTCCTAAACCTGCCGGATGGCCCTCCATCCCCCCCGTTGTAATTAGAGCGGTTGAAGGACTCGTTTCCGTTGCCAAAAGGTCCAAATCCACCGCCGCCTCCGAAATTTCCCTCGCGGTCTCCGGGTCTGCCGAAACCTCTGTCTCCTCCAAATCCTCCCCGACGGGAACCCCCTCTACTACCATCAGGCCGAGGTCCGCCCCTGCCTCTACCGCCGTTAAACGACATGCCGGACGATCCCCCGCGAGGGCCACCCCGACCGCGACCAAAGCTGCCACCGCCACTGTTTCCCCTGTAACCACCCCTTCCGCGATTGCGCGACAATTCGACCCTCAGTTTCCCCCCCAACAATTCGGTTCCGTTCATGTTGTAGCAAGCATTTTCTGCATCTATCTTATTAGAAAATTCTACGAATGCAAATCCTGGAGGATTAAAAGCAACCCAAACATTGTTTAATTTTCCGAATTTTTCAAATTCAGATTCCAAGTCTTCTTTTTTCGTTTCATTAGAGAGGCCCCCGACATAGACTCGTGTACCCCTCTGGTAATTGTCGCGATCTCCCATTCTGACCTGAAACGAATCAATTTGAAATTCAAATTATTCCTTTTTTATTTAGATGAGAATTAAATCAAAGATTAATACGTGTTCGAGGTAAATTTATGACCACACTTAAAATAATATGTTAGATATCAGAATTATTGTAAGGTGAAATTTTGTTCGAAAACAAACAAAACGTATATTTCCATTGTTCTAACCTCATAAAATAATATTTTATTTTTATATCAACGAATTAGTACCATTACCTATGTAAAAATGTGTTAATGCTTATTTGAACAGTGGCGGCATTTTTTAATTTTTTAGACCGCATTTTAGGAAGTTACACAGGCAGCAGTAAAACACATAATAACACGTATTTTTAGTTTCATGCATAAGTTTCATTCAAAAAATAGAGTACTAACCTTTAATTTAAAATATCTAAATTGAGTTTCATACAGAAAATAACTCAACAAACCAAGAGACCACAGTCAAAACGAGACTGACGCGTCATTGATTTTTACGCCACTCGTAAGGGGGCCAACGTCTTTTGTCGCCAGAATGAAAGATCCAAATGTGCGCGGCAAAACAATTGGTATGCGATAAATCAGTCGTAGTTAGCTTTTGGTCAATTAGAAATTATACGTGTTGATGGGGTACCAACCATTACAGTCTATAAAATTACGCTTAAATTAAATAAATGTGAATTTCTGTATGTGTTTTTGTTTGTGGTATTGTTTGAGAGAACCAAAATGAGCATGGAAGGATACGTTAAACAATGGGTAATGTAATGTATGTTATGAAATAATATATAAAAATAATATATTAATATAAAAATAATTGTAATACGAAAATTTATATAAATACCAAATATACAAAGGCGGACCGTAAAAAATATGCATGAGTATTTATGTATAGAGTGTAACAAACATTTATAATATAACACCCGTTTATGTAAACTCTAGCATTAAAATTTTGTCGTGCCGAACAAATAACAATTTTAAATAACACAGGGAAAACTTTGAAGAAAAATATAGAAGATACCATCGTCGAGGAGTCTTGCGTTGCGAAATTTACATTTATACTTTATTATATTTTAAAGCATTAAAATAATTAGTTATTTACAAAATTACATTGGAATATGAGCTGTTATCAACAAACACAAGTTACACCTATATTGTAACATACAAATGGAAAAATAATATTTCGGGATCAATAGAACTAAAATTTGTATAAAATCACATGGCGCCTTAACAAATCAACTTGTCACTCCTCGTAATAAATGTATAATAGTAGTAGTAGTAGTAACAACAAAACAGACAACAGAAGTTTCAGATTCAGGTCCATAGAGTCATAGGCATGAGTCCAGTCATGCCATCTGTGAGTTTTGGTGCCAGATCCTCATTCTTCAGGAACTCTAACGGAAGATCGACCAGATGGCCTCTCACTCCATCTAATAATTTCCTTGCCGATTCTAAATCCGTGTCAATTAATTTATCCTCTTTGCAGTAAGATTTGAATTCTCTGAACGTAGAAACGCTGTCGGTTGGAAAACATTTGAAAACCTAAGGCGATAAAAAAATACTACAAGAACTAAGTCAACTAGAGCAAGTTTACATGACTATACAGGTCAGATGTCATCGACAACCTTCTCGAATATTTTTGTGTTTTTTTCCGAGATTGAGTTCCATTTTGTAAAAAACTCGTCAGAAATGGGGTCGACGAGATCGTTGTAGCCGATGTTGTCTCCTGATCCGTGTCTATGGCACTGATTCAATAATCCCATGTGTTCTGCGAACAAATATTTTCTCAAAGACGACGCATACTTTCCCACGCCTGTCTGCTCACCGTTCATAAAACCCTCCACGAATTCCTCATCCTACAATTTGAATTGTGTTAGTTAAATAGAATGTAGAATATTAGGGACGTCACGAAGACATGTTCCGACTAAATTCAAGTATTCAAAAAGTCATTCCCCTAAGGCACAATACCAGTGACAATATCAATACAATATAGTCCTGTTGAGCCTACCTTAATTATTACAGCAATCTCTGAGTCTCGGCTTCCCAACATACTTCTGTCGTTGATGTTCGCCGATCCACAGATTACTACTTTGTCGTCGACAATCATCAATTTCGAATGAACATAAATTAGTTCGGTAACGTAGGTTTCTTGAAACTGGGTATATTTTCTTAGGCCGTGGAAAGTGATGTAGTCTGATGGATTTTCTACACCAGACTCTTTAAGTTTCTCAAAGAGGGAGTAGGTGCCCCTGCAGATGGAGGCATAGTTCCAGTGAGTGATAGCATGTAATGATGTGCCACTGCGTCGTCCTATCTCTCCCTCGAAACCCGGCAGCAACGGAATGATTACGTATACCCTGAATTTTTTATTCGATCTGAAAAGAGAATAAAAATTATTGTGTTACTAGAAATTGCCCAACAAGTAGGTAAATTCACGTTTTCGTTGATACTTGACTCACACATGAGCTTTGACTATTCGGGCACATAATTCTTCGCAAATTCTATTCTTGACAAAGTCGTTCTGCCGTGCAAGCGAAATGAAAAACTGATTCTCAATATATATGTAATACTGCGATTTTAAAATACATTCGAGGTAGGCTTTGTGTATAGATTCTTCGCAATGTTCCGGATTCAAAAATCCGGCCGACCAGGCGCTTACGGAACGTAGGACCTAGACAGTATAAAAAATGGTAATTGATTTGACGTTTGTGTAACATATTGACATATATTGACTCATCAATAAAGAGGTTACCTCACAGCAACTGGACAGATGAACATCAATTTGTCAGTTTGTGTTACACTACTTTACAGTGGTGCTTCAATCATTCACTACTCACCTGGCATTTAACTTTAAATTGGGGGTCGGTCAACTCTTTTGGCGGCGGGTCAAAGTGCTCGTACGATTTTGGCATTAAGTAGGGGTAAAAATTTAACTTTTTAACTTTTTCTATTTTTACTGCATTCCACCGTTGTATGAAATGTCGGGCAACGTCGCGGGCCGATGTCCCGTGAACCATCACTCCTACGTCGTGCCAAGGCATTCGGGGCGTCTTTGTTCTATCGAATAAATCTATTGGGCATTAAGTAATGTTAATTTAAAAAAAATCAATATTGAGTTACACAAAAGACTCAATCACGAATCAAAATGAATTTGGATCCTCCTGAAAACAGTGGTGAGGCTTACCTTGAAAAGGCGCGTCTAAATTACAGAAATCTTTTAGAAGAAAGTTGGTGTAATCCTTTCCTATCCAATACACAACCGGTGGGGCCACTAATTCGTCCTGCGAATCGTTGCGGCTAAAATATATTTATTTAATAGTCGTAATAATGAGGTAATAACATAATTCATAACTCCATGTTTCACTTAAAAATTTACTTTCCTCAACATTGTACCTACCCCAATTGCACAGGTAAGATTTCTCTACGCTCTATTTGATCTAAGATTGCTTCGGCAGTCTCTTCGGCAGGTACTTCATTCGAGAAGGCAGTGAAACAGCTCCCTGAGCAACACTCTCCCAACCTGAATAAAAACGACTTTCTCTCCAGCTCCGGTGTGTCGCACTTTACCTCATCGCTTTCGTTAGAGTTTTCACGTTCCATTTTTATGAAATTGATGTCGCCGTTAACGTTGCACTTGCCCTCTGGTTCTTCTGTTGTAATGGCAATTTCATCCCGACTAGTTTCTCTTTCTATGAATTCTTTTGTGAGACTCAAAGAATTCTCCTCAAGGCTTTCTATGATAGTATCCTGACTAGCATTTCTGGTGAAGACAAGATTTACCGTTGAATGTAACAGTACTTTGGAGCTAAAATGAAGTAAAATAAACAACTCACCTTACAGAACCCATCGAACCTTCTGTCCAACTAGGTGGGTCTGGTGGGAAATTGCACCCGGGATAGGTGCAAACTGGAATGTGAATGCCACCAGAATCGAATAATCTGATCACGGAAGTAAATAAACAATGTTATTTCAAAAGTGACAGCAAGGAACATTAAAAACAAGGATTGAATGTCATCAGAATTAAGTATTTCGTCGATTTCCTCACTGCTCTTACCTGTGTTCACATGTGTCCCATCTGCCGTAGCACAAATCCATTCCACCCAAGAACGCAATGGTTTGATCAATACAAACGATTTTTTCATGGTGAGCCCACAAGAATACACCAGACTTTGCATGATCTGGGTGTCTCAAAACCTGTACGCATTAAATATTTTGGTGTCATTTAATTTATAAAAATGCCAATGATATATTGGCACTGTAAATAGATAGATTTAAAATGTTCACTGCTCCGGATCGTAGTATTACCATTACCTTTATGTTTTCCGAATGAAGCTTGCGAAGAGTCGTCCTGCTATAATTCGAGTCGAGCCCGAGAGCTTGCTTAACTTCTTTGTATAAGAGAACAAAAATCTTGACCCCCTCATTCTAGAAATCACAAAAAAGGTCATTAGTTATCTTAAAACAAATATCCCCTTCTTTATAGTTTACACTACCGATTGTAAATTCTATCGAGCCAACAGAACGACATAAGTGTGACAAGATACATGAAATGTGACAACAAAATAACTAGACTTTACTAACGGCTTTCTTCTGCAGCAAACAATCGAGCCGCCATTCGTGATTACCCCTTAGTACTGGGCGCTTTAGATAAATTTCCGGACTAAGCCACCAGTCCGTTATGAATATCTCTTCCTTTGCATTGTTAATGGCATCAGCAACAGCTGACAAATAAGACGAACCATCCACGTACCAAGATGCCGAGCAATCGGACCGTTTTGGTGCGAAAGAAGAGTACTTGTTGTCATGAGTGAATCCATAACCTAAAACATAATATTATTGTCAGGAACAGCAAATTGGAAGGCCCACATTTATATGTTCCATCATGTCCTCTCCCTTCCTGTTACCCTGCCGTTTTGTCATCTCCTTTATGTAATTCGCTAAATCCTGCCTTTTCCGTGCTCCATCACACTTTATTAACAACCTCCTTTGCAGGTTCAATATTTGAAGTTTGTCTCTTCTACGTATATTTGAAAAGGCACTAGCCACCTCAAATTCGTGGTCAAAGAGAATAACACCACGCAGAAGTCCATCCCTGGCCCTGACATAACCCAAAAATGTATCCTTTACGAAGAGCCAACGCTTTTTCCATCGATTGAAATTGTACGAGCAGAAATCCAAGCAACTGAGAATTTAGAAAAACTCATGTGAACAGGAAACCAATCAATATTACGACAAAATCAAGCAATAAGTGATTCCTGGATTCATACGGTGCGCAGCAGTTAAGGGCTTCGCATAGGCCGAAACAATCGCAACTCCTTTGCATGCTTCCCGTTTGCTTTTCAATAAACTCTTCTCTACCTTTCACCCCTAGATCTTTAACAAATGAGTAATGGCTGACCGAGAGAAATTCAACTGTCTCTGGGTGGTCTCGATAGAGTTTTATGCTCAATAATTTGTTCAGGTAATCCTCCAGTTGTTCGACACGTTTATCAATTTGGTCGTAGCCAATCAGGACTTCCGGTCTATTGGGAAACCTGTTGTTGGCAAGTTATGTAATGTAATTAATGAAATATAAATAAATACAGGTGAAAGGAGTGATAGAACATTAATCTACAGGGTAAAAATTTTCACTTTGTGCATAAAAAATTTGGTTGCTTACCTGGGCAGAGACACATTAGACTTTCCATTTTCATTCTCATTGCTCTTCTTCAGTTCTTTATAGTTTTCTCTGTCGTTTCTGTGTTTTTCCGTCGGAAATGGGATCATCAATGTGGCCCTGAACAGTTTCAATTGTTGATGAAGAAATTGTATATTCTTATATCGTTTCTGAATGGTCCACGTGAAATTTCCATGCTGAAACTGTATGGTGTATCTGTCAGAGAAAAAATTCAATTTCATCGTCAGTCAATACCAGAAGCAAATAAAACTTGTAATAAAAAAAGGATGATTAATATATACTTACAAATATGGATGTAATAAATGTGTTGTCACACTTCTTTCATGTTTTATGATTTTGACTGTAATTGGTGTATTTGGAATAAATATTCTTCTTTTCCTGCTTTTAAAAGGCACTGGGTCATTATGTGTTGAATTGAAGGTCACTTCATTTTTCCCTGAGAATACATGTTTACTGAGACATACTAATATACTTCAAATTGCACCACACATTTAAACTATTGAGTTGAACAAGTTTTAAAGCAAACTATTAATCCAAATTATCCTTATACTAATTACACAAACCACAAATGCCTTAATTTTAATTAATGAATTTACACATTGTTATTTTTCAAGTATATTAATTTTCATTTTGGTATTTATGCTTTGAACAGCTTGCCTACAAATTCATGACAGGCAGAGTTACCAGAATTATTTAACATTCACTAAATGATGCTTGGTCAGTCTGTTGTACCAGCAATACCTGCAAGTCTTGTTAAATAAAGCCAAGTTGGAATTCAACCAATCTTTGGAAGAGAAGAGTCAAAAACAATACTCATCATAATTCTTGATTTTCATACCAAATTTACCTGTCTCTTCTTTTGTGTCATACAAGATGGAGCCGATGGTTCCTCTTTCAACATCATCTGGCAATTCATCATACTCATCTGTGTCCTGCATGTTACAGCTGAATTTTTGCTTCCACTCAGAGGTAAATCCAAAAACCTGCAAGTGACAAGAAATCTCCATAAACCAGTGGGAATTTTAAATGACTGTTAAATCCACTATATTAATGACAAATTATTTGACAATTAACAATGTGTGAACAATGTGTTTTATTGAAATTTGGTGAATTTTGAGTTTCTCTATTGTCTTCCATATTGGCTGAAAGTTTAAAGTATAGGAGTTACCATAAAAAAAATCTTCAAGCAACATAACAAATAATGAATACTTGGAACAAAATTCAAAATCAGAATAATAAAACTGATAATCAATTAGAACTAACAGTTCAATGAAAATTGGTCTTTCATGAATTAAACACCAAATGAAATCATCATTCCTTGATACATTTTGAAATTCCAACATAGTTTATCTAAATGTAAAAGTTTACTTAATTATAATAATTGTATATTTTAGCTTGAATAATTTCACATTAGGTATACAACTTCTAATAAGGTTACCTTTAGTAAAGTAAACTAACTGTAACTAAAGATAACTAGATAACTAAAGTAAATATCCACAAATAATAATTTTTTTTGGCTTACATGTAAATAATTTGACCACAAAAAAATAAGTTGAATGATCAAGTTAATTCAGAATTAATTACCTCAGGAATGCTCTGTAGATTTATGAAATTTTTATGACTCCAACAAAAATGAACAATAAATTAAATGGAAATGAGACAATTTTTTTTTTATTTAGAATCGTATATATCTTTAACTAACCCAGAATTATGAGGAGAAATGTGTCAAAACTGAAGGGGTTTATATCACATTGAAACAATACAAATTTCACACACCTTTGTTGTTTGTCATTTGTATGAAGCTCACAATCAGATACCTATTTGGTATTAAAAACTAATAAAAAGACAAGACCTTGACACAAACTGATTAAATGAATTGCATAGATGTGGCGTCACAGACAGTAAAAACAACGACACTGTTTGAAGCTCCAGGAATGACGGTGATGAATAAACCGACTTGAAGGTTTCTTCGAATTAAAAAACAATGATTATAATACACAAATTGAATATATTGTGGGGCGTGCCGTAATTTAAAAATAAACGATAAACATTCAGCAAATTGATTCAGGGAAAAGCGTATACGACTCACCCTTAGTGTTAACTTTCATTAACGGATTGAACGGAAGAAGAAGAAATTATGTTTCTAGGCATTTTCATTAAACGGAGTTGCGATTGTTTTTGTTTTAATCAACCCAATAAATCGGTTTCATTTTAATCCCATTTGTAGGAAATGGAAACCTGACAAGTTGGCAACATTGCCGTCCATCACGTAACATTTTCTAAATTTTATATTTTCAGGCATTACATTTATTTTCCCTACACCATTAGAGTGTATTATTTAACTGAAGTTCAACAATCATTCTTAGTAATATTTTCAAAGTAGTTTCATCCTCGAAACAATCGTATGCTTGTCTATTATCCAAGATAAAATTCATTTAATTCATTCCCTTTAGTTCAATTTGGACGAGGTGCTGGAAACTTGTCTTTGGTGAAAAGTTGCTTTTTTTTCCTTATGAATCCCTATTTTTACAGAATGTGTGCAATACGTAGAAGAATACCAAATGCAATAAAATAAAAATTATTTCAATAACAGTGAAATATAGAAATACTCTCTTGCAATTAATTTTTTTTTAACAACGGACTATCTTAAATTGAGAATAGAATGTTACAAATTGAAGATATTAATTTTTTTGAGGAAATATGAACAAGCTGATGATGTAGAACCAAAAATCCTTAATTTAAAACTGGTCACAATATTTTTTATGTGAAAAAATATATCTTATTTTATAAAAAAAATACTGATTTTGACATAAGCAGATTACTAATATTGATGTTTGTACAAAAATGACTGTACCCTTTTATCAATTCTAACTAAAACCATGTTACATATGGCACCACTAAAAATCTGTTAATATTGCTAAAGGTCAGACTGGTAATCTTTTCTAAATCAAAGGAAAACTCACTATTAGTTGAATAAAGTTACATAAAATATTCTATTTCAAAATTTCAAATTTGTATACATGTATACACTTTAATATTATCAGAATACGCATTTTTAATGCTGAACAGTAAAAAGACAAACATGTATAAGAGCTTAATTTTGAAAATTATTATTTGTAAAAAAGTGACTGTAAAACTTTTAAGGTGGAAAGAATATGAAAATGAAAGGTAGGATGCTAAAAAGTCATAGATAGTGAAAATTCATGGAAGTATCAAATGCCAACTCATTAACATCCATAGTGACAAGGTTACTCTCCAGCTTTGTTCCACTTTGTTGAGCACAATTATCACAACTATGTTGTGCTTTATTGCTGTCAATTCTATCTTGCTCTGCTTCTGATTTTGGTGTTACACCTATTATGTCTGCAATGATTCCTGGAATTTTGGCAGCATTAAATAACTGATAATAAATTCCCTCAGATTTTCTTAAAATTAAATTCAAGTCCATATGATTGGCTAATTCATTGATGTGCTAAAAACAACAAAGCATTCTAAATTAACATTCCAGTTAAAATTTAATTAGTATTCCAGGTTTAAGTTTCCAATAATACAATTGTTATTATTATTACCTTTAAAATTTCTGTAAGACCATATTTATTTGACATTATGTTTTTCTTTTCTGCATCTAATATTGCTGTACAAATGAGTAAATGAAAATTCTTGCATAGAGCTTCTGACCACAAGACTTCCCACAGTGTGGAAATTTCTTCAAAACTAAATTCTCTTTTGAACCAAATAAGCAACCATCGAAAACAAAAAGCCATGCTGTCTGATTCTTGATGTTCTAAATAGGTGGCCAACTGTGGTTCTAAGAAATTTAAGAGATGATACAACTGACTCAATTGCTCCTTCATTCCTGCTTGGTCCAAGTCAAAGTTTCTGTACTGTAAATTATGAGGTAACACTTACTTACTTTTGAGGTTACTTTTAAGGTATATTAGGTACACAAATAAACTTCATCAACAAAGACCAAGCATTTGGTTACTCAGTTGACTTTAACAAATCCTAACAGAATTCTAATAGATTCTATTTAAATATCTCTAATTCTAATGGCAATCCTAGTGGAAATATTTTAGTATACAAGAAACAACTACTTACAACTTTATTCATGAATCCCACAAAGCACCAAAATGCATCCACTTCATCATTTAATTGAACTAATAATGGAGATAGCAAGTCGCTCATCCCTTGTACGTAGCCCAAGTCAAAATTATACATTACATAGGTCATTAATATATTTTGTAGTTTTTCCAAGTTTTTATTATTATCCCCTGCGAAGAATGGCAAATTCCGGTCCGTTCGACAAACGTCTTTCTCTAAAACATAATTAATCGATGATACTCACTTATTATGAAATTGCCACATTTGGAAGGACATAGCTTTTTTACTGACCAATTAAGCTCTTCCTTTCTTTGTAAGCAATAAAATTGTTTTCCTGATTCTGTGTCATGGCTTTCCACTGTGATTTCATTGTAAAATACTCTTCCCGTTTTTTCATTTTAATGACCTCTCTCTCATTGAATGTCGAGTTCCAGGGATAATAACCGAGGAGGAACTTCCATACCTCGGACCTTAAGTCGCTCTCGGGCGATACCCCCTGAAAGAGTAATAAACCTTTGGATATCTCATTCCTTTTCGTGATGGGACTGTGAAAGGTAGAAGAAATTACCCCGTGAAAAATGATTTCCTTAACTAGTTGTTCTTCTGAAATACGACCATTTTCATCGAGAAAAGAGATCCAAATATCATGGGATAAAGGGCTTGTCCTATTGGGAATGGTTCTGGGCGGGAGCGGAGTTTGTACAAACTCGTATTCTTTTAATGCTGACTCGTTGTCTATCTTTGATTTATTATAAGAATCTGATATTTCATGTCTGACATCATCCTCAAATGGTTTGTAGGCTGAAAATGCAACTAAAAAATTAATTGAAGAAAAAACATGCCACTCTTATTTTGAGACACAGGCTTGTCACTTGTTTCCATTGGCAAATAAGGGGGAGAAGATGTATAAATATTTAACAATTTAACATTTTTGGGAAATTAATCATATTCTCTTAGTATTTGAAAACTTACAAAATATGTCTGTTACTTTACAAAACACAGTCATAGTAGTTTCATATGGTCTGTCATGCATTTTTTTTATAAAACTCCAAATTGCATCACTTTTAGTTTTGTCATCAGAGAAAATGTCAAGCTCATTAAATGATTTCTCCAAGGCCTGAACTTCCTTTACACCTTGAGCAATGTACAAATCTACATCTTTTTGACTTCTGCAGAAACAAATAAATCACAAATTATTATCTGAATGAGCATGTTTCACTAATAAACAAAACAGAACACCATTCAGAGTGTCACATGATAATCAATACCTACATTTTTGTGAGTGTGGGCAATACATTTGTAATGACCTTAAGAAACTTATTGATATCTCCATGATGGAAATGAAATACAACTTCCTTTGAGTTGTCCAAACAAAATGTCAGCTGTTTGCTATGTAAATTCACTTTAAATAGTTTCAATTTTTGTAGTGGTATCCTAATCACATTTTTTGGATTCTTTGTTTTCTCTTAAACAGGAAAGAATAATACAATTTTATTTTAAATCAAATCCACATAATGTGTTGCTTTTTTATTTAAGGTATTACCTTAGGTGTTTGTTTTTTTTCTGGATTCCATATTACCCATAAATTGACTCCAGAAGTATATAAGTAAGCCATAATGGCAGAAGATAAGGCAGTAAAAATGTTTTGTAATTTGGATTTTTGAAATAATTGTTATCATCTATTTAGAGGATAACTATAAATAACTAATTATATAGGATCAAAAAATTTTGAATCATATTTTGATATTCAATATAGAGTTGCTGCAATCAACTATACCTGCCTACTTCCCACTTTTAAGTACAAATATAAGCTTAAGTATCAGACAAACTCAAATTGGTCTCATCACTTATCTTAAATGTTCTTATCAATTTTGTAAACAATAAGCTTTCATGAAACTCCAATTTCAAATATTCTAAGTAAACAGGACTACAAGTATGTGCATTTCCTCCACAAGTATGTGATTTTAAAATAAATGTTCAAAATAAAAAGAAAATTTTACTCAAAAACTCCTAACTATGTGAGTAACTATTAATCACTGTTGGAGTCCAGTTTGATACTAACCATGTGTGCTGCCAATTTCAGGCTTTATTTCATCTACAATTGCCCAATCATTGTAATCAGTTTGAATTGAAATATCATTCTGACACCATTCAATAGAATATCCCAATTCAGACTTGTAATCAACTACAGACAAACATCCAGAAGTTAATAAATCTGTGTTCCTTACATTGTCCATTGAATTGGCCCTTACAACTACTCCATCTTGCATATATATTTCCTAAAACAAATATTTTCATCAGAAAAGTCAAATTCAAGAAGTTGATGAAAATTAAAGTGAAAAATTGTCAAAATTTTTAATTTTGACAATTAAAATAAATAATACACAAAGAACATTGGTCCCAAAGAAATTTATAATCGGAGACGCAATAACAATCAGTGTCTTCTACTCACAATACCATTTTCTAGACGATCATCCATAGCTACCGTTCATTAGTTACTTTTACAGCATTAAACGACGTTTTCTTAATAACGTAATAACTTTCGAGCAGCTGTTCTCAATTGTCATCTTTGTAGCGCATTAAACATGCATAAAATATCAGTGTGTAAGAAGACTACTGGTCCTCTGCGTTCAAACAGTGAGACCAATCAATGGCGTGAATCAAATTCCAACGCGGCGCCATATTGAAAGCAGTAGAAAATTTTCTATTTAGTGGGGAACGTTGGTCAGGTAGCAATTGGTAATTTACGTTAAAAAAAGTCATGGCCTGTGAATTATTTTTTGTTCGCGTAAAACCGCTGGAATTAGTTTACACTCCGGTGAGTTTGGTTTCGCCAGAAGTGTCCGCAAGGCGGTCGTTCCCATTGGAAACCACCAAAGTGGGGACAATTTCTTTATTGTCACGTTATTCAAGCTGATATATTAATTTGCAGATTCGAAGAATCCATGCTTCTTTAGCGATTTCGGCCGCCAAGGAGGAGAAAACGGAGAAGAAACCCCTTTACAAAGATTTTTCAATCTACAGATGGAATCCTGATGTGCCCAGCGAAAAACCTCGCATGCAAACGTATAAAGTTGATTTGAACAGGTTGGCATTGAACCTTTAGATCACCCATATTTTGCAGTACTGTTATTTTTCTGCAATATTGGTATTAATTCTTGTTTAAAGATTAGTTAAATATTAACACATGTATGAATGGTAACCTGTTAGGTTATTTCATAAAATTCGTAATTTGTATGTTAGGCTCTCCTTATACCACAATAATAGCAACTCTATTGCCAAATATTGACTCCCACAATCTCAATTACTGTGTCAACAACAATTTTAATTTTTAAAAAAGTTTTAATTTCTAATATCACATGGAACCTCAGGATTTGAAGCCATTCACTTAAGTTGTAGATGAATTCGTTTCAATATTGAAAGCAAACATATTTTCTGTGGAGTTGTTTACTGTCTGCATATATTTTGTTTACTTGCACACTAATCTTTGTTTCATTGTACTGTATTAAATTAACAATATATTTACTAACCAAAAGAATTCCCTGTATTCTTCCTTTTTTGTCTTCAATTTTTGGGCAATTAAAATTTGTTGTAAATAAGACAAATCTTAAGAAACTTTTTCTGCCACCCACCTTCTAATTTTCAAGTTTATTAATTTATAGTATTATAAATCTATTTCTTTGATTTCATGTTTGAAGAATGGTTGTTGTTGGATCGTCTGTTGTAGAAATTCAGATCTTAAATACTGTCATTTTCTCTTCATTACTTACAAAGTTGAAACATGAGCATACAAGGAACTTTGTCAGACAAGAGTGTAACACTCTCTTACTATTTCAGTTATAATATTAGTATCACTACCATGAATGCTGTTGATAATATTGTTGATAGAACTTAAACTTTCATGGCCTACATATGTATACTTATCATTATTTTGTGTTGAATAACACTGTGTCCTGTTTTGGTGACAGGAGTTACCACCTGACACTGTGTTATTCAACATAAAACAGTGATAAATAATATTGTTGTTGCAGTTGTGGTCCCATGGTTTTGGATGCTCTTATAAAAATTAAAAATGAAATTGATCCAACACTCACATTCAGGAGATCATGCAGGGAAGGAATCTGTGGATCATGTGCCATGAACATTGGAGGGGTAAACACCCTGGCATGCATCAGTAAAATACCAAAATCAGGAACAACAAAAATATATCCACTACCACACATGTATGTTGTTAAAGATTTAGTGCCAGATATGACTAATTTTTACAATCAATATCGATCAATACAACCCTGGCTTCAAAGAAGCAATGAAAAGGAACCTGGTACACAACAGTATTTGCAAAGTATTAAGGACAGAGACATTTTGGTGAGTTTAATTTTAAACTGATTTTACTTTAAATGAAGAGCCACCAAATAAGGAGAAAGACTTTGTCTAGTAGAATGTTTCATTTTCCATAAGATATAGATTAAATTTTTTATTAATTTACTTAATTAATTATAGGATGGATTGTATGAATGCATACTATGTGCCTGCTGTTCCACATCTTGTCCTTCTTACTGGTGGAATGGTGACAAGTACTTAGGTCCTGCTGCCCTGATGCAGGCATATAGATGGATTATAGATTCAAGAGATGAAAACACTGATGAGAGGTTGAGCAAATTGCGGGATCCGTTTTCTGTTTTTAGATGTCACACTATTATGAATTGCACCAGGACTTGTCCCAAGGTATGAAATTCTTTTTCATTTTCATTGTAGCTCACAGGTATAAACATTTACTATTATTATAACAATATTTCTTGGAAATATAATCAACACAGAAATTTTTTTTCTTCAGGGACTGAATCCTGGTAAAGCTATTGCAGAAATAAAAAAATTACTTGGAGGTGTTGCCTCAAAGCCCCAAGCGGAACTGAAACCGGATGCTTTGTTTTGAAAAACTAATTTGACCGGGGGAAATTGCTGGTTTGCTTGCCACATGTGCAAAGTGAAGCAGGAACTTCTTTTTATTTTAACCAATAAAGTAATGTGATAGAAAATTTGGATCAAATCTGAACCAAAATTTACTTGCTTATATTCTGCTGATAATGCGGTTTAAATATGACCAAAAGATGCTTTGACGAATCCAAAGAAATATTTATTTATTCATTAATAAGAGGTCACATTAAAAATGGTTGTAACTAATAGTGTAATCAAAATTAAGACAGTGTTGTCTAGCGTATATCTGAAGGGTAATGTGATTTTACACATCGATTAATGGATGTAGTTATTATTGGTGGTTTCCAACTCAAATGTGAAACTTCGAAACCTTTTCCCCCAATTAATTTATATGAACAGGTTATACTTCATGTCACATCGAGCGAGTAATTTTGATGTAATTTATTTTCCTTCTCGCTTTGATTATTACTATAAATAATAATTTTCGATGGTTCGATTGGAAATCAAAAAAATTAAAAAGGATTGTAGCCACAGCCTGAATGGGCAAAAATTCAGTCCCGAAAATGAAGTCAAAGAATTCAGTTTATAGTATTAAAAAGACCAAAAATCACGAAGACGAAAAGAATGGTGGTAGTTGAAATAATTTTATCAAATAAAAGGATTAGATTTAACTTTCAATCGTTTTTTTGTTGTTCTTCATTGTCTTTTTTAAACATGTCCTTTCTTGTTTTTCCACAGTTAGATAGATAATAAGTGTTGCGGGTTGAGAATTTTGTCTTGAGGCAGAATGGTCGGGACTGGTTTAAAAATGTCATTGTGGTTGTTTTAAATATATATATATATAGTTGAATTTCAAAATTTGAGGGTGTTGAAGGTTGTTGAATTAGAATTATAAATATGAAAAATCATGCGAACAGCGAAGTTGGTGACAACCCATTTACGTGAAGAGTTACAATGATAAGATAGAAGAATAGTAATAACCAAAGTATGCTATTTAATATCTTGTCATTTTACCGGATCACGACACTTCAAAAGGATTAAAAAAACAAAGAAAAAAGACAGTTCAACTGAAGTTTTCACTCGTCTTATTAAACATCTTGTGTATTTATTTAATTACTTAATATCGAATGAATTCCATACCGCACCTCATTCTGATCAGACCAATATTTAACAGACTAATAATTTTACTTCAGTATTATTGTTACTAATAAATCTTAATCTGTTCATAAGGCAATTTACTATTGTTATAAATTGACACGTATATACGTGTGTATACGAATTTACAAGCGTAAAATAAGTCCAAAACGAAAAACGTTGCAAAACTTCATCCTCTCTATTTATTAAAGAAGACATGTTTTCTACTTTTATCAGTCTTAAATATTTCAATGTGTAATAATAACAACGCCTGAAATAAACTTCAAATGCCGAAACTAGATTAGCACTAACCAGTTACTGTTTGGTAAGAGAAGAAGAAGGCTACAGACGCACAACTTTGGAGTTTTTGTGGAGTCTCAACGTTGTCAAACATTGAAGTCAGACGACAACCAGAGCAAGTCCACAAGCCAATGTACACCAGTATTTATTAAACTTGAATTTGTTGGTTCACAAAAGTGCAGCAGACACCATGTCAATGTCAAAAGAAATGTAAAATGTCAATGGTCAAAGAAAACAAACTAGTAACTTAATGGCGCACAGTAATTAATAAATACGTCAGTAAAATGTAAAAAAAACAAAAAGCTTGAAGCTTGAATTTATGAAATTATAATTTGAAAAATAAAAATAATAATAAATAAGAAAAATAAGTTATTATAGTTATAATGGTATAAATATAACAGGTATGGGCTTCCTCGGATTGATCTGACATCCGAGTGTGAAATAATTTTGTTAGTACAAAACCAAATTCCGAGAGTTCAGCAACAACGATTTGACAAGTCAAAATATCTGAATGTTTCTCCAAGTAGTAAAAGTATTAAGTATAAACGTGAAGCAATAGA
This sequence comes from Polyplax serrata, assembly GCA_037055365.1. Classification (NCBI taxonomy): domain Eukaryota; kingdom Metazoa; phylum Arthropoda; class Insecta; order Psocodea; family Polyplacidae; genus Polyplax; species Polyplax serrata. The sequence goes on from JAWJWE010000004.1 coordinate 374,872, forward strand.
CGCAAACATTAGAAGTGATACATTTTTAGAAGAAACTTATTGCTTCTTTTCCAATAATTAAACTATCGTAAATGAGAATAAACGTGCTTTTATAAGTTGACACTATTTATGGGATTTTAAACCTACTTGATACGAAAAAATTAAATAGAATAATTAAAAAAAATATTTATGATTTAAAATCGGAGAGGGTACCCATATCTCAGCATTCTGTACCTTTTTTTATAATTTTATTTTAACTTATATCTTAGCAAAGTGTAAGCAAATTTAAAATTAGTATTCTTAACTTGGTTTCAGTAATAATAAATATAAGGCCTCTAACGGCTGTCAGTAACAAGTGTCTTAAGATTTTCTGTTATACGTCAAGAATTAAAAATAAAAATGAAAAAGGTAAGTACGACAGGAGAGTTGACAACAGGAATGGCAGTCAGAGTCAGTGTCGACTCCAAAGTAGAAGAAATAAACAAATAGGAAATGGAAATTAAAACAGATGCCACCTTCAGTCCTTCTTCTTAAGGGGGTCACTCAGGCACGCCTGTAGAGGCAGAAAAGAGTCAGAAGAGCCAAAAAAGCAGTGGACACCCTGTAGTTGGATGAAGCCGAACTCCTCAGGGTTTTGGTTTTCATTTCATTTGTATATTCTCCTGTTCCGGCCCTGTTCTGTGTTGTCACTCGAACGACGTACTCGGTGTTTGGATTTAAATCATTAATTATGTAAGGGTGATCTGAAATTTCAAAATGAGAGAGGTAGTTCCCTGGTAGAGATACTTCTTGTTCAAATAATCCAAGGTGTAGTTACCTTTGAGTAAAGTGACCTCTCTAGCCACTTCCCAAAGTTTTCCTTTTTCCATTTCTTTTTTCTCCATTATTTGTACTCTGTAGCCAACTATGTCCTCATCCTTCGTCGGCGGACCGTGGATTTCCAATTGGAAACTGTTGTGAGTGGCAGAGTGGATTTTTGCCCTTTTTGGAGGCTCAGGCTTCTCTATTTTCCTAAGGTTGAACTCAACCGTCGTGCTGCCCCTTTCGTTTTCGGCCTTACAAAGATAGCTTTCGGGCCAGGTGTTATTTACAAAATTTATGTATAAAGTTGAATTGTTTTTCTCATAGACGACAGTCATGTTATCGTCCCCAGTAAATAGAGTATTATTTCTAAACCACGTAAAATTCGCCGGAGGATTTGAGTCAACGTTGCAAGTTAAATTGACTCTGCCACCGAGGTACCCGTAGGCTGAGATTTTGCTGGGTCCCTTTAATTTTGGCTGATCTGTTAAATTGGTTAACAATTATGAACAATGAAACATCAGACTATGAAAGTTTTAATTATTTTAGTGTTAATGTATTTTTTAAGCTTATCGCTGACTTATTAGTTGCAGAAGTAACTCACGTAAAACATTGAGACGAATATTTTGAATTGCAATGTTGCTGGTTATTTCACTGACAGCAGCAGCCCTGCAGATGAACTTTCGATTTTCGTCTTCCATTGTCACACTGCTTACCAGCAAACCATCTCCAATTTGTTGGTACCTTGGAAAATTCTCTGCGTGTTTCCCATCGACAAACCACGAGAGTGAAGGTTCCGGCTCACCGTCTGCTTCACATCTGATGACCGCCATGTCATTCTCCCAGAAACTCTGAACAGCCAACGTATCTCTGAAGGTAATTGGCTCTGTGAAGTTTTTTTTTACAATTTAAGCAGTGAAAATCATTTAAATTAAAGGATCTGGAATGAAAAGGACCCACTATATGTCCTCAACACGAAATTGGCAGATTCTGTCTTGTTGTTTATTGTTGCGTTGCAGGTATAGGTGCCACCGTCGCTGGATTGAATGGCCGAGAAAAAAAGGCCTGCCTCTGAGGTTGATGCCTCTGACTTTCTTTCCACGTGAACTCTAAAAGTATAAATATGAGAGGTCATTCATTAAATATTATGTTCTTCTACTGTTTTACCGAATAATTTTCCTCTCGGTCTGTTTCCTTTTCAATCTAACCATTAAGCAAAGTAATGAATTCACGTTGACTTACAAATTAAACAAATATGAAATAATCAAATATTATCCAACAATACCAAATTTGACTAAATACAATTGTAAACGAGTAAAAATATGAAATAAATTCATACTATTGGTCACATATTTAGTAGTTTATGTCCAACATTGCTGATTGAAGATTGATCGGAGGAGGGAAAATTTAGATTTCTGTTAAGCAATGGAAATTTACTTTGCATATAAAAACATATTTATTTTGAATAGGTAAATGGAAAAAATATGAATGTAAATAAGGGTTTACCTGGTGAATTCTGCACTAATGTTGAGGTTGTTCCTGTACCACCAGACATTTTTTGCATTTTCTCCGGAGCAACTGATGTAGAAACTGTCGTTAATTTGTTTGACAATTTCAGGTCCTTCTGGACTGAACTTGAGCAGACTACTCTCACATATATAACCTGAAATATATAAGAAATTATTAAGGTAACGTAACCGTCTATTTTTTTTCTACGAACTCATAGAAGACTAAGAAAGTCTTGCGGTTTTGTCGTTTTAAAAACAAGTCCCTTTGTACACCTTTTTTATGCTTTATTGGGTCACACACATCCAATAAGAGTTAATAATTTTGTCTAATTTAAACACGTATTCAATCGTATGCATTCATATAAATAGTTCAGGTGTTGTTTCGGTTCTTTATTTTATGTTATCCTGCTCCAACAATGCGATACTACGTCCAATTTCAGAGTAAGCAATTGGTGTAATAATACCTGTATACTATTTCCAATAAGTGACTCTACCCCACTTGGTTTTGATGTCATGCCGCTACAATTTACAACGAATTAAAATTGGGTTAAGGAAATTACTATGTATGCTAGTGAAATTTTTCCAGACTATATTAATTCTTTTGTATGTTTATTAATTTATTTACTAGACAGTAACTGGAGCAGAGGAAAGAATTGTATTTAGTCTGTGTGGTAAGAAATAAGCATTTACTGGCGTTTAAAACACACTTGTTTTGTATCATTTATTTTGATCGCAGTCTCCTATTTACATTCAGAAGAAAACCTAAGTCACACTATAAAGACTTAGGTGTACGGCCATCATCAATCTTATTGTTTAACGGTTCTTCCATCTCTTTAGGACGGATTTATTGCCGCAAAAGGCGGAATGTGAGGAGCTGAAAAGATTTAAAATTAATTTAAAAGCGAATTTCAACAATATTAAACTCAGTAAGGAAAGAAAATTCGTATAGATATTTATACATTTATTTATATTTTATTTATATATTTATACTAAAGTTTGCTTTACAATATGGAAGAATTTTATTAAGGGAACTCCCGAAAAAAATGACCAAAATGTTGAACAGAAAAATGGCGGAATAGTTTGAATTTAGAGGTGAGAGAGAGCTGAATGTCGTTGTACGCCAGACCAGGCAACCATTCCATGCAACAATATCACATAAAATTAAACATAATTCAATTTAAATTTTAATTGATTAATAATGTCGTAATTATATTTAATTACCTTCTGCTTTCAATTTATACTTATTTATCTATACTTCTTTACTTGTAATATTCCGATCGATAGCTCATGCCTAACTTTTTTGCCTTTTTCAATTCCTTGACTGTCTGTGAGTATTATTATACTTAAATTCATCTACCAGAAATAGTTTTATTTTGTTCCATCAAAACATTACATTTAAATGAAGTCATTTTCATTACTTTAAAAGTAATCTGAAGCATTCTAATGAATAATCCTTTCCTGTCATATTCTCTTCTATTGCTTGATTTTCACGAAATGGTTTGCCTGTCTTTTTCTGTGCTTAGAGTTTTCCACAGGAGAGTGTTCTACAGCTGGAGTTATGAATTATGTCAAAACTATGTCAATAGCATTTATCAGTTTATCTTAAATCGCGGGCCATTATTTTTAAAAAGCAATATTTGGATTATTGCTTATTTTGCTTCTGTTCGTAAGCCATTCATTTTAAAGAAGCATTCATCTGATTATTGAAGATATTAAGTCAGTATTTCGTAACCAAATGAAATTGTTACACAAAATTTCTTTTTAAATCGCTCGAGTATTAAATGTACATCACAATTTATTAGTCAAGTAGAACTCAAAAGAAGCCTCATCAACAAATTCGATGTCAATTCAGTAGAGTATGGAATATAGAGTATGGAAAATATTAGGTCCAGTTAGAGAGAATTTATGGTCGGACATAATGTTTATTCTTTTTATTACATATTAAGGTCCAAAAAGTCATTAAGTAATGAATTCAAGAGGAAATTTTTTTAATGCTCAAAAAAATAAATATTAATAAATAAAATTTAGGCCCGGTTGAGGTGGAAGCTGAGTAATTTGCAAACTCCGTTAATGATTGTCTACGATTGGGAAACAAAATTTAACAATGAGAAAATAGGATGGAAAACGGAGAAATGATGAACGTGGATTTTTTATACTACTTTACAAACACTAAAAATTTATTATATTTAAACTACTATAAACAATGTGTCTAATTCTATTTAGAACATTCGGATTAAGTGAACATATTAAATATTTTGATTTTTTAAATTTCGCATTGACGAAGTAAATCTTTTCCCATGTCAACAAAAAGGAGGCCAAACGCGACAACATTTGTATTTTTGCAAAAATTCATCTATATTCCAGATACATTAAAAAATGAAGTTTTCCATCTTCATCATTGGTAATCCGGAAAATAGATAATGTTATTTTTTAATAACAGATCAAGTCTTACATAGCCAGCAACATGAGCACCTTCCACATGATACTCTTCAAAGGAATTCGTGTGGAAATTCCCTGTGTGTTGCTGTGGAGAAAAGAGGAGAATTTTGGGGCGCCCGACAGGCGGGGGCCGAGAGGGTACAGTCAGAGGGAGAGGCCTAACTGCGGATGCATCTCGGCTATGGACCCTTTGGATGCTGTGTACGTGAAAGAATGAGTCAAGACGACCAAAATGAACAATTTCAACATCGATTTTTCGCATTTTCATTTTCCCTTGTTAAACTGCTCTTTTGCCTCGTTTACCCTCAAAATTAGCATTTGATAAAAGGTTTAACAGAAGAGTAAATTTTGCGTTTCCATCGTCTTTGAAACCTTTCCCCCATTTGCAAACTATGATTCCGTGACCTTTTTTAAATTTTACTTTTCTAATTTATCATTGAATGAAATTGCAAATTGTTTCTTTTATTTGGCCTTTCAGCTTTGGGACATTTTCATTTTTGTATAGGCAGAGCAGGTTGATAAATTCGCTTTTTGTAATGACTAATCCTACCATTTGTTCCTAACAAACACGAATTTCTTACAGGAACAACAAATCAGAAAGGGTCTGTCTGCCCTATTGTTAATAATTCCGTTATAGTTCATTTTTAAGTGCCATTTCAATCCAATTACCACCGACGCCATCTTCAATGGATTATTCACCTACAAACGAAGAAAGGAAACAAACACTCTAGCCGCAATAACATTTTTAGCTGTTCACTCATTACAATAACTCAGATGGTGTCGCTCAATTCATTCACGCAACATTGCATTTATTCATTTTAAGCGCAAGTGTGTTTATGTACTGTTGAGCGCTGTCATAGTGTAGTATTGCAACAGCGGTTGAGACAGGAGCCCTGTTACATATGTTATAGAAGCAAGTCAGTTGTGTGTCCAACAGTGTTACTAACAAGTTCAATCAATGTACTTATTAATCGTAAATTAAGACATTAATATTGAATAAGATTGTAAGATCTTATTAAATTCAAGTATATTAATATAATAAGATCATAATATTGAATCGCAAATAAGACATTGACACAAGTGAATAAATCCAGCGATTGGATTTTTTTTCGAGACAAAATCGGCACAGTTCGGTTTTAAGCGTCTCGAAAGTTACCAATTATTTTATTCAATTTAGATTCGTTCTTTCTTCGGTGTTTCCTCCAAAATTTTCATTTTAGTACCAAGTTAGTTAATGATAACAACTTTGTAAATTACAACTACACATAAACATTTTTATGTTAGTTGAAGTGGCTGCATGTCAACATGTCAAGCAACATTAAAATAAAAATATTTTAAAGAATTCCATCAAAGGGCACAGTTGGAGTCCACAAGGAGGAGGATATGAGACTTTTTTTAAGGGGAGACTTGAGAACTCAAATATGTGAGTTTCAGAGATGAACTCTTTGAATTTCTATTGGAGTTCGCGTGGAGTTTTTCCAATTATGAGAAAAAGAAAAACGAATTAATTTACTTTCTACAGCAAGTACTTCAACTGAGGGAGTAATGTAGTTCAACATAACAGAGTCATTCTAATAATAATAATAATAATGTGTTAATAGTACGATATAAATTTTATGTATAAAGGTTTTCTCTTTGAGTAACTCTGTGTGATATTAATGGTTTCTAACATTTTTCATGACTAGCAAAGTGAAATTTCATTAACATCCTTTGGCAATACATTCTCGCCTCATCCTTGGGGCCCATCCCCCGGCTCTCTTTCTCTTTGTCTAACCTCTAACGGCATATCAAAGGTATACTATACATAACATACTTCGCGTTACAGAATGAAACATTATTATTGAAAATGTGAATAAGTTCTGTGTATGAGATGTTGACTGCGAGAGAGAATTATTTCTAATGTGTGATGGAGAAGATTCGAACGCAACAGAAATCCGTGGAATGTCAATTTCCTTCTCACCAATAAATGACAAGCAATGAATTCTTTCGTACGCAAAGGCAGAAGAAGGGCACAGAAGGGTTAAAAATGTGACTTTATTGACAGGGGAAGGGGGCGGGGTGAACGATCAAGACTGCAGCAAAAATTCAATTCCGCAATCACTTCTCTTGGTCTGACAGCTTAATTTTAAATATTTACCAAATTTATGTAAAGTTTTTTTGAAAAACTTAAAATTGAAAATCCGAATAATGTGATTGGTCCTCTGAGTGTCACCGTGACGTCAGTCTTTCTGTTTAAGTTTAAGGAGTTAAGTCGAACATCTCGGGGCTTCGGGCCTCTTGTACAATTTTAACGAATTTTTGGTTTTAGGTTATTTAATTTTATTTGTAAAATATCAATTTTGGTTTTAGACAAGAATACCGTAAAATGTTCACCTTCGGGTTCCAATATTACATTTATACATATTCAAATTGACTCTATTTACTACATGACGATATAAATGGCAACGCTACTTCGCTACTTCAACACTTCACCTTAAAAAAAGTATTGTTTATACCTAAAGGAGAGATCATATTGTTCGTTTTGCGTTTTCTTTAAGAAATGCACTATTCATTTCACCTTTCCAAAAACCCAGAAAAATAGAAGCATTTTCATAACTTAGTTAACACCTTTACCAAATATTAGATTTACTTTACAACTAATCACCTCCGAGGACTTGATATGAAGCTCACTCAAGCTAACCAAAATATTTATTACAATAATAAAATGTTGAGTGTGGAAGAAAGAGGTCAAACAATTGGGCTCCGTGTGGTTGTCGGGCTGCAGAATTCAACCAGCCCCTGGCACTGGGTGTCGTAAGAGGCGACTGATGTGTCAACGGCGGTAGGAGTGCAAGGATGTTGGGGTTCTTCCTTGCACTCCACGGATCGTGGGTTCAAGAGCCAGAGATCGGTTTCTGCTCTCACCCGAAGAGACCGAGGTCTCTTCTCTTTGGCCACGGTAACTTCCTGGAGAGGACGCACCTACCCACGACTCACTCACGGTAGTCTCCCTAAGTTTTTTAGTGGGTTCGAGTCCCACAGTACTGGACATTCCGTCCCAACGGGGCATTTTTCCTGGGCACAAAAAAAAGGTCAAACAATTGGAAATCAACTCCAGTAGTTTACATACAAATAAATAATTTGACCATTGATTTCATGTCTTTGCGGTTTCCAGAGTGGCATATTACATTTACTTAATTTACCCAGAAATAACACAGAAAAAGATAATATTCTTTTTCCTCCTTTCCTTACCTTCCCCAATACGTCGAGTCCCCAAGAACCGCCAGAAGCATTTTCTTTGAATGAACTCAATGAGGTTTTTTTATTTATTCTTTTTTTCGTCAAATCTTCTTTAATAGTCCTTTCATTTATTTCTTAATTTTCTTTTTCTTGTTTTTCTTTCCTTGTCTCTCAACACCGTTCTTCAGAACTTGTCAGAAGCCTCCCATACTGTTCGTTCCTGTCAATTAAATTTTCTATGTTCAATATTTCCTTCAGAATCCCTCGCTCCCAACCCCCGCGTGGCACGTTCTGTGAGGGAATGGGCGTTGTTATACCTATCTGAGGGGCAGAGGTCGCAATTGGGACGGTCATGCCTGCCTATCATCAACAGGAAATCATTAAAATCTCCGTGCCCCGTAAGCAACTGAGTGAGGTAGGAGCTGAGAGCCCCGTCTGACCTTCCTGTCCAATTTTCCAGGTTTTTGACGATTCCAGCTAACACTGCAATTGTCTTGCAACCCATTACTGTTCTTACAGCCATTTGTTTCTGAACATTTGTCTGTGATCGTTTTTAGTTTTTTATTTTTTGGCTACCTGATCCGCCCAAATAGAAACCCCGGGGGTATACTGTTCAGGAGGGATCCGGTTGTAAAGGGTTCTGCACTTCAAAAGTCCGCTAAGCATTCTGGATTTTTTAAGAATATTTGCTGAGATGTGTTTGAAGTCTGGTAGGAAGGAATATCTATGTATCTATTGTAAGTCCTAGGTATTTGATGGTTAGTTCCAGTTTTGCATTGTGGGTGCGATATGGATTCTCCTATTTTCTATTTTTATTTGTTTGGTGCGAGTGGAAGGAATACAGTGAACCTCTTTAGGTTCCTTTCAACTAAAATACTGAGAAAAGTGTTGGACATGCATCTGTAAGAGAACTAAAAAAAACACAATTGGTAAAAAGCCAGTTGCAGGAAACAGCAAGTTTTCCATCTTTTCAAGATTCTTTCGCGGCATCCAATTGAAAGAAACCAAATTTAATCGATCAATGACATCTGAGTAATTTTTCATTTCTTTAAAAAAGACTAAAAAAAAAATAAATAAGACGTCTTCATTCTAATATTTTATCAATCAGAATTTCTCGTCGGTGTTTAAAATTCCAATTTTTATTTTTCACTAAAGCCACATTCAAATAAGTACACATAAATGGAATAAAACATTACAAATTTAATATTTTAAGATGTAATAATTTTTTGTTGGAATTGAAATAAATTTCCCGTTGTTGCATTTCCCAAACTTTACAGTGTGGTAATTTACCAGAACACATGGAGTCTTAGTGGAACTTGCAAGTAACTAAACGAGGAAAATTGAACAAATTGTAAAGGAAGAATATGACAAGAAATGGTTCTAATCCAATTTAATAATTTTAAGATGTTTCTTTGCCTAAAAATCGAAGTTAAAAATGTTAAAGATTATGGTCGATGAAAAAAGACAAAAAAAATGAAAACTAAAGCATTCGGTGGTCTTGCGACGACGCGTAATGTTGAACTACTAAATTTTTTTGTCAATATATATTCTTTTGCATTTTCTTGACATTAGACTTTTTGGCTTTCATTTTTTTTAGTCGTCTCGTTTAAAAGTACAGAAGTAAACAAATAGCTCAGACGTCAGTCGTGGTGTCTCACAGTTCAGTCCTTTTCTTAACTTGACTACATACAAAGAGAATACATTCGGAGTCATCTAGAAACGACAAAAGAAAATGGTGAACCTCTAGTAACCCTACTCTCATTACTAACCAAGTTAAATGTCAATAGGTACTGTTATTACATCCTCCCCCAGTGCAATGATTGTGCCACACATATATTGTGAAAATTCATAAAGAATCATCGGTTTGTCGTATCCATGAACTTGTACAATATATTAGTATGCTTACAAATTTAGTCATTTTCAACCGTCTTATTCTCTTATTAATTGTTTAAATATTGCGTAAAATATTCCAAAGTGTTTCTCATTGTCTTGTTTTTTGCGACAACCAACTTTGCTCAAATCTTTGTTACTCATGTGAATTTTTCATGTAGAACCTCTGAATATTCTTCTCGAACTTGGACTTACAAGGCAATCATTTCTTTTGTCTAAATTTTCCTGCTACACACATATCCTCCTTATGAAGTGATAAATCTCAGGGGTATTTGTTAACAAGTACTTTCTGCTATTCCTTCAGAACACTGCGGTCGTAGTTTTCGGGTGGCCGAATACCTTTGAACTAGAAATCATTCAAATTTATATTACCTTTCTGTGGTTGTCGGTTTGGTCCTTATAAAATTGGAATCATTTTCCTGTTTGAATTTTCGACATGAAATATGGTTTCTAAGTGCTCGGGGTCATTGACTCCTTGACTTTAGTTTTGCACAACCTTGAGTACTCGTCAATAGGGAGTTGTTCTAAATTTTAGGAAACAATATTATGGGACAACAAAAACAACATTCCTGTCCGTCTCAAGTGATGTTTGAATAGAAAAGACTAACAAAATCAGAAAACGATAAAGAAATGTGTCAGAGCTTAATATGTCTCAAGGCATGCCGTTGAAAATATATTTCTTGCTGTTTACCGCTTAGACAGAGTACAAGGCCTCAACCTTCGCACCATTTACCCAAGAGAAACTATGTTCTATTTGCGAAAAATAAGTAGAGGAGTAATGTATGTAAGGTCATGATTCGTGACAAATGGATTTTGCAACACGAGACGTTTCCATCCGAAATTCTGTCGTACTCTCTTGAACTCTGTTAAATTCTCAAATGAACATTCCAATCTAACTGTTAGGAAGTTTAATGGAAAACAACGCTAATAAGTATTTTTTGGTCATATTAACATCACTTCCACTCTACACTTTTTATGATTTTCTCTCCATCACGGTGAGATATTCTCCAAATAAAAATGCTAAGGTTTAAAATAAAACATTTTCGTAAGTTATCGCTTCTGGAAACCAAATTTTTTCGTTCTAAAGAGAAAAGGGCACTAGAAAAACAGGTCCTGGCCAAAGTATTTTTTTTTTGGACTTGTTAACTGTCGCTGCAAATGGTTGCCAAGAAAATGAGGTAGAGGAGAGGCAAACTGTAGAAGGTCGACACCAAAGGCCAAACGACTCAAAGCGCAGAGACAAAGGAAAATATTTATTTTATTTCCAAGTATCCAACCAATTCGGAGAGCCTTTTTCGTTACCTCAAAGGGTTACTTAAATAAACCGTAACCGTATGGCAACATGGCAATTCAAAACTTAATTTAACAACTGAAATAAAAATGGGAGGAGAAACGGTTAAGTTATACTTCTCCTTGGGTGCTTACCGACAAAAACTAATATATAATACAAGTAGTGATCATTTCCGCAGTGGATTCTTTCTAACTTTTTGACTTTTTTTGGCATGAATCAAAAGGTCCAAGTTGACCGAAATTCATCGAATTTGATTTTAATTAAAACAGCAAATGTAAGATTTTCTTGAATAAACTGCAGAGAAAATAAAGTTTCCAGTGATTAGCCACACCACAACGAATGCAGTGACTATTGTGTATTATTAGTAACGCAGAACTCGAACTATTAGATGAATACCTTTGGACAAATTTGAATTATTTATTTCATACGACAACAGTGTGAATGGCATTTCATTTCCAAACATTGATGAACATTTTGTTTTATTTTAGTTAATTGTTGGATGGTGGCGGGGGAATCCGGTTATTTGTGTCAGAATGTTGAATTTTCTACTAGGTTAACAATCTGGACACGCATATTTTGCGTATTCATTCTTAAATATATATAAATGAAAAATATTCTATTTATCTTATAATTACATTTTAAATCTCTCACAAGGGGTAAAGCACAAATACAAATTCGAATTAATATTCAGTTTAACTTCGCAGAACCGCAGTGTGGTGGGATATATATTAATCTATGTAAATAAAATAAATAGAATTTTCCTTCATGTTTTCTACTATTTGAATTGATACTTTTTACACTTGCCCCCTTCACTCTACCTTATTTTAAATTATTATTAATTTGAATTAAGAATATTTTTTTATAAAATTATTTGTATTTAACCAGAATTAAACAAGAAACAAAAAAAGAACAAGTTGGAAATTATTTGGAAACTATATTTCACATTTCGCCAACTCTTTATCAAAACAAGCGGTGGAAATTTAGGGCGAGTCGGACTTTATGAATTTAAATTTCGAGATTAAACGACGTGACATGACATATGCAAGGATTTTTGGCTTTACGACGAAGGAAAAAGCAAAATGGTGAAAAGAGAAAATAACATAGAAAACGAGGGGCACAGAGCACACAAACCGAGTAAAAGTGGTGATTGTGCAGTTTGTGATTCTTTTGGCATTTAAAAGAGCGGTATTTGTATTTTAACTTTGTTTTCATTTCAAACCCTGAGAGCACACGTCAACTCGAAAGATTCAATTGCAGTGAGTGTAGTAAACTATGTCTAAACTATCTAATAATTGTACTTTTCCGTCTCTTCGATAACATCATTAGCTTACATACTAACTTTTTAATTTGTTGGTAAATTTCAAGAGATTTTTTTAACATGAAGAATAACCAGGATGGTTTTCAGTGGAAAAAAGGAGTTCCAGAGAGAACAATAGCGAGTTTTCGGCATTATTTGGGTTCAAATGCTTTTTCATTTTAGCTAACAAAGCAGAGTCCGCTTGCCTCGGTGTCCCCAAGTACAATAAAAAGGCAAGAAATTTATGTTCCCAGGTATGAACCTTTTTGTTTTTGCAAAATGCAATGGTTTGTATTCAGTTTCGTCCCTGACAGCTCATAAAATTTATTTTCGAAACGTTTCTTTAATTTTGTTACGTAGCATTCATCTCTGTTTTTGGGGTCTAATTTCTGTAGAATGTGATATGAGAATATCTGACCTTCCTTTTATGAAAAATTATGAAAAAATTTCGAGATTTTATTTAACCAAACAAATTTTGTACAAAGATGTGTTTTTTCTTGGACTCTAGAACATTATTTCCAGGAACCAAATAAAACTATTGTAGCACTCTTTAACACTCTCTTCATGTTCAAATGAGCACTGCAGTTTGTACAGAGACAACTAATGGACTATAATTGAGATCTCTCTCTCGTGCATTATACTAATCCATACAAAGCATAGGACTGCATCAATAGCCTCAATTTTCAACAAGCATCACATTGTAAAATTCAAAATATTGATATTTTAATTGATATTTACTTTTATTCCCTTATTTATTCTAATTTATTATTCAGTCTATTTTTATTCGCTCTTTCAAATCAATTGCTTGTTGTTGTTTGCTTCTCAGGGTGACTCTGACTCAGACTGAGACATTACACAAAATTGGAAACATACCTCTCCTTTACAGGCCATTCATTTAGAAAAATTAACGACATCAATAAAAAATAACACTTACACTATTTTTACACAATAAACACTCGTATACTGATTCCTTTTTGCACGTCCAAGGCGACACAATTTTGGTGAGGGTGAAGTTTATGCTGTACCCTGTAACTATTCTGTAAGAGACAGTCGTTTTAATTCCTGGGAAGACTTTTTATCCTGACTTCCCAATTATTTTTATTGACAATTCTCTGTTTTCTTACTTCTACAATATTTACTTTATATACATATGGTTTTTGTGTTTGCCATTTTATTATTGTATTCACTTCTTTTAAGATTTTAGATTAATTTACAAATAGTGACTTATAAAGGAATTCGAAGGACGTGCCTTTACTTAAGTTGCGCGGAAGGACACTGTACTTCTTAAACTTCTTTTAACACTTCGGTGCTAATTTAATAATATAATTTTATAATCAAATGAAAATTCCTCTCTAATTGTGAAACTAACGATTTCCAATAAATATTTCTGTTTTCAAGATCGTTATTAAAAAGTTTAGGGGCAACTGTGGAAATCTAAATAGTGTGTTTGTATCTCTGAGAGGGGATTTTGTTTTTTCTCACCAACTTCTCAGTGTTAAATGGAATATCCAATTTTACCGTTAAATACGTCACTAGAACATGTATCAATATACATTTAAACATTCCTGTATTAATAAGATCATATTCATCCTTAAAATTAATGCTTTGTTTCTAAACAACTAAATATAAAAATATAAATAATTCTAATTCAGAGAAGAATGTCAACGTATTACGTCTTTTGTCATGTAACAGTCTACATTCACCATTCTGTCTCGGTTTTCGCTAAAAATTCTAAACTCGACAATGACCAACTCTTTAAAACAGAGGATTTATCCAACCTACAAAGCAGTTGTCTTTTGCTCTAATAATATTTTCTACAACTGCAATTCAAAACAGTAAAAATAGAAACAATAAAGTCTACAAAAGTTCTACAACAGACTAACTTTCAGTTAATCACCTTTGATTATTGTTGTATTCACAGATTGTCATTACCAATGCTCAATTGATGAACCAAAAAACGAAATTTTAATTAGGTTTAACACTAACTCTTCGGCCGTTGTTGTACGTTACTGCAGCAGCCTGACAACACTACTATTAATAAACAAAAAATTTGCAATACTTTTGATTATATGTCCTAGAGTTCTGTTGAATTTCCTACTTTGTCCAAATTGATTTTCATGCGTAATTTATAGTTGTTGAGGATAGTCGAGGGATTCTACAAACAGGGGCTTGCTCATTCGTCACACCGTCTCAGAGCAACTACAGTCAGCAGGACAACAACAAAAGGAGAAGTAAAATGGTTTGTCGCGCCATTGCACTTGACGCCAGAGAAGTTATAGAGTAACTCAAAAATTTAAATCGTTTAAGGGATGGAAATGAATTTACTTTGCCGGTTCTCAAACTCATTTATAGAGGTCATGTGACAGACCTTTCATTAATCTTTCACGGGTAAAAGGAAAGGTAAAGTACACACAACATAGCAGCCATACAACCAAGGAGGTTTTTTTTTTTTAAATGAAATGGCAAGCATTTAAATCCCGGACTGTTAACTTTTTCCTTTTCGTTGAATACTAATAATCGTTGTGAATAGTTTATATATTTTTTCTAATTGTTTTAAGGGGCATTCTGTTTACACGTTTTCATTACGTGTTTTTGTTTGACTTTCCGTTGTTGAACGTAGGACCTCCTATTCAATTTTTTCCGTATTTCCACTGGGATGTACTTGATTTATTCGGAAAATTAATTGATAATTTAAATGTATAATAAAGTTTTATATGCAGTTTTGAGTTTCCCTTTAGCTCTGATGAGAGTGGTAAGTTTGCTTTCCTTAGTGAATAATTCGACTAAGTAGTTTCCACACATTTATTTGGTGCAACATTTATTTCTCAAGCTCCTCCTTATAATAAGGACTTACTCTTTTACCAATAGTACATAGCCAAAAAATAAAAAGTTTTTATTTGACAATGAATTATAAATTTATCGTACAATTTACGGCACAAAAAGATAAGACCAATAATAATTGCATTAAGATACTGTACTTTTTTAGGAATGTTTCAGGTACTAAAGCTAAATCTATAAAGTCGATGAGAGTAGTGCTTTTATGAATTCTGCTTGAGAAGAGGTTAGACAGAAAGAAAACCTTACTTTAAAGTTGCTAAATTGAAATTTTAAAAGTTCATTCTGTTAAAATAAAGCAATGCAAGATAAAATTGTACAGGAGAGCTTCTTAAGCTCCTAAGAAGTCTCGGATGTTAAGCAGACTACTCCCAAACCCGTTCAAGATTGATGAGCAGGACCCTGTACTAGTCTAGTACTCCTAAATAGTACTCTTTACAGAGCTCCTCTCTGGGCAGAAAAAGAACAAAAAACCTAAAAATATTGCAGCAAGAGAATTAACATTAAGACATATCAGAGTATACAAAAATCAATTCTGTTGAGTTCGCAAGAGCACTCTCAGGACATCCAAGCAGGAAATAAATCCGATCAATAAGAAAAGAACGACCAACGGCATAAGTCTGTGGAACACCCACCTAGACCTGAATAAAAGAAAGAAACCAATAGTGAACGATACCTGCCGGAACCTGGACAAATGAACCCGAAGACCACACGGAGAACTAACGTCCTACATGGCGCGGGGAGTTTAATGACTTCCTACACAAAATAGACAAATACGACCACCCCAACTGTGACTACTGCCCCTCAGACAAAGACAACTGGACCCACACCCTGACGGAGTGCCCCGTACATGGCAACAAGAAAGAAAGGACTTTGAGGCCGCTGTAGAGTCACTCAACAGCAAACATATCGTAGCTAAAATTGCCATCGTGCCAATGCTTTTGACAGATGCTGTGCAGCAGTCCTAACTAAGACGAAAAAAATAAAATAAAAAAAACACCGCTCAGAGACAAAATCCCAAGCAAATTCAAAAGTGAAGTCTCTGGCGGTTCTTGAATGTGCTTAATCAGGGAACAACAAAGGAAAAGGGGAAAAAACCTAAAGGTATACTTGCAGGCTGTGTTTACTGTCGCGCGCGCGCACACACAAACAATTTAATTGTTTGCAATGTTTACTCTTTCCACTGATTTGGTGTTTTTCCTTTTGTCACCGGTTTTATTTTTATGTCACCATGAGAAAATTCAGATGGTTAAATAATTTATGAGTGGGAATTTTCTTTGTATTTACAATGACTGTGAAAATTGTATGACGATAAGAAACAAAATTGACAATGAGAAATTAACCGGGCTAATATTTACTTGCCACCGGAGAACAGAATTCAAGCAAGGATCTCATTGTAAAGCTCTTGTTTAACGTTAACGGCAGTGGAGGTCTTAGAGGAAAACAAATGAAAAATATAAAATAAGCAAAAGGAAAATAATTTAGTAGTGGTGTATGTTTAAGAAGGGAGACAGAAAACATGGTGAAAATCGCGGAGATGTGACACAGAGAAAAAATTCTTGTGATCAAACAGGTAGATTCCACGCAGAAAGAAACCTGACACAAGTAACATCTGTTTATAAAAATGGAAATATTGAGAGAAATTAAAACAACTAATATCACTAATGTGAAATATCCTAAAAAGTTCCTAAAGTTCAACTGACTTCCTTAGGTCATCCATCCAAATAGAGAAATTAGTAAAACTGTAAAATCGTTTACAACGTCAGAAACCTGACTGAAGCCACAGAAAATCAAAGTATCTACTCCCGTGACTGTGGCCTTGTTTATTAACCTCGCTATTGTCATCATCAATCACATGATTATTAGATTTTGTTTTTATCATTAATATTTCCAATTGATTAATTTGATTTCAACTTCGTTACACTAAATGTAGCACCTCTACCATGGCATGTCCTTCTGGCTTTCTATTTTCCATCCATTTCATTTTCTTTCTCTTAGGTAGCTCTAGTGTTTAACACACCAACGCCAAGCTGGATAAAAATGCACAAAAGGGTAAAAATCATCACTCTTTTTGGGATATTTAATTAAAAACACGGTATGAACTTTTGGAAATATTCAATTCAAGAAAGCGTTATATGTTATGAGAGGTATTATCACATTTAAGTTATTAATGCCGTTGAATAACGTGACAGATTTGTGTACTTCGTACTTTGTCGTTAAAAAATACATCTCCATCATGAAGTCAAATGATCTTTGATGAATTATCCTCTACGAAAATAATTGAAACGATCTAAATATTAGAACTATTTTATATAGATAGAAATATAAATTTGTTCTGCCAATTGAATCAATAAAGAACTAAAAATTTTGATCAATATGGTAAATAAGTGAACATTTTAATTTTCAAGAAGTGATAAAATGGGAGGACAGTATCAAAGGCAAGTTAACATTTGATTTCTTTCCATCGATAGAGAAAATTTAAATTAAATTTTAAATTAATGCGGCTTGAATACTTCATTTGTCAAATTCTATTGGGACACAGAAATTTTAAGAGAGGAGTTTATTTTATTTAAAAGTAAAATAGTAGACTACGAAAATTGTACAGAATGTGATTTTGGCCTAAAATATTCCGTACACCATGTTCTATTTGTTTGTAATCGATGGAATGAAGATAGTAAAAATTACAAAATAAACATAGCTTTTAAAAATTTACTAAACAAAAGTAAAAATGAAAAAAGCAATTTCTTTGAGCGTGTAACCCACATAATATCACTTAAAAGTAAAAATTTAAATTAATAATTTTCTATGCCAAGAATCAACATCTATAAGTTGTGTATCTAAATATATGTATCACAAATTAATATGAGTTTTATTTTTTTAACTTAACTAATACCAATAGATCAATGACAATAACCCAATTGACCCACTACTAGAGGTCCATTTATATTGTATAACTTTTTTATTTTAAATTCATACATATATTAGAACTAAAGTACGCATATTTAGAATAAATTAATTATTTATGTGACATTCTACTTAAGTGTTCCTAATATTCATATTAATAAAAAACAATGCAGAAGCAATGAAATTACTTTAAGGTGAAGAGAAAAAAAAATAGAAAATGAGCAAGACTTAGCTGATTCACAAATCCGATATCCGGAAAATTACAATATACAGAACTAGTATTTGTTTCTCAGGAGAATATCGCGTACGTCTGACAGCTCATTTTTATTAGAAGTTTTATTATTCCCGAACTGGGACACCTTCAAAGGGGCGAACAATTGTTGGAGATGTAAAATACAGAAGAAAGAAAGAGCATGTAATAAATAATGTAGAGAAAACGGGAAAGTAATTTTTCCTTTAGTAGTTTCTTCTATTCTGAAATTCCAAATTTGCATAAAATGACAAAAAAGCTTCCGGGAAGTGAAAAAGAATAATAAAAATAATGAATTAAAATAGAACAAATGTACATTAAAAATATTAATATTGAAGAGCATGATCACGTAATGGAAACTGGCACTTGGCTAATGAAAACCAAAATGAAAAGAAAAACCCAAGAGATTCTGATCTGTCTGGTATCATAAAACGTATGAAACTTTCCAATTCATCAGAAAGGTAAAGCAACAGGTAAGAAGCCAGGTATGTTGCTTCTCACTGTTTTCATTTCATCTTTTCAATACAAGTCAGGCTTTCTAAACAAAAATTTTGTTTTAATGTTTCCATTTCCATTTTATATTTCATGTGTGTGTGTGTGTGTGTACAAGGGTGAATTCGGTTCAATGGAAAATCCCGGACACAGTCATTCTAAGCGGATTTGTTTCAATCGGTAATGTCACTCAATGTGATTGTCACCTTTTTTTTGCACCCAGGAAAAATGCCCACGCAGAAGGGACTCCGTTGGGACGGAATGTCTAGTACTGTGGGACTCGAACCCACCCACTAAAAAACCTAGGGAGATCACCTTGCTATTCGAAGAGAATGTGATTGCCACCCGGGAAAAAACTTTTTTTCTTCGCCTTTCCGACTCTTTTTTGTGAATTTCAAAAAAAAAAAACTTTAACGTGTTGTCGTCATATCCTGCGTCCCACCTTACCTATCACTTATATTATACTTTATTTTTACTTGAAATGATTCTGTTCTATCACACCCAAAAAGTATTATTTTTTGTCTTCATGTTTTTTACGCGGTCTCACTCAGCTTCCTAGACGACTGAAATTTTCAATTCTAAATACAACGCAACTCTAGCACTCATTATTTTTAATTATGTTTTAGTTCACTGCTAAATTTATTTAGTGCAACCTGTGTTTATTCCTTTCCTGGTTATTTCAATGTGAAGTTTCAAGTTCCCAATTTGTTTCACTCAGTTTTATTTCTCACGGTCTCTCATGTTTTATACAAACTTTCTTACTCTCGACTTAACACATTAATTTCACCATTGGTTTTACTACTCCAAACACGTTTACTCAATTATAGGAATTATATGAAAATTATTTTAATACTTCCTAGTCCACGTCATCGATTCTCTCTCCTCTCGAATGAAATTTGATTTTCGATATCTCGTGTTACCAACAGGATTGTGCCGGATGTTTCTCGTATCAAAGCGATTATTTATCAAAATTTAATGCATGAAAATCATAGCGGTGGTCAACCCGCCTTACAATTTCCTGTTGGATACCTTGAGAACTTTCCTGTGTTTCTAGTTTCTTTGAGCATGTGAAGTGAATGAGAGAATGAATAGAATCATTAATATACAACATGAATGAGGTAGTATCGTTACACTACTACTTTTTTAGTAAGCGGAGAAAAGAGAATAATTTCACTGGTCACGGCATCAGTACCCATAGTACCATTAGATTGGAACTATGAGAAGCGTAAGACTGCCCAACGGAAACTAAGGCTTCCTTTTAAAAAGTTCACGTTGCTTGATTTTTCCTGCCTCCAATTTTCCATCACCTGAGTAAATCACTAGAGGAATACATAAGAACATCATTTTCACTTTGATCTGATATTTTAGGATCAACAGACGACTCGACGTGATGGAGAAAATATGACGAGTCGCATAAAGCAGGAATTAACAGTTTGAACTTCGATATTTTCTTATCTCCCAGCTTCTTTCTACATATCATTAACTCAGTTATTTCCAATCATCATCAGATGTTTTTTTTATATTTTATCGATCTGATCATGAGATGGTTTAATAAAAACGCAGCGTAATTATTAATCAATAAAAATGAGAGAAAACGAAGGACATAAAGACGAACTTGTCCTCCCTTCAAAATCGAATCGAAATTGGAAGTCAATAAGAAAGAACAGGATGAATATCCTCCTGTTGAATTTTCATTATATTTAATCTAATAGAAGAAGACGACGATTTTGTTTTAAATATTAGAAATTGCTTACTCAGTGTGGCCGCTTACCAAATTTTAAACATTATTTTTTTTTAAATTGAAGTGATAGATTGAATAGAAACTCTAACAGGCCACAGACCTCGTGTCAGACTTATAAAGCTTAGTTATTCACATAATATAACAGTAGTTCTTAGGTCAATGATTAATTAAAATTTGCTATTTTTCATAAGATACATTTCCTTAGCAAAGTATTTTCAGTTTTTGAAAAATGTGTATCACGATTCTTGCAAATGTCTCCGTCTATGTCACCAAGCGCGATCATGAAGTCATGGTGTTTATGATCAACATCATCAACTTCTTGGTCTTGGCACATATAAATATAAACAATATATAGACATTTCATTAAGTAATAATTTAACGACATTGGTAGTGACATGCGGGTTTTGCGTTTTCGCCGCATAATCGCCTTTTCACATTCGTTTTCTTTATTTTTAGTTAACTATTGTGTACTCGATTTTTTCTCATTTTTCAGTTATAGTTTACCACGTTCGAAATTCTTACTGAAATTTTGTTTATTTCTGCTATTTCGAATTATTGTTTATTTCTGCACGTTCATTTCAAACATTTTTATTATTTTTATTGTGCACACAGTCAATTGTGAATTAACCCAACGATAATGACAACTATAATAATCAGTATTTGGGCACCTGCATCATTTTCTGGTTCACTATAAAACTTTATCAGATTTCTTCATATGTA
This sequence comes from Polyplax serrata, assembly GCA_037055365.1. Classification (NCBI taxonomy): domain Eukaryota; kingdom Metazoa; phylum Arthropoda; class Insecta; order Psocodea; family Polyplacidae; genus Polyplax; species Polyplax serrata. The sequence goes on from JAWJWE010000004.1 coordinate 396,238, forward strand.
ATTTTACTCAAAATTTCTTTAGGGGTACAATTTTGTTGTTTTCATGTCAAAATCATTCTCCATTATTATTATTATTATTATTATTATTATTTTACTAAAATTCCCAACTTTTCCCTTTGATCTGTAATTTACGTCTTAATCATAGACTGACACCTTGGCATAAAACATCTAAACAGAGATGAAAAAACTAACGTGAAAAGAGTAATTTCGATAATTCCAGGACGTAATATCTTGTTATGGTCAGTCATTTTGTTTGTATTGCTGTTGCAAATGTCAGGAATCCTCCGGCAAATTACGATACCTTCTGGAACTGAAAATGACTCGACCTCCTTCGTCACAACATACCAAAATTTGACTTTTGGAGTTTATTTGTTTGTGTCGGACACAGATATATGAGACCAATAATGAAAGACCAAATGGAAATAATTGAGTCGTTTATGTTTGCGACTTGTGATTGAAGAAATTAATACCTCAAAAAAAAAAATAAATGTAATCGATCAAAAATAGGGGTGGAACCCGAACAAGTAATTTCAATTCCATCCTGTTCCAGTTCTTCATTCGGGGAATTAGAAATGTTTCTTCAAGTCAAAATGTAATTCTTCATCAGGAATAGTAAATGACAGTCATTGTGGCTTAATCATATCAACGTTTTGTCAGAAGAAGCAAAGCAATCGTGGTCATTTGTTAAATGTAAAATTTTATTGATTTATTTAAATTAAACTTGCAATTAATGTATTGTTTTTCCACCTTTTTCATCTGATACATACATGTAAAAATCCGGAGTTAACAATTTAAAAAATTTTTGCTGCTAGAAAACGATTTATTAAATATTCTAATAAGTTGCAATGAACCAGCTAGACTGATGGCCTTATGGTATCCTCAGAATAATAAGACACACCCTTTTTTTTATTTCGGACTATGTTTTCGCAAAACTTTACTTACATGTTATATAATTTACCGTGTAAAATCCAAAAAATTGTGACGTTATGCTGCAATACACATTTTGTTAACCAGAGAATTGACTGTTTCTTGACTGTTTTGCATGTATGTTCTGCTTAAAACCTGTCACGCACTAAATTAAAATAGTCGCAAGTCCCTGTCTCAAGTTCCGAATGCCGAAATCTTTTGAAAGATAAATTTACAGGTTTTAGTAGTGATGGTAAAAGTCAGTTCAACAGTAGACTAATGTTATTCCTCGCCTAATTAAATTAAGTCTTTATTAAATCGGGACTTACTTTATTAAATCCTTGCCAGACTTCACATCAGAGAGAGAGAGAGAGAGAGAGGGAGACGGAGGTGGAGATAGCATACAGATTTCATTTTAGTAATGAGTTAATTTACAGGAAAAATTTAACACACTGGGGAAAAACAACGGAACTTTGCCTCATTATTTTGAAATTGTTAATATGAATTTATAGGGTGTATAGGCACGGCGATACATAAACACGAATAACGTGGGCGAGGCTGGGCAAGAGACATTGAATCTCAGATAGTCTCAGTCTCATTCTTACTCCAATATATAGTAAAATAGGGATAGAAAGAATGGTGGAAAACTTGCGACATTTCGAGAGACAGATACAAACAAGACTAAATAAAATTTAATAACAATTTCAATAAGATTTTGAAACTTATTATTAGGTCATATGGCCCCCAATATGGGGTACAAGAGAAAAACACAAGTTGTGATTTGACAACTTAGTGTCAAGTTATTCATAGTTCTTTGAAAATTTATAACAGCATATAAAATATGAGTTTAATGAATGTCATCGATGGCCCTATTGTCATACTGTCCAAAATGTATAGCTATGTAATAGCTATCCATAATGTATTGATGTAATAGTAATACATCATACATACACGACAACTCGCAGAAACGGTTTACGTCTTCTATTCAAACGGTTATCTATTAACAATCATTTTGGATCTGCTGACGCAGTTGTGTATCCTCTCACGCCTGACCACAACATATAATTAGGTGTACTCCAAAAGTGATAGACTAAAAGTCATTTTGATTTTTTTAGTCAAACTGCCCATTAAATTGAATCAAACGATTAAGTGTCACATTGCTTTGGGTGTCTTTTCAACGAAAATCGGTCCAAGTTAGCGAGCTTCAAAACAATTTTTTTTGCCTTTTGGTGCATGGTATGAAATGCCGGAACTTTTCATGTTCCGTTTCTTCTATTTTCGGTTGGTTCTGACAGGAAACATAAGCAACCAGACGTTTTCCATTTGGATGATTAACCAGAATGTTTTTATGTAGGCCGTACTTTGAACACAAAGAAAAATACAACTTGAAATTGTTTATATCACCGAATTTTCTGGTCATTTCCTGTTGCTGAAGCTAAGTACCAAAGGTAATAATATTAAAAAACCTAAAAATTTGAGTGATTTTGGCATTCAAATGGAACGGATCATGTAAAAAATTATTAAATTATGTACTTTGACAAGAAAAGGACATGCAGATATCACGGATAAAACGAAGAGACAAATTGAAAGATAAACATTAAAGAGTTCATAGTTTTTAATTATGAAGTGGCTAAGTAGAAAAATGTACTCTGTACACCTTCAAATTGAGACATACAACGTTCAAGAAACAATATATTAACAACAAATGTAAAACATGAATCAAGTACCCGTCTAGTCTCTTTTCAGTAATTTGAGTAATAGTTTCTTAGGTTTGACCTCGCTTTCTAAGGATCACTTTTTTCTTTTGATTCGTACGAAACGGCCCAGTCAAAAAGTATTCTTTTCCAAGAATCAATTTTTTGGACTCATTCTAATTATTTTTGAGGGACTGAATTCTCATTCCTATGAAATCACTGGTGAATCACATTGAGAGAACACTCTAAGTTCACAATTAGAAATAAAAAAATGTTTTTTAAAAAACTGTTTTTTTGCAGTAAACTCTTCCGTCTCATGACTCATCATCACCTTTTGAAGTTCCTCAACATCGCTTTACTCACGATTGAGGTGCCAATGGCATCACCTGTCATTAAAACATTAATTATTTAGATTGGATTATTTAATTGAAGTCCCGTAACACTGCAATGAAATTCTGCTCTTTATTTTTTTCCGTTTAACGTTTATCCGAATCAAACAAAATCTATTAATCTTCAATTTTAATTTCGCAACTGAAACTGAAGCAAAGCCAATCGAGCTTTGTCTCTATTTTTCTCTTATCACTCAAAACTTCATTCATTGTACTAATTCAGTTAAAACTTGAATTTATAAAAAATAAAAAATTTTATGTATTATGATATCGTATCCACTGTTCTTGGCCCATATTCAATATTTCTGAACACGTGCACAATGATAATTTATTGACGGAACAAATACTGATTAAGTACTGAATGTTATCCTAATTGTAATGAAATTGTCAATCGCACTAAAACAATTTGATAAAATTCTTCTTCTCAAAATTTACTACTGTCAAGTCGTAATCACTAAATACACTTCACTAATTGAGGTGGACGAATTTCTCAACTTTAGAAATTACCTGATGCATTTTATTTTATTTAAAAAAGGAGTTCACAACGCATTGCATTTCCAAAAATGTCGTTAAAGTCACTTTAATTAATTAATTGATTCATTTTTATTTTATACTTTATTGTAACGTACATTCTTGTTCAGGTATTTCACTTCGAGCTGACGTTCAACCAGTTTCATGTTAAAATTTTGCACATTTTATTCACTTTAAAATTAAAAACTAATTACTGCTAATTACAACTACGTTTTCACTTTTTTAATTTTACTTAAGGGAGTCCGGGAATTTAAATAGAATCGTGAAATAAATTGAGAGTCTTTGGCGAATTGACATCTTCATACCTTTTTTACTTGAACCGAACTTAATTTCATTTTTACCAAAATGTTGACAATGTCGCTTTGTGTTATTTTCTTGTTTCTCTTCTCTTGTGTTCTGTGAACTTGTTTATAAGCAAATGTGTCGAGATTGTTACCACTTAGTGATGTTACCAAAGGGCTTGATTGTAAACAATCACATGACCAAATCACCCACAATAAATAAGACATAATTGACACATGAGGGACGTATATTCTGAAGAAATATTTAAACTTTCTCCGTTACATTAGGTGTTTGTTAAGTTCCCCGTGAGGTCCCCGGGTCAGAATAGGACCAACCTATGCGGTGGGTGTCGTAAAAGGCGACTGATGTGTCAACGGAGGCAGGGGTGCAAGGATGTGGGGGTTCTTCCTTGTACTACTCCACGGATCGATCAGGGGGCAGGAGTTAGGGATCGGTTGCTGTCCAATAAACATGGATACATAAAATATTCCCCTTTTCCCTTCTATCTAATGTTAAATAATTCAAATATTCTTAGAGACGAAACAACTTTATTTACATCTTTCAATACAATGTTGAAATTTGTTGACCCACAGTAGTTGAAGAATAAACAAACATTAATTTACTTTTCCAAATGAAATGCTTAACTAATTTAAATTAAGTAATTCTTTTGTAACAAACTTACATGTAAAGAATAGTTGTGCAAGGTAGGTAAATTATTTTGCCACAGTGCCACTAGTAACACAAAACCAAGTAAAACAGTAATTAAAAAAGGAAAAGTAGAAGACATAAGGCAGAGAAATTGAATTAAAAATCCAACAGAGGCAAGACAGAGATGGAACCCGAGCTGTGTATTTTAACGTCATCTACCACCCAAATGCCATGTCGAAAAAATTTTCTGAAGTAAAACCCTTGCCAACACTACTCGTTGGCTTAGCTGAAATCAGTGAAGCAAAAGGTAGAATTGTAGAGTATGGAGAGAGAGAGAGCGGGCCAAACAGCGGGAGCCGTTTATAAGTAGAAAGGTTAGAAAGTTAGAAAGTAAGTAAAAAAGAATTTTTTGGCACCACGACAGTAGAGCAGATCTGAGATTAAGGGTTGCTTCTGGGCCCAAATAGATTCCCTCCCCTTAGGAAAGAGACAAATCGATCACAGGGGCTGGTTGACTGCCAGACAATCTTGTCTTACCGGCAATAAAAAACGTATGGGACATCGTTTTTAGACACGACCTTTCAAATTTTCTTCAAACTGGTTTTGATTCATTGCTTCTAACTTGTTATTTATTTAATAATTACATTATTTATGCTATAAAATCGATATCGATATCTAAATTTTAGTAATATTTGGTTAGCCACTACTCTGGTCTTCTCTTACACATATATAAATATATGTTAGCCCTAAGAATATGCGAGTTAGCATTTTAATATTTGGTTGTACTTGCTGTACGTCATTATGAAATCATTATGAAAATGATGATGCTCCTTGATTGCTTTATTTGTTCTCTCTTAATTACTATTAAAATACAATTAAAAATGTTTTGTTGCACAGCAAAGCTTAGAATGTTATTTATAAGTCTTGGTTATTTCTCCTAAGACAAAGTTTTCCTTCACCGATTCCCGTTGAATGCGAGCTTCCTTTTTTTATACTTGCTTATTGTTAAGAACTCCGTGAACCTATGGTTTAGGTCCACATAAAATACGCTGGATTTTGAACCTTTTATAACATATATATTGAAGAACTGATATTGCGTGTACAACAGATGTTGTATAACTAATGTTATACGAATGACCTATGTGAGTGACTTTGTATGACTGAATAACATTGAATTGCATTATTGAATTACACTGACACACTTCTTATTTTGCAAAGTCTCACATAATCGCGTCATTTCAAAGATTCAGGTCCGGCATGGGAAAAATATGAGACGACCGGTGGTCTCCGATAAGCGGACCTTTGTGATAAAGAGATGACGGGACACAACGAAGTCATAACACTTATTATTATTATGATCGCCACTGACCTAACTGTTGAATTTAGGTGTGATACGTTTTTAATTGACCGTTGCTATTGATCTTTGTCGGCTTCCCATATCGCTCATCGGTGAGCAAGAAAAGTAATTTCTACGGGTGACGTTTCCTTCCATTTCTCAATAGACGTAATATTTTTCACAGGTGTTGATTGACTCACAGTGTTCCCAGAATTCAGGTCTGATGGATACCAAATGACTCAAATAATACCGAAAGCAGGTAAATATGAATGATTTCCTTTTTCCTTGAAACTAGAGAACGGGTTGAACTCCTCTTGTATCAAAATTACAAACTCTCATCTCAGGGCTGTTATATATTAATATATGACATGAGTCCAAAGAAAGGAATAGCCTCGAAATTTGGCGAACGTTTTGGTAAAGACCGGCTTCGCTTTAACGGGCGTTCTACGTAAACATGGGTTCAACGGTGCGACATTTGTAACTTTTATCATCAGTTGTTTGTAATAAATATACAGGAAAGCAAGAAAAACCTTTCGCTCTTTTATTAAAGACATCAAGTAAACACCCGAACGGAACAAACATTGAACCTGTCAGAGTAAAACACATGAACTCGTAACTGAATGATGATTCAAGAAGAAGAACTTATAGTAAAGGTACTAAATGATTTACCATCAAAGGTATTTACAACAAAAATTATTATTACCTGTTTTCATTGCCGTTAACCAGAATTTTTTTGGTGGCCCGAAAATATAATAAAATGGATAGCACTTCATGCAAGAATAACAAAGTCCTTCCACCCGTATAACTTCTATACCATGGTTTTTACCTATGTTGAAATTGCATTACCTAAAACTTTCTTTAATATTTTACCCTTATCACTATTTTATTTTTAAGAGTAACGATAACCTCAATTGGTTTTTTCTCTACGAATAAAGGCAGGATACCCTTCTAGTCAGTCTTTGGGTTTTTTTTCTGTATTATGTGTAAACGATCTACACATTGCGGTAAACACAGAAGTTACAAACTTATTTTGGTAGGTATTCGATTGCAAATAACTGAATGAAGAAAAGTTCAGTGAGGACCGCGAAACTCAACACGAATGCCATAAAATGTACAAGAAAAGAAGTGTGCAAAATAATTGCACATGTTTTATTAACTTCAAATCTTAATGTTAAAACATTACTCGACAAACTTACTTGTATATAGTACATCAAACTAAAGCCTTATTTTCTCTATTTGGATACTATGAGTCCAAAACAAAATTTCCTTTTATCATAAGCCGACGTTTTCCAAAACAAATTAAATTTAAATTTTGTTCTTGGTGACCTTTGTATTTTTTATTTTCATTTCACTGAATTGTAAAAAATTTTGAATTTCATGAATTTCGAAAAAGATAGGATATCTTTCTTCGTATGAAAAGGCCTTGACTTTTTTGCTGGTTTCGAAAAGTACCTTAAATTTGAATCTTGTTAAAAATAGGTAGTATCTGCCAATCAGGAAGAGGAATACCGAAACACTTTTAAATAATAATAAAGCCAGAGAATAAATATCAAAGAATATATAAATAATGGGACGTTCCAGGACCTACTTAATTCAACTAAAAACCGACTCATTTGCAAGTTTAATATTTCCGTTTATTAAACCACAATTTGTATGTATTTATAAGAAAATTACAGTACAGAAGCGAATAAGCATGCTTCCCCAAAAAATATTGTTTATTTAGGGAACTTAATTGTGGCCGCTCATATTTCACTTTATATTAACCTGATGAGTTAATTCCACTAGCAACGTTTTTATTTAAAAAAGGGAGAGAATGGAGAATGAAGGCTCCCTCTTAAAGCATTAGTTTACATCTCTCGTTCTCTTTGTTTATTTACTTAATCGAAGGGTGTAACTTATCCTGACGGCTTGGAAATAAAAATAAGTTTCCAATTTCACCTTATGTTTTTAAGTGCAATGCCTGTTCTTGTGTTCTTATTTATATGTACTTCGACACAGTCTGTTCTGCATTTATGTACCTTAAGCTGTGTACACATTTTTATTTACAGTTGCAATATTATTTCAAATCTAATTACTTCCAGACGACACTAAAAGGCACATTTTTTTAAATTAATTTAGCTGGGTACTACACTCTGTTTTACTATTTAACAATATGTGTTATTCTGACATACGTATACATTGGTGTGTACAGTAATATATATGTTGTGATATACACATAATTTTTTTAAATAAATAAAGAAATAATTATCCGCATTATTGATAATTCAACCAAGAGCGATGACAGCCAAACAGACCACAAAGAGCAATTAAAATGTCTGCGTACTAAAATAGAAGGTGGGTGGATTACAAAATCGAGGAAGTGACCTGACCATGTAGAGTTCTATTGACCAGCCTGGATTGCGTTCAAAATAGCTATAACGTGTGCACCACCCTTTTCTAGACAAAAAATCAAACTTTCTCGTTCATCACTTTCCGTTTGAGAATTTGTGACTAATGTTCTTAGGTAGTTGCTTTAATCTTCCCTTAATAAAGCTTTATTCAATTTCCGGAAAAAACCAAGCGAACTAACTTATTTCTTTTTGTTAAACAAATTTGTCTCCTAATTCTTATTGTCAGAATTCTTCTGAGGGATGCTCACCTTGAAGAAACCCAAATGTCCCCAAAGTGGAATCCCTAAATTTTATTCCGCTTTTCCAACCTTCTAAATCCCATCACATTGTGGCAACTTAGCTTTAACGATAGAATTTTCAAATTCCGATTTTAATAAATTTTTGTGTATTTTGGTACCTAAATTAACAATGAATTGAACCAATCTTTCTGATTTGTTAAGCTTCTACTTTGAGGCAACCGCAACTACTGGGTTTCCATTGAATTCCGCCTAAAAATGTTTTGACCGTGACAAAAAAATTAAAACTGTAGAATCTTGCTATTATACGTGTGTACAATTCCATTATTTATTTTATTAGTGATAGCATTAGTATTATTTGTACTTTTTATTTTCTAATTATTATTTCCCCAAAGATTTATTCAAGGTAGAACGACAGCAAAAACTAATTTATTGCAATAAAATGTGGCATTTGCTTAAGTGTAATTCTTGCAGCCGATTTAATTTTCTGTTAATTGTCGGAAGTCAAATTAATTGAACTCAATTTAATAATCTTAGACAGGAAATATCCGTCTAATATTGTCGTAGGTTGACGCCTTTAGAATATCACTCATTAGGAAAATAATCATATATAGCAAAAAATATATATATGGATAAATTATTACATAATATTGCTTCAATAATATTAAAAATATTATATTACAAACACGTATTTTTGAGGTAAGGGAATTAGTCTTAGATGGTCGAAGGGTACATAGTCAATTTATTTTCAATATTAAAATGTTTCTTGGATCCTCCTGGGTTTCAAGTGACGTGAAATGTAACCTTTTTCATTAACAATCCCTACAAGGTGTTCGACACAAAATATACAAATCGGACAGCCGAGTTTTCTTCTGAACACTGAATTCAACATCTCTAAGGGTTCCGCGTTCAAATTTCTGGGTGTTACTCAAATTTTAGAGATTTCGCCTTTTTGTAGTCGAACTTGACATGAGTTATTGAAGTAATGGTAAATGTTCATTGAAGTCAAAATTCAAGTTATTGTTATTACGTCAAAATAGTTAAAATTTTCATCTCTTTATGTTTCGATTTAACAAATAATATATAACAATATTTATTCAAGTTTCAAATTATGGCAGGTGGAATGTGTCATGACTTGCCTTATTACTCGTAGATATAGTGGGTTACGGTAATTTTTAGGAAATAAGATCTGTAGCTCTCCAGGATAGATATTTTGAGGATTAAAATCGGTAAACAATTGATTAAAAGAAGGGACAATCAAATAGGAAGGTAAAAAACTGCTCAGCTTTTCTTAAGGATTGATTCTTGATTCTTAAGGAACTAGAAAAATAAAAATATTTGTTTTTTACTAAAAACGAGAACACTGAATTTAAATTAGAAAGTTTGGTTCTCGAGTTTCCAAAGTCCGAATTTGGTTTGTTTAAACCAAAATAATGCACTCTGTGTCTTGGGAATGTGATTGTTTCACAAAATAAAAAGACCAAGTTTGAGGTTTTTTTAATAAGTAACGGATACTAAATAAATAATAAACAAAATGAGAAATGAAAAACTTGGCTTGAAGCTGATCACTGCTGATCGAACTACGAACAATTACTTTAGTAATTCCAAGCAACTCAAAACAAGTTTTTTTAATTCTCAATTAACTCTTGATTGCATTAATACTATACATAAATCACAAACATATAAATTCAATTTATCTAATGCATTTAATACACCGAATTTAACTGTCTCCCATTAAAAATTTGAAATTATAGGATTGGTTGGTTGTCTCATTCTTTTCAAAACTTTCCCAAAAACAATTAAGTGTCTTGTGGCAAAAGTCTAATGCGGAGATTTGTTCTCACAAAAAAAAAGATTAATTTTGAAGATTTAGCTCAAGTATTTTGAAATCCTTACCAACTTCTGAGGTACCCTAAATTGTTCATAACAACGCAACGACCGCTTATTAAAATTAGAATAAACTTACCAAAGACTCCGAGTATCACATAAGTCAAAGATATTCTCAGTAGTAGTACTCCAGTCATTTCGGTTGGCAACTATTGACCATTCACCTTAAAAAGGTAGAGAATTTATATTTTAAAAAAATGCTGCTGAAAATGAAAGCCGCGAAAACTTTAGAATATCGAAAGGCTACCTAAAAGGATAACTTTTATTATATTTCACAACAAAAATAAGTATGAAATCAAAAACAAAAAATCACACCAAACGGGTCCCAAAGACTATTGCATAAATAATATCTTAGTCTCTTAATCGTAAATCGTCTTTTGGCGATATATGTACAAATTTATGATAGGAAATGGAGAAGAAGAAGACAATATGAAACACAATGCGTCACACACACACACACACACAAAAAAAATTTTTATGAAGAAAATTATCCCGAAGACGCGAATTCAAACGCACGATCAAACGTCTTCACTGGCATTAGATCAACATATAACTCGAGCGAATGGTTCGAAAATCATCGGTAAGAAGAAAACGAGAAATCATAGAGATCTTACGTTACATGCCTTAACAAAAAGAAAGGATACATCTATTACAATCGGGCCTTGTTATTTTTTATATTCGAATTCCACTTCGAAAATATTTAAAGAGAATAATGAGATGTTGCAACAGATAAAAACTACTACTTTTAACAAAATATTAATCTTTCTAAAATTTTTGACCGTTGCAAACTGTTTACTACTCTATGAGATTGTATATTTGCAACATCAAAACAAATTCTGTCATGCTTACGTTTCAAAATGGCCAACGAAGAAGAAAACATTTTAAATGTTTTGTTATCTCCAGGTAATACTCTTGTTTAGGCTGAGAATTCGGCCTCCAACTAATTATCGGCCATTTGTCACTAAACCGTATATTTTTACATTATCATTTTAACAAGTCAGTTTGTTTAATTTTATTTTAGAAACATATCTTGAAAATCCCAAAACCATCGATTATGTTACCCAACTGAATCAATTCTGTCTCGAGAAGCTCACCACAGAACCGGAGAAATTACAAGAAGAAAAAAATGAATTACTCAACAGGACCCAGGAACTCGCTTTTTCCAATTACAAGACATTCATTCAGAGGGCAGAATGCCTCAATCAAATTTATTTAAAGTTCAAGTCTGTTCAAGAAAATTTAAGCAAAATTTCAGAAGAGCTGCCACAATTCAATGAAGGATGTCAGAATCTGAGGAATGTTGCTTCGAGGATTGACATTCACAGGAAATTAAACCACTTAGTATCCTTCAAAAGCAGTGAATTATTAAAAGTACTAGAATTACCACAATTAATGGAAAAAAGTATTAGGAATGGGTACTTTGAGGAAGCTTTAGAATTGGCATCCTACATCAAATGGCTTGGAAAGAAACATGGTCATATACCCCTTGTTGAGGTATTTGGTACCCCTTGATAAGTAAAATTTAGGATGTAACCTGTTATTTGTTTAAAATAGTTTTACTTAATCAATTTTGATTTTTATAGAGTATCGTCAGTGACTCTGAAACATTGTGGCAAGTAATGCTAAACACATTGATTGCACAACTTAGGACTGACTTACAACTACCAAAATGTTTAGAAATTGTTGGTCTTATACGAAGAATGGAGGTTTTTTCGGATGCTGAGTTGAGATTAATATTTTTACAAGGAAGAGACACTTGGTTTCAGAATTTATTATCATCAATTTCAGTCAATGATGGTATGAGATATCATTTAATTTGCTTTGGTGTGAATAATATGTAATTCTTATATTTAAAACCATTATTTAATTTCCTTCAGGCAACCAATATATTTTCAAAATGATTGAACTTACCAGGGTACATTTATTTAATATCATAACACAGTACAGAGCAATATTTAGTGATGAGGGTAATGTTGTACCATCTACCCATGCTTCAAATGTTAATGAAACAGATATTTTCTACAGTTGGCTAAATCAAAAGGTTTGTATGATTTTTTTTATTATGTTACATGTTTTTATGCACCATTAATTTTTGATCCATGTTCATTTAATAGCATGGTTTGATTTAACAGTTTTGGTACCAATTTTATGCTTCTCAGATATCAAAGTTTCTGGCAGTATTTGATAATCCTGAAGTTATGAAAAGTATTTCGTCACTGGATTCTGTGATAGGACAATCTATGTATTTTGCACACTCCTTCAGTCGCGTGGGAGTCGATTTCCGTGGTTTACTTGCAGCTAAATTCATAAAAATCATTGAGCAAAATTTTGAACATGCTGTGTGGAAAGCAAACAAAAAATTCAAACAGGACATGGACAAATTTGTTATAAGCAAAGTGTCAATAGAGGACAAAATCAAGACAATGATGGATACCAAACCGGAACAACCACCTATGAGTCTGATAGAATTTAACCCCTTGGCTGCATACCTGAATGGCATTTTATCGGCATTCAATGAAATTCGGTCGTGTGCAGCTCTCGCAACTGTTGATTTTGTCGCAAACCAGATTCAGGAATCATTGAAATTCTGTGCCAAAGTTATATTGACGTTTCACAAAATAGAGCAGCAAACGTTTGAGAAAATGGAAAAGGAAAAGTTCAAGCGATTTTGCGGAGGTTTTCAAATACTAGTCGCATACCTTCAAAAATGTATTCATTTAGTTTTTCCTTTGCAAGAAGTAGCCAGTCATATTGGGATACCGGTTCACCAACTACAAAAAGAAGGCATCACATATATAAATGAAACCGCTATTCTAGAACCTATTAATTATCTATTGCCTGTGGAAATAATGTCTGACATAAATGTAGAACCTGTATGATGAAATTTTCATTATGTGTAGGAAACCTTATTTTTTCAGGCTAAATTAGTCATTTGAACAGTACGGTTAAAGACGAATTACTAGGATCTAAGTCAAAGTTTTATTAACTTTGTTGTATTGTTGAGCATTTATAATAGGAAAGGATTATAGAAAGCTTCATAAACATTATCAAATTTTAATTTAATTTACTTGACCTTGGATATTTTCCTCCAAAAATTGGAGGCTTATTTATTTTTTTTTAAGGAACAAATTTCGCCTGTAAATTATGATTAAGTCTTGGGCGAAATGAAATGAGTAATGGACATTAGTAACTTTAACTTGGTGAAAATCAGCTTTATTCTGTCTGATGGATTTTATTTATTTACATTTATTTATTTATTTACTGTATCAAATCTTTGAACAATCATGTGTTCTAAAATTGAGTTATTTTGATTTGCAACAGACTCATCATCTCTTTGCTGATGTTCAGTTCTTCACCAATTGCTTCTCGTCCCTTTTCATTTCTCTCGCAGTATTCTACAATATACTTGAATGCCTCGTACGACCTTGTGGTGTTTTCAATTTGCTTCCTCTTGTCTTGGGTTATGTACTTGTAGCAGAGGCGACCTAAGTAGAAGTGTGCGATGAGAATGGGCCCAACTAAATCCTCCGGAAGCGTTTCTGGCAACTGCTCCTTCCTGAAAAATTAATTTAGTATATTTAGTAAAATTTACTAACATTTACATCAATTTGTTTTATTAATAATGCGTCAAAGTATTAACTTTTTGTCCTTAACGGAGTCGAGGAAGTTATTAAAATTCAAAGTGCTGCTTTCGGCTAGTCCGTTGATTTTCTTAAACACCTGCGGCGGTGGTACGTCTTTTGCATCTTTGACCTTTTCAAATTTTAACTGCATCAAGTCGTAGTATGTTTCGCCCAATTCGAACCAAAGCTGCCTGCAAACGTTCAAGTAGTACTTTGGATTCAGCTCTTTCAACACTACCTCCAAAATTTCAATTCTTTTTTTTAGCATTTTGCATTGTCGAATCTCGTCTTCCTCGAAGGCCATCAGGTGCCGCAAAAGCTGACTGTGATCCTGAACAATTTGTACATGATCAGACGCCCTATTTTCCAAAGAGTAGTACTCCTTCGCGCTGTTCAGATGTTTCTGTGTGAACAAAAAAACTTGCCGGGCATCCTCGAAAAGTAACACAGGAGTGTCCGTGATTTTATTTTCGTACTCCACCAAGTTCAAACTATCAAACCATAATTTTTCCAAATCACCATTTTTCTCAGGATTTGGTGGCTCTGAAGGCTCGCTCAGACTATTTTTCGAATGTTCTAAAAGAAAAATACCATATTTTGCCCAACATCGGGACACATCCGATGATCGATGCCGAAGCTCTTCTTTCTTTGCGTCAATTTCTTCCTGTGTCCCTGCCATGCCTTTCAGGGAGTCCTCGTAAATATCGAGAACATAGGAGGCTGCGGCTAGGTGATGCCTGGCTTGCCTAAACAGAATTCTTTCCATGAAAAACTGCGATAATGTGGCCGAATTTAAAGCCCAATCGATCGAGTCATACTCATTGTAAACGAGCTGCCTTCGAAGTGTTTCATGGCAGTACACAGCTGACTTCAGTAAATCCTTTAAAACGCCATAAACTTGGGCTAAATAAAATTTCGTCAGAGTATGAACCATCTCCAGCTCTTTGTCCCCGTCCGAACTCTCCTCCTCGAAATGTTCGTGAAAGTGTTTAGGAACCTTTCCTAGATGTTTGAAATCTTTATATGTCGTTTCAGAGCCTTCCAACCAACTGCGAGCTTCGTTCGGTTGAGATCTCTGAGACCATAGAATTCCCAGTTGATTCCTCACATGTATAGAGACGAGTACAAAACGTGGATCTAAGTGGTCAACAATAAGGTCGAAACAATCCTTGAATTGTCTTTCACCTTCTGCGGGTTCTTCGGTATCAACACATATCAGGCCGACTTGGTAAATAATAACGGGAAGCATAGCCTTAAACGGTAGAATTTGTTCGTTGTCGTTGCTCATTCCATCTATTTTATTTACGATTATGTCCTTCATTTCCAGCAGGATAGCTTTGGCTTTGTACTTAGACCGGTAAGGTTCCTCTTCTGGATCTTTTTTGAAATCTTCTTCAAGTAATTTTCGTACCTTTGAGTACTTTTCCCTGAGATCCAAAATGACATCCATAATGTAACTGGAAAGATAGGTGCAAGTAATAAAGTTAAGAGCAAGACAATATATGTGGAGTAATAAAGATGGTAAACAAATTTGAAAACGTATATTTGCTTGCAGGGGATCATTGTATTAATATTTTAGTATAACCTTTGACTACCGTGAGACATTTTATTCAATTTCTTATTGTATTAAATTATATAAGTTATTTAACCTCACTACAAAAGTGGAAATCTCACTAAATAAAAATAGTTTCAGAATGGAAGGAAACTAATTCAGTATTTTTGTATTAATTGTTCAACGCAATAGTACCTCTTTTCATAATACAAAAAATTACCTTGGCCGAAGAATCGATATGTAATACTTAAATAAATAATGATTGTGTCACTTAGCTAAAAGTGGTGGTGCGCAGACCACTGGAATATAACTACAGTTTGTCTAATTAAATTCAAGTTCAGTTGTATTCTAAGGTTAGGTAAACTCAGCAGAGCCTTCTTAATGTTCAAAAAACATAAGAAGGTATCGCCATTAAGTACTCATTTATTGAAACTCAGTGTTGCAAAACAGAGTAGCAGTAATCGATGTACTAATACAACAGACCCTGATTGTCCTACAGTTGTTCATAGGATTGCCTAATGTAGGACATTTTCATCAAACATTGATTGTTGTAGCTCTTTGCTCTCGCCCAAGTACTCCCTCTCTCTCTGTCCTTGGCTATTGTACTCCTAATATTAGAGGTATATGTTCGAGTATAACTTCCTTGTTACGAAAGTTATAAAAATTTTGTTTTAACATTAGGTGATTCAAATGATACAGAAATTTAAATTTCACCTGATTTTAAAATCGCATTTATAGTATCTGCTGACGATGGGTTTTAGAGTCGTAGACTTTCACGACAAATAGTGCTACAATTTTAGACATTGAACGTCTACTTTTCTTATTGAACCTCGTTGTTACACATTCATGGAATCTTTAGATTGACCCCAACACTGAACATTACACACCTCATCTTAACCACTGACCTCTAACTGATTGACCAAATGCATGTACAGCTGGCAAAAAATTATTTGCTGTATATATCAGAGGAGCGAACGCAACAGTCGTCACTGACTTGGGAGTCAGGCACCGAAAAATCAATGAAAACGGACGCCTTGCCAAAATGCCGAATGAAAGTGAAACCATTTTTGGTCAAGGGTTTAGGACTACTTCAACGGTGCCAGACACAATAACCTTTTTTTCTTACAAAAAGAGAGTACAAAAGATTAGATTGAGTCTGAAAGATATCCTTACTTGTGTGACGGGTATTTTCTTCAGCCTGCTTGATACCTATTATTAGATATTTGTCAGTTTTGGCTGGGTATTCAATGTATGGCAAAACGGGCACTGATAATCGATACAGAATTAATGAATGACAAAAAAAGAATGACTGAATCTCTTGCACAATCCTGTACAGAAATATTGACAACTTGCCTAGAAACGACCTAGAGTGTCATCTCATGGCATCCAAGATATCAATGTAAGAAAACAATTGGTAAATTCATACAATCTGTGTATACTCATAAAAATTTTAGAAAACAATAAGACAAAAAATCAATATAATAAATCACTGTGAGAGCCAAATGTTTTTTTTGTTCGTTTGTTTTACTTCCCAAATTTCAGGGCGGTAGCACCTCACGAAAAAAGTTTGGCATTAGCAGTGGCCTGATACGAGTCAAACAGGTCGTGGGCTCCTGCGTCAGGCATGTCCCCATCGAACCCGGACCTGGAGTACCCTGTTTCGAAATCACCAAGTGCTCCATGACCCATCACCTCGCCGAAGCGATAAAGTCGTCTGTGAACATCAGCCACGGCATCCATTTTGTGAAATAAATAGTCAGAAATATTTGCATAGGCCTGTCCGGAAGTTCCTTTCGCGTCTTCAGTCTTCGATGGCTCTGGATGAGAAAGGTACAAACGACGAAGGTTCAACCCCATTAATTCCAAATGGATTTCGGCCAGTTCCCTGAAGAGTTCGATGCTGATGGCAAGGTAACACTGAGGCCGTACTTCTTTTAAAACGGTGCTTAGAGTTTCCAATGTGTCCGCCCGTCTCTTTTGTACGGAATATTGACTGGAAAATTGAAAAGGAAAAGCTGGACCGACAATAACATTGGATGTAACACCTTGGAGTAAATTCGTAGGGTGTACTAGTGAATGTTAGAACGTGATCTCAGAGGAGTAGTAAAAAGCGTGTGAGCTGATTAGTAAATGTGCGATAGAGGTAAGAAGAAATGGTAATATTTTTGAAACAATAAGTAGAACAAGTTGAGTGTGAATGTATAAGGGTTTCAAAATACTTAATAATGTTCAAAATTCTATTCTAAAGTAATGGTTGGGTTGAAACAAAATATAAAAAATTTCAAAAGAAAGGAGGATGATTGGTAGTTCGTCCGTTACTACTGAACTACTACAGACTCGTTGATTCCGAATCACAGATAAGACGGTCGGGTGTAACAGTTTTTAACACATGTCGTGATCTCGTCAAGTCTAAGGAAAAGGAAATTTTTAACTTACTTCTCAATATCATCTTCATAAAAAGCTAGGTACCGGTACAATTCACTCAGATCCAGGATTACGTTCACGTATTCCATGGGATGATCTTTGAGTGGATAAAAAAGTTTGGACTTTTTCAGCCAGGAATGTGTAAATAAAAATAGAGTTCTTGCAGACTGTACACTGTCAACGTAATTAGAAGACACGCAATTTTCAAAGCAATTTAAATCCAAATTTGGGAACCGGAAATTGAGCTCGTCCGTTTCCGGAAATTTTTTTCCTTCCGATTCTGCTTTTGTCTCCTCTGAATTGCCCCGTTGCGATGTCTGATCTGAATTGCGATCGTTCGTGTCATCCTCACATTGTGACATGTTAGGAAGATACGTATTTTCGAAAAGAACATCCAAACCGGTTGATCGAACACGAGTAGAATCCTTTTTGTCCGGATTTTCGGTTTTCCCTGTACAATTTTCTAAATCTTTCACAGTTGCTGACCCTAGAGTATTTTGAAGTCCTTCTCCTCGGGACTTTCTCTCTGAACCCTGCCAAACGCCGTTATCATTTTCTTCGGAACCATTGCAGCCGTAAATGAAATTGTCAAAGGGATTCGTCCATGTGTTATCTAGGTAAGTAGATGTGTCCCCATAGAAAGCGGACACCAATTTCATTTTGGAGGCATTAAACAGGAATAGGCCGTATCTAACCCAACATTTGGCAATGTCAGCATATCTGTGATTTAATTCATCCCATCTGGAACATTTCAGAAGTCAACAGTTACCCTATACCTAGAGCTGTGTTATGCTGTTGAGAAGTCTTGACCCAAAACATGGAATAAAAATAATAAAAACAAAATATTACAAAATGAATTAATACCTGATCTATACATACTTTGAAAGAACCAGATCTGTTGTTTCCAAAGTTTTCAGTGTATTTTCATATTGGCTTAAAACATAACATGCAGCTGCTAGATGATGTCTCGCCTGAGCAAATTTATTTCTAGTTAAAAAGAAGTAACCAAGGCGGGCTGTTTTCATTGCCCAAACTGTTGCATCACCTTCCCTCATGTCTAACTGTCGTTTAAGTACTTGGTGATGATATACAGCAAATTTGTCCAAATCTCCCTGTTTATTGTGGACAAATCCAAGCATTTGCAGATTATTTGTAACCAACTTTTCCAATTTCTCATTGATTTCTTTGTTTGGAGTCAACTCTGGTGTGCCTTTAAATAGGTCATCATTACTGTACAGTGGTAATGAACCAATATCACCACTTTCTTTAAGTTCCAAATACTTCCTTTCAGCCAGTTCAAGAAATTCTTGTGCTTTGCCCAATTCACCACATTTTGTTAACAAATAACAGTAATGATTCAATACTCTTAACCCAAGAAATGTAATTTCTGAAACTAAAATTGAGTCTTTCAAAAAATCAATACATGTCTTTAATACATCTTGGGCTAGCTCTGTCTGATTAAAGTGAACAAGTACTTTGGCATGCTGGTAATATAATGCTCCTTGCATTGCCAATAACCTGAAATGTTGTTTACTATTTTTGTCTGTATTATTGAGGCATTTTCTAATAGTTTCAAGCATTTTGTTTAACACTCTTTTGGCAGGGCTGTGATCCCATCCTGGTTCAGTTTCACTTCCCATTTTATCTGATTTAATGGTGGCTTTAAGTGATTCATATTGCTCATGCAAGGTTTCAAATGTTTTTATATCCATTTTAATTGTTTATGGTGTTTCATAAATTT
This sequence comes from Polyplax serrata, assembly GCA_037055365.1. Taxonomy (NCBI): domain Eukaryota; kingdom Metazoa; phylum Arthropoda; class Insecta; order Psocodea; family Polyplacidae; genus Polyplax; species Polyplax serrata. The sequence continues at coordinate 415,877 of JAWJWE010000004.1, forward strand.
TTTACTCCAATACCGAGGGATTTCCTGACTCATAAAGGAGGGATTGTGTTTACGGAGCGGTTCTTGTACTAAAGGAACTGAGGTTATTCGTGCATTAATAATTTATTTCATACAATCATATTCTAGAAAGGTAAATGAAACAGTGGTCAAATCAAATGAAGAATTGGAGGCAATTAGTTTTGAACTGTAAAGTACGAATGTCTTCTACAAGCAAAACAAACCTGCTATTCAGAAGAACAAAATACACATTGTCGGCCACATTCCGGTGATAGTTTTACACATCTCTTACTCTTTTTACATTTGTATCGCATCAATGCAATTTTAAAGGATTCATTTTTTTACAAAAACGAGAATTAAAATTAAAATAACTTAGCATTACCTTTAGAAACTCCAGATCTTCAGATTTTTTAATCAACAAAACCGAGTCAAGGTGCCAACCTGACAGTGAAACTCACTCCGATGGATTGGATTCACCGTTGCGGAAACGTCGTAGAGCGGGAGATAATTTCGGATTTGTCGTGTTAAGGTTATGATATGTCTTACCGAAATTGCTACGCAACATCTAGTCACTGCTCCAACCACTGGAAGATTTGTATTTCTAAGCACTGAAACTTCATATCTACATTGGATAATAATCGTGGCCATGAAACATTTCAGCAGTTCTCCAATATCACACTACATTCTACCTTTCAATGTCATTTGACAAACACCGGTGTTTCATTGGCAACCGATACAAGACAGGAATTCTGTTTGACCGATAAAATGAAAAAATTGCTAAATCACAAAAATTATTTGTTCATTCTTCAAATGGTAAAAACAAAGATAGTAAATATTAAAGACCACATTCAGGTGTAAAATAAAAATAAATCATATAGAGATGTTTAAAATTTAATTGAATAAATTTAAAAAATAAGAAATATTTAAAAATTTTTCTTTCAAAATGTCTATTTTTTTTGTTGTGTTTTTATAAACTGCAACCTCTCATGTTAAGCTGAAAGTACATGAGTTTTGTAGTTAACACTGCAAAAATAAAATCAAAAATTCAACAATTTCTTTTATATCCATAAAAATGAGTTAAAACAGAAAGAACTCGAATTTACTCCAATACTTTATCTTTTAATACAAATATTTTTTTCCTCTTATATTTTAAAATTCAAATTCAATTTCATTTGAAGCACATACTATATGGTTTTAAAGTCTTGCATTAGAATTCCAGGAAATGTTATCATAAAAATATTGTTATTTAGTTTAGAAAAATTAAATTAGTAACAAAAATTACTGAAAGGACCAAGGGTGTTTTACAAGAATTCTTCACACCAATCCATTAGGCATTGATAACAGTCTGTGGCCTGCTTTGCGTTAGCATTTATTATGTCTTTCATCCAGTCTACAAATATCTCCTGGTCCTTCTTTAAAACTAAAAATTGTCCAAGAACAACATAAGCCTGCAAAAAAAAAATGTTTACTAAAAGGAACATTACAAGCACTTGTAATGTTAAAAAATTTAAAACTCCAGATTTAAATTCACCTTATCAAATCCTTTACTTTCAAATCTTCTACCTAATACTTCACCAATACCAGCTAAATCTGTGACTGGTTTATCTCCCATTGGTTCAGCTATGAAATTCCTATGTTTCTGTGATGTGCTTGTCATCTTCTCTTGATTTTATTTAATTTTAGTGGTACAATGTAAAACTCCTGTAAAAAACATTTCAAAATGAAGTACTTAAATTTCCAAAAATTGCTAATTAATGTTAAAAAATTAATTAAATGTATGAACAGCTTAGAACAAACTTCTCTATCACTAGAGAAACTGGGTTTTTGAAACTTGCATTTCGTTGACGTGCCAATACAACGTAAGGTTATGTTTAATTGCGCTCTATCTTGCAATCTTGGCCGCTTGTTCAGCGTTACTTGATTTTTCAGAAAATACACACACTGATCGAAATGAATCCAAAATATTCGTAATGCATCACTAAATGCATAAGAAATTACAAATTTTAAATTATTTTATTTTTTATTCACATGATGCTACAGAAGTCGATATTCCTTTCTAAGCGAACGAATATTACTATTAAATTCCCAGTGATGCAACAAATTTATTAACTCACCTTTAGCAAAACTAGGTATTTGTACTGGTATTTGAGACTTTAAACACGTTAAAAACAACAATATTGTGAACAAGCAGTTTAAAATAAGACGAATTACTTAGCGGAAAAATAAAAATTGTGATGCTACCAACATTTGAATTTTTACAAGTCGACCAAAAGCCGTTACAAACTCTACTCAAACTTTTCCCTCAACGCAGTTGATGTTTTCACTTAAATTACACTAATTTTATTGAGTATATTTGCAATGCATAACATTAAAATAATCTAAAAGGCAACCAAATTTATCTAGTTCTAAGTTAGAAATAAACATTCTGACACATGGCCAGTTAGAATCTCCCAGTTAGTAATAAACGAAAACACGATAGGTGCGTGGAATGATAATTTATTCGTAGTTGTAATTGATGATATTTGTAATTGTATTTTAGTTCTAGCTGGTTACTCCAGTTACAGTTTCAGAAAAATATGACACTTAGAGAATAGGTCAGTGTAGGAACACCTTCTCTTACATTGTGTATGCAAAGTGATCAACCGACGTTCTGAATAACAAAGTCAAAATAATTTGTAAGTACATAAATTACGTAAATAAATGAATAGTTCCTATTCATATCCCACCAGCACTCTCAAGTACATCCAAGCAGAACGGAAACTAACCAAGAAAGAAAAAACGACTAACGCCATAAGTTTATAGAAGGTTCACCTAGATCAGGACAAAAGAAAAACCAATAATAGACTCATTTACCAGAACCTCGACAACTGGACCTTACCACAGGGGAAAACTGACTTACGTACAGACGTGACACTGACACTTTGACTACTTCCTTTTTGTTCGACATGTTCGACCTCCCCAATTGTGACCACTGCACCTCGGACAAGGCCTCCTCAACTCGCACTCTTAAATAATGGGAACTTGAAAAAAACATCAGTCACTCAGCATAAATAATTTTATAAGATGCAATAAAGTATAAAATTGCCTTTGAAAGGTAGGCATGGGATGCTTTTGACAAGTACTGTACGTTCAGTAGAAATACAGAAATAAAAAATAAGAATAAATAAAATATTATAATAATAATAAAGGAATATATAAACAAATAAAATAAAAAAACAGTAAAACACCAAGTCCCTAGTACATTCAAAAGAAATGCTCCTGGCGGTTGGCGGTCCTTGAACTTGCTTAACCAAGGGAATAAGAAGTTTATAGAAAACAAAATAAAAGTTGTTAAGCTGCATCGATGAGTTGAAATGCACAAAATAAAAACTAAAATAATGACTAATTAGAGAAAAAAAGCTCGGTTGGAATTATATTGGAACGGAAGAGACAGATTGTTGAAGAGCAATGAAATTTCATTTTTTCAATTTAACAAAATTGAAATGAATTAGAATTCTAAGTGTTTTATGAGATCATACAAAAATCATGGTTTATTATATATAATAATTTCAAACAACATTAAACGCTTGTGAAAAGAAAAAATTAGTCTGCGAGTCAGTTGGCGTCAAAACACTACAAAGTTTTAAAGTAGACAAAAAATAGGAAAATGAGACATCTACATTACTAGACTTTTGACGATAACTCTTCTCGTTAGATTAATTATACAATATCCTCTTTGAAAAATTTAATTTCAAATTAAAATTAAAAATTAATTTGAAACTTAATTTCGAGTTTGTGCTTTCAAATCAATGCTTGTTTATTTCCAATTTAAATTGGCCCCGAAATCGAACACGTGTCAAACATGCATACATATGAATGTATGCAAATTAAAATCAAGAGACGTATTCCTAACTTGTATTTGACTATTCAAAGAGTCATTTTCGTTCTCCAAAGGCCATTTGATTCCATGTATCTAAATACAATTTAATTGTAACAAAGTAGGTCCCCAAATATTTCAAGTCTGGGAAAATACACTTGGTTTGTCAGACAGAATCATTATTACAAATTGCAAATCACACCCACACGTTGTTGCAGGAGCCATGGAATAATAATACATATAGGGAATAAATTTCTAATCTAACAAATTACCATCACGCGTAAGTACGCAAAATACATTTATGTGAAAGTTAAAGAGTTGATGCGACACTTCGGATTGCCACATAAACAACAAACGTCAAAACCACTACAAAAACTTAACACTTTTCTAGCCTTTGGGGCACATAATTTCTTTATATATATATATATATATATGTGTGTGTAAACACTAAAAAAATTTGGTTTCCGTTTGAGTATATTCAACATAAATGTTCGGTGTCTTTTACAAATTTTATTTGCAGATATTTGGAAAATAAGGAACTGAGTCCAACTAATATTAGTAGTATTTTTAATTGTTACTATTTATATATCTAGGTAAGTTTGATTCATCCCTTTGTTAGACGTTCAAAGAAGCGTACCCTTTTTTGCATTCTATCGGAATTAAATATCAAACTTCAATACTCTACAACATGATGAAACACAGTCTACATACAAAATGTTTTCAATTGTATTTTTAATAGAATTAAAATTAAAATACGGTTGCACCTTGAATGTAAGTTGTTATATTTTCTCATTGCTCTTTGCATTGGATGGTGAAAAGGAAATAGGTAGTAAGGCACCTTCTCTCCTTTTCTCCTATTAAAATGTAAGTTAAAGAACTGCAAAAATCTCTTTCAACGCCGATATCAGACACTCACAAAAGCAGATACACACCCCTCCCCCTTTACAATTTTTGGTGAAATTTTATTGTCTTATCACCGAATATAAAATTTTTTAAATCAGAAATATATTGCACTTCGTGTAAAATATTATAAATCCATTACTGGAAACTACTGTTATTTATATCTGTTTTTTATAAACATAGGACTTAAGCAAATACAAAAATAATTATGGCAACGCAGCGATATTGCGGTAAACTTGGCGATGCATAGCACTAGACGAATTTAAAGAAAAAGGCACAATAATGCGTACACAATAAAAAGCACAAAAAGGACGGAAAGCTTTACCAAAAAATTTTAATATACATACGTATGTTTGTGTATGTAGAAAAGCGTAGTAAAATACTCTTGTATGGCACGTACAAAAAACTAATTATTTTTAGTTAATTCTAAAGCTTCATTGTATAAAAGTCGTGCAAATAAATAAATTGTGCAAAATGAATTGAGTAAGGCATGAATAATCATTTTATCCTTTCTTACCTAACCTTTAGAGTGGGGAAGGGTGATACTCTGCATTAACATATAAAATTATCACACTTAGATTACATTTAAAACTTCTACAGTAAACAAATGTGGAGTCAAAGCTACCCAAGTGAATAATTACAATTATCTTGAAAAGTAATTCCTTTTTAGCATAAGGTTTCTTGTTAAACTTCTACTTTGAGTCAAGTAACCACAACAATTTGGAAAATGTTATATACTGATAATATGTATGATGCTGTTACACATTCGTAATATTCTACTATTAAGTCATCTGTTCTAATGTTTTTAATTTTCATTCAAAAACGTATTTCTATAAGAATGCTTGACTCGTCAAAAATTTTTATCTGTAGGGATTTACCCTATTTAAATTTCATTTTGATTATAATTATTAAAAGGTTCAAGATTAGGTAAAATATCTTCAGATTTCATTTTAACATCCCGTAGCAATATTATAGCATCAAGAATGCTACTCGGCAACTTTACGTAATATTCAAATAGAATCATGGGTGATTTACTATGAAGCAATTGTCAGGAAGCAGTCACTAGCCATTATAAAACCATTTCATTATTTTAGGTTTTTATATAAATAAGTAACACACGGTTGGAGATTCTAACCAAAGCAAAACAGACCGCTATATATAAGTCCGCTCTGAAAAATCCGTATTTAATGACAATAGATTGAAACTATATTTGGCACTTCTAATTAGACACACACACACTTTTGCAGAGACAATGGAGACTCCACATTGAACTCATCAGAGTTTTTACCATTGTTAACAGAATACTGGCTAACCAGGCAGTCTACCAGTCAACAGTATACAGTCTACCAAACAAACATTACTTCAAATGCATTTCACTGATATTGACATCCTTCTTTTATTTATATGATGTTTTGCAGATACAATTAATTTTAATGCAAACATCTGTATTGTCGCAATTCTGTTGAAAGCATTTTAATCTTACAACCACTGCCAACTTGTAGCTTGTGGTTAAAGTTTACCGCACTTCACTATCATACAGCTTAAAACCACTCAATGGATTTGAAACACATCACTGACATCTATTAATAACTAAAAAAATTTTCTAAATTAACTGAAAGTTTGATGCAAAGTAGTTAAACTAATTAAATTATAGCAAAGAGAACCTTAATTGCTGTGGTGACAATAAATCAGGTAATTCGAATCTAGGATACTGATGAAATTGCGTTATGGGGAGATCCCATTTGAGTCAAAACTTTGTCCAGCCACTGTAATGGTCCATGCAAGTGAATTTCTATCCAGCATGGAGTGCTGGTCACATCTTGTCTGTGGTATTCTGCACCCCATCCCTTGACGAAAGACATTCTGTTCAAAGAAAATAAGAAGAGACATGTATAAAACAATTGAAATCAAAACAAACAATAATGTGTTGCTGTTTTCCTCACCGAATAGTACACATTTTGGTTAATTCATACACAGCTTCAAAACCATGGTTGACTGATTGTGAAAGGAGTTGGGCAAATTCCTGATTGTTGAATATTTTTAATGAACAACTTGAGGGAATTTTGCACACTGTGCTAGGATGAAATCCATGATGATGATTGCAGTTTCTTGACTGAACAAATATGGCAGAATCTGAGAGGCATTCTGCATACACCTCACCACCCACATAATATAAATGAACACCTGTAATAAAAGTAAAGAGTAAGTGTTTAGGGTGTTACAAAAATTGATATACTTCTTGAAAAAGCTCAAGAACAGAATTGTGGATAAACCTTTTCCAATGTGCCTCCTGGTATTTTCTATTGTTGAGTTTCTATTGACGTTGCTCAATTGGCCAAGGCAAAACCTGTCAGAATTGTTGCTTGGATTTGTGAAACCATCCACAATTACAGAATGACTCTGGCAATGAAATACTTCTCCAACCCTACAATTCAGTTCATAGTAAGCAATACTGGCCCAGTAAGGTGGTTCCTGGTAGGATACTGGTGCTACTTCTGGCATTGATGTGTCCATAGCTGAAGGGTCATTGGGGGTGGAAGGATCATGTTTGGCATCCTCAGTTGGGGTGTATGCAGGTGGAGGGGTTCCTGGAAGCCCGTTTGTTGTGTATGGGCTTTGAGGATTTGACGTAATGCATCCTGGACTAGGAGCAGAGCCAACACTTGACATAGGACTTTGAGGACCTCCTGCAAATCCTCCTGTAGAATATGACACATTGTGAGGCATGGCTGGTTCAGCGAGCTGTTGAAATGGGAGAAGGCTGTGCCCAGGAGCAAATTCAGAATGCCTTGGAACCAAAACTGGTGGCAGAACGGGACTTTCCACCCTCTTGTAGTGGTAGGGATTAATGCACACTTCCTTTTGCTTTGCTGAAAATGGAAACTGACACAGCTCCAGAGGCTTCAGCTCATGATGTGACTGAAGATCTGGCCATCTCCAAACTCTGCAGTAAATTACATGAGGCAGACCTTTCCTATGTGACACCTGACACAAACAGAGCCAATTGTTAAATCCAATTTACCATTTCTCAAAACAATATTTTTATATATATATATTATTTTTTTACTTGTAGCCTTCCATCTAAACTTCTAGGTATTGTCACACATTTACTAGGTTGTCCTGGGTAACATAAAGCTCTTTCTAAATCTTCAATGGCACCCTTTCTTTTCTTCAGTTTCTTGACCAGCGAGTCAACAGCCTTTTCTGCCCATTTTTCTTCTTCATCTCCCTGTTTCCATCCTAGGAGTTTTTTCACAGCAGGGCTCGTGAATGAAAACAAACTATTTAATGATGAAATTGGACCTGATGAACTGCTTTCTCCCTCTTCTCCATCCATGGTATAATCTAATATAAATAAAAAAATAATGTATCTATTGACAATATAATTTTACTTCTAACAAACTATGCTATTTTTAAATAATATTAACATATAATAAAGCAATTTCAGCTGATCAATGAAAAGTTTATTAACAGTTGTTTTTGTATCGCTTTGTTTTTTTTAAGTACTCATTTGTACATTTATATGGACAAATTCATTAAATAATATTTCACAGCATAATTAGATGTGACAATATTTGTATTTTTGGTGAAAAGCACCGCTCCTAATGTTCAGTTGAATTCCCTAAATTACATTTCACATGCAATATTATCAGTTTCTGTACACTACATAAGAGGTATAATATTACCAATAAAATATAAACGACAGGTAGCAGAAATTTCTTGGCTAATGATTCAGAAAAAAAGAGGAGTACAGAATAATTAAGTCACCCTTTCGTGCCGAATGGCACCCTATAAAATTCAAATGAAACCAGCTAGGCCTGAGCAGAGTGGATTATTATATGACTCATTGAAATTGAGTGTAGGGATGGTCAATCACCGTAACATTGCCCATGCACTCAGTCATAAAACTAGGCGCTCATCGATTAGCATTTGTGAAGTAAAGAGCCGATGAAGTACACTCAAAAAATTTAAGATTATTTAAACTATAATAAAACGAAACATTGGCAAAAATCCATGTTTCGCAGGCGACAAACAGTCTACACGAAGAGTTTTTAAAGTTTTATAAATTAAAATTGATCTACTACTGCATAAATTTAAGATTCTTACTCTAAAAATCAGACGGAAACAGCCGTATGACCAGATTAATAGTAAATAACGTTAAAATACGACGCCAAATTCCATCGGGAGTAATACTACTACACGCATAAATGGCTTCTGTTTACTGGCGACTGCCAGGCTGGAACCCCGTAACACCCAAAACTCGTTTCCCTCCGCCATATTTTAAAAGAAAAAATCCTGCAGTTCAATTACCCTAAAGGAATCTACAATAAAGTAATCTGTGACGAGTGGGGATGTTCTGAATATTTAGTTTAATCTCTATAAATTTAAATTTAATCGACATGTATTTAAAATCAGGCCGAAATGTGAGCCCTGCAATGTTGGGTAGGAATACACAAATAAAAAGAATGTGTTTCACGGTAGCAGCCTACAGACACTGGCACGGGATATGTGGGACTGCTGCATTTGTTAGAGGTTTACAGAGATTAAAGTATTTTAATTTCCAGTGTAATTTTTTAAATCGCAACGAAACATGAAAATACCTGTCGCCTTCTCAAAGGTTTGTGACGTTGACTTATAGATCTGCCCTAGCAATCCTGAGCAAAAGCACAAATTGACATTCTAATTTTTGTAATACTTTAAAGGTTTTTCAGCAGACGCTACTGAAACAAAAACATTTTAGAAATACCATAACAAGGCACTCGAATTTATGGGAACCCGATTATTTAATTGTAAGTGAATTTTAAGTTGTAACGTACAACTTTTGTGATAATGTTTATTATTGTTAAACTGTTGAGAACTGAAAATACTCGAATTAACCTCAACTTGACAGAGACAAATAATTCATTAAAGTTTAAAATGTGTTTATTTTGAATTTTTACAGATGGCTAAAACTAAAACTCCAGAGTACGACCTAATTAATTTTCACATGAAGGGATACGATTTCGCAGTTCTCGAAAACTACCAAAGTCTCATTCATAAAATTGCTGGACTAATGGGAATTGATGTAGAAAATGCATGGGCATCGCCACACCAAGATCTCAAAGTACAAAGGTTTTTACCAAATTCTGCCAAAGTAGATAGTGAATACAATTTAAAAATGTATGAGAGAACTCTGCAAGTAATTGATGCAAAAAGTAACATAATGTCACTATTTATTGAGGCTGTTATGACAACTTGCCCACCAGGTGTTAAGGTTAGTATTAATGAACATACAACAGAAATTGAAGAAAATAGGTATGTCCCAGACTATGAAGTAATTGAACTACAGAAACAATGGGAAAATTTAAATGCGCCAAAGAAGTAAGCATGGTTCTTTGTTACTTCTTGATTAGTACTAGGTAAGAAGTCATCTAATGAAGAAATAGATTGTTCACATGTCTTTTGTGCATTATTGTGATACTTTAGAGGCTCAAATTCACAGCAAAAGATATTAAAGTAGCATTGGATACAGTATAATTACAGTGCAACAAGTTGAAAATAATAAATTTAGTTTTTTGCTATTTATTAAATAACAGCATAATTGCTATAAAATTGTAGCAAATTTTTTTTTGCTAAAAAGCAAATGCAAAAATTATTTCATTAGGGGTGAAAATTTGTATGAATCAATCAACAGCCATATTCTGATTATTTGTGTAGGTGTTCTTCTGTATCTAATGTTTTTGTTAACTTGTTTTAAAAAAACATCTGTACAAATAATTCCTACTATACAAATTTAAAAATAAATTTAAAAAAATTTATTACTATATTTTGTAATTTAATTGATGACAACTATGTACTATGCCCTACTCAAAACCCCCATTTTTACTTTTGTTACACAATTCATTTCATAGATAATCTAAACTATTGCACCTATATTCCACCACTTATGATTAAAAATTTAGGTATTTGTCAATACATTTAGTAAAGAAATTTAAAATAAGATCATTCAAAGTAGTAATGAAATTGTTGGTATAGTAAATGTGCACTGTTGCGTTCTATTCATTCCTTTTGTGTTATCCTTAACATTTTCACAGGTTTCAAGAAAACTATGTTGGATAAATATTTCCTGTTCAACAGTTTCTATAAATTTCACTCATTAAAATTATCATGCTGCAGGTACTTAAAATAAAAAGCTTCCGGGCTTAAGGATGGCGATTCTTGTAGATCAATATGACCAACATGTGCTTCTCTATATTGTACATACATACAAGTGTTATTCTAATGAATGTACTTCAATTTGTAATGTAGTTTAGACAATGAGGCAAGAAAAAATATTTAAAAACCTAGAAAAGTAGAAATGAACCAGAATGTCCGGCCTCAAACTGTTCACCGTTCAATTAAATGATTCTAAAAGGTCAGGTAAGTGACGTGTCACAGTTATCACGATTATAACTGTTCCAACAGATGTACAAGTATAAATAGTCGGCCTTATTATCACAAGAATAAACATAGTTTTTTTGTTTGATAAATGTAGTTTTCTTCCCCGTGAAAGGTGAATGGTGAATGTACCAAAATATATATATATCGGTACGAAATAACGTGTAATATTTAGTTTTTTTTATTCGGAATTTATTGTACAAAATTTAACTGAAGACTACTTCCCTTATGTATCACTTTGGGAGATCAAATCAGTTGAAGTTCATCAGCATTTTAGGGTTAAGGTACCTTCAAATTCCTACACTTTACCTTCATATAATTCTTGATAATTTTCAAGAAAGTAATAATTGCAAACAAGCAATTAAAATGTAAAAAAATTGTACCAGTAAAATACGTATGGAAATAATCATTAGGTGAAGTTCAATTAATTCTGAGTAATTCAATTTTTTTTAAATTTATTAATTCTAGAGTTCCTATTTGTTAATAGCGCTGTTATAAAAAAAATATTTATATACATTTCTTATATTGTTACCATTTTCCTCGCTCTAATGTCCGCAAATACAATATTATCACTTGGATATATAAATTATAAATTAGTTAATGGTTTCTTTCTGGGTCTTCAGTCTTTTTTCTCTCCCCGTCTTTTAATAGAACTAAACAACTCCAAAGTGGATGACTTTGATTGTTCCGTTGTTCTCCTCCTCCTCGGCTTGTTCCGGCTGGGGTGTAAAATCCAGAGTAAATTGACTGGGCTGTTTCAGGTGATTGGACGAGTGATTCGAATTTCTTATTGTGCTTCCCGTAGGTTTCTGCATTTTAAAGTTTCGTTTCGTCTGTTGCAAGTCCTGAGTGTCATCTTCTAGCGAAATTTTCGATATGTCCTGCAATTTTTCAACTACTGGTTACTGATCCATGTATTGTTTTTATGTTTCATTACTTTTTGACAAAAGTAAAAAGAAATTACGATTTGAGTCACAGTGTCCGAGAACTTGACCTTCTGCTTCACGTGGGGTGAGTTAGCCAATTTGGGCACAAGTTTGGCTTTTGCGTTTGGAACGAACTGTAACGGCCTCTGTAGCAATAAATTACCCTTATTGTTGTAGTTCTTGAGAGGAGGTGCGAAAGTATCTGTTCTTGGAGGGTAGTTCACCGGCAAATAATAATTTGAACTCGTTAGTGGATTTGTTCTGATCGACGGCTTGTCTCTGTTGTACATTAACCTATGTCCGAGGGGAGGACCCAGGAAGTGATCTGTCGTGCTCATATTGAGACCGTTGCATACACCCACCGGATTATTTGGAATATAAATCGGATTGGGCCTAGCCGTCATTGGTGGTTTTAATTGTAAAGGGCCGATAGTGTTCGGTCGGGTCTGCAAGTAATTCTTGGTTAATGACTCAGTTTGTCTGAAAGGTATCCCTAATTCCAATTTTTCAGTGACATTTGTTAGGCTGTTGCAGCTTCCATTACGGGCTTGGAAAACATTTGGAGCTTTTGGGGGCCCGTAGTCCGTGAATTTTTGCCGAACTGGCTCTATAGGGGTGAAATTGTTTGTGCTGGGTCTTTCTTCTGTAAACGAAGTGCGTATCTCATAAGAGTGTGGAAATTCACGAGTCATGATATGAGGACTAGGGCTTGAAGGGTCGTGGTCGACAAATTTTGATGCATGGCTGACGAGTGAAGGATGGAACTCGTTGAATGATGTTATTGCCGTCTGTGATTCAAAACAATCTGTTAAATTTGAATTATTATCATTTGATATACTCATTGCTGTATCTGACTGCAGGTATGTTGTATTGAAATTGAAAAAAGCAGAACCTCTTAGCTTGTTTTGACGGTTTAAATCAGGCAAGGGAGGTACCCTGGAGGCCTTGGCTTTCTTCACGGAAACCTGTGGCAAGGGTGGCAAAATGGCGTCTTCATTGTCCTCGCTCTCGGAACTGCTTTGAGAACAGGAACATGAACTGTGTGACTGACAAGAATGTGACGAGGTTTCACTCGCGCAACTGAACTCTTCGAATTTCGTTTGACAGGCAAGCATCATTTCGTCGTCTTTTAAGAGTTTCGCACAATGGTACAAATCCACAAAGAGATCGGAATTGCCTAAATCTATGGCCAAACAGTAGGCTTTCTCGTAAAGCCGGTGTCGCAGGAGGTGGTAGAAAAAGCGTCGGGTCAAATCATGTACTTGGTTGCCGAAATCATTTTCGATTGTACGAGTTAGCGGTCGTATGGGTGAATAAAAACTACCCAAAGCAATTTCCAGCAGGGCCACCCGTTCAGGTGTGAAGATTTGCCGAAACACATGGTTAGCTATGTGAAACAATCCTGCAAGACATCCTGAACCATTTGTATTCCAATTTAAATTTAGAAGAAGATTGAGGGCCTTATCACTTTGATCCCAAAGCAGGTACTGTCTGATTATTGTATCTGGTGTTAGGCCACAATTTTGCACGTCATTCAACAACCCCCCACCTCCTATTAGTTTTAATATTCCAAGTGGTCCATTATCAAAGATTAAGAATAAATGGCCATCGTTTGGGACATATCTTTCGGTGCACTCTAAGGCAGCAGACTTTTTATTCCATTTCATGTGTAACAGAGTTGGCTGTGACCTGCGAAATTTACATTGACTGTATAAAGTGAGATCATTAAAGTTTAGTGAACATCAACCTAAAAAATACTTACTTGAAATAAGCTGCAAGATCAAGAATATTAGATGGTGCTTCATCTTCACTAAGTAATTGTGCCCTCAAACAGGACAAGCCAAAATCAAAAAACTGAAATTGACTTCTCTCATTTGCAATTATGATTAAAGCACCATCTGGATGCCATGAAACTAAATTTGGTATGAATGCTGTTCTTACTAGTCTGGTGACGCCCTTCGGTTCATCAAATACGACCAAGGATCCATCTATACAGCCTATAGGAAGAGAATAAGTAACTGATAATTAAATTATATCCAAGACTGAAACAATACATTAAATTCCTACCCACCTAATACTAATTTCTCCTCATCTGGACTAACACTATGGCAACAAATTTGGGTTTGTAATGGAATTGAAGTGACTGATATTTTTTTAAGTGTTTTCTTCATAATCTCGTGCAATGTATATTCTATGACAACTTCACCTTTCTTTGAGACTTTTTGTTCAATTAGCCATATCAAACATGGCTTCAATTGGCTGAATTCCACTCTGATCAAATCATATTCAGTGCGGTAAAAACACATCAGATCAAGTTTAAGGCCATCCAAAGAATAAATATGTATATTTGCTCTATCTTCATCTTTGACTAGAGGAGACCAAGGGTACACTTCATTTCGTGTAGAATGCCACCAGGTCAGAATCAGGTCTCCAGATTTGTTTGCACTTAGCCGTCTCTCCAATCTTCTTCCTGTTGGTCCACACAAATCAACTAGTTGTACTTTTGGTTCTAGTTTTGCTAATTTTTGTGGAATGCTGAACTGAGAAGGTGACTTTGTATAATTTATGACAGTTATTTGATTTTCATTGTAAGATATCAGCATGTGACTTTCTGTTGCTAGTACTGAAACAAAAAAATTATATTCAAATTTATTTAAGACACTAATGTGGATCAAGAAATTGTGCGCTACAGCTTTAGACTGACCATCACAAACATTTTCTGAATGAAGTTTTCCAATCAAAAATCTGTCAAAATTTACTTTGTAAATATCACTGGTGTTGATATTGACACCAATGAAAATGACCAATCCTGTATTTAATACAATTGTTAAGATACTGTCATTTTTCCAGTCTGAATACACTATCTTATTGACAGAGAGTTGTTGCTCCAGTTCTTTCAAGCAGTTTTTCAGCTTTAGTGGCCTCTTATTTTTTAATATAAAAGTTGTCCCCCTTTGGTGATGGTAAGATTTTTTCCCTTCTAAATATGGACAATCATCAACTTCCTTTTTGTCATAATACCTGTAAAAAAGACATTAAAAGACTAGAAGTGTTTTAGGAAAAAACTTGATTTCATCAAACAAGTCTGCAATTTCTAAGTCATGTAATTTCTACTACAACAAGAACTGTGAAAGGTTTCTTTCACATTGTAATATACATATCTTTTAATCTCATTTAATTTTTACATTTTCCATTTAAGAAAAGCAAACATGTTTCCCTGTTAAAAGTAAAGCATAGCATTGGATTTTGTGTGAACAAATAAATTCTAATAGTGCAATTTTTCCTTAAGAAATTTTTCAAATCGCATATGTATATTTTCTTACAAAATATAAAACTGTAATAATTTATAATCATCAACAATAAAAAACTTTGTGTTAAAAAAATTAAAAGATGTTTACAAATCTAATGTTAACCTGTATGGATATAACCCTGGGTTTAAATTAATAACAGAACCATTTTCATAAGAAACAATTGAATGTAACACTATTAATGGCTAATAAGGTATAACTCCCAATTCATAACTACAGCAATCAAATTAATAGTAAAAGATGTAAATTAACGGGCCCTCCAAATATCGTTTAGACTGTTGCTTCAGATGTAAAGTTTTAAATTAGGCAAACCTGCAGGCTCCAAAATCGGTATTTCGAATTTGAATCTCGTTTTTTAACGTCCAAAACTTTGCTTCGCAAAATAGGGAATACATTTTATTGCATTTTATCGAGAGAATGCTCTTTTAGTGCGTTGACCTTCATTACGAATTGTAATTCTCTAGTAAATTTGACTCGCCGACTTTCACGTGATAAACTCGCAAATATCTCATAACCGTTTGTCATTTGACAATGGAAAATACAAGAAACCGAGCAGACAGTGAAAGAAATATAAAGAGGAAAGAACTACACGAAACGATAAAACACATGCGAAATGTAATAAACACTACTGTTGACATTTCTTGTGTACTCAAAACGGTAGGTACCTCGGCAGGTACCCCATGTTTAACTTATGACAGTTCCTGGGTACCGCACAGGAAATTCCTAAGCAGAGGTCTGACCTCTAACGCCCGTTATTGGAACCACTCGAAATTTGTTGAATGAAATCCGCGCCATGAAAACATTCTGATTAATTCGTAATCTTTGTTTGTAGTTGATGTTTTGATTAATGGATTACGTTGTAGAAATTACTACGTTCACTGCGGCTCTGGTAAATAAATGTTGCGACTGAAAATTTAAATTATTAAGTGCTAAATGAAATAATGAGTGATTCCACGGAAATTCAGCCACTCATCGAGACGATGTTTTCACGTGGGTATTACTATTGTCAATAATAGATTTTGTAGTTTATTGCTGATACTGGAATCAGATGATCCAAATCGCTTGATGGGGTCTACAAAACTTAGAAAAAAGTCACCAGTCATTGCCTCTATTCCTGGCAAACCAATATGTTGGCATACGTTGATCCGCGCTAATGAATATCGTGTTATTTTTTTAATTTTACATACCAAATTTTATTGTTATTTCCAGAATGCAAAGTGTGATTGAAACTGGAGAGAAACCGGGAAACGTCAGAAACTTGCGCTCCTTCAAATGCCAACTACGCAGGTCTAAATCTGTTGCCAACGGCTTCACGCTTTGTCATATCCAGAGCGTTTATTGATTTTTGTTGTCATTTGATTCCGAAAACCGATGCGAATGGAGGATTTTCAAACGGAATAATGTTAGAGGTGAGTTGACGTTTATTACTTTTTACTTGTTTGGACTAAAAAATGACGAGGAAAATTTGACTACTTCGAAATGAATTGACAGGATTCTCTCGTATACGAAAGGTAAACGTCTTTTTTTTCGTTGTTTGGAGGTTTTGCTTTGCTGTCAATTCAAGGGACAAAAACAATTTACAGAGGACTTACCTCCTGGTAAAACAATCGCAAATCGATGATGTGTGTCATGTAATGAATGTAATGAATGAGTGGAAAATTCCTCAGGTATCTTGTTCTGTCTAATCGAATATTTAAAATCCATTGTTTTCACGTTTGTGAATAAAACGGGGTTTAGATAGTTAACGATTGCTCTTACATTCAATGGAAACTTTCATGTTTTTTTAATTTTCTAAATCGTTATAAAAAAACATTTTGGCACTTGCATTCAGTTACTTAGAATGATTAAAATTAGTAAGACATCCGACTGTGATTTAAGGAAGAGGAAGCCAACAACAAAACAAAATGAAGTACAAAATTAACGAGGGTAAAGGAGAACGTAAAATTAATAGAAGTATTTAACTGACGTTTGAAATACAAAGTAGATAAATCTAATAGTTTACATATACTTCTCTATAGAAATTGACTTTCAGCTATTCACTTGTCAAATTTTGCTTCATCGTAGCTATGGCAAAAGTCAAATTTTAGTGAAAAATTTAGTTTTGCGTAATTTTGGCGCCATCTGGCGGAATGTCCTGCCTTAGCATTTGAAATTACAAACAACTTGTATTTGGTTATTTGAACTGAATATAAGTAGTAAATGATATGTAGTTTCATTTAACTACAACTACAAACTACAATAACTGAGGTAGATAAACCTCTTTCTCTATGACATTCCTGATTATTATTATTATTATTATTATTATTATTATTATTATTATTATTATTATTATTATTTTGGAATGAAGTTAAGAATTAGGTAAAATCGCAATTCATTTTTAACAAAACAATGTCACAAATACGTCTGATGTATTTTACTATGAATTAACTCTGTACGAGGTTCTTTATTCGTCTATTTGCATACACACTGTTCTCAATTTTTCTTGATGTAAAACAATCAATTTCCGGTCTTATTCAGAGCATTCTTCTTAATTTATTTATTTTTTTGGTAGGAAAAGAATTTGGGAAATCAAACAAAACATGCTGGGATATTCCTCAATGTATATATATTATAAATTTTTGTCATATTGTATTTTGTCATATTTTTGTATGCTTTGATAGTGGTGGATGTTTCACCTAATAATATGGTATTGTAATATATAGCCAAAACATTAACAAATTAGTCATTTAGCATGATGAAGAGTAAGCCAAACAAGGAGACAGATGAAAACAATTGAACTGAAAGGAGACTGTTATAAAGTAAAAGTTGAAATAAAAAAAATTTTCTATAATTCAATCCCACAAATGCCCATTCATTTTGTTTGATTCAATTTATCTATGAAATTATATTTTTCATTAGGTAGTTTATAGTTTGTGGAGATTTTAACTGTAAAAGATGTAGATAGTTTGCAAATTGGAAAAAAATTTGTTAACAACTTACGCTAGTTTGAAGCAATTGCATGTAATTGAATTGAACTTTTTCTATTTGTTTTCTAATTGGCATTTTTTAAGTTTTGACTGCATGAGACACTAACTTGTTTAAATGTCCAATTAGTTACTTTAATTACCTATAAAACCAGATCTGATGAGTCCTTGAATCCTTCCTAGATATCTCAAAGAAACTTTGACCAAATGGCATTCATTCGATTCATTTTTGTTTCGTGGTTGCTATTGCTTTATTCATCTTTCGTTTTCTCCATATCTATGTAGTCCCCAATAGTCTTTTTGTTCGTAACGACCTAGTTTTTATATCATCTACTCATATCAGATACATCTACTCATTGTAGATGTATCACTAGGGTAGCATTGCACTAACACTGTAGGACATTCTTTGTTAAAATTCAGTGCAGCATTCATGAGGTGAAGAAAGCATAACCGAGTTGAAATTTTTTTCCTTATTTAATGCACACTTCCATGGTCCTGCTTATAGTTCTCACCCTTTCGTGGCATTTTCTCAAACATTTTCGTATTTAAGAAAATTCTTACTTATTATTAAACACTGGCCAACTTTTGCATCGCGAAATTAAGCACATCAAATTTCGTTGGTAAAAATGTTAAAATGGTATATTTATAATGGAAAGTTGTTTAAATACTAGAGAGATAAATATTACTTCCAACTGTCTTTCACTGCTCTAGCGGTTAGTTTTCTATAATTTCAAATCATAGACACATTTACATTTTGCTGTAAAAATGAATTTCACTGCTCGGGAAGCAATGTCGAGTGTAACAACAACGTATGTGTTAAAAAAGTTGCCCCAATCAGCCTCGTGGTTCAAGGACTGGTCGGATTCCGAGCAACTGATCTTTGTGAACGGAGAATGCGAAATTAAAAAAATATATAGAGAAAGGTGGAAACAAATCCGTTGAATAACGTTTTTTAGTTGTAATAAGAAATTGATTTTCCATTTCTAGTGGAAAAATTATTTTTCCTTATCATGTTGAAGTTGTCAAATTATTTGCACTAATGTGGAATATTAATAACCTGGAAATTGAAAAATTATAATAAGATTATTAAAAATGAGAATCAAAAAGATGAACATGATGAGAAGGGAAATAGTTGGAGTGTACTAAGCTAATAAACTGTTGCCTGAAAGAGGTCTGCAGAAGTCTAAATGAGCAGCACTTTTCTACTCGCCTGTTGAAAAGGTTTATTCTCAAACTCAATGGGAAAGAAATGAAATGAAAAGAGCAATTAACACGACATGCGCAAGGAGTTACATAAGACCGAGGACTGACAGTAGGCCGTTGTGTAAGTGGGCCTACCACTGAAATATCCTCAAGCCAAAACTCACAAGTTTCAGTGTTTACACTTCCATCGGCTTCGATGGTCGGGTTTTAGTAGGCCGAGGCGAGTCGCGCATTTCAACGAACGATTTTGCGTCGTTTCACTTTGCCGTTGCATTGGATTTAACATAATTTTAAGTTTTCTTTTACTTATTATTGTTGAGGATTCGTTTAGATTAAGTTACAATTATATTAAAATTATTTTGGTTTAATAAGTGTTTTTGGAGTGCAAATGAACCATGTTGTTAGTCTTGTTGTGGAGAAAACGTTACTGCATGTATGAACTGGAGTACAATTTAAATTGAAATAATTTGAATACACATACATGCAAGGCATTTATTTTTTTGGAATAATTGGTCAATTTATTTGCACGGGCTGCGGTAATTTTCAAGTTCTGTTCCTCGGAGCATTGCGTCATCATCGTCTCCGGTAAGAAATACTGCCGTGACCCATTTATTTTCCCTCTACTTGAGTTTGGCCTATTTGTAATAACAAAGAAGGCCACTAAGCAAAATAAAGCGAATCAATGAGAGTTTAACCCCTAATAGCTAAATATAGGGCGTGTTTAGTAACTATTAAAGTAATTACTGAATTAATGTAGATATAGTACATTTTTACTGTAACCAAATCTGTTAGTATAAATTTTATAGAAATATGTACAGCAAGTGCTTCTTTGTCATATTCGGAAAACATTTTGAACGGCGATATTTTCGTTATCAGATAAGGTATCACAATTTGGCTAACCTCGCCGAAGGTCACGGTAATAAATTCACTGACGTTTGAAAATGTAAGAAAGAAGAAAAGTTTATTTGTCGACAATGATGGGAATTACACTTTTTCCTTCTCCTAACTAACGTTAAATATTATAAAAAAAATAATACATATTCCTAAATTTTGCTGATTAAGAATATTTCACATGAAACAGCTGTGTTTTACAAATTAGTTTACACTGGCCCTCTCCGATGAGGATTCAATTACTTGCTAAATTATGCTATATTTTTCTTACCTTAAGTATGCACAACTTTGAGATGGACAAGAGGCGAACTTTATTTGATAAACACCATAGCTCTCATACTGTTTTATTTTTGTTTATGTAAATAGAGACGTTAATTATTTGCAATATGAATGGTTTTGAATGTTTTTGTATTGCTGACAAAAAACTGGTGATGAATACCTTATTATTACTAATACTATTCTTGGAATACTGATATTTAGTTGTAATATAATTACATTTTCTGCTGTTCTCCTTGTCGATAGAAAACTTTGTCTTGAAATTTGTCTCTCATGCCGAATCAGTAAACATTTTTGATGATTTTGTGGTAGTTTTCTTTTTTAAAAGACAACAAACAACAACAATTTTATTCTTAGTAATCACAAGTCAATTGACTGTGGTTGTTTAGTCATATGTATGCATATATTAAAAGTTTACAAAATTGATAATCACAGATAAAGTCAGAACGTAAAAAAAGGTACACGTGGTCTACCACTGGTCGACTCATTTGCTATTTTAATATTCTGGGGTGTCGCTCGAACGCTCAAATTTGTAACTAATGCAAACACCTACTCATAATGGTAATTGTAGATGAAGACAGGAAAATTCAAAGTCGTTGGCATCCGTGATAGTCTTGAGTTAAACACAAATTGGAGTCAATGTGATAGTTTAACTTCAGGTGATAGTAGAATTGCTAACTTGTAGTTTCACATTGGTACAGGCGGGAGCATTTAAAAAATGTGAACCTGAAAGGAAACAATTGTAGTAGACTTTCTATATCGTATGGGGAGAAAGGTCTTTTGCACCGTCAACTTTCATGGACAACGAAGGCCTACAAATTCAGCACGCGAACGGAGTTGTTCTCAGAAGTTTCTAAGACTTTAAATACTACAAATTGAAAAGTATCGTTATGAATAGTAACTGGTGGCGTTGTGAATGCTATGTCTTTATCATGGTGTGAATGCACGTGAAATATTATTTTGCTCTACAAAAACCCAGAGAGATATTCATTTCCTAAGATAATGAATTCAATAATGACAAATACAACAATCTATTAGTTATTTATTTAATTGGTTATACTACCCAGCACGTTAACACCATTCGATTGAATTTAGGATTTTGTGGTTGTTCATTTCATGGATAAATTCGATATTCTAAATCACACAAAACTCTGCTTAAAAGGAGAAAAATGCGATAAATCATCGTTAAAACTTCCTTAAATAAAACGTTCAATTCATTCAATTGTTTATTTTAACAAGAATATTGTGAGTGCTAAAAATGTGGTGGACTTGTGAGTAGACAGTTAAAGCTTTTAGGGGACCTTACCAATGCCCAACATTTTAAATACGATTGTCCTAAATTCATCAAGGAGAACAAGAAAATTTTGTTCAATTTTTACGTTGAGTAATATAAGCAGTAGTGAAATAACTAAATTTTTGAATGTGATCAGGGAAATACGGTTGTTTTATGATTTAGGTTCCGCTGTTTCGCCGGTTTTAGTATTCGCATTTTGGCATCATCTTCGCGAATTGCATTGCTCAACTTCAAATGCAAACTTATTTTCAATTACTTCGAACTATTAACAAACTAAATCGGTTTAGACTTCAATACAATTGCAGAGATGCGGACCGTGTGAATCAGGCGACGGTGCTAATATTTCACTTTTGTTATTAACTAATTGCCAGTACGTTATGTACTTCATTATTCATGCTTGCATGGTTTGGAAGCAGTTCGATTACAATTTCGGTTTAGTTTCGCTTCCACAAGTTACAGTCGGTTACATGATTTACAGAAATGGTTCACTGTTTTTGATAGGAAAAATAATTTTATTTTTGGTGGACTTCCTCATAAGAACAAAAGGTTCTTAATCAGTGTGATAAACCTGATCGATGGAAGTTGGGGGTGTTGCTTTGAACCTTTGGGGCCGCATTTTGAGACTTGATTGCATGGTCGTTTCTTTTTTGTTGTTTACGTTCGATGTTGCAATACTTAAATTGTTTCCTTCTTTTCAAATACGAAATCAGAAGGGTTTTTCGTTTTCAAACAAAAAAGGAATTTAACCCGCCTGTTGTGTACCGTTACGGTTCTATCGCACAGGCAAGTTATTTATACAGTGGAGCTACTTTCTAAAACTTCAGTCTTACATACGGAAATGAGAAATATGTACTTCTGAATTAAAACAATTATATACTCAAATCAAATAATTTAAACGCATGATCTAATTTATATAAAAATATCACCCATCTGAGATGAAACAAAGTAAGAGTTCAGTTCAATTAACAATCGTTTCTAATAATCCATGGGTCCACTGTAGGCGAGTAGTCGTTCAACCTAACCATACGAAATCTAATGCATCATTGACCATCTTCTGTGCTTCTGTGTAACGTGCCAATGATTGCTAGACAACTTCTAATTATGTTAGGACAGTAGAATTTACATTCTCATAAAAATTGAAACCGTTTTATCAACTTTGACATATTTATTGACATGTTGCTTTAGTATTTTCTTTTTATATTGATAATAAAATACCATTTTATTGCATTTGGCTACAAATTTTAAAGTTTTTAACAAGATGTTTGCTAGGATATGTTGGTTCTACAGGTTAGGTTTCCTTGGTTTTTTTAGTTACGAAGTTTAATGTTGTGTTAACAGACAACGTAATTGCTGCGCCAGTACCGGGACATCTGCACCGTGCAATTAACGTGCAAAACAATGAACTCAAACTCGTTACCAATAAGTAGGTTTCCAAGGGAGATTGTCCTTGGTGCTAATTTTTTTATTCTCGGTTTTTACTGCTCGTTAAGGGAAAAAAAATTTCCATTGCGATTAATTGCGGATGGAAATATTAAGCGTGAAGAGTTCGTTGATGGGGCAATTGAACCTGACAATGAAGAAAATGGCGTTCTACCCTGTGTTTTTCGGATAGCTGGGACAAAAATTAAACTAGTAGTTTAATATTGGTATTATTAGTCTAGGAACTGAAGAAGAGAAGAGCCATTGAGTGAATACCATTCAAGGTCTCAACAAATCATCATGAGAAATTATTATAAAATTTTAAATATTCTTCTGAGTTACAATTTAGTAAATTCCTGGATTAATTACAGGAAATAAACTTCTTGCGTATCAGATTTTTGGGAGAGTTTATATTCTTTTCATTATTATAATTTTGTTGCATCAGAATTAAACATTAGAGACTTCTAATCGGAAGGACATGAACTGTCCTATTGAAACCATTTAGAAAGGCCACAGATATGGCAATAGACTCTTATACCGAATACTCAAAGCGTAATTTTATGAAAAAAGTATAATATTGATTACTTTATAAAAATTACTTTATAAATTATAAATATTTAAAAACTTTAAAGTTAATCAATGTAAATACCAAACGAACGACAATATTTTTAACCTAAGTGAAGGTTATGATGAAACGTGAGTGTTCGAAATCGGGAAACCGATGTAGTACTACGAACATTTCATAAAATAAAAGAAGTAAATTACTTCACTTAGAGGAATCAAGAGAGCCTGATTCTGCAACAATCATAATGCATTTGAGAAATAGAAATACGAAGTCAATTATCCCGTCAAAAAAAAATTGTTTTGCGCCAAAACTTTACCAAAAGCAGTAACGTTAATTTTATATTTTATTGATGGAAACCTTTCCTCGAACTTTGAGAGAGAATCTTAACTATAAATTTAAGTATTAAGTCGTTAATTTAAGCTACAGATAGTAGGACAGTCTATTACTTGACTGCTTTGTTTCATTTCTTATTCAAGTAACATGGTTTCTCAAAAGAATCGATCCGATTTACGAGAAGATTATTTCAAATTTTGTGGCCCAAAAGGTTGATCTTATAATTCGACTGCTCAATGCCTGATCCTATAATTCGCTCGATTTAATTTATACTTTTCTCCTAATTGCAATTAATTCATTTCTGAATTATCGTATACGTGTTAAAACAGCCTTTTGATTTACTTGATTGATTATTGACTGTTAACTGGTCCTCGGGGACGTAAACTGCAATTAGTGGATTATTGTTTTTCTTTAATTCTTTGCTTTTCGCCCTGATAAAAGTAATCAACAATTTGCAACAAGCGATTTTTGAATTTTTTAAACGGCAAAAGAGCAGACAGAGAAATTGTGTTACGTTTGGAACAAAATTAATGTTATACTATACTAATATGAGGAAAAATAAATATCCGATTTTGGTTTTTCTTTGGCATGCATTATAAATGAAAAATGGGGTGGTGGATGAGGCCCGTTGTATGCGAGTCGGACTATTTTGTCGTAACTTTCTAAGCCCGTATACACTTTGTAATTTATTTATTTGTTTTTATTAATTATTTGGTTAGAGATAATACGCTTGTAGACTTGTAGCTGTTTATTTTAAGTATCCGTAACGTACAATTAAGGTAACAGTATGATACATTTGTTCTAAGTTCGAGACATGCGTTAACCATCGAATTCAACCAATGATAATTGGTTGAAAAAAAGTCGAGAGAGATGCATGGAAAGTTACTTAATTCACAGTAAATGACAAATGTTTTGCTTCGTACTGGCATCAACACATGTCGATAGGCTTTCTGTGCCGGTCAGTCGAAAACTAAAAATATTTAATTGCGAAATTTTTGTCCTCCTCGTTCAAATTTTGGTTCTTCCGGTATTTTGTAACTTACGAATTTTTTATTTCAAGTACATAATGATAATAAGGATTGTGTTTATTCGTACCTCTGATTCAACTATAAATTTAACAATGCCAAAACATAGTACTTGTCTAATTATTGTGTAATGAATAAAGCACATTGGGGTTAGGATAAGAGATAGAATTTCATTTTATTGGTTTTTCGCTGTAAGCAAATTATTCTTTGCTTATATATTGTATACAATAAGCATTTCTGTTCGTTCTCAGCATCTTTACATTCACCATCCACAGTCGATTATTTATGACACTTAAGTGACGCATGATTCACATCGATGGTAGTCAGTTTCAGGTGGCTTCAAATTAGTTACTTGTAATTGTACCAGAGTACTCATTGGAAATTTAGAATTAAAGCAAGAATGAATAAGTAAAAGGCACCATCCAAATGCTGAACCAAAAATCGCGTTTTACCGAGGTTACCGAGGGGTTTAACGTGTGGTTAAATAACATAACACAACATAAATAACATAGGGTTAATTTTAAATAAAGAGGACTTAAACAAAGTACCCATGAATGTACTTATTTATTCATGAAAAGTAAAAATCCAATCAACGAATAAAATTGCTCAGTTCTTCTGTATTGGATTGCCTTTGAATGTTGCAACAGTTTTCGTGCTAAGTTGTATTGGTCTTTATAGCACATTGATTAGAGTTAGTCTACCCTGTTATTCCGTTTTAATTCAATAAAAATAGAAGTAAACTCCTACATGCCGTCTCATTTAATCCTTTAATTAAATGAAGGGGTGGGGTAAAGGTGTTTACTATATTCGTGGCTTACTGAAATCTGTCTTTGGACGTCAAATCAACACTGCATTTTGTGCAAGTCATTTTGATGAGTTTGCCCTACAAGGTTTAGCCGTCTCAAATGAGTTTTTGGCCTCACCACGTATACAAAAATCTAAAAACGATGGATAAAGTTTTCTGTGTAATTTCTTCTTGGTCTCCATGAACACCTCTAGCGCGCGAATATGGGTTTTACGTCTGGCCGGATCCCAATTGAAATTTTCGGTTTCGTTTACTATTACTGCTCTCCTTCTCGCTTCCTCAATGATAGCCTTGACCCTACTTTCTAATAGACTCTGTGTGTGTGTGTGTGTGTGTGTGTGTGTTGCGAATGGGCCTGATCCGGAGGGCCGTTGATCTCGATTGGGTCTCATATCAGACCACTCACTTCTTTTTTTTGCGTTCCCTTATTTATTCATTTTATTTAATAAGAATATTCTGTCTTTTCCTTCCGTTCACCCTTTTACACGTCTTGGATTGTGCGATTGATTTAAGTATTACCTAAGGACTTCTAAATCTTACTCTCCCAGAGGAAGAATTTAAATGAAATTCTATTAGAACTAGAAAATTAATTTAAAAACTAATTGTATTGTCATTTCTGTGAAAAATCGGTAATTTTTATAATTGCAAAGTTGAAAATAACAAGTGATTTAATTTTTTTCTTCTGTTATACATTTAAAAGTACTTTGTGCATCTATTAATAATTTGATGTGCCTTTTTTGCTTTCAGACACTTATTAACAATTATTAAGTTTAGTAAGTGCTCTTAGTACCTAATGATTGTCACTTTTTATTTTAGTTTTAATTTATCAATAGTTTCTTGAGGAGTTTAACCAAGCTGTTGCACTTTGACGGATGTCTTCATTTATTCCGCCAATTTGTTCTAATTTACTCGTTATGCATAGTTTAGTCTTTCACATATTTCATTTCCTTCATCACGCCTAGTTACTTGAATTCATTTCTGATCTGATCATTTTAGTGTTCAAATGTGTACTTGTACTTCGCCCAGGTGGCATTATGTACTGAAAATGTAAATTTCAGTTTTCCTTTTATTATTTAAATTACATATGACATATAATTACATATTTTACTAATATTATTATACTTGTACAAATACGTTGAAAACAACATTTCTGTTACTAGTGTTATCATTAACGGTTACGCAGGCTGAACTTGAAAGGTATTTACGCTTGTCATCATGCTGGCGGGCGCAAGAATGCAAACCTTTAATTTTGTGTTTTTGGGATCAGTGTAATACATGGGATTACAAATACCTGAAATGGATTTAGGCACTGCATTCAATTATTTCTGTGTTGACATAGTTGCTTCTCTTTTAAATATTTGTAGACTCAAGGATGGCAAAGATCTTTGCCATCTTGTGGTGAACATAAGATATGTACGCTCTCTGCCAAATGTCAGTTTCTATAAATGGATAATAATGTTTCATTTCATGCATTTATTTTAAAGTTTACCATCGAGGATAGTTATTTTTTGAAAATTTTCAGGTCACAATAGACTTATTTTTAGACCTCATTAATGCTGTGTTGGAGCCGTAAATTTTAGGCCGATGCGTGTTCAGCTTTAATGGGACTTTAATTGTTCAATCAGTAGAAAATGTTGTATTCATTTAGGCATTTGCTTTAAATCAAATTCTCAGGCTTTTTTCACCCCTCACAGATGTCACGCATTAGGAAAACCACTCAGGCTTTAAAAATGATCCAAATAATACAAAATCTGAACTTTTGCATTTTATTATAAATTAATGATAAATGGATATATTCAAGTTTTTTAATTTTTAACTATCATATGTTTGATGTTTGCCTTTTGATGTGCTGTGCTGTTTCACAACTTCACCGTCCCATAAAATTCTCCTTCCTGCTGCCCTGCACTATTGTCCAACACAGGAGAATTAGACACAACAAGTGGAGTTCATTCAAAAAAAATAAAGCAAACTCATTATGGAAGATTCTAGAGTACTTAATTAATTTCTTTACTTATTTACTGAAATCTAGGTCCAGATGAAAGGCAGTGAGTCGGCAGTGATCTGATGTTCGTTCAGAGAGAAAAAATTCTGACGGACAAAATATACCCCCCTCCTCCCCCATGAACCTGTCGTTTCCACTAAAAACCCTTGGAATAAAATTGTTTTAGTTTTTTTACTACATTCGCTAGTTCTATTCTTTTATTTTCTGTTATATTTTTGGGTTCCATCCCGCACCGTTTGGAAGGCTCACTTGTGGTATTCGTTCCCTTACTCTTATTTAATTTCACTTAAATTTCGTTTTGGGCTTTTTTATTTGTATGCTGTAGCTTTTGTGTTATTCTTGCTTGCTCCAAGTTTTACATAGGACTCGGTCTCAATCTGAGATTTGAGATCTGAGATTTCTATTATTTTATTACTTCACTTGTTGTTATTCCTTCTCGTAATTTTCGTAAAAGCAGTAAGTAAAGTTTTTCCCGAGATTAAATTGAAAATGGAAACTACAAGGAAATATAAAATTTATAAACAATTGAAAAAAGGAACCAGGAATAGAAATTTCCTATAATATTCAATATTCAATCGTTATTTTCCACTTAATTTCTCATCATTATTCTTAATTGGTGTACCACAGAGAATTCCGTTAGCCATTACTTCAAGACAAAAAAAGTCGATCTTCTTTGATTCATAAAATTTGCAGTGGGTTGTCGGGAACCACAAAAAAAGTAATATCGTCGTGCACCCTGATAAACATACACATACTTTCAAAATACAAATTAAATTAATAACTGATAGTAATTAGTGACGTCATAGCTTTCCGAAAATTTCATGTAGTCAGTTCAAAATCAGTCGGTTAATTAATTAGAAATCATTTGAACCGTACAACTTCAACTTCCTTTACTGCCGGCATGGTCTTGAATTGAACACGCAATTAACTTGTGATTATGCCTCTCAACTGGGTAGGAAAGTTTCAAGAGAAAATTGGAAAAATCTAAACCTCAATGTAAATAAATGAGACCAGGAGGAGAAAAGTTGGAAAACTCATAACATGAAGCATACATTTGAGAAATATACTAGGAATGACTTGGTTGTTTGCTTTCACAAGTAAAAACCAGTCGTGCGTTAAATTTTGGTTTTTGGTTCTGCCAGTAATTAGCTACTTTTTTCAATTTAACCCGCATAAAATAAATGCTGCTAATACATTATTAATAGTTTTCTCTGTATTTGTTTAGCCGTTATCCGAGGGCCAACCATCGGTTGAAATGAGTTTAATCAATGATTATTTCATAAACGATTATTATAGTTATTTCAAAACAGTTAATTTGGAAGAATTATGTCTCCCATCTCCATTCTAGCGAGAGAATAATCAATAACATTACTCTTATGAAAACTAATGCGTAAAAAAAGAAAACTAACTGGGAATAACTTCGTCAGGGTCCGCCCATACTGTAAACGTACAGTCATGTGTAGGTCGTAGGCATTGTTTCAATATCCCACTCATCCAAAGTGAAGATGAGTTTTAAAAGGTGAATTAGCATACAATTTTCTAGAAATATGAAGGTTAATTGTGGAATCGACCAAACTCGAGTTTAAATTTCTCTGCGGGTTACTTAGAAAGACCCAAAAGACTGGCACTGAAATTGTCGTTTTTTTAAGAAAAAAGAGATGTGTGCAGTACGTCGAACGGTTTAATTAAGTTATCTAGTTGTCTGCTGGGTACAAGGAATTTAATGCGACCGCACAAACATATGCTTGAGGTTAGAGTTGGCTGAATCAATTAATTCATTTCATTTTCAAGTACCAAACACAGAGCTTTTGTGACAGACGAAGGTTGAAATTTTAAATCCTTTATTTTTTCTCTCTTTGGACGACTGTACACACAGTGGCGTGCTTTCCAGATTTAATCACACAATTTCTAGTTCTGAAACGTAAGAAAACTTGGATTGAGACTCGTTTCGACCTTGACCAAAAGTTGAATGGTGCCCTTACAACGTATTGTTTGCCAAGTAAACCCGGTTGTTGTACAAACGATTATTGTAATGTTGCAGTTGGACAAAAACGTTTTTCTCTTGGAACAAAGCTTTAATAGCTTTTCCAACTGAAGGTTGTTTCTTGTTTGTTACAGGGTCGCAAAGATGGATCCACGTCAAGTTTGCCGGTCAGGATACCACGTAAAAGCTCAATATCATTAAAAATATCAACAGCACGAATTCAAACAGGATGCTTGGACCACGTGGAAAACAGCATCCCGTATTACCGGGGGCAAATTGGTCGGTCTCAGAACCGCTTAGTTAACAGGGTCAAAAAGACAGTTTTACCTGAATTGAAGCAGAGTCAAACATCATATGTTCGTTTGCTTAATCAAAGTACAAAAGCAACTGAAATATCAAAATCGGCCCCCGAGCTGTCGCGAGAAGGCCAATTATCTCGACCTAAAATGACTTCGCTTTCTTCCGTTGCTACTAACCTCCACAAAATTAATTCTTCGGAAAACATGACAAAACCGAGAAAGGTATCGGATATAAAAAATCAACCTAGCAGCCGAATTCCGACAAAACCCCCTGTCGATCCTGGAAAGCAGAGGTCGTCAAGGGAACCGCTCACAAGCAAATCCAAAAAGTTGGACTTGAGGAAGACAGCAGTGGCAGAGAACAGTAGAGCGGGCAATCCTGCGGGAGATAAACGGAAATTTGGCTGTATTGAAAATCTGCCAGATCGATCAAAAGGACAAAAGGCCGCTTCGGTCACTTCGAGTGTTTCTCAAATTTTGACCTCGAAGTGTCGCACTGAAGAGTGCAAAAAGATAATTAAAAATATTATGTCGGACAATAGATTTGTTGACACCGGAGAGAAAAAGCGATGTTCGGCCGAGTTTGAGGATTCACTTGAAACATTCAATTCGGAAGAAATGACCGATTTCCTGTTGGGCGACGTACCGGTCAGGTCACCGGAAACGGGAAAGCTCAACTGCGAAACTGACAAATCAAGTAAAAGAAATTCAAGTGAATTTGACGACTCCATTGGGTCCTTCTTTTCCGATCAAATGGTTTTGACCATGTCCAAATCGAACGAATTTATAAACATGACAGGGTCGAAACAGAGTTTCCTCAATGAGAACCCATTGGGTTTGAGCTACCCAGAAGGTCTGGACAACTTGACTCCTGGGCTATCTGGTTTAAGTAATCCAGTGGACCGGACACCTTCAGGGGAAGATCTACCCATGGAATGCGAGGTTGAACCTGAATCAGGTAATTCTGCGGTGCCTGAACCATCTGAAGCAACGACCAGCAGGAGGTACACGAGCCCTGCCGAAGAACTTCCACAAGAGTCTCTCTCGTCGAGAACATCGAATGCCCCAATGAGCATAATAACAAGTATAACTAGCATAATGTCACTTGACACGGGTTACCAAGGGGACGGTGAACTGTCGCGGCCGGAAAGCAGAAACACCGAAAACGAGTCGAGACTTTTGAAATTACCCATTGCCGAAAATGGTCTGCCTGTTAAAGGAATCAACTTTGATGATGGGAAAACAATGACGGACTCCGACTTTTTTACTGAGAGTGATGTTGACGTACATGACGACCTGTCAGCTGCTGCCGCCGAAATTGGCTCTGGGAAAGGCGACCGCAAAGCTCAAGTGATCGATGGCACTCTATACGGAGGTGCATTTATTCAGTCCCACGTTACCGCTCACAATGTGAATGAAAATGTGGCGAGCGTGTCGGGTCAGCAGTCATCCAAGTTGGTTCTGGCTACAAACAACTCGAATGAAGACATGGAATCAAGTGGAATATATTCTGATTTGGAAAGGAAACCTGAAGAAATCCGTTTGAAAGAAAAAGAGTCTATATCGTGCATGAATATGATCACAGAGCAGATAAAAACAATTCAAAGCCTGGCACAATCTGTCGCACAGAAAAGGTTGAGAAATGGCCCATCTGGTGATGGCATTGTTAAACGTTGTAGCACACAAGCCAGTGTCAGCACCGTATACGAGGAAGTGCATGCCACTGCACCTCCGGCAGGACAGCAGTCGGTCAATCGGACAGTCGGGCAATCGGAGACTAGCAATTCTGTGTCGGTGCTGAAGAATCCGCCAAATAAGAAGCCAAAAATATACAACCGAACGGTTCTAAAGAATTCTCTTTTTTCTATGGGAAGAGAAAATTTGAAAAAAGAACCAGAAGTGAAGGCTGTAAAGAGGGGCAAATGGGACTCGGTCATGAACAAAATAGCACAAGGAAAAGAAGAAAACAAATACGCGCCGGCGAAATTTCGAGACGTCAAGAGCAAGGTATTTGAAAACATGGGTCCTACGATTAACGCTAAAAGAATTACATCGGAAAAAAAGGTCCCAGGGAAAATGTCGCCTGGGTCTCAACTCAAGTCAAGAAGGTTGGTTTTTAGCTTCTTTTCTACTGTATTTTTTGCAATTGCTCAATGGTTTGTTTTGGTGGTGCTTTGGGTCTGAGAGCATCCGACCCGCAAAGGGTTTGACTCCTTTCTTTGGCCAAAAGCCCACGTTGCTTAGGAGTATTTGTTTGCAGTGCCTTGTCAGAGTATCCAGCTGCCCACTGAAAGAAACCTTTGCTCTTAATTATTAATTGGGGGGGGGGGGGCAACTCGGTTCATGTTAGTCTCCGTATACCGAGTTTTCTCTAATTCTTTATTTTATTATTTGTCGTTTCACGGTTGTGCAGCGACTTTTACCTCTTGCACACTGTGTGGCCGTGCACTGACACACTTGAAAGTCAAACAGCCAAAGTTAAGTTCCTGCTATTTCTCTTTGATGACAGATAGTGGTGAGATGCCGTCTCTTCCCTCAACTATCTGAATGGTACGAGCAGGAAATTGTCAAGACGGCATTACTAATGAGGCAAATACAGAAATTCGACACACTCGATGATATTTAATAAATATTTTTAAAGCCTGAAGTCCCAACTATTATTTAAAAAATAATCACATTTCACAATGTTACCTTTCAACATTTTATGTCTCGCACAGCACACCAATTTGTCTATTCACGTCTACGTCGTAGTTTTTAGACCATTAATTTTCTCGTTCTAATTGGAACGTTCGATTACCACTTTCTAGCCTACCTTATATTTTAGTATCAATTCCTAGGTACGGTGAAATATTTAATTGCGTTTCGCCTATTATTGCTTCACCGCAATCGGAAGGCTTCGGTTAAATTAAAACCGAAGAGGCACTCAGACTTTATGGTTGAAGTAGAAAAAATCAAATGACTGAACTGTAGTTGTGTGGCTTTAAGGTATTTTGTCTAGCCAAAGTACTACAACCAATTGAAAGATGAATTGAAAGAACATGAAATGTTCAGAATACTGAATCATTTTTTATCGAGTCATTGTCCGAGACGTATGTTACTCTCAATTTTGTTAGTTGTTGAATGTTCTCTTTAGGACCTTAGAAATCAGGTGTTCGTAAAATCTACGCACCTTTTGTCAGGTGTCATACTTTGGACCTTTCGTTCATTTTGTTTTGTTTTCGGTAATCGTGTAAAAGAGTTTACAATTTTTTCGTTATTTGTTTACATTTTAAAAATGTTGACATTTTCGATGTGATAAGTCAGTTTGTGTTATTGATTTTCCCTTTCCTGTCCGGAAGCCGTGTGTATTCATGAGTGAATGAGTGTGTGTCCATCATTACCTCAGACTTTGACCTCACAGCCACTTTGGGCCAATGGGCAAATCAGTTGGAGTCCTCTGTAAATACAGAACTGCAAAGAACCTTCTCAATGTTCTCTTTGGGTCTGTCTAATAAGCAGATACTATTTATATATTTAATATTTGCAATACAAGCTGTTATTAAGTTACAGGGAATGTGTAGTTACGTTCGAAATTCTATTTGCACGATGAAGAAAATTGTTTGAAGAGTACATATCTATCTTAAGATAGGAAATGTGTGGGGAAAATGCTATAAATTTAGAAAGTAGACTTGTCTTTTAAAGGGAGCATTCGAATACGAATTCGAATGAAAACTTACTGTTTTTCCTGTGAAAAAGGTTTAAATATCCCACTGGTATATCTTCTGCTGTCTTATTACTCGTTTAGGTTCCAAGGTGACAGCATATTTTATTTCTTTAAGTACACCAGTTGTCTACATATGTTTGCCTGTTTACGTGTGTCAGATTTTCGCATTGGTCAAGCAATGGCAAGCAAGCAGTGCGAAGTTAACAACACACTATTCGTACTATTTTTTTTACTCTTTTTTCAATTACAACAGAGCTACTTCTGTTCAAATTTTTAGCTTAAAAACGTCTGATGAACACGTGAGTGTGAAGTAACAGAGCTTTTTATCCCTTTCTCCGTAACGGGGCTTCCAGTATGCAATAATGAGAGCCAGCGAGACCATTTATGTTCATTAAAAACGTAAAAATCACACACAAATTGTGCCTGATTTCTGATGAATTACGAAAATTTCGTTTGGAAAGGTTCTCATTTGATGGTGCTTGTAGGAGAGAACAGTTTTCACAATTTATTTTCGTTGGGACACCATGTGTTTTTATTTATTTAAATACTAATGAAATTAATAAAATAATATAGACTGGTCGTTTTATTTAAACGGAATTGTTTAGAAAAATGAGGACGTTTACTCTGTTCCGGTTGCTCATGTTCATGGTAAGGCGAACCGTTTTGCTTTTTTAATAATTATTTCAATTATTAACTGTTACCACCAATTTTTTCTAGATGGTAATGCTTTGTTCATGCTTTAAATCGCTGTTGCATTTGTAAATTTCAATTTACGATTACATCGATGATACAAGACGTTCGTACTGGATTTATTTCATCACAGGCCATAAAGCTCGTATTCCAAGTTTCATGCTATTAAAGCTGAAGCTTTCTCTCTCTGAGTCTGTATTATTAGTAAGGAGGAGGACGATGGTGATGATGATGATGGTGATGATGATGATGATGATGATGATGATGATGATGATGATGATGATGATGATGATGATGATGATGATGACGAATACATTAATCCTACGCACACTTCCTCATAATTGCACATGATGTTTTTAATAAGAGTACAATTTGACTTTAATTTTTTCAGTTGTTCTGTATCACTCTAAAGAAAAAGAGACCCGATTTACGGTCGACGCGAAATGATAGTTTGTATTGGTTTTCTTATTAATTTTTTATTTAAATTACTAATCGACTTTGACTTGATTAAATTTACATTTTTCTTTGTATTGAAAACAAGTTAACTGTAGTCCTGAAAGGAATAATTCTATTGCAAAACACATAGTGTTTGACCAATGAGAAGTGTAAATTTGATTCCATTATTCAAATTAGAACCTGTTAGGCGTACTTGTGACGAAGACGGCCGAATTGTGAATCCTTGAGCGAATGAGTAGAAAAAAAATTCTCCTCGCCATAAATGCCATTTACTTCAGGACCTTAAATTAACCGTGACGTAAACTCACTTAAAAGTAGCAGCTTTTGGTTTTGTATACACAACGACGAAGAAATTTCTTATTTCAACGGTCAGGTGTTGTCCTATTTTTTAGTTTTAACCAATCGACTGTCATCAAAGGTTTTGGTTACCTTCCCACTTGTTGTCACCTTTTAAGAATGTATATTTTTAGCATGCAATTGTACATTGGAATAATAAATTAATTTAATATGGTTTCAGTCGTCGCAGTACCCGAGTCAGAAGCTCAGAGTCTTCTTTGGTCTCGCCCAAATCAAAACAGTCGCGAACATCAACCTCACTCAACAGTTCACAAAGAAGTTCCCTCAGTGACATCAGCCTTTCTGTGACGCCTCATGCAAAAACAACCACCCGTAAGTTTGTTTTTTGTTTGTTACTTGGAAATATCTCTTTTTCCTTAAAACAAGTTATTGGTTCAATGACAAATACCCACTTTCGAATGACTTCTAATATTCGACCTTATTTTGTTTTTTTTTATGTTCTGCTGTTGTTCCACAAAGCATACTAATCCTAATTTAAATATTGCAAGATTTTCGTTTCGGACACCTCTCATTCTGACTGCTTGTACCTGGTGCACTAGATAACGAGGTTACACATGACTTGTCGAGATAATGGCAACCGACTGTTTTATCTCCCAAAGAGAAGTCATTGACACTTGTTTGCAACAAATGGTTGGATGTTCGAGCAATATTTTTGTGTGACTATGACAATTACCAGAGTATAAAATTTTGTCCTCTTGCCGTGTTCACTATTGCATAAATAACTCGTGTAGTTTCCTGTATATTCATGAAAGTTTAAATTTGCGCTTTGAACGAAATTTATTTTTTCATTCCCAGCAAAAAGGGCTCAATTTATGTGTAAATAATTATTTAAAACAAAATATTTTTCACCAAAAATTTGTGTACGGCAAGTGAATTTCTGATGCACAACGTAAGCCAGGGTTTTCTTTTTAATTTTCCGATGTCTGAAATTGGCAAATGTCAAGGCCAGGGGTCCTGCGAGAAATTCAGGGCTTGTTTGGCGGACATTCTAACTGGTTGGCCAGCGGTTACTCAAGCATGACTGTCCGAATGTTGGTGCCTCCCTAACCATTAGAACATACTGCTAACCTTCTTATCAATTTTTTATTTGGTATGTGTCGTGCGGAAATTTATGTTCACGTACAATAATCGCGAATTTAACAGTGACACGGTCGGCAGAACAGCATCAAGTACAAAATCAAGACCAAAGGAGTGAAGGAATTTTTTTTTGGGACGGTACAATGGACGAGTCGGCATTTAGTTTTTCAGGTTTTTCAGGTTTCAGGTTTTAGGTTTTAGGTTTTCTCCCACATTCAGTTGAAAGTCACGCGCACAAAGAACGCCTGAAATTTTAAAAGGTATGCATTTGTAAAGAAAATCTACACATTTTTTTGAAGGCGCAGCCCGTTCCTCAACTTCATTGTAAAATTTTATCCCAAAAGTCAAATCGTTGATTTCAGTTAGTTCAAGTTGTTGGTGCTAAATGTTTGGTATGAGAAATAATATTAACAATTAATAATGAAGTATTTATGGTTGATGTGAAACAATACATGTCTTAGCTTCCCAGATGAAGAAATCAGAGAATGAGAAATATTTACAGTGAGAGGCTTTTACACTAAGACAAAAAATTTATACTCATTCCAAAGTCTGAATAATTTCATTTTCATTATTTATTAACTGCCTACCTGAAAAATTCAATTTTTGATTGAACAAGTGAAGCAGCCAAGGGGAAATATTAGAATATTGAAATGCCAAATTTAACTTTGGTCGTTTAAAGTTAAAGGGTTTTAAAATTCAATAAGAGTTGTGAAGTGAATATTAATGTTATTGAAAAAAGTGTGAAACACTTGTATATTGTTTTGATTGATGAACTCGATGACCTCCGTCTCAACTTTGGACGTCAGAAATCAAGTGAATTGCAATTTTATAGAACCCTGCTTGAGGTGTCCAGAAAGCAATAGCAATAGTAACTGTCCGGGTATCAATTCAAAAAACAGTAAATCACGTAACAAGAATATCGAACCAAACCCCGATGATACTTGGCTTTATTCAACTGATGAAAGAAGACAGCAATTGCAAAAACTTGTCTGAAAACCAATCACTTTGACGGAGAAATCTAGAAGGTAAAAGAAAGCTGGATTTGATGGGATGAGATGGGAACCTGTCGAACAAACGTTAAATCAAAGTTGGAACATCCTCCTATGAATTTAACACGTTTGAAGTTCACAGAGCCAAATTTACACGTTCGACTATAGAAGTTACGGTGGGTCTCTTCGAACACCACATTGAACTCCGCCATTTCTAAAACTATGCACACTACTAGTTATGATTCGTACGAAGCATTTGACCGTTCGGCCGTCAGTCGTTGGCTTCAACTGCTCCAAATGGCAAACTTGTTGCTTTTCGCGTTGAACCGCCATTTTTTGCCAGCTTCTTTTCTTTGTGTGTTTTCTCATTGATTCGAATTGAAATTACAAGTGTATTTGTGTTTATTTACTAATGTTGGAGTAATGTTGAAAATAGTTATGAAGTATACGTAATGTGTGATTGATTTTGGAAGTCTCTGACAATTGGTAACGACACATACAACACATTCAACTATGTTTTAATAAATAATATTTTTTAATTGTCACGCTGCAAATTACTGTTTATCTGGAATTTAATATTACTACAAATTACTTTAAGCAAAACTCTGTTATTTTTACCAATCAATAATTCAAGTGGCGGAAAATGTCTTGAAGGAATGGAAGCATAACGTATGTTTTTTAAACATGCAAATACTTGTGAAATGATACTTGATGAAGTTGCCTTGGATTACTCGCACTTGAACAATACCGAGTGCGGTGTAGGCTGTTTCAATGTTATTAATCACGTATTTAAAAAAAAAGGGCACCAGGTCATTGAGTACCGTTGACTGGTCAAAACTACGTAAAAATTTTAAGAGAATCAGAAACCTGATGGCCGCTTTTCTCACGACCTCCTAGTTGGATAAAAACATTTCTTCCCGATTAGTGTTTCACAATGGAAACACAGTTTCAGATTTTAACTACTTTTCTATTGTCCCATGTGTTACACTTGGCCACAAATTTTAACCCGCATTTGAAAGTCAATTTTTTTTTTATAGAAATATAACTAGTAAACGGTACAGCAACAATCCATCAATACCTATTACCAAAGTTATTAACTCTGCTAGGAATTAGTAGTTCAATAGGAAGTTTGATTCCATTTTGTTGTAAAGGGGAAAAGATAAATTACAAAAATTATGTGTCTTCCTGTGTTGTTTGTTCAAGTCTCTTTGCAAGTATTACATTCAGAAAATTAAACTTCATGTCTTCATATTGAATTCGGAGAATTAGGTTTGTAGTTAAATAAATATATAATATAAACTTGCAGCCGTTAATTAATACAATTGATCTTATAATTTGTAATAAACGAAATTTTTCCTGTTGGATGTCACAATAAGAATTCTTGAGGGAAGTTTTTACTCATTTAAAAAATGAATTTTGTTGAATTGGGTACTCTTGGTTGGCACAGGACAAAAGTCAAACGCTATTTAAATTAAACCAAACCAAACAGTGGCAACTTCTCACCATCAAGGTTATCTTCATTTCCTTAATGAGTTAGGCCCTCGGTTGAGCTACAGGGGGAAATCCTAAAAGTTTGACATATACATTTTGAGAGCAGTGTTCTGCTGAGATGAGAATCACATCCTTGTAAATATAATTACACACACACACACACACACACACACACACACACACACACACATATTTGTCCCCTAAATATAAATGCAAGAACCTTTCGCTTTCTGTTAAGCTGTATTTATGTGCATGTCCTGCGTATTTTATAAATACATGAAGCTTAACAAGATTTCACTGGCATTCTCTCAAGTCTAAGGATACGACTAAGAGCAGAGGTAGTTTGAGGAGGTTCTTACAGAATTCAAATCCAGTGGGTTCATATGGTGTGGAAGAACTGGATTTCTGCAAAAACAAATTGTAATTTAAACGATTTATTTAAAGAATTGAAAAAAATTTTCGTTTTAATATTAATGGAAGTAATTGAATGTTTACATAAGGCAGCATATGATGTATCAGCTGAAGAATCACTTAAATTGGACTTTCATTCATTTTTACTCATTTTTCCATAATCGAAGTGGGATGTTTACGGTAAAAGGCGTTTATAAGCATTTCGTTCACGTGGTTTTTATCAATGCAATTGACCTGCCTTATCGTTTTACCTGCATTTGCTTCTTCTCATTATCCTGTTTGTTTTCCCTTAAATTCACCTCAGTTACACCGAGCTAAATTGCATCTGTCGGCCACCTTTTCAGCGGTAAGGAAGTTGAACGAAGGCTTTAGAGTTAAATGGGCCGTTTAAATAGAAATAGAGCAGTATTTTTAGATCTCTCAAAAACAAGTTTCTGTCCGCCTGTCTTGTTACGTGTTTATCATTTAAGCTATTTTTTTATTTTATTCTCATTTGGTGTCAAGCAATTTTCTTCTCGTAGGGTAATTCTTTGCTGAGAGACAATTTGGCCTGTAGCGCAATTTAGTGTGGCATATTCCATCATGCTACTTTTATTCGAGGTGTACATTGTCTACAAATATTAGTTTGTTTTAGATTGTTAGATGCATCGTAAGATGCAAGGTCTTACGAACCTGTTCACCCGTTAACTTTTAGCTTTTAAATTTTTAGCTTCTTGCGATTTTTGTTCCTGCTATATTAATCATAAAATTTTTCGAAGTGAAAATTAGTTTTGTAAAGGATAGCCTGTAAGATTTGGACTTAAAATGCAACCA
The DNA here is from genome assembly GCA_037055365.1 of Polyplax serrata. Lineage (NCBI taxonomy): Eukaryota > Metazoa > Arthropoda > Insecta > Psocodea > Polyplacidae > Polyplax > Polyplax serrata. The sequence goes on from JAWJWE010000004.1 coordinate 456,327, forward strand.
ATTTCCAATTCAAAATTAGATGCAATTATTAATTTTCTCGGCAAAAAGTTCTCTGATTCGATTTGTCACGACTGTCTAAGTGGTCGATTTTTTTATCCTCGGTGGCAATCTCCCTTCCCGCATTCTACTAAATTTCTTACATGGGAATGCAATCAATCAATTCGTGTAATTGTATCATATTGTCAGAGAGTAGCAGTTCGTTCTATTCTCTCACTTATTCTATTCCCACTGTTTTGGTGGATGCCTGAATTTCAAAGTAAGGACATTTTTCTGCAACAGGTAACTCTAACAGGAAAGAAATTGGTCATGTGACACGTAAAAGAGAAAAAGGAAAAAATAATTATTTATGAATGTTGTGGTTTGGAGCGGTTTCAACTGAATCTAGGTGGTCACGAAGAATTCTGTGAAACCACTTAAAGTAGGACAAAAATTATTTTCTACTGCTTACTCTTCGGAGTATTATGGACCTATGGAAGGTTTTTTGGGTCTAATTGTTATTTTCCATTCCCATCTCAGGTGCGAAACGGATGTAATTATTAACGCCAAGGATATTCCTAGGGTAGGATATGCAGGTTATGGGTGCGTCATTTTCCAACGAGGTAGCTGAGCATCAAACTGTTTGAATTGAAATTAAATTCATGGGCGTTAAACTTCAATGTACTTAATAAATATAAAATGAAAGGTCCGTTGTTCGTCGTTCGTTAGGGACATCGGAAAAGTCAAAAATTTCAAATGTCTTTGTTGTCATTCATTGCACGATTGATTGCTTTCTCTTTGGTGGAAGCATCAGATGCTACGAGGATGCCATCTTTGTTTCTTAACTTTTATGTATTGCAATTTTTACATTTAAGTTACTTTTCTAACATAAGGAGTAAACTTTATGATTTAAAGAGATGTCTTATTGAATTAAAAAAAATACAATTCTTGTAACGATTTAATATATACTTGACCAAGTAAACATAAATGCGTAGTATGTTCAATAGTCCGAATCTGACCGGCATGACTTGATAAGAGCCCATAATTATTCACAAAGAATAGGATAGAACACTACCAACGGATTTCGAGAAGCATTTGAAAACCATCTGTTGCCAATTTGGCATCGCTAAAACTTCTCTGCTCCAATCTAATTAGAATAAAAATTAAAAACAAGAATACGGCGACGTAAATTGCAGGTGTTTAGTATATAGGGTAATATTGCAGAGTATGACTCTTGTGAGATTCAAAAATTTTTCATTTTGAAATTATAAATGAAATTCTATTCCTCAAATAAGTAATTAATTTGGATAAAATTTAAAAAAAAATCGAGCTGATATGAAGTGGAAGTGTATCCGTTTTATTTCGCTAAAGGCTTGGTTTTGATGCTTAACGAATTATTTATTGCTCTTTTACCCTCTATTTATTAATGTTATTGACCTTCATCATTCTCTGTCACAAAAATAGAGTACATGAATACTCTACAATCATTGCGAAAGAGTAAGATTAAATACAAGTAGAAATTTAAGAGGACTAAATTTTGAATTGAAAAAATGTGTTATTCATACAACTCGTTTTGAATACTTTTTCGCCATAAAAAATTCTGCTTCTTTGATTTCTTCAGTTCAATCGCCTTGATCATTTCACAATTAGCTTTCTAATTGTTGTGGAGAAAATTGAGTCTGATGTTGATCATCTGAACATCATTTAATTTAATTATCTTTTTAATAAAATTATATTTGTAAAACGGTTTAAATGAAGTGAAACTACAGAAACTTTGACTTAGGCACAAATACTTTTTGAGCTACAATTTCAGAGATTGTTGCAATTGATTTACCACAGTTCACCTTCCAATTGAATTGGCAACTCAGGAAGTTCACTTCACACATTTCATTCATAAGAAATTCAAATTAAAAAAAAATAACATAAAATAAAGAGAATAGTCGCACGCACATGAGACACCGAGAAAATGCGCTACTGAATTGATGTCGGTAGAACAACTGAAGGCCTTCTCTCGTGATATAAGCACTAAGCATGCATTGGTAGATGCACACATGTAAACGCACACGCACGTACGCAGACACAGACGGCGTACAGACGTCACTCCGCGTGCAGGCCCACGGTGAACCGCATGCGGTTGCTTTCGTCGCGACAAAATCGCGTATGCGTTTAACGCAGGCGTTTACAAAACTTTCGGTATCTAAATGATGAATTTTTGCGTATTTTTATGTTTTCTCGATTGGTTTTGGCTTCCTTGTGACTTTTTCCGTTTATTTCGGGTCGTATAATAAAGAAAACGTGTGCGTTTTTTTAAATATTGAATTTGAAAGAAGTGAGACCAAAAAACAAAGCTGTTTTTACTTTATGGAACAGATGGGATTATTTGAATCGAAAAAATTATTTTCTTCATTTTTTCTACAAAAAATATGCAGGTTTATTTTTACTTTTTTGTTGTATCTGGAAACACTAAATTGTAAGAAATCAACTGCAAATGACAACTCATTGCATCGTTCACGATATACAACATCTTATAATTTTTTCTTTTATTTACATTTATTTTTAATTGCACTAATATCCCTTGTTTATCGATGTAACTTTATCAAATTGGAGAAGAGGAGGAAAACAAAAGTGAAAATGTAAAATATTTACCTAGAATAAGAATGACGATAATTTGCTGAAGGAAGCTGAAAACCTCGTTGGTGGCCAAGACTTCATTCCCTTAGGTTCTGCTTTGTCCTTTTGGGTTGTTCGTTGGAGCATACCATATTACTTTCATGAATTTATGTCCGACTATCATGAACCCTTTGTTTTTCATTTTTCCAAGGAAAGAAAACTGTTTAACTGGTTTTAACCTTTTTTTCAAGTTTCATGTCATTTTTGTTTCGTTTGTTTGTCTTTTTATGGAATTCGGTTTCTTGTACTTTCGAAATACTCCTTAAGGGTGTTAAAAAATTTCCGGTCTCTTTTTCGTTTTTATTTTCAAGAGTTATTGAAAATATTCAATATTCTGGCGTACAGTGCCCAAATTCTAACCCAAGAAAATGGTATATAAAGGGCGGAGGCAAACAAGTGGAAAACTCATAGAAATTATCAAATCTTTTTCTTCTTCAGTGTTCATTTTTTAGTGTGTCGGAATTGAAGCTCTGCAACTAAAGGCAAACATCGACTTAAAACCTAAAATAACAAATGATGGATAGATGAAATGCTCAAGCGATTTGCATCAAAATTCTCAATTTGCCCTGACCAGTAGGCTTGCATTTAAAAATAAATCCTAGACACTTAATAGTAGAGCATGGGACACTGGGGCGCGAAGAAACCATAACAATAGTTCCGTCCTCCCGATTTTTAAAAGCGAAATCTGGTCGGTGAAGGAAGGAAAATCTATCTAACGGATTTATCATTGTTAATTGTCGATTAGGTGTTACCTACCTGTGCTTCACTTGCCTTTGAATTTTACCAAAAATTTAAATTGAACTCACAAATGGGAGAAACCGAAATAATGCTCTTGGGTGATTCCACCATTGTAATTTAGTGCCTGTAATTTTGAATTAGTTGGACAGCTCTTAATAACTTCTCTCGTAAGAGGTGGTTATTGGAGAGAAACGATAAGGAATCCTCTTCTTGTGGGGTTATCCCTTAAATCACGTGTTGCATCTTGATGACAGGGCAACAGAAGATATTCTGACTTACCCAAACTATGTGAACAAGTGATTATCGAAAAAAGCAATGCTGATTTTTGTTAACAATATTATTAAATAGTTTATAACAATAGAACTTTTCATAATAATACGGAAAATACACACAAAAGTATTTTCCCCAAACATACATTTTATTACTGTGAATTGGTTTTCATTGCATCTATTGATGTATTACCACCTATCTATGTATCTATTCGTGATTTGTTTCTATTTTAAATGTAGTTTGTAAATTATTAATATTCGATATATAATACGACAAAATGTTTGGGTACTGTCGTTTGCTCAAGAACTCTCTCAAGAAAGGGAGAGAAATATTCATGGGAGAAACAGTAAAGGGCCGAGGTCATAGAAGAATGCGTGACAGAAGTTGTAAGGAGGAACTTGGGTCAAAACCTGAGCCAAATTTGAAGATAAACATCATACTGCTGTGGTATGTGTGTGTATGGGGGGGGGATAGAGATGAAACTGAGATCAGCCCGATGTGTTGCGTCACCAAAGAGATGGGAAGCGGGGGCATTTAAGTTCTAGTATAACTTAAAAGAGATGAGGACGAATTTGAGTCACGCATCAAATCGCCTGCCATACCTGTCTTCACGGTTCAACTCCTCTTTATGGGGTTGGACGTGGTGCAGAGTACTTTGTTTCAGGTAATATCGTGCGCTTGAACTTGGGAGCAGTGGGAAGGGGGGGGAACAAAACAGGTATGAAGCCAGCTGTGGGCATGGGGCGAGGTACGAGAATACAAAAACTTGTTTTGATCTGGTTGGACTCTGGTTTTGTCCATGCGTCGACTAAGTCATAGAAAGAGGTTGATTATGGTTCCATTGATGACGATTAGCCATCGAATGTGCTCCCAGTGACACCGATGAATATTATGAGCTCAGGAGAGTAGGATTTGAGTTTGTCATGTGTACAAATTTAAATTCTTAAAGTTACAGGACAAGGAACTTTATCGTATGTTGGGTTTTAAATTTTTACTATTTTAATTTGACGGGGTATTTATCAGATTTATAATTAAACTGTTTAATTTCAGGAAATAAATGTTTTAACGTACTGATCTCGAAGATTTTAGATGAATTAATATCCATACCTAAATTGAGTGTAGGAAATATTTTGACACTTGGTACTGTGGGATAATGTTAAAAATATTTTCCTCCAAATTCAAGTGCAATAGAAGTGTTATCCTTTTAAGTATATGTGTTGTTCGTCAAGGTCAAAAAATAAATAAGAATTGTTATTTATTGTTCCGACAATAACATTTCTTTATTTCTTTGGGAATCATTTCAATCATTGACCATGGCCTGAGCAAAATGAGAGAGAAGTGGGTGGGAAAGATATTGGCTGGAAGGCGGCAATGTAAAAAATAATGTTCAACTTGTGATATTAAAACAAATAAGTTCTGATAAGTTTGTTTATTAGATTTCGAAAATAGTGGTCTTTCTGTACAATTATGAATTATATTTTCTGTTTTGAAAAGGGGGATGGGCAGAACGGGGTGAACATCTTCTCTCTGGCATTGTACTTGCAATTGTCCATTGAATTCCTTTTAAGTAAAAGGAAATATCATACATCTTTTTTGTCGCACATCTTCTGCTGAAAGTTTTAGTTCTGCTTTACTGCATCTCTCTATTTGACACGAATTCATTGATGTGCTTAATGAGAAATACTGTGTTTTCATGTATTATTTCATGGTGGCTTAACGTAAATATATTTGTTAACATTTTTTGTCATGTTGCGCCTCTCAAATTGTTATCAACGCCTTATGAATGAAGAGTTTATTTTTAGAACACTTTCTTTTTTAAAAAGACGAGTATTATAGTTTTGCTATTGGAAGTTGAAAAATATACGCTTTCGAGTTCATTTGGTTTACAATTTAATTTTCATTTTATGTTGAGTTCCTAAAGAATGAACATTGAAGGACCCGTTATTTTCAACAGCAAACTAAAAATTAAATTTTTAATCCGAAACACAACACACACACACACACACACACACACACACACACACACACACACACACCTAGACCACCTTCCACCTAGAAAACATGTAAATGAATTGCATAATAATTTGAAAATATTATTTTTGTTCATTTCACAAATATTGTTTAGTGCTACATTTGGAGGCAATGCCGTCAAGAGTTCAACAAGGCAAACCCAGTTATAGTAGGTTTACAATCATATATATTTCAAGAAACTTTCAATGAGGAAGAGACAAGGGAATGTTTCTCGAACACATTCGGCCTATGTATAGGAATATATCGATGTGTCTCGTGTATTTCGAGAGAACCGATTGTTTGATTTGCACTTGAAAATTTGAATGGCAACTCAGGGTGTGCCAGAGTTGAATGATACAGCTATAAAAAAAGAAAAATGGTGTTTGCCTTGGAAACTGACTTCCAATTTATTCTAATTTAAAATGATATTAGTTCCCATTATTAGCATTTACGGAAATATTGAATCAAATAAACTACGATCAACATTACATATTTTAAGGCTCGTAGAAACCAAATTTAAGAAAGGTGAAGTTCTCTTTGTATTTTGGTAAAGCAGATTACATGACTAAATTCGTAGAATTCGGAAAGTATTGCTTTGATCGATCACCCGCCTAACTTATTTTATAATCTGCTAAAATGAAAAAGAACAAAATGGCTTTTAAACTAGAAATGACACGTTTTTACTGGGGAAGATAGTTGCACGAGCATTAATTTATTAAAAAAAAGAGACGTGAAATTGAAAAGGGAAGTAGGAGGATGCTGTTGAGAATTCATTTTCACCCAAAAGAATTGCCTTTGTTATGATTACGGCTCAATTAATCTTAATTGTTGGAATTATAGACATCGATAATTAAACTTTTCAACTTGAAAAAATAAACCGGCGTTTATGGATCAGAACTGTTTAATTTCGTTCCAATTTATGCGTGAGCTGGGAAAGAGATAAAAATTGCTTACGAGTGTCCAGGTACAAATTAAAGAAAATACATGTTTGTTACGAGAGTTAGAAATTTCTTATTTTAATGCAACTACAATTCCGTAATAAAATACAATCTACTCAACCAGGAGCCTGAGGATGATTGCTTCATAGGTGACTATTTGTTCCACACTCTTCTAGTTGTATTTGCTTTTTTTCTCTACATTTATGTACTCCATTTTTTCTTCATCATCATCTCTTTCCTCATGTAAATTGTAACTTAGTTCATTTAATATAACAGAAATTTCTACTTTTTCGGTCTTTCATAAATTTTATGGATGATTTTTATTCTTATTATTAATGGTGGTGAATTAGGAGAACATTTTGTTGTTGAGCACTGTTCTAAATCGTTTTTCTAACTCCTTCATATTTTAGTCCTTCTACGACAATGAAAGCTTCCCCGGACTTATTGTTCTTCATTTAGAAATAGTTGTCAGCTCAGGTTTTACTTTTCTCATACGAATAATAGTTTTCAATATAATTTTATGTTATGTGTCCATTTGGTTGAGATCAATATTTTACTCAAATTTGTTGTCTTAGTTTAGATCAAAAGAGAGTGAACTAATGTACGTGCAAACCAGTGAACGTTCCTCTCAACTTGAATTTTCAACAGAAAGAAAAGCTCAGGGAAAAAGAAAATGACGCGATGAGTCATAGCAGGGGTCACGTGTTCTGAGAGGAGGCCAGCCCCTTTCTTTTTCAACATTTATCTCTTGACTTTCTGTCATAAAACATGTGAGTTATTTGTAGGATAAAAATTTGAGGAACTAGAAGAAATAGATCGTATTATACAGGCATTATGGGTGGGCGAGGAATGTTCGTGGTGTGTAAAATACTGACTAAGTTGAAGGAAAAAAATTGCGTTTTCATTCAAAAGTAGACTTTCATAATCAATAAGTGAAACCGTTTTCATTATCATCGGCTGATGCGTTAACCCGATGAACAAGGGAGGGGAAATGGTGAAAAAATAGTAAAATAAAACAATTCAAAATTCAAGTGAAACGCGTTAGTATGCAAGAGAAGTGTCGGACATTGAACAATCCTTGTTCAGTCAGTTGACTTGGTGTTAAAGCCAATTGGTCATAGTCTGGAAGGATTTTATATTCGCGGATTTCATTCAGGGTGAAGTGCGTTTACAGTGAACTGGAAAGAAAAATGGGAGCACAGGAATCTAAAAGCAGAGAAACTCAAATTAAAAGCACAAAGAAAAAGGAGAAATTATATGGACATGAAGCAAAAATGAGATTGGGCAGTTTCAAACGGGGTAAGTTTGTTTTTGAATAGCAAAACTGCTGGAACTTAGAGCTCAGTAACCAAGTTTTCCAGGTACACTAATATTGGAAAATTATAGAGTAACATTACATTATATTTTGTTTTTTACAATTCGTAAATAACAAAGAGACTTTGGTAGATTTTCATTCTCAACCCACCTCACATCTGGCATGCCATGTCCAATGAGTTTTGAAATTCAAACGGGAAAATGTCTCTATAAAAAATTATCGACGTCTAATTAAGTCCATTTTAAGTTTTATATAAAAGGGGAGAAGGAACGGTGGTTAATTTACTTATTAATTGCAAGTACAATACTTTTGGAAACGAAAAATAAAATACTTACTCTTATTCGTCATTTTGGTAGACAATTTCTTAGTCAGAATTCTGAAGTCGAACCTCGTACCTCTGTAAGGTCAGTTTAACGCTTAGTGTAAAATCCCAAGTCTAATAAAAGTAAAACACGCTCTAAAAACAAACTAATTAAAATATATTTATCGATAACTTTGTTGTGAAATATTGAGAAATTCCGTTGACGGTTAGTTTCATAATAAACTAGGATACTGATGAAATTGCGTTATGGGGAGATCCCATTTGAGTCAAAACTTTGTCCAGCCACTGTAATGGTCCATGCAAGTGAATTTCTATCCAGCATGGAGTGCTGGTCACATCTTGTCTGTGGTATTCTGCACCCCATCCCTTGACGAAAGACATTCTGTTCAAAGAAAATAAGAAGAGACATGTATAAAACAATTGAAATCAAAACAAACAATAATGTGGTGCTGTTTTCCTCACCGAATAGTACACATTTTGGTTAATTCATACACAGCTTCAAAACCATGGTTGACTGATTGTGAAAGGAGTTGGGCAAATTCCTGATTGTTGAATATTTTTAATGAACAACTTGAGGGAATTTTGCACACTGTGCTAGGATGAAATCCATGATGATGATTGCAGTTTCTTGACTGAACAAATATGGCAGAATCTGAGAGGCATTCTGCATACACCTCACCACCCACATAATATAAATGAACACCTGTAATAAAAGTAAAGAGTAAGTGTTTAGGGTGTTACAAAAATTGATATACTTCTTGAAAAAGCTCAAGAACAGAATTGTGGATAAACCTTTTCCAATGTGCCTCCTGGTATTTTCTATTGTTGAGTTTCTATTGACGTTGCTCAATTGGCCAAGGCAAAACCTGTCAGAATTGTTGCTTGGATTTGTGAAACCATCCACAATTACAGAATGACTCTGGCAATGAAATACTTCTCCAACCCTACAATTCAGTTCATAGTAAGCAATACTGGCCCAGTAAGGTGGTTCCTGGTAGGATACTGGTGCTACTTCTGGCATTGATGTGTCCATAGCTGAAGGGTCATTGGGGGTGGAAGGATCATGTTTGGCATCCTCAGTTGGGGTGTATGCAGGTGGAGGGGTTCCTGGAAGCCCGTTTGTTGTGTATGGGCTTTGAGGATTTGACGTAATGCATCCTGGACTAGGAGCAGAGCCAACACTTGACATAGGACTTTGAGGACCTCCTGCAAATCCTCCTGTAGAATATGACACATTGTGAGGCATGGCTGGTTCAGCGAGCTGTTGAAATGGGAGAAGGCTGTGCCCAGGAGCAAATTCAGAATGCCTTGGAACCAAAACTGGTGGCAGAACGGGACTTTCCACTCTCTTGTAGTGGTAGGGATTAATGCACACTTCCTTTTGCTTTGCTGAAAATGGAAACTGACACAGCTCCAGAGGCTTCAGCTCATGATGTGACTGAAGATCTGGCCATCTCCAAACTCTGCAGTAAATTACATGAGGCAGACCTTTCCTATGTGACACCTGACACAAACAGAGCCAATTGTTAAATCCAATTTACCATTTCTCAAAACAATATTTTTATATATATATATTATTTTTTTACTTGTAGCCTTCCATCTAAACTTCTAGGTATTGTCACACATTTACTAGGTTGTCCTGGGTAACATAAAGCTCTTTCTAAATCTTCAATGGCACCCTTTCTTTTCTTCAGTTTCTTGACCAGCGAGTCAACAGCCTTTTCTGCCCATTTTTCTTCTTCATCTCCCTGCTTCCATCCTAGGAGTTTTTTCACAGCAGGGCTCGTGAATGAAAACAAACTATTTAATGATGACACAGAGTCAGATGAGTTGATTTCTCCCTCTTGTCCAACCATTGTGTGACCTAAGCAGGAATACAGGAACATGATAAAATAAGATGTAACAATGATCATTTGATAAATTACTTATTGAATTATTGAAACAAAGAATGAAAGGTCGTAAAATAACAATGGAATTGACTTTTGTGTAGATATGATTTTCTCACTACAGAAGTTGGGACATTGACTAAACCACTTTTTTGGATCAAAGTCAACAGGGTGTTAAGAATTTATAATTGCACATATGGAAACGATAAAAGCCAATTTCCCAATACAAATCGATTAAGTCAGTCAAGTAATGTCTCGCCTATTTCCAGGTAAATAAAATTAATTAAATAACAATGAAATGTTCTATCGGTCAACTATGTTAAACAATAGATCCCCAATATAGGTTTACTTAAAAACTTTACGGTAACAATCAAGAAACAATGTTAGTTACAAAATTTTAGGTCCTTACAACTGAGACTGGACTGAGGCAGCAGCGTGATCGAATTTATCATGAATAGCATCAAAATATGAAATTAAATTTAATTTTAGAGGACACTCAATCCTCCTGTTTATTGGCGTCGGCACAACCAGAACCGGGCCACACCTGTGTTTTATTCGTCTCCGCCACATCGAAAATAAAATATTGTCCCTTATTTTTCGGTAGTCGGATTTTACTTAGAATGAATAGTATTAGGATGAGTTTAATGTACCTCATTTTTTTTATGAGATAATGTGAAGAACTAAATAGTTCCAATGCTTGAGGCATCGTGTACCTAATGAGGGGGAGTAGGAATACAGGTGCATTCTGCTGGCGCCTGGTTCTTGACATGGACGTCCCCCGCCATTTTTTTCATTTGTTTGACTGACGTTTCTTTCAAATTTACATGCGTTCTACATTTATTTATTTGTTAAATTAATTATTAATTTCATAAAGTTTGTCACGTAATGTGCCGGCTAATGAAAGTTGGGTGTTTAAGAGTATTGGTAGAAACAGAGAGATCGTAGAATTTCCTTGAATCAACACGGTGACGAATGTAAATATTGGAAATGAATTAATTTAATTTGTGTACTCCAAAGGTAAGACCAAAAAATTCATATAAATTATTAACTACTGCGATTCAATTGAGTTTTGAGTCTGCTAAAAAAAATATAAGTAAAATGTAAGCGGTAATCCTTTTCTAGAGACGTGGAAGAAACGTCAACGTGGGATAAATTTTAAACAGCTGTGACAACTGTGTGTCTTTTTCCTTTTTGGTAAAAAAAAACATTGTTATTTGAATAATACCTTAGTGTGGTTCAAAGACATGAATTACGTTCAAGAACATCATCGGTAAGCCTAATTAAAAACCACTTACACTAATTAGTATGCAACAATTCCACAAAATAAGTAAGAACTATTTTGGTTTTCACGCACTATTAACAAGCCCAAGTACTCTTGGCTGTCTTAAGTAAAACTGCGAAACAGCGAAAGGTTGATGACTAGATCTGTTCAGGTACAATTGAAAGAACCTGTTCTTCAACAAGAATAACCCAAATATAATAGTATTGTTCAAATTGTCAGAACCCTGTAAAAGCAACCTCCTCCCCTCCCCTCTTCATGAGACCTGAAATTTCGGCGCCACATTGTTCTGCAGACAATTAGGTGAAGCCTTAAGTTGAACCTTTGGAACAACCAGACAATTACGGTCAAGCTTTTTACAATTGTAATTGTAAGATTTAAATCAATTTAAATTTCTATGTTTATAATTAATAATTGTACCAAGCATGATTTGTAACTTGTCGGTATATTCAGCGCAAAAAACTCATTACTTGCAACATATCACCTTTACCTTCATCACACATTCATATAATAGTTTTATAATATTGTAGGTGCCACAAAAAGTAAAATTCACTGGGTTTGGTCATAAATAAGTAAATGTTCTAAAACGAGTTGTTCCAGTTCTTCCCTTATGCCCTTTTCATATTTGCAACACAAATTTGCTTTTATTCTAAAGTTGTACTACATAATAAATCAATTTATAAAAATATTATATTTGAAAATTCCCTGCTGACTATTAATTTCCCAATAAGTCTTTTTTTACCGTATGAAGAAGAGAATTTTTCTCTAAAAATTTCACAATTTTCATTTACAACGGTGGGCAAAGAATACTGTTAAAGATTCGTTTAGCGGCTTGTTTTAAAATAACTTACACAAATTTCATTAAGAGTTGTTTGACATATAAACTATATTCACAATTTAGTTATTTGAGCGACAAACTGGGAATTTAAATTGATTTTTACAGAGAATAGGTCTTGTCTACTACCGTTTGTTTACTTTTCACTTTGTGTCTAAGAACCTTTTTTTGCACCCAATAAAAAATGCCAGCGCAGAAAGGACCCCATTGGGACGGAATGTGCAATACTGTGGGACTCGAACCCACTAAAAAACCTAGGGAGACGACCGTGAGCGAGTCGTGGGTAGGTGCGTCCTCGCCAGGAAGTTACCGCGGCCGAAGCCACTCGAAGGGACCGAGGTCTCTTCGTGATGGATGGAATGGCAATTTCCTTGGAGTACAAGGAAGAACCCCAACATCCTTACACCCCAGTCCTCCGTTGACACATCAGGGGGTGGTTGAAATCTACAGCCCGACAACCACACGGGGGCCAGTGTCTAAGAACCTGTTTTAAGTAAATATTGTTTTCCTGTGGGCTGTTGGGGTCCAGTGGAGGGAATATCTGGATACGCTAGTTTTTTGTCAAAGGAAACACGACCATTGCCCGCCTGTCACAATATTCGTTGTAGTAAATAACTCAAACTTTAAAAATTAACTTACTAAGGTTGCCTTATTGTCATAAAACTATATTCATATAAGTTCTTATATGATTACCGTAGGTAACTAATTTGCAGAAATGTTATTGGGTTATATGTCACGATTTCTCTGTTGCGTATATATTTTAGTAGAGGAAATAAACTTTTGCAAATTTTTTATTGTACATACTGCATCTCATTTATTTTGTAAACTTGAGAAATTTAAAATATTAATTTCTTTGAACAGCTTCTAAATGGCGAGCGTAGGCTTTATTTAATTAATGAAAAGCGATATGTTACTTAGAGAGAGAGAACTAAGAACATGAACGAAAGAACACAATATTCCATTAGTAACTATTACTCTACGATGAATTACTAATATTTAATAATTAACCAATAGAATGAATTCCTTCGAGAACGGCAAGATAGTTAGCGATATGAAGAGAATTTTAAAGGTATTAGAAAAGGAGATAGAAAATGTTGAATTTAGTTACTGGGTCTAAAACTTGATTTACTCATTGGTAAATCAAAATTGAACTCTTTCTTTACTTAAATACGTTTACGTTTATTCGTAAGAAACGTTTTGGAAAATAGAACTTGCGACTGAAATGAAATTTGGTTTCTCTTGGTCCGGACGTGAAATTCAATGAATCTGCTCAAAACAAAATGATCAATCTCATGGCTCCATAAACAGTTACTTCTGTTTACTCAATTTTTTCTATAAAAAGTTTGTCTCTGTATCTGACAAGCAACCTTGACATATCCTCTGCACCTTTAAGAATCATTCAAAACAGTTACGAAGATCACTGATTCCACAAATAGTGAGTTTCATACTATTAAACCTTTGTCAACGTGTCGAAATCAGTTGATTATTTATTCTATTCATTGTTATTGTAACATAAAATTTTTTGTTGTTTATTTTGTAGTTTCGATCAGAATTTATCAGTTGCTTATTGCTGTAGAAGATGGAAAATTCTACAATTCAAAGGTTCAAAATCATCTTTTAATATGTGATAAATTTATCTCTCAAAGCATATGATGCTATATAATAATTAGTTAATTACTATTTCTATTATTGGCAAAATTGTTATTTTTTTCTGTCCTGTCTGTGTCTTTTTCTGCTGAAGATGAGTTTTCTGAACTTTAAGACTGTTGGAATCATTCAATTGAGAGCAGCAACTTAGAACTTTTTTATAATTTTACTGGAAATTTTTTATATTTTTCTATTACAAACTTATTTCGCAGTTTCCCGTAAAAAGCAATGTCGAAAACTTTCGATTGTTGCCTGGAAGAATCAGAGCAGAATGAATTTCACTTGCGAAAGATTCACATGCGAAAAAAGAAACATCTGGCACTTAAATCAATAGCGAATGGTTATTGATTAATTATAAAACAACATAAAAAGTGAAATCATTTACTCTAAAACACAATTTTTAATTGTTGTGAAATTGACGAACGTGTCACACATCATTTCTCGTCAAAGAGTAATGAAGTGCCAAAGATGGGCATTGTCATACAAAGCAGTCTCAAGTACTCTACATAAATTACATAAAAAATTAAATTTTTAAAAATGTTAAATTTAATTTATTAGCAATAATTTCACATTCAGTAAAAAATGTAGTAGTGCGCTCTAGTGATTATCAGCCGAAAAACCAGGATAGGTTTATGATTTTGTCGTTTGGGGGCGCCCTCAGAGTGTATTGGCAAAAACAGAAAGCAAAAGTTGCCTCGTCTAAATCGTTGAATTTTGACAACGAAGAGCTTGGGAATCACCTTTTTTTGTTTCGTTGAAAACGACCCCGTTGGGACGGAAGTCGAATACTATGGGCCGTGAACGCACCCCCGGCTCACTATGTTATGTGTGGAGAAAGTGACTATTGGCTTGCCCTATTATCCATCTGCTACAATCCGTGTCTTGTCCAGTGTCATTGTATAATGTGCGTGGCCAAGCCTAAATGATCTGTAAATTTCTACTTTCTATATCGAATTTAAGTGACTTTCCAAACAAAAGTATCACCGGACTTAATTCTCGTGAAGAACAATTCTGGCAGAGAACGGCTATTTCTCACGGTTACTTCACATTCATATCCATTACCTGAATAAGAAAACACAAGTCGAGTAACTCACCTTTGAATGCCACTCAGGTCAAGCGAGTTGCCCGGGAAATTTCTCATAGTTTCAATTTGACTTCCAAATGTTTCAACACAAAAACTTGATTCTGAGGAAATCTCAGCCTAAGTCTTCCCTTATTCTCTTACCTTTGTTAAGGGAAGGGAAGGTTCAAAAGGGTCTGCAAATGTGTTGAAACACAAATTCTTTTGAAAAGTTTAATGAACACGGTTTCGTGAGACACGAAATACTTGTATGCTTCCTAATAGTGCGGTACTGTTAATATTTCTGGAGAAGGTCATTAAGGACCCGACTGGTGAAATTAATTAAATCAATTGGTCCAATTGCTTCTGCGTTTGGTCCTATTCATAGGTATTTTGCATTTCATTTCCCATCAATCGCAACTTAATTTCGGGTTTTCACGATTTCAAAATCGGAATTTTCCTTGAACCCGACAGTCTTTCAATGAAAAAAAAATATTAATGTTACTTTGTATATGCAGTTTTTTGTTGTAGGTATGAGGTGAGTTTTTTTTATTATTCGAAGTTCAAATTCAATTACAAATCATAGTTCTTTGGCTTTCTTTTTTTATTTTAGTATTGTGTCACATTCATGTTATTTATTAATCATATCGGTTTTTGCTCGTGCTTTTCTGATGCTCATGGAACGAGTGCAGTAAAACTCTTACTAAATAATATTAAACATTACACTGCAAAATTTCAATCATACTATTAAAAGCTTTTATTCCTCAAAATACTTAATACAGGCGAATTACAAAAAATTAATTTTCACAAATAAATCATAAGGGAAAAAACCCATATTTCTAATGATTTATCGTTAAATTTAAATGAAACTGAAACGTCAGATTTATCAATACGAATTAAAATTCTTCAGAAAAGTTTGGTCTTTTTGCAAAATGTTCTCTCAAGTTTGATCAGAACTGTTGAGACTGCATTATGGAAAACATCGACGAGGACTTCTTCAGAAATACAGAAAGCCGTGGTGAGTTTGGTCATTTCCTTAATGAAGTTTCTATTCCAGTTGAGTTTTGTGGCAAAGAAGTCGTTGAAAAGTGTCACTATCTTGTAGTCTGGACAAATATTCAGTGATTTTATTTGGGCACTCTTTTATTTTAAACGGTGCCGAATTATTGCGATTTTTTTGTAAGAGACGACTAAAAAAATCATCTTCTTGATTGGTTCAACAAGTAGTCTGTACATGGGAACATTTGGTTTAGAACTCGTACAAAATCATTGACAATAGATTACGAATCCGAGTTATTAATTAATTTATTCACGTGTTTGATTCCGTTGTTTTTGGGGGAAAGTTTCCATTCCCGATTAAAAATACAAGTACAAAGGTTTGTCTTTTGAAAAATTAAAAGGACGACGTTTCAGCTGTAAAATATTGTTATTGTTAAACAAATATAATAAATACGACTCATTTCTAATGTTACTTGACATTACTGAAATTTTTGTATTATTTGTATCGAGTTAATTGTTCAACTATTCAGTTCAAGGTGGCTAAAGAACAACTTGGTTTATACACTGTAAAGTTAAAGTAGTAATAACCTGAAAATTTAATCAGCTAACAATTATATTCAATGGTCAAAAGATACAATACGAAACATGTTGTGACACTCGTCCCAACATCTAATGGTTTCCATAACTTTCCGTAATATTTACTTGAACTTGAAATAGTTGATCCGAAATCTCAATTTGAAAATTTTACAATTAAATTACGTTAACCATTTCATTTATACAAATACTCCTGAAGTTCAATCTTCCGAGTTTCATTTTCATTGTTGAAATGAAAACCTAGCGTTAATATAATTTTGTCCAGACTGGAGAGGGAAAGAGAGATAGATAGATAGATAGATAGATAGATAGAGAGAGAGAGTTAATTTAATTTGTGAGTAGAAAATTCCTTTTGGTTGCCCTTCTGGCTAGCCGCCACCTATAAGACATGGGTTACAACGTCATTTTATGGGTAAGATAATCTAAAATTATGAAATCATTGTGAAAGAGGTTAAATTTCATGTTTAATACTTTAAGCAGTATCCTTATTAAAAAATTGTGCCCCGCGAAGATGCCCAAGTCCAAGAAGTTAAATGTCTGTTTTCCAAAAATAGTTTTCAGTTCGGGAAGTGAACTTACAAGTGATTTTGATTTCTAAAATGAATAAGAATTGTGGTTAAATCAACTCCTATAAAACACAGTTGTTTTGCCTTTTTTGCGTCCCGTCAATTGGACCTACTACAGAGAGCCAAATTGTGAAAGTGAAAGTACACCTGACACAGAGCAATTAAATACATTTGTTCATAAAATTTGTATTCAGTAAACTCACATGAAGTACACATAGTAAGGCATAGATGTAGTGCTTACGTCAATAAATTATGAATTTTTAAGATTTATTGCGAAAATTTTGTAAACTTTTTAGATTTCTACATGTTGAGTTAAAAATAAATACTTGACGAACATTTGCGGGTGTACAAAAAGAAAACATACAATTTGTGGTAGCAGAGAAATCTAAATTCTAAAACTATAAAAACTTTAAAGTGACCGGATTCTGGACTAAATTTAATAAATATTGTTAGAAAGGACACTCAAAGGACCTTGTTATTTATATTTCATAAACGATGTGTAAAAACTGTTTTATTTGCATGTGTTACATTACATTGAGACTGACATTTGTTTTGTAAGGTGCTCATTTTATTTAATTATATTATATTTTACACAAGACAAAGAAAGACAAGTACTTTCTCAAACAGAGCAATGGTCGAATTCTTCTTTTTTTGTTAATCAAAATTTCACACATTTATTAGCGTTAAACTAATTTTGAAGTTTTTTATTACTATTATTATTTTCAAAATTACACATGAAATCCTATGAATGAAAACGAGTACCCATTTTTAATACCTGCACTGGTTTCACTGGTTTGACACAGGTTCCTTTTGCACTCTTCTAATTTTCTAATCGTATTTGAATTTCATTTTAGTTTTCTATTCTTCTGTGAAAGATTCAATTCATCAAAGTAAAGACAATTTTACAAAAAAATTTGTAATTGACCTGACAATTTAATATATAAAAATTTAAACCATTTTATCGGGGGATTTACATTTGTAAGCATTTTTTCTACGGTACGTGCATTCTTCTACCAAAATTGTAATGAATTTTAATTATTTGTTTTCGTGTTACTTAGATCTTACTATGTCCCCGCAAGTAATGAAGAACGCCTTTCGCTCTCAGTTGTTGTTAATCATGTTCTGTTTTATTGAAGATTCTCAATTCTGCTAAATTTGATTTGTAACCCACTACCTGTAATAAAATCTAAAGTTTCTGAATGTGATGTATACGATCTGTTAAAATACATAAAAATTTAAATTACAAAGTTTAATGTATTAATGAAATTATAAAAAAACTACGAAAACACTATCCTTTACATAAACTTGATTGGGTCAATTGATAGTTAAAGAGAAGGCAACTTCGAGGGAATAGAAAGCCAATGGAAGACTTTTAAGGAAATAACCAGTCAGTAAAAAAAGATTGACGAAAGATAAAACAGCCATAAATACGAGTGTCGTCTCAGTGTCCATTTCAAGTGTGCAAACATAAGACTGTAATGGCCGTGGCCCTCACTGCAAAAATCGTTGTTCCTTCTAATCGTGTGCATAGTGCTGGTGTTCGATAAAGTAGTAGTAACAGCACTGGTACCGCTGGTTCCTTAACCTTAATAACTTTGACCAAACTTCGCTATTTATTTTGTGATAAATCAATTGATCCAGTAACAGTTGTTCTTAATTTTCAACTTGTCATTTCCATTTCCATTCATCGTCAGCTTAAGATAAGCGACGAAACCTTTTAGTGCCTTCTGACTTTTACATTTTGATTTCCGTTTTAAGAAAAAATTCTGCGGCTCGGTTCTCGCCAGTATTCTCCACTGTCCAGTTGGTCAGTACAACTTCATTTTTTGTGAAACTGTTACGACGGTGCCATTATTTGTTGAGAATTACCGTTACTTTCCAAATGGCTTATGTGCGTTTATGGGTACCTTTATGGGACAAACTATTTGACGTGTCAATATAAAATTCTCTTTTTATGCAGAGCGTGAATATGAGGTGCTGTGGGTCGCGAATGAAAAATACTTTCCACTTTAGGAGTCGTAAGCATAGTTTTTATATATATTTATTTCACAACACTTACCTGTACATCCGAAAACTCAGATGATCAAAAAATTTAAACGTCTCACGGAGAAGTTAATAAAATAATTGACTTATTAATTAGTCCTATGCTGATAAGTGGTTCGTGATGTTACTTTGACAAGAACTGTACGATACGTAAAGCAATATTTGACTTATCTTCTTCCCTTCCCATGAGTCTCGTGTAATTTACATCTCTGGAACTGAAATCGATCAATGAAAACTATTTTTTAATTATTCTCCTTTTTATATTTTTCTTTGTTAAATGCGCTTATACTGATCGTTTCAGGTGGCAGCAAAAAAAGGGAAGTATTCACCCCGAACACTAATGAATCAACGAATTCGACAAGGAAACCTCACAATAAGGATGTTTCATTATCAAAAAGCAACAGTTCGACCATTCCGTGCGGAAACTATTCAGAAATACGTGAGTATGACAATTAAAAATGTCTAATTTTAATTCACAATTTGGAAATTTCAAGTTAGGTAGCCTTTAAGGAGTATTTTGCCACTATGGGTAGAGACAAGTGAAATATACGGGAATTGTCTGTGTAGAAGCTAAAAAAAAAAATTCCAATTTGAAGCCATTTAAGCAGTCATTAGGTGGCGAGTATTCACTTTAGTTAGTAATAATTACACGGATTGAAATAAGAATTTTGTAAAAATTATTAATAAGTGTGAAATAACACTGAATACACCGAATACAAAATCGAACAATTCACAAATAGTTCAATGATTAATAGGTTTGAATTCAAATACATTTGTTACCTGTGGTTGGACGGCTGTGTCCCTTGCATTTGGATCAGAAAATTCGTTCATTATTTTTATATTGTAGACTAATACTAAAATCATTCATTTGTTTCCATGTCGGCTCCTCTGTGGCTGTTGCTCTGGTGACTGGAGTTGATATTTCTCATCTTTTTTCGTATTTTTCACATCCCAAGGCAAAATGTTCATTTTTCTGTGGTTTCACTTGCCGTGAGATCTCTGGACTGAATTTCTTGTCTCTCTTGTCTTTTCTACCTGACTTGCCGTTTATTTGCCGCATAGACGCCGGCATTGATGGTTGGGTTGATCACCACATGGCTCTCTTCGGGCTTCGTCCGCTTGGGTCGAGGCAATGCGCACTCGTTCGCACGCGAGTTCTGCACCATCGCCAGTCCATGGACAGCTTCCTTCTTGTTCGCCACGTTTTAACTTAGTTTTTGCTTTTCTCACTTTCTAGTTTTTACTTCCAAGGAGGAAAACAATTTGTTTTATATTGTTTTTTTGTTGTTGTCGCGACCGCCGCGTATACTCAGTGTTAAAATTGTTGGTGGTTTTCTGTTTCCCTTTTTCATAAAACTATGTTGTTGGATAATCAACGAGTGCTACACACAATTTGGACGGCCCCAGGCTCGACTCTGCGCCATGGGCTTAACGGATCAGTCTCGATTTGAAGGATTTCGGTTAGAAATAAAACTGTTTTTTTAATTGCTTTAGTTTCTTTACCTTAACTGGGATTTTGAATACCCTCCTAATAATTGATAATGGACTAAATAAAAGCAGGCATATAATTGCTGAAACTTCTAATAGAAAATGGTATCACTTATTGCAATTATATTGTGTCACTCCCTGGCCAATATCTTACTCGTCTTTTTATCGTGAAATTTTTAGTCAGAAGTGATAATAACAAATACAACTACGTATAGAAATATAAAAATAATTCAATAGTGTGCACGTAATTCTACAGTAAAGTGACATACAAATCAGTAATTTTAATACTACAACTGATGGAAAATAGTTAACGCTTCTTGCATTTCGCCAAAGTCTCACTCATCAGATTTTCATATCGAAGTTTAGTTTCGGTGGTGGCCTATTAGTGAGATTTCTTGCGAGGAGAGATCTATTTCGCTTTTTCAAGTTTGTGCCGCCTGAGGAATAAGCAACTGACCAAAGGTTCATTGTATTAACCGTGACTGATATTGAGTGTTAAGGTGCCGTCAGATGTGTAGTTGTTCTACTACTAAATTATTTCCGGAGCACCGCAAAAATAGTTAGCACCCATTTCAGCTTCTGTATCTTCTTCATGTTAGCTACCTCCATCAAAATTTTCAAAAAATCGTCGAACCGCTGGCACAATTTTTAGTGTTTTATTGTTCATGAACTGACTAGAGAGCACTTTCTAACAGATTTGATTAAAATTACTAGTTACAACGTTTCATTTACTCTTTCTACCACGGGTTACTGTTACTATTTCATCAGAACTTTTATTTTCTCTTTTGAGTTAAATCCGAGGGAAATCGTTTGTTTTGACGCACGTATGATAGATTGCCCGTTTAAGAGAAAGAGGCAACACCTTCCTCCCAAGGCTGCAAGTGACCATAAAATGGGGATTGATAGACTGAACAACAGCTGCTCAGCAATCGAAGTCAGGAAAAATATTTGATTAAAATGAAACAATAATAGTAATAATTAATCAGACACAAATAATTAATGTTTCAATTTAATTTTTCTTAAAATTCAGTGATACTAATTAGGTTTGGCGCAGAATTAACAACGAAACACACAAAAAGTACAAAATTATCATAAGTAGGCACACGAACAAATACTTTGAGAGACACATATTGAGACACTACAATTTCAAACTTTAATTTAGTACAAATTTTGTTTCATACATATTTTATACAACCTAATTCAAAGACTTTTGGCTAATTGTCTGCAAAGGTGTAAATTCCGTTAATTGTACATCACAGACTTATTTAATTGTTAATATTAATGTTAGTTGTTGCAACGAATGTAGTAACTTAACTCTTTTAGAGTTATCTTTTAGACTTAGACTTAGACTAATAGACTTAAGTTATCCTTGTCCTTTTTTCCTACACGTGTCGCTGGTCTATGAAAATGGATTTTAATTTGTATTTGTTTTTACTTATGATTATGCTTCTTTTTCGACTCTACTTCCATCTTATTATGATTTTCCTTCCAGATTTTGTGTCAATCTTTATTATGACTTGTAGTAATTATATATTTTTTTGATTTCCACCTAAAGGTTATACCTAAAGTCATTGAAAAAACTATATAATTCGTCATTTGTGAATCTTAAAGTTTAATGAGTGACCGTACCATCATGAAAGTACCCTGAAGCAAGTGGGAGGAGTGCAATACTCACTTATTAAATAGGTCACCTGTCATCGCGTACCTAGAAAAATTCGTTCACATGTATTTGCAACTCATTCTCTTCTTCGGTCGTCCGTCAACTCATTTCAATCAAGTCAGGTACCCGTCAGGTACACTTTGTCGACTTTTGTGCATTTTCAATTTCTTTATGTTCATCTGACAATTGCTTATTGTTGTTTGAGTAAACAATTTTTCGTCATTATTCTATTGATAATTATTTTCTCTTAATGTCTGGAAACCGTTAGGCTATTAATAATAGAAATCTATAAATGACCATTTTTGAGTTATTTATCACAGATGTTAAAGCACGAAAGACCTAAACTACAACCTGTGTACAGGGGAAAAATCCGATATTTCCATATCTGTTCTTTATTTTTAAAAGTAGGACTCCTGAAGAATTATATGGAGTTTTAAAGAGAAAGATTTCAGTAGGACAATACGATATAATAATGTATCGACCTTTAAATATAGCAATGCCCTTTGTCGAGTATGAATAGATACTTTGATGCGAACAAATCAAGACCGTCTTCTGCTTTATGTCTTCATAATTTGGTAAGAGTAAGAAGGTGTAATTGTTCAACAAAATATTCAAAATACGAATTATAATTCAACTAAGGTTCTTTGTGAATTGTCGCATGTTCTGGCAGGTCTTTTTGCTTTACTTAAAAATCAAATAAATAAAACTTAATGTTCACCCAGTTTTTCTGTTATAATTTAAAAATTTGACACTTGCAAAAGGAGTAGTACCTTCGGCAAAAAGAGACTGTAATTAATGGAGGACATGCGTGCATATGCATTAATTTGTTATTAATGTCTAATGGAAAGTAATGTACAATTTGAACAACGATTATTTTCAGACCGCTGCTATGAATGGCATCTACTCTGAAATATTCTCATACTTAGCTAGTCAAATAGAAACTTTCACCCAAGAAAGATGCTGACGTTTTGAAGATTTTTAAATTAAAAAAAAACATGATTTTTTGCAAAAAGGCTCGACCATCACTGAATACTGTCGTGTATACCTCATAAGGAATGTAATGCAAATAATAATTATTTTTTACATTCTGAGTTCGATGTGACTTACAGGCCGAATCCAAATTTTTAATGACAATAGAATTCTTGAACAATTTTAATAACAGAGAACATAAAATGAATTAATTATTGTAGAAACCAATACAATCAGTATTGCATGTATTGCTGATGACTTGGCCATGATGAAAACAACGACTGAATGCAGCGTCACTTCCGTCTGTACTGTTTTAATACGTCGGTCACGCTTCAAATGGCTTAAAATAAGACTAGGAGTTTTTTAGGGCAGGAGGCGAACCTACCGGAGAGAGGTGAACAATCGATACATCGGTATTCTTCAGACGAGTTTTAAACTTTCAGTAATTTCGTGTGCACTACGTGAAATTGTATTTGTTTTTTAGGGTACGAGGCTGTGGCTATACTTTTTCTTCCCTTTCAGCTAAGCTAGTGCTCCAGTTTTGTAAACTAATAAATAGGAATTTTTCTGCTTTTTTTTCTTTGTTTTTTATTCTATTGTTATTATTTCTTTTGAAATTATGCTCGCTGCGTAAAACAACGTGAGGAATTCCTCTAAACTTTGAACTTGGAAGACCATTTTGTGTTCTATAAGAATGCCTTCTGAAAGTTGACAGTTTAGGTTGACCTTTCCAAATTTGTGTATTTAAATCAACTACGAGTCCTATTGTGTGTTAATTTTAAAAATTGTTAATGTTAAAAGGACGAGCCTTTGGTAGGACATAGATTGAATGTACTCATGTATTCTGTTTGTTTTTCTGTGCCATTCGACACTTGCGCTTCATTTAATGCAACACTTACACCAATTGGAATGTTCCTGTTAGATTTACTATTCGCCTAAAGGTCCACCAATCGGTCAACACTTTTTATGATTCGCCCTACGGCATTGATGTACATCTTCTTTTCGTAGTCTCTCATTTTATTTTTATTTTCTAAATTGAGAAAATTTTTTTGGAGTTAGTTCGCTCAAAATCTCCTCCAATAATCTAAATAGAGCGCACCCCTTCTCCCTCAACCCTTCTTACATTAAACCGTTAAACAAAATTACATTTACATTTGATGTATTCTTACGCTGCTTTACTTCTAGGATTAATGCTAAATGTCATAAGAATTTATCAATTGTCTCCTACTGCCAACCTAATTGGCTCTTTGAAATGTGTAATTCTGCAGTAGGCGTTGTAACCGTGTTCACTTGTCACGAATGGGCATCATGGTGCAAAAGGACTTAAAATTTCAGTCCAGTCTGAAAAATTGCAAAACAATCGAAAGTTTCAATTTTGTAATATTGTAATTTGTTTAACTACAAACTAAACAAACTTATTAATTATTCCAAAAATAATTTGCACTTTTTTGTTACTAATTTTTGTTGTCTATTTCGCAATATCTTAGTGATCTATTTACAGATGCTCAATTTTTCGATTTGGTTTTGATTACAAGCAGTACAGAGCTGCTTGATAGTACACTTTTGCTGGCTTTTGGCTCTACCCAGACAATTTTAGGCCGACTGTTCAGTTGTTGGTATCGAAGTAGGCAGCGCTGCTTGAGTTAATATTTTTCTATTCTCTCTCGCTACCATAGTGGCGGTACCTCTTATGGTAAAAAATAGAATAAACTTCCTCCAGATCTTTTGTTTCGCGTTCTTTTTACGGTTTTGTTAAACGCGTTTCTAATAGTCAATTGAGTCGCTCCGATAACACGAATTTCTTTGTGATATATAACAAAAAACCTAAAGCTCTGTTAAACCCATCTTTTGTATGTACAGAGACAGGTTTAGTAGGAACATACACTAGCATGTGGTCAATGATCAGAGATGGCCTAAAACACAGAATGATTTTCTCTGAAAATTTTTGAAAGTCTGATACTTGATAGACCTGTATTTTGCCAGATTAATGAATTTAAATGAGGTACATGTGACCTAATTATACTTTATATTCTCTTTATAGAAAATGGTAATTTGCTGAGGACTCCTAGTGGTACAACATTACCTACAATGAAGACACCTACAATCAAGAAAACTCCAACACCACGAAGAGGAGATTCTATCGGTTCGACTCTTCATAGGACCGCCAACGTACCATTCAAAGGTAAGAAAATGACCGAATGATAAACGAATTCCAGACAATGTTGCTTCGCATTGTGTCCAAATTGAGATTTCCGGCCAGTGAAAGACGATTCGTTGGCTAATTCGGATCCGATCGTTTTTTACGGTCAATGCATGCAAGGAAAAAAAAGGATAGTAATGAAGTGCATCAGGTAGTGTAGTTGTTCAGTCATCTGGTGGACTTGGAAAGTTGTTTTGAAGAAACTTGAAAGTGCCTATTAGATGATAAGATGCTGTCCAAATGTGGAGGAGGCAACTAATTTAGAAATGCGTAAATGAGTGTGTGTGTCTTTGCGTTTCCTCTTGATAATCTAAATTTTCTTTATTAATTATTGCTTTCTATTTTTGTGAAATCCTGCGTCATTTTTTTGACTGACATATTCGAATCAAAGAAACAGGTACTTCTACAATGCTGCTTGAAAGTACAATTAAATGTATCGAAGTGTATTCCTAATAACACTTGTCTGGGATTCATTTTTTTGTAACCTCAAGAGTCTGACCAACATATATTCACCCACAAAATTAACTTGACAAAGTCAAAATGTGTAACTGACTCAGAAAAGAAGAACATAAAAAATTACAAGCCACAGGAAATAACTAAGAATGGTTAAGGGATATTGATGAAAAGACCACTACATCGTTGATTTTGAACTTTATTTTAAAAAGTTTAGCCGAATGTGACTTGAAAAATAACGCTCACCCTGTGATTAATTAGAGATTATATTATAAAAACTTATTTGAATGAAAGAGAAATTAGAACATACGAATGTAAGAACAACCTAGTTTTAAAGTAAAAGCTTAGAATCTATGAGGAAGTTGAAGAACAGGAAATTTAATAGTCTAATTTCGCGGTGGCCGAAATCAATTAAAAAAGAGTAATTAGTGTCAGTATTAGTATTAGTTTAGAGGTAGCAGGAGCAAAATTTATCTGGGTAACATGAAATGATTTTGTCCGCACCACTTCATTTCAGTTTCAATTTTGTTCCAAATTTGTGATCCCAAATATGAATTTGTTTTCAGTCTGATTTTTTTATCAAAAGTAGGTAGTAGTCAATAGTTATTTCGGATATTTCTAGTCAATTGATTTTCCACATGCCTTGTTATTCCAAAAAAAGGTAGAGGTACTTGGACTATACGGAAGGGAGTGGGAGGCAAATGTCATTTAATTACTTAATGGCTTCCATGGAACGCCAGGTAATCTTCTTCACTCTGTTAATTAGAAACAGTCGGCCATTATGCTTTCCCTGTAAAAATTACAGTGTTTCCCTTTCCCAGAAATCCGTACCTGACCGGTATGAAATTTGAAGAATCCGACGCGCTCGAAGGAATCCAAAATACGGCCAAACTGTACGGTTGGCTGCACTAAAACCTGAAAAAGAAGCAAAAAGAAAAGTTAAATTTCCAGCTAACAAAGTCACCTGCAGATGACAAACGCGCAGCAAATCAGCGATTCAATATTTTGGCCTGCTGAATTTAAATAAGAGTAAAATAACAGTAAAATTTGGTGTTGTCAAGTGGTTCCCGACAGGGGCGACAACCTTCATCAAAACGCTTACCTGGTTCCGTGTACTAAAAACATTTCTCTCTGTTTCTTACTTCTAACTGCCCTTAACTTAATCGTAATTGAACAGTCGGCATCAAATCGTTCACGTTCAAACAACATTATTACATATAATTCACTTTTCGTCACTTAAAGGGGACTTTACCTTAAAGTCTATCTCAACACATAGTAGAAAAGGGTCATTTCCAAATGACATTCAATAAGTCGCAAAAATAAATATAAAATTATAACTCGCACTCGACAACGAAAAATGTTAACTAATTTAACTAACGTAGTTGAACGTAGAGCTTGTTGGGAACAAATTGTTGTGGCTTCATTTGAATTATGCTTTGGATGGTGACGCTTCGTAGCCACACAGTCTGACAATATAAAAACAACAGTAATTAAGATAGAATTATTTGAGATGTTAGGTGCACACTAAAAAATCAGAACTTTCAATATGTGTATTGAATTTAAATTCAAAAGATTTTACGGTAAAACACAGAAAGTAATATCCTTATAACCTAGGACATTCATTTCATGGTGACATCAAGTGGGTTTGGGAAATTTTCCCAATATTTTGGTCATAAAATCTGATGTTCTTTTTTGCTAAAAGGTCAGGAAATTGTGTAAAGGTCAAATGCTCTACCTGAAAATAAAAGCCAAACATATCAACGGGTGTTTTCTTGTGGGTTTTCACTCGACCAATTCAGCTAAATGCAACTTGTGCTGGTCCATCTTTTGATATAAATAATTTTGCCAAATCTTTCAATTCCGTCACTTTTTTGTAATTTTTGTACGTCAAATGTACCTTTCAGTTTGTGAAAATAGCTCTTCTACTAAACGGTTTCGTTGTCCGTTACGTCAAGATTCAACGAAGCGCATTGCACGAATTTTACTGCTCTCGCTAAGGTATAATTTCCTTCGTGAATTTTACCAGTCGGTGAGACTTTGCGATACAAAACGCGAGGGTAGAACACTTTGTTGTTGTCCTCAAAGTCATGTAACGTCCTCCACGAGGATGTGAACTCTTGTTTGTAACTTGTAGCTTTATATTGACCCACTGGAACCAACCAGTGGAAGACTTGAAAGGAAAATGCACTACTTGGCATTACTCATAAAACGTTTGGTAACAAACTAGTATTGGATGTTCCGGAAGTAGAATTCTACTATTTATAAAATGTTTGTAAATATGGCAGTCGAGTAAAGAATACAATTGCTTAGGCAGAATAACAAGGATATAACGACATTGCCTTCATGCCTTGTTTTACGTCCGTCAATGTCGTCTGAGTTCTGAAATTAATTTATTCTTCTCGTTGTCGACACCAATCATCAGACAGTTAGACAATAAAGCAAACAGACAGTCAAATAGGCAGATATTTGAGGCTCATATTAACATTTAGAATATTTCTAACTAACAAGAAGTACTCCTGTTTCCCTAAGTAGTTTCTTAATACGTTAAAGAATCCGTATTCGCACACATCGTTTCGATATATTAGAAGTTACCGTTGTTGTGAATTGCAGTACTGCAATATTGATTTTACGTTCTTCATTTATGTTCAATTGTGTATTTTTCTGTCTTTATGCTGTTTTCATATTGAAAAATTCAAAATAAACATACCACCTCTAAAAATCTTCAAATCTGACTTTATGTCTTCCGATCTAAGTAACATTCCGGGTGTTCGGTACTACAGGTACCGTGTAGGTGGAAATGACGTTATTCACCTTTGAAAGTATAATAACCATACGTTATACCGCATTACCGTAATGAATAGAAGTGATTCAAGTTATTTCTTACCCTCAGTTTGCATTAATAAACTCTTACTTCGATAAAAGTAGTAATTTATATTTTATTACCGGAACTGAAGTCAACTTGAATCGAACGTTTAGACCTCAATTTTCGGAATTTCTTTTTGTCTGACCCGTCTGATCCTTGGTGTGTTTTCCTATTAAAACATGTTCCTTTTAAATGGTTCAGAAAGTGGTCTCGTTGAAGCTGTTTTCGGACCGTTTGGTACCCAAAATAGCGTTTAATTTTCTGTACCAAAAGAAAAGGGAAACATATTTCCTTGTTGACTTTGACTTTGTCAAATTGAAAATATCAGACTCAACAGCCAACTATCTTTTCTGTATTTTGAGTAATCATATGTACATTACATATAAATCTTATCCTGCTCTTCCGCAGTAACCGTCTGCTTGTCTTCCTCGTTTATCTATCCCTCTCACTACCATCTTATAAGTTGTTTGCCCCTTCATGTAAATTGCGATCATCTCTGTATTTTATACATTGTTCACTCTCTTGCCGTCACGTTTAGCCTTGATTAAGAACCAATTGAATGGGCATCTCATAATTAGAAGTAGAAAAGTCGCTTTAGTTGACTTGAATTCATCTTGCCCAGGACAACCTTGCTTATTTCTCCCATTTCAGTTGATCCGCCAAAGACTTTTCTATTATTTCCTGTCGACTGCACCCAAGGTCCCTATTTGCTACACATTTATTTTTAAAAACGAAACGGCTGACAAAGTGGTTACAACACACTGACATCATTTCTTCTTTGGTTTCTTATTGCCGCCATTAACCACTTTCAACTAAATCATTTTATCGTGGGGGATTCAAATTTTAACGACCAAAACGATGCTTTATGAGTCCATTCGACTTGTTTCTCTGTTTATATTAATATAAGGCATTTTGGCTGTTGGAAGACTCACAATTGCAAGATGTCTTATCATAATTCATTAGTAGTAGTTAACTAATCCATCATGAGTAAATAGTCGGTGAACGTGTAATAATCATGTACAAAACCAATTTATAATTAATTATTTATTGGATTTTTTAATTCAACATCGACCAGTCAATTTACCTGTCTTGAAACTCATAAAATCGTAATTTCTTATTTGTTAATATTTAAAAGCAAAGCAGATGTGAATTCTTTTTACTGCTTAAATTCAAATACCTCGGTGGCTTTTAAGTAACCTATACATGCAATTGTACCATTGAACCCATAACTTAAGTATTTATTGAATTTCATGCTCAGGCTCTTCTCGCGTGCACCATTTCAGTTTGATTTTCTATTTCTCACACACATAAATTAGTCAATCTTTTACGTAAACTAAAAAATTCTCATACTTATCGTTATTTTTTTGACCGTATGACACCGTAACGGGGGTTACCCCCCTTCCCAAACGTTTCGCCAGCTTTCCCAGCTGATGGCGTCCTCAGTGGTAAGTGTTCTGTTTGGAGTAATAATTGCTATTCACTCAAACAGAGTCAAATAACAACTAAACAACTAGATGTTATTCGACATAAAATATGATAAGGATACATGTGTAAGCCGTGAAAATTTAAGTTCGATCTTAAAAAATTCTCATATATCTTCTTGAATTATCCATCATTTAATAAAATTTTCGAGCTCTCGTAAAAGAACATTCATGAATGACTCTAATCCTGTAGATCAAATAAGAGGCTCTTTCAGTTGTACTCTGCTGTTTTACTTACTGCAGGGGACTCATAAAAATTTTGATTCAATTGTTGACTGTCAATTCAACAAAGACAAAAAGTCAAGTGTGCAATGGAGTGACTTTGTTGTAAATTAAATTCAATGGATTTCCTTATTATTTATTTTTTTACACTAAACCATATTTTTATATTTATGGGAATAGACCTGTGAACAATAAGACTAGACAATTAAGCTGTTTTACGTTTTAAGCTGTTGCTTGATTGTTCATTCAAATGTGAGGAATTTCCTTGTATGAAAGAAATCGTTAAATCGCAAATAACAGTCATTAAATTTGGAATGGGTTAATTTAAAAGTGAAATTCACTGGTTCTTATTTGCTATTTGTCATCCCACACAAGTGAACAATTGGGAGATCAACGACAACAAAAGGAAGGGAAGAATTCAACATTTTCACAATTCGTTTCTTGGGAACGAAAAAAAGAGTTTAAATAAATCAAAGAGCAAATGGATCTTTGAGAGCGCGCGCGTATTCACACGCAGATATTTGAATGACCGGCGAATTTAACTTTCCTTCCCTGAATCGAAAGGGTCAAAGGTTATGGGAACTTTTACACGATATTCATTGCTATTCGTACACACAAACCTCTAATTTTGCTACAATAGGTTTAATTAGTAAGAGAAGAAGAACAGTGTTTAAATTGAAAATGTCACTACATTTTTGAAGCCCAATAAGAATATTTTTTTGACCAAATTCCAAGTATATGTGTTCCAGTAGTCAAAATTATTATTATTGACAATTATTCTTCATCTCGTTAACATTGAGGTCGTTGGACCCAACATAAGAGTGAGTGCGGAGTAATAAATTTTTAAGGTGGTAATTAAATTTTAATTTCAATTTTAAGAAATACAACTTTTATTTCCCGACGATGCAGCAGCAACTCGTTTGCTTGAAATGAAGGCAAAACTTTTGAGGGCCACCATAAAGTTCACATTGCAGACGTCACTCTGAGGGTGTCTTTTTTATTCCGTGATACTAGTTCACATAGAAAATGGACGAACACGAGAAAACATCTTTTCTCTTTTATTTCTATCGAATTTATTTATTCCACTTTCATATTCGTTCATTTATTTGCTCGTTAATTTTCTTTCATAGAGTTTGTGAATTTGGACACACAATTGAAATTTTTTCACCCGTTATATTTGTACCTGTAAGACAAGTAATTTGCAATTCTGACATTACCAGGTCTCAGAGAGTTTAACACGTGTGAAATTTATGGCGTAAATAGGAAGTCTTCTATTAGAATATGACCTAAATTCGACAATTCGAACATCGGACACGTGATCATTCTTTTCCACTGTTTGTTCTAAATCAAGATATTTTCATTTATAAGTCGATAATCATTATGGATATTTTTCATAAATTGACTTCTTTGTGGGTAAAAATAAAATACCTAATGATAAGTCTGTCTTGACCGTATATTCCTTTTTCGATATTTTTGAATTTGTCATTGAATTTTATTTTATGAATCTCGAATTTCATACCTGAGGCATCTTGGCTTGAAATCTGACTCTTCATGTCTTATTGAGATGTGAGACTCCACCCATAGGTTACCGTGTTTTCAGGTATTTTCAGCCTGCAAATAAAAACACCTCTCTACAAACTATTTAAAATGATATTGTGTTCGATTGTGTCAGGCATAAACCTTGGGCTCCTAAGGTCGAAATGGGTAGAAACAAAATGACGTCTTTTTGCCTCGTTGCACGTGAATAGTGCGAATTTTGTCGATCGATCCGGGCGATCCATTTTTGCTACTGGAAGAAGGCCAAAAATAAATCCACTGAATTATTTTATGGGCCCTTTGGTCTTTGGGCCCTGTCGTTTGTTTGGTATTACATAAGAGCTTCGTCTCGGGAACAGGTGACCTCAGACAAGTGAATAAAATATCTTAAAAGACGACAGCCATCACTGAATTGTTATGAACAAATTGCGTGCAATTTTGGTAACAATTTTCAGGCTTCATGCTCTTTCAGTAGTTTCAAAACATTGTTTACATTATTTAGTGTATATCTTCGGAGGGTTCCGTCAACTACTGCGTCACGTATAATTATTAAATTCAGTTAATTATTATTCATTGCTAACATAATGACGTTTACTATAATGTGTTAATGTATAATCAAGTCGTACTCTACTAAGTAGGGATACGTGAATTACCATCACGGTTAGTTTTACAATTCGCAATTGGATGAATTGATTCAAGCAATATCATTATGAATGATTAAATTTCAAAGGTCATATTATTAAAGTTGATCACTCAATGAACTTCTCATGTGTGAGTTCTATGTTTCCTAATCGATTTTGGATTTCAAAATCATTCTTCATTTCGTTCTTGTGAATTTGTAAGGGAAGCAATTTTTTGTGCATTGAAGAAAAAGACAAAGACAAGAAAAAGGAAAAAATAAAAAAATTAAGTCATAAATGAGCATAAGGTTCAATGCCGGAGTCCATTCCAGAGATGATGATAGATGAAATTTTAAAATCACTTGTTACTTAAAATATACAGGGAACTGAAGGAGTAGAGCAGTCAAAAATATAACAGATTTATTTGGATTTCATAAATGTATTTGATTTTTGGCCAAATGATGTCTCAGAATTGATGTGTGGTCAATGACACCACAGGGAAATTCTAAAGAGAAATTTGATAAATAATTTTCACCTAGGAAAACATGTAAAGTGCAAGATACATACATATGTCGACTGTGTAAATGATCCAACAATTGACGAGTCAATTTACTTTAATTTCAGACTCGAATCACAATGGCGTAGTATCAAAATCAGGGTCTGCTGTGATCATCAACAACAACACAAGTCAGAATAATAACAACAATAACAATCATCACAATGTAAAAACGGCCAACTCCTACCAGAACAACAAAACCCTGAAAGGAACAACGAGGGTGTCAAATCCTGTTCAAATGAAAAATGGCAGTCTTCTGGCAGCTGCCAAAGAGGCGAACAAAGCTCTCCTCAGGCAACTGAAACACAACGTCAGAGCTTTTGAGTCTTTGGCAATTTTGTTCAGTTACTGTGCCAATGATGTAAGCTTCTTCGTACTTATTCATATTTTAACTAGCTTAACTTAGGGTGCGGGTGCGGGTGCATGTGTGGGATTTATGTTGGTTTGTTCAATTCGAATTGAGTAGCAGGCTTTTATTTTAATAGGAAATAATCATACATATAAACTACAAATTTAATATTAATAAGTTTCTGTTGCCTTCAGCTGGATGCCTTTTCCACACCACAACTTAAACAACAACTGGAAACGGAGAGGGGTAAATTCGTGCAAGCCCAGTCGGACATTGAAGAACTTCAGTCGAAGTTAATTCGAATTCGGGAAGAATTAAATGACAAAGAATTAATTATAACTGAGTTGAGCAACGACAAAGTCAGTTTAGTCGAGGAAAGTGGAAATTTTCGTAAGCTAGTCGAAGAACTTCAAAACAAATTGAAAATTGTCACGGAACAAAAATGCGAGGCAGAAACAGAACTTTTGAAAGAGTGCGAAAATATTAGATGTTTGAAACGCGAGCTTAGCAACAGAACTGACAAATATGAAAACGAAAAAGAAAACCTGAGTGGTTGCCTGACAGAAGCGAAAAGGGAAAACGGAATTTTGAAAAGCGCCAACAGGGAAATCCGGGAGGAATACAATAAGTGTTTGTTAGAAAACCAAAGATTAGTGGAGGTAATTAGCAGAAGACAAAATGAGAAAGTGGACAAAGAAAATCGGGACGGTGAGGAAATTTCCAGGACAAGGCAAAAGGTGCCAGAAAGGTCACCAGAAAGGTTTCCCATCACCCCAGCCGCCAGTGAAAAGTCATTTTGGAATCAGGCGAACAATTCCCCTATACCTGTCAATCCAAAATGCCTGGAAAGTGAAGTGGAATCTCTCAGGCAGGTGCTGGCGCTCAAAACCGACGAAGTGACTGAACTTCGGAGGCAGGAGCTTTCCTTAAGGGAAAATGCAGACAGAGTGCCAAAACT
Organism: Polyplax serrata; assembly: GCA_037055365.1. Lineage (NCBI taxonomy): Eukaryota > Metazoa > Arthropoda > Insecta > Psocodea > Polyplacidae > Polyplax > Polyplax serrata. Next base: position 490,830 of record JAWJWE010000004.1, read on the forward strand.
GCTTTCTACGATCACAATGTTGGAAGGAAAGGTGGAGGATCTTCAAAGTCAATTATCTAGTCAAACGGAGACTGTCAGGTAAATATTTAATATTAAACTCTGTAGTAGTTAGATGGCTAACATTAGTGGTGATAATCCTCATAGAATTGCACGAGCTTGGTCAGTCATTCAAATCCTCAATTTTACTGTGTTGTATTTGCGAACATAATTTTTCATGTGTGGATGCTTTCAGGGATTTGTTTAAAAGTAACGAACATTTAGAAGATGAATTGAAATCAGCAAGTATTCAGAGGACTCGTCTGACTCAAAAAAACGAAGAGTTACAATATAAGCTGAAGCAGTATGCAGAGGCGATGAAACAGTTGGCTACTCAGAACCTCTCGGAGAAGACAACAAAACCCGAAATTTCTCCAATGTGAGTTTTACTTTTGTGTTCTGTTAACTTATTGATAATTGAAGTGCGACTATCATGAAAGAAAGCAATATTTCTTCTAGTCTCTGATTAGGCAGTTTGGTTTTCTTTAAAATCTTTTAGATCTTCTTGTTCTGTAACTTAAATATTAACCAGTTCTCTAGGAGTTTTATGTTTTAATGCATTTTTGACTTTTGTTTGAACTTCACGTGCACAGGTGAGAGAAAAATATAGAGTACTTTATACTATTAATTATAATAAACACTTTGTAATTACAGTAAGGCAAACTACAAAAAGTCAGAAGGAGGTCTCGAGGAGTGCATCACACCCCACATGAAGGCCGTTGTGGAAAAAAGCGACTCTGTCTCATACATGCTTGAAATGATGGAGGACTCATCAGAGATCGTTACAAATATTATTAAGCGAGCTGAAAGCCTTCGATCCACAAATCGAGATCAAGTTCTGGGAAAGAAACGCCGACCAAAAGTATCCTCTGTCGGTTCAAATGAGGCAACATCGACCAAAAGGAATCTCTCGGTCGAGGACGATTTTCGGCCGGGCATCATGTCAACGCCGAATTTAAGCCCAAATGAGTACGAAACAGAGAGGCACAGGCATCACCACCAAAACGCTACCTCCTCATCACGACAGCACAGCTACAATGTCAACAAGGCAGTCAAACTCAGTCAGGAGGACTTTGCGACAGATTCAATCGACCTCGGAAACGAGGATTGCGAGATAATTGAAATTACAAAGTGTTTCTATAAAACGGACAAAAACGGTGAGATGGTGACTAGCACGAGTTCCAGCAGTTCTAGCAGTTCCAATGGAAGTCACTTTGACATAGAATCAGATGTATTTTCGAACTCAGAGGACAGAGAAGCGAACATTCAAGAAGTGGAGGAGTACGGTGCAGAGCCCAGAGAGAACGGGCATTCGGTTATTCGGACATACAGAAGGGAGACGGAAAACCTGAAGCCGGTACTGCCGGTTTACAAAGACTTGGATGGGTCTGAGGAGGCTCGGACGAGGTCAAACGGCTCCACACAAAATGGAGGTAGCGAAAGCTTCGTTAAGATTCCGAAAATTTCAGGGGGAGAGGCCATGGTCGGTCTCTCAAGTGACGAAGAAGACATTGAAAAGTTAAATAGGATTTGCAACGAATAAAAAAAAAGAAAAAAGACAGAAATTGACTAAAAGAGTTTATTTTATTAGGAATTAGACAAACAACTAGGCATGTACCTAAGACTTCTCATCAGTAGAAGTATCATTCTAATTTGTCGCTTTTGAAGATGATCTGTACAATTTAACTAACAAAAGCAGCAAAACAAACTGAGAGCCCATTAATATTTGTCAAACTTGAATCCGAGGTCTGAGATGAAAAGCCTTTTTGGCACTGGTCGCAAAAAAATCTTGTTAATTTTCAGTCATAAAATTGATTTACCTTAACTCCTTAAATAGTTTAAAAGAAATAAGTTTATTTCAGGTTCAGGTCGATCTATTTTGATCTTTTTTGTACGTGTTAAAAGTAGTTAAGTTCAAAAAGCTCAAGCTTCGAATATTATACTTAAACTATGTTACATCTGTTAACTGTTGATTGTTACGTTTGACGGATTATTTGACGTATTATTGAAACCTAATGATAGTTTTACGTAATTGATTGAATTTATGCCACTTAACTCAAATGTAACAAATAGTGAGAACAAAGTAATTAATAAACTCCTTGTGGCTGGAGCTTCATTAGAGACTCTCCGTGTTCTTTTAAAGATCTGCTGGCACAGAGCAAATGGAGAAAAAATTTTATTTATTTTTTTGAATCTGTACTTTTCTTATTGCATTGAAAATGTTTTACATCAAGATGATTTTATTTTAGAAAGGGCCAGGCGAATTTTCTTATTTGAGAGATTGTGATAGGAACATTTTAGCGCAAAATTGCGAGTACTTTTTCTGGGAACACAACAAGAGGTCGGCCGACTATTTTTACATTGTTGTAGAACCCCAAGAAATGAAAACTGACATGTCACGAATTCCCCCCGTGTCTCAGTTCAGGTATTTAAGAGAAAATGGCGTCTGAGGAGAAGATTGTGTTTGTGGAAGTGAAGTTGTAATGTGAACTTTCATTGCAGATTGAAAGTTTTTGAAATTTTGGATTGACGAAGACCCCACACCTACCTTAAGAGACAAAACCTATTATTTTCCTTAATTTTAAATTAGAAATTTGCGTGTGCCATCAGTTTTTTCATGAAATGATTTTTAAGTACTCGGCTGCAGTAACTTCTTGGGAGCCCATTAAAGAGTACTAGTCTTTGATAAAATGTTCCTCTTCCTGAAGTGACGATGTAAGTGTAACACTGAAATATTACAACTATGTACTTCGTGCACACAATACTAGCAAACCAACCAAAATGGCAGAGAAATCATTCCTTCTTGGGATTTACACACTTAACCAAGCGAGAGTTTCAGTGAAAACTAAGAAATATGTACATTGAGCATGTATTGAAGAAGGAAATACCAACGTTTCTTGTGTTTGTTGTCGGAATGGTTAGAAGGCATTTGTCGGTCTGTCCGAAATTGACTTGGCAAAATGAAGGGAACCGGTTGCCGTTGGATCTTAAAAAGTTTAGTCAGTGAAGAAGTGGATCTTCACTGTACTTTAACGTTGTGATAAAACTAGTATTTTGATTTACTTTTATTTAATCAGTCGCTAATGGTAGAACGGCAAGCATGTCGACATTCGGCCACCAAAGGCCAGACAATTCATTTTTTAGTGAATTTAATAACTTGTTTATAAAATGTATTTCAAAGTTAGCTTCTCATTACTTAATATTATAATTCGGATTTAAGACACTCTTATTTTTTATAGTATCAATAAATAATTATCGATTAACAAGTAATGATTGAGTTTACCGAGTATGAAAGCACATATTGATTGAAATTCAATTTCACCGAATATTCGTTTAGGCCCTTTGTTTATTTGTTTATTTTTTCAAGTATTGCATATATACTTCCAGGAGTTCTAGTGGCTCTGGGAGTTCACCATCAAACTTTAAAAAACATGATTCTAGTCTGAGATTTGGAAAACGATTGTTATCGTTGCTTCCCTCCTTTGTTGCTTTGGTTTTTCTTGTCCTATGAAAACCCCAAAGGTTTTGATCTATTAAATTTCAGAGGTACGAAGAAGATACCGAAAATGGGGAAAAGGATGGATATGTAAAGTATAAACTAAATATTAAACTGGTTATAAACTACCTTACCTGAGAAACCAAGTCAATAGATTGATTCACATTGCATATATATATATATATATATATATATATATATATATGTAAGAAATAAGCATAAAACTTTTTGACTAATCTACTTGGTTTTATTACCCTAAATAATATACTAATTGTGGTGAAACGTTAGAAAATATTTGTTGGCGGAATTGTGTAAAGCAGTTGTATATTTCAGTATTATAAATTGTCAGCGTTTTAAATTTGTGTAATTTAAAATTTTTCTTTCCTCACTGTGGCAGGAAGTGAAGGATAATGCTTGAACATGCAGTTAGTTAAAGCATAAAACAAGGCCCTAAATAGAACAAACATTACAGGGTTGATATAGTTTGTTATTGGATTTGTTTTTGATTCCCAATGAGTTCAGTTTGCTCTCTTCATCAGGTCCTCTTCTCGGTAAACGGAGAACTGACAATTCTCTTCTTGTGGTCGTAAATTCTGCTAAAAGTATTTGTGACCTACCATTGAGGTGAACCAATCATCAATAAAAAACAATTGAACACCCTAAAAAATGTTTACACAATTCAGTACGTTTTACATACTCTTCCCTATCATTTTATTTACGAATAATTTTATATCATTAATTACCTATTTGTTTAATTCTGCCATGAAAAATTCAAACTGGAAAATTTGGCGGGACAAAACCCCATAGAGTAAGACGACGAGTAGTATGTCGAACACGCAGGCGTGTTGTGAGAATAAGCGGTTTTAAATTGATTTCCACCTTCAAGTTCCAGAATTATAGGTGTCACGTAAATTGATGAAAGTTAAAGAAAAGGTAGGGTTTTATTAAATGCCATTATGCTCGGGGAAAAAGCTCACGATCTTTTGAAAGACCTTGCGAGGACACCCGATAACATACCACCCTTTAATGTAAGTTGAGGCATGTGAGAGTATTAATTACTAATTATCATATGTTTATGAGAGTATTACTTTATTAAACTCATATGTATTATATTTCTTAGGATGAAGGATTTAGGAGGGTTCTAGCTGAAATGAACAGTCTCTACTTCGATAATCAAAGAGATTTGTGAGTATTTACAAAAATAAAGAAAGCCATATATTTTTCTTTACATTGACTTCAACCTTACATTTTGCAGGAGGGAACTGGAGGCTGATGATACCAATACTCAAGACACAATTCCTAACATAGCACTAAGACATGCTGCACTTGAGAGGAATGAGAGATGTGCTCTTGCTTATATGCATAACAGACTTCAAAGGATTCGTAAAATGAGATGGGACTTAGGATGCCTGCTTCCACCAGAGGTTAAAATGAACTTATCCAATGGAGAATTGAAATGGGTTAAAACCTATAGCAAATTATTAGCTTCATATATGACAACAATAGGTGATGGTATAGGGCTTAATATAACTCAAGACATCAAGCCACCAAAGTCATTCTACATTGAAGTCAAAAGCAATGAGAACTATGGCAGGTTTGAAATGGAATGTGGAAGTGTGGTGATGCTGAAAAAAAATGGAGTCTACCATTTACAAAGATCAGAGTGTGAAGTATTGGTTCGCCAGGGTATACTGGAACATATTGCATAAACCTCCCAATTATTTTAAGCCTATAAATTTGTGAGTTTGGGTGATATCTTATTGTAATAATGTTCAAATATTTTGCACAAATGAACTTTTTATAAATCTGTGATATGTAATCATTGCAAGAATGTGCTATGTAAGAATGGCAGTGGGCAGGAGAAGCAATTTTTATTTCTGTCAATCATTAATAGATCAATATAAATCAGTGTACTTTTTTCTTATTCAGTTTTTAACTTTAAGAAAACTAAATTAGGTATAAGTAATTAATTATTATTCCAATTACAATATTAAACAGGGCAATAGGGAGAAATTATTTCTTTTTGTAAATTTTTGACTTATATGCCTGTCCATTTTAATTGAGGAAATCCAAATATTTAAACCTAATTTTGAATCAAATATAGGCTTAAGTTCTGTTTAAATAGATTGAAAAAATTTGTAAGAAAATCAACAGAAACAGGAAAGCACTACAATATATTTATAGTATCATAGATTCGGTTGTGTTTGTTAATATTGTTGACTAGATTGATTTTGATTAAGTGCCACTTGACAGTAAACACTAAATAAGATCCCAAACATCAGAGAATTCAACGAATGAATTTAAATAAATAAGTTGTATAATTGAAAATATAATTATTGAAAATTGAGGGTCCTCAGGGTGATGAATTTAATTTCTTCAAGTGGTCAGAATGTAATTTTGGGTGTAGTCTAACTATATTTTTACTTTTTTTCTATTGAAAAATTAATTTTAAAATGTGAAAGAGGAAACTAGTGGAACAGGTTATTTGTATTTGGTTTAATTACAATGTGTTGGATTTCAGAAGAACTTCTTTTGGTAGAACGTGTCATAACAATATTATTATTGCTAACTGTTGAACAACAAAATTATAAAGGCTAGGTATATATTTATTCAGAACAATATATTTTCCTGTTTAGCTGGGGAAATTCAGTTCACGCTTGGAACCCTGAAGAAGCCTTCATTGACGACAAAAGTCAGGTGGTAGATAATGTTTTTCTGTCATCCATTTCGCAGAATAATGCTTTAAATTCTCAAATTGATCTATTATCTCTGAAAACGTTTCTATTCTATTATCTGTGCCGTTAACGAAGGATCAAAAAAATTGGCTTAGAACAACTTGGAAATACGTGGTACTTGAGAACCATGCTAAAACCCCCGTGTACTATTTCAACTCTAGTAAAAAAATCCCCTTTGGTAGTAATAAAAATTCGAGAAAACGTTAAAATTCTTCCAGTAGCAACAAGTCTTAGTAAAATAATGGACAATCTAACGACAAACATTTTTTGAATAATTAAAAGCTTACAAATTATATTTAGTTTAATTTATTATTTATTTATAATAATGATTCCGATTTTACGAAATTTATATGCGGCCTGTAGTGTGACTTTTGTGTGCAGTTTAATAATTTCTAATGTGACCTCCATAGAACCGAATGCCTGCTTTGGCTGGGGTGCAGAACAAAAAAACTTGAGGTTGTGTCATCCATTTGTTTGTTTGTCAGAGCAAATAAAGGCAATGAAAAAACTTTTTAAAATTTCATATAATATTTTTGTTGATCCTTATTCCAAATTCGTCTTTCAACTTAATTTGTTGGTTTTCCGACCTAAATGCTTTTTTTCACTCTTAATGTCTCCTTAGTGTCGTCCATTTTCAGTTATTTCGTGGGAATATGAAAAGAATTCGGACAAGAGAATGATGCTTTGTCGTATTATGATCGAATTGGAAATTAGAGAAGTTAAGTGGTAAAAGACAAATTCAAGGAATGTATTAAGAAAAGTAGGCAAGTAGGGAAGATTAGATGAAGCAAATGAAACGTGACGATATTGTTTTCTGTTATAATTTGCAACGGCACCTGCAAAACATGCACAGATTATTTGCATAATTAAATTTATGGAGCTATGAGCTGTTTTTACTGCCGTTCACGCATGATTTAATTCGTACAGTGAAATAAAAAACAAGTTATGATTACACATTTGCGGGATCATTTGTCATTTGGAGCATTCAATTTTTCTTCCAGTAAAGGCAAACTTTTCTTGAATGAATTTAGAATATTCAGTTAAACCACTTGTGTAAAACAATAACTTCTACAGGAAGGGACGTCGAATGGTGTGGTACAGGAACCCACTAAAACACCTAAGGAGACCTCCTATCCTATGTGGAGAGGTGAGATTGCCGTGAGGCATTGTTTTGCAGTCTCTTGTCGGAGGTAGTTGTCGTTTCTGAAGCCATACGATCCGACGATCCGTGGAGTACAAGGAAGAACCCCAACATCCTTGCATACATCAGTCGACCCAGTGTCGGGGGGAGGGGAAGTGATGGTGGTGGTTGAATTCTGCTGCCTTTTAGTCGCCTCTTCGGACACCCAGTGCTTAGGTTGGTCCTCTTCTGTCCCGGAAATCACAAAGGGAATATTTAAAACAGTAACTGGTGTTGCCTAAAGAACAACAAATTTTTGTATGCCAAGTTGATTCATAAGAATTAATTCAGTTCTTGTTCAATGAGGAGTGGGCAAAACATTCAAACTGAGTTTTAGTAAGAAGCATCGGAGGAGGGGCAATGTTTTAATTTAAATTTGATTAAAAATATTGCAACACTGAGTTTTTTGTTAAAATCCAATTTTACATATCAGTAATTTTATGTAGCAGTATGTGAAGCTTCATTTCCCAAAATAGCCAATCAAAAAAGAAGGTACACATGGGTAACGTGGTCAATGGTTCATAACGCAATTCACCTGGCTGTGCCGCTTACAGGTGCACTGGCAAGGACGAATGATGGCACAATTTAATTGACCTTTACCTTGTTACTAAACATTAATTGTGATGACATTCTACGTAAAATGTCTCTATGCTTTGGCATGGTCGCTGAATTCGGAATTCTATCGATTTATTAATATTTTACCATATTACGCATACAATACGATTTTTAATTTTTTGCTGCTGGGCAAGAAAAACTTTGGACAGCGAGGATTTAAAAATTACTCCTAACCTCCTAGGTGTACAATATAAGCAATATAACAGGTCTACAACATTACATAAAATAATTATTTTCAATAAAGGAAAATAAAAAGTTTTGTCTGAGAGGGTACACTGATTCGGTCTAATTCTTGCTCTTTTGGTTTTGGAGAGTGTAGAATGAATCAGACAGATTGTTTTCAGACCAGCAGGCAGCCGCAGGCTAATGGAAGTTCGGGATCTTTTTTGCAGTTTTGTAACGAATGTAACTCGTTATTTGTCAAATATCTTTACATGTTACTATTTTTGTCGTTTATTAATTTATTATACTTATCGGAGAAGGAATAACCCTTAAGACCGTTGCTTCAAGTCCATGAATCTTTTGTTTCAAACATCTTTTATTCACAAATGAATCGCAAAATACAATTTTAGATTACTAATGCAGTCTCTAGAATGCTACCGTAGAGTCCTCCCTTGGCTTATTTATACTTCTTATTGTCTCATACCCGAAAACCTAGCGCTGTTTCTCTGCTTGGACCAGATTTTCTCTTTATTGACTTGAACTTGATTTTTGGTAGGAACTCTTGCCCAAAAACTACCGTTGTTGTCTCCCTCGCCTACATAGTTATTGTTATTTATTTTGACATAAACAGTAAGTCAATACAGAAATTATTTTATTTTTGGCTATTACTAATTTATGTTGCTACACAAAAATTAGTAGGAAAAATTTATTTCTAACATTGGGGATCGTTGGACGACCCTCAGATCGGCCAACGGCAATAAATATTAATTTCAAATAAAATCACAGAATAAAATGTTGCAATTGACCATTTAATTATCCTTCTCTTTTCGCCCCCCCCCCACTCCCTCATTATCCACAGCACATTTATATAGATGACAAGTTTCTAGGATCTCTGCACTCAGTAACCGCGACTTAGTTAAACGGTAAATCTACCATTTCAGAGTTCTCAGTCAGTAAGAGGAAAATTACGAAAATGAAATTGTCATTGGTAAACAGTTCAGGATGTCTGCTGGTGTGTTTATTACTGTGTATGACTGGTTTTGCAATTGAAATACCGGAAGATGACGGACATCCAATTCTCCATGACTTCGTAGGATCCGTAGTAGATTTTGTAGACTCATTGAACATCAAACAGAAAAATCCAGCCGTTGCAGCAGTATGGGAGAACTTTGTTGGTAGTGATAACTGGAGTATGAATGTGAAACTTATGTATCAGTATAAGAACATCAACTGCGAGGTCGACATTCATATTTCGGATAGTAAAATTGAAGTTAAACATGTGTCATGCTTGCCAGTAAAGAGAGATTGAATGTGAATTCATAATTAAAGACTACGAGAAAGTGTAAAAATGAAGCAAATTAAAATTCATTGACGTTGTACATTAGTTGTTTTTATTATCAATACATGACCTTCCTTAACACTTCGAATGTTGTGAGTGTTAGTTTTTTTGTGATCAAGTGTATGGAAAACTTTGTTGTGCTAGTGGCAACCAAAAATTCTAATTTATAGCTTTCAAAACTAATTTTACGCTTGTATTAAGGAACTGTTCAAAAAAATATTAAAAAATTAACCAAAATAATGAGACTCCTACCATGTAAAACGGAGCGTCAATTTTTGGTCACTTTGGTCAAATTATTAATTTGATTCACGACTTAAATTCAAAACGAATTCATACTTGTTGCTGCCTGACACAACAGCAAAATCCAAATGCTGGATATTTTGTGAGTTAAAGTTGCAATTCTGTATATTTATGCATTCTGTGTTTGGTCGATCGGTTGAATCAGTGGAAATGTTTCGGTTCACCTACAATCATCATGTCTACTCTGTGCTTAAAACAAAAATATTTTCGGTGACATACCTCTTATTAAGAAATCTGCAGGATAGGGATTTAAAACAAAATACTTAATTTTCTCCTGAAATAAAACGTGTCCTGTTTTTCCTGGTGTTTATTATTATTATTTTGTTCATTGATTTCATGTTGTTGCGCTGCTTAATCGATGATAAGTACCTTGTTCCTTTTAATTAAAATATTACACAAGTTTTTATTTAAAAAAAAAACGACGTCGAAATAGCTGGGATTTTGGCCAATTTCAATGACATTTACTATTTAAACTACTATAATTAGTCGACGATTGAAATTTTCACTAATTTTCTTCGGTAACTTTTATTTTATTCTCTACCAGTTGTTCTCTTTTTCCGTTTCTGTAATTTCTACTTTTTTGAGTAACAACTGTTTTACTTCTATCAAAATCTTTCTAACATATCTAAGAATATCGACGTGCCATAGTTTTTGAATTTTCATAGCAAAAATCCTTTTTGGTTGTCAGGACTCCTGTTTGAATTAACGAAAACAACGACCTGTACGAACGTCTGTACTTGTGTAAATTTTTATGTGCAACGACTCTACAGGTCTAATTGCCCATCTCTTTCACATTATGTTTTTATGTAGATGCCATATTGCTATCAGTTAATACTCATTAATGAACTTTCTCAGTATTTAAATACCAGCAAGTAGAAAATTGTGTTATTCTTCTTTCATACATATTCCCTAGGTTGCTGTTTGAAGTTCGCGCACCCACTTCCACCACACAAAATGATTTTCAGGTTGCAAAATAAGGATTTTTTGTATTTTTGGCAATACCCGGGTTTTCAACTGGCCCGACACTCGCCCTCCACCTTTGTTTTCTTCCTCTTCTGCTTTATTTCTGTTGCTTCGATTAAGTTAAGAATTCACGTGTCCTACAGAAACGGTCCGTGACACGCAACTTCCGGTTGTGGAAATCGAATTGAACGCCTGATTTTGGACTGAATTTGGGCGGGTTTTCTGACAGAAAACCTGGGAAATTGACATTGGCGAGAATTTTTACAAATATGACTAATAAAATTTGCTAAAATATTATTTACATTTGGTCTGGCAGTGACTCTAGTGAAGCAAAACAATTAAAGTGCCAAATGAACTATTCTGACAAGAAGAAATTTGCGTTTCTCTTCACCGTTGTTCATCAGGCCTGTAGTAACTTGTAACTGGTAGTATGACCAGTTTTATGACGAGTACTAACAGTCTCATAGTTATTCCGCAGCGTTACAATTGTAAGGAATTACTGCCAGACGTAGAATATGCACCTCTTTACAAACAAATCTTACTAAGTAAACATACACTCTGTCTTATTGCTCGACTCATTTTAATATGCATATTATAATTGTTCATCTTGACTTTCTCAAAGGCCCTGAGGTATCCGACGAATCAATGGCAGCCATAGAAAGAAGCGGAGTTGAGGCAGGCAAAGGAACAAAGGAGGAAACTACAACGCTGACTCACAAAATAGTTTTTTGTATTCGAGTGGCTCCACGCAAGAAAGTCCTTCACTCGCCGCCATCGAAGTTCGCGAACGGTCGCCTCCCCGCAGACTTCACCAACACTTTGTACCAGTCACTGCTCCTCTCGTCTAATAGATAAATTTCACTTGTGTTTTTTTCCTAGTTTCTGCATCGAATAGAAAAGTTGCTGCCGGTTGTTTTTTTTTACATTTACCGTACATGTGCGTAGATAAACCAGTGGCTCATTTCCATTGATTTTTGGCCAAAAGCTCATACAACTTTTGTTCATCACAGAACTCAAATTATTCATTCTCTCACAACTAAAATGGGATAACAGGTACACTTACACATAGTGTCAGTGAAGTGATATCTGGAAAATGTTTTTAGTAATATTGTCAATGATTGCGAGAATGAGGTTACTTGCCGCGATGTTGCATGGTCGGTGCTCGCCCTCATAAAGTTATTTTTGTTTTTCCGTGTAGTTTTCCCCGAAAATTTCGGGTCGCCTTCCATTTGTGTTAGGTAGATTAAAATGAGTTCCGGTCCAGGAGGGCGCAAAGCTGCTGCGAAGAAGAAGGAAGAAGGAACGGAAGGCAAAGAAGATGAAGCAGCAAATGGAAATGGCGACAAGAAAGATCACAAGCCGGACAGGCCAACAAATGGCGATGGTGAGAACTGATATATAGACTTGTTTGGTTCGACAACTATTTTTACTTAGATCACAAGTGTACCAATTCAAATGTACTTTTTTGTAGTAAGCACGATCTGGTCGTAGTAACCCCTTTATGGTAAATGAATGCTAACTAAACTGTTAAGTAGTTCTTCGATTGTCATAAAAAGACACTTTCACTGTGAAAAGTGTAATAGATATCATTGTTACCGTATATTCGTAACTACTATAAAAATCAAATTATCCATCGATACAGGTAACCTAAAATTTGTTTGCGGTAGCCATTATGTTTCGTGTAACTCGTGGCACGAATTGTAACGTCATTTACATAAGTCTCCCTTTTATCAAATCAGATATCAGCCCAGTAGCCTACTTTTAAAAACGTTTTATTGTGTTGTACCATTTAAGGATACCTAGGCGTAAATCCTTTGTGCGGTAGATAGGAAGTTGAGGAGATCACAAAATAACATGCAACCACTTAAGAGAAAAAATTTTAAACAACTAAAATTCACTACTTTGAATAATCCATTTGGAAAAAACAAATGTCTACTTGATATTTGTAAACATTTTCAGGTATTGGAATGGTGACAAAGCATCACTTAATTATTTCCCACAAAGATCAAGTGAGAAAGACTTCCTATATAGAAAAGACATTAAGTCATGGGAAGAGGGCCCTAGACTTCTAATAATTTAACTAAAAAACCTTTACAATACAATACAGGTGTCGGCAACCAGTAACTGGTTACCAAATGAAATAATTTAATTGACCGTGAGTTCGAACGTGAAAGTTGAATGTGAATGTTAAGTTACACTGATCAATCATATTGATATATAATTGATGATGGACACCTATTTCTCTACCAATCGTTTGTTTTATTTTAACTGGTAAATTTTCGTTCAACTGAAAAAAAATTTAATTTGAAAATGGAATTGCCCGAAGCTCAAATTAGTGTGTTGTGTTTTAGATTTAAAATTTTATTGCCCACATTTTTATTAAATGAGAATCCTGACAATCCTTATTTTTTAGTTTAAGGAGACAAAACTTATTAAAAATATAACCTCATAATTTTAACTATTTTTCTGGCTTATAAAATTCATATATGCACATATTATGTAACAGTCTGACAACTTGTTCCATTTACATTTGGCTATTACAATATTTGGAAATGAAGACCAATTTCCTGTCAAGAGGATCGAAGTCGAAGAAGTAGTAAAACTATCACATTGTGCCCAAGGTAATGTTTTATTTTTTTCAGCCAAACCAGGTAGTGCAGGTGTCAACATCAGGGAGGGCACCCACAGGCTGTTGGCCCTTGCCATGAAAGGAGAGTGGCCACCTGTCGACCAGGTTCTCAAGTCCATTGAAAAAGCCGTTGCTTCAGGAGGTGAAGATGTCAACACGGCCCCACTGATGGGTGTCATGGACCCGGTGAGTGGCAGCAATAACCCAAGTACTTTGCTGAGTATCTGGAATAAATTTCAAACCGAAGTGTAAAAAATTAAACCTACCCCGAGCAAAATTTACATTTTATCGACCCAGAAGGGCCCGGTTGGAAGTCACGCGGACTCCGCCATTGTCGTAAATTAAACAAGTAGAACATAATTTGCCCTAATTCATTCCGTAGTGGGGTGTTACACTTTGATTTCAACTTTTGGGTCGCCAATAAGGAACTTACTGTTGCTGTTGGTTCGTGACTTATTGAACTAGACCCCGTTCGCTATAAAATTGGCAATTCATTCGATGGCCGTCCTCCCAGAGACCGATCGACACACATCGAAAATCTTTACCAGTTTGTAGTATGCAATGATGCTGGACAAAAAGTTTACTGCCAACGCTGATCTATCTATTTTGCTGTAAGATGTAAGCCTCCTAGGGTAGAATCCCAGAAAAACACTCGCCAATAAGATATACTTGCCTTTTCTCAATAAACAGCAATACCTAAACGATTACGAAAGAAGACCATGGCTACCGCGTCTTCCTTTTTGATTGTCATCAGCACATAAATTTTCTTACATTGCTGCTGCTCATAACTCGTGTCGTGTCGAATGTGACGCACCCAATTGAGTTTCGCCAAACTGGAAACTTTTATGAACTTTATTAGTTATGTCAGTCAGTAATCAGCATTCGAAATCTCACAAATCCAGTTAATCTGGACGCGGGTGAGAAAAAAGTTAAGTGCAAAGTTACATAAAAAACAAGTCTCCATCCTACGGCAATTAATATATTGTTATTGATGTGATGTGCCATCTTTACATTTATTTCCTTTTCTACGAGAATTACCATGCAACCTAATGCCACCGATTCGTACTTTAGTAACACTCCAAACATAGAAAGCAGAGGAAAAGCTCAAAAAAAAAGAAAGGACTACAAATACCCTGAACAACCTAGACCAGAAAAAACACAGAAAACCAACAGTAGGCGCCGTTCACCAGAACCTCGTCAAACTGCCTTACCACATGACGCCATTGCTTGCTGGACACTTTAAAGACTGTTTTTACAAAATAGACAAGACCTCCCCTATTGACCACCCTAATTGGGACCATTGCCTCTCAGGCTACGACACTTGAACCCACATCCTTAATGAATGTCCAGCATGGGGACAGGAAGGAAAGAACCTGGGGGTTACTCTGGGGCCCAGGAATAACCAGGAAAAACGAAGGTTTAAAAAAAAGTGCTACATGAGTATGAATGGAAGAATTAAGCAGCAAACATGGATGACACATGACTAAGTATAATAGTGATTAATAAAAAGGAACATAACATTGATGATGGTCCAAGTCGACATTTCCAAGGAGAAATCAACAATATGTGAATGAGACGTTAACCTTTTGAGCAATTAATATTTTTGCGTACTACATACTACCTACTTACTAACTGGAGCATCGAAGCAGTTGAGCTCTGACTTACCGTTAACCTTCTTTTTCCGCGGTTGACAACCTTTGGTTTAATAAAATGGAAATGAAATTTCCCATTTTCTACAAGAAACAATAAAAGTCTGTTTTATTGCACCAAGTTCGCGGGCAAACGATTGAATTTGAATGTTTCTAAAGCATGAGGTTCCCTGTTTCTTCAAATAACGTGTTAAAAATAAATTATTGAATAATTAGAAGCAAAGACTCAAATCAAGTTGAGGGTGCAATAGAAAATATAAATAAATGAAGAAACATCTATCTCAAATCAATTTTCTCGGGCTCAAAACTACAATAAATCGTCTTCTCATTAGAGTTAGTTACTCCGCTCCCCAGGTTATCGGGAACTAAACGTAGTGAATTTGACTGAGAGAAAATTTTTTCTTGCAGATCACCGGAATGACACCTCTGATGTATGCCGTGAAGGACAATCGGACAACCTTCATAGACAGAATGATAGAAATGGGGGTGGATGTGGCCGCTAGAAATTTCGTAAGTTGATTAATAGCAATTTACATGTTTTATATAAATCTGCTCTAACGGTCTAACCATTCTTTCTAAGAAATGTCGTCGTCTCTTATGAATGAATTAGACTTATGAATTGTTTTATTTTAATTAGAAGCTTTCTATTAAAAGCTGTTTATTCACGTCAAAAAGTACACTGTATCATTGTAATAAAAGTTACGTATCCTATTGATTTGCACCTTCCGGTTTTGAAATGAATTTAAATTTGAATAAAGCTGTGATGATTTTATTATGTAAAGTAATAATTTGATACCGAAGGACTGAGATTGGTTTGGTCTATCAACACGTTCACTACAAAATGGTTAACCAAATAAGAAAATCTTTATTTTGAAGACATACAGGGTTATTTATAGTTGATTATAAACAATCATTCATTTTTAAAAAGGTTAAAGGAATTATGTAGGAATGGGTAGGTGGCCACAGGTATGTAACCATTAATTTGCCCCTCCTGCTGGGATTTGGGTCAGATCCGCCCAAAAAGTGCCCCCGTCCGATTTACCCCTCTCCTGCAAATACTTCCGACTCACCTTCTTCCATGGGGTAAAAAACTTAAGGAGAAACAAAAGCCAAAGCTAAAAATTGGGCATTAAAGTTATTGAGATAATCAATCAATCTAAAAATAATTTTATTGACCATAATGTGAATGGTCGTCTGACCGAAATTTTACTTTTTCCCGGGCACCACACCCAACAATTCCAAAAAGTGTTTTTTTGAATTTTCATACAAAAAAATTAAGTTTACTACACCATTCAACTGATGTATAATACTTTTCATCATCAAACATCATTTCTTATGAATTTCAAAACTGCTAATTTTAGCATTTAATTTATTATAATGTACACTAACAATCTTTAGGTGATAGGTAACAATTGACCAATTAATAGATTAAGTTTAATTAGGCCTGCATGGCAAACAAGCTTTCTTCTTCTTTTTTATTCAAACTGCATTAAATCTATGTGACGTTTTAAGTATTTTACATACCACAACGACATTATTTGACTTGAAGCAAACAGCTTTTACAACTAACAAAATAAATGGAATATTTGGGATCACTCCAACACTACAACTACATATTTATACTGACTGCCAACCTACCTAGCAGTCAGTAGCAAGAGGAAATTACAAGTCAAATCAGAAATTTCGTGGTGAAAAGTCAATTGGAGTGAAATAAAAGAAAAAACATATTTTTACCTGATGTGTCAGGTACATACATGTGCCTTTGAAAATGTCTTGTGATCCTTCTATTTTATGAGTCCATGAACTGCGGCCTGTCAACCATTTTGCGAATTTTCGAATTACCTGATCTATTTGCAAATGACAATTGCTTCCGCCACTACGAAGCTAAAAATAGTTTTAATGTTTTGTCTAAAAATATGCAAAGGTCCAAGCCATTTAAATCTTAAACTCGTTTTTAAAATTTTTTCTAAAACCGTTGAATTTCAAAATATTACTGAACACCATAAATAATGGTTTTACATTGCCAATTTATTTCCTGCAATGAAGTAGATGTTTTTAAGAAACTGTTAAGACGGGTACTGTTCATTCTTTACCAGCAAATTTGGGTTTCATTTTGGAGAAGTTCAAGAGAAAAAGTTTTGAAATAGTCCAGTGATGAAATAATTTCAGGTTCAGAGGACTTCAATTTAAGAATAATTACAAATGATAAATAAAATCGTATTTTGTGTGATCGCTAGATGGTTTCTTAAAGTTTTTGTTTCGATTAAGTTTTCTTTTCATAGAAATTATTTTAATGTCAACCAAAGTAGTTTTACTATTGTCATACTTCACTATATTCCTGTTTTTCTGCTAAATTCTCCTTTCAATTTACCAAGGAGTAACCAGAAAGTTCAGATGTTAGTCCTTGACTCTTATCCCAAGTTGTTAAGGAAGGAAAGGACCAGTAAATTAGTTATTTTGTTTATTACTTTTTTATTGCTATTGTTTACTGGTATAGTTTAGTAATCTGTTTCACCTCATGCCTCTGAGAATTTTTAAATATAATTACTTGTATAATTAATTAATGTATTAAACACAAAAAAAATTTACAATTTTAAATATGGTCACATGTGTGTACCTTCTTTGTTGAAGATACCTCAGACAAGATAAAGCAGGGTGTCATATTCTCGTGGATTCTCCTTCAGTTAGATTATAACACTCCCTTAGGTAGCACCAGTTTAATAAACAAGTTATTTGTCACAAACTCCAGCACCGAATTAGTTTGGAAAAGTTTACTTCCACAATGAAATCTTTTAATTACTTTTAAGAAGTGGAAGAAGGGTGAATTTGGTTGTTTTTCTTTCTACTTACTCCTGTCTGTCGCGAAGTTAAACCGAACTCCTTTTCAGAGTGATCCGTGCACACGGAAAAAATAAATTTTTCTGTTGACTATAAAGTTCCTAGTGTAAAGTAGAAGGTGATACACAGATGAAAGAAAATTAGACTTCTCAACAATCTATGATAGGTAACCAGACACAACCGGACCCTTTAGAATGATCAGACACGGATCTGTTCTTGTAATCGTCAAATCTTGTGCTCGTTGAGCACTCTAATCAAATGTTCTTTAAATTTTATAAAATTTGGCAAAATGGATAGTATCCATATTTCTGACTATCAATCAAACCGAACTTTCCTTGTTTGTCATCCATTTTCTATGATTTCATTCCCATCTCGTGTCTCATTCCTTTTTATTGGCCGTTATTGGTGTAACTATAATTTTTTATTTCTTTTTTTCATCAGGATAATTACAATGCTTTACATATAGCATCTATGCATTCTCGGGAAGACGTTGTGAAGCTGCTGCTGACAAAGAAAGGTGTCGACGTTTACTCTTCTGGTGGTCTAAAGGAACAAACGGCCGTTCATATGGTGGCCACCCGTCAAACAGGAACGGCCACGAGTATTCTCAGGATACTTCTGAATGCTGCTGGAAAGGAAATTCGACTCAGGACTGACGGGGTAATTATTTTTCTTTACTTTAGACTTGAATCCTTCATGTCTCCATAGTTCCGCGTTCTTATTATATGTTTACATACGTGTACATGTGAATATTAATATACGTCACTTGCGGCTGAATTCATTTTTATGGGCTTCGTATTAGGCAATGTTTTTTCCTCTGAGTTATTTCAACCGTCACGAACGTTAAAAATTAAAATGAAAGGTCAGCCGCCCCACTTTTAAGGGAAATTCCTTTCGGTTGAGAAGGTGAGGTTTTGGCAAGAAGTCGGCCACCCTGGACATTGCTGAAATTTGCATTTTCCCTTTGCAGACACACTGAGTTTTCGTGGCTTACTCATCGGACTTTCACATTTGGAAGGTTTCTGTTATTCTTTATTAGTAAAATAGTTTACGTATTTCGTTGAAATTAATTGGAATTTGCTGACGATTTCGTTTGTGACGCAAAGGAAAAGTCCAGCACACAACCTTGCAGTATAAAACCCAACCCATCCATTAAAACATATTTCTCCCCACTGCACGTTTTCTCTATTTTATTACACGAAAAATTCATGACAAGAATGCAAAATTAACAAATACTTCCACTAATTAGTGTCTAGAAAATTGTAAATATACAAGTATTACACTACGTGTAAGTAAACTAATAAATAGCACATTTACACAACAGCATTTGTAATGTAGTATTCAAATTTTGAAAACAAAAACAAAGAATTAGCATAAATGATGTGGACAATAAAAATAAAATAATAATATGAGGAAAGTGGAAAGTAGTATAGTGATATTTGCAAAAAAAGCAACTATTGTTTTGCGCCGGTATTGTTTTCTAGTTATCTTAAAACCGACAGCAATACATGAAACGATTAGTACAATAAATAACTATTGCTATTGTATTGCTGCGGCACGGCTGTTTACACTGAAATGAAATTTCTAACTCTAATTATAAAACAAGATAAAAATAATAAAACAAGAATAAAAATTCTGAACTATTCGACGAAAGATAATATTAATATAAAAGACAAGCAACTTTTGAGAAAAATACCAAATTCTCAGAAGAATTATATTTTTCTCAAAGAAAATGAAGGAAAGTAGTGAAAATAAAAAAAATGAAATTAAGAAATGAGGGAAAATACGTAAAGACAAAATTGAATACAATAAGAAAAAAGTGATCTGACCAAAGTTTTAATTGAAATTAAGTAGAGAGCCTTGGGGGGTGGGGGAGAGGAGGTAGGTACTACCCACCAGGAGTACTACCCAAAAGGAACAGCGCAGAAGGGAGGCCACTGGCCTTCCCGGAGGGCTACGCCCCGCAAAAATTCTTTTAAACTTATTAGACGGCATCGTTTTACTGTTAATTGCACACGTTAAGTTAATTAAATAGATAATTATGAAATTAATTATATTTTATAACTCGAGTGAAATTACAAACACTTTCAGTCCAATTGAGTGAACGTGGGCGTCTCTTATAACAACTTCATTATTAAAAGCGATTGATGTGATAAACCACAATATTTTGCCTGCCTTCTGACCTTTTCCAAAGTGCGAAAACAACTAAAATTGCCAGAAAGTAATAAACAGACACGGGGGAAGTTAAATTTGTCTACTCCGCCTTAAGAGAAAATATTTAAACTCATTCTTTCTTTATTTCGCTCTGTTGTCTGTTTGTCAGCTGTTTCTCTCATTCATTCTACTAAAAATTCTAGATTTATTTTTCAAAACTCCATGTGATCTCTCTCTCTCTCTCTCGTCGATTTAATTTGCATTCTATTATAAATTAGATCGTATGCTTTATGAGTGAAGAATCTTCTGAAAAAGTTGAAGAAAGAGTAGGGTAACAGTCAAGGGGATGATGCCAGATTGGTTTTGGCGGGGTGAGGGTACAAAAATGAGGCTCTCTCTCTCTCTCTCTCTCTCTCCCTTCCCTTCTTGAGCGAGTTACAAATCGTTACTGTCTCGGAATGACACGAAATCTTTTTACTTTCATTTCACTCCTTTTGTTTCTGTCTGTTGGTTTAAGGTCCCATGCGAACCTTCAAATTTTCTATTCTCTGACAAACAGAAATTATTCATTAAGTTATGTTACTAGACAAACAGTTGACTTGTTCAGTTGACCAGAGAGAGAGAGAGAGTTTGTTTCCGCCAGCCTACATTTGACATCATCTCATGCATTTCATGTGAACAGATTTTGACAGGTTTCTGTAGGTTTGATAGCTGAAAACCTACTCATTTTTTTCATTTCTGAAAGAATGCCTAACTACATAATTTTTAAACATTTTGAACACAGTTACTTCATTTCTTCCCTTTTTCTTTCTCGAATGTTTCCTCTATCAATCGTTGTCTGCATTTGCGTTTGTTGTCGTATCGGCTTTTGATTTCCATTTCCACGCGACAGGTAGACAGACAAAGATGTCAAATTGCCAAACGAACGTTTCGTTTCATGTGAAACATATACACTTTTTCGATTATTACTTAGTTGTTTGTTTCTCAATTTTAACCCTTTTGCCTGATTTCGTTTTTTCAAAACAGTCACGTGTCTCTTCTTCGTGTCCTCTGTCGTAAGCTCTCCTCGTTCTGTCATGTTCCACCGGTTGTTGTGAGCGCTTTCAAAGTTGAAAAAATCAGTGAATATGTGCATGTTGCTGTTCTCATCACGGGAATGATGAACATCCAGCCAAAATGTCGACAAAAACAAATTCGGCGTTCATCAGCCCAGATAATTCGAAAGGAAACCAGAGGATTGTGTCTGGTTCAAACAATTCTTTCATTAAAAAGAATAAGCTGGGGGCCGCCATTGTCAAAAAATCCATCAGCGGAGCCTGGGCGAATGCATTTCAAACGGCTTTGAATTCAGTCATAAAAGCAACTCCAGTAAGTCTTTCACAATAGTTTTTGTTCCGACATGAGTTCAAAATTACTTTGCCCAGCACTTACTACAAATAATTAAAATACATAGCTTATTAATCGTGTACAGGTCGTAATGTACAAATTGTGTATTAGTTTCCTCTTTGTGCGGTGCTCGAACGTCTCATCGTACAATTTCCTCCAGGCTTTGTTGTATGTTGCTAAGTGATAATTTTCTTGCACCGGGAAAATTTCAAAAATCAATAATCTCTTAACAACTTAAATCATATTAATATCAATATTTAAATAAGGAGACCAAATATATGTAAAAGTTAACGGGTTTAGATCAATAATCAATAATCGAAATTTGTCATGGTTGCCATGAGTTTTAGAATATGTCAACTGTAAGAAATAAAATCGCGAAGAAGACGCGAAATTCCAAAATATATTAATATAATTCAGTTATTTTAATATGGAATAAACAATTAAAGATGGTATTCTCACTGGAAAATGATATTTCTTAGCAACTTTGTCAAATAGAAACAGGGTAAGAAAAGTTCATATACATTTTTTTAAAGGTTTGATCTATTTAGCCTATTCGTAAAAGCAAGAGACCCTTATTAAACAGGTGAGGGTAGCCAAAGAAAACATCGGCAGAGCTCACAACGACATAAAAACGTAAAAATAAAAACGCGACGCTCCTGCAAGGCTTCTAAGATTTCCTACGGCATTCTAATTAGAATTTCTTGCGGTTTTCTGATATCAAAGTGATCTTGTACGATTAAAGTGATTAATTAAATAATTTGCATTTCCAGAGGGGTAAAATACCGCTTCTATTGGCAGTCGAAAGTGGAAACCAGTCCATGTGTCGCGAGCTGTTGGTCTCCCAGGCCGCTGACCAACTTCGTGCCACGACACCTGACGGTGACACAGCACTCCACCTGGCTACCAGAAGACGAGATATCGACATGGTCCGAATTCTCGTCGACTACGGGGCAACCGTCGATCTTCAAAATGTAATTAACACATATTTTACCTCAAGTATTTGAACTGATTTGCACACATGAAGAATAAAATGTTTTTTGTCGCTATTGACAGGGCGACGGTCAAACTGCCCTTCACATCGCAGCCGCCGAAGGAGACGAAGTTCTTCTAAAGTATTTCTATGGAGTCAAAGCAAGCGCCGCAATTGTCGACAACCAGGGTTAGTTACGAAATCAAACTGCCTCTCTGACAGATTTTCTTTTCGTTCCAAATTTAATTTTGCAAAATTTCCAATTCCTGTCGTGCGAATTGAAAAACACGAAAACCTTTTTTTTTACTTACATAGGAAACATTTCCACAGGATTCTCAAAATGACACAAATATAAAAACAAACACTTTTTCGTTTTTTGTTCAATCCCAGACCGAACTCCAATGCATTTAGCCGCTGAAAACGGACATGCCCACATCATTGAGTTGCTTGCTGATAAATTCAAGGCATCTATTTTCGAGAGGACCAAGGACGGAAGTACACTAATGCACATTGCATCCCTTAATGGTCACTCCGAGTGCGCCCAAATGCTCTTCAAAAAAGGAGTCTACCTTCATATGCCGAACAAAGGTGGAGCGAGAAGCATCCATACAGCTGCAAGGTATGGTCACGTGGGAATCATCAACACTCTTCTGCAGAAAGGTGAAAAGGTGGATGTTACGACAAACGACAATTACACGGCGTTGCACATAGCTGTCGAGAGTTGTAAGCCACTTGTCGTGGAAACATTACTCGGTAACGATACTGAAACAATTCATTAGTAGTGGTTTAATTAAATTAAGAAGAGTTGGGAACAATTCACATTTTTAATTCTATTGATGTACAGGTTACGGTGCTGATGTTCATATAACCGGTGGGGATAGCAAAGAGACACCACTTCACATTGCCTCGAGGGTTAAAGACGGTGACAGATGTGCTCTGATGCTTTTAAAATCAGGTGCCGGACCGAACATAACCACGGATGACGGAGAAACCTCCGTTCATGTGGCTGCCAAATATGGGAACACTCCAACTTTAATTTTGTTGCTCGAAGACAACGGCGACCCGCTTTTTAAAAACAAATTAGGTGAAACTCCACTTCATTTAGCTTGCAGGTGATGTGAATTTTACAGTTTCCACACGCGTGTTAATTCTGAAATAAAAATAATTGTTGTATTGATTCGTTCATTTTGTAGAGGGTGTAAGAGTGACGTAGTCAAACATCTAATTGAATTTGTCAGAGAGAGAAAAGGTGCCGAAGTAGCAACTAGTTATTTGAATGCAGTTAACGAGTATGGAGCAAGTGCCTTGCATTATGCTGCAAAAGTGTCCAAACTGGAGGTTGAACAGCCCCTGGAGGATCAAGAAGTTGTTCGTCTTCTCCTAGAAAACGGAGCGGATTCATCGCTGATGACAAAACAGGTGAGAAGAGCACCGTAATCTAATTTAACAAACAATTTACATTAAACCCGAATAGAAGTAAATAAATTGAAATTTACAGACACAGGAAACTGCGTTTCATTTTTGTGCCGAAGCCGGAAATAACGATGTAATGACTGAAATGATTTCACATATGCACACAACGGAAGTACAGAAAGCGTTGAACAAACAGTCAGCAGTGGGTTGGACTCCACTGCTTATTGCCTGCCATAAAGGTAAACTTTAACTTAAATGAAAGGTTTTAAATACAGAAAATTATAGAAAAATGAATTTATCTAGAAGTACAGTAACTTCACTTAACCACAAAGATAAGTGTCAATTATAATTTAAACAACTTTATTTTGCACGTAGGTCACATGGAATTAGTCAACAATCTGCTGGCGAACCACGCAAGGGTGGATGTGTTCGATTTGGAGGGCAGATCGGCCCTTCACCTGGCTGCCGAAAGGGGGTACCTGCAAGTTTGTGACGCTCTTTTAACTAATAAAGCCTTCATCAATTCTAAATCACGAGTTGGTAGAACTGCCCTTCATTTAGCTGCCATGAACGGTTACACTCATCTTGTCAGGTGGGTACCTCCTGTCTTTTCTACCCATTTTTTGCAATGTACGATGAAACTATTGTTCTCACCACTTCAATCTTATTTTAGTTTTCTAATAAAGGACCATAATGCAATGATTGACGTTTTGACTCTTCGGAAGCAAACGCCCCTTCATCTTGCAGCTGCGGCGGGTCAGCTCGAAGTGTGCAGACTTCTTCTCGAATTAGGTGCAAGCATAGATGCCACTGATGATTTGGGTCAGAAACCCATCCACGTGGCTGCACTTAACAACTATTCAGAAGTTGTTCAGTTGTTTCTTCAGCAGCATCCGAGTTTGGTGACAGCAAATACCAAGGTAAGCAAAGACAAGTTCAATGTGGACGGGAGGAGTGTGGCAGGTGACAACTGGAGACTGACTCTTTTTCTTCGGCAGGATGGAAACACGTGTGCGCATATCGCAGCCATACAGGGTTCGGTTGCCGTTTTGGAAGAACTTATGAAATTCGACAGACAAGGTGTTATAACGGCAAGAAATAAAATAACAGAAGCGACTCCGCTACAACTGGCGGCTGAAGGTGGCCATGCAGAAGTCGTCAAGGTCTTGGTCAGGGCTGGAGCTTCTTGTACTGATGAGAATAAGGTGTGATGCCTCAGAGTCAGAATTAAACGGTTTTAAAAACATTACAAGGCATTTGAACAGAAATAAATTTTCTTTCAGGCTGGTTTTACTGCTGTCCATTTAGCCGCCCAGAATGGTCACGGTCAAGTTCTAGAAGTGTTAAGAAGTTCTCAGTCTTTGAGGATTTCATCCAAAAAGCTGGGTGTCACAGCATTGCATGTGGCGGCCTATTTTGGTCAAGCCGGTAAGTTTCCACTCCCTTAAAAGTATTACCACGGTGAAAATGTGAGTCATTCAACTGAACACAAGTGCTTTAGTTAGTGTAGTTGTTTATATAAACACACAGAAAAATACAGAATTTTATACTAATTTTCAGACACCGTTCGTGAATTACTGAGTCACGTACCGGCCACAGTAAAATCCGATCCACCGAGCGGGACCACACTTGTAGGAGAACTGGGAGCAGAATCTGGTATGACACCACTTCATTTGGCTTCGTACTCAGGAAACGAGAATGTTGTTCGTCTTCTCTTGAATTCTGCTGGGGTTCAAGTGGATGCCACAACAACTGAAAATGTAATATGCATTACTTTTAAGTGTTTGAATACGTCGGGTAGTAGCTTACGAAGAAGGTATCTTCTCAACAGGGCTACAATCCACTTCACTTGGCTTGTTTTGGCGGGCACATTACGGTGGTGGGTTTACTGTTGAGCAGATCGGCCGATTTACTTCACAGTGCTGACCACCACGGAAAAACTGGACTTCACATTGCCGCTACACATGGCCATTACCAAATGGTGGAAGTTTTACTAGGACAGGGAGCCGAAATTAACGCAACAGATAAGGTAACGCAGATTCATGTACAATATTTATTGATATTATTTGGGAAGTTATCTTCTCTATTTAGTGTTAAAATCCTCAATACTTTGATGTAAACTTTTTGTACCTTTTAATTTTCAGAATGGCTGGACTTCGCTTCATTGTGCCGCCAGAGCTGGTTATTTGTCTGTTGTTCGGCTTCTTGTTGAGTCCGGCGCTTCACCAAAGTCAGAGACAAATTATGGATCTCCAGCGATTTGGTTTGCTGCATCCGAAGGACACAACGATGTGCTGGAGTACCTGATGACGAAAGAACACGACACCTACAGTCTGATGGAAGACAAAAGGTTCGTGTACAATCTGATGATCTGCGGGAAGAACAACAGAAACCGACCCATTGAAGAATTTGTGCTTGTCTCACCTGCTCCAGTTGACACGGCAGCCAAACTCTCCAGCATATTAGTCAATCTGGCCACTAAGGTCGGTGATCTGTTGTCGATTAGGTTGTTTAAAACCTTTAAGATCCTCATGTTCAAGGAATTCGTTTTGTTTCAGGAAAAAGAAAGGTCGAAAGATTTGCTGGAAGCTGGGAAACAGTGTGAGGCCATGGCAACCGAATTGCTCGCGTTGGCGGCTGGTGCCGATTCTGCCGGACGAATTCTGACGGCCCTCGACAGAAGGAATATTGAATTTCTAGATGTTTTGATAGAAAACGAGCAAAAGGAAGTGATAGCTCATACGGTTGTGCAAAGGTACCTTCAGGTGAGAGTATGGGGTAAAGAGACGGAGAGGTCGTATTACCTTTATTAATCAAGGTTTATGTTACAAAGTGTTAATTTCTCATTTTTAGGAACTCTGGAGGGGCAGCCTGACTTGGTCGGCATGGAGAACCATGCTCTTGTTCCTATTATTTATAATTTGTCCTCCAATTTGGATGTTTTTTACTCTTCCATTAGGTCATTCGTACAATAAGGTTCCTATCATCAAATTCATGTCGTACCTCACTTCCCACATATATCTAATGCTGTTTCTCATGTTGGTCGGAATCACTCCAATTTACCCAGTCGTCAGAAATACTTTGACACCGTACTGGTACGAGTGGACTCTACTTGTATGGCTATCTGGTCTTCTGCTGAACGAACTGACAAATCCGAGCGACAAGTCCGGCCTTGGCTGGATAAAATTGGCCGTACTTCTTTTCGGAATTTTTGGTGTTGCCCTCCACCTCCTTGGGATTCTCATCGACCGTCCCTACTGGCCAACTTTGATGTACTTGAGGAACCAACTGTTTGCTTTAGCTTTTTTACTTGCCTGCGTTCAGATTTTAGACTTTCTATCGTTTCATCATTTATTCGGTCCCTGGGCCATCATCATTGGCAATCTGATGAAAGATCTAGCCCGGTTTCTGGCGGTTCTTGCCATTTTTGTTTTTGGATTTTCCATGCACATCGTTGCCTTAAATCAGCCATTTCGTAACCTCACACCTCAACAAATCCAGGCGAACGTCAAGCCTCATCCATATCAGGGATTATTCGGAGAAGGTATGCAGACTTTAGACAGGCGTAAGGCTGTTCTCCTTCGTCGGTAGTCTTTCGCTTGCCTAGACAAATAATTTATTTAACGAAGTGTTGTGTTGAAAAGTTAACTTTATATTTGTATCTCATTGTAGAATTTTCGTGACATCTTTAGATTGACGCGAACTCTTTCAACGTAACATACTGCACCTTAACTACTGACCGCGCTCTAATTCACTGACCGAATGTATGACTGAATGATTCACAGAATGACCTGGTAGCAAAGAATTACACGTTTTATATAAATTCGTCACTAAGTTGCGAGTCAGGTACTTAAAAATCATTCTGAACGGACACCTCGCCAAAAGGTCGAAAGAAGATAAAACCTTTTTGACTACATCGATGGATGTCGGGCACAATAACCATTTTCTCTGTTCCTGCTAGAAAGATCAGATTGGATCTGGAGAGGTATCCCTGTTTTTATGAGGGATATTTTCTTTAGGCAGCTTGGTACTTATCGGTAGATGTTTTTCGGTTTTGTCGGTTTAGGGTATTGAATGTGTGACCGCTTAAGAGCCGCCGGGTAGCGATGATCGACAAAGAATCATTGAATGAAATAAATTACTAAAGCACTACCCTAACAGGTTAATTTCGTTACAAAATTATTTTCTGTTATTTTGTCATCTACAGTGAGAATGAATCCTTTGATGGCATTCGAACTTCTTTTTTTTGCTGTCTTCGGCCAAACAACTCCGCAGAATTTGCAGGGAACTACAATTCAGCCTTGGTGGACGTTAATTCTCTTCAAATTCACTGGGGGTAAGTCCTTGCTACGAAATTTTATTGACTTGTTAATGTTCGTTCACGAAAGAGATATTGATTTACGCAATCTTCTCTACCTCTGACTTATGCTCCTACAAACATTAATTCGGTTTTCCCAATTTCATACAGGGGACTGGAATTTGGTATAGTTTCATTTTCAAAGCAACATATCTATCTAATTAGTCGCCTACTTAAAGGGAGCTTTACCGAGTTTACATTACATGAATCACAGCATCAATTCTATAAATTTTTATCGTTAAATGGGTCAATTTCTTTTCGAAAGAGTAAATTTAATTTTCCCGACCTGATACGTAAATTGGAAACAAACAAAAGTTTTTATTTCGTACAGTCACGTGAATTTAAGATCGGCTTGTTTGACTTTAACTCCCTGAAACGGCCCTGTTTCGCGTGCAAGGGATGATTTTTATCGACCTGAAGAAAGCAGAAGGTAAATTTGGGTCGAAGTTAGCACAATTATGGTGGCAAGGAACTTGACTAAAATTGTGACACCGACTTTCCAATTTTAAAATTTCAGGTATTTACATGTTGGTTTCTGTGGTCGTTCTAATCAATCTCCTGATTGCCATGATGAGCGATACCTACCAACGTATCCAGGCACAGTCGGACATCGAGTGGAAATATGGGCTGGCCAAACTCATTAGGAACATGCACAGGACAACGACGACTCCGTCACCCATAAACCTCATCACCACATGGCTGATGGTCTTCCTCAGATTCTGCAAACAGAAGGGTGAAAACCTTTTTCGTCTCGTTTTGGCCTGCTTGCGTCCTTTTCCTGAAATGAAACTTTCCTTTTCTCCGTTTCTTAAAAATTATACTTTTAGTTCTATACTATGTAACTTAGAGCTGCATGACATTTCTTGCTTAAAAGTTATTATTCTTCGGTAGCCTGTATAATTAAATAACTTTTTAAGGATATATTATTATCATTATTTCATTTAGCTTTAATATTCTCTATCTGGTAGATATTTATTCCTCAGTTTTGCACAGTTCTCTGGTTTTCTGTTCATATATCATGTAGACCAGATTTTTTAATTTTTTTTTGATTCGAAATTCGTTTTATGTAATTTATGTCATCCGTTGAAAGTTGAAAATTATACTCTTACATAATGCAAATAGTTCTCGATATTTTCAATCTTTTCATACCATTTTGTTTCTTTTTCAAAGAGTAATTCTCCTTGAATATCTATATAGTTCGTGAATAATTATTAACTTGTCATTTCAGTCATGCAAAGAAAACGACCCAGCCTTGTGCAAATGATGGGTCTTCAGTCACGGTCTCGGGTCAGTCCGAGAACAAAGGTGGCTACAAAATGGCTGGCCAAAGTTAAGAAGGGACAAGTGGCACCTAAAGGTACGTCCGTTGCATATTTCAGTAGATGGATATTAAAAAGTTGGGTAGTTGAGATAAAAGTTTTTTTTTATTCTTAGATCCTGTGGCTCTCTCGGTGGTTCACTTGAGTCCTCTCGGGTCGCAGATGAGTTTCGGTAATGCGACCAGAATCGAAAACGTTGCGGACTGGGAGACAATTGCCAAGAAGTACAGAGCCTTAATGGGAGAATCGAGTGATGACAGAGGTCGGGAACATGGAAATCAAGACGTAACGGCATCCACTATAACACTTGCAGAGAATAACAACAACAACACCGCCACACCAACAGCAACTACAACGGCCACTACCATAAATCCCACAACTTGAAGGAATATCTATAAAGAATCTGTGAAATTCTTAGCAGCATGAAGAATAAGTAAAAAAATGAAAATAAAATGATTCGGATAACATTTGCAATACAGAAGGATGATGACACGCTCCGCATATGAATAGGCCAAAGTTTAAAGGATTCCTAAGGTTATGCATTGTCACTGCCATGACAAAATGTTTCCAGGTCTGAGAGCAAGGTGAGGCCGACTAAGGTTGAAACAATAAAATAAGTGTATGTAAATATTGAAAAACAGCGTGAAGTAGCACCGAATTGCTTGAAGGTGATGATTTCTAATTTCTTCGCGTGTTGATCAACTGATGGACTAAAAAATTTTTAATGAGTGTGAATCTCTTCATCATTTGTTGCAATTTCTTATTATCTGTGCTGTCGACCCTCTATAAAAAAATACCTTTGTTTTTTTTACGTTACTGTATATTACGCGGTGAGACAATATAAGGATTTTCTATTTTACTTTATAACTACTTCTAAAATTTAGTTGCTTCCTTTGAAGTGTTATTTAATATTAAAAAATGTTCAAAAGAAGAATGGAAAGTATTCTTCCAGACCTAGAAGTTTCAAAATATGAAACTGGCAGATTCATCATCTCCTGACCATATTCAGAAACAAACAATTGAATGACATTGAATTTCGAATTTGAATCGAATTTATCGATGAAAACGAATTTAAATATGTAAATTTACTAGAAATATTATAATCCCTAAAAAGGTTAGTTTGGAAAATATAAAAATTCGGGCGTACGGCGCGAACGGCGTTACAACAGTTGAGGAATTCGACGCGAGGTGTCACCCCGGAGAAAGCTCCGCCTGAATTTGGCCAAAACGTCGTCTGCAGTGTGTTTTCATTATTAAATGAAATATCTGAGTGGAAGTTAAACAAACTAAGTTTTTTGTTTTTTTTTAAACATGTAATCGTGTTGGTTACGAAACTAAGGGAAACTATTTTTGAAAAAAAAGTCGTTAACAAGTTCGGAACGAGGTTTCCATTAAAAAAAGTAAGAAAAATTTAAAGTAAAGCTATTGGGTATGTCAGATGAGGTTAGGTTTTTGTTGCCAATTTTTTTGGTGAATTTAGCAGAAACATTCACTTCAAAACTATATTCCGCTTTATCGAACTGAAATTAAGTTTCATTTTTTGGAATTTTCGTTGTTTTATTTGCGTTCTGTTGTGCACCATGTACAGCGATTATGCGTGTTAATAGGTCTCCGTTTTAGCTCCGCTAAGATTGCACAAAGAATTTATGAATTATTTGTATATTATGCCACCCTCCACATTTACGACACAACAGTTCAGGCTGTTCACCTAAGCAAACTACTAAAATTTGTAAAATTTAATTTCTCTAGATAGTTCGATTAATAAATGACACTTAGTTAATAATAATTGTGGTGGCACTTATTGCGAGTTTTAACCTGTCAGAAGCAAAATTTAAGGAGCCATTATTTGAGCTTAAAATTAAATTCTGTTTGCTTCCATTCTTGTAGTCTTAACTGCCTTAGAAACCGGAGACGTGTTAGTGCAAGTTGACGTAGCTCCGGGTGTTACAATATCGTTTTTCTTTCTTCGGTCCTCCCAGGTTCTTTTCTACAACACAACTATACTTTTATGGATGCCTATCTTTTCGAGATCTCCCGTTGCAATTTTTAGTTCTTCGTCTAAAATATATAATAATTAAGTACTCTCTTTTCCTAAAATGTTTAGGTCGAAATTTCTGTACAATTTCAATTAATATATTCTGCTATCGTAAGTGTAAAACATAAAAACTACTAAATGTACTTATTTTCAACGAAGAAACCATTTTACATTACTTAACGACGTACGTGCCACGACAGTTTTACGATGGATTTGTTTATTGGCGATCTCCTTTAGACTGTCTAAAGATGTCAGATAATACGCCCTTCCTACTGCCGTTGAAATAGTAATTGTAAAATGTCAATAATATTTATAACAGGTAGTTTGTCACTAGTATTGCATGCTGTGCTTGCAATTTACATCAGACATCTGAGTTCAAATTTAGCTTAGTCCCCTCGGTTTTTTTGTAAAGAGCAAAAGGGCGTTGGCATTGAACAACTCTAAGAAAGATTCTAACTAAGCGTTTTGAAACTAATTCCAACCTAATCCGTTCATTTGATGAATGGTAAATCTTTAGAATTAAGTCAAATGGTAAATGACACTTGGAAGCTGGATGAATTTCAAAAATTCGTTTTGTTTATGTGTTTTGTACCTTTAATTCGCTATTTTAATTACATAATTGGTGGCAAAGATATTAGACACAATCTTCGACTAAATTTAAATCAAATTAAAAGAAAGATTTAATGACGTACTCTAGAGGTTTCCAGGTATTTGTTTGTTTCAAAAATTAAAAGCAGATTTTTGGTTCTATTTATTTGAGTACATTAAAAATATCACTTA
Source organism: Polyplax serrata (assembly GCA_037055365.1). Classification (NCBI taxonomy): domain Eukaryota; kingdom Metazoa; phylum Arthropoda; class Insecta; order Psocodea; family Polyplacidae; genus Polyplax; species Polyplax serrata. Next base: position 523,186 of record JAWJWE010000004.1, read on the forward strand.
TTTAACTGAGTTTAACTGAGGAGACTAATGTTAGTCCTGGTTCGTGTTGATAATAGAATAAGCGTGGTTAGGACCCTTAAGAAATAAGTATAAACGAGTCTTACTTAACTTTCTTACTTAAAATTTTGCAATTAAAACGCGTGATTTTCTTCAAGTTCATTAAAACAAGTTCTTTTCTTCAGGCGAACACAAAAGCCGTCTTTTTAAAACTCGCTCTGTCAGTGGAATAGCCAAAAACCTGTTTTTTTTTTACTGTTGATGTGTCGACGAGTATGATGAACAACTGTAATGGTAATGTTCGCAAACAAAACAAAAAATTTTATGTTCTGAAAATTTGTATATTCGTAACATTTAAATTAACGTTGCTCAAGCGAGCAATGATTGTATAACAATTGACATTCCTTCAACACGAGAAATTGTAACTGTAGACTTTAATTAAATTTTATTTTAATGTATCAGGTGAGCGTGCGCACCTTTTCCTTAACATTTTTTCCATCTCTTACATAATAAATCTGCATAATTACAACTACATAATAAATTATTCGTTTCGTTGGAGTTTTAGATGTGATCAAATATAATCAACAAATTGTGTATTTTTCACCGTAAACGACCAAGAACCACTACAACCAGAAAGTTATCCATGGAGAACGTTGCTTCCACGGTGCTTGAACGGTGCTTACCTTCCAATACCATGTCTTGATCACTTGAAACCTAATAACTTTTCAAAAAACTTTTCAGTTAAAAACTAACGAAGGCCATTTAGTATCTTTAAGGTCTTTTTAAATTTGTAGAGATCAGGTAAAACATAACCTTCTTACTGTTTATGTGTTTATTCTTACTGTTTCACTGTGAAACAAACTACTTTTTGTCATTTCGGGCAGGTGGGCCCAATTTAACAAATTTAACAAGATAAAATTTCTTTTTGAGTTGTTCTTCGTGTAGGAAACACCTTGTTCTCTTTCATATTTACTAGCTGCGGCAAGTACCACCCTATTTTTGTTTGTTAGTTTAGTTTCTAGTAAATATTCGTCCTTCTAAATACGACAATTTTGTAGATTGCCGAGATACAATAAAGATATCATGTATTTACCAGCGATTGTAAAATCCATGTCGGGCAATGATTTTGTTTGGGTTTTGAATTTAGTACAAAATTAAAGAATTGTACCGAATCCTTTGGGGAAGAATAAAAATTTCTCGTTACACCTCTCCTGGATGTGTACAGTTTTTTAACGTCAAAGTTGAACTAAGACGAAGAAAGAAATACAAGGAAAGAATGTTTACAATTAATTACTTGACATTACTTATTACATTCTATTAAATATTCGTAATTTGTAATTACAAGTTCATGCAACGCCAAGACGTTTCAAATCCTAAGTGGCCTACTGACTGAAAGGAAGTTTACATAAAGTAAAATGAAAATTTACATGGTTTACAACATTTAGACGAAAACATGAAACAATAACAACTTTTCATTTCACTTCGTTACGAATGTAAAACACCAGAGTACTTAGTGTTTGATTGAAGTAAACAGTGTAAATGAAATTAACATGCGAAGTTCAAGTAGAAAGTAGAAAAAGACTGTTTTTAGATGTTGGTGAGATTATTCTATATTCTTAACCATGTCAGGTTCGGATTATTAAATGTTTGAAGGTGGACAAAGTCAATGGGTTAGAGCGCTACGGCTGTTAATTTTGGTAATACAACTTTGCATCCTTCACAGAGAGTACCTGACGTAATTCTTTCCTTGTCCAGGAATTGAGGCGTGCCTGTGGTGGAAGGCAGATTTAGTTGTAGGTTCGCTCTGGAGAAAAAAAATTATTTACAATAATTTTCTTCATTTTATATTGAAGAACAAGCAGAATTTGTGGTGGAAATCGTTAAATTTTTACTATTTGGCCACATGGAAAGGCGTTTGCAATATTTGCAATTGTGCAGCACTGAAAAGTTTGTGAAATTTTCATAAAATTTAAGTAGAAATCGGCCGTATTAAGGGTGTAACCCTGTTTGACAATACTAGAGGGATATTCCTGTTAATTGTGGCACAAAATTTGACCAGAAGTAGTTTTCAATAATCAATACCAATTTATATTTTTTTATTTTTGTGTAAGGTCTCAACAAGGACCATTCAGTAAGTGAAAAGAACTTCCAAAGAGGAGTACCTTACCGACGCAGGCCAGGCTTCATCACAATGAAAGTTCACTAATCTTTTGAGTACTTTTTCTGTGCCGGAGTAGTTGACTTTGCCAGCTTTCTTTGTGTTAACGCCAGGGACGGTCGGCAGTGTAGTTATGATTGTCCCAGGACCTGCGTTTTTACATGACTCGTACCACTTCTGCAGTCCGCAACATTTTGCGTAAACGTCTACTCTTTTAAAAACGTAAAAAATTACCTAAAGGTGAGAAAATTTAAAGACCAAACTGTTATGTGCTGCTACACACCTTAGACGCTAACGCGCTCTTGTGCAAAAAAGAAAATGGTAAAGGCACTAAGAATCGTATGTGGTGTTGTATCTAAATATTTGAGGTATTATTAAGGGGTGGTCAAATATTTTTTAGCAGTTAGTGATTGCCCGACTCACAAAAATTGAAATCTTACTTACTTCTTACTTGGCAATTGATGCTCACCAGCCTTTATTTAATGAAATTTAAGAAAATCGTAAGAACTGAAAAATAATCAGAAACGTGATGAAAGAAGTGACTTGTCTTTATGAGTACCAATTTCGAATTCTCATCAAGGGTTTACACTAAATTCACCCTTTTGTTACTTGAAAAAAAACAGGAAAAGTCAGGATTAGGCAAATTCGAGGAGAGCAGTTAGACATTGTTTAAAGGCAGGAAATTCTCTATAGGAAAGAATTGTGAAAATGCCGGGTTGTTCGTTTGTTGTTGTTGGTTTTGTTGTCCTCCGTAGCGGAGCACGCGGTTGACTCCGCCGTTGAACCCGCCGTTTTCCTTCAGTTGAGTTTGTGGCTTTTGGTCGTGCGGGTCGTTCGTTCATTTCTCTTCTGCTTTCTCATTTCATCGGTCGCTTATGCATTGTATACCGGATTAGTTTAATTTACTATTTCAAACTATTCAAGGTAAGAATGGAGTTTAAATCATTTTAAATCAGGTCGATGACGAAGAAGGTAGTTTGTTGAACTTTACGGACTTCTGAATACAACGGAAACTACTTGGTTAGTAGCCGTACTAGTAGTAGCAAGTTCTCTGATGAAAATTCATCTGTTGCCTTTTTTTAGAAATAGTTTCTTGAGATAAAACTTTATTTTACTTTTAACCTCACCTGCAATTGGGTATTATTGTAGGGGATTGTTTCCTAATTGTACTATGTTTCACACTATTGCGTGTTTCAAATGTGTCGGATGTTTTTCGTCATTGAGTCATTGAGTCAAAAGTAAGGTGAAGTTATGACTAATTGTGTAGCCGGCAGAGAAGGATGTTACTTTGTCTTAGACGTTCGTTACAGAATTGTGTTCGAAAAAAGAAACTTTTGAAATGATCTAATCCTTCTTTTGATCTTGTAACCCTGATTCCGTTCGGCTACCTCTGCGACATTTATTTAATACAGGATTATTCAACGGATCCATTATTATTAATTATTAATAGGATGCCGGAAGCAACTTGATTGCCATGTGTGTGTGTGTGTGTGTGTGTATGTGTGTGAGAATGAGTGTTATCACACTCATTGCTTACGGAAGCAGAATGAGGCAGGAAGACCGATGAATTGATCGATGGATCAACCGTTGGTGTATTTTGCCTCTTTGACTGTCTGCTTATCGTAATCCGATTCTAATTGGTGAAACATTGGAAATTTTGCAAATTTCTAGGCCAAATCGAACGGGTCGGTAATTGACCATCAGTCGAATAATCAAAGGTTGAATTATTAATTATATTTATGTTTTAAATTGAGCTTTTATCTAACCACATGCCTGTTTATATATTTGTGAGTGTGATGTAGAATATTAATGAGAGCAAATGTCGCCGGTTCAATCGACTAATCAAGCGTATTCTCATATTATAATTTTACATAACTTTGTCAACGAGAATGTTGTTTGAACCTCACAAATATATTATTTGCATTTATTAGCACTCGGTAAAAACTTGGGAGTAACTTAGGATTTTGGGTTAAAACCAGTGAATTAGACATTAATTATTTTCTTATTGAGTAAATCGGAAATAGTCAATTGAGAACATTCTTGGAATAAATTGAACACAAAAATGTAATTTCGCAAAAGGAAGGGAAAACGAGAATTGTGAAACTAAAAAACGAAAAAAAACAGGTCGTCAGTTCCTCTCGTGTTTTCACTGGATGTGCAAGAATGTTAATGGTTTTCCCCCAGGTACCTGCTGAATATTTTTTGTCACACTCTTGGTAGCATATACGTGACAATAAGAAGCACCATAGGAAGTCGTAAAATTTTAGGTCAAATTGATCGGGACTAACACTACACGTCTCTCATATTCAAATTGTGATACCCCGCATCCACGGCCATAACAGTTGGATAAGTGTAATAATGACTTGTCTAATTTTAATGTCTTGCTATGCTAACCTCTTGTGATATATAATAAAAAATAATGTTGTTATCCCCATGGCAGGAATCAGAAATATCCGCCACATACGCCTTGGGAGGCAAAATAACACGGGATATTTTCAGATGATGCCGGCTGCCACATGTACCTGTTGGGGTTCAACATTTTCCACCGTGTAATTTTGATGATTCGTACAGAATACAAAACTTTTTGACCGACGAAATAATAAAAATAAAATTTCATGAAGGAAATAGACGTTTCTTTTCCTATTTGTTTTCTGTAATCATCACACGGTTGCTTAATATTTGACGAGACAACTAAAAATAAAGATGAATTTCTGAATTATAGGACTTAATACTTCAATTAGATATTAGCAACAGAGTATCATCTTGTTTTGGTGTTTATTTGATCAACATCGGGTCAATGTGCAGGAATCACAAAAAATTATTTAGTTCTTTAAGAATGGCTGACTGTATCTATGAAAATGAGCTCCGAGATTTGTGTTTATGTAGAGCAGATGTAATTTGTTAGTAATAAGAGAAACTCATAAGAGCATGAGAAAGGGAGCAATTTATGATATTACTAGGGCTAGGTTTAATGACTCGAAAAAACGGCGGGAAAATTTTTGTAATTTGAAATTAACAGGATTGCCTAGAGTTTAATCGAAAGACGACCTACATTTTGTTTTGATAACAGCAATAGATGATAGCTGTGGTGGCACAGGACGTGGAATTTTATTTATTCTTGTCACTCTGATATTTTACCTAGTAAAAAATTACATAGTAAAAAATCACATCTCGATTTAACAATTTTGTGGAAATGCAAGTATTGATCTATTTCTTCAGTACATAAGAACTATGTTACGTACATTACATATATGAGAGCTATGCTTATTAGATAATTTTGCTGTACAGAATACTACATAGAAACCAATGGTAAAACAAAAAGAGGTTTTATATAAAGTATTGACACATTCAGTGAAGGTTTTAACAAAAAAATTGAATGAATGGCCCAGTGATCTTCACTTCGAAGTAAAAATACCCAAAAAGTGAGAGTAAAACAAATATTATCGAAGTTCATCGATAATTTTCTTTGTGTCAGTTAGTAATAAACCCGATTAAAAAAAAGAACAGGGAAATGTTTGTTTTAACATATCCAGTGTGGAGTGCAGGGGCACGGCAAGTCCATTTTGTTCGCTCATGAAGAGCACGACACGTTAGTAACAAAGTCATTACCTGCCTAACGGTTTTTTGTATTGTCTTTTCTATTTTGTGACTATTAGGTGCTTCGTATTGCTTTGATTTGATTGCCCTGTTTTACTGTTAGTAATTAATATTGTAGACTATTGTAGCGCACCTGAAGTACCTTTTGATGCCGGATTAATATTTTCGTAATTGCAACAATTGAGTTTTGAGTAATTATTGTTGAATAATTGTTCATTCGAAGGTACAAATTAAATTATGACTAAGGTCATGTGAAGTGTAGCTGACACATGTTTTGTTTGTCTGCATGAAACTCGTGTTTCAATTTCCACGTGTGAAATGACAGACAGGCTCCCATATATTGTCCCCTTTCCTATTTTTATCAAGTTAATTTTTATCATATTCTTCTCTGTGACTGATAACAAGAAATGTATTAAAAGGTACGAACCTAAAAAAGGAAGGCAAATAAAATAAATTGTAGAATAATATTCCTTAGGCTGATGACGTGCTATAGTTTAGCATTGGGAATACATTTTATTAATTAAATCAATTATAATTATTAAAAAGTAATCGATGGTTTAAAAACAACATTCATATATGAATTGAAATGTTTTGCTCGTACAGTTGGAAGCAAGATGATATTCTGTTGACAGTTTGTGGTGACAGTCCTTTAGGTGGGTACAAAAAATAAACCGTATGTGCATTGACATTTGACTGGCATTGACATATTATTCCGTGTAGGATAATTAAGAAAGAATTTTTATCCTCTGATTGATAGTTTCATCGAATTATCTGTTTTCCCTTCTGTAACTCACGCATTACATAGGTAAATTGCGTACTGAGCCAATACATTGGTCGTTGGTTAACCCACCTAAGAAATTATGAAATATTAAACTGATTGTATGAAAATGGATAGACATTTGGAGAATTAAGTTATGACATACCTGGAAAAAAGATTTGGGCCGAAGGTAGTAAAAGCAAAACCCTGGATATTTTGGTCAGCCCTCCCTTTTTTCAGATTTGGATTCTGATCATTAGGACAGGTGTAAGGGGATGTCACTCAAAACAGTCATATTTGTGGATGTTCGTATTAATAAGAATCAATTTAGATACATAAAAGTGCTCAGGATCATTGGCGTACAAATATATTTAAAGCATGAAATTTTTGCTAAATATTTAGTTTCTTTCGCTCTCCCATTTGTTGACGCTTTCATCTCTAAACATCCTAAAATGATTGCACATTCAACACTTTCTGGAAACAATTCAAATGAGGTTATCTGGTTGTGTTGTTGAGTGTGACCCTTGAACGGTAAAGCAACTATTTGCTTCCGTCAATTGGCAGAAAATTCGAGGAAGTCAAAATAAAAATTGTAATTGGCTATGAAAAAGACTTTAAGGAAATGGGAAGAGAAACGTGTGACCAGTGATAATAAGCAGTCAGAAAATCAATAGATAAACTCAATAATTAAAGAGAAAAATGCCTTCAAAGTTTTAATTTGGGAAACTTGAAAATTGTGACCCAAAATGGCCATTTTGTTGACAGAAGCGACCTTGGAGTTATGAAATTTTAATGATTTATCGCAAATATTGTGTCACAGTTAAGGAAATGGCAACCGGAAAACCCAAAAATTGTGATAATTTGGATTCGGGTGATTGAAAACTGGCAATTTGATCCTTCCTGTCAGTGAAGTTTTTGGCCAAATTTAACTTTTTCTCTCATAACTCACGGTGAAATAAAATACTCGCAAGTCAAACAAGAGTAGTTCTCTTTGGTCATTTTTGCACAAGATTTTACGCGATTCAGAGTATATCAACACGGTTTGTTTTACTCACTATTGTTTATTTTACGTATTATTTATATTATATACGTCATTATTCATCGGGGTCATCATTCATCACGTCATTATCAATCTCTTAGTTGCACACTGAAATCGCCGAAATAACTCATTATGATTTTCTTTTAATTAAAAAGACAGGGAAGATTCTTGAAGAATTTCAAATAATCAACTAGACGGATACAGCTGGTTTGATTAGCAACAAATAGGCAAAATTTATTCATCTTGAAGACCAAGAGGCAAAATATTTTGATGATTTGGTAAAGGCATATACGGCAAACAGCCCTATGTGTTGGATTTATGATCAGTCGATAGGAATAATTCCCTCTTGTCCCTCTGGAAATTCAGGTCAACTCACTAAAAGACTGACTCTAACGGATTTGTGTGTGTGTGCGTTTGAGGCCAAATTGGCAAAACACCGAAAGTTGAATGTCCAGTTTTTATCATCATCATCATCATCATCATTATTATTATTATTCAATAAAGCAAATTTCCTCTTCGATGGAGTCACAAGAAAATTTAAATTCTTAACATGAAGAGTCTTGACAAATTTATTGAGGAACCGGTCTGACCTGATCTTCATTTACTTAAGGTGATTGAAGACTCAGAACACGACCTCAGACTACGTAGAACACAGACTCTAGTCCGTTTTCATAAGAATAATATCCGGTCACTCTAAATGCATACCTTAAATGAGTTCATTTTATTTTGATTTATTTTTAATAACGGTTTTCTATTACGCAACTGTTCGGTTTTTGGTCAGTTAAGAAGGTTAACATTGCCCTGCTACGGTTCGACCAGTTTTGCAACGTTCGACATTCAATTTTCCTTATTGTAAGAGTGCTACTTGATTACTCTGTCAGTCTAGTTGTAGTTGATAAAGCAGACCCATTCCAGAGTATCATATTTTCTGCCTTTCTACGGACTGTTGCATGTCTATGGCGCTATTACCATACCTTCGAGGCAAAGTTATTTAACTCGTGTTCTTTTATCGCGGTATGTGTAAGATTTTAATGGTTGTACTCCTTTATCAGGTAGTTGTTTCCTATCAGCCGCATTAATGAAACCAAGTCATTTAACTCAAAGTTGACTGACGTTTACATAATAACAATTAGATGATTTAGTTAATTAATAAAGATTTTGTAATGAACCCACAAAATCACATTTAAGTGGAATGACCTAGGGGAGTAATTGAACAGAGGGGCTTAGACGACATCTAATCCCATAAAGAGATCGTCCCGAGTTTCTGAATCATCAAGCTCAAATGAAGTAACTCACAGACTATCAAATATGGGTAAAGCAGAAGGTAAAATAGTTGACCTATAAAAAAGCGATCATCAAGCTCAATAATCCGAAGCAAAAGGATGCGAATATGCGTGGTTCCTGTTGAATATCTCATTCTGTCATTCACAGCATCCATCAAAAGCTGATGAAAGCTAAAGTGAAATGTTTGTGAATAGCACTTGTTAGCCTTGACAGAATCCAAATATTTTGTAAAGTGGAAAAGTTTTGGACAATTTTTAACACTCGGGCCTCATTTTGTCCACCTCATGTAGAATTTGTAGCAAACTTAAGATTACTTTTGGGACCTTGAAAGATTTCCTATCAAAAAAGTTTTCTGTTCATATTCCAACGGTAAATTAATTTGGTTGACATTTAGTAATTTAAATGAACTACATAAAAACATAATTGAAAAAGTCATATACCGGATTTTGAAGGGTTTTATTAAAAGGTGTGACATGAGTTGTAATTTGATTGCTTAAATCTTGCATAAATCATTGTAAGCTTCATTGAAAAACTTCTGGACAAGAAAGTTGGCAGGCTGGTGGCTTAGTCACTGTCTCATGTTTCGAGTGTTGAACAAGAAGGAGTGCCCATGCTGCACATTTACGTGACCATTGAAGCATTACAATAGACAAGCATTATATTTCAAGCGATATACTGAGAGTGAATCTTGGAGATTCTTCATTTGTTCTAAGAAATTAAAACTGAAATGCTCTAAAGTTGATCTGCAAGGTTGCAAGTTGCAAGCCATGGGATGGGATGGGATGGGAGTTCTTGAGAATGGTCAGAAAGCATTCAACAGTTGATTAAATGATTCACTCTAGTCAAAGTACTTAGCAACTGGTACGGTTTACAGTTCTTATGGGGTATTCTTTGAGTTGTTATCGTTTTATGAGTAGGTGTGATTGGTCATCATTAGGTCATCAGGTCCGTGACTTGTGCTGCATGAATAATTCATTACCTCTTTTTTGGGGTATCAATGAGTTAATTTGCATCATGATTATAAACAATTATTAGTGTCACTGCTAAAATGTAATACAGTTTGGATTTAAAAGATGTAATTAGCTTTCATCACTATAATAAAAAGGACAGTAAAGGAACTTAATTATTTAGATTAAAAGGATAGGAATAAAGTACAACTTGGTAGTCTTTATTAACCCACGGCGCATTTCCTCACCGAGTAAATATATAAAAAGTACGATGTGCAGGACGTCAGCTAAGAAAAGTTAGATGAAGGAGAGTTGAAGTAGTCAAAAGTGAAATTTGAAACGTCTTAGCGACCACGACACCTACAAACAAAATTTGGACATATTAGAAACGAATATTAATGTACAACAGAGAACTAAGAAGTTTGACAAGGAAGAAGAAATTTTTTTACTGACACACAGAAATGTAGGATTGGAGGACAAGAAAAGCTCAGAGAAAGGTAAAAAAGCCGCGTTTTCAGGACACCAAACTATCCATGTCGCGATGTGTACCTTAGGCCACGACTGTGACAAATCTGCATACAACTAATTAAAAGCTTATTTAAAAGTAAATTTTAAAACTCAGTAATTATTTTCTTCGGTTTCCGGTCCAAATAATTAGTTATTGAGAATAAATTGCGTAAAATTTTGCAATGTAAAGGTACCCAGGCGAATTGCCATAACCTCAAATTTAAATTTGCTTCAAACTATTTTGTAAATTCTCGTTCAACGACCGCCGGTACCCGTCGCATTGAACTGACATGCCTGAGTGCCACCAGCAGTACCTTCCTCTCCTACCTGGGAATGCAACCGGTGGGTTGAGCCCAAACTTGTCAAGGATTGTTCCCCGTTTCCCCCGTTCACTCCCCGTTGCTACTACACTTGCTACTAAAATAAATTATATGTGAATTTACCAGTCTTAGGCAACTTTCAGGTCATTGCGACAAAACAAAAATATTAAATTGGCATTGCACTCGGTCAAAACGGCAACCTTGAACCAGTCTGGGACCATTGTGCGGTTTACAATTTTCTTTTTATTATTTATGCGCATCAGAGTTGGTTTTGATCGTTTTAAAAAAAGCTGCGTGTACAAGGAAAGTAGGTACACACAAGTAAAAATGGTTTTCATCGGTTAATTGGGGCAACTTTGAGTGGACATGTCTCAAGTTCTTTCTTTACGTCCTTCAGAATTGGTCTCATTCGGAACAACAAGGACGAATATGAAGAAACATTAAGCTGCAATTACTGACAAATATCCAAGGTTATCGGTAACGCTGCAGGTGTCGAATACCTTGACATTATTACCGTGTACTAATGTTTTATCTGATTTAATTAGTTTCATGTTGAAACATGGAAGTTATAAAGTAGAGGGTGGGAATACTAAGAGGAGATTTGAAAGGAACATTTTATGATGTCGGTGAAAAAGCCTGGAGTACACCACACTTCCCATAAGAATTGTATGGAATTGAAAGATTGAAAGATTTTGTTCCTATTCCGTATTTTGCAATTTTACTGATGTTATTATTAGCCTGTGGTTGTGGCTCTCGAGCTCGAAATATCAATCTAATATTACTTAATAATGATATTGTTCTTTAGAAATTTGGAACCTTTAATATTAATCGACCTTTTTGAAATGTTAACTTATGGAAAAATATGATTAAAACTAACATACTTTACGTTAGATTGTGCAAGCAAATTAAAAAACCGCAAAATGTGTGGACTTGCTTGTCCACTTTAATTTTATATTATTATTCAGTGTTAATATGAAAGAATAAAAACTGTTTCTGGCTATAAATATTTGCAGAATATGTACTAAAACTGAGGAATAGTAAAGTTTAGTAACTGTTCTTTATTAAGCACTCCGCAGGTAAAACTCCTGATGGAAATGAATAATGAAGCAACTTTTGAAGTTCCTGGAGCGAAACAACTTTGTGCACATCAATGTTGGCAACGTTATTTAAAATATAATGTTACACAGAGGACATAAGAAGTTATGTCAAGGAAGCCCAAATTTCACTTTTTCTCCAACAAGTCCAGATCAAGTCCTGGTAAATCCTGGTCTGGTCAGCATTCTCAACACTCGGGCTCTTTTATTGATTGATTTGTCTTCATTTTCCGTTTAGACATTGACTTCACAAAACATGTGATATACAATTTTTACGTGACTCTGCTTGACATCGCAAAGCATCTTTACTTTTCATTGACACTTTATTATTCGCTACATGTATTTATTTAATCCATGTGACTTTCAAAATGTTTCGCACCCTAAAATTATAAGCTCGAATGCATAAACTATCAAAATGTACTGTCACTTTCACTTTCTGTAGTACTGTTTATTTTGAACATAAAATAATTTTATTTTTGATTTTTTCTGGAACTGATAGAAGTTGCCCTGCTCATATCGCTGAATTGTGCGTTTATTATGTGTGTCTCTTTTTTTATTTCACTACAAGTTTGGGTACATTACATATTACGGTACCACCAGTTCTCACGATTCGATGGAAGCGAATAAAACCTTGAAAGCCAAAATTCACCTTATTTCACTGAAAAAGAGGCCGGAAACACCTTCGAAGATCCACGTTAAATTTTCCCAGTGTGAATAATTAAGTTGAAATTTAAACAAAGTTTTCGCTTCGACTGGCAAACCGAAACCGAATCGTTTCCTTATTGATTCGTTTTAGCACAATTACCCTTGAACTTAGTTCTTAGAACCTGTTTTATTTAAGAATTTTGCGGCTTTTAAAACAGGGACACTAAAGTTAAACGACTTCTTCGCTTATCTTTCTGTCTCCTCTGCCATTTTAAATGGACAATTTCCCTTGTGAACTTTACTTTCCAGAAAAGAATATTTACTTTGCGCTTATTGCGCTTATTTTACGCTTAAAGGTAAACTTATAGAGAAGGCTTTAGTTTTCGCGAGATAACGATGAAAGAAGCTGGGAAACGAAATTTGGCCGTTGGTCTGTTCAAAAGTAGTGACACTTCTGGCCTTCGGCAAGGTAATTTTCAAAACTGTAACTTGTCCTGTGTTCAATATTCAGAGTTCACGTTTGTCACGAAAGTGACTGTTGTGATATTTTCTACTAGCCCTACTAGCTTCTAGTGAAATTTTTTTATTAATACCTTGAATGTAATTATCCAATAAGTACCGTAGCAACTGCGTTACGTAGATTCTAATATTCTAACGTTCTAATCGTCTTGCCAGGGTGATTTTTTGTACACTATATAATATTGATTAATGAAGAGAAATGTTAGGCAGACAATAGGGTATGCTATAGAGCGCCAGACTGGTTTTCTCTCCTTCCAGAAAACTCAACTAAATTAAACAAATAATTAATTGAAATAGTAAACTTCTGTACTAATAGTTTAAGGGTGCTTGTTCTTTCTTTGTCAATCAATATTTTAAAAAAAACAGCTCAATGAATAGAAGCCTTAGAAATAAGACATTCTTCAAATGTTAATGGTGGCAAACGAAGGAAGATTTGTAGAAACTAAATGCACGAACCACATTAAGGTCGCCTACTATTAGTTGGCTCCAATTGAGAAAAGTCTTCAGTCTAAAATAAATAAGTCAAAAATAAAAGATAACTCGAACTGCAAACTCAGGCATCGGGGCATGTGTCTGCGAAGCTGAATCCAAGTGGACCTTCAATTTCACCTTCCGAGTGAAATGGTTCAAAATGACTTAAAGCCTGGTTTAAAGAACATTAGGTGCCCTTTAAGTAGTGAATTTACAAGGTATCAAAACATTTCCTTCACTATCCTTATCTCGTGCTGTGTACATCTACTCCATATATTAATAATGTACTTTTATTTAATTAGTTCGTTGCGTTGTTTTAGAGGAAGGAGGATAAATTGGAAACTTTGACCATTTTTTCCTTTGTTAGAATAGGTCAACTAAACTTAAATGCAATTCGATTGATTTACTTGTCGAACGTACGGTCTTGTGGGAAAAGGGTGCACCTTGAGCGATTTTACTTCACTTCAATTTGAGATCGAGAACGTTTGTTGCAACTGTGCATTGATCATATCGCTTTTTTTTCAGATGTCTGCCGAGGTACCGACAGAAATGAATACCCTTTTGCCTCCCCCAATGGAAGCTGCAGACAATCAGACATCTCCGACGATTCCTACAAAATGTCTTTCTCATTTGCCGAAACGTCCACCTGTTGACATCGAATTCAGTGACGTCACCTACAGGGTACCCACGAAAAAAGGTGAGCTATTCATAATTCTCTCGAATTCACACTGTAATGAGTAACATCCGTCAGACCGAAGAAGCAAACAACATGAGGTAGTCATAAAAACCTTAGACAAGGTAGTCAATTTTGAATATAAATTGTAGTTGATCAGAGCTCACAAGCTTTGATTCGAGGGTTGAATCCACAAGTGTCTCCCGTTAAAATACTTTCAGCTCTCGAATAAACTATTTATGTATTTCATGAGATTTTGAATACCTGCATTGGATGTGGGTCAAGGAGGTTGTATGACCGAGGCTGACATAATCAGCCTAACATATTTTTATTCAAAGTTTTGTGTCCTTTGCCGAGAAAAAACTTAATTCACAAGGAACACGATATTAGTTACAACCAGAAACTGTACGCAAAACCATTTGGTCTTTTTTGTTCTGTGTGAACGTTCTATCATTTTTGCCTGCCTTTAGCTTTCAAATCATCAATGTTTATGTTTTTTTTATCACCACATAAGAATATTACATTTACCAGAAAAGCTATGAGAAGAATCATGTTTTCCGGGTCTGTTTTTTTTTCTTTTTCTTATGAGTTATCTTGATCGTTAACATTTACGTTTAGCACTGCTTGTTTAGAATTGTTTAGTTTCATTTCGGCAGCAATTTACTGTCTGCGCGATTTATCGCACCTGTATTGAAACATTTACATAACTTTTTAAGATGTCGTACTTAAGGTACTAATAATTTTTCTCAGTTGTAGCAGTGGCCACCTTAATTCATTTAGCGGAAAAAATTTTCGTGTACCAAACTATGATGTATGTATGAAATATTCCACGTTAACATTTTATTTTATTAAAATTCGACTAAGATAGTTACTAATGCTTTGGTGTATTTGAAGGAATAAAAATTCGAACAATTGCAACACAACAAAATGTACCGCAGAAAAACAATCAAAAATCTGTTTCCATCGCACAACAAAAAGTTGATTGCACATATTTTATTCTTTAACCCGGCTCAGGGTTGCAGCAGTGTAAGAAGGAAGTTTTAGCAAAGGTGAGGTTGGATGGAGATTGTACCTGGACAAGAACAAGAACACGCGTTTAGGTGTGGGTATATGCCCTAAATGAGGCCGTCAATAAACATAACTAAAAAGGCCAAGGAACTATAGACAGGTTGACAGGTTAGGCGACAAGTAGACCGGTTGAGACCTCAGAGATCTTCGACTCCGAGGTGTCACCTTATGTTAATTCTTTTTCAGAATTCAACTCAGAGGTGACGTCTCAGCAGGAAAACAAAAATACGATTGCTGCAATGTTGGTCTCACAAAGTGAACAAGAAATTACGAGTCGTAAGAAGTAACCAGGAAATTAACCAATTCTTTGATATGAATTTAAATGCCGGAATGAATTTTAATGGAAGGACGGATGGCACTGATTGGTTTTATTTTTCTTCTCAACCTAAGTGACAATTTGGATTATTGTCACTCTAAATTCTACTGACTTCGGGGTTCTTCCTTGATTTTAACCAGTAGAAAGCAAAACTGTTGCCTCACATAATATATTTCAGTGACGTAAAAATATATAAGGTCACTAGAGCTGTTTAATTGTTAAAATAAATTCTGCTTGAAGCGAGCCATTATTCCATAGTAAAAAGCTCCATGGTAGCTCCAAGAATTTGGGAACGGCCCAATTCCAGTTACAACAAGCCTAACAGGTTCATCTGATATATTTTTATGTAACTGCTAATGAGTATCCAGGACTAAGTTTTGCATTTTAACCAATAGAGTAAGGTACTTACCTGCTTACCTGAGGTTGTTTCGCATTGTCAGGTAGAAACCTGTTTTGCATTCCCAGGAAAATGAATGCAAACATTACACCATGCAAATCGCCCGAATTAGCTAGAATGTCCGACTAGCAATCTGTTTTGATTACCGTCTCCTAGGGAGTTTTCATTTTGAAAAATACCAAACGATCGTTTTTTTTTTATTTCTTTCTGATTCTCGTAATTGAAAATTAGAGTTTTGCTTTAAATTTTAAAAGAAAGTAGAATAATTATATAATAGATAGATTGATAGTAACAGTCGATTCAATTTGTATATTAATATCTCTAATTTCAGGTTCAAAGTTAATTCTGCGAAACATAAACGGCTTGTTTCGTTCAGGTCAGTTAACTGCAATTTTGGGACCGTCGGGTTCAGGAAAAAGCACACTTCTCAATATTTTGGCTGGATATAAGTAAGTACTGATTGATGCATAAGAAATCAGCAGATCGTTAGATTTTTAGTTAGGGATGCTTTTGCAGGTATAACAACACAACAGTTCAATTTGTAGCTGAAGTCAGTTGAGTTGTGGATTACAAAAATAAATTTGCCGTTGCATTAAACGTCACTAGAGCGCTGACCTCAATGCACATGATTAGTGCGTAGAAAGTAATTACCTCGCAACTGCCTTGTTTGTGTGCGAATTATCAGAAAATTCTCTGTGTTTGCGCCCGTAGAAATATCGAACAAGAATATAATTTTGGATTAGGACTTATGTAACTTTTTGCATTATTTCATGTGAAAATCCGCTGACCGAAAGAGTAACGCATGAACCGTTACGACCAGGCAGGTAGGGGCAAGGTACTCGCCTGGAACTATATTTTATTTTACTTCTATTATTCTTATTTTATGAGTTTATAAATGGATTAATCAGTTATGTATTCGATTTATCTGTATCTTTTCACGAGTAGTTTTTGAGACGAACCAGAAACACGTAATTTCATTTAATTTGCCCCGAAGTGCAGGGTTTTTATTCCGAATATATATTTACGTCAGACCTTGGGATTTTAGATATCTATAAAATCTATATGGTAAACTATAGAGTAATTCCTTTTTTCATTATCCAGCAACATTTGCCGTAATATTGTCTCTAAATTATTTAATCGTGTGCGACCGAAAATGAATATTACATTACCTTGGCGAATCATTGTCTATATCCAAAAGTCAAAAATGAGTACTATTGTAACGGAATTTCCTAATACTACTAATTACTTCGGAAAGACTGAAATAGATGAAAAGCCTTAAAATGGATACAGAATTTAGTTTTGTTGTAGACTTGTTGATGTACGTTGGCCATACGACTTAGTTTGAGTAGATTAAAAACAAATTCTACTGACATTACCAAAAGACCGAATTAAAAAAAACATTAAAATGCATTAGGTCAGAATATAACCAATAATTTAATTTTTTTGTGCCCCTCTTGAAGTGATTGCTCAAGACAACTCGCCCAATTCAACTGAACGGTAATTGTGTGACATAACTCCTTGTGTAATTGTAAAGTCTTACCGTTAGGATCAAGATCTTTCAGTCTAAATCTTAACTGTATCGATCGATGTAAGAATGCTGGGCAAAAGATAAATTGGCTCTCAATTAATGACCATTTATTATAATTCGGTTGTGATGTTCAGAGGTGTAGTGGTGTTCGCTTCGGATTTGCCCACTGGTTTTTTGGTGACGTAACTCACTGCACACTTATTGTCTCAGACCAATTATTAGTATTTTTTCTTGAGGTAATTTGGCCAAACATGAACCAATCAAATTGTGTATTTTTCGTGCCTACTGGCCACACGTTCTCTTTGAAAATGTCCGCACAAATTGACTCTTCGTCCGTGTAAATTTAAGTCGGGCACCTGAGACCAGGTGCAGGTCGTCTCAATTTATTTCTGCTAACAAGAATGTATACGTATCATTTGGAACCAGAGTAGGAACCTGCTTATTGGCAAGTTGAAACATGCAATCCGCACATAATGTAATGCAGGAAAAAAACTCAAATTTGGGAAATTTTTCACCTTATGAGAATTTGTCCTTTCCGACGGTTCAACTTCTTGGAGTGATGTTTTCATACGCAACCAGGAACTGTTTGAGCAAAAACTTGAACCCTCTGAATTGCACGTTCGCACCCATAATTGCAATTAGAATGTGATGTTCAACCTCCAGAAAAAAATTGAATTTTATTTTGTTTTCAGGTCAGAAGGATCTGGTGGTACTATTTTGACGAACGGACAGCCGCGAGATATGAGTTTGTTCCGGAAAATATCCCGGTACATCATGCAAGAGGACATAATACAACATAATTTGACGGTGGAGGAATCGATGATCATTTCGGCGAACTTAAAATTAGGAAAATCGAGGAACCACGAAGAGAAGATGGTCGCTGTGAGTGTGTTACTTGCTCTCTTGTTGAATTCGTTTTATTTTTGTCTCGGAAGTACGCCTACCTGAACACGACATTGGACATCCAAATTGCGTTTGCAAACTTGCGCAATAGAGCAGCTACACTTTGTGCCGAGGAACAAGGTGACAATGACAAAATACCTTCAGGTTCAGGGATTAGCAATGTACATTGGTGTGTGCGTGTGTGTGCGTTCGATCGCCAGCACCACGTACGTCGTACTTGTACGACTGTGTCTTGACAATTCAAATCACGCGACCGAATGAAACATCCAAGTTTATTATTAAAGAGGGAACTCTTGGGTGACTGTATGCCATGAATTGGGCAGGTGACACAACCGAAATGGGGTCATCCAAAAAATGCTTGTCAGGGCCTTCACCAATTGCTTTGTAATTTTCTATTTGACTTGGCCTCAAGGTTTCCCCCAGGAAAGGTTCATCCTAGAAGTTTACAATTGTTTTCTCTGAGGAAGAACAGGTTCTGATTTTTTTTTGGTTTTGTGTACCGACAGTTAATGAGTGAGCAACATCTTGAAAAGATTGATCAATTTTAGCTGCTTAGCAGAACCTAGCACATGGATCTGCCACATGTGGCGCAATTACTGTACACCTTACAATTTTACAGTACAGAGTAGCGTTCTCATTGCCCAAAAGAAGCGAGATGTGGTACGAAAAGGAAAACAGAACAACTGTTGGTTCAATTTCCTTTTGGGCCTCACATGAGTACAACACAGAAGCATTTCTTTTTGTGCTTTTACTGCAGCAGCAATCGACATCACAAATTATCAGAATGGCTAACAGACATTGCATATTTAGGCTGCTTAGTGGGGGTCCATTCACCACTGCTCAGCATACGACTCCTTTCCCGGTTGTACCGGGCATAAGAAATTCTTTTTTTAGGTAATTCAATTTTGGGAACTCTTACTGCAGGTGTCTTTTACAGCTAAAGCTTTTGTTTTGAAATGACAAAAAGCCTTTTAGTCAATCTTTTAGGCTCACCGTTTCACTGTTTACATCACATGAAACATTCTTTTTAAAGGAATTATTGAAGTACATGCGTCATTGTCGAACAGGACAGTTCTTGGTGGAGCCCATTAGACATAACATCAAGCCGATGTTAGATAAAAACAAATTCTTCTTCTCGTAACTAACTATGACCGATAAGCTATCATTTTGCAACCTCACCTTTGTCACGTCCGCTCTGTTCTCTCATTCGACCTGATTAGATTTTTCACCTTCTGGCGGGGAGGGCCGCCATGATTTCGTTGACACTAATAACGACTCCTAAAATTACCATCAGCGGCTGCTACTAATCTTGTAAACTAGAAAATAATCAAACCTTGTTTGTACCTCTGAGATACAAGAAACTATTTAACCTTCATCCTCTCCGCCTGCGTTGTGAGGTTACCTGAATGGATACAGCAAGGAACAGATAAACATTTTTTAACTAAAAGCTAAAATCTGGAACTAATTTTGATTTTCTTCTACACAAGTTTCCTTAAAGATTCACTAGGTTTAAGTACCTGGTTCGAGTTTTTTTGTCTAACCTTGTCATTTGGACGACATCACTGACCTGTCAAATTACAATTAAAATGTCGACGTGAAGTCTTGCATTGTTTAAAAAAATGAATGTTTGCCTCATGAAGTCGGTCTGTAATTAAATTGCTAAACAGTCCGTTGAGAAGTATTTGCAAGTTATTGTTAGAATACATATTTACATAGTTGTAACATCCAACCGCTTGGATCACTCCTGGCAATTTGTGTTAGCGAAACATTCCCATTTTTCTTAATTAATTCACAATTTTGTTTTCCTTTGCAGATCAACGAAATACTCGATATTCTCAGACTTAACAATTGTAGGAAAACCTGGACAACAAATTTGTCTGGAGGCGAAAGAAAAAGACTGTCGATAGCCTTGGAGCTCGTTAACAATCCTCCTGTCATCTTCTTAGACGAACCTACGACGTAAGTCCTTTCTTCCTTTTTTAGTCATCGTTCCAGGTACAGGTTTTCATAACCCATGGAAACCTTAGTTTTACCGCGACGGATGCGTAGTACTTTCGTGTCGTTTTATTATCCAAGAAAAGAATCTTAACGTTGCATCTGTTTTACTTGCGAGCGCCCTTCAACAGTGAATTTGTAGATGAAATGTGTGAGAGACTTACGCCAATGTAATATTTTCTAAATATGCACATAGAAAATAGAAAAGTTGGTTTATATAACGGAACACTAATAACCGTGAACATAACTAATCCTAGACGAAGCCAAAGTCGGCTTCGAGAGACAGTAGGCATAAAATTTTTCTTTCTCCCACGTCCAGCAACCGTGGATCTGAACTATCCCTCTAATTGAAAGGAAAACTGTGTCCTGTTTGAATTCTTAAATCACTACTTGGATACGAACTTGGGACCTGGTGCCCGTTACATCTTTTGAAACTGTTTAGTTGGAGTACGTGACTGTTTCTATGACATTTCAATTTTAAGGCCTTTCCTCTCATTAGTCGATAGCCTATTTTGCAAATCACATGGGGTTTCCTTTCCATCAGAACAGACTGTTAGCCACCATTAAAACCCAATTAAATATGAAAGGTGAGTGTGACATGACCTGCAGGCAGCTGCGATTGATTTTGCTTCCAATTGCTCGATAAGAAGAGAGGGACACTAACGATGAGGAACCACAGAATTAATTGAAATCTGCACAAATATAATAACTTTCGACTCCGGAGATCATCACGTATACACCCGTAAAGGTCGCAGCATGTGGTAGCAAAATATTCCTTAAACTGAATGATGCTGCCTTCTCACCATTTGAGTTGTCGACGAACGAAAATGTGTCCCATCTGAATGTTTAAAAAATTTAAATTCATATTTACAGGGGTTTGGATGACTTGTCATCATCCCAATGCATTTCGCTTCTTAAGGTTCTTGCAATGGGCGGCAGAACCATCGTCTGTTCGATTCACACTCCCAGTGCCAAACTCTTCTCAATGTTCGACCACATCTACATTGTGGCTCAGGGATACTGCGTGTTTCAGGGATGCGTCAGTGATATTGTCCCCTTTTTACAAACTTTTGGATTCAATTGCCCAACTCACTACAACCCAGCAGATTTTGGTAAGTTTCTAACTTGGTGTCGAGGACAGGGGTAGAGTAAGTCATCGGAGGACCTACCGCCCCTGGTCACAAATATACACCACCAGCCCCAGTTAAGCGTCAATTCTTTGTGCGTACATTATATTTTCTTCTGCTTAGTTATCGAAGTCTCTTCTGGGGAATACGGAAATCATATAGACAAAATGGTTGCTGCAATAGACAATGGAAAAATATATCAGTGGAGGCACCCAAACGGTGACAAGAATGAACCACTCCCGACAGCCCGTCAAACGCCCATCCAAACTAGTAAAAAGGAATATAATTTTGATAGCTCTGGATGGCTTCAGTTCACTATTTTACTTAAAAGAATGATGCTGCAGATTGTAAGAGATTATGTGAGTAACTTAAGTCAGTTGTTTGATCCCCTGGGCAAAGGGACATGTTTGTCCTCCTGTATACATCATCATATTTCATGACCCTACTTATTGCTTGGTTTTTCATGGAGGGTTTTTAAAAGTTTGCCCGAAAGAACCTTGTTGAATGAGACATTTAAAGAAAAAATCTTTCTTTAAGATACTTTTAGGGACGAATTTGTCCTACAGGAAGCCGTGAAAAGATCGAAATAACATATTTTTTTTACATCATCTTCGATATAAAAAACTCTCAATTTTCATTTCAGAAATACTTAATGTTGAAAATAGTCCTTTACATCTTCGTAGCTTTCCTCGTCGGTGGAATGTTCTTTCAGATGGGCAACGATGCATCCAAAACTCTTTTTAACTTGGGTTTTTGTTTCGTGACTCTCATCGCTCTTTTGTATTTCCCGATGATGCCAGTTCTCCTTCAGTGTAAGCATACAGCTATCGAACACACATTCTCAAAATATCTGCCTTTTTAAAATAATATAACATATTTTCCAGTTCCATCAGAAGTGCAGCTACTCAAACGTGAATACTTCAACCGTTGGTACGGTCTCACGTCTTACTTCTTTGCTCTCTCCTTTTCGCGCCTGCCACTTCAGCTGATCCTGCCAACCATCTACACAACTATCGCTTATGTGCTGACGAATCAACCGCCTGAACTGTATAGGTACCTTTGGTTTTGGTTCATCAGTCTGATAGTCGCCGTCACGTCCGAAAGCTTCGCCTTAGTCTTGTCGTCCTCGCTAAGTATTGTTGTCAGTACCTTGCTGAGAGCCTTGCTGCAATACTTTTGATTAGGTCTCCTACAGCGGGTCTCTCACAGTGTTCCTAACATTTTTTTTCAGAATGGAATTTTCACGGGGCCCGCCTTGTCCGTACCTTTGATGCTCCTCGCAGTCTACGGTCTTGGCTACGGATCTGACAACACTCCGATCTACATGAAGTTCTTCATGTCGCTGAGTTTTCTTCGGTATGGACTAGAGGGTCTGGTTACTGCTATTTATGGCGGCAATAGACCTAATTTGGTATGTCCTGGAGAGGATATCTATTGTCACTATCGGAACCCTAAGACTATAATCAGTTTGGCAGGAATGGAAAATGCTAGCTTATGGGTTTGTACATTTTCTTCTTTATCTAATGTTCGTTATATGACACTTACAGCACTCTACTGGGTGTACGGCATTACTGGTAATGAGGATAAATCAGACATCTGTTACACGATTCTGTGTGAGTTTGGATGAGTCGTGAATATGATAAGTGTATCTTGGGGCTTAGGGCTTGTCGAACCTACAGCTCGTCCCTACATACATCCCTAAAGCAATAACTTTTGAAGCTATCTTTTTAAAAAGAGTGTCTTGCTCCATGTATGTCCGGTGCTTGAAAGTACCCTCATGCATTGGGACCGCAGGCAAAAAGAGTTAAAAAGAACTTAAATTGTAATGGGCAATTTTCTCTTTTTCAGTACGACATGTTGGCTCTCTTCGCAATCGCCTTCATCTTTCGAATTGCCTGTTTCCTCTTGCTCAGGTATCGACTGTCTAAAAGCAAAAAATTCACGGCTCTTCACAGGATTAGTCGCATCATAAAAGCCAACTTTGATCTGACTCGAAAATATTCGTAATCATCATAAGCGCGAACTTTTTCTTGTTACTACTGTGATAAATGCTTAACATTAGATATTATTAAATACATAGATAAGTGTAAGTAGGTGTACTGTTTACGGGCAAAACGCCGCGTATCCGTTGACGTAAAACAAGGTATTGTTGTTGAACTTAGGAGTTTAATTCCTTAAGGATTGACTGTTATTGTTATTATTGTTAGTGTTACTTATGTTTTTGACATTAATTTAACATCGTACCACATATACTGAAAGTTTAGTAATGTACCGCCCCCTTTAGCGGTACTCTTCGACAAAAATTAGGACTTGGGATAACCCGCAGGTTCTTCATTTGTATTGTACATGAGAGGTTAGGGCCCTCACCACGTTTTTACCTAATTACAGGAAACTACAGTACTCGAAATACATTTGAATAAATATAAATTATATACATTCAACTATATTTTTAATATATACGCGGATATCTTAAATGTATTGTATTTAAACCCATATAAAGTGTGAAAAAACCCAATCACCTAATCTTGTCCTCTGATTCCTGTTACTGTAGGGGGAAGGAAAGCCTTTTTTACATTCTTGCCTTGGCCGATGTGCCATCTAGTCATAAGCCACAAATGGCAAGAGCTTCGTTTCGCTCCTCCAATAGTTCCTTTCCAGTGGTTGCCATTTTCTCCTCTGCAAATTTGTCAATGGACAAGCCCTGAGAAATAAAAGAGTATGAAGATAACTAAAGCAGAATATGAATGAACAACAAAAAATAAAGGACAATTTCGTAGTCGACTTCTACCATTTTAAAAATGCGAAGTGTTTCAAGTACAAAAAGAGACATTCCTCATGGAACTCAACCTCAACAACCTCGTTATAAAAACAAAAAACTAAACAATATTGACATTTGAAATTGAAACTTTAACACCTTCACGACAAAAGCAAGCCTTAAGTTAAGACACCTGAGTAATCAGACATTAACTATTTGACATTATTATACTTATTTTTTTTTTTTAAAAAAAGCACTAAAAAGCACTGCACTGTTGTAAAACTTTTGATTCGCTTTGTTTTACTCCGAAGAGCCTGACAATTCAGTGAAACATAATTGTCCTTTGGAAGGAAAAGGGTATAATTAAAACAATTCTTCTTTCGAAGTGAAAACGTTCAACATAAATAATATTTGACGCAAAACTGACTCAGAATCGTCATACGACGAACAAGTTGAAATTCGTGACACCAAATGATAGAGCAGAACTAATATTATTAGTCATATGTCGTAGAGGACTTGCACCGAAAATCTATTTGAATAACAAATCACTCGTGTAAGGCTTAAGGAAATATTCGAAAACTTTAAGTCCTGGCGTAAATGGAAGTCAAGAGCACAAAATTAACTAAAAAAATATCTGAAATTATCAAAAAGCGGTCTGCCTAAAGTCTTATCTCCTGCGGATAGCCGTTGTATGGGTAAAACTCAGCAGCAAGCGAACAGTGAATTAACAAGATCAAGACGAAAAAATACCCATTTCCAAAACAATCCAATTCAAACATCCAAGACAAAATTGGTTCCGGATCGTAAAGCAGACCTTTTCCCATGGTTTGCTATTCTTTGTTTTTCTGGTTACATCTGCTGTGTACAATGGAAGGGCCAAAAAATCAATGTGTCAACCAATACATAATTAAAGTCTGATTGAACTGAATTAAAGTCTGATTGAACTGAATGGATGAAATATTATCATATTGACGTCATCAATTGTAGAAAAACATGTTTGTCTGATCAAGAGGAAACTTTCAGCCAAGTTCTGGGCCAGGAGTGTCAGAATTGTAGTGTCAATTCCAAACCTTACATTTATGTTACATCCAATTGTGTCTTTGTGCAGGTTCACTATCTCTCTGTGTGGTGTAATTTTTAGTGAGCTAAGGTTCAGAGTATATTTCTGTGTCAACGTTTTAAATTTTTTTCAAAGAACAGTTTATTATTAACACAATTAAAAATAGAAATTAAAAAATATCAAAACCGGTTGAAAAGAAATCTGATAAGACTTGGTTGAAAGGCAATAATGCACCAGATGGCTTGCAACACAAGACTTCCATGAAATTATTAAGCTTATGCTAATTATATATCAGCTAAAGTTAATTACCTTACTAACACATCACAGTCTATAGCACATACAGTTTTGACACAAGCAAAGTGGAAAGTAATCCCAAGGAACAGAAAGATAATAAAAAGTCTAGGCACTCACCTGAACAATAGACCATTGCTTGTCTTTGATTGTAACAGGAAAGGAGAACACAACATCCTTTGGAGTTCCATAGGACCCATCAGAAATTACAGCCATAGAGACCCAACAGCCAGGCTTTGTTCCCTGCCAGATATCTTTCATGTGGTCCCCTGCTGCTTTAGCTGCAGACATTGCTGAAGACATCTTCCTAGCTGCTATCACAGCTGCTCCTCTCTTTTGAATAGTCTACAAAATTAAATTAAAAACAACTATATTTTTACAGGGCCACAGTTTCAAATTTGTATGGTAATAATATGCATCCTTACAGAAACAAACTCTTCTTGTATCCATTTGTCATTGTTGACTGCAGTATAAACTGGAATTGGAGAACTTCCTCCTGTCTGTACACTTGCATGACAAACATCTGGAAACTGTGTGCTGGAATGGTTGCCCCATATAATGACATTTTTAACATCTGACACATTCACTGCTAGCCTGTGAAAAACACATAAATACTATACAGAAAAATTATTACTTCATTATTTCATAATAACTATTCTACATATTTTGATTATCTACTTTGCAGCAATATGTGCTGTGGCACGATTTTGATCCAATCTTGTCATGGCTGAAAAATTTTCTTTAGGTATTGATGGGGCATATTTTGAGCAAATTAGAGCATTGGTGTTAGCTGGATTACCAACAACCAATATTTTGACAGTCTTTTTGGCAAATTTATCTAATGCTTCACCCTGAAACAACAAATCAAGAGCAATGAATTTTATTGTGATTTATTGAAGTGTGACCTTCTAAATGAACAATATTATTTGGCTACAACAGAAGTACACACCTGGGCTTTAAATATTTTGACATTGGCAGACAAAAGATCTTTCCTTTCCATTCCTTCCTTCCTGGGCATGGCACCGACAAGGAATGCTGCGTCGACGTCTTTGAAGGCAACAGTTGGGTCAGCCGTTGGGACCACGGCCCTGAGCAGGGGCAAAGCGCAATCAGCTAGTTCCATGACCACTCCTTCAAGCACACCCATCATGGGTGGAATATCCAACAGATGAAGAATGACTGATTGATTTGCACCGAAGACATCTCCGTGAGCAATTTGATAGAGGAGGGAATAAGCAATTTGACCGGCGGCTCCGGTAACGACAACTCGAATTGGTTCTGAACTCTGTGGCGACACGGAAAATTCTTAAAAAAATTGCTGTGGGATGCTAGCGAGACCCATTAGGCAGGTCGAAAATGATTTTACTCAAATATCAAAGAAGTAAAACAATTTCTCCAATTCTCCGATGGTCATTTCCAGTGATGACTTTGACAAAGGTCATTTCTAGTGAATTTACCCGGCCCTTCAAATATTTAGCAGAATTCTTAAACAAAATCATATAAAGAATTTTTCCCCGCAAATTATTAATTCATCAAAAGATAGTCATGACTAACGTGACGGATGTGGTGAGACACCATACACAAGTATTTAACAAAAAATCAAATCAAGACAACTTACCATCCTGTCCCTAAATCAAACAAAACTAAGATTGAATAAACGAGATTTTTTATCAAATATCGAAACCATAGAGTTCAAATGAGGAGATAGAACGTCTCTGACATCGAATTAAATAGTCAACATTTATAATTTATGTCGTTGGTTGACCCAACACGCAAATAGTGAGTTCCCACTAACGAAACTATTTGTTGTTTGATTTCTATGGCGTTTATCATGTTTTTTATCAATTGCGGAGCGTGAAAGAAAAAGTTCCTCCTGGGTGGAATTTTCAATTTGATTCATTCACTATCCCCCTAACACCAGGGTTCTTGTGACTACAAGTTTCCTGTCAGTACAAGACCCATTTACGTTATGTTACACTTGAAAAGAAGGACATAAGAATACGATATAGGAATAGTGAATACGTAAGTAGTAATGTTCATTTCTAGTCTTCGCTCTCAGAAAAATTCACTCGCCAAGTCAGCAAAAACGCTAAAATTGAAGGAGGCAGCCATCTGAGGGTTTTACAGAGCAAGAAGACAGGTCACAAAATCCCAAGCACATTCAAAAGTGAAGCCTCTGGCGGTTCATGATTGTGCTTAACCCAAGGGTCACAACAAGACTAGATAGGAACCATAGACACTAGATTTTTGTCAGGTCTTTAATCCGACATTAACAAGAAACTTAATATTTAAATGCAGAGAGAACGAGTATACTGCTACTACAGAGAAAAAATTGTTTCATATTTTCCGTCAAATAAAAAATACTGTTTGTATTCGAAAGAAAAAATAAATAGACTTGAGTGAAATTACGAAAAACACATAAAAACTAGAAATAGAAAAATAATGACCGGAAATGGAAAGCAAAGCAAATCTTATTAAAAAACAATAAAATTCAAAAAGTTAATTTTCACCTCCGACGAATTAATCTTGCAATTCAGGCATAAATATATATGTGTGCATATATTTATTTATTTCTTTTATCTCTTTTACTTATATTTTTTTTATTAATTAATAACCAGTCTACACTAAATTTTTAAACTAGGACTTTTTCGCTTTTTTCTGCGTTTTTGGTCTTCTTTCATTTAGCACATCCAAGTTCATCTTCCTCGTTTAGATCTGCTTTGTCGTACACTTCTTTACTTCTTTCTTTTCTTCTAGATCCAATGCTCTCCTTTCTCTACTACTCATTTCACTCTTTATCGCCGGCAACACAACTTTTAGTTCAAATGGAATCCCTTTTCCCTAGTAGCTGCCAGTAGTCTTTCCCTCAACAGTTCCTCGGTGGGGTAGTCGGGGAGTTTTAGGTAGTGAACGCAGGTGTTCACCGATGGGTAGGATCCTTCACCGGCGTCTACCTTCCTTACGACTGTTAGGCGAGGGTAGAGGTTGGCCAGTCCGCCTGGTGGCAATGACGAACATCCCGTTGTAAATTGTAGGAATGCTTTTCGCTCTTCCGCTGACATTTTCACCAGCACGTTGACGAACCGTAGGAATCCAGGGCTATAAAAAAAAACAAAAAAAAATGATATGCATTGAACGTGCATGTAGTTCCATCATCCGAAGCCCACCGTACCTGTCTCTCGTGTAACCCAACTTGGGTTCGGTGTAATTGAGGACGTCTTCTTTTGTCCAGTGTGGGTTTTGATCACCACAGAGCATTATTCTCACTTCATCCGGACTGAATGCCTTTAACTTGCTGATGGAAAACACTTTGTTGAACCCGGAATGAAATGCATTCATTTGTCGCGCGATTCCCTTCTCGAGGCAGAAGGACGTTGTCAGATCACTATATTCTTCTACATTCTCCATCGTTACCTTTGCACGAAATAAGAATGGATTAAAGAAATAGAGTTTGTACCGTTACAAGCCAAATAGCCCGCCAACGTACTGCAGTAGACCAATAATCTTTAGATTATCCAAAAAGCAACATTACTCACCTCGATGTCACCGCTACCGGGTGACAACTCGGCGGCCGGAAAACCGAAAACTTTAGAGGAAGGCAAGTAGGTGAAGGTTATGGCTAAGTCTTCCAGACGGACGACGGGTCCAGACGAAGAGACTAAAACTAAGTTTTGGATTTGATGGGCTCGCGCGTCCGGGCTTAACGTATTGTCTTGAGCTATCCGAGCTTTTCGGGATATGAGAGACTGAATTTGTCTCAGAAATCTACCCCTCACGGGGTCCACTTCTGTTAGATCATCGCAGTTAAGAATTCCTGAGAACCTGAGTGAAAAAATAATCAATCAAATAAAATGATTTTCAATGTTAGTTGTTCTTTCTCCCAAGGTAGAAATCTTCAAACCAAACAAGATGAAAATGACGAAGATTGGTGACATCCAGGTAACAATGGATTTCTCCCTTGGCTTTTGTCGTTTACTTACCATGGCCTGGAGTCGTCTTGTGTTATTTTGGGAGGTTCCAAATCCCAATCTTTTTCGCTTTCCTCCGAAATGTAGGAGGACACCATCAGATCGTCGTCGATCGACTTTTTGCAAGAATTAGACGCGGGTAGGAGGCCAATTCTTTCGTTCACATTGTTCTGAATTTCTCCCTGACACATCAGTTTCAAAAATGGAGTCGATAATGGGAGATCAACCAAACGATTGTCTTGAAGAACCTATAAAGCACACTCAACGTGAGTAACATTATGAATAGCAACCAGCTGCTTTCAATGGCAGCTTAAACGTTGCTGCAGCCTTCGGTACCTTTGCCAAGAAAACTCCAAGGAACCAAAAATATGTACAAGCTCTATCACAGGCAGGTGAATCCTGGGGCAGGGGAGCCGGGAATAAGCCAGACGTTCTTCGGACGTAGTATCCCGGAGGCTTCATTCCCTCTCCTGGATCTATGAACACCTCCGAATCCAGGTTGTTGGTACCGATCTCATCATCACAGAGCCACATTCCAAGGTCTTTCCTCTGCAGTTCAGCAGCAACTAAGGCGTAAAATTCTAACGTAGGTCCGAGACCAGTTCCCTCTTCACCTTGAAATTCCACCTGACAAAGACAAATAATGGTAATCCAAAGGAATCCAAAAGGGTTGTCAATACAACAATAGTATTTCCTAAGACATACTGATTTCACTCTCACCTCTAAAATGCTCTTCCTGTCCGCATGGATCTTCATAACTTGGATAGCCCAATCGAGTAGTTTGTCACCCCGAGGAACCTTAACTCTCTCGTGTTTTAGTCTGCCAACCCGAAATTCGTGAGGATCATCCCTCCTAGGGGACAAACCAGGGGTCCGTTGTCGTTCTAAAGTTACGTCTCTTTGGGTTTGAAGCCACACGATTGATCTAAATGAAAGAATTTCAACTATTATTAAAAATATCAGCAATAAAAAAACAATACTAAAAGTAAATGTCTGACTTCAATACCTCGATGCTCCGAATGCTGTACAATTAAAATATAATTGCCTCGTTTCGAAAGGAAACAAAAATGGACAGGAATGGTTGAGTTCTTCGCACCAAGCGGGCAGAGCACCCGAAGACAACACCAACGGATCTTGAATTTGTTGCAAAAGTTTATTCGTGATTTTTTTACTTGTGAACTCATCCGGATGAAGAATTTCATCGGATTCTGAAAACAGGTAAATAGAAGCTTGAATTAATTACGAAACTAAGCGAGGTAAAGGTCTGTCGACAAGTAAGAGTTATGATTTACCATCCAACATGTTACACATGGCCTCATCACGATAGGTCATGATCACAAATAGATGACGTAACAAGTGAAGAACGTCTTCGACCGTGCAACTCATGCTAGGTGAAATGGGGGTTTGAGGAGATAAAAGGCTAGAGAATAGGCCAGAGCCTTTTTGATGCCTCGAGTAAAGCGTAACCACCGGAGTTCCCTCACCGCCAACTTCTATTTCCTCTTCCTTAACCTCACGATACAAAATCCTACAAGAAAAATATACTAAGACCAAGTACTACATGTCTCACCGAACTCTTTTCAATAAGTACTGCTCACGTGTAAGTGGGCTCCCAAATCCTTCTCAATTTTTCCTGCCGACTACCCAGGTCCGCCATCTGAATCAGTTCCTGCACGGCCATGAAGATGGTCCATTTCGGATCTTTTAGCTCGATTTCCACATCCTGTACCTGGTGATTGAAAAGCATTCTTGTTAGCCTAGTAGGAGGGAATGATATTTGTTATACTCGGTCACCCGAATAATGGAGGTACGCACTCCCGGTAAGTTAGGGCCCTTTAAAATAAGTTGCAACTTTGGTTGGGTCGTCACGCAACCCTCAGAAGAGGTGGATGCCTCGCTCACGAGACCTGGTGCTGGGATATCTAAATCCGTCGTCTGATTTACGTTTGTCCTGCCCGGTCTGGGATCGAAAGCGGGTATGAGGGCAGAAAATTGACGTTTTAAAATGTACTCGTCGTCCCAGCTCCGTCTTTTGCTTCCTGTATTTCTACTTTCGTAACTTTCTTCCTCCTGTAACACCAGTTAACGTTTAGAGTTTGACAAAAAGCTAACAATCAAAATTACAGGGTGAAAAACAAACTCACGCACCATAAATGCTAGTAGGTTTCGACTGACTGTCACCTCCTCGTAGTCGTCATCCTCATTGTCATCATCGTTGTCGTCATTCTCATCATTGTCCTCTGGCATGTCATCATCGTCGAGTTCTGCCAGTAAAGTGGGAGCACGGCAACTGTCGAGGAAGTCCTAAATAATGAAATAAATCAGATTACTTCAAATATTGAGCCGGGTGTCTAAATCAAAAATTAAAAAGTGTAACTTAAGGCACTCCATTGAGAAGACACAGGCATCATCAAGCTGACGTGGGCTCAGTCACAGAAAATGATTTCATTTTTTGGTTGGTTTCTTTAAAACCGTAAAAATTCTAATTTTACCTCAAAGCTAACCTGCTCGCTCTCACTAGATGTAGATGTCAAACTCATGGTCAAAGCCTGACTTAGACAAGGTCCGGTTCCTGCCGTCGTTGCGATGCAGGTACCTGTACCGGTAGGCCCCGACGACGTTAAGCTGGGGTAACTTTGAGCCGTACTCAGTAAACCTCCTGGAAGTTAAAATTTAATGCTTGCAACGATGAAAGAAGGTAAGATAATACATTGAGATATTTGATACATATTAGTCAAACGAACGAACCTGGAAAATTGGGTGACAGAGCTAGGCGAACGAGGCTGGATACCGAAGAAGGCCCGCGAGGAAACATTGAGTTCCCGTGGTTTGATGAGTTTGTGTTGTTCGCACTTGAATTTGATGAGATCACAGTTTGATTATCATTTCCGACACTGGCGTTTCCCATGACCGACCCTAGAAATGGAAAGCCTAGAAATAGTTCTACAATATTTTTATTTACAATATTAACTAAAATTAGTACAACCCCTGCATACCTAGGGTTCGTCTTCGAGCCATGGCAGCAAACGTCTCAAGCAGACCTGCAGTGCCTGTCGTTTCAATTGTGTTGTTTCCTGCCGTCAGGTTCGGTACACTCACGCTCATCGGATTTGTTACGACGACGGTACTGTTTCCATCCTTCCTCTCCTTTTCCTTGGTATCTTTCTCTTTTTTTGTACTGGCACTTTCAGCTGTAGTATTAACAGCTGCGGGTCCCACCTGCTGCCTGTTCTTTATTCTTATGCCTCTGTCGTCAGTCGTGCTTTCACTTTCGCCACCAGTAACACTTATCCTTACGGACGGTGTCAAATTCGCGGCCATGAGACCTGAAAGGAATAAATTCAGTTTTACTCCCATCTAAACATATTTTGGTGATCCTGCTACTGAATTTGACGTTTACCTGACAAAAAACTATTTGTGTTATTCCTCAGTAGGTCCTGTCCCTCTCGCATTTTGTCAAAAACCTCAATTGTTTCAGCAGAGAGTAGGGTGTGAACATCAGACGGTGGTGGGTTAGACGATGTCATCTGATTCGAAAGTTAAATTAAATTAATTTAATTTAGTAAAGAACATTTTGTAAATGTCGAATTGGTGGTAAAACACGAGAAACTGCCGATGAACTAACCTTGTTCGTACGAGACGGACAATAAAAACTCTTATTCAGCACAGAACTATTGGACAGAGCATTTGAAGAAACAAGTAAATTAGTTTTACCAACTGTGGCCTCTACATTGCCCTTGTAACCCAAATTATATGTTACATTGGGCATGTTTGGCTGTACATCATCGCTGCAGGAGCTCTGCCTCTTCACCTGTTGGTTGCTCGAACCACCTAAGGAAATGTAAAATATCAACTCGACAATCAAACTTCGTGTTGAGTCTTAAAGCCTTTTAACTTAAGTCTTTTCTACTCACCGACATAAGCCGATCTGGTGTCGAGGGTAAGAGTTTCAACAATCGTTGCTAAATCACTCGAACCTGCCGAAGATATAGAAGAGAGATCATGATGAGGGCCCCGCAATGTATGCACTACAACCGACAACTCACCCCCGGGGGCAGCGTTGTTCTGCTTTTGACCTAAATGAAATGTTCCAGTTTTTTAAATGCCTCTGTCACGAAGCATGAGTACTTATAAGTAATTTGATTTCAGGTACTCACCAGCAACGGCGACTTTGGCCTCGGCTCTAGCTATAGAAAGCACACTGTCTGCTATGGCTTCGGCTGCCTGCTTGGCTGCCAGGTTATCAGCTGAGGCTGCTTGGTCTGTGCTCGCTACCGACGTCTTCGACTGGCCCTCCGTCGCGTCGGGCAAACTGGGTGTAGAACTCGATTTCCGGCTTGTTAAGGCACTTGTCTTGGCTTCGGCTTTCGTTTTACCTGCAATTATAAATAATTCTTAAAAATACTAACAAAAAAATCGTTTCATACGATTATTAAAGAAGCGCAAAACTACCTGAGGGGTTAAGAACAGGTTTCGACGTAGATACTGGAACACAATTTGTGTCGGACTCCGACGTGACGGACAAGCGTAGGTCGTATTTTCCTTCAGCTCCCATTCTATAAGAATTAGAACCGCCATGATCCCAGGTTACGTCGATCCAACCTAAAAAGATTCAAACTTCAAAACCGAAATCACCAATATCCATTACCACTTCGGATTTCGGATGCACTCTACTGTCATCACGATTCACAATAGAGTGGTTTTGTAACGATGAAATAAAATAGTTTTATTTTACAACGAAAACTAAGTACAATTGCATTACCAGTAGAGAACTTCAAGTGAAGTGACTCACCGTCGTGTAATTCTCCAGTGACAGTACCTTCTCCAGGTGGGGGGCCATCCTGGTCTCGCCACTTCCAGTCCAACCCCCTGACAACACGAGCACCAACGACCAGATGTTTCAAAATTTGATTTCGAAGAAGTCTTCTCTGTCGTCGAAGATTCGCTTCTGCTTCTTTGGCGGCTTTGCCTATTTTTTTTTACAAAGCATTAGTCAAAGTACTTCTTTGGTTATTAAGCACCCAAAAAATTTTAAGAGTTTACCTAAGTCTTCACAAACACCCGTAACAGTTCCATACACCTCGAAACCTGAAAGGCTGAGGTAATGTGCCTGACCCGACGCGTTTTTACCGGTTTGCTGCAGCCGCACGTGCCTCCATCCCTGGGTTTCTTCGGAGGAAGGTTCCAAAGGCCAAGAAGCCGTGCTCCCGGGTTCATTAAGAGAAGTGTCATCCGTGTGAGTGTAAAGGGTGGTCCAGTTGACACCGTCTTTAGATACCTGAAAGAGCCAGTTCCTCAAAGCTGATCTGCCGTAACCCCTCGCGTGCCTGATTGTGTAGCAGTTTGGAATCAACCACAGGCCCAAGTCGATAGCAAACCAGGCTTTCCTGTCATCATTTGTGTGGCAGTTCAAAGCCGAAGAATCTCTGCTGAGGATATCTTCCAGTTTTCCATAGGGCAAATTCCTACCGTCTGACGATGTAACCATGACCAGGCCATATTGTGCCGGGTTCACCCATTCAGAACTACTCCTATTGAAGGAAAACAATATTATGCTCTCATTTGTATGCCCTCAAGAAATGGAATATTAAGATCACTTTACTACTCACTTTCCATTGGTTCCTATCCAGTAGATAACTCCATTCTCGTCAAAATCGCTTTGATGCTTGAAATTCATTATTTGTCCTGTTTCCTTCAACTTTCTGACAAATGAGAAAGTGCACCTTTCATAGTCGTACCACTGCTTGGCTACTGTCTTGAGTAAGTATTTTTCTAATTGCATCACAGTACTCAATGGTTCCATTTTCAATCCCCTTCCAGTTCTATCAATCAGAGAGGATTCTCCTGCTCCTTTTTCCAATCTAAATCTTAGTCTTCTGGTTAAAATCTGCAAAAAAACCATTAAACATCAGAGGCGCAAAGTACAGACTGAATTGCGTGAAACTTGTCAATAAGATGACTCACCTGTAACCCATACCCAGAACCAGGAGTATCATACAAATAAACAGGTAACTTTTCAATTGATTCTAAAACTGCAATCAGTTTGTGGACTAATATCATCTCAGCGTTTATGCTTCCGTTCTCGCCAAACTTCTCTTTGAAACAGTTCTTGAAGACGCGGACTCGTTGCTTTTGTAGTTTTGACGTTTTGTTACTTTTCTGTCCTTCGTCCCAGGGCCCCGTTGACAAGAGAGAAAGAAGAGCCTGAACCAGACCGGAACTGTGCAACTCATACGCCGAAACAACGCCTTCTTCCGACAGCAGTTGAGAAAGTTCATCTAATGCCGACTGAAAATATTCAGATAGTTTCATGACTTCCAAAGCCACGTCTACAACAAGCCACGTAATTATTGTCTTTCATTTACTAACTTTAAGTATCTCCCTCCATGCGGCACCATCTCTCAGGTTCGTGTGTTGCTTCTGACAAGCACGTTCTATTTGCGCGACAATGTTGCCCAGCTTGGCGACAACTCCTCGAGGTTGGGCCTGAGCGACTTTAAAGTATTTATCGTAAATTTCTTGCGCTTGAACTTTAACCTGCCAAAATGTACATCAAATGTATACCAAACAATTGTCAGCAATAGCCTATGACCGATTAGAATTCTGATAAAACCCACAAACCTTTTGCTTGATGGCCTCTATTTTAGAACGAAGACGTTTTCCTTTCTTTCCGCTCCAACCAGCTGAGAATTCCGGCCCAAGAGACGTTTCCGCCGTAAAAGAATGTTTGGTACCTCTGTTACTCTCGAATATAAAGCCTGGCAAATCTTCTCGCAGGATGGTCGCTTGCTGGAACCCACACCATACACTCTACGTAGTTACAACATCAAAACGAAAGCCCCAATCAATTGAACTTCCTGATAATAATAGCACGCTATCAAGAAAGCCAAAGTAAAAAGACAAAAGGGCCACTAGTTTGTAGCTTATTTTGCTGAATCGCGGATCAGAAATTAGACACACGAAAGAATAGCAGAAGTATTGTATGTTAAATGTAGGAATTGTTTCATTGTCATTAAAAACTTGAATATTAAACATTAATGGAATATCTCTAATATTAAATGGTCTTTTAAAATTCATCAAAAATCATGTGAGAGAAAATCCCGAAGAAATTTTGTTTTCTGTTGTATCGGGAGTTCAGTCGACTGGGAAATTCATACACAACGATTACGAAGAATCAGATACTGGTACCTGTTGTCCATCTGAATTCAAAATGTGAATTTCTCCTTCTTTTCTGCTGGACAACGCCCAGTTGCCGACAACGAGGCGGGTAGGTCCAGGGTTCGATAGCAAAGGCTGACTGACGGAATTTGGTTTCACCTGAGCTCTGGCTCGTTGTAATTTCTCTAGAAATTCGCCTCGGTTTTCTGTGATAAAATAATTCAAACAGCCTATGAGTAAGAAATTCACTAGTTAAAATTAGCATTACTTAAAATTTTAACTCACCCTCAGTCGCCAGCGACTCGGTGTTTCTTCCTTTACCTTTAGAAAAATGAATATTATATTTTAAAATTAGTTGTGTCCTCAGCACTAGCCTATCTAGCAACAACTGCTTATATATCTACATAAATGTGGTGTGTAAAATAAAAATTATAAATTTAATAATAAATTAAATTAAAAATAATAAATAAATAAATTCTGCCTATTTTACTAAATCTCATTGCGATTACGTCAACTTATATATTGTCATTCATCTATTAACCAAAAATGCTAATGAGATTAACATTCCAACAACCGAACGAAAGAGTATCCCTGAACACGGAATTCACTAGTAAGCGTCTACGTTTATTATAAAACAATGTACCTGAAGTATCACTTCCACCTTCTGGTGACCCGCTGGAGTACATGGTGGCCAGTTTTCCATCCAGTACAAAACGAAACCAACCGTTACTGCCGTTCGACAATTCCAATGCAGCCGCATCAGACCAGATGTAGAGGCAATCTCGACCCCTACAAATGCACCAATCCCTCCAATAGTAGGCTTTCCCTGACAAAATCTCTTTGGCATCCTCTAACACCGGCTC
This sequence comes from Polyplax serrata, assembly GCA_037055365.1. NCBI lineage: Eukaryota > Metazoa > Arthropoda > Insecta > Psocodea > Polyplacidae > Polyplax > Polyplax serrata. Next base: position 560,623 of record JAWJWE010000004.1, read on the forward strand.
TTGTTCAGTCTCCTCTTGCTGGAAAGCATTTATAATAAAATAAACTATTCACAAGAAAGGAAGGCAATACAATATAATATATTATTTACAACGTCATTTAATTTACCGTTTTCTCTGGTTTTTTTATTGCCGGCGAGATGATGTCCTGAGGTCCGGCGAGTTGCAAAACTTTCGAAAATACCCCCAACCTAGCGAAATGATCGAGAAAGATATCCTGAGCTTTAACTGTCAAGTCTTGAATTATTTGCAATACGACTAGATGACCATCTTCATCTTCCTAAAATTACAATGTCAAAGATCAGATGTAATAAGGCATAAGAATGTCGATGATTCTCGGGGACGCACAGCAGACATAATTCTGCGGAAACCTGTCCCAGGTTTAGACCAAGCCGAACAGAAGGTGTACCAATCAGACATTCTGATAGAAAACAATAATCATTTGGTTAATGAAAAAAATAATTTGTTAGTGAAACAAATAGCAATGGTAGCATCTGCGATAGGTGACAACAATTTTATTTAGAAGAATTTAGCGTGCTCTGCCCCTCAGCCCAAAGAATACCCAGACAAACAATTAACATCACTGCATCAGGATGAAACCAGTGTTTGGCAGATATAGAAATAAAACATATAATTAATGCATTGAGAACGCATGAAATAAATTACTTTATTGTTGTAATTGTCTTACAATAATAATAATGTAAATAAGAAATAACAAAGGCCGTACGGAAGGCAACCTAATGACGACTAATTCCACCTCCCACTTCGGTTTCACTATCGCTAAGCGAAATCCCCGAAATCAAAGTCGTACGGCTCCCACCACAAGCAAGACAACAAAACAGATGGAACTGTTAAGCCTGACACAATTTGTGCGTTTTATTCTTGAAAATAAGTTAATGGCAGGGAGATGAAGTACCTGTCAGAAAAGCCCTGGTGCCACACAACAGGGACAAGTAAATCTGCTCTCCGACAGCGAGACACAGGACATACCGAATAAAACGTTAAACTCAAAAATAAAGTTAAAATAAAATAAAACAAAAACATGAAACAAACCACTAAATTTGTCTTCCTGTTTGTTTATACTTTCTCATATGCATACCACGTGACATGAACAAAAAAGATAAAAACCAATGAACATAAAAAATGCATTTCGTTCTTTTACCGTGCGGGCAATTATGAATTTTTCACGGAAATCCCGACGAATTGCGAAAAGGCTGGCCAAATTGATGACTCCCTGTTTCGATGTGCAACAGTAAATTTTTGTTGGCAAACATTTAGACTCAGGCCAACTATAAGTTATCTGGAAATAATGCAGCCCCTGTCAACATTTTTTCTTCAGAAAATTACAAATTTGGATACGGACATTAAGAAACAGAAAGGAAAAATGAAAAAGACAGTCACAAATAGATGTCCAAACTTCCCTGAACGAAAAAGGTACTTAGTACATCTGCCTACCAGCCACATCAGTAGTAGTCAATTCACTAGCCTCCTAGAAAGAATAAAGAGCTAATTCGGAAGACATATGTTGATCGCGACCGTTTTTTTAGTTACATATTCTGAGGTCTATTACTTTTCTAGTGTCTTGTAGGCTGTTCAAATCTTCTGTCAAGCCAAGGCAATCAAAAGAGAATTTTATGGATCAAAGTTCTTTGTTGTAACCAACTGATATTGGTACTCCCCCTAATTTGCACTTGCACTTGCACTGTTTGCACTGAGGGATCTCACGACTTCCTATCAATAGCGGTTTGTCATTTGCACACAATTCTTTCCCACTAGTTGCCCTTAATTATATCAATAAACTGGGGGCAAAGCCGAAGCCATTGAATTAATTAATTTTTTGTTAAGTATCAGCACTTCAATGAGTAAGAACACAAGTAAATCATTATTAAATTTATTAAATATGCAAGGAAAGTGAATTAGGAACTATGTACTAATGTACTAATATATATTAAGTAAACCTCTAGGGACGAACAATAAAAATCAGGAAATGGTTTACCGTACATGATACCAATATAACTCTGAAGGTCAAACTTATAAGGTGAGTAATAAGGCGAACCTTAGAAAAAAGGAACAATATATGTCTGGTAGCTGCTTTAACAATATCAAAAGGCAATTGTTTTACCTTGTCAGGAATTGAACATGGCATACTACAATTTTGTAGGGTTCGACTAAAATGTACGTGTCAAACATTCTTCTAATATTTTTTTTAACAGAAAGGGATTGGACCAAGTAAAAAAATAAAAAACCGGGGAGGGACTTTCATCGTGGAGCATCAACGGAATCGCAGAATCTACAGCAAGGTGAATGGCGATGGACCGACAACACTTACATGATGGAAAGATGTGAATACTCGTGTCGAACAAAACTGAATACAACAATCCAATTGGGTAGAGTTATTATTAGACCGATTAACATCAGTCATTAAACTCTTGCGTTGAGCAGCAATACTTATCAAAGACAGAAAGATACCACTGAAACTCAGCAGGGTACTAAAGTCCTGCTGCAGTGACCAAACAACCGGTTTAAATCCAGGCACAAGGGATGTTTCGCAGAGCAAGCTAAATCCGAAACTGACATTTCCGTATTTTTTTTTGAAAGGGGACAAAAACATTTTTACTTACATCATTGTCTAAAACGGTAGCAATGACTTCGACGAGCATGTTTCCTAAATTATGAGTTGGAGACTCGGGACTACACGCCTCTATCAATAAATTAGGTTGAATGTAATGCACCATTTTCTTGATCAGGCTTAAACTTGCTTTCCTAAAAACAGAAAATTAACTTAACTTGGTGATCCGTGCTTAAGAAAACGATACACGACGTTCAAAAATTTTAAGAAAAGAACAGCAGTAATCGATGGAAAAACGAAAGAAAAACTATTTACAAAGTAAAAAAATGTTATTTAAGAAAAGGAGAGGCAAAAGGGGAAGCAAAAGTCGAAGAAAAAAGGCAAAACGAAATATGTGAAAAGCAGGATGCTGATTGTTTAGACATACGTAAAACTAAACGAATCGACACTAACCTTACAGAGGGCAACATTGTGCTCTGAAACGTTGTACAAAAGACGGGTAGCAGTCTTCTTAGGTACAAAGGCGCCATTTCTGGGTCACCTTTGGGCTCCGTCAAGTCCTCTGTTTCGGCAGTTTCCGTTTTCTTGTCTTTGTCACCAGGGATCATCCACTCCCCTTCAGCAAAGCAAATGAGTTAGAACAAGCGCAAGAATATTTTCACATAAATTTTAATCGACACCAAATGTACCTGGTGACTGTAAAATGGCAGCAACCTCCCGGTGTCCTTCGTCGATTCTTTCCCTTGCCTTATCCAAAGGAGTTTTACCGTCTTCGTCTCTTAGGTCAGGATTGGCTCCGTGCCTTAACAAAACTTTTGCAATTGCTGGGCGACCAAAACAAGCAGCGTAGTGCAACGATGACGACCGTTGTCCCTTGTTGACGTCGGCTCCTCTCTCGCAAAGGAATTCGACCATTTCCTGAGTTCCAAAGGCGGAAGCCCAATTGAGCAAGGTCTGACCGACGTCATCCATGAAATTAACTTCGATTCCTACAGGGGTACGAAAACCTTGCCACTGTAGTATTATTTTATTAGTCGTTAGTCATCTTCATCACCAAAAGAATTCGTCTAACCTCCATTGTCGACGGCTTCGATCAGCGCATCCGTGTCTTTGCTTCGTATGCAGTCGATTAACTGCCTATGGCACTTCTCACCGGCACTATCCATCCTCCTCATTCTGGGCAGCAGCTGACCACTTGACGAGCCAGCACGATGCAGCGCTTTTCGTCCCTCGAACAGCAAAACTAGAAGCAAATCAACAAGACGCATCGAGTCCAGGGAGCACCTTTCATCCCCTTGCAATGCTTTCTCAATAGCGTCGGGTAACTGGGACCTCAACAAGTCATGGGTGATGGTGTGTGAACCTCTACACAACGCAGATAGCAGACTGATGATAGTTGACACAGACGAAGAACATTTACTTGCTTCTGGAGCAGATGTACTCGTGTTGGCCCCCAGAGTAACTGTAGAAGATACAAAATCATTAAATCCAGATCATCCAGACAAAAGTGCACACGATAAGTATCACGAACCCGGTCCGTTGGTGGCTGTTGCAGGGCCAGCTGCATTCGATAATCGTGCTAAAAGTTCGTTGACGAGTCCGTGCTCAGCCAAAGGTGCAGGATCAACTCCACGACGGGTAAATCTGTCAGACAACGAAGCAAAGCACCGGAGAGCTCCGTCAGAAACCTGAAATCAATTTATGCTGATAAATGCGTTAACGCAGACGCAGACATGGTGAGGGGGCGTTAGTTTAACGCACGTGAGTGTCTTCATGCTTGAGGAGTGTGGACAACGCTTCAACGCAGCCTGGTAGCGACGCATCCTGAGGTTCCATTTTCGTGCACAACCTAGACACAACAGCCATGGCGGAGTGCAGTGTGTCCTTATGCACCCTCCAGCCGTTATCTCGTATGAACATGAGAACGCAGCCGAGACCTCCACCTTCGAAAACAGCTCCAGCTTCGCGGGTGCAAATCAATTCTAAAACCTACAGGGTAACACAATGGTATTGAGATCTTCCTATCTTATGTGTACCTTTGTTTGACGTCTACAATATTGAAAATTCACCTTTATGCATTGTTCTGCCAAATCTTTGCTTGTCCTCTCGCTGAAATCGGACACGACTAGTCTATTGCAAATGGCTTTCACGGCTCCATCAATTGCTATTATTCTCCTGGTACATTCAGCCGATACATCCAGATAGTAGGTTATAGCTCTCGCAGTAACTTCCAGAACGTTATCCGGAGCGCATTCATCAAGAAAAATCCTACAGAGAGCTGGCAAAAACGTTCTGGGTGGACAGCTGCAATATATGGAAAATATTTGGTAAGAAAATCTTATTTAAATGATGAAGTCTAATTCTATGCAGTGACTAACTTTTCTGTTTCTTTCATGTCTATTTGACAGTCATGTTTCTATGCTACCCACAACAGGAATCCTCGATAAAATTAACGATGAAATGGAACACGTAATTAAATTTCAAATCTGTCCCTGATGGCAGAATTTGCCATCAAGAGCTCAAATCAAGCCAAATGCTTCTGAACATTGATTCATAAGGTCATAATTTTATTCAAACTAATCGAAAGGCAATCTTGGTAACCTTAGGCAGAAAAAAAAGAAGGGTTTTTTTTATGGGTTCAGGTTCGGTCAATAACTTAGGTGTATTGTTGAAATTTGTCGAAAAATTCCACTAATATCTACAAGAAAGGACTTTCGGACTTTCACTGGGGGACTCAAATGAAACTGATCCAAAAAACCGAGGTATATGATGGTTCGATCCACACCCGGAAGTAACAGATGGATTCCCCGATCAAATCGATGATTAAAAAATTTTTAAGCCACGTTTTTCTGCTGGAAACAGCGATATACTGAGATCAGATAGTAATGTGTAGACCAAAATGTCTTATAATCTTCACATACAAAACACAATAAATTAGTATTGTACGTTTTCTAAAAAAAACTCGTTCGAACGTGGTAAAATGTAGAAAAAATTGACTTAAACAACTTAAAGTGCACCCAATGGGACCCCAGTAACACACTGTAGAGTACAACAACCGAGTTTGGTACAAAAGCTTTCTATGCGTTCTCGCCAAAATACAAACAAGTCCTGGGTCCCAAATCATTTTCTATTTCTTAATTTCGTCTGATAAATGTTAACTCTTTAAGATACAATTTAATTTCTAATTATTTTAATTAATTCAATTCTCAACTAATAGACCCAACTACTAATGATCTACCTGCTTTGTTACACCTAAATTAGTTATACAAACTATATGTTTTGGAACCTTAACAAAATTTCAGCCCAAACATTTATCGAAAAATTTGCTACCACGACGACGAAAAATCATTCTATTCACAAAAAAAGCAATAAACGTAACTGGAGTTTCATCAGCTTAAACAGTAAGCTTTGTGATGTGCTTTATGTAATTTCAAAGATACGTAGGGTGGTTTTTCATTAAAACCTGAAACCTGTTCTGAATAGCCTGAATAAGTGTCTGTAATAGCCTTGTATCGCCCGATATCAAATTACTATCTGTGGGCGACTTGTGGGAAGTAATTTTGTGGACTACAACACACAAGAAACATTGGAGAATAATATAAAATCATCTAAGCAAACGATATTAATAATAAACAATTTGTTAGTATTTGGCTGTATGACCGGTGAGGAGAAATATATTCGAACGACTAATATTTGCTTTACTTCTTCCTTCCGAATAAATAGAATTTTCCTGGAATATTAAATCAATTGGTATAAACATCATTCTGTTCGAATTTTAGTTCTCCCAAGCCACCTTCTTTTAAACCATCAGAGGTGGCAGATACAGCAGAAAATTCAAATAAATGTACTTAATCAATAGCGAAGGCTTTGAATGTCAACGTCGGATTGGTATCGATTTCATTAATACAAAGCCTTCGACAGCCTTCATCCAGTGATTCTTTGACAATTTAAAATAAGAAATAAATTTAATAGTTTCCCCAACAGGCCCGAACCACCGGACATGATAACAAAGCTTACCGTTCAAGAAGAAACAAGGTTTCTTGTTTGACTTATCTAACTAAGCTGTGAAGTATTGTCTATTTTGATAAATAGTTTCTTTTACGAAGCGTATATTACAAGAACATTGGCCAGATCCTCTGACCGATGATGAAACATTCACAACGCAGTCACGCGCTAAATTTATCCACCCTGCGTATCTGACAATATGGGTTGCTTAGCGGCAATCCAGAGATTGAACATTTTATGTCGTTTTCTAAAGGCATAGGCTCAAGTCCATAAAAATAACGAAAAAATATTGGAATAAAGTACGCATGGACATAAAAGATGAAATTAAAAACCTGTATGAATCTTAAAAAAAAATTAATTATTTTAATGTGTGATAGGTGATTTCCCACGTGTGGTCCCCGGGTTAGAATAGGACCAACCTATGCACTGGCGACTAAAAGGCAGGAGGCCCCGTGTGGTTGTTGGGTCGTAGAATTCAACCAGTCGCCCCCCCCCCATGAAGAATCCCAAGGATGTTGGGATTCTTCCTTGCACCACTCCAGGGATCGTGGGAGCAGGAGCCGGAGATAGGTTGCTGTCCTCAAAGGGGCGGTTTCCCTTCGGGGAAAACGGTGGAATTGCCATTCCATCAATGCCGGAGTCCACGAGAAGCGACCTCAGTCCCTTCGAGTGGCTTCGGCCACGGTAACTTCCTGGAGAGGACGCAGACTATACCTCACGGTAGTCTCCCTAGGTTTTTTAGTGGGTTCGAGTCCCACAGTACTGGACATTCCGTCCCAACGGGGTCCTTTCTGCGTGGGCATTTTTCCTGGGTACAAAAAAAAGGTGTGATAAATGGTACGGTCTTCTCTCTGTTATTTTATTTTTCCAATAAGTACTACTTTCATCAAGCCGATCAAATTGTTCGTTAATAACAAACTAGGCTAATGTATATTTTTTTTTAAATTTGTGTCTGAAGGCTCCAGAAAGGCATGAGGCTACTCTCTTTCGCCTGCTTACATAAAATAATTTATTTAAGGATGTTTTAGTGTTATATATTAGCTTTATATTTGCACTCCATTGTAGAACATTTATGATACCGTTAGACCGGCACAAACACTCTGAACTTTAAGTACTTCACCTTAGCTAGTGACAGTTCACTAACTCGCTGACCGAATGAATGATGAATGTATCAATGACTGATTCACTGAATGACCTGGTAGAAAAAATTACATGCAATATCTGAAGCGCGACAGCAATTGTCGTCACTAGCTTGGCAAGTCAGGTACCTAAATTGCTTCTATGTTTAAGTGTGATGGGTTAAAATTAGCCGAGTAGCAATGATCAACTCAGTATTAACGAATTAAAAGGATGACTGAATCCCTACGCGTGCTTAAGGCCCACTCTGTTCGTTTTCACAGTTTCAGAATTCATTACGCTGCCATTATTCTTTCTTGCTGGTTGGAATCCAAGAAGTCTGCTTCTGTCGAAGGGTCTAATTTCAATCGGTCTATATTAGTTTTCGTTCTCTACATATTTCAAATATGTGTGGTAAAAAAGGAGTAGAGAAAGGAATAAAAAAAATGAGTCCTGGGGGGAAAGTGTTTGCAAGTTTGCAGGCAAACTTGAAATTTTAAGAAATGATCGCACACATCGCCAGAATCTCTTTCCAAAGTGAAATTCCTGACATTTGAACAATTTCAAATAGTTCAAACATCATTTTGTTTGGCTTACTCTTACAAGCAAATTCAAAACTTTTACTTTTCATACGGATATGTGCAAACAAGCAAGAGAAGTTTGTCAGGGCCTTGCCATTTAGCCTAAGCTCAGAAAAACCAAAACTAATATGGTACTACGACGCAGTCGATCTGTCAGAAATTAGATCACCAGAAGTGATTTGAAACTTCCTTAACAAAATTTCAGTAATTTGTAATTTTTCTACAACAGACATGTAAACTTAATCGTTCTTTCATTCTCGATAATTCAATCAAATCGAGTCAAAGCAATTTAGTTTTGTATTTTTTACGGCGAATTAATCATAGGAACATAGGTAAAAAAAAGAAGGTAAAATAAAATTTTGAGCATGTAAAAAGCATGTAAAAAAAACGAATAAAAAAGGTTTTTGTATAGGTGGTTCAAATAACGCGTAACGTACTATCAAAAAAAAACAAAAATAAAATACTAATAATAAAGCATAACATTTTCTTCATCATTTTCTATATCAAGATTTTGCAATATAATTCATTATTTGATTTCTGATTCCCGAATTCCGTTTTAAATAAAAATAGAATATGATCCTTATTCTTCAACTGGAAGACAAATCATGGAACATCGAGGGTATTTTAATAACTCTAACGTACCACTAACACGATATCAACAATGTTTCTATAAAGGCCGGGTATAATAATAATTCATTCTCAGCTTCATATGCATAAAATTAACAAATATGAATTGAAAGGCCGTCTATTAATATTAGTCCAACAAAACCAGGTAAGAAAAAAACACACTAAACAGAATAGCAAAACCCGAAATAAGAATTTATGATTAAAATGGTCACTCATATATAAGTGTATACGAGTAATATATACAAGTTATTCATTCATCAGGTATCAAAGCAGCCATTGCTGATCTGGAAGATAACTGATCCTTACCCGGGGTAGCAATCTTGTTACAGGGACAAAAAAATTTCCTCCTTTGTCCAGAAGGCAAACAACTATGCATTAAATTCCTGTATTTTGAGTATTAACATAAATGATAACTCCAAATATCTATTGGACGGTTGTGCTTAAGTGACAAGTATTTTTTTTTGGAATAGTTCACTGTCAATAGTGTATTGTACCCAGGAGCTATTGATTTACTAGTAATTCATAATCCTTAGAGGTGTTTGCAGGCAAAGACAAAAGAAAGTTAAAATAAAAGATTCCCTTGCAACCCTCCCACGTATTTTGTTTTTAAATTTGAAAATGTCATCCAGTTTCACAATCAAGTGAAATTAAATATTTATTTTGAGAAAGATATCTTATGAACCTTTTGTTGCCCGGAACACTTCTTAAGATTTCACTGCAAAGTCTAGAATCTCGTTTAACTGATTCATAGGGAGACACCCGGTGTTAAGGGTGAAATTTTAGGACAAGGTCTGAATCATCGTCTACCCTACAGTTCTAAAGATGCAGTGTGACTCATTTGTATTCTTCATAGTCTCAGAGTCAAGCAGCTGTGAAAAAATACAACATGAAGAACTGAAACTAGTTCTTTTAGCATCAGCTGGAACTTTCTCCTACTTTCTAGGCAAAACACTTATTCCTAAAAGAAACAATTGCATCCACAACAATAATCACTAAAAATTGGTTAATTCATTAACTAACTTGACCGGGTACTGGGCGGGTGTTACTTCCAGGTACAGCGCTTTGAAAGGAAAAAACCCAGGAAATAGGAAAATTTTAAATGAGTCCACTTTTAGTCTTTATCTCTACCCTCAAATTAAGTCAAGAAAAATTTAATTACCGTCGAGTACTAAAATTTTAACGACATTTAATTAAAAATGGGGCCCCAAAACCTGATTTATCATGAAAAACCGCAGTCATCAACGAAAAGTAAATAGATTAAAAAGATTCATTTGCTTTTCTTTTAAAAATGTCTGCCACTTTTAATGAAGTGGCAACTCACCTCTCGAAGCATCGGTCCACATTGTCGGACATGAGAAGAAGCATACATAATTGCTCTAAAGCAATCAGTTGCATATCCCTTTCATCTCCCTGGCCTATGCTCAGCCACTCCAAGAGTGTTTCTGGATCTACCTCTGCCATCTGAAACATAAAATCACACAATAAATTTTTAATACAAACAAAAGTATCAAATTCAAAAAGACTTCGATTAAGGGTAAGAAATAAGCACGATTTCATTCTTTTGTCACACCTAAAATGACCTACAAAAATTATGAAAATTTTGATGTGTGAAATAATTGAACCATCCAAAAGTAGTCAGTCCTGTAGATCTTACAAGCAGACTTTTGCTTATTACATAAATTATACAATTAATGACTCTTACAAAATTCCACATCTGAAGTAGCGAATTCAATGAATGGAACCAACTAGGAAAGAAATATATGGTTTATTCTGGTTTTGACACTCACCTGCGACAAATACCATGATGAATAAAAAAGTAATAATCATCAATTTCGTCATCTACTTCACACATGTGATACACCAAATCCGGTTCAAAAGTGAGACCATCCATCACTGGCAACGAACACAAATCGCTTTAATTTGGTGCTTCGCTTTGTTGTTTACATTTCTTAAGTTCTATACCGAGAGAATACAATTATATTGTTTGTGTGCATGTTAAGCTGTGGTATCCCTCTAACTTTCTTGACTTAATTTCATTATTAATCACTTTCTAGTGTACAGTAATGTAAAGTACTATGGTCACCTTAACCAAGAGTACACAAATCCTAATGATAATCAATCCAAAACCCCTAAATCCTGGTCATTCAATACATATAAGGTTTTCATTAGAAAAATCAGGAAGTGTACATGTGTACAGTGTCGGTAAATTGACCTTAAGGAACGATAACATGGTACGTTGTTATTTTTTTAAGTTCCAGTCTGTACGAAAAAGATGTCCCAATTTTACCTTTACACATTTTAACAAAACGATATGTATGTTTTTAAGAACGAATAAAGTACCAACATCCATATTCCATTTTTAAGGATTTTTCTAACAATTTTGTGATCTCATTATTTCACAATAGTACTATTTACAATGGTTCAGCACTCCATTGGTACAGACAAGTAAAAAAAGGCGAAATTATTGGCCATTCTCACTTTCTAACTTCTTTGTTCCTCTAGGTTTCCCATCTCTGGTGCAAGGCCGACTTGCATTACCTAATGTAGTTGATATAGTGAATATATCGGAAGAGAGATCGGTAATCCCCAACACTAATTTATCTGACATTTTACTCTCAAGCCGGAACCCATAGACTTGCGCCTTGTATCCCGTGACCGTAGTGCAAAAGGACTTAACAAAGCATAACCATTCTCAAAAACAAGCGTAGAACAACTACTAATGGCATATATAGGCACTCATGCAATGATTGGGTCAAAATTGAATTTTTATGTGGTTTCAACATTATAAATTGGACACAAAAACAATAATGTGAAAGTCACACAGGATTCAATATTAATCTAAATTTTGTATGAGTTTCAGATTCTGCAAACTAGACAACTACCAATAGTACTGTAATGAAAATGGAATTTTCTTGGATTGAAAAAGAGTACTTGATGAGGTAGGTTTAAGACTCAATCGGACCCTAAAACGGAATTTGAATCAAGCAACTTAAAATAATGTTACATAACACCTGAATATAAAGAAATATTTCAAATAAACTCATTATACGTGCAAAGGCGGACATCTCAAATACTAATAACTGTACTCTTATACGATTACCACCAGAACGTCACACCAATGCAAAGAAAGATACTTTTCATTGAATTTGATTTTGAGTTACAATGGTTCACGGAATTTACCCTAGGAAGAAGGCGTAGGACTGATAATTTCCAATGCTCAATGATGCATGGTCATTAAGGAACAAAACCAAACATTGGTTTTAGAGCTTACTATATGAAGAAAACAAAGTGTAATTAAAATGTGACTAATTTAATAAAGCGTAAATAATATCTTAAATCGTAGTTCCTGGTCAATAATCGTATTGCAATTAGTCCTTATTCGTGTTATTTAGCAATCATCAGTTACGAATTAACTAAGAGTGATTCATTTTGTGAAAGAAAATTGCTTGAATTTTGGTGAGCAAATGAGCGTAAAGCATAAATTGGTCACTGCGTGTAGACATAGGAAATTTGCACATTTGAACCGCCGCTAACCATGTCGTAATCCTAGGTACAAAAATCACTTTGTGATTCAGGGTCTAGAATTTTTCGCTTGAATTGTATTGCCCAAAAAAGTACCGCAATTTATTTTAAAATGTTATGTCAAACGATTTAAACAAATTGCCATCAAAATGGTAACAAATCCAATAAACAATTAAGATATTTAAGAAAATGAATCGACTTCCGATACTTGTGTGCGTTAGACAATTTGAAATGATAAAGAATATGGTGAAAGTGGAAAAAGAGCAATTGACCGCAACTAAATACAAACACAAGGGAAATGAAATGATACAGCCCGTGCAAGGCCGGTCATAAAAATAGAAAATAAATAAATAGAATCGAGACTTTACAATTTGTGCAAAAAACAAATTGTGTAATTACTTGAATAATGCGCGCAATAAATAAATAAAGTGAAATAAAAATATTTTACATTTCCACCATCGCAAAAAAATTACAATGTGTCAAGTTTTCGCAAACCCACGTGCCCTGGGCCCATTCAATGGTGTCCTGCTTAAGTCAGAACTTCAAATGCGGTAAGCACGATGAATCTCTGCAGCAAAGATTCATCGTACACCATCAATCGGAGGCACTCGTTCGAGTATCAGACTAAACTAAAGGTAAGGATGAGAATAAAATTATTACAGAACTTAAATTTTCACGGCGTACAAATGAGTACTTATCGTTATTTTCGCCGTGTCCTGTTTTGTTGACGGGGGTTACCCCCCTTCCCAAACGTTTCGCCAGCTTTCCCAGCTGCTGGCATCATCAGTGGTCAAAATCATTGGTCATCAGTGGTTCATCTCCTTCCGCATTTTCAGCGTCTGGTTTTTTAGTCTTAGTTGTTATTTGACTCGGTTCGAGTAGGTGACAATTATTGCTAGAGAACTCTCTAACCACTGATGATGCTAGCAGCTGGGAAAGCTGGCGAAACGTTTGGGAAGGGGGGTAACCCCCTTTTGATTCACCTGAAGCTTCCTATCGAGATTGATACCTATTTATTTGCTCTCACTGTATTCTAAATTTTTTTAGTTAACACCTTTTCTGAAGAAGATATTTCGCAATTTCACTTCAAATGAATGGTTTGACATTTCCATGGATGACTAGCTACCTATAGGGACAAATTTACGCCATCTGCACTTTATCCTTTCCGATAATTCTGTACCATTCATTCATCTGTATTCATTATAGTTTTAACAGACAATTTAGTGATATTCATCTTTTGTACTGAAGTTTGTTCTCTCTCTCCCCGTTTAACATTGTCATTTTATTTTAAAAAAGAAATTATCACATTCTCAACCTTCTTTAATCACAAGTGTTTTATTCTCATTGTTTCAGTAAATAAAACTATTGCACTCAATGTAAACTATTTTACGTTAAACTTCCGTAAACTTCGCACACCCCAATAGGCGTACGATTAGAACTTTCTATGTCGTAAAACCCGAAATCCAAATCATATTTTACTAATTAAATTGAGGAAGTAACGCAATAACTCCTAAATTGTGTTTCAATACATCAATCTTAGGCATTCATTGACCACGTAAGACCGTTAAAAAGGCAATACAAAGGGACGATTTGCTGCGATGCACCCAGTGACGTTTTCTCTGGTTTTTGTTCCAAAGGTTGCAACTCGGCCAAATTTAATTTCCCAGCCCGGAATCTTCTGCTACACTATTCCAAGTGTCATTTCATGTGTTTAATCTCGGCACAAGTCATTTTCGCCTTCTAAAAGAAAGAAATTCTCCGTTATATTTCTCTTCAACCGACATTTAAACCTATAATTAAGAGCTTCCTTTCCAGGTAAATCAAGTTCAGTCTCCGCCTTGACAAAGGTGCACACTTTCCCGCCATGAGCACAGTCGTTCATGTTCATTTTCATACGGACAAATAGGGTTCATCGATATCTTAAAAAACAATTTTCATTAAATTCCAGTTTAAAACCATTCTTACTTTTGATAAAGAGAGAAATCAAACTGAGTCAGATTGTATTTGAATTAAATTTCATATGAATATTCATTAACTAAATTGATATATATTTTTGACATATAAATATTTTCTAATACAACATTTCTGGTCAACATTTGAGCTAGTAATAGATAAACACACCAATATTTTGACTCACTGATCGGTGGTTATAAGGTTCAATCGGTGATACGTGTTAAATAAATAATCGAAATTTAATTTAATTGGGAACCAAACATTAAGTTATCATTGCATTTCTTTAATTTTTCCCTCAGGTTGTTATTTATATTTCCTCGAATGCTATTTTTCTCTCGACTAAACAGTTACATTTGCTCATAAACCACAACCAATTTTGTATCAGTAATTTTTTTTAAACATTTCCTGCAATATCTTTTGAAGTGACCATCCCTCTATCAAACCCGTATTCACTCATATACACATGACTTACACGCAGTACACATTCTTGCCCAAAACGTTGTTAGAATTTAGTGAAAAAAGCGATAACTCAGATGAAGAAGAAATTGCACCGGGGCCAAAATTCCCCTTGTGAAATTCAGTTGCCCAGTCTTCTCAGATCCAACACATCTGGCACGCTCCAAATTCATTGTACTCGTGACTCTTCGTGACCTTTAACGAGTACAATCCCACGAGTGCAGAAGTTGGTGACACTTAGTTAAAAAAGTGGTGCATTTGCACCTCAACCTCAACCTCAACCAAAGTGAGAAACCAGCAAGTAGTCTGAGTACTAATGTGCATTCATTTCTCAGTAAAACATTCAGTGCATATCATAATAGTATGACCGATACTTATTTCTGCTGGTTCATTCTCCAAATACTCTTAGGTTGTCAAACTTCCTGTTTGTGCACGTGTTCAGTGTGCAGCTGGTAAACAATGCTGCCACTGAATCGTTTTAATTCTAATGGCAATATGCTGTGTAGTAAACAAATACAAAATACTATGGCTTTCTTTAAAAATTTAATTATTTTTGTGTAATTTGTAAAAGTAATTTTGGTGTAAAAATAATACATTAATTACTAATATAAATAATAGAGACTAAAAGGCAGAAGAACAAGAAACGATGTAGACTACACTCGTAGTGGATAAACAAAGTAGAGAATTTTAAGATTTTTCACATTGATTCCAATGACATTGCATGATTGGATTGAGCTTTGAGCTTCACAGAAACTAGTACAAATCTGGTATATTAGACCACGATTTTAAACGCATACTATAGAGTTTAGACATTCATACAATTACCGATATTTCAAATTCTGGTGCATTCAGAAATTAAATGTGTTAAATTAATATTTTTCTCCTCCTTTTTATTTATTTATTTAATTTTTTCTTTTTATAATTTATTTAGTTTGAAACTGTCTAATTAATATCATATTATTTAATGTGACTTACTGTAGTAATTGAGCTTGTATAAATTAGTTATCATTTCGGTTCTGTAAATTTTATCAACTTATTAAACATAATGAAAGAAATAAAAATAAAATTGTTGCGCAGTAAACGTTTCTTCAAGACAAACAAAATTCTAATAATAATTTTTTGCTATCGGCTAATAAAGAAGCAAGGTTATTCATCCTGAGAATGTGTCATTTCTTTCCTACCAAGTGTAAGACTTAGACAAATTATTGTGATATCCACCTGAGAAACTAATCAAAAACAAAAACATCCGTCAGAGTTAAAGTCGTAGTAAACGCATATGTTTCCATTCCCTATCGTTACAAATAACAATAGCAAAAGGACCGAGTAATATAGTTTGATCGGTGATCTGACGTTGACCTCCATAATTTAAATTAAATCATAAAAAACAGTAATCAACGAAAGCTTTCATTCCAAGACGAGCAAAAGCAAAGCTCCGCTGCCAGAGTGTCGTGACCTTCCGTCTCTTTCTCTGACTTCTCCAAATGTCTTTAGAAGTCCGACTTTTCTCATGAAATTTATGAAAAATGCTCAAATTGATAGCTTCAGCTTAGGTTTCATAAAAGATGTGAATATGACTTCGACCAAATATCTACCGTAGAACGAAATAAGAAAATCAATCTCTAAAGCAGAAATTTAACTTGAATAGACAACAATGAAATTTAAGAAATTCCCAATTCATGTCATTTGAAAGGGCCACGCTGGACCTCAGCCATTAAATTGAAACACGTACTATTCGTACTAAGTAGCAAAGGTCACTTTGTTTACTTCGCAATTTATGTGTAAAACGTACTATATTGGTACCCTGCCAAAGGCAAATCATTTTAGTGGAAATAATACGAATGAATCCTTACAAAAAGGTTAAAAGAATAAAGAAAGGTACTTCATTACTAAGAAAAATTCCACTCGTTAAGTATTGATGTTGATTTATTAATTATTGGTACGGTATATAAAAAAGCAGACCATATCCTTTATTATGAAGTAATTCGTAGCCAGTGTCGCATTCACACTTGAAATACATGGACTTTATGTAAAACCTTTCAGTTTGCTTTTAAAATAAGAAAATGTCAATACTCTTCAATGTTTAAATTGGTTAGCGGTGTGACAGGAGCGTAACCTTATGACACAACCTCAGCAGGCGCAATGCCCGAGTTGCTAAATTGTCTCGCATGCGTAGCAAAACGCCCCCATCGATTTCTTTCTGTTCCTCTTAAACTTAAAGAAACGAATAAATTAAACCTTAACATTCTTAGCTGACTAATTAACTAATTTTATGATTTTTATTGCAATAATAATTATTAATGACCTGATGTCGCATGTCCATTCCCAACTTGAAACACACAAACCACATTTAAATACTCGAACAGATTAAAACCATTTAAAAATTGCAATATAATTCTATTCCAAATGCAATTGGTAAGATAAAATAAAATAATAAATTCCTATAATTATTGTGCGTTGCATGACAAACTTTTTCGCCTAATCACTTCTTCCGAAGTAATTTATTTGTAATTTTAACTACCCAAATACTTTTGTAATAATAATAAAAAATATACCTTACATGTATATGTCTTATTCTGAACGTGTAAGACAAAATTAATAAATGTGCTCAATTATCGATTAATTAATTATCAATTGTCAAAATTAATTATCGATTGTCATATTCCCCTGGCAATCATGGAATAATTAGTGTAAAAGGTACGCTGATTGCCATTTTCAATATTTCCAATTTAACTTTGCAGAATAAAAACTTATTAGGAAACACAAGAAACAACACGGTTGGAATGTTCAGTACGAGACGACATCACACAAAAAGGTCAGTTCACATCTTGCATAAATTTACTTTACGATAAGACAGAGAGACTGACACAAGACCAATTGCAATCTCGTATTGGTCGTCCCGAAGTATTAAGAAAACCTAAATTCTGTAATTTGCATTTATTGCTTATTTATTTGCCGAGAATTCAATTGTACTCACCTGCATTGTAACACATGACTCGAGTACAAATAACCAACCTAAGAGTCAATAATTAACATAAATACTTGTACGCCTAAATACTCTACATATTTCAATCAGATGTTAGACTCGGAATTGGTGGTATTAGGTGGAATATTTACGCAAACATTCAATGCATAAAAATTGAGTAGACAACGCTTGGAAATAAATCCAATAATATGGCAACCTTGATCAAATTCCCGTACTCTGCAACCAGTTTGCCGAAGTAGAGAATACAGAACCAAATAAAACATTCATAGATCGAATTTCAGAGTCAGTTTTCAATTGGGTTTACCTTGGCTCGATCTATGGAACTCAACTCGTAATCATTCCGTCTTTTCAGATTGGTCATTGAAGACAAGAATAAAATTTGTAACAAGTTTCTTTAGCTCGTAATGTTGAAAAATGTTAAAATACGAGTCTAAGAGACGACGCCATCGATTATCAAAACTTGACCGTGCGAAATTCAAATAGCACAGCGTATATCTGATCCAGAGATCTCGAAAAATTTCTCGCAAACCAAAAAAAGATCTCTGAACTTGTCGCGCTGGAAATTAAGTCATCTTCACACTACCATTTCATAAATACTTTTTTCATAAATTACCGTTACACCGTTGCAGTTTTTGCGCAAATAGTTGAAAGACTGACCCAATTTACAACCGGTGATGTTTTCTCCGTAGTCAAACCCTCTAATAAAATTCCCATGTTTACCTTTTACAGGCCGTTTTACTTCCGAGATAGTTCATATTTGTTATACTGTTTATCGTTCTGCTCTTTAATATTGTTGTGCTATGGTCACAATTAAACCAATAATAACAAACATAATAACGTTGGACTTTCAATAAACCAATGAATGGCTCTGCAACCAGAACGTTCATCAAAATCACCCGAAGTGTCCTGTATGACATTTATGGAGCAGTGTCACACTAGCAGCTGTAGTCCTCGTCATTTATAATAATTACAATATAAAAAATTTTGGAGTTTCATATGTGGCTACTTATATCAGAACTTCTTGTTAAACATATTCCCAGGTTGAAAACCACAAGCACAAAGCTTAAATCTTTTATCAGGGTGGTTTAAGATAATAGCAAGTAATAAAGTAAATCGTTGGTCATGAATAAAAAGGAACTTATTCGTATATTGTACTGGCAAATGTTTTGACTCGTCAACTTTTCTGGGGTTCCGTTTGTGTAATCGTCTGACTGCTACCTTCCAAAACTGAAAATGTTGAAAATTAATTGAAGTAGGATTGATATCATATGAATCCCAATATTGAACTTTAGTTTTTTTTTAATATCACACCATCACAGCTTAAGGAATAAATACTAACAGATTAAATGTTTTTGACGCACACACTGACAGAAAAGAAGCAAAGCTTACAATAAATTTTACCCTTTCTTATTTGCCAGTTTCAACTCATTTTGGAATTCGACTTTAACGAGATACAAAATGAAATTTTGCTTTACATTTTTAAATTTAAAAATTTACGTTTGAAATGTTGTTAGTCAGCTGGGAAGACGATGGAAGTCCTACTTACACCACGTCATCTGAAGCCCAATTCAATACGGAAGACCTTGATATTTTAACACAGGTAATCTTATAAGGTAAAGACTTGAGCCTCAAAAAGGCAAAATTTTCACTCACTTCGCATTCTCTTCTTTTTCCTGTAAGTCCATAATAAGACCTCCCAGACTAACTGAGCATACCTACCTAAATTTTTATTTTTCCTACAGACGTGGTTGTAATTTTTAGTATGAGACTTGATCGATTGAATTCGATCTTAATTTTAAACTGTCAAATCGTATTACTTTAATGTAGTTTTCCCATTTTCCGAACAAAAACATCAAACGTTTATCGCTGTGACAAGTAAACGTCTGCCTACCAGTCAGCCAAGGTGACGTTAATTTTTGGTCGTGCTCAAGGTAACTAGTTTTTTTATTTTTTAGTTGTAATGACGAACACGAGAAAAAAGGACCTTGACAATAACATCGTGCTTTGTAGGTCATGGTTTTTATGCATGTCAAATACCTACTATAAAAAAAACAATACTTCTGAAACAGTGACTAAAATTACTGATAACTATAACATTTACCGCCCTTCCTCTTTTTCAAAAAGTCCATGTCCTACCCTATGCCCAATTAAAATCAAATGATTGGAAAGATTTCCATAATAACATAAAAATACTTTGGACATAAGTTTGGCAATTTTAAATTAAAATTTGATTACCTCTTCTGTGTAGTTTGTGCTGTGAAATGTATTACACGCCGCAAATCTGCGAGACAGCCACAGCGTAATCCTTCTGTAATAGAATAGAAAGTAGAAGTCATAGCAAAGCATGAGCAGACATTACAAGAATTACATAATTACCGTCACGTTCGATTCCATTTGTGGTTTTAATAATTAATCAAAAAATTAGATTTGCTTGTGAGTTATTCATAACCGTTAAACTGTGTAGGGATTGGTAATTTTAATGCATATAATTTTTGTAGCTAATTGTATAGGTTTAGTAATAACAAAAAGTAATTTAAAGCAATTTATAATGTATATTTAGTAAATGGCGACTTTTTAATTAAAATTTATTTCTTATCGTTTTAATAGCCTTTAACAAATAATTCGTTCAAGTAAGATTCGTCTCTGTTAATGTATCTCTAAAGAATTAACTAAACTACGACTCTTTGTTCCATTCAATAATCTACTAATTTTACACCTATGAGAGTTAGCAAATAAACCACTGCAAACGCCTGACAAAAGAAAAATTTAATTTGGACCACATACAAACTGCCCGAAATGTTCAAATTGGCTGCACATCTGGCAATTTTCCCAGGTTCAAAATTTCCCATGGCAAAGTACAGTCCAATCTTCATAATTCACAAGAATATTGCATTTCTCAATTATTATCATTTGGAATATCCTTTTAAAAAATATGTCAAGCAAAATGATTATTTTGCAATTAGCATGGAAAAACAGAATCAAAAACAAAAACATATTTTACTTTGAATTGCACCACATATGAGAAAAAAATAAGAGAGAGAGAGAGAGTTTTCAAGTTTTCATACCAGAAAAAAATAACTAAAAATTTTAAGTATCTTCTACAAATGGCATTTTCTTTCATTCTTGTGGAATTCACATATACTGGCAGAGCCACAAAATCATCTCTTTTTGTTCAGCCTTAATGCTTTATTGTAAGCAAAAGACACCAAGTTCACTGAAATATTAGTTAAAATTAGTAAGTTATATAGTTGGGTGAATCACTTTGGACAGTTGTAATGTATAACTATGTTTGTTTTTTTTTCAATTCTGAATCATTGAATACATCAGCAGAATGCTGCTTCAATTTCTAATTTAGCTTTGACATATTTTAAACATTTCACCCTTGACAATGTTATCAATTTTCTTTCAATAGCCTCGAGACATCCTGAGTACAGGGCAGAGAAAAAAATAGTAAATTGTTTTTCCAGTATATTTGAACACAATGCATACATTAATCTCAAACAGAAATCACTCATGAACACAAATAGAAATGTACTCCAAGTAAAATAACTACCTAGAATCTTGTGTATTATCAGCCCCCTTAACTGGAATCACCCTACTCATATTTTAACAATGAATGTAAATTATCTCAATAGTCTTCCAATTGACAAAGATAACTGAAAGTTAATTTCATAGCAGTTCTATGGTGGATCCAAATGTGAGTACTATTTGTAATGTTACATTAAATGATAATTTTGTACAATCACTGTAGTCTCTTTATGTAATTTTACAATACAAAATTTTCATGTAAATAGCTATTTGGCAAACTGGACATCTCAAACTGATTTAATCATAAGAGTTCAATTGAAGATAAATCTAATTATGAAATATTTTTGAGAGCCAGAAGATGAAGTTCAAATTAACCATGTGCTCAACATAAGCTGGAAAAAAATTATCCAGTCTTAAACATTACTAGACTCTAAATCTCATATCGCAAACAGGTACGCGAAATATTACATCACTTCGTGAATATCAAATTTTAACAATTAATATTATTTTTAAAAGAAAAGTCAAATGTTTTCATCATTTAAAAAGAAGAGACATTTCTTTTCAATTATGAAAGTTAAAAATTGTGTTCATCATATGCTTTGTTCGGGATGTAAACATGCGTATGAATACTCTTAATTGCCAATATGGCTGCTGCTTCGATCTGAAAATTCGTCAAACTTATAGGGAAAAACGTTTCTTGTCGCGTTTGGGTTCCCCTCGTGACGAAAAAATAACAAATGTCACCGGAAAATGATCGATTTTAGTGGGAAACGAACGAACATCTTTGATGGTAAGAAATCTGTCGTAAAGGAATGTGATCACTCTATGAGAGTACTGAAAATTTCCTACACAATGCCCTAGGAGATCTGACCACTCAAAAAAAATTTCTATCTCATATATCTTGTACATTAGTCTGTCACATTGATATGTGTTATTTCCATTGACAATTACTGGACTTTATGTGAAACTGATATAATCAGAGATTATCACATCAAGCAATTGCTTTTCAACAATCAATAAAACCTGTTGAGACAATCGATGTTTCAACAAGAATATGCGTTTATTCACATCACACAACCTATTCCGAACGATCGAATTATCGTACATTTGCCCATGAATTTGCATCTCACTAATTAACTCGTCCATAATACGCGAGCACACTCCGTAATACTTCGATTATTTCCTATGTATTCCAGCTAGAAAGGACATCTAGTGAAAGTTAATTACGTATCAAACAGCAAATAGATGTACAATTTACGAAGTAAAAACACCACCTTCTTTCACTATTTTGACATCCTAATAGCCAACCAATCAAGCATACTCCGCACAACGAACGTAAGATATTGTCGTAATTAACCGGGACAGCTGAAATCCTAGGATTTTTTACTTTTCCATCCATATCTCTCTCTCTCTCTCTCTCTCTCCGCGACCACGACATCGGTATATGGAGCCTAAAGCAAAATGAACGAGGTGAACCAAACTGAAATGCATACCTTTTATTATCACATATTCATTTTAGATTAATTTTTGTAGATTTCAAACATAAACACCCGCACTCAAGAGCATAAATTGAATTTGATTTTGTTATTTTCACCACGGCATTCAATGATGCTACAAAACAACTTCTGAAAAGGTGGACAACTTCCGTATCACTACAAGTTGAATGGCCAACGCGCATGCTCCGATTTCCAGGGCGCCGCCTTCTAGGAGCCGAGCACAGAGGAAACTAGCGCCCTCTAACTTGGAATTCCCATTTTCCTTAATTCTCTATGACATAAACTTTTAATGAGCCAGAATTTTTGTGTTTTTTACTTCACTTTAAAATAGAAACTGAATATTCGTCTTGAACCCCGCTTGAGCGAAAAATAAATGTTGCAAAATGAATGTCGACAAACTCAGCACTTCATTGAGCTGTATCGGTTACATGGGAGTCACCCTCAGCCAAGAACAGTGGATCGTTCTGGAGAATTCCCTGACTATCCTGCAGGCGGATAATCACTTTAAAAATGTTTATTTGTGGGGGGTTATACTAGGACAAGAAGCGGATTATTACATTGCATATGGCTATGAGAAAGACGCACTGTTTGGACGTAAGTTTTTTTATAGGTAAGCAAAGTCGGGCCGTTAAAAATGTTCCGATCGCGTAATTTTGTAATATTGCTTTTCATGAAATTTTTCATGTACTCTTTTGCAGTATTTTTTGTATCGCACCATTTACAAAGCATCAACAATCTAACGCTAGGTTATTCTGTTGCTGTCTCATTTTTTTCCAAAACATTCAGATACTCAAATATAAAACTTTTGTAAATTATTCCAACAAAGAGTACCAAAGTAACATTGAGTACCAGATTATATAAGTTGGTGAAACACATAAAAAAAATAAATAATTTTACTACCACGAAGCAGTAGTGGGCCTCACCAACCTCGCTTAATTAAGCAAGAAAGAAAAATTTTCATTCGTTTCAGCAACAATTTAATGGACTGGGGCGTTCTACCGGAGGCAACTTTGGAGTCCAAAAAACTTACCGAAATTTGCTATCAGCGGTTTCAAGGCGACCCTGCCTTGGTCGTTGAAATCGTCGACGATGACCCTGGAATGTCTCCCGAAGAACTAAAAAAGAAACGAATGGATATCTGCATGGCTGGAGGCGACCCTGCCGACTTGATGGTAAATTCAAATTTTATCATCATTCATCTCAAAGTTCATATATAAAGTGGTTTTCTGCAAAATTCAGCAAGAAGCTCCAGTTCTCGTGTCTCAACTTAAAGAAGAAGACAGGCTCGCATCGACTGTTGAACAAATAAACAGTGAAGCTGTAGTTGTTCCTAGGGGAGTTCTTTTGAAGGAACCAGACGGTTATGTCGTCATAAATGGAGCATTTGAAGGTCAGTTCTTTCGAATTTGTTAAATTTTAGATAGACTTGAACCTCTGCCCCCTCTAAATCGTATCGCATCTAACTTGAGCTGGGTTTCATCTTACTAAACAACTAAAACGACCGACATTTGGGACGAATTACGACTGGGAAAAATAATAACAATTTTATTCGATTTTTGCAAAATTCTGAATTAAGTGAATTTAAAGTGATTAACGAAGATACGAGTTTTCAACATATCAAGCAAAAAAATTATTTTCCTATTTAGTACATTCAGCAAACCTAATACTTTTGTTCACATCAGCTCGCCTACCAATTTTCAAAATTTTATTTTATTTCGTCAACATCCTTTGAAATTGAATGTTTCCTCTCCTTTTTCTGGATAACTTCATACAAGTCATTAAGTTCGATACAGTGAAAGGTAGGGTAGGTGTGTACTCCTTTAAAGGTCCGTCAGCAATATTTGTTGCTAAATTAAAACTTAGGGCCCCCGGAGTTCAAGTATCTTGTACTTCTTAATGAATCTTTTGCCACATTATTAACTACTTAAATGGAATTATATAATTGGGATTTAGACATTTCTTACCGCTTGGAAAAATATCCGACTACCATTCTTACTTGACTTTGCTTCAATAAACGTAGTTTTATTCGTACATTAGTACACTCACCTATATTACCAGAGGAGAACTGTAGAGGTATTTGCCTAACAGTGAACGCAATAACCTTTCATTTTACAGGTTTGTCCCCAGATGATTGTGAAGATCTCAAGTCTTTCGTTCACTACAGGAAACCCATTCAAAAGTGGAACACAAATTTAATAGCAAGAAAGGATTACAATTATGCTTTGGATTTCCTAGATACGATTGACATGGACATACCCAAAGGTGAGTGGAATCGGTAGCCAGGTAAGATGAACACAAAACCAGAAACCTTTTCATACTGTGCGTTCGGATTTGTAGGGGTTGTCAATCTAATTTAAAAAATTATTTTTATTAGTTTTACACTTAACAAGACTAACACGTGATAGTATTTTTTTCATAGCTTAGCTGACATACTGCTGAGATCGAACATATTTCAGTGCATTATATGCATACAATATATTCCTTTCTACCGTATAAACATGTCTTTTATTCAGATGCGTTACCTTAATCTTAATCCCAAGCCATTTCACGATGTATTTCTTCTACAGAAAATACATTCCCATTTTATTGGGCCAAACATTCCAGTCATTTTATTTCTTGTATGAAACAACTATTGTGTATAGTAACCGACTCATTTTCAATTTGATTGAATTTCACTGAAGTTTTTCTTCATTCAATCGTAGTACGTACGTGTCACTCTGTTTTCTTTGACGATCTTACTAATCGGAAGCGTGGCCCCGCAGTAAAATCAACAAAACCGAAATAAAATATTCGTTTTAGAGGTGGAAGAATTAGATTGGAAATTTATGATCTGCAATACGCTGTTGTGGTAAGTGGAAGACAATCAAAAAGGAAATGTCAAACTGTAATAGCTCAAAAGTTATTCCGTGGGAACGCGAAGGGGCTGAAGAATACTTGGAAGGAATTTTAGGGCACGTAAAAGTTGTCGTGATTACCAAAAAATTTATTTGACCAACACATTGTGGTTTCCAAAACGTTGGTGTTGAGTTACTTTTTCTAATTGTTACTAAGACTATCTTGGTAAAATTGGCAGCTTTTACTTACTTCTCTCACTTCTCACTCATTCTCACTTCTGAATAACTACAATCGTTGGGTACCTCAAATGAATCATTACTGATTTTATTTATTTTATTTAACTTGCAGGATGTTGGACAGTGCAAGAACAGAAAGGAGGACGCCTGTTCACACTATCCAATATGTACTGGCCCGGTTTTGTGGCGTATCACTGGACCAACACCAACGACTGGGGGTATCTTTACTACGGAAACGGAAGAAAGGACTTGGACGTGCCTTTTATGCTTTTCTCCTGATTATCTTATGTGGTGGAAAAACATTATTTGAAAAAACATTGAAAAATATGTGGTTTTTGTAAAAATATGGAACAATATATAATATAATAATTAGATTGGCACTCACAGTCACACATCTGTTAAAAATCTAACTGTAGATTATGCGATGTGTATCAATCAATTCTTATGATATGAAAGTAAAAAAATGTGTTCCACCCTTATTATTATTACAAGGAGGAAGAATGGTACAATTAAAGAAACCTGGTAGTTCTCTGAATAAGAAGTTCACACTAAAAAAATCACAAAACTTGGTCCTGAACCAACAACATTTCATTTCTATTTTCTCTTGGCATTAAAGAAAAAGAATTTAAAAAACACACACTACCATCACCTATTTGCATTTGAAAATACTTTAAAAAGAAAATGCCTTAGTGACAGTAGTAAGGAACTTCAACCTTATGCTTCTTCCTGGCCTGCATTTGACTGAAGAATTCTCTGATATCTTCTTCTCTCACCACCTTCCGATTCTCAGCAAACTTCTGCAGGTAACCCATCAGTTCAGCCTTCATTTCATTATAACCTGAAAGACATATTAAAGGCATTTGCAAACATAACACAGTACTAAAAACATTAATTTAAGAAGTATTTATCTTGCACAAATGAAATGCAATGAAATTAATTTTATGTTATGTATTTTTAATAAATCTGACCATATCAAGTACGACAATGAGGATAGAAATAACGATAAGATTAATCTTACCTTCAATTGCCTCAACTTGCTTAACTCTATCCAGTGATGATAATGCCTTTAGTCCCTGTTCATATTGTGTTTCCTTTGCAATTTCTTTATTTTTGTTTTCATAAAACTGGACAGTATCACACTCACTAAGCAAAAATGTTATGTTTTCATTTTCATAAAGTTTCATACATTCATCACATTTGCATAAATATTTTCTCCATCCATCAGGCCAAAATGTTGACCCAACTCCATCCTCAATGGAACTGCTCTTCAAACAGCATTTAATGTTATTGGTTGACTCCTTATCTCCCTCCTGAGACTTAACACAGCCATTTCTTTTGTCATCAGTTACATTAATTACAGAATTTATGGACTCATCAAGTATCTCCTTGGAACATACTTTAACACAATAATTTGTATATTTCCACAGGAATGTGTGATTAGCCATACATTCATGACAAATGATTTCACCATAATCTGCAGGTATCTGTGATTCTGTTTTCAAATGCTGTGAAAAGTATGAAAATCAGTTGTTAAATAATTATACACATAGCACACCTTTAAATCTAAACCTTTCACATTTGTTAACAGTGTGCAATTTTTAGCAACAACACAAACTAAGCTTCTTAATTTTAAATTGAAATGAACTCTTGAGATAGAGATTTTAAATTGAAAACTAATAAATAATTTTCAATAAGTTATACCCTTCATTTTGTTCATCAACAATTGAAACTTTTATTTCCCCCAACTTTAATTTTCAGGCTCCTCAACTGTTTCATAACAACATTGGCCACCTATAATGAATCATGTGCTTTTGACATAACTATTAACTGTTATATAAGAAAACCTGGTAACATAATTGTTAAGAAATTATTTAAAATAATATTTTCAATCCAAGAAAGTTAGTTATGCAACATTACAAGGCCAAATAAGGTGCCATTTGTTAAAACTTACCCCTTTGTGGAACCAATCCTCACAAATGATACACTGAATCATTTCATCATCTGTTGTACACTCAGGATCAGGATATGGTCTCTTACAAGTGCAATAGAGTCCCTTGAAATTATGATTGTAGACATTTTTTTCATTCACTTCATCTTTCGCCTAAAGGTAGAGAGGCAAAATATAAATCTTCCCAAATGTTAAGTACTTACATTACTTCTGCAGTCAATACTTACTGGTTCCAAATTACATTTGGAGTTATTGAAACAAGAATTTCCACAGTCACATCTGAAATTTCTTTTTGTGTAGAGTTCAATTAGTTCATGCCCTTCATGACAACTGTAACTGCATGCCAGGCACATCCCTCCAGCCTTTCCAGTTTCAGGTGGATTGCAAGTTGCACAAGCATACAGGGGTTGCCTGTAAATGTATCCCTACGAGGAAATGCCTTCCATTACTACAATAACTTGTTATGTGTAGGAAACAAGATGAGAAAATGGGCAGATTTAGAATTTTACAATAGAACCTATCATTTTTCAAAGCACAAATATTCGTATCGATCTCCACATGACAGATCGTGTACCTTCGAGTAAGTGCACATTTTGTCATCTGCTCCCCCAAGAACAGCATTCGCATCTTCCTCCAATTCGTTTTCTTCCTGCAGTACGTCCACCATTGTGACGACCTGACCATCATCTTTATCATTATTGTCTTTTTCCTTGGTACTCTCGGAAGCGCTCATTTTACGCGCCAAAAACCACAACAATAACCTCAGAAAGGAAGGTTGAAGGAACGATTAGAAGAACTTCCGAATGACTGACCACGATGCAAAAAGCCAGAAATAGACCACCACAACAGAGGAAAGACTGCTTTCCAATTACAGAAATGAAATTACTACGAACTGAATATGAAATCAAAAAATCTCAAAAGTCGCGACACTCGAACAAACGCAGTCTTAATGAAAACTACTCACAGATGTTATAGAACAAGATGGCTGCGTGTGCCGTGAGCAGAGGTGGCGGTGACAACGAAAATTTTAAATTTGAAAATAGCATTTCATTTTCAAACATTTTCATT
The DNA here is from genome assembly GCA_037055365.1 of Polyplax serrata. Classification (NCBI taxonomy): domain Eukaryota; kingdom Metazoa; phylum Arthropoda; class Insecta; order Psocodea; family Polyplacidae; genus Polyplax; species Polyplax serrata. Next base: position 589,543 of record JAWJWE010000004.1, read on the forward strand.
TTTATTCAGTGTCAGTTAATTTTGAGTAAACGACATTCATTTCAGTGTTTTATTATTCACAATTTAGCTATACGTTACAGGTAGTAAAGGGAAACCCCTGTAAATGAAAAAGGCAAAAATTGTAAATTACCATTTATTTTATTTCATTCTCTTATTTACATTCATATGATTTTCCCTCATTATTCTGTCCTTCGTTCGATTTTAGTACGAGGAAAAAATTTGGTCCAAAAGAGAAAATTACAAAAATATAAAATAATAATAGTAATGCTAATGATTTGATTTTCTCGTAGATCGAATTTTTTCCTTCGGTAAAAATTTTATTTTTCACTTTCACACTTGAAAAGGTTACACTTATACTAGAAAATCATCAATTTTTTCCACGTTTGCTTCAATGCAATACTAATAATATTATAATTATTTACACAATTATCGCATAACAACAAGAGAAAAAAAACCATTCCGCGCGAGACAAAAATACCAGTTATGTTAACATAATAAATGTAGTAATAAGAAATGAACACGAAGAAACTCGCGTTGACGGATTGCCAGTTTGAAAAAGAAAATAATAACAATTAAAAATAATTGCTTTTTTCGTTCTTCGGCTGGAATTTTGGCGGTACCGACTCGGCACCTGCACTGTCACACACAGCAAAAAAATTTCAACAACAACAATGAAAAATGTTCCGTGTGCATCAGTTACATTCGCTCAGCATTATTCACAAAAATAATAATAAAATGAAAACGTCGTGACGACGATAGTTTTTTATTCATTAGTACAAATCATACGTAAGTAAATCTACAAAATTTTTAATAAAAAAATAAAAATAAAATTAATAATATATGAAAATCTTATTTCGAACGAATGAGATCACGATCAAAACGCTGGCAGATTATTTATTAATATTAAAAAAAGACTCGAATCAACAAATTAGAGCTGAAAAGTTATTTTTCTCGTGTATTGTACATTACTTTTTATTTATGTAAAGTTACACTCGATCACTGTATATCTATGTACATAGGCGAGCACGCAAAACGGACGTAAGCACACAAAACGCAAAAATAATGAAATGTGTGTTGACGTGCGTTTAAGTCTGTAGGTGACATGTCATAAAAGCCACACAGGTATCACATCAAAAATTTTTCAGTTTTAATTAAAATTACATAAAAAAAGAGAGAAAAATAACATGCCAATGTTATTAATTATTAAACTAAGTCTAATATGGACGGCAGGCCATCCTACCAAGTAGGAAAATTTGCAAATTAAAAATTCATTGCCTTTCATAGATATTTACTTCTTTGATGGGGAAAGAATCGCACATTAATCAAATTTAAATAGTTTTACAGAGAGGAATTTAGGTCGCACTATTGAAAACGTTACCGATTCCCACCTGGACAATTTAAAAGTCTCACTGAACTTTGGGAAATGTTTTTTTTGTCTTCGTAGCGAACTACTCGCACACCTTTGCACGCGGCACTGTTTTGTCAGTTGCGCAACAACACACAGAATAGTTTAATGTATACACCTATGATGCCTGATAAGCAATTCCTAGCATTTAATCCGGTTAATAAATCAGTCTTGTTACTTTCATGTTATATTTAGTTAATATTTTCGAAATCAATAAGAGAGTTTTTTACCATTTTTGTTACACAAAAATGAATGGATTTCTTAAAAAAGGAAAAGAAAATAAATACAACAGTAAATGTGTAACTAAGGATTCTGCCAGATTTGACCAGAGAAACTAAAAAAGTACAAACAAACTTTCCGGATATTCTGTGCCCATGGGAATGGCCTTTTTTATTTTTAATTTCGACGAGTCTGTAAGCTCCCCTTTTTCAGGCCAACCTTTTTTTGAAAAAGATTTAATAATTGAAACCTCTGACTTCCGACAGGAAAGCTGTAAAGAACGTGGATTGGCGATGATCGATTGCTTCACTAGGTGGACTGGACGGATAAAAACAACAGTGAAAACCTAAGAAAAACCTTACAGGTGAGTAAATGAAAAACCTTAAAACGAACCTTTTCCTCTGGGTCGGCATGGGAATTTAAAAAACAACCTTTCCAGCGGTTAAAGCGGTTAAAAAGAAAGCGAATTCTCACAGTCAGAGAAAATCTCTCAAATCCCAAGTTTTACGAGAATTTAATTTGAATCGACCCCATGTTTTTTGTCGCCGGAAACGGAAGGGTGAGAAAACGCACAGAAATGGCAGAATGAAATTTAGTCAGATTTTCCAAGTGGAAAACGACGGAAAAAGAACGCAACTTCGATTTCCTGTCGGTCGATTTTCTTCAACAAAAAACAAAATCTCTTGTGCTCAAAGGAAAAATTAACCTTAAAATAGTTGAATGGTGGATTAGCGGTTCAAGGAGCTTTTGGTTCAATTGATGACCAAAAGTAAGAATAAAACCTGGGAAATGAAGAAAACTTCATAGGAAAATAAGCGCCCTTCTCAAACCAGTAAGTCTGTCAGTTATATTCAAAATAAACGAGTTGTTTACGGGTTCGAGAACTAGTCAAATGAATACCTTGAAGCAGTCATAGGTGGTCTTTTTCGAACGGAAAAGTCCAGCGCGAATGAACCAGAAATTAAGTTTAAAATGTGTAAAATTTTTGTCTCATCAGAAATTTGGTGTGAAAAAATGGCGAGGAAAGATGTGACGTATCGCATGATAAGACGACGGCTGTCGCATGGCAGTCAGTCTCAGGTACAATTTAACATAAACGAATTCTTCTTCAGGTGTCTGATTTTTTTTTAAAATTGGGAGCCTTTTCCAGAATCAATAAGCTCGTTTTTTAAAAAATAAAATGACATGTGATCCATCGTAAATTCAATACCAAATTATGGTCCGACAATTAAAATTCTAACAAATTAATTTTAAATTTAAATAACTCACACGTTCTTTTCTTCCTCTCTCTCTCTTTTTATATACAAAATAATATTTGCGTACAAAAATGGCCGTTACAAATTAAGAATAATGCAAACGATAAATTCATCTTGTTATTCTTGCTTTATGAAGTCAAATTTCGGTCTGTCGACGTCGAAAAGTAACTTGTGTCGACAGATTTGAGAAGCTCATTACCGTACTATGGCAACTCGGAATGAAATATGAGTTGACATATACTATTACACTACACAAAACTTTTCATGGAAGAAACATCCAGCCCGGTGGACCCCAAGAACATGAGCTTGACAAGAAAAATTTTCATCTGCAGTGAAATCATCAGAGCTTCTGAAGATTTTCAGTAGTCTTTACGACAATTGATTTACTGTTGATTGAGTCGCACGAAGTGTTAATAAAACTCTACATCGAGTAGACTTTACCGAGAGACTGTTTTGTAGTCGTTCCTAAAAAAGAAAATCATTCGAGCGCAATAAAAATAAAAGTCGCGTTTGTTGTGTTAATAGTGAGAAGAGACGAAGAAGAAAGAAAAAGGAATGTTGAGGCAGGAGGCAGTAAAAAGATGAAGACGGCTAGGTAGGACATACATACAACTAAATGGATGGATAGGGGTGGAGGGAGAGACCAAAGTTGTGTGCACATTATCAGAAGAAAAGAACTCTGTCGGAAAATCTTTTAACGCGTAAAATTGTTCGGAAAGGAGGAAAATGCTCAAATTGAAATTTCTAAAGGTTCGTGGTAAAAACCTAAAGGCTCGGGCAAATAACAAAACCGAGAAGAAGAAAAACTAAGAAATTCAAAGCAATAATTTTATTTCTTTTCGGCCGAAATCATATTTTCTCTTCCTTTGGTCCTGGGTGGCCGGGGAGCCACAGCAACAGCGTGAAAAACTCTGATCGGGAGGTAAAAGAGACAATAAAATATTTGACGGTCTTTTTCGCCTTTGGTCTCGTTCCGGGACAGCAAAACAGCCTTTCCGACCTTTCACACCAGCAAATCCCGACAGTAAAGAATATTTTTTTTTCCTATCACTTGTCTCCTTCCTCTTCTCCATCTAAACAATGGCCATGGCCTGTTCCGTCTTTTACGACTTCAATTTTATTTATGCCTCGTTATAAACTGTTTTGCTCCTTCACTTAACTTTTCTTGCGTTTCCATTTCCTTCTATTTTCCTTTTTTTAATTAAATGATAGCAAAGCTTTGATGAAAGAAAATATGAGGCGAAAAACCTATTCCTCAAATAGAACCGTACTAAGTTTTCGTGCAAAAGCCTTCAAAAGCGGGTTGCCGTGACGGGTTGTGTGTCCGTGTGTGGGATGGGGACGGGGGAGTGCTTTGCAGAAAAGGACAGGCTGCCGTACAAAAAGGCACAAGAAAGCAAACAAATCCTGGGCAATTCCGTTCCGTCAGGCAGCTTGCTGGTCCCCGACTTGTTCTGATAATCTTTTTATGGAAGGCAAACAATTTCATCTGTATTTTATTATTTTCTTTTAAATAGGGTTGACGGATATAAAACAAAAAGTTTTTTCTCCTGCTTTCCTATTCGGATAATTTTCCAAATTGAACTACGTAAAAAATATAGATTTCGTCGATGGTTTAAGAAGATTTAAGTTTTCGAACTTGAAAAATAATAATAGAGAAATGAAAATGGATATGCCGCGACAATATAGAATGCACCGTGCGTTACAATTTTATGGTTTTCCTACTGTTCCAAGCTCCTGGCTGATATTCTGCAAATTTGGCGACACAGTCAGAAAGCATCGAACAGATAACCACTTTAAACGTCATTCGTCGGGGGCTCGGTATTTGGTTGACAGACAGAGTAAACAGACAATTCACTGAAAAAGTATGGAAACCTGAGGACGAGATGATGAATCCATTCATTTTAGGCACACAAAGTGTACATGTTGCGGACCCTGGAAATGGTCATTAAACTCAACTACTCGGAAACTAATAGGAAAAGAGGGAGTGCCTTCTTGGTGAGAAAGGGCGCAGCAGAGGTGGAAACGAAGTTCACACTTCAGGTGAGAAGAAAACAAGCACACAATTGTTCTAAAATGGTCCTTGAAAGGTCTTTTTAGGTTGCCAATGTGCAGAAATGAGAGGCGACATTTTTTGATCCGAAATTTGACTTCAACGACACTCCTTTGGCGACAAAGTCAAAAACCAAAATATACAAATTGATAAAACGTTTTTGTTATGATAATTTTTAAGCCACCAGGTTATTCCTCTACTTTGCTTCACCTACGTCATCTCTTCCCTTTGCATTTTACCCATTGGTGCCTCTGTGGTACCTTTTAGTGGCACACCTCGTGACTGAAACGTTTTCCTCTTCTATTTACGGGGCGATCTCCCATGCCATACAATTTACTTTCTTAACCTTCTTCTACGTTAAACTTCTTTCAAGTAAAAAATAAGAATACAAATAAACATTGCTATTGAGATTCCACGAAAAATGGCACAAAATTTGTTTCTAAACTCTTTTTAAAAAATGGTTTTTACAAAAGTCGAAGTCTGTTATTGTTCTGTTTCAGTTCACCTTAACTTTTTAAAGTTTTTCACAACTATAAAAACTTTTTGTCTTTCTTGGCGTTGCAATTAAATTCTTTGCAAATGAAAATTACACTGATCTTCTTCTTGCAACAGAAAATTTCCATATATATATGTAAAACTACATTTATATATATGTATAAAGATTTGTCCTCTATTCTTCGTCCTCGGTTGCTACATGTGTGAAGACTAGTTTGAAAGAAATGTTCTTTCTATCGTTCCCTATTTATATATTATTTAACTAATAACTCGCGAGCACTCGTTTATTGATATTCGAACTTTTTAACTCCGAAACGGCTTTTTTGCCCCCTTTCAAGTGGCATTAAGTCTTCGTCTCGGACATGTTCTCCTTGTTTCAGACAATTATCTCCCGTATTATTCGTCTATTTCGCGAATTAGGGGTAGAATAACCGCTTTCTAGATTCTCATCGAACGACAAGGACATGTGAGGGGGTTTCGGTTCCTCCATGTCCATGTTCTCCATGTAGGGGTCAGGTAATCCACTCACGTCCCTGTAGGGTGACTCTAAATGAGGAGTTAAGTGTTTTTTCTGCTTGTGCACGGGACCGTAAGGATCACTCACATAATCATTTCTACTTGGATTATTGCTTGCCCTGGACCCATACTCGTGGTCGGGGGTGTCGCTGGTCAGATGAGGATAGGCAGCGTAGTCGTCAACCGTTCCATAGCCGCCGTGGGTGAGAGGATCGTAGCCATAGTTGCCCTGCCGGTCCATGTGATGCTGGTCATTGCTTGCATTGTTTGTCGCAGCCATCTTCATTTGCCAGAGTGAGTCCTGGGAATTAACGGAGCCGCCGTTGTTGGAGTTGCTGTAGCTGTTCTCGTTGTAGCCCATGTTCACCCAGTCTCCACCATTATGTGGGATTTGAGGTCCGTTGTGATATCCGTAACCGTTCTGTTGAGCATAAACAGCATTTTTTGTGGCATCATCCATGGCAAGATCCATTGAATGTTCCAAAGCTTTATTTTCCAACCCGGTGGCCGAGTAGTAAGGCGGTGGTGGCTGTTGCACTATGCTGGGCCTAACATTCGTCTCCATTTCGTAGTCCTTACTGTGTTGCTTTTTGTTCTGGTTCTTCCTGCACCGGCAGAACATAATAAGCAGTCCAATAAACAAAATAGATATGACACAAATCACGACAATTACGATCAATGTAGATTTCGCAATTGTCGAAGCCTCCTTGATTATCGAAGGACCAATTTCGGCTTCAGTATATTCGCCGCAAACCTCTGGACTGACTTTCAGACACAATTTGACACGGACACGAGGAGTGAGAGTTTGCTGGGTGTTGGCCTCCAACAGCAAGCCATCGTCTTCGAGTGAGTCAGCTCCCAAACTCCTTCCGGACGCCCTGTAGTCGTGAGTTTTGGCTCGGGCTACCATTGAAAAAATGGTAGCTTCGGAGCGAGTAGGAGTCCCTCCAGAATATGCAATAGGAAGCGTTTCAAGGAACCTCCAGTCAGAGTCGTCGTCCCGGTTGGTTATTTCCACCTGACCCAGAAGCATCAGACATGTGGCATCCACACTAATGGACAGCGTGTGAGACTCGGGATCATATGTAACTCTCTGAGGGGCTGGAACTCTGTCCACCTTTGTTGATGCCGTTTCTTCATCTGAATAGTTCGAATTTCCTTTCGTGTTGTAAGCTTTCACCTGAAAAAGGCAAAGAATAGTCAGTGAGGCAAGTTTTACTAACAACAAAACTCTATTCATATCAGATAAATGTAATTTCAACGGTTTGTTTGTTTTCTGACAAGCGCCCTAATTCTACACTGAGCTCACCTTAAACCGATAGCTATGATGTTGTTCTAATGATGTAATGTTGCATGGATTGTAAGACTGACAGTCGAATTCCTGCCAACCATCTCCTCTGCCCCTGTTTACTTGGGTGTACGTCGGACTCGGTGCGAGACAATTGTTACTGTCTTCTTCACCGACCCTTCTGTACGCCACAAAATACTTTGTATTGTGAATTCCTCCGTCAAATCCAGGTGTCCAAGACAACGTTACAAAATTGTGACCCATCCTCATTGCCTTCAATTTACTAGGAAAATCCGGGGGCCCCTTGGGCTGAAGTCGAATTCCTGAAAAAAACGTAAAACAATTCAAATATCCGAACGTATAAAATACACGTACAAGCTGAGAAGTAAGTTATCTTCAGTCAATCATTAGAAACTCTGACTTTTTCTTTTCGTTGGCTTCAAGCAGTAAGAAACAAAAGCAAAGAGAGAGTAGGAGAAGAAGAAACATGTTTCTTCATTTTGTTTTTTTTTTTGCACAGAAGGTATAAAATGGAATTGATCTTTCTATGTTTGTTTATGAACCTTGATTTTTTCTCACTCAACTATACTGAAAATTATCATAGAAGTAAACATCTTCCTCCGATGTGACAGTGCTGGAAAATAAAAGAAATTGAAACTGCCAATGTTGAAGAAATCGACCAGAGAGGAAGGGTGGTCCTAGGAGAGACGGTTCACCGACGTGCTCTGTGGCGGCATAGTGTGAAGTTTCCCCACAAATATAATGCTTAGTTTAATTATAATTCAAATTGTTTATGTTTCCTCTTCAGATCCGTAAATTTTCACACGTTTTCTACCCCTTCCCATATTTGAAGACATTTTGTTTCTTCTTCGAATATCAGGTGTCTTTTCCGAATTCTGAAGAAGGGAGAAGTTTCCCGAATAAAGCGTACTTTGTGAAACCAAACTTACCATAAGGAAAAAAGTAGTAGACAAATAATAAATTCTTATAATTCTATTATTTTTCGACTTGTTGGTGCTCACCCGTCTTTCTTTTCAATTGTACAGGCTTCCTCGTGCCTAATCCATTCCATTTTGACCGTACTTCATTTATTTAATTGGAATTTTCCGTTCTTAATTAATTAAATAGTAAGTTTGGATGTACCTTTGTTGACTTACTGTCAACGTTAAAATGTCGGCCGAAACGTCGAAGCGAAAGAAAACAGTCTGACACAAGACAGAAAGTAAACACAACTTGAAAATCGTTTCTTTGGCTTGACGAACTTTTGGACATTCAAACGTTACGGGGCCCGTTCAAGACAAGACAATGTAGTAAGTCAATTCAAGTTTGATTATTTATGGAAACGATTATTATGCCATCAATTAAATTCATTTTATCATTTTGAAATGCACAGAAGCTTCACAAGACAGAGATAAATGACATTCCTTTCCTTCCTTTTTTCTGTGTAGGACGAAGAGAAAGTTTCCTCATGATGGTCACACATTGTCATTAAGGCAAAAACATCCACACTCGAAGGGATTGACTACAAAATGAATAAAAAGAAATTTAACTGCAACAGCAATGCAAATAGTTGATTTCCCCCTTGCTTTCCATACATCTTTGTTGAAAAAAAAAACTAATTACAAGAAGGAGCATTTTCCTATTAATTGAACGAGCGTCCCTCGGCACAATTGGAAGGGAAGGGGCTCCTGTTGGAGGCACTTGCAGGGCTCCTCATCATCAGTTCATATGGAATATTTTTTCCTTTTCCTTCTGAACTTACCGCTCTATTAAGAACGCTTTGCAATCCATGCAAATGCGTGGAAATAATTTTGTACCAAAGAAACTGCGAGACTTATAATCATTGCACTGCTTGGTAAACTTCTTTACTTTTAACAGTATGACAATAGTGTGAACAGTTTCTTTGTACTCAGTCAATAGTTGTTGTTTCATTGCATCTCATTCTCATTATCCGATTTTTTCTTGATTCTTCAAAGTCTTCTTCGAGGTGTCGAGATTTCTTCCCGCTTGCTTCGTAACATTGTTCTTTTTTTTGGGTTCTCAGACCGATTGCTACAGTTGTTTCAACGTTACGCCTTTTCCTTTATTATTATCATCTGACTTGGTGAGACACACTACACTTTTACACTACCCCAGTATGTATATCTCACACTTGTCTGTTTCAATGTTCACCGATTTTGTACCTCGATCATGAGAAAACTCTTTCTAAACTCGAGTATTCTTTGACATTAACTCATGCTATTTTTTCATTTGCCAATTTGGCAAACTTAAATTATATTTTTTTCTCTCTGTTGTGTTGAGAACAGCTGGGGAATGTTTCGCGGGAGATTATTGCTTTTCTGAAACGGATACAAATGTCGTCCTTCCTATAAAATTTCTATAAAAGGTGTAGTTTTTTCTTTGACAAAGAGCTTAGCGTTTGAGCTTGTATGAACGGCAAAAAAGTGGGCAGGAAAGGCAGGTATCGTCGACCACATCAAACAAAACTAATTAATAAGTACATTTTAATACTTATGCTCTGGTTTAAAAAAAATGGAAAATATATTCTGGCTTTTTTCCCTCGACACATTTCAGCGACAGCAGATTTTCCTTGCTGTCGACAAAGCAACTTCGATATTTATTATTATTATTAATTCTCTGCCTTCTTTAATTATTTTTCTTCTTTCCTTGGTCGTAATTTCATTTTCTGCATCCGCCTCGTTAATTTATGATTAGCCGAGGTGTTTGTCTACTTTCTCCTTTAGATAATTCATCATGTTTAATTTGATTTTAGTTTCAGTTTTTGCTTCTTCTCTAGACTCCATCAAAAAGAACAAATTTTCCCCTCAGAGGCCTTTGACTCACAGGAGACTTCCTTTCCAATGAAAGTAATCGCACAAAGGGGAAAAAGGAAAAAAGTTAGAATTTAAGTGAAGTAAAATACAAGTGTTTTGACCGTATCCTATTCTGATCTGACATCGTATAATATAGTAGGGCCGACGACATATGACTATAGTTTACTACATGCTAATATAATATCTATTAACCTCAGAAACATCTCACATTTTTCACCTTGACTTTTAATTTTTTTCCTTTAATTAAAAATAAAAAAATTGAGCGAGAAGGAACGGATAAATATATAAATAAGGGAAAGATCAGCAATCATTTTTAATTAGAAAAGGCAGAGATTCTCGTAAAAGTTTTATCTGAAATTGCTTTTTACGCGGAGCAATAAAATCGTTAAAGTCATTTCACCTCCCCAAAAAGTTTTTTCTCTTCGACTGCTGCAGTACATCTTTTGTTGTATTTTTTGTTCTTCCAAGAATCCACAAAGTATTTCTGCCTTCCTCGAAACAGAAAGCAGAGGAAGTCCGCCGGTCACAACAAAGCGTTTCTAAGGCAATGTAAATCAAAATTCTTAACGCATAACCCGAGACAAGACACCCTGATATTTCAGGTGTCAAAACAGAAAATAACACAATAATAACAAAACATACATTTTTCAATAGTCAAATTGTTTCGGTTAAAGATTTCCAAAATCCTACGCTTCCCTAGAAACGACAGGAGAATTCCAAGATTTATTCATTTATGGTGACATATAGATCGATCACGAAGACTAAACTGCACTAAAACAATTCAAAGGTGGGTTTTTTCTAGGAATAAGAAAATGACCTGAAACCTCTGACAAAATTCGTACAGGCGAAAACCCTGAAACTTCTATGTAGTCCTAATACCCGTTTTCTACTCTTTCCAAGTTCCTAAAAGTCAAGTAATCATGTGATCAAGTGGGCTTAAAACACTTCAATATTGAATCAACATGTCATTCTTTAAAAAAATTAAAAACACTTTTTATCATCCTGTTCAGTCACATTTTCAGGTTCGCCTCGTTTTAATAGGTTTATCAAATGCAAAATTAAAAATATGCAGAGGAAGGCGACTTATTTAATAAAGTAATATTCGTAATACAAACTTTTTTTTTTATAAAATATTCTTAACGTCCAACGTATATGATTTTCCATTTCCGAGAAATAATAAAATTCTACTTGATTTATAATGTAGGCGACTTAAACGTACTATATAATATAATGTACGCCTGTTACATTATGGTGTAATGCCATTATTTCCAAGAAGTTAATCCATTCGCGTTGCCAAAAAGAAGAAGAAGAAACCGGTCCGTTGTTAATGGACAAAGTTCTTCTTCCAGATTTTCAAAATCCTCAGGTCTGTTAAAGGTCTCAAGGTGCTTTTTTAATCGTTCTGCGGTCCTACTCACGTGCATTTTCCTTCATGAAAATCCGTCATTGGGAACGCATTAGCATTTATTAAAAATAGACCCGAAGATTTCAGTTATGTCAGAAAAGGCACACAGGTGAACTTCAACCTCTCAAAGTCAACCCCCCGATAGTGAGGGACGAGCTTTAGACATGTGGAAGGAAACTACAAGGAAACATCGACCCTGACGTCAACTGACACGACAACGTCAACAAGATAAAATAAAATAAATATTCAAATTTTTTCCTCATCGAGTTACGACTGACTATTTGTTGGTAGCAACAAGGAGAAGGTCAAAAAGATTCTTTCATTAGAGCAAAACACCCTTCCAGTCGTGTTTCCTGCCAAGCGGCAGCAAATCAAAACAATTTTGCAATTCTGCGTGGCCGACATGGAAATCAATCATCTTATGGAAAATCGTGATCATCTACGTGAATTTTGTAAGAAATGGTGTTCACCAAATTGAGAATCAATTATGCAAACAAAAAAATTAATGGCCCAAAAATTTGTAAAGGAAATGAAAGGCTTATATGATTTTAAACTGCTACCGAGGATAGTTCAAAAACAAATTATCCAAATTTTAGTAAACTCTGGATTACCGTCATAAATTGCTTCCCCGTAGAGTTAAATAAGCAGAAGGATTAGAACCCTCGAGGAATCCGTTAGGCGAAAAATTCCTTCATTCTAAAATAGTAATTGTCGGATTTTGGTATGATAAACCTTCAAATTTAATTGTGAATGGTAGTAAAATGGCCAACCCAAGACTAACGGTACAGAAGCTCTCAAGCATTAAGTTTGACTTGCCATCAGGATCAGAATGAGCCCCCTCACCTGAGAAATTAAACGGGATGAAAGAATCAACCATTTCAAAACGAAATAGACTGACTGTTAATGTTGGCCCGACGGTAAAGGAAAATTACACAAAAACAGTTTTCAACTTCATAAAAGGAATGTAAACAGATGATATTTTGAGTCAGTTTGGAGTTGAGAGGGATTTAAACCAGGTCAAGAAGATGAGAAGAAAATAGTACTAACTTTAATAAAACAATGAAAGTTCAGCCCTGAAGAGTCGGGCTGGCAATTTCCCCCGAAGTTGTCAGTTGTTCAGCACAAGAAGCTGAGTAAATGGAAATTCTTTGGCAGACAGATTTAGGTGGTCTATGTGATTCAGCAGTAAAACACGTAGAAAAGAAGAGTTGGCCAGTAAACAAAAAAAAAATGGTCGCATAATAAGTAAAGAACTTGCATGTAGCAGCCGAAGAACAAATATATTTCTAGAAGTTGTCCAAGAAATAATTTTAATTGAGTTGCATCCTTCACGGTATGGGTGTCATTTGAAGGATCTTCTTGAAAACTGAATGCTTACTTAACTTTAAACTCAAACACGCACAAGATCAATTATTTTTTTTTCACAATATAATTGTCTCGCATGTTGATCATTCACAGTTTCATTTCCTCCATATTAATATTAATCTTTAAAAATATAAAAGACGGGACCAAGAAGAACAGTCGGCCAAAGATGCATAGAAGACCTTCAAAGAGGAGGAGGAACAAGCAATTTGGAAGAATAAAAGGGTCTAGAAAATGAAACTTCCAACTGAACCTTTTAGAGCTTTTATGACTTCATTGAAAAAGAAGTTGGCTTTTACCGCAGAAGAAAAAGAAGAAAACTGACAGAAAAGTTTCAAGTAGAAAATTCATGAAGGTAGTTGGTCGATTGAACCCAAAACGGATTTTAATTAACCATTTTACCTGCATAAAAAAAAAATGTTGCTCCTACCTCTTTTCAAACTTCCCAGAGCGTTTGCTATCCTGCATGTGTACTCTCCGTAATCGTTCTCCTGAATGTTACTTATCCGAAGAATGCTGACATAGACGTCATTGTTCTCTGCAGATGTGCTTATGTCGTAATGACTGTCAATTCCTGAACTCGTCGTTAGCGGTGCACTGTTTCCAACAAGAGACCATTGGAACTCTGGTCGGGGGTAGGCCTGAACTCGACAGATGACTTCGGCTGTTTCGTGCAGGTCGTATGCCACTTTGTTGTACTGGTGAAGGACAATAGGTTCATCTGAGAAAAAAAAAACCTTATTTTATTTAAGAAGACTTGTTGGGTCAACTTGAAGATTGGTGTAAGATAACTTTTACTTACGTTCTATTCTCAAATGCATGCTGCTTTCTGCTCTTTTCACTTCATTCTCAAAGACACAAGAATAGACACCTCTGTCAGCAGCAAGAAGTTGGTTACCTTCGGGTCTTTCCTTTCCTAGATATTTCAGAGTGCTCTGCACGGTGTACACAGAGTTCCGTCCATCTGATTCATCGTTCAAAATGTCATAGTTGTCCTGATTGGGAAGGATTTCCTTGCCATCCTTCAGCCATTTAACGGACGGTTTTGGTTTTCCTTGAGCTCCACATCTAACAGAAAAGTCAGGGTCTCCTGCTTTTCTTGTCACGTGAGGTTGAAGTTTGACGACGACCCTGGGTGGCTGATGAACTTGAAGAATAACGGAGTGAGAAATCCCCTGGCCCATTTCATTTGTTGCCTGGCAGTGGTACCTGCCCTCGGAGCCCAGGTGAGCAGAGGGAATTGTGTATTTTGCACCGGTAGCCAACACAGTTTGGGGTGACGAGCTGGGGTTGGACAGGTCGAGGTCTCTCCACCAACGGTATTGCGGTGGCGGCCAACCGGGTGGATTAGCAGAGCACGTCAGTGTAACTCCAGTTCCTGCAAAGAAAAAAGTAATTCATAAAATATAAATTATAATTCTGTGCATAAAATTAAAAATGGTCAGGTTTGATGTATGTCTACCGGCCAGCAAGCTACAAGAAATAAATAAATATGAAAAAACCTATTCATTTCAACTACACATAGGTCTTTAAATCTGACTTTAAATATTGATGGATAAATTATTTAATGGTATTATTTCGGCTTAATGCAAAGCGTGGAAAGTGTAACACATGTGTCGTAGGCTAAAATTCGAATCTTTACTTCTGGTTTCTCGCCATACGACAGAACAAGTTAGTATTTCAATTTTAAAGCTCCTAATAATAATAAAATTCCAAAATGCATTCGAACAAATAGCATGTAAACACAACGCAGCCTATCTAACCGAGATCACCTGGGTGATATCCTACCTTCTGCAGCTATGGGCCTTTCTGGCGATATGTGGGCCAATCCTGGTTTATGACGAACCAGAAGCGTCATGGTGGCATTTCCAATTCTTTCTGTTCTTCTCTTAGGCGTACCATACGGGGTGAGAATATTCACAGCTCGACATATATAGGTTCCCGCGCTTTCTGCAGTTACCGAGGACAACCTCAGAACGTCTCCGGTTTGTCTTGAATCAGGATGTCCTTCTCTCAGCCACTCCACATGGTATGGGGGCGGATTAGACGTGACATTACACTTGACGGTTACCGTTTCACCTTCTTCTGCTTCCCTGTGCCTTGTCATACCGGGAGCAGTTTCTATGGTCACCTGAGGCGGAAACAGAACGTCCAAGAGAATTTCAGCTTCTCCTGTTTGTCCCAAACCATTATCGGCCGAGCACGTGTATTTTCCGGAGTCAACTGTTCCAACCCGGTGAATCGTGTGAGTCAGAGAGGTAGACACGAAGTGTTCATTTCTCATCCACCGGACGCTCGTCACCTTCGGTTTGGCGTCTACTTTGCACTCCAACGTGGCTGTTCCGTCCCGTTCGACTCTGAGAGGATTTTCAGGTCCAACTTCGACTCTGGGGAAATCTGCAACATAAATAAAAAAAACCAATTCGTCAATCAGATCTTACAAATAGATTTCAATTAGTTCGATAACCAGACATGAGGCCAACTAATGCAAGAGAGAAGATGAGTTCACGAGAAGGGAATTAACCAAATAACGCTTACATTTTAAATGACACATAAACATAGCCGAAATTTAGAACTTTCAAAATGTAAATAATTGAACCCCTATGGATACTTTACAAATCCCGAAATATAAGTTTTAAGTTTTTTTAGCGTCGATACTCAAAGCCGCCAAAACCGGGTAAACGGGTTTCTCTTCAACTCGATTCATCTACGTGTAACTTTCATATTTGTTCGTTCGTACTTTACATACAGTTAGGCGTCCTTAATCCTAGATGATTCAATTTTACTAGCTGATGATAGGTTCATGAGTAGTGCAGGTTTACATGTTTTTTTTTCATTTCGTATTTGATTATTAACAATAGAAATAAAAATGGTTACTTTCAAGTTTCGATAGTAAATCGAAGCCCTGAAAGTGTCCTAATGGTATTTAGAAGCATTGGGTCGTTTACAATATTATTAGCCTCCTTTATCCTGTTACTTCCACAACCAAGAAGTTCGCATGTCCAATTAAATTTTATTATCTTCACAAATGCAACCACAAAAACGACACAAATGGTAAAACAAGGGAAATTGGCAAAGGAAATAAGTTAAATCAAATAGTGAGATGAAAAATTTAATTACGAGGGATAAGGTACAAAACAAACGTTTTCCAAAAATTAGCAAATGGCACAAAAAAGTATTTAAATGTAAGGTGTAAGGTTGGGATGCAGAACCATTTTGGTCCTCCAAGGTCGGCAATTATGTAGACTGCATTAATGCGTTAATTCAGAACTTTTAAAATGTCTTGGCTCAAGACAGATTTTAGACGAATGGTAGCCATTTTAGGGGTAGAAGCGGTCAAAACCCCTTAATTGTTTGCTAAGTTTCTGGAAAAGTTTTACAAGGGATAGTGCAGACGATGGTATTCCTGTGGAGGTAAAACTCTGCCAACAAACGGATGTTAAAAATACGAAGTAAAAATAGTTAATGAAATTAATAAATCCGTGAATAATACAAAAAACATAAATGCAGACATGTTCAGACAAATTAGAGTTCCAAAAGATGCATCCCTTCTGTTTATGAATTTTCATCCCGCGTTGAGAGTGAATTTATTCTTTCCTCTCCGAGTTCAGAACACGGTGGCTTTCATTCAACCTAAGTCATTGCCTCTGCATGTGTGCCTCTTGTTTGTTTATCCTTGTCGGAAAGGATTCGTACAAAAACAAAACATTTCGCCTCTGTCTTTAAGATGAGGAGATAAAAAGAACAGGGAGATATGAAAACAAGAAGAAAAAAACCTGAGCGTGGTAGATGTGAGCAAAGAAATAGCTTGTCGTCGGATTTTGAAAAAAAAGGGAAGAAGAAACAAAATTTAATTTTTCGTCAACGAGATATTTTTAGTGCAAAAACAGTCCGCTTAAGTCTAAATTGCTTCGGCGAGAGGAGACAAGCAAAGGTGAAAGTCTGATGAGAAGGAACTAGCCGTAATTGTGAGGGATGAGACAGGGATGGAGTTGGAATGAAACAGACATTACACGGATACGAATAATGAACAAAGACTTCAATTTCTGGAGAAGTAGCCATAGAGAGAAAAGTCTTTCTTCTGCTACGTTAGACTTTCCCTTTGGGGTAACAACTCACTGTTACTCGTTAGTTTTCCTGCAAAAAAGCCAAACTTTTCCACTTCCATCTTTTCTTCCCGTGGAACTTCGTCAAATAGCCAGGGGGATGAGGAGGCAGCTTTCTTCTTGTTTCTCACTTCACGTAAAGTAGAACAAAACTGAGAACTGGACAAGTGTAACACCTTTATAAATAATAAAATCATAACTTTTTTGATCGTTTCCATTTCCGGAATAGAAAGGATAAAAAGTTAAGTTGGCACATTTGCAACTTCCGATGAGGTAGTTCCAAGGTGAATTCATTTTTGGGCTTTTTCAGGGGAGTCAAAAATTAAGAATCCATCAAGGAAAGTCACCGAACTGAACCTGGTCATTTATTAACGACGTAATAAATTCCTTTTTAATGTCCGGCCCCATCAATCGCTTCATTCTGTGGGGGTGGTGATTTTCTCCTTCGATCTATTACAGCTACCTAGCTAGCTAGCTAGCTAGCCACTGTCAAGGTACTCACACGGGTTCGAGCATTAATCATTGAAAACCGATAGTAAAGAGAGTAAAGGGAGTATAGGGAGTACAAATGATGGGGAAAGAAGAAAAATGGGAGAGTCTGTGAGAAAATCCCATTTACCCGATGTAATTTGAAATTTAAAAATGGCAATGCATAAAATTACACTCAGAAAGTTAATTTCCATCAAAACGTACTTTAATAGATTTACGTTTTAATAGAGTATGTGTATTAAATTGAATTTTCACGGGGATTTGATGCTGGCGTTTTGTCCTTTTTATTTATTCAAAAAAGGCTAATTACAGGAGTAAATTAATTGGCTTTTCTCACTTGCATTGCCGTGACCTGAGACATCAAATCAAACATTTTTGACTTTGATAGACAAGAGTTGAAATATTCACTAATTCAATCATGGGTTCTGCTTTGCGTACATAATATTAATAATATTCTTTCTAATGTTACAGAAACGGCACCTGAAAAGAATGACTTCTTCCCCTGAATTAAATTACAGGTTACAGGTACATAGACGGTTTGAGAAAGTTCTCAGAATGTAGTATTTGAAAACGGTTTAACCGGTTGAGTCTCTACAATTTTTCAAATTCCAACGTCTACAACTGAGTTTTCTTTCTTTCTGTTCCGATTATAAATAAACTACGGGTTGTTGTCAAACAGATGCAGGATACGTACAAAATTACATTAATGACTTATTGAATAAAAGAGGATAACAAAAAATTTTGAGAAATTTCATCTGCCTTTACATACTCTATTATTTCTTATTTAAATAAAATCCACCCTTTTCGGATTGTAACCTTTCATTTTCAATTCTGCACCAAACGGATTTGCAAGCTCACATGCTGAACAAGAGGTTAGGCACCGGTTCAGGGGTTGAAGTACCACCAAATAAGGGAAAAGGTCCTACATGACTTATTGTTTTTCAGTTCCCAATAATAAATATTTACTGAGTTTTGTTTAATGTTCCGTTAAAAGAAGGACATTTTGCACGTGGCATTCGATTCCACAGCAACCCCCAATGGGACTTTCTTCATCATAAACCGTTCATTTCCCCAAGAAAAAAATCCGTTAAGTGAACAAGGGTTGACGAGGACTTTTAGTGGGGTGATGGGGATGAATAACGAGGGATGGTAACTGAAATGAAGGAACGAACGAATTGAAATTCTCGGTCGTCCCCATTGTGTAAAACAGAGTCCATAAATAAACAAATCCTCTCGCCTTTCTCCAGTTTTCCTACAGCAATTAATTCACAGTAAACATTTGTTCTCGTTAATATCCGATAAAAGAAATTCGTAAAATGGGAAACCTTTCTTGGAGGGAAGAACTTCGTTTGGTGTCATCCAAACCACGCCTAGAGTGTTTCTCTCAAAATAACTGTTACAGGTGTAAATTAGACCGAGCGATAAGACCAAATGACTCCACCTTTTATGTGTGACGTTGATGACTCTGATGATTGCAAAGGTTCAACCAAAAACCTGCCACTAAAAGTGGACAAATCGGCCTGCTCCTTCCACTATTTTTCGCAAGGGGCAAAATCAATTTTCGTCGGAGTCCTTTCTCTAAGATTGGAAAAGACAATTAGACCTAAGTAACTAATTCAATCTATTTTAAATTCTTCCGACGAGCTAATTTCGAGATTGCGCTTTCTCTTCGATTTTACCGAAAAGTTTTCACCGTGGAAAATTTCGGAATTGGCTTGTGGGAAAAATGTCGGAAACTATTAAAACCGAATTCTGTTTAATACAAGAGACAAAAGGTGAGTATGCGTACGTGCGTACGTGCGTGCGTGCGTGCGTGCGTGCGCGTGTGTGTCTCGCTCATTCTGGGCAGACAAGAGTTGAGGGTGAGGATGTTGGTAAAGTTACATTTTGAGCCTTTTCCTTAAAAGACCCGTCCGAATTTCTCCTTTTTCCATCTAGAAAATGAGTAATGTGGCGGTCATTTCCAATTTGTTGGCAAACACCTCAATTTTCTTCTCCCAAAGCTCTACCTTCCTCGTCCTCAAAAATCATTCTCAGAGCAACTTTTCTTTTGCTCCCTTTTATATTTTCCCGACGGTTAATGCTTCTTAAGCAACTTCTGCTGTTTCAATTCAAACGATATGATATCTCGTTGTTTAACTTCTTGGTCTACATTAATTCGCACGTGTACCTTCATCATATATATATATATATATCATTCTCTTCCATGAAGTCAAGTGGCAGTTTCGATGATTCAAAAGATTTTGTACTTCTCTCCTTTTTGTCCGGTGATTCCTCCAGGAGAGGGAGGCTAAAGTTTTCATATCTTCACATCTACGTTGATTATGCAAACGCCATTTTTATTAATTAAAAAAGGTTCTAAACTCGCCTGGGCAATATCTTTGTATCCTGTTTCGGACGCCTTTCTCCTTCATTCCGAGAGCCGTTTAATACGCAAACACGCGCGCGTTTCCGCTGGAATGCCACTCATCTCCTTTGAGTTTTTCGACACATTGAGCGGAAAAAAGTTAGCGGGTTGACAAGAGGAAAAAAACCTTTGGTAGCGTGCTGCGGTTTCTTCATTTCAATTTGCCTTTTCTTTTTTGCATACGAACGTAAAACCTTTTTTTGCCATCCATTTGGTTTCAACCTCGTCCCAACGCCACACGGTCACCGTTGCCATGATTTTTTTTCCTTTCGTTTAACGGCTTTTTAGCTACCAAAATAAATAAGAGGCACGTAAAATAAAGCGAGGAAAAAGACCAAGAAAGAAAAATAAAACGATTAATAGAAATGTAAAGAAAGTCATAAAGGATGAATGGGGAGACATAAAAACTTAGGAAAAGATAAGCAGAGTATAGAAAGAAAGAAATGTGAATTTTATTTCTACTTTTATTTACTTCTTTCTTTCGTTTTTTCTATTAGTCTGCGCGTTCGTGTCGTAACTCAATTTTGGCTGGGTGTCTAACCGCCTTCTCCCACTTAGCAGTGCCACCCGGATTTAATGGCCATCAATTGAAATTTAAATCTGAAAAATTCCTCCACCTCGTTGACTTCTTTCACTTTCAACTTTAACTCAGTCTAAAATGCCAGGAAAGCGCACACTTCGATTGCCCTACAAATTACAATTCTGGCAAAACGAGAGTTACTGTACAACTTTTCTATTTACATTTATGAATCGTTGGACACTGATACACGAATCACATTAATTAATATACAAAACTATCAGTAGGACAAATTCCAAATTTTAATAGTTGACTTTGCATGCCAGGCTGACTTGTTTGAATTCTGTCCCTCAGAGTTGTGAAGAAGAATTGAGGAAGTGGTGGAACAGCTGAACCTATCTTTTGATGTATTAATATGTAAATTTATGAAAGATGGAGAGAGTGACTGCGGCAGAGGAAAGGGTTAAAATATATTAATATGTAGATGTTGGGAATGCGATAAAGAGAGCAAAAGCACCGCATTTTAATCTGCATATTTATCAATATTAAGTTATTTATTATCAATGCCAAAAATTTAATTTATTACAGTATATTTGAATTTATTCACGTTTCCAATATACGAAAGAAAGAGAGAGAGAGAGAGAGCAAGTAAAACGTCAACTCTAATTTAATGGCGAACGAGATGAGAAACACCACTGGTGTCTCTTGCCAGTCGAAACCTATTCGCATACCTGATTTATCATGACAATACATTTTTAGGTTTCTTGCTGGGAACTCCAGCGGTTCAATACAACATTAAAGGAAATGACAATAATTAATATATTTACTCCGATTTCAACCGTTAATGAAGTGCTTCTGGGTGGTGTCCATGTCCAGGGTGGCATACCGAGTAGTATTACATTTAATTCTGATTTGGGTGCTTCGTTTTGCAGCACATGCCTCGCGAGGGATAAGGAGGATAAGCAAGAAACCGCCCTAAAATGACTTACTAACCATTAATTCGCTGTACTCCAGTCACATACTGTTTATTTTTACCTGAAGTTACGATCACGTTGTCATGCATTTTAAACAAAATTTCCAAGTTTCCTTCTGACTTGCTCTGGTTGGGGTAACCGATTGCAAACAATTAAACATATTGACTGACCGAGAGGACGATATGCAGACAGTTGGCAGGCAGAGAAGGCAACTGAATTTTAGATGTTCATATTTAAATTGAGGATAAGAGGGAGTGCATGAATGTTTATTCAGGATACGTACGGGTCAACTGCGATCAGAAGAAAGGAAGGATCGAATGTGATTGTGAGCAACCTAGTAGAAAATGTCCGATTTGGAGAAGAAAAAAAAGTCTCACTCTCAGACAATTGTCTTTGTAAGAAAATATGAATTCTAATTCGAAAACGTTAAAATTTCACTTAAAATTCAATTGCACAATTATATACTACTAAAAAGTTATTACATTCTGTAACATTAGTTCATTCTATTCAGAGACTTCACCTGTTCTTCCATCAATGAGAGAATTCCTTTAGAGATAAAACAAAATTACGCTTTTCTAGTTACAAAACGGAGCACGGGGAAGACAAATGTGATCCGATTTGGTAGTTTGCCACACTTTGTTGGTTCATCCACAAAATGCCAATCGAAAACCAATTGGCCTCTGTCCGGTTTTTGTTGTACTTGAGGGAAACTTCTAAACGGGACTGACAGCAATTTAATTTCTTAAATGGACGTACACGTGGACGTGCCTTTCATCGAATTCTAATCCAATTATTTATTCTTAACTTGCAAAATTTTTCCAAGTTAGAACAGTTTGAGGTCCCCCTGTAATAGTTAAAGTGCTACTTACAATTGACGCTGAGTGTAACTGTTGCTTCCATTTTGGCATCGTCTGCCATTGCTCTGTTCCAGACAACGCATTTAAAGACGGCACCATCATCCTCCTTTGTTGGTGTCAGCTGCAGAACTGCCCTCGTCACGTCCTCCTTTCCATTTGCCTTTCTGACGATGGCATCCAATGGATGGCTACTTCCTTCCCTGTACCATTTTATGTAAGGCTCGGGACTTCCACCGACGGAGGAACAGGCCAATTCTAATTTCTTTCCTTCCGTCGTTGTGGGGTTCGGTCCTGGCGATATTTTGGGAGGTTCCGGTGGCGTCAAGACAGTCAGGCTGTAGGCTTGGGAGTGAAGTTCGCGTCCCGTCCCGGAGGCCTTGACTCTGCATTCAAACATGCCGTTGTCTCTTTCATAACTCGTATTAACTATTGTAAGGTCGTATCTTCCCTGTTCGGGACGGAAGTCAATTCTGTAGTTACTTTCCAATGGAGTGGACTGAATGGCCACATTATCGTGTTTATATTTGTTCGTTCGCAACCAAAAATAAGTCGGATTTTCGGTTGCGATTAGTTGTGGAAATCTGCACTCGAGTGATACGGTTTCTCCCTCTCTGGTGTCCTTTCCTTCTTCGGCTGAGATTGCTGTGACCCCTGAAAACAAAAAGAAACGATACAATGAACAAATTAAAATAATTAAAGAAACCAATAAAACTGGTTGAAATTCAATTAACTTTCAAAGGGGAAGAAACAGAGGTACCTCGTATTGTACTTCTCCTTTACAAGGTTCAGATTCAGAGTAAGATTTATGTACCAATCAAGGGAATTTCAATGGCAAAAACAAAATAACATCCTTCAGGGGAGGGAAGAGAAGTGGTCAAAACATCCAACCGAAGACACTTGTTCCACATCTATATTTCTTTAAGGTTTTGAAACGAAATGCACAAACTTTTTGTTCCATTAATAAAAACAGATAAAATCGCTTGACAAACGACAAACCAGAGAAAATTAGTTTTACACAGCCTCTAGTAAAATTCGACAAATAACTTTTTAATTAGAAATTAAAAGTAAAACACTGTAGCCTTTTCTAATCGTGAGGTTGGGGTGTCAGTGGTGTGCATGTGAGAGAGGGGGAGAAGGTTCGCTTTTGTCGGTGAGAGTACCTGAAAAAAGTACCCAGCAATAAACAGAACAAAGTCTAGGGACATCCTCACCAGTTTAATTGATAAATTCTTTTAGAGAGACCCTTTTTCGCGAATTCAAACAATGGCAAATTCGAATAATTTCCGTTGGAAAACAATACATTTAAAAATATTTATATTATAAATAGAGTCTGTGAATGAAGACAAAAGGACAATGAAGAAAACTCCTCGGTTAATAATTTCTAGATTTAAGCTAGTTTTCAAAGGACCGAATTTGTGGAATTTATAATAATCGGACCTATCACTATTATCATAACCATTTTATTACCATCGTCACTGGTTCAGACCGGAAGAGGACAAAACAAAACTTTGCATCCTTTCAAAGGGAAACATGGAAGGATTATGCTTTTTATAGTGTTATGTCGGTTAGAAAAACCATGACAGTATAATTAGTTTGAAGATAATGATGAGTAAAATTTCTGTGGCAACAGAAGCAGAAGTCGCAATGTTCCCCTTAATCGGCAGTTTTTAACTTGTAACCAATTCTTTCGACGTGCCACAAGACTACACGTCGATAAAAATTCACTGCAACCCAAGTAATTCCATTCTTGGAAAGGGAAGGAGCAAGCTCATTATCTGTGTATTAAAAGCAAAAACTTTTTACTTATAAGTTTCATAAAAAGTCACAAAGAGTTCTAACAAGTAAAAGAAACAATTTTAACGTTATTTTTTACGCTTCTGTACGGTTTTAAATCGAATTTAGCAATTTCGAATGCGACGAACAAGTCATAACGTCATTAATAATTTTATATACATATATTGTAAGAAGTATCGCCATTGGGAAGTAAGAGAGAGAAAGAGAGAGAGAGAGTAAAATTATTTCTTGTCATTTTGATTTTTTGAAGCTCTCAAAGGCATCATGAGTAATCATTAAATGAAATTTCCTAGTTGTAATCTGTTTATATTATTAACAGCCATCGTACTGGAGACAAAAATTTTTTTGAACGGGTCTTTTCAACGGCCCAAAAAATAACGGTGCATAATAATATTATTAATACATGGAAACGGTTATGGAATTATAACGTTAGATGAAGGATCCATGTGATGACAGTAAATGGCAAAAACAGAAATTCTTAGGTAGCATTCAAGTAACACAACTCGTAATGGCCTCCCTGCTTGTTTCATTCGATTATTCTTCACGATTTTTACAATCTGCCCTGCAGCGTTCACGATTTGTTCGGATCGTGGCAGAAGCTACCTGAAAAACACGGCCGTACGTTCGCCTGCTGCAATTTTGGATGACAAACATATATATTATACTTTATTATGTTACCGGCTTGGCAACTTCATCGGAAACGAAAAGAAATAATTGCAAAAAAATTTCGTTCGTTTAATGTTTTCAGAGGAATAATAACTTAGAAAAGACAACGACTAGTTGGAGGGCAGTAATTAAAAATATTTAGGCAATGGGAATGTAACAACCTAATAAGAATCTAATGATGATAACCTCTTAACGGTCTCTCAGAACAAAGACCGAACTGATGCGAACGCCTGCTGCGGATATGTCCGTTTTATCATCTCGCCTTTGGTTTGTTAAATTCAGATACTTTGAATCTGCGTGTGTTTGTCATTTTAAATGATTGGTACAGGGATCAACAGATTTCCGTTGTGATTTCTTAAATGCTGACTGATAAAAAATAAAAAGGTCAAATGGCAATGCATTTTGAATGCACAGGAATAAATCAAAGGTTTCAGTCTGGTCAAAATGTGGGCCGCATTCGATTTCCATTGTGGTGTTCCCTACGCAGTGGAAAACGTAATTTGACGTGGAGTAACCAAATAAATCGTATTTTTTTCTTCGTTCCTCATTTTCCATTCTTCGTTAATCAGTTTTGCCGTGCGTGGCCGAGTGTAAATTCGTTGCTTTCCGTGGATCGAAAATAAAAATCCACCTGCATTCAGAGGCATCGGCCTAGGACCGCAGAAATACGCGTTCCGTTTGAAAGCACTCAAACGGTTATTTACTCCAATCTATAGTGTTTCCATTCATCACAACAGGGCTGTATTTGCTATAAATATAAGAATGGGGAAACCTCGTGACATGACGTATTTTCCTTGGATTACATCGGCTGCGGTGTAAAACACAACCAAATTTTCTATCTATTTCATCGATTTCTTTAATTAATATAAATTACTTATAAACGCGCCCGAGAAATTTTAAATTGACAGATTCATCTGCGTTTCGTGTGATAAGTACAATTTCTAATGGTACAATTGTAATGTTATTTAATTGCTTACATTGCGTAGACAGATGAGCAATAGTTTCTGTGAAGAAATGAATATTTATGCAGTTCAAGATATGAATAAAAAATATTTAAGAAACAAACAGAATATGAGAGGAAGAAAGGTGTGACTGAAACAAAACGTCATACGTAATAAGCCACAGTAAACCAGGTGTACATGTAAGTCAGTCAGCCAAGTAGTAGTATACATGTAAGAAACTTCGTAATCACTTCCAAATTTAGTTAAAAATGAAAAAGCAACTGTGGCTTTGATTCTGCGGAATCCATGGTGGAAGCGTCACATTCCACCCACAATTTGCGTGTGCTCATATTCAAGTAAGGAGATGACCTCACGCGATTTGAGGACCAGGTTCATCAGGTTGGCGACGAAGATTCCACAAATTGGCCACGCTTTCGCACTCATCGTCCGACAAGTGACCGAAGAGGCCATATGTAACAGGACACCGACCGGTTGGGCCACCACAACAAAATTGTTCAATCTGAAACCATCACTTTTTGGTCGTCTTATGAGGAAGACATGTATGAGCCATAAGGAAAATATTCTTATTCCAACTACCACCTAAAAATTAGTGGTGTTGTGAATTACTGAATTGAATGATTATTTCCATCGATTTATTCAGAATTTAACGAGCGTCTATGGAAAACACAGTACAATTAGTCTAATAAATATTAATTATGTATTCAAACAATTCGATGCTGACAAAGCCAAAGTACAGAAAAAGAGATCTCTGCCCAATTCGCACAATTTTTATTATAATGTAATTTCATCTCCGGGTACCCCGCTTGTCATTTGCATTTCTTTGAGGTTTAAGGGCAGTTTTCAATTAGGTCGAAATTCACGAAGAAGTAGGCCTCGTAAAACAGGAAATCAGAAACCGGAGACAGGAAGTATTTCCAAGGATTTTCATTTTCCCACTGCTAGTATTCTACCTTTAATTTCGTAGTTCTCCATATAACGCAAGCAGAGTGAGGTGACACGCAAACGCGTCACTGATGATTTAACATAATTTCTTATGGCCGAATCAAATAAGGAATTAAATTTTCGTAGAAAGCCAAATTGATTGCGGACGAGTCTTTTTTAATTTAACATTCCATTGAATAATTTCTATTAATTCTGGCTATGGGTAGGAATTCTAATATGCTTGCGTTTGTGACCTTCTGAAGCATTCAGGTAACCTCCGCAAAACCTCTTCGAACAGAGTCATCCGTTCTATATATTCTTAAAATTTCTACCACTTTTCTCCACGGCTATTGTGCCTTCTCTACTAAATACCCGTTCGAGTATCCAAGTACTTCGACTGAAACTAATTTTCAAGCAAGTGATCCCGTTCCCTGAGAGGCAATTCAATTCAATACTTCAATTCTTTATTTAACATATGCCTCAATTTTACCCAATTTTGTACATTCTCATTTTTTTGTCAACAGTTTTAGGAACAAATATTTTTTTGTGTTCGTGCACAGCCCACCTGCACTAGAAACTTGTTTGAACTATTTTGAACACGCAACCTGTTAAACCTTTCCTTAATCATGCTCTTTCGATCGCCATTTCGCGAGTAATTCAACAATAACCAATAATAATTTTTGTTTTCTGACGCAGCCTCACCCGAATAACAGTAAATTTCGTCCCTCCAGAAAGCCTCCCTAAAAACTACCCTTGCCATGGGGGCAGGGCCAGTTTGGACCATCAGAAAGGGATGCTGCCACCCTGTCGAGTATCGATACAAAATGTGCCGTACTGCCCCAAATTCTTTGTGTTCTTTTTTTTGTTAGACCACTTTCTCTTTCTTCCTCTTACACTTTTCTACGTTTTTTTTCTTTTAGTAGAAGAAAAACCGATCGACATAAAATTTAAACTTTCTCATAAATTGCTAAGCGTTTTTAGGGAGTTCGTTTGGATCAAACAAGGTTGAGAAGCGGAAGGTTCGAAAGAAGTAGACTGAGCGAAGAATGTAAGAAAAATTATGAAATATTTTATAGTTCGTTTATTTAAACTTTGAACTTTTCGATGGCGGTAACCGAGGGGAAAGAATTTTTCCACGACGGTAAAACATCCTAAATGATTTAAGGCCGTAAATCAGAATCAAGAGTTTGACGGTAGGATGGAGAACTTAAAAGTTCTTGAACCCATTGGTCTTCTACAGAAGACCTTTTTCCATACTCAACTATATTAGATACGAGCTTCGAGTTATCAACTACACCTTCTCACGATATCTTCTGACACAATTCATCTAATCTGTGTCTTTTTCTAGCCTTCAGGAAAGTTAACTTATCATCATGAGCTGTGGGCTTAAAGAAAGGCATGGCAAGTTTTTGGTCCGCATGTTAGAGCCACGAAGTCAATCAGGTGTCTCAATGGAAAAAAAAACAAAAAAACATGACTCTTAGTTTCCTTAGGTAGGATTGTCATAATCCAGATCTGAAAAAGAGTACTACTCCTCACGGGTTATAAAAAGGTAACTATCGAACTTTCTTAATGGAAATTTGGCAATAATGCCAGATATCTGCGAGGGCTCAACAAGCCTTCCTCGAGAGGCTCTATTCCTTTCAATTGAACGCCCAAAAGGAACCTTTTCGCAGCAGATCACCGAAGAATGTCTTATTGTAGTTGTATGTAAGCCTACTCTCCCTTAAAGTCACGTAGCTTAAACTGAAATTTTAAGGCAATTTATGAGATGAGTTGTTTAGACCTGGCAGCAGTGATCTATCAAAACCGTAGGAGAGTAGGACCAGCAAGACCCAGCAACTTTCATACATAAATCGAAGATGTCTCTCCTCTCCCCCTGCCCCTAAAAAAAATTTGGACCACACAAGCAATCACTCTGATTTTCTCCAAACCATAAAAAATTATAATTACAAATTACTTTTCACGTTTTCAATGGGTTTCTGCCGGGATTTTATTAAAATGGATAAGTTCAGGTCGATGCCAGTGACCTTCCAGAGGATCTTCTGTACGAAGGAAAACGTATGCTTGGTGGTAAGGCGTGTCAGTGCCATTCTAAGGTGTAGCTAGCCTGACACCCCCTTGTCTTTACAAAAATTACTGAAACAACAGAGAGGAGAACCTCCGTTCTTTTCTGTGCCTTACAACGGTTAAACATTTTAACTAATTAAACACTTCAGCAACTTAATTATTAACCTTTGTTGGAGTACGGGGTGTTACGCCGTTAAAATAAAATCTCACTTCACAAATTTAATTCTTGGAGTAGTTGCCTACTCTTTGCCGTTGCCCAACTCTTCTGTTGTGCCCATTGCAAGAGTGATTTCCATGTGCAGAGGTCGAAAGAATGGTTGTGGTTAGTGGAAGACAATGTTTTCTGATACTTCCCTATTCGTATAACACATAAGATGTTTAGCTCGGGTTCCTAGGGTTTGAACATTGTTATTCGTATGACCTCAAAATCCCCAGAGCCACTCTACTGCGAAAAACATTTAGTTGTTAACTTTGTGTTGGACACGAATTTCACAATGTGTGACAACCAATTCTTCTACTTTGCGTCAGAGCGTAATAAAGTGGAGGAAGTAAGATGGAAAAAAAGAATTTTAGATGTTTTCAATTGACTTCAATTTCTTGTCATCTTTGTCACCTGCAACACACACTCAAACTCGTCCCATCCCATCGCAATCAAAATGTCCGACTCGTTTAAACCAAGTTAAATAAAATAATACTTTATGTCAGTTGAGGACCACCTACTTGTCGAACTCATGGAGAGTGGCTCTTAGGAGACGCAGATAGCCATCGTAGACTTTAGACTTTAGTTAATACATTTTGCAATATGACACATGAATAAGTTTTTTTCGTAATGGCCACTCATCGGCGGAAAATAATTCGCCAAAATTTGAAATTTATGAAAATAAAACTGAGGTTGCACCACATCAAACTGTTGTATAATTTGACTTTTCCTGTTTTACATTAAGAGTAAGCAGAACAGAGAAGTAATAAAATCAAATTCGAATAATTCCGCACTATTCGCATTATTGGAAATCAAGTGTATGAAAATGGGCCTTTGAAATCAAGAAGAATCAATGACATACCAAGCATCTCCCTCTGCGGTTTGTCCAAATTTTTAACTGGGAAATATTTCTATGTACTCACAGGAATTAGTGTTTAACCACTCCAATCTATTTTCTAGTTAATAGGCCTGTCATTCCGAAGAGACGTGTAAATAAGTTCAAGTTTTTTTTAAATATTTTGTATTAACTGAACTGAAAATTCTGATGGTCAAAACAAACTTTACTCGTTTAGCAAAAAAGCTCAGATACTTAAGTTTTAAACGTTTAACTTGCGGACTACACAAGCTTCACTATCTTAAAATAAAATTAATGTAACGAAACCAATTTAAACAGAGCATGTAGTCTTTGTATAAGTATATTTGTAATATGAAAGAAAACTTTATGGGAATTTGTTCTGTAATTACTTTTGGTTGTACGCCGCGACGAATATGAAAAAAAAAGTAAGGAAAAAAAGTTTTATTTACAATATTGACCAAAAACTGACTTTTACTAAGTGTAACATCATATATTCTAACCTAAGGCATTACCTTCTTTTTAAAAACGAATTTGTGTGCCTTGTTACGAGAAGTAAAAACAGCCCTTAATGGTATGTAGATGGTTTTCTTTAAACTGGAATTGGCAATAAGAAAAGTTAATATTTTAAGAGAATCCGGCAACACATCCCGTCTTAATGCGACAGACACTTTTGTGGAATTTTATGATTTGCCAAACAAATATTAAATATTATTTACACTTTCAATTTGAGGCATTGCTGCACACTCATTTCACTTGCATATCGCTTCTGTCACACAATGTTAAAGATGTAATTTTAGTCAAGTGCATCATGTAATTGTAGTCATTTGTTGATTACGTGACTTTGTATACAGTGAACACAAGGGACGACACAAGAGAAGCCGAGGTTAGAGACCGAGACAAGAAGTAGAAATTGAAAATGAAATGGTTATGTCAGCCAGAAGATCGACCATCAAAAAGGAAGCAATAAAAAATAAGGCAAACAATCCAAGATGGAATAGGAAAAATTGATTAAATTTTCGAGGATCTTGGAAAATTAGAAACGTCGTAAAAAACGGAGCAAAAGGGATGTTTTCTATCCGATTATTCGCTTTTCTACGGTTTGCTTGCTCGTAAAAGCGGGCAAAAATTTCAAACCCTTTTGGAGGAGTCTAAGAAGGAAACAGGAAAGAATCTACAACTCGACGGAATTAAACAAGGCAAAATTTTTGTTCCAATAGAAACATGGGCAACATGTGTAATGTTTAATTGGAAATCAAAGAAACTGGACAATGCGCATGTGAAAGAACACCAGTCCAAACAGTACCATTGAACACCCTGAGTACTTACTTGACACCCCTTCAGTTGCAGTCTATCAAAACCTGAGGTTCCTTTGTCATCCAAAGGGAAAGAACAGACCATAAAAGTTAAGAACATTACTTCGTCCAAAGGAGGTCCCCGTAGAAAATTTACAGTTTGAGGAGAAATAAAGTCAACCCTGATAAAAGTGACATTCGTCCTGCCAAGTGGCACAGGACGGTCCCAACACTCCAAGTGTTTTTTTCCAACGTAAAAATTTTATTGGAAATCACACTATTTAACTGCCAACCCCGAAGGCGTTGGCACATCGTGAAACCCTTAAAGTAAACTTCTTTTTTGGATGTTAATGTTTCTTTCGCCAACTTTTCACATCTCCAATATTTTGGCTTTAATTAACTTCCAAAACGGATAGGCTTAATTTTTACAAAAATCAGCCTTTACGGTGTAAACTACCCTTTTTCAGACCAAATTTTTTCTATCTTTCCCGAGTTAGTAGGAGTTGAGCTGAAATTCTTGCGCTTTACAAGGTTTAATATCTAGTTAGAAAACGAATAAGACTACCTTTTGAAAATGGGAAAGTAGCACAGAGTACGTTGTTTAACAATCAATGACATTGATAGATATTTACAAAACAAATCTTCTTGCAGATGAAAAATTAATGAATTAATGAAGAAAATAACTGTTGACACCGATGTATTATTACAACTGCATTTATTAATTTAGTAGAAGATGAGAGTTAGCCGTAAGAATAAAAACGAATATGCCACTTTTCGGGGGATGGGAGAGACAGAGGTTTGAACTAAAAGCCACTTATATTTAATTTTCTGTGAAAGCCAAAAACTGACCAGTTCTACGGTGGCAGAAGAGGCTTAAAACATCTCAAAACCCTTTTCTTCTCCGAAATGTTCATCCCTTAATTATTTATTCCGCATTGGGCACATCAAGCAACCTTTCGCTCAACACGCCTTTTCTTAGGTTCAATTTACTCAGAAGGCGACCCTAGTCCTTTCTACTAATTTAATTAATCCATTTCGTTTAAAAATTACCTGATCTAAAGTTTCAGAGGAAATGAGAGGGAGAGAGAGAGAGAGAGAGAGAAAGAGAGGGAGACAACGTTTTTTGATCTCAACAACACGCAAAAGGTGAACGGATAGTAGGTAAAGAACGGTCGAATAGTGAGATTACTATTGACAGAGCACCAATAATAATAATAATAATAATATGTGTTCAAATTAAAGAAAAAAATTAAGGAAAATGAAGAAGCCAATTACGAAAATTCACACATACAAACACAGGTGGTTAATAACACGACACACCCCTAAGAAATTGTTATTAGACCAAAAGGTCAAGTGTTGAACCTTTTAAGTTGTTGAAACAGGCGTGAAATTGTTTGCACGTAGACATAATCGCCGCCATCGCACATTACCGATTACAAACAATTTCATACGTAAAAACATATACAATAAGCGATCGGTGGGGTGCAGCCATTAGAAACGGCAATCACCATGGTATACAATATAGGTAGACAACTACCTGAGAGAGCGATAGAGTCAGACCAATGCAGTTGACAGAACTCCATTCTTGCGAAATATAAATAAATATATTCCTCACATTAGTACATACTGACCCTACAGTTTCTGATTCGGAGTCAGTAAAACAAATATTAAGAGAATCTTAAAAGCTACTAAGAGGAGACAATGATGTTGGGGAAATCGGAGATCATCAGCAACAGGTTTGTAACAACAGCAAAACCAAATTTCAAAGGGCTGAAAGTCCTCTGGGCTGAATTTCCATGACAAGAAGCCTACCGTTTTTTGGGGACAAGTCCCTCCGCATTTTATCTGCCGTTCGATGTTTGCCAATTGTAAACATTAAGTTTTTTAGCTTACACTGAACGATATAAATTCCTAAAAAAAATTACGATACGTACCATGTACAATTGAAATTCCAACCAAACAATCAAAAAACCAAAACGTAAAGCCGGTAAGAGAGAGAGAGAGAGAGAGAGAGAGAGAGAAACAAAGGAGCTGATTCTACGCGGCATTAACGTCGTAAAATGTGGCAACGTCGCAAACGTCTAGAAGCCGTTAACGGTGAAACCTTAAAAGGTAATATTCATACCTATTTAACTTGAGTAGAAACCCGTCAACCCGAACGAAAGAAACAAGGTTAATTAACTACATTATAAATCGTTATCCCTCAGGTACAGGCGAACCATCCGGTTTCCCGGGCAGCCGACGCTTAGACCGTGGAGAGACCCATTTGTAACTCATACGCGGGGCCAGGTACGATGACGAAGTAGACGACGGTTACTTGAGTTTATCTCCTCGTGTAAGGTAAATAGGTGTTTGGCAATTGGGAAAGAGTCGGGCAAAGACTTGGTACCAGAGTTTGATAAGCGTGGGGGAGGGCATTCAATTTATGGTCAACTTTCAGGTTTTGTACCTTCTAAAAAGAGTTCTAAGGTGATGGCCTCCAAGGCAGGAGGTTCA
The DNA here is from genome assembly GCA_037055365.1 of Polyplax serrata. Lineage (NCBI taxonomy): Eukaryota > Metazoa > Arthropoda > Insecta > Psocodea > Polyplacidae > Polyplax > Polyplax serrata. Next base: position 622,982 of record JAWJWE010000004.1, read on the forward strand.
ATTTCAGAGGTCAGCCGCTAGGAGGTGTCAGCCGAGTTTGTCGCCTCCAGCCACAGGTTTCTTAGGAAAAATCTTTGGCCGCCATATTGGGGTCAGAGAACCTTAAAACGCTTTTTTATTTGCCAGGTTTTCTTGGTTTTATTGGGTCCATCGTTTGTTTTTTCGTTATTTACTCTTACACATCCTCTCCATTCTGCCAATTTAAATCTTTCGAGCAGAACCTCAGTCCATTTTTGTTTCCGGTTCATTTAGATTTAGGTTTAATTTTACCAAACAAAAAAATATGACTTTTTTCTTACATACACGAGGTATACATGTAAATATAAGATTATACAAATTAGAAGAGAAAACAAAATGTTTCTAGCTTTATATTTGAAGTAAGGATAAGGTGAAGATCCAGCTCTGTGGCGTATTTAACTTCAACATTCAGGGTTTGGTTCTCAACAAAAACAGAAACTTCTGGTCAAAGCTTACTTCACAACAAGACTTCATAAACTTGTCAAGTACTACTAAACTATCGAACTACTACAGGATGAAGCAAATATCCAGAAAGTAAACATTTTCAGGCAAGCAGCCGTACCACTTAAAGAGAACCTTTAAATCTGAATTTAGAATCAAAATGTCGACAATTCGTTTGACTTTAGAAGTGTAGTTTTACTAAATACAGAAACAAACATAAAGAATATATTTCACCTGAAAATAGTTTGAACGGACATCTAATGGACATCTATTATATTCGATTTTACATGTATAAAATGTTTTACATGAATATGTATTAAGTAATGCGAACACCAAGATGAATACCCAAGGGATTCAACTACAATGCAACAGTAATTGTGAAATACAACACTACTCTATTAATATTTAGAATGTAAAAATTATTCGCATTACCTTAAATAATTTCAAACTGTTAAGTACCAAAGTGGTCAATTTAAAATAAATACCTTTCAGAGGTGTAGTTGAAGGTCCAAATAGAAAAACTCTCAGAATTCCACATAAGGAACAAAGCGTAACTCCTAGAGCTGTGTTCCGGATTGCATTATGGAAACGCACATATGTTAATAGTCTATTTATCTGGTAACAACCACTTTATGAATATCCAGTAAAATAATGTCATAATAAGCGGTTCGAATAACACAATAATTCGTAGGTCAACAGCTTTTCTTCTGTCTCCGACTACTTACAAATAAATTGATCTATTTTTCCATTTAATGAGATTATTTATTTCCGTTACAAATCCGATTAATAACGTAGAAACAGACGACCGCGGCATAGAAATGGCAATATGAGTTCGTAGCATTGCGTTAATACGCGGCTGTACTATTCCTCTGGAATACTTTTTTTTTTTTTTTTTTTTATATATAGTTATAAGAAAATAGTAATAAAAAATAGGCCGACAAAAGGGCTGAAAATTTGTTTTACATTAAATCTTTAACATAAATAAGAAGGAACTATTTTTCTATTCAATTTTACATTTAACTTTCTCAGATAGCTCGGATCCTTTTTTGTTGTTTCAAACATCATTTGATGCGAAATCATAATTCTTATATTGTTTCCTCATTGTAAAGCACTTTAAAATAATTTTTGATTAGTTTTACTTAAATTTGTTTTAGAACTCAAACGTTTAACGAGACTTCCCTGCTTTTTGTCCGTCACTTCAACATTGAAAAATAAAGGAAATGAGAGGATCCGCAAAGGAAGTGCACCGGAAAACGAGACGAAGTAGTGGTTTCGCTTTTTCTAAACCATATAATGTTACTATTGTGGTGATTAAGTAAAACTAACTTAGATGACAGCGGTCATCTCTCCTTGACATACCTGAACGAACCATTCGGGGGGAGAGAAAGAGAGAGAGAGAGGAAAACCAAAAAGAAATATAAAAAATTTATTGGCGACAATGAAAAATTGAAGTTGTCGCGTTGACCGACATTTTTTTATGGTACATCAATGAGCCTGGAATGGTTGCAATGGCACACATAAAGTACTGCAATTCCTTACAAAATGAGGGAAGTGTTAGGCACCATCACTGCCACCAGAGGAAAGAGTGACTCTTCCGCAAAAAATCGGAAAAACGTTCTCAACAGCAAACGATATAACCAAAACAATATTAATTAATTAAAATAAAAATATCAATTAATTAATTAATTCAAAAAATTAATGTGACAAAAAAATTTATCTGATTGTCTCAAGTTAAGGTAAACAGTGAGACACGTCACCAGAAGAAAATAATTCAAGAGGCTTTTTCCTCCTTTTCAGTGTGTAACAAAGAGATCTGTTTCAAAATTTGTTGCAAAATTGGGTAAATGGTTTCGAAATGGTCGATTGACAATCATTTTTCTACGTGTTTCTCTGGGAAATTATGTTAAATGCCTGTAGGCCTGCCATTTTCTCATTCCACAATTCCTGACAAGTGTGACACTTCAGCCTGTGTCGCCGGCCTTCAATTTCTTTTTCTTCGAGTGCGTGTGGTTATTGAGTTCAGTCACAGAAGATAATTTAGTTCAATAAATAATAGACCCGAGGGAAACTTATCTCCGAACCTGGAAAAGTTCATCTTGATTTACAAGTACACTGGAAATTGTAATTGTTCCCAATAAACCAGATTCATTAACTTAAAATCACCGTGGGGAAGAGGAGGTTTCCCTCTTATGACGACGTTTATCGCACGTGTAACATCTAAATATCTTAGGAGTGTTCAAGTTTGCAAAATTGGCTACGTTGTTGGACTCAAACTATGCAGGATAATACAAAACACATTAGCAAATAATGTCAATAATCAAAACAATTGAGTAAATGAAATTTTCTCAAAAAGTTACGGTAGCCATGATGTTGATGTTGAGGCAGAGGAGGCAAAATAGAACCTTAAAATTGGTCGAGAGAACAACTTAAAACCAGAAATTTTCGATGAAGATTACTTCGTACTTCAATTACTTGAATACGTTTAAGTAATATTAACAAGTAGATTTATTAAATGTGAGGTCCATCGTGGAGGTGTTGAGTTAGATGATTGAGAAACATAAGAAATAAGAGGGGCATTAATGTAAACCAATATACGAGGAGCTTAGGGCCGAATAATAAATTGAATTAGCGGAAATGGTGTTTTGCAGGGAAAAGCAACAAAAAAGAAAGACATCCACAAAGAAAGCAGATGGGACAAAAACAAACTGAATTTTCTCTGGAGTTTGTTTGTTCTGCAGCTTTTATTTACAACCGAATGGAGTTCTGAGAGAAGATTGAACGTAAAGGAAATGGCGCATCCGCCCATTCTTATGACGATCAAATTATAACATACCCACGTGAGTACATTATTATTGTCTAAAATTAAGTGAAGGAACAGGCAATTTTAGTTACGGTGCTGTACCCCGGGGATGAAATCAATTCGTGCGGGTAATTGCAAAGTCGAATAGACTGTCAGAGCCCACAGAAAACTTCTTTTCGGGTTTTCCGGACACCACGTACTTGAAAAGAACAAGAAAGACGAAACTAGTCGCACAACCCCATGGAGAATGAGCAGGTCAATAAATAGGAAAGTCAAGAAACATTCTCTCTAGGAATTGGAAAATTGCTGTTGCTCACACTTGCAAATAAGCACTTATTTAAGTTTGCCATTTAATAACAACCTAAAGTACTGACTGGTACATCAGACACATTCATTGAGAGGTTTTTCGTAACCTAAATGAAGAAGAAAATGCTATAGAAAAATGTGAACAAGGAATAATTGTAGATCCAATTGGGGAGAATAACAAATGTAGGATAATGATAGTAAAATTGTCAATGTCACAGACATGTCAGTTCCTCACAAGACCACCAGTCAGGGTGAAACAGAAAGGTACGTCTCATAAAAGAAATGTGTCAAGAGTAGACAAAGTAAGGATCATCAAGTTTACCATCAACAACTTGAGATAGACATACATTGGTGGGAGATACAGAGGGTTTACGGTACTTTTAAAAGTAAAGTTTCTAGATCAAAACCCGACAAAAAATCAGCCTTTTTGCAATAAAATTATATTTTTTAACACTTATAAACGACACGAAGAACGTGTTTCTTCTTTTGTACAATTAGAATAATTTGTGTAAACATAGTAAACAGATTCGTTTAGTGGTGAGTGGCAGTTCTCAAAATGAGGCACATCCCACGAGAACATACTGGTGGTCGCACTCCTTCGCATTGGAATTTGATAAACACCAGCAATCCTAAAGATTCCTTTCATCACTTAAGAAAAAAAAATAATAATAATGATTGTCTCCAAGGTGTATAACGCGATTATTGACAGAAGACTGATGGACTGGGCCTAAAGAGTGGACCACCTTTGAATTCAGCTAGGGAGAAACCGATACGGTCCCTTTGTGCAGAAATGACGGGAGTGAACAAGCAGAAGCATCGGAATGTGAACAATTGATTGTAATAGCACCATTCGAATGACGAAGCAGGAGTAAATTTTTAACGAATTCAAATCGGTGGATTGAAAATTGCAAAATTCAAAGTTGCCAGTAACACTTCTTCTTTTTTCATTTCTTCATTTAAAGGAAGGAAAGAAGGAAGGAAGGTTAAAAGTAATCCTGGAACTAACAAACCACAGTCGTTTGAATCGAAGTAAAAGTCCCTGCCACCCACGTTAAATCGTACAAAATTAGATTCCGTTGTAATTTTTTAACGTTAAAGTTCGAATGATTAAATTACTTAAAGTGATATTTATGTCTATTTCTGGCATTTATGTTATGTTCCTCTAGGGCGACTGTATTCTTGAATCATCTTCCTATCGACTCTATTCCTCTCATGTTTATTTAACAAACTAAAAGCAACCGAACCGAAAACAGAGCAAGTTTAAAAAGGAACGATGCATTTTCCTTGACCTTTTCCACAGTAGGAAAATTTAACTAATTGTAAACGAATTCGAAGCGTAACCTTTTACCCTCTTTGATGACGCCAAACTACAAAACTATATACCCTTTCCCTGCTACCGAACAGCCGTGAACGTGCACGCACGCAAATTCAACCACACGAACTAATCTTCAAAAAACAAACCATAAAATATCGTTGTTTCACCGGACATTCAAGCACCTCAGAACTTGACACTGCTGAAGTTTAGTAATGACAACATCACCTACATTTAGTCGTCGACAAAGGCAACTAAATTAGTTTGCAATAGTCCTAGTTGTGTCTATTGAGACGATTTTTTCCTTCAACTTGCCGTTCTCATGGAGGAACCGTTACCTGTTCTAACGCATTCGCCCCGGATGTTCATCGGGAATTTTTCCCACTATTATTTTTTCTAAACGTAATACAAATGCCTTAAAAGTGTTTTACATAATGGTCCCTGTGCAGCACCACACAAACCAAATAGGAGACTTATAGTTTTCCACCTTCGACAAATTGGGTAAATGCCATTTCGTCACTAAATGCAGAATATTATTCGTAAAAAGATGTAAAATAAAACAGAAAAGTAAAATGGGGGTCAGAAATGCGTTTTCCCTATCGAGCAGTTGTCTTACGAGAAGAGAAAACACCTGACGAAAGCGATGCCACGTGTAGGACACGAGACACAGCTCGAGGTATATAAACGACCCTTCGAAGGTAAAGAGAAACAGAGGAAATCACCTAAGGGTTCAAATTCAACCATAGAAAGAAACATTATAAATCAGTTGGCCACACCGTAAGGTACCTCTTTAAGGATATTTACTTTTTGATTTATATTTTATTTATTTATTTATTTATTTATTTATTAAATGTGAGATAGTTGGATAACTTAACCACAGAGTTCAAGGATCGTTACAGCAGACTATAATCAACTCCTTTGAATTCTTCGGGTTTTCGGAGATGAAAGAAACCCAAAATCTCGAGATAAATTTCACAAGTTTGAGAGGTTCTTGAACTTGCCAAGCTTTGAATTCAGCTAGGCTTTACAGTAGTCTTCCCTTAAACCTTCCCGACTTCTCGGAAAATTTCATACTTTTTTCTTTTTTATCTTTTCCACATTTGATATCTATTTAAAGATCCGATTTTTCATTTGACACAATTATTTATCGCCATTCCTTTTTTATTATACCTTTTTCTTTCACCTTGAAGGAGAAAGAACAGTTCATTGTTTATGCAAAACATTTTTAATAAAAAAAACTGTTGAATTTCAAAAGGAAGTTATGGTTTTACAGGCGTAACCTAACGAATAGTTGTTACCCACTAACTGGCATATAATCCGTGCGACTTTACCAACATTAATGTTAAAATTCTCACTTCAACACAGAAGTGAGTGTACACCATAGTATGGGGCCACACAACACAACAAATTTCAAGTTCTGACCCAAAAACAGGTCAGCTACTTTACCTTAATAAAGTAAAACGTCAAGAGGACTCAAGCCCCTGCAACCTTCGACATTTCGAAATTATTCGTCAAATATTAGCTTTTCTTGGGCGTTTTGATTTGCTCCCAATACTCCTTTCAATATAAACATTTTCATTTTTAAAAAACTTTAAAACACCTGTTCTTCTAAAATCAACTGAACTTAATGGATTGAGATCATATTAGTTTTCACATTTCCTGCTATAAATATTTGGTTGCTATTCCTAAAATGACAACAAACAAAACTTTTATCAAAATTTTCCGCATATACGTCTTCACACGTTCAACTTTTTGCCATCTAGTAATTTTAACTTTACTTCAAGTACGCGGAAGACTTTCGGATGATCTGTTTTTATTGATTTCTATCTTCTTCAGGCAACTCAATTTTTGTCTCCAATAAGCTGATAATTTCACCGTACAAATGCCTAGTTTTATTTTTCCATCAGTTTAAAAAAGTGTCAAAAAGTGAAATAAAAAAGTCCCATGCGAAGGAAGATTCTACTCAGACCGTCCTTTTCATTTTTGTCTTTGTCTCTGTCACTTAGACAGGTTACACGGTTACATTCTTTTGAGATTAAATGTTAATTCCGTACAGCACAGGCAAAAAAAAAAATAAGAAGAAATTGTAATACAGAGTTTTTCACTTCAAAGAAGAAAAGTATTCTAATTTAAATTGATCCAAGGATTAATTGAAAGCTCTCTGGTGTAATTAAGACCCAGCGGGTTCACAAAAGGCGAGAAAGGATTTGCAAAGCAAAGCACGTGGATAATTCTTAAATATGAAATGCTAAAATTCTTAGGTTTCTTTCTTGGGTTGGCTTAGTTGCAGTTTAGTGAGAGACAAGAACTGTAGAACAGCCAAATGAATTTTACTTTCAATATCAGATTTGGTATCGGGTGGTACTTTTTGAGGATTTTGCCAAAATTTAAATTCCATTTCAGTGTGAAACAGATGAGACGAAGCGAAGAGGTTTCCTTTACCGGATGTTCAGCGTAATATTCGAGAAACCATAAATAAAACAAAGTAGAAAATAAGTCCAGCTCTCGAAAGCGTGACTTTTCGATTCACATGCCTTCGCGGTTTTAATTTGAATAATTGTAAAAAAAATAGCAAATTTAATGAAAATACCTTGAAATTTCTTAATTCTTTATCAAATTCTTATTTAATTGTAAGAATGTTTCCAGTATAAAGAAACTCACATCATACCAGAAATTTCTTTGTTCCTGACTTTTCACCAATGAAATAAATCAAAATGCTACTTCATCATTTAGAACTTTAAATTACAACCCAAGAGGTTTTTTATTTACAGTCAAAAGGCTTTAATCGCATGGTAGTTACATTAGTTAAAGTTTAAATTAGATACAAACATTACTATATTTTATTTGCATATAAGAAAATTTTGTCATATTATGATGACATTAGAGCATCTTCAATTCAGAATAAGGTGAAGAGAAAAAGAGATAAGGCCAAGGTAAGATGTTCAATCCCGTATTATATTACGCCAAAAAAATGTAGAAAACAATTTTGATCCTTCTTATTTACCATTTTTGTTCAAAGAGAAGTAATACGCAAATAGAAACCGAGAATGTAATAGTAAAATAATTCTATTTTGAGAAAAGGATAAAAAAACAAGCTGTCAACTAGAAACCGATATTTAAGGGATTTGCCATCTCGAAACGAGCTGTAAACGCCTGAAAACCCGTCGCATTAAACACTCATTTTTATTAGACACTTGGAGGAAAGAGAGAAAGGTATAGAGGGGGGGGCAGGGCGTGTGCGTGTGTGTTAAAAGAGTGGTTTAATAGTAGAAGAAAAAAAAAGAAGGAGAATGGGAAACTAAAAGAGACTAAGCAAGACTATTTAATGACTGAAAAAAAATGAAAACTATAGCAATGAACAATTGAAATTCAAGTCAATGATAGGTAAGTCAAAGAAATTTAAAAGAATATTCAAACCAAAATGGGACCAAAATGAAATGTGAGGGGCGGCACGACAAAAACCAAATTGTTTTTTGGTAATAAATATAAAACTAAAATAAAATCAAGAGACAGAGAGACCAATTTTCCGGGGTAGCGAAGGATCTTGAGCTTTAAACCTTGAATAGCTTTCTTCTTCTTCTCCTTCTTTTTGTGCTAAAAAATCAATTCGTTTTTCCGGTGGCTCAACGTGTATGTTTTTCCATGTTAGCATTTTGATATATTTTAAAATTTGCTTTCTTTCTCAGATTTCTCATGTAACGCTGAAAACTCGTTTTGCATTTTTTGCTTTTTCAAAAACAAGTTCTCTTTTCCATAAAAATTAAACAATCGAATTGAAAGGATAATTGTATTTGTGGATGCGTGCCAGTTAAATTTGGCGGGAAATCTGGTAAAACATGTCAGATGACAAGGTCCAGAGTAAAAGTGCGTCATAAATCAAAGTGGGTCATTGCTCAGCTGAAAGGGTTAGAGCTCAAGAAAATAGTTTATGGAGCGGGTCAAAGAAAATTTCTGACTAATAAAACTATAAATACTAGAAAAGTGAGCCTCAAGAAAGATGTTCGTACAAGGCAAAATAATTTCCTCCCTAACTTAATAACTCCATTCAATAATTTCCGTTTGAAAAAACAAAAAGAGTGAAACCTAATAACAATAATAATTGTAATATTGTGGGAAGCATTAAAAACAAAATTAACAAATAATAGTAACAAGTAATAACAGGACTCCATGAAACGGGTCTAAAAATGGCCAAAGAACCAGCCAATTTATAAAACAAGGGCAAAGAAGAAACAGGATGTTTGAGAAAAAACAGGCTCTGATGAAGGGAAGATTTAAGTTTGTAACGTAGCATTGTGCGCGACCAAAAGTCACCAAGACACTACTACTACTACTACTATTATTATTATTATTATTATTATTATTATTATCAAAAAAATCAAGGGATATAAGGTCGTTACCATCGGGGCCTTACATACAATTTACCATCCCTTGCTAAGCACCCTGTGCAGCCTTGAGCAAATAAAAAACTTATGGCACCTTTGCGTCTGTTCGAGTACACTCGAGCACGCAAGGACAGAGAAACCCCTGTCTGCTTCTACCTTTGTTTACGCTGATTTTTCTTCTTCTCCCCGGACGCGATGTATCACAAAAGGATTGAGGTAGCAATTTGTAAGACGTTCTGAATCTCTTTTCGTTTAAAAAGGCTTCTTGGTTTAGGCAACTTCAACGGGAGGAAGGGGGGTAGTGAAAACCTTTTTCCGGTCCGGTGAAAGGACAATTTGAGGCAATAAAATGGCAAGATTATTTTTGTGAGAGGATTTTCTTCCTTCTCGGAGGACTTTTTTGCTCTGAATGAAAAAGAAGAGAAAAAGAAATCAGGAAATAAGTCTCATGTGGTGATCCACCTAAAAATGACCAATGACACGTAGCACTTGTTACGGCCTCCCTTTTCTTTCATGCTTGTACAACATACACCTTCATCACATCCAGGGACCCCACACTCATTGAACTCGATTTACGTTGACAGTGATAAGTTACTAGGCGAGTAATGGAATACTTTGATTTTGTTATTTGTTTTCTAGGGGGGGGGGGAAGAAGAAGGGTGAGGCCATCGCTATGAAAGTTCTGCTTCGTTCAAAATGACAATTTCCAAACAATGGGAGCAATCATTGATGAAAAACACAGAAAAGGTAGGAATTGAATAACAAAGAGCCGCCGATGCCGCTAAATAAAGTTCATGTCGAGGTATAACGGCAAGGGTTGCACCCGGTAATAACAATAAACCAATTGTGAAACAAAGGACAGCCTGCAATTAATATGCAATTACAAGGAGAGAAAGAAAAGAGAAATCAATCTACATCACAGCGAGTATTAGTTCATCATTCAGGAGACCTCAACTGCGTGGTGATGTAAGTACTTCTCATTCAGTCCGACTGAACCTACCTAATGACCGTTACTCTACATGTTATAATGAAGAACCGTCACTTTTAATACCGATTAGAATGATCCTTCGCATTATTATAAAATTAAAAAATACAGCAAACTGCCGATTTTAAATTGACTCTCAATCAAAGCATATCTATTTGAAATTTAGATCATACATAATAATTCAACAAATGCAAATAAATTTCAAAATACTTTTGGAAATATTCTTTTTGAGGCTTACACTATTCGAAGAAATGTGTTACTAGTAAATAAAAAAAATTAGAAACTAAACATAAGTGTAAATAACATAAAGTGTGATGTGAATTTTAACAAAAATAGTAAAACAGTACCAAAGAAAAAGAAAAAAATTACACATCAAATGTTCATATAAAAATGTAAGATGAAGGTGTAGGAAAGCGAATGAGTAGGAAAGAAGAACACGCACGTGGACGTAAACGAGGAGAACGATGAAGAAGAAAAGGTTTTCACTTAAATTCCAGCTGTAAAACTTTTTATGCATTTTATATTATTATTTTATTAGAGGTAATTGTAGTTTGCCTTTGTAGTTTACCGTACTCTTTTATCCCACTTTAAGAAGAACAGTTTCACGTCTCGGAACAGAAGAGTCCTGAAGACTCGTTAAACGCAAGGGGAAAAAGAAATTAAGCACTTAAATAAGAAGCTGTAAATATGAAGAACCCGTTTTATGAGTGTGCAAACCCGTGAGGCCTGGCTAAGTGGAAAATTCTGTTATTTTCGACGGAACATTGAACGCCACAGGAATAGAGCTAATATAAGCTAACAGGCAATACAAACCTAGCAAGGAGAAGTCTAAGGGTGCGGGGTCTTTTGTTTTGTGTCACTGATAGACAGGGGTCCCATCAAACATCACAAAAAAGGTAAAAACAAACTTTGACTGAACACTAAGTAGTCGGTCCTCAATGTCAAAATCGCTAAGGTCACGCCGTTATATTTGACTTTCGCCTTTGACAAATCTTAAAGATTAAAATGAGAAAGAGTTCGAGTGTTTCCCACACCACAGCTCACAAGGAATCTTCGATCCTAACAGCACACCACACCACTCCAGAATTTCACTATCAAATATTATTTATATTAAAATCTCACGCAAATTACTTTTAAGGTTTTGCACGTTCAGGACGAGGCATGGCGTCCTCCCGAATTGCAAATCGATTTACAATTTAAATTGGAACGAAGAAACTTCTGGTCGCGTGATTAAAAATTTAAATTTCTCCAATTGCTTTTCTGTAGCAACGCGACGGAAGTTATCGAGTGAGGGGAGATACTCGAAAAACACGACATGATCGGAATGAAATATCGACCAGATACATGTCGATCGAAAGGCCCGACCGTTCCGGACAGACGACGTTGGAATTCTGCGTTAGGTGCAAAAACAACTTAATATTTGTTTACCTTTAAATGAAAAATAAAACATGTTGGGTCGTGAAGTTTTATTTAATAATAGGGAAGTTATTGACAGTCGTTTGGAACAAGACTGAAGGCGAGGGGCGTTTGGACTTTGGGTAAGGTAGTTGAGGAGTAACAGCTCAGTGATGAGGTTAAACTTCAATCAAACAAGTAATTAAAAAGAGAATCATCATTTTGACTAATTTTACTTGCAATTTACTTTAGATTTCTTGGAGTAAGCTGATACTAAAAGTACCACAGTCGATTATTTTAATATTCAAATTGTTATTTTTATAATTTTTTTTTAAAAACCTTCATACGTTACTGTTAGCAGACATTTATTTACTACTTGTATCACATTAATCCTTGGGTCATTCTCTCATTTTACAACCGAAAAACGAGACCACTGCGGAAAATATTACGAATTAATAAACTGCGAGTAAAAGAAGGAATAGAAAGGAAATTATGGAAAGAATATTGATATTTTGACATGGAAAATAGCATTGAGGTGGCAATTACAAATAAGCATTTTCAAACATTCAATTGTATTCTACAATGACCTACTGCATAGAAAGCTCTTTCGCTTGTCACAAACTTAATAAATCAAATGGGAAAATGAAATGAATGACATGAGACACTTTTTTTCTTAATATTCTCCCTTGCCCGAAAGAAGATTAAGACAATTCATCAAGTATTAAATAATTTTCCTTTATTAGAATACTTTAGATTTATCACCACGAGAAATGTCAAGAAGAGTGATGTATTAAGTATGCAGGATCTGACAAATTCCAATTATAAAATCAATTGAAATTCAAAATTGAAAAGAAACCGCGTGTACGACCAAGACTAAATCGATCGATAGAATTCACCATAAAGTTTTCAAAGTAATTGAAGAGTACAATTTCTTGTGTCATTTACTAATTGCCAATCGATAGAGCCGATCATAAAAAAATTACAACTCAACTCCCTTCCAATGGTAAATAATGCAAATAAAACCGGTGGAGGTCAAATTCCTTAATTCCATTCAATTAATTATTAAGTTTGTAAAAAGACAGATGTTCACCCAACTTCGGACACCGTAGTTTCCAGTTGATTTGTAAACTAGCAAAATCTATTTCAGATAGTCGATAGTTGGTACAATATCGTGTAAGATAAATTATTTGAAATTTCCCAGGTGCCTTGCCAGAGGTGAAAAAGTTTGGTTCTTTGCCGCTTCAGCTGGGGTGTATGTGTGTGTGTGTGTGACTTGGATGTTTCCAACTTGTGAGAATAAGAAATAGAGCGAGGACGACAATAAACGAAAAATCTATCAACTCAGCTAGATTTTACGAGGCTGCCAACAATTTATGGTCACAGATAAAAAACTGAAATGACTTTTACATGTTTCGGCACGGTCAAAAAATAGAAATGTCCTTTCGGGCAACCACATGGACGATTCTGCAAATTTAAAAGCACCAAGCAACACCCCCATAGAAAGGTCAATCTTAGCAGCCTCCTGTGTGTGTCTAAGAAGAGATCGGGAAAAGAATATTTTCCCTCATATTCTCTCTTCTGCTTTAGTCACACTTCTGTCAGAACTTGAAGATTCAATTTACCATTAAATACGAACTGATGGTCGTTGTAGCACGGGCACTTTCCCACCCGGAAAAACGAAAGCACCAGAAAACAGTGATTTGACAGGACCAGAACACCATTTATTGTGTCTCAAAATGCCGTTTGCCACGACTCAACATTGCTGAACGTTACCGAAATGCCTAATTTAGAAAATGTCAAAATTAGAGAAGGTAACAACATGGAAAATCCTATTTAATAAAATAAATCTTTCGTCTGCGAGAAAGAGTGGATGAGATGAAAGAAATTTCTGTCGCTGTTTTTCCCGAGGGATGAGCCAACTCCGCCCCAGCCATTCAGGTATTTTATGTTTATTTTATTTTAAAGGGCAACAATCATTTCAGACTGTTAAATTCAATTTGTATGTTTTTCGTGTAATTAAATAGTAAACTTCTGTCTGGTTGTTGTCCCTTTGTTTTTTTACTTCATTCCAAGTTTCTCGACGTGGGTTCCATCCTTAGTAACTGTCATTATAACTCGAGATATTTGACTTTAGCTAGGGAAAAAAGAAAAAAGAAAGGTAACATTTCTGTAAATCAGAGGGAAAAAGCATTTCAGCTGAATTTTCGCAGTGTGAGAGAAATGGGTGGATGAGCGACACAGTTAGGAGAGGCTGAGTACACGTTGATATGATAATGCATTACGTACGCATGATAAAATTACACGAAGAATATGATTTGTTATAAGGCATATTATATGTCAAGCAGATAATACCAGGTGGACAAGTTCACTCAAAGACGTGACATACTTCAAGATCTTCTACTTTGACGGTAGTACCTGAAAAATCACGTGCCAGATGGTGCGTCGTCTTGGTGATGCCTCTGGTAGTAGCCGTAGACAAAGAAATGTTCAATGGAACCAATTTTAATGAAATTTTTTACCTCGCCAGTCATCTTGTACCAAATTGCAGGACGGAAAATATAAATCGTTTAAATATTCTTCCTGTAGGGTCTTCTAAAGCCAAAATCGTTCTCTTTTTCTTGAAATCATCTTCCATTTCACCAGTCCATTCTGGTGTACTTCCGTTAAGTTTCAAAGTTTAAATTCTAATTTGTTCCTTTTCGCAGGCCAACTGTACCTTTCATCCTGAACATTATTCTATTAAATTATGTTTCTTTTTCGAGTGACGCCATAGCCGCTTTATTTCTGACATCTGTTGATTTGTTTTCTACAAAAGCTCTTCATGAACGTCCATGCTTCCTCGAAGGAAACGATTATTATTTACGTCCTTCTTCCCCAAAACTCACCGATTTCAAAAGTACTCACATTTCTAGGAAGTGAGGTTTCAAATTAATTAGAAAAATGGTCAGTGTATTAATATATGTTCAAGTATTTTACACATAAATAAAATCAAGATAGTGTTGTCCCGGTCGAATATTAAAAAAAGTGGAAACATTAGAAACACAGTAATGGCCCAACCCGAACAAATTCAAAATGTTTTGATACCGAGTACTACATAAAAAAAACTTGACTTCTAAGTTTTCTTATATATAATTTTGATTGTAAATGACGGGGAGGCATTTGATTCGTCATTAAGCAACAGAATAATTTTTTTTGCCTTAAGGACTTTTCAACGACTTTGAAGGTTGTGTGTTTTTGTTTCTTGTGTTTTGTGAAAACTTTATTCATATTTTGATACTTAAATGCAGGCATTGAATCAAAAATGAAAAAAACAGGGTCAACATACTGTGTGAGATGGAAACTTAAAAATATAAATTTCACAGAGGTGAGAAGTACCCGGTATATCCATTAGGGATATTACAGTATCCGTGTAGAGTAGGATAATTTTTTAATTTTGTGTTTCAGAAAGAAACGAAACGACATGCCTTGCACAATACGTCACATAAAACTTGGCTGTAAATCTCAAAGATAAATCTGAAACTGCGTGTTACACACCCATCAGAATTTTACTAATACCTGCCCTGATGGGTACCTTGGTGTGGTTCTCATGGGTACCTTGGTTCTGGAATCCTGGAAATGATACCTTCTCCTGGAGAAGGGCGATAAACAAGGAAAACCAATACGTGGGAGGGGGGGGGCTCGGAATGCTCGACTTGGGAAAGAAGCTGCGCAGCATTTCAAAATTTCAGTTTCAGACTCGTCCTTTGTGCTTTACCACCTACTCTTAACCGATTCTCATCCCTCCATCTTGTCTTCCGCTTCTTTAGCATCCCGGTACCTAGTGCGCTCTCTCACTAACTTTACTTTTCAACATTCTAATAACATTTTCAAGTACAAATCAAATAAAATTTCAAAGAGTAATATCCTGTCATCTTTTTCCCTTGCTCCTTCATCTTCTGTTTCCATCCTCGTGCTCTTCTCTTCACTCAAAGTTCATCCGGTTAGTTCAGATGTTTTCAAAATGTCGAAAATTATCAAAGTGAATTTTTCACCAAATATAGAAATGTGACTTTTTGGTAGTCAACCTTTACATAGATTCAAATGTCAAAATGAATCCTGCCAGAGAGTGTCCTCATATACTGGCCGTTTCTCGTTTACACATTTAATGAGACACAACATCAAAATAATTCTTTTCTTAGTTCCAACTCTTTCAGCATTAATGGAAAGCTAACATGTTAAGATAAGTTGTTCCTCAACTCGGTTTTCTTCAAGCCTGTACAAATGATTGAAATATATCGGCAGAAAACACAGAAAAATAACAAACTGAGCAAGAAAAACTAGAAACCGAATTTTATAAAGGCACAGCTCATTAGACGGATCCATATGTTAGAAAGTTATAAGACTTCAGAACTACATGTTGGTATTACCAACTTAAAAAAATATTTTGAAAGTAGAAAAGAATAAACGGAAAGTGAACGCAAGATATGTACAACATCTTTTGGAGTACAACGGTAGAGCAACACATGAAAATCCAAATTATACTAAGGGGTAATGAAAGAAATACATAAAACAAATGGAACGCTAAACCTCCCTTGTAAATTTCATCAATTTTACCACACGCAATTTTATCTATTTAGTTTTCGCATTCTCTAGTTCAAGGAAGTTGTAAGGTCAGTAATTCAGTGAAATCCACGAACAAACGGTTTGAGAGAGAGAGAGAGAGAGAAAGAGAAAGGCAGACATCCTTCTAGAAGTAGGTACATTCCTGCGAAATCAAACAAAAAAAATGAGTAGAATGGAATACAAATTCCAGAAGACTAAAATAGTTGTAGTAAACAATTTCAATTTAACATGAACTACTCGTGTGAGGACAACGGCTCTCATAGCCGAGGCGGAGACATAATTGGGAGGATGATAAATCAAAACTAGGGATATTTCAATGGAGCTAATCCCGATTCAAAGCTGTCATTAGATTTCAACATTAGATCCAACTACAAATCAACTGCAATTTTTGTTGGACAACAAAAAATAAGTCAAAATGGCGGTAGATCAGAAGCTGGGATCAGATTATCACACAATTTACTTCGGAGTGCCTCATTACTCGAATCGATGGGTCGTAGCTAGCCTTTGTAATCGATGCTAACCACGTACTCGCAATTATACAGTTCTAAGCCTCAAGTCAAACAATTTCTTATTTTTTTATTCTCATCTAATGGCCGTCCCACTAGTGAGCAAAAAAAAAAAAAAACAAACAAATATAGTGAAGGTGCTATGTGCTACGTCTGTTACGGAGATATGATTTTTCAGCTTGGAGCAATAGAATTGTACTATAAATAAAATGAGAAATGCGCGACTGTGTTTTGGTTACCAACACATCTTAACACATTCAACTAAACTAATTGGAATGTAAAACTATCCAAAAATCACATCAAATTCCCCCATTCAATTTATTTCTTTCAATTATGAAACATACGAACCATCACCTCGACAGAGTTAGGTCACAATAAATTGATTTACAACCTTTTTAAACGAGAATAAATTGAACGGGGCTTTAACTTAATTTTTTTTTGTAGATAACCACGAACAAGAACCACTGTAATGAGTTTAGTGTTCTGGACCTTCGACAGCTTAACCTCAAGTTGTCCAATTCAACACGTTCCAGAGACACATTTGTCCAATCTACAGCCACGACAGGGGAAATTAAACGGGACAAATGTCACACTGCTATAGGTAGTACGGTTTTTCAAAATTCTCCGTGCGTCTACTAACAAAATAAAAATCTGTGTGTGTATTCTATCTATCTGTTTTTCCCGTCTCAAACGCTTTGATGAATTTGATTTTTAAACTCAAAGCTTCGATTCTCCTAAAATCAATCGATTCAGTTTTAGTGAAGGTGCAAAAAATTCGCAGTTTTTTCTAAAATTTTATTCAAATTCTCATTGACTTTGCTAATGTGTTGGTGCCAAATTTTGTTTTTCAGTCTAATTCGGGTGCTTCGTAGTAGGATAAAAGTAAAAAGTAAGTGAAACCGGTTCAATGAAACAAGAATCAAAACAAAGGAGAACAAATGGGCTTGGTTTCACTGTCTAGAAAAATAGAATTTTCCTAAATAAGAGAGGCTCATTTCGGATTGCAAATGCTGCCCTGTAATCACTTGTGAAATCCTATCAATATACAATAACGCGGTGTATAGGTAAAATATTAGTAATGTAAAGCTGCCAAAATATTTTACAAATACAAATTACAATCTTGACGTAGCAATGTATAAAAAAATATTCACTTGTTTCTGGAAAAGCTCCAAAAACTTATACGCGACTCAGAACCAAACTTCTTTTCCCTTTGCAATTGTTCCGGGCCATTTATCAACAATCAGGTTTGCGTCGATGTCTTCCTTTGTAGTGTCAGATGTTGTTTCTTTTCTTGAGATGGAAAGTCTCTTGTTCACAACTCTGATTTACTGCTCCCCTATCATATGTTTTCCTTTTTCCATTTTTGATTCAGTGATTACGATCAAGTGACACCACCCGATGTTCAAAGTTCCTGCTAAGGTTCCCGTTTAGCAACCAAAAGCAAAATGCCTACCAGAATATTTAAAGAAAACTAATTCATCAATTTGTGTGCAACTTAAATTTGCTGATTAGCTGGGAAGGCCAATAATATTTTTCACTATGACACCATTCATATTTTGCTCGTCCCTTTTCTCCA
Organism: Polyplax serrata; assembly: GCA_037055365.1. Lineage (NCBI taxonomy): Eukaryota > Metazoa > Arthropoda > Insecta > Psocodea > Polyplacidae > Polyplax > Polyplax serrata. The sequence goes on from JAWJWE010000004.1 coordinate 641,305, forward strand.
AGACTTCTTGTATTTTTGGCCTCGAGGTCGACGAGGTCATATATAAAACCTATAACAAATTCTATGTTATATGTCAGCATAACAAGTTTACGTAAAAACTTAATGTTTACATTAAAGAATGCTAAATCGCATTGCATGCTAAATAATATTTATCGAGTCGGAGGTTCATAGTTTTAAATTTTTTTTCCTTAAATTTTATTTGACCTTTCTCTTATTCACTCTGTGGCCACTATTGAATTACTCTTAAATAGATATTTCCGTGACACCAAACAATAAACCGACCGACGCATCTGACACTCAAAATCAACCCCTGAAAAAATTCACGTGACGTGACAATAGAATAAAACGTAGGAGGGATGGTCTTTATAAGAAAAGTACTAAAAAAAGGTATAATGTTGTTTTCGTCGGACCCCAGTACTCAGGCTCATTGTGAGTGATCCACCGACCGAAAATGATGCGATCGAATGGACTCAAGAAGAAATAATTTTTTAATGTCTTCCTCTAAAAGTTTCGCTTCATTATCGCTTCAATGAACAACCTGTATAGATCAGATTCCCATTGTTATTCATCATTTTCGTAAAAGAATTATGTGTATATGTGTGCACATCAAGGCACAAAACTTATTAGACAGTATACGTTGGACGCTTCATTGAACCATCTCTTTTGTTCACGCTCTGCCTTGCCGGTATCTGCACAATTGTTGGGTATCACTTCCATACATCACACTAAGACACATCCCACCTCGTAAGACTATATTTGAGAACAAGGAGAAATTCAGTAGTTAAAGATTGATTTTCCTAAATCCCCTCGAAGGGATTCTTTCTTACATGAGCCAAATAACGCAAGCAGTCAATGGCCTGTTCCATCATTAAATCCTTTTATACATGTTTGACTTATGACATCGTTCCTGTAATCGATTTAGGGGGAAAATTCCAGAAATTTAAAGAACGGTAAAATGCAGAAAGAACAAATCAAGTATTCGGTTTCTGAGATAAACCAAAATTTTCAATAGTTCGAAGACCTCGGGAGACGAAGAAACACAAAAGGACCGAAATGAATCCTTCTATCATTCCATTTATCCCATGCTTCTGTACATCAAGAATCAGTTGAATGTGCCTGCAAGAAGCAGATAACAGGAAATGAATCGTCTTCAAAATTGGTCACCGTTTTCACAATCAAGGGAGGAGAGAGGACCAACAAATGACAATACACTCAAATTGAAGAGGGGACGAGGAAAACAAAGAATGCATTGCACTAGAAGTTCCACTTTAAACTCAGTCGGATGTACCTGGATGACGGCAACGACTCAAAAACTGTGGTAAAACACACACACACACACACACGCGTTCAATTGCACATCGGCAATAATAATCCAGTATTAATCATGCAGTATGAAAGTTAATACTAAATTGTTTAAATAAATAATAACTTCTCACACGTGTAGTACATTTACATTCATGCCAGGTGATTACTTCATTTTCCTTCTCTCCGGCCCGTTGATTTGATTCGTGCAAAACACAAGTTGCAGCAATCTTTGCAACTGACTTCGATAATTGCGCTCATCAATTTATCTAAATCAACTTCAAGATTCAGGTGCAACTCATTTAACAAAACAATGTCGTTATTAAATGTTCAAATCGCGGAGTCAGTCGAAACGACTTACTTATTAAGACCGACAACTTGTGTCATTCTACAATTAGAATGGATAGAAAGGAGTCGAGAGAGGGAAAAATTTCGTGACAAACCTGACGTTCAATACAACAGAATTGGAAGTTAAACAGGTGAAGTGACGAAATACCGAGACGTACCTGTCTTTCCGTTCAAAGCAAATAGTTTCAATTCACCTAAGGTACTGCATTCGATTTTGAATTTTTTATTCAATAAATAATTAGGAAAACTTTTACTTTAATTTCTTCTCATTTGTGTAAATTCCCGAGGGTAAAAGGGTTTCTGGTTTCTAGTGGGTACCATCCATCGAACAAAATCCACGAGTTAACACTTGCCTTATTTAAGTAAAGGAATGCTGTGTGTGCCCTGTACTGTTTTGATGACTTTGACTTTAACCAGGTGCTTCGTCTCTACCCAATAATTTGTTAGCATCGTAGTAAATGATTGGAGACACTTGGAATACTTGGAATGAAGAGTCTCCGCCTCTGTTAATTACACGTAACATGTTTGAATTTTAGGTGTGGCCCAAATCTAAGGAAAGCGACAATGCAGAGAATGTCTTGGGGAAGGGCACACACAAGGTGTAAAATAACGACCATCGCTGGATACATATTTATTTAAAAAGCAACGCGGCCGTCATTATCGCATTCCCACACGGTACTTGCATTTCAATTCAATTCAATCTCTAATTTAATTGCAATTACAATTTAAATTTATTACAGTAGCACGTGGTTTTCTACCTTCCGTGTAGAAATTTAATTTGAACTTTCCTTTCTAAACCTTCTAACGGAGCGACGGAGCAGGACTCTGCGATATCAGATGTTTTCTTAAATTTCAAACATATTCAAGCAAGAATTCTGAAGAGAATGTGAGTTCTACATAACTAAGAAAAATAATAAAGCGGTACTCGAACTGCACGGGGAACTTGTCAATGCTAATTGAGGAGGAATGTGACGGGTACAGTTGGCAGAGTACGAACACGTGGCCACAGGGAAGGAAGCTTGCGACAGCAAGATGTGAGGCCACTGCTAAAGAAACTTATTCTGTTTATCATTTGGCCACTAAATCGAAGTATACAAGATGCATGGACTTATGGTAGACTTATGGTGGCCTCGAAGACCGAGTGAGCCCTTACAGGTAGAATAGGAAAACCTGAAATGGGACGTCAACCTTGTGACTTTAACTTTTCGAGGAAGGAAAGTACCAATTGATATTGTTAGAATTATAATTCACTTAAACTGAGTTGATTTTAAGTTTCCAGTCTGACGACTTGATTAAAAAATTGTCGACCAAACGGGTGAAACTTCAGGCGGGGAAGTACTGGTGGGTTGAAACACTCAAAATTTTTAGTTAAGCGACAATAATGCGATCATGAGTGAATGAATGACTGAATTAGCGAGAGAACGAGCTTCGACTTTTACTTGCATTCCGGCCCAATATTAATTTCCTAGTGATCTTCCAATGTCAATGTTCGTTATTATTCCAGCCCCGGTCAACTACTCACTGCCGGGAAGGATACTGACAAAGAAAGAACAAACAACATCTGAGACAGCACATTTCGGAGAAACGAGGGCAGCATCTGAAAGTCAAATGGGTGCCCAATAGAAACAAAGGGAATACGCTCTAAATGACCCAACAAATTTATTTAATCGTCACATGTGGAATCGTAAAAATATCGAAAAAGAGAATTAACACTTTTTGGTAGGTCTAACTGCAGCACTTTGGTCTTTGGTGTAAATAATACCGTCTTGGAGGTGCTCCCGGGGCTCCAACGACCCAACTAACCACCGGTCATTCAGGTTTAGATTTTACTTTGAGTAGTTTAAATATCGAGTGTTAGCAACTGGAGAATACAAATTTAATAAAACTTTCCTTTAAGCTCGTAAAGCTCTTCATGGATGTTTTTAAAACGCTCAGGGGCGCATGTTTTGACCTGACCTGTCTGTTAGGCAGACATCGAAACCTAGTGAAACAAAGGAAATCTGTTGAACCCGTTGATTTAGGAATAGTTAAAATTATAGTTTTGTAGTCGTGCTGTTACGTTGGTGACAATTCTCCTGCCGCAGTCAAAAGCAAACTTTTACCCGAATTTGTTTTCTTTTCTTCACATTAATAAAAAAAATTCAATTTAAAGTTTACCCCGCTTTTTTTCACAAATTCGATTCCTCTTCAGTCTCCTACTACTCTTTTTGAGATGTACAATGAAGGACGAGGAGGTAAACGCAGAAACAATTTTCTTCACTTTATTGTCTGAAAGTAGCAAGCACTGAAAAAAAAAATTCACTTGCTACACAGGGAGTTTATTTTATTTTCGCAACAATCCAAATCCTCAAATGAAGATGGCAGGCAGGGTGTGAAAAGAAGAAGAAGTAGACGAAAGAAAGTAGTCAACTTATTTTCATTTGGCTTCAATTGGACAGAGGTGTGATGTGATGTGTTGTGGTGGCATGGGTGTGCTTCGAGAGAGCAAGCGATTCCGACAGCAACTCACCCCTGTCCTAAATTCTCCTTTGACTTTGTCAGAAAAAATCCATCTTGCTAATGGCAACGTAAAATTATTTGCCGGCCGATGCGTGACATTCAAAGTTCAGATTTTGAAATTTCTATACGGTGGTTCGATCGGACACCTTTTTGACATGCAAAATGTGCTTCGTCCGGCAAAAAGGATCAAAGTCCTCCAGAATGTGAACCACCGGGAAAAAAAGAGACTCCTTTCTGATGGAATGAAAAACCGGTAAAACCGCTGGGAAAGAATCGAAGAGACCCGATGGAAAAGCTTTGAAAAAACATTTTCCACTTCAGTTTTAAGCTTTTTTTCACGTTAATGTATGCAACAGAGGTGGGAAATGAAAGGTCTGGTGGCCTTTTCTACTGCGTTGACGCCTTCAACTTCAAACTTAAACCACTAAGCTAATAAAAAAGTTTTTTTTTTGAAGTTTAGAAAATTAATTAGCCCATGTTGCCACTATTCCGCACTTGATCATCACCAACATTTGACGAGTTAATTTCATCTACCCCACGTTCGGCTAGGAAAATTTTTGGTTATCCTGTACCTGGTACGGTTAACGGAATAGCAAGACTTAAGACTTAAAATTTTATTTTTTCATTTTGCCCTTGTGGTCATTTTTATCTCCAACTTGATACTTCTGGTGTACAGGTGTCCATGGGACTTTGGTCGGATATGCTGCACTTTCGGCCATCTAATTTTTTACGACTTTGCCCACCTTTCTGGAAGAGACGGATTATTTGCTGTCGTAAATCCTATTCCTCCGAGTCATGACCTTTTTGCTAAAGTAGTTTTCCATCAATGATGACTTCAAGGTGGAAAGTTTTGCAACGGAAACGAATAAAAGTTTACACTTGGTGATATGGTGGGGTACGCTACTAAACGGGGAGGCTAAAATTTGAAAATTTCTTTCCTCTGAATGAGGGGTATCAGTGGATGATGACAGCAGCGGGGATGCTTTGGTCACCTTATGAAAATTAACAGATAACCTATTTTACCTGCTGCTAAAATGGAAATAGTAATAATACTTATTATTATCGTTAATTAATGCGAACGAAATTGGAAGTGAACCAAGGCGGAAAGCACGGCCTCCGTGATCTAACTTGTGCGGATTAATTTTCAAAATCTGCAATATAAAACGCAGTCACGGCAATGCCTTTAATTGCAGGGCCGTTTTCAATAGGAGGAAGACGATGGGGTTTTTAACGTTCAAAATTCAATTTCTTCTAATGCCTTTCAACGTACGTACGTGTGCGTTTCAGTACTCGCTCGTGTGTATTTGTATACGGTTTGTAATTTAAATGTTAAATAACTTATTAAAATAATAGCTGACCCAGTCCCCGTGTATTAATTACTGTGGCATTTTGCAGCTTTAATTATTTTGCTGGCGTGCAACGCTTTTCTCTTTCGAAAATGCAACAACAAAAATTCGACCTTTTAGCTGTCCGAGTAGGCAAATTCTTAGAGTTGACACACTGCATAAAGTATAAAAATAAATGGTACCACGGGCAGTATTGAATTAAAATTTCAGTGTTAATTTCACATTTTAGAAGTTTCTTTGTCTAAGTGACTTTGTTCCTGCAGATATCAATCAGGACACAAATTTACGTATCTTCCCAGGGTCAGTTAATTCCCTAATAAAATGAGCCTCAGAAGCTGCTCTAATTCATTCGTTTCTTTCCCAGATTGAGAAATAGAAATGTTATTGTAGTAAATAGATTATGTAAAGTACAGTACAAAAAGTAGAAATAAATATAAAAAGAAACTGACGGTACTGAAATAAAACGTATTGGATTTAGGAAGAAGTACACGGGGAGTTCCCCTCAAAATTCAAATTTTTGAGATCGGCCAAAGAACAAGATCAAATTCAACTCAACTGTCTGTTTCATTTCAACTGAAACATTCCAAAATGAATTATTTTCACCTTCGAAGAGAATTTGGCAACCAGTTCAACCATCAGTCCAGTAATTCACTCATTTTTTGATCAATTCGATTGATCATTCCAACTTTTTCAGACATCAAAGATGTGTTTACGTCAAGTCGGAGGCAGAGAAGTTCATTTTCAGATCAAAACTACAAACAAAATGTATTTTGCTCAAGCAGTCTTTCTCACGAGTTTTACTGACAATTACTGATTAAAAACAGAACTTCCAGAGCAATTAACGGAGGGAAATAAACCGGTTCAAAACAAGTAAGAGTCCGATTGAACTACACCCCGTTCAAATTCAGTCTGATTTTCAAAGGCAGGTGAATTTTAACGACTTCTCCTCCAACTACTAGGGCATTACTGCGTACTGCAATTTTATTGTGCCTTTGAGACACCCGACCACCGAGTCTATGAATTTTTTGGTGTGTTGCAACAGACGGTGACAGGGAAGTAGCTCACTTCCTTCAACCGGTGGTCCTGTGAAACGAGAGTTAATTCCTTTAAAATGGGATTAAATGTTTTGAAAGGCTAATTTCAACATGTTTGCTTAATTTAATAATGGAATGATGAAGATTTTGTGTGTGAGGCGAGCGTGACCCTCAGTGACGGGAGGGAGCCCAAAATAAGAAATTCAAATTCCCATGTAAGAGATAAGAAGAAAAAATAAAAAAATAGCTTAATTAAAATAAACAGATGAATTTGTTTAAATTTTAGGATCCTTCGTTGAGGGAATCTAACGAGTCCAGTTTAGAAATCAACCGGGTCTATTTATTTAATGGCCCTCAAGGGCAAGCCCTGAGAGAGGCAACGGCTAGGATTACGAAATGGTTAAATTTTGTGGCCACGTTTTGGGCGTTCGGCCACGATCATACCCATGAGGTTGCCCTTCATGCAAAACTATTTTTCTATGTCCGATGGATTAACCCAATTAATTTAGTTTCTAGGGTCATTTGAACTGAGAAATAACCAACGCAGTGGTATATAAGAACCAACATTTTGATGGTCCGATTCATACGACGGAATATTGACGGTACTCTGATAGAAGAAAATTACGAAGTGTGCAGAAACAAAACCCGTTCTAAAAGGATTTCAATGACCGCAAAGACAACTGTGACAAAGTACAAAAATGTGGTAAAATAGAGGCAGAAGAGTAATTGAGCAATACGAACGTGAAGAAGCAAAGAAAACGAGCTTTAGTGAGATGATAAATGGCACTAAGGACGAGAGGGGACGGTAATGACATTCGTATAATGGCACTGTAGGGAGAAAAAAAACTTTCTGCAAGAATCTCAGACCTGTAGCAACAAAATCAAACATCAAAAAAACTGCAGCACGAGAATTAATGATATGAATATTAAAGACCACCAAAAAAGGCAAGGACAAGAGAAGGCTGTTAAGAAGAACTTTCGTAGAGCCTCTGTAAGTGCCTAAATCAGAGCTCTTTAGAAAAAAACGAATTGACTTGTGCAAATGCCAATTTGTGACTGCTCTACTCATTTCTTTTATAATTCGTCCATCACCATCACGCATTCTTCCCTTCCTCTCCTGTATTGACTAACTTCTTCAGTTGTCAATTGCTCACTTTTTCCTTTCTCTTGAACTGATTCAAACAAGGAATTCCAATGAGGCGATGTACGGCCCAAATTTCAAGAATCTCAAATTGAATATTTCAAAAACCTGTTTTAAATTCGACCACATTGTCACGTTTCACATCTCATCAGGTACGGGGAGGCAACATGTCGAGTGATTTCGATCTCTTTGAGATCATCTTCGCATCGATGAGCCCATTAAGTCGATTCCAACTTGTCTTCAAATATTTTTTTCTCTTAAGAATCCTCGGTGGTAACGAAAGTCAAGTTGTGGCGTACCTGTGGCATCCCTGCAACCTATTTTAGATTAGGCCGAACGTCCCATTTATTTAACCCGGTTTAGCAATATTTTAATAAGTCTCCAATCTTTTTGCCGAATCTGCATAAGCAGGAAGTGGTGCAATCGAACCAAATTTACGACAGCAATAAAAATTCGCAATCGATTGAATTTTTTGCTCTTCTTCGTTTTTTCCTTCCTGAGGGTGGGGCACCACTCCGACAGAAGCAGAGCATTCATCTATGTTCTAACATTTCCTAGAGAATAACGCGCATTCGAAATGAGAGTTCTGCAGTGCATGGATGTTTCCATTTAGAGTTTCGTGATTCGCTCGTTTTTTGTTTTTTCGACAGAATTATTCTAGGCAAATGCAATTCGTGAATATCCGCTGTGGTAATCGCTTTCATTCATGCTTTCAATTTAGGCTATATGTATCCAAAGCTAAACGAAGCATTATGTTCTTGGTGCAACTTTTCTAATTTTCTAATTGCAGGTACTATATAGGCCCCCTCCAAAAGGGTACGTTTAACATTTATCAGACACAAACTGTCTCAGTAACATCGCACACACTCACGCAAACAAATCTCTATTTTCGATTTCGTGGCAAACAAAAAATGTAAGAATGTTCGGTTATATTTTTCAATATATTGGAAACCTATTATCTCTTAGAAGGATTCCAAAGTAGCAAAACAATGTTACTCAAATAAACCATTAAATTTTTCTAATTGGCCATGTAGGAGCCACAATAAAAATGTATTATGACTGCATCAAAGGTGAACATTTTTTGTTAAACTCAAATTATTAATTAAAATTTATTAGAAAGGCTGTAAAAATATGGCTGACCGAATAACTCATGGTTATTTACTATTTTTCAAGTGTGGGAATGAGATGAAGGGATAAACTAAAAAAATATCAATATGTTAAATACTTGGTCTTTGGAGGATCAAAGATCAAAGAGGATCATGAATTGTACCTGCACCATTTTGGGTTTTGTGGAATTTTGCCCCCAAATTCCAAGACGACACACTGTTTTGTGTGACTAATTGATTGCCAAATGGGCATGTAAAGTTAATTGTCGCCACCCATGACACAAGACCAATAAAGCTAATAAATAAGTTAGCAACATCTCAGTGTCTTATTTTGCCCTTTTCTTGTCATGCAGCCGTCGACGTAATTTACCAATACATTGTTATTACTAAATGTGTGCTTATTTAATTGTTAGGCAGTTCCATGAAGTACACAGAGTTTCTTCACTAGGTCGAAAGTTTAAACGAAATAAAAAGTGTTAGAAATTATTATCTAAACAATTCTCGCATTGCTCCTTTCTTATTCATTAGATTCATTATGCTTCAGAAAAACTTTCTCACACGTCAAAGCTTAGTAACCTCCATTACCTAAAACTTCATTATTTATAAGAGCTCTATGCAACTTAATGCATCCACCAATGTTTTTAAATTAATTGTCACAGTTAAATATCCCTGTTAAATATTGAATAAATAAAACTGAAAATTTTTAATTGTAATAATTTGGCGGAAAACTAGTACGGCACAAGAAGAAATTGAAATTGGAAAGATGTCACAAAAGCAAACATCGTGCTAAATGAGAAAATGTAAAAAAGCATATAGAATATTGAAGGAAAGTGAATATGTGAACGTTGACGACAAGAATTAAACAATTGAAAACGAATAAGTAAATGTTGCAGTGTGAATAACATCAAATATCAAAACAACGCTAAATGTATAATTAAGTAATTAAAAGCTAATGCAAGTTATTTACGGCAGCAAAAACCACAGAGACATTAGCTCACACGTAGACTTCTATCAGAGAAATAACAAAATTTTCAGTCATCTGCTAACGTAATAGAGTTAGTTAAAAACTTCCTAGGAAGTAGGGGCAGATTCAGTGCCAGGACGTTCAAATTATGGAACGGCTGAATAAAAGCAAAATCGAACAATGGCACATTGATTATCGTTCATCAAGACATAGGAAAGATTCTGACGGAATACAACTAGATATTCAACGGCCGTCATTCTTGTCTAAGAGCCTTTTCGTCATATTTCAACCTTTGACAGACAAAACGTCTTGGAAAATTTTAAATTGTGACTTTGACACGCGGCTCACGACAACATCCGAAATCCATCACAATTTAAATAAATTTCTGCTTTTCCTCACATCACTTGCTCCTGCCTCGACGTGACAATTTCAACAACTGCAAGAGAAAAATATCTACCCCTTTTGTACGTCCCTTCCTTCGAGAAGAAATGTCTTTTGTGAATTCAACGAAACATAAATCAGGGCAAGATAATGTAATCGTCCAACAAGAAGGAAGATTGGAGAAAAACTCAAACTAAAGTTCGTCAAGAATAGCAGTAAGTCTTATCCGAAAAATTCGGTTTACTTTAAACAAGATAGAAGGCGGTCAGGAAGGAGGTGTCTTGATGTCAAGAGGTAGAAAATTCAGTTTTAAATTGCATTGAAAGTCGATTGTCGGCCGAAAAAGGCAACGGAGCCTCGAACGAGAGCAAAACAGCGAATGAAAGAACAGCGTCTGGAAAGGAGTTCTTTGATTTTTATGACCAAATTTTCTGATCAATAACTAAATAGACTTTACCATTGTTAATTCACGGCATGGGTTTTACCTCTGATCTGATCTTCACTGTGCCTCGCGCACTACTGGCCATTGTTCGTTTTTATTAGACTCTTCTCCAAATATTTGTAAGGTGACTCACCTGAAACAAACAGGAAGTGTTAATGAAAATAAAACTGAAACGTTTGTTTAAATTTCGGTGGAAAAACACATCGTGGGAGCATATGTTAAATGCAACGTAAAGAAGAAATATGCACATATCTGTAATTTAATTTCAACCTCCAGTTATTTAATTAATAATACGAATAAGTACAACATATCTACATAAAGGATATTCGCATTTCATTGATAAGAATGAAAAAAAGGTCTGTAACGACCTTTCCGTTTCGGAATTTTAGGCAGTTCCTTCATTTTTATCAGTCATATGCGAATATCATTCTGCAGACAAATTATAGACATATAAAAAATTAAAAAAAACCTACTGCCACAACCGTACGGGAATGAGTGAGAAATCCTCGTTCCTAAGAGCAGAAAACACAATTACTCACAGATAAAATGGAAAACATCGAGGAGAGGCTAAACTCAACGAGCACCTTAAACGGAGCAAACACTTGAAAATTTAAAAAAAAAACAAAAACCAATTCGTCATCAAACTGACGTGATGAATTTTTACAAATTAAATTTAACAAATTAAAAAATAAATTGTATTGGTCTTTAATAGGAAAAAAGACAAATCTTATAATTTTTTTACATCGACAACAGATGGACACAAAAGAAAACTTATTTGTAAAAGCAAATAAATAGATCAGTAAATGAATTATTGAGCAGCAGTTGAATTTGAAAAAAAAGACAAGTAGCAATTGAACTTCACGTTGCGCCTTTGACGTTTAAAATATAGTACTCTGTGTTACAATTTATCTTTCCTCCCCTAACTACAGTAATATTTCAGGTATCCGACACCCAGTTACTTACAGGTATCTGAAATAATTAAATGGCTGTCTAAAAACTCAATAGTTAGTTAAAACCATTTTATGATGTGTGACAGGGCACAATTTAATTAGTGTCAAATTAGTGAAAAATATTGTTTTAACTTTCTTTTAACACATTGTACTCTTCAATGTTACACATAGTTCTATTACAATTATTGTGCTCTTGTCACTTTTTGTGTTTTTATATACGGTAAAATTTCTCATTTTTGTCTCATATAAATTGTTTGGTAGATCAAAAACTTGATAAATGGTTAAAGAAATTTGCTGCAGTTTTTGCTCCTCAACTAATTTAGAAAAAAGGAAAAAAAGACCAACGCAGTTGAGGTTGATGCCACCAGGAAAGAGAAGCAAAAGAAAGTGACAAGACTAAGAAGAAAAATAGTAAAATGAGTCAACTATGAAAGGCATTAACTGATGTCTCTAACATTTTTCCAACGTTAAGTTTAAATCTCGTTCAAATTGAAAAAGTTTCCCGGCTTTGAGTTCCTGCAGAAAGCCATTGCCGTAGCAATGATAGTAATCGAATTGTTTTTCTTACTGTCGTCTCTATTTCCGAAGGATTACAATTTTCTTGCCTTTTTCTTTAGTCTCCGTCCTTTTCTTCCTTATTTTTCCACATTTCCCTTTCAGTCTACCCCACTCTTTAGACTAAATGGAATTACACGTTTGAGCAGAAGCTTTTCTCTGTCTCGCGGGAGATAGGAAAACAAGGAATTGTACGGGAGGGTTTATAAAAAAATTGATTAATGGGAGATTTTGTTTTAAATTTGGCACGGGAGAAGAAAATGTCAGACTCCTCAGGCGGTCAAGTAGACTGTTATTAAGACGCGAAATGTGAATGACGACCCAAACAGATAGTTATAAGAGAAGGAGTAACACTTGTTTTCTTACTGTCTTCTTAAAAAAAGGCAAACGCTTATCTAAATTAAAAATGTCAAAAAGTGTTATCAGTCCGAGAAGGAAGCAAAGGAAGACAATAGGTAATTAAAGTAATTTTCTATGAGAAAAGTCGCCATTCTATGAAGAAATAGAGACACAAAAAGAAGGAAAGTTCCACAGAAATACAAAAACCGGGAAGAAAATTGAGAAAAAGAAGATTAAAGAACAGAAGCTGAATAGAAAAATATGAAAATAATCAAAGGGAAACCATCCAAAGAGTATTTTCGAGTAAGAATGAAGGCGAATAAAGCTTAAAAGACGATGAAAAAAACCGGTGGGATGTCAAAGGACTAAGATGACAACACAAAGAGCGGTAAAAGTAACTCGTCTCTGAGGTTGGGCAGGGCTGCAGGAAACGTGCAAAGAAGAATGTCCCGGAGGAAGTAGAGACATCAGGTAAAACCTGAATGAGGGAGGCGGCTCTGGAAAATAAGCAAAATGGGACAAACCTGTAAAGGAAACTGGAAAGAACAACAAGAAAATTCAGGAACTGAAGAACTCAACTTTCAATTTGAAATATCAACTTGAAAATGCGCCCACTACGATGCCCAAAGTCCGTTGTCAATTCAAAGCACCTATCAGGTATCTACCTATGCATTCTCTCGTTTATCACCCCTGCAGGAACACTCCCCATTATTTTCAAATTTGCAAATTTTCGTCTAATTGAACCCCCTTAATAAAGGAAAAGTTTTTTCTCACTGGGTCAACTAAACTCACGACAAAATAAACTCGTGGAATGAAAAGTAAATTTATTTGTGTTTTTGAAAATTCATTGCGCTTCTCTTATTTATTTCTTCCCTGTGTATTTCAAGCATTTTTATATTTCAATTTCATTTTTCTTCACATTTGAAATTAAAGCCCTCAGAAGAATTCACTTCGGTTTAGTTTTGTTACGTCCCATTAAACATCCTTAGTTCAACAGGTTGAAGGATTCGCAAATGATAAGGAATCTACGAGTAGTCAGCTTTGAAATGAATGGATGGAGAAACAACGAAGTGGTAAAAGAAAATGGATAGACCTGCTTAAAAGTGGGGAGGAAAATACGTTGAAACGGTAAGAAAGATAGATACGGAAACGGAGATAAGAGTTAGATAGAAGATTAATGGAGAGGGAACTTACAAAGGAAGGAAAACGGACAGTTAGATAACCAAACAGAAACAAACGGTGGAAGAACTGAAAGAACAAAAAAAAGCAGTGTTCCCATAAGTTTTTAGTTATACCGTTATGTACCGTGATACGTAAGAGACGACGCATTCATTCGCGACTCATTTCATGGAGTTAAGAAAAGACAAAATGACAATCAAAACGTCAGACTTTTTTGTCAAAAATGAAAAATTGTCTTTAGGCAATCGAAACGAACTTTTTGCTCATCGGGCAAAAGTAATTTTTTTCACGTTCATGCCAAATGCCAATCAATCAGTTTTAAGAAGGATTTAATCTGTTCTCAGATGAATGATTCCAATCACGATGGACAACTTTTCTAATTTAATTTCCTTTTGAGAAACAAAATTTTCAGTCAGCAATGGTTCGACAAATGAGGAAGTGAGAAGAGCCCTAAAAATTCAATTTCTCTTTCTCTCCCACAATGGACGGGTACAAAATTTAATAAACATCTTATTTTCTGTCGTCGCAAACACACAGGTCCTCCTGGAAAGGTAAACCTTTCCAAAAAGTCCTTCGAAAGCGACAGCAACAACATGGTCTATAAAATTTTACAACTCAATTCGTTTCATCTGATAAGCCTGATCTCAGGGTTCTGAATCAGCTGTCGAATAACATAAAATGAAGAAAAATTCATTCCAGAAAAATCGTGTGAATTTACCAAAAGTGAAATTCGCTTCGGTTTGCTGCGCCGAAAGTAAACGACTCATTCCTTTTCATTTTGTTTACCTGTCCTAATTCTTTCAAGAAGATCATACAGACAGATCGTATCTCCATCTTTACGCTTCACTACTACCTCAACCTTTCATCATTCATTCTGGCCTTATGGCCTTCCTTAGGTTAGCTACAACCGGACACCAATCTGATGATGGGTTGAAACCTTTAACCACCACCTTACAGATTTTTCACAAACCGCCTAAATAACAAGTGAAATTGATTTTCTTTCAGTCCAACTTATCTCAATCGGCCGAAATATTTTATTTTAATTGACGGAATTTCCGGCGGGACAATTCGACCCTTTCTGTTATAAGGGATGAAATGGGGAAGTCACAAGAGAAGCGACTATTTAAGAAATTCAACAGTCTTGTCAGTTGTTTCACAGTCGGAATAATTACATAATTTTAGTATCCGCGACAGTTTCCAATGGTAGCTGCACTCAAAATTTTCATCCATTTTGAAAAATAAACTCTCCATTTACTCATTTACTCACTATTATGAATTACTTTACATTGCTGAAGATGCTTTTTCTGCCGATCAAACATCCCAACAATTCCGAATTTATACGTGAAATATGAAATGTTCTAAATGTAATCGAATTCCAGAGGTTTGTTTTCCAATTAATGCCCGCCGAAAGTTATTATAAATATTCACTACTTCAAAAAACAAAGTCATTTAAAAAATAAATTAATAAAATAAATAATAAATGGAAAATTAATACAAACGGACTGATAATCATGAATATGCTCAGGTGATACTTTTACATAAATTACAAGGGGTAGTAAATGCGAATCCGTCGAAGTTGTGCATTTAGACTGAAATAAATACATTTCACTGGTCATTTTTGGGTGCCTCCGAGATACTCATTCGATGGATTAAAGAATTTCTTTGCCTTAAATTTCCCAATCATCCAAGTTGACTTTGTCATTTCAACAACCTTACACACATGAAGTTTATGCATTTGCCTTCTCGTTTGACATTCTTCTGTTGGCCTCAAACCGAAGTTGTCGTTTTCTCTTCGTCAAATTATTAATCTTTTAATTCCATTATTTCGCCACGTTTAAAGCTCCATTGTTGATACTCTTACTTATTCTTCTTCCCCGCTGTCCCCATTTTTTCCTTCCCCCTGAGCGGAAACTCCATTAATTTTTTCTTCTTTTGTGCTTTGATGAAGAGTAAAAATTTTCATTACACTTCTACTGCCACACTTTTCCTTTTTTGATGCTGCCTTTCTCTTTTGTTCACAACTGGAACATAAGCGAGAACATTTTAGCGAGAAAGTAGAAGAATTAATTTATGATCAGAGATAAAACGATTTATATTATTAACGCTGACTTAGTGACTACGGCTCTACCTCGCCACACCATTCTGTCTGACGTTTAATTAGAGCATTAATAATAATTACACTAAAAAACTTACGAATCCTTGACGAAAATAAATTAATAAGTTCACGCGGGGGCTGCAGATTTGCCTCCCCAGTCTCTTTCCCTAAGCAGGAATCCGACATGTGCCCTCTCGACTCCTTCAGTTATGGTTGACGCACGAAACTCACAAAGTCAACTTTATTTGTTCTATTCTTAGGTTTTTAAAAAATAGACCTAACAAAAGAAATTCAGCAGTAATCGACCCTCCACCTCTCCAAAAACAACAACAAGGGTATTTATTAATAATTAATTTTACCTACACGTTAACATGAATAATGAATCTATTATTTACCTAATAGCTACAAATTTTTTATTTTTCCTCAATGTTTCTCATACTATTATTTTTTTGTAGGAGAGAAGTAGTAACGAACTATTTCGATTGTACTTTTTCCTACTATACGTATTTTATTGATATAGTTACACTTTATATATTATATCCTATACTTTAAGTAAGGTATTCATAGTGGTTTCTGTGTGTTAAATTTCTAACTCATTATTATTCTTACGTGGCAGGCTCATTTAAACGAAAGTAACGATCTTTAACTTCATCTTCCCTTCATTTGATCGTGTCTTTTTAGTGGCATTCGGTCCTTGTGTGACGAAGTGACGAGTTGAACTACCAGACTCCCCTTCAACATCGAACAAGCGACAGAGTTGATATCCTTCTTTTGTGAATATTTCTCCTTTCCAATCCGCCTCGTCGTAGTCTAATTCCTCCTACTTTTAGTCGGCTACAATTGCACCGCGGAAGAACATAAATCTCTGTCTACCAAGCTTCCTTCCCCCCGAAGACACAAGTTTTTGTGGTCTTAAAATGAGACTACCGAAGGTTGTGGTTGCAGATGAGAATGGTGGCTTTGTTGTTTTGCTGTTTTTGATTTATTTATGAAAGTATTATTTTTGCAATATTATAATAATAACCCTGTTAACATGTAGTCCACCGGCCATCATCAAAAAGCAGAAATATTATCTGGATAACCGTTAAATGTTGATGTCTTGTGATGAAAAAATACTAAGTTCAGAGTAAAGATATTTTAAACAAAATTGAGATAACAGTGTTCGATAACGAGCAGTAAAAAATAATTGCAGTAAGCAAAAATGGAGAAATGGAATTGTTTTATATGTAAAGGTGAGACGACAGATTTCGTTTTGGAGATTTTTGGCAACAAAAAAAAGTACTTACACGGGATAGAAATGAGAATAAAAACCCGGTTTTACCAGAGGTTGACCTTGTGGTTGGCAGAGTTTTGTGTGCACGAGAATACTTGAGATACATTCAGAAATGACATACTGGTAAACGGTGTCTCTCATGAATGAGAAAAAGTGTAGCGGCGTAACCATTTAATCCTAAGTGACAAAAACAATTGTAACCGTCCTAAAATGACACCAGAATTTGAGGAAATAAAAATGGCAAAACAATAAATAAGATGAGGAATTCAAGAAAAGGGTTCCACGGTTTCAGGTAAAGGTAGGAGGGCAGAGATCCTGGTACGAGTACTGTGAGATTGTATTTAGCCAACGGCCAACAGCCGGATTCTGAGAAGGAAATGGAGAGTAAAAGAGAAAGCAAAGAGAAGATGCAAAATATCAAAAAGAAAATTAGTTTAGCATCGAAATTGAAATTTTTTTTAAGTAACAATTTCAACGTTGGTGGAAATTTCATTCTACGCTCGCTTACACAATCCCTGTAATTTCCATCGAGGCAATAAGTTTTTCAATTGAAAGTAACAGAGGTGGAAACTCAGGGGTTGAAATTCAGGGGTGGTGGTAGAAAAAGTGCTATGGCGTGCTTTCAGCCGTGACAGAAGTTTCTTCGTAGGCTGACACTTTGGCCACATCCCTAGAAACATTTCTCCCTGGCGCTTATCAACCTTTTTCATTTTCTCACTTCCCCACTTCCGCTATTTCGACAGCTTTGCACAAAACCGCTGGGTCGATGGAAACCAACGGAAACAAAAATACATCGGAAATCCAGCGAAAGCAAAACGCAAGGCTAAATAGAAATAGACACATATAATTGGTGAAGTGAAAAGAGAGGAAGGCAGAGATGGGTAAATGAAGAAAGAAAACGTTTCTTTTTGTGTTACGTTCCTGCGTACAAAAATGTTTTGCTGCAACATTCCGGTTAATTAGGGAGGCTACGGCTCGTCAGTCCTGGGGTCTTCTGCCTGCCCGTGTGACAGACGTTCTCCTAACATTTCTCTATGTCAATTTTGAATGGGAAGGGGAAAATATGTAAGTTTTTTTGAAAAACTTAAAACTGAAACTTAAAATCCGAATAATGTGATTGGTCCTCTGAGTGTCACCGTGACGTCAGTCTTTCTGTTTAAGTTTAAGGAGTTAAGTCTAACATCTCGGGGCTTCGCGCCTCTTGTACAATTTTAACGAACTTTTGGTTTTAGGTTAGTTTTATTTGTTAATTACTATTAATAATTATATTATTCATGATTGTTAATTTTTATTAACTTTTTGTATTTATATATGGCATTTTGTCACAAGTGGTACTCAAAAGTGAGTGCAGAGCCAAGTTTAAACCTTTGAACGTATGAACCATTCAATTAATGCAGAACCGATTGAAGGTGGAAATGCATGCTTTAAAATAAACAAAAACTTAGTTTGTTGACCCTGAGCAAACTGCTTTTTCGGTCGGTTTTGGGGCACACCAATGGATATTCTATAGCGTTCTTATTTTTTGGTTATGTTGACGGAAAATTCGTAGAAAAGGTTGAGATTACGAAAAGGTTGGTCTGATAATTCATGCGAAATATACACTTGCTCATCGGACATTGGTCTCATTCTCCTTCACTAGCAGACACCTGATCGGGTTGCAAATATGATTATTTGTTTAAAAAATATATCCTACCACAATGCTGGTAAGTTAAGATGATTTGTGTAACTCCTTTTTGTCTTTCGTGAAATTCTACAATTCCAGTAATAACAGACAAAATTTCTTCAGACTCCTTGAATACTGATATTTTTACGATTGTTATTTTCCTTTTTAACTGTATAACTCTCATCATTGCACAAATTATATCCCCAAGTTACCTCAAACACCAAAAAAAATTTCAATCAGAACTTGCCACTGCCAAATCCAACGCCTGAGAATCATTAGATGGTACACGTAACTGATTTTTCTTGAATATCGATGAACCGGTTTGATGTTACATTTTAAATATGTGGTTACTTAACGAGTACTTTTTGTTTAAACTTTTTGTACATTAGATGTACTCCCTGTTAGTTTCCAAATTTAAACTTTCCTATTTCTAATCCCCCGGACCCCGGGTGCCGGGGCCGGGTGGGCTGCATAAAAGTTCTGTGTTGATCGATCAAGTTCGAATTTGATTTAATGACTTTGCTAGTTGAAGAGCCACGTTTTTTTAACATCTACCCAGTCACTTGCGGATGATTGATTTCCAAACGTTTGGCTGATGCAAAATAAATGGACATTTTTGTAGACTGCCATGTGTTTGTTAATATTCTCCCACAAAGGCTTCTAACTCAACAGAAGTAAACGCTTACAGTTACAAGTGGCGCAATAAACACAAATTCGGTGAATTGCCAACTACGACTGTTAGCGTCGGGTAACAATAATATTGAGATCCCGATTTTCTTCTTCTTCAAATGTCAAACTAACATCCTCGGTAATAAAAACACGAATTAATAATTAATTTATGTGTTCGCAGCGGGCAGAGTGAACAAGACTCTCCCACATCCTTGCAGGGCGTAATCAAATTTTTAATTGTACTTCTATACCAGTGTGTTCACCTGCTATTTTCTAATTTTACATTAAAATTTCTCTGAGGTCAATTCTTCTTCCACCGCAAAACCAACCTTGAATATCAGGTAGAAAGATGTGTTTCAGGTGCGAGGATTTCGAGTTAATTCCTTGCAGGTACCCGCCAAACCTCCTGCCTCCCAGGCAAAACAAGTGAAAATTACTACTCGGGCAAGAGGTACTCATCAGGTCGGATACATTGGCTTTTCACGCTTCTTTTACTGGTCTCCTACCCTCACTCCTACCCTCACCTTCCTCTCTCCTAAAGTTTATGATTATCACATGACGGTGTGTAATTAACAGTTGGGGGTTGTGGAGTTCCATCGACAAGTGTTCGGCTACGATAGCAATTTTTACGAATTGAATCAGGCGCGTATTGAACATGCAGAGCCCGTTGTCTGATGGATGGGTACGGGACCTGGCGGGTCTAATCTTTAATTAAGGTAATTTACTCTGTACTCTGTTAAATAGGCAATCGACAGAGTACCGAGTGGTGTAAACACAATTCTATTACGCTACCCAAATATTTATTGTTTGTGATTCGTGTTCGACCTCCCTGAACACACCACCACCTTTAAAGGTTTTCATTTTCGTGGGAAATGAAAAATGGGACAAAGGAAAACGATTCCCTTTGATATTCATTTCCACTCCTTCATATTTTTATTTATGGTCGAAGAGTCCCGAATTGTACGCCTTGAGCAGGTGGTTCAAACATTTGAATGGGTGCCCTGAATTTGGGTTGCGTCTACCTACAAATTTCCACAGTTTGAATTTAATTTTGTAGAAACGGAGCTACCGGCAAATCTGGAGCATTTAAAGTTCCAATGAGATACGGCTCTGACAAAGGTGGTCTGGACGACTCTGCGAAAAACACTGAGGCAAAGAACTCCATTCTGTCAGGGAAGGTCTCACAAAACGGTGAAATTCCGAGGTAAACCAATGCTATACCGTTTAATAAAGAATGCAAAGGAAGGTGTAGGACATTTCTCTATAACTCATCTCCAACTTGAGGTCTATGAAGTCCAAACCACACAACAAGAAAATAGATAAACTGGGAATCGTATTAATAACCCTAACTCATAAATAATCACCCTGCGCAATAACATGACCGACTATTTTTATACAGACTTGGTAAAACAAAATTTCCATTGGATTTACTTCAAATTGGTTGGTTTTTAGATAGAAACTCCCCACTCCCAAAAATATGCATAATGGGATGTTAGGTCGAACATGACAGATGTCATAATAAAACATTTACTTGTGCTGGAAATTGTAGCTGCTGATTCCCTGACGATTGTAACCGCTACCCTGTCACTGTCCACATTAAAGTAAGGGCCTTCTCGATAGATAACGTCATTTTAACATTAGAAGGAGTCGGTTGCATAGCAGCTACCCATTGCGAGTGAACTGCATTTTTCATGGAATGTGCGAATATGTATCTGTCTGTGCCACGGGGGAAACAAAGAAGAACAGAGGGAATAAAAATTAAATCCAGCTCTAATAGCCATACAAGTTGGAGTTGTTTCAAACTTTTGTGGAAATACAACGGTGGGTACATAAATTCTCGGCCATTTCGGTCGTAAATTCTAACGCCATTTACTTTGGTTTGAAACTTTTTCGATCACCGGCGAAAGCGATTAACAGTGAACATGGTAAATTCTATAACCAGTTCAAAAGTTTCCTGTGCCCAAGTTCGAAAAGACAATTTTACTTTTCTAAAAGTACATCAACCCCAGAGTGGAGGAAATGTCTAGTCATTACCGTGTTACTGAATGATATTTCATTTAATTAATGCCCCATACGTGCGCTCCACAATTTCTTCGTTTATAGTTTCGTCAAAGGTAAAATTCAAGAGAACATTATGTACAAAAACATTTTGTTAGTTCGTCGGTTATAAGTTGAATTCAAGTTGACTCAACCAGCCTTTTCTGTTGTTCCATTCATCTGCCTTTGTTTTTTTGCCAGAGATAAAAATTCATCTAATGAGACTTTCTGCTGACTCGAACAGGCAACGGAATCAACATTTCAAGTGGAAAAAAAGAAGAGCAGCGCAGAGCAAAAGCAAAAATAAAACCCCACTGCCAGGTACATCAACCTTTCGAATCGATGAAGGTGTTAATAATTAAAGAATAAAAGACACGTGGATCCGCCGATATAGACGTTAGAAAAGGTTTTGATGACGTCGATGAGATAAAAAATTAAAAAAGGGAAGACGTGTCAAAGGAAAAAAGGTGTGGAAAATGTGTGCTGATGAGATGACAGTTTCGCTAAGACAAAAGCAGCAAGCGAATCGAACTAATCACTCGGAGTGTGAGAGACAAACATACAGAAAAAGGTAAAAGGCCGCCTAGGCTACCAAATGGTGCAGGAGGACGGTAGCGAAAAGAATAAAACGCAAACCCAAATTTTTGGAAAACTATTTATTTAGGAGTTGCTACCCGCGTAAGCAGTACTCGAGGTGGTGTATTTTGGAGTGATGGTGAAGCACTTTTGGATAATTTGAGAAGTGAACTAAAATCTTGTGAAAATTGAAAAGTGAAATTCATTAAAAAAGATTATTGGCAATCTCAGAGGTACCAAAAGTGTTACAACATGACGTTATCAGGTACGCAAACGTTTCTGTGGCGACAAATACAAGAAAAGTAAGAGACAAAATCCTAAATATTCGATGTCAACAAACTTTCATAAAAACTTGAACTCAGGTTTCAAAGTGGATTCGACAGGTAGGGGACTAGTACGTGTGTATAGACTTTCTCAGATGAAAGAGAGAGGCATGGCACCAATGTCGAAGATCAAGTTACCATAAAAAGAATAGGAAAACGAGGTTCACGTCCTAACGGTACCTTTACAGCTAATTTCAACTGAAATTGTTCATTGATTTCGTATAAAATTTAAGTAAATAAATGCAGTTTCTAGTCTGTTTTTTATTCGTTTCAAAAGATGCTTTTCGGCTTCTTCCTTATAATAAACTCTAATTGCAATGATGCTAATTTATCAATAATTCAGTTTCTATAATATCGCTAGTTTTTTTTCTTTATCTTTACACTTAAATTTTATTTATGATCTCTCAGTTTGAATTGTAGGACAATAACCCAGAGATTCATAAAGGGTTTAAATCTATACATTAAATAGTTTCTATAAAATGACACAATCAAAACTTGTCGGAATCAGAATATTTTTAAGCGCCCGTGAAAAGCGGACACGAACGGCAATGTCACCAACAACGTAAGTAGTAGCAGAGACATGTTGAACATAAATTTGTAGTACCAGTCATTACGGTGAATAGTAAAGTAAATAAGGCGTTTCTCTACGGCAGATGAAGCACCAGAGTTTTTGACTTGGATAATTCAATTTTTGGTTACTTTTAATAAAGAAAAGACGAATATGGAGGGGCGAAATCACATTTACAATTTCCATTTTGTTCAAACAAAGTTTGTGTACAAACTTTCGGGATGAGACAAAGAACCAAAGAACTCCAACAGGGGCTGAAGCCACAAAAGTTGTGGCAAAAGAAAGCTGAAAGTGACCTACCTGCCAATGGGAAAGAGATGTAATCCGGTTCTGTACAGTTCTTCCCAACAGAACTTTCTAGAGCTTTTGTCAGTGGACCAGTTAAAGGAAGGAAGCAATCAAAATTTTCACGGAGGACCAAGGTAATTAAAAAGTTTATGTCAAAACACCGTTTGCAAGTTTTCAGGGTCTTATTCTCTCGCAGCCGACAGCAACAGGTGTTTTTGTGGTTTTAAGGTAGGAAAGACCGCACTCCGATTTTTGGTTAAGCAATAAAAATAATTTACGGGAGTTTGCATTGGTGGGTCCAACTTTCTGGAGTCCAAAATAACGAAAAAAGGAGAAAATTTTTACACGATATATCTCTGACCAGTTCTTTCTCGACAGGGTAGGGACAAAATGAGCCTGTTTGTAGCCCAAACGATATCATATACTTCAAATACTAGTTCGTGCAACAACGAAGAGATTCTGTTTAGATTCTGAATCAGTCCATCCTTTAAATCGCATTTTTGGATGATTCACAAATAAGAGTGATATTAATTCACGGTAAAATCTTTCACCACGTCCTTAGGGATGAAATAATTTTCCTCTAAAATTAATTTCTAATTCCAATTTTTGTCCGTTTTCCCTTGGGCCTCCGACTATTTACTTTGGCCCTTGGCTATTTTCATTGTAGTTTATGGTTCCGATTGTTCTTTACCGGAAGCCACCTGCATCACACGTTTATTAAAATGCAAAAGAAGTAAAACTGAGATTAATCATCTGTTTCATTTGCCCGATATTTGACCCACCGTAATTCACTCAGCCCCGGCCTTCCATGCTATAATGATGGAGCATGATGAAGCATATTAGGCCGTCACAAAAACGGAGAAAAATTCAATCTAATTAAAATATACTTTGAGTTTTCAGCTGTCCGATAAGAATCCGACTGACGTGGCCAGCAAGGAATCAAAAATGGTCTCTTACCTGGAAGAAAAAGAAAAACAAAAGTTAGACATTATTTATGCATTGATAGGGCGAAATGAAAATTGGGATCCATTTTCTGGGGCTTTAATTGACTCACAAAAACGAAAGGTGACCAGATCTCTATGTTTCTGGCATGTACTAAGAAAAAATTAATAAATGGATGTGGAAGTTTACTATAAGGTTGAGACTATTCCATTCATGTTACATGTTCCCACAAGCCCTGCTCCCTGTTTCTGTCACCCAGGCAACGCATACAAAATGGACTTGTACATGAAGGCGTATTTTGATGTTTGCATCATTTGCGACTAATTTAGGTTAAGTGGATACGACCGTAGTTCCAACAATTAAACTGATTCTCATACCAAGTGTAACCGTCAATATTGTGTCTGATTTATTTTATTTCTCATCTAAGTTCTGACAATAAGCAGATTCGAACTCTTCTAAATAAAACGGCATGGCATCTTCAAATCGGATATCGTCAGATTTCTATCATTTCAACTTCATCTCGAAGAAATTTATGAGTTCTTTGTTCCCCTTGTAGACGTCAGGCATTTAAGATGAACCGCCCAAGCCTTCCGTTACCGTTTCGCGTTTTATTTAAAACATCCAGTGAAATACTGCGGAGTGAAAAGCCCATCTTCAGTTTGATGCAAATTTATTTGTCCATTCGACATGACATAAACAGTTTGATTTCTGAAGTTAAAGAATGCGACTAATTTCCGGTGACAAGTTTGCCACATTTGACTAGCAGAAGACAGGGAGTGCAGAATTATTTTCCTAGTTATTTTTCTTACTGAACAGGAAGTGATTTCCGAATACTAGAAGTTAATTACAACGGAAATTTAAAACTCATGACGAACATTTCATCCCTTCAATCAACATTTGCCGTCCTTTATATTCGAAAACTACAGCTTTACAGACACCTTGAACTCGAAATGTTGAACATTGGAAACGAAAAACAGAAAAATTTGAAGTTGTGAAAGTAATCATGTACATGTTGACAATGCCTTTCGCACTCTCTTTAATAATAATTGTCGTAATACTTCGAGTTCGTTCGATTTTGATTTGCCTTACTTACTTTTCAAGCAAACCAAATGTTCACGTTGTGTACAAACCTCAGTCTTTCACATTTATCTGCCGCCAACTATATTGTGATGAGCCCCTTCCTCGTTGTCATGCTTCGTTTCTCCAAAGTAAAATATTATACCTACCTGTACCTGTACATGTACCTGAGGTCCTCAGGGACCTTTCTCTTTCTTTTTCAGTTCAAAGTTGATATTAATTTCCATCCTTGTCTTTCAATTTTTTTATTTTTTTCATTATTTCTATACTAATAGAATACTCATCCGTGCCTCTTTAGCAGGACCAAACTGTCAAAATGTTTTATGCGAAACTGTTGCTAAATTGATAAAAACATTTTCACAAATCCAAATTAAATTTTCCTTTTCCTCCCTCCTTCTCTCCTCGTCCATTCTCGTTTGAATTTTCATGAGAATCTTTTTAACCAAATTTAGAAACGTCCTGTCCAACGCATAATTTAATTTGATAACGAAAAGGGCGAAAAAGCTCTTTTTGCCGTGTCTTTTTGGGAAATTTCAGAAATTAGCTTTCTTTCCGCGGGCGAAGACACCACTGCCACCGTCTCCTCAGTCTCACATAAAACGCTTCTAAACCTTTTCGCAAAAACGCCCAAAATTTAAATTACGCGCCGCCTTCCATTTTCAAATTAACTTAATCAAGTTTCAAAATTGTAATCTTTTATATACATATATATATATATATGAGAGAGAGAGACGCATGAGCTTCAAATCGACCAAAAGGCCATGTCCGTTAATGTTTTGTTCAAAACTTGCAGTAGTTTTAATTTGGTGAGTCCCATCGGAGTATTCGTCTTGTGTAAAAACTTATCTCTTGATAATCTCGGTTATAATTTGAACTCTGCGACAACAAGTCACTGACCCGCCTGTGTGAATAACGTAAAATTTAAATTGGATTTTGTGAAATGCCAGGCGGAAGAGCCGTTTGCGGTCTCTTCGGGTTCCATCTCTTTTTACCTTTGACCTCTGACAGCCAAAAAAAACAGTCCTGCTGCTTCGTTCGGAATGAACATGTGGAAACGAGAAATTTCGCTTCCCTCGGCGGTATCGGCTGATTATTCTCTACGCACATGTCTTCCCACGACAAAGCCTTGCCCTTAGAGAAATCGCCTCGAGCATGTAAAGCAATCAATCCGAAAGGCAATTGAATCGGGTATTCTACCGTCGGTTGCGACACATCCTGCATTGTACAGAAGAAGAATAACCCTAAGTCATTTTAAAATATCTTTAAGTAAACATCCATTTGAATTATTTGTTTCGTAGTTTAATGATGAATGCCATGAGCTGAGCAGAATGTCTCGTCGTCGAAGAACGAAAAGAACAGAATCTTATCGGATTTCAGGTAGTCTTGAGAAACATTTAGTGCCTGAGACGATTTCTTCACAATTCAATTAAAATTTATGTTAAATAAACAGAACCAAGGATCCAGGCTGACTAACGGAAAAGAGAAATCTCAGTTTTAGTAGACGACTATGCAGCCTTGAATGGAAGTCTCTATTAGAAAGAAGTCCTGAGAATCGGACCGCGAGTAATCTCACTGGTCACATCAGAGGCCTAGATAAATGAGGTAAACTATAAGATAGAAAAGAAAGTGAACTTCCCTATCCTCCTATTCTTCACAATCTAAATGATAATTAAGAAGGAAAGCTGGTCTTCACATGTCCTCATTGTACTTTCCAAGAATTTTGTATTCCAAAATTCGATTTCCAGCTCATTCATTGATTTCATAACAAAAGGTATGAAATTTTCGTGGCAGAGCAGTAGACACCTCACTACACCAAAAGACAACGCAAGGCTGGATATGTGCCACACAACCAGTAGCGACCAAATTCCCGTGGACAGTTCATTAAAGAAGCAAATTGCAAATAGCATAAATTAGTGCTTTTTGTAAATTTTGTATTGCCATCGCAGTTAAAAAAAAACATTGAATGCTCTAAACATCAGTTGTTTGTTGCTTAACACTATTTGTTTCTATTTATTATTGTCCTGCACGTCTCATTGATGAAAATATTGTTTTGTTTCCACAAACAAAATGGCTTTGCCGTAAACCGCAACACGGTTTAATTCCTTCAATTTCATTTGTAAGACAATTAAGGACCAACAACTGCATTCCACCTCTCCTATTTCTCTCTCTCTCTTTCTCTAGATCCTTCTATGCTTGTGCCATAATTCATTCTTCATTTCTTAATAAACATGAAAGCTTTCCAACCACGTTTTCTTTCTTAATTACACGGATAGAGTTTGAACGACCGATTTGCTTGTGGAAACGTGCCGGAACGCCTCGACTCTGCTTCCATTGGAATCTTACGGTTTTATAACATTGACCCTAGTTGAATGGTTTCTCGTAGAAATAGAAACAAATATTATTTTTTGATGTACAGTGTTCGACCGAGTGCTGTTGGCCACGAGCTCGCTGCCTTGTCAAGACCGAGCAAACAAAGGGGTGGGAAGGAACTTTTACACTACTCACACTTTTATTTTAACAACTCAACCTTCAACAAATTTTTAAAACAATGTTCTAAGCTTGTACAATAAATTAGCTTTTACATTTTTCTTGACAATTCTGCAATTAGACCAGCAGGTCTCAATAATAGAAGTTTTCAGACAGTTATACATCATGATCTAGTGATATAATAGCTGAATGGGTCGGCTGTGCGTGTAGACCCAGCTCAATCTTATATAGTACATAGAATTTTTCATTTGAAATTTCAGCTTCGTAAGATCGGATAAAGTAAGCGTGACAGCACAGAAACATCGTAAGAAACGGGAAGGAACGATAACAATCAAGAAACCAGAGTTTACAAAAATCGTAAAAAATAAAAAATTACAACGCTCTAGACTAATTCCATCGATTTCCTTTTCACCGTATCATTTAAATTAAAATGGCGTCGTGCCAAAGTTTTTACAGTCGAGAAAAAATATTGGAGCACTAAGAATGTTCCAACAAGTTTAATTTTATTTTTCGAGTTGCTACTATTACTACCTGACAAAACAGAACGACCACGCCTAATGAAAAAAAGCTGCAACAGGAAATTAAAACGGCAGCCGGCAAATTGTTTTTGTTGTTGATTCGTCCTGACAACAGCAGCAACAGTAACATACAAAAACGCTCGTTGTCCGTTGTGTGACAGTGATGAGTTTGCCAGAAGAAAAAAATGAAACAGTTTGGACAGTTTGGCGACAAACCAGGTGACAATTAAAAATCTAATTAAAATTCTTGTACCTGAAGAAGCTTGGACAGCGCCAATCGACAAATGAGAATGGAGCCATGGCTAACAATAACTCACATGAAGAAGGTGCCTTTCTTTCTCAGTCGCTGGCAATTTCCAAAAAGAAAATTTTATTCACGTCAACAGTCACTTTGATAAAGCCACATTTCTCGTTAGAATGATCTTCCTTTCATGTCACCCTTGCTAACTTGGTAAAACAATTTTCAATGGCTCCTGTGACTTCTTGAAAACTTAGTAATACGATAAATTATTATTAATAATCACGTCAAAAATTGCTTAAATGAGAAAAAATTCATTTCATTTCCACCTTCCAGTGTCAATTACACTTTCCTACAGGTGCAAATGACAAATTAAAATTAAAAAACTTGTGAAAAAGTTCCTGTCTGGAGCAACCCCTCCTTTTTAAGAAAATTTATCATGCAAGGTAGTCTATTTGATCTATGAGAAAACCCGGAGATTAGTCGAAGAAACTAAAGACGAGTTCGGTTTACTTAGACCGTACTAAACTCAGAAACAACAGAAAATCGTCGACTCTGATCCGGGCGATTCAGCGGGTACATTCCGGTTATAGCGATTGCATCGACTCTATCAGTGGGTTGGGCGTTAGTCGTGACGGTAAGCGAAGTTGCCCGTAGGAAACTGCCCGGTTTTCATCTCTGAAATTCGCAATTCAATTAAATCGCGTAAAATTTTCAAAATCATCGATTAATTAAATTCAAATTGGTTTTGCTTCATCGGTAAATTTTCAATGCTCCTGCCCGAAACGTCAAATTCGAAGTTCGGTCGACCGTGTCTTTCGTAACAACAATGGCCGAATAATTAACTCTGATTACCGTTGCCTTTTCCTATTGCTTTGATCCCATTCTTCTCGAGAGAAATAAAAATTAGTTTTTATCAGGTTAATAAAAAGATACTTGGCAATTGCTACAAACGGATACCCGTGTGAATGTCCTTGTGTGAAACAACCTTTGACAACCACTGTAATGGTAATTCTGTCACTATTTTTACCAAAAGCTTGAAGTTTTCAGTTTTTTATAGATATTTATTTCAGTTGACAAATTTTGTCATTTATTAATCTAATTAACTTATAGGCCTCCTTAATGATAATACCTCTGCTTTGAGTAATTGACTTTGATTTCAATAAGTAATTTGAATGAAATGATGAGACATGGTCCGATTGTTTCGCCTTGACAAAACTCTAGCAATTAGTTTTTCGTTTGGGTATCATTTCCGTGAAAGAAAAATAAAACTTTAAATTGTAATCTAAGAGCCGTTGTCATTATTTCTCTTTTATGATTAGACAATCGAATTTGTCATGAATCGTCATGGTAGCAACAGCGGCGTACATTCAGAACAGACTCTGATGAAACTATTTTAACTCGGTTAAGTTAACTTTAAAGAAAAATACGAGGCGGAAAAGTCGAAGTCATTCGGAAGCGACGCGAAGGAGACAGGAAAGGGTAAATTGAATACCAGAATTTAACAGAAAAATTAAGCTTACGCCTGCGCAGAAAACTTGAAAACCCACACTGATGATTCCTCAAAGACAATTGTTCGAACAACAATCTAATAACCAGTTCAGAACGTGTGCTAGACACTTCAATATCAAAATCTTGATTTGTGTGGTGCTCAAGGGTGTGTCCACAATTTTTGTTTCATTTCAAACGCTATACCTCAGAGTAATACAACAAACATTCGTGTAGACGCCATCAATTGACGAAAATAAAATTCAAGAAGCAAATATGAACAGCATGTTTAAAGGCTTCAAAAGGCCAAGAAGAATACGATTAAGAGGAAAATTTGACAAAATATAGAGTATTCTAACAAAAGCTCAAGAACGGAGAGTGGGAAAGGCCACACATAAGGTTGAAAGCTTTGATCTCAGAAAAATTAGACCTTAAGTCACTCCCCTCGTCACTAATATTTGGTAAAATGGTAACGATAATTTTATTATTGGTTACAATAACAAATTTTTAAAAACAAAATGAGGCTTTCGAGTTAAAAGAGTTCGCCCAGGCTGGGATTTCTCCGTTGCCCTGACAAAATGTTTTAATTCAGGTAAAAATGCTTTTTACCTCACCTGCGTCTGTGTCTTCCATCTCTCTTTCGCATGAGCTTCGTATATTTCTGTCTCATCTCCCACGTGGAACAATTTCAACTTTAAAACTGTTTAAAATCCCATTACCCACTTTTACGTGAAATTCAATTAACTTGACAAAACTTTTTTACACTTAAAAAAGCAACGAGCTATTCACAATAGTGAAAGTGTGTAGGGGCTCTCTGTATGTTAGATACCTAGAATTGGTACAGAAATTTAATAGTAACGGTTGGTAAGTGTAGACAGCTGGGTTATTGAAAAGCACATGACCTATATCTCGTTAATCCTAATGAGCACAACCACGGAACCATAAAGCAGTAAACCACCCCCAAAAACAAATGCATTTTTTATTGTTTGTATTTTATCTTGTTATTAATATCACACGTTATCTTATTGGTACGCGAATAAAATTTACTTCGAGATGTCTCAGCAAATGTCAGAAAAGAAGAGAAGAGGATCATGGTGTTTGGAGAAGACCCACTTTGTACCCGACAGGTACTTCGATAGTAGGTTTCGCCAAATGGTTAAAGAGCTTCAAAGTGAGTACTTGAACTAAAGTGTAATTGTAGGTAAGAATTCAAAGCAAACCTAAGTAAGTAATTGATTTCCAGAACAATTATCAATTCTTAGGGATGCGGCGACCAGTTGCCGTCACGGCAGTTAGTAACTTAGATTTTTCTTTTGTGATACAGGGATTGCTTCACCACGGGTCCAACCACTGCTGCAGCAGGTGAAGGTAAAATTAAGGGCACGTTAAACAGTTGACCACAATGAAAGCAACATAAAAATATGAAAATGACTGCAGAAAAGGCATAAAAAAGAAGGAGGAAATTTTCAATATATATGCAAAGCCCAAGCAGAAGATGAATCAATTTTCGCGAAGCTTTTCTCAACAGCTTTGTGGTTGACGCAGAAATCCGTGAATACCTTTAGGGAGATAATGGCAGAGCAGAGGATGAAGTGGAAAGAGAGGAATAGAAAATTTTTCAAATTTTTCCTTTTTAATAAAGATAGATATGTAAGTACGCAGGTAGGAAGGCATGCAGGCAGGATGCACGCGAACGTACACGCACGCACAAACGCATATTATTGATCATTTCGATGCAGTCACGAGGAGGGGTCGCAACAGAAAAAGCTTTTAGTGGTATGAGGTACAGATTTTTTTAACTCAAATATTTAATCCTCCGTTCGTACCTAATACAAGCAAGATCAGAGTTTTTATTACCAATACCTTGGGCCTTTTTAACGGAATACTTTGTTACCTCCACCTGAAGGTAGAATTCAGAGAGAAAGAAGTTAGAAGATGGAAAAATATCTGAAGAGTATAAAAAGAGCAGCCCAAGTATAAAAGGGGGGAATGATAAACGTGCATTCACGCGTTTAAAATAGGAATTCGACATTTTCCTCCTCTGATGCCACGACGATGTTATTGACAGTTTTTAATGGCTGACAGATACGCGGGCCTTAAAAGAACGATCACAGGAGGAAAAAACTTAAAGGTAAAAAATTTAAATGACGCCTAAAGCTGTAAACCCTGTAAAGAGAAAGAAGTTTCTCTTATTCTTACTCTCTGGTTTGTACTTCTAATTAGACTTGGCGTTGATTAAACTAGCAACTGCAGAGCGGCTAAGAGTCAATTTATTCACGGGGTGAAGTCATCCCAAAGGATACGGAGACATAAAAGTAAAGCAACAGTGAAATGGAAAGCAGACAAGAAAAAATTACTTGGAGAAATGCGGTTTACTAGAATGACAAAATCGTTCGTTTCAAGACATCCTCAGCCGAGTGAATGACACCCGAATCGATTTAACGGATACTGCCAATTAAAAGAGATATTGATATTTCTGAACAACGGATTTGGATAATTAACGGGAAAGCAATACACCAAATTAAAGCTCTCGAACGCCCACGACATCATTGGAAGCAGAAAGCTCATGTGAACTATCGACAATTTCAACCACAAAGTAGCTGTAAATGGCCAAAAACTTCAATTTTAGATCCAATCGACTCTATTTACCTGAAGCTGCGGACTGAAACTTTGTACTCTCGCAGACCGACACAAAAAATCCCGATGACAACAAAAAAGTAGAAAGAAAAAATTAAAATATTGCTTTGAGGTTTGCTGAAACGCACGTGCGCCCATTTAAAACCTTTGGGGCCTCTGACATTGTAAAATTTCAATTTCAGAATAAAAACGCCGACGGATTTAATGAGAAATCGAAGGATTTCTATTGGAAAAAATTACACGCGCGGATATGGTGGAGCCAGCCGGAGGGTCAAATGAAAGCGAAAAACAAAGAAGAACACGCAGACGAAAGCAAAGGATTCCAAGTTAAAGAACTGTGGAAGAAGATTTCCACAGCCGTCTTTTCAACGGTTGTAAATTATGATTTTGCTGTCGGGCACGTCTGGAATCATCCGCCGAGTAAAAAAGGCAGAGAACGAAGAACAAAGGGAAAAGGAAATAAAAGGCAGGCGTCTGAACCGAACCTTTGCCGACAGAACAAACTAAAAAAAGTGCAAAAATAATTTTCGTAATTAAAGGGAGTAAGAAATTAACTCTACAGAGAACAAAGGCCCCCAACAAAAGAAAATTATTTCCTTAGTCATTACAAACTATTTCTTTTTCAGATGTACCAAAATGACATAGAAGTAGAAGTTCTTTGTCACATGAAAGCAAAACAAATTGAGCTAGTGGAGGTGAACATCAACATGAGATCCTCACTTCAAAGGATTAGAAGTACAGCTTTATTTTGGGTATAATTTCTCAACCTGTTTGGTACAAATTACAAAGCCGACAGCTTGCAAAAAGAGCACAACTGTGGTACTGAAAACATCCGGAATTTTCAGAGTAATTCGTTTTCTTATTTTTAATATCAATCGACGCCCTAAACATTGTCCTGCATGAATCACGAAAATGGTTCAGACTTCCTTTAAAATCTAACCCTCTCTACTACCATGGGATGGGTAGTGGTGGTGGCTGTGTACTACAGCAGAGCCTCCGCCAGTCTCCGTGATCATTCTATGTACGACACATTCTCCTTCCCTCATAGAATTCTAATTTGAAGAAATGCTTTACCGGTTTATTAGAATGAAAATTGTCTGTTGAGTGCCATTAAGGCCCTTCATCGTGTATTTTTATTTAAAATGATTCTACTAATGGATTCAAATGTATAAATTAAGCAACTAATATTTGTAATGAATTGAGACAATAAGTCTATTTCATCCGTTTTGGAGAACAGTACACGTTTCTATTTTTTCACATTAGGCATTTACGTCATAAAGATATACATAAAAATATGTATAAATAGGCAAATTAGTAAATAGACACAGAATCTTGTTATGGATTTCAAACGTAAATGAATACTTTTGACCGGAAGTATATGGACGTACTCGCCAGGCACAGAAAATGGTGTCATTTTCGTAGCGTGGGAGCTCACAAAGTATTCCTTCCGCTTGCCTTTAACTCGAAAGCTTTTACATCCATCCTCATCCTACATTTCCAAGTTTCATAACTTCCGATTTTGCTGTGACAGCTATCGAGCACAAGGAATTGGCCCTGTTTAATAACTCAACCAATATCATTTCACAAGCCAAACACGTTTCAAATACCCTCGACAAAACCTTCGGGCAGTAAATCTTTTATTTTTTTCTCCCGTTCGGTCCCTTCCGGCTGTTTTTCCCATTTTAGTCCTTTCTACTAAGGTTTTTCAGCTTCTCTTACATTTCTCTTGAAATCTTCACTTTCTGATGAGAATTCACGTTCAAATAGACCAAACAAGGTGGATCGCAAGTCGGGCTAATAAAAACTTAAAATTTGTAACGAATGAAAAAGGAATTCGAAAGTGCCTGTGCTACTTTGGGTCTGTACAAGAAAAGGCGTGAATAAGTGTGAGAGATGCCCCCACAGCTCTTATTATGATTAACGGTTCGGCACATTCCCAATTTCCACTTCCTGTGTTGGAATGTAGAAAATTTCTCAAGATGGAGATCCTCATGCCCGAAATTCAACAAGGAAAAAGTTTGGTTCTGCTGGTGAGGGCTTCAAGAAAAGGAGCACCTTTGAGTATAACTGATGAGACTGCAACTGATCCTGTGGGCAGCAGACTCCCTGCCCGCGATCATCTTCACTTGTCCAAAATTTGCTGATTTATTTCTTGGGTTTCCACTTAAAGCATGATAAAATATCTAAACCCGAAAAGCCAGAAAATTTGGAAAGAGAGGAAGTAGATGAGTATGGGATGGCCACCACCGTTCCGAGGCTATCAGGTTAATGCCCAAAAGGGAAAATTCTGATAACTTTTTACTTCTGTTGGCGTCATTCCCGCGGTCCATCCGTAATCATCACTGGCTGCTGTGCAGCATTGACTTCTAAAACCTCAATGTAACCGCAGACCACATCGTTCAAATTTCGACATACGCAGGAAAGAAAAAGAGTAACTCAAAAACTGGCTGGTAAGTAAAGTAAAAAATTAATTGTGTGAGGCAGTTGAGGTGAGGGAGAGACAAATGTTTTGGATGCGATGAAAAAATAAGAGGTTGTTACCGAAACTTTTTGCCTTTCATGATTGTTCTGAGAACTGCTATTGATTTCTATTATTTGCTTTTCGGAAGTGTGGAACATTAGCAGTGTGGTTCCAATTTTAAAGACAAATACTTAAAATGCAAATACTATAAAATTTCTCTTATTTAACAAAGAAACTAATGAGTAAATAGGCGATTAACATTCTTTTGGGAACCAATTGCCGTGTAACATGTTAAAATGACTGGTCAATCAGCCAAAGTATACATAATTGTTTTCTATGAATGTATGTCGACCGCCCTTCTAAAGTACTTAGACTAAAGCACTCTTATTAGTTATTGCGATTTGGGGCCATACAATTTCAGCACCATTTAAATGTAGTGCGGTCAGGTCGCACTTAAATGGAGTCACTTGTAAACCGAAATGAGACGAGCCAATGCGGGAGTAGTCATTCTATATGTATTTCTAATTGATAATATGTATACCTATGCTCCTAATAGGCGAATTTCCGTAATATAAAGTCACACTTGTGTAGTTTTGGTGAATTGGAGTTTCATTAGTCCTAGCAAACAAACAATTCCTACGGTACTTTTACAAGTTAGAGTAAAAAACAAATCGCGTTCTGTCCTTTTCTTACACGTCAACTGTCCTCCTACTCCTGTCCTATGGCCTCATCAGGCCTACAATAATATTTCACATCCTACGTTAGTTGACTCATTTGGACTGACAGGAAAGCTAGTTTATAATGTGAGAGGAATGAACCTCAATCTCGTGGTAAGCAAACCGCCCTACAAATCCTGAAACTTTATACTTAAGGTGTAGGCATTTATGTTTTACTTCAGCAGTCATCAAACCCAACAACATGTGTTAGCGATGTATGATCTTTATTTAAACTTTCAGCATGAGGAAAAGAGGCCAATAGATTTATCATTAAGTGAATTTTTAGCGGACTTATTATAATTCATTTGTGTACCTATAATTCGTAAATACAGAAACCAAACTTGTATTCGCCTTCAACCGAAAGAAATAAAAGAGTGCGTGCATGAGTTGTCTCAGAGTCATTAAATAATGGACGCATTTACACATAACAAGGAATTAGTTAACCTTAAGAAATTCAATTTGAGATATTTCAAATTTATGACTCGAAATTTCAATTATTCACCTGGGTGATAACAGCTATTATAGCTGCCATTGTTTAGCACTGAATCCTCCCTTCTTGTTATTTTCAATTTTCTCTCCGATTAGGTTTTCAATTTTATTTCACGTTTACAATCGTTTTTGTGTGACTCAGGCCAAGTAAAACTGCGCTCAAATTAGGTAGGTTCCCTTCCACGACAAACCCTTTTAATTCATTTGAATTTAGATCCGGGATGAAGTTACTTAAAATAAAAATACATTGCTGATTGGGGTTTCGATTGGTCAAAATATAATAATTTAACGTAAATAGCATTAAAATTACACAACATGCAGGTCCAGAAAAGAGAGAAGTTATCCATCACATGAAGAACAAGATATTTGATAATTCCTCATACTTCCTGCCATTACTTTCCATTTTCCTTCCTCAACAGCTCCCTAGAGCGACCATTCCAACAATTTTCCGCATTAGCAGTATTTCCTATTTCATATGGACTTTGGACCTGTACCGATTTCTCTCCTTCAATACGGATGAAGAAGAAAAAAGTAAAAGACAATTTGATAAAATTTCGAAATGCCCCAGGGAATTCAAACCAATTTAAAATCCTTCCAGGTAACTTTTTGAAAATTTTTTTCTGTCTCTGGTACATAATCAAAAGAGACGGGATTTCCCTCACGGTGAATGCATGGTTCCTTTACTGTGAATTACACACAAAAGCCAGGATCAGTAAGAGTCCTGGCCGATCCAACCACACATCTGGTTGTCATTCGATTTTCTTCTGAAGCTATTTGTTGCATAAATTGATTACCTCTTTTACGTTACTGTCCAAAGAGGTACAAATAAGCAAATGAGGAATACAATAGAAATAACGACGGATTAACCAAACCATTTCAAGTCATCCTTCGTTTCCTTGGAATGAGCAGGTTCGAAAAACCTTCATAGCGTGAACCATTGCAACAACAAAAGCTTTGAGCAGAATTTGCCAAAAATTAAATTAAATACACAAAGCAAAGCGAGTCAAAGCAAAAAGGCTTTTCTTCTTTTCGAGACCCATTTTGCGGCGAAAAAGTCACGCGTTAATTAGTGTCGAAACTGGAATTCGAAATGGATTTTATTTTTAGGAAAAAAAATCCTATGCATGCCACCTCCCTTTTGTCGGGGAACCCAAACAAACGGAAATCAATTATTGAATATTGACATTAAATGGGAAGCAGTCATTTGCCCCCGGGACAGAATTTGCTTTTCATTTGACCCAGCCTCTGCCAGTTCCTTTGTACACCCTCTGCAAAATTATTTAACAAGGAATCGCTTCCCATTTCTTTCTCCAGTCCCGATTATTTTTGTACAAATAATTGTTTGATATTGATTTTAATTATGACAATGATACACCAACTGGAGATTTTTCTCATTGGAGTGAATCCATTACGTGCAACATATCTCCCATCACTTAACTTGTACAACTATTTTTGCGCATAGAGTTCACATAAGGACAGGTATGTGGGAGCAGTAGAACAAGTATAGTACACTGATTAATGTTACAATAATTGAGAACAAATATGGAATGACTGAAAATAGAAGGAGAAACCACAAAAACTATATCGAATTGTTAGATATGAGAAAAATATGGGTGTTCACAAGAATCATACGCCGGATGATTGAGTGAGAAAGTGAGATCGACGAGGAATAAAGCGACAGTGAAAGAAATATAAAAAGAAAATTAAAACCAGGATAATAGTGGAGTAACTTCAAATGGAGAACATAAGCAGATGCGACGATGCCTTTAGTCTAAGTCTACTAGGAGATGCCAAACTAGAAAAGAAATAGTACATATACCAATAGAGACTTTGGTCTAAAATATCAATTTTTGCAATTTCTTGGCACCCAAAGTTTCCTTCCGAAATTCTTCAACTGAATAATTTTCGTAGCATTGTTTGTTTCCTCGTGTCGGAAACGGACATTATCCTTAACAAGGGTAAACCACAGTACCTGTGAAAACTTTTTCATTCAAAGACTAGGGCGGGTGGATTTCCCAGAGTTTTTCCGTAATTAGAAAACTCATTAAAACGTTGTCAGAGATAATTAAACAACGGCGAACACCATTGTTTCCATCATTTTTTGCTTTCATCACCTCCTTTGCTTTCTAGTCTTCTTTATTTTTGCCTTCCATGTCGTACTAGTTCGTACCGATTTATTTCTGCTCTAGACCCCACTCCTGAGACATCCTCACAGCTTTCATTGATTGAAACAGAATGATTTGACATAATTATTGTTAGAGAGTTAGAGGTCAGTTAAAGAGAGAGATTTTTTCATATTTATGTGCAGAGGAATTTATTACCTTTCTATTACTACGGGTAAAACCATGTCGTAAAGAGTTGGCAATTGGACCGTTGACTCAAATTAAAAATGTATGAATGGTACCTGGTAGTGGTGCCACACAGACCTAATCACTACACAAACAAAAACAAGCAAAAATCGCAGCATAAAAAGTTATATAAAATACGTACAACAAAAAAATTTTGATTTTATTTATGAATGAATTTATTAAAAAAAATTTTTGATTTTTCTCTGATCGACCAGTCAATAGTTCGGTACTTATGACATGATTATTTCACCTGGGAAAAAATTAAAAAAAAACTTTAGAAATTCAATATGAAGTTTCATGTTAGTATTAAAACTCAAGAGAGGGTGACTGCCATGTTACAAGACAACCTATCAGTATATATCGTGTAGAAGATCGTCATCCATGACAAAATAAAATATTAAAATTTCCAAATAGGATAATTCATTCATTTCATTTAATCATTCATGGACATTCGTATTCTTCTGCAGGGCTATTCCAAAGAACCATTTCGCTGTATTGTTATTATGCATATTTCGAAATATTCATAATCATTTTAGATTTATAACCGGTACCTAATTTCCCAGGCTTTTAAAAATATTTTCGCATTTTGTGAATTTTTCGCTTCCTCACAGTCATCCTGACACCGTCCCATTGGATTATTGGCACCCCTGTGAAGAGCCCACAGAACATCATCATCCAGAAAAACGGTATTGGGTAAATAAGAAAGAAGTTTTTTAAATAGAATTTTCAAAAGTTCTGTTGTGACTTTGCGAAAGCGAATGTGGCGACAAGCAGAATAGAAAACTCAAAAGGAAACAGCCGTGATAGAATTAACAATTTGTTACTTTGGTCTTGATCTGATGGCAGAACGCATACTAAAAGTATGAATAACTTTAGGTTATGAGATACGGCATTTCCAAGTCGAAGGAACGTGTGATTAAAAATCACCGTCTGGGAAGAATCAGGGACGTCGTCCTACAAAATGAGCCAACAAAAGTGGGATGTACCCGTGAACACTTCAAATAAAATTTCTGAATCTGGTCAAGATAAAACAAATTCACCAAAGAGTTTGCCAAGGTCTAATAGAATAGCATGGAACCCAAGTGGCAAGTGAGGAAGCCCAGAACAAGAGGAGAGATTAGTGTTAGAAGTCACGTATTGTATTAGCATCTCTTAGCTTTTACTATATTTCCGACTATAAAACGACTTTTTTCAAATTAATTTTTTTCCAGAGAACAACAACATGGGAGTGTAACACAGCCAGAGTCGCTGGCTTTCTTATCATCCTTATATTTCTATATTATTTTCGCCACTGATTTTTCTGTATGTAGGACGAAGTTTGTAATTTTTCCCGGATAAACCAGGAACCGTATGCAGATGACTGACATAAAATTACGATATGAATGGCAAGCAACAGATACTCGACTGTGACATTTGATAAATAGAAATGGCCTGCCGTAAAATTCTCATCAGGTCCACATAAGGCCTCTTCCTTCAAAACAGTCACATTATTCAATTTACTTAAGTATTTACTTAAGTCTCCGACTATACAGCTAATGTGTGTGCTTAGTTCAATGAGTAAAACCAGGTCCAGGTGAGATCCAGGAAAAATAATATGTATGCAAAAATTACAGAAACCCAAATGGAAAAATTTAGTGAATAACAAGGAAGTGGATTGCATTTTCCAGTCCATAGTCCATACCAGCCGGTGGCTAGTAAGCCGACCAGATATAACATGAAGCGGCTTGGTGTGTAACACGAACGAAGAAACTTCAGGAGTTCTCCAAATTCTAAGGGTGGAAAATCTCGGACCAAAATCTGCTGCTCGTCTCACATCTTAAATCAACTCAAACTATAAAATTAAGATGAACCTTAAGGAAAAATTCGAAGGTTCTTCTTCCTCCCATTTCTCCTCCTACCTTTGACTGTCTTTTCAGAGCCTTCTTCTTGTTTCAGAGACCATCTTTTTCCATGGAATATAAATTCCTAAACTTTACAACACGCTCACTGACTTAATTATTAGTGCGCATTTACGTGTACCGTTTTACCCCGCCTATGAGAAGTAAATTCGATCGAAAGAAAATTCCAGCGTGACATCAACTGTAGAGGAAGAAAAATTTGAAAACTTAAATTCTTCTCAGACAAATGTCAAAAAATTACACTATAAGACATCTAAACTACTGTGAAGAAAAGCAACCGAAAATGAAACCCAGCGGATTAAACACGTAATGAGTACGACGTCCAAACAAGATGTTTGAGCGAGCGCTTTCAGGTTCGGTTTCTGGTACTCGAGGAAACCAAAGTGTCCCCTAATTAACGCCTACTCAATGTCTTTAACCTAAGGGGAAATGGATGGAGGCGCAAAACTTGCCATCAGAAAACATTTTAATGAGAGATAATAAGCAGCCTTCGAATAAAAAAAAAACAGGATTATTTCGCTTTACTTGTGGTCTGCCTGCCTTGTAGTAGTTGCACCTGGTCAAGTTGAAAATTACTTTTTGCCTTCCGCTCCACAGAAGGTTGGCCCGGTTTTTTCCGATGATGTCAAGGACGTAATTGCCATTATTCCTTCAGCAAGTGAGCCCGTCAAAAAAGGGAAGTTACAAAGAATTCAATGGTCTTAATTGCATGTGATCTATTGCACTTGGTCAACTGGTAATCAGTCTTTATTGTCAGGACGGTAACTCATCTCCTCTTGTTAATATTCTGGCTTTCCTTTGTTCACTCTAGTTTCAATTGTTTATAACGATCCTTAATAGAATAATGAAGAAAGGTGAATTACCTAGTAGAAGACTTTTACCAAAAATTTGTTCCGAATACTAAATGCACAACATTACAGTCAACGTAACGGTTATAAAAAAAACATTTTGTATTGTGAAATGCGCAATTTAATACAATCCCAGTTATCACCTATTGGACGGAAATAATACTCTTGTTGTTTCTATTACATCGATTAAACTTAAACTGATGCAAAAACCTTAAATATAAAAATAACGAAACGTAAAAATTGCCTATCGAAATTAATTTCTTTTCATATCTGAACAAAAAGTGAATATCAATGGCACGTCTCGGCGCAGCATTCACACCTCTAAACTTAAACAAACATAATTTGTTCTTCAAATTGATTGACAGAATTGATTGTGATTGAAAAAAATCCTAACCATGTGGTACAAAGCTGTGTCCTCCACTTCTTTCATATTCTAAAATCCTGAAATTTTGAAAATTCATGTAGCCTACACCTTTAGACATTTTATAAAATTGACTCAGTTTCAAAATTACATGCCATAACTTTCCAGGTTCTATTTACAGAAATTTTATAATTTTATTCTTACACGTGCACATACATGTGCATACTACACATGCATGGTTAAAATAATTATGACGTTCTAGCAGCTTCAAACGGGTACTCAGTAATAGTTTAGATAAATTATACTATTACGTTTTTGGTAATTTTACCGGTAGGAGTAAAAAATTGACTAATTCCTAAGGTATTCCTTCCGAATTGGATTCGTCAACATGGAAGCATTATATGGAGTTGAACCTGAATACACGTGGTCTCAGGGTCACTGTCCTCCTTACACTAAATTTACACACACACACTCAAGATCAAATCTCGCTTTTTTACTTCGCTCTCTCACACATTATAACGAATACTCCATTCCTACAACCTTGTTTTTTTAGAAACTGGCTTTACTGATAGTTTTTGAAGTTGATTTAAACGAATGAAAAATAAGGAAACTAGAAAAAGATTTCTTAGAAATAATAGTAAAACAAAACGAACAATTTCTCACTCGAACAGTTCCTGTTGTAGTATTTAACACGGTCACGGTTAAATAACACGGACAGGGTCGCTGAAGTTCGCAGCGGAAGAACCTGATAAAATTATGCGAAGAGAACATGAGAAGAAAATGTACAAAAACAAATGGATGGAATAGAAGGGTAAACGAAGAAATCCAAAACGAAATGCATGAATAGAAAAATGGAGGAAGCAATGTTACAATTAGAAATGCGACTTTTTTGACTCGCATGAAAGCTATAAGAAACGAAATCTGGTTTGAGCCTGCCTGGAAAAGGGTGAGGAAGAAAGGAAAGAATGGAAAAATACGCGATTCAAGAGGTAAATCTGATTTCGAACGAAGATAATTTGGTAAAAGTAATGAAATGTAAAAGAGGCCATGTTCTCGCCATAAACTTTGATACTTTATGTATACATTGTGTGCACTTCAAGGAAGGAGATGGTTTCATAGTTGCCTTGGGAAATCTGAATGCTTTGTTTGACATAATTCTTCTTCTCCTTTTCTCTGTCTATTTCACTACTCCCATCACTCTCTCTGTCTCTTTCTCTTCCGCCCTCACAGTTCCATCCTTTAGGGTGAGAAGATTCATTTTGCAAAACGGAACACCGGAACTGGGAGGAAAACTTTCGAGTCTTTAATCAACCTTCCAAACTGTTTTACGCGGGAGATGTGATCGAGATGATAAAAGCCAGGCGGAAGAAATGCTCAACCTTTTGGGTAGGGATGATACCAGTGAACCCATTCAAATTGATTTGCTTTGGCAACTTTTGAAAAGGTTTTAATGTCTAAGTCACATTCTCTGGGGCCTGAAGATTCCCGAGGAGAGCCCAAATTTCCTCTACGCTGATTATAAATTTTTCCTCGAAAGCTTTCTAAACAATTAATTTTTTTCAGCCCAACCCAGTCCCAACCCTAAATTATAGCAATTCTTACTTGTGTGAAATTGCACACCACTATTGTACAAAATTTACTGCCTCACTTTTGTTTCATACATTACAATTTTTATATATTTTCCTTTTTCCCATTGCCTAAATGCCGTTCCCGGGGTTCCCATTTTCTCGGGTTCCCATACGGGGCTCTTTTGAGGCAAACAAAGGCAAATTCCTCTTCTTGTAAATTGTCCAGCTACCTGGCTATGGTTTCTTGCCTTGTTTTGGCAAAATATCGGGTGTCAGTGTCAGACCAAAGTTCTACTCGTTGCTAGGAAGCATTTCTCAATTTTAGTATTCCAGATATACTAAAAAATAAATCAGTTTTCTGTGATCTTGATGAGAAAATGGCCCTGGTGCTGGCTCCTCAAAATCAACCAAGAAACAACACAGAGAAAAACAAATAAATGGTATTTTGAAATATTCATGGCTAATCAAGTGGGACCCCTTTACCAAACAATCAAGTCTTCCTAAGTATTCTGTGAGAATATTTTGCGACTTTTTCAAAATTCATCGCGTAGACGTGAACGTAATCGGGGTAAAGAGGTAATGTTACCAGGTAACGTTAGGTGCATAATCGCTAGTGATGATGATCCAAACGGAGAAATAAGAGGAGGAGGCGGTTGTTAGACTTGACTAAGACGATCGAATGGAGGTCACGCCTGTAAAAGAGCCACATATTCCGACCCCAGTGCCTGTTTCACAAAAGAGGAAAGGCCAGGGGCACCATGCACCGTTATCTCACCTCACCGAGTCCAAACTTGCCGGTTAAGGCCTTTTTCAAAGTGCATCTTCACTAGATTCATTCATTCCTTAGCAGGCTTCCACATTCTAGGGCTGCCACACACAAAGAGAAATTTTAGAAAGAATGGCGGAAAGATTTTCATGCTGAAGTCAGTCGTTGTGTAAAATAATAATTTCTTCTGGTGGTCGATAGCAGAATACTCCACCCTTCGGGCATAATTCCTTTTGATTCCAACAAGTGTCAACTCTACATCAAAGGTTTCAACTATAACAGACAGACAGAGAGAGAAAGAGAGAGAGAAACTCGAGGCAATCGCTGCTGTTGTAATATCCATGTAGAAATACGCATGTGTATTGAAAGCAGAAACACAGGCACAATACTCTGACGAATTGTTTTTTCATCTTGCCAACGAACCACTGCCGGCAAATATGTATTATTAAACGGCTCATTTCATACCTGTGGAACAAAATGAATTATGAATGCTTATCCCACATTCATAACTTATTCCTCGCAAGTGTTCACACAGACACTCACAAGCAGTCTTTATGCAATTCGGTACAGGTTTAAATGAGGCGTTACACAAATCGCTTTTTATTCTTCCACTGCTTCGTCTTCTCCACCTTCTCCTATTCTCATGGTTCAGGG
Source organism: Polyplax serrata (assembly GCA_037055365.1). NCBI lineage: Eukaryota > Metazoa > Arthropoda > Insecta > Psocodea > Polyplacidae > Polyplax > Polyplax serrata. Next base: position 685,879 of record JAWJWE010000004.1, read on the forward strand.
AATTATTATTTCCATTCCGGTCTGCTACCACTGCACGCGGTGCACTCATAAAACGCCGGACTCTTCTTTTCTCACGCTTATGCAGATACTTTACCAAATTACCACCCACTTTATTCATTATTCCCCAAAATTAGTTCGAAAGACGTGGAATCCCTATAATAACATTAATAAATGCGACGATTCATGCGTTGCGTAACTGATTAATGCGTGCGGGCCAAGTAGCGAAAAGGAAGCGTGACTTTTGTTATTCGTACAACTCCTTCACTGCGCGGTCCAGGAACACGTCAATATATGAGTGAATTATTTTTAAAAAACAAGACAATTCTATACAAAACATTAGAAATATAACTATAAATGTTTAGGTACACAGACAAATGGAGAGTTATACTGATCCCGAAAAGAAGGGAGGACCATGGAACAAGAACGCATACAACAATAGGGTAAATTTATGTAGGTCAAGAGAAACAGAAAATATGGGTCAAATATTACCATAATCATTCAATATTTATGGAATCGATCAGGATCTAAAAAAACCTATTTAACGGCCAAGCTAAGTAATAAAGACTAAACAAATTATTTGGGTTAGAAATTGTCTATGAAATTGATAATATTGTCGAGCATTAAGTAACTCAACTCAAAATGTCTTTTGACTTGACGAAAACGTTTAGCTGGGTCTATTCTCTACCAACGCATATCGCTGACGGAATGTTAAAAATCTAGCAGAATTGATAAACTGAAATGAGCAAATAACCATTTGCTTAATTTAGGCAGAGGAATGAGAATACGAAAAAAACAGGGAAAACTTTCCGATAGAAGAGAACAAAGAATAGGCAACCAAGTTGAGACTGAATTAATAAATAATAGTCGAAGATGAGACAAAGGAAAAGTCGTTTAACGAAATTCAAAAGTTAACGAGTACAAAAATAAAATAATCAGAAACGAAAATTCAATGGTAATGATAATAATAATAGTGATGATGGTGATAACTGAGAGAATATAAAACGAGAAAAAAAACGGCACGGTATAATAGCAACAGAGATACATGGAATGACCGCAAAAATCGAATAAAATAAGAGCCGTCAAGAGGCCAAGAAAGAATCAAAAGTACTGACATAATCATTAGAAGACAAACTAATCTGCTATGCAGATGATACATTGATAATAACGACTGGGGAAAATCCCCAAGAGGCGAAAAGAAAAGCCGAAAGAAATATAAAAACAATAATAAAGAAAATAGAAGACATGTGGCTCCAAGTGGCCCTGCAAAAAAACAGAAGCAGCCATATTTTCTAAAAAAAAGGGAACATGACGTAAAATGTCTACAAGTGGGGGGACACGACGTACAGATTAAAATGAACCTGAAATACTTAGGCCTGACGATTGACAGCGACTGGGACTTTGGAACGCACTTCCAGACAGAAGATACACCGGCCAAGATACAGGACGCTTGAAGGGACTTCTACCTAACAGGAAGGGGGCCTCCGAGAAAAACAGGAGACCATATGACGATAACGAAAGCACTGACATACGGAACCAAAATCAGGAAAGCAGTCATCCAGAGGAACCACAAACTAAACCAGACGTTACAAATACAGTGATCTATTGCCATCAGGACTATCAGGGGACACCGAACGATAGTCGCGGAAGCTGCTACTAGCTAGGACGCCCCCTGTACGCGCAATGGTCGAAGATTCGTAATAGACGAGGACCCAACCTGCGCCAACTTACTGTAGGAATGCCCAGCTTGGGACGGACAACGACGACAAGTAAGGAAGCATATAGGGGACCTAGACGTAGAGAATATTATCTGACAGATTAGCCAATCCGGAGCCAAATGGCACGAATTCGAAAGATTCTGCCATTTGGTGATGAGCCCGAAAGAAACGACAACAGATAGGGTTAGGGAAGAACGAAGAATTCAAACTCGGGGTACTTGGTAATTCGGGTTTGAGTTCTGCAAAACACAGGGGGAAAAATACTGACAGAAAGTCAAGTTGAAGAAATAGAAACAGAGATACGAATTAAACGGGAGAAATTATGATTTTGGCATTCTCTAAAGTCCTCAACACCGCAACAATCTCATTTGAAAGTGACAGAAACTCACCCCTTGTTGCTGTGTTTTTATTGTGGGTATTAAGAAATAATTGCGGGTAATAAGTACTGCACAGTCAGAAAGTGGGACTATTTTCTTGAGTGTTGCAAACATTGATTTGTTCTCTGTTTTAATAAAAGGGCAAAAGATAAAGAAGCAGTTGAGAGTCAGTTAAAAACGCATACAAGAATTGCGTATGCGTGCCAAACCGGCCTTTTTAACAGGAAGAAAATTATAAATTTCTTGATAAAAATGTTCGCGTGAGTTTACACGTTTAACTGCTGTGATACCACGATGCACGACTCAATTAAAATCTGCCTGGCCTTGGGTGAAGAGCCTCGGTGAAATATCGTAAGTACGACGAGCATGCACCCACCTTTCAGCAGTAGCACTAAAATAAGTGTCCCGAAATTACAACTGAAGGTATTCTCAAATAATTCCACTTAAAAAATTTCTCAAAGTACAGGTCCGTTTCCAGGTCCTCCTATACAAATGTACCTGACATTCTTGAATGTCAAAGGTATGCACGGCATGCCACATAAATTGCAGACAGATGCCTTCATTGACACTCCTTTAAAGGAAGAGAATGTAAACAAATGTCCGTTTTGTGTCAGGTAAACCTGTCCGGTTGGGACAATAGATCCGGCATTTAGTCACAACGGACAGAACCGTTATTTAAAGTAATCGGTACCGTTGCAATCAATTACAAGAATACGAGACTAGATGGTTCTAACAAGGCGCCATATTTTAAGCTGCCTTTTTTCAGAATTGCACCCATGTCATCCATGTCACCCGTGTCAATCCCCAGTAAATCAAATGTAACAGATGCAGCAGTCTATGGCAATACTCAATTGTAACGGGTTTCCTTTATATTTTTACTGACAAAATGAACAAATGTTACAGCTGCAAATTAAATTAATTCATGTGATAAAAAAAATGAAAAAAAAGAAGCTTAAATATAAAAGACTAAAAAAACTAAAGGAATGTACGAAAATGGGTAGCAAGAAAGTGTGAAAAGGCCAAGAAAAGATGCGTTCGACTTAAGTGACTCAAACGCCGTCACAAAAATTTAAATTTCAGGCATCCATCGCCATTGTTCGAAAGCGAGTGCCATTTGGCGACAATAATAGACACGGTAATAAGGACAATAACATTAATGATGATTTTGGCATTCTCTAAAGCCCTGAACACCGCAACAATCTCATTTGAAATTCGACGAAAGAATAAAATGGAAAAGAAAACGGAAAACAGTTATCTTCTCGTCCGATGAAAAGGCACAAGCAGTTAAATGGGCCACGGGAGCCTGTTGAAGAAAGAAAAGAAGAGGCTTCTTTAGAAAAGGAAAAGGAAGAAGAAGAAAAGTCTTTTTGCAGAAGGAAACGTCAAATTTCATAAGAAAAACGGTGATACAATTTGGTAGAAAATCGGGTTTTTGTCTCTTCGCATTTATATTTTCCGTTTTCAGTTTCTCTGCGGAACGAGCAAAGGTTTGCTTCAACAAAAAGAAGTACTAAGACAGACGAACAGACAACAAAACTTAAGCAGAAAAGTCGATAAGATTAAGCCCGATGCATTACAAAAAAAATTTCTACATTTGGGATAAAAATGGATTTCTTGTAGTTTCCGGTAGTGGTTGTCTTTTACTAGCGAGACGGTTTCCTTTGGGGTCGTTTTATTTATCCCCAAGAGCTGTTTGAACTGATAGTCTCATTCCCTTTCCTGGCATGCTGACTTACAGCCTTGTTTTCTAACAGCAAACATTTGCACATTTCTTTCCATTCGATTTCTAACACTGGGAAGAAAGTACATACATCCGGCGTGGAACACTTTTCAAAAGCAAAATGAACGCGTCCTCAATAAATGAAATTGGTAAGTTGTGAATTGTGCAAGAGGAAGTGTTGAAGAAAACAGGAATACCTGGCGGTGAAATAGGTCCCGTGTGAAAAGAAGAACAATTTTCCACAGTTAAAGATATATTGCAATTCGAGTGACACGACAGCTACAGAATATGAGCAACACAAAAGAAAACACCACGAGAGAAAAGATTCAAATCTCTTTCTAATGGTTTACAGGGGAAAACTGATAACAGGATTCAAGCATTGTCGAGTATTTAATGAAAGTGGACATGGTCAATTTTTTTCAGTTATCTCCGAAAAACCTCAAAAAACGTCCATTTTATGATGGCTTTACTGAAATAAAATAAAAATAAAATTTGATAGTATTTTGCTTGTCAAGCAGTGTCAAAGTCTGAAAGGTGAGCAACTGCCCTTCCGTGTAATAAATATAATTTTCTTAGTTGCACATCATGTCATTAATGCGAGATCATGTGTGTGTGTGTGTGTGTGTGTGTGTGTGTGTGACAATTTCACATTGGGAAATCAATCAAAGTCAACATCCGTTCGACAGAGAGAGCAGAGTTTAAGACTAAAGGGGAAATTTTCAACTAGGACCATAGGTGTGAAGAGGTCGGAGCAATTAACTTTCCCTTTCCCGGTGACAAATGTTAGCATTGAACAAATAGAAAAGACAAAATCGATTTTCTCTACCTTTGCGTTTAAATTTTAAACTCAGGAGACTTGGAGTTGCCAAGGAAAATCCTTTCGTTATCAAGACAATGGAGGCCGAGGTTTCAAGTCTTGTTGATTTTCAATTTAACCGGAATTCATTTCGGGCCAAAGAGCCCCATAAGTGAAATTCACCAAACCAAATTTTACAGAATAGACAACGACAGAGGAACTATCCCTCTGACGTGATTTGTCTCACGCCGGATTGGTAGCCAGAGATAAGAGCAATTGCATATTTATTTGGGATTTAAAACCATTGTAATGACCTAAGAATAAACAGTGTTATTACTTACCAAGTCATTACAAGCAAAAAGGTGTCTCTGATTAAGAAATTTTTTCCAAATCAGACGCAGACACAGGCACTAATGGCAGTCATTACCAGCGTTAACAATCGATACATAAGCAGACCCACAGCAATTACGGTACTTCTAAAGAACTGTGTGATTTTTCTAAATTAAGAGTCAAATACTTGTGACGAATAAATAAAAAAGGAATATAGAACATGTATTACTAAGTAATTGCAAAATCACAAGTCTCCTTATCCCTGGAATACGAGTTAATTTTTCGCCAGGTTGTTTTCTTCGTATAATTTTAAATTATTGACTCTGTCGTTCTTAAGCAGTACTACCGAACTCAAGGAATTGTCTAGTCACTTTGTCGGATATTGATATTATAAGATAGAAAAAGAAGAATCCGAAATTACGGTGACTAATATCATGAAATCAAAAGTGCATCCATCTCTCGATCTGACACAACTGATATTTCAAAAGTGTATTTAATTTTCAAGAGAGTAATTTTCAAAATACTGCCTTCTGCTTCTGTACTACACGGATTTAATTCTTAAAATTTTTTAAATTAGCTTTCACATGTGTCATAATCTCTCATTGTATTAAGTCACTCAAAATAAAAATTCTAAAATTCTAAATTCTAAAAGAATGCTGAAACTGGACGTGTGATTGAGCGAAACATTTGAATACTCAAAATAGTGAATCTTTCAAAAAACAATTTATTACAAATCACTAAAAGTGACAAAGCCGACAGTCATTCACCTGCAGTTGGAACTAAGGAATAAAAGGATTAAAAACGCAGTACCCGATGTCTTTTTTTGCCGCACGAGACTCAAGACACAAGGTAAAAAAATCTACTATAAATACAGTTTCTTCATAGCAAATAGCAAAGGCCACGATTTGGTTTTGCGTTCGATTGAGGTCCTTTCGAAAAAATGAAACAATCGCTTGGGGCACCCGTCCACCACAGACTACACATTTGTCTTTGGCAAGTACCTTTGATCATTCGTTTTCTTCATGGTAATGAGTTTAGTCAACGGAGTTATGATTCTTGTTAAATAAGAAATTATTTTAAATAATTTTATTTGTTTAATTTAATTTAAATTTAAATAAAATTTAAATAAGAAATTAAACACATTATTTTATGCATTTAGTACTGTTTTTGTGACTGTTACTCAAATTTTTGACTCTGTTTGTGTCACGTGCGTCATTCAATGAATAGAAAAATTTTAATTGTGATTGTAAATTTGCGAAGCGACCGTTTTCATTGTCCCATACTTCGGCACTGAGAGCAGGAGACGAGTCTCACAAAACAATGAATTTCTAAGAGATAATACACATTAAAGAAATTTTCTCTGCCCTAAAAGCCGATTTTAAATAAATGAATTAATGTAATCTAAAACGTTCGCAAAGTTTACGTTTGACCTCATTATAGGAAGTGAAGGACATGAAAAGAAGAGCAGGTCATGAAGATGAGGCGCGACCAAGAAAAATTTGGTAAGAAGATGAGGCAGTAACAAAACACTCCTTTGCGGGAGTCTTCTTTGAACCTTCGAAGTGAACGGGTCTTTTATACCATGTGCAAGTGCAATGTTAATGCGGCTAGCCCTGAAACAAAGCAGAATATCCGGAAACTCAACCGTAGTCAATGAATCAGACTTCAGTAAAATCACTTGTGTTTACCACTCCGCATTTCAATTCGCCGTGCACCGGTTGCCCCAAGTTCCTCAGTCCACGCAGAATTAAAAAGAGCTTTCCAGGTTTCCAAAATAAAAATGTCCGGTACCCTCTCTCCTCCGTTAACTCCCAATGCTCTTTCAAGTATTCCCGGAAACCTCTTTTTTTACCTGCCCATTCCTCCAATATAAAACTATCTTGGTCATCCATATCTCTCCCGACATGTTTGTCCACACAGATCGTGCATATTGCTGCAACACATAGCAAAATTCAATTGGGTCTTGTTCTCGGCTAGTCACAAAATATTTTGCTATTCGCCCACAGTACTTAGTACACCCAACAATGAGCGATTGAAATATTAACTAATGATTTTTTGAATACCTTGACTCTGTTGAAAATGGTTTTTTTCTTTACCCCTCAAATAGGATTTCACCAAAAGTGTTGAAAGCATCGCCTGAGCAGGAAAATAAATGTTGCAGATATGGCTGCGTCTATTAGAAAAAGTCAAACAGAAACTTGGATAAATGGCACAGTGTGACCTGTAGCAAGTAGTAGGAAGAGAAATGGTAAATTTAGGGTAGACCTCATTTGCTGGCCCTGCTACTGCTGCCAACTTTCCTTTTCCTGTCATCTCCTAAGGAGCGCTTGCTGCGGCGTCAACTTCATTACAGCCTAATCTCTAGGACTGAATATGCAACCGTCAGACCGAATTATTTTTTGAATAAGTGTCATAATTAACGACGAGAACTTAAATTTTGAACTTGTACAGACTATTAAAATTCAGACAGAAAGGCAGAACAGTGAACCAATAATATAAGAAATTAAAGAAAATAATTGAAAATTGTTAATTTAAGTTGTTTTAATACTGGAAAGTGTGCAGTAATTAATGATAACTGATGTAGAGTGATTAATGTAAGTACTGCTGAGCAAAACAAGAACTGCAACCTGAAATTACAGGAGACCTTTAAAAGAAATGCATATTCTATTTAAATTGCTCAGTTTTAATGGACTATTAGTTATTATTATTCTCATTTCTCCTTGAGTTCACTATGCACTATTCGTAGCGAAAACCTTAGAGTTCAGATAACCGTATACTGAAGACATGTAGGCAAATACAGTTAACAAAAATGTCCGTTGGTAATTGCATAACCCGGCACCGAAGTTAATTCAACTTTACATTATTGTATTCATCCATTAAAAATAAAGTGATGACGAAAACGGCGATTATTTTTCCGTTAGGTCAAAATTGGAATGGATCGGGTCAATTTTTGGCATTCTTCGAAGCTCCGCCGTCTTCAATTAATCGGTTAAGAAAATTTAGAAATTTGTATGCGTTCGGTTATTTTTTTTCGAGATACTATCCCGCAATACTTCACTCCCAGCTACACAGAAAAATCCACCATTTTTGTTTCAGACATTTGCTTCATTTTTCTATTTACATGAATCTCCTAAGTTATTTACTGCTACCCTGGCTCAAATCAGTTCAAACTACGGGAAAAAAATCACGTTTGAGTAAAAACAACCCCTAAAATATCACTCTCCTAGTCACTTCCCCATCTCTTTCGAAACATTCAACTTTTAATTTTCACCCCTCGTCGCGTTCGTTCGAAAAGTTCTGAAAACCCGCGGTTTCAACCCAAAACACACCCCAACCTCTTATTAACGCCGTGCCAGCGTAAAACTCCAGTTTATAAATGTTTGAAGTTTAAACGTATAGAAAACTGTTTCCACGAATGTCCGTGACACATCCCATCACCATCTCATCCACCGCCACTATCACCACTACCATCACCAACACCATCACTATCATCATCGTTAGGCTGCGGGGTGATGTAAAACTTTCGCTTGCTATGTAACGTGTTTTCCGCCAACGTACGTGCTCGTAACGGATTGTGGCAGGCCAAAAAAAGATGATGAGTCCTGAGGAAAAGCCATTTCCATTCAACAGAGCCTTCACCCTACACGAAGCTCAACCTCAGGCCCATCTACTAAATTCTCTTTACATAATTTTCCGAAACCTCACATTTTATTCTCGGAACATAACTACCCGGTTCTTGTTTAGAGTTTATTAATGATCAAATAAATCTAAATGCAAAACTTCGAAAAGCTCATTTTTCAACGCAAACTTCTTTATCGTTTTTGTTACTTCACTCACCCTCTTTCTCACCATCGCTTTCTCTCGAAACGTTTTTTTTATTCTACTGCGTACGCAAACACTTTTAAGACTTTTTTTCTGAACTAAAACTTTCCTTGCTTTGTAGTCATTCTTACTTTGATTCGATGCAGAATTTGGTGCGTTTTAAACCCGGATTATTGGATATTAGAATGGTGCTTTCAAAGGCAACTATCCAACCGAGGACTTCTTCGGTGACAAACCATAACCCAAAATAATAAAATCTATTCCGACTATATGTACCCCTATGTGCTCTGCAACAAGATGTCCATAATAAGATCAAATATTTCAACTAATTCATTTTCTTAAAATGTGCTAAACTGAGTAAGTAATTTAAGTTCACGTGAACTATTTTTGTTGAACTGACAGATGGTTAGTATATTTTTAGAAAATTTTCATCGATCTTTCAGTGGATCAAAAAAAAGTTAATAGTAATTTTAGTCTACAATTGAAAACTACACCTCTAGGGAAGTATTTTCTAATTTATTAATTAGTAAATTATGATAAAATTTCCCTATCAATGGCACTTATAAATTCTATTAATGAATTATTAAATATTGGCTCATATCCGAAAACCTAAACTGTTCCACAAAATCGGAGGGTATAGGAATTACTATTTTCAATTGGTATACTGTGTATTACACTAATCGACACCGACTGCATCTGTTCACATAAAAAACGCAATATTAGAATGTCCCGCGGCAGCAGAAGCAGCAGCAACAACAACAAAACAAAGACAAAATAAGTAAAACGAGAAAATTTGAACTTCATAAAATATCTTTTTTTATGTATGAGGAAGGTAGTGGAACAGAGCGATGAAAAAGGATGTTAAGCGGTCATAAAAACTTATACTATCTGCCAGGATGAAGAGCAGGGGTCCTGAAAGAGGAATGAAAAAGTGCGTTTTACTATTATTTGGATATCCAACCATAATAGGTAGGAATGTTCGAAGGCATATACAAGATAGAATTAGATTCGGGAAACTAACCGAACGGTGAAGAAAACAAGGTAGTGCCAAAATCATTTACTGTTATCGTTTCACAAAGGTATAAACATTACTTCGACTACTATTTCATTACTCTTTCTGTTGTGAACCGATTTCCCCTTCTAAATTCAGCACATAAAAACAAAGATAAAGAATGAATATACAGCGGCTATCTGTTTATTTATTAACAATTTATTTAGTTCCAAACTTCCGTCTTCAATAGTCCGATAGTCTATAGGTTTTCGCCTAGGTGGGTCATAAAATAATCCGCCAAGTCTATTTTTTTGACTACTTCCCGCATCCCCGCAACTTATATATCGTTTTGTTCTCTTCTTGTACAATTTCAATCGTTTAAACGTTCATTTTCTCTTTTCAGAAAACAAACAGAAAACAGTTTTGCGGTATCAACGTCGTGCACTTCAAAAATTAAATAATAGAGAAAACATAATTTACACCCATCAGTGTTGCCTGTAATAAGAAGATTAGATAAGAAATGTATTAGAAACATGAGTATTCCACATTGGATGGATTCGTAACGTATCACTATCCATTAGCCAATGAACTTTTTTTTCTTTTTCTAAATGAACTCTCCCAACTGAATAAAAAATAAATTAAAGCAATGACTGGACTGAAATTTTGCATAACCTGACTCTGCGGTATATTGAACCTTCAAGTTCTCTTGTCTGTATTCAGTAGAAACCATGCTTTCCGTTCTACAAAAGTAAGTAGTAACGGGTATCTTGGCAATGAGGGCGAAAAAATTAAAAAAAAAGATGCAGTGAGTAAGATTTAAAAAAAAAATTATACTAATCGGGTCTTTAAGACTGCCAAGGTCGAAGAAAATGAAGAAAAGTTTCCAGGATCAAGGAAAACCAACTGATGGGAGCATCAATGAAGTGAAAAAAAACGTGCGTGGAAAAATCCATTAAGGAGGCAATCAGAAGAAGAAAAGGAGTTCTCAGCCAAGTCCAACCCAAGGCGACGCACAAAATTCCAATTCTGAGATAAAAAGCGATGGACGAATCAGATTTCTACTAAATAGACGCAACTAATTTCTAAAACTTTTTCAACAAAGTTAGAAGACTAGTCGAAAAGTCTTTTTTAGGTTCCACAGAAGCAAAAAACAATTACAATAGAAGCGGCTGCAAAACCAGGAGTGCGGCAAAATGAAGCCATGAAACATTTAAATGCAAAATTCGGCTCCAAGCTGTCTCAGGAAGGCTGTCACGTACCCGCAGGAAGGCCAGGGTTCTCCCCAAGTGGAAGAAAGAATTGACAAAACCAAAGCAGCTGCTGTGTTTTGTGCACTGCAAAAAATGACAACCAACAGGGCAACAGCTTTATTTTTCCTGCTGCCAAGGTCTCTGCGTTTCAAAATGGCAAAGTTCTGATATTCTGGCGGCAATAAACTCGCACAGCTATGAATTACGAGACATTCCAGGCTTTTGAGACCTGTGCCCACACGTGCTCCACCACCAACAGGAAAAATACAACGAGAAAATGGGTATTTTTAAAACCAGAAAAAACAACATTCCCCATTTGGTACCTGCTCGTTTTCAACCGCCCGCAGCTCTTCGCCTTCCACTATTTCATTTGAAATTCACTTAAACGACCCTCGAACGGGGAATCGTCTGACCGTAAATTTGAATTTGGAAATTCCAAAAGTTTCCAACACGGGTATTACCGCCTTCTCTTTATGTGAATAACGACAGTTCAAATATTTCACGATGAAAAAAAACAATTCCAAAAGTTCCAGACAATGAAAACTCTTCAACTTATTTCCACTTGGGATGTAAAAAGCAATTCAGTGGCGGTTACCTTTCTTCTAGAAGACTACTGAGGCATTCGAAATGTGTAAGGAGGTATAAGGAGAATACTTGAAAATGACCTGTACGGATTATAGTCCTACAAAAAAGTAACATAAAGTGACAAAGGCTCCACTGTGGCAGGGAGTGACTGTCACAATAAGTGACATTTGAACTACACATTACAAGAAACCATGTCGAATGTCTGTAGTAATCTGCGACCAAAACCAAGAGGATAATCTGTTTCTTTGTCAATGCAAATCACTTCTGGTTTTTCTTTTACGTGATGTCGACGATTGATTCGACACGACCACACCTGACTTGCTGATTATGTTCTTATCAGAGTACTAATGGAACTCAGAATGCGGCCGTATCACGAATTGCTTCCGCATCTCCTATACTAATTACAAAGTTAAATGTATTGGTTTCGAGTGCGTCTGCGTCAATTCCACGGTCACACAGTGCCAACTCAAATCTCAAAGTTAACTAACTTGAATGTTCGGGGACTAAACGAGTCCCAGTGGTAATCAATGCGGCCAAAGGCTTGCACTTGGGAGTTGCATCACTTCCATACGGTCAAAAGTTGTCGTCCAAAGTATGCACTGGTATCTCAAATGTTAGTTGGAATGTTAAAGTAAATAAAATATTGGCTAACAATCAACTCCAAAGTGCTACCTCTTTGGCAGAAATTTAACTTCTTCAAAAAAATAATTGATGAGAATAAAGCTTCCCACAATAGCCGATTGGCAGTGTATCTGCTCTCCAGAAATAGAATAATTAATTACATTGTAGTAATTACAGGTGGTAGTAATTACTCGCCCTAACAGACAATCTACTTGTTGCGATACAGAACTCTCTCTTATTTCGACCAAGCCGCAGCAAAGGCATTTTAGGATTTATTTTCCTCCGTGAAATGCGGTTGCATTTCCCTTCGATACGAAAAAACCTATGTTTGGATTTCGTCAAATAACGTCAGAGAGATTTGCACATAACGTACACCCTACGGCGCTTATGCTATGTGAAACAAGTATTCGTTAGAGTTCTACCACTATAAGGCAGGAGGCCCCGTGTGGTTGTCGGGTCGTAGATTTCAACCACCCCCTGAAACTGGGTCGACTGATGTGTCAACGGAGGACTGGGGTGTAAGGATGTTGGGGTTCTTCCTTGTACTCCACGGATCGTCGGATCGTGGAGGGAGGAGCAAGAGATCGGTTGCTGTACTCACACAGACGGTTTCCCTTCGGAGAAAACGGTGGAAATGACATTCCATCCAAATGAGAATCAGCGTCGGAGTCCACGGGAAGAGACTTCGGTCCCTTCGAGTGGCTTCAGAAACGACAACTACCTCCGACAAGAGACTGCAAAACAATGCCTCACGGCAATCTCACCTCTCCACATAGGATAGGAGGTCTCCTTAGGTGTTTTAATGGGTTCGTCTCCCACAGTATCGGACATTCCATCCGTGTATAAAAAAAAGGTAATATGGAACCGTACGAACAGCCTAATTTGGATGAATCCAAAGGGTGCTCTTAATAAGACAAACCTCTTGAATTTGTGTTTGGTAGTCAAATGCAGGATTAAAATCCTAATAATTAGGAGTTATAAATTGAAAAAATAACTCATTGACTGAGTGCTCCCGTTTTAACTTGGTTTTAAAATCAACCGGAAACGACGGGCAACAAAAGGTGACTCACTTTAATTGCTACAATTCCATTCCAAGCGGACGATCGAAGACATCAACTTGTAATGGTCACATAGTCTTTTCTAGAGAAATTTTCAATTGGCTTACCTGAAAATAGATTGAAAAATTAATATTAGGAGTGGACTTATAAGAAAACAAACGAAACTCACAACGGCTCTGCCCAATTAATTAGAGTAATAACAGTACTGTTTGCTTAGCTTGGTTATAAAAAAATGAAAATTTAATAATGAATTACTACTACCTTTTATCATATTAATTTTAGAACATAGAAGAGAAAAAGTTCAGTTGTACACACCGTACAGGGCAAGAAGTACAATAGAAAGTAACTTAAATAGAATAAATTAGTAGATTTTCACACCTTCTCCATCAGAAAAAATTGTGACATTTTTCATGATCTATTTTGCAGCAATTTTCCTTCCGTTTACTTTTTACGACCGAAGATTAACAATTAATTAAATATTGATTTTGATGGGTCTTTACAATAAGCACCAAACGTGGCCGGTGAGGCTGAATTAGTAGATAGTGAAGTACTAGACAATTAGATACCAATAGCTAAATACAAAAAAATATGGATCGAGTACAAGTAAAATTCGTAGTCGCGCCTGCTGTGTTCATCTCAGTTCAGACACCGACAAGAGGGACGTCATTCCGAAGAATTCGTAAGAGAAAAGCAAAGGTACAATTAATGACATTGTAGTAATCAAAATAAGTCATGTTCTGATCTTCAGTAATCAATACAAAACATATCCAAATGTATCATAAGTGACATTCAAATTCCTGTAAACATATTGTGGTTGATGACGGAGCATTCGGTTCAACTACCAAAATTATAACATTTTTTACCTATTAACGAAACTTAAGTCAAAAAATTGAAACTTATGCTTGGACTTCCACCATTCTATCACATTCTTCTTTCTTCAGGAAGAGAATTGGACGAAGAACATTCAGGTGGAAGACTTTGAAAAAGTCAAAACCAGACTCCTACCTATTAACAAGTGTGCCTTCATCATCATCAATTCGCTGTAGACATTAATCATTAAAAATTACATAAATTTGAATTCTTTTACTCTTCTACTCTGTAATTTCGTACCTTCTTTAGGTTCTCTGGCAGATCAATCTCATGCCTGCCTACACCTGCCAACAATTACCTATTAAGTTTGATTTAATTCTCCCAATCTTTTCATCTTTCTCTCTTTCTCTCTCTGCCTCAGGTACTACGGCCAATTGTCATTGAAAACAGTGCTAGTGTTACCAAACACAAGTCTATTATTTTTATTTCCCTTAAAAAATTGCCGAATATACTTGAAGGAAAACATGAAAAAGGTGATTCAGTGGACGAAGAATCTTCACTAGGAGTAGTGAAGAAAAGGGCACGAGAAATACAAGTAAATTTCATTATTCTTATCACCTCTGTCAAATTAAATTTAAATAGAACAGAAACTAGAAAACAATTTTATAAGTCGCTTCATTTTGCTACTGTGTCAAGAAAAATGGGTTTTACATCTGAATGCTTCCTCTCTACAGTCTATTCAGAGGGATTTTTGAAACCGACGACGAAAGAACGGTTAGTCACAAGCCTCCGGAACGCAATCCATATTTACGAAAAAGGTTAAAAAACATGTCATTTGCAGGAGTGCGATCCTAACAGACGGCAAAAGTCAGACATTTCAAACAAAAAACAAACATTTATTATTTTATTCTGCACCAGTGCGTCCTGTTCTAGTAATTATTAAATTGGTGTATCAGAACTTGAAGTAGAAGTTTTAATTGACTTTAGAGTAAATCATAAAGCTATGGTCCTTCTCCCAAAGATCATCAAGGTAAATGTGGCCTACCCAACTGTAGAATTGAACTGGTGAGGAACAGAATGCTTTCACACTTCCAAAAAAGCCGGGAAAAGAAGGATTTCCTAAAGTGGCAGATTTGAATTTTGCTAACTGCCACAGTCGCCCAGGCTCATTCCTGCAGCGACAAAATGCAAATAAATTTAGGTCTCTCAACCCCTTAACTAGAAAGCTGAACTATCGGGTAGACTAAAAAGAATTGCATTTTCGGTGCGGATGACGTTTGAAAAATTATTCCACGCGACAGCCATATGGAAAAAATGTTGGCTGAAATCCACTTAGAAAATTGCATTTGCGCGCCTTTTCGTTCTCGCGGGGGAAAATTGCGCTCCATCCAGCGCTCACTTGCCTGCCTATTTTCCATTCTGCCACCCTACCAAACGGCCTACCACCCGTCTGACTGAGTGCCTCCTACCAAAAATTGAATCAATTCAGTAAATTGCTTTTTTAACAAAAAAAAAAAAAAGAAATTTTCGCCTTTTCACTGGTGACAGAATTTCCTGTAAAATTCTAGTTTTGCGGCAAGCTACGTAATTAAAATGCTCCCAACATTCCGCAATCTAATTTACGGAAAGTTAGACTACGAATCGATAGTTGGTGTGAAAAGAGAGAAGAGTCACATTTTGTAAAAAAAAAAAAAAAAACAAGCCTAAAAATCTAAAAGAAGCCGAAGTAAGAGATCATGCTGCAGGCTACGTGCTAAGGAAGTTCTCCGTCCGGTGCCATCAAGTTGTACTAAAAAGGCTCCAATGAAAACTTTTTACTTTTAACCTTTTGTAGAATCTGAGCCTGTCTAATTAACAAAAAAGCCACAACGAAACAAACATTTCATTTTTACATTCCAGTAAACGAAATATCGTTTCGGTGAGCTGCGCTTTTCAATCCCAAATACCTGAACTTTCTCATTTGTATTTTTTCCGTTTCCTTCTATGGTTGTCTGGTTGACATGCTTACGTGACGTGTACGGTCTTGCACGGAAACAATGAACTAATTAGAATAATTCCAAGTGGCAATTTTTGAGATTAACCCGCAGTCCAGTGATAACTTCAAACGAAAGTTCATTACAATGATGTACTTAGTGTTGTTACCATCATGATAACTCAGGGCTGCTGTATTTATTTTATCCTTATTGACACTAAGATGTCTCCGCACTTATTGACCGGAAAAATGAGCATGATAACTCCCGCTTCACACGTCAGCGAGATTTAATTTGAACACCCAATAATTCTGATAATAGCATAATAATTAAATCAAATTAGTGGTCATCTTTCATTTCAATTCAATTATTTCATTCAGAATCAACGTAAAAGGGGAGCATACATAAAAATTATTTATCTGCCCAATTCACCACCTATTTCTTGGTACAATGTCAGGCAGGACATTCAAGAGTACAATTTGTACTTCCTCTAAATTCAACGCGTATTAGTGTGAAGTTGAGATAAAGTTCCTTTTATTAAACGGATGGTTATCTTCTTCGTGATTTCCCTCTAAGGTCTCCCTTGCAGGGGTTTTATCTTTGTTTTTCATTTGTAAGAAAGCATGTTGATCTTTCGCGAGAAATGAGTCAAGTGCTAACAGGACCCGACCTGTTTAACTGACAAAAAACCCGATGTGTCCGTTCTGCAAGAAAAACCCCGTCACAGTGTGGCACCTCTTAGAGGAATGTCCAACAAGATTGAAAAGTACAAAATACCGAGAAACATTTTCTCTCAAATTAGTTGCTCCAACGAAAAATGGGACTTATTTCTAAAATTCTGTGGAGTAATCGTGTTGATTGCATGCAACGTAGCTTGGGTCTATCACATATTGACCAGGAAAAATAAATCGATGTACCAACACTAAATATCTTCTGCAAGGAATAAAAATATGGTAAGCGAAACCAAACCGCTTTCGGGAGAATGAAATTTTGAGAGTTAAAGGTTGATATAGTAGTTTAAGGAATGAAAGGGTTTTTCTGTACGCACGTTCCATTTTCATGTGAAAAAAAATTCGATTATGTGAGGAAGCCAGGTGTAATAAGAACTTTCAAAGATGGTCGACGCATTTGAGCTATAACGGGAACCCAACAACAGCCAGGTGGGTCGCTCCCTGCGCCTGCCAACAATGAAAATCAAGCCCGAGAGGGTTTGAAGGATTCTTATTGATATGGAGATGAGGCAAAATGGAAGTACCGTCAGTAGTATTCGTTGTAGTCAAAAGAGGCGTGAAAAGTTACTTTAGTGTCCTAACATTTCGGTTTCTATCGGGCAGATTTAGATCATTCCTCCCCCGTGTTTCTTTGGTTATCGTCTTGGGACAGAATTCGCAATTTAATATGGAAGAACGTAAAATAATAGCTTTACCCAAGGCCTCAGAACTTTTTCTTTCTATATATTTATATATCCCCGGTGCACTTTTAAACGACAAGTAAACGACACGAAGGGAAAGTAGAAAATCTTTAGGGTGACTGCAATGCACAACTACATTATTGAATTTGCAAAGAAGTTCCTGGTTAAGCTATACTTTTATTTTTCAGCATCTAAATTATGTAAAAAATCTAAAAGAACAACACAAAGCATTGGACGAATTTCGAGTGAAAAATTGAGGTACCACCTTATAATCGAAAAGCAATACTAAATAGATTTACGGGGAGCCTGCAAGTGGTAAAGAGTCATTTTTCTCGAATTCCAGGTGCACAACAACAAAGTTATGACAGCATAAAACCTTAGTTGAATGAATAACTTTAGAAGAGTAAGTATGATATTGTCTCACTATCAAACAAACTATAAACTGACTTTCCAAAATATATTACGAATTTTGGCCTCCAATTTCGCCACTAATTTTCAAAAATGTCCGACTCCCAGGTGAATATGAGGTTGATCGACCACCACCTGATCACAGATAACAAGCGTTATGGATGGTCCAACAGGATTAATATTTCTAATCCCCAATCTAATTCTAGTACCGATTAATTACAAATTAAAGCGAATTGAAATTAATAATTTCTGAATTAACAGTGATAATGGTAAAATAATGAGAAAAATTAAATTTCAAGTCTCATAAACCTCAACTGGAAACTGAGCCCTGTGAAAATTTAAATTGAATTGTAAGTAGCTTTCTCTGATTTTGTTGGTTTTAAATCTACCGATTTCATAGACCGGTTGATTGAATTTACCAATTCAACTCATCTTTTGATATATAATTTGATGTGTGAAAAACAAAATAATCAATAAATAATATCATCTACCTCGGTGATTCCTCGGTTACGAAATGAAGTCTTATCAACTACCATCGAACCGGAAATTGAAAAAGAACTTTTAGTTGCATGCATGGAGGCGTAAGTAATAGATTTAATAATTAAAAAAGTCAATAGTCCATTAACATTGAGTTCTGATTAAATTACCGATAGGAAGTAGATTATATCGTGTTTACGAAGCGATTACGGTCTTTTACACATAAGTCACGATATATATGACAATCTCGTGCGATTC
The DNA here is from genome assembly GCA_037055365.1 of Polyplax serrata. Classification (NCBI taxonomy): domain Eukaryota; kingdom Metazoa; phylum Arthropoda; class Insecta; order Psocodea; family Polyplacidae; genus Polyplax; species Polyplax serrata. The sequence goes on from JAWJWE010000004.1 coordinate 704,478, forward strand.
CCAGACTAAGTCAATAAATAAATAAAACAATGTTCAATATGCAACGATTTAGTTTAATAATAATATACTGATTGATATTAATAGCTGAGATAGTTGTAGGACCGACTTTATTACATAAAAACCATTAATTTTACTGTGGGTTCTAACCGTCATTGCTGGCTGCCATGGTGCATTGTTTCATTTAATTGTTTATATTGCCCAAACTTATTATTCAAATGAACCCCTTAAAAATACAGTAAGAACTAACAATGTGAGAATTTGTGAAACGCCTCCTTCGTCCGGTGTTCCCAAAACGGAGAAGTCATCAATCACGGTTAACTAATAAATTCAAAGGCTTTCCTTACAGCAATCGGCCAACCCTCTGCAAGTACCTGTTGGTTCTTACTTGTCGGGGCGTTGACTTTAGGCTAAACAAGTTATAACATCAACCCCTTAAAACTTGCACTAGATATAACATAATAGATTATTTTTCAGGAAATTTTAAAAATTATTCTCACTAAATGTGAGAACCTCATTACGTGAATTTTATTTAGTGGAAAACACGCGTCTCGGAACTCTACCCTGTATAAAATGGCAGGTCTTCCCAACGCCTCCAAAATTGTATCCGAAACTCGGTGTATTGTTGTGATAAAACCGCACGTCACGGAACTATTCGTATTGTACCAGAGTACAAACTACTGCCTTTACGGAAAATCAAAGTAGAGTTTAAAAATTGGTCACTGAATAAAAGCAGGAGAATTTATTTTCCAAAGTTTATTCGAATGCTCTTCAAGTCATGCTTTTCATAACTTTATGCTACCACGTAATGCATGATAAGTTAGAGACAAATTTCAAATTCTAAATTTCTCACCCTTGGGGACTGAAGAGGAAGCGGTCCGTGTGGTGCCACAGCACATTAATTCAATTCAATTCAAACTGAATTGGTTTTAATTAAACCACAATTTCATCATTTGGCATTCTGAAGTTCTTCTTGGGTGCCAGGCGGTACCTTTTTGTCAGCAAACACTGCAACGCAGCAGCATACACTGCAAGAGCTGTAAATCGAATCAGCAGACAAAGATAGCTAATATTCTGCACTGCAGTTTCCCTTTCGATGATCTTTGCAAGAGATAAATTAGATAAATTTAATTAATTTTGTTGAAATTAAAGTCATAAGAACTGGTTTAAATCGGTTGTGACCGCTACTCTTCAGGGTGCAAATTATTCAACCTTTGGTTTAAAGAACACTGTTACTACGGTATAATTAAACGGATCAGGAAACTTAATGGGACACAGAGAAGACAAACAGAAAATTTAGTAATCTATTAAAGCTTTCTGAAATGAGTATAAATTTATTGCAAGCCAAATTATAAGTTATAAATGCAAAAAAAATGTCGAAAAATACTGACGGAGAATCCATTAGCCGAATGTCCGATATCGGACTACCAATTATGAGTTACCATTTCTTCCCCTATTTGTCTACCTTATTGAGAATATTAATTTCTATAGTTTCAAGTAATTTCATTGATTACATTATTAAAATTTATCCCAGTTCTAACTTTAGCCGTTGGATACAAAAATTTTCTTTCCAGTTCTACTTTGTAGTTTGTTTTGTTAAACTCTGCCCGCAATTATCTTTACTCGTTTCTTGTTCTATAGTCCTTTAATTCCTTTTTTTCCACAATTCAGAGAAAAACATCTAAAGAAGAGAAAAGATCCAGATATACCCTTAGGATATTTCCCTTGAATACTTAGCACTTAACAAGGCACGAAAGACGCCACTTCAAGATGCCAGCAAAATGGAATTTCAGGAATACTTATTTTCAGTAACATTTGTTTTGTTTTCTTCTACCTATCAAGTCACTGAATATATCACCAGTAACTGTGTGGCACACCAAATCACCTACTCTTGATAACAAATTGTTAATAAATCCGTGAAACCTTCGTTCAATTTCATACACTCACAATGACTTCAATTTTACCATTCATAATTTGGGTATAGGTTAACTCTGTCATCAGTCACAAATAATCTCCAGATGCGTAATAATGTCGAGAAAATTTTAACGCCCTGTCAAGCTTGTAAAAAAAGATGTAATTTCGATTTATACGGCAGTAATGCACGAGAATAACTAATACTCTCGTAGTTTACATCACAACAATTTATCCTGCTCTGATTGATTTAATTTGGTTAGCTTGAAAATAAAATCAAATTTTACTCGACAGGTTTTTTGTTTTGGTGATAGAAATACCACTTTACGTTGTGTTACAAATTTCAGAAAACACAAACATTACATAATGATAGCGCAAACATTTTATTTCATAAAATGTCACTATATGTAAATGAATTCAATCAGAAACTTGTTTTTGGCTGGTGATTAAGAGAATTAAAGCAAATAAAACAAGTACAATCCGACAAAGGGACCAGTAATCACTAAGTACGGAAGGATGCACCCGACTCTAGTCAACCTATAAACAAACACGTAACTAAAAAGCTAAGATCATCGAAGCCTTGCAGTCAGGCAACCAATAAATTCAATTCACCTTGTGTCAGAGGAAACCAACCACAAAAATTTTTCTTGTATTATTTACGCAATTATGCCAACTTAACAATGAGAACTGCAATTCTACTTATTCATTATGCTCTTTCAAGAGAATTATGCTTGCTTGTTTGCTACCGGTAGTGAAGCTGGAAACTAGAAAAATAGATAAATAACAGGAAACTTATGTCCGTTTGAGAGAGAGAGACACGGAACCGGATAATTAATATCATGTTATTCTGCCTTCTTTGAAATGGTACTTCACCGCATCGTCAGTCATTGGTTTTATCCACTTGGATTTACTTGATACTTGTAACCAAAGAAAATGAAACAGAAGGAAGTGATTATTCTGAGAATAACACAGGAAACTCGACTAGTTAGGTAGTGGGAAATTCTACAAAGTACCATACGTAGCACTTCTCATTAGAAGACGTCGGTTTTTCAATGAGAATCTGTAATTTTGGAGTCGATCTGCCGCCAACTACACTAACTTCCTCTTTCGATTTATCGAAAATCTCCAGTCGTCCTTTCTAACAGAAAAAATGAACAACCGACTGTGCAGGAGTCTTAAACAGAACAAGTAGATGATATCGTGTATACACTTCATTGTAGCTCAACGTTTCACTCAGTCGTTCAATCAAATAAAAATTTCAAATAAAACTTGTTGCCAAATTACTAGAAAATGAGTCCGACGACTGACGGCGAATGGGTTTCATGTCTATCGAAAAAGGTACGTAAGATGTCTAAGTCACATTGAAGTCACATCCAAACGACATCCAATAGACTTGATCTTCTAAGGTAAACGATGCTTTTTTGTTTCCGTGAGGTGGCAAGGCCTGATCATCTGTAGCCAATAGACAGTTACAGGCTGATTGATTATTGAAAACTCACAAGCCAACAAATACATTAGAATGAAACATCTTCTTCCACATGTTTTGTAAGTTGCGTCTCATTGGTGCTTTTGTCCACTCACAAGCTACATAAATCGTTGGGTTTGTGAATTATTACGAAAAATAAACCGCTAAGATTTATGAGGGAATTTGGCCATTTCGAAATTCAAATAAAGTCACGCTGTCTTCTTTTTTTTCCTTTAAAACTCTCATAGTTACGGAAGGCACGTAGGTCCCGAATAAAGTTTTCTATCTTTCCGGGGGGGAATTGCCGTTGTGTTCAACTGAGAAGAGAGTACACTTCGATTGCCACAATTTATGACCGACAGGAAACAAATTTTTCTTGAGATTTAGTAAATGACCTGTGGCCTACCCTGTGGAATTGAAAATTTGAAGAAAAATATTCTTTGCGGCAGCGGGGCCGGAGAGACTCCGGAAACGAGAAGTGAAAGATTGATAGATGCGTTTGAGTTAAACCTTTTTTCTCCACCATTTGCAGTGGATAGTTCCCGTTCTTCTCTTTGGTTTAAAAGCCACTTACTGGCAAAGCAATCAAACCCGCCGAGTAAAAAATATTCAATCATTTTCCGCAGCATCAGCCATGTTTTCCTAAAATATTGGGTGATGAAAGGCTCAAGCATTTTTCAGGTGACTCCACGAAATCCCAACATCTTTATTTTCCAGGTTGTTTCGGTGGTTTCTTCCTTGCCAGATATCTTCTAATTTATAGCAAGCCTGCCAGATGTAATGATAACCTGGATATAACCATAAAAAGGAATGAGATTTGCGGATTACCATTCGCGGAAATCGGTCTGTTAAATTACTTCGAATGTATCGGTTAAAGAATCGAATTTTCAGAGAAACATTCATAAATTAGAACAAATCATCCTGAATGGGATGAAAAATCAGCATCCCAACAACTAGAAAAATAGCAATTTATTTTAATGTAAAAATACCGTACTTCTCTGTGGTGAACTCATTTCTAAATTCTGAGGGAATGAAAAATGTCATAAAAAAGCACCTCTACTATTGCTTCTTGGCTTTTACTGTATTATTAAGACGGTTTTATGACTATAAACACTTTCTCTTACACTACTTCAACTCAGTGTGCAATCTTTATTGTAAGACACACGCGATATAATGAATGCCCTGTTCCATAAAAAATTACGTATCTTTGTATTAGGAGAAATTAGGCGGAAAACGGTCAGATGTCCTTCAGAAAAGGTGTTTCTGGATATTTGGGTCAATTGGCGTCGGCAATGTTAATAATTTAAAATCCCTCTCGATTGCCGCTATTTTTCGATAAAATTCCATCTCTATAGTCAGGTTCAAAAATTATTGGAAGAACTTCTTAGATGCCCATTAACATTGACGCATGTCAGAACTTGGAAAGAAGTTGTTAGGCATGCGACCGGAAACTTATCCTACATAAACTGAATTTTTTTAAAAAACTTTTGGAAACAAATTGTCGATGGTACAGGGGTAAAAAGTAAATGATTGAAGGTATATATATATATGGTTTCTAAGCAAGCAGTTCATGGTCTAGGAGAAACATCACGGATGAAACAGATCAGCGGACTTTCGATGTCATTTATCTCTGTGAATAGTTGTAAACAAGACCGCGCTATATGTCATATATAGTGACATTAGACAATTTCTGCTTTTGCTTACAAACTTTTGAGTAAGTCGAAACAAACAATTAATTCAGGACACAATAAGTTCGGTCTACTATGACAATTTGCAAATCCTAAAGAGATTACAATAAGGAGATTATGGTAAAAATATAAGAACTGTAGAAAGGCAATCATGTCCAGAAACCAAAAAAATATTCTTTTGAGTTCAACAATTGCCGACGCAAAAAAGGATGGAACATTAAATCCAAAGCGAAATTGAAAGCGATTTTGTCGAGTTTATTTTAAAGTAAGAATAATCAGGCGGTTCCCGCAAAAAATTATTACTTTGACTTTGTACAATTGGAGCATCTTTCTTTCTGTTTTTGTCTCACACATAACGAAAGAAACTAAAAAAAAGCACATAAAAAAGAACAAAAGGCTCAAGACCGGCAGGAGAAATGACTCGAACCTGTCACAAAAACTAAAAAAAGTAAAACAGAATAGAAGGAGCACAGAGTTGAGAAGAATAGAATAAGGCAGAAAAGATAGCCAGGAGGAGGAGAACATTACTTGTGGCAGAAAGAACATTAGGTTTCTTTAGACCAAGTCGAAAATATAACATAAATTCGCACATAATGTTAACTGGGAATGGGGCAAATCAACTATCAATATAAAAAGTAATTTATTCCTAACAACAAAATAATTCGATTATTGTTTCCCATCAAAAGTCAAGCTTCAATAAATCGAGTAATAATTGCAATAATCGTCGCCTTTTCAGCATCCCGAAATATCTTTGATTCGGTTCGGTCATTGCGATTCCTTCTGGTTTTTTTCTAATGAACCATTCTTTAAAATAACAATTTTGAGTATTAAGAAGTCATTGAGACGACAAAATGGGTCATATGGCGTCTGGATTTTTGCACGATTCAACGTCATCATCCAAGATGCTTTTCCTGCCAACCCATACCTAACAATGATGCCAACCGATTATTCTATTCTCCAATTTTCTTGTATTTCAAATAAAAATAGCGACAACGTGCCACTACTGTTTTAAATCATGGCACATGGCCCACCCGTGGCGACCTAATTCCAACAGTTCACAGAACGTATGACTCATGACTTCGATCGTAGCAAAAGCCTTCGCAGGCGTACCTGCACACTCGTTGTGTTTTTATGACCCTATACAAAAAACCGTCTCCCATGACATTCACACACACCAAACTTCTCAAACTAGAGAGGCAGAACATTAATTAACGAACCGAAGAACACTTTCCGTTTCTTGTTTCTTGACGTGTTCTCGTCTGCTTTTCGGTAACACCCAGTACCTGAGTCCGGATATCCTGAGTCGGGTTCTTCCAACCGATTTTTCCCATGAGTTACAATAAGAAAAAATGAAAAGAAAGAACAAAACAAAAATAGACTAATTACGCTCATGTGTGTGTATGCACAAAGGCAACATGACTCAGGCCGGATTCACTCATTATTCTTTAAATTTTCGACTTGGCTAAGGTTAAGTATCTATTTCTGGGTTCGAATCAGTCAACCGAGTACCAGTAACCATTTTTACTTAGAATGAGTAACTAACAACTCTAAGATGGCCACTGCACCGTTGCATGCAACGACAAAGGCAAACCAAAAATTTGAGAAGAAATTTGAGAAATCAGGCGTGCACTTTAAGACGTTATTTCTTTTGCCAATAAAACACGTGTGTCAATTAAAGTGGACTGGAGGTTTTCCATTCGTCGCCTTACCTCCGCCAACCACAAACCACCGTCCTGATGGAATGCCTACTTTGACCCGGTTTTTTGCCGTACCTTAAAGTACCATCTAACATTTGCAGTGGATCATTCTAACTACTCTGAGGAGGTAACTGGAAATGATACAATTATATTGTTAATAATAGAGACTCTAAAGACCAAATTGCATTTTTGGCGAAAACAAACGGATTCATTCAAACAAACAAACAAACATACAAAAGTTGATTCTCCGAAATAATAGCTCTCTCGCGTATTCTACAATAATAGCATGATTATGTTAATTAATTTTTGAAAATAAAATTTTCCCTGAAAGGGGTAAATGGAAGGTCCATAACAGGTACCCTCTTAATTTCATGTATTGTTCTGACATTTTGAATCGGAAAATCATTCAATTTGAATGACAAGAAAATAGTAGGACCCACAAAATGCCAAGACGAAACACTGCAGCAGCCAAGAGGAAAAAAAGAAAACCCGGTGGGAGCCAGACATCAAAATTATCTGGTGACAGGTGTTTGTCAGAAGTTTCAGAAATATTGAAGTTGACTAATTGAATTTTGTAGAAATATAATGTGCGAGTAGGAAAGCTCTTCCTATAAATCAGGCACAATGGATCATTAGAATTTTTTACACTACGTGTTACAATTCAACACTATTGAATTAATAACTTGGAAAACGTTTCAAAAGAAGGCGACAATACGATCGTGTCGTTTGAATAAAATCGGAACCGTGTGGCAGGCTTGAGCAATGAAAAAATTCAGTAAAATCTGTAAAAATGTCGCAACCATATAACAGGTTTCTGGTAAAATATTGTGAAAATTTCATGTCACCAGCAGGTCAATTAAATAAAGGTAGGAAATTTCAAAGGTACCTGCAGTACAAGGGTCCACCAAATGCAAATAAAACAGTACAATTATCTCTAGTTTTTGAGTGAAATGCCCACATGCGACGGACAAATCTTTTAGAAGAACCTGTTTTCATGTCATAAGCCTATGTTTGAAGGCTCTGAATGTGAGTCATTTAATTTACATGTAAGCCTAAGATCCCTTTCTGCGAGGATTCTTGTGCATTCCTCACTTTCAAGCCCTGTACTAAGAACAAAAGGAAAAGTCAAAATTCAATGCTTGAGTATAGTACCTGCACTTCCTCGAGAAACTATTTTTTGTAGTTTGAACAGCTCAAAATAAAAAAAATATATATAAAGTTCTATATTCAGTGAAAAGAGCTGCTTCTCTAAAATTGCTATTACTTCGTAAATATTGAAAGACCGTTTTTACTGATTGTTACTTTCACCTTTATTGCCATATGTGCTAAATTTTGCTTCTACCACAACAACAATAATAATAATATTTTCATGTACATATATTTTTTCAGTAATGTTGTACCATTATGTGAGCGAATTCCAATAAAAAAAAATCAAACTTGCCATTTCAGGTTCGAGCACTGGCGAGTACTTTTGGTTAATTTGACTAAACTCGAGGGAATTTCTTGTCCAGCCCACAGTTCCAGCTAAGTGCTAATGAGTTCTTCGTGAAATTAGGAGCAAATGTAAATGTTGCACCTTTGCTTCTGTGAAGAATTCCGTTGAAAGATTATCGCCCTTGGCCCAGTAATTTCTTTATTAGCGCTTTTATTACATGAGTAACTCTTTACTCTTTTGTATTTATTAAACACTACCCAAAGACACGAAACATTCTCTGAGGCCATGCCGTAAATTAACAAAACACTCAGTGACACCAAAGCAAAAAAATTCCTGATGGTGTAATGGTACTTCCTGTCAATTTCATCGAAACTTCGATTTGTCCATCTGAAACTTTCCTAAACTATTGAGAATATAATTTTCGAATGCTTTGAATTCTCCAACTAATGTCGGTAACTTTCTGATTTCGATTAATACCTGTCTAACAGACATATACGATATATCCAAATCAAATTTCTATATTGAATCGGTGAAACCCTACATTACCAACAATACCTCTATTAAAATATCGGACCTGACATATTTTCATGTCGTCAAATTTCAATGACTGCATTAATCGTAGAAACGTAGAAACATTCTAAGGAAACCTTAGCGTCATAAGTGTAAGCTGTTGTTTGTGCTAATATTTCAGGTAAACAAAGGAAATCTTTCTTCAGGAAAAACTCCCTAGATTTGGCTGGGTCAAAACATAAAGTCGTTAAATATGTTACAAGTGAGGTCGCTGTGCCTCGGTTCTTTTGCGCTAAACACTAAGAAATCGATTCGTTGACCCCGTCAGATGCTCTTTTAATATCTTTTTATTGCCGTATAAAGCCACCTAGAAATGTCACCTGGTCGAACGAGGTGGTTTGCATTTTTGCAATGTCTCGTCGATGGATTTGAAAATACTTCCTCCCAGAAAAGAACAACATGAGGCCCGTCCCGCGAAACAAACGATGTTAGTACAGAATTTACCTGAAATGAAAACAAAAAAGTAGAATTACTTAATTTGAACGGTACAAAAACGTCAAAAAGAACTGATTTAGCACTGGAAATGAATATTAAAGCTAATAAATGAATATTATAAGAACAAATTAGAAATAGGACAAAGTATTTAGTATTGATGGTGATAATAAAAATGAAAAAAATAGTTCCATAACAGAAATAAGTAACTGATTGACATGGAAACGAGAGATGGAGAACATGTTACCCAAAGAAGTAAAATGTCTAAATAGAACCACGATTATAAGTAAATAAAATGCTCTTTTCTATGGAAGGAAAAGACATTTTCCTTAAATTGTGCCGAGTGCCAAACCTTATTCTCGCTATTTTGTTTCTCCCTGTGCTTCATTTGCAAACAGAGAACCTGAACAGAGGAAAGAGCAAATGCCTTTGGCTTTTCTTTTAGCTCACATCCTTATTCTTTACATCCAAAATCGCTTTTATTTTTTCCGACTTCCGTTTTAAGCATGCCTCCTACTTGTTTCTTGTAAACATTTTTCAAACTGTTTTCCAGTTCTCATTGATTGTTTCTTAACATAAATATATGTGCGTTCCACATTTTTCATATTTTCTGGCTAATTAAGTTTTAATGTAACACGCACTTACATGGGCCTAAACTGTGTTTCCACAACAAGGAATTGGGACTTTGGGGCTCCCTCCGGGGAAGAAAGATGTAATCTATGGTGCAAATAAAAAACATTTTCAATTTCCATCGAATGAAAAGAAACGTTGAGTTCATAGTACAAATTTTATTCCATAATATTCATAAAATAATCAATTTACTCTAAGAAAATAAGAAACCGTTTTACTTCACCACAATGTCTAATTTAAGCTATACGATTTTTAATCAACAAGTCACTAAAGTCGAAAAAGGATACCAGCTAAAAACCATACATGTATAAGTTAGGGGAACTCGGTATTCGACTAGAGAGTAACTCGGAATGGGTGATGTCCATGTAATCAGAACACACGAACCAAAAAAAAAATATACAACCAAATTAATTTTGTCGAACCCTTTAAAAAATTAACAAGAGAAAAATCCCAATAGCAACCACTGGTCGATACCAAAACAAAAGCAAAAAATAACAGGACCCTAATTAATATGGGTAGCTTTATTGTCCAGGTACAATAAAAGTTGATAAAATTTATCATCCCTTGAAGAAGTGAGCACAACCCCACACCATATTGGACCTTTCTCCGTCGTGCTACGTTGTACTGCTACGAGTTACAACAGACACCATGACAAGAGCAAGTAGTTGCACGTTGAAATAAAAATGAAGATACGTAAAATTAACTTTATTATTGGAATTTTGTATAGACTACAACAAAGGAATTATTGGCTATTCGAACGAATGCAAAACAACCGGATGCGGAGGAAATGAAACAGTGCAAGAGACGGAAATTGTGCAGCGAGTCGCCAGCCGTTTGCCTCGTTTTCGATGGACAATTCCTAACAAAAAAAGAACATTTTTTACTTTTGACCGAACGAACACATCAGAAGAAATCAATATTTGATTAACAAGTGCGTTCAACCGAATTTTTTTCTCCTATTGATGATCTTTTGTGCACACCTTGCTGTGTTGCATGAATGTGTTGCGACTTTTGTTTGTCTGCACAATTGCTCTCACCAACAGAAAAAGAATGTTTGAGAAAAAAAGGGAGATAATGAATGACATGTAGTTTTACACTGAAATCAAACAACACTGAAGCGGAACCAGGAGAGTAAATTAAAGTCTCATAATAATAAAATAAGTTCAAAACACATAAAAGTCCAAAAAACGTTCAGGAGAGAGGAAAACATTAGAACCAATTGAAAAGAGTGAAGCGAAGCAACACGAAATAGGCTTAGCTAGACAGATTCGCAACAAATGGTAGGGTACACAGAAAAGTTGCAATCACAGGAAGTCAAAGATAGCACACACCCTAAATAACTGTTCCAAAGCAACAAAAACAAATTTCAAAGGAGCAAAATTTGATAGGCGATAACGAGGAGGGACAATCTTTGACCTTTCAATGTCAAAGGTGAGACCCTAAATCAAAGAAAAAGAACCAGATTGAAGGAACCTTGAAGTTGTAGGAATGCACCAGGGTACAGCTGGATAAACCCGTTTCTCTGGTTGCTTCCCAAAACAATTACAAGAGCTTATGATATACATAAAACCACATGAAGACGCACTAAGAGGAAAAAAATTAAATGAAAAAGTTTGTGTACGTGTCGTAATAAAGTTGAATTGCGTACACGGTTTGGCTTTTGTTGACTTGCATGCTAATTTTTCAACATTTTTATAATTGCAAACACATAGGAGGCCGTCGTGGAGGAAGTAAACCGTCTGAGACTAGAAAAAACGTGTTTAGCATAGTTAAACCTTTGTAACTGACAGGCGCATGTGCAGCGGTATACCCAAAGACGACCTTGACTTTGGTATCAGACCTTAAAGTAATTGGACATGAGCTTTTTTGGAACCAATCACAAAGTTTGTTAGTATCCAGACATTATGTCTTGTCATCCAGTTAGACTTGGGAAGGTAAATCCGAGAAATAAGATATGACGAGATAAAACATAATGACAGATGCGTGAACGCAGTCGTGAGTAACACCTGAGTTTGTTTTTTGGAGCCCTTTACAACGTTTGTAGGTATCACTCAGGATATTGTTGACACATGAAAAGGAGATTTGTCACTTGGCAACAGAAATAGGAATGTTTAAGAGCTTCTGATTTTTAAGTTCTCTAAGCTCTCTTAAAGTTTTTATTGGTCAAAGGGAGAAACTTAAGGGTCACAAAGGAAGATTCAAAACTTGAATTAAAATGTTACTTAGGTGAATAAGGTGCAATTTAAAATTGAAATATTTACTGCAATGGAAACAATTGATGCATTCGTTTGAAATTCTAGGTATCCATGTTGGGTTCTCGATCACGCACGTTCCGGTCTGTTTCCCCTAACCGTGCCACAACGAGAGTCAGGTAGGCAGTTAAAAAACGCGGAGAAATGACTGCCCACGCATACAGGTAGCTAGAAAATCTACCAGGAGTTAATTGGTCGTGACAACGCATTAATAGACTGATGAACAGAGATGAGTGCAATTGAATTTGTCGCTATCTAACCATGTCGTTTGTAATTGCCGGCAAAAATTAAACTACCAAAAAGAGTCTATCCTACACTTAAATCTATTGGTCCATTGAAGCATTGTATCAAAACGCAAATTTTAAAAACCCCTTCGTTGTATTCTTGGTCTCAAGAATGCAGTCTCAGCAATCACCTTCTTGCCCTGGCATTATAATGATATATCATGAGCACAAAGAAGGCAAAAATTGGATCATCTTAAGGTAGCGCATGTAATGAGGTGTTTTTATAAAGGTACACTAAACCACCGAAGAGCATCCATCAAAGCCCTAATCAGGAACGCGTAATTGCGGTCAAATGACACGAAGTACTGCTCGAGGGTGTTCAAACCGTGGTAGTATAATATCAAAGAAACATCAGAAGACTATTTCCACCGAATATCTACAACTGAGTCTCATGATTTTTTAATTTCTCTGTAAAACCAGTCGACGAGTTCACGTTTGTTTCCTACCATTATTTAATAGCCCGTAATTATACGTTTTCCGTTGGTTAAGTAGACTTTGGTCCAGCCTTAACTTCGCCATCTTTTCTAATTCTTCAGACTTGTTAGGTGGTGACGGGACTCATATGCTGTCATGACATGTGAAATGTACTGCGGATAAAATGAACATTTTCCTCTCAATTTACTTAAATTTGGATTCACTCTCTTATTACGCTGCCAGGGTACGACAAACTTTTAATGGATCATACAAAATCCGCAAGTTTGCTTCTTATTGCACTTCTTGTTCCACTTCCGCTTCTGCAAACAACAATTCAACTTGAGCAGCTATAAAATTAAATTACAGAGTTTTTCATGCGTTTAATTAAAATAATGCACGGGAGCTTTTATTATGCCGTCAGAAGTTGCAATATATGTGACAACTCTAAAAATTATCTGACCAGTTTAGATATATGCCAAAGAACTACATCTTTTTCCAGTCTATTCAGCGGCATCAATAAGAAGTCAACTAAATGGAAACCCAAATCTTTTTAAATGTATTAAATTTAGTAAATTAAATCTTTTTTGCACACTTTCTTCGTCTCGGTCTTGAGAATAAACAATACAACAGCTCTGGAAGACAAGTAAAATTCATATTTTAAGAATTGACTCTAGTATTAAGTTACGGTACCGGAGAAGTAAAACAAACCTCGAATATATCAAAATTATACAACGGCGTATAATTTTGGTCGTAACATATAGAATGGTTGAGGACCTGTTTTAGATAGGTGGTCTGTTGTGCGGTTCTACCGGAAGAGAAAACCAAGAAAAACTACAGAGGCAGGCTTAAGGTTTTACTCAGGTTTTCTCATTCTCAATTCTCATTCCAAAAAATAAACTACAAAATGTACAACCATTGAACAAATTATGAACCATTAGACTTTTAACAACCCTGTGCATTTTGCCTCAAAATAAAAGGGAAAAATCCAATAAGATGAGTCTGAGGAGTTTTTAAAGAGTTTTTCTGTTACAGACATACGAGAGAGAGAGACATAGGAGGGGAAGGTTTAGAATTGGATTTGAGATACTGCAGAAATAAGAACAAGCATATAATAACAAAAGCTATTCTGTATACCATTAAAAAGCTTTCGGCCCTCTGAATACATTAATAGATAGAGAAGGAAAAAACAGTTGGGTTGGTGTTGGCAAAAGATGAAGCAAATAGGCATATTGAAGAACCTTCACGAAATTCTGTTATTTTTTAATTTCCGTAAGTTATAGCTCTACAATCCAAATCACCGAATAAACACCGAATAAGCAGCTTTTTTAATATTTACCTTTTTAGTATGTGCAAAAACAGATTCACATTAAATATTATGAATGTATAGAACAGACATCTGGATCAAACCGTCCCTTACCTAGAGTCTGGGTCTCTTCAGAAACATTTTATGCAGGCTTTCGTAAATGTTAAATATAAATAGCTGCCTGTCCAATTAAAACCCCAAATTAAAATCAATTTCGCCGGAGCGTAGATCTTAGCTATTTTTCTTCATTTAAGCATGTCAAAGTGAGTTCTTATTCAAAAAATAAGAGTTTGGAAATTTTTGACACGTAATTTTGAGGACATTGTTGTTCGTTCAATTTTACCAGGCGCGGTGGTTTTCACCACTTCAGTCTTTGTTCTAAGTTTCAATTACATTTAAATGTACAAATGTGTACACTTCTTCAAATATTCCCACATCTACCATATTTTTTATTTACCATACCTCCACATTTACCATATATTTGCTATTTCATTATCCATACAAATTATGATCGGAGAACTTCATTTTACCGTCCCAACAATCTTAATTTTTCTTCTGTATAATTAATAAAAATTTGTTTAATATCCTAGAGTTTCTGGCCCTGACGTTTTAAATGCGTTCATTAGGATTTGTATTTTAACCTTCACAAAGTGAGAAACGCTAGAACGACAAGAGAATGGACAGAGAAAGAGAGAGAGACAAATGAAGAAAGATTAATAAGAAACTTGCAGCTTAAATTACACAATCTAATTTCCTGTCGGTTGACGCAAGAAGAAACGAATTGTGAAGACAAACCAGAAAAAGAAGGAGAAAATGGCAGAAATAGTAGAAAATAGTTTTTCTATATATTGTTTGAATATTATTCTAAAATACAATGGTGACAATGAACAAATACAAAGAAAAGTTAGAACAGCAGCAGATGGAAACGTTTTAATAATTAACAACAAAAGAACACTAAACATTACAGAGAGAGAGAGAGAGAGATTCGTGACCCACCACCGCCCTCACAACCAACCTTTACAACCCATTTGAAACCTTTTTCTGCCTTTCTGCCGTACGGTAGTAATGCTCAATAAATTCCACTTCTTTCCTTGGACAACCCAACGCAATTTATTCCATTAATTAAAAAAAACAAGGGAGAAATTTGAAATGAATGCACAATTGAACGAATCGTTACGGATTTAGAAAGGCAAAAAACTAAATAAGTACATAAATTTCGAATCCGACTCAATCGCCGGCATTGATTAATAGTGAGGAAGTTGTGAGGAAGCTGCCACTCCGTACATTCCTACCTCTATTACTTCAATTTAAAAGTACAGAGGTTTTGGTCATCTTTTATTACTAAAACTTATTGGGGTACACCCCAATTTATTAGTAATAATTATTGTCATTCCTGAAATTAGTTCGAAACCCGAACGTAGGAAACCGAAATTGATCTCACAAATTTTTATTTCATTGTACGTTAGTGGTAACTGTCTCGAAGGTTAAATTCAACGCTTTATGTAGGATGGAAGTAAAAGCCAACAGAGTGTGGGTATTTGGTTAGTCATGCCTGATAAAACTATGTAACCGGTAACTGTATTACACGAATAGAAATGCGAACGACGATAAGATCAGAAAACATTGTGAAGGACAAATTAAACCACAACGCAGCACATAACATAGTACATATTACACGAATGTGATATTTCCATTAATTGATGGTGGAAAGTTTGAGCCGTACTTATTAATGATCAATTAATTTTAATAACTACGTAACGCATTGTCACAAAAGTGATATCAGTTGATATTGTAGGATATTACATGCATTTCGTTTTATCAGCACTTCCTAAATATTTTGTTTAGTTTTAAAAAATGCGATTTTTACTGTTAAATATAATCATAAGAATAATAAAAATGTTATACACTTTAATACATTCTTTTTTTCTTACTACAAAAATAATTTTTACTAGAGCAAACATTTTTGCCACTTTTCTTTTTATTTCCCTGAAGTTATACTAACACTTGTCACATTGTTAAACACCATAAAAGTTATTTATTAAAAGAAAACTTAATTATTTTCAATACTTCAATATTTAGGGTCATCTTCCAAATCTAATACGGACAAGAAACATGAGCCACTAAACAAAACATGCACTAAGCTAGGTGCTGTCAGTAAGATAGAAATAATTAGTATTTAATAATTACCGCAAAACTTCCCTACCATTCTTGGAACTTCTTACTTGCCATTCCATATTTGTCCTTACAAGTTTATTTTACGACGCAAGAACCGGTAGTACAACATATGGTAACGAAATTAAAACGCATTATTATTTACAGTTTACTTCAAAAATTAAATGTTTAAAACAGCAGCCTGTCTACCTCAGTGTATTTGGACTTTATGGATTCTTTTTCTGCAACGCAGTTTGTTAAAACTTTACTAAATCCTTAAAAATATTATCATAAGATCCCTAGTTGTTTTTTCGTTTAAAACTTAATTTTAGGTTACAGTTTAGGAACACTTATGGTTTCGATAGTGCCTTTGTCGTGAAAGTGCCACGTTCCTTTTCAAATGCCACTGAAAAAATATAACTAATGTTTGTCCTATTAAGAATGACCTTCATACTATGCCATAATGCCACATTATCAATGCATTATTTCCAGTGACATCATATTCCTACCTACACGATTTCGAAGTGACGTACACCTGGAATGCAGCAGTCATTTTTAGAATTAGTTCTAGTTTGGCGGATAGACAAAAGGCACATTGCTTGTAAATGATGTCCTCCAATATTACAATCACTGAGTGACTGCAAAAAATAAGAAGGTAAAATGAAGAAAATCATATGTAACGCTTGACATACCAACATTCAGGCTGAAAAAAATTTGTACACGAGAACACAGTTAAGCTGTGTACCACTTTGATGGTCACATACCTCCATTACAACCGTTAAACCTGTTTCTTCTTTCTAAGGAGCGCAAACGGCCCAAACAAATATGTTCTTTAGTCTTTTCAGCCTGTTTTACACGTGACCGCTTAAACGGTGGAAACAAAACCGCGGGAAAATAATTTCATTCTTGACTTCAGGGCCCAAAGGGAAGTTGTAATTATTCCAAAACCAGTGATACAGTTGGAATAAAAAATTAACAATCTAAGTATCCAAGTAACCAATTCCATAATATTTTTCAAACTCTTTCAAGTGAAAATGTAGAAGAAATTATTTCAAGTCTAGAATCGCGTAATTTATCTTTTATATGAGTACCACAAACTTTATTTACAACATAGGAGAAGATTTTGCAAAGTCTACATGAAAGGTAATCAAACAAACAGCCTTGTTAAACACGCGTTTATTTTCACGTATGTTCAAGGGACTGCCAGGAAAATAAATGACGAGTCATTCGTTTTAAAATTGTAATTGAAAACTAACATCCCTAAGTAATTCAGTTTCCATAATTTGAAAACTTTTCTAGTTCGCTTAGAGTTGTGACAAAAAAAATGAAAAACGGATATTTTATTAAAGACGTCAGATTTTCGATCCATCACTTTTGAATAAATTATTCGTTATTCGTTCTATAAAATGACCGACCACGTATGGAAGGTAGTATTCTTGAAGACAAGTACCACGGGTATCGTTGTATCACGCGATACACTTCAAATGCATAAGACTTGAGACCATTCACCGTTTCCTGAAGATATTTTTGACGCATTGTATATTGGCAGTTAAAAAATAAACAAAAGGTAACACTTCCTTGACCTACCCGGTAACAAATAGATATTTTATTTAGTTCTACACAATTAATAAAGTATAAGAACCCACCTCAGAAATATCGCACAACACAAAATATTAAACACATATCCTAGTCAAAATTTAACTGAAACGTAGTTAATGTTTACTAGTACTTTTGAGTGTTACTTTCACACGAGATTTTGCGTATTATGCAATGAGTCAGGTGTATGTATTATTGAAACTGCACCAAATAGTAAATATGTGAAATAAAATTACTTTACGTGACTTAAAGTATGACTGTACTGGACCGCGTGTAAGCGCGGGTGGGGTCTTGTGTGACATTTTCGACTTCGGAAAGAACCGACAAGCAGACTGACAAAGCGGTACGCGTTTTGTCCTGTGACCTTTTCTGTCTCACAATTCTTAATATTTGACATTTCATTGGCGAATGAACTCGGTCAAACGCGAACAGTCCTGGACATTGATGAAACCCACCTGAATCCTTGTGACTTACAGAAACACAATGACTACCGCGGGTTGATCGAGTGGAGTGCCTTCCACATGCAATAAAGACAATTACACCATTTACTAAGTTTTTGTGTTTAAGACCCAACATCTTCCGATACGGACAATTTGGTGGACCCTTGGGTGACTTTTAGAATAAGCGATGGTCAATGATGAAGTAAAAATAATAATGGAATGAAAAAAAAAAAAACGTTGAAGTCAGGTTCGGTCGAAGCAGTGATTAGCAGCCCCGCCAGAAAACTCGCTGCCACCCCTTTAGGTAGCCATTAAGTATTCCAAGATTACCCTGGAGGCAGATACCTTTGTGTGCATTTGATTTCGTCTACCCTCAATTACCTGCATATTCAGGTACCTTGGAATTGAAAAACAATTTTCTCATTTTAGAGTTGTTTTCTCATACTACGAATGGTGAGGGGATCAAATAAGTGGAAATCCAGCTACCTGAGTCCGTTTGCAGGTTTTTAACACAAAAAAGTTCCTCTCCATTTTAGTTGAACACTTCTGATAAAGAAATAAAATAAGTATGACATTCATTCACTTGAAGAAGCAAGCACCATGTTTCATTAAATTAAATTAATTAATTGGGCTATTCGATTTCACTTGAACGCGCCACTATCTCAGAGAGTAATAAATTTATATTTTGAATTTCTTGAATCACGACACTTAAAATTAAACGAGTTTGAGATGTACAACAAACTACTAACATTACACAAATTTGGCTGAGATTCACATATTTTACAACAATCAGTCACAGTGTAACAAATATGAAACCGAAGAAAAACGACAATCGTCTGATCCGCAAACTATACTGGACAGGCCAGTTAGTTAACAGATTTTATTTTATATGTTATATTATAATAAGTGGACAGAGTTGGTACGTACCTGAACAGTTCAAGAATAGGTGAACTGAAAGTTCCTTTCAGAGGTAAACCTCGAATTCAACGATACAACTTACAACTTACTGGCATTCCATTAAACCCCTCCCCCAAAAATATGACCAGTATTACTTTTACACTTTTTTGTATTGTCTTCCCAGTTCGATAAATAATATGTTATAGTAAAGAAAACTTATTCCATTATATCATTTATTTACAATTACTTCATCCACCAGAGGTTGAACAAAAGCATCGCCTGAGACTGCCGTACCCCGCATTTACTAAAAACACCCTAACACCCTAACACCTGCTTTACTCTAATGAATTCCTTTTCGTTTACCTGAGTTTAAACTGCTGTCTCTCTCTCTCTCTCTTTCTCTCATGCACAAAAATGTTTCCATGCTTCTTACCTGAAACAAAAATAAAAAATTTGTTTTTAACTTGGACAGGAAGCTTGTCTCGAATAAAGGCCATAAATTAAATAAAAGAAGCAAGCCGTTTGGGGAAGAGGTTCTTGGGGTTCTCCGGGTGTGTCGGACAAGGCAATAGACAAACCTGAGACTCCACGAGGTTGTTCTTAGCATACCTAAAAACCTATAAAGAAGCGTTCGTTGTTGAGTTCCCGTAAATAAAAGCAATCGAATACTCCACCACGGCTATTAATCACCACCGTTCAACTCATTAGGAAGCTCAGAAAGGTAGACGGAAAGAGAGAAAGGAAGTCAGAGGTATACAAAAAATTAAATGAAGGCCAAACAACCATATTTGATTGCCATCGTTAATTAATAACTGCGTCCTATGCTTAACCTGTGGCGCTCCTCACGAAAAAAGGTTCATGATATTGAAATTATTATCAATGTTGCTTTCCAACCGCTTTAAGCTGCCCGAAAATTCTCTTTTTTTACCTGAAAATTTTTTTCTGCTTCTCAAGAAGTTCAAGGCAAAACTACAATGGTTAATTAATTCAAGTCAAGAGCAGAAAATTCACTGCAGGGTTGGATGTATGAAGTTCAAGGTTCAACTATGATATTGGGTTACATTTTGACTCAATAGTCCACTAAACTGATGACTATCCACGAGTTTTTGATTCTTTCATCTCTGTCAACCTTACAATACGTTGTTCTGGACATGTATATATATTTACATGTAAATAATATGTGTTGTGGATATGTGATTCTATCTTGATGTTTCTTCCTATTGACTTGGTCAGCAGACATCTTCACTGTACTTATCCTTATACTTATAGGTCTCAGTTGTGAAAAATCTCCAACGTGCATTCCGCCTTTTTACCATTAACTACCAACTTCTCTTTAAGGATATTTATACGAAGGATCTCGACACGTTCCAACACATAGGTACACGCACATGTTGTCCTTGGCCATTGCCAGACAACAGACAAGAAGCAGATTCGCATGAGTTCCTCAACTATCAATTTCATATTAATTTCATATTAAATTTCTGAAGGTGGCAATGACGTTGTGACTTTTGTGGATTTCCAAAGTAGAACAGAAAGGGAGGAACTGCAAACATAAGACGGTTCATTTGGAAGTTCGTTCATTAAGTGAAGTTCCCGAAAGTAACACGTTACAGGATACAAGAAAGTTACCTTAGAGAAGATCGTTAGAGTAATAAAGCAAAGTATGTTCAGACATCACTAGAAGCAAAAAAGGGCAGTAACGCAAAATATAGAAATACCTGTGAGCAATTCAAAGAACACGAGCCGCAACGGTTACTTAAAAGAACATCAATCTTTGATCGATACATAAACCTAGGGTCCGATACATAAATTCTATTGATTTGGAATCGGGGAGCCAGTATAGACAGGTGCGAAGAATTTTACATTTCCTTTGGACCAAATAAGTGAAACCTACATGAAATAAAAAAGGAAATGAGCAATCGAGAAGAAGGTATGACAAGAATCACCCTGATTATTCAACCTGATTCCAGGTACCGATTTGCGTTTTAAAATAACGCGTGGAATTTCAAAGGAAATCAAGTGACGTATCATTTGAACGTGGGAAGCAAGTCTGAGATGTTCATATGCAACGAAATAAGTTCTTGATTATATTGATAGCAAACATGATTTGCTTGGCGAGACAAGTCTCAACCTTAAATCTTTCTGAGTTATTAACTCCAAAGGGTAGTTTTATTAAAAAATTTAATTGTTTAAAATACGATGGATTGGATACCCAGCAAATTGGCAAAAGGTTTCTCAATTTTTAGAGTGTCCGTCTCTTTTTCTTTTCACCTTTCCTCCCTCGTGTGTGTGTCATTGGGCTTTGTAATTAACTTCCTTTCTTTTGGGACTTTCCCTCCTTAAACTGCGCAAATTCGCAATAACAAAATCAAGATCTGCAAATTTTACGCGCAATTGATTTTTACGTGGTCGATCGCAACAGTGATAATCCGATCAAATTAAATCGCTCTAATTAATTCATTGCTGTTAACGGATACTTCCCTTCCAATTTCTGTCTCTTGTAATATATGTTTTGAATGTAACAGAGTACCACAAAACGTTTCGATTCCAAGTTGGAATTTCATTGAATGAAATTTGACTGTGAAATGAAGCTCGCAGAATACCTTGCTCTTTTCCCTACAATTTAGGCCCAAAACCTGCACCTGACTACGTCACGTTTATTGTAAAATTCGTTTTCGTTTTCTTTTTCATTACTTTGGTCATTATCCGACCGTATGATCTCCACGTTCCATATCGGATTATCTAATTTTCAATCGATAACTTTTTTCTATAATTTAAATTTATCGAGTTTCACGAACGTGTTCATTAGCACTATTTCACTTTAACTCTTATTCATCATCAATCTTAACGTGACCACGACAATAACAATGAGTATCGTCCTTTTCTTCATTAATGGTACTCTTAAGCCTCAAATCCCCTCAACTTCGTATTTGTTCCAAGACATTAAGAACCTTCATAAGACATTAATTCTAACGCCTCAAGAGTATTAGTCTACATACACCTTTGTACTTTTGCTTATGCTTTTCTGCGGATACCAGGATACCAGGATACCAGGACACCAGGTATTGACCACATCAAAATTGCATAAAATTAATTCAACTTCATTTAGTACTGTTTATTAACAGTTCAATATGTTTCTTAAGCGTTGTAGGCAAAAGGGTTCATTGCTGCACAATTTTACGCCATGTGTACTGGCAGTCTGACACATGGTCACCATATGTGTCACGTGTTAAACATCTCCCTATAAAATCTGTTAATTTCAACCTGTTTATTTCATTCTGACACAAAGTTTATTTCTTTCATCTTTTAAAAAAAGAGAAACTCATTTCATGTGTTGAATTTCTATTTCTCATTCCCCATTCATTTCTTAATATTTTAAGTTTTCACATCTTTACTGGTTGAATTGTCGGAACAACAAGAATAGTTAAAAACCAAGAACTTGGAAACGGGACAGCTACAATATTTTTTTGCAATAAGCTCGGAGCGAATACCATTACAAACGAGTTGCACATTGTCTCACCAATGAACTGAGAAATATTGCTTTAGTGATGTTCAATAACAGCTGCAGCAATACAACAACTGGAAAAACCAAACTTTTAAACTCATTAGAACATTATTTAAACTCAGATAGAAAAAAACACGTTTCGCCCGACCGATATATTAATAAATTGTGGTGCAAGGTCATTCCTGTCAAAAGTTGAAGGTTCCTTGATACCTGCAAAAGCAGTTGCAGTTGTGGTGCAGAAACATTTACAATCGACTTCTTTCGCGGTTCGGGACTGAGAAATAACATAAAAAAACGGACAGAATATATTCCGGATTATTAAAATTATATTTTAAATGAAAATGGACGCTGATTAGTCAGATTGCACGTCAGTTTTACAGTCAAGTTATTCTGTCTCTAATAAGAGAGAATAATAGTAAGAAAAAATATATTAAGAGGATGAAGTATAATGATAAGATTAATAACGACGAGGCATAAGAACAGTTTGACCCTAAACGCCATTAATAACTGACTATTATTTTCATTATTTTCTAATTTGAATTTCATTTGATGAAAACGTCCAAAGTTCCATCCCTAGCACCAATAGAATTTTGTCAGAAAATAAATGCATGTTGCCGTTAATAAATCTGAGGTTTTTTAAATCCAATGTGACTTACCGAAAGCCATATAAATATTAAGGTATAAATACAAGTTGAAGTAAGGGGTTGAAAAGGACAATTTGAAGTATGACATTTTGCAACATGAACCCTGTAAAAAAATGCAGCAACCATTCACGTTACGGAAGAATCATATTAACAAGTAGTTAATGACACACATCGAGTTCCATCTTAAATCGTATATATCATGGATATGTCTGATGACGCTTAACAAGCACAAACTGAAACTATTAATAACATTTTTTTTACATACTCAATTGCAACCGGAAACTATATGTTAATTCAGTCAATTCAAATGTAAATGCAACGCACTTAACAAAAGACACAGGCTGGACGTTACTAAATGAATTACTCAACCTGATGTCGTTTTTATTTCATACTTTGCGCTAAAGCGTCTTTTGAACTTGGATTTCAGTCAAATCAGATTTTAGTCAATTTTTTTTATGTTACTTGACATTGTTTTTAGAAGTCCACAATTTTGAGCAACATGGAAAATAATATTTCGCAACCAAGAGAACCTGTCAATTTTTAATGTTTCAAATCAACCGAACACGTTAAATAGAATACCGAAATTCCAGGCCTGACTCATATAAAAAATGAAGATACAAAATGATTCACCTGACTCAAACAAATTTGAATGGTCATTATTCCTAAGAAAAGAAGAAATCAAATTAATATAAAACTTAACATGCCGCTGGTTCTGGCTGCCCTTGACTACTTCACTATTCTACGAATGGAAGGTATACACCAGCGCAGTAAATTTCAACGGGAAGCGATAAACCAATAAACATATTTTTCTACCATCCATCTCTCTCTAAAAGTGCCAAAATCAAGTGCCCACGGAATAAAAAGAGAAGAACGTTGTCGTGTTCTGGTTCGTAGAAGAGCGGATTAGTACAGCACGACATGTCGGGCAAGAAGATGATCCAGTGGAAGGCACAAACTCACAGAAAAACACTGCCGTTATGCGTCAGAGTACAACCTTAATATTAATATTTTTTGCCACAACAATTAACATCCTCAAAGGTTCAGGTGTAAGGGGGATTTTAACTGGTGGGAAAAAGGAGAAACGAAAAAGGAGACCAAGCCCAAAACAACGATATTTTTCACCAAGGAATAAGAATAGACTTTTATTACGCAAGGGGTATTTCTTCACTATCGTCACTCACGTCCACCACATGTATCTAGCATTTTCTTCATCCATCAAAGTAATGCACTTCCTCCTCTAACATCACCTGGTATCCTGTAACGGTGCGTTTCTCTTGCATGATAATACATTTGGAAGACATTTTGTCTTTCTGGAACCACATAAAGCGCCTCAGAGAGGAGTCTAAACACCTGCAAAGGTGGACGTCACTTGAAAAACAACATCCAAGCCCATAAAAAAATTTATTTACCGTTGCCCATGTTTAGTATAATCTGAGAGGGAATTACGGTCGTTTATTGTTTTCACCTCTCAGGTATTCATGCTGTGATTTCTATCTCTTTTTCTCCTCCGGTTTCCTCCTTCTCGTTGTGGTACTCGCTTCTACGATCTTCGTAGCACTTCTTTTTATTCAACTTTGAAGTGGTAATTGGTGTTCGAAACATCGACGTGATACCTGCCATCGTTTTGATTCTTGAAGATTCTGCCCGACTATATTCTCTTTCTTTTGTGCTCTTTATGCTTCTTCCTAGCTTCATTTTCGATTTCTAATTGGTTCCTCTCCTCGTTTTGACATTTGTGCACCATTTTTCTAATAATGTATCGTTTTGTTCATATGTAGATATAGAATTCTCTTGCCGTTGGTCGTGTGTCTACGTTATTTTGTTAGACAATGTAACCCACTCATTATTTGATTTACTGAAGATGAAGGCGACAATGAACAGTTCATGAGTGACAAACAGTGAGAGTGAGTAACAAATTTGATAGAGTAAGGAGGAAATGGAAATAGCAGGCAAAAGACTTTAAAGGGAAAGATCTTTTTATTTTTTGATTGTCATAATTTATATTATTTTCTCGTTCTCTGCCTTCTTACTAAGGCATTATGTATCAAACAATTTTTTTATAAAACTTTTTAATGTTGTGCAGCCCAACCGCTGAGGAACTCGCAAATCGTGTATGATTTGTCAAGCTTTAGAGGAGCAAAAGGCTTGGACAGACAAATAAATGGAATGAATCACAGTTAAACTTCGATGTTTTTCGCTGAAATTTATTTTTTATTATGAGAGTTCAGAACTCAAATCCTCTTAGTCTCTCCAATGTTTCAAAACCGATTTCGCTCCATCCTCGTACCCTGAACGTGTCTAAAACGCAGTTTCGTTGTTCAAACCATCTTTGGTCTGAGATTTCCGAGGCGACGTCAATCACTTGATGTAAACTTCTTAGAGAGTGTCAGGCCGTATAGTAAGTAATAGGGTGGAGAGAGACGATGTTGTTGGAAAGTCGAAAGAAATTCTGCCGTCTCTCTCAGAATAAATAAACTACCATAATATGGAAAGTGAAGTTCTTTCTATTCCAATCTGGAAAGCAACCGACCTAATTAGAGAAGTTTTCGAATAGAAGACCAAACTAAGGCTGTAGTCTACCAACCAGAGTTTCTACTCGCCCTTAATAAGAAACTTCTAACTATTTGTTGTTCGTGTTGAAAGTGATTTGAATTCTGTAACCGACCAATAACATATTTCTTTTATATTCGCCTGATTTTGCAGAAATCATTTAGAGCCTTTTTAAAAATAGTCTTTAACAAAGTGAAAAATTCAAAAATTAAATAATTACAGTAATTCTTGTGTTTTCTAACTGTTCCCTCAGCAGAACCTTTAAGAACAATTTTGTTAATGTTTTCTAACACTTCGGGTTTCCGGACTTTTGCCAAACGTTGTCAAAGCCACTCAGGAGAGATCGGCCTCACTTTAAGGAGACAAGGCGACTTCACCGTTTAAGTTGGTTAGGAGCGGGGAGGGGAGAAACGTAATCTCCCAAAACTTACCGGGCTTGTGCCATTAAACAAATTGCATTTACATTAATCCCGTGGCCAATCCCCGCCATTACCATATTGTTATTCCAATTGGCTTGGAAAAATTAATTATTTTCATGCTGCGCAAGAACAAATTCTACAGTCATCCTTTTCCCAATTGAAGAGGAGTCCCCAACATTAGTTGGTTACCCTTCAGCATTCAAATCCGTCTAACAAAAAATCAAACATACAGAGGAATGGAAAACATCCGATTTTCCCGGGTGAACCTGATTTGCAATATAAATTTTCCCGGTGTGCAATCAAAACTTCGTTAGAAACCCATTTTCCGTCTGTCCGTCATTAAACTCGAATAAAAAAAATTTTCAGTAGGATTTCTCTCTTCGCTATTCTACCCGAAGAAAACTTTTTTCAAAGTGAAAATTGCCAGATATCGGAAAAGTGTAAAACTTAGTGCTACCGTTGCTCCATCGCATAAGTTACCATTAATAACTAATTCACACACATCATAAATTTAATAGCACGAAGTGGTCACTTTGGTGAGCATCAGAATTTTGAATGATTGTTAATTTCTGAGGGGCTGCTGCAACCAACAGCGTCCAATCCGGTCTCTCAGAATAAAAACCCTCTACTCTTCCACTTAAATACGACCGGATTCACTGCCCCTGTCACCAGTTCGATATTCTTTTGATTTATTACGTGGAAAATCAGAAGACAGGAGAGTATTTCTTACGATTGGTCCAGTCCTACCAAAAACTGGCTGAATAGAGACTATTTGTGTCTTCCATTTCCTCTCGTATTTTATACTTTATCGGACTCCGGTGATTCTTCATTGGTGGAACCGCAACTGCTTGTTACAAGAACGCATTTTTTGTCTCGAATTTTTGTTAAATTTTGTTTGATTCATCCCACGTAAATTAAATCTACTACTCCTGACTGACTTGTTTCCTCTTGCACTGATGGGTTGTTCTCTTGGTTGTCTCATACGTACAATACGCTCTTCTAATGTTCCATAAATGCAAATAGACACTTCGGCAGACTACACGGTGTTCTCGTCAGAGGTCTTACCCTTCGCTCGAAATTCGGATCGTGTGTTCAATGTGAGTTCAAGAAACACGTCAAAAAAGATTCAAATAAAACTTCATTCAGGTGAATAAATTAACAAAGGCCACGAGAGAGGAGAAGAATAGGTAACTTATGAAAGGATACAAAGTAAGAAATATTTAGTCATAGAGAAAGAGAAACATGTGGAGGTGTACGTAGGCAATAAGACGAAAACTGAATAAGCACAAAACTATTAAATCTACAAAATTTGAATGAAGTATTGGGCACACCACACAAAGGAAATTTATATGAACAAAAGGTTTAACTTACAGAAATTCAAGAACCTATTAAGATGCTATAAAAAAATTTAATTAAGTCTAATTGCGGATTTTGTCATTTTTGGCAATCTTTTCTTCTTCTCACCATTGACAATGGATTTGCCACCAAGAAATTTAATAGTTCATTCATCAAAAGGCGCAAGATATACCATACACACTACTTCACTTGGCATTATTGAGTTTAGTAATTAGAAAGTTAAGCAAACTTTTATGCAAAAATAAACTATTAAGAATCGTAGGCACATAAATACGTGTAATTAATTAATTACCGGTGAAATTAAGAGTAGAGGTGAACGATAAACAATGAATATTAACAATAAACATGTAGCAATTTCCGAGCAATGTGTCAAGCAAATAATCCAACCGGTAGAATTATTGAACAACAAGCAGTATTTTAAACAGTAATGCAAAGTAATGCAAATAAAATACGGCAGTTCGATATAAAATTAATGTCAACGCATAAATAAATAATGACAATCAAAAGAGAATTGTTGGCATCTATAACTTGAAGAAAATGTGTATAAGGTAACGAAGATGGGAAGCTGAGTGTAAAGGTAGCAGTCAGGGGCTGAGAGCAACAACAGGTAAAGCTGACCACCAACAAGTACTTCTGCGAACAACCAACAACCACAGGAAACATAGTGACCACAATGCCAGGTAGGTGTCAAATACATAAATTAGTAAAAGAAAATAACGAAAGGTCATGCCTGAATTTAATTACGAGGTGTTTAAAAATATTGGGTACGACGAATAATTTGATTCCGAAATTAGTCTGTATAATGTAACGTCGCGCTACTGAATGATCGAATTTCAAGTCATTCGGTAAATTTGATATTAAATGAAACCGGTTACCGAAACATTGAAATAAATTAATAACATTTTTTACGAATAAAACAAAACGATGTTTGAGGACAAAATTAATGTTTTTTATTCGGTTTGGGACGTGGGGCTTGAACAATTTGGAGGCTTAAGCTAACAGAAATGCATGTCCGACAGCGCAGGCTTAATCGTCGGTTATAAACATGAATCTGAGCTTATCGAAGGCCCGATTGAAATAATTTTTCTTCAGTTACTAAAATGTCTCTGTGCACGTGTGCATATTAGCCTGTATTTTAATTATGCCGGATGATCGGGATGCGAATGGTCGGGAGAGAGTCGTTAATTTTTTTCAATTCGGAATTTTGCTAATTCAAAAACCCGGTGAACCGTGTAAGAGCGAAATCATGTAAATCGGCGGATACAATACAATTTATCACAACGAAAGAGGAAACCAACATAACCGGAAGGATGAGATTTGGGTGTTGGGCAAGTCGAATATGAGAAACGGAAAAAGGTCAGATGGGCAAAGAAGCGAGAAGGTTGATTTGAAACCGTTCAAATTTCGATGACGCCATTTGCTTTTTCAACCCTTAGAAAAAAGAACTGGTTTAAAACTCGCAACGAACAACTTATCAATTGAGTACCCATTCTGCCTAAAGAAATATCTAAAATAACAACCCTCGCCCATCACCTGCTACGGCACTGCCTATATTAAACCAATGTTTTCGGGTCCAGTTTTACGTTTAGCTGCAACTTTAAATTGATTTTCTCAACATCCAATGTTTTGTATTATTTTTCTGAAGTAGAATAAACGAGAATAATATTTCTATTTTCGCTTCTATTTTTATTATATTAGAGTCTCTTAAAATTTCACTTCAGTACATTCTAGTATTCTTGTATTTTCAGTTGAACCGTATCCTTCTTACATCACTAACCTGATGTAGAAGAATCCAAAACCTGAAAATACGTCATCTTTTAGTTTCTGTTAAAAGAAGAAATAGTAAAGGTCAATTTGACGAATCCGAAGAATCTGAAAGAGATCTGAATTCCAAGTAAAATTCAAATTACAACCATAATGAGTAACTCACGTCCTAAAGACTACTATTTGAATTAGAATAAAAAGACATCGTTTTAATGTGAAGGATTAGTTGTTCAGTAACAAAAATGTTGCCTGACGAAAAATTTTAACCAAGTACACGCACAAAAACAGTACATTCTACCAGACAAAAATATTTGAAGCAGTTCTGCTACGATTTATACAACCTCCATTCCTTCTACAACCTAACCTCTACAATGCCCCTAAAGGTACGCCAATTCAGACTCTTGACATATTCACACGAAACTCGCTTTCCTAGGCATAGTTAAATAGACCCATGAAAAGGTACAAGCGAGCAACACCACGCCCTTTCTGTTTCCCCATCGGGTTATAAATCACAACCTTGAAAACTCGTTAACGAGTACCCGAGTATTAAGAAATACTGTTCTGACTTCTGTGGTCATGCCTAACTCTACTCTTCCGCTTGTGTCATTTTCGTGGCCAAACTTTCTCGGTGGCACTTAAACTAGGTTCATTAATTACTGACTGCCTAGTCCTCACTGATTTTGTCACACTGAATTCTTATCTTTCCAGGGCATTTAATATCGAGGACGTCAATCTATCATCGTCTCGTCCCGAAGTCCTTAAGGGCTTATATTTTTGACAAAGCCATTTTATTCGCCTTCATCGATTCTTTTTAGCTCAAAAGTTTAATTAAATTTAGTCGACCTGATTAACAATAGATTTTCTCAATCGCCACCATGTTCAGGGATTTAAAAATAATTCAATTACTCTCTGACTTTGTATATATGAGCAAGAACATGTGCAAGTGCACGTAAATGGGTTTGCTTCTTTCTCTATTACCAACTTCGTCTCCAGAAATAATTTCAGTTTCTCATTCCCGAATATTCATGCATTTATATATAATTTATTACCAGTAGGGTCACTATTTCTATGTTCTCCTAATTAGAAAACTTTTGTTATATACATTCCTTTGAGAAATCCTAAAAGGTGGAAATACCGGTTTAATATTGAGCGATCCTTTGATTAATCACAAAATGATTTCCAAGATTTCCTCATCCTTTAATGTACATGATTGTGTAGACACATTCACACATTGTGTAGACGTCCAATATTCAGTTACTGAACTTATACGGAAACGTAATAAAAGAAGTCATTTTTAAGCCCATAAATAAGTCATTTTGACTCAGTTTCACCGCTCAGTGCACACGCGCTTGCACATAAAGGATGAATCCCGAGGACGATAGATTGATCAGTGGTTTAAATTGAGAAGTATCAAGTTTTGAAGAGACAAAGATATTTCCTTGGTTACCGGATCTTTTGTACATAAGAGGACAACAATCCGGTGAGTCTAGTTAATCCGATTTCGTGGACTGAGGGGCAGAGTAAAGGTGAACACACGAAAAGAAACATCTCGGGCACAGATCTAAGAAACCCGGATTTTATTTTTATTGCATATTGTGTACATCCTAGTAATTTAAAAATTTTCACAAATCTGGAGCGTTGTGAAAGAACTTATGCAACAAATGCAAGTTACATGTATCATTTCGACGCGTAACATAAGAGGTGTGTATCGAGAGCAAAGTTAGCGGGCGTGGTACTTTGCCTTATAGCCCTAAACTGAACTGGATGTGTGTAAATCAAGTCAAAACCGCGGTAAATGGAAATAGACTGATTGGTGTGGCGAAAAGGACGGATAAACATTGTGTTACAAGTCAAGAATGTCATATATGTATGAAGGTTAAGATTAAAGTTCTTAATCTTCAATGCAAATAATATTTGGTGCCATTTAAGTAATGAATTGGGCGAGCTGAGGACAGAAGAACCTTAGAAATGTGACGCCAAGTCTGCCACCCAGCCAGCTTCAGTCAACTTTTCACACATCAGAACGTAGAACACCATCAATTCACAATATGCGACCTCGCGAGTTCAACTTCTATTTGTACTTAGAGATACAGCAGCTTTAATACTATAAAATGACAAAGTTAAAGCTTGCGTTTTTCTGATTCTTCCTCCAGCTTTATTAGCTTTTCGTTCCTAAAATCTTTCTTTTTGGTAAAATTTAATAATTAAATTTTCTATTATTAAATTCTTCCAATTTTTTCAGTTGTTCAGAATTGAAATGTTTTCCTCCGGAAGCGGAAAAAACGTCAAAAATTAAAGAGAACGCTTGCCGGATTAGAAATTCTTCTTACCGGAGCAGTTGCGTTTCCTCTACACTTAATTCCTCAATTCTCATTTATTCTTCCTTTCAGGTTCGGGTATTAGAAACTGCCATTTGTAAATTCCTTACCTGAAATAGAAAATTAAATTAATTAAAGGTTTATATAATAATTGAAATAGAAAAGAAAATTTCCGTCATTCAAGAACAGAGGTGGGGAAGTGACAAATACCATCTAATATGAAATTGCAACCAGGTACAGGAAGAACAAAAGCAACAAAGAATAATTCATTATTGTTACTAAAGTGAATAGGTCTAGAAGCAGAATTCTTTCTAGGATGTAAGAAAACTTTTACAGATTTCAGATGCTGTTATGTGTGCCATTATACGTGCTAAAAGTAACGATTTAAGTACCCCCAGGTGCTCAGGGCGTCAACGGTTTAGAACATTGCCCGTGGCAGTAAGTTTTATTGCGCGTGACACCGTTCAACTTCAACCGAAAGCAACTCAAAAATTAAAGGAAGGTTGCTAATTACCAAGTAAGTGCTAAAGCTTTTATCTCTGTGCTTTTCGGTCCGAATATTCAGGTTTCCATTCTTAAATTTTTTTTCGGTTTTTCCCGTTTTCTTGTTCGAAAAACTTTTCCCTAGTTTTCCCAAAATGCTGGACACGTTCACTGAAAACCGGGTTGTTTTCTCCCGACCGGAAACTCTTGACAAAAAACACTTCTCCCTATTTGATAATTTCCAGATGGACGGAAATCAGACTTGTTTGATTTCTTAAATTCTTATTTGGAAGGCCCTCGCCAGAATTTGGATGACTGCCATCTCCTCTGGATCTTGTAATTTCTCTTCTGAATCGAAACCACCTCACAATGTTTTCAGTCTCTACCAGATCTACCTCTGTCCGTCTCCCGTAATGCAATTGAGTCCTACTGAAGCCATTCGTAAGCGCTTCCAATTTTATTAACAAGGTCCGCGACTCAGTCATTCATTACAGCCGTAAGTCGAAAAAAGAGAGAGCCAATGAGACGAGAACAAAATAACAGGTTTCACCAGTTGGAAAGTATTCGTACCTAGTACCAAACCTGATTTCTTAATTGTGTAACAAATTTTTATAAATTCTAACAGTGGGAGATAGATTGGTTTATTCTATCCAGAGTTCATTTCCTCAGGGCAACTCGGTTCCAGTGTTATTTTTCATTCGAAAGTACTCTTTCGCCAGCAAAAGAACAACTATTGATGCATAACGAATATAAAACCAGCAGTGACAAAGGAAGAGAGGTAAATAGAAAGGCGAGTCGCTCAAATAACACCTATAAATGTGTATTTCTTACACTCGCATCCACAATGTACACGCAAATTTATTAGGCAAAGAAAAGGAGAAATAAATTTCCCTTTTCAGGCGAACAGCATGTGAAATTGGACTACTTTTAACACCCACTTATAATTTGATTCTAAGTTTACAAATAAACCATAATATTCTTCTATGATCAAGTGAAGGACCAAAATTTATTTTGAAATATTTTTTGATGTAAAATAAATATCACAGGTCCATTTTTAATACTACCAGTGGGTCAGAAGTTGACTTTTTCTTACTTATACATTTCTTACTCAATACGTTTGCTTTGCATTTCACTTTTTGGGTAGTGTGATCAATTCGACAGTGCTTATAGTCCAGCTCTTCGGACCTACTTGCCGTATTCATATTCTTGTCACGGTTCTTTTATCCTCTGCCCTGAAGAAGCCCCGCTAATCTCTTTTCCATATTCCGTGGAAAAGTTTTTCTATTTTCTCTGGCTCTCTTTCTTTGACTCTCCCGAGGAACACGCCTTTGCAATTCGAGTATCATTTCTGCACACATCTAAAAACTCAACATTCCAGGCACCTCTGACAAACTTTTCCTGTCTCTAAATTAAGAGAGAGAAAGAGAGTGATGGGGAGAGTGATTTGTAGTCTTTCTAGGTCCTTACCTACCCAAGTTTCTCAAGTAATTTATATTCTTCCCCTTAATGTTGGGCCTACTACAGTTGCATGCTTTTTCCCGGGTCTAAACTTTCTGAAACCCAAAGTGATCGATGTTTTTGCCAGGACCCGACTGACTGTAAAGTACAAAAATATAGTGACATCATGGCAAAATAATTGCATTCACAAATGAAAGAAAGACACATCCATATATATATATATATTTTTAGATTTTTTTTTTTTATTTTTTTTTTTTTTTTTTTTTTTTTTTTTTTTTTTTTTTTTTTTTTTTTTTTTTTTTTTTTTTTTTTTTTTATTTTTTTTTTTTTTTTTTTTTTTTTTTTTTTTTTTTTTTTATATATATATATATATTGAGTTATCGGTTTAAATGATGTTTAAAAGTGCTAAACTAAAAATTATAATAAAAAAATTCAGCAATTAGAAATTATAGCCCGTTTTTTAATGACACTGCATCTCTGAAGTTTTCTAAAGATCGCTTCAAGTCCTTCTCAACATTTCTCTTTCCTTCTTTTTGAGTCACCCTGTCTCCCTGCCAACAACTTCGTTTTAAATGCCATTAAATTGGTGTTTCTCACTCGTCGGATCTGCGTATTAGGCGTTAATCCCATGCGAAACGTAGTGAGGAGATGAGATATTAAAAGCTTCAAATGGCCATGTATTCACGTGTCACAGTTGAAATCCTTTTATGTTTTTCCTTCTCGGCGATGCTAAATAACAACACCAAAACTCGAATTGAAATGTGGGACCATCGGGAATGTCTCAAACTAAATATATTGCATTTGTTTCGCATCACATGCAGAAAAATAATGAAATTTTATAAACCGCCTTTCTCGGCAATAGGTTCATACTGCATATTACAGTATTACATGCATGAACAAGGATGAGTGGAAATATAAAATGAAGAAAAATTTTATTAAATCGTAACCGTGTATTACGTTTAGTGCGGGCAGTAAAGTCATCAGTCCGATCAATACTAATATACTTACGTATATGGAGGAGGTATTCGAAAGCCGCCTTTTCCATTGACATTATTTTTAATTGTTTATTAACTGACATAAAAAATTAATAAGATCGATGAGAAATATTTGTATGAAACGTATAAATAATGACTTCAATTAGTTACAACTTGTAATGATGAGTTAATGCTTATTCACGTCTACACAGGAATGAAAATATTAAGTTAAATAAAGCGTGATAGTCATAGTTCGATTAAAAAATATACTGAATTTATGGTAAATAATTCTATTGTAAAATCCTTAAAAATAAAAATGCAGGATATTACCACGATTATAAAAAAATTAAAAGGAATTCCATGTAATAAGACAAAGAAAATACACTTCCTTTTTATGATAAATTTCCTTTCTTTATTTTCAATCATCGCTTTTCTTCCTCGCTGTGACATTCTACATTCTCCGTATAGAATGACATTGATTGACATCTATCAATTTTCAATATCTTCCCACACACAACCCTATGCAATTTTCAGTATATAACTTTCAACGAAGCAACCCAACTACAGTTCCACAGGGTCTTTTGCAGAACTAGTTGGGAGACTTTTGCATATGTGTCCTCTAAGTTACAACTAAAAGATTTCCTCGTCAATCAATTCATAATAATCAATAATTATTTTTGTGTCTACTCAGATGCCTTCAGAATGCTAAATCTTCCTTTGGGTATTCTGTAAAGTTCTCATTCTCTGCAACTTTGTACATTTGTGCTAAGACAGAGATACTATAAAAAGTCAAGGGACCCTCAAGGAGATCAACTTATCAAAAACGTAGATGTTTCTGAAACAAAATTGAAAGGCATGAAACTCGTACAGTTCCCGTGAGGAAGAATTACTTGGCTGTTTCCATCATTTGCTCTGAATTAAATAAAACCACAAGTAACTGCCGGTGAGTGTCCTGAAATGGCTGAATCCTTAAAAAAAATGCGCATAAATTTGGAAATAATTGATTTCCATGCTTCTCGGAGAAAGCAAGTACAAGGCCTTACATCTGCAAACGAAACAATTAAGGGATTAAAAGAAACATCACTCGGGTAAATTTCTTCACGAACACGGGGTGCTGTCAACCAAAAACAATTGAAAAACTCCCGTCCATTTTTAGCTTCCTTATCTTGGCATTGGACGCATTCATGCCGGCCCTAGTTGACGCCTATTGCTCAACTGATTCTGCAAGGAAGCTACCTAGTAATACCGACAAAGTTAATCAATCAGATGACTGTAAAGAATTCAAGTTTCGGACACTGTCTGTTTCTTTTAATGAACGAGAACTATTTATTGGTGTATCGATGTCATCCTTTCCGACATCACTGCCATTTCACACCCTTTAGGGGGTTTCATTCAAAATTCATTTGCACCTTAACACTAAAGAAATTTTATCTATTCAAAAAAGAAAAAATCTTTTGAATAAGATTTGCATTTTTTAGATTTCCCAAAAGCTAAGTCGAAAAGTCTCCTTCATTGCTCACTTAAATTTTTCATCATCGTCTCATTCATCTCTTTTTTTGGTGGGAAGTCTCCAGTTGTCAATTTTGATGTGCAGATAGGAACTATCTTTAATTTAATTAAATCTTTATTTAATAAACAATAGTTCTGGTAAGGAAAAAAATAATGGCAAGTAAAACGATGAATACATATCAAGTTTAGCAGTTTAGTAAAAGCACATGGGCGCAGAGTATTGGCATCCTAGTCATAAGTATTCGAAAATCAACCATGCAATCATTCAATTATGTTAGAAGTAACATGAAATTGTGTAATATCAATAATAACATAGTTGCCCAACAAAAACCATAAAAAAAACCATTCGGTGTTACAAACCATTGAAAAGTTCGTCGATTTGGAAAGGGCTTAACAATCAGGTAGAATAGAAGTTTTGGGTCTAACTACCATAACGAGGGGAAGATAACCCGACAACAGCAACAGCATTTATGCTGATTTGAAACTCCATAACGTCGGAATTTCACAGATTTATTTTAAGACCAAAAAGGTTTTCGATAACAGAGTTAAACTCGTTAAAACAGTGAAAAGCTTCCCTTTGTATGTGAGCAGTCGTTTCGACGTGCTTACTATGAAAATTTTCAGAATGCGTTAATCAAAAATACTAAAACTTTTTAAATTTGTATTTTATTTTCGACAAAAAAATTATTGATAACCGGAGAAAATGAAATTACTACTTGGTATACACTTTTGTAAATAAATGGCAACGGTTAAATATAAAATAAGGCCACATTTAGAAAATCAAAGCAACAGACTAGGTTACTCTAAAACATCTTATTCCATTTATTTTGCGAATTTAAAAGGCAGAAATTTAAACGCGTGTTTCTGTAAAGTTGGCTTTTAATACTGATTTTATAAATAGCTATATCCCTAACTTAAAGGACATTTATCCCAAACAAAGACTTTTGCATTTGGAATGAAAACCTGACTGAGATTTTCTTCGGATTTGCTTTGTCCGACGAAATGAAGTGGAAAAAAGGTACGGAAACGTCACGATTATTTATGTATTTTCTAAAAACTTTTCCCAATTTCGAATTGAGACTCGCGGTTATATTTCCAGAATTTTGTATTAAATTAAAATTGTATTTAAACGTCAAATTGATAATAAGGGGCAAAGTTTAAATATAACTCTGAACCTAGCAAATCGACTGTAAACATTGCCAGACTTCAAACAGTACCTAAACAGTAACGGTTATATGTTTTTATTGCATTTCTACTCATTGTAGTACCAAACATTTTTGTCTTCAATATTTTCCGGGGAACGGTTTCAGCTGCAACCTTTTATTAGACAAAACAAAAATTAATATAAAAAATGGCTTCTTCATAACCTCCCTTAACACTTATACCACTTATTAACATGCAAACCTGTCTGTTTAGTATTTGAGAAAATTTTAGGTAAAATCGACCATAGGAATTTGTAGCCAACATCCAACACTCCAGACAAAAAATCCGAAATATTCTAATTAAATTCTTGCTACAATGAACGTTAATGCAAAAACAGAATAACCCTTTTTTTGTATGGGATGGTAGACCAAGTGAGGCAAGGTTGTAGAACTAAAAAAATTCATGCTTGTGGTGGAATATATGAACAACAGCAAAACTTAATTTCTTCAATTACCCAAAAGTTCAATTACTGAAAAGTATTACCTCTGCTGCATTTTCATTCCGTCACTCTACCTTCTACTGTTCATCATAAATCTTTCCTAACCGTCCGTCGTTTGGACCGAAGGAGTTTACTCCAACCTTCCGGTAACATATTCCTGACTCTGAAACTTTATTTACAGCTCTTTTGTAATACTCAAAAAATAACTTTGTTTCTGCCTACAATCTTTCGGCTGAGAATGTTCGTTTTAACAATTTTCATTTACACATTCTGTTCGGACAATTTGCTACCGTTCCCATTCGTAAGTACTGTAGATATATATCTGAAGTAGGGTTAATTGTACACTAAAAGCAGAATTCAGTCTTTGCGTTATTTTTCGTACGACAAATACGAATTTCCGCAAAATTATACTTAAAGCCATTACGAACGCAAATTATAAAAGACAGGGTAGCAAAGGCACCTGCTTCAACAAAGGTCAAAAGACATCGAATCATTTGAGCAGAAAGTCAAAGAATCATGCAAGCAGAAAAGCGACTCAATACGTGGCCGAGCTCCTTCGGATTTTCAAATGAAATGCAACCTTTCCGAGAAAAGGACCACAAAACCCGGAAGACAACACAAAAACCCGTACATAAATCCAGCAAGGGAGAAAGGCACAAAATGGAGAGTGAAATCGTAACTGGGGCAGTCAAAACCGCACCATTCCTTTTCAATTTTCTGACTTCCAACAACACAAAGAAAAACAACTTTAAGATAAAAGGTGTTTCAATGTCATGCTTCACGAACGTAAAAGGCACGACCTTCCCTGTTATCCAACAGCAGCATATCGAAAAAAGAAAATGTTGAGATAGAATTCGTATGCAACACAAGAGGAACGATGCAAGGAGTACTCCCACCTGAATGTCCACATATGTAGACCTGGACAACAGCAAAACTACCCTACAGCTTTAGGCGGTTTTATTCGTCGACACGCCCGTTCTAGCTCACTGCCTTCTCCACTCCAGGAGGTTGAAATCCGAAAGCCCCTGACTTATGTTTGGAAAGGTTTAAAATGTTTCACTCTCGTCTCTCTGTCTCTCTCTCTAACTTAAGTCCCTTCCACAAGTCCCAAAAAGTCGATAAAATCTATCAACCCCAATCTCCATTTTCCGGGAAAACTTTTCTCAAAATACACGACACACCAAAGTTGAAGGGGTGAGCCTACAGAGAGAACCCATAGACAAACACATACGCGTGGAGAGCCAAAATTTATAATAAAAACGTAAATGTAATTATGTTTAAGGAAAGTCGCTGATCTTCGGCATCATTTGCTCGGATGGGTGCGAAAGACAAATAACATTCGTGGAGTTTTTAACACTTTCATAAAAAGTTGCTTCTGCTGCGCACCATCTAAATTTGAGATCACTTTCTCTGAAAAACCTATCGTCAAGTTCTGTTAATTTTTTGTCACCGCGAATAATCTATTCCTATTGTCTTCTTTTAGTTTTCCTGAAGAAAGATACTCAATTACGCAAATTTCCAACATCGAACCAGAATCAATGCCCTTCAGAATTGGGCAACAGGTTTTGCTGTCAGTTTTTTTCATTGAAATTCTCCTGAGTAACTGTTTGGAGCATTTAAGCACTACCCCTTATGTCACTTCTTACATTACCTTATCTCAACTGTGTGCCTCTCATACTTAAGGCAAAGTTTCTTGGAAGTCACACCGTTCTCTCGCGTTTCCCTTATCTGTTTTCCGGTTAGTTTTATAGTTTGACTCTCCCCTCAGATACCTGTCTATCCAGCCCTTTTTTTGCATATAGTCTGTACAATTGAGTATTTCTCCAATATGGGCGGAAAATCAGTCAAAAAATTTCCTGATTCCTCTCACCACGTCGTACACATTAGACAGATGAGTCACTGTTTCCATTCTCTGTAGCTTTCTCCGTTTGTAAGTTGGTAAATCTTCCTTACAACACCTTGGATTTCAATTTTGCTTTTGACTCTCCAATAATTTATTTGTATTAAACCCACAGCATACTTGGTATGTACAAATACATTAATAATTTAAATGAGATGAAAAAAATTGATGGCAGAAAAGAATTCTTAAAACCGGTAAAAAAACGCTTTAAGGCCTTCATCGATTTTTCATTGTATTCCTACGCCCTCCCCAACTCTTGCTTTTTATGTGCCTCTTTGCAGCTCTTGCCCGAACTCTTCCACCATTTGTACTGAGTCTTTTTTTAATTTCCTGTGTTTGTGCCAATTTTGTAACCGTCGAATTTTCGATTTTATTTTTCAACATTGAAGTTTAAGCAGAAAAATAAATGTTTCAACTTAGACGACCTCGGGTATGCTTTTCAAAAGTTCATAACTAATTGCACCTATATAAGACACTTGAATTAGTGAGAATAAGAGTGCTACAACTGTGCAACAATGATATCGCTAATTATAATTGTATCACAATTAACTCGTTCATATTAGGACAGAATATTGTGAAATGTAAAACAATCTAACCTGTACTCCACCTAATGAGGAAAATAAATTTTTCAAGAGATCAAAGGATAAATGAGAAACTGGAAATATTACAGGCCTGTTTTACTTATGAAAACTACAACACGAAATCAAAGGACAGTCATCTTCTTTTTAAAGTGACTTGCCATTCTAACTGATAAAAAATAATCAAGCCGTCTTCAAAAATAATTGGTAATCGAAAATTAAACGACATACAAAAAACTGGGACACCGAACAAAAAAATTGAGGAGAAAAAGAAATTATTTTCAGGATAGAATTACCGGAGAAACCTGTAGAATGTGAAGCAGGTACCAAGTATCAGGAGAACATCCCATTGATTAAGTAAAGGACTCTATTAGTGTTACGTAATACTGTTATTTCCATTGACAAGAATTACACCAAGATGACACAATTAATTCAGAAGGCATGACCCCAACTCTTATTAGCAGCCAGCAAATATAGCCAACAAAATTATACTGGAAAAGAAAAGGCTGAAGAAAATATTCCAGATAAAGATAATAGTACAAAAAGAGAAAGAGAGACAGAGTGTTTGATAATGAAACTGAAGGAAGTAGAGACTAAAAAAACAAATAAAAAGAGCAATGAGAACGGAATTAAACGAGACTTATTTA
Source organism: Polyplax serrata (assembly GCA_037055365.1). Taxonomy (NCBI): domain Eukaryota; kingdom Metazoa; phylum Arthropoda; class Insecta; order Psocodea; family Polyplacidae; genus Polyplax; species Polyplax serrata. Next base: position 745,387 of record JAWJWE010000004.1, read on the forward strand.
CGACAGGAAAGAGAATAAATCTCTACATAACATAGAGTAACATGGTGATACGATAAGACATAATAACACAGATACAAAAAAACCAAACCAAATGACTGCAAATGTAAAAAATAAAAACTGGACAAAAAGTTGCAGACTAAGATGTCAAAACTGGTACTAGATCAGACTGATCAGATCAGATGATAGATCAGAAAGGAACTGAGTTTTTAGCCAAAACATAAAAATTAGTCATTATTTTTCCATAATAAGTAAAATGGGTATCGAACTCCGTTTATCGATGCCAATATATAATGGAAAATAACCGTACAAAGAAATATGAAAAAAATAATGGAGACGGGAACATGCAAATACGTGGCAATACAAGAAAAACAGAAGAGTAAAAGTAATAATTTATTAATTGGGAATAATGGCAAAAACCAAGAAGAATAAACACAAAAATATGTATAAACGAAACGTGCCAGTGTGGTGGGCGATGAAAGAAATGGGGTGCACACTAGAAATTCGGTGGAAAGACAGGAAAGGAGATAGAAATAAATATGCTGAGCGTGATTGAACTACAGTAAAGAATGTGCAGGTAACAAGAAAACAAGGAATTGAAAAAATAAGGGCGAACAAAACCTGGAGAACTAAAGAAAGGAACAAATTGAAGGAAAAGGATAATACACAAAGTAAGGTAAATTTTATTGTCACTTTTGGTAGAACCACCATAATAAATCAGAAAAAAAATCAAATGTACATTAGATAGAAAATGAGAGCTGTAACAGAAGACAACAACACCACCAGTTGGGCGTTGGTTCTGTGACTATTACCCGTCACTGTAGTTATGAAATAACCTCAGGGTTTGACAGAAAATTTCGTATCCGGAACGAGAACTACATATAATATAATTTTAATAATAACTAAATCGGAAGCCAGACTTCTGAACAAGTCGCGCAAAATTCGTTCCGCAGCTAAGATTCCATAAAAATCATCCTCACCTCCCTGAGCTTCCCTCCTGGCGGCATATCTTAAGAGGAAAGCTTTCTTTGTCTTTCAGCGTTCAGCGGATTTCATATTTAGTTCTTTCGAATAAACAATTTACCCACCTCTCTACGAAATTTGCATACATAAATTAATTTCTGAAGAAGTTTATACACAAAGCAATGAAACAGTATCGACTTAATAAGTTTGTTACGCTGTTACTTCCTTTATAGTTTGTTCGTCTCGGAAAGGCCCCAACCCACGAGCCGCACTATAACTACCACCGAAAAATTCCATTGCATTCGTCCTCTACGTAAGACTAATGTCTGTGCTAGGAAAACTACTTACTCAAAGTTACTTCCACCTGGTTCTAGCTGAACCTCAACGAGTACAGAAAAAAGAGACAGAAGAGGGGGAAGCAAATTAATTAAACTTTTCGGGGGCATATCAAATACTAAAAGAGAAATATTACAGATGGAAGTGTCGCAGGCATAAACGTAAATGTCTAATAATAAGAAATATAATCAATTGCGTCCGACAATATGCTTCTAAGTATCTGAACTTGGCTAAGCAGAACTAGAAATAGTCAAATTCTATTAATTGAAGGGAGAGCAGAAACTGAAAAAAAGAAATACTCGGTTTTACCTGACCATCGCATTGTCAGAAAATTTCATGAGTAATGCTTTAGTACCACCCCACGAATTTCACTCATAATTTTTGGAACTCTTTGTTAGCAATGCCAGAAGAAACGTGCTCATTTCGAACAATAGAGAGATATTTTCGCAAGGTCCACAAATCACCGAAAAAAGTAATTGTTTTCAAGCAACAAAAGTAATGAGGTTCTAGTGAGATAGAACAGAAGAGGTGATGGATAATTGAAATTCACCTAGGAATGGATTCGTCTTTCCTGACGTCATTACACTAAATTTTCTTTTTAGAACACTTTAGATTTCTAATATTAAATTTCCCATTGGAACAATGAACCACTCAATTGTTCTGAGGAGAAAAGAACAAACAACAGACTTGACCGTATGGAATCGACTTCCTGTGTAATTCATATTGTAACCTAAAATTTTTGATTTAGGTACTTTAAGACGAATTCGATTTGTTCGAAACATTTGTTACTGATTAATAATTGAATGAAAATACATGGAAAAGATCCAGCCTCTCGAACTATTCAGGGAATATATGAATTGAATTCCTTGATTATTAGTAATCAAAGTGACATTTAGTCGAACTAAACAAAAGTAGTGAAGTGGAAAAAACAGAGGATTTATTTCAAGCGAAAATCGGAGGAAAACATTGATCATGTTAAACTTATATGGTTTTAATTGGACATAGAAGTAGAGACCTAATATCACCACTGAAATTTTTAGATTTGGAGGTATTTTCCAGCTGCAGCACTGAACCTATTCCTACGAAATTCATGCAACAACAAGCATGCTAGAAACAAAGTGATACCACCAAGCGATAAATTCATTCATAACTTTATTTTATGAATTAATTCTCCATATTCAAATCAAAGAGAAAGAAAAAACTTTCTAATGCAAAATTTTAACCAACAGGATGAAGAATCACTCGATTGTTACAGTACTGGTGGTGAGTAAAAAAAATTTTTGCTGGGAAAGAGACAAATTCGTGCAAAAGAAACTGTTTCCAGAAGGAGAGGAGATAAAATTTGAAAGAGAAGAATGCCATCCCAAAGAATTACAAAAAGAAAAACTCTCCAATTCGAGTTTCAAATAATTAAAGGTTTCGTTTACGCCATAATTTAAATGTTTAAGGCAAGAAAAGAAACAAAAATTCTCACCTTCTGCTCCATTTTCCCGTCCTCTCATTTATTTATTTCCCCTTTAACCCATTCAAATCAATATAATTGTTTGGAAAAGTTTGTTTTCAATGAACGCTCCAATTTGACACTTTCAACTACCGAAGGACCTACCCACGATTTCACCTCTCCAATTCCTCTTTTTTTGCTTCTCAGGTATTCTTCGTTTGCTACTTCTAATAACGATGATTTCGTATTCTTTTTAGTTTTACAATTTGCGAGCAGGTAATGTTCAATGGGCATAAGGATATTTCCGCCCGTGCTTACCACTATAGCTATACCTTATGAGTATCAACTTTTTACACATATGGTATAATTAGCCACGTTCATAATTCGGTTATCAGAAATAAAGAATAGTACCAAAAGCTATTAAAAGGGGAAAAACAAAATGTTCTGGCCAATATGAGTACAGGAGTCACAAAGTAATTGGACTTTTATTTATTCAATAGCAGAATTAAATCATTATTCACAGAAGTTACTCCAGTACAACATAGAATTTTGCACGTGCATTCGCATATCATGAAATTTTTTTAACATAAATGGATGACCTTCATTCAATGCCAAATTTATAATAATAATTTCAATCACGTCCATGATATAATGGGTCCTTAGGTCAAAACATTAATATGAATAAGGTATTTTCGTCTCAAACGTCGACATAATTGCTAATATAAAAACCTCTCCGTTGGACGTTTGATTCTTAACATAGCAAAGACATAAATCCGCGTTGGAAAACTGTTGGACACAAAATTTCACTATATTTCGCCAAGAAAAATTAGTTGACGAATGTGCAAGGAGTAAGTATATGCAAACACAAGTATGTATGATGTTATGTTGGTAGTCCAAATCAATATGGCAGTACGCAAACACTGCACCTAAGTTTTGCAAACATTCAGCACAAGAAACAGAAAAAAGGTAAAAAATGACCTAATAATAAGTGACCTCATTAACGAAAATAAAATTTAACAAAATTATTTAATTCTATCCGAACTCGGAAATTTCTAATTGGATTTGCTCCCCACAAAGCAATTTACTTGTGCTAATTTCAAATTAACAAAACACAAATTTACAAGTTGCTAAGAAATAAGAGGCTGATCAAGTCCATGTGAGCACCATTTTAGGAATCTTTGGCCAAATGTTTACTGAGTCCTTTAATATTGAAACTAGCCTTCTGTAAGAGGCATTTCCTACGGGCGTATGGCGTTGGAAGTTCACGGACCGCACAACTACGTCCCATCCAATATTTGGCGACAAACAAACATACAACAGTGAAAAAAACAAAAACTAGAGGGGTGGATAATTGTTAGTGCAGCTCGGCAAAAAGCATCAAAATCCGTTATCAAAGACCGAAATGATGTTTATTTTTAAAGATACAAAATTTATGGCTATTGTTCAAGAGAATTAATCGACTGAATGTTCAAAACCTACAAATGGGAGATTCTGTGAGGAGGCGACATTGATCAACAACTGAAATTCTGGTCAACTTTGCAACAGAAAAACATAACAGGAAAGGCGTTTCGTATTCCCCTGAAATACGAAAAAATCAATCTAAATGGTTCAGCAGAAATCGTAACGTTATTACAAAAACATTAAACAATGAATTAAAAATATCCCTGGATGCTGATTTTCTGGGGAGTAGGAGTTATTGACAGTAATTTGTAATGAATGGATATCGATCATTCAAAGACCTTCAAATAAAAAAACTATCCCCCCGTGGCACTTCACCGTCAGAAATGGCTATTTTTTGCCCAAAATATGTTCAAACACTTTTAATTTCCAAAACATGTTCAGTGTGAAAACGACATTTCGAGTTATTCAGAAATAAACACTATTTACTCTCTTTATATGTCATAAACATATAAGTGAGCCTAGGTCTGTCCTGATAACAGCGTTTCCGTCCGAAAGTATCAATCAAAACACAAAAAAGTCAGTCACAGATATAAAAGAGCTTTAAAAACAGTGACGGACATGAGTGCGGTAAAACATTTCGAGTTACTGCCCTATCCCTAAAAAAGAAAAGAAAATCTTAGCGTGCTAATCAAGATTTCTAAAACTTCTAATCCAAAAAATTATCAGTCCTTCTTAAGAGAAATTACAATGCATATTTCGCTTTTGAAAGTCTGATTTGCAACAAGAAATGCAACCAATGAAGCTGAAAATCTTACCAAACAAAAACCAAGCAAAATATTACAATTAACATAAAAGTGTGCAGCAATTAAATGTCAATGAACTTCGGCATAATAACTTATTTAAAGAGGTCATTTTACATAAATTTGAGACAAAAGCTATGCGAATGTGCCGACCGGAGAGCTTGAACGATTGGTGCACTTTACGTTCAACTACTGGAAACTTGACTGGAAAATATACAAGTCAGGAGCTAAGACAAAGAAAAATATGTATAGTATTTATGAATTAATTTCATAAGGAGATGCACTCTTTTATAACATTAAATCAGTGAACAAATTAATTGGCAAGGAGTCCTTGTTGGAACTCAAACAAAAATACAGAAATTAATGTCACCAAATTCCGTCACTTGTCTCGGGAATTCTAGACCATCGAAAAGAAAACTAAGTCCCCATGTGAGGTGAAGATCAGGCAATTACTTGGGATACAGCCAGGGGAATGGAAAGTTGAAAGCCACTTATCTGAAACACTCAGAAGGTGTGGGAAAGCTTTCGAATGACTTATTTCAACAAGGGTAGATGTGTTAGAAGATTACAAAAAGAAGTAGCAGGATTCTAGTTTTTCGAAAAGGGCGTTAATGGTAGGGAGCATACGTTTGACCAGGGCAGGGGCTGCTAAGGAATCCAAGCAACATTATTTATTGTCGGAACCTGACACAAATTATTATTATGCGTTGGACATATATGTGGTGTTCTTTACTTCTTTCCTTCACCTCTACTTATTTGGTTGTTTTACTAACCGGAAGGGCACAATAATTTGTGGCCGCACTCCTGAAATTTTTATCATCCGCAATTCATCCGTCTTCTTTCCAAATAAAAAATCAACATTTCCGACAACGCAGAATGGCAAAATTTAGAACTTGCAAGCAACTTTCCATTAAACAAATTACGGTTGCTGCCATCTGTCCAACTATTGTTGGACTTAATATTCCAAATCAGTAGCAACTTGTGCAAATACTGTTCCAATAATCAATCGAAATTTCACAGAGAAAAGGTTTGTTTCTCTGTACAACGAGGCTCGTAAAAATTTTACTCGATTCGGCAAAACATGGTCCTACGATTTTCGGCTCTAATCGGCTATTTATTTCTCTCTCCATTTCTCAAAGAGATTTTCTACCAAGTAAATTACAATAAAGTAAACATTTTTCAAGAAAATAAACTGTTTTGTGAAACATGTAGAGAGATATTCTTTAAAAACTTGTAACATTAGAACTTGAATTGATTTTTCGAACTATATTACAGCACTAGATTGCGTAGAACCTGATAACGAATTATTTTAGAATTCCACAAATTGACGTCTATGAAAAACGCCTGAAAGAAAATGTCTCAATATGTTAATGAGCACTCCTTATAAGAAGGACTTCTCGTAACATATAATTTTCTGTTGAGCTATTAATATTAACAATGACAAATTTTGGTAGAAAAAAATTCATATCGAATGAAAGCTTCTAAAGGGCACCTTTAAATCCGACAGGACTGGCTCAAATTTTGAGTATTTTCCCGCCAGTTTCCACCAAAACCCCCAGGATTCTGAATATCAGAGGTTCTTTCTTCTCAATTCAAAGTTTCCTACAGCTTTCCTTTCCATCATCAAACTCCACTTAGTACAAAAGAAAACTCCCCTGCCCGAATCCAATTTATTGGACATTTCTATAGCAAAAGAGAGCTTTCGCTACTCTGATTGCTTACAACACTACACGTAAGCCTTCCACTGGCTCTAATAGTAGCCAAGTCTTCTCAAAAACAGAATTCCCCCAATTTGCTGCCTTTTATTTCCTATAAATAACCCATTTCGTAGCGAATGTTTTTATGGCCATTGCGACAATGGCATTATCCCTAACCTCGCGACAGATGCATCCTATTTCTGAAAATTTCAACACCCCGGAGAGCGCTGATTTAACCAAACGTGAATAGTTTCCGTTCAAAATAATTGTCTTCGTTAGTCAAGGATGATACCAAAATATACCAAATATTCACTTGAATACTGTATACCAGCAATGTAGAAAAATTTCAGGTATTCTCACTATCGGGACATACATTTCCACCAGAAGTCTAAAAAATTAGAGCATCGCATCCCATTTGGGAGCCTACCTAGGCAAAGTTAGGCGATAAATAGCAAATGAATTACAAACGAGAAGTATCTCAGTGGTCAACAATTTACACCTCTGACAAAAATTTCAAAATTACCAAAGGAAAATCCCTTCGACCCTCACCCTCGTTACTCGAGCTACAAAAGATGTGAAAAATTAAATATTTAATAATGAAATTCCGTCGTTAAAAGAATTTGGACTTCCCGCTCAATTTCAAATAATTCTTATTTAAAGATAGAACATAGAAGAACTTAAAAAATATGGAGCAGAGGGAGAATGGTAGAGAAGGAATCCGTTCACAGATACTGCACAGACAAATAGAAATTTAGAGAAATGTAGTCAGAACAATGGAGCATACAAAATGACATGATGGTACATAGCACACACACGTGAAAAATTAAGCAATAAAACTAAAGAGTAATTTTTAGGAATTTCATCTGTCATTCCCCAATGCAATAAAAAATTGCGCCGATGCTTATATACCTTGTCTTAGAAAGCGCGATAATTTTTTGGCTTAGCAGCACACATTAATACAGGAAGAAAAAAGGTAATGTATAACGAACACGTGTAGTCATAAAAAACAACTGTTCAGTTTTTTCTTATACGATTTCTTAGGACAAAATACAACGTGATGTACGAAGATTATAAAAGAAAATTTTGATTTTGGAATTTCTCAAAAGAGTTTAATTCTTTACATCGATTAAAAGCTCCAGAAAGAGAAACGTCATTCCGAGAAGATTACGCCAGAGAAAAGAATTATATTTTCCAGAGAAAAGAAAACCTAAATACATTAACATGTCTTAGACAATATAACGATGAAGTTTTGATAAAAATTGACAAAAGGATTTTCTTTTGAGAAGACTTAACAAGAAAAGAAACACCGAAATCATACAGCGGAAGACATATTTAGAAGATGATAAGATTGAAAGAAGGTCAAAATCTTCTTTTCACGATTTACGATTGCACCCTAAATTCAAACTGCTAACAGGCAAGCTGCTACCATGTTTCAGCAAAGGTTTAGCACAATTTACGTCTAATCTTAAAGAAACTTTTATTTTTAACATTTAAAAACCCCTGGGGCAGTAACTGAAAGGAACAAACAGGTCTAAAGCAGTATGATAAAACAACAAAGAAGCGGTGCCTTCTAATAGCAGGGTACGACTCACTATCTTAACAACTTGCATGCCTCTTGGTACTCCTAAAATTCTAATTTGGTCCTATTCGAATCGGGCGTAAAAAGTCGTTCGATTTTAACAGAAATCATTTCATGACTAGAGCAGGTACGCGTGTTAGGCCATCTAAACCAAATGAATCTGGCCTGCCGAAGCGAAGATTCCCCAATGAACCTTCAAACCTTAAAAATAGGTGATGGCGGTGGTGCCGTGCCTTGTGGCCATCTTGCAAAGGCATTCCTTGCATGACGGACCTTCCACGGAAACTTTTAATTTCAAATACCTTGGGGCTCTTAGGATTTATTTCGGCTAGGAATTAAAATAAATTTCTTTTCAAGGAAGCCATCATCTTTTTAGAAATTTTAGGGTATCTTTTTCTTCGTTAACGACCACGAAGCTTTTTCAAGGTAAACTTTAGAACGAATATCTTGTCACACGTCGGCTTTATTTTATTTAACCAAACAGGTACACATTTTACACAAGAAACCATTTATAATCCGTAAATGCTATTTTTATTACCATTCCTCTTTCGCTCCTTATAAGAATAGTAGTTACACCAGACATAACCAATTATGTAACTCATCATATTAACACAATACCATAACAAGTAAAAATGGCAAAATACTTTTGTGTAGAGGCACTCACATGCTAGATGATACTAATAATATTCTAACCACAAATACTTTGTCACGTTATAAAAATATTTTTCAATATTTATTTATGTTACCTTTACTTATCTAATTACATTGCCTATCTTTTGCAATAACTAATAAAGATCCAAAATTCATTGTTTCTTCATTACTTCCCAAATCCTTATTTACAACTGTTTCAAAACTGAGCAAAGTACAATTAGGGAAAAAGGAAAATAAATAAGATAAATACTATAATTTTTGCTTTTCACTTGAGAAATGACTATTTAATGCTACACTAAGGCACTAAAAATAGTTACTAATAAACGTTGGACAAAGCATGTCATTAACCGTCAGACCTTGTATTAATTAAGGAAACACCTGTTCAATGCCAAACCGTTAAGAAATGCGCCTGCATATGCACTTTGGTAATGCGAAAACTAGTAAAGTAACAACGGCGAAAATGATGAGCCGCCGTAGCTCAAAACCATGAAATTAATCAACAGAAATATCAGGAATGCTCTTTGCTGTCAAGGTTGCCACCCGGCAGAGGATCACTGTGCTTATTCCTCTTTTAATGTTACTCCAGGTTTTCATTTAGTTACAACAACGAAGGCACTTGAGGAAATGAGCACAAGTCATTCAATCCGCTTTTGACCTTCTTTTAGAAATGAGAACACAACAAGTCACAGAAGGGTTCCTGCATTTTTCATTTAACATTTAAGAAGTCCAGAATTTGATAGCTTAACTGCATACTAAATTAATACTTTACTGCAGGATACATTAAACTTCTGGTTGTCAGTTACGTCAAATATATCCAAAAATCTTACCTGAAAGGAAAATAAAAAAAATTAGTATCATATAATTTCACATTTAGTAAAGAAAATGGAATAGAGTTAATTGCGGATTGATATGTGCTGTTAGAAATACGATATGAAGAAAGTAACACTTCTTCACTGGATTTGCACAATAAAATGTTAAATACAAAACCATAAATGCAGGAAACATCATGTCTTATGATATAATATAAACGAATAAGAAGCATACCAACAAAGAAACAAGAATTCTTGTATTCGTACACGTGACAAACAAATCAAATAATAACCGGATAAAAGGTAAGAACAAGAGAAAGTTAAATAGTTTCAGGTGGATTGCAAAACGTTTGCCTAATTAGCTGGCATAAAACTAACAACCTTCTTGAGGTTTGCCTGCAGTTTCGTCGGTCACGAACCAAGGCAAATTAGGCACGACGAAATAAAGCGAGAGCGCACGAAGCAACCGCAACCAATAAATTAAGAAAAAAACAACTTCACACAGTTTTCTCAAGATGTAGGTGTACCTTGAACCTGAAGGAATACAACGTAAAACTCCTTAGCACAACAGTATCTCGACTACCCTGAATAATTAACCGTTAATCATAATAATTAATCAAGCATTAAATATTACTGTGATTGGTTATTCATTAAAAAACGTCAAACAACGACTATTTATTTTCTCACGTCGTAAAGCAATGCCTTTCCCGGCAAATTCAATATTTCGATGTAGTATTCTACAAATAAGGGATATTAATTCCCAAAATATTCTTTGAATTAAATTGACCTGAGATCAGAATGGTTTCACATTTAATTTGTTCCCTCCATTAACTGCTTCTTAGCGGAAACCCTCTGTTTTATGTGAAATGTTTATACCGACTTTTTCTCATAAAAAATTTAAAAAAAAAAACAAATTTTTAAAGTTACTCTAAAAAGGTTTGGTTTTGAGCTCTCCTTCGCAGTCAGATGGAAAGAAAAGGTTCAGCGAAAAGTGTAAGAAAATTGAGAAGGCAGTTTCGGGGTGAGAAAAAATTCAAACGCTGATTGAATAATTCATAACGGCATTTGGCAAAACTTTTATTCGGAAACAAAAAGAAAGAGTGTGAGACAGATAGAAAAGGGACAGAAGGACAGGGCTGACAAACATAAAGCAATACATAAGGATGTTCTAGAAAACCATAAAAAATTTGAAAAGTATAAAGCTTGCTAAAAATTCTGTTTCAAAATTTGAATTGCACATTTTAATTTTCACTACTCCAGATATAAGGCCAAAATGGATGTCTCCCTGGGTTAGTAGAGACAGAAGGAACAATATGTTTCAACAATAGAAAAGTGAGAACAACTTAAAGTCTTACTCTGGACCATTCCCTTACAACGCTTTAATTATGTAAAAAAGTAATTTGAAACTTTTGAGAAATAAATAATCTTTAGAAGACGATTACAAAGAATTCCTCACGAATTTTCACAAAAACGTGATCTATAAAAATGTTCAAAATGGTCACCAAAGTGATCAACTTCCGTCATGGAAACTAGGCCATTTTCTGTTTAAATAACCCAAAATTAACTCGTGTCAAGATTTCCATTACAGGTAACTAGTTACTACTCATTCACTCACTCACACCCTACAAAGGCATTTTACCTTGCGTCATTCTTTCCTCTCATTTTTCACATTAATAAATGACCACGGGCAAGTGACCCACAGTTACGTGGAGGTCAATCGCGCACTCTCACTCTCTCTCTCTCTCTCTCTCTGATTATCCGTTCACTCGAGTGATATTTCAATTAATAACTTCCCTCTGTGGACCTGCCATTAAAACGAGAAGTACTACAAAGAGATGGTGAAGACGTGGAGGTGTACATCATACCGAGAACGCACACAAGCACATAAAGATTGAAAATTGTGGGAATGTCGGGGAAAAACGAGTCAATAAAGAGCCGTTTAATTATTTCCCAAGCGGTGAGTTGCTCAAATCCACCCTCAAAATTCCAACAAATGTCTATGTGTCTGATTCTTTAATTAATATTACCAACTGGTCAACGTTCACTTTCATGATTTCTGCACTAACTGGATTCTTAACGGACAAGTACTCGTGACATGAACGTTACATTTTCACAGTGAAATTTCTTAGCAAGAAGAAGAGGGGGAAACATTAACGTTGGCCAACGTATCATATCAACGACTCTATCTCTATTTTAAAACAATCAATTTAGATCCGGCATATGTTCCCATTTCTTTCAACTTTTATGAGATTCGTGGTAAAAGACCACGGGGACGGAGTTATCCGTTTTAATAAATGAAAGACATCCATTTATCGAAATTTCACTGAATTCCTCACACCAACGACATCAACGACAAAATCCAAAACGACTCAAGCTGAAAGTGAAGTTAGCCAGACCCTTTCGTGACGATAAAAATTCAATAAATTTTACGAAACGGATGAGACAAAATCAAACACGCATGCACAACACACAAGCAAGAGAGAAGCAACGCAGAAAAAGCCAAATTTGACCACTAACCTTAAAAATAAAGTAAGGAAGAAACCTTTCACGCACTAGGGTAAGTTTAATTTCACCTTGCCAATCATTTGAACCTATTCAACATGACATTTTTAAGGCGTGTAAGTTCTTTCTATATTTCGAGTCGGACTGTATTCCTTGAGAGATATGGAGTAACGTTCAAATGATCCCCTGGTAAAATTGTAGAAGCAAAACTTATTAAATTTAAATTGAAACAAATTTACAGAATCCACTTTAACTTATTTAAAATATTTAACTACAATAGTAGTTATTTATAATATTCAAAAATTTGGAACCATTACAAACTGATTTGTAAAAGTATTAATGGAGAATTCAAGTAATTCTGATGAAGACATGAACACTTCAGAACGTATAACTGAAGAACGCAAACAGTCAGGGAAAAAGGTGAAAAGTCAAAAATTAAAACTTTCACAAATTCCAGATGCCTCCAAACGGGCTCAAGATGGATTAGCAATAATTCTTAACAACAAGTTTTGTTATGAAGGAAGAAAACTTTTTTGTAGAAAAATATAACATTTTTTAAACTCGAAAACGTTGGACTCTACGAATGCTGAAGAGAAAACACGAGACAAGAGAAATACAACAGCATTTAAAGCAAAGGGAAAATGATGAAAGAGATGCACATATGGAAAGGACAGATACTGATAGAAATACACGAGAATGAATGAGGTAGAGGACAGGGAATTGTCAAAAATGTCTGTGAAATCTGTGAAAACCGACAGAAAAATAGTTTGAAATGTGTCGAATATTTTCCATTGGGGCCGTGTAAAACATGACAGGAAAACTGCCAACGTATGTTCTAAAGTTATAAGGTTCCCACCAATTAAATGCTGTTCCATTGTCTACCATAAACTTATTCAAGAAAAAAAGAATTATCATTTTGGAAATCCAAACATTCCACAAGCATCAGGACGAGTGTGAAAATCTTCAGATGAAGAACTTCAACCCCAAGAATTTCAACTGATTAAAAATCTGAAAGCACAAAGTCTACCCCGCTAAATCCTCTTACAGAATAAGGAACTGTACGTTGATCAAACGAAAGCGAAAGATCTTCCTGAAAACCTCCATATTTCGTTTTGAATGCTTCCATCAGACTTTTAAAAGTTATCATTTGGAAGAAAGAAAAAACTTTGATCGTCATTCTTTATAAGAAATCCCACATTTGAATTCTCCCTGTTTGCCATGTTGTAAATCCCTTACAAAGATGACAGACAAATAAGAAGACTCGTAACTCTTTGCGACAAAGACGAATTAATGAGTAATGGTGTCCATAAAAATGGCAGCGGCAATATAGAACAGGTTGGTACGTTAAATCTAGACTGAAAATTTGTGGGACTGGCATTAGTTAAATTTCTCTGTCCTTTCTGTCCTTCCTCTTAAAGTGTGTGAATCCTGAAAAAATGTTTTCAATAAATCCTGACAAATTCTAAAGCAGGCCAAAAGAGAATTCGAATCTGTCTGCTCTACCTCTATCCCTGCTGTTGATCAGTAACAAAAATTTTCCTTTCCCTCCGATGCACCACCTTTTTGAGAAGCTAAATGCTCAGAAATGATTTTCTTCGTTACTTCCCAACTATCCTGTGATCAATCGAACCGTAAAATAATCTTCTGCTTGTCTGAGTAAATAATTTAGCAACGCGTCCGTTTCCACACTGAGAATTCATTTGGTAGGACCAATGAAAGTCAACCGAATTATCGTCATCAACATTTATATAAGCACGTGCTTTGCAAGACTTTTAACTTGAACTTACCAAAAAGGCACAGGGAAATCAAGGTGGTATTCATTTATAGAAATCAAAAGACTATTCCCCTAGCTGTTATCTTTGGGCTAAAGATACTTTTTATATAACTGAAAGAGAATTTAAGCGACCTAAACCGAAAATTCAACAGTTATGTCAAATGAGCAGTAAAAAATCTGTTTTAAAACATTAAATACTTTATGAAATAAATAATTTTGTACACTTGGAACTTTGAATCCTCTGACACAATTACGGCTGACTAATAGCGGATTGACGACTATAACTCTCAAAGTAAAATATTTCGCCCAATGTTGCACTATGCCAATTGCCAAAAACAAATACAAGTTCAAAAAATAACAGTGCTACTTTCCCGTGAATTCAATTCACGTCATAACAAGACGTGCCATTTTCATTTAATAAAACTCAGCAAAAGGTGGTTATAAAGAACTGGTTTTAAACTTTTGAAAACTTATTATTTGAAATGACAGCACCAAAAAATAGATAAATCTAAGCAAAACGAGACATTAGGACATTATTAATGCTTTGGAACGGTGGAGCGACAGCCACCAAACTTTCGCAGCAATCCTTACAAGCTGTAATTGAGTTATTTGAAATTCACAACGTAAATAAATTCCCTGAACTGCACCGAACGTCGCCAACCTGAACAGCGACACATTGATACCAGTTAAATAAAAAAAATTACATGAAAAGAATGGAAAACTAGGTGAGAAAATAAATGCAGAGAAGTGAGTAATATGTAAAAAAAACTGAGACGACTCATGGCATTGACCGTTTGAGTAGAAATCACATTATACAAGAGCAATACAAAGCAGTAAAATACACTAAAAAAATAACTCGTGGAATGAAATGCAAACGACTATAACTACAGTAAAATAGAAACAATTAGGAACAAAAAGAAAGTAAACGAGTAAGGAAATAGAACATTCGCTATAACTATGTCAAAATCATTTTATCCATCTAACCAATGAAAGTTACATCACAGAAATGAATACAAGCAAAGGAAAAGAGACGGGGGAATATTTGTTATTAAAAAACGAAAACAACTTTCCAATTTGGCACGTATACGTCTAGACATGCACAGTTGTATTTTTCCGTTGTTAATTTCTTGTTAAATTCGTGTTTTAGACAAGTACGTAAGAGCATTCAATTCATATTGTCTGAACCGTCCGTAATGAGTCAAACAAGAACGAAACCATTTGAGAACAACTCAAGTCAGAGATGAAAAATAAAAATTTGTTTCAGTTTCTGAATGTCGTAATAAAAAAATTGGCAGTCTGAACAAAATTACTTCCCGTACAAATAACTGTCTCTGGATAAAAATTTTGGAAAAGTAGCTGTAGTAGAAGCAGTAGTAGTTTCAAAAATCAAAAAGTGAAGATAAAGAGCAGCGTTCAATTAATGGACACACCCTTAGCGAGGCTGACCGAAACCCCAAAACCCAATTTGTTTTGCACTTGCTGGAAGTTTGGCTGCTAACAGATGACCCCAGTCGATGTTAACTGCTCCTGTCCATGGGTTGTTTCATTTAGGGAGGCTGCTGCTACACACAGGGAATCACAGTTAAGGAAACCTTACGAAGGAGTTTCAAACATAAAAATCCTACATGAATCATAAAGATGCAGAGAGCGAATGCAAGTCTCAGTAAATGTCACACGAATGTGAGACCTTATCAAATATCACTGAATAATTGAGATTTTGCGTGAGAATAAATGTAACAAAATTCACTTAAATGCATAAAAATTTTTTCACCGAAAACAACAACACCTGTTAATATATTTGTTGCAGACAAGAAAACTGTAGGAAGTTTGCACAATTCTAAAATGCAGGATACTGCGAGAAACAAATTCCAGTAAAAATTTAAATAACAAATCTCAAGTCTCTAATTTTTTAGGAAAGCAGAATCTGAATTTCTGAATCCATGTGGAGGTCAGTGGACCGCACTGTCGTCCAAATTGAGTTCACATAATTAATAAGCCACGTAATTTAATCGTAATGTAAGGTAGGAAATTTGAAAATTTGACGTGGCACTCACTTCAGCAATCACTCAGTAGAATTTGCACGGTCATTTCCACCAAAGATAAAATAAACTTCGCTCATTTGACTTCCAGAGAGATCTGCTTGAAATATAACTGAATTTTGTTCAGTTGTGAATGTTGTTAACTTCCTAGTCATTTTTTGCAACAGCGTAAGTTGTCTTCTCAGCTAAGCAATTCTATTATCCTATTTCAAGTTTCGCTTCCTGCCTCTTTGCATTTAATCGGTCAGATTGATTTTTGAAGAAAACAACTGTTTTAACTTTTATGTAGTTGGATTGGGGACCCAACATAATCAGAAAAGAGTGGACAGACAAATTCTCTACAAATTTGGTATTCGGTTCATTAACCACCACACCTTTCTCACATGGCAATATCTAATCGAACTACTTCACAATAAATAATTAATGTAATGTATTAATGTAATGTAATGTAAATAATTTCGTGTACATAAGCACATAAGCATGTACAAAAATAGCACTTATGGTTTTTGCGAAGTCAAACAATTTTTCTCTAATCTGTTTGGTAAAAATAACAATAACTACACGTCAACTGATGAAAGCATGCAATTTTCTTACTTAAAATGAAAATTCTAGCTGTGAAGGAATTACTCGAAACTGACGTTGAACTGAATTTGAACTGACTTAAAGGCTTATGGGAATGAAATTTGTAATGGTATTCAAGTAAATTCTGTCACAAGACTTACGGTCAGTTGGAATTTGCAGACGATCTGTACGAACAATTATTACAAATGAATATTCTTTAAAAAATGAGTCATGTGAATTACAAAAATTGAAAATTGTACTTGAAATTTCCAGAATTTTGGAGGAAGAGCCGTCATAAAAATGTTCATCTGGTTGTGAAGGTCATACGATGGCAAAATGCGTATTGTAGTGAAGGCCTGAATCTACTGCATGCAAAATTGTACCTTGGTTATAAATGAAGGACCCTCTTCACTGTCTATGACACAATGGAAACATATCATACTGAACGGTTGTCGTAATTGCAAAATCCAAGTACATTGTCATGGCAAAATAACCGAGTTGAAAGCTAAAAACTGCACCTTTCCAGATTCCCACAGATTTACTCCAATTGAAAAATTACGTTACCGTTGAACTGAGTGCAACTCCCCGTAAAAGACCTAAATGAAAGAAGCCTTTGTACCCCGGGGATCTAAACGAATCAAACCTGATTTTTCGAAGTGTTCGAATGAATCGAAGATTCCTTCTAGTCAATAATATATCGTGAGCTTGTAATTTTTCACCGTGACTCATCTGACCGAGCCGATTCATCGAAACGGTTTTAATTGAAGACCCCCAAGATAAGCAAGTCGAATAATTGTAAAAGTACTCGAAAAAATAAAAACTTTTAGTATGGGAGAGTCGAAATTATCCCGCAAAAAGGATCGTTACAACACGCTGCTACCTTATAAACGTGGAAATGGAAAGTTGTTTGGTTGTCTTAGTTTCATATTGTACTTATCCACTCACAGAAAAAAGAATTTTTGTTGTGCTACATTCATGACGAAGCAGAGCCTCAGAATTTCAAACAACACTTGGAGGTTTGACCCGTTGAGGTATGTATGGTATCAGATAAGTGACAAAAAATAGGCAGTATAGGCACCAACGAACTAAAAAACCGTCCTTGGCGAAACTCACGATAGACGATGAGTAAGTAAATTGTCTGCAGAATATCTACATATTGGATAAAGTGTAATTCTCCCAGACGGAAGTGTTGCACAATTTTATGAAAGCAAGCTGAAATTACTTAAAGATGTAAACAACAAGAACATATCAAAACCTTATTATGAGTACATACATAAAGTAATAATAATTCGTCCAAAAATACTTCTTACGAAGAAATTTATTAAAATTTTTTAGAAAATTTATAATTTTTTAAATTGATAATTTAATGGGATGTTCATTCGACCACTCCTTAATTTCTCTTAACTAACCAATGCATTTATATAAATTAATTGGCATAAGTTGCCAAGTCAGCTGTACCGTATATTTTATTTGCCCAAATGTAATGGAACTATTTATTTGGAATCATTTGGAAAACTTCGGTGAACGGTTTCTTCTAGACCACCTGTAGTGTTAAGAGATGAATTTAGATATAGAAAAATTCCCTAACAGGTTATTGAATATTGAAATAACAACTGAAATAAAAGACATCTTACTAATTTTAGATAACACACTACAAAACAATTTCACCAGGTAATTTGAAATGAATACAATCCTGTGGTGAGCCTACATGTAGCCTTATAAGAAACAAGTTACAAATTATGTTCAAAGAAATCTCGTATTTCCGCACTTTCACAAGATTCAGTCGAGAGCCTTCAAGATAGAATTAGAAAGCAACATTATCATGTTTCATATTAATAGATCGCCGATATCACTAAAAAAGGCTGTATGAACCTTGGAGTTGATGAATATTTTGTCAAACTAAGGGCAATTGTGCCATCTCCTGCGGCACGCTCACACATAAGATAATATGCTGGGGAATGCCCACGGGATGTAACTGTTGTGGCCGACGAAACAAAAACTTAATTTTCATTTTGCAATAATGACAGAGAAAGATCTCTATTAAACGCATATAATTTGCCATGTTACGATTTTGAAGTTAAAGTGTAAATACATTTGCAAAACGGGACAAATAAACAAAGTACAAAACCCTAGATTGTAGCATTCCATTCATTTTCTGCACCCCTCTAAAAAGAAGAAAAATGCGTTAAAAGTATGCCCATCACAACAGTATTCATGTAACAACGGATTCGAAACAAGTTACTCGAATGAAACAATTTTGTCTCATAAATTCATGAGTTTGCGTCAGTTTTGCCAACCATCCGCGTGAGGCTTCCCAATGAGGAAGAACTCTTGAAACATTTAAGATCCTTAAGATTTCTCATAACTTAAAAAACCAGGACATAAGACACCATTATGAGGGATAAGTCTACTCTTCAATAGTTCAAACAAGGCAATAGAATTGCGGTCACATAATACAATCATAATGTTCTATCATGTTAAATCATTAGCTATTACAAGTATCCTGAAATTTTGTTTTTTAGTAAAGCAACTTTGGATTTGTCGATAAATCTTGACGTATGTGTCCAGGTAAACACAGTACTATTTCTACTATCCACCTCATCAATAACCTGTTAATTTTAAAAGAAAGTTTCATAAATACAGAGAAGCAGCATTTGCTATGGTTGGTTTTTCTGAACGACATGACATTTGTTGCAATGGAAGTAATACAAGAACCATAGCAATTATACTGAAATGCGATTCCGATAGCTGACAGAAAAGTACGAGTGGGTGGTCAGTAAACGCTACTACGAGAAAAAGATTGATGAAAAACCAATCCCCGTCCCAGAGACAATCCCAGGACGGGTACTTAAATTTGGTATCCTGCCGCATTTAGAGTACAACAGCTTAAGCCTCTCCGACACGCGTAAATTTCGCAACAATTCCTAGAGACACAAATCGGCCTCGTCAAATTAGAGCATAAAGTACATTCTTGTACTTTCAGCGACAGAAATGTGGCTCCTAACCAATCTACAACTTGTGTCGGACTTTATGAACCTCCAGGCGAACACGCTTATGTAGCTTTTGCCCAAATATACAAATAAACATAGGAACACCAGATAATCGTTTTTAATGAGCAGTACTCCTCCCCGCCCTCCAACCTTACTCTTCTTACCCAATTCAAATGCAGAATAAGTAATCGTACCTTCCGGCTTGGAACTATACCATTTTGCTCGTTTTAATTATCAAGGAAGGAGAAGGATATTGCTATTTTAAGTGTGGCAGTGACCTTTACGACCAATCAAAATATCACTCCGGTTCGACGGACTTTGTTGGTTTTCTTTGCAACTGACACATCGGTCAACATAACTTGTTGCATTAAACTCCAAAAAACTGTCATTGTTGCCGGTGGTGCGAAATTGTCAAATTCGTCGAACAAGGCAAAAATCTAAATGACGCAGCTATTTCACAATGCCAACAAACAATCGAGTTAATAGTAGGCCTGTCAATTCTTGTTTTGCCTTTTGACAATCTGATAGAATTCTGATTGCAGTTACAGCTCCTACAGGTTACATCCAAGCAAATAAACTATAGAAATAAAAAAATGACAAGACAAAAAAGATGAAACTGCTCAAGTTGCCCTTCCGAAAAGCATCGATATAACGACAGAAGTTCTTAGGCAAAGGCTTACCAATAACAGAATGTGGGACCGCGCCTGAAAAATTAATACGTCATTTATTATAAATGAATGTGTTTGGTATATATAATAACGGTATACCAGTGCAAGCAGGGAATTGTAAAACCGTAGGATGTAAATGGAGAGTCGTGGAAGTAGCGCCAAATTGCTGCTCTCAGACAACTGTACAATAAATAATTTTTAATACCCAGATCGATAAGACTGTGGGGGTAATGTATGGCCAAAAAACACAAACCCGTAGAAGCAGCATTATAATCGGCTCATTTTTAAATTGAAATTTCCTATCGGTGCGGCCATCTGGTGTTTAAAAAATTTTTATAATCGCAATTGAAAACATCCATTTACTTGAAGATTTCATCACAGCAAAAGGTTAAATGATCATTCCCAAAAAAAAGCTAAAAACCAGGCTGAACCAAATGGAAATTAATCAATGGTAAAAGGGTAAAAGTGATTGACACCGCCATCAAATGCTGACTAGACCAAGTGGAATAAATGAGAACAAATATACACATTTTAATTACAATCGATTTACGTGTGACTCCGCAATTCTGCTAAAACCAAACACAGACCGACAAGTTTCCTTAGCAAAAAAATAATAAATAACATATAAATGTAAGTATACAAAATAAAGTGTATTTGTTCAAACCCGGCTGTAAGTGAAATCTCAAAAATCTCGGATTGTGTCTATGGATGTACTTGTACGTCTGATTTGGTATAAAATTATAACGTCCAAAGTAATAAATTATTTTGTTACATCACAGAAAAGCCAGATAAACACCGCATTTCCTGAAGTGCGCAAATTCTAGAGTTCTACCGAATTGCAACTGCATCCGTCTTCCTGGGTATTTTTAACGCACAAAAAAATTATTTACATATTGCTAAAATACCCAGGCTATTTACAAAAAAAAACAAGACACTACACACATTTCAGTCGAATGAGCAATATACATTCTATGAAAAGCTTTGCATAAGCAGGGGTTGAGGCTTACCTTCGATTGGAATTATATACCCCAAAACTAGGGGTGAATTGAAATATAAATCGACATTATAGAAAAAGGTGGGAATGCTGTTGTAACAAAAGGATCAAAAATTTGAAAACCATTTTTTATGGCCAACCTTTAGGATGAGGGATTTCTGCCTTTCTTCGGTTGTTAGACTCGTTGCGTCAGGCGTTGCGCGTCCACTAGTAAAATCAAGCTAAAGTCTACTAATCGCATTCATGATAACTGTCAGACATACATACTTCTGTGTACCTAATGTGTAACATAAATAGTTGATTCCCTACATCAGCCATATTAATTTGCATCGATTAATTAAATATCAAATAAATAATGCTTGAATATTGGTATGCGAAACAAACTTCGACTATGGTAATAGATTAACAACTTCCTTCTTAAATATCAAGTATTTGTACTAGGAATATGCACAGAATGTGACCAATGGCCCTGGTAACCAAATCCGGATAGCATCTTGGTGACTAAAATAAAATAAGAGACTTTTATTTCATTGATAATTAGCCTTAGACAAAACAAAGGCGACTACCATACGACCGGTGAACCAAAATGGCCTCATAAAGTTAAAATGGGAAAAAAGTCGAAAGACCATGAAAGCACACATCAGTAACATTTCGTGATGTTCCAGAGCCTGCGGGTCAAAATAAGTTTAAAGTTTAGGAGCCAACGCATGAAACTGGAAATGAATTCGTTTAAAAATATCAAGTGGCACCAGATGTATATACGAAAAAATGGAATGATCCAAACAAAACATTCCTAGGGACTGCCAGGGTGGGTACAAAACAGACCAAAAGGGATAGGGGTGCCTTTCTTTCTTACCCTCATATTGTTCAAATTTTCATGGAAGCCTAAATCGAAAATAGTGAAACGCCAGAACCTGGTAAACTTAAAATGAATAAACAAAATATCAGTTCTTAATACATGCTTGGTATCAAATAAAAAAGCAATAAAAACCAACAAGCCAAGAATGCTAAATTTGCTAAGCCTATTTGTGCGTGTTTAATTTGTGTGACAGAGGCATAGGAATCCGAGAACAAGTACCAAGATATTTCAAATCATGTTTTCAACTTTAAGCCAAACACGTTTCACTTATCTGGGAGCCATTTTGATTTTACCGTGCAGTTTTGTTACGGGACCAGGTTGCTCATGGCCCAAAAGTTGTTCACGCCGAAATCTAACATTCTGACGAAAAATGTTGTTTCAACCCGACTGAACTGTGTAGGACTCGAGGGATTGTAACAAATAACTGCCTTTAAAATTCTTTCCTTTCCCTTTGTTGGTGGTAACCGCCAGTAAGGCCAGTAAGCTCTCTTTAAGGTTAGAAATAAACAAAGAAAGCTCAAACCGAAATCGAGGCATCCCAAGGTGATTAAAACACAAGGAACATTCAATGTCAACGTGAAACGGCACACAAGGCCAGTCAACCGGGACACTATGGTGAATAAAATGCCGAGGAAACTAACACCTGATGACACCTTCAGGTGGTCTTAGGCAAGCCACAAATCGGCAAAGGGTTGTAGTAGCCTCTAGTAAAGAATTGAAAGGCTGGCAAAATATACCTGTTAGCAATAGTAGAAATTGTAGTATCCTTCTTTGCTTGGTATCCCCCATGTTTGTATTCCTTTACGATGTAAACTTTCCAGTACAATTTATAAGAAATACACTTCACAAAAATTACAATTAATCACAATTATCAGACTTCCGGCATTTTAGCAACTAGCAAAATCTGGAACCACGTCGGCGGCAGCGATGGCGACCGTTAAAAAAACCTCCCGCGGTCATTTTATTCGAGCGTTAGGACTATTTGTGCTTTGGGAAATGAACGCTGCCACACAAGCCCAGGCACATACGATTGATTAAAACGTAAAAAACGCGCGCGAATAATAAAATTGATGGAAAATGAAGAACTAAAACACGAAGAAACACTGCGCCGTGGTGAGTAAAAATCCGAACGGGTAATTTCAAAAACAACTCAGTGTAACAATCTGCTTCGTTTACCGCCTTTTCAGCGGCCACCTAAAAACACGCACAACAGACGCAGCAGCAGCAGCTTGTGACTTTCCGATCTATTCATTTGATTTTCTGCAAATTCACTTCACTAAGATTTCCAATCCAATGCGAATTTATGTGTGATATCCACTTTAATCCGGAAATCGAAATCCTTTAGGCTACAGAAAGAAATGGTCACAAATCCGGGTGTGTAACTGTCACCAAGGGCTTTCTTATAACACGTAGGATTTTCATAGGAAATCCATTGCGAGTTTCAAACTTTCTGTGCTTGTACCCTTGCAAAAAAAATTAGAAAAATATTCCGAAAACACTACACACGCGAGTTTTCGCCTGGTCAAATTGTAAAATTCCAGTTAGGCAAAAAGGAGGAGCGAAAAACACGTGCGATGTGTTTCCTCCTCACTGCTACGAACACAACTGATGCTTACGTCACTGTGACGGTTAGAGCCGAAGTCAATGTGCGACCCGCTTCGTGTGTCTCCGTCTCTTCTCGTCTACCCCCTTCCAATTTCTTCCGTATTACACTTAACTTACGTGAAGGCGGGACTTTCTGAGAACTCGTTCTCCAAACCTGTTGGCTTGTACCTGAGTTGCTTGGCGTCTGAACCCGATGAAAATAAAAATAAAATGGAAATTGTCTAAGTTTCTCCCCCTTTTCTCCTCCTCGCCTTCTCCCATTTTGTATTATTTTTTATTTACCTGAAGTTACCTGTTTACACCTTTTCAATTCAACGGTCCTTCTGTCCCTGAAACTAGAATTCCACCAGGCCAGCGTCTGACTTTCATAAAAATGAAGAAGTATATTGGGATCTAGTGTACTAGTTCTAACATGGTACTTCTTCGATTTTTTTTTCTATTTAGGTATAAAGGATTTATGTTCAGGTCGCTATTGATCAAACATTTGAACTGAAACCGGTATAACTACTGTAATTAACAACAATTTCTCTGGAGTGGATAGAGATTTCAAAAACACTGTATGAAATGAAAATGTGCGATCTAAATCACAATATTTAATAAACATAAAATAATTATTTGCAGTAAAAAAAGTACAGTGCAACATATAACATGTGGGCAAATTTAAAAATAGACAACACAGCAGGTACACAGGTAGTCTCGTTCAGAATATTTGCTAGCCCACCCCAAAATAAGAAATTATGTGTGCACCTTGTCAATTTTTTGTAGTTCTTGCTTCATGTGCAGAATAGTTATTCAGAGTAAACTTATTCTTTATGTAAAATTCAATACTGAATTTCTAAATTCATCGAAGATGACGATGGCTTATGATGCTTTTATTGTGTCAGTACTAAACGATAAACAGTACTAAGCTATATTCAATACTAAACTAGATCAGTTAAATTCATGGTTGAAATTTATTGGACTTTAGTAAAAGCTAAAACAGAAAAATGACCAACCAATATTAGATGTTCTTGCGAAATGAAGGTTCTT
Organism: Polyplax serrata; assembly: GCA_037055365.1. Taxonomy (NCBI): domain Eukaryota; kingdom Metazoa; phylum Arthropoda; class Insecta; order Psocodea; family Polyplacidae; genus Polyplax; species Polyplax serrata. Next base: position 770,082 of record JAWJWE010000004.1, read on the forward strand.
CAAGTGCAAAATAAAAGTTTTAACACTTTAAGTAAATTTTACAAACAAACAATTTTAATAACGACCGTCAATTATTTTATTATAAAATTTTCATATCTGTGTGGAATGAGAAACTAATTGTCATGTGGCCGATGTGGGGAAGGTTCTGAACCCAGAGTACCAAGAAAATATTATGCGACGAGAAGGGTGTGAAAACAAGATTTCAGGTTGAATAAGAACATTTTAGAACGGATGAAGGTTACAGTGGGGTCTGTGTACAAAAAAAGTCTAGTAGCGTAGTTTGAGGAGCAACGAGTTGGAAGCCCCGCTGCTGTAGATGAATCACTGGTTTATATTCCACCGTAATTACAATTTAATCGAGGCTACCATTCTTCTTCTTCTTCTTCTACTTATTCATCTTGACATGGTTTCTTCCATCATCATCTTCTCCTTCATTCTCATCCTGGCATTGTAGTTTCTTCTGGAGAGGGAAATTCTATTGTAATTACCCTCGTTCCACGAATTAATTACTAATTTATTGGATTAAATTATTACTCAGGTATAAATTATACATGAAACACGCTCGAAGCGAATTGAAATTTTTGAAAGGAAAATATTCCATTCGTAATACAAATTGCATATGTTAAAATTATACGAAGACTTCAGATCAGGGCTTTGTGTCCCGCAGGCTCAAAATCAACTAAAAATAACGTATCTTTACATATTATTCCAACATATTGGATTGTCATTTGGAGGATGACAGAAACGACCGAATGAAATCAGTAAAAAATGTAAAAACGCGAAACCATGTAGTATATCAATGCTTTGATGCTACTAAAACTCTAATACAAAGAATATTATTGGTCTTGTCCACATTTCGCAATTGAATCGATCAAGAAATTGGTGGTCCATTAGTATAAAGCGTATATTTTGCTGTACACTAAAACTATGACGTGAAAATAAATGATAAATTTAGGGAAAGAATTATTCAGATAATGAAAATAAATTAATTTTAAATATCTTGAGAGCGTACAGAAGTGATAATATGAACACCTTAAGGATTTTACTTTCTCTGAATATTTGCTGCCTCAACGGGTCACATGTTCTTTTTGACTCTCTTTGTTTCATGTATTCAGTCAGGTGTGCTCCCAATTGGACATAGGAAGAGATACAATTGTCACATGTAGGCCTCCGCAACGGATCTCCACTCCAATCGGAACAAATCTGCTTCATTAACATGTTTAATGAAAAGACTTATAAAAATCTTTATACTGACTCGTTAATTAACGTTCCAAAATTGTTGTACCGAATTTCTGGCAAAATTCTCAAAGACGCTTCTTTTATGGGTCGGGTGTTTTCATGGCAGACTGTTTTCAGTCACTGAAATGGTTCCGCTGTAAATGGTTATGGTTTATATTTCACATATAAATAAAAAAGTATCAAAGCAATGTTTAAACTTGTACGTGGGACGGGAAGTTTTAGAGGAGTAAGGTTTTGAACATACCACAGCAAACAGCTTTGTGGTAAATAGTAATGCTGTTAACATACATACATAACTCTACATAAGCATGAATTAGAGTCGAATCCGGTTGTTTTGTTAATACTACTCAATAATGGTTGTCGTCTAAGTGCACTCATATTAATCTTAGATATTTAACTATTTCTCTGAGAAAGAATGTCTGAGATTAAAACATATTTTTTGAGTTGACAATTTTTGGTTGCTCAGTCGAGTCCATCGATTGTGGAATAAACTGAATTCGTTAAATAAATAGAGTAAAGAATTGTAGTTCTCGTCACTTTAAGTAAACAAAAAAATGTGTTCCTCATTCACACAGATTTTGAGTATTGAACACCAAGCAAGTTGAAAAGTAATAAAATATGGAAACTTCTTACTCGAGATATTTGCAATTGAATTGGAAATTATGAAAAGGCTTATCCACAAAATTGTCACACACACGAATCTTGTGGTACTTATTCGACATTTTTCAAAATTAGATAGAGCTTAAACGAGGCTTCAGTTCAAATGGCTTAGCACAGAGAAATTCACCATGTACAATAAATACTTTCAACAACAAAAAGCACGAGTGCTCTCGTTTGTTTAGTACCTTTTGTCTTGATTGTCGTCGACCCCCCGGCTCACCTTTTCTTAACAGGCTAATCATAGGTTATTTGCAACCAAATGGTTTTTTTCTTCTTTGAAGAACGATGACGCTACATCGAAATAATAGTTCTTCAGGTAACTAAAATAGAAAGAAAAATAACTCAGAGTGCAGGTGTGACCTTTCCGTTCTTGACACTTTTCTTTCACCGTGACGGCACATTGTACCGTTGCTGATTGTTTGGCTGCTAGAGAAATTAACTTTACAACCATGCTAAATATCTTCGAGCATTTATGTACTTGTCTGCTATTGAACATGGTCCCATTTATAATAAATGTTGGTTTCCTTATTGTACTGATGTTTGTATTTGCATCTTAAAGAGTAATTTCGTTTTTATTTTAAATTTTATGTGTACATTATAATATTTGTATTAATTAAAGTAAGGTAATAATATATATAACATAGAGTGGCAATAAAGCCTAAATACATACACATCATCACAAATACATAATACAGAATTAAAGAGCCTCATGGTCAAAAACCAAAAAAACGAGGTGTAAAAGGCCAACACAATTCTTCTGGTATGCAGACATGAAAGGTGTTGAAGCATTAATTCGTTATCTTAATTAATCCCTCATCGTCAGATTGAAAATAAAAAAGTCAATACTTTGTACCTGACATCTACCTGTAAACAATCAATTCAAATTGACGTGCGTCACAAATTAATAAAAATTTGTTCACATTTGACTATTTTTTTTTATCAGGAACGATTACCCTGGGGTGGTGTTGATGATTAGATATTCAGAAAACTCTATCTTCACATGAAGCGGTCCACAATTTAAGAAATTTGAGATTGGTGAATGCAGAAGCAAGTCAAAAGTGAGGAAGAAAAAATAAAATAAATGTGAAAAAATAGCGTTTCGAAGTAAAGTGGGTGACAAAGAAACCCTCTAACGAAATGGCATTTGAAAGAAAGAAATTCGTGAGAGGACTTGTCTGGAGCGAACAACCTCACGGTATCTGCCTTTTGTGTTCGCATTGCCCCTAACCAGACACCTGGCATTTTTACCCTCTCATTATATATATTTTCTAAAATATTTCTAGTTGGACAAACGGAGGATGTAACACAAGCCTTGTGTCTAATTCTTCACTTACCTTTTAGATTTTTTATGTTGTAACGGTTACAAGGGCCCAACCCAAACTGAATCCACCCATTGCACTCAGTCCTAGAATAAGAAATCTTCAGAATGCTTTCTTGGCACTGCCGTAAATCCTGGGTTGTACACTGGCAACCGGTTCGGTCACGTGTAAAGTGCACCTTCACTCTTAAGTAGATTAAGATTAAAGTGAGCGGTTCAGGGTCAAAATTTGAATACTTCGGGCAGTTGGACTCGGCCAGGTACTAATTTATTTTATGCCCACTGGCGGGGCTGACGACTTACCAATACTCAAGCGGTAGCAACCAGGACAAGTTTTTGTTGGACTATTGGTGGAATAAAAACGAGTTTGAAGTTGAGGTTCAATCATTGTTCACTAGATTTTCTGGACGGTTTGACCTTGGAATTCATGGCCTGAAGAAGATGATTAACATGTATTTTCTGTTAGAAAGAAGCAGTGACTTACTAGGTACTGATGATTCTTATAGCTCTCTGGAAAGTTTATACGGACTGATGGAAATGATCAATTTGAAAGGTTTAAAGCGGTGCAAATGTTGTTACATAGTAAAAACAATCGAGAGAATACTTCAATCAGTATAAAGCAAAGCAATAATTAACTTTAATAATTCTCATTTTTGCGTACTCAAGAGATATTGAAGGAAGTTGAAAAAAGTCATGACAGCACAAAATAATTGATGAAAACGAGTCTAAAAATGAAAATATATTATACAAAAATCTGTCATATGTCAATTCAATGAGACGAACCGAAGAAAGGAGATGCACCTAAAATTTTGAAAATTTAACATAAGGCAATATCCGTTAGACGTAACAGATAATTGCCTTAAACAAAAATACAAGACCTTGATAGAGAAATTAAGAATATCAAATTCCCCGCTTAGGCCGCTTAAAAAAATTCAAAACAAAATGACATAATTCAATGATAAAGCAAAGTGGTACGTTAAGGCAATATGAAAATTTAAATTAAAGGTGTTTAAGACTAAAATCACCTGTTACAAAAATTGTTACGACTCATTCCATCAAATTGTAAAAATTAATACAGAAAAATTATAACGGCAATGTGACAATACGCCAAAACAGTTGATGAAATTGCACGTTCCTTTTTTTGGTGCATTAATTACTGAAATTAGTTATTAATATTAACATTATAAAAGTATTATTATTGTTATTCATCATAGTCAATCACCCTCATAAAACAATCTTACGAGGCCAATCCTCGTCGGGGTACGGTACACAGTGTTGTGATGTTTTCTTTCTTTTAGCAGTTTCCTTTCAAACTCGCGTTTGGTCTGCCAAATTCGATTGATGAAGGGGATGAAAAAAGTTTGTAAATTGGTCACTTTCAAGGGAAATTTTGAAATTTTCTAAAGAAAAAAGAATTTTTATCATAATTTGAATACCCTGAGGCAAATGAAAATTTGGTCAAATGGGGGCCGGGCAAAATGAATTGAAAAAGTACTCAAAATATTTTGGCAAAGTTAGAACCAACAGGAATCGTTTTAGAGCAATAGGCGGGCAATACAACTGAAGAAAATTCTAACGGAAAGGTGTAAATGCTAAACTAACCAGGAAAATCAACCATACAGAATTTTACTAAATTTAATCCGAACACACTTATTGTTTCTTGTTGCGATTACTTCAATAGAACAGGTACTTCTAGAGGTACAAACTAGAGTTCAGTGACATTCTTCTTATTTTGAAATGACTATTATGTTTATTGAAGTAAACAAAGGCTGTGGAACAATCATTTGATGGTTCCTTATAATAACTATCAATGTTGGTTTCAAATAAAAGATATATTATTTGATTTGAAACTACAAATAATCAGAGCTTGGCTAATATGTGTACAATATTTATTACCTGTTCAAACAATTATAATAGGTCAGTTAGAAAAGTATTTTACCACGAAGAATTTAGGAAAAAAATTCCAAAAGGATGAGAGAATTCTAATGTAGAAAGGAGTTGCAGGTGAAAGTCTAAATTATTGGAATGTTATATTGGTATCAAACAGTAGGTCTTGATTTCGATCTTTGGATCTTAAAGATTAAGCCTTAAAATGTGAACTAAAAAAAGGTTTGGTACAAGACATCAACTGATACCAGAGATGGTCAACAAGTACAGTACAATTGGATAAAAGAACATATTTTCATATATTGTCAATTCTGTGTCTTTTCTAAAATAATTTTATGACACTTAGTTATTATAGATTTGTATTTTATTTTAATAAATCATAAAAATAAGTTCGTATTATTCTCAATCTGTTGCACGATTCACGAGCTACCAAAATATGCCATATTTTACGTACATAACAAAAAAGTATTATACCAAATAAATATTATACACAATGCAAATTTAGTATATAGTTTAAACAATTCTTCTCATTATACGATAATATAACAAATTTTTTTTATTCTGCTTACATGATATTTTTCTTTGATTGAATAGTAATTTTTGATAATATGCCACATATAAGCATACGTGCAGAATTACCTGAAGCCGTTCACTGTAACTGAACCGAAGTGAATTGAACCTTTGACTTATTTTCAAATATTTTTGTGATAATTCTTTACATACGTTTCGTCTCGTCAATAATCCTGAATGAGTTACCTCAATTTCTTTCCATCCAAGGTCCTACTTAATTATTTTTACTACTGAAACTTCAATCTACAGAGTAAGTTTAGTTGTTGCTTTCATGCGTGAGCAGATCCTTCGCGTGAACTGACCGGAGGTTTTAACAGAATTCTCCGTGTAATTTCTCAGCATGTGGTCAACCTCTAGCTATGTTCTATCTTTCCATGGTCTGCCACGTTCCCTTTAATTTTCTTCGACTTTATATTAATCTTTTAACTCTTGCTAAAAAAAAATTTGGTCTCTTTTATCGATGGTTTCGATCTACCCAAACTTTTATTTGGCACCACCAAAAGCCAGGAAATTAAGTTGGGTCGCGTGGGTCCAAACACTGGGCCTACCAGAAAACAATTTTCTTCTCCAATATCTTCTTTTACTATTATGACTGACGAAACTCTAAAGTTTATTTCTTCTTTTTCCTCCTCCTCCCTCATTGGCAGCGTTTTTTAAGCGTAATATTTGTTGACCGTCGGTGTTCACCTGTTCGTGTCACCTCACCATTACTTGAGGTTCATTTTCGGTTTTGAGAGGGTTCTCCTTGAATATTCCAAAGTTTTAAGTGAGCCTGCAAATTACAATATGAAACATTGACTTCATTATTCACATAACAATACCATTTTCTCAGGATCTTCTGTTCCGAATGGTTTGGCTGATGTACTGAATTGCCTTTTAACCGACCTTGTCAACCTGAACTCGTGTTCCAGTTTGTTTTTTCCTCAAGAACCTTCCTTTGCTATCACCGTCATAACCCATCATCATTACTGTACATGAAATGAATCAATTGCTTGCCAAATTCCAAATTACGAGCAACTAAAATCCCCCTTTCGAATATTGTAAATTTTATGTTCAAAAGAGGAGTTGCGTGGGTTTGTAATACCTAACTTTACGTTTGTGAGCCCTTTGGCTACCATCACTAAATAATCCTGTTATTTGAATTTGGAAGATGGGGAGTTTGAAATTTTGTCTTCGTGATTCATACTCTATTTCTTAATTTGGTTTTCCCTTAAGATTAATATTTTTGTGCCACCCTTAAGTGGTGACATTGCTATTGCATTCATAAATGTACTACGTGTGGATAGTTTCTTTCGAATGTCTCAGTGTAGTGACGGTGATGTAGGTTTACTTTTCATCGCGGTGAACAACATTTGAGGACTCGACCGCAAAATCAGAGTTACGTTCCAATGGAACTGTGTCGAATTTTTCCACCAGAAGCATACATAAAAATTGTATTTTCATTATACCATTATTACAAAATACTGGGACACAACCATACGATCACGTATATTCGTCACATAAACGACTCATAAATAAAGGGGGCTTCATTTATCTCAGTTCACTGGGTTTGCAATTTTGATTTAGATCCTAGATATTTCCTATTTGTATTAAAGTCCCTCATACAACTCCTTCTATTTTTTCTATTGAGTAATTTCGTGTTGTTTCGCCGGTATTGTTGACGATCACATTCAATCCCTTCCTCGTACAATAAAACCCTATATCTGGCTCTTTTTTCAGTTTTAATTGAAAAATGTATTGGTACATTATATTTTTAAATGTTCACTCAGACAGATCGATTTATATTTAAACATGTCTGCTGCGCCTGATAAAACAAAAATACTTTTGCAAGCCACTCAAATTTCAGAATATGAAGCAAACGATCCTTGCTGTTAAAATAAATGCGAATGGTGATTATTTTTATGCCACTTGTATGACAGAGTTATATGTAATATATAATTAAAGTAAAAAGAGCAGAGAAATTAATTTATATAAAAAGATAATGTCTGTTATTGCAAAACAGTTTAAGAACATTTTTGTTCTTTTCTGTATAATAGCGAAAATGACGTTCTGAAAGGGGCTAGCACAGTCGAAAATAAACAAATTGTTAGCAGTGACACACAGGTTCTTAACAATGCTACAAACTCTGTGATTCGACACCTGTAGACGAGCGCGGTTAGTTCTTATGCACCAAAAAAAGAAAAAACCTGTCTTGAGGGTGATATTTACAAAGGAATTGCTAGTCCTTTAGTAAAAACTCATTTAATACTTATTAGTATTGGGAGTGGAAATTTCAGAAAAGGAAACAAGTTTGATCACAAGTTTAATTACATTAGTTTCACTACAAGTACAATAAGAGTTACTTTAAAGAACTGACATGCAAATTTATTACTCTTTGAAAACAAGAATCAATCATGGGAAGTAATACGTTTTGGATTTAGATGTATTTTTGACTGCAAATGTTTTACTATAATTACTTACTGTCATATTTTTTAAATATTAGTAATTGTGTTTTCAAAAATTTACAAATATTTTACAAAAGTAAGATATTTCTCTTTTGGGAGATAAAATAATTAATATTGTACTGCGGTTTGCTTTAAGTTTCTATTCGTTTCTTTTGAGTGCACAAAATTTCAGATTCTTTAATTGCCAGGCAATTGTTTTTCTCTTTTTTCAGTTTTCAGCTACCCCCGAATTAAATGGCGCATGAAACGTTTTCTTAAAATAACATTTCTTGCATATTATCCTTACGAGTTGAGAGAGAAACATTAGAGTTTTCTCCTGAGTTACCCTACCGCTTTGGGCGTATCAGCAGGGAGAGAATGAATGAACATGTGGATTGCTGCCAGAGGGTTCAAAATGTCGTTAATGAAGTAGCAATTCAACAGCGCCAACAAGTAAAAACGAAGCATTTTGAATAATTATTAATAGAGAACAGGAATTGAATATCAGACGAACGTCTCCGTTGACTAACAGAAAATTACTTCGCGGAGCCTGTGACCAACTCCTTTTTAGCTCAAATTTTCGAGTCACGTTTTCTGTCTTGCACATCATGTGCTGAAACGTCTGTGTACACCGTAAGTACTTATGATGGTTTTCGACCACCGGTTTTGTACCTGTATTTGTAACTGACAGTAACCACCCTCATTCATTATCACAACCAAAATAATAACCTTTAATTTATGTACCTCCGGTTGTTTAGTTTGTGGCGGTTATCCCTTTTGAGTGAATCCTAATACACTGCTTCCAGTCGGTATTTTTGTACTAGAGTCGTAAACAGGTACCCAATAAAACCATAGAGAATGCTTAGAAAAAAATGAATTTTATGTGTCTTCCGCACCTTGTACTGTACCAAAAAGAAAAGCACTTTAAACCGGTGTGTGTATGGGAATATTGATTGCAGGTAACCACGAGGTAAGAAAGTTTATTATAAATTATTTGAATGATACGTAAATAGTTATAGTAATGTAACATAAAATTAACGAGAAACAATAGTAAACGGCAGAAGGAAGGTGATACTGAACGAGAGGTAGGGCAGTGAAGTTAACATCTTATATAATTTATTTAAAAGCATATCTATATCTTTTACCGATTCTTATTGAATTTAATACAACTACATGGTAATAGTGAGTCATACTCACTAGTTTTACCTGGTGAGTGGTACAAGGCGAACCCAGAAAAGCAATATAGTTTCACTTTCTTGTTTTCATTTAACTATCTCTTCATTAGACCATTTCATTTGTGTAATTTTTAAGTAAACAAAACAAAATTCCCGTCGTTTAGACAAAGCATCCCAAAAGTTTTCATAATTCACACAGTTATTACACTGGCGCTCGTTTTTAGTAAAAAAATAAACGAAAATTAATAAATCGTAGTATCGTGAGAGTATTTTTATAAAAGAAATATCTCCTCAAGGGACCTCAATGCTGCCGCTTTGTTAATGCTCTAAATAGGACTCAAATAGAATTTAAATTTGACTATTTAAATTCAACTAGACAAATGAGTGGATATTTTTGGGGTGGAAAATGTGGTTTATTTTTCATAATTCAACATGACCTTGGTAGAGTAGACAATTTTGGCATTGACAAGAAGCGGTAGTCGCCATTTCTTTTAGAAATGATCAGATACGACAAGACTCGGCTAGACATGGAGCTCTTCCACAGTTCTACTCCTAACTTGTAAGATTCATCAAGTACTCAAATGTCTAATTTGCTACTTTAAAAGCCTCAATTATTAAATTGGGAGGATTATTTTGTAGACTTTTATTACAGTAAAATTAAATATTCGTGTCGTCTTTGTCTAAGCAACATTTCCTGTTGGTGAACTAAAAACTTGAGAAGGTCGTTTTGAGGTTTTCAGGTGAGGCATCAATTTTGAGAGGCAGGAGGCACGTGGAAGTTTGCAACTTGGTTTTTCATTTAACATTGGAGCAGGCAATGAATTACTATTGAGAAAGCGTGACACTTTTTCTAGCAAATGTGGCTTTGTCGGGGTAGTTCTTCATATTGAGAAATCTTGCATATTTCCTTTTATTGAGGAGACCACAGGAGTTGAAGAAAAAGCCTGTACACATAATTGTGTGTCCGAGGATTCTTTACGGTTCAAAAACCCGTAACACATTCGACCGGAAATGGAAGTTCCGGAAGGATTTTCCAGGGAAACACTTTTTTCTTTCTATTCAAATTGAATTTGTTCGTTTCTGGCATGAATCTTTCCGCTTGTCAAAATACCTTACATGCAACCCGGTGTCGTCAGTCCTTTCTCTTTCCCCCGAAGTAGAAATTTAATTTTACAGCTCTCAATGTTGAAGGCGTGCAAAACGAAGAAAAAATTTAAATTTCATCGGGGAATTGAGTGGCAGGGATAGGAAAAAATTTTCCAGCTTCTTCCTCCTCATCGATGGTAAGGTAAATTTCAGAAAAAAATTGAATTTTCACCTGAATTCTTCTTTAATGTCCTTTTGTGGAAAGAGAAGATGTTGGGACACACTAGGACGATGAGAATGTGAACAACGTCGTGGAGAAAGAAAGAATATTTGGGTGAATCCTTTTGCTTGAATGAATTCAAAAGAAATTTTGATGAGATTTCATCTTCGATTTGAAAGCAACGTTTCAGTATAAGCTTCTTCCATGTTCCGTACTTCTGCATATTAAACTCTCTTTTCAACCGGCTTGTGATGGCAGTCAAACCAAAGTGGGATTCCCTTTCCTTCACTCCCGTTCGTCTCCTTCCAAAGGCAGACTAATAAATTCAAAAGATCCAACAGTGATAGTTTTAATACGCCTATGCGCAGCAAATTTCAGTTATGTAAAAGGTTCCGGTTGAAAAGAATTGAAGAGAAGAAGCGAATTGTAAACCTATTTGTGGCTAATAAGGTCAGAACAAAATGTTGACTCAAATTATAACTTTGTTCAGAGCTTAAGAAAATCTGAATTATTACAGAACTGTCAGTTCAGCGGTAGTACTTTAGAAGATTTTAAACCCATAGTTAGTTCCTACCTTTCGTGTATTTTAAAATAATAATTTTTAAATAAAACTTAAATATTTCAGAAAGAGAAAGAAATCTATTATTCTTTGAGTTTTTGATCATCTTTCGAGAAGCACATGAGTCCATGGGGACCATGGGGAGTGAAGTTCGTGGTATGCAAATAGTCACTCATAAATTACTTGAAAAATTGTGTCGTTAAAACAGACGTATTCGTCTAATTGATATTAATAACACCATTCGAACGGGTCGGGAACTGATGCAGAAATATAAACTTAATTACACGCATTTTAATTTGTTTGTGGGGAGTGTCACCATTAAAAGTCCCTCTTGATCATTAGATTTTTGTGTAATGATCTATAATCGTTACGCGGGAAAATTTTAAATTTCCTGTGGTTTACACACATAAGAAAAATGTAACCATTTTCTATAATATTTACATTGTTCTCAATAATTGTGTTAGTCCTTCGTGTTTCACATTATCTTTTGTCCTCCTATGACATAACTAAATGACTCATGAGTAACCTTAATTCATTTTAATTTTAATTCAGTGTATCTTCACTGTGACACAAGGCTTACGACCGATGAAAATTTTTAGGTACTTTATAGTAACAATTATTACGTATATATTCAAAAAAATTTGAAAAAATTAATTTTATTTTATTGCACTGTAATCCAATTCTGGAACAAACCTGTCACATTTTTTTGTAGTATTCATTGCTTAGTACAATTTTTCTACAATTTCGCTTCTCAAACCTCGTATTCATTCTAAAGTCGTTCACATTTTATTCTAAAAACACACGGGTAAAATAAAAATAGATTGCCGCATGTAGGATTAAAAGTAAAAAAGAGTAGTGGCAAAGAAGTAAAGGTAGCAGCAAATGTTGAAAATAAGTTTACAGAAAACTAACATTTAGTAGATTTTTGGGCAGAAGCCAAGGTTTTATTTGGGTAGCTTAAAAAATTATAAAAGAAAGTTTCATTTCAGAGGCTAAACAAGCAGTCGAGCAGCACGGCCGCAGGTTTTGGGCCCCAAAAACCAGAATTTAGATTGAACCGTTTGTTAAAAATCCCATGACGTAATTTCTGAAACTATTACGGACCCAAAAATAAAATGGTTTTCGATGAAAAGTAGAAGAAAATAATGAAAACGAGTTTTTTGAAGGCATTAAATGGGCACCCGTGAAGCGCAGTCGTCTTGATGAGTCCATTCGGTTTCAAATCTCTCACTCTCTCCAATAGATTCTATTTACAAAACGCTTCACGGTTCTTCTGTCCTGCAGTTGAGGTTTTGGCGAGAATGCAATGAAAGTTAAATTAAAAGCAATCGAACAGTAAATTCGAATGAATCTACGCTTGTATTTAAAGCAACGAAAATTTACATAAAATAATGAGGTTTCGTGGAAGTTTTTGTTGAAAGATACCGGTAGCTGGATGTGTGTGTGCGTGTGTACATGTTGAACTAAATATTTCTAACTCATCGAGGTACCTTGCACCTCTGAGGCAAACTCATGTCTCTCATTAAAACAAAAATGCTCTTGATTATTTTGTGTCCGTTGAGCAAAGAATTTAATCTTTTGATTGATTTCCTAGACCGGCGTAACTTGATGAGAAATTGGAATCGAATTAGTATTCATACAAATGCACACGCACGAACCTTTAAAGTAAAATTAAAGTAATAAAATGTACATGAACGGTAATAAATTTGAAATCTCCAGAGCAATAACTTGGAAATTAATCGGTTAGAGTTGGATTACCTGGAATAATTAAAAAATACCTTTGATTTATGGTGGTGCTGCTTCATTACGAGAGTAACAATCTGTTGCTGTTAGCAGATTATTTGGATTAAAGGAAGAAAGAAAATCCGAACTTTGTATGTTCGGTTGGTGCCGGGCTCCTACTACCTAAGACCCCAACCCCCTGTCGCTACGAAGCGGAAGTTGGTACGTAAAAACTTGCCTAAAGTGTACGGTCATCCGCAAGTAAATTATGGTTATTACATTAATTTATATTCTGAGTATTACAAGTTCTTTGTAATTACGGGAACACATCAGCGTTCTCTACGATATCTCAAACAAGCAAACAACAAAAGTGGCTGAATCAAATTCGGGGATTCAGGGAAGTATTTTTTAATTTCTTTCTAATAAGTTCTACGTCAAAATTATTAAAGGAGTATTAATGAAGTCATCCAGTTAGAAATTCAAAGGTTTGGCATGTGGAAAAGGTAACAGGAAAAGGCAAAGATTTTACGGAAGATAATTCACTTCCATTTTATGTAAAATTGAAAGATGTAAAAATTCATGAGGAAAAATTCTTTAAGAAACGGGAAACATAATATCAAAGAGAATTTTGAAACGGACAGATAAAACCATGAAGAACTCAATGCTGGTTGGATGTGGCAGATTAGAAAAACACGCAAGCAAACATGGTGAATTGTAAGTAAAACGAAATGAATATTCAAAGTCGTTCATAAAAATTCTAAAAGAATCATTTTCCAAGTGATCTAATCGAGGGAATTGAGGAAAATGATAATTCTTTCGGCGAAAAACCACGCCAATGGAAAACGAAGGAAATGGAAAACGAAGGAAAAAAAACAGACCATACGGAATGTTCTCTTTTCTCTTAGAGTGGAAACCCTTGAACAACAAAATTAATGTAAACGTGGTGTAAATGGAAAAGCCAACTTAAACTTCAAACGTTAAATTCTGATGGATGAAGGAGAACGACAGGAAGTCAGGGGGAGACACCAAATGACAAAGAAGTTCAATAAAATACGTGGACATTTGTACAATTTGAAATCCTCAGTCAGTCGTCGAATTATTACATTATTAATTGAAATAACATAAGGGAAACGAGGGAAAATACTTAGAATAAATGTAGTGATAGTAATCATAACAGGTACTAGAAACGAGTAATTAAGCCACTAAGTTGAAAAGTTTCAAGTTTTCTTTCTGGTCGACTTCCTTTCATTTTCATCGTCTTCTTCAGTCTTCTTGCTGTTCTTCAAGATGTTGAAATTTTTTAATGCGAGAGAATATTTTGTTTCTAAAGAATATTAATTTGATTTATCTAACTGGGAGGTTGTTCGCTGCGGAATCAATTAATCATTTCAATTTGTTCATCGACTAATCCTTACTTTTTGATTAATACAACTGGACCCAGGAAGAAGTACTTTGACTGACGGTTTGATTGAGCAAGTTCAATTAGGAGAGCAAGGTCAGGTGACCGAACCTGCAACGAACTTTGACCTCGAATGTAATTTCACCTGAAAACTTCAACTTCTTTATTTTTATGTAAGTGATTTTCCTAAGGATCAGACGTTTATTTCTTCAACTTTCACGAGTGACGGCCCCCAGCTAGTCTCTTTAGAGGTATCCGTTTAAAAAAAGAATTACCACGAATTACACCACCAGTCGTGAATTCCATATATCACCCATCAGCATCATTGCAGTGCATGCCACATATTTTCCGACTTCTTTTTAGAAAAGTTCATAACCCCACCAAGATGGATATTTCACAAAAGTCTAACAAGGTGGTATTTAATTTGGTGAAATGTGGTCTACCCTGTCGTTACAATGATCTAATATTGTTTTTGGTGTATTGAAATAGTACGATACTCAGAAACCGAGTAAGCTTGTAGGTCTTTGTTAAAAGAAAGTTAACGTAGCTTACTTCTACTACCTTAATAATAATACTATATATTAGTATTTTGTATTGTTTATTGTACAAATGTGACAAATTAATTTCACTTGAGGTGAAGAGAATATTCTGCAACTTATAAATACAATGTTTTAAATACAACAGCTTTATTTTGCTTTATTTCTCAGGATCGGGGAGTAAGGAATAAATTCTCATCCGACAGAGGGAACGAGAAGACTTCATTATGGTCTCTATTAATAAAAAATCCAAAACCCTTAACAGTCGGCCATTAAAGAGAAGCGGAGAAGTTTGGGTAGAAATTATAAGTAAGCCCAAAAATTAATTTAAAAAAAAATATTTCGGTGGCAGAAATCGACCGGCGAAATGATGCGTTTCAAAACCATTTATAACCTGTAGTTTATTTGTGAAAGGCGTAATTGCCTAGGAGCTGAAGAATATTGTCGAGGGTCTGTCCAAAAACAATGCAGCACTCATATATTTTACATTCTTCTTATAAAAAAACTTATTCCGGTCAATAGCTGAAGGTTCAGGTAAAAAATTTGCTTTGGACAATGAAGTGACAGGTGCAAGGTTTGTGTTTAATTTGTACAGTGGTATACAACACTGAAGTTTTTTTAAATTCTTACCTTTTTTAACATTGCGTTCTCCAGAATTCTGTTCAGCGGAAGGCTAACAAATATTTGGTTACAATATTACTGTGTTTCATGAGTTGAAGAATATTTAGAAGATGAATCAGATGAAATAGCTGGAAACAAGCAGTCAAGTATTTTTTTCGGTTGGCATCTGCAGACATTGCCACAGTTGATACAACTACAACGACAAAACTTGTTTGTCGCAGAATAAAAGAAAGTGTGAAATTTCAATTTATTAATTCATTGAACAACAGCCGACATTTTCAAATTATCGGTTTTACGTTGAAAAAAGTTACGATCTCAAATTATGGGCTTCTGCATGAAACTTGCCTAGCCTTTCAATAAATTTTACTTCACAATTACATTTCTTAATTCTTGCATCATATCATTATCCATATTTATTTCTGTTTTATCCATGCCCAGGTCATAGTTTTCCTACAACAAATTCAACGGTTACGTGAGAATGACCTTCCTCCTGAAGGTTTTCCACTCCTCACACCTTCCTCTGTTACATTACCTGGTCTTTGAAAAATTCATGTTAGAAATTGGCTAACCACCAGATGCCACGGGCTGGAACACCTGTTGTCAGGTGTCTCCGCTATCGGACGGTTTTCAACACAAAAATAATGATTTTTTTCCTTTTGTTTCTTTGTTAACATAGTGAAGAAGAAATAAAGCAATTGCAGCCATTTTATTAATATTGGCGAAGATCGTTTATATTTTCCACATTGTCTCTTGCCGAAGTCAAAAGTTTTTTTGACCTGTTTTTTTGAAGTGGAAAAATTCCCTTCTGCTAGTATTACCACGGTTATTACTCATGAATTATGAACAATCTTATTAGGGTTATTAGGGTAATTCATTTGTTGTTAGACACAGGCACTTTACCAGTTTGATGTCCTTTTCATTTTGAGTAAGAAAATGGTAGAATTTGAGCGGGATACGTGGGAAAATAATTGGCGAAAATGAACTTTAATCACAAATTACAGAATCTCCAACGATTTTTAGGATGCCATCCTCTTGTTAAATTTTTTCTTGGGCCTTTTTGTGTGAACCAAAGGTTGTGTCAGAGACCTAGACAAAGTCACAGTCGGATGCACAAGCATTCGGATATCTTTGGACGAGGTATCGTTGAACGAATCTTCTTCTTTTGTACGACTTCCATTGACTCAGGTTGGAACATTCAAAAATTCATCCAACTGTTTGGGAATTCAAGTACGATTTATCGGATATCGCCCATTTTCAATATTATTAGTCGAGCTTTAAAAATTTTTTCGCCATTCTCTCCAAAATGATGCAGATAACTTGTTATTGGTGTTATATGGATTCTGGAAATGTTTCACAGTCCCTTCAGTTACATATTATTTGGAAATAAATAAGTTACTTAGATTTGTCCCTTTTAAGGTTTCTTTCAATGTTTGATTACACCCATCACATTTTCTACGAATTGCGTTTCACTGAACCTTCTGTTTCCACGTTTTCTTCTTTTCATTGAATTTCCATCAGTTGCTTTTCATTATTTCATTATTTTTCCCATTATTTGGTAAGTTGTTTATACTTCCATAATTTCCAGTGGGAAGGTTTGTGAATTTAAAATCCAATATTAATGGCTAACTATTCTGCATATGGTATTTAGAAATAAAACAAATATAAGTTAAGTTGGGGAGAGAACGTCCACCAGCAGTGTAGATCATGCAGCAGTTAACCAAGTAGATGTCATGTTGTTCGCGACATATTTAAGACAGATATGAAATATATGTTTTGAAGTTCAGATTGAAAGCCTCCGCGAAAACAATTTTTATTCTAGTTGCTATTTTAAAATAGTTCCTTACAAAAATATTTGAGTACCTGTACTTTCAAACATAAGCACAAAGTACATTACCATTTAGTTTTTTTTAAATAAATAGTAATGTTAAATACCAGGTACAGTTCGGTTTAGAAAAGTACAGGTTCATCATCATATAAATAAAACCTTTACCTGTAGCCGCACTCAAGTTCTAGGTATAGTTCTGTAATTCTCAATGGTCTCATGCTACTTCCCTCAGAACGAATTTGTTAGGTTAAGTCAGAAGTTAATTTGAGGGCTTCAAACCCATCTCAACCTTCAATTTGATGTCATTGAGAAACGAATGAGAAATCACCTGTAATCACATTTGTATTCGTCGATGCAAAAAAAAACCCTGTGCCACATGTGTATGGTAGCTGAGGGTATCAAACTGAACCAGAAGAAAACCAGTTACAGAAAGGAAGTTGTACCTTGTGACCGTTACAGAAAGGAAATTCAATGGATGACTATAATTCAACGGTCACCTGTTTCTGAGACGTTTTAACTGCTTGGCAACTTCCTCTAAACGAACGTTGCAACTTCCTGTAACATCAAATTTAATTCCGGTTGGTTTCTTTAGTGTTGGTGAAGGGGGAAGAAGTCGGATGATCTTCTGCCTACGGTTACCGAAGTCTGCGCTTCTTCACTTCAGCTAACAAAAACTACTTAATTTTGGTTAGTTAATAAAGAACTAACTCGGACTTGTGAGTAAATGAAATGTAACTTCCATTTTTGTTTTCTGTGAATTTACTCTGTACAGTACTCTAGCTGTATAGCAAGTTTTTTTATCAAAATTGTGAGGAAATTAACTGTATCGGATGAATTTTATCACATGATAAGAACTCAGGATTGAGAATCGCCTCGAAGAGGACTCAATCCAAATAAAATCAAAGATGATCAAATAATACTTTAAGAATTCAGGTTCAGAATATGGTCGATTTCAGGGCAGACCGACGCTACGCTGGAGAAAAATCTAAGAATCGAAATAATGAAATTTAAACGCGGCACTGCTTCGAGATACCGAAGCCAATACGACAAAACTAGTTACTAATGGCCAGGTATCCGTTGGTTACTACCTGTGTGAGGCTGTCAACTAAGAGTCAAGACCCCTAAAGAAAGAAAACAACATTAAAAAGTTAGTTTTAAATTAGTTTTAGAACGATCTGCAAGTCTTTCAGGTTTTCTTATTTGATGGGGAAGGTTTGGGGTGTGACAGCTGCCAGCCTGCCAAGCAGCTGCTTCTTCTTCACTTGTTTGGTTTTCGTCCATCAACGCATGGAAACCTGGCTTTGTTGGCACATGGGGCCCCGATTTAATGTACTCTTAAGCCCTGAAACCTGATCCAGAATTGTTTGGATCAAATGGAGGATGCTGTAGAGGGTTTCTGACTACCGTGCACAAGGGTCCAAATGGAGATATCCCTGTCTATAAAAACCTGATCATTATGTATATGTGTATTCCGTAGAAAATAAGAATTTTATTTTTTAAGTTCTCTGTCCTGTCTGTTCAATGTTTTATGAGAAGTTTCGCATGCTGATCAAATTTGCTTTTCAACAATTCTCACAACAATGTTTACTGCACTAGGTCAAACCTTACAAGGCAGGACCTTTTAAGTTAGAAAATTTATGAAAATTTGGTAAATAAATCTATTTTACTTTATTTTTAGATAGAATTACCAACGCAAAATATAAAAACTGTGGGGGCAGAAGACTCGAGGACTAGACTTTTGTTCTACTTTTTTCTATTAAGAGATGTTTGCAAGTATGTCACTGTATACACAAATTGTTGAGTAAAAATGAAAGCGTGTCTTCTGCCATACTTTGTTGATTCCATTGCGGCTATTGCTGTTTCTCTCTTCTTTCTCGATGAAATATAATTTTTATTATTCATGAAACTTTATCACCTTCTTTCTTTGGCCAGACTAACTTTGTTTTACAAAAGGAAAACCACATCCCTTTTCTTTCTGTACAGTTAGCCAAAATTTTACAACTATCCGATGTCTGCAATTACGAAGACAACATTCTGTTATTAAATTAAAATTATGTTCATATAGGAAGGCAATAAGAATAAAAAATTTTATTAACAACGGCAATTGAAATTGAAACAATATAAGAAAATAATATGATAATTATTTTCAGACTTAAACCGTCTTTCCGGTTCCGGATGTTAGTAATCCTATTTGCTTAGCGTTCAGCAGTTTCTCATAGATTTTTGTATTTGTAGACTGTTTCCGTTTCCGCTTCCTGGTGCTTTCCGAGATGTTTGCCACTCGGGAGATTCAAAATTTGAATTTTTCATAAATCTTTCACAGTGAAATTTAATTTTTCAACTTCCTTTCTCTTAGAATGCTGCTTTCCTCTGTTCATCACCTTCATTTTTAAAACAATGGGTTGTTTTATAGAATTGGTCATTTGACATTTGATTACTCTGTTCTCTACCTTTCAATCTGTCGTCGTGCCTGAATTCATCAAGGTAACCTGAAGTTTGTTTTGGCTAAGATCTTCTTCATTAATTGTCTGAAAAAAAACGTCTTACTCCATTACGTACGCCATTGCTGTTATGTGCAAAGTAAAAAAAACTCAAATCTCATCTGTTCAAGTCGACTTTATTGTGGTTGTTTCATGTCAAATTAAATTTTGTGATACGTCAACACAATTTAAAAATACTTGATGGAATTCATTTGAAAATTTTTATTAATAGTTGAATGCATCAAAGAACCCAACAGGTGTCCGATTCTTTTACCCATCCTGCTAGTGCCCATCATGTTACCTTCAATCCCCTAATCCCTTTCAGTTTTCATAATCTTCATCATCATCATCGTCTAGAGTATATTATAAGTCATTGTACCCGTCATTAGTAAACGATTAACTTGACAGTTCGGTAGAAATACCGGGAAAGGAGATTAACTACTTTCATCACATTATCAACTTAGATTTTATTTTTGCTCCCGTTCCACATTCTGAGTTTTATAATTCTATCCTTCAAAATTGCAGCTATCAGGTACCTGTAGGATGTGAATCTAGTCGTATGAGTAGAAGAAATACCTTTCGGATGATGTTTTTAATTTAATAAATTTAAAACAAACATTAAATCACACATCAGGTTACCTTATAATATGTAATTTAGCGTTTTTGACAAGTTTAGTGTTTTGGAATTTTTAAGTTCAAAAGTTGGGCAGTATATTTTACGTAGTTCTCAGTGCATCTTCTCTACCAATATTACACACTACTTTTGCACATGGCGATTTTGCCCTTTGCTTCTTTTTTGTAATTGTGACGTGTCGTTACATTAATATGAACCAGGCTCAGGGCGCATATATTGACTAAAACAAAAAATAATAAAATAATAATAAAATAAAATACATGTGGAAATAAGATATATGTAGAAATAATAAACTGTGCTGATGAAATTTAGATTTAATTCAGCGCTACAGTAATTTTAATTAGGTTCAGTGTATGACGACGTGTTGATTAAATTCGGATTACCGCTTGATTTCTTTTTTATACAGTTCGAATGCTTGGTTAAAGAACTGGGCTCATTAATTTCTTATGACTTTTTCTGTTTCTGTCATTAATATTATTATCTCACACGGGACCCCCCCTCTTCTAGCAAGATTTGCATATTCAAGTAACGTCGGGGTAACAGTGGGTGGTTCCAAAAGTAAGTTTAAGGACTTTTTACAGGTGTCACTGGATGTTAGAAGACAACAAAAATCAGAATGAAAGAGGAAAAATCATTTGATATAACAAACACAAACGGAGCAGACTAACAATGGATTTCTAGACTAATCTGTGGGTGCAATGCGGGAGTAGTTGAACAATTTAATGGTCAAAATTTTGGCAGTTTGGCAAATAAAGTAAATAAACTAGGAGATATGAAAACGTCACCATCGGTTCTGGGTGCGTACCAACCAAAGAGTGTGAGGACAGTTTTTGTGAAAATTATCATTTTGAAAATTAAATTTTATTGTCTGCAGCCTCTGGACGAGGAAATGAAAGAAGAAAGCAAATTTTTGGTAACAGTGATTAGTGGTTATAGTGAAAAAAGATATGTTTTTTGAAAAGTCAGAAGAAAATTTACGTAAATTTTTAAAGCGCTCTAAAAAACATACATTGTAATTTGAGTGATATATAGCAGTTTATGACTTTATAGTTTATATAGAGCTACACATTGGACCCCAAATGTAGGAAGCTTGAAAAGTCAGTAAGGCAACAAATTTAGAAGCTTATAAGAAGAAATAAATAGCCGTACTTCGTGGGAAGAGGCTTCCGTTTTCCCAGAGATTCTCTGTTTTTCGGTCTAACCAAGTACAATTTGTAGAAATATTGTAGAAACGTGGACACTGAAAGGATTCTTTTGCATTGGCTCCATTTGTAGCGAATGTCAAGCACATAGTAAGTAGGAATTGGTAAAAGGAAAACTGAAAAATAAAATTAAAAATAGGTAGAAAACCAGTAGGGGTCGTAGTTGAAATAGTGAATATATATTAAACTTTGAAATGAGAACCTCTGTCGAAACTGACAAACTCTAGGAAATCAAATAAAATGAAAAGTCTTTACCTAATACCTGCAAAATAAGCTTTTCTTCACGACGTGGGCTTTGACTTTGCGATTTCTATCGGGCCACTTTCCCATCGTATTGTTAGGCAATGTTTTGCACCCTGTTAAGATCGACCACAGTCACATCCGATAGGGCTAATAAAAATTTGAGATTGAACTACAAGAAATGGAATTTTGCCCTGGAGAGAGCCAATCTAGTTTTATTCATCCGTAAATCAGTGTAATGTGTACTCGGAGTGATAATTACTAATAGGAATGTATTATTAGGTGCCGTGTAGGGTCTATTGTTTGAGAAATTGTCTTATGAATTTTTATAGGGTAATAGGAAATAGATAATAGAGTAGGAAGGCGGAGAAAAGGAGGCTATTGGCATTTCGACCTAGTTGAATTTCCAAGCAGTTGCAGCGGTAAACCGACAAAGGTGGAATCAAACGTCTTCTCGTAAGAACTCGAGTGTTGTTCAAACTGATTAACATCCTTTGCACAACTGAATATTTCAAGTGATTTTTTTTATTAATGTGTGCACTGTAATCGATACAAAATTCTATCGAAGTTCAAAATATATATATTTTTTTATTAAATTAAACAGCATGACGTATATATGAGGAGTATATATGAAACTTCAGTGAAACTTAATTTTGCTGGAAATCTTAAATTTTTTTACTTTATAATAAGTTTTGACTTCTCTATATTTTTTTGCAGAACTTCTTAAAATTATAACTTTACGAAAGTCTAAAAATTTTTGCATTGAGAAGTAATTACAAATAACTTTCAAACCCAAAATTGTGACATGAGTCTAGATTAATAATTTATAAATCGTAGAAATAAGCACGTAATTTTATTTTGTAGATTGAGATTTATGTAGCAGAATATTAGAAAAATTCAATGTAAGTTGGTTTAGATAATGCGTTCAATTCGAGCAAAGCATTCAAGTAACAATTCGACTGACGTTTTCATTGAAAGTTTCATTTTCATGCCAGAATGTCGCTACATTTTGTAAAAAAAAATAAAATAAAAAAAAGAAACAGAGTCAACTATCTGCGACTGTGGAAGTTGGAAAAGCGGAAAGCTCCATTGTTCTATGAAAAAGATAAGAGAAATATGACAAACAACTTAAAGTTCTATCGCTCGCGGAAACGTTTTCAGAAATCATACGGGCTGCCTGAGAGGAAACCGCAAGTTACCGATTTTAACAACAGGTTGTGTGTAAATTTAACATTTAAAAAATATCAAGAAGTGCTCAGAAATTTCACTCAGGACACTCAGGACCGAAAAATAGCACGCGGCAAGTGAAGGTAAATGTAAAAAATGAACTTCTGCAGTTAGGTTTGAAAAAAAATGATTGGAAGTCAACTAAATAGTGAACACAGAAAATGTTACAACAGGTTGATAAGACGATAACAAATGAAAGTAATGCAAGTGCAGTTAAATGAGAGGGTAAATATAGAGGTATCTTATAGGTCATTCAGAAAATACCAAGTACCTGCAACCTGTAGGGGCGTGCATCACTCCGAACTATAGTTAAAATCAAGTTTTCGACTAGTGCAAATAAAGTAAGGTTGTTATCGGTAGCGTAACCGGGGAGTAAGGTTGTTAGTTTGATATCGTAAGTCGCACGGTTGGGTATCCTTGACAGTGTTTAACTGCGTGAGAAAGCTCTTGCCTGAAAAGTTCAAATTACATTCAGTTCCACCGGTGGTGGGTACCATTAACGGCCTTTTGCGGTATGTATGAGTACATTTCACATGAACAATTTTATCTTTTTCGTATCATTTCCCATTTAGTGTGTAAATATTTACAACGAGAAGTAGAAACTGACTGGTAGGATCAATTCTGACGC
Source organism: Polyplax serrata (assembly GCA_037055365.1). NCBI lineage: Eukaryota > Metazoa > Arthropoda > Insecta > Psocodea > Polyplacidae > Polyplax > Polyplax serrata. Next base: position 793,733 of record JAWJWE010000004.1, read on the forward strand.
ACCGGCCGACAATGACCTTAGCTCTCATACTTGGTTTGAAGGTCTTGTACGAACATCCGCCTGCCTCTATTGATAGAATTGTTAGTGAGAGTGTCAGTGTCGGTTGAGTAGCCGTCGCGAATCGGTCTGATGCAAAAACAAACTTTAACTGATTGGAAAATAACAGACATCGGCTTAGAGTATTCACAGAGCGAAACAGGTAGGAACAGATCACTTAACTCAAAATAATTAGGTTTTGTAATCAAAACTCAGACTATTGGTTGGTGAATCAAAAAAAACTGAAAATTAATGAAACTCCTTAATATTCACCAATTGAAATGTATAAAATACACAATTCATTTGTCAGTGGGTTTATTTAACTGAGTTTAAAGGAGCCTCATTACAATTGAAATTACTTGGTTACTATTAGTAATAAAGTAATTTGTTTTAATGTTGTCACAGGTGGATGGTTGCTTGCTCAAAAATACTTGTAAGAAATAAAAAAATATATAAATGTTTGACATTAACTTAGTTCGAGACTTCACGCCGATGTTTTGCTACCACAACTTTAGATGAATAAACAAAATCAACTAACCGTGACATGAAAATACAAGAAAACAAGTGTTGGATGTTATTAAACATATATTGTTTTTTTCACAGAAAATATTAGAAAATGACAGAACTGGCAACTCACGACAATCCACCCGAGTGGTTTAGCGATGGGTTCATTGAAAAGGCCATGAGAAACGGACTCAAACAGGATGATTTAGAAGTAGTTGGAATGGAAATCAAAAAGGCTGCTGCTGCAGGTGACCACTACGCCAGCAGCCTTTTCCGCTGCCATCTCAAACTTAAACAGAAAAAGTGTGACGGAAAAGAGAAGACAGGAGAGATTTCTGTCATCGTCAAGATCATTCCTGGAGGTATGATGGGTGATGAGTTAAAAAAGTTTTCCATTTTTGAGAAGGAAGCGGAAATCCTGTCCAACGTTTTGCCAAAAATCACCGAAATTATTCAAAGGGCCTACCCTGAAGAAGAACCCCTGGGACCAAATATCTACTACCATGAAGGATCCCCCAACAATGTGATTGTAATGGAAGATCTGAAAATTAAAAATTTCAACATGGCCAACAGAATAGAGGGCTTGGACGTAGACCACACGACGCTGGTCTTGAAGGGTTTGGCCAAGTACCATGCGGCATCTTTGGTTCTAAAGAAGGAACGACCGGAAACCTTGACCAACTTCGCAGAGGCTGTTTGGAATCGAAAAAACAAGGATATGGTGGAAAAATTTTTTATGTCCACCCTTACGGCGCTGTCGGAGGACTTTCCCTCGTGGGAGGACATGGAAAGAAAGGAAATTATACAGCAAAAGTTAAAAGTTTTACAGCGTGAAGCCTTTGATAAAGTTTTGAACCTTTTCGATCCGATTGAGGAGGGGATGGAAGTGCTGTTGCACGGTGATTCCTGGGTGAACAATTTCATGTTCAAGTACAATCCTTCTGGAGTACCCGTAGAAATGAAATTCGTAGATTTTCAGTTGTGCTACTTGAATTCACCGGCCATGGACTTGCAGTATTTCTTATTTTCCAGTACGAGAGAAGATCTCAGGTTCACACAGATAGATACCTTTCTTAGGATCTACCACGAAGCCTTTGAGGATGCTCTCGACAAACTTAACTTCCCCCTGGCCAGCCCGTACAAATTTGATCAATTGAAAAAGGACTTTAACGACAGGAGCCTCTGGGGCTTATTGGTGTTTTGTTCCATTTTTCCACTTTTTAAAGTTCCCCAGGGAGAAACAATGCAACCAGACGATCTTTTCCTCGCCGATTCAAACAGATTTAGGGTTATATTTCAAAGGGAAGACGTGAGAAAAGTTATGGTGAAAGGTTTGCTGTATTTTGACAGAGTGGGTGCATTATGATGCGATGGTCTCTTGGTTACCAGTTATGATTGAACCGCCAAGTATTTATAATCAGTTTTTAAGTAGTTACTATACCCCTTATTTATGTTAATTAATATGTTTGTGAATTAATAAATAGTTAATTAAATAATAAATATTTTGTTGACGCAAAACACCCGTGAAATTTTTTTATATCCGCATCTTCGACTTACTTCCATTGAAGGGGATTCATCCAACTCTATGAGGATGGTCCACAAGATGTGTAAGAAGTGGAATGTTGTGCTGACCTAGGGTGTTGACCAATTTGACATTTCATGAAGTGGACAAACTCAAACCAACAGGAAGGAAGTTCTGGCGTGGCTACCTGGCGTCGATCCATGTCAGACGCTTCGTGCATGGCCATCACCCATCAATGTTCATCGTTGTCATGATTTTTTCTTGATTCATCATATCTTTAAGTTAATTTATTAGGTTCACTTCCGCATGCGTAGTTTACTCTTTTTTTTTCAATTTCCATCCCGTCAAGCTTTATTTCCACAACTCCCTTACCGGTACTTGGTTCGTTTAACTGATTTCTATGTAGCATTGAACTTCGACTTTTACGATTATTTGAATCACCACATAACTTATTAATACTTTTATAATTGTTCTCTACCATGTTAATATTCCTCTTATTGTTTACCACACTTTACTGTTAAGCCCTTCTGTAAGCCTTTCCTTGCCTTCCCTTATCTCTTTATTTGACCCACTTCGTTTCTTCCATTCGATGAGGTGACGTTTTCGTAATAATGTTTCATCAATATTATTTTAATGTTTACAGTCGTCGGCAGCTCTAGTGTCCAACCGAAGTTCAGGAGTGCGATTGCAATAGTTAGATTTCAATAGCACCATTCTGTTGAGCGAAGAGTCAGAGTTTCGATTAGAGGAAAGACCATGAAAGAAATTAAATAGAAAACAGCTGCTCTTGAGTTTCCAAGCTTTCACATCTTCGGTGACCGACTTTCCGTCCAAATGGACCAATTGACCTTAAAAAGAATTACACTAACCTTCGCATCAATTTAAGATGTCTCTCTTCTTTCTGGTGATACATCATTGTCTTCATCAACAAATCTGTTTTTTAATTAGATAAATGGGTCATCATATATTTATGAAGCGTGCCTATAACTATTTATTTGAAGATATCACCTCACATTTAACAATATTTGAGAAAACTTTGCCATTTATGTTCTAATTGTAACAAGGGGATCACTTCATAAATGAATTATACCTAATGGGGGTTAATTTTTTATTATACTTCAAATACCTAACTCTAGTCCGGCACAGGTCTCTGGTCGATGAATGACATGAGAACGAACCCCAGATTTTTACAAGTGTTAACTTTCATTTGTACTCTTGGTATACCTGAACGGGAGGATCACAATTTGTGTTTGCTGGTAATTCAGTAGTCCTGCGTTACGCAACACTGAACTTCTGCCTCTATTACATCACTGTAATTATTTTGTTGCGTGCAAATACAAACGATGACAATGTATTTTGAAAGTTCAAGGTTGTGCGGAAATTTTTCTGAAAACTTCAGAAATTAATGTTTTGTTCCCGTCAAATCTCAACAACCATGTGGTTTGTGTGCAGATAATAAGACAAAGTGACAAAGTAATGGATGCACATTAGAAACAAAATTATATACAACTGTAGCATTACAAGTGTGTATCTTGCCGAAGTGGAAATCCGAAGCACGTTTTAAATCTCACAACTTGTATGATTAATTGTTTTTCAAGATATTCATGCAAGACTAACAAGGTGGGTGATGTATTCATTAAAACTAACCTTACGTATATCACATACTCTACGTTAATCAATTACAAATTTTTAATGAAATTTTTACTGAGAGGATTTAAGCGGTAGTCTTTTATTTTTTTTTTATTTCGAATAATAAGAAATTAAAATTTGAACAATTACTTTTATAACAAACCGCATGTGTAGTCCCATGAAACAATGATGAAGTTATAATTCGATACTGACTATCTGCGACTAGTTACTATTCTCATTATTACACACCAACGATTTCTGCATCCAACAATATTTAAAGTGTTATACATCCTCTCTATTTATTGCATCCACTTTGTATTCTATCTGCGTAAATAATACAATACATTTGTACTTAAAACTATTGTTATCATTGTTAAATGACAGCCCTTTCCATTTTCTATTTTCGAACTAAATACCCTTTTGTGTGACAAATTCGGATTCAATACATTTCTACCAAAATACGAATATCGAAAAATCTGATAAAGTAACATGAGCCCGGTAAAATTGATAGAGAAATGTTCTCTAATTCTACAATGAGGGTAAGAGAAGTTTAAGAAAAGCAGGAAATAGGAAGAAACAGTAGAAGTGTATGGTTAAATGATTTTAACTTTCAAGTTTCAAGTGATGTCACTCGACCTTGCGTTTGCAATTTGTTTGCATTATTGAATTATGTGCGTTTCTGCTGCTTTTTCATTTCTAACTGTTCAAGCTTGAGCATTGAATTTCAAATAAATGCAACAATCCTGGAGTAAATAATATTCTTTCAGTGACAAAATACGTACAATCGTTCTCATCTAAAAACGGACTAGCACTAATGAAATTACAATTTTTTTTGAAATTTATTTATTTAAAATAATTATTACAATGCATTTCATTCAGATTCTAACTGGTCATAGACCTTGTGTCAGAACTATAATTACAATTTACGTGATTCTTTCTCTTCCTTATCCTTCATATCTAATTATTTGTTGTAGCTGAATAAAAAAATCAACGGTGGAAAACACTCGCGTTTCCGTGTTTTGCATTTTGTAAAAATAAAAATAACCTCAAGGATCAAACTCATATTTTAGATATTTTTCTAAGTTTACGTTGCAAAAGTGACTTTGCAATTTTGTAGCATCCATGAGAGTAGCAGAATTCACGTCACGTTTGTTATTCGTCTCTAAAAAAGAAAGCAGTCCGTAAAAGGGTGTAAATACGTGGGAAAAGTGCGCCTAGGGAGGCAGAGGCAGAAAACCCGATGAAATGAAAACTGTATATAGGATAATATGTATACAACGAGTGCATCGCGACAGAATTGGAAAACAGGCAAAGTAAAAAAATAAAACGGCAAAAGGTAGGCTTTGGTGCTGAGGTGAAGGCGTAAATGTGAAGTTTCTATTGGATGTATCAAAAATATTCTAAAACACGTTGTAAATCGAATTATGATGTCAGAGAATGTTTCGTTTAGTTTATTCTGTCGGTAACCGCCCCTAATGCGCACCATATTGGTTGTTGATGTAAAAATACATTAAAAAGCCTTTTCATTCTGTACTTCAACACTTAGTATTCAATAATAAAATAGTACTGCGCTGCAGAAAATGGACGAGTACAATCTGACGAGGGTAAGACATAAGAGAGAAAGCTGAACCTTAGGTTTTGCAAGGTCAAGAAGTTCGGAAGGTTCAGTCAAATTATACAAATTAAAACAAAAGAAATTGTCAGTCGAAAAAAGATTCTAGTGAAATTTAAGTTTATAAATTTATTTACGCTTTTTTATTTATTTATTTATTTACATTATTTACATTACATGTTATTTATTTACAAAAATTTTATTAGGCTATTATAAGTTATAACTTGCTTTTTACTGTGTTAATTCATTTGTACTGCTCAATTACCAATTGTCTGGAATGAATGAGAGAAGAGATTAACAACTATTTAGTAGTTCAGTTGCTGGTGAACTCAAGTTAATTTCTTAGAGGAAGGTTTTAACTTAAAGTAACATGAAACACTAACTTACTACTAGGCAGCGCAACTCAACAGAAATTGATTAATGTAATTTGATATTTAAAATTTTGAACAAAACTCCCAAGGCACAGTGGATGGCCATTTCAGTGAACTACAATACATAACTTGATTACATAGTGGAGCACTTTCTCGTGTGTTGGATGAGGAAAATGCTTGCCGCGGAAACATTTTTTACTTAAAGATTACATCTTGTAATTATGGTGTATTGAGTGCACCTGGCTCTTGAGCCTCCGGACAAATTTCTTTTGAATGACTTGTAAATAATCACCTCAGACCGAGTCTTATACCAGAAAAAAATGGGTGGACACGAGAGGGAATTAGTCTAATTACTTTCATCGGGAAAAGACTAAGCTCACCCCGGATGAGATACAAGTTGTAATGGTAAGTAACATGTAAATGGTAAATAAAATTCAGGCGCAGAATTGCGTCATATTTCTCATTAAAGCAGCTCAAATTGAACTTGAGGAGAAAAATAAAAAAAAAGAACTACACTGTGAACAGAAATTACAACGACGCAAATTAAATTGCTCGTGCTCAGGAGGTACATTTAATTGAGTAGTCTTTTTAACATTGATTTACTCGAACTGCGTACTGTTCAATTAAAAATGTAACTTATCATTTTTTACCTAAACAATTGAAACTAGCAAGACACGTTTACGGCGGTGAAGAATTACGCATTAGTTAATAATAATAATAATAATAATGATAAATAATTTCATTGTATTAATTGTTTCTTAAGTGTAATTTTAGTGTCAAGTGGAAATTTTAATATTTCCATTGTGAAAGTCACATGGCAGTTTGTCATCCATTTTGGAAAGATGGCAGGCCATTAGAGAGAATCATTGTCATTAGACTCTCTGCATCTTAAATTGATTTAATTGCATGTGCCCCACATTTTCACATTCCAAATTTGATTCAAGGCCGGAAATGACATGTTACAAACACGGGGAGATGTTCCTGACTGTGTCCGACTGCCCACGAGTTCCGTCACAAGAAAGGGACTTTATAGTAAACTCTTATGCAGTAATGGCGTCAATTGACCGAATGAATGAATGAATTTAAAATATATAATTTATTCTCTTAAATTATGTATTTAATGCTGGAAAACTAAGTATTTGAATGTAAAATAGTTACAATTAGTTAATAATGTCATCGTTACGGATATAAATCTGACTATAATTAGAGTACATAAAATTCTATGGAGTTTATGAGACTCGTCCTTTTTATTCTCTGTGTTATGTGGGGTTTGGGGTACTTTACCCTTTCAGCAACTGAACATTTGGCGTCTACAATCCTAAACACTGGATTTGTCACATTCAACTAAATATTACAACACTGAAATAAAAATGTCAACCTGTTGAACTGGAAAGTTTCCTCATGACGATCTTGTGGACATGCAGACAATTTCCATTTAGAAAAACTCCGAAATAAGTTTCTTTTTAAAAGTTCTAAACCCCAAGTTTCAATTTTGGACTTTTCACTAAACCCTTATTTGTCTTCCGACCTGTTTTTCTTCTTCTCTTTACTCTTTTTTGGTCGAGATAATGGCAAATGTTTAAAATAACCGAAGGGTGAGCCAACTCTCGTCTACTTCGTTTTCTTCCAGGTAGATAAATACGATCTAAGAGAGAAACCGGAGCTTAACCCAATATTTACTGTCGATTAACAGTTATTGAAAGGGACTTTCATCCGTTGTTTTAACTTGACTTTTCAGTTTTATTTCTTTCCTTTTTGGATTTCTTTAAAGTGCTATTGAAAGCGTTGCAATCATGAGGATGGTCAAGGTGGCATAATTGACAATCTAACTCACTCTAAGTATTGAAGAAGACACTCCACTGCGCTTTACTTTAAAAAATGTACTATCGTGTATGTAACTTAGAATGTACTCTTAATGCTAAAGACAATAACCGAATGAAAATTCATTATTATTTACAGAATGTAAGGATTTTGCATTTTATATGCATATATTCTTACATCTTTTATTAACCGGCAAATTTCACAGCTGGAAAGCTGTGTATTACATCTCCTAATGAATTCATATATTCACATTAATGAAAAATACTTAAAAACTAATGAATACAATTGAACATAAATTCAACGTAGTATGACCTGCTACTCTACAACTAAAAATTTGTGAAGAGGATGGATCTGACCTGAGGTTTATTAGTATTATAATCACCCAGGATGTATACATGTATCTTGATATCCACAGATCCTGGGATATATTTATATCCTGGATGAAAGTCTTAGGTAAGGAGAATTTAGAAGGAATATGAATGAATTTACTGTCCAAACCTGCTAACCTGTTATCAGGTTTTGTTCTATGTACCTGCAGTCGCCTTCAGTAAAAGAAATTGCCCTTGCCGAATTCTACGCACTACATTTAACTCATGGTTCTGCGAACTTCCACGATTTAATTAACATTCCATAAATGAGACAAGATCAACTCCAAGATATTCATATTGAAGCTTTTTGTGACGTTCGTATAGGGTTTACCCTCGCCAAGCAATAGGAAGGGAAAGGTGGCAATTTAGTCCTATATAACTTCATATATCTCTTCCAAGATTATAATATATAGTTTACGGAGAAGGTGGCCCGGACGGAGTTGTGGAAAATACAAGAAATATAAAAAGGAAAAGTTTCGGGAAGGGCACTAGGGAAAGAACTTTAAAGATGAAGGGAACACGTTAAAAGTCCTATAATTTTCACAAGTTTTTAAATATATACATGTATGCCTGCTTACCTAAAAATACGAATACATAAACTGTATTAAAAGATACATTACAAGTGTGTGCAGCACCGGGAAAGACGCCTTTTTTACTGCCTCGCTTGCGACACGTGTTTTATATTATTAAACCTCTGTTTAAGTTATGAAAACTCATTTCCTTTACTTACTTTATACCTTTTTTCAAATCCTCCATTCTGCGTCCTCCCCGTAGTTTTCATTAATCTTCTCCTTGTCATTTTTTGAATGAACAAAGTAGAAAAAGTAAGTGTCTTCATCATCTCAGGAGTAATTCAAACCGGGGTCTAAGTGGCTTTACTTTGACAGTTTCGAGTTATTCTATTCCTTTCCCTTCTCTTGTTAAATTGTATTTGGCCATTTAATTTTATTTTATTCTAAGTGTTTCTAAATTATTTTCGTGTAAATTTTTTTTTAATTAAAATGGACAACAATTACCGGAGACTGCTGATCTTATGTTTTCGACAAATATTCCAATATGTTTGCTTTACTCTCCTTAACATGTCACACCGCAAATTATTAATCTTGGTGTGCTTTTTTATTCATTATAAGTATATATATGTAAGGATTTGAATAATAGATAAGTATTTCGTAAAATAATAAAAGGTAGGATGAAATTAAAGGTGTTTGGCAGTTAAAATTAAGATGGCAGAGGTTTTCAATTAATGTCAAAAGTAAGAAGAAAGAAACAAAATGACTTCAAAATCAATTAAAGCAATGAATTTTATTTCTAGAATCTGCTTAAAGTAGGCAAAAAAAAACAATTGTAGCAGTGGTGAAATTAGAACAGCAGACAATTGTAAATCTGAAATAGAAATCTTTCTTTACGCGTGCGTTTTTTTTTCTGTTTTTTCAGATCTCGTTCAACTTCTTAGAACGCCCAACTCCCGTATTTACATATTGCAATGCTTCTATTTAACATTTAATTATTCGTTGAATAGTTGAATTTTCTCTCCAACAAGAAACACTTTTGACGGTGCAGCATTTAATTGACCGCGTTAATTAGACATGAACATGGCGATTTAAACGTTCCGATGAAAGACGTGAGTGACACGAGAGAACATGCGCACATCGCAGTGCGTGTTGGTGCAAGTTCACTTCATTAAAAACTGAAAAAAGACAAGAGGAGAAACCAGCAGAGATATGTTGACACTGGTCCTACGATAGGAACGATGACAGTTTCAGCTGAGAGGGAACCGAAACAAGTAGAATGGCGAGTATCTTTGGTACCTGACCATTTGGACGAGTAGCCTTGAGATCCCGCCAAGACAACCGCATGCTTTCGTTCTGCTTCCATATGAAATTACGTTTGGGTTGGTTTGTGGGTGCGGCAACGAGAATATCATAAAAAAAATGCAAATGAAGAAAGGTACTCGGGTACTCAGGTACGAAAAAAACCAGACGCCAATTTGCATATATTAATTTAATAAGTCAACTTCGTCAAATGCATAAAATCGAAGTAAAAAAATGCAATTTGAATTGTCCTAGCCGAGAAGATGCCTTCGCACACCATGTTTATGTAAATCATCCATTCCGTTTGATTTTCCGTTCATTTTGGACCTTCCCCTACTGAAACTTGTCTTGTTAACAAGAAACACGCAAAATAATGAATTTGAAAACATTTTTGAATTTATAACGGACGTTTTTCATCGTTTGTTTGCCTTTGACGGTCACGTCACGAAACGGCAACAATTCATTTGGGTTCCCCTTGGTGGCAACAAGCAGGAAACAAACAGAAAATGAAGTTCTTTTAAGGGTCGGGTGTTGTATACAATTGATTCCACAAAAGAACCCGGTTACCGTCTAATTGTGTCACAGATTTATGAAAGCTCATTGCTCTTAAGGTAAATACAAATAACAGGATGAGGACGCCAAATGAAGAAAATAATTATCTCAATTTACGAATAAGATAAGAAAAAGGAAACACAGGTAGTATCTCCGTTCTCATTTACCTATTCCAAGAAAAAAGACTGCAGGTTGTGGCAGGCAGTGTTTGTTCAATTGTTAAAAAGCGTTCTGAGCATGACAACAGCCCGATACAAACGCCACCAGATATTCTAGGGTTCTACATCCAGATTCCATAAAAATTGTTGTACTATTTAAGTGGTGGTCACGTAGAGGTTAAAGGAGGTAGACCAGATGACCCCCATGTGGTCCCCGGGTTCGAGTTGGACCAACCTAGGCGCTGGGTGTCGTAAGAGGCGACCAAAAGGCAGGAGGGCCCGTGTGGTTGTCGGGCTGTAGAATTCAACCCCCCTCCGGCAGTAGATGTCGTAAAAGGAGACTGATGTGTCAACGGAGGCAGGGGTGCAAAGATGTTGGGGTTCTTCTTTGCACTCCACGGACCGATCAGGGGGCAGGAGCCGGAGATCGGTTGCTGTCCTCACAGGGGCGGTTTCCCTTCGGGGAAAACGGTGGAATTGCCACTCCATCCATGCCGGAGTCCACGAGAAGCCACCTCAGTCCCTTCGAGTGTCTTCGGCCATGGCACGGCAACTTCCTGGAGAGGACGCAGACTATTCCTCATGGTTTTTTAGTGGATTCAAGTCCCACAGTACCGAGTGGGCATTTTTCCTGGGTACCAAAAAATCAACGGATGACTGAGAGGTTAGAAGAAGAGACATGAAAAAAGTAAAAAAAGTTCGGCAACACCTGAAAAAGCGGCGGTGCTGAAGAGTTGCAACGGCCCAAAAATCAATTTAGGAGTTTAGCACAGTAAGATTTATCTTAATAATTTTAAATTTTACAAATTTAAATATTTTAACAAGTTTTAAATGTTTAAAGCACTTGTTTATAAAAAGTCATTAGATGTGGGATTTAACGAGATCGTACATAACAACTGAACATAAGAAATCAAAGCAGTTTCTCCCAGGGATTCGGACAGTTTAATTTAGGGCGATTAGACCAGGTTAAACGTCAGCAAATTACCCGGTTAATTTATAAAAAGCGTCTAACACGTCTAATTGCCTCTCCCAGGTGAACGAAAGGTTTTTTCGGCTATTTCATTTGACTTCACACTCTGAGCTCCACTAATTTCACCATTGAAATTTCTATTACCTTCTGTTGCCATTTACGACCTTTCCCCCACGCTTCCAATGACTCCATCAAATTAAACAATTCCATTGAAATCTATTAAATTTTCCAGAGCAATTTTCTTTTCCTTTAAGAAAGCGAGAGAGAAATAAAAAGAAGTTGCTTTATAAGTCATTTAATAATTTCGGGCCAAAGGGTTGAATGAAAGCGGAAATAACATTGACGGGGAAACGAACTTTCTTCTCTTATAACTTGAGAATTTGTAAACTTTCGACTAACACGCGAAACGCCTATACAATCAAATTTTTCTATTATGGATTTCCAATTTTCACAAGATTTTGAACTTTAATTGTGCGTGATTGTTTATTATTATCGCATGTAATGATCGGTCCTAGACGGATGGTTTTGGACACAAACCTTCGGGGGCATTCTCATGCTTCAAGTCTGAGGTGACCGAGGCGGTACTTGCAGAGCTTTCGGGTGAACGCCCTCACCTGGATTTGTGCCATTTGGGTCAGGTAAATCAATTAAACTCAGACAAAACCGAAAAATCTAATTTGTCAGAGAACGAAACAATGGTGGACGTGGAACCTGTGACTGTTCCTCGTTACATTCCCCTCAAAAAGAAAGGAACAAAATCCTTTGCAGGATGTTTTACTAGAAATTCTCGACTTAGACTTTCTTTAGACTTCTTCAGACCAAATTGCAGCAGCACGTGTGAACTGTTTATTTCCTTTTGTTTCTTTTTACTTTGACTAATTGTTTAGTACACTGCCTCAAGGGAAGTTTTCTTAAAACACTCCGATTTTTGTGTTGTCTTGGTCAGTCTGTTGCTCCCATCTGCGACCCTTTTTATAGTGTTTTTGAATCTAATCGTCATGAAGGTTCTGATACAAGAATCGGTATTAAACATATTGTAATAATTATTTTAAAATAAATAAAATAAAAAAAATCATCAGGAAGGTATCATCATATTTTAATCCAGTAGTTGAAATGTAAAGAAGCGTTTCTTTCCACTTCTTCATTAGGCATTTTTGTTATTTTGGTATCCGAGTGTGGTTATTTATTAAAAATCACGTGATACAACTGAAAAAACTAAATAAATATATAATGCGTTATTAATAAAACACGACTTTATTAAATGAGAGATAAGTACTTATGCGGGTTTGTCCATTTTATTTAGGCGATGTAAAAATACTAAGTAGTTGTAGTTAATTTCAAGTTGTCCATCAACTTTGGACATTGTAGTAAACAAGACAACAAACATGTTCGATCGTCAATCTTGGATTCGTCAAATTTTTATCTTCCCGTAGGGGTCCAAAGGTGAGAAATGATTAATCCTTTTGTTACAAACTAAAGTCAAAGATTGCATTCCATCATGGTTCTCGTCCTCTTTGTTGTTGTTGTTGTTATTATTCTATTCTATTGGATAAATAACTTAATTAATAGATAAATAAATTTAAAGAATGAGAATGCGATGCATCATCTCAAATGCATTCGTCTTCCGTCAAGCCGTTTTACTTCTCAATGTCAGAACCAGGTGATTGAATATTCTTTAATAAACCTCATCTTACTCTTTTAATAACAATAAGAAAGACTTTATCAGGTGTGATATCAGCACACACACACAAACACACACATAGGCCGACACCTGTTTCTGTAACTCACTCGAACTTAAATTCAACATGTCAACCAGCTCTTCTTTTCTTTTACGTTTGCTTTTCACTACCTGGAATTTCCTTTTTTTTACTGCGTTTTTTTAATTTTTTCACAAATCCTATTGGTTTTTCAATTCCTTGCTGTTAAATATTTTAAATACATTCAATACATATGACATTCGAAGTAAAAAATAGCAACATAAAATATTATTCTCGTTATTATTGTAACACAAACTAGAAAACTGCAATTCGAGATTATTAAATGAAGAAAGAAAACGGTGGTACTCTCACTATTTGGAAATTCTGTTTTGTTAGAGCAAAGATCAGAAGAAGAAGAAACAGGACGGTAGCAGCACAGGAGGAGGACAATTAAATTTGTCACTTAAAACTTAATTAAAATAATAAATTTCGGACGAATTATCTGTGTTTGATTCACAGCAGGGGAAGAATTCAAATGGCAGGGTAAATTTAAAAGATGGCGGGTGTTTCGATAGCAGAGGAGAAAGCCTGCCTAAAATCTGTTGTTTTTAACTCTGCCCTTGTCATTAAACATGAATATTTATACAATATAATTGCTTTTGTTAGTTTTCGGGACTTGTTGCTTCTAAACAGTATTTATTTTATCACTTTAAAAAAATACTTGTAACTTTTGTACGACGCATTTGCACTGATGCTGGGGATGCTTGTCACCATTAAATGTTACATCAAACGCCAACTTATTAGGAAGTTAACTTCCAAGTGATTTCAGAACCCATCTCTAAAAGGCTCAAGAACTATATGAATTTAGAAACTATGGAAACAGTGGAAAAGGACAAAGAGAAGTTTAGAGCTTAATTGCTGTAAGATGGGAACCCAACGTTTACGTTTGGATCCATTTACGCTTATTTGAGTATTAGTTTTTACGACATAAGCTGGGAGCTTAGAGAGCGTTTTCCAAAAAATATAGTTCGTATTGGTGCTATAAAAGATAATAACCGCACGTAAATAATCTGCTGTCAATTTTACACATCTGCTGGAATAGGGACTTGTATAATTTTTTTTTCTGTGCACTTCATTCGTCCTGGACGGTAACGAACTGCGAAAATAGTCAAACAAATACAAGGAGATACTCAGTGGAGTACTCAAACAAGTGGAGCAATGTCCCTAGGTACTTCTCAACCAGGTGAAAGTTAAATGTTAAATTCTTTGTCGCACAAAGTCAAAGTTCAAGTTTACAAATAAGAAATCGTTCAATGACGTTTAAAATTTTCTTTCCAAACTTTTCAAGTTCGAACGTCTCCACTTCTCCTTCCGACATGATCAAATTCTGTTTCTTCTTCTTTTTGCTACTGCTTTGTGGCTACTTCTTCTTTTTGTTTTTCTATTTTTTATCTATTTGATACTCATCAATCAGAAAAAATAAATTCCTCCAGACCTTGAATTTCTCTTTGCGTGATTTTCAAAATGTTCCATTTCTTGGTTGTTGCCTTTTTCTTCTGCCTTCTTTTCTTCCTGTTAAAATTTCATGTACTGGGATGGTGGCCGGGGGTAGTTTTAAGAAGCAAAGATGGTGATTTAACCAGAAATTATAACGAAGAAAGATTTGATGTTTCTGATATTGATGGAGGTAATTTAAGTTGTGTTAGGTTGGCGTTTTCCGAATTTACCCCGAGGAGTGTAATTGGCGTTTGAAAATATTCCACCGACTATTACTGGAATTTTTACTTTTTTTCTGAATATTCCACTTAATCGTTTTGTAGAATTTTCAGAAAATCGTGTAAGTTAGGGGCGGAAGAAAGAGAAAAGATTGGTGTAAAACACGCCACACCTTTGGACGTTTTTTAAAACTTCAATTAATGTGAGGTGCAACCAGGTAATTGTCGATTTAAGTTACCTCTTACTTTGTTCGGAGGTTAAACTAGTTGTATAATTCTGTGTTATGCATGTGTGAATTTAAAGTAACAGTCAAATTTCTCCAATTTAACTTAAGGCTTCTTAAACCTTCTTCACATTACCCAAACCGTTTGGGTTCATTATTGGTACCGAAATGGAGGAACTCTTATATATATATTTATGAGAGTGATTCTACTTTTGTCATTCTTTTTTACTAAACAGAACATTTTTCAGATTTGTGCAACATCAACATGAATCCATAAATTTTCGTAAATTGTTTTTCTTCTCATTTCGTGTGATTGAAAACTTCAATTTTAAAAATAATTGTAGGCAGCAACAAAGTTATTTTAAATGTAGTTCTATCTTTTTGCAATTCTTTCGCTTTGAATGCTATGTAGAATATAGAAAATTTTTTACATTTTGTGTGATGATTTACGTGAAATGGAGTATTTCTTTGACAAGTTTGAGGTTAACAAAAATGGAATTTGTGCTTTTCTGAATTAAACTTTTCCAAAAATGGATGAACATTTATGCCTACGTCTAACTTGCAGTGTTGTTTTCCTTGTAGAATAATATATTGTATAATATAATATAAATTATTGTTTATTATCTTTCTCAATTTCTCATTGCCTTAATTTCAAAGATACTGATATTCTCTACATTCTTCTTGTTAAATATTTTAAATAACGAATCACTCACATTATCAAAGTAATCCGTTTCTTCAAACCCTCATTTATATTAGCAAATATTTATATTTTATATTGTACATATATGTTTGAGTCTAAATTAATTTCACCGATAATCAGTTACCTTTATAGTAGGTTACTCTAATTCTGCGTCTATCTCATCTGCAATCACCTGCAATCCTGCTATTTTCTATTTTCAAAGCACAACAAAAGTTTTCCTGCAATTTTAACGAATTTTTTGTAGAAAAAGATAGCTGTCCAACAGCACGTTGTAATTTTCACTGATTTTACACTTACAACAGTACGGTTATTGTCTCTGAAAGAACAAAAGCCCTTTGAATATTTTTGGAAATGTTTTCGTTGGGATCACGACAGCTCATTAAATTGTCCCTAACACGAACGTTTACATTTCACAAGTCATCCCATACAATTCTTTCAAAAAAAGTAATGCATATACATCTCTAGTTTTCTAATAATTTCTTTGATTTTTTTCCTCAGTCATTCCACTTGAAATCAAAACTGCCAATTTCAATTTTTTAGGTGACGGCGATAATCAAAAACCTTAAGCAGAACTGAAAGCCATAATTTTTTTATTAAAGGCATCGAATTTTCTTTTAGGCTAACCTTTCCGCCCGGGAGCCAACCTTTCTGCCCCCGGACAAGCACACACACACACAAACACATTTGTGGCCTTTCGTTTCTTCTCTAAACCTTTCGCGTACGTCAGCCATCAACGAGGGAAAAATAATTTTTCACGCGAGACTTCCGCCATGAGAAAACCATAAATTATACATTGATTTGCATGTTGCTGGCTCAAATTCATTTCCTCTTGCAGTCAAACTTTTACTTGGAAGCAAAAGAAATTTTCTTTGGTTTATCGTAGGCAGTCACACGATGGTGACACCGTGTAAGTTGGTTGATGCAGGCAATAGAGAGTAAATTTCGCAAGTGGAAGTCACTTTTTAAAAAATGACCTAATGACAGAGTACAAGAAGAAAATAAATCTCAACGTGCAAATCAAGATGCGCTGATTTTTTTTAAAATTCATTAAGAAATTATGTTGATGGGTAATGAAAACAATTAGGGTAGCATAGAAGAAAATTTTGATCTTACAATAGCACAAGTTATTCTTATTTAAATGTAACTTTCCTTTACAGAAAATGAATATAAATGCGGAATACAGAACGGAATAAAATGCCTGACAAAAGGCACTTTTAAACAGCGTCTATTTGTTTTGATTATATAGAGACGGTGATTCGATCAAATGAGACAAACCAAAGAAAGCAGACGAAGGAACCTTTCGTTTCTTCATCCGAGTGCGGTCCATCGCAGACTCCTAAGATCAGACTCAGAGCAACCTGCCACGTCAGAGATTGACCAAACAGCGGGTACAATAGTTAACGACACCAAGTGGAAAAAAATAGGGGTGAAATTTTGTTGGCACAGGTTGGGTGCACCGCATTGAAAATTCCATTGCAGGTGGAATGCAAGGGTGATTAATGAAACACGGCAGCCTCGGAGGTGGTGACATCATTGTTGATTGTTAAAGCTTCATCCTTTCTGTCCGCCCGAAAGGGGAGGCAGCACTATTTGGAAGAATAATAATTTCATCTCCGCATCGCGCACAAATGCCTTCTGGAATTTGCAGTGTGAGATTTAGACAAATGAGACAGGCAACAGGAAATTTGAGTTAACACGCCTGCGAAGAGGAAGTTAGGGACTCCCTTACGAGGTTGTGTTACCTGACGGTGACTGTTTTGTATGGCAACATGACACCAACACTAACATCCAGTGTAAAAGCAAAATAATTTTTGTACAACAAACGTTGAAATATTCAAGGATTTGCTCTGAAGGAACTTCCATCGTCCGTTACATAAATCATTGATATATTCTAGTGTTACGTATTGGTTTCATAACTTCTGATACTTTTTAAGTCATCTTCTTTATATTAAATCTTTGTGTTGTACTAGAGGTTTATTCTGTCTCTGTCTTGAGTGAGAAATCAGATCAGTTGAACTTCCAGATTTTGTGTTACTTGTCAACTTCTTCAATTAAGGGTGTTTTAGTTGTGCTATAACATATCAACGTTATATTTGCCATGTCTCAATTGCACACTCTCTAATTCATTTTGTTTTTTTCAGGACAGTAAATTATACTTGTTCAGAATGGGTGCGTGTGTGTGCAAAGGATAGAAAATCAAAAGAAGAGGTTAAGATAAATGAAAAGAATAGAAGAGAACAAGACGAACTCTGAATATCAAGAAAGAACTGTGAATAATAAATATTAAAAAAGCAGTCAGGGCCATCATCACCTGAAGTGGTTTGTCGTGTCTTCAGACGACGCCATTACTTTTGTAATCTGCAGGACACATTTCCAATGAGTTTGACGAAAAATCGAACAATTTAACGGGAATATTTCCGACACATAAAAAATTCTCCATCAATATGCAAGTGGCAATTGCCTGGGGGGTTTCCTTCATATAGAGGGATGCTTCTATGAAAATCTTATTTGAAAACCCCATTGGAAACGCCCTTGTTGGTCGATTTGTTACAGAGAAAAACATTCCCACACACTGTGGTGGCCACAGTGAAGATGCAAATCGCTGCCACCGAGATTCAGTCAATTAATGTAATAGCAAATGCTAGATTAAAGGGCTAATATTTTTCATGCATAAAACATGAAAGCAAAACCTGCAATTAAAAATTGGTTATCGTTCGCGCAGGGGTTGATGTTGAGGGATGAAATGCCACAGCAACGGCTCAAATAGGAAAGAAGTTTAGCGTTGCTTTCGAAGCAAACTTTTACGACTGTTATGGACTTTATTTTGACATAAAAATAGTATAAACAAAGCTATTACTTCCTCGTTTTATCGACGTTTCTATATTCATTCGCTCGTGCTTCTGCTTTTAAACGCACCTTTTTTTTAATGGAAAATTTTATTTTTTTTTAATTTCAAGTTGCAAAATGTAAAATTTAAAAATTTTTAATTATTGCACGGTACAAGTTTTCTGAGATGAACAATGAGAATAAAAGAAATGATGTGGAAAACCAAATGCTTCAATGACGAGAATCAAACGTTGAGAGTGACGTGCAGTTGAGAGTGACAGTTTCCACGAAAGGGAAAGTTATGTTTAACTTACAATATTGAATAGAAAAAAAAAACAATAGTTTATTTAGGAAACGTGTAAAACGTCCATATGTGCTACGAAGGAGCCAATCATATCAACAGAGTTTTACGTTTATCCGAAACACCAAAATGTACAGAAAAATACCAAACCAACATTACAAGATTTAATTAGAGACGACATTGCATTTGTGCGCAGAGGAAGAACTTTGAAAAATGTGTGGAATTGGAGTGAGGCTAAAGATTATTACATATCTACAATATCTACAAAGTATCTAACGAGTTAGAATTATCGTCATTCCTCAAAAAATAACATCAAGTTGCATGCCACCGAAGTACCTCCAGTCTTACGGTGCTGCCATCAATTCCTTCAATTGCAGGACATTATTAATTACTCTTCTATCAGGTATTGGTCATGTACATTGGTATTGGTCAATTATCGAGCTTCTTTTATGAAAATTTTTAAAAGTTTCGCATGACGACTCTAGTGCAAGTGCATAGTCACTAAATAATGAATTACAATGCGGTCCGATAAAGTGAATGATTGATCGTAATAAAATAAAGAAAAATTTTAGTATTGGAGTAGTGCAACGTAGTGATACTAATGAAATAAAAGCAAGTGCGAATACCAACAGAAGAATTCACTCCACAGGAAATTAGCACGGACAAAAATAAGAGGAATAATGAAGATACCTCTATTTGAGATTAAAATGAAGGAAATTTTAATGGCGACCGGCTGGAAATAATTCCGTTCATGCCACTGATAATTAGTTCATCCAGGCCTCTGGCTATTTGAATTTTCAACCAATGACAGAATCGAGACGTACAGGTACCACATAAAAAATTATTATTAAAAAAGTAGTGGGCCCTTAGGGTTTAATTCCTGTTAGAACGAGGGGTCTGTAAAATATTAAGATTCCTTAAAAGAATACCTGTGAAACGCTTCCAGCAAACAAGTTTTTTTCAGGTGGATAACGCCGGTTGCGGATTGCGGTCGACAGATAGCACCACCAACTCAGGTACCCCTCAAGTATCTCTTGGTACTTGACGTGAATGACATCAATTTTATACATTGTGGTCATATAAAAAAAACTATACAGTTGTAAGACTTCTTTCGCTATTTAAATTTATTATTACTGCACTAATAAATTAAAAGTATGAATATTTAAGGTACTTGTTGATGATTTACAGGTTCACTGCTTTAGATTCTCTCTTTAGATTCTTGGCTATCGACATTAATGAAAAACCGAGTTACAAAACTGTAGTACTCCTCTTGTGAAGTCCACCATCAACTGAATTTCTTTGGCATACTTCTTATTATGCGTGCAAGTAATTAGGATACGTACTTGTTGTACTTGTGCTGGGTTTAGTAGACACCAGTACACCAAAAAATAGAGGAGTAAAATAAAAATGATTTTCACCTTTAGGATGATTAGATTTTGGTCGAGGCGGACACGCAAACACCCGAGACTTTTCACCACGTTTGTAATTAACTATTGGGGAGAGAAGGAAGTGCCACCGAGGCAGTTGTGTTTCATAGTTTCTACTTATTCTTCATGCTTTCTGTTAGGCCAAACGCCAAAAATAACAAAAGAGTTAAGCTTGTCTCTCAGAGTGAGAAACACTAATTATAAAAATTTTTGTTAACTCTGACACCCAAACTGTTCGATTCACCTTGTCATTGAAATCAGAAACTGCCTGCAAAAGTACCTGTATGTCTGCTCTGTCTGAAAACGTCTCTATTGTAGCCCTTTAGTTTCTTCGGTGTACATCATCGGTTCAACTACAGACAAAAACAACAGCGATCACGTAGGGTTTAAAAAGATTTCCAACCTCAAATGTTGTCATCTAATAATTTTCTTCTTTTATTGAAGCACAACTCTCTAACTCAGTCAACGGAAGAAAAATTTCAAATGGAACTACTAAAGCTTTCTGAAAGGGAATTTTTTATTGAATTACAATTAGCGGTGCACTCGCTTTCGTCGTACAGTTCGCCTTGCTTTCACTGTAGTTTAGAAAAAAGGCGCTTTTCCCAGAAAAAAAGTTCTCCTCCAGGTCGCTGCTGCTGCCTCTGACCTACAGCAAATATGCACACATGGCCGTGTTTGTTTCCTTTTTCCCAGAAAATTCGCAGACTCAAGTCACATTTAGAAAACCGATTTAGAAATTGCCTGGGAATTTATATTTTTTAATATCTCGTAGCGCAAGGCCTTCGTAAATAAAAATAAAGCTCGTGCAATACGAACGGGTGAACATTTCCAAATGGAAATTTCGAGTTACCAAACGAATGAAGAAAGAAAATGAACGGGCAATTTACTGCTTCTTAGCGGGAGATTTTGCTACTGTTCATTTTGCCCTTTTTTAAGTTGATGAAAATAAGCCGATTTGACTGCAAAATAAAGATTTTAGCATGAATTTAAGCCACTGAGAATTTGATTAAGTTTAAGCAACGCACCGACAGGACTACAGGACTAACAGAACATGTGCTTCGTTGCAAAGTTGAGTAGTTCGGTGTGTCAGCCAAAACTTCAACGCAGTCAACGAATATTTATGAGAATTAAGTTTACTTATTCTTTTTGTTTATGTAGTTAAGCAGTTGAGTTGTCGTCAACTGACTACTAATATTTGGTTTACAGTCTATTTGACCAAACAACCCCTAAGATTCCCTAAGAATTAAAAATATAAATCATTACTGAATTCGGTACTGACTTCTTTGTTTATTCATAAGCATGGAAAATCGTGTGGTGTGAAGCAGAAGTCTTTCGAACCCTCAAAAACTTCTTGTGGGGGTTACTACTAGTCCATATCTGCTAGAAACTACCCTTGGATGGGCAGTTGCTCACAACCCCAAAATACAACCCGATCAACCGAAAACGAATACAAAAAAATGTAAAAAATGTTTTCATATTGGTCTATTATTCCTACTTTCTTATCTGATGGAGGGGCTGATGTGGAAGTCAGTTTGTTGAAGGTGAGGGTAGCCACAGCACTTGCCCTCTTACCCTCGGAATACAAAATTGTTTGTATTGAAACTTTTTTGCTTTAACCTACTAGAAACATTGCTTACCATGTTGTCCTTTTTGCTTTCGAAGGGATCCATGCTTCCTATTGCATCGCATCATTTGAGTATCCTACCCTTTTGTACCTTTAAACTTATTAAATATATATAATTTTATAATAGTATTATTTCCAATGTTTTTCAGATTATTCAGTAAAAGTACCTATTCAGAAAACCATCAGGTACAGTAGTTCTTAGCTGCTATTCATAACTACAGAAAGCAAAGATTTTAAGATCAAAGTACAAAATGTCAAGGATTCTGTGTAGATGTGGGCGTTCCACAGAGCAGCGGCCGCGTAGTACAATAAAAAAGACTAGTCGGAGAATCGGCTGGAAAAGCAGGTGACACCACTAAACTCAAAAGTCAGACTGGAATTTAATTAATTTAAATTTAATTAAAAGAAATAATCAAAGATCAATCGCACGGTGTTAACAACATATTGTCGATATACATATTTATATTTATGCATAGGAAATTGTATCGAGTGATAGTCTCACTGTCATCTCCAAGGCCTAAACAGACTGTCATTTTCTGTCTTTCTGCCATTCTCACGTGTTCAATGAAAAAAAAAACATGACGACACGACCATTTATGTCAATTAATGGATTTTCTGGCGTGTGGTTGCCATGAAAAAGGCGAGTATAAACCTCCCATCGTAAAAAATTCATTTTCCTGTGATATCATTCTTCCTCACGTCTTTTTCCTGCACTTTTCTTCTTTTTACGACCGAGAATTAAGACGCCTCCATTTTGTTTTACGATCGACCGCTGCCTCCGTGAAACCGTCACTAACCATTTTCATAATGTGCTTTTATTGCGAATGCACTTTTTGCATTTTTAAACATTCGAGCGGGGGCGGGGGGAAAGGCTCACTTTCCACCCAAAATTAAGGGACGACCTCCTGAACAATAATGATTTTTGCTTCTGTTTAAGGTCTGATTCCTAAGTTTAAACAGCAAACGTAAACCGAATTCTTTCACGTTGGCCCCTCTTCTTTCCCCAAGTAGTATGATATTATCGTCTTCTCTGTTTAATTATTTATTAAGAAATTATCTCAGGGGGCAGATTCGCGGGTTCATCCTTCCCAAGAGCCTTGGGCCCCAAAGAAAGTCTCTTGAAAGTCGGCGGTGTTGTCGTTGAAGCTCAGGGACTTTTCCCTTCAGTTCTCTTCCTCAAACCACAGAGTGTTTCCCCTTTTTTTAAAACCAGATTTATGAAGGTAATAAAAAGTAATAATTCTTTAATAAATGATAAATAAATTATTATTTTGGTAAGCAGCCGAGAGGATTTAGCAAGCCTCGCTGTGACCGCGGAAAATTCTCGTGGGAATTCGGGCCTTTTAAAAACCCTGGCCTGTCTCCACTGGCGCTTTTTCTCTGGGCCTTTTCGTCATTTGGGAGCTTTTCTCTTCTTTCATAACTTTCCATTAAAGGATCATCGATTCTAATGCTTTTTCAAGAGGACTCACCGAAAACAAATGTCGGAAAAACCAAAGATGGGTGTTATGAAGAATTCAATTTAAATAAATTTCAATCAACCGACTACATCAGTTTTAATGTTCAAATTGGAGTTAATAATATAAAATAGACGGACATAAATAAGTTTACGTTTAAGTCTCTTTTAATTTTTCCATGCATACATGCATAAAAGGACATCCAATTCTATAAGCCGACTGCGTACCTTAAAGAAATGTATGAAAAATAAATTGTGATCCATACAAAGAAAACGTTTAATAATTATTACTAAAAGCTATGGAACGTAAAGCTCCTCACCCGTTACTGCTGGAGCTTTGCTAATTGATTTATTTTTTATAAAATAGAATGTTGTTATTCAATGCACGACCAATATTAAATAAGTCAATATCTCCAGGATGTAGCCTCCTGGAAAAGTCATATAACTCAAACTTCCAAAACTATCAGGTGTTGGGAAGAGACGGTTAAAAATATAAATGAAAGTCTACTTGCAGAATGGCAAAAAATGGTCCGACTCTGAAAGAGCCCGAATTAAAGAAAACGAATTCTTTCCATACATCAAAACTAGATTTAGAGAGAAAAAGTTAGAAATATACTACTTCTCAGCCCAACGGGTCAAACAAAGACAAAAATACTCTACAGACAATAACATTTATAAAAATATAGGTAGACACTTCAAAAATTTTAGAAAGTTTGGTGTATCTTTTAAAAAATAATGAATTTTAATCAATCGAATTGAACCAAAAATACTGTTGTTTAAACTTCTTTAATATATTAAAGAAATTATGTAGATCTGATGAAATGTTCAGTGTCATTTGTCAAAATACTAATATTCTCAATAACACCATATGTGAACAATAAAAATATATCGTTTGGGTACAAAAATGAAGGCTTCAATTGTGAGAAGCAACATTTTTGCGTATTCTCTGCAATGTAGTTTTTTTTAGTTTTCTATTTGCTGTCTATTCGACATTATGTAGGTGTCGGATCCAGGCTATCACAGAGCGTACAAAGGGTCGTCTCACAGGAGGTGCTCTATGGCGGAACAGCAGAACGCGGTGGTAAAGTTCGGGCATTGTTTTTGGAGAAGAGAATAGAATAGAATGTTCGATGGGAAGGACGTGTTGTTCAGGACACTAATTCTAATTGAAGAGTATTCTGTGTGAATCCAATAAGAAAAAATAAAACCACTGAAACTGTTTTCTACCTTACTACTTGTACCTAACTATTGAGTTTCAAACGAACGCAACTGGAGAGTTTCCAGTATCCATTATTCTTTACTTTTGGCAGCTAATCTAACTCAACCCGATTTTTTCCTTACGTTTTAACTATGTCAGAAACATGTGCTATTAATTCAAACATAACTTAATTTAAACCTCACAAAAAATTGTTGCAGGTCAGTTTACTTTTTTTAAAGTTTTTTCACGTATGTTGTTAATGAGTAAATCGGATGATGAAAATCAGTTCTGACGAGTGTTGTGCTGGCTACGTGCAATTTCTGTTTACATTGAAGTTTCCGAGAATATTTTTGTAACTTTTTTCAACGCCCTCTTCTTCGATTTAAGTTACCTGAACTGTGGAACCAGAATATATTTTCTCATAATAATTCATATTGAACTATAATTTTAGTAAAATTCCAACGTTAATTATTATTACATTTACATTTTTTGAATAAAAAAATATTCTCTTCTTTTAGGTAGCAATGAAATCTGGAACGGAAAAGAGACGGGAAACGTCTACGGTGTATCCTGTCAAAAAATAAATAAAATTAGCAGGTTAATATAAATATTAACCAATAAACCATTATTATTTTCATTTATATGAGACGGAACAGGCTGTGATCCTGGTGTCGGAATAATAATAGAAAAGTTATTAAATAAATAATAAAAAAGTTGAATAGAAATTGAATATTATTGTGATTCTCTCAATAAAAAAAATGACTAAAAACCAAAAATCAAAATCAAATGACTCTGGGCTATTCACAATGAAAGTCGTAATTCCCTCATTCCAATTTCAGTGGGGTTGTTGAAAGAACACGCGTGCGTACGTCTGAAAAAAAGGGATGAAACATCGCAAAATGCAATAGTCTTGTAATAGTTGCCAAAGGTCATGGATGAGGGAAGGATGATCTGCCTTAATAGTTGGAAACTCGAGGACCGTCTCACCGAATTTCCAAAAACCTTTCTTTTTTTTCTCACTTTGCTCCGTTCTTTTTTTGCTTTCGATTACAAATTCGACCCGTTTAACTGGAACTGGAGCTTTGTGTTTTTCTACCAGAACGGAAACACGGTTTTCCTCTTAAAATAGAGACAGCAAACAAAACAGGGCCTCTCTCTCTCTCTCTCGCTGTTTCTACCAACCCCATGCTTTCTCCACATGTCTCTATGTGAATCTGAAAGCGATTATTTTCTTTTCCCACCCTGCATTTTTATCAGGGCCTTAATTAAAATAATTCGGGGGGTAGGCGGTACCAAAAACCAGGGCATCTCCTCGCTCAGGTGAATTATTATGGCGAGAGTTCATTAGAGAGCTTTTTCCTAAAGCCCGTGAATAAATTTGACAATTTTGCGACCTGAACCGTGCAAATTAATTTCAACCCCTAAAATCTTTCATTTCCTACTGTAAATCCTCTCCCATCAGCACCTATCCTCCACCCCCGTTTTATTTCACAGTTTGAAACTGCGCGCACCAGGAGCTTCAGGTTCGGCACTATTTTCAGTTTTATCTTGTTGTTGCCTTCAACACCCCGCCATTCAATTCAAAGAACAGCAATTGGGTACGATAAAAGGTTTTGTAAACTGAAAGGATTTTACAGAAATGTTGAAAGTCACATTGATTGACGAAAACGTAATTTGCGTTTGATTTTGGGAAATTACACCTGTAGTGAGCTATAAAGTTTTAAATTCTAAGAAAGAAAAAGTAACTAAAATATTTGTAGTCAGTCTTGTTCTAACTTCTAAAGAGTGCGGACTTCTAAAGAGTGTATAAAATTCAGTAAAAATCAACAAGAAGAAAACTATTTGTGGTTTGCTACATTGTTGTGGTTATTTTAATAAAACAGATTCATCCTCCGATTGTATTGGAAAGGAATGGGTTTTTTTTAAAAATACTTAACACTTTTGTATTAGCATAATCAAAGTCTTGCAGCTTACTACTTACGTGTATATATATTATATATTGGTTTATTTGCTTTGTAAGTATAATAATTTAATATTTTTGGTGTCTAACTTTCTATTTGAATATTTACATTCATAAATGTTAGAATTGTCCACAAATCTGACGCTCACACCCCAACCTTTCTTCTTTAGTGGGATTTTCACACTTGCGTCAAACATATAATAGGGGTTTTGTATTTTTTTTCTTGGGGATGCACATCCCGGGCTGAAGAAAAATCATCACTCGCCATCATCCGAGTATCAAACACCCGTGAAGAAATGATTTTGAGGGAATAAAGAAAAATCGTTCAATGGATTTTTACACAATAAACATGGAGGGATGCTGGAATTAAGCCGGAATTCAACTTCCTCATTCTTTTACCACATAAAAACCACCTTATCCGCAGCCTCGGTCTCATTCCCACCACCCTCACCTCCATCATCATCAAATTTCTCTTCTTCTTCTTGCACTTTCTTTTCCCACAGAGAAATAGAGCTTCTGGATAGTCAAGTGATAAAGAGGCTTTTCACCGTGTTATCACACACGAAATCATTTTTTTTTATCCAAAATCTCCCGCACAAAAACTTGTCATCTCCAACTTTTTCTTTTCCCTACAGTCTGCTGCAGGCTACCACCTGAATTTTTTGTTTCCAGCCAACCCCGAGAATCCGTCTTGACACCCAATTTTCATCTTTTTTCCTCTCACCACTTCTAATAAACGACTTTTCTTCTGTCGATAAAAGTTTGAGACTGTCTATTTCAGGTTTTTGAATCTTCCTTTTTATTCTTTCCTTCATTTCTTTCATGTTTCTACTGAATATTCCGTTCCGGTTTTTAAAAATGAAAACTTTCAATGCTCCTGCTGGAAACGCCTTGTCAAGTTCACCTCATCTTTTTCCACCTTACCACATGTCCGCTAATAAGTTCCTTTCCTAATAAATTGTCATCGTTTAATCTGTCGGCGTAATTCTTCGGTTTCAAATAACAGAAAGAGAAACATCAAAAGTCCTTTCGCATAATTTCAAGAGAAATGAAAAAAGAAATTGTATAAATTTAAGGTTTTCGATAAAATAAATAAAAATCTATTGGTACCGCAGCAAAATATTTCAATTAAAATCCTGTTGTCAATCATTGTCACGAACTGAACTTTCTTACGTTAGGGTAACCTGTAATTTTTTTTATGTATCATCAATAAATTGTCTCACGTTTAATACCCAATTGGAAAACAAATAAACACTATTTGTTTCACTGAAGAAAACATTTTAAAGAACAGAAGACAGCACACTAGACAATACAGGAGAATTTGCACAAAGTACAGAGAAGTTAAAGTAAAAGTGTATTCACATTGAGAAGAGCTCACATTGTAGACAAAACAAACTACTTGAGACATTGCGAAGAACAAGCCAGGGGAGTTGACATCACATCTCTTTAAACTGTGTCGTGTTTTTCAATCTTTTCAAAATTTGGAAATGTTAAATTTAATTTGGCACATTTCGGTCTTTCATATTTGCACCTCCAAAAGGGTTTTTGTGATTTTCAAATAATCCTGTTGTACGTGGGGAAATTAAATTTCGATTCAAATTGTATTCATTGTGTAAATTAATAGCAGCCGCACACTGTCGCGTCTGTTTTTTCTCCTTCCGGCGATTTCTTTCTACAGAAATAAAAATCCTGCAAGAGCTGCGATATGAGGCGAGGATGAACATCTGTAAAGTATTTTCCACGAGACATAAAACCCCAGGTTATAATTGGTAAATAAAATATATTGCACGTGTGAGAGTAAATGCAAAAATATCCTTCTGGGAGTGCCTCGCAGACGCAAAATTTTTACAAGAAGAAGAGCACGAACGGAAAGAACAGGCGAACCGAAACGAAAAAAAAGTAAAAGAAATTTAAAGAAAAATGTCAAACGGAATGAAAAACAGCAGGAAAACTAATGAGAGAATCAAGAAAAGAACGACGATGAAAAAGTGCAGGGAAAAGAAGTTTAAATTGGTTGTGATTTACTTTTTGAAAACCCCAAGACTGAGGATGGGATGTAGTCAAGTCGTTTGTGCGCGTGTAAAGCTAAAGGCAGGCGAATTAGGATTCTAACCAGAAGAACCACACTGCTTAAGTAAAACCCTTAGGATTGAGTTGCTGTAAAGACGTGGAACGACAAAGAAGAGGCAGATGAACGAAAAAGGTAAAGGAGAACTTGAGTTGTGCACGTTTTTACTGGGGAACAATTCAGATACGTTGCTATGCCAAATAAAAAAGGTTCATGTGAGTAGTACAGAAAAAACGAAATAGCGTCTGAAAAGTGCCCTTTCATATAAAATGTGCATCATGTCGGCCATGTTGAGCAAAATGCGAGAAAAAAATAACCAGTCGAATGAAGGCTGTGGCTCGTACAAAAAGTAAAAGTTTCAAATGGTCAACAAGCTGGTATTTTTGCCAGTGTGGTTGTTTACATCCACCGCATGGTCCTCTTGGTGAAACTCATGTGACACTGGAATGATATGAGTGTAGACTGGCTACGTTAATTATGATGTTTAATAATTTTCTAATTAGTTCTATTTTCTTCTCACAGAGCAGATTGCAATTATAAAATTATTTCTTGTCATATTTAGATAGGAAGATCTGATAAGAAAGGGTCCACTGTTGGGAACGAACTGCATTTGTGTAAATTGTTTTTCTCAGGCATTTTGTAACAAGTTTTGTTTAGTTAAGTCACTTTCTGAATTTCGTGAAGCACTTAAAGGAGTAAACTGTTCCATTTGTTATTCGGATTGAGGGAATGCAGTGACTTTGTTAATAAAGTAAATTCATTGCTCCTTTATAGGTAGCATCTATTTTTTTTCTCGAATGAATTGACTGCGATGTGGGTTCGACCATAATGCCTAGTTCTCAAAGTTTTTGAAGGCGATTATGCTGATGCCTTATTATACATCATCGTATGAATGACAACGTTGTACAGGCAGTACCCGTATAAAATTAAATTACTCAAAATGAAATGACACGACTAGCTAGGACAGAGCCAGCGTAAAATATTCTTGTTGTAGTGTGCCCCTTGTCCACCTCGCTGGTTATGTTGTGTTCCTGTCTTTCTTTCTGTCTTGGAGTTTCGGAGAAGAAAAGTTTGTGTGCCTTTTAATGAACTTTTATATTGTTTTAACGATACGTGTTATCGTCGAAAAGCCGTTTAACGAAACTATGCAACATTCTAAACAAGCATTCTTCTCCAGCTGTTAACAAATTGACTGACTTCTTGTTCCCGAATTAACTGAATTAATTTGATAAGAAAGCCGAATTGGGCGCACGATGACCGGCAATTTGGGGACACATTGTGACATTCCAATTCACCATAAATCAGTCAAATAGTGCGAGAATCATTACTCACTATTATTATGTATTTCAACCATCATTGTGTGATTATTGGTGAAGAAAATCAAGGCTGAATAACTACTAAAATACAGTATTAAAAGTTGTCTTTCATCTACAAAACACCAATTTAGTGAGTACCAAAACTACCCGTTGAAAATCAGAAGCGTCCATCTATTTTTAGCTTATTGAAAAACTAAAACAGGTCCATAATTCATAAGAAGGTTGATGCCACGATTTTATACAAAAAAGCGTGAGATTTCTCTTGGACATGTAACTCAAAGCATTCAATTCTGAAGATAATTCAACCCCTAAAATGAAAAAGTATTGGTTGCCTTTTCAAGAGGATGCTTCTGCTCGGAAAAAAATAATTAATTTCTCTGGTAGTTAACATTTCGTTTTTGAATATCAAAAAATGAGAATGAAAGCACATTCAGTGGCAAGGAAAACAGTCTAGTTTGCAGCAACAAGTTGGATATTGGAAATTGAGCATGTGCTTGCGGAGGAAGTTGAAAAAAAAACGGAGTAAGTTAAACGGTAGGAGAGCATTTTTACCCAAGAAAACATTCAGACGAAATCTTCAAAATACTCGGGTCTGCAGTCTGCAAGTTGAATTTTTTTAGCGAAATAGAAAAAAACAAAATATTTTTATTTATTTGTGAAACAACTTAACACTCTTGAAACCAAAGTGAAAGATTTCAAGAACTCTGGTACACAAAATTTCTTTGTAGAGAATCACAAACCCAAATGAACAGAAGAAACACTATAAAATATGACTACAAATGAATGAAGTTCATTCTTTCATGCTTTCGTTGCCTTCTTTCAACTGTTCCAACTGGAGCAAAACTATTTTCAAAAACGAAAATCAACTTAATATTAGTAGGAAAGGGAGAGCTTTGCAGAAATCATAGAAAATAGTGAAAGTCTACAGTTGTATGACTAGTACTAAAAAATGTTATGAAATTTATATGAAGAAACTCGTGTTTCAACTGTGTACTAAATACAAAACCATGTGATTGTGACAAAAGAAGAATTGTGAATGACGTGAAGTTGAAGGAAACCTGCGTTTGAAACATTTTCTGACCAAGAAAATCACTCATTTGAATAAGCTCCATTCAAGTGAAAGTGAAGGGAAAGGAGAATTTAGCAAGGAAGTTGGTCAAAAGTGGCTGGAGACAAATTTTTAAACTTAATTTAATAAACATTATGTCATAATTTTGACATGGGGTACATCTGAAGTAGATAGTCAAAATAAATAATAAAATGTAACAACAAGCTTTGTGACAGACACACTAAATCAAATCCCTTAATAATAAAATTAGATTCGTTTTCTGAGTTGATGTATACCGATACCTCCGAGAAAATAACTAAAAATATTAAATAATTGATAGAAGTGATTAATGGAAGTTGATCAAATGTCGAAGGGTTAAGGATAAATAAAAGTGTCCTGTTGCAGGATTATTCGACCAGTTTGTTTGAAACATTTTTCGGAGTTTAGGACACTGGCGGAAATTGAAAAGTTCTTGTCTTGTCAAAATGGCAAGAAAGGAAGTTAAACCAAAGAAAAGAACGTGAGATTGCTGAGAATCGACCAGGAAAGGTTGAAGATTTCCCACTGGTCACTCAAAACACGAAAATATTTACATTTTAATAAGAACCCGAAAGGCTCAGAAAAAAAGCGGGGAAAAAGACCAAGTCAAATTGTTTTTTTTTGTTGTTTCTTCTAGGATATCCTCCGAGTCACCTCCAAGACTCCTTGTCAATAAAAAAAAATTGTAATTCATGGTGAAGTTCTCAACACGAGTGACCATCAATCAGAGATTTGATCAGGTGCTCGATAACTCGTTTATGACGTGCCCGTAGCAGGCAATCGGATCGCCTCAGATCCCTACAAAAATCCTTTAGTTCGTTTCTTAAAAAGGAAAAATTATTGTCCATCTCGTCGAATATTATGATACCGATTTTACGCTTTTAATTTAGAACCTTCAAAATTAAATTAGCCATTAATGTAACCGGGTTTTGAACGTATTATTTCATATATTTTTACATACAATGATTTTTTTGGGTAATTTGACGAAATTGAAATTTGCATGACGAAAATGTAAATTGAATAAGATTCCATTGAAAGTGAATGATCGAGTAATGTTGACGAATGTGTGATGTCCCGAAAAAAAGATCAAATTGAGTGGAAAATTTGCATTTTCCTACCACATATATCACTAATAAGAGTTGTCATCATGTCATGTGACACATAAACGGCCATTCATCTCTTGAACTCTCACGTTTTCTTTTTCGTCGAACTTCACGTCACGTCGTTACGTGTGATTTTCGTTTTTTCTTTTACTTCGCCTGCTTAATTAACCCCCCCCCCCCCCTCCCCGAAAGGCAAAGTTCCTTATGTAATTTGTCTGTCAACCGTTAGGACAATACAAAATAATACAAGTGTCGTGATTGTGGCAAAACAA
Source organism: Polyplax serrata (assembly GCA_037055365.1). Taxonomy (NCBI): domain Eukaryota; kingdom Metazoa; phylum Arthropoda; class Insecta; order Psocodea; family Polyplacidae; genus Polyplax; species Polyplax serrata. Next base: position 826,061 of record JAWJWE010000004.1, read on the forward strand.
CTCTCAGTTTCTCTCGACACGTGTCACTTGTTGTACAGAAAACAACATAATTGAATGAACATGCATGTGGCTTCCATGTCAGAAGATGATTTTTTTGGAGAAGTGACTGTACTCGTCTCATTCGTCACGATTGTGACGACTAAACGATGTTAAAATTAGTAAATACACTGCTTATTTACTCTTGGGAAGTACTACCCACAAGTATTAAGAAGGTACGAAATGCGATTTGCTTTCCTAATGGCGAATGTAGAAATATAACTGTGTGGTGACCTACACGGCAATGAAAGGAAACAAAAAAAGGCAAGTAAAAGTTGTGAAGAAAAGGAAAAAAAAATTTGTCTTAGAAAGAAACTGTGTTTTCGGTAGCGAGTGTACATAATGACTAGTTTGGAGACAAAGAAGTTGATTTCAAACTAAATCTAACAAACTTGACGAAGAAGAAGGTCATCACGATGGGAATGACATTTTTGTAGAAACAGCAGCAGCAGAAGGAGCAACAGGAAGATTGGAAAACTTTGTATTTGCGTCAAATGCTAAAGCCGACATTCCATTTACCTGCCGTCTCACCGGGGATTCCGTCAGAAACGCAATTTTTGTTGGTTTTCCCATCGACTACAACTGATCCCTTTGATCGAAAATATTGTGAGTGATACATCAATCGGGAGGAAGGGAGAAAATCCCCTTTCATCCATGTGTTGCATAGCAAAAGATAAAGACCAGGTTAAAACATTTAAAATTTGGTTTGAAGAAAGAGAGAAAGAGGTGAAGTACTTCCTTTCTACACACAGTTTCATAGCGCCTGGTGCCTGAAAACGACAAGATGAAAGACATGAAAGCACAGAGAAATAAAAACAATAAAAAACAACAAAAACTGCCAAGTCTTCCGGGAGATTTCGAACTTTCAACTTTTCATTCAAACAGAAAATTGTTTCCTTTGATTACGTGAAAATGTCCTTTTAACAGAACCCAGACTTTCCTTTGATTTCTTTGCGTTTCTCCCCAAAAGTTAAATTACGACCGCTTAGTTTCGTGTCTTTTCCATTCTAAAGGTATCCACAAGTACCCATAAGTTGCATCCGTGAATATATACCTGTACCTAAAGTACCTCCCTGCCTTACAAATAGTGATTCTCTTGAAGTTTCAAACAGGTACTGTTTTTCTGGGGTCTGCGCTGTATTATTTATTTTATTTGCATAAAACATCATAAAAGCATAAGACTCATCGCGGTTTGAGTGAAAATGACCTAGACACAGGAGTCTCCTGGGATAACCTCGGAAAAGGATTAATCGCAATAGTAAAGAAATCAAGCCGTCTTGACAAAGAGAGTTAGACAAGTTAAAATGGCTCACTCTAAGGACGGTTTATTAACCGTAACATTTATTTGTAGATGAGTTCCCAAGTTCGTTTGACAGATGCTACAATAATTTTAAGCTTTGTAATTGATTAAAATTTATTTAGATCGAAAACCCGTAGAAAGTTACTAATTTTTTAGACATTTCATGTTCTAGGTATTATGAAATACAAGTTAATAAGAATTAGAAATCCGCAGCAACGGACAATGGTAGAAATCATGAATATCGATTCTGGAAGGTCGGTGGGTCATGACAAGAGTTTGAGTAATGGAAAGTAGATAGTGTAGTCTCTCGTTTAAACTAGTTAATTACTAATTCAAAACTAATCCTCGCATACATGAAATGAGAACTCCACCTCCACGGGTACCACACCCATCCGCCCAACTCTCATGTATGAAACACCAAAACGCATAAATATTAATTGAACGATAAATAATTAAGCCGATTTTCAACATTATTGGTTTGGTTCCTTTAGGAGCGTAAAACACCACATAAACAAGTGAGTTTTTTTAGAAATTTATAGCCACAAAATGGGAATTGCAGACGACACTTGGGTAACAAGTAAGTCAATGTGGTGGTCAATAAAGCAAATTAAAGTAGAAAATACGAGGAAAATGCAGTCATCCTTGGTACAAAAACAAAAAATAAGCCAATGTGCCTCTGCCTTGAGCACGTGTGAAGGCTGAACAACCAAAAAGTGGTAAAGTTTAATTACCAATTATATTTGTATTTTTGGATATCACAAAATTTTGATTTCTCCCTGTGTTGAAAATTCTAGAAACCAATAATTTAATGAAATGATACAAATATTTATGTTTGTTTTATCCGAAGGACCAAACCAAAGTGTCTAAATAATTTCAAAGTACTCTGTACACCTCGACTGACCTCACTTACCACTTCTGTGGTGTTAATGTAACATTCAGTTGGCACCCGCGGAGTATTTCCTCCACAATGAAAATTAATTATTTTTTATGAATACTAGGTACCTGCGGAAAACAAAGGGTTCCTCGTGAAAGCAGAAGTCTTTCAAATGTAAAAGTCTAGAAAATTGTTCATGTGTTCCCGTGGACACTAGGGCGTTCTCCCCCTCCTACCTGAGGGCTACTTATCAATCATAACCTTTGACCTCGGATTGTTAGGACTCGGAACATTCTAATAATTACTCATTTAAATGTGTGGGTGATTTATGGTACATGAGTTCGGCCTCTGTTGGTCTGTTTGTCCGAAAAGACCGGTTTTTCTCCATTGTTTTACCAAACGATTTGTAAGGAAATAAGAAAAAAGAAATGAGAGCTTTGATCACTGAAGAATCGGTTGGAAGGCATCAACATTTCATACCACTCTAATTTGGTTTTTCCAACTCTTTTTACATTTTGCCTCTGCCACACTCAAGTCCACTTCTCAAATCCACCGTATTTTATTTCATTCTGTTTAAATTTTACAGTTTATGTTTAATGGTTCTTATCGACTGCTAATTACAGGTTACTCGCTTCTTTTATTTTTCAATTAGAGTTAGTTTAACATGTCAAACTACCAACTTCATTTTTTACCTGCTCTTAAAACATATGTATCATTTTTGATAAAATGAGAGTAGTCGATTGGATGACTTTTTATGCAAAATCTTAACAAGAAACCTGAGGTAATTCTTGTGAAGAAAAGATAAATACCTTCAAAAAAATTAATAATCTTATTGAATTAATCAGAAAATGAAATATGAGGAGTGTGACAAGGAGGGCAGAGTGGTAAATGAATTAAATGGCCGAAGAAGTTGAAGAAGTGATGATTCTGATGATTATCGACACCGTCTTTCATTGTAGGTTTCCCTTAAACCTACTGAAATTTAGCGAAATAGAAAAGAAGGAATGGTTTTTTTGTTATTTTTCCCTCGTACATTCTTTAATCATTTTTTTTCATAATCCACCCTGTTTTCAACCCCTCAACCCTTCACCCCTGGGTTTTTAACAATAATAAAACACTTCTACGGTCAAGTCTGGAGGAAAAGGAAAACAAGTCTGAGCACAGGGAAAGTTTTATTCACCTTTGTGTTTTCTTCATTTTTCTCTTATTAATATCTGCCCCAATATTTACTTATTTTTTTCCTATTGAACTCTGATGGGGGAGGTGGAAAATATTAAATTTCAAGATCGAATGTCATTTGAACGTGTCACTTCACATCAATGACTAAACCTCCCTGTCTCCCTGCCTCCCTTTTCCCCCCACAATGCATTTCTTGTGTGGTCAAGCAATCAACACCTCTAAAACGTTCAACTTTTGCCGTTACATTTCATGACATGATATTTACGTTATTTTATTTTTATTTTTCTTACTAAACAATTTAAAATATATTCATAATTCAATAGTGTTAAAAAATTGTGAATGATTGAATTGGATAAATTATTATTATATTAAATTAATGTCGCGAGATTTGATTATCTGACACCGTCTGTTTATTTACACTCGTTCCCTCGTCATCTGCAGGCTTTTCTACGAGGCATCTTTGCCAGACCGACCTATGCACTCAACGGGATTTCAACTTCTACTCAATTCTACAAATAGTTTAATTGTAGAATTAAGTAAAGCCGTGGCAAGGGTAAATGTACAAATCTATTTTCCAAAGGCAACCAAATATGTAAGAAGTAACCTTACAGAAAAAAAGGTTGTCTTGACCTCTCAAAAAGAAAGGTAATTCTTTTTGAATGAAAGCGGAGTCCGTGAACATTTGAACACGCCACACAACACCCAGAAACATTAAACGAAGTGAAATGGATGTTGTAAAAATTATTATTTTCACGCTGTCCTTCTCCCCAACGTAGAGCCTCTTTATTTGCCTTTTCACTTTCTAACACAATTTCACAAGCTAGCTTCCTCCAAACCTATTAAATTAATTACAAAACCTGTAGAAAGTGAATAGAAATGAAAGAGAAACAAAATTAAGATGAGAATGACAGAACAATTATTACATACGGCTGCATTGACACATTCATTTTACAATTTTTTTTATGGAAAAAACTTCATCAAAAGTGATCAATTTGAATGTAAAATTAAGTAGGTTTCCCGCAGTTTTGAGGGATTTCTGTGGGGTACCTACTCGTTTAAATTGTTTTTTTTTCACTCTGGTCATAAATAATAAAAATAAATTGAAGTGAAATTTGTTAAATAGAAATAAAGAAAATATTATGGATTTCGTAGATGAGTGAAAAACTTACAACTCGATTCAACAGATTAGACTCAGATCGGTCTCATTTCAAGTTTAATAAAAAAAAAAAATAATTCATTTGACTCGCTTCACTAAGAAACCAATAGCCGGTAGTGCTCTAGTTTTACGACACAAATAATGGAATAAGTTTTCTATAATCAGAAAGATATAGAATGTGTCAACTGGTTTCCAAGAAACTGCCAAACTGAAAGAAGCAATTTAAAAACCGGAAATTGAAAAGTTGAAATTTTGTGTAGGAACAAACATAAAAGACACGTGCAAAATGTCGAGAATAGAAAAGGCTTGTAATTAAAATCTGTTAAATTCCTTTTGCCTTCCCCAAAAGCCAAAGTAAAAATGGTGCCAATTGAAAGAGACAAAAATTTCAAGTTAAACGAGTGCAACTTTAACACAAAACGTACGACATTCTATATATAAAATTACAAGACAACATTCAAACGTCAATCTCATTTGAGTTTCTTTCTTTCTTTTCATTATAATTTTGTTAGTTTCAAACAGAAACGGCTTCTTTTGTAGCACTCGCTCAACTTATTTCAACTGTGATTCCTTTTTTGCCACTTTAGCATTTTTCTCTTTCCTTTGAGGAGAAAGAACTTTGGTTTTTTTCCTTTTCCCGGCATAAAATCCCCGCAGAATTCCTCACACCGTCACCAACTTCCGTTGAATTGTTTAAAAAGTTGCAAAAGAAACTTTCATGTTAGAAAACCGAGACTTCCTCAACTGTCGACATTCCAAAGGGAAGAAAAAAAATTAATTTTCTTTTGCCTGCCTTTTCCACCCGTTTCCACCCCTTTCGGCTTTTTCGTTTTGACTTCTATCGTATCACGACGGCAGTGTGCAATTTTAACTGTAGCAGCTTCTCTGCCACTCACCCTCAAACGAAATATCTTTCTTCTTCTTCTTTGGCCTAAGAATCCTGTGAGGGTATCGAAGAGAGAAAATCAACCCCTCCGGGCTCGACGGGGGTTGAAATCTACTTGACAAAGAAATAATTTCAAATTGGAATTTACACTTAAGGAACACTCCTGCTCCTGTTGTTCCTACTCCAAAATCAACTATTGGAAACACGTGAAACGTTGGATTAGAACTTTATGAAACTTTCATCTTTTTATTTCCCTTTCCGAACTATCTGAATTTAATTTTACAGAGAATGAAGAGGATCATATTGTGGATAAATTAAGAAAACTTTCATGAAATGTGTCAGATTTGTTGCTTCACAGGACAATTTTGCCCAAAGTGGTCAACTTGTTTATTTTAAAAATGAGAATTTAATTTTGAAGGAAAAACGACGTTAATTTCACAAAAACAAAATGTTTGTTAGAATTTAAGTAATTACTTAATAGGACCCTGAGGAGAGGCTGAGGGCAGTCCAAAAATTGAGAATGTCAGAGTCGAGTAATTTTTTTAAGTTTAACAATCATTTTGACACATGGAAAAAAGGCCTGCAGAATTTGATTTTGGGCACGAAGGGTCTGAACCCATCGTCTCCCTTTCATCTGAACATCACTAACTTCCTTCACGTCTTCTTCAACTCAGCTGTCTTTACCCAAAAAAAGTGAAAAAAAATTTTTTACGTTCAAAATAACCAGCCAGCAGTGTTTTTACTACACTTTGCCTGCGCGAAAATTTTGTTTCTTTTCAATTACTTGAATATTTTCCTTCATTAAAAAATTGTTAATTTTAACTTTGATTATTCATTTGCTAAATTTTTAAAAACTGAAAAACTGCCCTTGCAAACTCGTTTTTTTTATTCAGGTCTGGTATTTTCTTTAAATTATTTCTATTTGTTTATGGAACATATTGGCGGAACGATAATTAAGTTTTCTCTCCCTTTGGAGGTGCTTTAATATCTTCAAGATGCTAATTTTAATTGTCTTTATGTGTCTGTTTTAACACACTTTTCAAATTGGACATTTAATATTCAGCAAACATTCAACAGAAGATGAGATTTTATTTCTAACCGCAGACCGCGACTCTCGGGGTGAACTAACAAACAGTCGGACAGGGAATTTTTATATTCCTATTGTTCAGCCAAGACGAAAGCTATGAATTCTTAGAAGAAGAAGAAGAAGAGTCGCAAGACCTCTAGTGGGTGCCAACCTACAACGAAGTTAATCAAGTTATGCCGGCACTTATGTTAAACATTTTTGGCAGACACGAGAAAAGATGAAAAATTGACTTTATAAATTAAATTTTTCATAAAAAAGTAATATTAATAGAGAGGGTGCAGAGAGAAAAAGGAAAGTGTGGAGAAGTTGGTCGTTTCCGGTTTTTCCTTTCCAGTTTGCTCTCCATTTCCTGTCGTTTTCCTACCTGGCATTTTCCACCGCCATTTGTTTTTTAAACCTCTGGTTGGATGAAGTGAGATTTTTCTCCATTGAATTTCTCCTTTGTCTGTCTCTTTATTGTTTTCTCCGTCTCTTTTCTATTGCTTTTTTGTATTTCTTTCAAGAATTGAATTTAATTAATGTTCTTTTCTAGCTGAGGCTTTCACCTCTTCCAAGAATTTAATATAATGCTTTGTGTCTCGTCTGTGGAAGTGTTGACATAGAGAAAAAATTAGTATAATTTTTGTAACGAATGATGACATGTCTTTAGCCATCATTCTATTCTCAGTTTATGGTTCTCCAGAGTGGCTCCGTCAGAACAAGCGAAATCTGTTGTTGTTTACAAAACTGACAGTCAGTTAAATGGAAATGACAACTTCACTGAAACATTTTTGTTTTTTTGTGTGATGCTTAAGTTTAGTATTTGACGTTGATAGTCTGCTTCAATAATATCTCTTTTACATTCATATGTCACCTAACCATAACTTCCACAAACTCCAAATTGTAACTCTCGAAACCAAAAAAGCGACAATATTTTCTATTTTCTGTTAGACGCGTTACTCTGGACAATGAAAATCGATTAACAAAAAAACACCTTGGTTAGTAAATTCTTACTTCTTCTCACTTGTTAAATGAAAATTTTGAGGCAAAATCCCGCTGTAAATAATTACCAAAGGAAAAAATACATTTCTCAAGATGACGACGCGAATCCAGGGATTTGTTTTTTTGACGGGTGAGCTTACGGATTTTTGACTGGTCCATTTACAATTTTGTTTTAGCAAGAGTTGCCTTGAAGAAGAAGTCTGATTATTTCCGACTTATCATTTTAATTACTTATTAATGAAAATAAATAATAATTATTTTGTAACAACGCTCTCTGACAAATTTTCAACCTTTCCAGAAAACAAATAAAAAAAAGAGAGAAGTTTCGTTTTGCTTTCATGGGGAAATAAAAGTTAATTAGATAATAGTTGTGTTTTAAAGGGAAGAAAAGGATTTGGTTGGAAGGTTGGAGAGCAGCCCCACAGGAAAAAAGAGTAAACACCTGCCAGAAAGAGAATAAAAAAGTAATTTTTTAGCATTGAGAAAAGTAATTACGAAAAAAGGATTGTAAAGAACACACATTCAAGATAAAATAAAATTGAATTTTATTCTGCTAAGCTTACTAATAACATAATAAATGTATTTATACACTGTACCTAACACCTTATACCTGTACACCACCTACACCCGATAAAATGTACATTAATTTATTTCTTCTTATTAGAGTTTGCCACCTTATACAACACTTTATTCTTACGTTTTACTTCTTATTTTACTATTATTTTCTGTTCATTTGTGCTCCTCTTGCTTTCGAGTTGCACGACTATCAATTTAACGTCAGAAGGTTACATTTGGTACAGCCATTGCTTCAGATGTCATCCAAGGCAACAAATGTAACTTGTTGTCTTGAAACCCAAGAAGAACAGAGTGAACTTCTGTGCCTTTAAAAAGGTTCGTTTCACCAAAATTCGTACATAGTTCAGACGCAGTTCATATAGTCTTGATTGAACTTCTTCGAAGTAGCACAAAAAATTATTCATTAAGAAGTAAAGTTAGAAAAAATCATTTCTACGATTATATTTATTTTTTTCAGTTCGCCTTTAAAAACTCGACGGGAACTTTTTTAATTTTTCAGAAAGCTCTCGAAGTGATATTTTTACATATAAATTCGGAAAGCTCTCTTCCGACCATTCCCTACTTAAATATTTTGGTCGTCTTTCACTCCTTCTTCATATTCTAATATTTTACTTTACATTTTAAGAAATTCTAAGGAAGATTTTTTTAAAAATGTGTGGTTAGAAGCAGGGCAACGTCCAAGTAGTCAAACAATTACAATTTCAATTTTCTAGTGACAAACCGCAAAAACAGAAAATTTTAACTTGGAGTGCACAAGTAGAAGAACATTCCCCCCATTTGATTGAAAATTTAAGACGTCATTTACGAACGAACGATCGAACGATTTGTCACTCTTTCGTTTATTTCGTCGTAGGATTTTTTGAAAAAGAAATACTAATTCTATAATTTAAGGTGTCAGACAGAAAAAAGGCAAAGAGTAGTCATCTTATTAAACTAGAATAAGCAGGGAAAATGCAAAATTTATTTAAAGTTTCGGAATCAGCACGGAACGACGTGACGAATTTCGTAGGTTTGAATTTTAAACGTTCACAAGTCCGTGGGAAATTTTAATTTTGCCTAATTGTTCTTTTATTATTCATGTACTTAAGTGGAAGATTTACGAGGTTCTTGGACGGCTACTCTCACATGTCATTTTGTAGTAAATTAGAAATTAGCATCGAGGAAGAGACACGAGGTCAGTGGTCATGAGGTCACACCATTTTGCCAATGGAACGGGTCAACCGCCTCACCACTCACAGGAGATCCTCCCGAACGGACAAGGAAAATTCGGTCGTGTCAATTAATTTCACTTGACCCTTTCAAGTGAAAAAGAATTCAACGAGGAATTTAAATCTTTTTTTATATCTGAAAAATTATGTTCCCGTTGACATCAGTTAAGCTGAAGCGAAACGAAATAAATAATTGTAAATCACGTGGTGGGAGGTAAAAGAATTCAAATGTGGAATTGGGAGAATGTCATTGATTTAGCAGTGGTTGGAATCTATGTATGTATTAATAATAATTAACTTGCAAGAACGCCAGAAATAATTTTTTTTTTAATTTAAAAGACGGGGAACGTCGGTCATTTACGGATAGTTGAGAATTTGTTTTTTCCTTTGCATGGTTCACAATAATAATAGTTAAGTACCGACTATAATTACGAGTTTAAACTATCAAATCAGGTGTTTGGGTTTTTGAACGTTTTCGACATGCATCCGAGACTGCGGTTGAAATCATTTCTGATTATCCGCGAGTACAAATTCAGAATACAATTCTAGGATTGAAGCCACGTACAAAGTAATTTTGGTTAATTGAGTGCCACAATATATTTATATATTTAGCTTTGCTGTGAAACGAACTCGAACGAAGGTGCGTATGTAAATTCCTGTGAGGGTGGCCCATTTTCCATCGGATTTTAAATAAAATTGAAGAATTCGCCTGCATTTTTGGCATCCGTTCATTTTTTGCGGTTCCCATTGCATGAGTTTTATGACACGGAAAGGACGAGTGGCATCCTCCAGGAAAATGATTTTCCATCTATTTCTAAGCGAAAACTGTCACTTCAATATGTTTCGAGTCTCATGCACGAGGGTTGAGAATTTAAGGGTGGAACTTGCTTTTGTTTGTCGTCTGCCCGCGTAGTGCATAATCCGTTTATTTAGAGATGAAAATCTCCGTCCGCAAAAACTTTTCTGAAGTTGTGAAGAAAGTTAAGAAAGGTGGAGGGGACGAGGATGAAGACCATCGGTGACCAAAATGGAGGGTTCAGACCTGTGAGTGGAGGGGTTTGAAATGAAATAGAAAATGGAGAGATGATGAGAAAGTGAAGATTCATTTTCTGTTCTATAAATACATTCCTAACGTTCTCTAAAAGATTTTTCTTCCATAACTTTTCAGTGTTTTATGTGTAACATTCAAGAATTCAACCGAGCCGATGATGTTGATGTGTCCTTGCGGTACCTTGCCCGTCGACGGAACTTCCTCGATGCTTTATTATTTTTCCTTTGCAACCAGAAAAACATTCAAGTACTTTTTGTTTACATTGTCAACTTTTAGATAGAGATTAAGAGTGCCATATGAGGCCTCCTGGTTATCAGGGTTCAACTACCTGTGTTTCCTGTTTATGAAGAACAATAAGATCAAATCATATCTGTAAGTTCTCGCTAACAGCATTGAAAATTTTAGGATTAAAATGTTTTATCTTGGGGCAGACTGTTGTTTCAAGTGACTCAATGTTTTAACTACATTTGTAGTTTGTCAAACTGTGTAGTTTTGCAATGAGTAGGAGAGTGAAACGGCCTCCGGGCACTGACATCATATTCCAATATTTTTTCCTGTTGACTGGTCAGGGTTGGACCGCCTTTCAGTTCCCGGGGGCTTTGTGTTTTACACCACCCCAGAACCTTTTCTCCACTTCCATCCTTTTCTTTCTTTTCGCCCAATAAAACAAACTAATAGTTTCAAATTCCTTTCTGTAGCTCTCCTCTTTTCCCGTCCATCAAGTTTCGTCTCTCTTATTTTAACCGACAAATAACAAATTACAAAGAGTCAAATGCAACCCCCTCCAATAACGGGAACACGAAACCCCGTTGACAGGATATGATTTTAATATAATCCCTTGCTATTACAAGAATGGCACTGTATGCACCCTATTAATTTGAAAAAACCATCCCTTAGATTTTAGACCGCGACTCGTGCCCCCTGAACATTCGATCATTGCCTACATCTCTATATAAAATATTCATTCTTCACATGCAGATGCACTCACGTAGAAACGGTTTCCTGCACATGTGTGGACGTTTTTAAAAGCTTTTTTTTTTCCAACTTGTTTACTGTCCTTTGTAGTTTGTTTCTGTCGCGTAGTTATGATAACGATATGCACAACAATTATTCTGAAATTTTGCTTTAAGTAGAAGGAAAATTTGCCTTGTACATCGCTTCGCAAACAGAATGCGCGCAACTGTGTACATTGTTAATGTCTCGATATAGAACATAATTTTCATTATTATTATTGCCATTGTAACATCAATTGCGTTTTATGAAGTTGTTCAACAAATATTTCTTAAACGTATTCCGATACTTAAGGAGTTGTATTTCACAATTGCTGTAATTTAATCTTAACTTACAGGAAGTTGTACAACTTATTGAGGGTCGGTTGGGTAACGTTGAGAGGAGAGAGAAAAAATTGTTGGTTCGTCAAATCAAAATAAATAATTTGCCACATCAACAATTTGATTTCTTATTTGAATAATTTTGAAAACGCAACTGCTTATATTATATATTTAGTGAATTACTACTCATCTATGTGACTTGCGATTACTAAAAATGATTAATAAACCTATTAGCAATTTCCATTTTCTAAATGACCACTGAAATGTGATTTCTACAATGTGAATTAAAGTAGATATTTATGACTTATTAAGTTAATAAAATAAGTTGAAGTCAAATAAATCAACAATTACTATTAGCACTGCAACTAAAATTCATATATTTTAACTTTAGAGGCACGTTCATTCCGGCAGGACATCACTCAACTTCCTTGAATTATTCATGGTGATTTAGTCAAACGGTCAAATTTGATGTTTTCGCCTCCATGAAGGTGAGAAAACGTTCAATTTGGACGTAATCCAACGGCCAACGCAAACAATTTCTATCAAATATTTTCAGGCGTCATATTTCTTGGGGTTCTTGTAAAATTGTCTTTAAATGGGATTTTTCACATAAGTTTTGACGGTCGTGAATCATCAGCCATGGGAAGGAAAACACGGGGTGAGACCGAAGAACAAGTGAAACGCCTTACGTACGCACGAGTATGTTCGCACTAAAAAAACTTATGCTCGGCTCTTAGTTTTTTCATTTCCATCTGGTCCTTCCCGTCATTCATGCAGACTTGCTCGGTCACGGTTGATTTCTTCTGGTTATCAAAGAGGATCTCAGCCCTCGAGGGCAACTCAATAGGCGGATGCACCAGATAATGCCTTTTTTCCCTACGAATTTTAATCAGTTACCATGTTTTTCATCCCTTGCTCTGCGTTAGGGTTGTAACACGCCCAAATCAAAACAGCTTAAGTTAAACAAGACAATTACGTGTTGAAAAAAAATAGAATCTGGCTAACACACGCATAACTGAAATAATAATAGTAGTTGTAGTAGTTAGGTCTATGAAATTGATCCCTCATATTAGTCATTTAATAAATACTATGAATCAGTCATTTTGGGTTTTCATTTGTCGGAACTTTAACTTTCCCGTTAAAATGTTGAACGGTTCATCTGTGCCAAAGCACTTCTGACAAACTACTTTTAAACTGTTCAGTTCAAAATGATGTGGTACTGTTTCCATGAGACTCCAAAGAATCCTACACATAAAATATTTCGCTATGAATCAAATGTAAAATAGAAATGATTTGAGTGCCCGTCCAGGTTTTGTGTGTTTCAATTTAAAATTCATATCGTTTTTCGTTATTCTGTTGAAGATGAGAGATGATACGTTAAATAAATATTGACTTTAATCGATGACGAAATTAATTTTAAAATGTCGTTTGAACTCGTTCATTGAAATATCAGCGAGCAAAAAGCAGTAGAAAAAACAAAAATTTTGACAGTTGCATGAATTGCATTTTCAACAGACGCCCTCAGGCAACCACGTTAGGGCGTACAAAGACTTGGGAAGTGCAAAAATATCAGGGACGTTGGCAGTGGAAATATGAAATTCATCAGATGCACGAGATGCCGATAGGATTGTGTGAAAGGTACGAGATATTTAAATAAACAATACTATACTTAAACTAAAAACCACGAAAAACACTATAGTGTCTAACTATAATTTGTCGGTGAAGATGTCGCGAGACTCATTAATGCTAAATTTATATTTAAGATTCTATATTTGTTCCAAAAACAAATTTTTAAAGGAGAGCCAAAAAGAATAATATAAACATGGAACACCTAAAATTACAATACATTAGATGGGTGCAAAATCTATTTTAAAGTTAATATGTAAATAATGTTTTATTACTAGGACGTCCCTCAGTTATATTTCTTCCACAAATAACCCAAAACTCAATTGCCACACATAAATTTTAGGTTAAGTGGAACGGAGTTTCCAAAAAAAATAATAGTTGAATAGTTGTGGTAAAATAACAGGAAGGAAATGTCTGGCAGAAATAAATTGGGATGAAAATAAAAGTGGAATCAGAGTTTCTTGTTGTCGCACGTTGATGTTCATCTTTCTCTTCTCTCTGAGTGCCGTCCATTGCCGAAATCAGCACTGAACTCTATCAATTTCTTCTGTTGCTATTTACCGAAATTATTTATTTGCGCTTCTTTACCTCCAGTTCCATCTTAGTAAATGTGCGACGTAGACGTTGGTGCAAAGTAGAGGGCAATGTTTTCCCTCTGTTTAATTGCCAAATGGAGTGACATCAAAGCGCTGCATCTCTCTACTTTTTCCAGGGGTTGGTATTGTATTGCCTGTAGCAACCCCTAAACTTATACTTTGCTTATTCACCTCCTGGGGATGTTGATTTTCTTCTGCTGTTTCCCTTCTTCTGTTTCTTTTCCCTTTTCCTTCTTTTGGTGTTCGCAGATTGTTTACTTTGATTCCGCTCCTTCATGTTTCCTTTTCCTTTTATTAACTTTTGTGGTCATTTATAATCATAGAATGCCTACCCAATTGGGTTAGATTGGGTTGGGACTGTTCGACCCTCTCCATCCTAAACTCTATGGCCTGTTTTCTTTGCGATTCCTCTGCACTTGCCACTGCACCCTCAGATTCAATAGATTTTTATTTTAATTTAACTTTAATATCCGGTTAATAACATCATGCAATTAATTTTCTTGAAATTGACAATGTGACACATATAGGTAAATGCTGTAGTTGTTTTTACTAGTAGTAGTAGAAGTTGTTATAGCAGAACTTTCTAGAGCGAATTGCCACGAGACGTGACAGGTAGGGTGCAAGGATGGAGGAAGGGTGTCCTGTTAACGACCGAAGTTAAAAATAAAAAAGGAAACAATTTAAACTTTCTCATCGACTACACTTGGTATTTAATGGCGCGAATTTTCACTGACTTTCATCTTTTTTGACTCGAACCAAGAGAAAGACTTTCTCCCACCAATTCTGCAACAACACCGTTCACAAAAACTTTTTATATTCACTTTACGGTAGGAGAAGAACTTTGAGTATACTCTGAAAGAGCAAACTGGGCAACACTCTAAAGTCAAAAATGTAAAAAAAAAAAATTATATTTTCCCCCAAATACTTTTAAATTAAAATTAAATCTAAGTTTTAATTGTCTCCGAAACGATAGTATTCGGACTCTAGACAAAATGTAGGTTTTGTGACAATGTTAAATGTGGAGTAGGTAAAATTTCACCTCTGCTTCAACATAAAACATACTGACTTTAAATCAATAAAAAAGATAACCGTGAATAAAATTTAGTTCTTATTTAAAATAATGGTAAAAAGAGCAATTGTTCCAAATACGACTACTCACTCTACGATGGGTGAAACAAACGATTGTTCTGTTTAGTTAACGGAAACATTATTATTATGAAAGTGGTTATTATACTTTATTGTTATACTTACACCTTACTACATACAAAAGAAATTTTTTGAAAAAAAAATCATTGCAGCATCATCGTAAAAGATATTAACACAAAATGTTTCAATGTAGTTTCTGGCATCACATTAAACGGTCCACCGGTGAAGACTGTTATTTACATTTCCTAAGGTGAGTTCTTACTAACAACTAAGAATTATTAACTAGAAGTTGGGCTTGAGTTTCTTGTAGTGCTCAAATGATTATTATTGATTTGATAAGAAAAGTAGCATAAGACGGAGTGCTTACGTGTGCTATGGTTAATAGATGGTAACTAGAATTGGGTGGCACAGTAAAATACTTATTGATTCATTAAGTTTGGTGCAGTTCTTATAATTGTAGTTATACATGGAATACTTAAAAACGCCAACAAATAAATGTAGGCCACAATTCGTCACATTTCTAAGAAAGAGAGAATTAGAGGTAGCTTGTTAATGTTTTTCATTCAAGTTTCAACATTGACGAATCCTGACATAATTAGATGGTCCCTCACCGCTACTCGAGAGTCTGAACACGAATTAATAAATACACGTTACCCTTTTTAAGACGAGTTGAATAAAATCCTATTTACCATCTGATATATCCGTTTCCATGTTTCTTCAGTGCCTAAAAAAACACCACCCCCAAGTACATTGCTTACTGCAGAACCGTGTGGGAGCAGTAATTTGGTGTCAATTTTATAGTTGAAATTTTGAAGGAAAGGAAGTCACGAGTTTAAATGTAACCGTGGGTTAAGGTGAAAATTTACTGCGTCTTGGGACAAGGAAATTTGCATTGAATTGAAAGAAATGTTTGTATACGAGTAATTCGGTTCTCAACTTGGTTAGAAGTGTTCTTAATTCGTATGAATATTCCGTGAATGAAACCTTCCATCATCCGACATGAGGAGACCTAAAAACGGTTGGTGGAATTTTGTGAAGTGAAGTGACAAATCCGAATGTGAAGGAGACTTGGGGCGGAGTAATCGTCAGTAATTGTTACTTTATGTACAAGTGTATATTACACATAAATAACGATGTTAAGCATTGAGGAATTTATTGATGAATTCGGTGATTTGGGGGTTGGCAACGTTCGTGTAGACGCCAGGCTTGTTCTTTCTGGCACAGCCCTCTCCGAAGGAAACGACACCGGCAAGTTGGTTGTCGATGACCAATGGACCACCGCTGTCTCCTTGGCAGCTGTCTTTTCCGGTGACTCCGGCGCAGAACATTCTAGTTGTCAGAGGAAAGGGAACCTTGAGTTGTTTTTCGCAGGTTTCTCTGTCTACGACGGGAACTTCAACGGATTGAAGAGTATCAGGAGAGCCACCACTTTCCTGAAAGAGAGAAAAATATATTATTTTTTCAGAAGTGGGCGGGATGCGGTGCTACGGAAGGTGCCGCTCCACTCACCCTGATGTTTCCCCAACCACTGACTTTGACCATCTGTCCAGGCTGTGGTTCTTTGGTGACCAGAGGAATGGCTTTAACAGATTCAGAAAAATTGAAGGGAGTCTGAAGTACGGCAACAGCCACGTCGTAATCCATCGTGAAGCCATCGAATTCAGGGAAGATATCAATGGACTTGACCGCGGCAACCTGGCCACCATTGTTGACATCGGATGAACCAGCACGGAATGACAAACGAGAGGCACTGAAAATCGGGATGATGATAATGATGATGATGATAATAAATGTAAAGAGTAAGAAAGTCCTGATGTGTTGAGGAGGGTAAATTTGTAGACTTACGATTTGCCTTCGGCACAGTGAGCGGCGGTGACAACTACGTTTGGAGAAACGATGGTTCCACCGCAAAAGAATCTACCGTTTGTCAGCATAGCAACGGTGTATGGAACTTCAGAGATGTCAGTGTCTCGACCACCAACGATGTAGCCATTGTTAGGGCCAGGGATAGATGCACCTGTTGGAAAAAATAAGTAGCGTATCAATCCACATCGGTGTATACATGTATAATTGAAAATTATATTGCCATCTGACGTGAGGATGTCGTTGACATTTAGGTCCCTTCCTCCTCCTCCTCTTCCTCCCTCTTCCCGAGGGATAAAAACATTGATCTGATTGATTTGCGCAGCGTTTTGTAATGTCCGGTTTTGCAGAGACAAAGACAAAAGACGGACATATGTCGATAGAAATAACACCGAAAATATTTTAGAGAGGTCTCATACTCACCCCAGGTGATGGCCAAAAGTGAGGCCAAAATAAAAACTTTTGCCATTTTTAAATTTACTTAAACAATTTTTTTTTTCACTTCACTCTTCGAACCGGTGAAGTTTCTGTGGCGAAGTCAGTTGTACACACCGTTTAAATATATAGGAATATTAAAATGACAAACCTTGAAAGTGGTAGCCTACTTGAAAATCTTCTGAAATTCCGATTAGACATTATCGATATTATATTATTAAAATTTGATAAAACTAAACGACGCGTCCTTCCGATAAGAATCTTGTGCATTTTTACGTGCCACCAAGTGACGACCTCAGAGTCTTCAATGCTAATTAATATTACAACATATATATAATTAAGTTGTGGCAGTGCCTAGTCAAACAAAGTTTTGTCTGAGCCAAGAAGAAGGAAGGAAGGACAAAGTAAACATGTGATGACCGGAATTACTCAGTAACCTCAGGTAAATCATACGACAAAACAACATGAATAAATGAAAAGCGGATTTTGATTTTTATATTTGTGTAAGGTGCAGAGTTGGATCTGTCTGGCGTTAGCCCTAACGACAGGAAGCGACAAACATCTTCTGCGGTGGTCCTCTACGAAAAATGGGAAAGCCTTTCTCAAGAGGTAATCTTGAGCTTTGGTTATCTCTGCGATTGCTCAAATCAAACACAATCAATCCAAATCCAATAAAAAGAATTACGTCTGAATTTCCTTTTGATAACGGACTTGTCAACTTAAGTTGTTGTTCACAGTCGAAGAGATCGTTACCTGAACTTGGAGGATGTCACACACACACACACACACACACATCAAGAAAAGACAAAGGTGCGAAGGTTGACGGTTGACTCCTTTAAGTTTGGGTCAAAGTTCACCCACCCACCTAAAGAGTAATATACGAAGGAGCAGATGAAATCAATGAAAATATGTTTTCTTACCGCCTATCGACTTTTTCGACAATTTCACTACACCTGAAAGTCAGACAGACGGGGTACCACAGACCCTCCACGGAATTGACGGTGTTCTCCGAGGAAAATCACTCGTTCCGTGGTGAAGGATAACCCGGTTGACGACCCTCGATTTCGTCTAGTTAATCCGAGCATCGAATTTTTTTTTGTTCAGTACCAAATGTTGCACAAAAGAATTGTGCTTAATCTCAGGTGTTTTCTAATTCTGGTTACGTAGAGTGTGTTTTCTTCACACCCCAACACCAGACGGTCAGGCGGGTGCCTCCTAACAAAGCACTGGCAAACTTTTATTGCGTATTGTTGTGTGGCCTGAACCTTCCAACAAAAAAGGCTGGACCCTGCCGAACATCCGTCGTTACGTTTAAATGATACCGTTGTATGGGTAGTAAGTTGCCATCGGTTAGGTTTTTAATGTTTATCGGTGTCGACTCGAGATAATCGCTAATTAGATAATGGTGTCTTTGGCAGATTACTATTAATATTCAGTACAGTAAATGTTACAGAACCTGATCGTTCAATGGTGACACACACACACAGAGAGAGAGAGAGAGAGAGAGAGAAAAGAGACCCGTAGTGTCACCCGCAGTGCTCTAGACTTTTTATTTTCTTCTCGGTAAAAATGTTTTTTGCAGCTCTCGCTTGCCTCTTTGTCGGTGTACAAGGTAAGTTACCGGTTCGCATTAAGTCAGTATTAAATCGAGAGGTATAAAAATTTTCATTTTTTTTCATTACAAAATCGATTTTAGTACTGTGCCATTTCGTAGAGTGACCGAGAATTCCTACAGCTTTTTTAACGCGATTCTGTCGACATGCCTGTCGCCTGACTGTTTCCTCGGTGTCATCTTAAATTTCTCTGTTGCCACTTCAACCGACGCAGCTTTCTTTTAATTAATTCTTAACTTGTTCTTCATTCTCCGATGCCTGCCTATTTTATTTTTCATTCAGTTTAGTTTCGTTGAGCCGAAATATGTTTTCACATTAATATAACACTTCCATTCAATTTAACTCAACTCAATAATTTTAAATAGTCGACTGCCGCTTTCTTTCTCTTCCACAAACCTACCACACGAGTGTAGGTATACTTATCCTTTCGTCCCAGTAACAACACGACTACTTTCTTTGTTTCAATTTGCACCGATTGCATGCACCTACTCTCCTCTTGCCTCCTTCACTTTTTCCTCTTAACATTTTAGATATATTCTTACCGTTTGCAGTTGTTAACATGATACTTCTCACCTCTCGTTTTCTACCTTACGCATTGTAGAATTCCCGTGTACTGAAATAGGAACGTTGGACTTTTATTAGTTTACTATAGTTTTTACACGTGCCGGTTGTTATTCGTTTTTTGCCACACAGGTGCTACCATTCACCATGACAAGGACGATTACATTGTTGGTGGCAACGACACCGACATTTCAGAGGTGCCCTACCAGGTAGCTGTCGCTGATGGAGCAGAAGTCTTCTGCGGGGGAGCGATACTCACCGAAAATTACGTCATATCCGCTGCACACTGCTGGAGAGACACAGAGTAAGCCCAAACATCCCTTTCCTTTGTGGTTTCATTTATTTTCTCCACTTTCCTTTGCAGTAAAACAAACATTTTCGTTCGAGCGGGTTCGTCGGATGAAAAGAAAGGTGGGACTCTCGTCAAAGTCAACAAATTTCTGAGGCATCCAAATTGGAATAAAAAAATCGTCGATTACGATGTGGCCATTCTGGCGCTGGACACGCCACTGACCTTTTCCAAAAATATCCAGCCCATCGACATTGTGAGAAGCGAACCTTCGCCCCGAGCCATTGCCAAAGCCAGTGGTTGGGGTCTTCTTCAGGTCAGCACTCAAACACCACTGTTGATGATTCGCTTGCTGTTTAAAGCGTGACTCTAACACATATTTTACTCCAACACAGGAGGACGGATTGCCTGCGAAGACTCTGCAGTCCGTTGAACTGCCCATCGTCGACAGAGAAACCTGTAGAAAATTAAACAAGAGATTCACAATTACCGACAGGATGATTTGCGCTGGAGGCCAAGTGAATAAGGACAGTTGTTCGGGTGACAGTGGAGGGCCCTTGGCCGTTGATGGAAAACTAGCGGGAATAATTTCATTTGGTGATGGTTGTGGTAACAGAGACACACCGGGAGTCTATTCAAACATTGCACACCCTGAAATCCAGTCGTTCTTGGATGCCTACCTGACAGCTTAAATAAATTTAACCATCAAAGTGAATACGTCCGATACGCGTACGTCTCGTTTAGTTTCGTGAGAACATTGGATTTCTTCTGATAAAAGAAAACGTATATTAAAATCGATATTATGTACAGGTATAAAAGAATTTGGTGACTAGAATAAAAAAAATGTTGTAAAATCAAACTCATGACATCCTCTACATGGCAAGCTTCCCTTTGACTGTCTTTTTCTCTCCGTACAAAGAGTGAATTTTTTGGAGTAATAATAATTTTTACGTAAATCCACTCCATACGTGCAATACTCTCATACTTAGCAGAAGTGAAACACATTTTATTTATTTAATTAATCGGAATTCACCAACATAAACATGTTCAATCAAATTAAAATTAATGTTCCGCTACGACTTTGCATCGTGTGTTGGCGGACCCAATGAAAATGAGTTAACTCGACAAAAAGAATAAAAACTACAATGAAAAGTATTACCATCGACTGATTTGACCGGAGTCAACCGGGTGCCAATCCAACGGACTACACAAATAAAAAACTACTTTTTAAAGTGGTAGTAGTGGTACTGGTGCTGGTACTGGTACTGGTGCTGGTGGTGGTGTCAAGTAAAATTTCAAACCGGTGCAACAAATTACACGGTTCACCGAACACGACCGAGCAATCTCCGAGTACCCGAATAACACCCATTAAACGCATTGCTACCCGTCATTTTTGGATCGAATTCTTCAATTATGATTTGCATTATTCCGTCACGAAGGCGGCAATTTTGAATTCCCCTGACGATAACAGGAAACGGAAACGGAAACGGAAAAAAGGTAAATGGAGGAAAGTTGAATTTTGTAAAGCTCCCCGGAGGAACCACGTTCTCTCCTCAATTTCAGTCTTTACGATCGGATTTTAATTAGTGGGACCGAATGTCTGTGTGCTTCCCCAAGGATCCCCGGCCGTAGCCAAATTTTGGCACACATTTCCATTTGGGTGACTGAAAATATTACTGCCCGTGAGAAAGTCGACCGACAAGCGAACACGAACTAAAGAAATTCTAATTTACCGAAGCGATTTAACTATGTGACTAGTCGAATTATAAAATCAAATTAATGCTAAATGAATGCTCCTCCCGATTCCACTTACTCTGCACCACCTAATTCTCAATACATCTTTTTATAATTTTATTTCTTTCCTTCGTTTCTTAATTTTTACAATTTTCAGTTAAATATTCTCTAATGTTATATGTTTGGTTTATTCCGGTCGTTTGGCCCCGTGTGACTTGGACCGCTGCTATGACATCACGCTCAGTCGGTATTGGGACATGAGAGATACTTTAATTAAATGTAATAGTTATTCCCATAGTAAATGGCTTACATGTCGTCCCATTTAATATATATATAACCAGCATTACCAATGTAGCAATATTGCATCTATACATGAGAGGGTCCATGCTGGAGTATTTTTTCATTTAGCTTAAGTTCAGTTTAATTAGAACAATTCCATTCATGACGTACTAGAATAGAATGTATTAGAGAAAAACATTAATAATATAAAATTTAATAAGTAGATGCTTAATAAAACAAGCAGTAGTTTTCCTTTGTATATTTTTCCATTATCTGTTTTTTTCACCTTTACACGGGTGCTTGCTGAAGATTCCTAAGAGAGAAGTTGTCTTCTCTGCACAGGTGAGCAATTTACCTTACCTCATAGGGTAATGACAATAATCGGAACATTTTTTACATTTTTCTATTGTCAGGGTTTCTTATCGTCCGCATTCCATTATTAATTACAAAAATTGTTCTGAGAGCATTTTCTAGGAGTCACAGAACCTCTCGGCTGTGGATGACAAAAGGAAATGTAAAGAAAACCCTTGAATATTATTTAAGCCGATTTTGTTTAAGGGTGTTCAACCCCCTCGAATTCCTCGGTTCTAACTTTAGAGTAAGTAACGTTAGAGAAAATGAAAATTTATGAATAATAAAATCATTTATTCAATAAATAATTTGATTTTGTTAGTGTAGCTATTTTGTTGGATTTTCTTCGTTGAATTTCACAGTATTTATTATTAACGGTTCTGTTCTTGTTGTGGAAAAATTTTCAGTTCTTATTTTTGGAAATTGTAACTGTGACAACATGAACCTTCACTTTCCAAGACTCATATTTGATGGGCTAAATAATTTATAAACTACTTTTGTTGTTTATTGCTGCTGTTACACGTAGTTCAACTTAAAATTTATTTCGTTTCTTTTGCATAAAATTTTAATATGCTGAAGAAAAATAGGTCAGTTGACTTTTTGTTTTACATTAGAGAAAACTACAAAATGTGCGACTAGAAATAGAGAATATCAATTTATGTTACATTTTGGGGAATAATTGTTTTCACGGTACCATTTAATATCTGTACTTTATGTTATTGTACATAGCGAAGCAGATATTTAGATTTATTTTAGTAGAGTACAAGTAAGGTAACAGCTCGTGTTTTTACGTTGAACATTTCTTATGGAACCCTGTGAAAAGTTCACCCTCATCCTTAATCCTTAATTTTCAGGTAAAAATCTGAATTGTTGAAATTATGAATGATTGAATTGGATAAATTATTATTATAAAATGAATGTCGCAAGGTGTGTTTATCTGACACCGTCTGTTTATTTACACTCGTTCACTCGTCGTCTGCAGGCTTTTCTACGAGGCATCTTTGCCAGACCGACCTATGCACTCTATGGGATTTCAACTTCTATTATTTCAACATTAATTATTAGTAAGAATTTGCCTACCATAGGATGAACTTGCTTTGAATGCCTTGTACTTCTTGTATTATCTAACTTAGCTCACGGGTATCACAAGGGAATCTTTGGTTCTCCCGGACCATCTTGAGTTCCTGAAGTTTGTCTTGTTATTTTCAACTGGAAAGTGTAGAATGAATCAGAGAGATTGTTTTCCGATCAGCAGGTGGAGATGGTCGCTACACAACAATTTAGGATTTCTTATAAAATCAGTGCGTAGATCCGGTATTTGTGCTTTGTATAAAAAAAATTAAGCCAAGTTTTATCACTTTTTCTAATTGCTGCTTCAAAATTGACTGAATTTATCTGGGCTCTTTCAATTAAAAATGAAGTTGCTACGGTTCATAGACAAGTATCTCACACGTGTACTTATTTTGGCCGTACATTTTTAATACGTGACTATTCCATTTTGTTTTCAGGTAGTAGTGTAGATTTACCAACGGTAACATGGCACCCGGGTGTCCTACGACAACGTCGAATTGTCAGTGGTGTAAAGACAAACTTTAGTAAGGTGCCCTACCGGTTGGCTTTGGAATAGAATGGACACCAATTTTGTGCTGCAGCCATCATCGGTCCTCAATTTGTCGTAACTGCCAGTCACTGTCTTTTTCAGGTGCCACTCAATGGTAAGCAATTTCTAGTACTATATAATAGTTAATGTCTTTCTAATATGTTTAGATTTAAGGGGGCGGATATTGTGGTACGTACTGGTTCGACGAAACGGGAATCAGGTGGCCGCGTCTTACGAGTAAAAAGATTCTATCTGAATCCGAAGTACAAGAAAACAAAAATAGACAACGATGGAGCTTTAATAGAATTAGATTCTCCAATTGTTTTCAATGAAAATTCTCAACCGATCCGTTTGGCCGACAGAGAAGCCAGGCCTGGTGAGAAGGCTTTAATCTCCGGCTGGGGAAGTCTTCACGTGAGCACCAATAATTACCCCTAATAACATTTTGTTAGTTATGGATGATACCGGTGGTGATTCATATTTACGAGCCGCAGACACGAAACAAACGGACATGCCCACACTACTCGTACAATTTCAACTACAAGTGCCCGAAAATATACACAAGAACCACAGACATGTTTGTTTATTCTCAAACCGGTGAATATTTTCAATTCATCATTTTGATTTCTGTTTTAGTTCCGTCTGAGAGCCAGAGCCCAAGGCCCCGGATATCCGGTCTGAGCGAGGAAAGTTATTCTTCCGTCTAAAAAACCTGGAAAATTTATTTTCACATTTCTAAAAAGCTTTCAAATTGGTTTTGTTGAAAGTTTAAAACATATAGTCGGCTCGAAGGATTAATAACATAAATACATATTAAAGTTACTTTTAACGTTTCAGCTGCCGTTACATATTTTACAAAACCGTCGCGATATTTCTTCAAATTTCTTCTTTCTCAGAAGGTTAATTATAGATGTATACGGTGTCGGTACACCTGTTGTTTCCACTTATTCTGACCATCCCAGTTTTCATCTTACGTGTATAATTTCACTACTTTATGTTTCTTCAAACAGATGTACCCAATTTAATGAAGATTTTCTTCTTCAGAAACGAGGGGTCGCGCCAGTACATCTTCAATCGATCCAGGTTTCCATAATTGACAGAACTCTGTCGAGAGTCGTACAAAAACGTGGAGAAAATCACAGATATGTGCCGGAGGACAGGGTTACGACTCTTACAAAGGTGATTGTGGGGGACCTATAGTTAGATCTCATCGACTCATAGGAATATTTCATTGGAAAAGGGCTGTGGTAGAAGAGACTTTCCTGGTGTCTACACCAGCACGGCAAATGCAGAGATTAGGCAGTTTGTCAAGAACATAACTGGAATTTAAGTAACCTTTCACCGTTCAAATGCAAAGAATGTATGCAATTTGCTCTATGTACTGCATAGCTACAAATAAACTTAAATACACTGAGATGTGCTAGATTGTTAAATCTACGAACCACGTGAACTTTCTTAGTGTTGTCTGTGAAAACGAATTAAGCAATTCAGGAGCCAAAAAGAAGAGTTTTAGTTTATATCCGTTCAAATAACTTTTTCTCGTAGTCATAGTCACTTTACTATTATTCTCCAAAGTTTCAACGCATGTTTAAACTTGATTTTTACCAGTATGAAGGTTTAAAATATGTACTTGTTATTGAGTTATGTATCAGTAATGTTTTATTGCAGCTGTAACATTTGTAAAGATTCATATTTGCTATTGAGTATTATTCCTTTATTAATAACTTAAACTTTTGTACATAGAAGGTCCTTCGTTAAAACGTAAGTTCTTTCACTGTCAAGATTATCTTTTCTCATATTCTATATTTCTCATACGTTTGCCACTTCCATAATATATTTCCTTATGTCGGGGTGTCCAACACTTGTGTACACTCCAGGATAATTTTTGGCACCACAGCCGAATCCTGTCGAAATGACACCCATAAGTTGCCCGTCGACCACCAGACCTCCACCGCTGTCGCCTTGACAGGAATCTTTCCCTTCAGTACCCGCACAGAACATCCTGTCAGTGACGGGACTGATCTTTTCGTAGGCCTCGTTACAGTAGGTTTTATTTGTCACCGATATCCACACGGATTGAAGTGTGTCGGGAGATTTACCGTTTTCCTGTTGGTCGATAATAATCATAATTATTATTATTTTAATACTTGGAAGCACTTCTCATAAAATGCAACGAAATTGATAGGAAATTTATATTATAACAGCATACATGAAAAGAGTACCTTTTTGTTTCCTACAGGTACATCTGTTTAAGTTGTACTCACCGAAAGAGTTCCCCAACCAGAAATTCTGCCAATTTCTCCACCTTCTGGTTCGACATTTGCAATTTCAACCGGTTGTATACTTTGACTGAAATTCAGCGATTCCGACAGCTCAATGATGCAAATGTCATAGTCGTAGGTGTCCATATTAAATTTTGGATGGCATATTGAATTTTTAACAGGTACGAGAACTCCATTTTTGTCTGTGTAGTTTGACCCTGCACGCAAGTAAATGTGCTCATGTCCGTATGCTGATTTCTGAAAGAAGCTGAACGACAGAGTTTATTTGATTTTTTTATTTGACTCAAAGGTTTTATAGTAATTTAAGTTCTCCTTGCTTACAAAACTATGCAGTGTGCTGCAGTAATAGCAAACGTTTCGCTTATTATCGAAGCTCCACAGAAATATTGATTCTTAAGTATCAGGCCAGCCTGATAGGGTACTTTATTTATATCGATGACGTCACCTCCCACAATAAGATTCTGGCGACGTGTCTTGTCTGCCACCTTGGCCAAATGTCCAGAAACAATGCCTGGAAAGAATCTTATATTTTATGTTTTCCTTGTCGATTCTTCTTTTTGCTGTTCCGAGTATTAGTCTGGACCAGAGTGATCCCTCGACTAAAATAATGTTATTTATATGTTCATGTCAGTCTCTTGTCATGTCAACATGTGCTCGTAGTGGATTTGACAATTTTTCAATTGAAAAATAATACAAAAATAAAGGAAACCATTTTGAGTAATCTTAAAATGTGCCTACCATTTAGTTTGTTGTGGTACCTAGAAATTTTGCCACACAAGAAAAAGACCTGAAGACATCAAACTTTTCACTTACCAATGAGAAATAAAAGGCAAACGTTGAATTCTAATGTTCGAATCATTCCTGCAGCTTTGCTACTCTTTAACTAAGGAGTTGTTAAGATTAGAGACCTAATCGTATCTTTACTTATTACTTCTTATCAATTATGGTTTTATCATGGTGAACCTATTGTCCGGTGATGTTTCACTAAAAAACTACGTGGTATGTACCTTGATAGACTGGGAAATTTCGCAATTAGTATCTTATCTTCGTTTTGCTTTTATGTATTTGTCCTTTGATGCGTTCCTTGAACGTAATTTCACTAATATAAATCGTAATTCGAATGGAAGGAAACCCAACAAGAGCTCAGAAATGTCGGTTGTGCTGTTTAATTGAAATTTTTTTTGCAATAATACACACTGAAAATATGGACGGAGATGACAAGGAGAGCTAGGGGTAATCAGTGTGGGAAGGAGACAAGATTGCACATGGGCATTCAAATGGGCAAAAGATGGTATGGTTGTAAAAATATTTGATTTAGGAAAAAACGGATGGAACAAAAAAGGACAAGGAAATATTTATAAATATTATCCACGTTTTCAGCGCCTGTATGCGTTTTTTAGCCTTAGTTGTTATTTGACTCGGTTCGAGTGAGTAACAATTATCGCTAAAAGACGACCTAGCCACTGATGATGCCAGCAGCTGAGAAAGCTGGTGAATCGTTTGAGAAGGCAGGCAACCTCCGTCACCAAAACTGGACACGGTCTTATTCGACACAAAATAATAATAAGTATACTTGTGTACGCCGTGAAAATCTAAGTTCTACAATTTAGTTTTGTTTATATTATTCTTCTGAGGTCCTTAGTCCTTTTCACCCCCCTCGCTTCACCTCAGTTCTCCGATTAAGTTATTCTCCAAGTTTTCAATCACTACTTCTTGTTATTGACATTACATTAAAAATACCTGTATCTGTAGGTAAAAAAAGAGAAGGCTGCACCGTTTTAAAAAACGTTTATTCAATTTTTAAAAATTCTTGTTCTAGTTCAAAATGACCACAAATACCTCGTTCCAGCAAAAACTTAGATATATAAAAACGTTTATTTGGATTTGGATAGACTCGTTTCCATTGAATAGTTAATGTTCTCCCATCAATTATTTATAATTGCTCTTATAAATTTTCTTATATCACCATTAGCTACATTCACAAAAACATCTGCAAGTTGAAATCGCCCACAAGAGTACCAGTCAGAGGCAATTCCAACGAGGTGGTTTCCAACGACGATGGGTCCTCCTTGGTCACCATTGCAAACGGTGCTGAGCCTTTCGGACGTGCAAATCATCCTGTCAGTCAGAACATGAAGAAATTTCTTGTAGTCCTCGGCACAATCGTACCAACATTTAAAAGACGTTTCAGCTCCCTTGAGAGTTTTGCTATACGTCGAAGACTTCTGCAGTTGAAATTTTGAAATTAGATGTTGTCCTTTGGCATAAAAATTCAAAAAGTTTACCTCTACCGACCTTGGTTAGCCCCCAGCCCGTAACAAAACCTACAACCCCTTCTTCGGGAGGGTTCTTTGCAATTTTTATTGGTTTAATCCGATCGCTGAATTCGAGTGGCTTGAGCAATTCCAAAACAGCAATGTTGTAGTCGTTGCTTGGGTAAACGTATGAAGGGTGAAGGGCCACACTTTTAACCAAGTGGACATCTCCCGAGTCGACTTCATTTGAACCGGCCAATATGTGGGCTATGTATCTTGTACGATTGATGAGGATCCTGATTTATATTAAATACATATGAAATTTTTCACTAGTTAATGTTTAATTTTATTTTATCTTTTTGTAATGTTGTAAAAGTTACTCGCCCCCAAGCTCAGTCACACTCTGTTAACTGCGACTTCGTGAGAAGCCACTTTCATCTGAAACTCTCACCACAGGTCAGACCTCATAAATACTTTTTATCATATCAGAGCCCTAATTAATTGTTCGTAATCTGATAGTTACTTTATACTTTGTTAGTAAAACACGACGAACAATAAAAGTAAATATTATTTAATTTTAAGACAATAATTCAAGCATTATTAATCAAACACATCTATTGAAAAAATAATCTTTTGGATTTCCGTAGCTATACAGAGTTAGTAACTTCGTAATGTATTATGATTAAAAATAGGTGAAAACAAACCAGCCAAATGTGCCCAGAGTTATTACATGTCTGTCGGTGACAATGACGGCTCCACCAATGAACTGATTGTCCATGTGCAGAGAGGCCTGATAGGGCGCATCTCTTATATCAGTGTCGTTTCCATCGAATATACCAATGTGTGTAATGTTCGAAGTGTTTTGTGTACCTGTAAAAAAGAGAATTTTAACGGAACTGCGGGAATCGTAGAGTCAAGTTAACTTACCTCCCAAAATAAAAAATAAAAATGGAACAAGGAGTTGCATAGAAAACATTTTTCTCACTTGTAGAAAACACATGCGTACCAAACAGAAGTAATTCGACTACCTTACTCTAACACTCAATAATAACTAATAGTCCCTTAAAGCTCTGAATGAGCCAACTGAAATGCATAAAAATTTTGCAGAATGACAGTTTAATGTCACTTACTAAGGAATCAGGTTCAAAACGTAATAGAAAATTGTTATCGGACAATAAATATTATATTTGTCCTTGCGAACGTCACAAGAGGTGTCAAAGCCTTGTGCTAAACAAAGAATATGAATTGAACTATATGATCTACGTTGCAAATATTACATTTCTGGTGGGTTATACCTATTTTTTACTTTGAAAGCTGCTGCAATTACAACAAAAGGCAAAAGACACCTGCAGTTTGGAAGTTGTTTATGAATGTCTTACTAATACTACAGCCGTATTTTCATTTATGAAATCTACGAACTCCAAGGAGGACTCGATCCTTTTCATTCAATTCTACTTCTTGCCAACTGCCGCTTCTAGTCAACTTTACCACGTTGCGTTCGTACGATAAAGGAAAGAAAAAGTCAAATTTTATCAATGACATTTTCCGTGTTTTTGCTCTCTGTCATGCAGTGCACAATTCTTTGGTATTTACATGGGTTTTCCATGATAAATTACAGTGCAATCAGATAGAAAAGAACTTTTATCATTTCTGAATGAATTATCAATTAATAAAATTGAAAGTTCAAGGATTTATTTGACGTTAAGAAACGATCTCTGAAAGAGAATTTAAATTTCCCCATAACCCCCAAAAAATTTATATTTACTTGCTATTTTTAAATTTAACCCGTGAATTAGTTGAATAAATTATATTTGTTTTGGTTTTATCAATTTCAATTCTGAGTGCTCACACACGACCGAAGGAAAATTGCATTACATTGCAGTGATCGTTCCTATGAATTGTTATTTTTACTCCCTCACGTGTTTTTCAACTCTACAAGAACAGAAAAAATATATTCTCTATTCTCTAGGAGACACTAAAATTTCAGTCACGCGTAAAAGAAAATACAAAAGATTAGATTTAGTCTGAGGAGATATCCCTGCTTTTATGACGGTTATTTTCTTTAGCCAGCTTGGTACTTATCGGTAGGTGTTTTTCGGTTTTGTCAGGATATTGAATGTGTGACCTGTTGGGTAGCGATGATTAATGCAAAATAAATAAATGAAATAAACACCGATGTACACGTAGATAGTGGTAAACTTTGAAAAATCATTTGTACATATTATTCATAACAGAGGGTGCGAGGTCGAACCTCGAATTATAATTTGGGCTGAAGTTCAATATAAAATAAAAGCTATGCAAAGTTCTAAAAAATAGAATAGACTTGAAATCTCTCTGGGGCAAGCATAATCTGTGTCTGATTTTATTCGTTCTGCACTATATAAGATTAAAAAAACAAATAAGATTTTAAAATTGGAAAAGAAAACAATAGAAAGAATCGACTGATTGTGTGAAAAAGACAAATAAAAACAAGAGAAGGTTTTGAGGTTGTCAAAAGAGAGAAACCCCCAGGAAACAAATAGTGGCAAAGAGCTTTAATTCAGCCTTTGGCAGACAAGTGAAAATCAATCAGAACGTTCGATTCGACTAACAAAGTCCTCCAGCTGTCGCGTTTCACTATAATTCTCTTGTGATTTTGTGTCGACTTATGGAAAGAGAAATTTGACTTTCTGTTTTTAGGTAAAATGATTTGATCTGCGCATTTCTGTAACCGATGAATGACGATGTATTAAGAGAAATAAGTTAGTCAATATCGTTTTTACGTTAATATCATTGTTTTGGAGTTACGTCAAGTTATATTGGTGAATATTAAGCGACAGATGAAGCTTTGCAATTACGATTCGTGAAAGTTGCTGTAGGGATACTTAGATCTGTTGATTTAGTTTTATGTTTGGTCGATGAATCCTGAACAGGAAGACTCAGCGATAGTGCAATAAACATCCAATTTGAAGAAGCA
This sequence comes from Polyplax serrata, assembly GCA_037055365.1. Taxonomy (NCBI): domain Eukaryota; kingdom Metazoa; phylum Arthropoda; class Insecta; order Psocodea; family Polyplacidae; genus Polyplax; species Polyplax serrata. The sequence goes on from JAWJWE010000004.1 coordinate 857,312, forward strand.
AAACTAAATAAGAAGGAAAAACTAACATAAAATTGAAATTAAATTTTATCATGATCAGGTGGCCCAAAATGCTTGTAATTACATACTACTTGGGAACTCAAAGAAGCCGACATTGTTAGTAACATTAAACTTCATTTAAGAATTCTTGTAATCCTCTTTGTTTCAGTATGAAAAGTTTCTTACATTTTCAGTTTTATATTTTTAATACACAACAATCCCACAAGTTCATTTATCGTGCCTGATGGCGTCATTGATCTCCACGCATCATCAATTGTAATGTAATATTTATTTGTAATTTACAAAAAGATAAAAAAATATCACACAAACCAAATGTTCATCCGTCATAAAAACAGATTTTTCTGGGGCAAAATTTGTAAAAGTGATTGAGTAGGCACAGGCTAGTTAGGATGGGTGACAATTTTACCACATATCATATGATTCTAACCAAAGTCAAATTATAAATTTAATATTTGTACTTATAATTGCCAAGACATATGTAACCGACGAAACAAGTTCCAGTTATAAGATGAAACAAATGAAAGTAAAAAAGCAGACTGAAATAGAAAAAATCAAGCCAAACGAAGGACTTCATAAAACCTTTACTGTAACATTGCATGACTCTGGAGAGAAATTTAAAAATAAAAAGGGTTATTAAATACAAGAAATAGGAGGAGACATTGGTCAACCCTTAAATTAATTTCACAACGGGCTAGAAATAGTTTAATTAACTTGTAACCGATGTGGTAGATACACTATGGTCGGGCGTTCGACATGTGAAATTGCATTTCCGCTCCTGTTTAAATCAAACTACTTCCGGTTTCTTGCCCTGGGGAGAAAGGAAAAAGTCAATGTTCATAGCCCACGTATGCCGTACAGCCATATGTTCGATATGTTCGATTGGCAGCACGTGGAAATATCAGACAAGAATCTCTGAAAAGATTTAAATTTTATTTTTGGTTCATCGAAATCAAAACGAACTCCTTGAACTTTAAAGTTTAAAGCTCTTAAATAAAGTAACAAAACCATTAAATAGAAAGTTATGGCCGATTGGTTCCACGTATACGAGAATGCATTTGTAGTTTTATGTTTTGAGGTGTGAGGAAAATTGCTTTACTCTAATCAGGGATTATTTATAGCGCTATTGAAACGGAATTGAATTTCCGGCTTTTGAGTCACCAAAACAGGACTCCTTTTCTACGACAACAATTCGCATGTTTTTATCACCTTGAAACACCTCCTTAGGCCAAAACATTAAGGGTGGCTTAAAAAAACCCTATAACGACATAATATTGTGAAATGTTAATAATTTGAATACTTAACTGCTAATTTTATTCCTTTTGACTGAGCTGTGAGTTTTACATTTTTATGTATTTTTAATTTATTTTAATGTATTTATGTATTTAAAACTGTTCTGAATTTTAGGTAGTACAGTGTGGTGCAGGTATTTTATATATTGTTTCTTTGATTTTTAAATTCATTTCAAACAATTCAAAATTGATTTTTTATAGCATGTGAGAGACGAAAACCTCATAGACAATAGTACACTATTAGTATTATTACGTGTTTAGCGTTTTCCATGATTCCAGTTCATTGATTCATCTAGAAATCAATACTAGTTACCGTGCTTTAAGTTGGAGATCAATTTATTTATTTTTTTATGTTTCCAGGAGGAGTTTTTCTTTTTGTGAGTACGTGAAATTAATTGAAACAAAATTAAAGCAAGTTAATATGTTTGGCCCCACTGTCTGAGAAACAAGAAGAAAAATCCTTCAAACCTGTTAAAAACACGACAGTACGACTTTACTCCTCAAAAATTCAACACTCATGTGGTCAGCGATCTCCTCAGTCTCTTGAAGTCCAGTAAAAAAGCAAAAAAGGTCATCCTTCTCATTTCACAGGTGCTTTTTAAAACGCGAGGCCGATTGAAATCTGCCTTTATGTTCTCACAGTTACATTCGTATGGGTCATATTCCCATGTAACCTTCAAGACCTTGTTGTTCGATTCGGCCACGTCTGCTTTCGGCCTTTTTTTTGTTTCTGGCATTCGCACAAGATCTTCAATCTGTACTAGACAAATTGTAAGCAGTGGTTCCTTTTCGTAGTGCAGCCTTTCACTTGCTGTTTTAGATCCTCTCATTTCGTGATACAACAATTGTTAATTTACCTTAAACCCATTGCAAAATCCCGCTATAATTTTTCGAGAATAAACTGTAAATACGCGGACTTCAACCATGAATTCATAATCCTAATTACATATTTGGTTCTCTAGATGTGGATCTATAACATAGTTGGTCCTTCGAATCGGATATGTGATAATTAACTCCTGTGGCCCTTAATTCTTTTCATACTTTAAGAATCAAAGATTCCTGATTTTTTGGCTACCCAGGAAAAATGCCCACGCATAAAGGGCCCATTGGGACGGGATCCCAATTGTGAGGGACTCGAACCCACTAAAAAACCTGAGGGGTCCACTAATTCCTTGTGTTGGAAGTGGCTAACGGCTTTATGTTATAACCGCCTGCATTCCACGGAGTTTTAGTTGGCCTAGAACCAACTCCCGCAAAACCTTTACCACCTGCTAATTAGTTACTTCTCCAATAGGACAGTCCAACTGCATTACTACAGGGGTGCATTCAAGGCTCCATTTTAGGCTTTGAAACCTGACTGCACGACCTGCTCCTCACACCTCTGGGAACCGATGCTTGTGTCCAGGCTTATGGTGACGACATTTCCTTGTTCGTGGTCACCGGGTTCCTGGACTGCCTGCAGCTCGTCTTCCGTCAGGCTCTTCACACGGTAAGTAATGGGGTATAAGACACAAACTTACATTCTCCCCTGGGAAGTGCCGGTACATAAAATTCTTCTCTGCCCTATGCACTGACCTTAACCTTCAATTATCCGGCTCTTTCGTTAAAAAAATCAAAGCAGTTTAAAATTCTAGGGATTTACCTCACCGATACCCTTCACTGGGGTAGACATATAGAGTACGCTTCAGTCAGGGCACTACATACTGCTCTCAGAGTAGCATTAGTCGCCGCCACCGTCAAATGCCTCAATTTGGAAACTTGGAGAGCAATTCACAAAGGCATGTAAAAACCAACTTTGATGTACGGAGCAGAAATCCGGGGTCGTGCCGTCGAAACGAAGCAAAACATTCGAAAAATCAACGAATCCAGGCAATCTCCTCAATGTTAGCTCCCGACGCTAACCTGGTTATTATCCGAAAACCTTCTGTATTCCGTGCTCATCCCTCAAGCATCATCCCTTGGTCAGCAGTACGCCCCTTCACTGTATTTCCTCACACAAGGACAATGCACATCGCTTGTCCTAGAATTAAATACGCTCATCATCATTTTTATAAGAGACACTCATTACACACCGGAGGAAGGACGTTATAGCTCTCTCGTGCTTCCGAGGCAAGCAACAAAAAAATACAGTATATTCGAGTCTATAAGTTTCACAATTTCTTCACTTCCGTATAATAAAGTTGCTAGTTTAATTGATTTATAGACAATAAAATTGTTTCTTAGCAAGTTATGAAGAGACTTCCTTTCAATAGTTCAAATTATTAGACACTCTTCTCATTTTCACTTCTAATTCACATTATCTACTTCAAAATTAAATGAATCTTACATTTCGCTTCTTACTTCAATTTTCTTTATTTTCGTTTCTAAATTAATGCAGGTTTTCCACTTTCCAGAGGAATACGTCCAATTGAAGAGAGTAAATTGAAACTCGTCGTTCCTATTACTATCAAGATTAATTTGTTGCCCCAGCACTTAACAAAAGATGCGTTGAGGGGAAACCTGCAAGAAGGACAGGATCCGACAGACATTTGAATGGTTTTAGAACGTGAAAATTTATTAGAAACATTAATTGATAAAAAGGAGAATTTAAAAGGTTCTAATGAATTCAACGCAAAATAGAAAAATAAGGTAGTGGAATGATGGAAAAGGAGACTCAGACTGAGAAAGACATAAATCCAAGCACAAAAAGAACGTATGGAGGACAAAGGATGTTCTACAAATGGATCAAATGGAAAGAGCAACATACCCTCAAACGCCCAAGTAAAATACGAGGCAATCCACTCACATTTATTTGTGCGTGTACTCTAAAATATAAACAAAGTTCAACTGACCATAAGCCTCGTGTGAGGCCTGCACTCATTTTTTGACTAAAATAAAAGATGTAGAAATTTGGTCTTAACCAAAATTTACAATAATAATTACTATTATTATTATAACAATGGTTTTAAGTTAACGTGTAAGACTGCTCTGTTGTAGCCGAGGAGAAAATTAGACAAACATTCTTCCTTCCTGTAGACAACAAATGGAGGATGAGGCTCTTTCAGGGAGAAAAAGGTTTGTAAAAGTTAGACGGCCCATTACAATAAATTTTAATTTTCACATTTTCAAAATGTCGGAGGGCGGAAGATGAATTAAAAGTCAGTAGATGGAACACAATCAGAAATAAATCACGGGGAATTAATTAGCCTAACATTGTACGGGTGGGATTTTTATTCGGAGCGAGATTTAAGGGTGGGTCAAATGCCACCCCCGAAAAAACCTCAGTCGAGGCTTCGTTTTATCGCCTTCTCAACAAATTGATTTAATTCCATTTGTTTTAATTTATTATTTTTTGACGGGTTCCTTTCGTCTGCTTGTCTTATTGCTTTCGGAAGGTTCTAATCGAATTTCATCCTCATTTGGCTTATTTGGCTCTCTTCCATCCCTTAATTTCAGTGGGAATTTTCCATACGAAGACAAAGAGAGGATACTTTTCTGTTGGTTTTAACAGACACACCGTTTTAATTTTCCTAATAGTAAAAGTAACGTATTTATCGTGAGTATTTATCTAAACTTTTCTATCGTAAACTATATTGTTTTGAAGCCTGGAGTTTTTCTCCTCCAATTCTTCCTCCTGCCTACTACTCGTCATTCGAATCTTTTTCCTATGGTTTGGGTCACGTAGGGTCACAAGTCACGTGTCCCTTTACTAAAAGCCTTCACGTTCTTCATTATTTTTCTTCGTTCATCTTCCGAACTTTTACATCCAAATGTCAATTTTAATTCTTGTTACTAGAAGAACTAAACTTTAAGAATATTTTTAACCAAACGACAATTTTTTTACGTTGATTTCTCTCAACAATTGTCAAACCAGTGCTTGAACACCTCGGGCTCTCGTCTACATCTCCTTCTTAAAATAAGTAAGAAAATGTCTATGAAATTTTGTTTATTTTCATTCTACACTTTTCTTTCAAATATTTTGTCTTGTCTGTCACATACTTCTTTGTTTGTTCCTCCTCCGTTCAAATTCTATTTTCATGCTTTTATTGTACGTACGTGCCAATTAAGTACGAGCTTTTATCTATTTATGCGCTCTCTACTTCTACAAAAGGTTAGGTTAGTTTTTCTTTTTTGATAATTTGTTACCACAACTCTGGTTTCGCAGTGAATTACAATCCTGCTGCAAAAAATAAAATTTTATTAGGTACGTGCAGGTACAAAGTAACAGGTACTCACAAAGCTTTTTGGGGCGTGTGACAAGGTAAATGGGGGTTAAAGAATTTGATCAACAACCCGAAGGTTGAAAGACGCGGTAGAATTTTGTTTTGTCTGCCAAAAATAATTGGAGCCGAAAGAGAGTTTGGGCGTTTTAAATTGAAAGCAACATCTTGAAACCAATTAGTAAGATTTCCTCAAGGGTTGAAGCCTCGGGGGTTGAAAACCGGGACCGTGAGGCGACCGAGGGATGAAACTAAAATGGCAGCATTTCTCCCATTCACTTAGTGATTATTCTGTCTTAATTGGAACTCATTAAGTTTCAAGATTTACCGTCTTAGTGAAACTAGACCCAGCATCCCGATAACAGTGTTAACATTTGATTTTGCTCTACAGGAAGCCGACAATCTGTTTGACTTGTACATTTTTGTCTTTATCACTAGAATATTTGACTATTCTGGTGTAGACCCTTTCCAGAAGAATCGTTTTTCTCCCCGAATTTTATAGTTAATTATAAAGTGATTAATACTTTAAAACACTGCAAAAGACGCAATAGAAATTTTATTAGATTTTAAGCAAATAAATTTACCCACAACGTTTCACAACGTTTAAAACACGTTCCTGTTTAAACGAAAGTAAATGTGTACGGGTATATTAATAGTACAATGAAACAGAGAAATAAGATGCAGGTGCTAAGTAAGTGAATGTTGTATAGCAAATTAAACAATAAAAAATATTATTAATAAATAATTTTAAGTACTACTTGATGTATTTCAAAACAGGTTAACGGGACTTATGTACATTGAAAATGTATAGTTTTATATAAAAGTAAAATGCCACATCCCACATGCCACAAATGTTTTAGGGGAACCTGTTTTAGGTAAAGGGAATACCGGAGTGGAGCAGCTGCTAATGTTGTAAAGCTAGTTTCATTATAGAGTAGTATAAAGGGAGAGAGAGAGAGTTGTTTACAAATCTGTTTATCCATCCCTTGGGCACTCTTTTGGTTGTGTCTAGTTGCCCATGTTTTGCTACGGTTCAGAGCACAGCAACCTTAATTGCATGTAAAATGCGAAAAATTTACTCTTTATTCTTCGTGGGACAATCCCAAGGGCCTCTTTTCTACGTTTTAATATCCGTCTGGACCTTTCTGTTTGAACCTGAAAGTGTCGAGAGGGCTGAAAATTTGTTTATTGCCTGACTCAACATGTGAGACCGAGCAAGAAAGACACATATTTACAAGACTTAAATTATTTTTAGATCAGTGAATTTCAATTTAAGTTTTAAACATTATTTATATACCATGCTACACTGAATAGTATAAGTTTTTGGTAAAACAAATAATTTAAAATTGATTTACATCACCTGAAGTAGTTTACAACAACATTAAACCATAAAAATTTCGTCTGATTGTAAAATCATAAAATGTCTGTACCATATGTTTCGTACTTGTTTTGTACGAATGATAACAATAACTTATACACTGAGTACATAATGCTACGTGTTATTTGTATGTAAGGGATAACTAGATGTAGAAATAGAAAAATAGAAAAAACTGCTGAGTCTGAGGTGTGACAGAATGAATGCTACAACAACAATAAAAAGAGTGGCCTAGTGTAGTTCAATATAAAAATAAAAGATGAAAGACGTGTAGGGAAAATAGAAAGTAGAATTAGGAACAGGAACTCAGGGGAAAGGCAAAGATGGAGAACGAAATAGACCGATTTGATGTCGGAAAATGAAAATTAATGTGGAAAAACGGGGAATTTAAAAGCAGGGGCGGATTAAGGAAGTGCACCAGCGGCACTGACGGCAGGAATGGGGAAGAGGGACAGTTGAGATGAAAACTATCGATTTGTTTTTAGTTTCTCCCTTATTATTTGTCCTTTTTATTGCCTCCGGAAATCAGAATATATTGTAGTGAGGCTGTCGTGAAAATACTCCTCCTTGGTTAGTAAATAAGAAATAATAACGGTCCTAGTTATTTATTACTTGAAACCTCCCATCATATTTTCAAATGACAACGAGTTACTGCTTTCATTCCTCTGAGTTTGGAGTCAAGAAGTCAAAGATAGAATTTAGAAATAGACTTATGAAATCTGTGATGTCCACCTCAAATGCACCTTTTACAAATTGATTGACATAAATATTTTATTTAAGAAATTTGTTTAGTTTGTCTACATACTCAATAGTAACAAAGACATCTTTTACGTGGCTTATGACCTACCGTGACTTATGCATTATCTGCAAGTTAACTTGCAGGCGCATGAAGTACATTACATTAAATATTAAGTTAAACTTTTAAGACAGAAAACATTGGATATTTTAAAATATTAGTCTCAATAAGTTTTCAAATAAGCCTGGATCTAAAACATAAATCAAACATCCGATGTCATTCAGACGTGCCAACTGCTTTTCAATGGATTGTCTCGCAGTTCTGTCACGATCTGTGTAAACTATTAATTTGTTTTCGTCAGAATTTTCCTACTCTAGAGAATTTCATTTGGATTTCAAATCAAAACTTACGACGTATGATATTACAATAATTGCATTCTGTAGTTTCCCTAGGGAAAGATCAATACCCGGGAACAAGTGCACAACCCAGGAAAGCTTTTAACGATAAAAGTAACTCTGGTTGACACTGAAATTTGATTAAACGCATACGAAAAAAAAAATAGAAATCTTGAAAAACATGAAAAGTGTCAATATGAATGGCAAGAAAAACCAAAATTTTTAGCTGGGACAAAAGTGGAAATTGAAGTAGAACAAATAGTAGATAAATTTATTCTATCACACGCCGAAAACTAAGCTTTCGTAAAATTTCAATCTCTAAGTGTGATTTAATGCCCAAGTGATTTATCTGGTTACATGGTTAAATAGAATACATTTAAACCCCAGGACATGGTAAACTAGTCAAATACGATACGTAAGAAATCGGAAAATAAATAAAAGTAAAGTCTACAACACCCTGGAAAACTTAAATCATTTGCGGTTGTCAAATAAAATCAAACACTTTATCTTTGCACCTTTGACTATCATTTGATTTGTGAATGTCAGATATTTGAATTCGAATAACACCATTTTACCTTAGATGCTGGTTATATTGGAATTGTAGGTCACACCAACATCTCAAATTACAGTTTAGACAGGCTGGTTCTCATACCAAACGATCTGAATTAATCAAAAATGAATATAATTTTGTGTTCAACGAATTGTTTATAATTAAATTAACCAAATAATGTAAAGCACGTATACTTTGAAACTTAAAGTTAAGTAATGGAAATAACCCCAAAAAATTTCTCTCAAGGAACTCCTTTTTGTCTGTCAATAGTTTTAATTTCTTTTAACTTTTCTTAAGTACAAAAATGGTACTTAATAAATGATTCTATGCGAATTAAAAAGTTAACTTTGAATGAAAAAAGATCACCGTCTGATAAACAACCGATGCTCAAAGTTCATTAGAATTGTAGTCGAAAATAAATGAAAAACCTTTGCTCTGAATTAATACGAACTTATACCGACAATCTGAACTTCTCAAACTGAAAACTGAAAAAGGCTTAATGACCCCCTGGAGATTTCCAAAAATGGCCTAACGAAGACTCCCCAGGCGACAATTAGATAACTCGCCTAGTTCGCATTTTAGTTTGGAGGTATTTCGGATGGTAACAATTAGAGAGACTAGAAGAGTTGTCAACTGGTGGGAACAAGAGATTTCCTGCTGCACCCTAAACGAATAGAAAATCAACCCTAAAGGTCTAGAACTGTCAGGCTTAGAGATATTGTATTACGTATTGCGTTAAAGGGAGGGGATGATGTACTTAAACTCAACTTGAGGTAACCAGGTCTCGAATGAGTAAATATTAGTAGCTATTTGAAAAAAGAAACGCAAATAACAAATACCCGTATGAAAACTAACAAAAAGGTTAAATACAAGAATGCAACTTTTTCCAAATTCTTAAGCAGAAGCAAAATTAAATATTAAACAACAGTAGGATATCCTAATTTAGGATGTCAATGGCTTTCCATCGCAATGGTTGCCTCTAAACGGAAGACCAAATTAAGAAGTTGATGGCCGCCTTTCTCTCGTTGTGTCCTGCATTTCCATCCTTTGAAAAATTAATTTTTCTTTTTACTTCAAAACAGGAGTAATAATTGTATTTAAGGCTTTTTTGTCTTCTCTTTGAAAGTCTTTCTGACATTAAAAACAACCTTTTACAACATTTAATATTCCATGCCTTTTATTTGGATTATTCACGTGACAAGGTTCCTCCTTCTGCTGTTGCTGCTGTTTCACCCTCCTTTCCTCCTACATTCCTCAACTTCTTTATACTTCTTTTGGTTTTATTTACCTTTCCCAGACGTGCATTTGTCTTGGTCTTTGCTTTCCTTTGCTTCTACTTTTTTGCTACTTTCCGTTTTACTTGTAATTCTCTTTCTTTGATAAGAATTTAAACAGAGTCGAGATTACGATTTTAGTGGTAGTTTTTTATTGGCTTAATTCTGATGTAAAGACCTCAGCGCAATCACCGAAAGAGAGCAACCCAAGAGAAATGAAGTGCAAATGGGAAAGATTCATTCTAATTTAACTTTCCTGACCTCATTAGAACCTACAACTCGTCTACGAGTATTCTATTTTTGTGAGACCTACATAAGTCATCATGAAAATGAAAAATGTTTGCAACTTTGTGTTCATAGATAATTTGTTCGATTTTACTCTAAACTTCACTTTTTATTTAATTCGAAGATAATCCATAGCATAATTTATGGAACTATTTGCCCGGAAAGAATTTTCCTGACATTTTAAATTCTATGAAGAAAAATTTTAGGTTTGCTTAAAATTTTACTCTTAGTAAATTTACTTTATTGCTTAAACATTGAATCTTTAGTAGGACCTGATCATTGCACTCAAACTGATAAGATATTCTTTACTCATTTACATAGAAACATTCAATCAAAGCAATCGGAGTTTAATAATACAATTTGAATTTGCATTTAAAAAACGATTTTTTAGCCTTAAAATTACTTTTCTACCGTTTCAACTAGTAAGATAAATTTTTGTGTTGCAATACATAACTATTTCACATAAACGTATTTTTATAAACTTTTATAAAATATAAAACTGTTTACTTACCCACCAAGTAATTGTGTTTTATTTTATAAAATTATTGTTCATGTTGTCCTTTTCAAGAATATTCTGAAGTGAAACAATGTGAGTGAGCTGTAATATATAAATATATACTTCGGATCCGGGCGACCACACAGCGTCCAAACATATAACATTAGAGAATATTTAACTGAAAATTGTAAAAATTAAGAAACGAAGGAAAGAAATAAAATTATAAAAAGATGTATTGAGAATTAGGTGGTGCAGAGTAAGTGGAATCGGGAGGAGCATTCATTTAGCATTAATTTGATTTTATAATTCGACTAGTCACATAGTTAAATCGCTTCGGTAAATTAGAATTTCTTTAGTTCGTGTTCGCTTGTCGGTCGACTTTCTCACGGGCAGTAATATTTTCAGTCACCCAAATGGAAATGTGTGCCAAAATTTGGCTACGGCCGGGGATCCTTGGGGAAGCACACAGACATTCGGTCCCACTAATTAAAATCCGATCGTAAAGACTGAAATTGAGGAGAGAACGTGGTTCCTCCGGGGAGCTTTACAAAATTCAACTTTCCTCCATTTACCTTTTTTCCGTTTCCGTTTCCGTTTCCTGTTATCGTCAGGGGAATTCAAAATTGCCGCCTTCGTGACGGAATAATGCAAATCATAATTGAAGAATTCGATCCAAAAATGACGGGTAGCAATGCGTTTAATGGGTGTTATTCGGGTACTCGGAGATTGCTCGGTCGTGTTCGGTGAACCGTGTAATTTGTTGCACCGGTTTGAAATTTACTTGACACCACCACCAGCACCAGTACCAGCACCAGTACCACTACTGCCTCTTTAAAAAGTGGTTTTTTATTTGTGTAGTCCCTTGGATTGGCACCCGGTTGACACCGGTCAAATCAGTCGATGGTAATACTTTTCATTGTAGTTTTTATTCTTTTTGTCGAGTTAACTCATTTTCATTGGGTCCGCCAACACACGATGCAAAGTCGTAGCGGAACATTAATTTTAATTTGATTGAACATGTTTATGTTGGTGAATTCCGATTAATTAAATAAATAAAATGTGTTCCACTTCTGCTAAGTATGAGAGTATTGCACGTATAGAGTGGATTTACGTAAAAATTATTATTACTCCAAAAAATTCACTCTTTGTACGGAGAGAAAAAGACAGTCAAAGGGAAGCTTGCCATGTAGAGGATGTCATGAGTTTGATTTTACAACATTTTTTTTATTCAAGTCACCAAATTCTTTTATACCTGTACATAATATCGATTTTAATATACGTTTTCTTTTATCAGAAGAAATCCAATGTTCTCACGAAACTAAACGAGACGTACGCGTATCGGACGTATTCACTTTGATGGTTAAATTTATTTAAGCTGTCAGGTAGGCATCCAAGAACGACTGGATTTCAGGGTGTGCAATGTTTGAATAGACTCCCGGTGTGTCTCTGTTACCACAACCATCACCAAACGAAATTATTCCCGCTAGTTTTCCATCAACGGCCAAGGGCCCTCCACTGTCACCCGAACAACTGTCCTTATTCACTTGGCCTCCAGCGCAAATCATCCTGTCGGTAATTGTGAATCTCTTGTTTAATTTTCTACAGGTTTCTCTGTCGACGATGGGCAGTTCAACGGACTGCAGAGTCTTCGCAGGCAATCCGTCCTCCTGTGTTGGAGTAAAATATGTGTTAGAGTCACGCTTTAAACAGCAAGCGAATCATCAACAGTGGTGTTTGAGTGCTGACCTGAAGAAGACCCCAACCACTGGCTTTGGCAATGGCTCGGGGCGAAGGTTCGCTTCTCACAATGTCGATGGGCTGGATATTTTTGGAGAAGGTCAGTGGCGTGTCCAGCGCCAGAATGGCCACATCGTAATCGACGATTTTTTTATTCCAATTTGGATGCCTCAGAAATTTGTTGACTTTGACGAGAGTCCCACCTTTCTTTTCATCCGACGAACCCGCTCGAACGAAAATGTTTGTTTTACTGCAAAGGAAAGTGGAGAAAATAAATGAAACCACAAAGGAAAGGGATGTTTGGGCTTACTCTGTGTCTCTCCAGCAGTGTGCAGCGGATATGACGTAATTTTCGGTGAGTATCGCTCCCCCGCAGAAGACTTCTGCTCCATCAGCGACAGCTACCTGGTAGGGCACCTCTGAAATGTCGGTGTCGTTGCCACCAACAATGTAATCGTCCTTGTCATGGTGAATGGTAGCACCTGTGTGGCAAAAAAACGAATAACAACCGGCACGTGTAAAAACTATAGTAAACTAATAAAAGTCCAACGTTCCTATTTCAGTACACGGGAATTCTACAATGCGTAAGGTAGAAAACGAGAGGTGAGAAGTATCATGTTAACAACTGCAAACGGTAAGAATACATCTAAAATTTTAAGAAGAAAAAGTGAAGGAGGCAAGAAGAGAGTAGGTGCATGCAATCGGTGCAAATTGAAACAAAGAAAGTAGTCGTGTTGTTACTGGGACGAAAGGATAAGTACACCTACACTCGTGTGGTAGGTTTGGGGAAGCAAAAGAAAGCGGCAGTCGACTATTTAAAATTATTGAGTTGAGTTAAATTGAATGGAAGTGTTATATTAATGTGAAAACAGATTTCGGCTCAACGAAACTAAACTGAATGAAAAATAAAATAGGCAGGCATCGGAGAATGAAGAACAAGTTAAGAATTAATTAAAAGAAAGCTGGGTCGGTTGAAGTGGCAACAGAGAAATTTAAGATGACACCGAGGAAACAGTCAGGCGACAGGCATGTCGACAGAATCGCGTTAAAAAAGCTGTAGGAATTCTCGGTCACTCTACGAAATGGCACAGTACTAAAATCGATTTTGTAATGAAAAAAAATGAAAATTTTTGTACATCTCGATTTAATACTGACTTAATGCGAACCGGTAACTTACCTTGTACACCGACAAAGAGGCAAGCGAGAGCTGCAAAAAACATTTTTACCGAGAAGAAAATAAAAAGTCTAGAGCACTGCGGGTGACACTACGGGTCTCTTTTCTCTCTCTCTCTCTCTCTCTCTCTCTCTCTGTGTGTGTGTGTCACCATTGAACGATCAGGTTCTGTAACATTTACTGTACTGAATATTAATAGTAATCTGCCAAAGACACCATTATCTAATTAGCGATTATCTCGAGTCGACACCGATAAACATTAAAAACCTAACCGATGGCAACTTACTACCCATACTGCGGTATCATTTAAACGTAACGACGGATGTTCGGCAGGGTCCAGCCTTTTTTGTTGGAAGGTTCAGGCCACCCAACAATACGCAATAAAAGTTTGCCAGTGCTTTGTTAGGAGGCACCCGCCTGACCGTCTGGTGTTGGGGTGTGAAGAAAACACACTCTACCTAACCAGAATTAGAAAACACCTGAGATTAAGCACAATTCTTTTGTGCAACATTTGGTACTGAACAAAAAAAAATTCGATGCTCGGATTAACTAGACGAAATCGAGGGTCGTCAACCGGGTTATCCTTCACCACGGAACGAGTGATTTTCCTCGGAGAACACCGTCAATTCCGTGGAGGGTCTGTGGTACCCCGTCTGTCTGACTTTCAGGTGTAGTGAAATTGTCGAAAAAGTCGATAGGCGGTAAGAAAACATATTTTCATTGATTTCATCTGCTCCTTCGTATATTACTCTTTAGGTGGGTGGGTGAACTTTGACCCAAACTTAAAGGAGTCAACCGTCAACCTTCGCACCTTTGTCTTTTCTTGATGTGTGTGTGTGTGTGTGTGTGTGACATCCTCCAAGTTCAGGTAACGATCTCTTCGACTGTGAACAACAACTTAAGTTGACAAGTCCGTTATCAAAAGGAAATTCAGACGTAATTCTTTTTATTGGATTTGGATTGATTGTGTTTGATTTGAGCAATCGCAGAGATAACCAAAGCTCAAGATTACCTCTTGAGAAAGGCTTTCCCATTTTTCGTAGAGGACCACCGCAGAAGATGTTTGTGCTTCCTGTCGTTAGGGCTAACGCCAGACAGATCCAACTCTGCACCTTACACAAATATAAAAATCAAAATCCGCTTTTCATTTATTCATGTTGTTTTGTCAAATGTATGACTTACCTGAGGTTACTGAGTAATTCCGGTCATCACATGTTTACTTTGTCCTTCCTTCCTTCTTCTTGGCTCAGACAAAACTTTGTTTGACTAGGCACTGCCACAACTTAATTATATATATGTTGTAATATTAATTAGCATTGAAGACTCTGAGGTCGTCACTTGGTGGCACGTAAAAATGCACAAGATTCTTATCGGAAGGACGCGTCGTTTAGTTTTATCAAATTTTAATAATATAATATCGATAATGTCTAATCGGAATTTCAGAAGATTTTCAAGTAGGCTACCACTTTCAAGGTTTGTCATTTTAATATTCCTATATATTTAAACGGTGTGTACAACTGACTTCGCCACAGAAACTTCACCGGTTCGAAGAGTGAAGTGAAAAAAAAATTGTTTAAGTAAATTTAAAAATGGCAAAAGTTTTTATTTTGGCCTCACTTTTGGCCATCACCTGGGGTGAGTATGAGACCTCTCTAAAATATTTTCGGTGTTATTTCTATCGACATATGTCCGTCTTTTGTCTTTGTCTCTGCAAAACCGGACATTACAAAACGCTGCGCAAATCAATCAGATCAATGTTTTTATCCCTCGGGAAGAGGGAGGAAGAGGAGGAGGAGGAAGGGACCTAAATGTCAACGACATCCTCACGTCAGATGGCAATATAATTTTCAATTATACATGTATACACCGATGTGGATTGATACGCTACTTATTTTTTCCAACAGGTGCATCTATCCCTGGCCCTAACAATGGCTACATCGTTGGTGGTCGAGACACTGACATCTCTGAAGTTCCATACACCGTTGCTATGCTGACAAACGGTAGATTCTTTTGCGGTGGAACCATCGTTTCTCCAAACGTAGTTGTCACCGCCGCTCACTGCGCCGAAGGCAAATCGTAAGTCTACAAATTTACCCTCCTCAACACATCAGGACTTTCTTACTCTTTTCATTTATTATCATCATCATCATCCCGATTTTCAGTGCCGCTCGTTTGTCATTCCGTGCTGGTTCATCCGATGTAAACAATGGTGGCCAGGT
Source organism: Polyplax serrata (assembly GCA_037055365.1). Taxonomy (NCBI): domain Eukaryota; kingdom Metazoa; phylum Arthropoda; class Insecta; order Psocodea; family Polyplacidae; genus Polyplax; species Polyplax serrata. The sequence goes on from JAWJWE010000004.1 coordinate 873,059, forward strand.
TGCCGCGGTCAAGTCCATTGATATCTTCCCTGAATTCGATGGCTTCACGATGGATTACGACGTGGCTGTTGCCGTACTTCAGACTCCCTTCAATTTTTCTGAATCTGTTAAAGCCATTCCTCTGGTCACCAAAGAACCACAGCCTGGACAGATGGTCAAAGTCAGTGGTTGGGGAAACATCAGGGTGAGTGGAGCGGCACCTTCCGTAGCACCGCATCCCGCCCACTTCTGAAAAAATAATATATTTTTCTCTCTTTCAGGAAAGTGGTGGCTCTCCTGATACTCTTCAATCCGTTGAAGTTCCCGTCGTAGACAGAGAAACCTGCGAAAAACAACTCAAGGTTCCCTTTCCTCTGACAACTAGAATGTTCTGCGCCGGAGTCACCGGAAAAGACAGCTGCCAAGGAGACAGCGGTGGTCCATTGGTCATCGACAACCAACTTGCCGGTGTCGTTTCCTTCGGAGAGGGCTGTGCCAGAAAGAACAAGCCTGGCGTCTACACGAACGTTGCCAACCCCCAAATCACCGAATTCATCAATAAATTCCTCAATGCTTAACATCGTTATTTATGTGTAATATACACTTGTACATAAAGTAACAATTACTGACGATTACTCCGCCCCAAGTCTCCTTCACATTCGGATTTGTCACTTCACTTCACAAAATTCCACCAACCGTTTTTAGGTCTCCTCAGGTCGGATGATGGAAGGTTTCATTCACGGAATATTCATACGAATTAAGAACACTTCTAACCAAGTTGAGAACCGAATTACTCGTATACAAACATTTCTTTCAATTCAATGCAAATTTCCTTGTCCCAAGACGCAGTAAATTTTCACCTTAACCCACGGTTACATTTAAACTCGTGACTTCCTTTCCTTCAAAATTTCAACTATAAAATTGACACCAAATTACTGCTCCCACACGGTTCTGCAGTAAGCAATGTACTCTACGCAGTGGTACAGTTTTTAAGGTCTGTTATGTGGTGTTTAATGAAAACGTAACAAAAGTTTATGAATATAACGGTTACTTAGCTTAATAAAAATATTTGTTTAATTTCAAAGTTGGATTTGGTAAGAAATTTGTTTAGGTCAGCCGTGTTTCATTGTAATTGAAGACATAATTTTTTATAAAAAAATATTCGGTGAAATTAAATTGTACAATCAAAATTTGTAGAAATATATCTGAATCAGAAGAAACAACCTTATAAGTGCCATGACTTTAAAAGGAGAATTTAAAAATAAGAATACATGCTTACGTGCTGTTATTTTCTACATCATTTTCTGGCTGATGAATATAATTGGTAAGAAATAATTACATGAATAAGTTAAGTAGCTATTACGCTGATATATTTTATTTTTCCTAAGTTTTCTACCATAAGGAACATTCAAATTTATGTTAATAACTCAGCAGCATCATAGCAAATATTAGTCTTCATAAGAGTGGTAATAGAACACGTAATTTGAGATTTATTGTACTTCTTTTTTAATGAATCAGTTTTTCTTTTGTCCTCTTAAAATTTTATAAATTACGTGATAGAATTTTTAAATAGAAAAATTACACAGAAAAGTAATCTTTTTAATAATTTTATGTTTTATATAAGGTTTTTGTTGCATTTTCCTTTATGCTGTTGTGCATGTCCAGTTATTTTCATTTAGTTGCGGTATGTGTAATTTAAGTTTTACGCTATCCTTTCTGAAAAATTTGAATGACATGGAATAGATGAACCAAAAAAGCGGAATTTTATTATTAGTAGGCATTAGCCGCAAACGACAAGAATAAAGATTGTAAATTCACTCATACTACACGACTCATGCAAGTCCGATTTTTATAATTTGATTAAGTTGCTATATATATATATATATATATACACTGTTGTACAGATGCTGTGGATCCTCCTAAGTCGATGGTGGCAATATTGGATAATAACGTACCTGTCTGCGCTGGTGCTTTTATCAACAAAAACTATGTGGTGACGACAGCCACCTGCGTACGGGAGTATGTCTCGCTACTGAAAGATCCGAACAATACCACCGACCAAAAAGATGAAAAAGTAAACCAGATTTTTTACTTGCTTTGACAGGAAAAAACATTTAACTGTTTCAACTGAATCAGCTGAACAAGAAGAAGCCAACAAAAAAACAGATGTGCTAGGCGTAGCTCTTCACCCGTACTACAGAGCACCTAATATTGACTACAATGTAGCCATTTTGAAGGTGAAACCCATTGATAATTATGGGGAGGTATCAAAATTGTCGAAGAGAGAACCTGCTGCTGGAGAGACGCTTCGTACTACAAGCTGGGAAACCACTGAGGTTAGTCGACTGCCCTGTTGTTTCACTACTTTCCTCAAAATCGTATTTTGAGAAAACTGGAAACTTACTCTTATTCTGATTGCGATTCTTATTCTGTCATTATCAGAAGGAGTAGTCAAAACAATTTTTACAACAATTTTTTTCAGAAAAAACAATTCAAAGCTGAGGAATCGGTTGCTGTCGCTACGCAAACTTGCAAGACTGACCTGGCCAAAAACATCACCATTACAGGAAAGTTGATGTGCATCGACACAAATAAATCCCAGCTGCCTTACATTAATGGAAGTCCAGTGGTTGCCAAAGACACCACCGACCTTTTTGGTATTGCAGTGTTTGGAAATGTTAAAAATCTACAGAATTCTCTAACAGTCTATTTGAACACAGCAAATCCTGAAATATTTTCTTTCATTGACATGTTTACGGAAGTTCAGTAGCTGTACGCTGTCGTTGTTTTGTGTTGCTGTAATAATATAATATCACTCACAAGTACATAACATACTTTTATTGCTACAAATTTAGAAGTATCAACAGTTTTTATTTTATTCTTTCTGCTTCTCCTTTATAGTTATGTTACATAACAAAGTCCCTTATAGTTATGATATACAGTTTTCGTATAGCATTGCGGAGTGTGTTGTGTTGTGCTTTGAAAAGAATCTTGTGAGTTTATCATTCTTTCTTTCACATCGAACAAACAATATAACACGCTTGGAAGGAATTTCAAGTTGTTACAACCATCACAGTTAAGACCTCCACTGGTACATTGAAACCTGTAAAGTTAGTTTTTGAATTTTTTCTATCTTCGAGTGGTTTTATACACGTGTGACTTTGAACTGAACTACAGGCATGCCTACATTTGCCCTACTTCTAATATTCAATGTTCATTGTTAGTAATTTGACTTTCTTACATCCTGTACATCCTTCACATGTAACTCATAATCAACTTTGGTTGCCTAAGTTCTTCTTTAATGGATGATCTTCAATTAGATGGTGATAGTAATTTATAATTCAGCGAAAACCACAAGCAGCGACACTCGAATCAGTAATCAGTAACTGCGGTTCGTGACTGAATGAATAACGAAATTTTATTATTCGGTGACGAGTGATGGTAATGCCATTAGTATAAAGTTATCAACAGTCAATATGTGAGTTGATAACTTGATAACTCTTCCACTTCCTCAGGTTTCTTAAATTTTGATGATACCAATCTATTCATCATTTAGAGGCATAAATTTATTTTGCCTGGCAGAATCTCGATCAGGTGTCCATGACAAGTCGGGTTTTCGTCATTTGACGGCTCTGACTTTTGGAAAGTGAAAGGTTTGCTGTAGTTTATTTGTTATTTTTGCTGTATTTTTTTAACGAATCTAAAATTCTTGATTTTTCCTAAATTCTTTTGCGATTTAGATTTAGTTATGCTTTCAATTTTTACTTTAACTTTCTTTTCAATTGAGCATACTCTCAGGCGTACAAATACCTGGCATTAAAGTCAGCACGAATGAACGAATAACAGTTGTTTTTGTTCGCAACAAAAAATCCTTTTCCAAAAATTTTAGTTTGTTTTTATTTATTTTTTTAATTTTTCAATTTATTTAGTTTTAAAAATCATTTCATAAAATTATTCCCTCTTCTAAAAAATGACAAAGATAAAAATTTAAATTTTTTCGAACTGGATGGTAATTTTTTGTCAGGTAAAATGAAAATAATCAGTTTAGTTTTGAGAGGTTAAATTATTTAATATTTGTCGTCCAAACCACTGTGAACTTGCGTCATTTAATTTTTGTTGGTTTGGCGACATAATAGGAAATTGAAATGGAAACAAGTTTTTACAGTAGTAGAAATTGCTTAAGTACGAGTTATAATATCAATTTATTTCTTTTTTTAAAGGAAAGGACACATTTTACAAACGTATTTGAGTCATGAAACCGTCTACAATATTCCCTCTATCACAGGGCGAAATCAGTCTCGTGAAAATCATGTTGCAATTATTAATATTAATTTGCACGCCAACAGCCGACTTGTGTAAGTAATTATTTCATAATGTGAAACTAGTTATTATAAGTCGTTAAGAAGGAAGCTGAAATGTTCTGGAAAGTGAAATGCCCTGCAAGTAATCCTTCGGACTCCAGTGCACTTGTAAAAATCGGGTGATTTTAAGAGGTTTTATTTATCCATTCTACGTATTATATTTGTTTAAATTGTTTTATGGAACTACCCTGCACAAATTACAATTTTACAATTACTCATTGTGGTATTTGAAAACATTTAACTGTGGCGGGCTTGACAGAAAGGAAAGATGTACACTAGCATACAAGACTGTTGCAGGAAATACAACAAAGCTGAAGACCTAGGTCCCTTCGAGAGTCTTCGGCCACGGTAACTTCCTGGAGAGGACGCAGACTATACCTCACGGTAGTCTCCCTAGGTTTTTTAGTGGGTTCGAGTCCCACAGCACTGGACACTCCGTCCCAACGGGGTCCTTTCTGCGTGGGCATTTTTTCTGGTACATAAAAAAAGGTTAACGAACCTGAGAGCATGAAACATTCAGGAAGGATGAACCTAAGGAAATCTCAATCTTCTACTTGAAACTCATATGTTACTGTAGGTTGAAAGTCCATGACTTGTCGCATCACATTGTATATTTCAGGTTTTGATATATCAAAGGTAACATCAAGAGTTGTCGAACTTATAATTGGTGGACAACCTATTGAAATACAACAGGTGCCATATCAGGCCGGCTTGTATATCGGCAATATGTTTTTCTGCTCCGGTTCGATTGTTACAACAACGCATATTATAACAGCAGCTCATTGTCTCGCCTTCGTGTACGTCACAAAAACTAGGTAAGTTTCAATTTTAAAATATAGATATTCTGTAGTCCATCTTCTATTCAGCAGACCAGGGTCCTACACAAAGTACCTCAACGTCCGAGTGGGTTCCTCCAATATGTATGTGGGAGGTCAGTCCATAACAGTAAGAAATTATTCGATCCATCAGAAATTCTCTAGAGTCACCGTGGATTACGACGTGGGGGTAATCACTCTTAAAACTCCGTTGAACTTCACCTCTTTGATTCAACCTCTCAAACTGGCCGAGAAAGAACCAAAACATGGGCAAGAGGTCAGGGTCAGTGGCTGGGGATACGTCAAAGTAAGGATTTTACATCCGTAATTTCGGTGGTCCTACGTTTCCGTCCGAGTAAAAAGTATTCTAATGAAATTTCACAGGAGATTGGTCCGACATCTAGAAAACTCCAATCGGTTACTGTTAAACTTGTAGGAAGGGAAACCTGTGAAAACAACTACAGGGGCCGATTTCAGGTGACCGATAGGATGATCTGCGCCTCGGCGGAAGATAAAGACGCTTGTTATGGAGATAGCGGAGGGCCGCTTGTGCACAAAGGCAAATTGTTGGGTATAGTCTCAAGTGGAGAAGGTTGTGCCAGAAAGAATTTTCCCGGGATTTACACAAGTGTTGCAAATAAAGAAATTAAAGAGTTCATCCTGAAGGAAACGGGGCTGAAGAACAAGTGCAAATTTCCTGGGTTATGCTAACAAGAACGTCACAACACTAAAACAAGAATCAAAAGCTTGGTTATAAATTTTAGTAATTTAAAATTATTTTAATAAAATGTTACGTTTAGTTGTCTATATATCATAATTTAGTTTATGTAGTTGACATAGTTGTTCATCATGTCACTAAGAGCCTATAAATGGTAAATACCAAAAATGGCTAAGCATTATTCTTAATTACAATTATAATATGTTGGACCAGAATGTACTTGGAATGTAAACAAACATCAAATGAAACTTATACAAAACAAAAGCATGGACAGAAAAGAAAGAAAAAGAGGTAAATTTCTAATAATGTATTTTAGCATTGGTAAAATTGTGTAAAAAACAAGACATTTAATTATTTTTGCTTATGATAATAATATTATGATAATTTTGATATTAACTATAACAACAAATAACAAAAATCTAAATCAAATGTTTTAAGGCTACAGAAATATCACTTTAGTACTCTTGATGTCTCCCTTTGTGTAAATATGTTGAAATTAAGAATTAATGGCGTACTTTAAGTATGTCCAAACTAATTATTTCGTGTTTTTCATTCACTATACCAAAATAAGAAGATAATAGAGAATAATAACATTAGAAGTAATAAACAAAATAACCGATAACTTTGTTAAGAAATAATGCATAATTCTTTGGTACACACTCGAATTATTTTTACTTAGATTTCCAATTTCCATTCGTTTAATTTCGCATATGAACTTTGGAAGTTAAAAACAAAAAGAAAACATAAATATGGATTTATTAATATTTGAAATAAAAATAAAGCGACTGAACACTTCTTTTAGATTTTTGGAGGGGAAAAAATAACGACACTACTCTTGAGTCTGGCACTGGTCCCCTTCTACAATATAAGCAAGGCACAAATAATAGTACCTGAAACACAATCTCAATATAACAGTGGAATGCGAGAAGGGTCTGGAAACAGGATCAATGAGGAATATACTCCATCAAATCGTTTTCGTCATATTCGTAGCCGTCATTAGGAAACTCATCACCATTGTTCACCAAATCCCAGTCGTCTTCGTCTTCATCCTCATCCTCTGCGTCGTACATCAAATAAAACAATTTGTTTTCACACTTGGAGTTGGGGTCTCTGTAGTGAAAGTAGGGGTTGTTGGCGTCCAGCAAAGCACCACAGAGCCAGCAAAAGAAGGCATTGCACTTCCAGCAGACCATTTTATTGCAGCCTTGAGCTTTCTGGTGAATTAAAAATTCACAAATAAACAATATACATTTAAACAATGAACAGAGAAAATTTCAGAAAAACTCACCTCTATTGCCACATAACATTTGGGACAAGTTTTGCTGTTTTCCTTAATCCAGGCCTCAGCTTTGCTGTTGTTGACAAGGTTTTCCAAATTTTTTTTGCCATACTTACTCTCCAGCTTAGATTTCACATCAGCAGATGCATTCTCATACTCATCAATTAATTTCATTACATCACCTAAAATAAATAAATCCCGGTCACATTTGAAGTGAAAACATTTGGCCAACCATCCTGACTAATGTATCCAAATTTGTTGGCATGAAAGTGAAAAAAATGAGCACTATTTTCTCTATGATACTCATGACTACAGTACTTTAGAACAATCAAAGAGAAACTGTTGACAGCTATAAATTTCTATTATCTTGCTAATATCCACATAATTTTATTAAAAAGATATACAGACAGTTTGTTATTATAATAACTCACTTGATTTAAAATGGCAGGGCTCAACACCATGATACACCATTTTGCATGTAACACAAAAGACATATTGACAGTTTGGGCAGGATGCCATCTTTTCATGGGGCTCCCAAGAAACTGGGTACTGGCACAATTGCCTTGGACAATAGATAATATCACTGAGGGTATCCAATGCTGTATTCAGCAGTACTGTATCATATTTTGCAAACAGCTCCTCTGACACAAGTTCTTTTATCTGAAAAAATTTTAGAAAAACTTTTATCAAGTTTATTTTCCTTTTTCTCTCATTCAAAGTAACACAATGACTTAAGAATTTTGACTTACATGTGATGGTAGCGCTTCACTAGTGCACTGGTCTTCTGGACATTTGATTGACTGCACAGTTCCCTCTTTAATTTTAATTGTAAAATAACTTCTAATACAATTAATACAAAACACATGATTGCACCCATGAAATTTTGTGCAGTCCTTGCCCAACTTATCCTGTAATGTACATAAATATTAATCATTTTGTTGGTAGTAAAGCAATGAGAATGGGAGTGAAAACTAAAGTCGCGGAATGATTCAATTGGGCATCAAAGAAAGGCTGATGGAAGACAATTTTTCAGCTGAGGTAAGGTGGTGCAGACAAACCAACTTGTTATTGGAAAATATTATTTTTAATTTACAGAGGTTTACTTACACTGAAACAGATATTACAGGTGTAGAAGTTCTTTAAAAATTGTACCACCTCTCTCTCTGCATTGTAATTTTCAAGCAGTCTAAGGGGTGATGTTTTTAAATTTAAATCCAACACTGCTCTCTGATCAAATTTATTTTTGTTGTAACTTTTTCTCCTACCACTATTTTTATTAACATATTTCTGCCTGCAGTATGGAAATTCTTTTCTGTATTTGTTATGACAGTCCTTATATACTTTAATATTTTTCACTCTTTGATTCACTGATGTTCCAGGTAAATTCTTTGTATCAATCTCTCCCACATTCACTGTATCACTGCAAGTTCCATTGCTTATTATTTCCTTTAGAGCAGCTGCCTCTTGACTATATGTTTCTTGCTTTCTCATGATATTATCCTCTTTGTTTTCTTTCAGTTTTTGCATAAATGACAAATGCTTACAACACAGTTCCCTTAGATCCAATTCATTGGCAAAACCCAAAAAGTCCAGGGCATCATTTTTAAGGAAGTCACTCCAAATATAAACTATTTCAACAGCCCCATATTCTGTCCAGATATCATCCAGTTTTTTACAAAGTAAACTTATCTTTGACTTTGGCAGCCACTGACAACTGATGACAAATTCTGGTGGATTTTTTGATGGATAATCTTCAGGAAAGGTCAACCTTAATTCAATTGGAGGCAGATATTTCACCTTCATATAGCAAGGGTCATGTGACCCAAGAACATCTAAATATTTAATAGAATAATCATCTGGGAGTTTATTGAATGCCCAAAAGATTGCTTGGATTTTGTCATTCTGGTCTGAGTTCCATGTTACTTGAAATTCTTCATTGTAATAGATACTTTTCAAAGAATCTATTTCATCCATTTGAGCACTCCTGTCCATCCTTTGAAGAATGGTGGTTTCTTCAGGGCATTTACACAAAAAAATTTCACTCTATGGTACCCTTCTCTGAAAGTATCAAGAAAGTTACAAAATATTACACAACAGTGTGATATAACCAGAAATAATCTATCTTCTAACATGTAACTGTTAATTACTATCAACCATGGTTGCTATAAATATTGTAATAATTTTCGTTTTCAATCTCAATTGCTATGTACATAATTGTAATTGTAACAACAGCAATATATTTATGGCAAACATACTAGCGCAACAAAGTGCCCTGCAAACATCTTCCCTTGTCTTTCTGACAAGTACGACAAAAGGCACACTACTGAAGTTTAACGTTTGTTACTCTAATTACTGTACATCATAGCACTTCAATAAAGGCAGTCCTAATTCTGACATATTCATAATATGGGCTAGTACCATGGTTGTGGGCGGAACAAAAAATCCGGCGACGATGGAGAACCCAAGTTAAACTTGCCTTGATTCGAAATTGTTTGTGTCGGAAAAGCAGAGGTAAAATTAGCAACTGACTGAGTGCTGCCAACTGTTGGACTTCAACTGTCTGACAATTTCCGTTTTATTTTGACCGTTTTTTTCTTAATTTCTAAAACTGTCATTTTCACATTTTAAAAAGCAAAAATATCAATTGTTGCGTAAATGAATGCGTAAACGAATGCGTAAATGCGTAGGTTCGTAGGAACCTCAAAATGCTTATAAATGCGGAGGTTCGAAGGAACCTCAAAATGCGTACAAATGCGGAGGTTCGAAGGAACCTTAAAAATGTGTAAGGCTGCGGAGGTTCGAAGGAACCTCAAATTGCGTGAACTGATGCGTGTCTCATGTAAATATTCGTTTGTCTCCGATTTCTCGGAATACTGGCGGTGTAGTTTTTTTATCTTGCGGGTAACAATGGAAAATGGTAGCAAGAGATGTGCGGCTCTCAAAGTGTAAAAAAAATTAAGAACGTCTTTAACATCAATCTTTTAAATAGATGCAATTAGGCTGGATGTAAACTAAAACTTCGCCTGTTAATCGCGTACAATGTTTTGTATTCATTTACGGCGATAGAATGAATCGCCGGTTGAGTTCAATTGTATTTCACCATTTTAATTCAGCACAACAAAAGTTTTGTAAAGCGAAAGCATAAAAATTGAGGCACGTGAAAATGAATTAATACTACAGGCGATAGTAATACGGGCAAAGAAGCTGTCGATAATGTTGGTATTTAGGCATCTTATCAATCTCACGTGATTTTGAGTGTTTCACATTTTTAAGCTCCTTTTTCGGTTTGTTTGCGGTCAGGCTGCCGGCTCAGCAATATTATTTATTTTCGCCCTTCCAGTTGAATCCGGGCTGAATGCCAGACCGTATTTTGAGACGGACCGTGAAAACTGGTGCAAGTGTTATCGTTTTGTGAAATGTTTGAATACGTCGAACAGACAAAAATTTCTTGATTATGAGAATAACTCATTTCCAGGGGAACAGTCTCAGGCTAAGTTATGATAACACGTGAGTGTGTTTCGTATTAATGCACATTTATGGATTTGTTTTTCTTTGTTGTGGTACATATTTAATCATTCTAAATGTTGTTTAAAGGAATCCATATTACTATGAAGTGTAATTTCCCCAGGGAAATTACATTGTAAAGTTTTAGAGGTAAAATTCATTTTTTAAATTGAATTCTGGCTCATTGTATCATACATGTTTAAGCCACCTGAGAAATAGCTTCTTTCACAGAATTTTTATACCTTTTTTGTCTTGAATATGCATGCATGAATATAGTTCAGGGTAAAAAATCATTTGGATGTTACTAATGTAATCTATTTGTAGGGAGGAAAAGTAAATATGAAGAAATTCACAATGAGCCACATTGTCAAACCCTTTCAATTGAACAAGATGAACTTGTAATTACTGGCTACAAAGGGCATTGTCTGAAGAAATGGGTTTTTTATTTACTAAACCTGCCACTTTGTGGAACTATAATTTTGTTACTTGAATGGTGCCCAGGATTTCTATACTTGAAATATGAAAGGTGCTCTCTGAAAAATGCAGAAAATGTTCTTGTCAAAGTAAGAAACTTATTGTTTAATAATTATTAATTCCTATCTCATGTGGTAATATAATCAAATATTGGTTACATTAGGATGGTAATGGAGTTCATTCAATTCATCAAGTACATACAGTAAAGCTGCCAAAAGCCCAACAGATGTCATGTCCTTTTCCACTTTTTAAAATAGAAAACAACATCAGGTTCTTCACTTACAAAGAACTGAGATACATCTGGCTGCAAGAGGAAATGCAATTTTTCCAGCTGAGAGGTTGGTGTGATGATAAAAAAGTTAATGACCTCCTTACAAAGTCTGAGGGGCACACAGTTGAGGAGCAAGCTATTCTGTAAGAGTGTTCTTCTGGTCTACCACCAGTAACTTTCAAAGTCAACATCACTGTGAACATATTATCAATATGTATTTAGAATTTTAAAATCATGTTATTTCTAGGCTGAAAATATTTGGGGAAAATGAGATAAAAGTGAGTCCACAAAGCAGTTGGAGTATTCTTGGCAGTGAATTTATCCGTCCATTTTACTTATTTCAGTTTTTTGCCATTATATTGTGGATCTTTAATGATTACTTGTGTTATGCTTTATGTGTTGTTGTTTTGACAACTTGGTCTCTTTTTGTAACAATTTTCTCATCCAAAAAGGTAAATTAAAATAATTGAAAGAATCATACAAATAAGGTGGTGAATTTTTAAATGACAGCTATTTTTTTTCAGCAAAGAGAGTCAATTAGAAAATTGGCAAAAAATTCTGCACCAAATGTTGTGTCTGTAATTAGAAAAAATGGACGAATTGACAACATCAGTCCTTTCCATTTGGTACCAGGAGATATTATTCAAATACCACAGAATGGTTACATAATGCCCTGTGATGCTTTGTTGTTATGTGGAAATTGCATTGTTAATGAAAGCACACTGACAGGTTTGTTTATTTAGTTATTTGTTAGTTGTTTGTTTATATCTTCTTTTAAAAATTCCTTCCAGACATGAGCTCCTTGAAATATTTTGTTTCTTAATAAAAAGTGACCCAGTAAGTCATCCTAAGTCTTTACTTTTTGTATTTAGGAGAAAGTTGCCCAGTGATTAAGACTCCTGCAACACCACTTGACGACGTTTTCAACCCCGTAATATTGAAGAATCATGTTCTTTTCTGTGGTACACATGTTGTTCAAACGCGCTACTATGGAGAAGGAGTGGTACGGTTCAGAATTTTTGACTTTCCCGCCACTATCAGCTTTGCTCCATGCACGGTTGTTTCGCCGCATCACTGATATCGTCTTTATCAATATATAATTAGCGTACTGCCCGTCTTCAATTACCAAATACTAAGCTATTATCGGCTAATAGTTAATTCTACTGATTTCCGCTTCAGGTCACCGCTCTTACGGTTAACACTGGATTTTCCACAGTCAAAGGGGAACTGGTCAGATGTTTACTGCACCCAAAGATTGTCGACTTCAAATTTTACGAGGATTCCATTATATTTGTATTCTGCCTACTTTTAGCCGCCGTTTGTGGTATATTTTATATTGTTTATGTTTCGATCATTAGAAAAGTAATTCATTTTACACATTGTCATCCACGAATTTCCTTGTCGGCACCGTAAAACTAAAACTTACTCATCGATTTCAGGTATTATTTAAAACATTGGTCCTCGATTCTTTAGATTTGATCACAACCGTCGTACCACCCAGTCTACCAGCTGCTCTGAGCACAGGAACTGCCTACTCAAAAAGCAGACTCTGTGGGCGCGGCATATTTTGCATTTCTCCTGCGAAAATAAATCTCTTTGGAAAGCTGAAACTCATGTGCTTCGACAAGGTATCGTCGTATCAATGCACCCATTACAAATGAGTTTTTATCTATGCTTGAAAGCGTCATTTGAATGCATTTTCTTGCAGACCGGTACCTTAACTGAAGAAGGATTAGATGTATGTGGAGTTATACCTTCGAGGAACGGGGAATTTGAAAGAAAGTTGGAATGTCCAAGAGAATTGGAAACCACGCATCCTTTGGTTGTTACCTTTGCCACCTGTCACACGTTAACCAGAGTCAATGGCAATATATCGGGGGACCCATTGGACTTAAGCATGTTCAACAGCTTAGACTGGGTAATTCTAGTGTTCTAGCGTTGTGGCAAACATCACAGAAATACTGAGCCGAACACTGCCGATTTCGCATTTGGATCACATCTAATCCTGATAATAATAAAATTTTTAATAGGAATTTACCGAGCCTGGAAGTGATTCCTGTCGTTTTGATTTGTTGTGTCCCACCATCGTCAAGCCAAAACGATCAAAAGGTTATTACAAAGGCAACAGAGTTTCAAGCCCTGAGGACCTGGAAACCAATGATCTGCCGTACGAAATTGGCATTGTAAGGGAATTTCCATTTACCTCATCTAGTAGGTGCATGAGTGTCATTACCCGAGAACTTGGGTCAAACCACATGAATTTGTACTGTAAGGGGGCACCCGAGAAAATTTACTGTTTATGCGTGCCGCAGTCGAGTGAGTTACAGTAAACCTGTTGGACCTGGTCATACATTAATTGTATTACTTACGACAATAAGTTTGTTTTACTTGGCATTTTCAGTACCTGATAATTTCTTTGAGCAGCTTCAATTACACGCAGCAATGGGTTTTAGAGTTCTTGGTTTGGCCTACAGGGAATTCGACAAAAAATTCACATGGAGAAAGTCACAAAGGATCGACAGGCAAGAAGTCGAAAAGGATTTAATATTTTTAGGATTTATTTTGCTGCATAACAAATTGAAACCTGTATCGACTGGCGTTGTTAATGATCTGCGCGAAGCAAATGTTCGATGCGTTATGGTAACTGGTACATATAGACGTACTTATTTATTTGCAATTAACATGTGGATTTTTAGTTGTTTAAATCGAGAAACAGAACTGTTAAAAAATAAATGATTTATGTACATATTACTCTTAAAAATTATCCAAATCTATGGAACATCAACCTCGTAATTTTGCCAGCTCATATTATCAGCATTATAAAATTACTAAAAATTCAATGGTTTTCTGGTAATCAATTATTGCAGTTGAAAATTCTTATTTCAATTTCAAGCCTGATTACTCCTCTGGAAGGATCCTTAACATTGTTTATATCTCTTAAAATTTCGTGCAGGTGACAATCTCTTAACGGCACTTTCCGTCTGTCGAGAATGTTTGATGATTTTACCTGGGGAAAAAGTTGTGGAAGTTAAAGTGACCACTTCAGAGGAACAGAACAACGCGCCGAAGCTGTCATTTCAACCCCTCGAAAGTATAAGCCCCAGTAATTTGAAAGTATCGAATCATTTAGAAGAATCCGTTGCCTTCGAGGTTCACTCGTCGCATCGACATTACGCCCTAGACGGAAGAACTTGGGAACTATTGAGAACTCACTTTAGTGACTTTATCCCTAGTATCATTGTCAAGGGAACAGTTTTTGCGAGGATGTTACCAGAGCAGAAGACGCAGCTAATTCAGGCTTTTCAGGAATTGGACTACATCGTCGGGATGTGCGGAGACGGGGCAAACGACTTTGGTGTAAGTCCTTACGACCTGTTTACCTATTTTATTCTTTTTAACCAACATTTTATTATTGCTGACTAACCGTTCATTTCAGGCAATGAAAGCTGCTCACGTCGGTGTCTCACTCTCAGAGACTGAAAATTCAGTTGCTGCTCCATTCACTTCAAAAACACCGGATATTTCTTGCATAATCGATTTAATCCAAGAGGGACGATGTGCTTTGGTCTCCACTTTCATCATCTTCAAATATATGTCCATCTATGGACTTATCCAATTTATTTCGGTCATAGTGACATACACGGTTAGATTCTTTGTCATCCCATTTGTAAGAGTGATGCTTGAACACAGAATGAAATAACATAGAAAAATCTCCTTTTGCAGAAAGGAGTGACATTCAGCAACATGCAGTTTTTGTACGTTGATTTCGTCGTCACCTCTTTGTTGGCCATCGTTTTAGGCCGAACAGGCCCTGCGAAAATTCTCATTAAAATGCGGCCATTTACTCGTCTAATTTCTGTTAACAACTTGTTGCCTTTGGCATTGCAAGTTGTTGTTCTTTTCACTGTTCAAATCTTGGCTCTGGAATTCCTTTCTGAACAACATTGGTAAGTTTTTTGCAGAGGTTACAAGTGCAAATTGCTTTATTTGCTAATTATCCAACAGTGACCATTCACGTCCACTAATTTTATACTTTTGGTTTAACAGTATCATCCGTCTAACTGCCTTGTGGTTTGACCACACCTTACATTGTGATTACTCAAAGTAAGCGTCTTGGTCAAGTTGAAGCTCCTGATGTCGAATTATGAAAAACAAATGATTTTTATTACAATTAAGGTAGCACATTTCATTGAAAAAACAGGCAATTTTCAAAGTAGTGATTTCGTATCTGTAAATCCGTAGTGGGAATTGAGACGGGCAAAAACTATTTAAAGTGCAATATTATGGATGTTTGATACATTCTAACATTGGGGAGATATTATGTTTACAATTTTGGATGGGGTTTATGAAATAAAAGACCAATGATTCGAGGGATAATATTATGAGGGTTTAATACATTAAACCCTCAGGTAAAAACTGATTGAGATCAGACAAGTTTTTAGCCATAGATGAACGGAATTCAAGAGTAAAATATTTAAAGAAATAATAATTAAATGGAGGAACTATATTGACATGCTTCCCGCAATACAAGTAACCATAAAAGTTGTTTGATTGCAGATGCAAACACGTGAACGGTTTAAAGCAGAATTGGTATGACAGTTTCCTACTTAATTCCGATATTCGCTTCTACAACTTCTTCTCTTCTGTAGGTTCATTCCAGTGGTACCGGACAAGGAACTAGTTGTCGAATGCTGGGAGAACACTGTTATTTATTGTGTCGGTCTCTTTCAATTTCTCATACTCGCCCTTGTCTACTCGAAAGCAACTCCCTACCGACAGCCATTTTACAAGGACGGTATGTTTCAGAATTCAGATTCTTTCGATTCGTTGCAACCCAGAAAAAATTTTATTTATACCTCTCCTTTCGTTTTAGTTGTTTTTCTGATTGTATTCATCAGTCTTACTCTCTTTGCGATTCTGCTCTCTGTCTACCCGTTTCGTATTCTTGCCGAGTTTTTTGGTCTTCGCCCTGTGGAAGACGACAAGGCATCGCAGAGGATTTTCAGATTCCAGCTTCTGTATCTTCCGTTGATAAATTTAGTTCTGTCATTCGCGATAGAGGTGAGAATTCTTTACTGGATGTGTCTCTTTAGTTTTTAATGCAAAATTTTTACACGATTACAAATCGAATTTTCAGATGTCGACGTCAGACCGGAAATGGTTGAAGAAACTGATACATTATATTACAACAAAAAATATGCCCAAAAATCGCTACAAACGTATTCTGCTCAATTCTGAATGTAAACTCGACTGAATCCAATCCAATGGAAAAAATAACCCGAATAAATTGTTTCACAATACACTGTATAATATGTACGTAGTTCCCACCGTTTGATTGTATATGTATTTTGAGAACCATGTAGGTTTTGTAATGATTGCCCATCAAGTTGGGACTTTTCATTGAAAAAATTTCACAAGTGTTTCGAAGGTTTAAAAACATGTTTTGGAGTTGTGGGATACTAACATATGTTCAAATTGCTTTGGCACAAAAAAAGAAAAATGTGAAAAATGACAATTAGAAATAATTGCTCCTCAGAATAGGTTTTCAGGCAATAAAATATGAGGTTTCTTAAACAATACTTTATGGCTTGTACTAATGGATATTTTTATTTTCGCTAACAATTAGTCTAACTAGTATGTTTGTTTATTTAATACAACTCGATAGTACACCAAAAGAAATATACAATAAGACATTAATTTTTTCTAATATTCTATAAAATAATTTTTCATTCCGGAAAAATAAATTTCTTGTTCCTAGTGTTTAATCTTTAATTAGGAGACAGAAATTATTAGACTTGAGTCATTTCAAATTTATCCTCATTTTTTCACCATGTTATTATCATGTACAGGAAATGATATTTTCCAACGAGGAGAATCGTACTAATAATCACACATGAAACACAAGGCATGTTCGCATTTAATCATTCGAGGTCGTTAGATTGTGGAAGGTGTGTGACACTTGAAGGTTGTAACAAAGAGTAACTAATGACGCTGTACAACTAATTCAAGTTTTTGATTCTGCACTCCCATTGTAAAAAAAAAAACTTAAATTTTGCCAAAATGAAGACGGAGGATGGGTGTTATTAAATTTTGAAATATATGGGCTCTAACCAGAAAATTACTGCTCAATTTAAATAAATTTGACCCAAATACAGTATCATTTGTATCGTTGACAAAGATCCCCTGTGTACTCAGATAATTGAATTACTTCAAGTAAGAACGTTGTATTCGTCTCAGATAAGGCCTCGCCATTACTTTCCGTTTCACGTGAATGACCAGAAGCAGAAGAAGTAACCTGACACAGCAAATCATTATGATAAAGATCATTTAACTTATGAAAATAGTACTTGTTATTTTAAATCATCTTCAGGTCTCAGCCATGGCCCAAAAACATTTCAAGGGCATCTACCGGTTATCTTGTCTTAAACAATTAAAATTCACAATGATGGAGAATACATTAAGGCGGAATACAAAAGTTCGGAACGTCACGTTCCAATCTACTGGTCGAAAATACTTTAAATGTACTATAATTCATGCATAAATCAGGAAAAATCAGACAATTTCAACTTTGAGACTTCTTAATTTATCCAATAATGTCAAGACTTGTTAAGCCGCAGTACATATTATTCCTTCTAACCAGGTGTAAAAAGTAAACTATAACAATAATTAGGAAGGGGACTAAGGTGGAGAATGTAATATCACGGTCTATGTTTACAATTTAGTTCTCAATTGAAAACAATGGAAATAAATCATTGGAATTCCGAATCAAGATGTACAAAAGCATACAAATGTGTCAGGAGAGAAGTACGACAGAAAAAAACTTAAAGGCACAGCTGTTGAGAAAAAGGAAATGAAACAATAATGATAAATACCGACCGTACCCAGAAATATGTGTCTAATGCAACGTCACAGCATAAAGAAGTCTGTCTAAAAAGGCATTATTTTTTCAAGGCAACTGTTCTCGATCGTACATGTATGGTAAGCTTTTGGTAAACAAAGCGCGCAAAGTCACTGCCATTGAAAGTCGAAATAAAGAAAACCACACTTCAGTTTAACAATAAACGTGGTCACATGCAAATTGTGGTTCAAAGTCTGTCATCAGGTAATTTTCTACCGTTCGCACGCGGTCTCATTCAGGTTAACGTTTTAAAAACACAAGAGCAGTACGACGAAGCGGACGGAAAACATGCCGAAAGGTTCACGAGCAAAAGCTAAAAACCTTCAGTTCGTTTCGCGAAGGTAAAAGGCACGCGAAAAGTCTGAAAACTCGGAAAAGGCCCCAATCGGTATCGAAATCGATTCCATCGATAACGATTATCGAACTCTTCTTGTCCCCCTCCTCCCCGATGACGTCTTCGTTAAATTTCATTGGTCCGTCGCGAAGCATTTGAATCTAATTGCAGGTGAGACGTTTGCCGGTTCAGGTAGTGCCTTAAACGAGATATTTCAAGTGTCGTCCTTTGGAACTGCTGCTAGAAAAAAAGATTGATGGCAATGAAGGGAGAAATAAACGGTGCATACTTACCCGGCGTGAAGGACGAGGAGGTAAGTCAGAAAAAAAGCTCACCACCGAAAATTTCGGGTTCGTCACTTCAATCAGGTACACAGAAACTTCACATTGGAAAGTAAATGAAAGTAAGACAGACTGCCTTGGCTAATCACTACCCATTTAGATAACTAGTAAAAGAACATTTAAAATTAAAGAAACACATAATTAATAAATAAGTATTTGTATTGTAGTAACAACGGAAACAAGACTAAAAAAGAATCCTAAAAAGGAAGAAAACTCTTAAAAAGAACTAAAAGACAAAATATTTATGCATAATATTAACAATAACTGCTCTGACAAATCAGGTATATATATATATACCCCCACATGCGATATTAAAAATTACATGTTAAGAATCACAATCTAAGTTATTTAGGGTGATATTTAGGTCGCACAATGTATGCAGGAATGTCAGTAATTTAAAATGTTCGGGAGAATTCGTAGAATTCGTAGAAAACGTACAGGGAATGACAATTCAGCGGCATAGAAAGCCCTAGAAATAGATTTTAGAGCATGTCGCCTAACTGTTATTGTTAGGAATTTCTCAACCAAGGAAATATGTATAAAGAAATCTTTTAATGCTAATCTCAGACGCACTGGGTGACATAAATCGATTTAGAGACTGCCGAAAAAAAGGTTTTCTGGTAAATGACGTTTATTTTCTTTTTTCTTGCACACAAAGTCGTTGATATGCCAGAAGAGTAGCTTTTTATATTCAGGTGATTAGGGGGAAAGAGAATGACCTATTGCTGTCTTTTCTGTAAAAAAAAAATTTCAGGCAACTCCTAGTTTTGAACTCAATTAGTGCAAAGACCTTGGTAAACGTCACATTGCGTGATACGATATAGTTTTAGCAGAAAAAAAAACAAAGGAAACAAAATTTCACATGAAGAAGTAGGATTTAAAAGCAGAAAATGACAAACAGAGTATCTTCGGATGAGACTTTAAAAGTGAAAATTAACCTCAATAAAAAGCTATTACAAATAGTTTGGGCCTATTGTTCCTTCAGTAAAATTGTCAATTTTCTAAGGTAGTGAACCTCTTTTCGGTTCTTCGAATCGACCTCGTTTGTGTCAGTTGGATATCAGAAAGACAACCATTTACCTATGTGTCTTTGGGCAAAATTACAAATTTTTTAACGACTTTAACGGATATTTTGCAAAAAACAATTTGAAATATTCGCAAAATTTTCTAATTCAACTTGTTGCGCACTACTTTAGGATCGAACAGAATGAAAAGAATAGAAACTCGAAGGACCAGATACTACGCTGGCTTTTCACTTTTAAATCAGTTACACCACGTATGATGAATAAAGTGTATTGTAGTTAATTCACATTAACGCGCAAAAAGGCAAATAAATCGACATAATTCGAATACTAGAACAATATGGAAATAACATTCCGAAACTATTCGATATTTACCACTTGTTCAAAGTAAATCATGAGACTTCCAGCCTTGAAGGAATGTACTCAATAAATATAAATGTGTAAGCGATTATTACTTAGAAATTCAAAGTGACAATTTAAATTTCAATTTAACAATCGGTCGTTTGAGAATACCGTTGGCAGTTTTGGCAGTTAACCACTCGTACGATGTCGTCCTTCCGAGGGTGCAATTTGATGATTCGACCCAACCTCCAATTAAGCACCGGCCCTGCGTCGTCACGAATTAATACCAAATCGTTAAGCTTCAGATTTTGAGATGTCTTGGTCCACTTGGTTTTCTGTTGTGACTTCGCAATGTAATCGCTCGTCTACTGTTTCCATAAAACTTGTTTCATCCTTTGGATCTCTTCTAGTTGGTTCAGTCGCGAGGTAGCCGTTTCGGTGAGGTCCGCCTCAGTGTGATGACTTCACTAGTTCAGATGACATTGGATGCTGAGGTCGATAATTTAGAGTATTTTGTCTCACAATTGTTACCTTTTGCCTTTTGGGTAACGCAACGTGTCGAATGTTACTGTAATTATCTTAGCAATATTAACATATTTTATTAGGTACGGTCACTTCAGGTGAGAGTACTCGGTCCTTGACCCAGCTGCAACTAAAAACTAACTAATTGTTTCTCCTGAATTCTCAACAAAATGTACCTCTCTGCTTGTTATTGTAATTCTAACATGAACAACTGTTAAGTTACCGTAAATTTAGGCTCATAGTATTGATATATTTTAGTTATTTGGAATCAAAAAGTGAGTAGGACAATATTTTCAGAATTCTAACCCATTTAACTCACGTTTACTGAAGGTAGGAAAGTAAGATTAATATTAAGTTACTTCTCACCTAAGAACTTCTGCTTTGGGGCACTTCACAAAAAACAATTTACAAACACGTGCTGTTAAAAAGTTTAAAGCTTCGTAGTCACTACATCAGGCCTTCTCAGAAAGTTCTACCCTGGTCGAGTTCCGTGTAATGGAGTTCTTATGAATTTTTGTGACGTATTTGTTTTTAACAAGAGAATAAGAATTTGAATTTGAAAAAAATGCCTGTCACGAATGATCAAGGTTACATTAAACAATACGTTAAATCAGTATTTTTCAATTGGTGCTATTCATCATAGGGTGCAGGTGAAGTTAGATTTTTCGTAACCATCTTCATTTGGGACTTGACTTCTATTCTCAGAGTTTGGATACAATTGTACTTCATTGCACGAATACTCATTTAAATGTTATACAATTGGTTTGCGTCACATTTCCATAAAAAATATTTATACAATTTAACAATAACTGAACATAATCTTTGTTATTAACTAATCAAGTTGTACTGTACTGAATTATCGTTACTTAAACGAAGACCTTCCAAAGGCGACCTTCATGTATATAAGAAATTAAGAAAAATTTAAGTCTTTAAGCTGTTTTAGTGAACTTCAATTTAAAGAATATTTTTTTCTGCTGTTGGATTACCTTTATCTATTTCTTAGATTAACAGTGTCATATGATGTTATAGAAGAAACTTGATTTCATTATCAGCTTACCCTGATCTAGACAATAAGGAAGTCCTCGGTCAATTATATATAATCGTGACGTTTTTTAATGAATAATACCTGGACCTCTGGAAACATACAAATAATTGTTTCCACTTTCAAGCCTAAAACCAAAAGTTCAGTTGAACTGTCCGAATTTCAAGAACGTTTTTTCTTGATTATATTATTCCAGGATGCATGACATGAATTTCATTTCAGGTCAAAGTAAGCGACACTCTAGAACTGAACAATAAACTCTCAAATGATATTGCAAGCGGTAGACGTAGACCCTTAAAGGATGGGGACGAGGAAGAGACCACCAACCACGGCAATATCAACTTTTTAGCGCAGACAATCCTCAAAGCTCGGTCTCGTCTAAAGCAACTATTTCCCAAAGGCAGTACAAGTAACCGAGCACTAGTTCTCAGTCTCACTCATGTCATTGCTCTGGCCATTCTTATTGCGTCGATTGTAAAATACGTCAAGTTGAGTAAGTTGTCTCGTTCGATGGCACAAGCCCAGAAACTGGTACTAAAATACAGACTCGAAGTTTCAAGTCATTTACCTGTTTTTCGAATCCTCAGGGTCACCCCGTGTTGAATGGTGCGATGGATTTGGACTTCTTTGGGTTCTCTACATTCTGGTGTATATCACATTGACGTACTCCTTCTTCAAGAAACGTATTGTCGACTCCTGTGGACACGTTTTGGGCAGAGCTACTCTGTCGCTTCCATCATGGGTAAATGCAAAGTAAGACCATGGTCAATATATATATACATATCTTGTGTTTTATTCATAATTTTTTTTGTTCTATTGCCATTCCTCAACTATCCTTCAGGTTTTGATAATTCCGATAATTAATACTCAATGAGTAATAACAATAATAATAATCACCGTTAATTTTTTTTGATCAATCCATTCTCCTAGTTTCTGGTCAGCTTGAAATTCATTTGCGACCGTTTTGATTCCAATTAAATAAGCGACATCTTCTATTGAGTCTAGGTCTGGGTCAATGAAGAAACTTTAGGGAACGAACAGTTTCGACATGATTCGATATGGTTTTGATAATTGCATACAACAATACTTTTTATTTTCAGCTATCTCCGAGGCTTTTGCTACGCTTTTCCAGTCATTGCCCTCGGAGTCTATGTAATCATCTTTCCGGGCAAATCCCGGCGGCGAATTATTTCTTTTTCTGGAATGTTGGTGTTCATTTTAATTGGATTCGTCTTTTCCAAATACCCTGGCAATGTGAGTCACTAAATTTTCATGTCGGGTAGGTCTGAGTTCAAGATGTTAAGTGTTCAGCACAATCAACTCGAATAATCGAAATTTTTCAGTCCCAGCGAAGAATTGAATGATGTTTTAATTTTATCTTCTACTTACTTCTTCCAACAGATAAAATGGCGCACCGTTATTTCTGGAATAGTCTTGCAATTTATTGTTGGATTGTTGGCCATCAATTGGGAGGCTGGCAGAAACGTCTTGGACTGTATGGGAAACAAAGTCACCAGGTTTCTTTTATATTCAGAGGATGGAGCTAATTTTGTCTACGGGCCTCTGACAAAGCCCCAAAAAGACTCCGGCCTGATTTTTGCATTTTCTGTATGTGTTTGTTTTTGTTTCTCTAGAACGTTCTCGCCTTAACATACTACAGCCATAGTCAGATAAGTTACATATTTTTCTCCTTAGGTTCTACCTGTTATATTCTTTCTAAGCTTTTTTGTGAATATACTCAGTTACTACGGTATTCTTCAGTGGTTCATCCTGAAGATAAGTTGGATTGTCAAGCTGGCAATGGGAACAACCGTCTACGAATCCGTCAATGCGGCTGCTAGCATATTTTTAGGGATGGTGAGAGCTGTAGTTGATTTTAACTTATGAAACTTTGTAGGTGTAACAACAAATTCTTCTTGGAATGCAACCGCTTGATCAATATAAAATGTATCATAAAATATTAAAATTGACAAAAAAAGTAGAATCTGTCATCCCTTAATATGAGTGATGCTCTCCCGTATTAGGATGTAATGTGCATTTCTGAAAATCAAATAGAAAGATTAATTCTGTTTTATGAAGAGCTCGGTTTTATTTTTGTCTAAAAAATATATCAATTATTGCATGAATTTTCTATTGCGGTGTTTTCAATCATATCACTTGGCAATGTAGTGTTGTTTTTGTCTCTCACGACAATAAAACTGAAAGTGAGATAAAATTATAAAAACTTAAAAATGTGAACCTGATCTATCATATTTTTCTTTGTGTTTCAGTCTGAAGCCCCACTTCTAATCAAAAATCACTTGAAGGACCTAACTAAGTCAGAACTTTGCGCCATCATGTGCGCAGGATGGTCAACGGTAGCCGGGGTTGTTCTGGCAGCTTACATTAAGTTTGGAGTAAAAGCCTCCCATCTGATATCTGCCAGCATTATGTCCGCTCCGGCATCCCTTTCTTATTCAAAATTATTTTATCCTGAAACGGAAAAATCGAAAAACACACTCGATCAATTGACGCTAGAGAGAGAGTACGGCTTTTTCCATCTGCGTATTTCACTCCAATAGTTCTAACTCGATTTTTATATATTGTTCAACGATTCTAGGGAAGGATCTAACGCATTGGATGCGGCCTGCAAAGGGGCTGTTGCCGCAATTTCAGTTGTCTTCGGCATAATAGCCAATATCATAGCAATTTTATCGTTTTTGGCTTTCACAGATGGTGTATTGGGATGGCTAGGGCCTCTCATCGGCTTTGATGAATTGTCAATGAAGGTAATTTGCACATTTGGTATTGTCTTCAACAGATTCGACTAAAAACATAGTATTAACTGTTACTTTACTGCAGTGGATCATGTCGAAACTGTTCGTTCCCATAAGTTTCTTCATTGGCACAGACCTAGACTCAATAGAAGATGTCGCTTATTTAATTGGAATCAAAACGGTCGCAAATGAATTTCAAGCTTACCAAAAACTAGGAGAATGGATTGATCAAAAAAAATTAACGGTGATTATTATTATTGTTATTACTCATTGAGTTCACAATTCCCTTCATTTGGAGACCGAATTGAATTAAAATTTAAAATAAAATTATCTTTAGGAAAGATCTGAAATTTTAGCAACGTATGCCTTATGCGGGTTCTCAAACTTCGGTTCCATAGGGATTTCAATTGGTGCTCTTACAGCCATTGAGCCGAGTCAGAGGTCGGCCATTACGAAAGTTGCTTTTAGAGCTTTTGTGGCGGCCAACATTGTCTGCTTCTTGACAGCATGTGTAGCAGGTAGGCGGTAAAAAGTTTAACATAATATTAACATTCCCAGATGGAAAGAAATAGAAATTAGAAATTAAATACTGATTTTCACAGGGTGCCTCATCGAATAGCCATACGACAAGTGAAAGATAAAATAAAGGAGAAACGTGCAGAAAGTCTGCTTTCTGAGTAGGCAGTTCCTGTGCTCAGAGCAGCTGGTAGACTGGGTGGTACGACGGTTGTGATCAAATCTAAAGAATCGAGGACCAATGTTTTAAATAATACCTGAAATCGATGAGTAAGTTTTAGTTTTACGGTGCCAACAAGGAAATTCGTGGATGACAATGTGTAAAATGAATTACTTTTCTAATGATTGAAACATAAACAATATAAAATATACCACAAACGGCGGCTAAAAGTAGGCAGAATACAAATATAATGGAATCTTCGTAAAATTTGAAGTCGACAATCTTTGGGTGCAGTAAACATCTGACCAGTTCCCCTTTGACTGTGGAAAATCCAGTGTTAACCGTAAGAGCGGTGACCTGAAGCGGAAATCAGTAGAATTAACTATTAGCCGATAATAGCTTAGTATTTGGTAATTGAAGACGGGCAGTGCGCTAATTATATATTGATAAAGACGATATCAGTGATGCGGCGAAACAACCGTGCATGGAGCAAAGCTGATAGTGGCGGGAAAGTCAAAAATTCTGAACCGTACCACTCCTTCTCCATAGTAGCGCGTTTGAACAACATGTGTACCACAGAAAAGAACATGATTCTTCAATATTACGGGGTTGAAAACGTCGTCAAGTGGTGTTGCAGGAGTCTTAATCACTGGGCAACTTTCTCCTAAATACAAAAAGTAAAGACTTAGGATGACTTACTGGGTCACTTTTTATTAAGAAACAAAATATTTCAAGGAGCTCATGTCTGGAAGGAATTTTTAAAAGAAGATATAAACAAACAACTAACAAATAACTAAATAAACAAACCTGTCAGTGTGCTTTCATTAACAATGCAATTTCCACATAACAACAAAGCATCACAGGGCATTATGTAACCATTCTGTGGTATTTGAATAATATCTCCTGGTACCAAATGGAAAGGACTGATGTTGTCAATTCGTCCATTTTTTCTAATTACAGACACAACATTTGGTGCAGAATTTTTTGCCAATTTTCTAATTGACTCTCTTTGCTGAAAAAAAATTGCTTTCACTTAAAAATTCACCACCTTATTTGTATGATTCTTTCAATTATTTTAATTTACCTTTTTGGATGAGAAAATTGTTACAAAAAGAGACCAAGTTGTCAAAACAACAACACATAAAGCATAACACAAGTAATCATTAAAGATCCACAATAAAATGGCAAAAAACTGGGAGGTTTAAACAGTCCCCATGTTTCTCATTGTCTAAAAATTACATGGACAAACTGTGATGGATATTTACAACCATAACAACATTTTACAACAACATTGTCAACTGCAAGTGCTACTAATTGTGTAAATGTAGTATTTAAAATACAATTAATGCATAGTAATGTGTTTTTTAATATATAACATCACTATTTATAATTACTATACATTGATTACAACTATGTATATTAATCATGTATATTAATAAAATATAACAAACTGTACCTGATGAATTGGTTTTGTTCTTTGACATAGTTTTAAATTTCCCAGTGCTGCTTTCACTCTTCTAATTTATAATGAGTTCATAAACTTAGTTTTTTTGCATACGTATTTCATTTTAATCTGTTAAAGTAGAATAAATGTCTTCCCTGTCAGATGGTATTCGAGTGTTAATTAAAAATCAGAATTTTTTTTGTATTTTGTCATGTAGAAGATGAATATATTGTATGTAATAAGTAATATGATAAGTTGAAATTTACATTTCTCAACAATTTTCAACAGGCAACCATTACAACTGATTTATCAGTACAATTTATTATGTTTGCATTATCCAGTCCTATAATTATCAATCTTCTTTCTTATTCCTGAAATTAGTTTATTAAAACCCGCCTTTCAAGAAATATTTTTCGTTAAAATGAACCTCATCCTTCTTTAACTCTCAGGTGCTACAATTTTCTCAAATTGATACACTGTCACTTGAATTACTCAAAGTAAAATTAAGTAATACAAGAATTAAGCTAAATACAAAACTGTTTACAGCTGATATTGCTCGGGTTTTTGAAACAATTCAAGTTAACGGAATACGAGGCAGTCGTGCAACTAGGCATCAAAGAGCACAAAGAAGCGTCCACGTCAACGTGGCTCTAGCGCGTCGTCACTGAGGTCTTTCTAATGTGTTAACTCCAGGTATGTAAGAAAAGTAAATATTAATCGTTTGTAATCGGTGTAATTATAGGCATTACTCGTACATTTTCTTGCTTTTAACTGAGGTGTGGCATCAAATTGTTGATTTTTTGGTTCTTCTGCCGTAACTTGCTTTTAGATTAATTCCAGAGCTTTAAATTGAAACGTGTGTGTATCATTTCAGAATGAGGCAGATCGTCTCGAACCAGACGGTAAAAATACCGAAAGATGTTAGGGTTACCGCGAAGTCTCGACTTATAACAGTAAAGGGACCTCGGGGTGTCCTGAGAAGGTCATTCAAACATCTTACTCTTGACATTTACATGGTAAATAAAAGCAGCATCAAAGTCGAGAAATGGTTCGGTACCAAGAAGGAATTGGCTTCCGTTCGTACCGTTTGCTCTCATATAGAGAATATGATAAAGGGAGTTACGAAGGTAATCAAATGATTTAATTTACACACAGAAACCCCACAAGAAGACCTTTCTGTTGGGTTCTGTACTTTAATTATACCACTAAAGTTTTATGTATATTAACCTTACCTTGGATAATTAAGTCATTCATTCCATCTATGTTTTTTAAAAAATACATATTAATATTTAAATCTTTGCAGGGTTTCCAATACAAAATGAGAGCCGTATACGCTCATTTTCCCATTAATTGTGTTACAACTGATAATAACAGAGTGTTAGAAATCAGAAACTTTTTGGGTGAGAAGTACATAAGGAAAGTGAAGATGTCCAAGGGTGTAACTGTCATCAATTCACCTAAACAAAAGGACGAACTTATAATTGAGGGGAACTCATTGGAGAATGTCTCCAGATCAGGTAATTTTCTAAAAATTTCATGTTGCCATTGTGTTACTATTGATCAAAAAGGTGCACATCACCAACTTAGAAAGTTACTCTACATAGGGATTTCAGATTATAAGCATTATGAATTGTTGGTATTGAAAATAATAGCAAGGAAAATATATATTATTTTTTGCATTCTAAATTTTTAGTTTAGTGGGGTTTTGACTTACTTTTGAAATAAAAATTCAGTTCTTTTCCTTAATCAATTCATGTAAAATTCAACTGTGGATTTTAGTAAAAATTTAGGTCTTTAATCATGCCACACTAAAATTAAAATAATATTTAAATTTGATGGTCTTTAAAGGAGGCATAACTTAGATGTAGACTTGCAGTTTTAGTTCTCTTAAGTTGTAGCAATAAATAATAAACCTAATTTATTGTGGTAAAATTAATTTTTGATTAGAAAACATGAAATATTTTGATCAAAATTTTGCTATTTCATGTTTGTCTCATGTTTTACTTAGTGCAGGTACTGTCTCTGAAAATATGTTCTTGCCTTTACAGCTGCCCTCATTCAGCAGTCAACAACTGTCAAAAATAAGGACATCAGGAAATTCTTAGATGGTCTGTATGTTTCAGAAAAAACTACAGTGGTCCAAGAAGAGTAAGATATGACTAAAAGTTAAATAAAGAATTTTAAACTACAAATGGACTAAGCAGTGTTGTTGATAATTCACCAATTGGAACTGTTAATGTCCTGTATCCTGCTTTAATATGACATATTGTAGAGATAAATTGACATTAAGTGGTCAGATTATCGATATGTATGAGAACTATAATAATGAACTTTTGTTTGGTAATTTTAAGATAGTACTCAACTGCTAGTTGCATTGTTACATATAAGAACTGAGACAATTGTTTTTTTAAAGAAGGGCTCATGTACAAAATATGAACTAGTTAGTAAGTAGTCCTATTATGAATAGTGATAATATATAGAATATAAATTTAATTTGAAAACTATTACAATATGACAAGAGACCCAGGCATACTTCAAAAGTTAAGTCAAAATAGATTTTACACTATTTTAGCCATTACTAATACTTGTCATAATAAGAACAAATAATTAAATAGATTAAACATAACAGAACAATTTTAATATTTGAGATTCTTAGGTTTAATGGCACATTGTAAGCAGTATTAATTACTTACAATACATTGACAATATTTAAAAATGGGGAGTGTGAATTTTAAAGAGATAATATTTTTAAAATATGGCCAATTTGGTCAGGGTGCGTGACTTGTTTTTAATAATTCAGGGATATACACCAATATAATATAGGGATAAAACCAATGGAAATTTACAATTGATTAGGGATTAATCATAAGGCACTTTACTAAATTTGTGTTTTCCTCACACTTGGGATTTTTCCGTGGGTTTAACAAAGGGATTCTGAGTTAGAACTTCGGTTTCACAATAGCTTGGTTCTCGTACGGGTCGATGATTTCTTGCTGTTGGTACTTGTCGGAAACTTGGTCGTAGTTGACACTGTCGAAGACTTCCACTTCTGGTGGAATCATGAATAATCCACCACGACGGGCGTTTTCGGACGCCAGGCGATTTACACGGATGTCACCACTCAAATCTCCACTGTCCCTCTTACTTATGTGTCTCTTCGTGTCTTGAAATTCGTAGTGGGGATTGAATGTGAGGATCTTAAAAGGAGAAAGAGAAATAAGTTTTAGAAATGTTAGGAGTGTGAAAAATTATTGTTATTGTGATATGTATGAGAAATTAACATGTGAACAGTTGTAATAGGTGCTGATTTCAAAGCATGAAAGCAGGTAGAAAACAGTTAATATTACTTTTATTATAACGTGACAGTATTTCTATAACCAGAGTTACGTGAGTTTGGAACGATTAGAATGCATTGCATGAGTTAAAATAAAGAAACGGGCACATTATTGTTATAAAATGTCATGCCCTGTAATAAGGAAACATCTACTTTTCTGTTTACTTTCGTTTAGTCTTACACTTGCACCCAAGTGTACAACACTTTAGTTATTAAGAAAATGGTTGGAAGTATTTAATTTTCGTGCACAATATTTCGTTAACCACATATCTACTAATTAATGCTTAAATGCATGTTAGTACAGGCATTAGTACGTATTATACTCCGCCTTCACGAAGCATCAAATAATGCATACTTCCCTAAGCGTAAAATTGTAATGAAAATTGCTCCAATGATTGTCAGAACCAAGATCTGACATGAGCACCTGTTACAAATACGTGTTGTTACAACTCATAATATCCACAGCATCCATATGTTGTATGTTTAATGAAGATGGAACCTACAGTGTAACAAACTAAAAAGGAGTAAAAAAATGTGTTATGATGGATAATGATCTAACGACGTGGGTCCGCACATTATACAATAAGTACACCTCAATTATACCATGTAAACAATGATTTAGGTTCTGGTTATATATACATATAAATTGGAGTAAACGTAATATCAAACAGGTACCACTTCATTGAATTTTTTAAGGTGAAATCTCTTTTCCTATATTGTGAACATAAAATACCAATACTACTGATGTAATTATAATATTTAAATTACCTATATTTATTCGAGTGATAGATATTTTAAGTAAATTGTTTCAGGCAAATTTGGTGGTCCGCTTTTAATGAATAATTCTCGGCCGTCAGTTGAAATGTACCAAAGTACGATTTTTTGACCAATGAATCGTATGATCAACCCATTATTGACAGGGACAGCGACTAAGACAAATCAAACCTTTCTCTTTTTGTGCACTGAATTTTTTGCCTTTAAATACTCTTTTGGTAGTTGGTGCTGATCTCTACTGATAATTTTATGACAGAAGCTCTCAAAGTAAAGCAATTGATGATATAAAATGACATTTAAGTGAAAATGGAAGATTTACCATGTTTTTAATCGCCATAATTAACTTGGAATGGTCTGAAAGGGAAACGAATTCTCCATGGCAATCCTTCCTTTTTTCATTTTCCAACTTAATTTTTGGTGCAAACAGAACTGATTAATAAAATATACAATTGATTTACCGGCAATTAAATATGGGAAACCGGCTTTTATGTTTAATTTCCGGTTCAATTTGTTACATTTGCCAACTGAGTGAATTCATCGGTGCTTTGAAGTTGCAAGAACTATTAGATAGATTTGTGTATTGGGTTGGTGTGATTCACCTGATGGTGCAGGAGCACGTCGACTACTTCCGTTTATGTGGGATCAAAATAAACAAAATAATTGTACTGATATTAAAATTTATTTATTTTATGGTTTTTGTTTACATTTAAAATGGTCATACCGACGCACGGCCTGATCTGATCACTCATTCAATTTTTCATACACACAAAATCACTGGGACCTAAAAAAGATAGATCAGGTAGTAAAAGTAGCACTGATCGGTCCTTCGATCGCCGATCTCCTGTGATTCGATGGCCAACAATATTGATTTATTTTTTGTTAATAACTTTTTCTGTTTTTTTCTTAGTCAAAAAAACCATGCGAATTTGGTGTGCATACCATTTTAATTTTGTCACTCTCCTATGTATCGATCTCAAATCATATAAATTAGTAGCAATAATTAATGCGGCGATAAAAACGTGAAAAATATTTAAATAAATTAACAATCCAATTTGATCGTACACAATAATATTAAATAATTACGTTTACATTTAAATGTTAAACGTCTAAAATTCTAAAAGAAGGAAAAACGAAAAAAGGAAGTTTTGCTATTTCGTTTGCTTTGCAATTGGTTGCATACGCTTTACATTTTTCTATGCCCTCCTATTTTCCGCATTTACTTCCCAAATTCACTTTTGGACATTTTCGGTCAGGTTGGTGACCCTCTTCAGCCTAGGAGAAGGCTCTATGTTGTTTCCAATTTCCGGTTTTCGACCGATGACGTCTTCCGGTTTTTTTGTCAAATTTGTTGTTCTTTCGAAAGCCCGTGTGTCTTTGTAATCTTTTTTATTTATTACTTTTGTTTTATCTACGCAAAATCTAAGGCATATTCTCTATGCGGTTGTTTTTAGTCTTATCCGTTTTGTTTTACGGTTGCTTTTTGCCTTTCGGCAGGTTTTTAGGCTAGGAGGACATCGGCGTTTTCAGATGGGCTCACCTCTTCGCGATTAATTTCGTTGTCTTCGGAGTTCTGATCTGGTTTGACTTCCTCTGTGGCGGTGACCTTCGTTTCTTGGCCTTCGGTGGAAGTCACTTCATGTTTTTCCTCAGTTTTTTCCTCAGAAGACTTATCTGTCTTTTCATCAGATCCTTTCTGGTTGGGAGTCTCTTGGCTATCGGTAGGCAAAATTTCGACTACTTGGATTCTGTATACGGCACCGTTTTTCTCGTTTTCGTACACCGTGTCGTTGACAACGATTTTGTGACCATCGACTACCTGGTGAAGGCAGAAATGATCAAAGTTAAAAAATTGTATAAAAGAACACCTAAATCCGCAGGATGGTTAAAAAGTGAAAGTAGAATTAGGTTTAGGCACTAGTATACGGTAGTTAAAAAGCAACTTAAGAGAATGGGACACAGTCACAATCAAATCATAGAACGAAAGTGACGAGACAACAATATGAAATGAATGTTGGTCACAAATTTATTTAGAAATAAAAATTGATGTTTTTAAAAGGAAAAACAATGACTCTTTGAGGTACGAAATTACTTATGAAACAAATGGTAGAAGACATTTAAGATTATTAACAAAAATACAATAACAACCTTTTCTTTTCAAAAATAATAAAAACTTACTTTTGTGGTGGATGTGGAGTTCTTAACGGCGGCATCAGGAATGCCCTTCGGAACAAGGCTGTCCATGAAACTTGGTTTGGAGAAGAAATCTGAAGAGGAAAAAAATTAAACAACTGTAAATTTTCTCTTCTGCACATTTCATAAATTTAGATTGCTTGGCCAGAATAAAACTCACCGGAGAATCCAAAGTTCATAAAGCTAAATGGATTAAAGAAAAGTGGTCTGAAGTAAGTAGGGAAGAAACTGCTACTTTCATCCTCATCGGAGTCACCAACTTCAACTTCGACGACAGAAGGAACATCTTTTTTGTTGTGATGTCTGCCAAAGGGAAGAATGAAGAAACTCTCATCGGAGTTGTCGAAAATGTCAGAGTGCTTGGCTGAAAAATTAAAAGATAATTTATTCATTTAAGGTTATGGAGGCAGCATGGACCGGCCTGATGCCAGGGATAGAGTTTTATTTCAAAACGTAGAGAAAAACAAACATCTAAGATGCAGATACTCCTCCTAAGTAGGTGCAGAGTAAACACTAAATTGTTTTCCCTAAACAAGTAAAACTTTTAGTTAAAATAAACTCATAAATAAAATTTGATGACCAAAACTTCCGGTCCAAATTTTGTTAAAAATATAGAGGTAATGGTAAAAAGTGTTGCTACAAATTTAGTCAAATATCGCTCAATGCAGTCAGATGCCCTTGATGTTGTGATGTATTGATTCCATACAAAACTGTTAACTTTAATTGTTATTGACTGGAAACCGGAACTAAGGGACAATGGTTTTGTCGTCTGAGTCTACTGTGTACCGAATTGTTAGCAGAGTAAACTTGTGAGTTGTCAATTAGCTAAGCATTCATATTTAAAATATCAGTTTCTAAAAATGCCTGATACTTGAATAATTATTAATTATGCTTTAATACATATTGAACTATTCGACATAATTTATTACTATTTAATTTCGACGAATTTAGGACAGCATGACTCGTAAGAGGTTTGCTAAGTAAAGTTATAACAATCTTTTGCAAATTGAGCAAGAAGTTTCTCGGCAAACAACTTTGTTTTGCTTTTAACAAATATTATTTAAATCCGTTAATAAATCGATTTACCTATGACGTAAAATATGTGAACAATAGATACACTTGTGAATGATACAAGGAAATGTGTTTGTTTCGATTACAGTACATAATGAATAAGGCATAAAACAAAATTTAAAGTACGAGTATTCCAAAGTATCAATGAAAAGCACAATGATTTTCAGATTTTAGTTGATTCAGCCTGTCATTCACAATCATACATCATTTTCTGCAGACACTCAAATTTAATGATGACCACAAGGGTCACAAAATGGCAAACAATTTTTTTAGACTCCACAGGCTCAAAGGTCCTTGACAACGACCTTTCTGTTAAGTCCCAGGCTTCTACGTCTTGCTCCGAACAAGTGACTATCTCTGCCTATTTGTTGTCCTTCGGCAAGCTGACCCAATGGAGTGGGCACAATTACAACGTATCTCTTTTCCTGTTGTGAAACTATTTAAAATTTAACTATTAATGTGAGAAACAGTTTTGCGTGCACTTATAGCTTTTTTTGTAAGTAAACGAGTAGTATAAAAGCTGTTCAATTTTTCGTAAGTAAATATTTTTTAATTTGGGCTGCACTGAGAATATGGATATTACGACAGCATTAGAGCATAATATTAATGTGGTTGTAGTAGTCAATTTAAATAATTGTGAAAATCACCGAAATGATTGAATTTGGGGTTTAATAAATAATTAATAAATTTATTTTAAATATGTAACCTCTCGTAGTCCTTCATCTGTATACAACCCATTCGTGGGTTCCATAGTTTTACAGCAGCACGTCGGTTCTGCATCGCTTCAATCGGATGATAAAACAAACATACGAAGTGACATTTACGGTGCTACAGATTGGGTCACTTATCAGAGGGCAGACGATAACATGGGGAGTTAATTGCGATTAGATATCGATGAAGGAAACCCTTTTTGAGTCCAACAGGGAATGGAAGTTTACTGTTCCAAACTTATTTTCTAATGAAAGTGGTAACTAATCCTGATGTTGTAAAGTAATTGTTTAATGTGAAAGACAATATCTATGGTGCATGTCTCACATATTAAAACTCTATTGTAGCTTAAAGCCAGAATCAATAATACTAGTGAAGCGGTTGGTTGTTTACTATGTTGTTTAGTAAGTTTTACTCAGTATAAATTTAATGGATATTTTAATGGGTCATCCGAAATAGAATAAAACTAATAAAAATTCAGAAAAGAAGAAGAAACGAAAATGAAAAAGACATCGGCGTGGAAAAAAATAGAAAAAAATTGGTTGACTTAAGCAAATACTATTAAGTGTTGTAGTTGTTTCATTGGCTGGAATTTAGTTTTTTTATTTGTCTGTTTGCCTCTGCTGTTAGGCAATTAACCGAATGAAGGTCCTTTTCTCTCTCTCTTCGGTTCAAATCCCCGACATTTATTTAATTGACTCAAAACTCTCATTAAACTATTTAGGATGAAATCAAGAGACAGATGATGAACCGAAATGTAACTACATAGACTGCGTCCTGGTAGAGAATTCGTTATGAGACTACCTGAAGACACACAGGTACTGGCCTACATCAAATGCCCAGGTACAGGACCACCACTTGATGAGTTCAGACACAAGAAAAAATCTTTTCTATTCATGCGAAAAAAAATTACTCTTCTTCATTAACAGCATTTACGCAAAATTAAAACTATTAATCGATTAATCCAATTAACAAATTCCGCAAATTGGATGAAACTATTTCATGGAATTTGGTTGACTCAAGAAATTCCAATTAAAGTGCAGGTTCTTAACTTATTTTCTGTTTACTTTCACACAAACTCATTTCAGGCGGGTACCTGACTCAACAAGTCCCATACTCTCATCGATGGTTGATGCGTAGTTTCTCTTTTCCTTGTGAGATTGTGTGACATTGAAAAGAAATATAACTAATGACATGCAATGATATTTTGGTCACGAGAGTTAACCCTTCCTCCTGGCGGAATAATTCTTGTCCTGTGTTTCAACAATCTGAGCAAAGATAAGTTATGAATACGGGCAGCAATGTACTTTTTTTATTATTATAAAAATAAGTTCTGAGGTTCAAATTTGTGAAACCGCTTTAAAAGATTTTTGTGGTAATAGTGTTGCTGTAGATTACGAATGGTTGTCTTTGTGTGACTCAACGGATAATTAAGATAGAAAACGAAGGAGAGATACGTGAAAATACTTAAATAGGTTTTTGTATGAAGAGGTAGAAAAGTAGACGAATTGATCGACGCTTACAGAAACGGACACTGAAAGTCAAGTCATCTTTTTATTTGTATGATGATTATGAGGTGATCAATTCAAAACAGTTCTTGTTTGCTTGTATGAAAAATCATTTTGTACCGTGACACATCATTTTGCATGTCGACACCACCGCAGACAATCACATGTGTATACATAATCGGGGTTCAATTACAAGTATTGTCATTCTCAGGTATCTCTATATTAGTGGGATATTCCAAGTGGGTCTACCAGGTACTTCTTCAAACAGTCAAACAACCACACTTTTCCATCTCATTCAGATGAATGAAATTTATATTATAAAGTATCGTAATTTAGTTGTGTGTTACAAATTTCATTGTTTGGCACCTGTTCGAAGAAATTATGTTAACCTGCTTGCTCGTCAGCACGCGTCGGCAAAAATAGCTGATCTGCACAACATAGGTAAATTAAATTTGTAGTACTTCCACTCATCTCACCCTGTACCTTCACCCAAGAGCCTTGTTTTTTTCTATTTTGAGAAAAAAACACAAGCACATCACCAAAGTGTGTGACCTGGGAATACTAATATTATTACAAAACTTAAATGAAATATTACAGACAAATATATGAATTATAGATTTTAAAATAAATTTACATTTTGTTTGAAATTGTTACATGATGTTAGGTGACTAAACATCAAAATGAACGTTAATGATGTTACTTTTCCATATTTAGAACGCGTTTGAAAATAGTCTTAATAGTAAAATAAATTCTTTCTCTATGAGGCGCATAGATTTGCAGAAAAAGAAATTTAAAAAAGAAGTGCGTTTCTATGGATGTCTACAGGAACAGAACGCCGTTCACAGTACTTGGCTTGTGCACACCTTGAAGAGGCCATAAAAAGGTAGCACGCCACGGTGAAAACAACAACCAGAGAGAAAACATTTCTTCTGGCTGTCTGCAATTGGATCAACGTTTCACGGTTAAACGAAGAACTCACCAACGGGTGCTACCGGTTGTTATTGTTATGTGGCTTAGGTCAACGGCACACAAAACTCTTTTGACCTTTATTGAGGATACAACGGAACGTCATTTAACGTTAGTCAACAAATACCGAGAGTTCCTTGTTGCGGTAGCCTGCGTGTTGGAACGGTAGAAAGAACCTGGGGTTGGGGACAGAGCCTTACGCAACACTTTCTGCCACACACAATCCTTTAAATGTGTCAGAGTGTTAGTTGACAGAAAGAAGTAAACCAAAACAGGCTCAGGTGAGGCGTCGGAATGCTCGCACCTGGAATTTTCATGTGGGTTTCATACGAAATTGCGACTGATTTAGTTCGGTTCGCCTACTTTGAATTGTCTGGGATTCTAAAATTGACTTTTCCCATCCAAGCGAAAAATTAATGTTTTTCTTAGCTTGTTGTTCCGCCGCCACGTTTAACACTCTTTAAAATCGCATGCAATTTGGACACTCAACATCAAAGTTAACTGCGCTGTAATTCAGTAAGATTAAACAATCCTAGGCAACAGCTTTCAAAATTTAACTATCTGCTCTAAATTACTTTAAATGTATGATATTGTCTTACTGGTTTTACTGTTTCAACTAGTTAGCAATTCACATGGAAATTGTACAAGACTTACAATGTTTATTTATTATGATTATGTTATAGTGTAAATATCTATACATAAATGCTCTTCCTTTTCTTTCTAATTTATAATTGCAATTATTAATTTTTTCTGGTAAAATGACTCAGCAAATGTTTCAATAATGCTTATTAACTGAAAATAAATAGTGATTATGCATTCTGACTTTAATATCTTTATTGTATGACTTTTCATTCCTCATATGTTTTATAGTAGTGATTTACACGAAATATTTTTAGAAATCTAGGACCGTTCAACAAACAATTTACAGCTTCACGTTGGCGATTTAAAGAGACAATTGTAGTTTAACTAAGAGAACAAGACTTGTAGTGAGAATTTCAGAGAAGAATAAACTTGATAGAAACGATAGAAACCTGTTTCCTGTTTATGTGTCTGCACATTTACATTTTTTTCTGTCAAATAAAAAGCAGTAAACTTAAATTTTACCATGAAATTTATTATTGAAGAGATTAGGAATTAATTTTTTGCCTTTTGAACTTTTTGTCGTGCAAACAAAACAGTTGAAAGGCATTTTGAAAAATGAGTATTTTAGTTGTGACGACTGTCGCTCTTCTATTTCCGTATCCTCCTACTCAGACAACCATTGAAGGTAATTAAAAGGTGAAAGAATATCTAATTTTTGTCAAAAAAATTTTCTATTAAAATCACCGCGAAGAGCAGCTAAAATACTTTCGTAAGAATATATTAAAAATATCGTAGGTCACGAACTATTTGAAAAATTATTTTGCGTTTGTAAAATTTGTTTCTGTTTTTTATTTTGACGTTTTCAGAAAAACAGGAATTTCAATGATTTTGTTAGTACGCAGAAAATTACGGTCGCTTACATACTGTTATGTCGAAAACTGTTCAAAGTTTTGGGCCAAACTGAACGTTCGGGAATTATGTCATGTCCTCATTTACTTCCTGACATAAATAAATTATTTTGAAATTAGGTGGTTTTATTCTGTAGATTTTTCTGCAGCTTATAATATAAATTACAATATTACAAATTATAATATGCGTTCTACAATTGTATTCGGGTCTCTCTTACTCTCTTATTAATTGTATTGATACACAAACACTATAAGAACATCAATGCTGTGGGCTTCGTGTCAAGACTTGATCAAATGTCAATTTAATATTACAAATACAAAACTAGTTTTTCAAAATTACGGAATTAGAAGGTAAAATATATGCCTAATATCTTACTAAAATAAAAGATACAAATTTGTAACGCTGTTCAAGAACTCAGATTTTAAGGCTTAAAGATTTTATTTCTACAAAGTGGGTTTTAATGAAATTAAAATTTACATTATTGTAATTGACTTGTAGACTTAGAAAACATATAACATGTCTTGGTGATTTCTACTAAAATGACATTGTATAAGAACAAAATATAGTGTAACTCAAAGTTCGTTGTTTTTTTTTGTTTAAAACTGAGCAAATTGGCAAATAAACTATTAATAGTAGTCAGATTAACTTACCAGGGTGTCCGTAAACTGAGACGGCGAAAAGGCACAACAATACCAAAAACTTCATTTTGAAGAAATATAATGTGAAGACGAGAATAGCTCGAGTACAAACGACAACCAAATACAAACTGACGAGTCGAACCAACACCAGTCGGTTACGGACGTGTCTAATGTCTAATTTGGCCCAACATGTACGACATATATAGGCGAGTTATTGCGCGAAACGGCTTAACTCCAATTCGTGGAAGCAGACGTTGACTCAGACGCTTAGGAAGACTGCGATGTTTCTAGTTGTGAAATAGATGCGTACAAAAGCAAGCAAACAAACAAACAAACATGAAACCGTCACAAGGGGGGAGGGAAAAGTTGCTTAACAGGAATTATATTCTGAATAACATGGCAAGATAATTAAAAACGGATGTTCCAGGAAAAGGCAGCAGGAGAATAGCTTTTGTCAGTTCTTGTGCACTAGCGTTGCTGCCTGTTTGTCTGCCTTTCGCAGAAAGAAACTAGAAGGAACAACTTAAATTATTTCTTGGAAAAATTTTTCAAAATTTAATTGGAATCGACCCTCATGACTAAAAACCTTTAGTTCAGCTAGGTTCAGAAAATTGATGGTCGAAATGAAAGTCCGTTTCTTTGTTGTCTTTTTCTCATTTCAACGTGCCGCAGCCACAAAGATTTAATTTCTTTCCATCATCATTGAGTAACATTAACTGTCCTCCGTTCTTAATATTCTAATTATTCTTCTCTACCACAATTATCATGTAATGTTTCTATGTATTCTATAATCTGACAGTTCTACAGAAATAATTATGTTACGTAGCTATTTATTGTAAGATAACATTTTATTACAGCATTACAAAAGTATTACCAAAAATATTTTCGGTTATAAATATCACGCTCAGAACCTGAAAATATAGTCGAGTGTGTGTGAAAAAGTGAGACAGAATACAAATATGACTAGGAAAGTATTAGATACTGGCCTTTGTTGGTCTCCTGCAACATTTTTCATCTATTTAATATCTATTTTTAAGGAACTGAGGTGCACTAACCCAACCTATTTACTCGTCAATTCACTTAGTCCTCTACGTCCTTTGTTTGTATTCCATACACATTTCTTATGTTTCTGGGGTCTCAACTCGTGAAAATTGACATTGTGTCACCAGCAAAAAAGGAACACGCCAAGGAAGTTCTACTTTTTCGTCTTCTTACCGTTTAAAGGTCGTCTTACTATACAGGGAAAAATTTATAGTTCAGAAAACTTTCCGTATTTACCAACATTATTAATATTATTTTATTCCTTTCTGTTTGAAGGAAAGTGTTTAAATGCCCTTGTTGTCCATTTTGAACAGTTTTAACGTTCCTTTCGTTTTAACTACCTAGCGACATATCAGCTATATATTAGTTGACATAGTTGACATATTGATGTAGAATTAGTATTTTTGTCTGCATGTTACCTGGAGGTTTTACACAGTCAGATAAATAATATTTATCATTTTTAGTTAAGTTACTTTTTTAGTTAAGTTACATTTGCATAGAATACTTTTGGAATGAAATGCTTAGAATTTATTATTTCTTTTAGGAATTTGCTTTTGGTATTTCTTTTGTTTTGCCAAAAGGTTACAGAGTCAAATAATTCAAAGGTTATTCCTTTTTCTCTGTTCATCGTTTACTTCCTATTGTTTAGTTCAATATAATATTCATATTTTGCGGTATTGTTGATTATTTAACGGAACGTCGCAGCTGAGTTATTAATAGGACCTAAATTGTTTAATTCAAATTACATCCTTTTTGTGAATATTTAGAATTGCTTATTTAAATGCAATATATTGTAGTACCATAATTTTCTCCTCGGTCAGACATGTTGAGAAGAGTTTTGTCAATAAATGATTGATTAAACGAATTAAATATTTGAGTAAATTAAAGCAATAGCTACTTGAGAAATAGAGAGTATCAGTTGTCTGTAAAAATTGAAACTATCTACGTTAATTTGAAGCGGTTGCAAACTATTCTTTTCTATATTATATATCTGCTGATTCAGTTAATTCACAAATTATGTCTCATTTCTTTTACGCAATTGCTTTCGGGATTAAATTGGCACGAATATTCACCTACCTGAAAAAGTTTATACCTGCGGTGTTAGACAACATGTCTGACTTCAGGGAATTTGGGTGAATACGATTAACTTAACTTTTGTCTTATCTAGTACTAAACAACTTAAATCAGCAAATAAGGGAATCCTTTCCTCGAAGGTACAACAATTTAATAAGTAAAGTAATTAAATTGTAGTACATAGGACAAAGTATGCAAGGTAAATTGTTGCATATCAAGAATAATGCTTAGTCTCACAGAAGAATAGATAAAGATAATAAAAATACCACAAGAAGTGGTCCAACTATAAGTCGAGCTGAAAAACTTCACGTGCTCTCATTACTATCCCTATATATAATTATATTCACCTTGGTAGTTATTAGTTAAATAGTATTTATATGAATTAACTGGTTATGATTTTTATGATTCAATGATGCCTCTGAAATGTATGTTAGTTGTATGTATGTTAGTACTGTTAACATTAATAAACAAATGAAGTTTTTCAGTCAGTCATGTCTGTTTCATTAATTTTTTCCGTACAATTAAAAAAATGAGTGAACTTGAAACTATGAACTTCATCTCTAGAAAAGTTTATTAATTTTTTATTTGTTCTTTTAAGATAACACTTTGAAGTCACCTCTTGTCAACCTTTGCAAGCTACACTTATTTATTTATTACTTGGGACACACAAAAATTTATTGAAAGTTGCAATACTAGGACAACCATTACAATACTAAAATTTTAATTTCGGTACAAGATACACCCATATCTTACTATTGTGTAGTGGTGTAATCTGAAATTAATTAGGTTTGGCGTGAGCTTTTGTGGCGTCATTCCAGTGTAAGTTAGACTTGTCTACGCCTATAATTATGTATTTGTTTACGTTATTCATTGATTATAATACATAATTCTAAGGCAGCTCTGATAAATTCACAGAAAATAGAGTTGCAGACATTAGGTTCCTCTTTTACTAGTTTTTATGCTCGGTTCCATCAGAATTAAGAAGGAAGAACAAGAGAAATTCCAAAGAACTCTGTGAGAAATCTGATTTCAGCCGGCAGTCGTGCAAGAACAAGTTTCTAACTGTTCGATCGAAAGTGATTAATCGCTTTTTATGTGGACAAGGTCAGGTACGGGAATTTTGTGCCGGTTTTCTGCTCTCCTACAACTCCAACCTGTTCCCAGCGGTGTACCTGAAATTTCCAATTTTCGTTCGACTGAATCAAATTGGAGGGTTTGTTCTTATCTACACTCCTGATACCATTTAAACGTCACATATAATTCATAGTTTAAATTGTGGTCTACTCGAAAAAATTACAATTGTAATTTTTTTGTTACTAGCGTGAATTGTTTGGCTTAGGATGACCTTCAGTAAATACGGTAAATCGTTTACAGCTTTGTTACTGCTGTTCTCACTGATGTATGTTTTGTCTTTGAAGCAGAAAATTTTTGATGAGGTGTTTTACAGTCATTCGACAAAACGGTTACACGTACTCAATTTTGTGTCGTCATTTTTTCGTGAATGTTGATTTAGTCAGTGTAGGCATGTCAATTTACTTTCATGCTCTCTGCTCTCCAGTTTACATCGGTAGTGCAACAACCTTCAACAGCAAATCAAACAATTGGAGGAAGAAAAGGAGTTACCTCATAAATATATGAAAATTGTCTTTTCTGTTGGCGATTATACACTGAAATAATTGATTGTGCTGTATGATTATCTGGTTGGAGTGCCAGAAAAGGAATGTTTAAAATACGTTTTATTTATTACATATTTTAATTTATGGTGTTAAGTTTTTTTAACTTGAGTAAGGTCTTCTGCGGGTGAACGTGCAAGTAGTACCCGCAATTGAATTGCTTTAAAAGGTACGAATTGAGTTATGAATTAATTAAAATATTTCAAGACCGCAAAGTTGGCATCAATGCAAACCAAATTTAACGATGAGTGGCGAGTCAAAAAGTAATTATACTGTAGCTACAAGAACAATGGAAAATGAGTTGCTAATTAAAACCAGACTTCCTTGATTTTACGAACGAAATCCTTCTGAGTGTACTGATAATTTTGAACGTCTTGTGTCCTTGAAAATTTTCAATCGTCAAAATCAGTAGTTCCACGGAGTAGTGAGAGGTATACCTTTTCGTAAAAAGCCAAAGGGATATTTGTCAGTTTATAGTCTGTGAGTATTGTCCATTCCCAGGTCTGGAAAATAAGACTTGACTTAGACTTCTTTTATTGTAATTATATATGGCAAATATACACAAAGAAATGTTACTAATTATTCAGTACGGGTAACTTTATATATATTTAGTTACCTATGTAATTTACCTACAACTATCAGTTGGTTACACGTCTGAACAGAACTTTGAGGATTTTGTTTACAATTTAAAATAAAGATAATAAATACACATTACTAGCATTTGTAGTGCATTATAATTCCCAAAAAACAGCCGTCTATGAGTTGTTTAAACAAGCCAGAGGAAATTCCTTAGTTAGAACCTAGGTAATTGTGACTTGTAGAAATATTGACGGGTACATGAAAAGAGTACCTCCAAAGGGATGTGAATGGCATTAAGAAAAATAAAAAAATAGCTGTATAAATCTTCGTTAGATTGAAATTTATATTATTTTTTCATTGACGTCCTGAGCATGTTGTGTTCTTTGAGTAAAAATCCATGCAAAACTTCAAACAGAGTTGTCACCGGTTGTTTCTGTTTGTTGAATTGTCTGACGTGTGCCTCGGTACTTAATGTTACTCATTTCGTATTGACTTTTAAATCAACTCCAATAACAAAGAGTTACTTTGTGAATCACCGAGAAACCTTGTATTTTCATCGTTCGTAGAATAATTTTCTTTATCCATTAAATAGGAGAAAGACATAATAATAAAAAAGACCTGGTTTGTTATTACCGGCAAGGTGAGGTGAACTCAAGAATTAATTCTGGGCTAGCAGTTTAACGATTATTTCGTAGAATTTAATTGATAAGTTACTGTTCCACTTGACAATACACGTGGTTAACAGTGGAAGCGTAAATTTGTCACAAGTCAAAGCCCTGCCCCTTCCCCAAAGCGTAAAATTATGGACAAAACTTGTACGTCGGGTTCTTGGCAACTGGCTATGAGTACCCCTCTTTGGTGTAGAATACACAAAGATATCTTTGATCGAGTGCAAATGGCTTGTAAGTGAGCAAACCTTGGATGTACTTTAACTCAAATTCAAGTTTTAATCATTTTTACCTTGAGTCAGACACTCATCATGCCGTGTTTATTAAGCGATGTCCACA
Source organism: Polyplax serrata (assembly GCA_037055365.1). NCBI lineage: Eukaryota > Metazoa > Arthropoda > Insecta > Psocodea > Polyplacidae > Polyplax > Polyplax serrata. The sequence continues at coordinate 917,891 of JAWJWE010000004.1, forward strand.
TACTTTTCTTTTACAAAGGTTCTCATTTAGTCTTCGTAGCAACAGCTCCGGTGCTTGGTTAGCTACTGCAAACTACTACACCGTCCATTGTAGAGTGTTATTTTATTTCTGTATATAAATATAAGTTGCGTATATCTTCGAGGTCTGCTAAATAATTTATTAAAACTACGTGTCGTACTAACTCAGCCCAATGAATTCTCCTAGTTACGTTATGTAGTGCACATGAATGAAAATTTATTAAATGTCATCTGAGTAAGAAGGCCTGGAAGAATTTAAGAGGGAAAATAAAAAAAGTGCAATAGTTGTAAATATTATGAAATGTATCTATCTTTTTTACATGTAAATAAATAAACAAACATAATAAGAGTTTTTGAGTTATTCTGTTATTTGCACATTTTTGTACAACTCTTTTTGTACATTTAGGTTTTGTATTAAAGCATGTTTGAATTTTTAAAATTAAAATTCACCTATTTTAAATGTCAAATTGTGTGTTTCTATTTGAACTAACGGATTTCATGGCCGTACGGTAAAATTTGGTTTAAGACACCAGGTTACCGCATTAGGGTTAAATTATTTTGACCAAACACTTCCTATCGTTAGTATTATTAACAAGACCGTACATTTAATTCGCGTAGAGTTAACGTGACAAATTAATTAACCTTAATATCGGCCACGCTTCCATGGCCATTAACCTTTTCACTTAATTCCAATTGCAGTTTTATATAGTTTTTCAAGATGAGCAATTTGTATAAGAAAGAAACAGGATGTGAAGTTACAGTTATCTGAAAGATGTTATTGATTTAATTAAAGGAACAGCAAATTACAATAGTGAACTAAGAGATAGCCACCAAGTGAGAATGGAAGTATCGAAATCGATTCGTGTAACAGCAAACAACTTCTACGCTTATAAGCTAAACTTCAAAATATACTTTTATTTCAGGTTGCTGAACCTGAGGAGGATTCTGCAACTAGTAAAAATGTCACTTATGTACGGTTTTGTACAATTTCATTGTTTGAAAACTTTGGGAAATTCTTTGAGAATTTGAAAAAATACTGTATGAAACTTATGATTAATTTAACTTAATAATTTCCTATTGCGACCTTAGCTTTCGGTAAAAATAAAGAACAATCGATTTTTTAATTAAACTGATGAAATTTGTGCGGAGTTTAATAAACATCAACATTTAACCATCCGGGGGATTCAAGCGAAAGAAGGAGATTTGTTTTAACCTCCAAATTAGCTGTCTAGTTGAACTGCCTTGTCTGATAACCCGGAGATAACACAGTAGAAGTTCTTTCTAACAAATACTCGATTTTCATTCCTCTAACTGAGAGGTTCCTTACTGAGAAAAATTTGTTTTCCTCTACGTTTTATTCTATTTAATGATGTATTTTTCTATATAATTTTATTTATATAATAATCAACATATCTGACCGAATTACCGGAATTATCACATTTCAACGATTTCGACCTCCGTTATATACATATATATTTAACGACACCTACGCATATTACCATACTATAGATTTAATTTGTACATTATTTTTTAACAAAAACGTATGACATTATTATTATTATTAGTGCATACTAGAATAAACGCATATAATATTTTACACTTTATTTTGTCTTTATCTCGTAAAAAAAAGCAGTTGAAATAATAATTTTAGCAATGGACAGAAGTTTGGGGAAATAGGACTACTGTTGTATTATAATGTACACAATACGTACAATTGATTTGTGGTACACCTCAACAGATACAAACATCCGGGAAGTACACATTTTTCGATTAATTTGACTGGCGTTTGGATCGAATGGGATACGTAGAAGTTTTGGAAATTTATCCAAAGTTAACCACCGAGAAACCACAACTCACTCATTTCGGTGACATTTCGTCGAAATCTGAAATCATTGCAGATGGTTTTTGCTTCCGCTAACAAAACCTAATGCTCAAGTAAAACACAATACCTCAAAGTTACACGATAAAACTTTTGTAATAAAATAATTGTAATTTTGTATGAAAAATCTTGGAAACCAAAATTCAAGCATTTCGTTACGTATTTTGTCTTAAATAATGCAATAGAAAGAATCTATTCAGGGTATACTTAATTATGTATAAGTTTTAAAATTTGAAATTTGAATGTGGCGAATTCATTACTAAAAAAACTGTTCTTCAGGTGCAATAATATTTCCGTATAGAGAAGCGATTGATTTCAGGTGAAGCCTGAGATTCTTGGAAAGAAGGACATTAAGCGACGGTGTAAACTAAACCGGACAAGGAAATCCTAAAAGTCAGTCCGGTTCAATCAGATTCATCGTCAAATATTTGTAAAATTCTAGCGGCATCAAGGGAGTTTTGTTTTTAAATTGATACTTTAAAGTTAGTTTCAACATTTCAAAATTTTATAGTTTCAACGTTTTGAAATTTGAATCTACAATTTATTTGTACAATACTTGTGATGGAGAGAAAACATATCCGGTGTGAGCATTTAATATATAGGAAGAACTTTGTTTTGTGGAATTACATTAAAATAATACTATATTTATTATAAATATAAAAAGTGCAATGTCAAACAACCTTGTGTTTGTGAAGGTAACGCCACTTAGTTTTTTGTGTGGATACGAAAAATACTCCTGAGAAACTGATGACCCATTAGAAGAAAAGAAATGTCACAATGGCAGAATCATAAAAATCCATCGTAATTTACAAACTCTAAAATTTATTCCTCGAACGATTCCTAGAACAATTAAAAAGTCTCGTGTCGTCATTAAGTCCTTGACTCTAAATTCTACAGGTTAAAAAAGTACTCAGATTGTTTATTCTTCAAATACGTCCCGATTGATACAAAATCTCAAAAAAAGGAATTTTATTATTTCCTAAAGAATCTTACATAGTAAGATAGTAAGAAGGGAAGAAATATTAGGTTAGGTTTTTATACTTTAAATTCTATATAATGCGGTGAAATAATGAAAATAAAGTTGAGAATAAATTTTCTATATTGACGCAGTTTCTTAACAAAAATTGTTTTGCGGCTTGCAAGTAAAATATTTGTTCAATAAAATAAACGAAATAAACCAATGGTAGATGAGACTCAGTAGAGGGGGATAGACTAGATGAAATTGAGGATTGAGGAATTTGGAGGAAAATCACAGCTGACAACAAAAACAATAATGGCAGGTAACGTACAGGTAAGACAATCAGAATACCTGAAATATATCATAACTATTAGCCTCTGGTGTGGCAGTTTACCTTCAGCATAATTTGATAATTTTTTAATTGATTTGATACATAAATAATTACACAGCACCAGATACCAGGTCATTTCAATGATTTACTCACTACTAATTGTAATACCCTTGTTTCTGAAAGAAAAATCATAGAGTGGACAGCAAATTTTTAGTTGATGGCGCATTTCAAAGAGAATATCACAATGAAATTGCAATGTAGAACTTTTAAGTTAGAGCAAACTCTAAGTCACCTGTTGTAGGAGATGGTTTTATCATATCCAAGAGAATACAATTACAACTTGCTACTTCTGTTGTCTTCTTAGCATAAATACAGCACTACATTTTTTAGCGGACTAATTTGTGCCTTTGTAATGTGTATATTACTATAATAATGTACATCCCACTTCATAAAAAATTAACTACCAAATTTTGCAACACAAAAAATATATATATTTTTTCTTTTTATTTAAATTTGTAACAAATAAAAAAACTTGTAAAACACAAATAAAAGACTTAAAACTTAATATCTTTGACAAAAAGAGCGAAGAAACGAACTATTTTTTGTATGTTTACTATCACATATGACGCTAATGGGTCTCAGCCATTACATTAATGGTGGAGCCAATTAAATTTCTATTTTGTCCAGGATGACCTGACAACGCGCTGATCAAATGACGGATCCAATGATTCGAGTGGATGAAAATTTTCATGTGCCTTTGGTAACCAACAGGTACGAAAGCGTACCACCGATTTCATTCAGAATAACTGTCATAGACTGCCTCACAAAAGAAGGACGTCTCTTTCTTTTTATAAATAAATGGATCAAAATTATAGTAAACTCGCTAGTAGCCTCTGATTCTGTATAATTTCCATTTTAAGACGCAATAGAAGACTATTCGGAGGAAGAAAATCCATCCCACGATGCCGGCGATGTCAATCCAGAAATCTCCCCCACCCAAATCCAAATCGTTCAGATATTTGGCAGGATTTTTATAATGGCAATATGGAAGAGAGCATTTCAAATGTGGACGTCCGTTTCCGTAAATGGCCAACATGAGGCCTTCGAAGGGATATCGAAAGTAGCTGACGTAGGAAAGCCAACCCAGGCAAGGAGGCAAGTCGCTCAGGAGAATGAAAAATCCACTGAAGAGGAACATTGGAATGGCTGACGCAGGAATTAGGAAAGTTCCCAGCTGAAAGAGCAAAAGAAGTTTTCTTTAATCTACTTCAATTCCTAAATAATGAATTAGAGAAAACATGTATTGTTTGACGAAAAACTTACTTGGGCATCAAAGGCGGCTCCAAAGGCGTGACCCAAGGCCTGAGCCATAATGGTAACCGTAAATCCTAGCAAAAGGACCATGCCGATCCTATCCCAGCAAAGCGGTTGATCAGTCATGAAGTACGTTATTAGTAAATATATGGAGGGACAGAGCATCTGAAAATGTGAACGGTTATGCCGTAAGAGCTACCGATTTGCAATTTTGCTTGTTCGCAAATAAAATAAATATATAGGAAATAAAAGTATCTCGTGTCACAGCAAAATACTTTCCTTTTCTGGATATGTGAGAAAGTGAAATAAAATTCGTTGCATTATAGATACACAGATCAAAAAATACGAATAATCAAATAAAAAGGAGTAGTCGTGCTCATTGGTAATAAAATGAATGACTAGTTACCTGCAGAGGCAAATCCGAAATCAATTTGGAAAAGTAGTAAGCTTTCATTGAGTACCAGTTATTTAGATGTTCTCTCACAAAAACTGCGGCCTCTGACGGAACTGCAAAAGAAAATATGTTTACTTGGAACAGTTTATTAATTACAGTAAATAAATCTTTGCATGACTGAGAAGTTCAATAAAAGAATATCAGACAAATAAGGGATAAGTAAGGAGAAACAATAGCAAACGGTTCCTTCTGAAATTAAAAATAAGAAGATTAATAAAAATTAATCATTAGTATTTTTGAGATGGATTTAACTAGATTTAAGAGAAAAAGAACTGGAAGGAAATTAATTAAACTTGAACTCACATGTTTGTACAGTCGGCATTGAATTTGAGAAAAATATAAACATAAGCGAGAAGAATAAGTAGGATGAGTTGCTTTGAACTTTTGAAGCTTCGTCTCCGAGATTATAGAAAACGGTGCCCATGAGGAGACCCACAACAATTTGGGCGACAACTCGAATTTGAGCCATGTGCTGTAGAAAAAAGTTTAATTTAAATCCAGAGACACACGCACATAAAAATTAGAGAATGTTCAATCACAAGTACTGCGATTTTGTTTCACTAAAAGAATAAAAGAATCCCGCTTTACACTCACGTACTGTTTCATTATTGTACTGCTAATAAGAAGGTAATAAAAATAAGTAAACAACTATTGGAGAGGTTCTTGGTTTAAACCTACCAAATCTCGTATGCAACTGCACAAAAAGGTTCTTTTTAGTAAAACCCAAAACTGAAGGCTGATGGGAGTGGGGTATTTAACCGTGTTGTTCTTGTACTTTTTCATGTTCAATCTTTGTGACTGACTCATCGGCAAAATTTGAATTGCTGTGTGCTTGAGGCTTTTTTCTTCTAGAAGCATAGGTTGAAGGGACTCTGCAAATTAATTAAATACAGATATGTTTACAGGTTTAGATAGAACAGATCATAGCAACAAACATAAAAACATATATTAGTACAAGTAAAAATGTAATTTATTTATACCTTGGTCGCTTCTAAAAGTCGAATTCATGTCCGACACTTTCCCACTGCTTTTACCGGTTTTTGTGTAGTTACTTTCCAGTCTCTGTGCTAATGCGTTCTTATGGGTCAGGGAAAACAAAGTTTCAAGGTTTTCTCCTCTTTCTCGACAGGCAACTTCAATGGCTAAAATATATAAGCGTTCAGTATCAAACAAAATCATCAAAGTGAATATTATTTTAAAATACAAGTGTAGGTTGTGATAAAAGCACAGACCGAAATCTGCCCTGTTGTAATATTTGGGACATTCAAATCCAGCATTCTCTAAAACTGGCACCATGTCATCGATAGAGCCGTTGTACAGGCATTGTCCATCGACTAGTATGAACAAATCGTCAAACATCTCGAATATTCGAGAGCTCGGCTGATGGATAACGCACACTATGGTTCTTCCACCTTTAGCTAAGGTCTTCAGATGAGATATTACTTGAACGGAAGACGAGCTGTCCAAACCACTGAAAAGGTAAGTCAGTCAATTGTTGGCAATCGGTAGAAAACGGTAATCAAAACATCTGATCATAGGCAGGAATATGAGCGATCAGGAAGTGAGATCACTTGGTTTCACAACTGACCCAGAAAATGTCGCCAGCAAACAGGAAAATCAAACAGAGAGGCAAATAAGGCTCTTTCCTTTTTGTGGGCCCACCAGGTCATTCACCGCAGATACATAGCAAACCGGAAATGCCCTAGAGGCCCCATTTTCTATTTAGATAGTTAGTTTTGTTATGATTTTGAAAATAAAGTATCCTCACTGGTGATTGTTTGGTTCCTACCTTGTGGGCTCGTCAAAGAACATGATCGGCGGATTACTGATCAGTTCTAATCCTATAGAGAGCCTTTTCTTCTCGCCGCCAGAGAGATGTCTGACTTGTGTGTTTGTACACGTTGACAATCCTAAAATGTCAATAATATCTGAAATCTGAAGAGGAAAATTTTTAGAAGTAAACTTTGACTTTTGCCTCAGGGGAAGGCATAGAAAGTCCCAAAAAAAGAAAAGTTGGACAGCGTCTGTCTGCCTGTCCGTTTACACTCTGATAAAACAAATTTTGATACCGTTGGGTACATAAAAACTCTTTTTCATTGGTCAACGTGAAAGTAAACATAATAGTTGTATGTTTTGGTATGTAATACGATCATTTGGTTCAAAGGCGCATCATGAATTAAACCATGTATGTTATTCGATTAAAATGAAACATTTTTCTATATTACTAATAAAAGTCAATAACGGCTTGTAATATATAATATAATCAATATACGTAGAATTGATATAAATATACACAAAACGTATGATATTTTTAAATATTTTTTAATTAGAAATTGTGTGATTTAAAGAAAATAATATTTGTGTCCTGTTCAAATTTCACAACATTTAGCAAAAAAAATTTAATACCTAATAAAGTTCATTTTAATATTAACAATACAAGTTTTTCAGTTTTTACATACTTACAATTGAGTATTTTTTTTCCTCGCTAACTTTGTTTCCTAGTTTGAGATCAGAAGTTGATTTGAACGTTTCCATGACGGTCAATAGGCCAAGCATGGCAAACTCTTGGGTTATGTAACAGCATTCTTTTCTGAAAACCTGCAGAATTCTCTCTCTTCCGTTGACTTTGATGCTGCCTTTTACTCCTGTTGTTCTGAAACGACGAAAAAACGAAACCCATGTAACACAAGTGCATGCAACCGTTGCATATAAAAACGACAGCAATTTGAGTACCTGAAACCCGTTAAAATGTTAAGAAGTGACGTTTTTCCGGCTCCTGATGGTCCCAAAATGGCCGTCAACCTGCCTGGTCGAAATTTGCCATTTGCGCCTTTGAGAATTTGCTTTGGAGGTAGTCCTAGAAGACAAATTGGTGGTTAGGCAGTTGGTGGCATTTGCGTGTGTTTGCGGATTTATTTTTACAAATTTCAACTATTCGCTTAAGTTCAATCAAATATATATTTATATAGTTGTGTTTATTATTATTAATATTATTTGTATTAACAACGTATTTTATCTTTAGTTATTTTATTCTCTTGACATTGAATCTCATTAACCTCAGGTTATGTGTATTATTTCTCTGTTCTTGCATTCTCATAACTCTTGGTTGTTGGGTGTATTACATAAGACTGCATCTAATACTATGACCTTCAACAATATTTCGAAAATGATACGATTGTTGCCCAATAATCTATAAAAACAAACAATTACAATGCTTGTACATTACACTCAGTAGTAGTAGTAGTAGTAGTAAAATTATAAGTGCGTTTTAGTCGTTTTTCTTCAAAACTTTTCCTCAAATTATTCAGGACAAGCAACGACAAATTTAATTCAAATTGAATTTGAACTTTGGTAAAAATGGCCGAAGTCAGAACGAAATATGAATTTTTAAATTTCCGGTTTTGTTATAATCTGAAGACGATTTGACATTGAAAAATATCAGTCGATATTTGATGGTTTCAAATTGGTTTCAAGTCTGATCTGACGATGTCGATCAACAATTATTTGTATTATTTCTGTCCATGATCTTTTCATTTGTTTCCTATTCTTCGACTACTGGTTTTATTAATTAGCCGAAATATTTCCTTATATGGAAGTCATTTTTAAAATGCCTGAGTGACAGACGGTACAGCACGTGGCTTGGTTTGAATGAACAAATAAGAATGGGATTAAACACGTGTCAGTTTTTTGGCACTGAAAGAAGTGAATGGTAAGTTGATTGTTGAGCAATCAGCAGACGAGAAGTAGAAAAAGGATGACATTTCAATTTCATTTTATTGGAATGATATAGAGAAGTCGGCCGGTTTTCAAGAACCTTGACATCACAATGAAGACACTGCTAAGCGTCGTTTGTGGCCCTTCATCACCTGAACAAGATGATCTTATCCACTACCAAGTGATATTTCCTTTCTATTTCCTCAATAAACTCTTGAAACCAGATCTCTTCTCCTGTAACTTCAACAATTATTTAAAACACATACATTATAGTAGACCGAGATACAACAAGCAGTGATGTGAATACAAAAAATAAAGAACAATTTTATATTGCCTGGATCATTTTTGTGAACTTTTCATCTATTGTTTTTATTTTACGTCTTTAATGTAGTCCATGAATTTGTACACTGTGTAGCGTGGTGTAATTAATTATTGTGAAACAGAAAGGTTTACTTACCGTATTTTCCATTTCGAGTGAACGTCAAGTCACGAAACTCCAATTCAATGGGCTGGTGACAGACTTGGACGTTGACTTCACTCCCTGTGCTCATTTTCAGGTTTTTGCTTCTATCAGCCACATGTGCACGAATGTCCTGAATGAATCTGAAAAATATCAACAAGTGAGTAACTAAGAAGAATACGGAATGAAGGTGGACCAGGAAAACGTAACTACGAAAAGCAAAATTTCTCAATCAAGAGAAATTTCTTATCCATTGAATTTTCAAGTTCCCATGGAACCGAAGAATACAGTAAAATTTTGCGGAGTTTTGCATTCCCACGTAGTGCCCTAATTCGTCTTCGACCTGGTTCACAGGTACAGAGACGGGTAGGTGGTCAAAGTGGATTTGTACCTTTGTCACCTGTCATCTGTTTAGGTTGAGGTGGGTTGTGCTAGAAAAATTTCTCCAAGGTAAGTCAAAGCATGGATTTTCATTTATCTGGTTCAACTCCATTCGAAGACCCACTTGTATTAATGTATAAATTGCTTAATAAAAGCTCAATAAAAAAAAACTACACTAATAATTACAGAAGGACTCGCTTATATCTTACAGGTTTGTATATTTTAATTTTTGTAATTCATTTTTTGCACCGCTCATAAGCAGGTGGCATAGTTTTTTTTTTGTATTTGTATTTAGACTATTATCCCATTCCTTTGTGCATGTGAATTCTTGAAAATGGGAAGGTAAAAATATGGGCACATTTGTTACGTACAATGCACATCGAAATAAAAAAACAATGAACAGTACGCGGTACTACAAAAGACAAATAAAATTAACTGACGAATACACTAAATGTAAGTGCATTTAAAAAGAAGGACTTGTTCCGAGTGGGTTAAACCAGATAGAAAAAATAAAATGTAGACGTAGGTCACTACTTAAAAAGAAAAACTGAATTGGACTGTAACTGGGCAAGCAGACGAAACAAAGCCCAGACACAAGTGCGATACCTATACGGGGACTCTCACGAGGAGCTATTACATAAGGATGAAGAAATGATGTAATGTTGATCCGGAGCCGCAAAGAAAAGAAAGCACACTACAAGGTCACCAGGTGGGTATTTCCAAACCTGTGCAACCCGAATGGCGAAGAAGGACTTTTGATCGAAGATTTCAATAAATCAAATTTAAGAAGTACTTAGTGATGAGTTCAGTGACACGTGACAATTCTTTGACTTTGAAAATCTTCACGTTTCCACTTTACTTTTGCATTCAAAAACAATATTGCGGATCGTTCTTTGTTATTTTACTTTTATTCTTCAACATTATTACGATCAACAAGTTCTTCTTGTTGCTGTACTGTTGCAAACTTGTAACTGTATTTTGATGTTTTCCCGCTTCATTTGCTGGCACGGAACCATCTTATTGCCTTGCTATGAGTAGGACACTAGTCTTGAAGTGTTGGTGGTGATGTTGATAATACCAGAGAATTACGGTAACTATCATGGAGTTAATTTTAATTTGTTTTTACACCTTCGACGGTTAATTTACACTTCTTCACCAACAATTTTCTGTCTTAAATGCTGTCGGTGCCATGAAGAAAATCAAAATGAGGAAGTCTTTCGCAAGTAATTAAGAAACTGTTAGTTTAAATTCGCAACTTCCAGTTTGTACTTGTAACATCTCAGTTCAACTAACTAGGATTAAAATACACAAGTAACACCCTGCCATGGTAAAGACCAACCTTTTCATCGTCATTTTGTTTCATACTACTAACTATTATTTACTGGTCAATAGGTCAAGGTTCAAATAATTTATTACTATGAATTTTTAAATGTTTTAGTAAAATAACCGGCTGAAATAAGAACTTTGTCCAGCTATAACTTTTTTTTATACTGGCACAGATCTCAGAGAGCAATCGAATTAATTTAAATGGTCTTCATTTCATGTCCACACTTTAATAGTAGGCAATCAAGGACTTGGAAACAAACTCAACCAACTGAAAATTGCCTTCTAGCGCATGTACAAAGACAAGTTTTCCTGGCTAGATTTGACATGTAAAGATCATCAAAGCAACGTGCCAACGGCCCATTCCGTTTGGACCTACCAGACCAGAATAAAAATGAGGAAGCAAAAAGAAACAAATGGCAACCTTCATGTCTTGTACGCTAAAATAAATCTTGTTGGACAACAAAAAACATTTACACGGATGGAGGTGATCATTTGAGACAACGAAAAGCTCGTCATTCAGGCAGTAGAAAAATTGAGGGAAATTCCGTTTACTGCGAAATAAAAATCTATGTATTTCGGTTATTTAAAAGAGGCAAATACCTTCATGCCTTGAACAGGTGACTTTTTCTTTGAAGAAGAACAAAAATATGCCACTCGTAAACAAACAAACCCTCGGGAGAATCGATTAATTGGAAAAACTAGTTTTGTGCAAAACTAATTCCTAAATAAAATTTTTTGCCATGCTGGAGCATCAATTATACTTACTTATAATTCTACCTGTTAGTTCACCAGGACTATCATCAGCTTTGTCCTCTAATTGTATTACTTCTTTGTACATTTGTTGTACCGATTCCACTCTACAACACCTTCATTACCACATTTCATTAATTTTCATAAAAAAACCTAACCAACGCTAACTACCAAATCTTTGGTGGTTGTAATAGTATCAAGTAAAATGTATAAATTTATAAATAATATGAAGAACCTGAATAATACGGTAAACAAGAAGTATGCATTAAAAATCGATTCAACCAATTGGTCGGGCATTTAATAGATAACAATATTAATAGAATGTGTTTCAGGTACACAAATGAAATTTTGAATGAAATCATTCAAGAATAAGAGTTGCGGAACACCGAAAATATTTAATAGTTTAAAAACAAAAATAGAATAGTTAGGTGTGATTGATAGTGTGAATTAATTTTTAAAATAATGTAAAAATTCATACGTATAAAAGTAAATTGTTTTTTTTAGTTGGTCACTTTGTCGAGCATTTCTACAGAGTTTACATGTTGAAATTTCTTCTGGAGAATCTCCTCAGTGATACAAACCACCGAGTACACTTTTTCTAGCATCGCTTCTCGTTTAATAACCGCAATTTCATCTGGGCTGTTTTCTAAATTGACGACAATATTTCGAAAAGAGCGTACGAAAGAAGAAGACTTAAACGCATTTTTAGTGTTACTCTCAACCTGCGACTGGTTTTACTAGGAAGTATTCTTGGGTTTAGGTGCCTGGGGCCCCACTCCTCTGGGTCAGTGATAATCACACCCAGACAAAAGAATAACATTGCAACACTAATTACATAAACCCGGGTAGGAGGGAGGGGAACGAAGAGATAACAGAAACGTGGGTTCTAAGGACATTGCATATGTTAAAAAAAAAAATCATTTTTCGTTTGGTTTGGATGACGTTGATTCTTTGAGATGCCCAAAATCAAAGCTCTTTGAGACTTAGAGAGTAATAGTTGAATGTGAATGACGTAAAAGAGATTTAGATTCCATGTGTTTTGTCAATTAATGTAAACAAAAAAGCTAAATAAATAACTTTCCAAGCGTTGGACAGAATGTTCATGCAAAGGAATTATTAATAATAACTGTAATATTTAATTGAATGTTACTTAATTGATAGTTGACTGACACTTAGTAATTAAACATCTTCTGATTTGAAAGAAATGTTTTGTTACGTGGTGTTAATCAAGCTAAGAATAATAATTTATCATAATTTGTAAGCATTAAAAAAAATTTTAAAGGATACCTAAAATTTGTAACTATCAAACTCTTTTTTCGAAGTGGGTTGTACTAGAGTTGTACTAGTCAAAATAGGAGAAAAGCAAAAATACTTTTTAAAAGCTAATTTGTCAGAAGTTTATATTATTTTATTTTAAATAATGAAAAGAGTGTTTTCTCTATTTATGGCCGATTGAGTACAATTCATAAAAGAAAAGCGTTAGAAAACTTTGACACAGGAACTATTAGTTACACTCGTAGGAATAAAGATTTGTTAGAGTTTAAAGGCAAAACTCCTTTGTCATTTTTGCCTCTTTGCCTAGCTGATCAAACAATAAAATAAGTAACCTAAGCAGTGTACAGGAGTATACAGCCCTATTGGTGAAGGGTTCAAGTTTAACTTAAAATTACCAAAAAGAGAGAGTTGTTGGATTGAACTTGGAGTCTTCTATTTATCCTTGAACAATTACCTTTACCCTCTGAACCAGATTGACGATTTTCTTCGGTTAAATTTTTTGAAAAATCCGAAATGCTATTAAAATGTCACACAACACTGTCTTGGTTAGTCGGTTTTATCTTGGCCGGGTGCAACTCGCGCACTCAAGAGAGTGTTTCATACTGGCTGAACGTCCAACCTGGTACTGGTTCACTACTTGAAGTTTTAAATTTAAAAATTTAGAAGTGGGGTGAAGGACGTAGGCAGATCAATCTGGCATGGTTTGCGTGAAATTGTTTATCAATAAATGGATGATACAGCCGGCGTAACTTTCTCACTATCCTTTATTTCCTTTACTTCTCTTTCCTCAAATGATTCAACAATAGGAAAGTGTGAAAACCATTGAAAACCACAGTCTCAGATATTGAAAACACGGGAGTATTGAACGGAAGTTTGGGATTTTAATCGTCATTATTGGGATAAATTATCTGAAAAGACCATTCCTTCCGACTGAACCAAACGTCGATTTAAAGTGCCTTACGTACCTTTATGTATACACGTGGAGCACTTCTTAGGTACATAATATAAACTACATAGAGGTAAGAATCGCTTGGTATTTCTTGCTTGCCACCCAAGTTGTGTACTGTGGCACTAACCAGTTATTTTATACAAACGTAGTTATATTTTGTGTCGGTCGGATACCACAAAACTCAGAAACTTGGTGCTTCTTTATTTAGCCGGTAGAATTAAAACTTATGATTTAATAATAGTTTAACAATATGATTTATAACTGTTGTAGTGTATTTTCCTGCAATAAATGCAAATAAACACCTTGTTGTAGCCAAGAATCACTGCATACAGTATATATTATAATTAGGAGACAAAGAAGAATTAAATTTCGTCCACTTCGTTTTTGATTTTGCCTTTCTTTTTAACGTACCAAGGAGAAGTCCTTTAGAATACGGCGGGGTGAACTGTTGGCTGTCGGATTGATCTGATACTTCTTGTCAGAAGTTATATTTTAGTTTAGTTGGTGCTCTCCTGGTTGTGGAATATTGTTTTATTTTATGAATATTTATTTTCTGAGTTAAAAGTTCAAATTTGTAAAAATATATGAGCTACTCTTAATGTGACATAAGGTTCTTATTCACGGAAATGACAACCAATAAGCGCACTATCAGAAAGAAAGACAAAACAATGTGGAGATACCAAAAAATTATTATAAATCAAATTTTGAGCTATCTAGCTTTGTGTTGCAGTCCACAGACAATACACTTAGATTAACTTTTGTCCTCGAATAGCCCTGGAGGTGATGAAATGGGTACAACGACCGCAAAACGATATTTTATATCTATTCATCCTAAGGGTGCTAACTGAAAATCATCAGTGGAGATGCTTATCATTATTATTTGTCAAATAACATCGTGTCCTGTTTTGGTGACGGGGGTTACCCCCCCTTCCCAAACTTTTCGCCATCTTTCCCAGCTGCTGGGAGTCAGTGGTTAGAGAGTTCTCCAGCAATAATTGTTACTCACTCGAACCGAGTCAAATAACCAAAACAGGACACGGTGTTACTCAACAAATAATAATGTTAAGTATACATGTGTACGCCGTGAAAATTTAAGTTCTATAATCAGTGGAGATGTCAGAAATTAGTTTTTTACTTTTACTTGTTCACCAACACTGAGTACAAAAGTTACAGTCTACCTGCCATTGTTTCACTGAATAATCCATTTACCCAAGTAGAACTTGTTTCTTGTTTGTTTACTCTTCCCTGTAATTGGCAAATTCCGGATTTTATGCGCAACATCCTAACTACACATAAGCGCACTTCTTTTTAAAACACAACGTAAAATATGTTTGAAATTTTTTGTTTGACCATTTTTGTGATTTCAGCAAGAGACCTATGGCCCTGAATCCGTCATATAAAATTGTATTTTGATGTATTTAAAATCACTAGACACCCAACCATAAAACTTGCTTTTTAAAAGAACTTTCCAAGACTATCAAAGTTCACATGGTTAAAAACATCATCGTGCGTGTATTTCTGATTAAAAATGTTAACTTACTAGTGTTAATTAGTTCCTGACCTGTTATAACTGATATGTTCTATAATATTTTCTTTGTAAAGAAGCTAAATTATTTTTAATTTTGAATCGCAGTTACTCAACACCGCCAAAAATTCCTTGAGATAGTAAATCCTCTTTGTTCCATACCAGAGGTCAGGTGTTTCGCAACAAAATGACAGACCGAACACACAAGCCGTCTGATGTCGTCAGCGTGCTCTAACTGGGACATAAATAGTATTAGACCAAACTAGTTTTATAATTTGCCTCGATTAAACTAAATGCAGGGCACATACTGCTGCTTAAGATGATGACACACCCTACTGAAACGTAAAATTTTCATTTTTGCTTTCTTCACGATTTTTTTAAATCAAATTTAATAACAATGATATTAAGAATAATAATAAAATTTACATTTTATATTAATAAGGTATTATTATCTAAGAGGGCATCAAATCTCTTCCTAATTATTGACATATGTCAACGACCAATAAAAATTGTAGCGGGTTATTATTAAACATTAACACTTTTTATAATAATAAATAAATAATGGAAAGCATAATTTTTCTTTTGCGTAGAAAAAAATTAGGAGACTATCCAACAGCTAAATTTTCCTGTTTTCATTCAGTCAAAGTGTGACAGGACGATTTGTAACTTTGCCACAATCTTCCAAATATGATGAAACATTTTGCTTTTTTAAAGACTCGTGTTATCTGCTTCTTGCTGGCTGATTGAGCAAAGCTCGATACACAAGGACGGTTGTATGAAAACAAAAAAATAAAAGTGCACTTGCTTAATAAATATGTGAAGCTTATATTTAGTATTGTAGTGACAGTTAAACTACCCAAAAATTTCAAAATAAGGGAAAAGCAAAAACAAAATGTCGGATAACGTTGTAACATTTATTGTAACCTATTGTAATGGTTCATAGAATGTCACTGTTTAACACAACATAAATTGGTATTCTGCCGTGCATGGGATACTTCCAATTCTACAAAATAACTTACAAAGTAATATTAAATGGTAGTGATGTACTACAAAGGCAACATGTTATGTGATTGATGAAAAATAGAAAAATTCTCCAGGATATTACATGATTGTAGTACAGACAAAAGCTCGCAAATTCAATCCATCCTAATGGCACATAACTATTTTCCACAAAGACCTAACAAAATTACATATTATCAAATTGTCTGCTTCTTTTGTGTTATCTTCTCTATTGCGTAGAATGACATTATAAAGATATAGATATAGAATAGAATAGAAACTTTTATAAAATTGCATAAAATATTATGATACTTTCCAAATTTTTGTTGTCCATTATAATTTTCATCTACGTAATAAAATCAATTCAACCAAGTTTGATTCATAAGATAATTATTAAACACAAGTAAATAATAATATAAGTGACATGTAGTTACATTTAATTTGAACTTACAATTGTTGTTACAAAGATCACAAGTTACAAATGTGATTAATTAATAATATAATTTCGTACTAAGTATAATAAAACAATATGTAGAGTGATTGAATCCTTCTCTGTAGGTAAGTAAAGCTTAGGCGATCGATCGATCGACCACCTTACTATAAAACAGAATTAATATATGGAAAATGATTTTTACTTGGTTTGCTAAGTTTACCTACTTACCTATTTCTATTAGTCGTTCGTTTATATCCTACATAAACTATTTTCAAGTCACACCACACGCACTTTGCACAAAAAATGAAAATTCACAAAAACTCCGTCCGAAAAACACAAAAAAGGTTTTAACTGAAGAAGAACCTAAAAATTTGCTTTCGTTCGTTAGAAATAATTTGAATATGACTTTAAAACGGGACAGAAAAAAACTCCCGGTACGTGCACGGCAGAACAAAATTCAGGGGAAAGTAGACAACTAGACGAGTAGAACTGGCAGAAGAAGAAGAAGAAGACGAAAAAGTCGCGCTTTCGACCGTTCTATGACAACACATGGAACAACAGATAACGCTCTATTATCGTTTTTATTTGATAAATGCAATTTATTCAATTGAGTTCTACTAGCAGTGGCGGTTTTTGAAAATCAATTGCAGGCCAATGTCCGTTCGGCCATCGACAGGAGGTCCAACAGGAAAAGACCAAATTCAACTGGTTGGACTGAAGAAAATAACAAAAATTAGCATTGAACCGTCCGACAGAAAGGAAAAGCTCACGTGAGAGGCAAAGCTGTTGACGAGATGCCTCGACAGGAGTTAAATTTTTTGTCAATTTGATCTCTAAGGACCTATCATTTTCTTATCTAGTCGAATACAAGATCAGACTGACGTGACCGCTTTCGAGATGTATTAGAGATCACAAATAGATCGCTCTTGGGTTCACAAGTAAAAATATTTATATTAAGAATTCCTTATTTTTGGTTATTAATTAAGCATTTTTCATCGTTTTAATAACTACTCTTTTATGGGAGATAACAATCAATGATCAACTCCGTTGTAAAGTCCGTTTTTTATTTATATATATTGTATATGTTGTAACAATATTCCAATAACTATTTTTAGAATTCAATTATAAATTAGGACTATTTTTGTGTAATGTTTGAGAACTAATTGTCGAGTTATTTAGAGCACAATTAAAGTGCCCTGAAAAAAATATTTTGCAAATCTTTGTATACCTACTATTATTTGGCCAAGGGTTGATTTATGATTTAATGATTAATAAATTTAATGACTTCATGCCACACAAATTAAATACTGCTACCATCAAGTTCCCCAAAAAATGTACCATACTCGTCAAATCGTTTGTTTTTTATAATTTTCTCCTTCGGATCAAAAATTTAATGACCAGGAAAAATTAGTTTGCGATAATGCAAGGTTGTTTGTGAGAGAGTGTTCAGAATTTTTTAACTTTGCACTTCATTAAAAAATCTTCGTATAAAGTAAAATTTCTATTGTTATTAAATTGTCAATGGCATTAGGTGGTATTCATCCTTTGGACGACAAATCTTACTAGAATGCTATCCAATGGCGAGAGCTGCAGATCAGCCAGACAATGGTAATTGTATTGAAGCATTGAATGGAATAATAATAATAATATTAAAGACAAATGGCCATAGAAAAAATTGCAATTGTGGGTAATTTGAGTTTAACAATTAAATTATCTAATAGGTATGTTAATAAAGGTTAATGATAAATATGATTAAATTCTACAGTACATTCAGGCTAATGGATGGTTTAATCTGATTTATCTGTATTAAACTTCAAATATACGTAAAATATAGGTAACAAGTGATGTGAATTAGTAATCCAAGGAAGCAAGAAACAAATTATTAGTAGTAGCGCTAAGAACAACATAAACTTTATATGTAAATGAGCGTTAAAAGCAAGAACAATTCCTCAAAACTCAATCTGTCTTAGATATCAAAGGATTTTCAATTCAGGAGTTATAAAGGTACACTCGCAAGGTTATAGTTCATAGTACAAGTTAGTTAAATGCATGTTAGTTGTGAAGCCGTGAATGTTTAATCTACAGACGAGAATTGGGGTTACGATTTAAGAATTTTCAGTAACGCCCTGGCGTAGGGGTATATTTTTAAAAAGGTTGAATGTTTTCTTAAGAATTTTGACAGAACTTGAAGTGAGAAGTAAGAAGTCTCAAAATGAAATTTTTCTATTAACGTCAGTTACGACCCAAAGGCCTAAGAAGGAACCACAGACAAGGTCAAAATGCACACAGGCAACTGCACGTGAAATTTAACAATCAGGCCAAATTAATTTTGTCACAGGCCTAAATTTTACTTTTATATTTCAACGAGCAATTGTATAATAATTCACGGGACAAGCCCTAGATGTTTGAAGAAGCAGTCTGTCATTTCTCTGAACAATGAGCCAGAAGGTACTCCCAAAATCTGTTACAGACAAAAGAATGCGGATGAAGTTCGCAGATGTTCTAATCATCTTTAATGTTAATTGATTGATAGGACCAATGTCATCGAACTGTCATCAGAGGATGACCAGTGGCACTTCGGTTTGTCTGTGGTCACAGTGGTACCCGTACCCGAAACCACCGAACTTTTTGCCCTTTTTAGAGTTATTTAAAGGGCAGGTCATCGGGACGAAACGAGGACCTCATTTCCCAGATAAAGGCGACTCAGTTCAAGCGAAAGGTCTTGAAACTTTGATAACAGTTTTACTGCTTTTCTTTGTTCACGTTGGCAAAAGAATTAGACATTTGCTTCTGATTTACCTAATTTTCTACACTTTGACCGCTGCGAAGAAACGAGAATGTTGTTTTTAAACTTCTTTACCTGCAGTAACATTTTGTCTAATTTCGGTTACTATCTTCCTTCCTAATTTCATTTCGTTATTCTTTTCAAGTATCGAGCATTAAAACTGGTGAAAAAGAAGGTAGCAATTGTCAATTAATTTGTTTCATAGTTTCTTCTTCAAGGTTTTATTTTTACAGAGTATTACATCAATTGAACCAGTACAAATTACACAGTATTTAGTATATTGTCTCCTTATTGATTACATTTTTATGACCAATTTGACCAGTTTTTTTGAAAGGTTCCTTTTTTTCGACAGTCCATTCTTTATATTAGACTACTGATTTATTCTTTTGGACTTAAGCCTCTCTTTGAGATACATTTATCAATCTTTAAAATTCAACTTTAGTTGTCGATTGGTTTCCCTTTGTTCACTCATTTTAAAAACTAATAAACAATACTTTGAAACATAATGGTACATAAACAAAATGAAAATTGAAAACTTATATTTATGGTATTCTCATTCACAATGTATTTGCTGTACGATAAAATGTTTAATGAGTGTGCGTTTGTTCTTTACGGGTAAGAACTTTGAACTCTTAATCTCTGATTCTAGAAAGAGAGAGAATTTGTATTCCAAACGGAAATTTAAAACTTGCTAAACTTTCGATAGCACTTATGAAAACCAACTTTCTTTTATTTGGGTGACAACTTGTGAAACATACCCAACAACAGCAAATTGAAAGAATCAACCGTCAATGTCGTCAATGTTCAAGTTATTTAGCACAGAGTGGGACTCTTACGAAAAGACATTTTCTATTAATCGCCAAATTCTGCTTTGATGAAGGTCATAAACCATTTTTCACTGAAGCTGTCCCTGGGTCTTACAACTACCGTGCGACTTGTTATCTTCCGTGCTATTTTTTATTAATAAAATGGGTCATCCAGAAGGACTCCATACGTAACGTACAATCCTATTCATTATTCTTGTAGGAACGCTATTATGCAATAATAATAATAATAAAATGTTTTTCAACTGTGTCTCATACGAATCTATAGTGTACTTTTTGTCAATATTTACGTCAGTAAAATGTCTATTAGGTGCTCGTTTTAGGTGTTTTGAACTTTCATCCCTTTTAATATTAAGTATTATCAAATTTATCATTGGTTTTATATTGTACCGTTTGACTTCATGCACTACTTTGTTCGTTATATTTGATAATTACAATAAGAATAATTATAATTGATAATTAGAGCCGAAAGGATTGAACAAAAAAAGAAATAAGAATATAATTTTTGTATTATAAATTATTAGTTGGAATTAGTACCTAGAGGAGCCAGGAATAGGAAAAAAAGGAGGGTGTTGTGTTGGAGTAATGTTCGATGGACAGTGATCAAGCCATTCTCCGGCATCCAACCATTTCTTGTCCAAAAACCGATTGATATTTTGCATTGATTATTGAATTAGACAGAAGGACGGTCAACGCGGCGTTTCCGGGGTCACTGCAGTCACTTCCGGTCCTTTTCCGTTGATTAATTTCCATTCATCGACTTTAAAAATAACTCTATTTGGAACAGAGGGCCTTGCCCAGGGGGGGGGGAGGTGGAAAGAGAGAGAGAGAGAGAGCGACAACATTTTGAACATCTTTGACTGTCACTCGGTGGATATGAATACCTGCTTTACTGCTCGGGTACCAAAAACCCAAGTCTATTTCAAACTATGCAAGAAGATTTAACATAACTCCGGAAGAACCAAAATGATTCCTTTACGCTTTCTTTTCCATTGTTCGCTTCTGTGTTTGCTGATATTTACTTACTTTCTTTTTATTTTAACTTTTTATTTTATATTTACTTTATTTTATTTAATTAATAAAAATATGAGACTTTATTTTAGGTGAGTAAGTACCTTTTCAATCCACTCTTGCACTTAAAAGGTACGATAGTTTGTTTACTTTTGTTCAATTATCTACTATTACGAAAAATAAAACGTATTATTTATTGCTTTAATTTTTCTTGCCGCGCTTTCTTGTATTGGGAAAAATATTAATTACAAAATTATGAAATATATTTTATCAAAATTCGCTCTAAAATCAAAATAGTTTTATCAGTTTCACTCTACTAGAAGAAATTCTTTAAATTTGGATCAATTCATATTTTCGTATTCTAAATGGAATTTCATATTCTGTAGGATGGAAGTCCAAATCAGATCCAGCCGTTGACCTTTCATTTGTTAATAAAATTCTGATTTTGCATTATAATAAATTATACGAAAAAGATGAACTTTTGAATGTCTCACTGCCTAAATAATTTACAAAATTAATTTCGAAATGAAGATTTCACAGTAAATTTCATGATTCATGAAAATGAAAATTTCGTGACTCTAGACGGAAACCGTTTGCAGAGGTTGAAAATTCCGTGGCACCAGGGAACGCATCCAGATTCTTTATTAGAGGCAGGATAGTTTAAATGCTTTGATAGAACAATTAATATTACTCACCTGTCATGCATTAAAAAAATATGAAAATTACTATTCGCAGTAAGTTAGTACATGTATTATTACGAGGCGATTTCAGTTGGCATTGCCCATTTTGTTGTTTACGTTCGAGATAGATCACAGTATAAATTCTTTTAGAGAAATAACCAGATCAGATCAGACTATATACAGAAAGACTGAATTCTTGTTACTGAACTGAAAATGTTATGTGCCCTTAAGCCTCATCTCTCAATCTCATCAACAAGAAAGAATATAGTGTTATTTATTTTAGTGTAAAGACACTGTACTTGGGATATGTTGATGAAAAATAATAAATAATACTTTTGGAGAGTTGAGATGATAAGTTACTAGAACAAATAAAATAGTACTTTGTTACCTCATGAATTTTTCACATTTTAAGCATATTTAACAGATTACACTACTTGTGTTGCCATAAATGTCTAGTCTGTATATTATGAATATTTTGTCCCTTAAATTGATTTAAAATGTTTACTCATCACACACATAACATTTTGTACCTCATACATATTAGATACACAATCTGTAGTTCATAGCAAGGTAAAAAAATATATTTTTCCCTTTTGACTTTAACCTTTTTATAACATTTATTCAAAGACACTAAAAATAACTTCTTAATGAACTTATTTGTATAACTATATGCCTTGTACAACTGAAATGAGTTTCTTTAGGATTTACATATGTAACTATGAAGCAGTATATTCAAGTAAAGCCAAAAATAGTTCAATAAATGTATGTCCCACACATGTTGGTCTGTTATTACTGTTAACTTAATGGCATCTGGATTTCTTGTTGTTGCAGATTGGAATGGTGTTGCAACATGGAGATGGGTTGCAAATGATGATAACTGTGGTATTTGTCGTATGCCATTTGATGCCTGCTGTACAGACTGCAAGTTGCCTGGAGATGACTGCCCTCTGGTTTGGGGGCAATGTTCACATTGCTTCCACATTCATTGCATCATGAAGTGGCTCAATTCACAGCAGATCAATCATCATTGTCCAATGTGTCGACAAGAGTGGAAGTTCAAAGAATAAAAGATATTAATTTTTTTCAAAAGACTGTATTTGTGATATGTGGACTATGGCTTCATTGGAAGGTTTGCCACCCTTGCCAAAAAGCCTAAGTGGTTTGAATTTAGTTGATTATAATGCCTTCCAACCCAGCACATCACCCTATTCTGGTATTTCTGATCAAAACATGTCAGGTAGTAACAGTAATTACAATATCTTAGATGTGGGTGGTTGAGGACACTGCCAATTAGTTGCTATTGATGAGGTAAAAATTTTAGGTAGAAGTAGAACATCACCACTGTTGAGGGATGGAACACCAAGTAAGACTTTTAAGCCTGTGACAGATACACCACCATTGTCAACCAGAGGTAGTCCAGTTATTAATTCATCAAGAAACACTCCTCATAGTTCGTCTTCAAGGGGGAGCCCTGCAAGAGGCTCAACTCCTCCTGTGGCAGGTTTAAGAGGTGCCACACCACCTGTGTCTGGTTTGAGGAGTACACATCCACCAACTTCACCACCAAGACTCAGCTTGATGAATGCAGTGAATGGAATGGAATTAAAAAATTCTTTACACCCAAGAACTGGACGTTTGTTTAATCTGGATACTCAGCTGGCCGTCTTGAGGAAGGAAATGGTACATGAAGTTTGCATTTTTTGTTTGAATGATGTGATGAATTCAATTCATCTTCTGCTTTGATTATAATATGTATTTTCTTTTAGTTTTCACTAAGGCAGATAGACTTGAGTCTTCTGAACCAACTCTGGTCCTTAAATGAGGCCATTCAAGATTTCAGGCGCGTACAGGAAGAAAACACGGCAGAGTTTCCACCATCTCCCGGTTCTTGTGAAGACAGTGACGAGTTCTACAGCCCTCTGTCTACCATGAGATATCAAAATATATCCACTTTTCGTGTAACGCCTTTCTCGGGCAGATTGTCGAGTAGTTCTTCGGACTCTAGCATCGAGTTTGGTGATGTATGATACAAATAATTATTTAAAATTCAAAATAATTTTTTCACATTATCAAATTAAGACCTTGTTCGGTTTTTAAATTTCACACATAGTAAAATTTTGTATCATTCATATGAAACGTGCGTTAATGAAAATTGTTGGTTTAATTGGGACGTTTTTCTTTTCCTCTTGTTTTTTTTAATTTGTGAATCGATTTCGCCGTTGAGATGTTTAAAAAATCCGCCATTTTAAGATCTCACGATCGATCGTGTGTTTAGACTGGTGCTGACACGATTTCTCACCGTCGTACATTTCTTCGTATATTCAATAATATTTTGATATTTATTTCGGAGGATTTGTGTTATTATTTAAATTCGACAAAATGGGGAAGGGTTTCAATAATTACATGTGTAAAAAATTCTTCCATCCCGCTTCGCGTGATAATTTGAAAAGAGTATGGATGGCAGAACAGAAAGCAGAAGCGTATAAAAAGAAACAAGAGGAATTAAAAACGCAGTATGACAAAGAGCAAGATTTGTACACCAATAAAGCCATGCTCAGCAAGGATAGCAAAGACAAACTTAGTGTCAATTTCTTATACGAACCGCCACCAGGTGCAAAAAAAGAAAGGGAAAGGGAGGATGATGAACCTGAGTACAAGTTCGAGTGGCAAAGAAAATACAACGCCCCAAGAGAAAGCTACTGTAAAGGTGATTCAGAAATTAGAGATCAACCCTTTGGTATACAAGTGAGGAATGTTAGGTGTATTAAATGTCACAAATGGGGTCACATTAATACAGACAGAGAGTGTCCCATGTTTAAAGAAGGAGTGAATCACAGTTTAGGTTTAGATCCATTGAATAAACCTTCAGAGGACAAATTAAATCCATTTGAGCTGGTCAAACAGATGCAAGAGGATGGATTGCAACTGAAAACCAGTGCAATGGCATTGCAGCATCATGTTGACATGAGAGGAAACAGGACACTGATTCCAGAGCCATCACTTGATGAAGAGATATTGAGGAATTTAACATACAGCCAGAAATTAAGGTTTTTGAAGACTCTGAAGAAGATGGCCAAAGAAAAAAAAAGAAAAGAAAGGTTAAGCAAAGAAAAAAAGGATAGAAAGAAGTCAAGGAGGAGGAGTAGAAGTTAAGGGTACATAGAAACATGATAAATAATTAAGGTTAATTAAAGCAACATTCTGACGTAATATAATGAAGTACTGATGTAATACATAGTACAAATAAATTTTTCACATTGTTCTTTTTCTATATATTTCCTAATAATCATAATTATTGATGACATTTGATGGTAGTAGATTTTCTCTGTTTATATTTATGCATATCCTCATTCTCTGTGATTGTACACAGACCCAGCATCAAATAAAATTTAAAATCAATTAAATAATTCAATTTAAGCTGGGAAATTTTAATAGTTCATCTTATGTTGTCCATTGACATTAGCTAATGTCTAATTGCTATTTTTAAAAGTTGTTGTTAATTGATAAATTTAAGCTTTCAAAAATGAAAGATAAAAAAAGAAAGTGCTGTTTTATAACAAAGTGTACAGACAATGAGAAGCCTTTTGGTAGGTCTCAATTTCAATTTTGAACAATTCAGTATTGTAGTTCGATTTTTGGCAATAAAGTTAGTGGCATTTAAACAAATTTATTATATTCTGATTCCAAGTTCTCATACTAAATATAGATATATTTTAATGTATTTTTATTTTTATTCAGACTATACCTTTGTCCATGAAAAATGTTTTTAAGTAAGCAATTAAAATCTTTCCCCTTTGTCTAAATATTCTAATAGCAGTATTCATACCGTTCATTGTGGTGTACCGCGTCAGAGGGGTTTGTTCGAGCTACAACTGTTCCTAGTTAATTGCTCTGAGATAATATGGGAGATTCATGTTAACTCATGAGTGCTAAAGATCTTTTATTTATAAACCTTAAAGAAATCTGTAGCACTTGAGTTAATGCCAGAGAACACTGTACGATTTGCCATGATTGCAAACCAATAGAATAACTGTTAACGAAAATGTCCAGTTCATATTACCAGACGATGTTAAATACTTCGGTTCGAGAAGATAAAAAAATGCGTTGAATGATTGATGATGGGGGGATGTTGGTGCGATCCACCTCGATATACCGAAATAAATTAATGATGAGTGGCTGAAAGCGCCAGACAAATGAATTGTCGACTTGAATTATTTGAAACACTTTATATTCACGCGAACTGATGCACGTTAACGTGTGGTTGCTTGGATGCATTTCACTCCATTCTTGATTTCTCAGGACATCTCTAATTGTTTCTGTGGCAAACAATTTATTGTGCTAGCAAATGAACGAATTCATCCAAATTCATTTTTCATTTAACTTTATCCTAAAACATTACTCCTGGGAACAAATTTAATAAATACGTATTACCTACAGTATCATTACCAAGATGACCAAAGGAATTGCTTCAAATGTGCAACATATCATTTTTCTCCTTTTTCAATTTGGTGGTGGTATTATCAGAGAAGTTTACAAATAATGAAGCCCTACCAGACATAGTTCAACAGAAATGATTCCAACTATTGTCAATTGTAATTTTTGGATTATTATTATTATTATGTGGCAATGTGAAAGCTCTCAACTATGTCACTAATTTAGAATATCATGTACAAGAAGTTTATTGTTTTTTTGAATAAAGAAAGTGATTTTCAGGAAAAATTACAACAACAGCACATAACAATAGCACTGGTCATTGTTTTTATTAGAAAACCTTTGGATACGTCGTATTTCCGGTTATTCCTGAATGTCGGTTGCCGCTGGGGTTCCGGTTTAACGATTTTTTATTTTTCAAAACTTAAATTATTTCTCAGGAAATTTTTTAAGGGACATGGTAGTGAGCGTACCGTTCCTGGAACCCCGAATCCCCGAGGACAAAGACTTTCTACTATTAAAAGAAATGGTGCTCGAGAGGGAAAATTGGACTTTCGACTACGACAAGGCCGGCATAAAAATTTGGTCCAGGGTCTCGCAACACGCTTCTATTAAAATGGTTAAGGTTTGTTAATTTTTTCAGTGTACTTGGAGAATATACGGCACATTGTGAAGCTGGTGCAGCGGGATTGAACAATATTAACTTATTGACATCCGTTCGTTTTTGACATTTGTTAATTCAAGGTGTGGTCTAATTTCCCAACAGTCAGTTCGAGAAATTTGTACAACACAATTTTGGATCCGAATTATCGGCCGCATTGGGATCCGCACCTACAGCTTGGATGCCAAATTGGATACTTGAATTATAACAGTGTCATCAGCTATTATGCAGGTCAGTGTTAGAATGATAGTCCCTTGTGGAAATAAATATTATGTATTGGTTGTACATGTCACATAATAACAGTCCACAACAATTTATACAACCTGTGACTGAGTACCAGTACTAGTTACATTATTAGTTAGTTACTGGTTAGATTACTACCAGGTAATTTTTGAGTATAAAATAGAAAAAAAGAGAGTACAAATTTCAATTATGTCTACATTCACAAATTCAACTAAAAATGTCTCAATAATCTGATGATTAAGGGACATGAAAAGTACTAAACATTTTCTAGTGTCTTGCCCACCACCACTAAGGACCAGAGATTTTGTTCTTCAGACTTCCTGGCTTGATAATGGCTCAGAACTGTTTGTTATTAATCACTCAGTTTGTCACAAGGATTATCCACCGAAAAAGGGATTCATAAGAGGCATATCATTTTTCACTGGATACTTAATTAAGTGTGTTTCGAAAAATGATAAGTATTAAAAACTTTGGTTTTTACAATTTCAAAGTATAAAATACAGAATAAACTTCTAATACTAAATTTCTGAAAACCTACAATAAAAGTGTCACATTTTAGGTTGTGAAATGTCATTTGTTTCACAGACCAACCCCCAGGGAATAGTTCCAGCATGGATTGTTAATAAATGTACACAGATATTTGCTCCTAGATTTGTCAAGCAGTTAGAAAAGGCTGCTTTTGGTTACCAAGAGTGGAAAAGTCAGAATAACCCAACTCTCTACCCCTGGTTATTTCCCAAACAAAGACAATTGCCAGTCATTTCTCTAGCTGATGTTAGTAGAATTAGTATTAATTGGAGTAAAAATTGAATTAAAATCATTGAATAAATTATGTCTTCCTGTAAATATAAAATTATTTTAGATATAATTTTTTTCAGTGTCGACCAAGTCATGAAGAACAAGAAAGTTCATTTTTTAAAGATCTGGCAAATGCAAACATAAAATTAGATTGGTGGAGTCGTGAACCACAAGTTAGGTTTGCTCCCACAAAGAAGTGCTCCTCTGAATTGCTGGTGTCAAATGGTCAAGAAAATAAAATTTCAACAATTACTGACAGAGCCTCAAATGATGTACATAGTAAGTGCTTATATTTTTAAGGCACAACCAGCAGATGTTTTGCCGGAAATAAGTTACTATTCACTTCCCTCATGGGCTCAGTAGGGTTTAATATAATACAAGTTACCGCAACTGCACTAGGCATATTTAAATGAATAATGATGTAAGTGATTTAATATTGTTTGTCAGGTGCCCCACACACTGTTAAACTCCCAAAAGAAGTTTCGAAAAAGAGTGGTTCAAAGCATACATAGAAAAGCAGAAAGTTTGTAATGTAGGTTACCAGTCCCTTGAAAATACATTACCTGATGAAAGTATTAAATTTTGGTTCAACAATTTTCATGAAAAGAAATTGTCAAAGTCTACAAAACATGATTCCAATTGGTCTTCACCTGAAAAAATAAATAGTGGAGAAAACTGCCTAATATCTAAGGTTAGATGAAACAGCATTGCTGTGATCAAAGTATTTGGCATCTCATACTGTTAATAAGATGCTTTGTACAGTAAGTAAAATTATGTTTCAGTTGTGAAGAGACACTTAAGTAATTGTATTACAGAGAGCTACACTCTTTGGAATGTGTATGTAGATTTATATTTAAAGTTTTTGAACCTAATTGCACATCCCAGGACATAAAAAACAAACTACATATTGGAAACAGAATTCATGAAGTAATTAGTTAAATTACAAGTGTGCCTTAAGGCAACTTTAGTTCATTGTTTAATGAAAAAACCTGCACTTTATAAATAATGGTTGATTTCAAATTTTATGCCCCATCTTGAATGAATTTATAAGTAGACACTACCATTTTTGGACACAAACACAAGTTCAAAATAATTTTTTGTTGTGCAAGATGAGATTTCTAATTGGGTTACATTTCTTTTTTTTTAATTTCAATATTGAAATCATGTCACCAAACACAACTGGATGTTGCTTTACTTAAAAGTGTAACTCATGATTAATAGATATTTTTTCTATTAATAAATTAAGAATACTGCAAAATTGTTATTGTAACAAGGAATAGTGAATTAAATAGCTTGAAGAGAACTAATGGAATGTATAACTTGTATACTGCTGGCACATTTCAGATGCATTTCTTTACAACACAAATCAGTTCACTTTCAAAATAATTTCACACACAGAGAGTCTTACACATTGCTGACACCTGTTTTCTCTGCTTGTTCTAGCAAATGCTGTAAATTTGATTCAAATAATTCACACCTAATTGGCATTTCTAATGAATAAAATGGATTTTTCAGGGCATAATCTGCATAAAGTTCATATATTTTTTTCAATAGAGGTTCCATTCCAGTCTGATGAGGCTCTGATATTGTTATAAATTTCACACCTGTCAGTGTTTGAAAACAGTGCAGTTTAAATGTGTCTGCCTCAAGGACTTCTATTCCTGAACTTCTTGGTTCTGGACTCAGCTGACTTGCTATTGCAAATAATGGATAAAACATGCTAGCTAGAAATATCTTTTCATTGGTAGTCATTCTTGGCCTGCCAAATGTGAGTGTTAAAGGAAAATTCTTGGGATCATCCAGCATTTCAAGTGCATCTCTTCCATCTGCTAGTTGACGACCTGTGACTGGAATTTTGTCTACTGCTAGTAACACATGGCCCACTGTAAAGTTTTAAAAAGTAACTTGTACTGCAATTGCAATTAAACTCCGTAGTCAATCACAATCGAAGGAACATAACCCAACCTTGTACACCTTCTCTGTTTCCAAAGTTCACAACTATCTTCTTATTTTCATATTCTAATTTTAAATCTAACGGATATTTAAATGTTTTCAAATGTTCTGTTTTTACTATATTGTGATCGTGATTGAATATCAGGCCTCCACTTTTAGAGACTATGTAAACACCATATATGACCATTTTGGTGTTCTCTGAAGAAATTCGTTCGATTTCGTTGGCTGCCCTTACCGGTTATCACTCGTAGCACACAGTGGACTTCAGAACGACCAACATTCCGGAGTCAAATATTGCAATAGTTGCCATTGACTATGCTTTCAAAGAAACCGAATCAAACGAGTTTAACAAAATTTGTAGGTTCCGTAATCGCATTTGAAAGCATACTTTTCATTGGGTCTGGTGTTGTGTGGTGGAAACTCAATCGCAGTAGAGGTATGTACATTCCTGTGAAGAATCCTTTAATATTTTTTGTAACTTTTATGTAGGATGGTAAGACGTGTACTCAGCAGTTGAGCTCGTAGACCAAATGTTTCGATGGTTCATTATTTTGATCAGTTTGTACGTAAGAATGACATAATTAAAATCATTAAATCTAAGCTGACACGTTGAAAAAACTAAAAATAAGTTTGCATTTGTTTGTTTTCTTTTCAATTGCTAACTACCTGAAATTGTGCAATGCCCAGAAAATTATTGTCATTCTGTTTGAGTTAATCTCACAGAATTCTTTAGCATTGGAATCAATTATAAAGTGAATTACTGAAGTAAAAAATTATTTCCTTTTGATTAAGGTGATTGTTTTACATCTTGTACTGAAATGAGTGATTTAAATAAGAAGCAGCTTATGGAGAATAACATATATAAATATATTATACAAATTATGTGGTGTATTCAGAAATCTCATGTGTGTAAGCCCTACAGCTAGGAAAATAATTCTTAAAATGTGTTCTTCACAAAGAGCTATTAAATTAAGTGTTGTGTAACTTCAATATCAATATTGCACTACACATGATTTGAAAATAATGAACTTACAAATAGGCAAAGGAGGCAATAGGAAGGAATAGTTTAGGATGATACACTAGGGTTTGTTCTAAATCAAATAAAGAAATGAAGTACAATGTACAATCATAGCTTTCTTAATTTAATTAATAAATCACAATGCAAAAATGTCTCTGAAAGGTTAAAGCAACAGGTGAGTGGTGAAAAATAAATCAATGACATACATGTGTAATGTGACAACTAAAACTAGTCAAAAACGTTTATTATATATGGGTGACATTTTGAGTTTTATCAATGTACTTTTAAATGCATTATTTGTTTCAGATACTCGCTATTACTTTTATAAGAATTATAGATTCATTCTAGATGCTTTCTATAAGGTTGGTGAGGTGTTTAATTCTGAATATAATTTAAGGGAGGTGGATCGTCAGTATTGGTTAAGCAAAGGAAAAATTAGTTCTTAATGGTGACTTTAAAGGAATTCATACATTTTTCAATACTTGTTAGTATTATAGCTGGATTTAAAATCTTTGTTGTGGAGCAGGTAAGTTTTGAAATTTCTGTGGCCATTTATTGTTTTTAGACGATTTAGAAATTTTATTCACACTTTTGCTTCTGTCACTTGCTTTTGTCACAAAATTTACATTTTATGGTACATTCAATATCATGAATGTCAAAGTTAATTTTTTTGGGAGCTTCTGTTGTAATTATAAGTTCATTAGTTAATAATGGTAAACCATTTTTATTGCTGATTGTTTTCTCAAATACCTAGGAGATTGATTTTGTTATTTTTTTATTATAATTACGTTTTAAAATAAATTGTTTGAAATAAAAGGGACTTCTCAACTCTATTTGAACAGTACCTTATAAATGAATGGGTAATAATAGGTTTTTATGTTACATAATCATATTTCACCTTCATGATTCTAATGGAGCATTTCTATTTGTTTCACCAACAGCACGATACACGTTCCATTTTTGAACACAGAAAAAAGGTCATAGAAAAAACAGCGAATTTTTATAAATAACCCAACTAGACTCGCTATCAGCAACAATTATGAATAAATTATATGGCCCCACACCCGATCCTATTGATCGAATTCTGAAACGTCAATCGGAAAGGCGGAAAACAGAAGAGAAGAACAACTTGGATTTGACGAATTACGAAGAGATCGAGAAATTCACGGAGGACTTCAACGAAAAACAGAAGGAGATAGGGAAAAACCTTAGTCTGACTGAAACGATCGATCCCGGAAAACTTTACCAACATTTTTCAGATTTGAACGATGAAATCCAAATGCTACAGAGGTTCTACTCGAATGCTACTATATTCCTACGACTATACGACCGAAAAGTATGTCAAGCGACCCTTCACGATCTCCAATCGCGTCTAAAAGACCTCGAAAACCGATTCTTACCAAAAAAGAAATTCGGGTTCAAAAATCGAACTAATAAGGTGGACAGAACCGAGGCGAAGAACGGAATGAAAAAGGCAAATGCTGCCAGTAACAAGAATACAACCTATCTAAAGGGAGAAGCATGTGGATTCTGTCTTAGGGAAAACGAAACATTGTGCCTTAAAGGTGAACAAATAAACAAAAAGGATGTTCTTCTGGCCGATTTGAAAAACTGCAGCGTCGAACTATACGGAAACCCTAGCACCCTTCACATGACCAATATGGATAATTGTCAGGTCTTCTCTGGACCGATAACGACTTCTGTTTTCGTCGAAAGGGTTAAGGACAGTTCCCTGCATTTGGCCTGTCAGCAGCTGAGGATACATGAAACAGTCAACACAAACATCTACGCCCACATTACCAGTAAGGCCATTATTGAAGACAGCAAAGATGTCAGGTTCGGGATTTACAAGTTGAATTACGAAGGTTTGGAGGACGACTACCGAAGTTCAGGTCTTAACAGGGAGGTGAACAACTGGGACAAAGTGGACGATTTTAACTGGCTGGCAATTGACAAGCCCTCTCCAAATTGGTCGACTCTTTCTGTCTAGGCCCCCAGTTCCTGGGTTTTAGATGATTTAAATCTAGTTTTACAAAATAGCTTAATTATCATTTAATTGCTTAATTTTTCTGCCTATCTAATTAAATTTCGTAGTAGAATATAAGCTTATTTTTATTCCTGTCTGTTGTATATCCTAAATTTTATGTGCCCCTGTTGGTTAAGGAGAACAAAATGAATTAAAAAATCAGTGCTACACATAGCACCAGAAATAGTTGTGATTACATTAATGCAAAATGTTTCTTCAATGTGCATTATAAATTAAGGAGAAATTTGCAGTACTACACAGCAATATAAATAGTTTAAAGTGTTAATTTTAAAACTGTAGTGGATTCACTGATGGATGGTAAGAACAACTATTGTAAATTATTCCTTCATGACTTAATTGACTACTAATTTGATACTTATTGATGACAATTGCAGGACATTTGTTCAATAAATTTAATATCTCCTCTAATATCTGCTATAGAATATAAAATTTTTTAGGAAGTTTTTCAAACTCCTGGGAAACTAGGATATCTTGAATTTTTGATAGCAACCACACTTTTTAGATATTACCATTGCAGAGTTACTAACCCAATATTTTCATTAGTTATTGATGAAGTCTACAGCTTGCAAGGCAGGCAAAATGTCTAACTTTTAAAAAAGTGATGAATTCTACCTGAAAAATAATTAAACAATCATCCAATGAACCAGGGGTAAACATTATCAGAAATTCAAGTTCAACTAATTTTTATTGCAGCTGTATTTCCATGTAATCCTCCGCTAAATCTTGTGGGTACAGTTCATTTTGAAATTGTTATTTTTCTTAGTTAGTGACAATAAGAGACTCATACGCCCTCATACCCGAAATACCTGGCAATTATTTCAAGACAAGTTAGAGCGGAACATCAAGATTTGTGACCTCCGGACTTCCATGTGCTAAAATGAACTAAAAAAATTGCTTTTCTATTTCTTAATTTTAACAAAACTTTTCCTGTTTTACTTGTGATTGGTTGGTATAAATTGTGTTCATATTAATTCTGGGACCTGAGCGAATAAAAACTAAAAAATGTTATCAAATTTCATTTTCTTCTTCATTTTTTAATAGCTTTGAATGTAAAATTTGTGGGTTATATATTTTATCTGCAATATACCCTTACTCTGTATTATTAGCTTGGTTAATATTGAAATTGTTTGGAAGTTCTTTAAATGACTAATGAAGGAAACTTGAAACAATAACAAAACGATTCGATATATCGAATCGGTCCCTGACAATCGCCAACTGAAATCACTTCAGTCAAGATGTGACTGACAGTTTTTTTTAATTTGAACATGTGTTGCTTTTAATTACTTATGTCGTCATGTCGTCTTACAAGTCCACCGTGAAAAATCTCTACAAAACTGTGAGTCTTCGAAAAAGTCACGTAAATAAATTATTGTTAAATGCGTGTAGATAAATTTTTCATAAGAAAATTTTGTATCAAGATGGCTTTTTTTAACGGTCGTATTGCCGTTTCTATTTACAGCTGTTGTATATGGGACGAGACTATCCTTTAGGCTACGATTATTTTCGTGTCAAATGTCACGATGCTTTCTGGAAGAATCGTAGCGAAACTGATCCGGCGAAAATCCGACAAATGATCAGACATGGAAGATATATGGTGAAAGAATTAGAGGCCCTTTACAGGTTAAAAAAGTACAGAACCCTCAAGAAAATGTATTATAACCAGCAAACAGATGAATTAAGTGAACTGCTGAATAAAATAAGTAAGCATTCATGATGGGAGATATGGATAAATTAAAATCAAACTTTTTACAGTGTGCCACTCAAGGAGATTACGATAAGAAGTAGAATAAACAGGTTAATACAAAATTAGGGTTATGTTGGGATGTTATTGAATGGAGAAGTTTTAATGTACTACAAGTTATTAAATATTTTGTTTTTACACTACAATGTGTTTTGTATTGTCACAGGGCACTCACAATTTGGGAAGTGTTGAAATTTCCCAGGTAGTGCCTTGTGATGTGAAGTTTTAACAAATATAATACCTTTTAATATGTCACAAAGATAGCTGTTGGTGTATTTGTACAATAGAAATTTGGCATTCCATTTTTAAATTGAGTAAATTGGTTATTGTTTTCATTGGTTAATTGTAAAATTAATTATTGTTTTATCAGCTCTAACCAAAAAAATTATCTTAAATTATTTGAATTACCGATGATAAACAGTTTAATATGAAAATTAATATTTTAAATGTTTTCTTTACTGTTAACTCATAATTTCTGTTAACAGGAATATTTATTTAATTGCCTTCATGTTGTACACTTAAATAATGATAATATATTTGCTAAGGCATGTAACAATAATGAGAAAAGAGAAACTGTTACATTACATAACAGCACACAAATTATGGTGTAGTTATGGATTACATTTATTATCTCTACACTGATGAAGTCATTGCAAATAATGAAGAGCCCACAAATCACAGAATTTTTTTGTGGTGTAATGTGAAACCATGATTAGAATCTGTTTTGTTTGCCTATACAAAAGCAGCAGTTGATGTGCAGCAAAATATGCCTATGGAAGAGGACATTGGATACTGTGGAAATAGTTTCTTATTAATCAGGTTGGTTCAGCTGTACACCTGCATTTATGTATGTGTCATATTCAGAACACATTTGAGGAAATAAACAAGCACTTTACTTTCAAGGTCCAGTTAAGACATTCATCATTATTGATCATTATCTACATATAATTTTGTTTACTATTCAATAACATTCATTAATTGCATTTAAATTTGTTAAATATTAAGCATCCGACGTGGTTTCTATTGCGTGCGTGAGCGTATTCATCTGTGTCTTTCTCTGGTGCTCGGATGTCATGTTGGACACCGTCCAAAGAAACTTTTTGATTGCTGTGACTCAGTAAATTCGTCACGTAAACCCAGATCCAGATGTAAATTTGTAAGTTATTTATTTTGATATTTTAATTAAGTACTAAAAAGTACTACACGTTAGGAACGAACCTTTGTGGTAGTTCAACAGAATACAAAGTGCAAAGTAGTTTCTGCTGTAGTGTTTAGTTTGTGCAAGTGGGTGGAACGCTCCGTTTGTTTATTTACTTGTTTGTCTTTTGGTCTAGATATGTGATAATTTAGTTTTCTGGGGAACTGTTCTAACCTTTGGCGGAATACAAAAATTTTGACAAACCTAACAAACAAAAAAATTTATTAATTCGATTTCATCGGAGTGACCTCAAGCCTTGTCTTAGGAATTAGTTTATGTTGAGAATATTTCAAATTAGCAATGTACTACGAAAGTGTTATTTCTAGGTGCTTGTTTATGTAAAGCTGCAAGGTACGCTCGATTATCGGTATGACCACGGTCAAGATCAAATAAAAATGAAGGACATAATCACAAATGAAAAGCAACACTAAGCAGACGGGTATACATAGAATTACTATAGAACGCTATCTATAGTGTGTACTTCAATCGTCTCATCAACATATAAACCGTGCAAAGTACACATTGCAGCTAAATGTAATATTAGAGGCAGCAATATGTACAAATTGGATAAAACGTTACCCGTACGAGTCCAAAATTGATTTTATCACTTGTAAAATTCATTCATCCGAGCGTACCCTTTACGCTTGAAACATACTAACGGAAAAAATTGTAAACATATAAGTTGAATTACTATCGAACGCTAGGATAATTAGATTAGCGATGTTGGATTGTCATCTGGTGTTAAGGTCATTCTATGTAAGTTAATCCTATCCAGACACCTGCGACAATTCAATAGGTGGGATTAATAATAAGAATTTGATTTACACTAAAAGATTGTTCTCGAAGACAAAAAAAACGTCTTCCAAACCAGATTGTATTATTGGAATGTGGGCTGCTTTTCTGCCAAGAGAAAAGAAACAAAGACAAATTAGAAATTTGTAAAGCAGATGAATCTACAAGGTTAAATACGAATACATCCCTGACCCTCCTAAATATGGAAATTTGTCATGAACGATGATAATGAAATACAATTAATTCGTTGTCAGAAAATAAATAAAACTCTGAAAACAATTCTGGTATTGTGACTACATTTAATAAATACTGAAATGAAAAAGTTTGTAACTACAAGAACAAGGAAGTATAAAATAAAGATCAAGGAAAAACGGAGCAACTACGAATGGGAAATATTACTAGACATGGTACTAAGAGGCGGTATGAAATGGCGGAAGACAATCAGAAAGCTAAAAACTGAAGTTCACCCAGAAAGAAAATAAAATATGACTAGAATAGAACTGGGACTAGAACTGAAAACTAAATAAATGAATTGAGCTATTGTCAATCACAACACTAGTGAAGTAAACAAAAAATAGCGAGAAATTAACTTTTTCCTGAGGTAGCATGCCTTTTATTGGAAAATCACATCTAAAATTTAAAGACTATCAAAATATTTGACATTATCATTCAACAATACCCCACAAAGCAAAGTAACCTCAGTTATGACTGGAAATTTATA
This sequence comes from Polyplax serrata, assembly GCA_037055365.1. Classification (NCBI taxonomy): domain Eukaryota; kingdom Metazoa; phylum Arthropoda; class Insecta; order Psocodea; family Polyplacidae; genus Polyplax; species Polyplax serrata. The sequence goes on from JAWJWE010000004.1 coordinate 955,559, forward strand.
CATTCATACTCAATGAAACTAACAAATTAATTTTTTTTCATACTCCAGGTTGACACAGGTTCAGGACAAGTTGTGTGATGGGTTCAACTTGTCAGGTACACCTGAAGGAGGAAATGGCCACCAGACACAAAAGGCAGGGTTTGTATGAGTTTTGACAAATTTATATTGAAAATTCTTTCATTTTCTTAAAATTTGGCTAATTCTTTTCGTCGGGAAGAGTTTTTTAATTTACAAAGTTCAAAAGTCTTTTGCTAAGACTAAGAAGCCATGTAGAGCCCAAAAAGTGTTGCTTTCGGAATTCTTATTGGTAGGTTTAAATATTTCCCAGGGGCAAAGACCTTGTTAAATGACCCAACCTGGTTCAATTTGGACAGTAAAAGTTATTTTTTCGGTGTGTCATTTTTGGTCAGAAATATGTCAAGCTGAGGAACAATTGAATTTAAGAATTTGTAGATCAATCTTGGAGAAATTTACGTTGAGTTCGAAAGGTTGCCGACCCGGGAGAAGGTGGCCGATATTTCGAATTCTGAAGGAGAGTGTGTCTCACGTCAGGTTAATATCACACCAACTTGGGTGTAAAAGGTGGGATATGAACCTACAGGAAGTGAATGGTTCCGGTATTGACAGCCAACAAGTAATAATTATTGAATTATTAATCCCTGGATGAGCATGATTCTTCATACACCTAAGAGGTAATCGCTTGCTCTCATGTCTGGGTTTTTTAAACTAGAAAATACCTGGCAAAAATAAATTTAGTTTAAGTTATTTTAAACTTTTTTAAAACTTTGCTTTAACTTCTTTAACAGGAGAAATGTTCCTATTTTAGGTACTGCAGAATGTGCTAAAGCTGTAGGAAAACTTAAGGAAAAGCAATAGTTTTGTTTCGGTTACCCCTTGTAATGAGAAAATTTGTTTTTGCGAATAATGACGTGGTTTAATGTCTAACATTGTGTAAGAATGCGAGCGATAAAGTGCTTACAGACCAACTACCAAAAATGTTTTAGGCGGATGTTTAAAAGGGAGCTATGGAGTAATGAGAAATAGTATAATTAGTAAATGCTAAAGTGGTAATTTCATTTTACGTACAGAAGGAAACTTATCCACATTTTGAGGTACCAAGTGCCCCTCTCTTGGGTGTAATGTAACTCACCGAGAACCGGCGTGGGTTGCTAGCACTGGAATGACAGTAAGGACAAAGTCGGGAAACAACATGATGGCTACAGATAGTTTTTTGAAGTGACAGCTTCCTTTCGTGGTTGTACCTGCGACCATTCCATTTAGATCTTTCATGTTTTCATGCTCTACTGCAAGGACTTGTGACTCAATTTGACTAACTACATTTTTCTTATTTATGATGGGCCTCTGCTCTCTTCGATGGCACTGTAACATTTGAAACAGTTACTTTTCGTGGACTCTTCATCCAGAAAAAGTCAGCGGAGTTTTTCATTCCCGTGACGTCATAATGGAGTTGGGGGACTCCCACGAAAATCCATTCCGTTTTTCCACGTCCGCTTTGGAGCCGGGCCCTTAAAAAACTCATCGGTCGGACGTGGGAGTTCTGTAGATTCCCGATTTTCTTACGGTCTAAGGGAACGAGTTTTCCCGCTACGCAGGCGTACTAACCGCCCTCGTCCGCGAACTCTCGAATCGATTTTTCAAGGGAGCCATATTTATCAAGTGGGTTGCAGATATTCGAGCCTTTTCGGGCGAGTTATTTTTTACAGTTCTTTCGCGAGTATATTTTATATCTATAATTTGCATATAAACGGCATCGATACTGGGAAATTGAAGGTACCCGTGGGTAATTAGTACCGCCGTCTTATCAGCGTTCGGTCGGAAAAATGAATACGACCATTTAACACCACGCTTCGATCCTTCTCGCCCGAAGATAGAATACTCGTTGATTTGTTCAGGTAAGATGATTGGTTTTTTAAAGTGAATGACAAAGGGATGGTGGTCTGTCTTGGGCGTTTTTAGACCGGGTAACACCAGCAGGAACTTAAGCTCGCCTCGGTACCATGTGGCCATACAAACCTTTATATGAATATAATTGACCTCATCTTTCATTCATCATGTGTTCCTGTGGCCCTGAATAACTACTCAGGTATCAACCTACTTTAATTGAAGTAACCACCAATCCACTGCTCAGTAAGTGTTTAAATTCCACATTAAGGTTCTTTAAAAGATGATTTGTTGCGATTCGATGATTTGTTGTGTGACCTAATAATTTTTTCATTAATTTGCTCAAACGATCGACTGTTCTGAAATTCCCCAATTATTCTTGGGTTTTTACAAGTGAAAACATTTCAATACATTTCCATTCTGCACTTTATTTAAAGTTTTGTACCATTCATTCATTTATCCTGTTCACGTTGAGGGACGCCTGCACTTTCAAAATGAACATTAACCGAGGTTATGAATTACATTGGTGTTTCACACAGTAGTACACAATTTGGGAGTTTTCTAACTCTAACTCATTCTTCTCACTCCTCTATAGTTCACGTTTGATTCTTTTCGTTTTTCTAGCAGGGAGGTGGGCTTCGTTATGCTTCAGCGGGTGTTTGTTAATCGATTTGTCGTGGCTTTACCTACGAGATCAAGTTGAAGACATTTAAATTTGAACTCTACTCTTTAATTTGCATGAAGAAGGTTTCAGCAAACCGTCAGTGTCATTTTTTGTTGACATTAAACGATCTTGTGGCATTTGTGCCTTCAGAGAACCATGGAAATTTTGATATGGTACAGTAATATACAGTTTCTATTCTATTTGAAATTATGTTGTTTTCTGCTGTCGTCATTTTATTGATTCATTTCATGGTAGTTGAGCCCGTAATGAAGGATTGATACAAAGTTCAATGAATTGTATTATTTTTTATCATCAGTGGTGCTACCTTCTATTATTATTGAAACAAATACCAATTTTATTATTCAAAATTAATTTCAAACTTAAGCGTATTACATCTGCAATATTGATATTTAGAAGAATTTATTGATCGAACTTCATTGGTTCGACGCCGAACGGTTCTAACTCCTTTGCAAAAGCTAAGCTGCCATCTTCAGTTAGATCACTTTCTTTTTTATATTTGTGATATATTTTATGTATATGAGATTCAGTTACTTTCCTTTGTCCTTATGCTACAGACCATTACTTATTTTAAATAAGATGGTCCGAATCTGAAAGAGGCCGAATTACATACAAATTCTTCCCAGCAAATATCAAAGTCAAATTAATGTACAAACACTTAGAATTAGATTACCACACACAGTTCAAATCCTAACTGGTCACGGGAAATTCAATCCGTTTCTGACCCGTTTCAAAATTGGCAAGTCTGTTCCTTTTGACGGCATCCTCACTTCTTGGTGCAAATCAGACAAATACAACATAAACAAAGACAGTTATAATGATAGTATAGCTCTATACCTTTATACAGTATACGTACTGTAAGTGTACCTCTGAAAAAATGAAGAATTTTAACAAAACAAAATTCCTCTCGAATTGAACTAAAAATATATAAATTATGCATTATGCACAATGAAACAAGGCCAATTACAATCTACAATCAATGGATTATAATAATTTTAATAAATAAATTTAAAAGCACAATTACATATAGATGTACTTTACTGTACATTAATTTATGGCTTATTGAGACCCCATTGTAATGTAAATAATAATACAAAAAATGTAAGGGGATTTTGTGCTAATTATTTTAATGTTGATTTGGTGGAGATAAAGGAAATTTATAATTTGTATGATACATTACAAAATCTTTCTTGCCATATATCTTAGACTTTAGCATGCATGTAATGCATTATGTAATGCATAATCAGTCCTGATAATAACCTGTCAATAATTGGCACTGTTGACAACTTTTGGCTTAATAAAAGATAGTTAACTAAAGGTACACAAATTCAAACAGTATCGGAATGCAAAAAAATTAAAAATAAATTATTAAAAATTAATAAAATGGAAGGGGGAATTGGAAAGAGGGGGAAAAAGTATGAAAGTCAGGAAGAGAACATCCATTGATGCGCATCATTTAAAAGGAGAGGTTTTGATTTGAATGACAGGGGCGATAGGTGGTAGATTGGACTGAAGAATCAAGAGGTCTTCTTCTCTTTTACTCGAGTTTCAATAAGTTGATCTGTGGCTCTTAAAATATGGACGGGTTTCCAGTCGGCTTCGATTTGTTTTGGTGAAGAAAGAAGCTGCAGATCTCACTGTTGGGATATTGAGGTCCTTCTCGATTCAGAGGGAGTTTGGCACGCACAGTGGAGTGTACGGGTTGGAGTTTTACCATTTCATATGTCTACAATTTCTATGTTAGAGCTACAGCACTTTTTTCAGAGCATTCAAGTATTCGTACTTCTAACCATCCTCATCTTGTTATGCCAAACAAAAAATATGACACTATGTAATGTGTGACATTACCTTAAAGAAAGTAATTCGATTTACTTAACTCATTTTACTTAGATTTATAGATGTGCGACTGTTGAACTGCAGTATTATAAATTGAACAATTCTTAAGTAAATCATCGTATCCATATATAGTTACTACTTACATTACCAGTTGTATTAATTTTGTATCAAGTAACCGCCATTGTTTGTCTTCATGTGTTTTTCTTGTAAGCTCAGAATTGTTGTCATCTAATCTTCTCAAACTCATTTTCCTTCTTTTTCACAGAACTTTAAAAAAAATTTTCCTCATAATCTTGAGCTTACCATGGGCTGCACAAGCTACAAATTTATAAAATCCAGTTGACTAATTTTTTACTGTCTCTTGCTAGGAAATGCACATTATTTAGGCACACTGTTGCTTTGCGATATTCAACTTTTTCTCGTGAGAATTGATTGTGCACCAATGTGGTAGTGCTAAGTCAAGGATGGGACTAATACCTCAGTCCTTGCTGCCAAACTGACCTCAACGTTTTGCGATTCGAAGTCTAACATACCAACCAATGTGTTACTTCAAATGTTATGCGTTTTCTTGCAAACAAATTTTTGTAACGTTCAGCTATAAAACAAAATATTACAGTGCGAAGCCTAAACATTGATGTACTGAAAAAATTAATAGGATTTTATATCTTTAAATCCTTTGAATAGTAAGTTAATAATTTCTTCTCGAGCGTATTTTTCTTACACCATACACCTCCACCATCAAAAATAATATTTTTTTCACGTAAATGAGCCCACATTACCGTAAAATACAATGCCTCAGAGAGTCTACAATTATTCAAAAAGTTACATTACATCTTTATTTAAATTTATTTATTATTAATATATATAATTTTTAATTCAATAGACCTAGCCTAGGGCTACATATGGCCCTATTTCAATCTCAAAACTCAATGTTTCATTTTATTGTTAAGACTTAACTTATTTTTATTGCGTACCTTAACTTTAAATTAGATTTATTTTTATGTACCTGATAGCGTTAAGTAGGTAAAGCAAGATGCTCTATACATTATCTCGTTTTTCATTACTTGTTCCCAGTTTGATTTTTTAAAAAGACAGTTGTTGAAAGGCCAAAGTTGTTGAAGGCAACTGAACAACCGAACAGCCGTCTGTAGCCAGCAGACGGTACTTGTCTTTTAACTGCGTATTTTATGCTGAGTTTTTCCTATAGGAGATGTTGTGCTGATGAATTTAACGTACGACTTGAGATGAAGCACTTTAAGTGTCCATCCATTCATTTCATTCAAAATTGTTCTTTTGCGAGAAAGAGGAGAACATAGGGGGGAGTTCCTGACCTGGTTTTTGGTTTCTAAGTAAACTCTGTGATTTCTAAATAAACTCACCATGCATTTTCCACTGTAGTTTTCTTTCTTTCTTGTACCACAAGGTGTTTTGTCCCACACGACAACTGATTTTAGAGGGCTGGAACAGAAAACCAGCGAATCCTTCCATTTATGCCGCCTCTCGATAAACATTGGGCAGGTTAATTCATTTCCTGTGAACATCTTTATGTTTTCTGCCTAATGTGAGATCTTACTTTCTTCCTGTTGTATCAACATTTTCTGCATAAATACTTCTGTGATATATATGCAATACATACAAATACAATATTTAACATCTCGAATGAGTTAGATTAAAAATAATTATATTTTTTCCCACCAAGTGTGTGAGTTTTGGAGAGGCATTCTGTCATTACATGTACAGTTATTTAGAAACTGGACATCAGGAAGAAACAATTTTCGAAAAAAAACCTCACGAAGATTCAAGTATAAATTATGTATGTATATTATGTCTGTGAGTTCTGCGGTTAGTTTTGTAATCAATATTAAAGTAAGTGTGCTGTGTAATTTTACGAGGTTGTTTTTTAATGCAAAACCGTACAGCAACATTCTCGCTTTATTCTTCTCTTCTCGTATTTCAGAAAACTGTGAACAGGTGGAAAACGAATGTTGCCAACTGCTTGCATCTATTTATTTACTTTTATTAAGGCTAGTGTTGTTTTACTTCTTTTTGTGATTCTTCCTAGTAACATTCACAATTGTTTTCAAAAATTATGTTCTCCTGAGTAACACCTTTTTGTTCCATGTTTTTACTCGACATCTGTTTCGTTCCTTCCAAATTTTAGATCATTACGAGGTTTTCCTAACATAAAAGTTTTGGATAATGGAGTTGATTCTAAATATTTTGCACTTTTATTTTGAATTTTGAATAAAATTAGAGAATATGGATGATTTTTATAGCCGATGTTTTGAGTTCAGTGGCTGGAGTTTGTGATTTGCGTTGAATCAATCTTCACCGGGTACTTGTGTACGATACCCTTCGTCTTTAGTTAGATAAACATAAAAGTTTTATTAAAATTTTGTGAAGCATTAGAAAATAGCACGATCAAACTGAGATTAGAATAGAAGTTATCAAAGAAAAGATAGATAAACAAGGTAGAAATATTTTGAAAAGACGCATAGGAGAAATTAAAATCAATCAACATTGAGATAAACACGTAAATAATATGAATAACGATGATCGAACAGTAGAATATTCATGAAGGATGACAAATAGAAATTAAAAGTAAAAGGCTAGAGGTTGGCTCACAATGAAATTTGGAAGATTGTTGCTCTTTATAGTTCTACTATTCTAATTTTGTTGGTTAGTATGTTGGTATTGCAATGTATGTCACAATTGTAAAGTTTCATAATTGCCGACCGCAGGTGTTATGTTTGGTCCTCCTACTGCTACCCTCCTCCTATAATTTTTTTTTTGGCTACCGAATCATTGTATCTTTCATTCTATCTTACTCTTCTATCTTTATTTACCCCATGTATTATTCATTTACTCCATATTTTTTATTTTGTTTCACCTCTCTTTGAACTTTTTTCTTCACCAATAAATTAAACTGTAAATAGAAGATGCAGGTAGAGGTGACAAGGCGGAAGACGTTCAGTCCTAGACGCCAGGATGAGAGCTGAGGCGCAGCAGTTGAGGCCAATCTTTTTTTTATGTTTGCCTCGGCGGAAATCCATGTGATGGCATCTAACAAAAGGTGTTCATTAGAGCAAATTTTTGGAAGGTTTCATCTGTCTGGTTGTCTATATGTTATAAGTTTAGTTGCCACACTCCCAATAATAGCTTGAAAGTAAAAATTAGCGGCAGTGAAGAGGCCGTGGATGCATGCGCACATGTGGGACCGTGGCACAAGGCCGAATTGCTGTTGTTGCTGCTGACACGTTGGTGGCACACGTCGGATGGAATTTCAAATTTTTATTTCCGGTTCGATTGGTTCCAATTGCTCGGCTCTAACTGTTTCTTGCACCTTTTGCCCTGTTTCAGATTGACATAGTAGTGACTTTGGTAGTCGAAAATGTCACCTCCAAGCAAGAGGGAAGCTCCCGAAGTAAAAAATGAAGTTCCGGCTGTGCAGGAAGCCAAATCGATAGTTTCGGCGGAGCCGAAAGAATCCGTTTTGGGTAAGTCAACACAAACATTTGATTATTTGGTAGCAACAATGTCAAATTATGATGCTGATATGAAGTCCCACACGTCATGAGTGACGTTTGTTACGTTGTAAAAATGTTTTCGTAACATTCTTGCAAATTCTTATTTGTATGTATCTGTTATTCGGCTGCTATCGATTGATAAACTTATAAAGTAGCCATTATTGGAAATATTAAGGAACGCCAAGACTTTTTAGCAGAACAAAAATGTTAACATAAGTAAACACTATTTTGTATCCGTCAAAACCTATCCGTCACTTCATCTTTATTATATTTATGGTTATTTTTCATCGATGCCTTTAGTGTTCTTTGTGTGATCGATTGAATACATTTTTAACCTCCTTTCCGATTTTGTTCTGCTACTCTACACGTATAGTGTTGCTGTTTGACTTTTTATATCCACGAAGAATTACATTCTTTTGGCGTAATTACATATATTTTTACTTTTTGTCTTATTAATTTTTAGCAATTAAATATTTTACGTCTTCTGTTTCGACCATTTTAATTTAAATTTTATTTCTTCCTACTGAAATCAAATATGTTCCTGTAATCATAATATTTTGGTTTTGTTGCATTTTGAGTTGGAGTAGGCAGACTAGCAGAATTTTGGTTATTCATACAGTTGCTTCTTCTTCTGTTTTACTTTTTGTGGTTTTTATTATTTTCCGAGGTTTCTAAGCCTTGTTTTTCATTTTATCAATTTGATCCTGTTCATCCTCCTTATTCTAGACTTCTTAGACATTTGTTTTATTGTGTAAAACCCGTTGCAAGAAGTAATGTACGTTGTAGTATGTAAAACAACGTAATATATGTTACATTATATACATATCAGTAATTCATTGTTTTTCATCTATCAGTTTTACAAACTAATATCAGGACAGAGTACCCTACGTTGTATTTTTATGTTCTACGTTTATGTACAGTACATTCTTGTCGCCATAAGTTGAAGCAATACTCTTTTTTTTACATTGAAAAACTTTCGAATTGATTTGTCGCAAATAATATCCTCAATACCGAACGTTTGCACATTAGAGAAGGCCGTCATAAATAACAATGTATTGCAATAAATAATACATTCTCTTACCGTTATAAAACTATAATTTTGTGATTTATTTTCTCAGAATGAAACCCAATTAAAAATGAAAAGGGTAAAAGGGGTTTGTTGCATCACAGGAACGCCTAATATAGGACTGCCTCTATCACCCCTTCTTCAATGCAAGCACTCTTTTGATAACTTTTGAATTTAATTTTATATTATTTAATACTATGAATTTTTGTTTTTAATTATGCGACCAAAACTGTATGCTACATTTAAGTGCAATGTTAACAAAAAATTGCGACACATTGTCAAGGAATCAAAGTTTTTATTAACCGAAATTACCCTTTATCCATATTTTATTGCCTCTATTATCAAGACCTGTTAATTCTGTCAAGAAAAGTCTTTTCCAACGACATAATTTGCAAGTTCAAGAGCTCTGCTTTTTGGTCATTTCATACCATTTTCATCTATTTATCTTTTTCTGTAATTTTACTTTTGCAGGCTTAGTAGGGTTTGAAACGCACTTTACTTAAACAGCAGCACATTATTTTTGAATCCATTAATATCCATTTATTGTACTTTCTTGATGTCAAAGCATAAATTTATTAACATTTCTTAATTTTAGAAGAAACAATGCAAGAAGTCTCAACTGTTCCTCCGACACGGTCGGAGTCCGAGAAAATCGGTGAAATAACAGAACAAATAGCCCAAGAAATGGGGCTCCCCACATGGGGACTCGTTGCTATTATAATTGGTGAGTAACAATAGCAATGGGTACTCACTCTACTGTTACATTATTGCTTTATATTTTTAGACCTACATGTGTCTTTAACTTTACATGTTTAAACGGGTTTTCTTTGAAAATTTCAGCTGTTTGCGCCGTAATACTCTTAGTGTGCGGTTTCTGTATTCGTCGCTGCTTCAGAAAGAGACGAGCCAAGGATGGTAAAAAAGGCAAAGGGGTTGTGGACTTAAAATCGGTACAATTGCTTGGCTCAGCTTACAAAGAAAAAGTATGTGGCTTTGAAGTAGGCCTTGTGTGTGTTTTTATGTTACGCAGATCCGGGATGAGCTAAAGAAAACAAAATAACACATTAACTAAAATCTTCCTCTCTTCTTCTAATTCTTTTTGTTGGTCTGTCGAAGTAGTGTGCCTTTACAATTTTTTACTCGAACCGTTACTTAGTTTTAGCTCTATAAATTTTATACATTTAATGAGCGCATACTCTTAACGTTCCCGGACGGTGACGTAAGGAAGTTCTGACCATTTTGAGGTGTAATAATTTAAATGTTACTCCGAGAGTAGACTCTATTACTAACACAATTACGCGTAATGTATATACCAATACAAAAAAATTTACAGAAATATAAGTGATCCCTATTATTGGTGAATTAAAACACTTGTGGACATATATCACGATCACAAATGACGTACCAATTTTCTCATATTCGCCTTAAAAGTGAGTTGTAATTATGGTAACAATGAAGTGATCCTAAAAACTATACCTGAATTGGTGGCGGGGTTAAGATATTAACTAACAGGTACCACAGAGCCTGCTCTTCTAAAACAAGGGATGTACATCTTAAATAGTAAAAATAAAATAGTCAGTAGAATAACCCTACAAAGACTGACGTACATTTTCTCTGTTTCGTTAGACATGTAAATAACACTAATATTACATAAGAAGCAAGGCAGTAGTTCAGATTAAATTAAATTATTAATGGCTCAGCGGCCATTACTAAGGTAAACATCTTTTAGTATATATAAATTGATTTCGTTAACCTTCAGATTTTGAATTACAATCTACTTCATGTCTTCAGGAAATTTTACACGTTTCCGTATATAATTGGCACCCACTAACATCGGTGTAAAACAAACTTTCAGTAAAAAAATAATATCAGATATTAAGCCTCTCTCTGACAATTGAGTAGGAGTATGGTTAGGTTTCCAAGTATGCGCTTATTGTCAAAAAAAATTTTTTTATTAATTCTCAGTTAAACTCTTGACACTAATATAAAAGTTAAATTAATATTGGTATTAATATTAATTAATTTGAAGTTATTATTTTTGACCAAGTACAAAAAGAATATGAAGGAATAGAAGAAAGAGACCGAAATCTGCGAATTTGGTGTGAAACAACCAGAGGAGGGCCCTTCGATGTCACATAGTATGAGAGGCATGAAGATTTAAATATTTTATTTTCCTTCTAATTTGGAATGACACAATTTTGCAGTTTTGCTGTTTAAACGGTAGGTCCGTTGGTTTGTCGGATTTCTCATTTCCAAAGTTTTTGACTCGTATGTTAAAAACCAGAGCAAATCTTAAAAGACAACCACCTGTGACTGTATATATACTGCCAAATAGTCCTAAGGATGTTTCTAAAAATGCCTACTACAAAAAAGTTTGAAATTGAATTTCAAATTTTATGTAATTCACAACTCTTTAGAATGGTTGGATAACAGATAGCAATCATATGGCAGATTAATAAAGTATAAGTTCAGTCAAAAATTTAACACAAAGAAGACGTTAATATTTCTTGTTTTAAGCAATTTATCAAGTCAAAGACGTCGGTTTCCGAGGTTAAAAATTTGCCGAAAAAATGGAGTTGGGTAGAAATTTTCATGAAGAATAGAATTACTGAATTTACATAATTGAGAACTTTCAAAACAAATCGGAATCTGAGCACCAAATAAATTTCATTTTTATGTTCCAGAAAGGGATGAAATAGTTACTAAGTTTCAAATTCTATCCAGTGTCCCATAACTGTTATTTAATTTAACAAATGTACCAGAATTAAATTAGGCCGTTGCAAGAGTGACGTTTTGTAACTTTTATGCAAAAGAAGTCGCCAATTCGACATTTTAGTTAGTTGTGAGCTATTAGTTATATATTACTGAAGCATTGTTCAAATCATATTGAACTGCTCTTGCCACATAATGAGAAATGAGAAACCTTAAAAACCTGGGCAAAAAAAAAAAAAACAGCGCCCGCAGCACAGCCATTGCAGTCGTCCAGTCTCACACATACACAACATATCATTGTAGGGCGTCTCAGCTTTCATTTTGCATAATATTTTTACAGACAGATTCATGGGGCTTATTTTCACTTTAGTTTCTACTCATTCCATTAGATTGGCTGTTGAGCGCTGTGGGATAGTTAACGAGAATGGTCAGAGGTTTCCTTGAGTTGTCTCCCGTGGTTGAGTGGTTTCCGCTCTGGAAACCAACAAAGTCTCTCCTTGGGTAGTACACTGCAAAGGAATCTCGGATCAATTTTATTTTACAAATAGACTTTCAACCTCAATTGTTTTGGTTACTAAATTACAAATTAATTAAAACGAATAACGTAAATGAAACAAAATGTCACCGAATTAAACATTAAATATGTTATGCGTTTGCACACGTCATATTTACAGAGTGTTCGTTGCCTTCTATTGCCTTAAATATTAAGTTAGGTTCTGGTGTCAAGAACAAATAATATGTTGCGTACTTAATTAATTATTTATTCACACAAAGATAGCAACGAACTTTCTGACTGCGTTTATCTGTTCAGTTATTTTGCATGTATTCTTTCGAATTTTTCAAAGTATGTTCTTAAAGTAGAGCCACAGGTGATTTTCACCTGCAACGTAAAACAAGAACTGAAGAATTTTTTTAATCGCGGTATGGATGTTCGGTCAAATTGTATTTCGCTATGTGAAAACCTGACAATTCAAATTTAACTTCTGTCTGAATAGAAAATAAAGTGAATCTTTATTAAAGCAAGTTGACGTAATTTTGCTTTATATTATATAAAAAATAATGGTTTGTCTCAATAATGGCAAGAGCCAAAAAAAAATATGAAGAGTATCCAACGCTTCTCAAAGGTTCGGAACTACTTTTAGAACATTCTTTTTCCGTTCTAAATGATTCGTATTACGTTAACTTTATTAGACTTGCTACAGACAACCACAAACCAATTGAGAAATTAGTAAAATTATAGCCCTCTCTCCGTGAGTGTTGTTTGGGGGACTTTTCGCAGTTGTCAGATCGTTATTAGATAGATATTTGGTGCCGTTTTCTGTAGCAAAAATTGCAACCGTTTGTTTCTGATTTCTTGCTGGGTTTTTAGGTGCAGCCGGATATGGAAGAGCTGACGGAAAATGCGGAGGAACAAGCGGACGAAGCTGACAGCAAGCAGAGTGAACAAAAACTAGGAAGACTTCAATTTAAGCTCGAATATGACTTTAATTCGAATAGTTTGGCCGCGACGGTCATTCAGGCTGAAGAATTGCCCGCTTTGGACATGGGAGGTACGAGTGATCCTTACGTCAAAGTGTACCTTCTACCGGACAAGAAGAAAAAATTCGAAACAAAGGTTCATAGGAAGACATTAAGCCCCGTGTTCAATGAGACTTTCGTCTTTAAAGTGAGTACTTTAAGCGTTTTTAAAAATTCATAACAGTTAACTTGAAAAGACATAAGTCGCTTTGCAAGGACAGCAGTCAACGATTTGACATTTGCTTGTTTGTTTCTCCTAACTCAGTCAACCTTTAATTTGTACCTGACCTAAATATTCAGGCACGTGTAGCGACATTGAATTGAATTTTTTAATTGCAGAATGTTCCCTACGCAGACGCCATGAATAAGACTTTGGTTTTCGCCATATTTGACTTTGACAGATTTTCGAAACATGATCAGATCGGTGAGGTTAAAGTTCCTCTATGCCAAGTCGACTTAGCTCAGACGATCGAGGAATGGAGAGATCTACAGAGCGTCGAAGGAGAAGGTGGCCAGGTCAGTGTTAGAAAATTTATCTACTTTTCTATAATAACCTAGTGGATATTAATTATAACATCTCCGTTTCTGAGAAATAATTCCTCGAATTTTGTCTTGCAAGCTATGAAAATGAAGTAAAATCCTGTTGACCTGAGTTGTCTAACAACAAAACTATTTTATCCTGAATTATATATATTTTATATGAATTATATAAGTATATATATATTGTATTTCTAAAATACAATCAAAATCGTTTTATACTTTTATAAACTTTTCGAACAATATTTATTGATCTACATCATCCATAAATTCTTAATTGTTAGACTAATAATTTAGGTTTCACCAAAATTTACCCCCAATTTCTATGTTTATAAAAAAGTTAGGATAATTAAATATTTGTACTATGGTAAGACAACTCCCAATTCTTTTTTTATAAGGATAAAATTCATTTTCATCGTAACAACTAAAAATGAATATATAAATGAATAAATGAATATGCGAATGGTTCCTATATAAACATTTATTTATTTATTTATTTATTCTATATGCTAAAATCCTATGCAGAGCATTTCTTCGTTGAAAACAAATGAATTATTATTTCGAAATTCGGCATCGTTTTTTAGAACGAAATTCAAATTGAAACCGTGTAATTTGTTCGTATAAAATAATAGTTTTATGTAGTATGTTAATCTCATGACTAGTTAACCCACGGGTTTGACTAATTAAAATGGCAAAAATTCAATGAATAGTTTTCATTCTCGATTTTTTTTCTCCCCAACTCACTTTTGAGAAACAAACACAGACACAGAACATATGAATCTTATAGTATATATAAATATTTCACGAGCTACATATTCGAATATTTTTGCATGCCACGAGTTTGCTAAACTTAAACTTAAATTTTAATTTTTCTCCTACTTCTTTCTTTTTTATTTTCATTTCTTTTAATTGAATTGAATTTATTAATTGAATTTCTATTGATATGAGAGTTGTGCATGGGATTTTATTGCATTGAACTTCCCACATCCAACCCATCGTGATATTTGATTGGTTTTATTGCCTCTTTTTAATAATTAACAAACTTGAATTGTTATTTTTTCATTTTCTGGTTTGATGTAACTGATTGTATTAACTCTTTTTAATATTTTCTTATTACACTACACTTTGCGAAATATATTTTGACGGTGGTTCAGTTGGAAAAACTTTGTGGAACTGCATTGTGTAAAAATATTTTATAATAATGTCAGTGAATATTTAATTCTAGTACACCATTTGGAAACATAGAAATTGTAACTTTGAAATATTTCTCTACAACTTACAAACTGGTTTGAAATTGCCTACTGCAATAATTTAACAGAATTAGAACATACAATCTTAGTGCCACGAAGCAGTTACTACTTAACAATAAGAGAAAAAATATACTTTTCGATTTATATATATATATATTGTATATATGTACATAAAGTGCCTTTTACGTTTGTATAATTTTTAAAATGTAAGACAACTGTAATAAAGTAGTACATTAATAACTCTGCAGATGTGTGTAAGACCAACAATAATTTTTATAATTTTTTTTCAAAAATTTTTTAATTTCAGTTGTCATTAATTACATAATTTTCCACAAAATTTGTAATTTAAAATGGTGTATGTTTAAAACGATAAAATTGCACAATGAGATTCCACAATTAAAAATATCAACATACTTACTAATACAAACATGAATATAATAATCACAACACAATCAAAATCAGCATACACAACATATATCTACATGAACACTTATACTGAATTCATTATAATTAATTGTCATGCTATAGGTTGTTCATCGTGTCAAGTGTACCACTACTATACGTAGTGTCGAGATCTTAAAAAATAAAATAACTGGTGTGAACAAATCAATAACATGACAGTTAAACATTCTCCATTTTTTTATTAATCATTTAACTTAAAATTTAATTTTCACTTACTTCAATTGGGCTGAATTATTTTAAGTTTTCACAAAGTATTATGTATTTATACTTTTACCAATTTTGGCAGTAATGAAACACAACAATTAGTAATAAATTTTCTTTCTAAAAACAAAAAAGTGAGAATTAAGTTTGCTCTTTATATTAATCAGTTACAATTTTTTTACTTACACGAGTGATTCGTAATCAATAAAATTCCCTAGGTGTACTCAGGCAAACAACTCAACATAAACAACTCAACACTTGTTCATTTTCAGACTTATTGGGTGCACTTTAGTGTGTCAAACAATAATACGAATTTGAGAAGTGTTTAAATAGTGCTCAAATCAAAGCGGACACTGATTCATGTACGTGATATCTACAGGAAACGCAGGTTCTTTAGTTACCCGTACATGTACAGTGTGTAGAGTGAGTGTACACAAGATATATACAGTTGCGTGTACTTCAAAAATCTATACAGAACCTGGGTACACCGGGTATAAAAGTTATAACTGAGGCGTGTACATTTATTGGAGGGTTTTCTGTCGGAATATATTTTAGCCGTGCGAGCACAGTTTAGCGTTTGCATTCTGTAGATTACTGATTGATTACGAATTGCCCGGTTGGCTGACAAGAAAGGAAACTTTATGACCAAAATTTTTCTTCTCTTTTTTTACAACCATTTTATATGCTCTGCTTTTGGCCTGCCTGTAAAATACGTATGGTTATGCCTACGAATCATGCATGCCGCTTCAAAACATTGTTCACGTAAGTACTTTGTTGTTACTAGGACAACTGTTCCTTTGGTTGAACTTGAGATATGTAGTTTTGGTTAGAAAGTATTACAACCTCATTTCCACGGCTTTGTTTTTCCAGTGCTTCACACTCCTGAGTTTGTCTGTTTATTTTTCAACCATCGTATTTGTTTACCTTTTCAACCAACTATTTTGGCTGGGTAGTAGTTCACATTTCTGGTATTCCTAATGTTTGCTTTACTTTATTTGCCCAACGCTGTTTCTTTCACTTCATTTTAAGTTTGACATAATTACAAATAATTAAGAGAGTACGAACCTTGACTTTTGTGCTTCTTATTTATTGAATACACGCGGGGGGTGCCCTGTTATTGATCAAGTTCGGACATTAACCCATCGAGTTCTACTTGGTTTTCTTAAATTTTATTTACTCCTATTGCGAAAGAAATAATTGAAAGTTTTAGACAACACTTCATTTACATCGTAATTGATTAGTATTTGAATAAATTGATAAAAAAATATTCCTTTTGTCTAAATATTGGATAAGCATTAAATTAATATACTGCATTTGGAAAATTTTCACCAATGCCCTAATTTATACAACAAATAATTTTATTTATTATTACTATTATTATTTTAGTTATTTATTATAATTATGACATTTAGTAATGAATTTTCCAACATATATTCCTAGTAATACATAAGTAAAACTCGTAGGCTCGATGAGTTAATATCAAGCTACAACCTAAAAGCTAACAATATTTTTTAGATCAAACAACTTACCCATTTCACTATCGAATGACTAATGACCATTCGTATGTTTTAGGAATCGCAACCGGTTGTCTTCTGCTCTTTTATTTTATCAATTATAAATATTTCCCCGATTTCAGGAGTAGTCTTAATGAAATGGTAGCTAACTGGCGAACCCTAGGATTTTCCCGTAACGAGTGCCACGGACTGTGCCCAACCCAAGTGCCCATGAGCCTGGGTCAACCAAGTTGCCTTAATGCCACAAGGCTTTACCTCTGTTTCAGTACGCGGACTGCCTTTTCTTTCAACTTGATTATGACGTTCCTCTTCTGATTGTCACTTTCTTGGTTTAACTATTAAATTATTTTTTTACTTCAAATTCCAATTTCAAATTCCATCAACCGCATGAGAGAAAACCAATGAAAACGGAAGTAATCAAACTGCAGAAGCGATTTGTCGTTTCTTTCGAGTTCGATTGATTTCTTCTTGCATACTGTCACCACCTTCTTCTATATAGTATTCTAACTTCTGAATTTTAGAATGATTTTCTTTACAAGAGATCACTTGTCATTATACCTCCATAAATGGAATTACTCATATTTGTGTGTAGCAAACGCTGAGAAACATGCCAGCTAAGTTATTGAATGAGAACACAAATTTTTGTGAAGATAAATTAAAAGTTTTCATAAATTAAAAGATACTTCAATTTTAGTAAGTGGTTTAGAATAGAATAGAATCGCTTTAATGATACGTGGGAATAAATTGAGTATGTGCTCTACATACTTTTTTAATACAACTAAAAATAGGTATTTAAGTGGTTGATTTCACTTTTATTTGTTCAAAGTACGAGGAATAAAACAAAAAATAGTCGCCGTATTTGAAGATCATGAGCACATACACTACTTTAGTCATTTTCTGTATTTATGAATAATTTTAACGGTAAAACTCCGAAAACCGTGTAAGGGTTGCGCTAAATGAAAATATAAATGTATTTTACGTTTTAAAGTTATTCACCAGGTCGCCATTTTTTTACTTCCACAAGAATGTGGGGAACTTGAAATGAATTGGCTTTTCGTTTTTTTTTTTTAAAACTCTTCTTATTCTCTCCACTCTGTGTGCAATTGCTTTTTGTCAACCCCATGTCCATGTATTCCATTGCATGATCAGAAAGGTGTGTTTAACTGTAATTCAAAAACTAGAGAAACAAGAAAGTTTGTAGTGTTTTACCCTTCTCTCCTTTGGGCTATTGAACAAAAACTAACAAAATACAAATACACAAGAGCCTGTGTAATTTCGGTTGTGTATTTCGCCATCAACGTAATCGTTTTTCTTTAGGTGCTTTGACCTCCACTAGCTTTCTTCCTATAACACAATACTAGAGGTATCATAAGTCATTTGTTTTAAAAAATGGTGTAGAATCATAGAAATAGTCAATCGCTTTGGATTCATAGAATGATACCTGTAACCGAGGGCCAGATGAGTATATTTGTACATATTCTGTTGGGGGTTGTGACACGAAGTATTGACTGTGACGGTAGTATTTCGAAACGAAAAAGAAATCAATGAAGTAACTCAGTTGATTGTATGAAATTTTACTAATTAATACAAAATAACTTTACCTGCTATTGTTACAAACACAACTTTATTTATGAACACAATAAATTTTTGAATGCGTTTTCATAAGTCATTTGTGATTACGAATAAAATATCTTAACTTATTTATTTAAGAATTAATTCGAGTGCTAATTATAAACCGTAATGTTTTACACAGTTAATAAATAGGGATGGAGTATCCTTGCATGCAGAATTATTACTAATTTAAAGTCAAAAATGACATATTACGTAATATTACTACACTAATGTTATTAACAAAATAGAAAAATATAAATAATAAGTCAGATTAAGATCCAACCGTCATCTAGCAACATATCTAGAAATAGTAGGAAAACCCTCTACCAGCACTCTCAGGATGTTGCTTTAGTACACTGAACTTTACATTTACTCTCTTGCTACCTCCAACAGAATATTGCTTTGTTTAAACTCATTAGATTATGACTTAGACCCAAACGGTTGTTGAACTAGATATTATCAAATTTGAAGTAAATTTCTAAGCAAATTTCTAAAAAAGGACTACCCTTATCAAATGATCCAATGAAATTTCACCTCACAGGTCCAGGTCCGTTTGACAACTCAGTGCTTCATTGAGATTGATTTTCAAATATTTATCAAATATTTTTAGTTAGTTGTTTCTCAAATTTTGTAAGCAAATATTACGTAATTACATTACTTTAGTAGTTACTTTCTATTTCAAAATATTATTAATGTAAAGTAAGTAGGTAATGTAATATTGTACTACTACTTCGGTAATGTACTACCAATTCTTACTTACTGTTGTAGGAGTCGTCATTGACGGCAAAGCATTGTAAATAAAATTTTATTAATAGCTAATGTCAAGGTATGAAACTTTCAATTTGACATTACTCAGATTTACAATACTTAGAATAACACCATTAAATATATATGTAAAAGCAGATAAATTCGTATTGATTGATACAAATCACTGAATGTTGGAACAAAATTTATAATATTTTGCAAGAGACCTTCATGTACTCAACCTCTCAAAAATTGTGTGAATGCAAACGTTATTTGCTAACCATTTGAGAAACACTAGCTCGAAGCTAGAAACACTACTACAAATAGAAACTAATACACAAAATGCCGAACACAAAATGGAAACATAGAAACCGTTGACAGTATGCAAGTGCTTTCGTAGTAAATGCTTTTGTGATTTCACAAAAATCGATGTTGTATATTGTATACCATAGAATGTTTCAGTATATACGTAAATGTATATTGATTATATTTCATATTGCACACGTCCACAGGCGTAGGAAATTGCAACCGCATGGGACGTGTAAGCAGTGTTTTATATGTCGTTCGAACAATTTACGTATTAGTTAAAATTTACGTTCAAACTAACGTTCGGTGGTCGTTCAATAAATTTCTTAAACGATAATTTAGGTACCTCGAGAATAGTATGATACATTATTAAAAATAAATAGCCAAATAGAGTGAGGGATGTTTTCAATTATAGTCGCTTCATGTTAGACCACCGGTCCCCATTGACAAGAGCTCTCTCTCTCTTTCTCTCTCTCTCTCTCCCTATCTGTTACCCACTCCAAGGAAAATTTATTAAAACATTAAAAAATTGGAATTTGAATACAGGAAAACAAGCTGGGTGATATCTGCTTTTCACTACGGTATGTTCCGACCGCCGGAAAATTGACAATTGTCATATTGGAGGCTAAAAATCTGAAGAAAATGGACGTCGGAGGCCTGTCAGGTCAGTGAAGAACAAAACCAACACTAAAAGGCTAAAAACTAACTAACACTTGATGTTGTTGTTGTTATCGATGTTGTCGTTGTTGTTGTTGTTACTGTTGTATTTCTGTACCCGTACTAATTAACTAACGTACAAAATAGTAGAGTGTATTACCAGGAGCCTGCAGAAGAAGCCGTCAGCGGTCAGCCACTTCAGTAGTGGCCCCGGTTTGTATTTAAACCCGTTGTACCCGTCTATGTTTGTTGTCACTGTTGTATTGTGTGCAGGAAAAATTGGGCGATATTTGCATCTCATTGAGATACGTGCCGACGAGTGGAAAACTGACTATCTGCATTCTCGAGGCTAAGAACCTAAAGAAAATGGATGTCGGAGGACTTTCCGGTACGTACGACCTGATTATTTGATCTGTGAAGTACCCAGGAAATCTCATTAGGGAAATCACAGAAGGCAAAGGTTTCAGTAATAGACAATAGTTTTTGACACTATTTTGTACTGCTGATGTGCATGCTGGTCTTTGTTCGATCATAATTTTCTTCACTTTTTTTCTACATTTTCCAATATTATCTTCAACAAATGTATTCGTTTTTTTTACAATTTTATTTTTTTGAAATAAACTGAGACTACATCTTGTCCTTTGAGTACACCAAACAACGCAGCATGGAGTTACAACAGTAGTTGTTTCCTGTTAAACATATAAAATACAAAAATTTTATTTCAAAATCTAAATTATAGTTAACTACTTCACTTCGTCATTTTCTTATGAAAAGGAATCAATGTTACCTTTACTCGACAAGTCTTCTTAGCCGATATTCCGCTTGAATAAACGTGCAAGTGATAATCTAAAAAATTTCGAAGAGTACCAAAGCCTCTTCGGAGGGCCTTTTCGAAAAGTGCCGGACTTGTCACTGTCTGACGTAAGCCCCAGTAAAATCTGACTAGAGCCCGGACATCACAATTGTCGCTGGTGTCTTCCCCGAAAAACTCCGTGTGTTCACTCATCCTGATGGAAGAAGTGACGATGCACCCTATGGTATTGAATCCCCGCATGCCTCGGAAATGTACTTCCTTCTGCTATGACAATTGTAGGAAGAAAAAGTCTCAGCTCAGTCACAAAAATAAGATGTAGAACAAGAATAATAAGCTTTATCAGGGAGTCATCACTAATCTTGAGAACTATTCAATGCTTTATTTAGGGATGCTCCCATAAAAAGAGTCTCGGTGAATATTCTTAACCAAATAGAAACACCCAAATCATGTGGTCAAGGAAATATTACTTTTTTTGTACAACAACACTTTTTTATTTTATGTAGAATAAGTAAAACACTTCTTATATTTGGATATAATAGTTACTTTTGGATTTTTGTTCTCTCTTCGTATTTTTTACTTATGCTTTTTCGTGCTAGTGTTTTAAAATTCTTTTTTTGTAGTATTAAATATGTTAAATTAATGCTTCTGTTAGTGACGACACAGCACGTTAAAATGATTCAAATCTAATTAAATGTATGATAATTTTCAAAACTTGAGGTTGTAATTTTAAAGTTGTTATTAAAGAATATTCCTGGGGTCGAAGAATCGCGAAAACCATAATTTTGGTCAATATAATCGTACTAAATATCTATAATTATTGTATTAATAAGGTTTGGCCATCGTTTCGTTTTGTGCCAGAATATCTTTTATTTGTCCTCACGGGTAGGGCAGGATTTACACTGTTACTTTTTTCATTCGCCTAACAGAACTTGATTAAGATTTGAAGCTATAAAAGCAATAAATTATTGAGGCTTTAACTTGAGATATTTTCATTTTAATTATTTAGACTGCTTGCTAAACAGATTTATACTCGTGTGCGCTACACTTGAATGAACATTGTGGCTTTTTATTGGACAAAAATCAAAGGTAAAATTTTAATTCTATATGTGTTGTGTGTGTGTTTTGTAGATAGTCAACCCTGGAACATTTTAAATTCCTATTCAGCAATGCCAAATCCTAAAATTCCCTAAAACTTTGTACTGTCCAGCTAATTATTCCAAAGTCAATGTATGAATTTAACAGGTGAGAAGAGAAGGAAGTAATACTCATCGGGTACTGTCTAGGTAAATTTCTAGTAAATATAATTGTTTTAAATTTTAAAAATTGAAAAACAATTAAAATAATACAAAATCCAGCTTTTTGTACTTGTTACTTCGTTGTTGAAATCTGTTAAAATTTTTGACTCACTGTGTTCTTCTTTATATTGCAATCTTTCAGATCCTTACGTTAAAATCGCATTGCTGCAAAACGGGAAAAGGTTGAAGAAGAAGAAGACGAGCATCAAGAAATGTACTTTAAATCCGTACTTCAACGAGTCCTTCACTTTCGAAGTACCTTTTGAACAAATTCAGGTGAGTCAAAACTATTCAAAATTATGTTATTAATATAATAATCGTAGGAGGTATAATTATCCAGTTATATTTTTATATAATATTATAGAATACCCAAACAATTACTAAAACATTGATTGACATTTACTAAAAAGTATTTTAGGTTATTTTACATTAACTCTAAGTCTGAAAAATATATAATAATATACGCTCAAGTATTTTGTTATTAAATAACTCAACATTTTTTTAAATTTAATATTTATGAATTTTTTTCACAATATTGTGATAAGATACGTTACGCTGTCGCTGAAGGTTGAGATAAATAGTTAAATTGAAACGATAATTTCATATGAATAAAGGGATCTTATATTTTACTGATCTATCATTATGTATTTATGCGACTTAAGCAGTTTAGTACTGCTTTTAATTAATAATGAAATTATTAATTGGAAATACCATTGTTACTCAGAATTTTCTAAAGATATTTACATGGATTCAATGTTCGGTACGCTTAAGAAAGATGAACAAATTAATAGCATATTCTACCATTTTTATTAGCATAGATTACAAAACCTACATTGAATAGAATGTTTCGACAGCTAATATTTTAAATTAATAAATTAATTTTAATTTTAACTTAAACGATTCACAGCTGAGCTTGAGAAAAAATTGATCAAGAATCCGCTGGAAAACCGTTATTTGATTAGAAATTCAATTTTAGAATGTAATTCATTTAAGTATTGTGATCTATGAATTGTAGGCAGGTATTTGTAATGATTCTTTCTTACAGACTGTGGATCTCAGGTATGACATGTATCTTTATTTATTTAATAGGAAATTATTCTCTCAAAAATGTAATCTTAATCCTGTGACCTCCGTTTCTGTGCTTTCTATTGTACACACTGCCTTCGAGATCTTTGGAAGGTTTCGAACTATCAGAACTGACAAGTTGCCAGGAAGGTTTTATAATTCTTTTTACCAGAACATCTGGGGCAAAGCAATTTGAGTCGGGTGTCGGTGCCCGATCCTACCAGGAACATCTCGAGTGAAAATTGTTAACTGACCATTTCAGAAAGTAAGCCTCTCGATTACGGTCGTCGACTACGACCGAATCGGAACGTCGGATCCCATCGGAAAGGTCGTTTTGGGCTGCACTGCCAGTGGCACCGAGCTGCGTCATTGGTCGGACATGCTTGCCTCACCGAGGCGTCCGATCGCACAGTGGCACACTCTAAAGGACCCAGACGACGAAGAGAAAAAATAAATTAATACATAAATTATATACGTTAGCACGAAATGATTCCGAGGTGTTTTTGTGAGAGAAACAATGGTAAGGAAGCCGGGAGAAGGCAAGTAATTGTATTTATGTGTCTTTCGCTTCTACATGTGTTACAGAAAGTAAACCTCTCCGTAACAGTCGTCGATTACGATCGGATTGGGACCTCAGACCCCATAGGCAGGGTCATACTCGGTTGCAATGCTCAGGGGACAGAGCTGAGGCATTGGTCGGATATGTTGGCTTCCCCGAGACGACCCATAGCCCAGTGGCACACACTGAAGGACCCCGATGAAACTGACGAGAAAAAATAAAATGGCCGAAACAAATAATACGTATTTATGTATGTCCATAGGTCCTTACGGTCGACCTCGTTCGATTTATTACTTTTTAAATATTTATTACTCTTTTTCTTGCTCGATTTGGTACCCGGTGCTCTCGGCCCGCTTCTTTTTTTGCCCAGGCTCCGGGAGTTCCGTTTTTTGCAATTTTTGCATTTTGCATTTTTGCATTTGACGTCGAAGATTCATTTTTGGATCTTTTCTATTTACAAATAATTGGTTGCAGTTTATTTATATTTTTGTATTTACTTATTTATTAAGCAGTACTTTGAATTGCACTGTTGCGGACGATTTCCGTTAACCAGCATGTAGTGCAGTTCCGTTCCGGCGTCGAGTTCGCCGTTTTGCACTTTTTATTCAAAGCTATGGTGGGTTGCTGGAGAAAGAGAGAAGTACTCTTTAAAATACATATTGATGAAGCTTAAACTATTGAATAGAATACTGGACTCATTTTATAATATTAATCTCTTAATAACATTAGTCAATTCATAGAAGACAGTATAGTGAGATGTTAGACAGGACGTAAGAAAATGCGTTGTTTTACCTACGAACAATTTTTTAGATGATTTTGATGAAATGAAATACTTCAAAATGGAGTTCAAGACTATTTTTTAAATCTCCAGTTAATGGATTACACAATGGGACTTTACCTGTACTTCATTTCATTTAGAAAACTTTCTTGGATTATTTTTGAAAAGTAATTCACAATGGAGAGCAGATTTTCTGTTTTCAGATTTTCAAAATTCGTTTTCCGCAACCCTCACTGCCAGTTTCATTCCTTTTGCTCCAAAGGAAAGAATAAGGCCGTAGCCTCTTTAAACAAATTCAAACCGTTTTTTTGCACGATGTTAGCCGGTTTCTTTTTGGAAATTTCATTTGAAAGCTCCATTTCATAGGGGGTTGCATTTACTCCTATCATTCAGCTTGTGACATGCGTTTTAATGGCCAATTTGTCGCCAGTTGCCAAGTTAAAGTTTACTGTTGCGTACTCATCCAAACGCCCCTAAAAAAGACCCTCG
The DNA here is from genome assembly GCA_037055365.1 of Polyplax serrata. NCBI lineage: Eukaryota > Metazoa > Arthropoda > Insecta > Psocodea > Polyplacidae > Polyplax > Polyplax serrata. Next base: position 981,084 of record JAWJWE010000004.1, read on the forward strand.
CACCCGTTCAAAATTTGGCTTTTTGACGACACTGCCTGATGCCTGTTTGCACGAATTGAGGAAACTTTTGTTTCAAATATGGGAAGCATGTAGTTTTAATTCCTTTTACTGAGTAATTAAGCCAACGCACTACGCACGCATACACACGAAAACGAAAACTTTTCACATCTTCGCTTTTGTTCTTTTCTTGTACGACAAATGTTTTTTCAGGGCGCAAAAAAGTGAATATCAAAATCATTCACGCAGGTGAGTTGTAGGCAAATACCTGTAAATAACTGTAATAAGTGAAAGGCGGTAGGGAAGGGAAACCAGTACCAGTACAAAAACTCTTGAAATAATGTTATCTGATGTTAGCTGTTAATTCGTAGATCTGTATTAACAACTAGAAAAGTGAACATGAGAATACAAAAAAAGGAAGAAATGAACTGTCAATTATATGAAATGCATTTTTCGTTCCGCAGAATATTAAGTAGTACTTTAAGTTACTCATTACTTTTAGTTCGATAGTACCAAAAAATGTAAGATTATTATTGCAAATTTTTTGGTTGGAAAATTGACTCTCAAGGTACTTCATATTACGAATTATAAAAGAATAAAAATAAGCATTTTTAATACTGTAAGGGATCACACCACACAAAAATTCTAGAAATGGTATTAGCAGCAACTTCTTGCGTAAGTACTCATCACAGATATTTTTATTTGTGTTGCAAAAATTTTCTTAAATTAAAGACAGTACCGTAAATTAACCAAAGAGGAACCTTTGATAAAGCAAAAGTCAAAGATATTAAAATTTGATGATACTTAATGGGTTTTGGTCTGTCCAACATTAGTAACTTGTTTATACTACGTAAATAAACTATAAAATTCAACGGATGAAATCCTCGTTGGTTAAAATTGTGATGTGACAGTTTGTAACAAAAAATTGCAATTATGTTTTAACAAAGCATAAAATAATATACAGATGCAGTTAAAATAAAATAGTGCTTTTCAAGCCGATCGTTACAAATTGGAAAATTCCAAATTGTAAAGTAAACAAGTAGTAAACAAATAAAGACTAATTAAATTTTGTATTATTTAGGTGATACGGTGGACGTCAAACAACATCAGAGGAAGACCTTGTCTGTCGTCATGCCCCAAAGGAAACTCGTCTTAAACCTGCTTCGACACCGCCGGAGAAGACAAAGAACCAAACAATAATTAAATATACATAAATTGATTGACTGTTAAGCGCTCATTTTTTTTTGTAAAAATGAAGGACCAAAATTGAAACACTCGATGGATGTTAGAATCCTTCGAAAACTAAAGTGACGCTATTATTCATCACCATCAGATTCATACTTTTTATGTATTTAATAATAATGTGATCCCTCTTTATTTATATACATAATAAAGGTCAAACAAAGTGTTTTTTTTGTCATTTTATAGGCAAATGTGGTTTTTGTCTTCTCGGGTAAGTCGATGTTCTGCATCCCCTGAAATTTTCACACTTGTAGCTTCTTTTATCGAATATTATATAGGCTTTTATTTGTACTACCCCCAACTTATATAAAAATAGGAAAAAAAAATTTTATTTAACATATTCTTAGTAGGCACGTAACATATAAAACGATGAGGATATAAAAAAATCAGTAATAAATAGTAGTTGTTAATAAATACTACCAACGAGTACTTTGGAGATACTCAGGAGACGTCTCGTCCAGAAACTGTGCGTCGCCGTAGTTGTGCTGTGGCAGTATAGCTGGTTCAAAGAATGTAGTGCGTAACATGAATACCAGATGTAATTCTTTTGATCATCCGACGGTCCCTTGTGCTGTAGTGAACGTGTACATACGAATAATTTGCACCTTTTTAACTCAACTTCGTAGGCAGTTGATAGCGCACAATTTAGTCACTACGATCAAAGGCACGTAGGGACAGTCAGAGGCCTTGAACTAATCCATTAAGTACATAACTTTTTTCTGTCAAAGTGGCTGACAGACTCCGATTTTATAAAATGAGCTCTAGTCTGATTTTTCAGGGGTTACAGATATAAACAAAACAACTTATAAAACATTTGGTTTAATACATGTAAAAAAAAAAATAGAAAGCAAAAAATCCGAACATGACAGGAGATTTTGGGATGCTGGCGATGCCCATTCGAAAGCTATTGACACTCGTAAAACTATAATTAAAACCTTAAAAAAAAACAAACACACAACAGTGCGGATCAGACAGCTCTTTGGACTTTGCTCATTGTGTAATATAAGAAGTAAAGTATATACAGAAATAAGAATGTCCTTTTTTTTCGAGCCCAATGATTGTTTTCTACGAGAAAAACTTGTAATAAAAATCAAAATTAGGCTAAAACTTCTAATTCATTGGCCTTAGTAATTCAGCTGTTACTTCATCGTATGGTGGAACTGTTTGTATATTATATTATATATGATGTAATTAATCCGCGGCTGTTTGTCCCCAGAATCATTTTCTTCATTTGCCACCATTCACTCTCGGTGGACTGAAGGTTTTTTTTTATTAAATTTTGGTTTCTAAGGAGCTGCTCATGTCCTGACTGAACACGGGATACTCACCAGGATATCACCTAAGATATCATCAAATAAAGCTCTGGTACTACCCATCAAGTTGTAGTGGATCGTTATTCTACTAACAAACAAAACGAGTAATAACATAAAAAGACAATAGAGTAGTGGAAACCATTTGTTTGTTTTTCGAGTTGACGTCCTTTTTTTAAGAATGTTAGTGTTATAATATTTAAGAAAAAAATGTTTAAGGCTCGGTCCACGCGGTGCCTGGGGGTACCAAACTTTAGACTCGCCACCCAAAAATTTTACTACAACTTAATTGGCTCTATTAAAAGTATGTTTGAGTGACAAATACAATTCTTAAACGTATAAAACATTTGTTTTGCTATTATGTTTGTCTATTCATTGCAATTTCAATGTACCATTATGGTTTTAAAAAATGACAAATTTAATTGTAATAATTGCACTGTTACCTAAGTTTATATGAGCCATTCAACGTATCCCGTTTTCAGTCAAATACTGAATATTGATAGAAGTGAATTTTACAATAATATATATATATATATATATATTACTGTGAAATTAAAAGAAATAATGTACACATTCACCTGTTACGACGGATAAACGATAATAAAAATAAATGAAAAACTAATAATTATCACACGGATGAAGATTATATTATTTATATATAATCTATCTATCTATATTATATATTATATATTATAATATATATAAGGATACAATTTATTTTTCAAACCTGATTGAACATAAAGTTAAATTTTAATCTAAGCAAAGAAAAATTATATATAAATTTCTGGAGAGTAGAATTTTAATAATAGGCGATTCGAAAGTTATTCCATGTAAAGTTGCGTATAGTTTTAATGGAAAACCACATAAAGGTATGTAAATTGCTCTGTATTGTATTTAAAAATTTATGGATTTGTTTTTTCGAGCCCATCCTTGGCAGCCACCGCCTAAGAGTGACGAAAAATTATTAATCAATATGATTTTATTCTATGCAATTTAAAACTATTGCACTTGAACAGAAATTCAATCTTTAAATTAAATCAACTTATATTTGTTTCGTTAATTGGAAAATATGAGAATTACCACTGGAAATGTTTTTGTCACTATAAATGGGCACTCGGGATGGGCAGTAACCGTAAGGTATCACTTTCAAGCCCTTCCTAGAGGAGTTACGGACTTCCGTTAAATAAAATAAATATAAAAATACCGAATGTAACATATGGATAAAGTGGCAGAGTATTATAAATAGTGTAAAATATATATATAACATGACAAAATGTGAGTAGTGTGACGAATGTGAAGTGACAATGTAGCAATGACGATGGGTACTGAAACAATCCCAAAACGCAACGCTTTCTACGTAGTTGTCTCCCATTTATTAATTTAATTTAATTATGTATCTATCCATTTATTTATACGCTTGCTGAGCGATTTGATAGTCAACAAGTGATTCATTTCGCTTGTTAAAAATTAAATTAAACACATCCACACGCCGTTCGTACCACAAAAATAGAAAATTAAAATTTCAGTAATAAAAACAGTAAGTACGATAAATTATTGATTTATCCAAGTGATTGAATGCTTACTCATTGCCATTTCGTTCGTTGTTGAACTTTTAATAGGATAACTATAATTTTCTGTTTTGTTTACACATTTGTTTTGTTTATATATTAAAAGATATTTATATATATTATTGTGATTAATATAAATATATAGAAGTATGAGTATAAACAAATTTAAGAATAAACAAATTTAAGAATGTAAATTGGCCGTTTAGAAAAAAATCAAAGAGGATGACGAAAGTAGGAGGCAGTTTTAGTCCTCTTGGAAGCAATTTGTTGTTTTGTAGTGCAGACCATTGACCTACGTTTGGAGTGTTATTTATATAAAATGTCTTGTTATGCTGGCATTAATATCGTTTCTAATGCAACAACAGATTAACAAAATCGCATAATCCGTATATTGTCGTGTTAAGTTTAAAAGATTTTTAATGATCAACTATAGCGTAGTTGAATATCAGTAGTTATGAATACTTTATTTAATTGAAAACGTTTGGTTTGGTATCTGATTTTATTTTGGGTTATATTTATGTAAGAAGTGATGACGTTTATGTAAGTTAGGTTGATTTGCGACTGTGCAGTATATAAGTGTGAATGCTTTACATTTGAAAATTAAACGTGGATATTTTACACATTGTACTGTACTTATAGTATAAATTAATATGTATTATTTATAAAATTTCACCTACATTTTTTGGAGTTTTTTTTATTGTTTCTTTTATCCTGAGAGCCATGTATTGATAAAACATTAACATGTTAAAATCCAATGATTGTGATTTTATTCAAATACTATTACATTATTTTTAACTGTCTGCATTGCGTTCGGATTCGCGTGCGTTTTGAAAACCCGCTAAAGTTTATTATTTGACATTAATTAGTGCGTAGTTCAAAACATCAAAGGCAAGGCAGCATCTTTTTTTAAAAATATAATGTATTCTTACCCAAAACTAAATATCTCAACTTTGGGCAATGGTCTGCTTTATACTTAACTGTACAAATGGAAGAAAGCATAGTGACGATTAGTTTTCGTCACTTTTCTTTTCCTGTCACTATTCCCAGTTCTCGAGCCGAAAAAAAGTTTCAACAGAACATACCTCTTAATAAAGTTTACGTGTAGAACGCTACAAATCACACACATACACACACACACACACACACACACACACACACACACACACACACACACACACACACACACACACACACACACACACACACACATACACATAAAATCTGTTTGTTTTTATTAACTGATATATTAAATTTAAAGAAAAAAGATTGATAAAAAGTGTCCCTTTTTATTAAACTACAACTAGTTTCTATGTGAAATGTAAATGAATTATAAATTTTAAGTAAAGTTGACGACGAAAAATATAGAAATATATATATATGAATTTAAATAAGTGCGAGCGTGCCCTTACGCATTGACATGTGCGTACGTGCATGCGTGCGTATTTGCAGTGCTACACTTTTTGCGTGTGCGCAAAGTCGAGTTAGGTTAGTGTAACTCGTGAGAATATACAAAACAACAAGGGTAAAATCGATTTGTTTTGTTGATGCTGGTACTTCTTATTTGTTGTAATGGCATTTAATAAATCATATCAGTAATTTGAGAGAATTTAATTGAATGCCTCTTCTTGTACATCTCCTTATTTGATCCTCACATTCACCGCCATCTTTTATTCCACACTGTGATCCTTTGTGTGTGGTGTGTGTGTGTGTGTGTGCGAGAGGGGCTGATGATGTAATGACTACCCCTACAGACGTGTCTTGATGAATCGGTCCAAACCTCCTCACTCCCACTGGGAAAAAGCCCCCGAGTGATGAAAGTTCACTTGGGATATTGGATTTCCAATTAACAGCTATTTAATACATTAATCTCAAACTATCAGTTTCACACAAAATGTCAGACCAGTTTGATGTATCGGATTCTGAGGATCACTTATTTCTCTCACTACCTCAGACTCCTCATTAGTGTCTAGTACCAGTACGACCGAGCTCTCCGTGTTTTCTTTCTGTAAATTTAATTTTCAGGAAAGGTTTTTTACCACTGTAAACCACCACATCTAGTCATAGACAACCGGTAACCGGGTCAACCGGTAAGAAAATGGTAAAAGAATAACACTTGTGTGACATACTTATAGGCAGCAACAAACTTTCTACTTTACATTAAATCTTCCTCAATAGGAGGACTGTCTTTATGAGGAATGATATCTACAGACGCATTTTGCTCTGGTTTATGAGGGTAGCTCTGGATCCAGTTACACGCCGATCGGTGTGAACCTTATTGACTATTTTTTTTACACATAAAAAGGAAATAAAAGTTTCTTGTTAAAAAATTAGAAATTCGTCTAATAAAGCATATATTTTTTATTCAAAATCAAACAATCCTACGAAAATGGACTTCCTGTAAATGATGCGGTTACACGATGATACGATGAAGAGTACAACGTGGCATTCTTTCTATCAACCAATGAAAGTCAGGATTTTAATAAGGTAAGACTCCGTGTAAAGAAACATGTAAAATAAAAATAAACAGAGGAAGGGATGAGAAAGAATTGATGTCTACTGATGCATAAAAAATGGAGAAAGTGAAAGAAATATTAGAATTGCAATTTGATGACGAGAAAAGCAGTAAGAGTTATATATCAAAGGAATACGTAAAGGAGTTTAAAACACAAAAATATTCAATAATTTATAAGTTCAGAATGTGTTGATGACAGAAATACGAACTTGCAAATAGTTGAAATCTAAACGTGCCACTGGCATCTCATGTGAATGTACGAGGAGAGTCCATTTACTAGAATTGCTTATGTTCATTTTATTGCACTGTCCTTTTTACTATGAAGAGTTTCATGAAAAAATTCTAAACTGTGTTCTGTCCTTTCTTGCGAAAATATTCTTCCTTTCTTCACATTGAAAATACTTGTTTGTACTGGAATCTCACGTCTAACCTTCTTACTATTGACAATGGTAATATTTTTATTTATTGCTGCATACATACATATATATATTGGTGTCACAATGTCACGCTACGTGGAGTCTTGCCAAACTCTAAAGGCCCCGGAACGAAGAGCAAAACTCATAACTACCGGGTACTCATTAGTCATATTTTGCGTGGAGCTTATGTCTTATCTCTGGTTAAATAAAATAAAAAAAGTAGCAAATTTCAAAGTACAGTAACATAAATTCAAAGGAATTGTAATAAAAATTAGAAAGCATGTTTTTTAAATCATTTTTATTTGTAATAATTGTTGTAATAAATTTAATAGAAATTCTAACTGACCATGAGCTTTGTGTCAGCCTCAAATGCTTGAAGTACATGGAAACTTCAATTATTTCCTTGCAAATTAAAAAAGCACGACAATCTCAACTGTTCTACAGAAAAAAGATACAAAATACTGACAGAATGGTGCGCGACATGAGAGCAAGAAAGACAGGTTGTGACCAACTACACGACAATATAAGTCCAATAGACATCCTTTGTACAATTGAAAGTATAACATCTTAAAAAAGACACGGAAAACTTTTCACAACCTGTGCTACAATACCAACAAAGAAAATAGTACAAAAAATGATCTAATTGATAATAACTAAAAAAATTAAAGAAGAAATAAAGATTATAACGTCAGAAATGCATCCAAAAGTAATGGTTCTAGGCGTTCCATAATTTACAAGAACATCTACAAGACGAAAAAAGTTTTCGATGCTTGCGATGCTCAAGAAATAGAAATTTTGATGTCAAGTCCGCGTAAATACTGGGTGTCATACATACATATCAGTAGACATGGTATTATATTTCGATGCATCAAAAATCATTAATTTATATGTGATTTGCTGAACTTAGTGTACTACTGACATTAGTACATGAAAAGATAAATAACCGTTATAATTATCGTTGATCCGAAGTATGGGTTATTTATTATTACTATTAAATATAGTATTTCAATAATTCGCTATTTTTACAAAGAATTATGTATGACTAACACTTGAATGAATGTCGTGGTATGTAATTCTGCATGCCAGGATTTCTAAAGGAAGTAATGTAGTTATTTTTCATAATCAAATTTTGGTTGGACATTTAAGAATTTCAACGGGTAGGATAGCGAAAATAGAAGAAGACAATCTGAAATGAAAGTTCAGAATTCTGAAGAGGATAAAATTATGACACAAGCATTTTCCGTTCTAAGGCTGCAGAGCCGGAAACCTAAAAATAAAATATCTCGGCACCTTTTCGAGTGAAGAGAAGGCCCCTAAGGGAGAAAAGAAAGTAGAATGAAGTGGAAAAATGGGAACGAAGAAGACGAAGAGAAAACCGGAAGTGGTTGCCCTTAGGACGAGAGGAAGTGAAAATAAGTTTGCCTCACGGACGTGACGGAAACGGAAGCAGTCGTAATAAGGAATTTATAATTCTGACAGATTCACAGGCGTGTGTGGACGCAGAAAACTTGAAATCCATTAAATTAATAAACACATTTTAATGTAAATCTTAAAAAAATATTTATCACTAAAAATAATAAAAACAGAAATATTTTTGTGTTTTTCCAATATCGATGTTTCAATTGGTTTTGTCTTTCGTTTCCTTGAAACACTGCGTTTTCTTCCAATGCACCGGAAACGGAAAGGGCAACTGACTTCTCAAGGCCTCAAGCAACCCATCGCCCTTGCTTTTAATTAATTTTTTATCTCCTGCAGATAATTTTTTTTCTTTGCACAGGAATAATTCATGAATTTTACAATTCTTTTCCTTCCTTGGTTTTCTTTGGTTTACTTACTTCTGTCTCGTACTTCTGTTTTGCCTCTCCTCAGGGTTCGTCTGGCCTACTTCTTACGATTTTGTTCAACTTCTTAAACATCAGGAACTTGGCCCTTTGGCTTTTGGTTTAGAATAAAATTGACAAAACTCTAACTGGAAGGAAGGCCAACTCAGAAAACGAAAAAGGAAAGCACTAAATTATTTTCTCACCTGAGCGAAAAGGGAGAAAGGTCAGAGGAAGATAACTGTCTCTTTTGTCAGAATTTCTGTGGCTCAGATGTTTTAGGACCATCAGAAGGCAAGTATTGTAACATTTTATGACATTCCCAATTTTAATTTATAATTTAGTGAGTTAACTTACCAGGTACTTTATGTCGTAAAATTGTGCACGTTCCCATTTTATCTAATTTGACTCGTTGACTTGAACAGGGGAACGGGACGTAAAGTCTACAACGGATAATTATTAATACTAGTCATACTCTGCGATGTAGGTCATATATATCTTCAACATGTATCATTTATACAAATATAAAACAACAAATGTACCCGCAATGAAGAATAAGGAAATGAAAATTATCCAATACTCACTTACGTGTAATGCATTATTTTTTAAAACTGCGTCGTAACTGTTGTAATGTGTGATGTTAAGAATAAGAGATATTTACAATCAATTAAAAGTTTCCACTTTTCAATATAACATCTATTGTTAACGAATAGTACATTTGAAATTTTTTTCTACTGGTTTGACCTGGTCTAACACATTTACATGACCGCTGCCGTCCTTACGCCTTCTCGACACCAAGATTAATAGGAGAAAACTACCACTCGGCGCCGAACCCGAATGGTTTAGCTTTTGACGGTAAGCGGTTTTTCCCTTCTCCAAGGGTTTATTTCGTACAACTGTTTTAGCAACATTTTAATCATAACTCAGGTCGAAAACTTAAACAAGACATTATTTATGAGACCAAACAAATTGCTCCCAGCCTCCTGTAAACTGTAATTAGAGGGCTGCGAACTTCTGCTTCAAAGCCTTTCAAGTTATGTCTGACAGTGTTTACCTGTTTTTGTATGTTTCCCTTCTATAAAGTTTACGCTACTGTAACTTGGCCGTATGTCAGAGAAAGATTCCCCTGAGAACGAGTACTACTTATGGCAAGAGTTTTCCGGTTTGCCCAGACGTCCAACCAAATTCAGTCTGATGCAAACCAAAGCCAACGAAGCGGCTCTTACTCTGTCTTGAGGAGGCCGCTCAACTTTCTACAAGAATTTTCAATCCAACGGGTAAGAGCCAGTGTTGTACCAAGCGGTGTTTCCCTCTGAAACTGTTCTGTTCTCAGAGATGGAAAAACGTGAATTCATTTTTTATTTTCTCGTTAACCCGACTGTTCAATTTCAAGGAGGTTCAGGAGAAGATTAAACACGGGGATTAAACATAATATAATCTCAAATGATAAATAAAAATTGAAATTACTTCATTATTCAGAAGGCGAACGGGCACGACGGGTGGCAAGCAAAAGTAATGAAAGGTGACAGCGTACATAAAACGATTCTCTAACCTCTCGAGAAAACAAAATGAAGGGTGAAATGCTTCAGTTTGCCAGGTATGCTAAAGGTTTAATACTTTCAGGAATTCGTATGAGTCAAACTCGTCAATATGCGTCACAGACTTTCAAATTTTTCTTCTACTTTCCCACATTAGTGGTACCTTTGTAAAGTAAAAATTATTTTTTCGTCATTTTCCTATTTTTCTTCAGGCAGAAAATTTGTATCAACAATTCTCTGTGTAGAACTTTGTGTACTTTGTTTGCCGCAGTTCAAACGGTTAATTTGTAAGCAGGTGGATGCTAAATACTTTTAAGTACCACCCTTTCCAATAGTTGAATAGTCACCTTTGACTCGGTTCACGTGGTTCTTGAATATCCAACTTTTCTATTTTGTTCGTCCCATTCGAACTCGGTCGGAGTTTTCGGGGTTTCTGGGCTTTCTCAAGTCCGTCCCCCTACCATCTCAACACCTGAACTCTTTTGTACTAGAATTTAGAACACTTTATTATGGAAAATTACTATTGTTTAGAAAGCCGCGTCTTCTCCTTTGGATTTTCCTTTCAATCGTCCTCGTGCTCGTCGTCGTCGTCGTCGTCTACCGCCGTGTTACTCGTAACTTTGTTTCCTTTCAGCCTTCCTTTCTTTCCTGTCTGTTGTAAGCTTTCTTTATATTCCGTCGTATCTTCTCTACTCTGATTTTCTATGGTTCCAAAAGTTTGTCCAAAATTTAGCGGATTGAGGAAGGAGGAAGCTGCTTCCACGCCGAGAATGAAGAAGGTGCAATTCTATTTTTGGAAATTTATACAGTATGTATGGTTTAACGCATTGAGGAATCTTCACGTTTTGATGGCTGTTACCTTTGAATTTAAATAAAAGTGATATAAATCTCGGTTTAAATCACATTTTTTATGAAACCATAAAGTTGTAAGCAAGTAACAAATTTGAAACAACCAGTTATACCCATATAAACGTTAAAAAAAATTCGGGCCGTCAAGCAACGGCGTATGAGTAACATATGAGGAAGGTAAAGAACCATATCATGACACCAGGTATTCGAGGTTCAGGTGAAAATATACGGTGAAGTTATAACATTTTATAAATTGAGCATAAACGAGTCAACGATGAAAAATTGGAATGTTGATTAATAACTCTGTGCCGGGTAAATTCCATCTCCAGCACAACCTGCGAATTACAATTTTATATATCGATGCGGATGATTTTCCCTAAATGGGAAAAATCCTATTAAGATGAATTCTTTTCTGGGAAATTTTATTTTGAGGAAAAGGAATGAGTTTGGTAATCGTCAAATATTTAAGCAAATACGAAGCTTCAAATCAGAACTGGTTTTTGACTTATACTCTAATGATAAGAGACTATATATGTATGCGTCGAGACGCATACATATGCGACGATATATGTATCTATTATATGTATGCGTAAAAAATATTTAAAAAACTAATTTTAGTGTTCCGAACACTTTACTGTTTTTTTCCTGACCTTTTCTCATTTGGAGAGTGGTGAGGACCCCCAGAACTTACTACTTTTGAATGTACTTGGGATTTTTTTTCTACTGTCTGTTTATTTAATTCTTCTCCTTTGTATAAAAAAGAAAAAAAATTGAGAAAATATATTTAAAGCGTTGTAGGAAGGAGTATTTTTTATCCATTGTAAGACTCCTGTGCTTAATTTTGGGAAGTTTTATTGTAGTGAAGGTTCCTATTTTAATTATTGTATTTTTCATTACTTTTTGGAAGGACTGGCGGTTGACTCTGTTCTACTGTAAAACTACCTCCAGCCCGAGTTATTTTATTGTCTTTCACAGTATCTCTTCATCTGCATCATTGGAGCAAGATCCACACTTGCTGTCAGTTTAGAAATAACGACCATGAAGTAAATGAAAAAATAACTCATAGAGCTAGAATCAGGAAAACAAAAGCTAAATAAAGAACTAGGAGATGATGATAAGAGTTTCGGAAGTAATGATCATTTAAAGGAAACAGAAAACGAAAGGAATTTTGGTTTTCAACAGCAGTAATTCGACAAAATATGTTTGAAAATGAAAATTTCTTTTGACAAATGCTAATAAACAATAATTCAACGGATTGGAAGTCATCCATTTTGAGGGGGACTTTATTCTTGTGACATGTTAAAGGAATTCCTGATGTCATCCTCCCCTGAAAATTTTTCAGCAGGGAGTCCCTAAATAATTTTCTCTCTCGTGTGTAAATTATTGACACAAAAACGTGACGAAAAGCCAGGTACTGCTCATCTCAAGTCACTCATTTTGTCGGCCATTTTTGTTTCTTTTACTTTGCCTCGAGGTCTCCTTTCCACGTCAATTTGATGATTTTCTCAGTGGATTTTAGGTACTGCGATTTTTCCTACCCCCATGTCTCTTTATTCACGCCATTTAATTTCATCCATCATCTTTGGCAAAAAGAACGAAATCCGAACTGGCGGGGACCAAACGATGGATAGGGAAATCCTTGTAAGCTGTCATTCCATTCAAACCATCATTTATTTCTGTCATTAATCATCTTTCATCTTTTTATTTGTTCTCTGCCGTCCGTTAATTCCGGCTTTTTCCGCCATGAGTTATAGGAAGCGTCCGGAAGAAACAATCTTGTAGTGAAATTTAATTTCGCTACTTACACTTACTTCAGTGCGGTGTCAGTAACCGAATTAATTGTTTCATTTCATTCGTTACGTCTCATTTCCATTATTGTCTCATACACAACTATTCTAGTTTCTGAGAGAACACTATCAAGTTAAATCCAATTAACGACTTAAGTAAACCTAATACGGAGAAGTTGATGTACTTTAATCCTTACCATTTGATTTTTGATCAAAAAACTCACTTGCGTGGTCACTTCATCACCGTAGAAGAGATCTTCATACGTCAGAATGCCAACGGATTGAATTTTATTGCAATTAACCCCAATTAGGTGACTTGGCTGATCCACTGGATCATCTTGAAAATATTTTAGCCCAATACCAGCAACTTGTGTGCTGGCAAGTCATGCAGATCGGAGACGTTTTAATACTCAACGTAATCTCCCAGAAAGGGAAGCTAAAAAGTTTGGTTAGCTGCAGTCATCAGAGGGAGGGCTGAAAACAATTCTTACTGTTTGGCAGTGGTTCTTTGTGAATACCAGGAGATCGGTTTATTGATTTTACCAAATCAACGTGAGAACGGAATATGAAATACGCAAAAAGGTAGAGAGAGAAAGAGATTACTAGTACAGTTGGTGATAGAATGATAGAAGAATAAGATAGATAAGAAAAAATAGGGAAAATAGAGAAGCTTCCCTCCATTTTACCCTCCCTCGCCAAACAAACCAAAGCTGATAAACTGTAATTTATGGTTTCAGAGGGCAAGAAGAAGAATGCCAAAGCTAGTGGAGGTGTCAATAGTTAATGCATTGCAATTGCAAAATAATTTCGAAATATTTTAAATGTTTTACTCTCAACTTTAGAGTAAATTGGGTCAGAACTTAAGCCCTCAGGTTTTTATATCAATATGTTAAGAATTTGGCCAGCAAATAAACAGACAATACCACTGGTTTGACTAAGCTACCACGACTGAAGATCATACCAAATGTTACTGCAAGACGAAATATTTTATTGCCTCTGATAATTTTTTTAGCCTAGAATTCCTTTTATTTTTCTTTTTAAGTTCAAGAGGCGAAAAGATTTTTTTTTTCTATTTACATTTCTACTCGCCACGTCACTTCGTAACGAAAAGAAATTTCGTTCGTTCTGAAAATTTCACCGTTGAAAATAAATTCAAAATGGTCTAATGATTGAAGAGCAATCTGTTACCATTCTTAAGGGCGCAAATCTAAAAAGCTCACACTCGCATTTTAGCCTTGTGATATTTTGTAAATGCAAAAACTAAATGGGAAAAGCTTCTTAGATCATCATTCATAGGCCAGAGAAAGAGCGGCCACAATTGAAAGTTGAAATATAGAAATTCTAAAAAGTCCGTTTGAATGATGGCCGTCCATCTTTCAGGTACGAAAGCCGTAAAATTAATGCTACACCCCCGCCAACATCCCCCGGGGTCGAAAGCAAACATCCGGGCAAAATGAGCTTTTCCGTTGAGTAATAGACAAAGGTCGACAGCCCGGAGGCCATGGCTACCTCTTCTTACTGATTTTCCTCACCTCCGTTGCTTTCTTCTTCGGCTTTAACAACACGTCGTCCTCGTGGAAAATCCAATACCTGATATTAGAATGAGTGGAAAGAAATGTCGACGTCATGTTTAACAAGATGGAAAATTAGGTTTTCTCTCTCATCCTTTTCTTTTCTGTCCACCCTGTTCGTTCTGCTCTAACATCCCTCGTATTCATCTCTTGCATTTAAGTTTTAAAAATTGGAAACTCTCACTTTCCGGCATATTTCGCCGCAGTACATGAAACACACTTGGAAAGCCCATTTAGTTACATCTCATAAGATTAAGTAAAAATACGGCGATCCCAGAAATAGTGTAAAACTAATGGTTTACATGAAAGGGGCCGCTTATTCGAAAAAAATAAATGAAATTTTTAAAAAAATAAATAGGGGTACTAAATTTATTCTGTTTTTTAGTTGATGATTTTCTGTTGCGATTTTTGCTCTGCTTCATTCAAATAGGACGATATTACCAGTAAATTTCTCTTAATGAAAAGAATACGTAGAGTCTGAGGATTCTATTTTGGTGAGTGACACTTGAATTGTTTTTCTCAATTTGTTTTAGTTTCCCGTGAAGGACTGAACTTTTGTCTTTTTTAAATCCCATTCAGTGTCACTCAGTTTTACATATTTTTTCTTGTCTATCTCCCCTTGTATTTTTTCCAATTGCAATAAGCAAGTATCAATTGAGATTGTTCGCCCGGTTCCTTTTCTAGACTTCTATGAGCTCTGAATTGAAATCATCAAAGTCCAGAGGTCTCTTATTTCTCGATAAACTTCAAGTCGTATCTGTCCTGATTGACGTAAAATTAAGTCGGAATTACATCGGAATAAAATGTTTGATTACTATTTTATGCGTCGATCGATGCTATTCGGTCTGACTGTAAAATTTCTGTAGCAATTTAAGACAGGGTAGGTTGACTTTTCACTGCTTTCAAATATCCCCCTCGCCACCAAGTTTCAGTCAAATAAAAATAGAATTTCTTTGGAGACGAGAAGAAAGTTTGTTTTCTCTCTGTGTGGTTTCTTCTACAGTATTTTGTTGCCGTTGTTCAAGAAGAGACATTTAGAACGTACACGACTTGCCACCTGAAAAATGTTAAGGCTCAAGGGAAACATTTAGGCATAAAATCCAGGAACCTTCCGGTTGTGCAGTTGATGAAATCGCATACCCGAACTATTTTCCAAATATTTAGTTTGAACTGTTAAAGAGTGAAGATGTTCAAGGTGTGATCTTTGTGATGATGGGTGAGTAAAAAATTTTGATGTTGAATTTTGGTACCCATGTTTGGTCTGTTGAAGAAAAAAAACTGAGTTCATTTGGACAAATTAAGTTTACGTTCTGGTTCATCAAAACTGGGCTGGTTCTTAGGTATCATAAGTTTTTGTTTTTTTTTGCATTGTTTTCTTGTGACAGAAGTATTTATTGACTACCTTCCTGGTGTTACTAAAATTAAGCAATAATTTGTTGCTCGAAAAAATACCAATAGAACAAATGAGATTCGTGCACTTAAATTTTCGAATTTGTGTGTTTTTCAACAAGTTGAAAGTGTAAACTATCTCTGTCCTCTCACCCCGTGATAGTTTACATTCCTACGAATATAATTAGCAGTAGCAATTTGACCGCCCTAATCGCGTTTAGGTGGTTTTTTAGAGAAGGAACGTCGACAGTTTCCGCCCTTCATTCTTTGTTCTATTCATTAAAAACTAATTTTTAATCTTTTTCGTTTTTTCCCTTAGTTCTCCCCTTGCAAATCTCATCTCTGATTTATTACATCTAATTATCTCTCGAGGGCGATGCCCCAAAGAAAAGGTTGTAATGTGCCTCAGTCTAACCTTTTCAACTTTTTCAATCCTTCAAGAACTGGAAATAATTTGACACAGAACTTTTTACTTCTTATGCATTCAAATCTCCAACATTTCTGGCTTTCCTTTGCGTTTTTTCGGATATTTCCAGAGTACTTTACTGCTTTCCTTGTCCTTTTTTGAGGTGCTTTCGTGACGTCATTCCCAGGAGGTCCCTGGGCCCCCATTTTTTTTGTTACCACCTTTCTCGTTCACGTGGTTTTCATGTATTTTTAAATGCGATTACTTTTTTATACTTGTTCCGTACAACTTCTCCATGTCGTACACTTCAGATTAATCTAAATTGTGTCGATTTCAAATCAACAACAGCGGTCCTCTTCCTGTCACATTATGACAGATATATAAAACCCCTGAGACAAAAAAAAACAAAATTGTGATTTACTATGTACGTACTCCTCGGTGTGCGGAATTTGTCTTTCAACCTTTGAATTTGAATCTTATATTTTTTGTTTCAAATTTAGTACTCTTTACCAGTGGGAAATATACATTTCTAATATTTTCATCATTATTGTTTAATTTGAAAAGTTTTTAATTGGTTCAAAGTTTTAAAAATATTGTTCATACATTTTGACCAATGTTTTATTTTAATTGAAGGTACTCCTGTGGAATTGGTGGACAAACCATGAGTTCTTGAGTTGTGAAATGATTGACCTCTTGACTTCCACTTAACATGCTAAACAGCGTCGATTGTTTAAAATTATAGAATTATTTGGATTTGATGTTCACTTTTGTGTAAAATTATTTTAATGCATTTTTATGGTTTTTATGAATTACCAGCAGGATCAACGTTGTTAAACTTTAAACTTAAATACCATGTATTATAGTATTTTACAAGTTTAAAGGTTCTTGGTTTCCAAGTAAAGGCTAATTTCCGCCTTTCCGGGCGTTTTCTTCTAGTAATCCAGCAAAATGCTTTGGGATGCTAACTGTTATTAGAATTCTGAAATAACCAGTAACTCGTTAATCTTTCGGAGCAATGAAGACCTACAAAAATTGTATATTAACGTCAACCATTAAATTAAAAACCAACAGAATAGAAATTAAAATTTATGTACTGTTTTAGTACATTTTTATGACATCGAGGTAAGCGTCACGTGTCGAATCGTTTAATGCGACAATCATAATTAAATTTTAAAGAAACCTAAAGCTTTGTCATGAAGGGAAAAAGTACCGATTCAATGTAACATGCAAAATTTTGGGCCTGCGGGTGAAGAATTTTGGTAATTACAGAACTAAAGAAAATGTTAGTTTCCATTTACCAGAAGTGGTGACATAAAAAAGAATTGAGAAAATCTAAAAATGGTGGGCCATTAACGAAAACATAATCAAATGGAATTTCTAATCATAACATCTAATGTGTGAGTTATAAAAAAACTATGATAACTCGAGAAATGGGAAGGAATGACATCTGGAGGACTTAAGAATTTCAGAATTGGACTGGCTTAGAGAAATGGTAAAACTAGTTAATTTGTCCTTAATTTGATCGATTTGTTCAGCAGTGAAAATCGATTTATGGCCAATGTCATCCAATAAAAGCCTTTAATTTGAAATTTAATGTTCAAAACTGAAGAAATTTAGATGGGGAATTTATGTCTTTCGCTTAATGTTTTCTGTTTTTCTTTACTTCTCTCTTGTTTTTATCTTTTTATGTCTTTTCTACCCCAAAATTGGGGGAGTCAGAGCAAGGGGAAATAGAAATTGATCACTTTTATGTGTGGACACACGCATGCGTTCTCAAACGCACATTTACTGACTGAAATGTAAATCCTGAATTGTCCATCCAAAATATTCCTACGAAACAAAAGCTAAATTCTACTTTCACTTGGAGTAATTTTTGTAGTTCTGCAAAGTTCTAACCTCCTAGAAGAAAATAACAAATTATTTACAAACACATGACGATAAAAAGTAATCAGTTTTTATTGCAGTTTAATTTTTTAATTCCAGAATATTTCATTTGTTTTGCCTGAATTAGAAGTTTGAGTTCATTTCTTGTTTATTTTTTCCCAGTTTTTCCTTTTCTTTCTCCAATCTTATTGAAGTTACCTGAACTGTTTCAGTCTTTAATGCTTCAATGTGCAGTCCCTTTTGTTCTGCTTTTTTAAAAACTACTCTTCATACTACAGAATTGTTTTACAGGATTTTTGTATCCGCATAAGTACGGTATTTGGTTGTTCTGATATTGTGGCTTGGAGTATTTCGTTTCTTTCGTCAATCAAACTTCTATGTCGTAACATAGGTAACGTTGACAGTCAAATTTCCGTGCCTCTTAGCGAGCAAAGTCAAAAGGGCAAGAGTGCAATAAAAAAGGACAAGTAGAAAACGTTTCGGTTGATCACTTCAGGGCTTCGTTTTACTTTGTTTCATTTATTTCATTAATCCTGTTCGTTTGTCGGAAAAATTACGAAATGTATTTGAGAAATATAGCAGGAAGAGTGAGAGAGAGAAAATGTGTACACATGGAGGGAAAATTAGGAAAGTGAAAGATGAGAGAGAAAAATAAAAGATATCTAATTCAATTCAGGGTAAAGGGAAAGATAAATGGGAGTGTAACGCTATGAGAGGACTCTTACGAGGCAGCGGAGAGACAAATTTTCCACAGACAGAGCTTTCTACCAGACGTTTCGGGCTTTCTTGTCAGGTACCCAAAAGATTTTTCTTGCCTTTTACTGCGTCAGAAATGGAACATGTCTAACGAGGTAACATTCTAACCCGAGTTATTGTCTTAACCTGGTAATTGGTGATTCGAACAAAAGTTGAAAAATCATTTGCTCGTGACTGGAGAAAATAAACTGGTCCCTCCAGTTTAATGTCTGTTGATAATATTCACATTGACTACAACCGCACGCCAAATAACCAAGTAATCAAATGGAACTTGTACGTATTCTATTAAATAAATTAAAATAAATAATAATTATACTAAATATTAGCAATATATTTAATTGTTGACTAAATTTTAGTGCAACTCAAATTGTCAAATACATAACTTTTAATAAAATTGCAAATTGTGTATTTCTTACAAACAGTGTTTCATTCTATTGTCGGACGATCTTACTAATTTCTTTAGAAGGTTATTGAAACCTCAAATTGGAGGTCATACTGGGTCATACTGGAGGTCATACATATACGTATATGTATACAATGTAATAGTGAGAAAAAATTAAATTTTCTGCCTAAATTTTTAAATTAATCACGCTAGATTAGTCAAAAGCTGCCGGCCTTTTCCGATCAATTTTTCAAATAGTTTTCCCGTTTGAATGCAGCTGGTCCTTTTCTCAGAGCATTTTCACTCTTTCCCCAGCTGCTTTCGGTTTCCTAAAAGGCTTTCACCAACAGAAGACAGCAGTACCGTGTGATTCCTCCGAGGTGGAAACCATAATTTTAATTATCTATTTCATATTGATTATTCCAGGGAAAATGTATAGAAATATATTGCCGGAGACTTTGCTCTTAGACGCTCCTTCAGACGAAAGGAAAAAAATTGGAGAAAGAGGTAAAGACGGATAGACAGGTGAGAATAAATGAATGGATGGATGGTTGGAAAGTTGGGGAAACCCAAAGAGGATAACTTCGACGATCGGGTTAGCTTAAAAGCGATGAAAAAATGTCAAGAAATATTACGTAATGTTTACGACTTTTGCTGACATTTTCTTTCCATCGATAGAGGTAAAGAAATGGCAGGGTGTACGAAGAAATGGAAAAGACGAAGAGATGAAGATATAGAAAAGCACGAAGAAGGAGAAAAAGAAGTTAAAGAAAAGATGGGAAATCTGCAGCAGAGGTAATAAAATTTTCCTCTCCAGATTATCCGCTCCATGCAGAAGTGTCAAACGCACTTTCTCCAGCAGCAGCAACAGCAACAGATTTTTCCCCTTAATAAGACTCTTCAAATTTTAATGCGTATCCAACCAATTTATTTATTTATTTCGTTTCATTTTGCTCCTACTGATTGTGTTTTAATAAGAATAGAGAAGAAATCAAATCCAACAGGAAAAAGAATGACAAGAAGTGAGAGGAAACGGAAGAAAAGGTCGGGCGGAAATTAAACGTCGAAAATCGGAACTGAACGCTTTTTTTTCTTGGCTTTCTGCAGAGCGGATAACACGTGTACAAAAGCCATTTGTGAGATTTTTCTGGAAGGTTTTCAAATTCAGGTACGTCAAATTATGATCAGAAATTTGTTTCGCTGGCCTACCACCCCCTGTTTAGGTCCATGACTTAGGTACCGCCATTTATATTTATAGAAAAATTCTTTTATTTGTCAGAGTCACAGTTAATTTCAAACCGATGTCAACTGTAGCAGAATAGCAAGAGCACTTCTCTCGGCAGTCCAAGACTCCTGAAAAGAAACTCACAAGATATAGAACAGAAGACAAATAGAAAGTTTTAGAAAATCTACATAAAAAAAAATTTTTGCTGTAGACCACTGCACTTGAAATTTTCATTCAAAACTCTTGAAATTTCTTTGTCTTAGGAATTTTCTCTACACTAAAAATTGTCTTCCATAAACTACTTGTAAAAATGACTTTTGCTGTTCTAAGGCAACGATTCTGCTGGACTTTAGCCAAGAACGAAATAGAACAATGTAGAATTTGCTAAAATGAATCTCAATACTTCGGCGTTGGTTATGTAGCGTTGTACGAAATCCTTCATCATGAAGTACGAAACAACTGTATGGAGTCGTGCTACAAGAGCTATAATAACTTGTTGAAGTTTCTGTCCAACGTACGTATGATGCATTAGTTAATTTTTATAAATCCTGTCTGAGACTTCATCTATTAAATTAAGTACTATTATTATTAATTAATTTCTCTCATGGGATGACTTCACCGAACCAAAACTGCTCAATAAAAAGGGAAATGATAAAAAATCATTAACGTTTTCTCATTGGGGTCTCATCGACAACGTTGGAGATCTACGAAATTTGTAAAGTATTATTTTTAATAACTGACCAGTACAAATTAATATTGAAATAATATAAGTTAAATATTGAATACTAATATGACCGGATTTATGAGAGTACTTAAGTTTTGTGTAGCACAACATCACAAATGTAGCTTATATTTGTAAGAGTACAGCCAGTGTACACCCATTCAGAAAAGAATTAAATTCATAAATATAAATAATGAAAAACTTTCTGACACAACTCCATGACAAATATTTTCTACATATATTGGCTATTTTGAGGTCTTTATATGTTTTTAGTTTTGATAGTTTGGAATATCAGTTAGAACTTATGAGTCCATCGATGTCTCCCCAATTTGCGGCTTAAACTCTTAAGTGTACTCTTCATTTAAGTGGAAAAAGATCGGAGATTGTTGCTTGTGCATTGTACTAACTGCCCATGTGTCCTTCTAACCCTACGTATAGCCGCCATATTTATTTGAAAGTCTACGTACATAAATTGGGTCTTGGGCGTAAAAATCCGGTCTTTCTGTTTTTATGAGTCTAATATTTTTGTTTTCCATTTTGTGCACACGCGTTGATTTACCCAGTTGGATAATAAAAATTTTCACGAAAACAATTGGATGAGTACACAAGATTATCTCTACTTTTCCTTTGTGCGTGCGTTCCATTTTCTTATGTTCCCCTCTGAGAATGTCAAATTGGCTGAAAACGATTTACAAGATTATTTTAAGCTCGACTTCGATGAGTGAACACACAAATAGGTTCACTTTTTAACGTGCGCTGTATTATTCAACGTGGCGTTCAGCGAAGATTATGCTCAACGGAATACTGAAATTACACACACGTTTCCTGAGTGATAAGTATTAACTTAATTAATTGTACGTTGCATCTTGTGGTTTCAGTCATATACGTGGTATATATTGAAGTGAGAGTATATTTATATTATTTATATAGAGTATATTTATATATATTTAAGACAGAGTCGATATTTCATTTAAATATTTATTAAAAAACAAATTATTATTCACAAACATTTATTATTTAAAAGCCTTATGTATTTGAGGTACTACCTAAATTCTATTAATATTAATTTTTATTGCATAAAAGTTAGAATGCTTCTAAATAAGTACTAACTTTTGTTCGGCACATTACCGATAGTCATGCGATTTTGAACAGTAATTATAACTTTTCAGCTTTTATGTTTATATTTTTATTTATAATCCTTAAATAAAATGATGTATTATGTTTGGTATTTTTTAAGTCATTTATTAAAAGTGTTCTTTTTACATCCATGCAAGAATACTCAAAGACAAAGAGAGAAGTTGTGACATTACGTTTTGGCTTGTTTGACCAGAGGTACTCACTTTCTCAGTGTCGACAGAAAGCACAGAGTCAGTCACATTCAATTGAGTTCGATATGAAAACAAGGTGTCAGCGTCTGGAATGACGAAGGTGTGACAAGAACGACCGAGAGAAAAATAAAATGTCTAAAAATAGAAATCAACCGGGCTGAAGTACTCGCACACCGCCTTCTTTAGGGTCGGTTTCTCTCCATAAATCAAAAATTTTATTTAAGAGGTCAAAGGAAAGAGGAAAAAGAAGAAGAAAAAAATTGAAGGAGTGAAAAAGAATTACTAAAATGAAATTTAAAAGGTTAGAAAATAAAAGCTTTTGAGCTTTAAGGTTTAAACTTTTCCTCAGACACTCAGTCGTTGAAAAGGTCCACTGGAAGGACGCCTACTTAACGAAATAAAAATGTTATTTTTTTCTTTACCTTCTTCCGGTGGGCCGCCAAAATGCAAGAATTCAGAGTGTCATGAGGGTAAAAGAACTGGACGTATTTTGTTTTTGAGTTTTATGATGATAAATTTGCACTCGTTCCCAGTCCGAAGACCAAAAAGAAACTTTTTGATTTTTAACCTCTTACAAATAGTTACCTTCACATTTTGTGACACCGCGACACAAAGTGGCAAAATCAAGAAAGTACTGAAAAGGAAATAAAAGAAAACAAAAAAGAAAAAAAGAAAAAGATAAATAGCAGGAGAAGAGAAGAATGAGAAGTGGTAAAAATTTTTCCTTTCAATTTAATCTTGCTGCTGCCACGTCAACTTTCTCCATTTCCAAAAATTTTCCATTCGTTCCTTCCATAACATGGGCGGAGATGAGAAAAGTGTTGACTTTTCTGTTCTACTCGTTTTTCTGTTTGATTGTCTGCCGTGTCGACTGAATTAACTTTTGTTTGTACGGTAGTCTGCGACTAGGGCATCCCAAGCTACCGCACGACTGCAACCGAAGCGAAAGAAATAAGTAAATTCTTAAGTAGACGGCAGGTGACAAATGACATTCCGGACCTTTTCACGGTTTGGATTCGTAGGCAAAAAAAGAAATAGAATTAAAAAAATAATATAAAACGCAGACGGAGTGAATGCGCAACCAACGATCCGTTAGAGTAATTCATCTTTCAACTGCTGTCTGTTTGCTTGAAACAAAAAGATGGCGTCGAAATTGATGAAAAAAATGTTAAGTCTGTTTTTGGTATCAAAAGAAAAAGAAAAAAAAGAATTAACGTTTTCTTGTATTTGGTCAGTGGAAGGTATTGCACCTGCCACTAACAGCAACATCAGTACACTATTTGTTATGGAATGTCGCATTCGATTGCACAACATGTGAGAAAGTCTTTTGTCACGTGGTCATACGCAAGAGTGCTTTTCTTCTCCTGCCACGCCATTCTTCTGTGAAACAAAATGCTGCGATTGCATACGGCAAATCTCGAATGTTAATACAATGAAAATAATGTTGTGGTAATAAATAGTGTGCTGTTTCTTCTTACTCTTCTTTTGTTATTTTTGGTTTTCCTTCTTCTGCGTTCGAACCGTATAAATTTAAAAAATATTAGATTTTCTTTGTCTGAAAGAAGATAATCTGGTTTATAAATCTTATTAGCTGGGTCACGGGTTCAAATGAACTGACCGTCGTTTTTTTCTCTCTGTTTCAAGACATCGAATGTGGAAATATTTGATGAAAGTTAGAGGAGAAAACCAGCAGCAGCAGGTCCTTTTGCCTATCTCCGTTGAAGTAGTGGAAAAAAACAAAAAAATCGAGCCAGTCAATGAGATTATGAGGAGGCAGAGAACATGGTCGGCGATTAAATTGAAAAAAAAAATGAAAGCGGTGAGTTTTTCTGTGCGCAAAAATGATTGAAAATCGATCGATTGATCAGGACTGATGATGACTTGATTGTGAATTTCCGGATGAGCGTTTTCCTACCTTTTCAACATCGTTTCGGCCAACCAAAGAAAAAGAGGTTGAATTGTTCTGCATTTTTGCCGTTGGTTTCTTAGTTTCCGAGTCTTCCGGTTGACTGTGTCTCTTGAAGAATTGTTCTTTCCCACTCTCTTCATCATTCTGATATAAAAGATTTCCTATTTTATATTTTCTCGGTTAGTTAAACTACGTAGGAATCAATCATTCAATCACTCCACGGCAAGCAGACATTCTCCTTTTCTCTTTTATTTCGTCTACACTGCAAGATTTTCTGCTTCCACTTTAGTCAGCCCTCAACTTCTGACAGCAACGGCACCGCTGCCCATTTTGACATGAACTCAACCCTGAAATAACTCGCGTTGACCTACCAGTGAGTCTTCCACTTTTTTGTGTATTTATTTATTTTTTCCTGTCGATGACTGACGGACCAACAATTTCCGGTCTCGTATAAAGATTTATTTCATTTATGTTCGGGTTCTCGTGCCACGACTTCTTGTCCAACAAAGTCTTCCTCGCATCGAGACATTTCCAATTCCTTTTTCTATTCCTTATTCCTAGGATTTTTGTTTCTAAGAATTAATTCCTTTTGTTTCCTTGTAATTTTCCTTTCTATTTCTTTTCTTCTTTCTCCTGTAGCTTTGCTGAAGAACGTTCGGAAGGAAACCATTTTGTCTAATTTTCTCCTCTTTTTCTTTTACATATTAATTTCTTTGCTTTCATATTTTAGTATGTTTTATTTTTTATTGTCGTGACTCTTTCTGTTTGTTGTGGGTGGCCTGTTCTGTAAGAAAAGTGTTTCATTTTTTCTGTCGATGGTGACGACAGAGTTCCTTGATTCTCTGACTCTAAACTTTTGATGTCTGACAGTCCATCGAGTAGTTCATGAATTTAAGTCAACACTTTGCTTATTTTATACTTTGAAAATGGAAGGAGAGTTTTGTAGTTTTGTTTTTGAAAATTAGAAAAGACTTCCCGGTGAAATATAACAATGAATATATAAAAGGGAAGTTTCTAGGACGTTCTGGAATGTCTTTTGTTCTACGATAAATGTCTTCCTTTCTTCAGACTTGTTTGATTAATGTTTTTTCACTCCCATACTCCCTCTCCTCCAGTTTGTACTCATGACACACGTAAACATACACACATACAAACACATTTCATACTTTTTCTATTCTTTTAGCCTTTGGCTTTCCAAGAATGCAGAAACTGTAATTTTCGAGTTGTTTCATTTTACTTGAAAAACAATAAAATTCCTAACTACCTACTCTATAATTACAGATTTTAAAAGTTAAAAGAATTTCGTAACTATGCAAAACTACTTTACTATTTTCACGGCAAGCGACATGACATCAGTATTATTAAATGATGGTCTCCTTACCGAAATTACCCTGCACTCATCACTTAATAACAAATAATTTATTTTGAGTTTGTTGTGGTCGCCACAAGCAGCTCCTAGAATTATTATTGGAACAATTTCTATTGATTTTATTTTATTTGATTAAAAGGATATCAATTCACGAGAAATGTTAAAAAGTTTTTTTTACTCAACGTATTTGTCACTCCTTTTCTCCATGACACTTTCTTACTTCATGTTCAGCTATTTTTAAATAAATTTTATCCAATCTATTATTTTAGACTATAAATATTATTTTCTTTTTTTGACACACGAGAAACACTCGGTACCCACTACTGCTTTACCGTCACGGTCCTTCTCTTACTTTGTTTGGAAGTTATTTCTAAGGGTTTTTACCTCTGCTCGTATTCTAAACTGTAGGGATCCGCCTCAGTATTCTACTTTTTATTAAGAAACTTCTACAATCAGTTATTCCAATTGTAATTTAGTTTTTTTCATATTAAATTTTACGTTTCAAGGTTTCTCTTTCAATATTTCGATCTGAATTGAAGACATTATTTTCATCTGTTTCATTTCTACACCTTATGTGGCTTAAACAACTAGGTGAAGGTCACACAAATTGCCCCTGCTCTTCTTATGCGACCTTAACTTGTAACTTCTTATTACTTATTTTTTCTCGATTTAGGCCGTAGTCGTGGCAGCAGAAATGCAAAACTTTTCCCATTCCCAAGCTCCGGATTTTTCCTCTCTTTGAATATTCGCCAAAAATTGTGCCGAAATAATTCGAGGGACTTAAGTATTCGGCACTTGTTTTTTGCTTAATTATTACACGTTTCCAACAAAATGTGCAGCACTTAGAAACTCGCATTAACCCGTATTACCCCTGTCGCCTGGTTTTTACATTTATTTAAGCACCTCGGGAACAACAGGTTTGGCTTATTATGCATCCAAAGTCTGTGTTACATGCATTTTGTAGGTAGAAATTGCTCCAGTAACGGGATGAAAATGATGCGAATAAATTTACAAAGGAAATTTTAAAAAACATCGCTAGAACCTCCACTCAGGTAAGTCGTTAATGCCTGAAAAGGGTTAAAGGAAGTACTAAAGTACGGTTAAAGGAAAGTACGAAAAAAGGAATGTTAAATCAAAGCAGGAAGAAACGAATAACCAATCATGTGGTGTTGCATATATAATAAAAAAAAGTATAATAATTTCTAAAGGAATTAGACAAGGCGGAAGTACAAGGAAATCGAACCGGAAGAAGAGTAGGAATTTCGGAGATTCCACAAAATCAGCCAAACATTTGTCTTCTGGTTAGTTTTGAGATAAATAAATTGAATTGAAATAATTATTAATCTTTGATATAATGAAATAGAACATGGAAATAAAACAACAAATAGGATTTTACATTTTGTAATTTTTATTCAGTGGTTTATTTACTGATAAAAATTCTTTTTTTTATTGAAAAAAAGCAAACCACAAAGTGTTTAATTTATTGCACTTTTAGAGTAACATTCTGTTTTCCAAGTTTTTTTCTCACTGAAAACAAAAATTATGTCCACCTAACACGGTTATTACATCAACTTTCCCGGTACTTATTCTCGTGTCAATTTTTGCTTCCACCTGACGTAGTTCTAAGACAAAAGCTCACCCTGGAAAAGCGCTCACCTGTTAACATTCATGTATGGATCCAACATGCGGACATATTAAAATCCACGGATGACCTGCTTCAGATGACCACATTTTTCCATAATTTTTTTCCGGCTCTCAAAAGTTCAGAGCTTTATGATGATAAACAAGCGGTAGATGCGACAGGCTCAAAATTGTAGCAGGTTGAAATAATGGAATGTGCATTAAGATGAATGGTCTCATCGCTTTAAATGACCGGGAATTTCCCAAAACATGAAAATCTGTTGCCACGACGAGTAGAAGCAATGGAAAATGTTAGTCGTTCTACTGTTGGACGAGGTTCATCTCACTCTGGAGGAGTGCCAAACCGAAATTGGAAAGCACTTAGTTGGAACAGTTAAACAAGGATAACAGAATGAAAGTACGAGTATTTATATTTTTTCTTTTTTCCTTGGTTTCAGACCAGAAATGCTTCAACTATTTGTAATACTGCAGTACTTAATAGATTCACCTGCCATTAAACACAAAGTCTTATGCCAAAGGACATTTCATTTGCAATTTTGTGCTTGTAAAAGCTGTACTGAAATTCAAGTTCTTGTATGAAAGTTCAATTCTACAATGAAGTCGTTTAAGATAAGCCTACAAATGGTGTCGTAAGTCGTTCTCAAGCCAATGAGACTGACCAACAACTTAAATTTTAATTAAAAGAGCGCAATCTTTAAATCAATTATTTGCACTGGGTAAAAGGCAGATCTTTTCCTATTCCACTTCCATTTGTGGGTTTACTACTATTTCACTTGTAGACTAGATTCTTCTTCGGGCACGACCCTACAACTTTAGCGGTAGTTGAGGAAGATTTCACTGTTATTTTCAACCAGACAGAGATCTTTTCTCTCGGGAAACAGTGTGAATAAGAACTTCATTTCAATTTTCTGACAACCTCTCACTACTCCAAATCTTCTCAAAACCTGGTTTTAGTATTGAAATTGACTTGGTTCCCGCATATTTCCTTAATTCAGCTGCTACAGAAACTTCAACAGCAGACTTAACTAATTGATTTAATTTCATTTCACTGCTTCGTATCGGCCACTTCATTGCTTGTTAAATTCACATGGCCTCTAATGTGAGAATCTCTTTCTCAAACAAACAACAAGGAAATGCACTTTATAACTTTTATATTTGTAATATTTTTCTTGTGGGAGTCAGTCCCATCTTGTGACATAGCATGTTTCATTGTACAACACTGAATTCATAAGTACGCATTTTAAAATCTGACATACAATAGGACAAGAATTGACAATAAAAGATAGAAAAATTGTATGAATACAAATACAAGAACCAGTTGTGAGCGAAGTAGTGAATACAAGGAATAAATCGAACGCAACATTTTAATTAAATATACAAGTTGTTTAGCGTGGCAAAGGAGTTGCACAAAGTTAGCGGGCGATTGTGAAACATTTCCCAAATTGAAAGTCATTTAATTTTTGGTAACCACTGGGATGAGTGCAGTTCGTTCCTTTCGCTATCGCTCAAAAAGGCTGTTCCTTTTCATCCAAACTGCCTGGACTGTCCATCTTTCAAAGGAAACTACCTGAACGAGATGTTCAGGTTCATATTCGAGGAAACACGTTGAAATTTATTTATTGGGCTAACACGTTTAAACGTGTTACCCTTTTTGGAGGAAAAATTTCGTTTCAGACGTAAACAATATTCAAATGAATAGTCGGCATTTGCTTGGTTCTTCTTGCACCTTCTGGTTGCTTTTAAAAAAGGGTTTTTACTCGTTGTAGTTTGTGCAATTAAATTTTCAAAATTTTCAACCTTTTTGATGAACCAGAAGCTGCCGTTGAGTAGAAATACCTTGATGTATCTCATGTACAGGTACAGCACACAACTGCTTTGGAATTTTTTATTTACTTGTTATATAGAAATAGTTATATATTTACTTTGTTTTGATCAATCGATTCAGTTTTTATGCGTAAGCTTGCGGATGCCTTAATACATTCTACATTCTTCATATGAGAAGATAAATTATGCAACAATCATGCTATACAATATTTTATAAAGCCACACAATAATCTTACTACTTTCAGTTAACATTTAGTATTTATGTGAAACCTTTATAAGCTGTGTTAGTTCTTAGCATAAAATTCCAGGAGATGTGCTAATTACCGTGCTGATTTGCAATATGTCGCAGCAATGTGTAAGTGACAGACTGAATTGGTTGACAAAAAATAACTAAAAATATAAAATTTAACGACAACAACAAGAAGTGAGAATATAAGAGTACGAGTGGTGAAAAATGTTTGCAGTGCAAATCCTCATTCATTTAAGAAGAGAAATAAATAGAGTTTGAGTTGGATTAGTTATTTTTAAGTCTAAAATACACCGAAAACAAATTAACTGTAGTTTAATAATTTTTTTTGTTATTCCACTTTGCCAGGGAAAAGATGATTTCCGTCAGTGGGATGTTCAATCTTCCTACGGGATGAGTTGAAGCATTGAGAATGGCGAAATTCTTCTGCAACAGCAAACAGCGAAGGAAAGAGACAAAATTCGATGTGTTGCAAACAAAATCAGACGAATAACAAATGAAAATAATGGCGGAGTCGTCGTAATCGGTTTTACGGCAAAACAGTTACCATCTCGTTCTACCATCCGTCCTCTCCTGAACCAAAATACTCCAGCTTTCTGGAAAACGGGTTTTGTCTACCCGTTCTTGGGACCTACCCATCGCACCTACGAAACGGGTGCCTCTTCCACCCGTCATAAATTCCAAAATTTTCAAGAGAGTTTTCATTGAAAAACCGATACCAAGTCCGATAGAGGAATGCGAATTAATTTATTAAAAAACTTATCTTAATTAAATTTCGTCTATCGGATTTGTAAAGTCATTGTTATTGAACATTTGATGACCCGGAAAGTTCCTTCTTCGGTTTTGCAAACTGAAGCGCCCAATCTCAGCATCTCCTGGGTGCTTTTGGGCAATGTGGGCAGGGACGTCTCTAAGACCCTAACAATAGACGGCTTACCGTGTGATATTCGTTCCGGACGTCATGCAAAAATCATTCAAACTGAGTAGGAAAAAGAAAATCCGCTGGGTGGTGTGCTCCTCGGAAAGGTCGAACATCTCCTGGGCACCTAGTCGAAGACAAGAAACTCGTACCATGAACTGTAGCAGCCGATTTTTGGCAAACTCTTCTTTAGATGGAGAGAGAGAGAGAGAGAATTTCTTCTTCTGTTTTTGCTACGGTTCACGAATTTACGACCGAGCTATAATTCACTCCACCACTATGCTTCCTATTAATTTTGATAGTCTGAAATTATGTTTTTGTTCCGCATCTTCACAAAACATCCCTGTTTTTGCGAAACTAACAAAAGATAGTACACCATTGTTAATTTATTTCGTTCAGCGGACACATGTGAGTCTCCGAATTACTGAGGAAACCTTGGTACGAATAATCCAGCTTTGTCTCAGGTACGACTCCTCAGGACTCCTGGTTTTTCCTGTCCGGCAGCCAAATGTAAAATAATTACAAATTTCTGCCGGGCTGTGGGCCATTTTACTCTCCACAGGATTAGTCGGTTTACGGATTTACTAATTTATTTTCGGACTTGCAATTCTTGAAAATGTAGTTTGGTGAAAACACAAAATGAATAACTAAATAATATTTAATAAAAAGTGTGCAGGACGCATGTGCCGTGGGATCCTCCGGCTTTTCCGCGCTTTTTGCCCCCTCCCCACTCGGCAACCCAGTTGATTTTCCTTTCGAGCTTTTCCGTTAGTTTGAGTTTGTCTGCTGAAGCCGGCGAACGGCAATTTTCTACGCACACGCGCGCGTTTCGCTTCCGGTTTACTTTTATAAGTTTTTATATTTTTCTATTTGCGTTTTTTGGTTGCCTTCCTACCTGGGAGGCAGTTTTATCCTTAGGTTTTCTTTGGGACACCACCGCCGACCAACTTTTTTTGGTTTTTCCGCGGCTTTTATCAGTGCTTTGGCGTGAGTGTTGTCAACCATCCGTTTTTATTGTTATTACTATTATTATTTTCTATTATTTATGGGTGTCTGTGCGTGCGGGATACATGCCTGCGTAAGTTCGGAAACGTACACATAAGCCGAGTTTCATTGTGATTGGATTAAGTTCGTGTGCGGTTTTCCGGTCTATGGATTCCGTCTGGATTACATGGATACAATCACCTGGAAGGAAGTGCATTTACAGAATTTGAATTAGGTAAGGGTCAGACCGGGGATACCTATATAGTTAAGATAATATGATTTATGTATTTGACGTAAATATTTTATTATTATTCATTTAGCATCTTTGTTGGTTGACATGTGTACATTTCTTAAATATCCGTGAAACTAAAAATTTACCAAACTGTTTTGGAGCCCATGTGACCTAATTTTTTACCTTTGGTGTGGTTCAAATTGACATTCCACAGGGATGGAGTTTATGTTATTTTACCGTACGTTTTTATTTTATTTTAAATTTCTAATCGTTCATCCATGTTTGTCAAGCAGAAGTTGAAATATTATTATGGTATCCAGTTCAGTTGCTACGGATGCTTGTGACCGTGTCATGCCTGCTCTATATGTGTATGTATCAACAGTCAACAAGTCATGTTGATCATTTGCTAATTTAAATAAGAATATATAAATAAGAAAAGTAAATTTTAGAGTATTACAAAAAGTTGTTTATTTAGACTGCTGTTCCGAAAGTTACACGTATGTAATAAAAATGTTTGATACTTAATACAAAGTTATGATTCAGGAGTTCCTAGTAAATTCTGGCGAGTCACAATAAAACCTAATTAAATGATAAGGCCATTTAGTAAACCTTTCTAAGACCATGACAATCCCTCATCTGCCCCTTTATTACCATGTAATATAAAATAAATATTGCTGATAAAAGATAATTAACAAAATCTGATACCTGATGTTTATATTCCGTACTCATTTATTCATTAATTACGAACAAAATGAAAGAAATCGTACGTAACCATTGACTAAGTGTAGTAAAAGAAGGTCAACTGAAGTTGGAACTGATGTATCGGTGAGTGACTAACAGGTAGCATACATACACAGGAAATATAAATATTTAAGGAATGGAATTTATGGAGTATAAATATATTCAAATGGAATTATATTTGTTTTTAAATAAAGGGAATAATAAAAATATCTGAAAACTGCAAACAACAAATGTATTTATTTAATGCTTAGCAAGTGAACAACATTCTGGATTTTTCACTCAAAAACATAAAAGTTTAAGAAATTTCTGAGTGTAAATACTTAGATGAGAGAGGACAAAACGGTCAGACAGAATCTTTGTTCACAGGTGACCGATTAGAGAAAACAAAATAATAAAAGAGTAAAGTCATCAACCGGAACCGGAAATGATGTTACCTCATTTAATCAGGGTAGTTCACCGGAAACGGCCAAGTCAGGTGGACCTAAACTGACAAATTCAGTTATCAATATGAACGCGTAGGTTTAGCTTAGTCGCTGGTTTAAGAAAGAAGTTCCATTGTTAAATTAAATTAGACTTCCGAGGAGGCCTCCGGCAGTACATAAAATAATAATGATGATGGCAAAACCTTTTTCTATTTCCGTTTTAATTTTTTTTTCTTGTAGCAAATTTCCATTTTGCTGCTTTTCCCAACAAGTTTTCACAATGTGAAATTATTTAATTGGGTTTTAGCCACACTTCTTTTCCGAGTTTAGTGTGCAACTTGCTAAAAAATTTGAAAAAGAAATGAGAAATTTTCGATTCGAACAAATGGGAAAGAGAGCAAACGAACATTTGAAGAGAATTTTTCCTGGAAAAGTATTCATTCAACGTTTATAATTATCATTAGACTCTGCTGCTGAACCTCACTACTAACGATTTTGTCAAGACTAACCCACAATTATTTCAGTAAAAGACACTTTTTTACGAAAAGTACTAAAGTAGAACTGCGCGAATGAAAAAGTTTCAATTCATTGAGGCTACAGAAAACCTCTACTTCCAGTGCTTTTATTTACAGATTTTTCTTCACTGTATTTTCACTGTGTCACTGGATTTTCCAAGTGTCAAATTAATTAAACTCGGGCAACACGTGACAGATTTCTTTTTGGAAAACTCCATTTCAGTTAACTAGTTTCTATTAAATTCATTCTAATTTATTTGAATAGAAGTCTTCTTTCCCATTCCCCCCCGCTAATCTCAATTCAATCTACAAAACATTTAAATTGCGCTGACTTTCTAAATTCTAAATTTCAGGATTTCCGCACCGATGAATTCAATGTAATAACTTTTTTTTAGAAACTTGGTCAGCCGCTTAGCCGTAACCATCCTAGACAAAAGTGGAGTAACTAGAACTCAATAGCTGGAACATGTACGTTAAAGAACTCAAGATACACTCCTTACAAATTAAATTGTTATGTTTGTCAGGTTTCGACAATATCTGTCAATAATATTTGTACGTGTAAATAAGAAGATCAAAAACTACACAGAATATTGTGTTCCTGTTCACATGTCAGCGGTTCCTTTACATTCTAGGTACAGGTGAATGATACAAACAAATGACTTTTTTAATTTTTTCTTTCTTTCCTTGTGTTTATTCTTCTTTAGAGAGTTGTACTTTACAAATGTTGGTTAACAGATTTGGTTTCCTTTAAAATCGTGCTTGTGTGTATTAATTAAAAATATATTTGGTCTGCGCTGTTCGTACGCAGACGGATTTTTTCTTTTCAACCTCTCACTTGCTAACAAACCTCCAAAGGAATTTAATTAGTCGGGAAAAGGTTTTTTTGTTTTAAAAATGTCCTTTTCCTTGAGTATTGAAGCAGGCCGGTTATTTTGGGAATAAATACTAGTTGATAATAAATATTCCATTAGAGAACTGTAAATTCATAAATAGAAAAGTAAATTAGATTTGAGGAAGTGTAGAGCTGCGTGAGATGATGAGATAACACGTCGGCGTTCCATTTGAGCAACATTGTGGAAACGACCAAAATAGCGAAGTGTACCAGCAGCCAAAAGGGAACTAGTGACAGCATTAATGACTAAAGAACAAAACGCCCAAGACCAACATACATTGAATGGAGTGAGGTTTTTATTACAAGACTTGAATGACACTGGTCAAATGATGGTACTGCCATTAATTAATACATCTAACTATTACAGTAATATTATTATTTTAGCTCCTTACAAGTCATACAAACATAGAAAACCGACATTATAATCGGCAAAATTATTCTGTCAGTCCGTGGTAAAAAAAGTAGAGACAAAATATATCAAGGTGGATTAATGTAATGTACAGGCATTCGTTACAAATTTGTTGCAGTCGTAGTAAATTTGGGTGAAATTTTTGTACTTAAAGCTAGGTCCAGAAAAATTGAATTCCTTCGGAAGTAAGTCGTTGTAAAAAACATACCTTACCCCCACTTCCATTCCAACCAAATACAAGTACATAAATATCAAAAAATGTGTGTAGTTTTATGTAGTCGGTCGACTGTACATTCGGTGAAATATACGGCCAATTCAAGGGATTCGGCAGTTAAGCGGCTTAGTCTCGCGTGAAAATGGCGGAAAACGGATTTGCTGCACCTTTTCAAGTTTTTCGGTTTTATGAACAGTTTTGGAGTTTCCAAAAAAAATAACTGCTAGAAAAAAAGGCTCTGAGTTCCCATGCTGCGGGGAGTAATCGCATATGCAAATTGCGACGGTTGACGTCAATTTATGTCGGTTTTGCGGGTCGGCCAAATTCACGTGGTAAAATGTTGAGAAATGGCAATGAAATTAATGGAAAAACATCAAATTGGAGCGACAGCTGTTGAGGTGGTCAGTGTGCATTTTTTTACCAACAGCCTCCATTGAACTGCTTTTGTGAATTACAATGTAGAACGTCTCTTATAAACGATGGCTCAAGTTCCATTACGGACTGACACTTCACACAGACACAAATACGTGTGGAAACAAGTAGACATGTATACAACTTGAATATTAAACTTTTTAAACGTAGTGAACTACAATTACAAACCCAACATTAACTGAAAATTACGAAATAATAGTTTTAGAGTGAATAGTTTTAGGTAGCCATAACTACCCGAAATCCATAAGTAATTTATCGGAGACGTAAACAAACGGTACAAGTAGTGTGAAATAAAAATACTTATAACACATCATTGCTCTGGGTGGTTGAAATGAAGTTGACTCAATTTAAGGCTTATGTACAGGTAACTTGACGTAAACCTAGGTACACAAAACCCATCGACATTGTCACATTTATTTGAGGTGCACAATTAAAAGCTTAATCAACGAGGAATCAGGAAAAAACTTCTGAATATAAAAGTTTTATTGATATAATTAACTACTAGTAATAAATAAATAAAAATTACAGTTTCACAAATTTTTATTTGTTTTCTTAGAGATACACGTATTAGAGTGGAATGAAGAGGAGCGTATTTATTGGTTGTGAAATTTCAGTTAGTTTACTATTTTACCTTCCTGATGCTTCTAACAATTCTGATTTGAATTTGCAAAGTAAGACATATCAGTCGGCTTTCGTTTAAAGCAAGATAATTTTCTATTATTATTCATTATATGAGTTTCGATATAAAATGAGCTCCACGGCGGAGTGTGAGAGATGGATGCTTTGCATCTTCATTTCATCTTTTCTCTCGCTTTTTGTCTTCCGTCTCTGCCTCTTTCATCTCATCCTTCTCTCACTTAACGTTATATTCGCCATCTTAACGTCATGAAGTGTCAGAAAATCGCGAAAGTTTAATAAAACAAACCGTCTGATGATGGGAAAAAAGAATTAATCCCAGGATGAAGAATTCGAGCGCTTTCCTTTTGCTGTCACTGCTGTTGGTTTAAACGGCGACAGCAATTGATTTCTTAGTAAACGCGTTGACTTCCTAAATATTAATATATCTTTACTTAATTGGACGTAACCTTTTGCCAAAAACCGCTAGACATTTTCAGATATTTTCCCTTAGCAGCAGCAGCAGCAGCAGCAGACAGAAGATGAGGTGGCGGTGGCAACAGCAGGAGAAGCCGCTTTTCCGTTTTCCACAATCGCTTTTCTAGTCCTTATTCACTCGGGAAAGGCAATTATTCTAGGATTCGGGGACTGTTAAGGGTGAGAATTGAAAGGATGAGAAATAATAGCTGACTGCTAGCTACCACCCACACTGTCAGCCCAGCATGGCTGACTGCCTGCCTGCCTGCCTGGCTCTCTCCACACGCAAAATCCACGGCGTTTATCTGCCCAACTAAAAAACTGCACCAGATAAATTGCAGTTTATGCTTTTCTCTTTAGTGATTTACGTGACGTCGGATAATTCATTCACGGTTACAGCTTTTGCTCGAGCTTTTATATTGTAAATGGTCTGTAGGCAAGCATACAAGCACGTGAGTTTTATTTCCGGTCAT
This sequence comes from Polyplax serrata, assembly GCA_037055365.1. NCBI lineage: Eukaryota > Metazoa > Arthropoda > Insecta > Psocodea > Polyplacidae > Polyplax > Polyplax serrata. The sequence continues at coordinate 1,018,100 of JAWJWE010000004.1, forward strand.
CGCTCCATTATCAATCGACCATATGTTGACCCATCGATGGAAGAGAGGGGTTACCTGTGATGCGTGGCAGGTGACACCACGTGCAAGATTTCTTTTTTAAATCTATAAAATCTATCATTTAACGGCTTGTTTATTCTCATATTTTACTTTTTTTACCGTTTCTATTTTTTCTTTATTAACATTTTTGATCTTCCCTAACATTCAATCGTATAGCTTAGAATTACGTTTGCTGATTTTGAATTATCGAACATTCTCTTAGCCGTTTCCTTGCGTGCCTCCTTATGATTCTCCTTTTATTCTATCACTGAAGAAGTTCTCAACTGACTTTTATTCAGATATATGTTCTCAAGTTTCTTTTTTCACTGTTTTGCATCCAAACTAGTTTTGCATAAGAATACTATATTTAATTAAAATACTTTGTATTTCAATGTACAGTTTTTTCCTCTAAAATACATACCATGCCGGGAAAAAAGTACTCCTCCCAACAGGAGTTCCATCATATTTTGGGTTTAAAATAAGGTAACAGACAGATACAAAGATAAATTTTGTACCGAAATATTTAAAATATGTTAGCTTTACATGCCGTTGTAATTTAGAGGTCCCGCGATACACATAAAGTGCGTTTGTGGTCAATTCAAATTGCCGCGTCGTCAGAGCAGAAGCGAATTTTTCTTTTATTGCTCCATTAAATCATACCTTGTTTACAGGTAAATGAAGAGTAAAAAATAGAAAATTCCGTACTTACTTTCATTTATATTTGTGATAAAATAGAAAAGGACTGAAAGAAAAAGGAGGTGTCGAATGGAAAATCCTTCGAATGGCTTCTTGTCAGCTGCTTTGGTTCCCACGGCTACTTTGCATCTTAACAGAAGAAAATTGTGGCAAACTGTTGGTCACCTCACTGGTCACCGGCTCTTTTTGGGTTAAAAATTATTTCAATTTGGTTTAACTATTTTATGCAGAACAAGAACAATGCATTAGCACTCAGAGTTTAGAGTACGGAAATCACTTGATCAGAACTTTGTGGTACAGAAAGAATTGAAAAGAATTTCTTACATATAAAAAACTTATAATACAAAAAACTTATATAAATAAATTGAAAGATCTAGTTTGGAAGTGTACTACGAAATAAGCATAAATGAAATGGTCAAATATCATCCCTCAAAATGTTCCCAGTGGTCAAAGTACAGACAGTACGATCCTTGTGGAACAATAATGTTTGTATAAAAAATGTAGTTTGCTACTGTGCACAGAAAAGTGATTACCTCACAGTTTTAGTGGCAGTACAAAACAAACATAACTAACGAGAGAACAACATTCTCTCACTGAGTGAAGTTGTACTTGAAACTCAAAAGTATCTACCAACACCTTTAATAAAAAAAGATAAATGAAAAGAAGAGCAAATTTTTTCTTGATTTAAGTATTTAAAATATAATTTTACTACAACTTACTTTTTTTTATTACGCTGTATTTGTTCTGCTCTAAAAAACATCTCTGATGTTTCTTGAGTGACGTATTCGGATTGTCGTAGTGTTTTTTATGGTTACCGACTAAAATATCTGATTCTGAAGGTTGGTGTTTAATATTGCACAATTGTTTCGAAAGATAAAAAACATGTATTGTAAAGCAACATGGGAAATGCATTAGTTGTTTAAAAACACACTACAAGAAGTAAATCATAAAGAAAGAAAGGACAAATAGAAGAAGAGAAACACAGAGGGGTAGACGTGTTGGAACGCTATTAAAAACTAAGAAAGGATGGATGAAGGGTTAAAGATGAAAGAAACATAGGGAAAACGGGCCCTGCAGGAGAGTGTGAGAGGAAAGCACACAGAGAAGGAATTAGCAGATGTTGCGAAAGGAAGAGGAAGAAATAGAGCGGACAAAACATGTAGCAGTTGGAAAGGGTTCAACTAGAAATAGATTTACTTAGTGAAAGACGTAGTGAAGGAGGGAACTATTTAATATAAATAGCAATTTTATAACAGGAAGAAACTCCTTCCACATTTGTTTTAAATTCATAAAATAATATTTGTTTACTAGGAGTTTTTTTACTATATATTAGTCAATCAGCTGCCAACTACCGGGTCTACCATGTCAGTCTACAATTAAGAAAGCATCGTAGTGGAATTTAAATAATTTTCATTTCTCAAACAAAAAAAACTCTGTTGACGCTGCCCGAAGAACCGTAAATGAGGTAGTTGATTACTATTTTGGCTGCTGAAGAAATTGTTTGTTTCATCAGTGGTTGAATTCTTGGATTGAACTTGAGTAAATTAATTTATTAATGTACAATTAAAATGTTTGTTAAATATGGAATTTATTGAATTGACTGACAATAGAACATTAAACTTGTCACTGCAATGATGGAAAATACAACAACTCTTGAACTGTACTCTACGAACAACCAAAACCAATAACCTTAAAACTTGAAAAAACATATATATAGCGGATTTAAAATGAATGAAGGGACCGACGCCATCGGAAATATCGCTGCTATTGAATTACCAAATTTTATTATGGCTAGAACGTGTATACTATGTGTGTTTAGGTGACTTTGACACTTATGAATGAGGCTCAATAAGGTTACTATTGGGACAGTCGCCTTTTCTTTGTACTGGTCACGTGCTGGTCACAGGTTCATGACAGGTGCGAACAAACAACTCTACACAGGAATAGAGTAAGAAATATAAGTGTTTTATACAACTTTATATCTTTGTAATATATTTTGCTCATTCACTTCTTTTTCTCAGTTAAAAATAGTATTCCTGTTGTCATGGTAGTAGTATATGAATTCCAATTTACAGCAAAAGTTATGTCTTCTAATTTTACAAGAGGATTAGTATAGACGTTTAAAATTAAACTCAAAAAGAGTTGCTTGGAAGCTTTCAAACCAAAACAAAAATTCACCCCATATTTTTTTATGTGAAACACCCGACCAATACTTTGAAATATTTTGTATTGGTTTTATTTTTGTATTGTTGAAAGGCTTAATTCAAATCATTTGTATTTGTTTTTATCGGTCGCTCATCGTAAATCATCACCCTTTTAAATCGGGAATCGATATTTTAAGAAAGAAAGCGAAATGTTTACACAAATGTATGTATTTGTATGTTTCTTTACGTGTAAATATAAATATATATATAAATATATATACATAAGTATACTTTTATTCCTTTGAGCAATTTTCCAACTGGTCGAGTTTTAAAATTAAAATGTAAAACCGGTTTTGACATGTTCGTGCACAACTCTATAAGAACCTTAACCGAAGAGGGACAGAACGGTGGATGGACAAGGGGGACCACAGCCCAAGGATAACACAATAACCCGCAGCAGAACACAGAAAAAGTATTAGTACTCAGAATCATTAAAATTGCGATATTTTGCATCCGACAAAAAGAACTCGTTTCTATTTGAATTGACTCGGTCGCGTATTTTCCTTGAGCACAAAAGAATTTTCATTCCGTCCTTTAGTTTCCCTCCCATTTGAAGAAATGATGAGGGTCTGACGGGAAAATGGCGAATCATCAAATTGCAATTTTATGCATGAAATCTGAAGAGTAATATCACACAGTTGCATACCTTAACATAGCGAGTCAAATAAAAGTAGAAATAAATCAGTGTATTAAATCTCATGTTCTCTAGCTTTTTATTCCGATGAGCATTACTAACTACGTAGCAGTTAGACATATTCATGTATTCATTTGTAATTTATTACATTTTTATGTTGTTGTATATAAAATTAACACATAAGTTGCTAAATGGTTTCTTTTGCTAATTATGCATCGGTATGGTAAAGAAGAAATCGTCCAAGAAAGACAGTGGCAGAATGAATGGCCCATTCTGCTGGGGCTGAAAGTCAGCGGGGGGCACAGTAAAGTTAACGACAGGTTAAACTGACTTGGGGAAGTGGGGGGCTTTCTCGAATAGATTAAACTTAGAAATAAAAGAAAACTTATAGTTAAACAGTAACAAAAGATTCAACTGTATATTTTCTGCATAATTTACGTCATGCGTCGTGGATGTGGGTCGAAGTGAAAAAAAAATTCTTTGTGGTAAAAAATGAACAAAAGGAATAAGTTAAATAGTTGAAGAATTTCAAAATTAGAGGTGATGAGGTTGGTGAGGACGGCCTAGTCAAGGCCAAGACATAAATTTTGAATTTTAGTTTGAAGTCTGGAAGTTAACGTTGGACAACAGAAAACATTGATCCTAGTGGTTTCTTCAATAGTCAAATACAGAGGCGTACGTAGATCGTACGGTGAATAAAATTAAACGATTTTCCTTTTCACACAGCAAACACCCTCTCTGCATCCTTTTTCTAATTTATGGATTTTGTTTTTAATTTGTTCCTAAATGTACGTAGGGGAAGGAAAGAAGGGAATAAAAAAGCCGTAATAAGGTGTTAAACGGGAAGAGGAATTGTTTTTATTAAGGTAACAAATTTCCTTAAAATTTTCAAAGTTGGGTAAATAAAATGGATAATTTTGCACGGGACCGGAATTTTTCTCCTTCCACTCTGAGCTTTAAAAAGCTTTATAATTTTCTAAATGACTTTCACCGCCTACCGTCACATCTTTCAAGATCTTTTTAACTTGACTGCGTACATGTGTGTCTGTGTGTTTGTGTAACACAAGTTGTCTTATACATTCATTAAACACAGAATTTAACAAGTTTCTAACTTACAAGATAATATTTCATTTTGGTGTCACGTGTTAAGCGGATTGCACAAGCATTTACCTATACAACTCTGTATTATACATATGTAACACATGCCTATTATTAAATGCTTGTGCATAAGCAACGTAATACTGCACGTAACACACTGAACATCCCTACATTCATAAAAACTAACATCATTCCTTTTTTTCCTTTCTTGTCCCCTGATTAAGCACATTCAAGAACCGCCAGAGACTTCACTTTTGAATTTGCTTGGGATTTTGTCTCTGAGCGGTGTTTTTTTTATTTTATTTTTTTCGTCTTAGTTAGGACTGCTGCACAGCACCTGTCAAAAGCATTGGCACGATGGCAATTTTAGCTACGATATGTTTGTTGTTGAGAGACTCTACAGCGGCCTCAAAGTCCTTTCTTTCTTGTTGCCGTGTACGGGGCACTCCGTCAGGGTGTGGGTCCAGTTGTCTTTGTCTGAGGGGCAGTAGTCACAGTTGGGGTGGTCGTATTTGTCTATTTTGTGTAGGAAGTCATTAAACTCCCCGCGCCATGTAGGACGTTAGTTCTCCGTGTGGTCTTCGGGTTCATTTGTCCAGGTTCCGGCAGATATCGTTCACTATTGGTTTCTTTCTTTTATTCAGGTCTAGGTGGGTGTTCCACAGACTTATGCCGTTGGTCGTTCTTTTTTTATTGATCGGATTTCTTTCCTGCTTGGATGTCCTGAGAGTGCTCTTGCGAACTCAACAGAATTGATTTTTGTATCCTCTGATATGTCTTAATGTTAATTCTCTTGCTGCAATGTTTTTGTTCTTTTACTGCCCATGTAGGAGCTCCACAAACAGTACTATTTAGGAGGACCAGGTAGTACAGGGTCCTACTCTACAATCCTGGGACTTTGAAGTTTCATAGTAGTCCGCTTAGCATTCGAAACTTCTTACCAATGTTGGGCTTGATATTGGTGAAGTGTTGAAGGAAAGAGTACTTGTCTGTTTCGTATCCTTGCGTGATGACAAATGTGTCGATTACATGGTTCCTGGTAGCAAAGTTGTATGGAACATCATCCCATATTTACTAAAAAATAAGATGTTATTGTGGCATGGGGATTGTTATTATGTAACATAATATACTGATTAATATGAACACTAATTTGGCAAGATTTTTGTAATTCAGGGTTGCAGCTCGTTGTAGAGATTTCACAACGCTTTGTAAGTGGCCATTTAGTATTTTTAATCACAATTATACTATTTATAAATAGAATACCTCTTACTCTATGCAACTTCAGTAGTCAATTTTCTTTTCACTTTATTGGTTCACTACACTTCATAATGTTTTCTTTTGTGAGGCTATTGTTAATTTAAAATCTCTTCCACTTCACCTCTACATATTGATTTCTTTCCATCATATTTATGTTGAAGAGAATGAGATGTCGCACGCCTGGGACACGTACGCAAAGTTTTGGTATAATTAATCAATTTGTGCCGCAGGATGAGAAAGTTGCGAGTGAAAGAGAGAAAGTGGCATGGGTTGTCTTGGAGAGTGAAAAAGATGAAGTGGAAGATTGGTTTAATCTCATCAAACACCGTTGAATTTTCGGTGTAAAATTTTTCTAAGACTCTGCTGAGAAAGGAATATGACTGAGAAACAGAAACCGAGAGAAAAGAAATCGTGTGAAGAAACATGGCCGCTCCCTCAATGAATGCTAATTTCAGTCCTTTTGTTTCGCCTGAGATGCTTCGTTTCCGTACACACTTCGAAGATTCATTCTTTGTGTATACACAAATAAACACATTGATTATTGATCTGTTTTTCCTGAAAATTTAATTCCTCTTCTTTGGGAGAGGTAGAATATTCATGAGAGAACAAGAGAGAAAGAAAAAAGTTCGTACGCGAGTATTCCCACTGATTTAAACCGTCCTCTGACTGATTTTTACGACTGTCTTTGTCTTGTCACTCATCACTCGTCACTGTCACCTCGTATTTTCCTTTTCTGTTTTTCCCTTGGTCGGTTTTCTGTCCAACTTGTGTTCTTAATATTTTCATTAACTCCATGGCGAACCTTAGTTGAATTTATTCTATTTCTTGTTTTTGAATGCATCACTTCAGATCATCTTTCCATTTCATGTGCATATAGTGATCCCCTGACTCTTTGCCTCCTGATTTTTGATCAAAGGTAAACTGAACGTGCCAGAGGGAAAGTAAAAAATCGTTTCTTCTCCTTTTTTCTCTTGTTTTGTTTTCCTTTCATTCTCTAAATTTGTTTGCTTTTTTACTCGTTTCACCCATACTCCATTCTTTCGAGTTAATCTCCGATTTTTCTGTTTCGCTAAGATTGCTTTGTTCTATTGTTTCTTCTTTTAATTTTATTTACTCTTGACGGCGCACGAGAGCAGCGAGTTTCTTTTGAAACGAAAAAAATAACTCGGAGTAGGTAGGGGTGGCGGAAAGAAGCCGTAAGAGTATGAGTGGGGCTCGAAAAGGGTGGAGGATGTAGAAAACGTTAAAAAAGAAAATGGAGAAGTAGGAAAAAAAGAGAAATGCCAAAGGATGATCGATGAAACGGACGGTGGACGGGTCGTTGCTCTTAATGTCGGGCGCTGTGGGCGCATTTGCTGCACCACCCAACCTTCTGCTCAGAAAAGACTTTCCTGGGAGTACACTGTACCGTGGCAGGAGACAAATCCGCCCAGACGACGGGACAAAAACCGGAAGTCTCGCCAAAGACTGAAAGCTGGAACTCGGTCATTTCAATTTGCTTTTTTATGCAAATTAATTGGCCAGACTGCATTGTTAAATTGTTTTTCACAATTCAACAATGCGGCCTATTACATCCCTGCCTATTTCATAAATAATGGATGATGAAAACCATTTGCTTTCCAAATGATTTACTTTTATTAAAAATTATATTTCTTCATTTTTTATTTGTTTATTCCCGTGGACTGAGAGAAACCTCGGTTTTTGACCATACGTGACGGGACCTGTTGGAGACGGAGGTTTCCCTTCCAGTCCCACATGTGGCTGTTTTGCATATGAAACTCTCCCAGCTCAAATAAAAATTCAACATAAAATAGAATTACCTATTTTTGGATACATTCGTTACCTCGTGCATCAACTTTTTACAACCATTTACTCTTTAATGTTTCAAAATTTCTTTGAATTCGAAACCTCAAAATTTAAGCTTTTTAAAAATGTGACAAATTCTTTAAATATCTTTTAATAATTCTTATTGTTCTGAATATTACCAACTTACCTCTAAATTCAATAAATAATTTGTTATTGCCGCGAAATCACTTTAATATATTTTTATAAACAGATTTATTAGTAGAGCTGAATTTTTAAGATGAAGCTATGAGTGCTACTTTTTATTTTACGCCCTTCATTGGAATTCTCACTCAAAGTAGCTTTCACCAATTCTTCGCCAATTCAAATTTTCCAATTTTTCACTTCCTCCGTCTCTTTATGTTGTTTCGTTCGCTTTCAGTTTTTCAATTTTCTAAACTTTGATTTACATAATTAATTTTTTCAACCGCATTTTGGATACAACATATTTCTTCTGCAACAGCAACAGCTGAAGACGCAGTAGTTTCTAGGGAGAAGCCTGTCTTTTCCGGCAAAATGAGCCGACCGTGCGACTTTCCATTTATATAAAATATATACTTCAATGTAACGGCCACGAGTTGAAAGCATTATTTAATTACGACAAATTAAATTAAATCGCTTACAGAATTTATAATATTTTTTGTATTTCCATTTTACTATATATCTTTGGGCCCCAAGTTTTTATTAATCACGGGTAGGAGGTTTTATTAGTTTAATAGAAAACGATTAATCACATCGGGTCGTAACATGCTGGACATGAACGCCGTTCATCTTGGGCTCGAGGGAAACGTTCGAACTGGTCCAGGGATACCAACATTCTTGACGGGCTACTTTCCTATTTTCCTCTATTTTTTTCTTTTGCTTTCTCCTTGGCTTGATGCAGACTTTCGACAGAATCAAAATGGTTAGTTTCCGAATCAGAAATTAATAATGAGTTTTGTACGTGAATTGAAAGTTGTATTATCCGGAATTTTTCTATTTTCCTCTTCGTCGTCATCGCTTCTAAACGAATTTTCCCTTTTTTCAATTTTGTTACTCTTCGTTGTCTACAAAAAATTATGCCGGACAATATCAAATTTAAAGACTATTCTGTGGGGGTACTTGTTAGTTAAGTAGCTCTACCTGTATAACCTGTCGAGTTTCGTCTCATGTTCTACTCTAGAGTTAAAATATTACTCAAATTATGCCCATTTTACATGCCCAATGTCGTCATTACGGGAATTATTTTTCCAAGCATTTCAGCAACCAATTGTTAAAGTATCTGACTGGGTGTAGCCCGGAGAAGTACCTGCAAGAAACTTAAGTTCAATAGTTGCAAAAAATTCTTTTATTAATACTTTTCGAAGGCGAAAAATTAATGTCTGCTAAAGTCATTACACGTTAATGAATGACTTTTGTTGGCAAATGCTCTTAATGGCGAAACTTAGGTGTTTGGGGTTCTTTGAAAATTTCCAGCGAAGTGAACTTTCAACTTATTTTTCTTTCTTTCATTCGCTTTTTCGATCTTTCTTCTTCTGTTCTACTTTTCCTTTAGATTTCGTATTCAATTGAATTAGAGGGAACAGATGAAAAATGTACACTTTTTAATGATTCCCGTTTCAATTGGTTAAAAATTTTGGGATTAATTGAAAGACTTTTTCTTTTTAGAGGAGAAACACGTTGAAATTTGCCTAATTGGAAACTTGTGTAAGCTGAATATTTTCGTCTTTATTGAGAGTACCCAGGAGCAGCAGTGTTGCGGAGAGCACCGCACTGTCACTCACCTTTGTGTAATCAAAATGATTTACAACATACTCTAGAAAATATAAGGAATGAGAACACATAGAGTACATATACCAACAGCTGGGCAGCTTACGGAAAAAAGGCAGTAAAGGAATCGGAGAATTATAGGGGAAATGTCATTTGCCACATATACACACACATATATACATATGTGTGCGTGGGCATGCACTTATCTGAAGGGAAAGGATTTGTAGCCTTCAGATGGTAGAGCACTGAGATGGCTTTTTAAACCCTGCAGACTTTGCGCTAACTGCAGAAAGAAAACAACCGCAGCAACAAGAGTCGAAAAACGAATGTTTGATGATGGATTTCCCTTTCTTTGCCACCCAATTTAAAATTACTTTTTCTCTTTCTGCCTTCTCCCATCGGTTTTTGATTTATTTTCTGCACTTTCCGTTCCTTGTTTCTTCCTCCACTTAACAAAAAGACGAAATCTTTCATTCTAAATCGCTAAAAGTGTAATATATAACGCGATAGACATTAGACATGTAAGAGTGAGAGTGAAAAAAAAACTATAGAAATAAATAATCTTTGTTTGATTGAAACAAAATATTTTATAAAAGAGGTGGCATGTGGCACTGACATTGGATGCATTAAACATTTGACAGTTCAAAGAGACTAAGACGAAGTGAAAGAACCTCCCGCAGTGAGAGCTGTTTTGTAGTGAAAGGATCTCCTTGGGCTGTTGGAGCAGCACAAGACAGGAGTTGGAGACCGGAAATGGTTCCATTTGGATTTCTCAAAGCTTCAGAAAGCTCAACGAAGAAAAAAGTTTATGAGTTTGCGAACAACGGGAAAATTGATTTTCCCATGTTGCCTGTCATTCGATTTGGAAAAATTGGTTATTAATAAATTGCTACTTAACTTAGCCATCTCTATTTTTCTATTTGGTTTGGTTACCCCTTTATTTCTTTTCAATTTGGTTGAGCAAGAAAATTCCTGAGAGGGTGACATAAACTTCAACTCAAAAGTAAGAAATGCATTTAAGTGAAGAATAGTCAGTGAATTGCTACTTTATATAATAACTATTCAGTTAATTATAAACTTTTAGACACTGAAACGATAAATTTAATGCCAATGTAATGCACTTTATATTAAAAAATATGTAAGAATATACAATAATGTGTCGAGTTCTATGTCAAATTAAGGTTTGGAAAATAGTCTGATTTTCTTCAGTTTGGTCATTACTTTTAGATTAGATCAAAGCCTCCGTTATGGCAGTATACTGAAATTCTACATTTATGATCTGCCTTGTTCTTACTAACCACGAAATCAACTTAACAATTTAGCGTAGTACAGGCAAAATTTATAATTTTATCGGAAATAATAGACGGTCCTCATTGTTGGATTCTCAAATTTGGTAGAATTTCTGGTAAAAGACTCGTGCCGTATTTTAAAATTAAACCCAGCTCGGGGGCAGAAGAGAGAGTTTTGTATTAAAACCATGTTTAGAACTAAAATTACAATTGTAATAGGTTTTCGGATGATTTCATGTTCCTCTTCAAATTTGTGAGTTTGAACTACTTGTTGTCCCAGCTTGTAGTATTTTCAATGTTACGTATAGTTATCATGTTTAAGTGTACGGCTCTTGTTGCTTTCATTTTTAGAAGCAAAAAGTCGTTAGACACTCAGAAACACAAATACACAACTTTTTTTCATAATAGATTAAAAACAAAAACGACTTGCTAGGGGATGTAGAAACCAAACAGATTAGAAATACCAAGTGACATTCTCACGGCAAAGGCTAGACCCATAATAACGTCACAGACTGTTGCAGAAACTTGATACAAATTAGTGCTGTAAACTTTAAAGTTTTGACCTGGTTGCAAGTTATGGGACATGACGGGAAAATTTTTTGTTTGACAAAGTACGACGACGAATGAGTGGTCTGCGCTAGTTGTTCTGGGCAAAGAACGAAAGAACAGCAACTTTCAGAAAATGTGACAACACAAGTTGAATTTATCCGAAGCCAAAGGTCCTCGTATTAACAAGGTAGTTGGAACTAGTGGAGGACATTATTTCCATTACTTAATTAGTTTATTTCAGGTGCAGTCTTTGTGCGCACAATGCAATTCCTTACCATTACACCCCACGATCAAGGTACCCGTTAACCTGCGACACGTTGATCCACGTACCACGAACGGCACGTTGATTCTGAGCAGAAATATCAAAAGAAATGAAACTTCCAACAAAAAATTGACTTTTCCACTGGGACGGACCGGGGACACAACCCTTTAACAAATTTTCCACTTAGCTACCCCTACGATTCAATCGTATTTACAATTTAAATATTAAACTTTGCTTCCAAAGAAAGAAAGCAGGTAAAGGAAAGAAAAAAAGGATAGGAGGAAAAGTTCCGAATTTACCGTTGAGTTTCATTTGAGAATTGATTTTATTTTGGGCTTTGTTTATTGAATTTCCATCTTCCTTCTTTTCCTTTTTCTTCTCATCTTCGTCTTCTTTCACCGCCACCCGACGCATTCTGCTTCTTCTTCCACCTTTTTGCTTCCTCTTGCCAGAGCATGCCATGAGGAAGCTGGAAAAGCTCAGACACCTGCGTGGCCGCCATTTATTTTCTGAAATTCCTAAGTTTTTCTACGTGAAAATTTTTTCTTTATCCTTTATTTATTGCTACGGTAAATTGGGAATGTTTTAAGAAAACTGGTAAGATAACTGACTGTCAAGCACTTCAGCCTACAAGCGTTGAATTTTATCCTTCAGTTATTAATTTTCTTCTTTTTTCAGTATGCTTTCTAACCAGGACGTACACTGCACTACACAATTTTATCTATTTCAGCAATGTTTTATATTATTATAAAAAATTTTGCATTATTTCCGTCTTGTGAGGAATTATACAAAAATATCATATATATGATTAAATAACTGATTGTCGCCTCACTTTTCTTATTATTCAATTATTATTTTTTATTGGAATTCAATCTCTGTTAGAATCACAATAAGTTCAAAGCAGTTCTCTATTTCTATAAAAATCTCTTCTTTTATTTATGATTAATATAATTGTAATTATTGTTTTCTAATCTTGCTCCCAAGAGGGTAGTCAAAGCTTCCAAAATCATCTTTCACAAGCCCTCACAGCCTAACCTTCGCACCCAACTACCCGTGCGGAACGAGACTTTTTTCCCAAACAGAACTTTCTATACATGTTGTTACCGACTATTACTTTGGATTTTCACATACACACACACACTCACACGGTTCCTTTCTTCTGCTTTCCAGAAAAACACGACAATGTTCCTGACGGAATAAGAATGTGAATATTATCCGCAGGCGGAGCTCTCAGAAAGTTCTCTTAAGTTAGAAAGTTAAAACTTGCCTCAAACACATATAACTTTTTTCTGAGCAACGACTTAAAAAAAATTCGTTCTGAGGAACACGAGCTGCGATCTTCGTTGCAAAGTTGCTTTTCGATAAATTTTAGAATATATTTTGGTACTTGAACCTGAATGCTGTTCAGATTGAAATATGAAATCTTACAGTTCACGTAATATTTGTGTACAATAAGTTAAAATTTATTTTGGTGGAAAACACCACCTTAGGATTAATTCATGTAACGCAGGCAGTTGGTCACTTCTCTCTCTCCCGTCCTATAAGAAACGCTACTAAGTAAATTTGCATTTTTTCTATTCTTGTGACGTATAAAGCCTAACTTTGGATTGAATTTCACTACCCTCTCTCTCATCTCTCAAGTAAACATTGGCTTAGCTAGGCACAGTTTACCTGATTAGACTTTGTCCTTACAATTCAGCATGTTCCTTTTGTGATGAAACATTCTGTTGAATGAAAAACATGTTACAGTACTGCGACATCAAAGGGATCGAATAACTACGTTTCATTTAGTGAGTTCAATAAAAAAAGCTTCTTTTTAAGAAATTTAAGTCTATGCGCTCAATTGATTATATAAATATTTTTACTTTATTTCATTCAAATAATTTTTCATAAAAGATTGTTAGTCTCAGTGCAGGGTAACAACCAAATAGCTTAAAGATGTTAGCAAATAATCAACTTAAGCTGCCTTATATACAATTCATTACATGTAACACATCTGTCTTTTTGATTGCTTATTTTACAGACGATTCTTTTTCTTCATTTCACACATATCCTTCAGTTGGTTCTTACAGTAGTATATTTATATTATTGTAAGACAATAATCTGAACTCAATATTTAATACGGTAAGACAAAGTCACAAAATTTTGAATAAAATAAATACAAAATTAATAAAAAAAATAAAACATAAAACATATATAGACAAAGTCACGTCTTTTAGAAATATTTTTTTGGGGAGATACTTTTAAATAAATCAAATAGAAAAACTAGAAAAATCTTGCCTTGAGGCATTCCACGGAAGGCCGTCACCGCCCCGGAAGAACACGGGAAACGCATTTCTAGGAATAAACAAAATAGTTTTTCTTCTCGAGCACCCCACTTCGTCCTTGTTTTCTCGGAACAGATATAAATTTGTTATAGTAAATACTTTTGGGAACCGATAGCATTGATTTTGCTATCGTGCCACCCCGTACAATATGTACAAAACGCAATTTCCAGTCGTAAATCTTTAATATTACATTCACTCTCCAAGAATTAGATGGATGACTTATTTTATTAGCTTTTACCCGGTTCGACCCCCAAACTCCCGTGTCTTTTTCCTCGCCTATCTCACTATCTCGTCGGGTTCTTGGAAAAATTTATGTAACTTGTATGTAAGGGTAAGAAAAATAAAACAGGGTGGAATAATAATGCGAGCAAGACGCGAAACGCACGAACAGAACCGAAATGAATACAAGAATTTTAGTAAAAAATGTTATTTTTTACCTGAATGATCATCATCTTTTTCTAACTCCTTTCTGACATGTCGGATCCCAAGATTATGAGTTGAATTAATGCCTGTTCATCAGTTACGTCATTATTTTCTGAACAAACACTCGGACGGGAGAGAAAGGGAGACGAAGAGTAGGAGAACCTTAGGGACAGTCGGATGGAGATGAATGGATGAAGAAAGAGTAAGACAGATGAACAGGAAAAGGTAAAGGGAGGTATGAGGTACTTAGGGTAGACGTGGCAGAAGAAAAAAAAATGGTGACTGATGTACAAAATTGAGAGTAATGAATGAAACTAAGACTTTTTGAATTGGATGGAAATGTCAATGATGTAAAATTATAGAAAATAAAAATTTGTTTAATTTTACACATAAATTTATTAAATTTTACATGATTTGACCATTAGTCGTGACTTTAAAACAGACAATAAGAAAAAAGTTGGCTAACGATGTCAATTTCTCATGCTCCTGATACTTCGATAACGTAGATAGAAATAGTTTTCAATCATATTAAGGTCACTCGGGGTGTTGTCTAAATCAAATCTTAAGAAGCTTTTGAAGAAATATAAGTAGAGATTGACTGGCACAAAACGTGAATGAGTTGATCTAATTATTATTAAAAAAATTATTTGAATGTAACTACTAAGGATTGTGACTGTGATTTGTCTTCTCTCTTTCATTCCAATAAGATTTACATCTTTGTACATCTCATTTTCCTCTTCTATTTTGTTTCCCTTCCTCCCTCTCTTTCTCTGTCCAACTTCAATTTTGGAAATTAATTCATTCAAAATCAACGCCTCATGCATTGTTTGATGAAGCTAAAACATTTGGCATTTCGCGTCCGGACTTTTTCCGATTCATCATAACACAAATTAAATTTTGACATGAAAAAAAGGTGGGCACAGAGGATGTGGAAACAAGAGGAAATGAGGAAGAGAACAAATCGAGCTACACAGAATGTGAACAAAAGCGGAGACTATGACAACAACAACAGCAACACCAGTAGCAGCAGCAGCAGGAGCAACGGATACAAAAAAATCAGAATAAAAACCGGAAAAGCACAATCAACAGCACAGATCAGAGGGACTCGCTGTCGTAGCAGCAGAAAGCTTTATGGAAAATTTGTTGGCAGGCAAAATGGTCCAGTTGAAAAGGACCGATTGATTTATGTACCTCCTTGTTGTCCCTACGCGCAGATATTTATACGTTCTGATATATATTTTGTAATTCTGTTTACAAAAAGGTTCACAGGATGCCGGACGAAAATTTTGAACGGTTCGGGACAATCTGGCTTTCCCGGTGGCGCGTCCAGTGTTTGCCGGGCCCTAAAACCACAAACATTTTCCAGCCATCTGCTCCACCATTTGCGGCCTATGCTACAGCATCATGCAGGAGTTGGTTGCATCCATCCCTTGGGCACGTTTTACTCAGCACAAGTGAAGTGTAACACACCGGCCTTAAATCTACTCCGCCACAGCATCCGCATCTTCCTGTTGTCGTTCCAAAATTATGGATTATCTCTCGAATCAATTTTATCTTTTAGAATGAATATATAAATACAGAAAATTTTTTAAATCGACTTGAAACTCCGTTAGGATAAACAAATTTTTGGTTAAACGCAAGACGATACCTCCGTTGTGCCGGATGTAAAACATAAAATGCACCGGAAACTTAAAAAAGAACTGCTCCAACAGCTCGCGATTCGCCAAGTGTCGTATGTTGCTGTTCGATGTTGTTCTTTTATTAAATTGCAGACGAAAGTAAAATTTTGGATTCTGAAGGAAGTTTATGATCTACGATACACTTTTATGAATGTAAAATACTGATAAAACGCAAGCACTTGAGGACAAAGCGACGTTTTTGCTGTACCTGAGCCTGAAGCCTGAGGTAACTGAACGAAATTTTTAGGGTTCTGATAGGATGAGGAAAACATGCAGTTGGACAGTCTGATACCCGAATAAAACATGGTCAAAACAGAGAATGGAACGTCAAACCGAGTGAACTATGGTATCGGTACACTATAATAATAGTTGTAACAGTAAAAATAATGTAAGTCATTAAGATGATAATAATTTTTATTTGTAATAAGAGACGGGACCTCTTGAGGCACTAAAAAGCTGCTTCAAAACAAAATCAGTCTTCTGTAATTGTCAGCAATTAAATTCGTCTCTCATGGTGAATAAAAGTCTTCCTTGCAAATTAATAAAAGTTAAAACACATGCAGGATAATTTAGGATTCATTTCAAAGAGGAAACTAAGTGAAACGTAATTTGCGTTTATTTGCTGTGTAATTTGTCGTCATTTGAGAAAGTATCAAATCAAATTTGAAAATAAACACCAAAGGCTTAGCAATAATGAATGTTATTCATTAAATGTAACAACCTAGTAGATAAAAATGAAATATTCAATTAATATTTTCGCAGTAGTTTGTTAAGAAAGTATGAAGATTTGCAAACTTGTTCTTTATAAATGAAATCTAATAAAAGATGAAAACTGGAAAAAACCAAGAAACCAAAGGTGTAAAATAGTGTACCTCTAATGGTCACTTCTTTCAATTTGGAATGCTAAGAGTAAATAATAAGCAATAGATAAATATTTCTTTTCTGGGACCTTAAGAATTCCCCTGAGCTTCATACCATAAAATGTGAATCGTACATAGCTTACATAAAAATAAATACTAACGAATTGTGTACTACAGTATTTCATTCTATGCCCAATTATTTGTATATTATATATAGTTTTCTAATTGAACCCAACTGACAGGGCTTCTTTGCTTTTCATTTCTAAAAGTTCTTTTTTCGCATCGAAAATCGGTCTGTTTTGCTTCTCGTCACTGTTTAAAGCATTTCTCCTGCTTTCTCCTCAGGCAGCCTAGATGAAATCATTAATCATTCATCAGAATAACGTAACTTACTTCTTTGTCCGCCGTTAGTTCCAACGGCATTTCCCCTGGTTAAATCTACCGCTATTTATTTTCTCATCATCATCATCATCATCTCCATCATCGGCAGCATCCCTCTGCGGTTGCCAACTATCATCTCCGTAGCCATTTATTTTAATGTGTCGGGACAACTTGGTCAAATAAAATGACTCTCGGACGATTTACCTGGTAAAACCGAACGATTTTGGTCGTGTACATAATTACCCTGCAGGGGACGAGTCTGACGTTCCTTTTTTAAGAGTAATGGAGGTGACACAAATGAACAATTAAGTTTACTAATATTTAATTTAACTAACAAAACTAAATTCATACTCTGGCAATGATCAGCTGACATTGTAAAGTTGTGTTTTGTGGCTGGTGACGTGGTGACCGAAAATGTTCTTTATTTTAAATTTCTATTCGGGAGAATTCTTTATTTTGCTCGTATGCAACAATTTCTTGTTGTTAGCCTCTCCGAACTTCAACCGAAGCATTTTCAGTGTACATGAGAATATATTATTACAGTCTCATCTACCGGCAACATCTTTGCGTACCAATCAGTATTTAATTACAAACTATTTTCCTTATTTTATTTGAGGTATATTTATTAAACTACGTTAAATAAATGTTATATTTAGAACACATGTCACTCGACCTCAAAGAAGTGTATTAGTTTTCATGATAATGGAGTTTCGCTTCAGGGCGTATTCTGCTACGGACGCCGCTTTGGTTTCTAAGTAAACTAACATGTTTTGAATGTGTATATAAATATATTCTGTTTGTCTGTAGTTTGAATTTATTGATTTTTTCTGTATTCACTTCCTGACGAATTCCGAATTTCTTTTCTTGTGTTTTCACTGATTCATCTAAGTACTCAGAGAAGGAATTCATATGCTCACCTTCACAATAATTTTGGGGTTGTGGTAGTATGTGCAAAAATGTGAATTTTTACAGTTTTAAACAATAATAATAATAATAATAATAATAATAATAATAAATATTTATGGTTTTTAAGAAAAAATAACAAAACTTTAATGCAATTTAAATGAGGATTTTAAATTCACTCATTGTAGTGAATTTACAGTAGTTATTTTAGTGCAACATTACACTTGTACAAAATAGTGTTAAATATGTAAATGCTAGAGATTAACTTATACAAAAGCAATAAACATGTAACATTTATTGTCAGGCGAAAAATCATGTAATCGAATGAATTTCATATACATAAGAAAGGAAATATATTTTATTGTTATTGATGTTTGGTGCAATATTTACAAATGACATAACAATAATTTTTCCATTACTGGAATTATGTATTTTTAAAACAATTAAATTTTACGTGACATTTTCCATTTATTTTTGCGAATTTTGAATGTGCCAAGTCTACTGACACATTCGAGTCTTGTTTACTCAGAAAACATTCAAATTTTCATATAAAATTGTGTAACAGTAAATGTATTTTCGGTCATTAATTAATAATCAATTACTGGTCGAGGTCGGTAATGCAAAATTAATTAGTTTTTAATTATTAAAAAAGATGGACAGAATTTTTATTGATTACACGATTTACATTTATCACTTATTTTCCGATTCGACAATAAGGCACCAGAGTGGGAATGCGCTGTCGTAACTTGTTACTAAAGCAAATCTCACTGCTGAGAAGAAATTGAAATTTTATAAGAAGAGCAAAAGAGCCCTGACAGTGCCCTTCGTTGGAATTAATGCGATAATCTGCTTAATCGAATGTAACAGGTGACGGTGCCAAAATTTAGCAAATTAGAAACGTACGAACGACCGTAAAGTTTTCCCGATATATGGAAAGAGGAAAATAGTTCTAAAATTTGGTTTTGCACCGCCATTATCACCTAAAAATACTTTATTACAACGTGGCAGTAAAGACTTAATCTATTTTTAATCAGAAATGAAATATTCGGGGTTCTTTATTTCTCAGTTTTCTTGTCACTTTCCAACTCTTCCTTTTTAGCTTCTCTCAAAAATAATTTTGTTTTATTTACAATTAATAATTTACCATTATGCTGAGATTTTAATATAATATGTAAATACAGGAATCCAACTTACTTAGTCTGCGCCTTATGGTTGGGAAACCTCAAATATAAAGGTAGAAAAATTTCATTATTATTCTGTATTTATTTATTGGTGACAAAATGTACTATATATACAGTATATGTAGTTGTGTGCAAAATTATAGGTTTTCAAATTCATTACAATTTAGCCCTCTCTTCTCTGCCTAAGTTTAAAAGAAAATTTCAAATTTTACATCTGTCAATTTGTGCGTTGATAAAAAAGAACATTTTTCACTGACCAATTAATGACAAAATAAAGTTTAATGTTACTTAGCAAAAGTACAAAATCCAATTTAAATGGAGATAAATTTAGAATCGGAGAAAGTAAAAATTGTCTTCCGGGCATTTGAGGTACTGCGAAAAATAAATTTCATTGGTGAACTCGTTGTTGTACATCAGAACTTGTAATAAAATTGTAAAATTGTAGAAAAAGAAAACAGAAATTGTAAAGAAATATTTTGAGGAACTTCAATGTGTCCTGTACCGCTGTAGGTAAGACAAGAAGTTACTGAAGAGGAATAGTTCCTGGACAAACTAAAATATTTGTGTTAAAAAGTAAGATTTGTTGCTTGGGAGGTAGACTAGACGGTGTATAAATTCAAGTACAAATCACAGGTCTAAGTAACAATTTTTCTCACTACAAGACATCCGGACTTCCAGATACGTCACTCATCACACCACCAATTGATGTAGCCTCTCTTCTTTCTGTTTTTTTTATGAGGTAAGTTGGCTGACTTGTGAGACGAACTAACAGGCAACTTAAAAGGTTTAAAATCCCAAGTCGCTTAAACAAATGACACACAACCTCCTGACGCCATCGTTCCAGTCGTTTTTCATAAAATTAAAAACATATAAATAAGGAGTGCAATAAATTATTACATTATTTGTTGTTATTAAACAAATATTGGTATTTTAAATAAATTAAAAAATTAAAAATACAACAAGAGACACCAAAAACTGCCAATAAATGACAGGTGAAGAGAAGTAGCAAACAAAAAGAATCAGACTTAAATACAAAACTGGTATAAAACGTTTCGCTAAGGAGTTCTCAAGTACGTTGTATATAAAATAAATTTTTTAACGTTATGACATTCACTTATTATTCCCATAATTTACTATTAAATTACTTAATATTACTATAAAATTACACTAATTGCACAGATGTACCGATGGTATAAATGAATTTAAATTTTTAGAGTAAAAGAAAAGACTAGGAAGGGGATGGTTACTTGCAAATTATTCATTGAGAAAATCGACTTGAACAAAATCTGCAAATCTAAATTAGTAAATGGTGCAACCACAAAAAATTATAAGACAACTATTTTAAGTATTAAAAATAAAACTTGTGTATATTTCCAAAACTATAGTATAGATTTTTTTAAACAATATTTGAAACTTCAGTGCTGGGAATGAGGGTGTCTTTACTATTTGCATACAATATACATCCCATTCACAATATCAAGATAGCGACAGCGGAAATGTAAATTTCTTAGAATTTTGTGTTTGGTTTGAGGAGCCAGAGAGCTGCCTTGGTGATTGAGGAATGTCAAGAACCAGGAAATCACATTACGAACCGCTTTATATTAATATAACCACCACAGAAATCCTTAATAATATATATATATACATTCGAGTCGTAACAGTCAGAAAGATCAAACATGTCTTTACGACCTTTAAGGTGTGGCACCTGCGTGTGTGTGTGTCTGTCTGTCTGTTGCCAAATATTAAAAGGAGGTGATGAACTGTGTAGGAGAAATTAGCGTTTTAATATAAATTCTTGGAAACCCTTCAATCGTTTCAATTCCGATCCAGGCTTTCATGTCTCCACCAACGCGTGTGTCAATTAAAACAAAATTTAAATTCATGTTGAATATTCGCAGTCACTCAAGCAGACAGACAGACAGAGAGTGGAAGGGGGCGGAGAGGGGGAGTGAGAGAGATCAGGAGGCTGGATGCTCCTGGACCACACAAATTCCAATCGGGAATTTCACCTTCGGGGTGAATTCACCTCTGAGATGAAGACATTAACTGTTTACTAACTTTTTATCTGATCGGGAAACCCATTGGAGTTTCGCTTCGCTTCCCTTTTTACTGAACCTCCCCAAAACCGAAGTGCTCCATTGGATTATTAGTGTGCGTGTGTATATGGGAGAGAGAGAGAGAGAGAGAGAGAGAGAGATGAGTCCCATTAAAAGCAAAGCTCTTTTTAGAAAAACTCAAACCCGCAGTTTCGAGTTTCATTTCTGATCGAACTTTTTCCTGTTTCATTTTTATGTTTTGCTAACATGGTGACAAATATTCGACAACAAAGAGTGATACTCTAAGTTTTATTATGTATGTATATAACGAATGAAGAAAATGACTGCCTGAAATTTGGGAGTCATAACGGAAAAATAAATATTAAAACTGTTTATTGTAATTATATGGTGACCAATACATACATACATAAAATGAATGTAAATATCAAATCGAACTGGGTACCATGCAGATAAATTCAATTTTGTCTTTTATCATTACAAAGAGAGAATGGGAGAGAGGGAGGAAGAAGGACTTAAAACCTCGTAAGGTTTAAGTTTGTAAAAGAAAAAGGTTCAAATTTGCCAATTCCAAGTTCCAATTCCGGAACCAGAAAAAGGGACCGCTGACAAAGTACAAAGGCCGGAGGCAAATTTATAATTAAAACTTTAATTTTAATAATTTATTGAAGTTGTAAAATTAATATATAATAACTTTATATTATTTTATATCGTGAATTTTACAACCCCGTTAAATGAGACGGGCTTTAGGTTGTCCGCATAAATTTTTCATTAGACTCACCATTATTTCTTTCCTTTCTGGTCATTCTCTAAGTGTTTAATCAAACCATACATAATCGATATATTGTGAATTATTGGAACAAGTTCTCAGTTGTTTATTCTTTCCGGTCATTCGTACAGTTTGTACTTTTATTGTAACTTCATTGTTCTGTTTTTTTCCCCATACAACCTGTACTTACTATTTCATCTTTCTTTGCTAGTTACTTGCGAGATTTAACGACACATTGCCTGCCTGACACCATTTTTCCTCGTATTTCCCCTTTTCTTCAATCATGACGTTGAGTTTATTTCACTGCGCGGCCATGTTTAATGGCTCCGAAATTAATCAACTTGGGTACAATTTTTTTTTCTATTTGTATATGTGTACATATGTAGCCGTGTGTTCTTTGTCTCTCTCCACGTCTCTTACCTCCATATGACTCTCTCTCTCTCTCTGGCTCTTTATTTTATTTTTTTTTTTTCGTTTGATGTTTAGAAATCCTCGTCTATCAATCAATACGTCAATCCTAAGTCAATTTAAACTTCGAATCGGTTTTGATTATTATTTATTGTCAAACTTTGCCACGTCCATTACGTTCCGTCAGTCGGTTATTTTCCTCCCTCTACTGCCTAATTAACTTTTTCCGTAGTCACCCCCTTTCCTAGTTTCTATCCCGTGCTGTAAGCTCAATGTCCTTAATAAAGTGATGCATTTGATCCGGTTCTGAAAAGGCGTGTTTCTATACCATTAATAAAATTACTATATTTATTTATTCTGAGGTGGGCACTTTGGAAAATTTTGTGTTTCACAGTGCAAACAAAAGATTAAGAAGCATTTGTTCCACCCAAGTGAAATAAAATCACTATAGAAAGTCGATTTGGCTTTAAGAACGAGTCTGTGATCTGTGAAAGGTAACATTCCATGGTGAAATGCTCCCACTCGCAAAGAGGAGGAAAAGCACTGACAAGATTTTCCAATTTTACATTTAAACATTAACAGTACTTTGTATTTGCAAAAATTAACGTCACAGTCATTGCCAAAAGTTGCCTTATTGCCAAGATCTCTAGTAAAAAAGTACAACAAATTACACATAACATAATTAAAATAAAACATAATTACAAATTGTATAATAGCTTGCTGGTAATAACAAAAAGTAAATTAAGGTTGAAACTAAATATATAATATAAATATATAATTACAACTCTAAGGAGTTCGTAAAAACGATAACAAAATTACACTACTTCCAAATAAAACAAGTTCAACAGTAAGAATTCGATGACCTTATTGTCACAGAATTTTTGAGGAAGAAGAGCAAAAAATCTAAAGATTAGTTTAAGAGAAGAAAGTCTGAACCTTGGTGTTGAGCTCTCTCAACGGTCTTTCCTAATTAAACCTTCTCTTTATTTGTTTCAGATGAGTAAGTTTTAAAACGGAAAAAGTTCAACCGAGTCCAAGTCACATTCTGAGATGCACGTGGAATTAGCTGAGTCAGTGGCATCACATGGTTTTACTCAGTTCGGTAGGATTTGGTTCTTTCAATGTGTAAAATTTCGCCAACTGAAATTAACTTTTTCACCTACGTAATTTTCTTTTATCTTACACTTACTTATTTACACATTATTAATAATTTAAGTAACCATTAATTCCGTACATTGCGACTAGTTTATTTTGCCGAGTTCTCCACCGTTTTGAATTCGTTCGTAAGACAAAAGTAGTTTGGTGGCACGTTCGTTTGAGACGAGTCACACAGTAAACAGACGTGTCAGCAGTGATTATAAATATTTGCACGAGCAACGAATCTCCTTGTTTGTCTCGTGTCACGATTCAAAGACGTGATTATTAGCCCCGGCGTCCAGGTAAATCCAGCGAAATACCCTCAAGGGCGGCGGTCACGGGGGCGGTGGTAGTTTTGTACGAGCATGTAAATGACTCTTTCTCCAATTAAGCGGTCTCCGCCACTGCCTTTGTTTTTTTATGGGTGGCACATGGGAGAATTTTGCCCGGGAAAAGGTACACACCCGTTGATGAGACCTTAATTAACCTGCAAGTTCGAAAATTTGAAAGCTCGGCCGGCGACCATCCTGTGCTTTTTGCGAGTATTTCCTCTGGAAATAGCATCAATGACAGGTTCAGGGATTCGGTTCATCCCTGAAAAACAAAAAAGTATAGTTCTTCTTTGTCCTCTTTGACGGGGTTCAAAATGGAAAATTTGAAACGACCCGGTAAAAGTTTTGGGGTTTTGTGAATTTGAATGAAAAGCTCGTCCGAATGCAAAAAGGAGAAAGACAAATCTGTTTAATTTATTACAATTCAACGAGAGTCAGGGTTTGATGGGCTGTTTTTGTGGAGGTGTGCCTTTGTACCTGAAACCCAACCATTTTTTTCTTCTCTTTTATCGATTCCTGGGAACAGGCACCCTATGCTTCTATCTGGTCGATCTTAATTATATTCCTTTCAGAATGTCAGGTACTTGCGAACGATGTGTACCAACAAAACCAAAAAATTCAATTCCTCTGAAGTGTGTTTATTTTTTTACAGAAATTTCAAACTTTTCTTGTGTCCGAAAATATTCGCTTTACTCTCTGTTTTATTGCTTCAGTTTATTTGGAATGTTAGGAACAAAGTCGAAACAAACTGATGAAAATATTCTTTGAAAATGAAACATTTTCCGTATATGTTAAAGAGAATTAGCCAGCATACGTGACAGAGCAATATAGAAATTTTTAACTAATACATTGTTGTTTAACGAAGTTTCTCATAATTAATTTTGGAGTTGCCCAAAAATTTAGCACTAAAAAAATACAATTGTTAACGTATTCTTCGTATGCTTTGATTTCCTCTGAGGCAGATAAGTTTTTACAATATTCTTTTTTTTAATATTTTCAGTTTTCAGAATATTTCAGTCATCACGTGAAATAGTTTTTAACAGCTAAATCGTGTCATTTTTATGCATTAACTTTTTGGGTCTTCAGTAAAAAAACTAACTGAAAACTTTCTTGCTGTACATTTAATTTTTATTACACAAATTGTTGTCTGCGCCATTTCTTTTCTCTGTCCATGTGTTTTCATATGCTCTTTTGTCACTGGTTGTCTAGCCTTCGACTGCCTCCTCTTGTAATTTTGTCTAGGAAATAATTAAAACTTCCGTTTTCGCTCACGAGTCGGATCCTAAAATAATTCAATTTCCTACACTCTCTCTTGGTCTCAGCCTCTAAATTCATTCTGTCATCCTAACAATAGGCTTTTCTTATTCTTCTTCCTTTTTAATGTCTTCCCACTTGAAGAACTTTTTTCTCATGGTCTTTCTCGAGTTCTTCCTACGTTCTCATTTTATTGCTTTTCATTTCTATTGCAGCTATTGATGAGAGTCAAACGTCTAAAATCGATACAACACTATGATTCTTACGCTGATGTTTTGTTGATGTTTCAAATGTCATGATGGCAATTTGGGTATTTCTTAGTTGAATAAATCATTCTGCTTTATTTTGTGCCTTACAGTTCTATAAATTCTATTGTACAGAATTTCCAGAAACGCGTGATAACAACAAAACTTTTGTGTTCTTAAGAACTTTTAATTTCCTAAAGTGATAAAGGAACTCACTCTAGGTAAAACACAAGGTCCGACACCATCAATCTCCTAGTTCAAATCCAAATCTCTTATTTTAGTTATGAACAAAAAGTACGCAACATACTTGAATGTCTCCCCATCTGTATGTTATGGTGTCCACTCACCAAACCGCAATTGTCCAGACCGGAACTTCCAGAAATGAAAATTACTTCCCTTTTCAGTTTACTACCTATCAATCCATAACCTCTTTTTTATGCATTTTGCTCGTCTCATAACCAAACGGCATAAGATAAAATCAGCTTTTTGGGTAGTTTTGAATGAAGGGAAGCCTAGTGAATAGGTGAAGAGATATTTATGTTTTTTGCCTTTGCGTTTTATGTGGTCCCTGTCAAATACGTAGAAGACTCGTCTACACCTCGATCGTCTGGACAACTTCTGTTATGCCCAAAATTTGCTTGGTTGGCCGTTGCCCAAAAGCAAAATTTACAACATCGGAGCGATACACTCTAGAAAAATTATTATTTTTTGTAAAGAGAGTTGGAAGAAAGAAACAGTTGATAGAAAATAAAAATGGGTGGGTACCCTGTCAAATGACCATCAACATTCCGTGGTGTTTTTTTTTACTTCTTTTAACTGGAAGATAAAAAAGAAAATGCCTGACCGTTTGCGTGTAGAATGCGTAAAATTTAAAAAAGGTAATTAGATCAATAAAAAGAAACACATCGAAATGCATGCGCCATTTTCGCAATAAAACGCTTTAGGAAAGAGGGACCAAAATCATTTTTTTTTATTTTGCAACATTTTCTGAAGGCCCTGGGCCTGAAATAAAACTGCCCCTTCAGGTGGCCCAGGCACGCAAACTAACGTGGACACAAACCATTTGACTCTAACACTCCCAACTTCCTTTGAGAAAGGAATCTAAGCAACTTATGATCAGGTACATACCTTAATGAAGGCTGTTATCCCACCTACCTCCTAGTCCTACCATTAGCCGTCTGTTCGTACTCCCTGCTTTTTCGCTTTTTTCAGGCCACTAAGTCACCGACTTTTACTTCGCTTCTTCCATTTGCCCCGCTCTTTCTTAATGCCTTCTATTACTTTATTACTAGTACTAAATCACCTGCTTGCTACTTGTTCGGCAGCTTAAATTTTTTGTTTTGTTCAAGTCGGTATGAATTGTGCCTCACCTCACCTTTTTTCAAGGGCTTTCACTTCCGTTACTCAACAGAAGTTTACGATCCTTTTCTCTTAAGACCGTTTTGTTCTTGCCACATTTCAGGCGGTTTTGGTTATATTTGCATTTTACTCTTCTATCATCTATCACTTTGTGTATCCTGAATTTGGTTGTCTTTCATCTTGATTTCCTTTAGGAACTCCATTTTTTCAATATCGTTTGATCAGGGGATGTTTTTCTGTCACATCATCTCTCTCTCTTTTATTCTGTTGCAAGAAATAGGTCGATTTATTTAAAATCCAAAACGGTTAGGGACAATCTTTGACGTTGAAAGTAGAAGTTGAATACTGACAGCAATGAATGTTATTACTGCCTGGAATTAAAGATTTCGGGACTCCACGTTTAGACAAGGCTGCAAGTAGCATAACATTTATTAATTTTTCTATGGTAAATAAATTTCAATATTCCAATGTAACATTATCAGAATTGTTAGGAAAGTTTTAGAATGGGGCAGAAAACATTTGGAGGGTGTGGTTAGTTCAGTTTTACCGCCAACTATTATTAGACCTCTATTTCTGCTGTTCCAAACACGATTAGTTTCAGATAATGGTATACGTTAGGTATATATTTGACTCATATTTTTTGGGATTCATGCGACATATCACGAACGAAGAGGTTCAACAGTCGAGGCTAATAAATGAAAGCATCGCAGAAAGGGATTAGGAAAGATGAATTTGGTTAAGGAAATTTATTGAAATCATTGTCTCTTATAATCGGATTTAATGATCACAAGGATAAGAGGGCAAAGACCAGTATTTTAGGGATTAGACTCGAGAGCTTGTTTTGAATAAATGCATTGGAGACTGTAATTTGAACAATGTACATGGAATGAAAGCGCCTTTCTTGATTGTATACCACCAAAGACTTAGTACGAAACGTACGTATTATGTATTTTTAATGTATTAATTCTCTTGACAGGGATATTTTTTAACATTTCTTTCCACATATCTTTGGGTGAAATACTCTGCCTCCGTTTCTTTTTTCAAATCACTGCTAGTTAAAACTTGTTTAATACTTGACATGTTTTTTTAGTCTTTTGGAATTCGTTATTTAAAAATAGGAGTACATGTACGTTGTACCTTTTACTTTATTATCCAAACGAATAAAGTTTCCGCTAAATAATACAACTCAGAGTCAAATATTTCCAATTCCAAACAAAGGAGAGGATAAAAATAGAAGGAGAAGAAGAAGAAGTAGAAGCAGACAAGAAAGAAGTAAAAGACGGAGAAAAAGGAAGAAGAGAAGAGACATTTCTTGTGGGGGGGGGCTCTAGGAATGGGAAGATTTCAGAAAGGAAGGTTTCAAACGGGAAGGGCGAACAGTTGAAGGAAAACTTTACAGAAGGAGAAAAGCTTTGATAATAAACGCTCATTTATTTACCCTGAAGTTCCGGGCTTTCGAAGCTTTCTCTTTCTGTCTCTCTGCAACGTTTTCTTTTTCCCGTGGTGGTTCCTGTCGCCAATTTCCCGACTGTCGCGCCTGTATGAAAGGAATATGTGTGGCGAATGTTAAATGTAAGAGAGTAAGACAAAAAAATATTATTCCGTGGGAAGGAACTCTCATTCTCTTCTTGAGGACAGGTAAAGTTTTTCTCCAGCTTAATGGCATCGACTCCACCCAAACCGTTTCCGGTGGAAGGAATTTCACAGGGTGGAACGGATGAAGTCGGTATGAGTAGACTACTGGAAGGACAATTCTGAAGATGAACTGCAAAAAAATTCAATAAATCTCAATTTTGTGTAGAAATGGAAAAACCATCTGGGAAAAAGAGAAAATAAAAAAAATTGTTTTCCTTTTCGCCTTTCCAACCCCCGTGGAACCTGCAGACACGACCAACAGCACGCAAAAATTGGTGTTTGTCATGATACAATTCTTCGTTTCATTATGGGAAAGAATTCCCAAGACGGCACAAGTCTGAAGGACACGGAAACAAACAATTTGAGCAGTTGAATTTTCCAGGTGACATTAGAACGGTTGCAGAAGAAGGGCAAGGACGGCATTGTTTTTTTTTTTATTTGGGGAGACAGAGACCACGGGAAGTTTGCATTTAACTTAATATAAGGGAAGATTTCGAAAAGACAGGAAGACACAGAAATCGCTCGTTATGTGGACCTCAGCTGGACAAAAAGAAAGGATCAATTCAAGCTGGTAGACATTTCTTACTGATTTTTGAGAAGTCCCAATATAGTACATAAACCGTGGACGTGAAACGTTAAGGACCTTCTCACATTCTCACATTTTCGTGCTAACTTTTCAAATTTGTTTGTTTTTTTACTTTACTGATTTCATAAAACCGAAAATCATTCAATACGTTCAACATTCAAAGAGCGAAAAGAAGGGTTACAAAACGTTAGTCAACAAAACCCTAATTGATTCCACAAGAGAAGTATCATTCGATAGAAACAATATTCTACGATCAAATACAAAAGTAAAACTAATAAGAAAAGTAAATTTTATTTTTAAATTGGTCTCAATTTCAAAGACCTTCACTTCGGGAACTACTTGGTTACAATACAATATTAGACTAGATGACAACACAAAATCATGTATACCAATAACAATATCAATTTCGATGAAAGAACAAGGGGACTAGAGCAATAAGAGAAGAAGATAATCGTATAAATACTACGGTAAAACACAACAACAATAAATATATTTCTAACACAAATGTAAAACTGCTGAAAAACATGTAGTCACAAATGTATTATTTCTACCATCATGATATTAC
Source organism: Polyplax serrata (assembly GCA_037055365.1). Lineage (NCBI taxonomy): Eukaryota > Metazoa > Arthropoda > Insecta > Psocodea > Polyplacidae > Polyplax > Polyplax serrata. Next base: position 1,047,814 of record JAWJWE010000004.1, read on the forward strand.
AACACTGAATTGTTTTATAAATTAATATTAACAACATTCATTGTTGGAGTCTTTTAAATCATAATTTAATTACGATTCAACGAAATACAGAAGAAATAAGAATTAAACCTTACGTACTACAAATACAAATTAAACTGAAATAATGTAATCGGAATTACGGAGAATACTTGTCTAGAAATAATGTTCTACTCTAATGCAATGAAATAATAAATTTATTGATTTGGACGCTACAAAAAGATGTCGAAGGACAGTGTAACTTCTTTTGTCACAAATATAAAGATGCGAGTTCGAGTACTTCCATAAAAAATTTTACCATCATTTACTATTATTTTACTTAACAAAAGTAATATTTTTTTATAATATTAAGTAAAACAACAATAAACGATTAAGTCTTGGGCTGTTCCGCTGAAGAAATTAAAAAGTTAAACACATTTAGTTGAATATCAACAAAACATAATTTGAAAATTGAGTCTCAAGCAGAAATTAAACGCAAATTACGGGCACTCAATAAAAATTGATGTTATTATTAAAATAGTTTTTGATTAGCCTGTTCAGAATGGTCTTATTAACCAGGGTAAAGTAATATTGGAAAACTATTCATGAAACCAAGCAACGATTGAATGGCTTAGTAAAATTATGTCATAAAGCTAATTAAAAGAAGACGACAGACATTCATTGCACATGAATTGATTAGTAAGTGATTATTTCTATATAAAAATATATACGAGAACAATAAATTGTTTTAATTACTAAAAATCTAATATTTACAAAGAAGGATGGAGTAGTGATTTTTTCAGCTGAAATCAGAACTTGCACAGTATAATGAAATTTAAAAAAAAATGAACCAACTTTAAATCAATAAGGATTTAGGAGTAACAATATCAACAACAGAAAGTAATAAAAATTATAAAAATTTTCAATGGATATTTTCCTTCCCCAGAGAAAATGTGACACAAAACTTCACACTTTCAACCTGAAGGAGGTTAGTTTAATTTTTGTAATCAAAATATGAAAACACGCAATCGAACGTGTCAAGAAACTCTCAAAAATTAATTGTAATAAACATAAGTATGTATAATGTTATAAAGTAGTTAAATAGAAATGGAATTTCACATATTTTTCGTTTCGTGTGTAATTTTCATAAAGTCGCAGAGCAGAAAAATTCATCTCCTAGCACACATAACTCAGTCAGAGCACATTTTTGTTTTCTATTACTTCACTCAATTTCCCGGTTATCCCTTGTTAGGCGGAGAAAATCTCGGGTCGTGATATTCATGCTTCCTCTAAGCTTTTTTGATCCTTTCCAGGCACTTTCTCTGACACGCACATCCACACGCACGCAGCATTCGCTTGGTCGGATGTAGTTTTTCGGAGTTCTCAGTCTCAAACTAAACTTTCCCTTAAAATTAAATATTTTCTCATCGTAACTTAATCCAGAATATTAAATTGCCCTATGTGCTGGGTGAGAGTCACGAAGGGTAGGAGTGTGAGTATTTCCCCGGACTGGATGAGAGTAATTTAAGGTGAAAATTATTCAGAATGACAAATAAAAACCGGAGTTGGCTCATTATAAGGATATGAAAAGCACCGGGTCCAAGTCGTTTGTTCCAGTTCCTGGTGAACGGCGCCAGAGACTTCAGTCAGAGCTTTTGTTATGGGCCGAAGCCGCAGAGAAAGCCAAAAGGTGGTCGAGAAGATAATGTTCCCATGAAAAGTTTTATTTTTTCTGGGGGGCAGAGTGAGCGAACTGGCTATAAATGTCTTAGAAAAAGCATTTATTCACTCGGGGGGATGGGTCTTATATTATTCTTTAGCCTTTGGCACATGCACACGCACATGGAATGCACGCACGCCACCGCCAGGTAGGTTTCCCGCACGGAGGCCACAACGTCAGATGGTAGCCCTCTGACTCAATTGAAGCAGACGACTGCAGGGTGTAAGAGTAAGAGCAGGGAAGGAGCGAGACAGACGGACACAAAATAATGTGTCAGAAATTAGAGATACAGCAGAGAAGTGACAAATAGAAAGATAACCTAAAAAGAATGTATGAAAGAATATTGAGAGAAAGAGAGTGAAAGAAAAATGTCCAAGTTAAGAAGAGAAAGGTCCAATGATAAGAAAAAAAGGCTGTTGTGCAATGGAATGAGTTGCCTTTTTAACACGGCTTAAAACCGTCAGGGGCAATGAAAGGAAAAGCACAGCTTTCCTTGCAGCTTCGTTACAAGTCTTTTGTTACTTAATTAGATACGGAATCCGTGTCTTAGACAAAGAGATAAGATTGCAGACAAAGAAAGAGGATAATTAAAAACTTTTCATAGGGAAGTAGAACTCTGCTGGAATGGGACTGGAGGAGGAAATCATTGATAAAATAAGAAATATGGCGGATGGCGACGGAGAAAGAAGTGTATAACACCGGAATTTAAGCAAGTGGGACACGCAACCTAAGCCATGCGAACGATCAAAATCAAAATTTATATTTTTAGTCATCTGCATCGATCTGTGTACGTGTAACACTAAAAAATAATTTCCATTGATTTTTCTATATTTTTTAGGACATTTTTTCTGCTTTCACAGTCAATTATCACAAAATAGAGTATAAATTGTTACATTCCACCCGTTTTACAAAACTACAACAGACAGAATAACAGCAATTACAGTCACCAACGAAAATAAATCTATATTTTTAGTCATTCCTGTAATACAATAATTTACATTAATATATAAGAGTATGAACTTAACTTAAATATGAATTTAATGTAGGGCACAATTTGAGAGAAGTATAAAAAATAATTAATATCAATAGATTCACCATTTGTGTTGCAATGGAAAACACCCCCAAGTACGCGTCATTACACACATTTTCTATTGGAGAGTATATTTTTTTATATTTACACAAGAGTTGAAAAATTTTGCTTGAATATTTTAGCTATATTTTAGCAAGCTTTTCCTTTTTAAAATTTTAAAACTTGTCCTTTATTAGATCTATTAGAATTTGGGAAACCAACAGAGTTTTAACAGGAACTTGACTACAAATTCGTACATTGTGGAACACTTAAAATGCACAAAAAATATAGTAAGGAGTAAAGAAGAACTCAACTGTCAATTACTTTTAAACAAGTAGAAATTTGTCTTGTTGCGATCTTTCGTTTCTCATGGCAACATTCAAAATAATCTGACTACGTCTAACTCGTTTGATCTATCAGATTTAACAATAAATTCTAGAGGCAATCAGAATTCGCCATGGCTGGTTGGACTGCTTCATTATGCTGATCACTTCATTTTGAATTCTAAACTTCTCCTCGTTTCTTTTTTATGGGCGACTGGGGTCGCGCGGGGGGGAGGGGGTTTGGATAACTCAAATACGGTTCCCGAACATTTTTACGAAGTCAAATTTCAAGATCTGAAAGACCTAAAAGATCGTCTTAAACAGAGAAGGGAGAGAAAAATCATTCTTAATCAAGTTTTCAGAGAAAAAGCGCAGGAGAGGGCATACAAGAAGGAGTGTCTCCCCCCCCCCCGTATTAGCGTAAATCTTATTCAATTTATCCTTCCTTCTTGCCCCATCCAGCTGGTGCTGTTGCTGTGGTGCTGGTGTTCAAATATCGACCGCTGAATATATAAAAACTTATTATAAACTCAAAAAGAAAAAACAATACAACATACGAAAGAAGAAGAAGAGTGAAATTGGGAACGGGCAGTGGGACCTCAAAATGGGTAGAACCTTTTCCTTTAGTTAGAAAATTCCTATGCAAACAAGCCCGGGAGAAAAAAATTGATTTTGAGATCAGATCGGGGGTTGGTTTGAAATCACAGGGCAGGAAGGAGCAGTGGACCGAAAAAAAGGTTCAGTTTTTTTGTGCTTTTGAGAAAAGAAAGAAACCTTCCGGGGAAAACTAGCAAGTGAAAGGATGGAGAGAGGAACCCGGACGACGACAACTTATTTTGCTTCTTACGGATAAAACCGAAAATCGATGATAAATCGAATGATTTTTCCTTTTAGCCATTGCCAGCCAGTCAGAGGTTAAATTTTGCAAGCTGCAAAAATATGCAATTTTCCTGAATTTGATTTTTCCTGTAATTGAATTGTCGGTCGTTGATTTCAATTGGAAACTTGATCTTTAACTTTACAAGTTTGAAAAGACACGTCTTCCGCTTCCAAATGTTAAATCTTTTTTTGCGTGTTGAATATTTTCGAGTGTGTCTAGGTGTGATATAATACTCTTTACCAATAATTTTTAGAGGTTTGACGTACATGTGAATGTGCGTCTGTGTCTGTGTGTTTCTAGATAAAACTTATGTATGGGGCTGACACAAAAGTTCCACCATTGCTCCTTCTAATTTAAATTTGGCGTCACGCAAGATTTTCTTTGCAATCGAACTGTCCACCTTTTTAAATTATTTGATCGGTCAAGACATTCACACATATTACTCATATTACCCTGATTGATAGACAAATATATGTGTATGAAGTAATATTTTACTCCTTCAATTCTGTTTAAGAAGCAACAGAAATAATAACTCATTCACATTTTGTAAAAACGATTAAAATTCATTGAAAAACAATTATTTAGACCTCTGTAAAATTAAAAGTCAATCAAACAACTGTTAAATAAAAAAATATTGAACAAATAACGTATGCTTGAGATTTCTTATGCTTTAGTTTCATTGATTGCTTATAAGGACACTTCTTTAGAAATTTATAGTTGCCTTTGAATTTTCAAAGCACATAAATTGTTAACTAGCGTGGTCTTTAAAAAAAAGTCACTAATCGTCATAAGAGAATTTCAATTTTTGAAATTCTTCCTTTGTTCCGCATTCATTAAATTCCTATAAATCGGTAGGATGTATATGAACAAGTAAAACAATTTTTAAAACAGCGAGACTCCCACTTATTGCATACAAAAGGACGTCTACACAAAGAAAATCTAAATAATGCACACGACCTATCGATTGCATTATTAAAATGTCTGCAAAGTTGGGCGGGTAGGCCAACGATGCAGAAGAAGAAAGGCTTTAGGGCTTTTGGCAGGTCACCGGGTTTTTCATCAGCTGGGATTTTGCCCTTTAAAAACCCGATCGATCATATCGCACATTAAAAATTAACAGGCAAATTAAATAGTGTTTAATGGATGGAAAGAAAGAAGCTCACATAATGGAATTTATTTATTTATTTAAAAATTACAACCGGCCACTTGGTCTTGGAATCTTAGAATATTAAGATCGATTAGCTACCAGTTTTTGAACTCAAAACTTAAACTTAACTTTTTTTATTTTTTATATATTAAACTTTACTTCTTTCATTTTAAATCATTGATAACAGTTTTTGTAATTAAATTTATTATAAAACAATTGTTTACCTGGTAAAAATGCTTGTTAAGTCTAGCACTGTGGTCCAAAATTAATATCAAAACCTCTCATTTATATACGTACGATGTGAGTTGACAGAAGGAAATAATTTTTATTGAGTGATTAATAAATTAGCAGCATTTATTCATAGCTAACGTTTTAAATAGATGTCTTCTTTTAGATATGTGTGGGTGGGGTAAACCCAGGTATATATATTATGTATAATGTAATATATATTTTTTATATTTAAGCTGCTTCTAAATTAAATGTTTTAATCTCGGCGCTCACGCTTGAAGTTCCAAAATGGCCTTTTAAAAAAAATATATATATAAATATGAAAAATATAACTCGTAGGTTAACTCGGAGATGTTAACGTGGACGAAAGGACATGGATGTAATCGACCCAAATTAATATTTCTAAATCATTTCCACACGTTTAATTTTCTGCTTTGAATTTTTTTGTATTTCTACTTCGTTTGGGTTGTGAGTTTTTCTTGTGCCCTTCTATTTCCTTTCTTTCCTTTTTTTTTTAATTTTCAGCTAAGCAAAACGAGGCCTCAAGCGCCTTTCTCGGCGCTTCGATGTGCCACAATCTGATTTTCAACGAACGTGAGGAGAAAATTTTTGTAAAGTGGCGTTCCCTCGAACATTTCACACCCTTTGGGTGGTGTGCCTCTGTGAAGTAGTTGTATAAAGAGATGAAAAGGGGTAGAGGAAAGAGAGTCTGGGAAAATTGATCGTGAACGTCGTAGAAATTGTCATAAATTGAGACATGTCAAAAAGGAGTAAAACTCTGGCGTAGCGACACACATGTTAAAATCGACACAGAAAGGGGAGAAAAAATAAGAAACAATGGTGAGAGAGACAGAGAGAGAGAGATAATTCGGATGGAGCAGTTGAACAGGACGAAAGAAAAATGCAACTGATTAAGGAAGGAAGAACTATTAGTAACTAAATGGTAAAGCTATCAATTGTACACCGTAAGAATTATATTCAGCATAGTTGCACTGTAAAATAATACATAAAACTGTAAGTAGAGTTTCTAATGTCATGTTAGCCATCTTGTTACAACAAGAAAGAGGCCGTTCGTAGTTTGAGTAGTTCCAAATACTGTGTAGTTTCATTACTTCGGATTGAGCCAACCGCGGGGAAGTACAATTAATATGAAAGAACTGATTCATTGTTTTCCGATAGATTGGCTGACACGAGTGGGAAATCATTACGTCTGCCAAATCCTCTACTTAAATTACTTGCTGCTATAAAATTATAGAGAAACGAGAAAGCGGATGAAGGTGGCAATTTCTCTGTATTCCCCCCGTCGTTTCCTAGACGTATATAATTCAACTGTCGGGGGTTGAATAACATGTTTTCCATTTGAAATGCTGATTTATAGCAACGAATTCTCTACTCCGTTCTATGCCTCCTTTTCTGTTTTCCTTCCTACAAACGAATTCGTAAGCCACGACAGGGTTACCTGATGTTTAATGGCACTCAGGTACTCAGGGTGAATAAAGTGTTAATTGTCGACACTCTGTAAATTCAATTTTACCAAAGTATGTCGGTATCTTAAAATCAGTGCTTCCCATTAGTCAAATAAAATAGTGGTACAACTACTTTAAAGAGAGAACTAATTGTGTTTATTATTCTACTTGGACCCAAGACCAAGTCAAAGATTTTCCGGAACATCTTAGAGATTTGTCTAAGCCAGCAAAGTTCCAAAAGTATCCGGAAAATTCTGTTGAATATTCATTGTTTTCATTATCTGTTTTCTTTTCTCAGTTTCTTCGTTTTATTTTTTGCACGTTTTCTTTCATTTCTATCTTCCTTTTATTTGTTGTTCTAACTTTATTTATCTTTTTGTTTTTATTGCGTATGCGCAGTTCAGGGTCTATAATTTGTTGACCAACTCTACTTTAAGTGATTTTGCTTCCCACTGTTGCCATTTTCAAAAGATATTTCTAACGGGTATTTCAACTGAAATAATGTAAAATTGTTTTTGTTAGCTTGCGACCGGTGTAATGCCTTCGTTGCGACTCATTTTTATTTGTCACTCCCCCTTACTTACAATAGATTTTAACTTTTACGTTACGTAGGTCTTTCTTTAAAGCATTAAGTTTTAAAGTTTTTTAATAACATTGTCGGAACACGAGGGATTGAACTTTTATGCATGTTCTCCTTACTTACTTTGCGTCTCCGCTTACTTCGTTCCGTCGTTTTCACTCACTGCGTGGCCATTACAGTCGCACATAATTTTAACTTTTTCCTCTTTTTTTTGACAATTAGAAACCGTTCGAATTGACACCTTGACAGATTTTATTAACACTTTGACATGGACGAGATGGAGAATTTACAACAAAATGAAGCTCCAGCGAAGGATAGTAAAAGTCTCGTGCGCTCGGAGTGGAAGGCTTTTTTTGGAGAGAACCCAACCGAACCAAAGGTTTTTCTTTTTTGTCTTTTCTTTGAGAATCCGGAGGGAAAGGTGAAAGTAAAATAAAAAAATGAAGAGAAGGCAGCAGAGCAGGAGGAGTTGAAGAAGTAGAAGAATCCTTCGTTAGGAAAGTTCACTTATGAAGTTATTTTTTTCTTCACTGTAGGGAAAACAATGAAGGCGACGCAGAAAAGGACGAAAGGTTTTAAAAGGTTTTTCAGGGGACTCTCGAGGCTGACGATGGAGTGGATGGTGACGCAGGATGATGGGCGTAACAAATCCGTTGGATCCTTTGAAATTTTAGTTTTTCTACGTGAATCAAATAATGAAGAGTAAAAAAGTTTTTATTCCAATTTTTCCACTCTTTCTCTCTCCAAGTTGAACAAACTTTCTCTTGTGTCACTCCTTCATTCAACCTCTCTCTCTCTGTCTCTTTGTCTCTCTCTCTCTATCCTCTAACTTAACTATCTTTCTATGTTCCAACAAACACACACTCACCCATCGTACAGTTTGAAACGATTTTTAGCCTTGGTATTGCCCTCAGGACCGTTTTCCTTTATCTTTCCATCTCTTCCTCTTCTCGCCTCGGCATTGTCTTGGCGTCTTTGGTTTCCTTTTTCTCCTGAAGATTCCTTTTTGAATGGTTTTATGAGTTACCTCTGGGCTATTAGCACATTAACTGCTTTCATTGCTTCACATCTTAAAGAACTCGCCATTCTGCCTGTCGTTAAACATTATACCAAAGTTTTCTAATTCATTCGGGTGGAATCGCCGGGAGAGTAGTTAGACCAACAGTCCTCTCCTCTTATATTCTGAACTAGAGAAATTGACTTTCCTCTTTTCTTTCTTTCCCTTTCTTTTAGATTATTGAAATGTCTTGTGAGATTGTGAGCTTTTTTTCTAGCGAGAAAGCTGCTGTTTTTTGTTTACTTCGTTTTTCGTTTGTCTTTCTTTATTCTTGTCATTTGATTTCACTTTAACGGTTGTCTATCCTCCCGGCTGAATTTTCTTCTAATGCAACCTTGAAAATATAAATTTTAACAAAAACCCACAAACCCAGATTAGAGTGAGGTAAACCTGAAGAAATGTTTCCTATTTTGAAATTCACAGAGATACATTTAAATGTCTTAACATTGAGTTGTGTTTCTGTAGTTTCGCTAGCGTGTATTTCTGTTAATTTTTTTTTATTCTCGTCAAATGTCATAAAGAATTTCCGATCTACCTGAACCATTAATAAATTCTTTGAAAATTGCAAACTTATTGTCGTCCATCCTATTCTGTCTGATATTCCATAAAATGTGATAAGTGGATTAGTAAATACTGGACGTTCCTTAAATTAACTTCTTAAGAAATCTTACTATAAATTATAATAATTGTTAAAATATCTTTAAATGATTTCATTTAACTAGGACTTTTATTCGAATTTTTGTTGCACTCAATAGTAGAGTTTTTTCGTAACATTTCTTCATAAGTACAAGAGGTTACGGTTCCTTTAACCAGCACTGATTGTTTTGACTTTGTAAATTATTCAATCCAATGTCTTCAGTAGGACTTTGTTAATGGCATAAACTTAATTTTTTCATAAGCAACTTTGAGATCTCGCTGGGTACTCTGGCGAACACATTGCCATCGCATTATTTTATTGTTCGTTAAAACCGACCTAATAATGAATAAGAGGATTTTAAAATTTTCTCCAAATCCTGGATTACTGGAGGAATGCCATTCTCTCTCTCTCTCTCTCTCTCTCTTTCTCTCCCACTCTACTCCTGAAAGAAATTATTTTTAATTAAACTTTAGTCATCCTCTGAAGGGAGGAATGGAGGAGTGGAGATCTCCATTAGACTCTGTCACAAACAATTTTTTTCGTTGGTTAAGAAGAAAAAGCAACAGCAGCACCGACGTTTAATAGAAACATCTGAGGATAAGCCCTTGACTGCATTACATAACTCACCCGCATATTCCGAGAAAACAAAATTGTCTCTAAAGGACCATCGCTTTTCTAAGTTCCTTTTAAACCGTTACTGTTTATTTGTTTTTGCCTAACATTTATTCATATAAATAGCTAACTTGTGTTTTTTATGTGTTGAGGAAGAGGAAAAAAATGCCTCTGGGTAGCAAGTAAACTTTCAGGAGAATAAAAAAAAATCTTTCCACTCGGTTAAAACGTATAATGTTTTACCAATACAGCCACCCAAATTGGTTTTTATTTTCTATGATTTGAATGTGAAACGGCGTTTACTGTCAGTCGTCACACGTTCTTGCAATAAACGATCACCTGTTTGTTGTGTCGGCTCCCATATTGAGCACAAAAAATTCAAAAGAAAGCCAAAATGTGAATTATCTGGGCACAACTGTTCAATACAGTACTGCTTAATAAATTTCTAAGGTGTCATGACATCTGACGATAAGCTAATGTATACACCTACTGGATGTTGCATTAAATCTATAACAATACACTGTACCAATTGTAAAACAAAAATGAGGGCAGAGTTGAAGAGAAAAAAAGACCACTAAGTATGATCCTTGCGAAATTTGAGAGGCAAAAAGACAAACGCAAAAGTAGTCATGTTCAATTATTTACACAAGTAGAAAAATAAGAACAGTCAAGATGGACAATGCTAAATGTAAAAATTTGAGGACCAACTTTAACGTTCTTGACCATGGTTAAGTTTTGGATAGAATAAAGAGTTCCAGAAGACAAGAAAAACGAAAAAGACAGAAAGCCCAAAGGACTCTGCAAGTTGTTTCGTCTCCATGGCTTTTTGAATAATTCGGCATCTGACGGGATTTGTCGCTTCTTGTTAACTCTAAGACGATTCACAGACTAAACAATGGCAAGAAGTATAGGAAAAGCAGCAGAGTGAACGGAGAAGACGAGGATGAGATGCCTCGAGTAACGACTTCGGTATTTTTAAAATGTAACAAAAAAGTAGATTTGAAATAGAATGTGGCTAGAACAAGTAGCTGGATTTGTGTTTTTGCTACTTCACTCTCATCCAAACAAACGCAACTCTGGTGAGAAGAAAGTGAGAGATTTTGTCTCTGGGGTCTCTTACTTTTACATGAACTGACAGCTTTTCTGCCAGTCAAAGGAATTGCCAAAGAAGGAAGAAGAAAGACAGGAGAAAACAAAGAGAAAGAATTCTACTAGAAGTAGAACAAAGTTGCCGTTTTCATCTCATAAACCCCCCTCCTCCTCCTCCTTCCCCTTCCCTTCCTCTCTCCCTCCTGTGTTTAAGTGATAATGAGGAAATGTTACGGAGGATTTCATTTGGTCCTTAGAGTGATAAAGATGTCGGAATTGGTGAAATCGTTTCCCCAGAAGACCATCTCATTCAACCACAACCACTAGTTTCACTATCTCTAGGCTACATACATCTATTTTTTATATATAAGTCTGCGAAATTGGTCACACACGTTTCTAAATTTTGTTTATCTTCCGTTAATCGGATCCTTGTCTTTCTCTAAAAGATTTATCTTGGTTGCTTTTCGATGGCCCTTCAATATTTTTCAACTTCTCATCTCATAAGAATCTCATATTTTTTTCTTAATTAATTTTTACCGGTGGGAATGACGGCTACCGAAAAACGTGTGCTGATAAAGAAGGTAGCAATTTTTACTGTAAAAAATAAAAAAAAATGAGAAAATAAATTCAGAAACAGAAAAACTGAGGAACTGTGCAAAATTTAATAGTTTTTTCAATGAAGTTCGTTCTTGGAGAAAACAAACTGTTCTTGCTTTCACAGATTTTAACTCTTTCACGTTCTAATAGATATAAAAAATCATCACTGATGCAGGGGCAACATCAACAAAGAAAAACCGTCACTGAGGAGCGGTTTATGAAAACCTAAATTGATTTACTGCATCTCGTGTTAGTACTTCATTATGGCAAAGAAGAATATCTATTTAAAATTTAAAGGAGTTAGGGTTTAACCGACTCTCACATTAGGCACACACGCACGGATACGTACGCGTACACGAACGCATAAAGCCGAAAGGGAAATTCCGTTCTCGAGTAACAAGTGAGAATCATCATTGTTTGTCAATTGGATTTCCTTTTCCGCAGCTTCCGTAATCATATCTTTCATATCTCTGTATCGGGGTACTCTTACCTGCTCATGTAGACCGGTTGTATTCATAAAAGAACATGATGGGAGGGAGAGACATCGAGTGAGAGAGAAAAAGAGATGAATTGAAATGAGGCCGCAATTTTCCGAATAAGCTTTTTAACGTTGAATGTAAAATGCAAATCAGTCCTAAGCTTACACTTAACTGACAAAACAAGTGATATTTCGCTTGTACATGCGTGTCTGCGTGGGCCTGTACTTCTTTGGAGTGCTTCTGGGTTCCTACTACGCATATTTCAGAATCTTTCTTTTTTTAAAGAGAGTACACGAGCAAAAAAATTTGTCCTATTCAGAAGAAAATCTTCGTTTCTCAGACGACCGTCACAAGTGCGTGTTTGTTCGTATGCCCGCGTTCCTGCTTGTCTGCGTAGTCTCTTGTAGGATGAGACAAATCCGTAAGAAACACAGTCAAATTATTCAGGAAGACCATTCGTTAAATTCCTCTCCATGTCTACGGTTAAATAAAATAGAGGAAATGAAAGTCTCTCTCTCTCTCTCTCTTCTCTCTCTTTCTGATTCTCTCCTATTTCTACTTATTGAGAAGCTCAATTTAGGACTAGACATTGAGCTGCACAAAATAAAAATAGATAAATTGAAAATGGACAAGATTCTACTTAAAAAATAAAATTATGGTTGAAGTGGAACAAAAGTGTTGTTTTCAAGTACCTTCCAGGAATATTGGTTATGAGTGAATGTAAAAAACGTTTAAACTCAATGCCAATTACTTTTTAAGGACATGTAACTTCATATTAAAAGGGCACTTCGTAACGTTCCATAATTGTTTCAAATTTTGTTGCAGCAAAGAAGTATTTCTATAAAAGCACAAGCAAAAGATCAAACAGACAAAAATGAACTCTTCTGCTGGGTCCTCATGTTGCAAAATTCCCTGTTGAAACTTTTTTGATATTCAATACAACAAACGTAATTTATGCCAATTAATGCCTTTTGACTTCTTATTCGTATCTCGACCGCAGTGCTGAATCGTCACGGTTAATCACCGCAGAAACAACTGAATTGTCATGACTGTTGAACAGAATATGATGAAAATTAATAGAAGACAGTCATAAATGGAAAGTATTCATCCTAAAATAAAGTTCTCCGTAATTAGTTAAATTCACTGATTCAACATCACTTGGTAAGTCAAAAATTGCCGTTGGATATCGGCCTGGGAATTCAAAGTCAGGTTGTAAAATCAGGTGAACAACAGCAAAACATTCCTCTCCCCCATACTTTTAATTTTAGTTTTACTGAACATGACTACTGTGTAGCATTATTGTATGCTGTATCGGTCGGGTATCGCTGTTTCAGTCACTTTAACTTATTACGCTGCATAAGTTACAGTTTTGATTTTTCAGTTAACTTCTACCAAAACATCAGAAAATTGTCCTTCTCTACTTATTTACGTATTGTCCGTGCATCATTTTCCAGTCGTTGAAGGAAAGTTTTTACATTTCCATAAATCGCGTGAGATTTTTCCTGGGTTTTAAACTCGGTAGCTACCTTTAATTTTTTTTTGTTATTGTTAATTACGGGTAGAAATGCTCTTGAGGATTAAAAAATTTTGCATTTATACTTTTTATATATACCTTTTTTAATTGTTGTTTATATTTTTAATTCGGTGAAATTCAAAAGAAATTCGTCACATGCTAGAAAAAGTTGGAAGCTTTTCTTATGTTCGTTAGACTTGCACCCATCAATTTCGAAAAGTGTTGGTCTGCTTGTCGACTGCTGATCACAATAGTTGGAGTTTGGTGCCGAAGACAAACATTGCCGTCAAAAAAAGCCTTTTTCTTACTTTCGACTGGAACGGGGCTCATCAGATCTTTGCACACATCACAAATTCCTTTTCGGTTTGCCTCGTTGGTTTAATTGATACTTTTATAAAAGATATTTTCTCCTCTTGCAACAGCATCCCATAATATTCTCTTGAAACAGCAGAAAAACCAGTCTAATCCCACGAGTCTGAAATTATGTATTCCGTTCGTCTAATCTTTCAAACGCCCACCCTCAAAAAAAAAAAAAGATTTCCGGTTAGAAGGAGAACAATCTGGGAGGAATTCAAATCGCGGATTTAAGGGCAATTAGTATGAACCATCCCTGAGCATCATTTCCATCGGGGGTTGCCCACCCCTAGGTGGCACGCGGAAAAAAAAACTGAAAATATCAGCCGAAGCCCAAATTTCCTCTCGTAGACCTGTCTAACTTCATCGTAGAGGTCAACTAATCCGCGGTTATGGCAATAATTAATCGTAAATCATTTTCTAGAGCATTTTCTAGAAGAAAAAAGAAGAAAAGAATAGAAAAAGACAAGAAGAAAAATTAAACTCGAGGAAATTGCTCGTGATCCATCTCAATTGAGAGAAGAAGAGAGATGAGACCGGAAGGTTTGTCCCTAAGATGGTGGTGGGCCGTTTTGACTCTCCAGGTTTCCCGCCAAAAAAAATAAGAAATCTTCCTTTTCAAGGTAAGAAATCTTAAAATAAAATTCTTCCCTGAGTCTTGGGAGGAAATTCTTCTCTCACCGATGGAAAGCTTTTATTCCTGAGCTTTTTCCACCTGATCCGTGATGTTATTATTCCAAAATAAAGTAATTAAATCCGGACACGTTTTGCAATTAGAGCGAAACCTAAGAGCAATTTGTGTTTCTTTCTTTCACTGTCTCTCTGCTGCTGCTGCTGCTGCTACTGCTGCTGTTACTCCACACTTATCTGGCATTTTAATTCCTCTTTTCCGTCACAGTGAAACGACGCAACGCTGGCCGGATAGTCAAATTTACCTTTTAGTATCTGAGAAACATGTTCCCATTTATGTGGCTTTGCTGGCACTCATTTCTACTGATCCTTGAGTTTACTGTTTCATCTCTACCTGAAAGATTCCAAACCTTACCTTTAATGAATCTTTTTCGTCATTACTGTCATAATGATCTCTCATATGTGGATGCGGGTATTGATTCCTGATCAATGTTGAGCTTTATTTTGAAATAAAATAAAGTAAAATGGGTATTGAAAAGGGTAGTAAACATTTTCAAATCCTTTTGGTTGGGGGTAGCTGCTGCGGTGAAGAAAAAAAATTGAATAAAAAGTTGAAGAGACGGAAACGAGGTCCTTTAGGATTCCTCCAATGAACCTTTAAGAAACCTTTTGCACGTATCTTTCTCCGATTTTTTTACCTCTCAACCCTCCAGTTCAAGCACATTTTTTTTGGTAACCAAAAATCACTGTAATTTTTCACCATCTAAAGTAACTAAAGTAATCTCATTATCTTGGTGATTTGTCGTTTTCTTTGTAGTAATAGTTACTGTAGTCCGCGAACCCACTAAGGTAGAAATTAATTATGTGTACTTAATTATTACAATGATATCACATCATCATACATTTTTCTTTTGTTTAATTGAAATGAGTAGATTTCTGAGGAATTTAGGATTGACTTTTTGTTATTTGTAGAGGTTTATTTATAATTGTATGTTATTTGTATAAATATCTTTACACCAATGGGAAAGACAAAATACAATTGCAGGTTTTTCTTGCCGAAGAATTTAAAATAGTTTTAATGATTTTTGTTAAAGTCGTGTTCAGTGGTGTGACCCAATTAATTCAAGTCAAAAATATGGTAGTGTACCACATACACGTTGTGGTGAAGCAAAATTATTCCAAATAATGTTCAACGTTGTGTAGTCCAGGTATTCAACCCTGTGAAAATATCCATGTTGTAATGTTTGCAGTAGTGTCTTTCTATCTGCTACTCTTTTTTACTTTACTTGATCTTTTTCATTCGTTGCTGTAGCATTTTGGTTTATTTAACTTTTTCTGAAAAGAATTCTTTTGGGAGAAGAGAGAAAGAGAGATTTTCCAGATATACCTCCATCAAAATATTTCAGATATTTCAATTACTTTTTTTATTCGAGTTATTCAGAATTTTCTCTTTCTCAATCCGCTTCTCATCTAACCTTCTTCCTTCCTTCCTTGTTGTTTCTGCCTTCCCGAACTTTAACACACTGTTCTAGTCTCCCTCTCTCCGCTCTCACGCACACGCGCTACATTATCTCCGTGGAGTTTTCGTTCAAGTTTTATTGTAGTTTAATAATGTAAACGCGCATCCTTTTTTATCTGTCTCTTTTACTCCCAAACTCAACAAACCCACACCAGCTCCTACTTACCCAGTTTCCTGATTTACATTTGCTACTACAATTTTTTCCTTTTTCGAACCTTTCAGGCCGGACTCAAGTGCCACTCGTACAATTCAAATCCTTTCCTACGGTTTCCCCAAAATTCTTGTTTTACTTAATCTGCGTTTGTCAGATTCGCGTTCCTGATATCAAATCAAATTTCATGTGAATTTCCGCTTTTCTCTCTGTGTGTTCTATTAGGTATCCAACGTCAAGATTTATGCTTCCCGCCATCCTGTTTCAGATAGACGGCAATATGATTTAAAACCATAATTTGATTAATTTTGTTTTATTCAATTTTCCGGGGAGGCTCTGATAGTAACGGTGACAGAAATGACAAATTAAATTTTGCAAATGAACTCTGATTCTTACTTAACTGGGAAACTTAGCCGTCAACCGGATTGGGCCTCCTCATAAATTGGATTCGGCAACTTTGAGCTGTGCGACAGGTGAGACCTGAAGCATTTCAGGTTTCCTTTTTGAATTTCTACTTGTAAACGATGAATTTCAAATGATATTTTGCCGTCTCAAAACTTTCAATTTGCTTTATAGATTTATTTAAGAGGGCTCTGTTGAGCTACCTGAAAATAATAATTATAAGTTGTATGCTGCCTAATTAGATAATCTTACAATGCTTTACTTGTTGGCAATCTTTTTTTTAACGTTGGTCTGTCATAAACAGCTTAAAGGACTCATATTTCCACTTATTTTGTATTCATCTGTCTTTCTGTTGAACACATTTTATTTTGTTTAGTTTTATTAAGTTATTTAACCAAGTCGTTTACATAATCTTTGAACATCTGCTTTTACTCTCTTATACTTTAGTTAGCTGCTAACCTTAGAAGTTTCTCTTATTTCCAGTTTCCCAAGAATAATCAGTGACAACCTTGCGATTCCTCGGAAGGCTTCTACTTTTAAAATAAATTTCTTGGTACGGGCCAAAACCAAAGATATATTTATAGATTTCCAGGGTAATCAAGCAATGCTTTAACTGGTTCTCAGGAAGCGAACGAAACATTTTAATTAATTTAAAACAATAATAACTTTTATATTAATTTTTCGTTAAAATTATGTGCTACCGGTAAACCGTTAAGGAGAAATGAAGTTTACGACTTGACGTATGATTTTAGCATGATGATCTGATCTTTCCGATCGTTTGAAAAGCATAGGCAACATCGAATTACATTTGTTGCGGATTATTTGCATGTCCTAATTTGCTGCACATTATAAATTCAACGTGTACGGATCGTCTAAGGTTTCCAGCACGTGGAGTTGAAAGAAAGCAAAAGGCATAAAAAAGTTTGGCCAACCTGTTCAACCCTTTTGCTGGCACATCCCTGCGGGAGCTCTAACGAATGCGAACTGATTATCATCCCCTGAAGGAGAACTTTGGTGATTTTGGAAAATCGTCAGAAAACCATCATGCGGTGAAACATCAGGACGGTGAAAATCTCAACAAATGAGTCCCTGAAGGCTAAAATGGGAGAAAGAGAGTGAGAAAAGGAGTGAGAATGTGGGTGGGGATTCCAGCAACAAGAAAGGTAACACAATACGTGAAGTATTGAGGTGGTTTTATCTGATGGAAAACGACTGCCCATCCTCCATTTCTTTCCGGTAAGAATTATAACCGGAAATGTAAAATTGATCATCCGAGGGAGTTGGGGAAGTCATCTTGAAAAGGTTGGTGCAGTGGAGTCTTACGGCGAACATGCGATCTAAAGACGGAAAACAACTTTCAGAGGATGTTCAACCGAAGTTTTAATAAATGCAAGGTCAAAATATTTTAGAAGCGGGGTAACCGAAAAAGACCGAAGAAGAAGGTGGCGATGGAAGACTGGACGAACAAATTTGGAAAATCAATTTGAATTTGACTTTCCTCACAGACGGTGCTTACAGAGTTTGCCATTTCCACAAAATGAATCGAAAAATTTTCAGAAACGGCTCATTTTTCACGTACTTGCCAAACTTATTATATTGTACTATTTAATCTATTAACAGTAAATTTTCTGATTAACTGTTGTAGTCATCGTAAGATAATTCAAATCATGATTTAAAAATATTAAATGTGTTCTTTGAACAAATAAATAAATGTCAATTAAATAACTAATTTCACTTTCCAGAAGAATTTACAGTGAATAATTAGCAACTTGCTAACTGTTACTCTGATGAATGTCACAATTTGTAAAGTTTTGTTACAGAAGGGTAACATTAGAGGGTAACAAGCTGACGAAAAGTTTGGATTTTGGGCAACTGTTAAAAACAAATTTCACCCTTTCGCAGCATTCCTTGGAAGTTCGCAAGGGAAAAAGCCGACATTTCAGCCGTTTCATATTTATTATCATTGCTACGTTTGGAATTTTTAGCTTTTTATTTCTCCAGAGAGAAGCAATTTAAAAAGGGATGTTAGTAGTGGTAGTAGTAATCTGCCCTTGACGGCTAACCGCATCCAGGTCATTTTTTTGTAAGCCGTAGAAGGGAAAAATTAATTCTCCATATCTCCCAGGGTGAGTCTGAAAAACTCACCCCAAAAAACTCTACGGATAAACGAAGTATGTTTGATGAGAGCCATTGACACATCAAATAGGTCGGTCTGGAGTTGCTTTTTGAAAATGAAAAGAGACGTCGTCAAGGATTTTCTCATTCAACCCCTAAAACGACATAAAAGAACTCTATCGGGGAGGACTAAACCTTTTTAGGAAGGTTCGAAAGGTTCGCGTTGACGCCTCTCACTTTGAGTTCTCACTCAAATCACGAAGACAATGGAGTGTAAAATCGGCTTGTCTAGGGCTCTAAACATATCAAAACCTGACGGTGTTTTCATTATTTTGACCTCTTGAATACATGGCGTATGCTATTAGGGGGTTGAATGTGGGCCTTTCCTGTCAGAAAGGTCCTTCAAAACGTTCATGAGTGACAGGGCGAGCCTCACGATGAAACACCACAAGTTAAACTCCACGTGCCGCCTTCATGTTTTATGAGTGGGAGCTGTTTTAACTGCGAGAGCTAATTACCGAATTCCTCTCTTATCACTACTTATACATCATTATTTATTAATTAAGTTATTAACTGACGCAGAAACATTATTGTTAACTGCGAAATTAGTCGTTTATATTTCAAAACCGCAAAGGATTAACGTGAAAATCAAATTACAAATTTCATTTCTTCATCTACCAAAAATATTTGATTTTTTCAATCAAAGTTGCCAACGATTTTACTGGAATAGAAAAAAAAAGTCTGCCCAACTTTTATTACTCAAAATTTAGTAAGTAACACCAACACGGGTCTTATAAAACTGCAATACTAATAGTCAAAAATTTATTAAATATTAAAATAACAACAATTATAAAATTCATTAATAATTCTTAATATTGCTTTCTCTTTTTTTCAGACTGCTAAGTTTTCTAATGATCGACATTTAATGAATAATATGTACTTTAAATAATTTTCGTTTTCGTCAATGAGGTGTTACTTTGTTTTCAGAAATGATTATCTTGCTGTCCGTAAGTGTAAATTACGTGTTTCTATTGTACCATTCATTTAATTTTTCCCCAAAGGAAATGTAAAAATTTTTCCAAACTTGTTTTCTTTGATAGGAAAGGTCTCCAGTTAATGACACGGTTTCCGCAGACCTTTGCGAACCTTGTCAAATTTGCCTCTGGCGTGTTACCGCATGTAAGCAACCGATTTCGGTGGCATAAATAATTATTTGTTTAAGTTTCTGACTTGAGCTGCACCTTCGACAGCATCGCTGATTACACAGCGAATTATACCCTGAGGTAAACGAGAAGGGCAGGTAGGCAGAAAGGCCGAGCTCTCAAAAGGAGTGTAATTTTCCAGGGAAACAAGGACGTGACGCTTTTCATTTCAACGTCGGGTGTGCTATCGTTCATAAACATAAAATAAAACTTTTTTAATACTGAAATGAATATATATTTATATTTTTGCCGGGCACGCACACCGTCAGGTAAACGTAAAATTTTTCGGAAAGGGTTGGCACTTGAAAAACTGAGAAGGAAAACCACCGGGGGAAAACCGGAAAAACAAACTCAAATGTGTTCCTTTGACAAAAGGATATATTATAAGTCCCGTCACATTGGAAACCACCCCTAATTTTGGATGTTTTTTCAATCGTGGGAAGAAAAAATCTTTTTCATTGCGCCAGTTTCGGTTGGACTGAATTGCTCAATAACTTCCACCTAAACGACAGCACCAGGAAACTGGCTAATTAGAGTCTCTTTTAGCCGTGTTTTGAGATTTCCTGTGGTGCCTACGGCGTAACAAAACGCCACTCAGCGCGCAAACGTAACCTTCATTTTTTTTTTTTTGGAGCAGAAAGTTTTAATATTTGAATTTACATTTGGTTGTGACCCTTGACGAACTTGAGGGAGGTTTGACGAGACTGAATTTTGGATAGGAAACTAAGATTTGGAATTTGGTAAATACCTGAACCTTCTTCCTTTTTTGACTAGCCAAGATTTTTAAAGACGAAAGCAATGTTTTTCAAATTATTTTGTTTTTCAAGAAGAAAAACTAGCAAATTTAAAAAACCTTATTTATTAAACCTTTTTTCCCGTAGTCTGATATTCATATCAATGTTTTTTAAGGAGACATTTCTTGACTTAATTGCAATTTATGTAGAAAATTTGTGTAAATATATATTTAGAGCCAACAAGTTTGACTTACTACATATTAAAGGAATATTTCGTAGTAGCCGGGAGTAGTGTTGCTATGAATTAGCATAAATTTTAATTATGTTTCATAGAAGAATCGTCTAGAAAAGAAGGTAAACATGAATAATCCAATTTATGCAATAAAAGAAAATGTATGTTTAACAGCGTGTGCATGAGGAGAATGCACTTCAGTCTGAGAAAAAGGAAGAGGAAGACAAGACCGTATATCTTTTGTTTGTTGTACCCGAGGTACTAAATGTCAGTTAACTCGAGTCAACTTGGTATTTTTAGGGTAATATGCCGTCTTTGTCTATTTTTATTTTCCTGTTACTCAGGATTATTTATTGTTATTTATTTTCTCAACTTACCCTTCATCGCTCAAGTCAATTTGGCATTCTGTGCAGAAAGAGGGAGGTCGTGTGAGTGAATAAAAACATGTTTTTTGTTTCCACCTGATAGCTGCGGCTTTCAGAAGAGCAAAACTAAACGTTATGTACATATATTAATAACATTCTCTCAGTAGATATTGATGATATCAGCCCTTCCCAAACGATTTCTCCGTGTGATTGTAATGAAAGTCCTGCAAATTACAAATCGATTGGACCACAGTGTCGCATACACACAAACGTTTCGTGAATTTTAATTTTCCAGTCCAACCCCCGGGCTAAAGAGCATCCCCCCCATGGGTAACTTATAGTGAATGCATTAGATAATCAAACCACCGAGGTGACCACGGACATCTTCTTTCGTGTTACTGCGGCACAAATTTTTGCGGACCAAATTTTAAGCAAATTTTAGGAAAAGGTCAAACTCTTCCAATTCAGCTATTTTTCTGTCTTTTGGTGATGAGACGATAGGTGAAAAAGGGAACTCTTCAACACACACACTCTCCAACAGAAAAAAATTATAAATATTTTAGCTTTAACTTGGAGGTCAATATAAATGATTAAACCACGGCCAGTTGTGATTTAACCAGTTGGAAAGCGGGTAATTTGCAATGCGAAAACGTGAAGCGAATGCCCAGAATTTAAATTCAAAACCTTCAGTTGAGAATGTGCTTGTGAGAGAGGGAGAGAAAAGGGGAGGGGGAGAGGGAAAGAGCCGGAGACAGGTATAAAATAAAAATGCAAACAAAAGAACGGAATAATAAACCAAAGTTTGTTGCAAATAAAGATATGAAAAATCAGATAAAAAAGATGTCTGTGAGAATAAAATGGTAGTAGAAAATTGGCAATAACTGGGGAAAATAGGTGAAATCAGCCCCACGTGAATAGGCCTAGGGTTGTTCCTACCTGTTTGTCACCTTGGGGGATGGGCACGCACTGACCACTAGAAATGATCAAATGCCAGACATTCAAAATCGCAGTTACGGCTCTGACCAGGACGCTGTCTCGTCTCTTGAACCACTTGAGACCCCTAAAGACGCAGCCGCCGAGATGCTCTTTCGTTTCTAGCATTCTTCTCGCGTTCTTTCCCTCGATTGTGTTTGGCAATTCCGGATTTGGCCACTTTACCACCAACCCAAAACGCAAATTGAAGTTTTCCCAACCGCAAAATAAATCAATTTACTCCGGGAAAGGTGAAGGAAAATAAACAGATTTCTATTTATTTTCCGCCGGGAAATATCGGTGGCAGCGGTTTGCCCAAGACGCAGTGGCAGCAGACATCGTGAGATTGGAGGAGAGACGGGATTCCACAGAAATAATAGATAGCCCTAGGAATAAGCATACCTGTAGACAATTTCCGGTGTCGGTCCAGTCAACCAAATGAAATTTTCTATTTTGTGTTTTACATGTTCGAACACTCACACATCTCGCTGAACACACATTTTCTTCCGACACGTTTTTCTGCCTTTCGTTTTCGTTCTCCGTGCAAATGTCTTTTGAATATATTTTTCTTAACAAAACGTGACTTATTTCTAAGCGGAAATGCCCCCGGTGTATGCGATTGCAACCGAGTATTGGATTTTCCGTGACGGTCTCATCAAAGTTATATTGAACTAACATGGTAGGAAAGTGTTTGGAAAGACCCGTAAAAAAAATAACCAAAAATACGGTTTGCTTCCTACTGTTTGAGTTGCAAAACAATACTTGAATATTTCAGATAAGCGTTAACAACGTATTATGAACAAAATGTGTCTCACAAAAGCCTGTCTCTCGTAAGAAGCGACTTAAAAAAAAACGCCTCGTTAAGTCGTTTGGAGAAGTCCCATGGTTCCTCCCTAAAATTGAGGCATTCCGCATCAGAGCTTTTATTGCAACAGCAAATGTTAGCTACGTCGGGGATAAATGGCAGACAGCGGCAAAAGAACAGAAATTAAATAAATAATTCTGAAAAATGATTCAAAAATGTTCGTGACAGGCAGTAAAATCGTTGGTTTCCCTCGTTTCCGAAGAAATTGTACTGTATTTGTACGATATCTTATAAATTAAGTGCTTTCCTTGCATGGCGTCATGTCAGCCTAATGTGTTCGCTCCTATCAGGCTGTCGAAGGATGCTGATGCGTTTGGAATGGTGGACAATAAACGTTTTGAATTCGACAATTGCATTATTAAAAAAAGCCCCTCTGAAATAACATCTTTCACTGACATACTTTCGTCTCGGCACTTGATGTCAATTGTGCAGAAATTGCATCTCGTTAGTACTGTGACTTCCTGTAGGCATGTAATAGCTGTCAGGTGTCAGCAACGGGCTCTTTAAGTATATTGCTCAAGTGTTGATTGTCAACACTTATGAAATGTGTCAAACAGTAATATAAATTTACTACCGTGCGTTGGCCCTGGCCCTACAATGCAGTCTCGTTTGTCTCTTTTTAGTTCTGCAAGGATCATCACACTGCTGGTCAGTTCCGGTCGTTCTGACCAGGTCAATAAACACTCTTAATGTTTGGGGTTTTTCGATTTTTTTCTGGCGTTCATCAAATATATTTCCTGTCACCATCTATTTGGTGCTTAAATGTTAAAGTTCAATCACATTTCGAAATGCTATTCTAATTAACCACAGGTCTTCTTTTTTTATTAAAATTATTTTTATTTTGTTTTAGTGTTTTGTTTGATGTCAACAAATTTTCTTTTAGCCATCTTATTCAAAGACGTGTTTAACTTTACAATAATATAGAATTTATGTACATTTCTATTTACATTTTTGGTATCCAAAAATTACGTCCTCTACCATATTCTCATCACTAATTTATTAACGCCTATTGTGGAACTATAAACGTAACTTTAATTTTTCAAAAATTTATTTCAATATTTTGAACCGTACAGAAAATTTTGTATATTTTCAAACTAACTTTGGGTAAGAGCAGTCATTGCTTACAATTAAAAAATTGCGAATTTATGAAAAGAATTCATTTACTTGCTTACTATTGCAGAGCTGCGGAAGTGACCAGCTCAAGATACAAATTGTGTAACAGCAATTCCTGTGTGGAATTCGCCGTTGGGTTTTCACTTAATAAATCAATATCATCATAATATTGTATATAAATATAAACTACAAAAATGATCTGATGGAATCTGTGGCGTTGATTGTGTAATGAGAAAGACGTTGTGCAGTAACGAATTCTAACTGCTAACACCCGTCCTCCGACATAAAACGAACAATAGTGAAACAGTTGCTCGAATAGAACACAGGGATTTCGAGATCATCGTCACAAAAAATAATTAAACATAAAATAATAAAGTAATGCAACCCCAACTTGCCATTGAAGCAGATTTATCGGCCATGACAATTAGAATCCCTGGAGACGCAGCCCCTCAGTTTTGGAGCTTCCAAAGGTGTTGTTTCCATTGAACGTGCAAATATCTACCCTTCTGTATTTTCATTCTAAATTTTCATTCATTCTATGAATGACCAGCGTTTTTTTCTAAAATAAAAAGGTTTTTGATTCCTAGAAAGGAATGACCGGAAAAGGCTCCCTGTGAAAGTTTTCACAATTCTTTTATTCCCTGGAGATTCTGCACTTTGTTTTTTGACCTTGTTTATTCAGACATTTTTCTTTACTATCCTTTCTAATTCTTAAACTTTCGTTGGATGAATGCTTACTTTCATCATTTTTGATTCCTCAAAAAAGGATTACCTCGTCGAATCGATGGAAACTGCCGTTCACCGCAGTCCTTTTGTGCCTTCTTTCCAGTTGCGGAACTTCTGCCATTTCAGAAACAGTTGCCTCAGACTGTTTGGGTTAAATACTAAGTGTTTTTACTCAAGATTTTGGGTTTAATCTTACCAAAACTTCAGTGAATCGGTAAGATGACTTGTCTATAAAGTCAAGTATTTCCGGTTCCGCTTTATATACTCGAGAGGTAGTAAAGTTTGCCATTAAATTTTGTAATTGATCGCTGTAAACCCAAGAGAATAGAAATGAAGGATTAAAAAGTGAAAAAGGACAAAAAATTAGCCGGAAACCTTGTAGATTAAATTAAATCCAATCAAATTTGTATAATGACACTTTGTCTCCGGAGGCACGACATCTTTCAAGAGATTTTTTTCTCCTGCCATGGCCATGTCATTGTCCTGTTAGGTTTTTACATTTCTATTTTGTAATTTTGTTTCCACGAGACTAATCTTAACTCTTGCCGCACGTGTGTCTCTTCATTCACATTAAATTTGTAATTAATTGCCTAAAGAAAAACTAAATATTTTGGGGCCTATGTCAGTCTCTCTGTGTGTGTGGAGGAGAGGGGGTTCAACAGCACAATTTGCTAATTGTGAAAGTTTCCCTAAGGAGAGTTTTCCTGGTGCTGCTGCTGGGCTTTGCTCTCATTGGTCTGATATTTGGTATTCACAACACAACGATTTACTTTTCCTGATTGCTACATAAAGCTTTCATTTTAATTTTAAAAAATATTGTAAAACCCTTTTATACAATTAAAATAATACATAACTATAACTTTCGTTTATAAATTGCTTCACGGTGGTTAAATCCAAGCCATTTAACATTAGTGGTATAACTTTAAATCAAATGATTAAGACATCTTTCCGTCTCGTACGGATTTTACGAAGCATAGAAAATTCGTGACCTACTTTAACCTTAAAATTAAATTTTCGCATCAAAAACATGACTTTGTAAAACTCTGACGCACTGGATAGTGCGTTTCATACGCAAAAAATAGTTATTGGTGGTTGCACCAAATGTACGACTTACACTACAAAATATTTCTCTGAAATGCCGTTGTACATTGTACATAGGAAAATATGAGTAATAGTCACATGAACTAAATGAACTTTTAATTAATGAAACCGACAAGTGAACTTTAGAGAAAGGTCACCTGCCATTACGTTCTTCTCGTTCTCACAATTACGTTGCCGTCGTTATTTATTCTCCTTTGCCTGGGTACTTTTTACGGTAATCCCGTGCTTTTAACGGGTCTTTCGAGAGTGTTCTGAGGAAAATGAGAATTTACATCATGAGAAAGGAGAAAAAGAGCGGTTAGTTAGACCGGCATTTAGGAAAATTCGTTTAGACGCCGATGAGAATTTAAACCACTGACTGACACAAAGGAAAGAATAAGAGAAAGCAATGCATAAGTAATGGAAGAGACGAAAAATAAAACCGCCGAAAATATAAAGTAATAAAAAAACAATAAAACCTCGGGGGAAAATTTAAAAACGAAGCAGAGATGAAGTAGAAGAGTAGAGTTAAGTAGCTAGGAGGAAGTGGAAGCCAAAGAAAAGGAATAATATAAAAGGAAACGGTGGGAGGGCAGATGAAAGTAGCGGCCTAAATAGTTTCTTATTTTCCTGAATTGCGTCTTATGTACCTTCTCCATAATCAACTTGCCTTTTTTTTATTTTCTCTCATCTCCTGTTAATTCGGTTTTTCTTTTACATTTCTTCTTTTGTCCATTTCCTCCTGTACACTTTATACCTTCATCTATTCAGTTAAGGCACCTACAAAATGAATCCTGAATGATACGCAGTTGACTTTACTAGCCACATACAAATTTTGTTGATTGGAATTTTGATCTTCAAGGTGACATTGACTAATTAGTAACGTAATTTATTAACCAATTACAATGAACGTTACTTGTGGAATATTTATATAAGTTGAATGCTCAATTGAATAAATGATTAAATTTTGTAATTTAAATTATTATGTAATTTAAACCTAAATTAAACCTTCTAATCATAGTAATGACAAAACATTTGAGCATCGATATGATATTTTTCCTGGGCCTTAAAGGGAAAATAAAAAAGACCTGGTTCACATCAGATGTGGTGACGTGAATGTTTCTTCTTTGGACTTTGTGTGCCTCAAACTTCAATCAAAGGGAACTTCGAGTTGATGCTCGCACCTTAAAATTGTCCATCGAGACGGATCAGAGCACATTATAATTAACCATAAATGGTATTTATTAATCTTTAGAATCATTATATTCAGAAACAATTTGCTTCTTTCCTTCTTTACCTTGGCAATAAATAGTATGGCTCAGGCCACCGTATAATATTACAGAAATTATGATATGGAAAAGTAATAAATAAACTTTTATTTTCTAGAGTTTTGTTGAGTGTTTGGTTGTAGTTACTTCGTAAATCTCAATTTTATGTCTACTTCAATTCGGTTTCTTATTCTTAGAAAAATTCTACATGAGTCGTTAAAAGTGTTTAAAAGAAATCCTCAGGTTTTAGATTTTAAATTAACTATTTCTCAGAAGAACAGATCATTCTCTGATTTGGATTCCTGCTCTCGAAGAATCTCTTTGATTGCAAGTGACCTGAATTAGAGCTTCATTCCGATACCGTATTGGACTTCTGTCCAATCTTACAGTAAAACGTAACACATAAAAACTGAGTTTCGATAATTACAATACAATGTCTTGTCATTAAATTGTAGTAACTTTAAGTAATAATGTTACTGAATGTCAGTTTGCCTTCGTTAAGTAAGAAATTTAGTCCACGAGAAATCTGTTCAATAGGTATTAATACCAAATCTGAATTTTCTGCACAACTTTTTTAGACCTTTGATTCAGTTATTATTTCTTTTTCTGTTCTTTTAAAATTTTTTATTTTTGCCATTGCTGAGATTTTTTTTGAGTTCCGAGAACAAAGAATTGCAACATAAAAAGGTTCACGGTAAAATTCCGGTGCAATCGCGTTTGTAACGAGAAACTTACCTCTTCGACGTCAAAGTTCTCACTCCGTTGCTGGGGGTTGTTTGAGAGCAATCAAATCGTATCATTTCTTATTTACTCAGGATAGGATAGGTTAGGTTTTTACTTTGCATTTTTGAAAGGGCCCAAGGACAAAGATTCCGCGACCTGGCGAAAACTCAGAGGATCGATAGTTTAGTTTTCGGCTTTATAGTTTATAGTTTTAATGGTAATTCCGTAGCGTTTTGCCAAAGTTTCCGAGAACAATTACGACTCTCCATTTTCTTTTCTCTTGAAAATCTTTGTTTGTTTTCGTTTGTCGCTTCGGTTTCCTTTCGTTAACTTTCATCGTTTTTTGTTTTACCCAAAACTCTGAAATTTTTAATTTACGATTTTGAATTTTCCTGTTTATCTGACATTCCCGTCCAGATAAAGCGGTCCCGTTCGGTCAGCCCCAACTAAGCAAAAACTCAAAAAATGAAGTGCAGAAAGTTAAAATGGAGATTTCTATTCAAAAACCGGAACTTGCCCGGAGGCTCTTCTTAATGTATATGTATACATTTTTAGCATTGGACGATACAATTTTTTTCGTAGACCAAATAATTCGTCCCCCCTTTTTTGTATGGGAGAGAGATAAACGATCGTTTGCTACTTTTAGTAATTTTTTAATTAATAAATTTGGGGTATCTATGTATTTAACAAAAGCTTGCAATAAATGTAGGAATACACAAGTATGTAGTGTATCGCGTAGTAAAAACTACTACAAATCTCGTGCTAGAAATACAATTATTTTTTACACTGAATATTATTGAGTATATATCTACATATTGAGTATAATGAACTCTAAATATAATATAACAATAGCTTTTTGCCTTTACTTTGTTTAAAATTTGTTGGTTAAAATGGTTTTCTAGAAATACGGTTACTTAATAAAACTCATCAATAACCAATGAAACCCCAAGAACGCTGCAACAAATAATTCTAGAACGATAATTGTACGTAGTTACATGAAACCATAACTTTTTGTTCTAACGAAGAAGACACACACACACACATTTAGAACATTTGAAATATCAAAGTGATCGTTACACATCAGAAGGCTAATGAAAATACAAGAGGCGTAGAGTAAAGGAGACAATGATAAGAAGAAAATAATAATGCGTCTAAACTTTAGGGAAGACTATTTAATTTCTACCGATCGAGGTAGATTCTAAAAAAGAAACAAAATAGATGTTGATGAGAGAAATATAACACAACGAAGATTAAATGAATAATTGGTTTATCGCGAGCATCTCTGGTAGTCACGTAGTGATCACAAGCAATGAAAGAAAGTGCTAAAAAAGAAAAAAAACATGTCAAAAAACGTGTTTGAAGAGTTGCACGGAAAGGAGAAAAAATTAAAATCTTTAGGTAAGCAACAACAAAAATAAGAAATAATAAGAAATACTCAATATAATATTTAAATATTTGAGCATCACATTTGTACAGAGTTTTTTCATTTTTGCAACAAAATAAACAGAAAAATCAATAGAAGTATAAAAATTTATCAATGGTAATATAGAGAACATTTATAGGAACACATTAGGTGTGTGATGGAGCCATTTTGAATAGTGAAATAAAGTTGTTCGTTCGCGTAGAAAGAAGTCATTAAAGCTCATTTGATACTTTGAATATTCAAAATGTCTGCCCGATAGACAACTTTCACTTTTTCCATCCGGTAACTTTCAGCATTCAAAGCTCTATATCTCCCTGTTTTTTTCGTATACATTTTCATTATCACAGTACCATTCTCTGGACGGGTTTTTTTTTCCTGCGTACCACTTCTCCATTTTCCCAGGACGATTCTTCACATAATTTATTTCTTATGAGGAAACACACCGTTTTATTGTCCCGGAGCACGCGGAAAAACTGTCTCTACCATCTTCCTAATTATGTAGTTTAAGTAGATTTTAGCAATGGGACTAATAATTCTATCTATTAAAACGTTTCCCCTATTTTGTGGAAGGTTTTTTCCTCTTTTTGTCGCGTTTAATGTTGAAAAAACGAGGCAGGTGGGAAAAACAAGTGTAACAGAAAAGAAAACGAGTAAGACCACACTTTAGTAAGAAACGGCAGAGGAAAGAACGCGGAAAAGTTGGAGAGGTCTGATGAACAAAGGGGAAGACAAAAAGTCTAAAAGAAAACGAAAATACCTTCGCTGCCTTCTTAATATATATTTTTTAATGTTTCCGGGCGGCGGAAAATGCTGGAGATTTCTTCAAGTCTGACGAGAATTTTATACTTTGCAATGTATAAAATTTTAATAAATTTAATTGTACACTACCAATATAAATTTAGGTGGATACGTGGGTAGGTGGAGTTAATTGTGTTTACGCACAAAACGACATTACATAAATTAAATTTAAGTTAAAATAGTAAAAATGCACGATGTTTACATCATACACTAAATCTTATGTCTGACTCGCAACACAAACAGTCGGAAAAACTTTAGTAGGTTGCACGGGGTTTTCCACAGCTTCACTTCCGGTTTCACCAGAGAGCTCCGACCTTTTACTTTTTTACAAATTTTGTCATGTTCTGTCCAACCTCGTCACACCTGACTTTTAGTTGCTTTCACCTGTCACCTTGCACCTTTCTTTTTTGTCAAAATTTATTTTCGTCATTCGTTCGGATTTCTCTTTCTTTTCTGTCCTTTGCATGTCAACGCCTGTCGTCGTTGCGTTTTCACGCCAGACGTCTGATTTTATTTTACTTCTTCCTGGTTTACTTGGTCTTTCACTCTCCTGCCTTCCTTCTCTCTTCAAATTGTTTCTTTTCTCCTCTTAAACTTATTGCACTCAAGGCTCAAATGCATTTCACGTTCGAGTCAGTTTCTTTTGCACTAAGTCTATGTTTTCTTTACTTTAACTCCCCTCGACTTGAAAGTTTCCTACTTACGTCTTGATTTTTTTGTTTACATTACTTGAACAGCATAATTACTTCCTTCAAAATCACTTCTTACTTCTAACTTCTACTATTCTCTTTTATCTTCCCTGGCATAGTAAATTTCTACTTTTGTTTCAACTTATTTTTGAAACGTTCATTTTTTTGTTTCTTGTTTCGAGTGTTTAAAATTGCCTTAATTTATTTTTTCAGAATTTGCTCACCTGGTCACAAGACACATCGCACTCTTTTTTCGTCCTCATCTTTGGTCCTGACGCCATTCAGTATTATTATAAATTAAAATAGTGGTCATTCAGATAAAAACATTAAAAATATATATACATTTTTATTGTATGTATCTTATAAATTACACATGAAAAATTAATTTACTTGAAGAGATAAATAAATCAAGAGTTGTTATTGTGCTCTACAAACTATTCGTTCAAAAAAGTAATTCCAACTAATTTTAGCTGTCACATTTTCAGTATTTTATTATTAATTGAATTGTATGTTTGCGGCCTATAATAAAAAGTGTTCTTTATCATTAAAAATATACATAAAATTCTGCTCTTCAGAAACAACAACATTACCAGTGAATATTCGACTCTTCCAGGAGTTAGGAGTAATGCTGGTGTCAGTGGGCAACAATAAAAAAATACGTCTTATTAACAGTGAGAAACACGTCTTATTAACGATGAGAGAAAGAAGAGAAATTCTCACAGAGCCTTGTGGCACCAGAAAACCGTCTCATTAAAAAAATGACCGTTTTTCCTAGTCGTCACACCACTGCTATATTTTCACTCGTTTTGACTGAACCTTTAAAAATTAATTTGAATATAAATTCTACTTACCGGATAGGAATTTTTGTAGATGTGTGGAAGCAGAAATTTCATTTGAAATGTTCAAACCTGGAAAATTAAGCAACAAATTGAAGGAACCTAAAATTTTGAAGAAAACCTGCAGCTCAAAGGTTAAATGTAAAGGACGTGTTCATTCATTTTTAATTTGGAAATCTTTAATATAAGCCCCATCGATATTGCTTTTCGTATCGAACTTTTATATTTTCAGACTTTCCTCGGTACACTAAAATGTTGAGCTTCTTTAATCAGTTTTCGCCTTCAATACTTGCTTTTTTTATTTATGCTAGTTTGTAACGCAAATAATAAAATCCTACAAGTAATTATGGTTCAGTAAAATAATAGTAATGTTATATTAAATTGTCAATGTGGCGTTGAGATACCAAACTCTGTGAACAATAGTAAAACTAAACATTATACTGTTGACACTTCACAAATCTCCTGTTTAACGTAGCGCATTATTTTTGAACAGTTCCAATTTACAGCACCGCATAATGTACTGAAATTACACATTTTAAGAAGATTTCAAACTTACAGGTACAATAACAAAAGGTTTCAGCTTCATTAATGACTTTAATAACTTGGTTATATGATATTTACTTAATATTAATTTTCAATAATATTTAACTATTAACGAAAACCAGCACAAGTAGAGTACAAAAATCAAATGTTCCATGTATTCTGTACACATGAGTGCGAACTAGTTAGTTAGACGTAGTATTAGAAAACCCTAGGGTTAGGCCAGTAGTGTATTTTGAAAAGGTTTAATGCTCACTCTGTATATTAATCAGAGGAAATTACATTGGACGCGGGACAAGCATAAAAGAAGATGTGTACATGTGTAGGAAGGTAAAAAAGTAGTCTCTCCTGTTCTGTCGTTAACCAAAATTAAAAAATTGAAACGCTTTACGTGAGACAATAGGCGGGGAAACTATAAACAGGAAAGTGAAAGAATAGTCATTTGGAGATGAGTGGAAGTTTTGTACAAATCGGAAATACCTGGGGGCAGTTTTCATGTGGCGTTCAAAAGATCATTTCCCATGAATGGGATAATCAAAATTGGAAAAAAGCCCATCGGAAAACCGGAGGTTTTACCTCAGTTTTATTGAAATCGTCGCGATAAAGCAAAAGCTCAATGGTAGGAGTAAAGTGAATTAAACAATGGGCAGTGGCATCGAGTTGAAGACCCAGTCGATTCCTGATATACTTTCCCATTTATCGCAATGGACACTTAATCAACTGTCGAAGGATCCCCTTTGCCAGGGTCCGTTTTTTCCCAGCAGGGCCCAACTCCTCATGGAAACGCAGTCCGTTTCGTCCGACTCCCAATCGAATCTGTAAAAGTGAAAAAAAGGCCCTTAAACAACTTTAATCTTTTTAGGACTCTCTTATCTGAAAGCTCTCTCTTTTCCTTTTCTCACAGAGGTAAAGTAAAAAGTGTACATGTGGAAGAGAGAGAGAGAGAGAAAAGTAGAAATAGAAAAACAAGGTATTACCGGAATTAAACGAGTTTTCTCCTATTTCCAGGTTATCCTGTGTCGAGTGGGAACAGGCCAAATTCACCTTTTTACTCGATTCCAGTCACGAAGAATGTTAAGGAATAATTTAAACTCTGAAAGGTAATTTTCTTTTAAGATATTACAACTGTGCTGTGGCGAAATCAAATTGAAACTTACGATCTAAATTATTCTAAAGAGCCGCTTGGTAGTGTGTGACGTGGCTTTCGGGATGTGGAGAAAGAATGATGAAGATTGGGAGAGAAAATAAAGTCGTTGTAGAAGGACGAGATGAGATGAGTTGAGACAGAAGAATGCCGATGATTATGACGGATGCAACTCTGATGAAGATGCCATTGTTAGAGAAACAGTTACGCCAACTAACTTTTCCTCGTATTTTAACTCTATTATTTCTTCCTCGCCTCCGAAATATGTTTTAATTTGAAAATGACGGGAATGAGAAGAAAAAGAAGCAAGTTACGCCCATGTGACGTCTTTTCCTCGTGCACTTCAGCACACGAGGATTCAAAAAGTTAAGAAGCTCAAGAGATGCTAGAAAATCTTGTCTAGTGTCACTAACAACCCAAACAGGACGACTTGTTTTAATACCGGTGCAGTACCTGTGAAATTTAAACTAAGGAGATTCACAAATGACACTTCCATGTCCGAAATTACCCAACGACAGCATTAAAGGTTTTATAACTGAATATTCGAGGTAAGCCTCTTTCTCCATCTTCCTTCGATTTGCCGTAATTTCCATTCTGCACAAAACCTTTTCTGTGAGAGGTGGGTGAGCACGGTAGAGGGAAAGGATCTGCCATTTTTCCTCTTAGAAGATGTAATCGTAATAAAATGTAATTTCGAAGAGAGTAATAAAGGAAGTGGGAGTTTGACGTGGAAGAGTAACAAGTGGAAGTTATAACTTGAAAGGGAAATTTTAAAACGACGACAAAAGTTATTTATTGTTCCGTCCGGAAGGGAAATCACTTTCTGATGTGACACAAGCCGAAGATGACGAACCTGAAACGGGCGGGAAATAGTGAGGAAGTACTCCTAATCGAAGACTCCCCAAAACATTGAAGAAAATAATTTAATTGTGTGATGGTAATTTTACTTTCTAAGTGACGGTGATGTGCGACGAAATTGATTCTGGAAATTTTGGGCCATGTCGTCGTCTCACATTCAGAGGAAACACCGCAGACAGCAGTAAAGGTGCCTTTGAGAGAGCAGCACAAAGGAGAATTCTGCTTGTCTGAAGTTGATTAATTGGAATTTGTCTAAATTTTCATTCGGCATCTAACATAGTTTCAGCTATTACGGAACAGTTAAATATCAATCAAAAGTTACATGAAATACTCCAGGTGACTGAATTGTTACCCCGAACCTAACTCAATACAGAAAAATAACACTGGATGAGAACAAAATAAAGACGACAACTCACACAACAATACTGATGACAAGGGAAAATATCTCAGGATGGAAAAAAGTTGGTTGAGTTAAGTAGGAGGGCCGTGATAAAATGCAGATGACAAAACAAAAAATATAAATTCCGAATGATTGATTGAATAACAGAAGTGAAAGAAAAACAATGCAGCAGGTTACGACAGTTGTCGTATTGGTGCAAGGCCTTTTGAAATGGTCCTTCATGAGAACATTAAGGCTTTATAAAAGTAGGAAAACCTTCCCGGTGTAACGTACCTAAAAAAGTATACACAACAGCTCTCTCATTGTTTTCTACGTAATACGTCATTGTTTGCCTGCCGTCATTGCATAATCTTTCTATTAAATCAGGCCCGGGCCTGAACCTGCTGGGAGGTTTAATATTGTCGCGTCTTTTCATTATACATCTCATAAAGTATGGAAAGGAAAGCATTTTTCCTCTTTGAAAAAGGTTCATCGTTGCGGAAGGTACCGAATCGGTTAATGAAGTTGAATCGCAAATTTTCCGCTGCATTATCTCCAACCAAGTCTCATGTTTAATCTTTCATCTCGGGTTATGGGCCTTAAAGACACACGTCACAACTCTATTTCTGAATTTTCTAGCCCGAATGTTACAAAAAATAATGGACTAATATTTAAGTTTAAATATTACATCTAGTTGTTTGATGCGATTTCGTAGTATTTTTTAAATATAATTTATCTATCTGATAGAGTCTAGTGCAGTTTAGCGGCAGATTCCTCAAATATTTCTTCCAGTCTAATTTTGATGTGAAAGGCAGATAAACGGGCAAATAAATTTATGAATCGAGTGCAACCATTCAGTTTTTCACATTTCCACGGTCAAACTTACTCTCTTCCATGCCAACCCTTTAAAACAGACCCAAGTGGAATCATTGAATTGGAATCTTAAAGTTCATTCAATGAGCCGGAAAGAGAAAATCAAATGTGAAGAGAAAACTGAAAAGGTCGGAGGTGGACGATTAGGGCACTGTTGTGTACGATTTTTTTACACCAGTCATAAAACAGAACCTTTTTTATCTTGCTGTTGTTCAGAATGGTAGAATGCATTGACTGGTTGCCGACAGATGCGGGCAGGTTTTTTAAAAATTATCAAAGGAAAATTAAACAAAGATCAGTTATGTAAATGCAACAAATAAATAAATATCGGGTGTACGCAATGTGCAAATACTCAGGACAACCTTAACCGTGGAAAATGACGGGGATGTCTAAGAGGCAAAGGATGAGACACAAATCTGGGGGTCAGGGGTGGGTGAAAGCTGTTTCTTTTGAAAAGTTATTCCTCACCCATTCTTTCCGTTTCAGGCGTTGGTACTCCCCCATTTTGAACTTTCTTTGACACAATAAATTTAACATTCAATAACTACAAAGACGTTTCACACATTTATGAGTTTATTAGAAACCCTGAAAGATTACTATATAAAGCGGACGCCTCGACTCGTGAGATTTCACGTGTGATAATTTATATATAGTTTTTTTTTTCTGAATCTCGTTATGTGTTTTGAAAGTTTTCTTGTCGTGAAACTAAAGAGTTATTGTGAAGAAAACTATTGTTCTCGATCTTTGTGCGCCTTTGAAGTTTTTGTTAGAACCAACAATAGGCAGGGCAAAATTTGTAATTAAGCAAAATTCTGAATTTCCCACACAGTGTGACAGCTCCCTGTTTACGCTACTTAATAATAACCCAAACGGTTCACAGTTTTCCTCTTACGATATTTCTCTTTGGTAAATTTGATTTTCTCCAAAACCATACATTTAAGTAAAGTTGACGTGACTAATATTAAATATAAAATAAGTTGGCTTTAATTTTAATCACCCGAAATGATTATTTTTAAATTTATAACTTGAAGTTGGACGCAAGACGTTAACACTGAATCTCTTCCTTTTCCTATCCTTTTTTTAACTGACTCGTGTATCATAGCAACTCCATTGGCAGCTGATTTAACATACCCCTTCTTTATTGTAATTTGAAATTTTAATCCAACATGAAAAGACAAAAATCGAGTAACAGAATGGGAACGTAATAAAATTTCCTAATCGCTTCTCTGACGTACACCGAGCCTACTTGTAACTTTTTAAACGAATTACCCGTAATTTTCAATGTCCAGTAGAGAGTTTAAAAGAGACATCACTCAGTAACCGAGAAATTGTCTTCGACTCAACTTGTTCAGTGCTACCTTCGCCATTGAAAAAAATTAAACGGAATATAATTAAAAGCAATTATTTGCTGTCGAATTTAATTGTTATTTGTTCTCGCGTCACTGTTGAAATTTCTCCTGCCACTTGCAAATTATTTTTCGGCCATTTCAAATAGGTCCACGGCAACGGGGCAAATTGTTGTTTCGAGA
Source organism: Polyplax serrata (assembly GCA_037055365.1). NCBI lineage: Eukaryota > Metazoa > Arthropoda > Insecta > Psocodea > Polyplacidae > Polyplax > Polyplax serrata. The sequence goes on from JAWJWE010000004.1 coordinate 1,084,725, forward strand.
ACGGAGGAAAAGGCCGTGTGCCTGCTCTTATTTGCATTTGAATGAAACCGATTGGGCCGTGTATTGACATTTATTATCGGTTGTTTCGACGTTTATTATTGTGGGCGTGTAAAAATGTCGACATTCGTCTTCTTCCAACAATTTTCCCGATTTGGTTTAGGAATGGAGGTCCTGGAGTAATAGATGCGATGCTGGAGTTCGTTAGTCGGCCTGTTAGGAGGTGTCACTCAGAACATATGCCGATTCACACAACCTCTCATTTTACTTATTAAACTATTAGTTTAGTAGTGTTATTAGTAACCCTGCATAAAAAAAATAGTATTTATTTTTCATTGTTTCCATGCTTTTAGTTCCGGTATTCTTTCGTTCTTTGACCTCCCTTTCTTTCTTTTTTCAACTTATTTTTGCTTTCATTTTTCTTCCTGAAGAACTGAGCCTTTTAATCTCACAATTTGGCCTCTCATCAGAAGCTTTCCCTCTGGTCTTACCTAATTTAGATCCTCCTCAACTTGATCCTCTTTTCCTTTTCTTTCGCCTTTCCATTTATCATTTGCCGTCTTCATTGTACACATTTTTCAATTTTTTACCTTTTTCTAACGGTTAAACTTTTTACCCTTAATCTTTGACCCATTACCATTTTATTTTGCTTCTTATATTCCTACTGGGGTGTTCCACATCGTACTCTATTGTTTTTCATACTTCACTCGTCTTCATATTGTGGTGTATTAATAGCAGTCCTGCGTTCATCACCCTTTATGTGAAATTTGTTTTAACTTTACAAATACTGTAAGATGTTAGTCTAATTATGAGAACAATTAATTTTATTAATTAATTTCCGCGCATAAGAAGGCATTTAATGAGTATGTAAACCAATCAAAATTGTGTTTTTGAAGGCAGTACAGTTTTAACAAAAACAAATGTTAGACTCAATAATGGTGATTTCTTGTAGAGTTGTTGAAATCTTGTTTGGGATGTTACAAGTTCTCTTATGCGTTCTCGATAAGCCAGGCCTTTTAAATGGACAGCTTTCTAATTGCCTCAAGGCGAACATCATCTCTTTCAGTCGACATATATTGGATGAGAAAGTTCTCTGGCGGGAAACCCCTCCATGAGTTACCAAATAAAAGACTCTTGAGGAGAGAAGAATGGAAATTCAAATCTCGCGGGTAACTTGAATCTGATTTTAAACGGCCATAATTCAAGGTGGTTGGTAAGCCCTAGGAGTCGGATTTCGAGAGGATTCGACTTTTTAAAAAGAGGCCTTGGCGAACGCCACGGATTTTACCTTTCATAAATCACGCAACTGTTAAAAAAATTCCATTACAAATTCATTATGATTTATTGCGGTGCTAAGATTTTCTTCTTTTCCATGCTTTACATTGTGATTTAATTCGTTAAACTGCATGTTTGCAGCCAAAGGAAAAATCAATGGAAAATATGGTAGCGCAATGGCACATTCTTACTCAAAATAACAACGAACAAATTAAATCAAATTCAAATTATCTCAATTAATCAAATTAATATCTCAATTGTACTTGTACCATAAAATTGTATATTCTTTTACATTAATGTATGTACAAGTTGCTAGTCGCCACTAATCTTAGATAATAGGCTAACTATTATCTGTTATAGTTCAATGAACGATTTTTATATTCTCTGTATTAATATTTATTTGAAATTTTTTTATTCATTATATACGCAATCAATCTTCAAGATTTATCTTTTTATTTAAAAAAGAATAGTGGGATTCTTAAATTAAAAATTAAAAATGCCTATTTCTTAATGTGATATTAAAATATTGAAAGTAAAAGGCCTTGAGTACATCAGAGACCCGGAGGTACTTGTTGGTAGTCCTGTTGTGTCGACAGAAAGAGCAAGCATGACGTGATATATTTTGCTAAAATTGTTTCGCTCTCATGTATAAAGTACAAATAATTACATTAACAAGCAACTAATTAAGTAATTCATTCATTAGTTGCTGCCGGCCCGAATGAAGTTAGTAATTTAAAATAATAACTTAACATCAATTTCTGGCAGATTCATTATCATTTATTGGAACACCACAGAAATGTTTTATTTTGCTTCCAAAAGCCGGGGACATTGCCAAGAAAAATCACATTTAAATCAAAAATTATAGAACACAATTATAAAATAATTAAGTAGACATGGGAAGAGTCGGTTAATGGCATTAACGTGGCTCAAGTTGGAGTTCCCGTGGGAATGAAAAGCTTTTTCCAAATATAATTTGGGTCCTCCTACCGGATTACTTCAGGTTTATTTCAATCAGATTTCTAAAATACAATTCTAATAAGAGAAACACTTGAGTGTAATTTATTATGTTAGTCTCACAGGACCAATTGATTATTTTTACTTAAATGATCCGGTTAAAGAGACGAAAAGATCGTGAGACTAAAAGCGAAACCTTGAAATAACTCCATTGTGTACAGAAAATGGTACAGAAATATTTCAAATTACTGACTGGACTATTATTGATACTGCAAAACTCAATTACAAGTGTCACCTTGAATTGTGCGTCTCACAGAGATCTTAGAGTAAATTGCTAATATAAAGGGTAACCAAATATTAGGAGTTGCTCAAAGATGACTGAAATTGCCTGAAAAATCAGTCAGCACCTGATACAGATTAGAAATAAAGCCAAAAGAGGAAGCGTACAATCTTTAGGAAAACAGTTTGTAAAGTTGGTGGAAATAGCTACGCCCGACAAAAACTTTCACATTTCAAACTTTTTACCTGTGAGGATCATCACAAAGTGCTGGCCAGTTCCGGTCGTTGTATGCTCCCTTGACGACCAGGTCAACAAAACAGCCATTGCGGCCGCGACCAGAATATATATTTACGTTGTTGATTTGGAGTTCTTCAGTTTTGTATCTGGCCTAAATAAATACCTTTGTTATTCACCATCTATTTGGTATCCAAATGTTAAAAACGAAAAAATGGTATTCGTCTATTTAAAGGTAATATGTTTGGAATTAGGAGTAGAAAACAATATCAGGAAGCACAAGAAATAATTATTCTGATTAGTAGTAAAACTACAAGTATCCCGCACAACAACCCGCTTCATTTAAATATTTGTAATTCTTACACGAGGCTTACCTTGACAGTTACGACTTTTATTTAGTTGTTCAAAAGCAGATAAAATAAGTTAAAAAATATCAGAGATTGTCAATAAATTTATACGCGGAGTGCTCACCGTTTAAAGAAATCAATGAGATTACACGAAACTCATTAAGGTTCAAAAATAAAGGATGACATGACGTGAAGGATAACGACAAGAGGATGCCAACAAAAAAAGCCAAGTTGAAAAGATGAAAGACTAGACATTGAAAAATGAATAATACACAAGACGAGGGAGAAGGGCTTAAGGGCCGAATCAATAAATTAGACCGAGAATGCCACTTAACCAGAGGAGTTTATGAAAGGAAATCGCTGTCTTGCATAATGCCGAAAGCAGAAAATATTGCCCAGTTGCCGCTCTGTATCAAACTGTACATGTATGTATATATATGTATGTATTCAACGGAAGAAAAAGGAATTTAATTCGCAAATTAGGGATTGTTGAATGCAGGCAGAGTACGGTATAGAATTTCAAGTCCAATTAAAGGCTTTGAATAATTGATGAAAAATAAGTTATTGTTGAAGAGTAAAAATAATAACAATATTACAAATTTATTGTTAAAATCCGTATTATATTCGAACTAGGAAAAAACTACCTGAAAAGGCCTGGTAGACAATTAGACATGATCATACTACTAATTTGTAGGTATAAATAAATAGGTCACTGAAAAATAATAGAAAAATTCTTCTTTGTTCGCTTTGTAGGAAGTAAATCAGCTGTTTAGAAGTTTTTTTCCGTAAATGGCTGAAAATATGAAAAAATTATCAAAACATGTTGAGTATCTGTATTTTAACGTAAGATGCATATTTAAAAATTCAATGCACATACAGAAAAAGGTGCATGCGTAGGCTTTTAATAAAATGGCAGCAATAAACAGGAAATTTCATTAGAATTTTTTGTCAGAATTTGAGTAGATAAAAATTAGATACCAGATTTGAAAACAGAAAATAGAGTGGTTTTACTCTCTACGTTAGACATAAACGAACTAATTTTTTTAAAAGTAAAAGCGAAAAAATTATTTTCTAAAGATGGCACTGGAAACGAGTGCTGTATCGATATGTTAATATAAATAAAATAAATACATTAATTAATTATAAATAAAATTAATGAGAGGCCGTAAAAAGAACTTTTTTGCGAGAAAATACCTTCGCACTATAAAAAGTAAAACGAGTGAGGTTGCTGCAATGGAACAGTTTAATTTTTACGTTTTCTTACCTTTCTACTTTGTAATGAGTTGCTTTTATACCAGCATTTACGGGGCGTTTTATTAATACATAAATTTTTATTTTTTACTGACTGCTAACACACTGACGTTCCCGCAACATTCTACCCGTAATCAATACTTAAATTATTGATTTTCCTTCCTTGGGATTTAATGTCAGAACTCATTGCCAGTTCCTACTGTAAAATTCACGAGTAAATCGACGTTCAACTGGTGTAACCGAGGTGTGAAAAAAGGAGGCAATGTTTCTATTGTTTAAAAAATAGAATGTGTACAAGTTACACATCGATGCCTGAAGTAAACATGCATGACGTTGGCAAGTGTTAGAAAACACAACAAAAAAAAAGCATAAAAGTCCGTAAGAGTTGAAATTTTCTCAGGAAAATACCACATGCTAATAACTGTGTGAAGTATTTGACACATTTCAAAATGTAATATAAAAATATAAATATAAAACAGGGAGTGTTTTGTTTTCAAATTTTCTCTTTTCTGACTGATTTGTGTGCAAATTCTCTCAGCTACAGGAAATATTAATTAATTTCCCCCTTCATGCGAACAAGACTGTGACTTGAGGTGAAAGTCTCCTTGTCAACAGCTGGCGACGAATAGTCCAACTTTAATGATTTCAATCAACTTACGTGAAGAATTGTTTTCTGACGCATGCTAGAAGGAAAAAAAATGTGTATTGGGGTTAGAATCTTTAAAAAAAAAAAGTAAAGTACAAAAGAACTTGAAAGCTCATAACAAATGCAGTGCTGCACAAGATTTTCCTCATCCGATTAAAACTTTTTCAACAGAAATCTCCAAAGATTTTGATTTTTTTTCTTGTTTAAATTAAACTTCTACCCTTAAGGGTGGTTTCCTAAAGGCAGAGGATCCTTTGTCTCCCTAAGAAACGTCAACCTTCGTTGACAACCAACAGAAAACTTCTGTTTTATGTTGAGCAATGAAAATCAGGAACGGAAACTCAGTTTCCCCTGTAATCAATTAACTTAGTAATTATTTAAAATTTTAATATCCTACAAATTTTCAAAAGGCCTTAACGAATCGCTAAGAAGGGTGAGTTTTAGTAAAATGTTTCATCTTCACAGGGTTGGTTTCAAAATTTTAGATTAAACCGACCGACCGACCGACCAACTTTAACGTCCGAACTTTTAGATCTAATTCAAATGATGAAAAGAAAAATGTAGTGGGAAAGTGACACGGATAGTAGGGAAAACTAGGCAGGAGAACATTGTTAGCTCATTATGGCTATTTGGTCAGTTCAAATTTGAAAATAGAAATTCCTCTGAAAGGAGGATTTGGTCTGGTCAATTTGGTGTCGAGAAATGAATGTCTTCAACACTTCTAACAGAATTTTCAATTGAAATTTCGAATGACGAAGGGCTCACCTGACATTCCATTTTGTACGGTTCCAATGCAGAAGGGTCTACTTTTTCAGGATTAGAGTCCAATAAACGATGGTGAAGGTACTGGATGTGGAAAAAATGAATGCAGGTAATACAAGTGATATATTGAAACTTGTCAAGAATTGTTCTTGGGTGAAGTCAGTGAAAAAAGAAGAAGAAGCAATGTGATGGTAGTAAAGAAGTGAGGAATTTCTCATCCGCATAGTCGCTTTTACATAATTATATATTCTATTATAATTAGGTTTCAACAGTGAATGGATGAAAGAAGAGGTGGGTATATGAGAGAGAAAGGGAATACGACCGAAATACTGAATCAAATCATCAAGAGCCCTGCATACTTTTACTTTTAACGCTTGTTCGCTTTATTAAAGCACCTTGTTCTTTTGAATATCTTTTGAGTGATAATTTCATGAGGTCCTGGTGGATGAAAAATCTGAATATCAGATGAGTAGCGCTTCTCACATTAAAATTTTTTGAACTTTTCCCGTTGTATACGCTGCGACACAAGGGTTTCTCTGTAGCAAAATTTCATTTATTCCCATACAATCAGTGGAATTTATCTGTGGGAATTTCATTTATAAATAAATAACTTGTAAAAATAATTATTACTTTAATGGTGACATTGTGGCTGGTAACTAGTTCAATCTGGTGACTATTAAAAGAATAATTTTCAAGTTTTGTACCTGAAAACCGAATAATACGAGATTATGGAAGCCATTAAGTGCACACCACATGTGAACATTCAAAAGTGTCATTAAAATATAGGAACACTGTTATTTTGCAATTCAAGCAATATTATTAACTGTAATTACTGTGGCTACAGGGTTTCTAACTGTGTCTACAGTTTTCAAGATGCCGTAGGAAGTCAGGTCAAAGAGTTTCTTTTTATTAAATATGATTGTTATATTCACAAAATTTGATGCAAGGCATTAAGAAGAAAAAGTTAAAAATTAAATTCATTGTAGATGTTACTGATGTTCGTCCGTAGCCTTGCTTATTAATAGGACTCATTTTTTTTATTTTTCACATAACGCCTATTATTATCAGTTTTATGATGCGTATGAATAATTACATTTATGAATAATAAATAACAGCGAAATAATTGCAAAGTATTTCATTGTCTTGCTCAGAAATTATGTGATTTTGTATTTAGAATTTTTTTTAAATAGCAAAGAATTTAAGCCGTGCACGAACTGCACCCGAACTCTTAGAATGAGTTCTCTTAAATAAAACTAGTTATTATCCGTGTAGTTGAAAACCTCTGCGTGCATTAATTAATAATAATGGATTACAGCAGCAGCAGCATTCGGGTGCCCCTTTTTATTTATCCCCCGCCACAACCACTGACCGGAGATTCCATTGTTTTCCATGTTATTATTACACGCAATTTAATGGTTATGGTAAATTAAAAGGCTCAGAGGTGCACAAATCTACGGACACGAGCAGACAAGCAGAAAGAGAAGAAGCAGACACTTCCATAAAAAACAAGGGCACATGCAGAAACACCGGGTGAATTTCATTTTCTAATGCCGGTTAATTAAAAGCAAGCCTAATTCATAAAGGAATGTGTTTCCGGTTCCGGACGCGGGTGCATCCTACCAAATGAATGTACGAAGAGAAGAAGCAGGACCGTAATTAAACCTCAGATTATAAATAAACCAAGACCAACAAAAATACGTGGAGCATTATATTATAAAAATGCTCTCTTCCCCATCCGAGTAACGTAACGAGTTAAAACATCTGTTGATGTTGCACAAAACCATTTAATTATAAACATAGATGCACACTGTTGTATTAAAAACGCAGTGGGGTTTATGTTACTTGCAGAAAATTACCAAAAATTAGAACAATTTTTCTTCTTTTCACCTTGGAATATATAAATATGTCGTTGAATGATTTAAACGTTATGTTTTTACATATTTTTAACTATAAAATGTATTAAATTTTTTTAGTTATTACCGTAACACAGCTAACTTTTGTTATACTAAAAATTAACGTTTTAAAATATTCGATTATTTTAACTGAGAAAAACTATTTTTAATATTTATATAGTTATAGTTAATAACTGCAATTCGTACAATTATCAGCAACAAACATTTTTTTTTTAAATATTTTAAATAAGTCTTTAAGATGCATATTTTTACTAAAGTTGTTTGAAAATATGATATGTAATGAAATAACTCTTGCAAACAAGGGAGTTTTTTATATTTTTTTGTGTCTTTTGTATTCAGACTATATTATATTTTAAATGTTAACAATATTTTCATTATTGTTACTAATTATTTTCTAAACTGCTTTCTAATTAAATTATCGAAAAAAATTAAATGTAAAAGGTACAGAACAAAATGAGTGACTTACATATACAAATATATTATTAAAATATTATTACAAGTAATAATTTGAGATGAGCCTACATTATTATGTGATAGAAACTAAATTTTACCTTGTCGGCATTCTCATGTTGTTCAATTATTTTCACAGGTTGTGTTTTTCCGACATTTTAATTACATTCCGGTTATGGGTCGTTAACGTTTATTGTTTTATGTATGGCATTTAATAAGCCCACCTCCTCTACACTCATCCCTCAGGAAGAATAAAAATGTGTAATTTAATAATAAAATGGAAAATTTGAAATTTCTAAAAAAATAAATTGAATCCTTAATAATCTTATGTATGTTACATTGCTTAAATATCAGAACATTAAGTGCACTTATTTGACCAATCAAGAAATAGTTATAGTTTGGATACGAAATACGTAAGAAACATAAAATTGTTACATTACAAAAAGGATCAAAAATTTCACTGGGCCCTGAAGAGTGAATTTAGAAAGAATTTATTAAAGTAAAACTACTAGGCCTGGAAACTTAATTGAATACAAATTGAAAATTAGTTTCTAGAAATTAATACAGGGGAATAAATAGAGAGCGGTGTCGGGAAATGAGGATGCTCTGGGGGTAACTAGACCGGGGTGCTTTCACAGTAACCCAAGGATACTTGTTTTATTAATGTAAATATCAAATAACTCAAGTTATCATCAGTTGTCGTACGGGGTCAAGTGAAATCGATCTAACCGATCGAAGGAATCCGAATTAAAATGTCATCACATCGTGATGGTAATATCACCGATAAAAATCGCCCCCGAGGTTAGAAATAATAACAACTTTATTACTTCCACAACTATTAGAGTATAATAACAGCGTTCGAGGAAAAATACGCAGTCAAAATAATTGTGTACTATTACTACTACTACTAATAATAATAATAACAAAATAATAATAATAATAATAATAATAATAATAGAGTAAAATTTTGGAAATTCCCTCCCTTTTATACTTCCTCTCTCCGATCGTACCTCTGCAGGAAGGGTGAAACTAATTTAATGAAAATATAGTTTATCGAATATTAGAATTCAATTAAAAGAAGGACACGCCATTCATTTGGAAAAAAATTGCACCTGCTTTGGCACCTGTACTCTCTTCGTTTGTGAAATGACTCTCTTTGTTTATTAATAGTTTAGACAATTAGTCACAAATAACTAAAACAATTCATGTTTATATAACTCAATACTTGTTGGTGTAGTTTTATGATAAAAATCCAATGTTTGACGTACACAAGAAATTAGTACCAAATCTGTGATTTGATTGTTTTTGTCGTTTTTGTTTTTTCCTAATTTGTTCATTTCTATTTTGTTATTATTGTTTAACAAGTTAGACTTGAAAATGTAAAGTCGGAATCATATGTAATAATAATTTGTTCAATTTTACGGCTTCTCAAATCCAATTTGTGTCATTTTGACAGCCCAAAAACAAAAATTTGCTTATTAATTATTTAATAAGCTATTTAACTGTGCAGTTTGAAAACTTGTTTGTGTCCATGCTCCTGAATTCTCGTCCAAGCGCCAACCTAAAAGGACGTCCACGAGAAGAAATTTAATCATCCAAAAAGGTCCTTGAAGGACAAATGGGATGGTCCGGGAAAAGTTCCCATCGCAGGCATCCGTGCAGAATAAACAAAAAAATTGAAGTGTGATGTCTTAGAAAAGTGGAGAAGATTAAATTGCTAATGAAAAAAGTTTTTACCAAATTTTTTCTCTTCTTCTATCGTTTTCTAACCTTTCTCTCTACCTCTCTCTCTCTCTCTCTCTCTCTCTCTCTCTCTCTGTCTCTGCAGAACTTGCCCCGTTTCTCTTACTTGGAAGATCAGCCCTCATGGAGGATGTTGAGAAAGTGTAAAAAAGCTCCTGAAGAAGAGTGAAATCTTAAGGTAATAAAATGAGACCACCGCAGACGCACCTTAAAACTTTTCAAATTTCACTTCTATAAATAGAAAGATAAAAAATAATTTATAAATTTTAGGTGTTGACCTACAACCAGTCGAAGTTGATTTCTCTGAGTTACAAACTCAACGTAGCTACCCGTTTGAGTGTTGAGTTCTTTTAATTTTGTTTTTGATTTGAGCCAACCATGTATAGATGATCCTGTTGACTAAAAGATGAAAATGTTGGGATGCGAGAAGCCTTTAGTCGCTACTCAGGTATTGACATTTCATGTTTTGCACATGGACATTTTGAAAATTGGTTTTGGCTGTCGACTCTTCTTGACGAGAAGCTTGACGTCATTGTTTGGCTAGTACAACTGTACTTGAAGTTAAAAGTAATGAAATACGTTCTCACCAAACATAATCGTCACATAGAAATGAATGGAAACATATGACTAGTGAATTCAATAAGTGTATCTTTCTTTCCATATTTGTTAATTTGAAAATATAATTTTAATTAATACAATTAATCCTATGTATGTATTATATTTATTACAGACATATTATTGAATGGAATATCTGAAGTTAACATCAGACCGAGGATAGCGTGAGGATGCGGTGGTGATACCCAAGAAGGATTTCATTTCAAAGGTAAGTAGATTTGATAACAATTAAAGAGTATTTGTAATAATACATTGTAAAGTATATGAAAATATTCATATTAGTAGTTTAGTATTATGATACAATACAGCTACATAAATTTCTTTTAACATGTGGGCGACAACGACCCGTTCAATGTAAAACAGCCTTCGAGACTGAATATTTGGAAGAAAATTAAAACTGTAATACTTCTGTTGAAGAAATATTAATTTGTTTCTTAGACACATAAAACTTTCATGTGAAGTGTCTGTATAACAGATTGTGGTTTCACCTTTCTGGTCGAAATCTAATTGACTTTTAACGAAATATTGAATTTAAGTAGTGCGACGCAGGCTCCAGTTGACGGTTTTGCCTTGCAGTTGTGTCGTTCACCTCTGATAAAGTGGCATAAATCAGAATCTATTTTCTCAGAATAGTAGGTTGAACATTGTGGATTTTTCAATTGGGAAACATTAATAATGTATACAAGGGAAAATGGCACACGCTGCAGGCAGACGTCATCCTTTAAAAATTCAATGTTTAATGGATCTTCGATTCGCTTAAATGACAACCACAGAATCCATCATTTGGTTTATTTCAATTTTTGGCAAAAATTTTGCACCAACCGTCTAATGTGTTTTGCCTTTCAATTGCAAATTTTAAATTTGAATTTGGGAAAAGAATGTCTTCGGGTACCAAACATCTTCCCCAGCTTTTTCTTCGGCACTCCTCTGTTTTTTTTTTTTTGTTCCTCAACTTTCCATTGAGAATTATTTTCCAGCCCGAAAGACTCGTGTTATTCCTCTGCTCTTTATTCTTCTGCACTTAAACGTCACAACCAGAAATTTACTTTACAACAATAATTTTTCTATTCACCCGTCCTTCCTTCTCCTGTGTCGTCTCCCACTTCGATTTGTGCGTTTCTGTATGTATATAAATATTTTGAATTTTGGAAATTTTTAAAGGAAAACAATGATACAAAGAGGAAAAAACTTTAAAGGAAGAAAAGACTGAAAAATAACTTGTAGAAAATACTGCAGATAAACATCTGGTTGCAAGTGAAGTTGGGTAGACAGCAAGAAAAGACAAAAACAATTTTAACTTGATAGAAACCAGAGAATAATCTAATTACGAGATGTCATCAAAAGCAGAATTTATTCAACTTAGTTTTTCATGGCTGGCTTTTTTTTACGTTGACCGAAGAGACAACCAATGATTTTTTCCGTGGACGACAGAAATCCGACTGTCTAGTGGTGTCCTATTTTCTTTTATGTCTTCCTTATTATCACCAATTTGCACAACATCCTGTCTTATCCAATTTAAAAACTGTCCCCTCCACTGAGTTTCTTCTAATTTCATTATAGTATTTCCGACGGTACAACTCTCCCAACTTAATTTGTCAGATAGTGCAACAGTCACGTGGAAATTGAAGATTCAAAAAACAGACCGATTTACATAAAAAATGTCCCCGGATGAAGAAGAAAGTAGTACAAACAATAGTCACCGGTCAATAATGAACATCCAACATCATGGAGCATCCAACAAAAAAGTATTTGGCATTGCAAAACAGTCAATTTGATTCGAATAGAAAGAAAAAAATGAACTGTTTGACTGTGACAAAATCATCTGGCAGAATCATGAGTAGGAAAATTTGAAACAAAAGTTGACGATGGGAGCGGTCAAAATGAAAAAGAACATGAAACATCGCTGTCTGAAAGACCACAACTAATATCACAACCATTTCTGTATTTAAGAAAAATGAACGACTTTTCTACGATTCGATCCAATCCTTCCAAACAAATTTGGACTTTCTTCCGCCATTTTCGTTTGTTTTTCCCTCTTTAATGTTTTTAATCCTCTGGCAAAATTATTAAAATCTTGATTTGGCTTTTGGGACAGCCTTTCATTTTGCCTTTCATAAATTTCCCCAACCACATGTATTAACATATCTCCTTTGGAAATTTCAAAACACTGTTCGTGCTCCCTTGCCATAGAGGGTTAAACTGTATAGTCAAAAGATATGAGACTCAACAATAATAAAATAGCAGGTCCTTCTTGCCTCGAAAGTACAAAATTATTTAATGGCGGCACGATCAATATTTAATTACACGTTAAGTGCCCATTTTAATTTTGTTATTTGGTTTGTGCTACATTTTGCAATTCTCGTCACTCATAGCTATTTGAAGCAAAATTTTATACTACGCGTTGTGTACTACGACTTATGAACTGCACAACTAAGTTGTCACGCAGTGTTTGTTTAAACCTTTCCAGTACACACTAACCACTTGTACATTTTTTCGTCAATTTCATAGTTTCAAAATTAAACCGGAAATAAAACAAAGGGAAGTTTTGAAGCAGAAATGTGTTGCGTTAGAGAGAAAATGGTGACGGATCAAGGAGAGAGGAAAGAAACAGTGAGAGAAGGAAACGCCGTCTGTCGATGTTGCCCCCTGTGATTCTTCATCCGAAAGGAAAATGAGAAAATGATAAAAGGTTGATTTGCAATTAGTGGTCCTTTCGAAGCAGAAGAGAAAAGCAAAGGATGATGACTAGGCTGCATGGATTAGCTCAAGTTTAGACCTGAATAAATAGTGAAATAAAGATCGTCTGAAACATGAAAGACGATTGCAGCCATAAGGCCTCTAATTAATGAGATTACTTAACAAAAACTTTCCTAATTCCCATAAACTAACGGAAACGTTTTCTGCGAAGCCTTCTTTAATTGAAATTAACCCCACACCAGAGTGAAAACATCTTGGACAAATGTCCCCGGAGATTTTTCCATGTCTTACAGCAGGAGTAGGAGTGATTTTCTGTTGTATTTCTGCTGAAGATTAGACGGAGGACTGACTGGGTAGTCAATGAAAATTGATTAAAAACCTTAAGAGGAGGGAACATGAGAAGGACTGAAACTACCCCTAAAGCCATATGTTCATGACTGTGGCGACCTACCCAGACAAACTCTTCTAGCCCTGGTGTTGGACATCCTCAAATCCCTCCAAAAACATCTGGTCTACTACGAAAAATCCAACGCCATTTGTTTCCTAACTAAATTCTATCAGCATCGACAGCAGTCCAACTAGAAGAGTCTTCAATGAACATCCCTGAGAACTCTAAGCGAGCCCAAGGGGTTATTCGTTGTCTCCCTTCAGCTACTGGTTCTTTTAGTTGTTTGTCATTCAATCTCAGTGTTTCTAGTAGGCTTGTCTTACCTTAAAAACAACCCTTAACACGTGGAATGTTTATTGATTGACTCTTATTTATGTTTATGCCTAATGCAGATGGGTCGTGCTACCGTTCTCCAATTAATACAACATTTTACCAGAAAATATTAGACGAACTGTACATTCTGTTTTTTTTTTGGTTCAATCAGAACACTCTGTAGTCTAGAATGAAAGCAAATGTCTTTTTTCGTAAAATTTCGTATCTTTTTTCTTAATTTATCTACCCCAGTTGTACTTCTGAAATAATTTAACTCATACTTTAGCGTATCCTTTGAATACTTTCTAAACAGTTCACTGAATTTATGATTGTTCCTCACAATACTGGAAGTCAAAACTGCTCGCTACAACGAATGATTGGCAATGATAGAGCAACGCCCCTGGTCTGATTTTGATTAAAATCAAATCACAAGAATACGACTAGACCACGGAGGAAAATAGAATGAGGGCATTTCACTGTGACCAATGGATAATTTATAAATGGATAATTTTGCCGGGCAAAAAATAAGTTCAGCCGTGCAAAAAGTTTCAAAGTGACAGTTGCGTTCGTCTAACAGTCCGCAACCCCCGTAACCAACGTTATCCAACTAAAATTTATTAATTGGATGAGAAAATAAAGTGAGAGGGACGAGTTATATTGTTAACAAGGAAAGGAGACAGCACAGCTGAGTCAAGAAGAAGAGAAGAAGACTTTCTCAAATTCAATTTACTTATTTTCAAGCTTCTTTGTGCCCTGCGCTCATACATTTAAAACTTTTTACACATTGGATGAAAGCGAGCGGGTGAAGGTAGTGAAAAAGTAGAGAAAAATTTGAGATTCAGGTTTAACATAATAACGGATGTACGTGATATTTTAAGTGAGCAGCGTCACGGGATGTTTACTCTTCAGCCAAATTTATTTTAAACTCATTCCCATGTTAAAGGTGAGTGGTTTAGAATGAACTGTTAGGTTTATATTTGATGTTTCAAAACATCTAGAAAATATAAGAGAAAAATTAAACTGGATTCTTTAAAATTGTGTGTGCTACCACAGGAACTAAACATAAATTAAAAAAAAACTATTATTCGTGTATTAATTAAAGTCATCAAAAAGTGCATTTTATTTTTACTGCGTTCTTTACGCATAATAATGCTTCCCATCAGTCTCTTGTCATATTAATCATCGATTTAGCAAAAACAAATCAAGTTCATATGATGCTATTACGTAAGAGTCCGACCGAAAGAAATACCATTGCGATAATGAAGTATTGTGTACAACTTGTTACGTGAAAACTTAATTTATACATGTCGTTGCAATAAATTGTGTGGAAAGTGCTCGTAAGCATAATACAGGACGGGATTCAGGGTAAATTATTAAATTCTCACGGGAATCAAAGAAAATAAGACAAACGAAGTCAGGATGACCGCAGATCGGTCATCCTGGTCAACCAACGAAAAGTAAGAAGTACACGAAGTATCGACAGTAGAAATTCCCGGTGGATTAAATGGCCATAGAAAACACGTCCATAATCCGTCCGTTTCCATCTCT
Source organism: Polyplax serrata (assembly GCA_037055365.1). NCBI lineage: Eukaryota > Metazoa > Arthropoda > Insecta > Psocodea > Polyplacidae > Polyplax > Polyplax serrata. The sequence continues at coordinate 1,100,137 of JAWJWE010000004.1, forward strand.
CTTCTTCATTCTCTAGTTAATATACTTTGACAAACCAATATAAACTTTTTTTCTAATTCCCAAGCGTAACATATGGCAAAGTAGGTCGCTGAGAGTTTCTCGTCTTTTCCAAGATGGTGCCCGCATTGAGGAAAGACATTCTGCACAAGAAAGTTAGCCGAAATAGTGCGACACAGGGTGCAGGGTTAACTTGTGGCAAAGACTCAGGATTTTTGGGGTTTCCTAAGGAGAAAACCCGGAGTAACCAATTTCTTCGGATGACCCGATTTCAAATAGTTTGACGATTGATGTGGGCTCAGACGACTGTGTAATTGAATAGTTAATTGCGCAGGCTCATGTAGGTGGGGTCCGTCGGGTTGGCAGCTCTGGAACGGGGCCTGGAACCACCCCGAAAACTCACCCACCTAGTCAAATGGGAAACGATAAACCACCCATGTTTATTTTACAAATGTCGGAGCGGAGTGAATGTGGGAATTGTGTACGTTTCTTCTCTCACTGCCTGACCTTCATTCTTTTTTTAAGTGGAAGCAAGTCGTAGAGCGATAACGCACTTACTATATACAAACACTAACAGAGTCGGGTTCGGTCGAGTAACGGGGCAAAGCGTTACATTTAAATTAGAACGAAGTAACAAAAGGAGAACCCTTTCCAGCCCGAAGATTTATGCTCCTGTGGCGTGTATAAAGCGCAGCAGCTTGAACTTCGAAAGGCGGGTAATCGTCCGTTTCTATTAAATTGGAATGGATGAATACGGAAAAAATACGCAGAATGAAATTTGGAAACAAGATGTGTCAGCCTTTAAAATTGAATTTCACTTGAGAGGGGCATTAGGAGTTGACTTATGAGAGTTTAAAATTTAAATTATACTTAATTCGATGTCAGGTAGACATACGACATTATTTGAGTTTATTAAATCATTACGCAGCCTACGGGAAGAGGCTGTACATAAAGAGTCATACCGGAATAATATTATGTATTTATATATAATATATATATATGTGTGTGTGTGTGTGTGTGTGTGTGTGTGTGTGTGAACAAAGAAAGAAGATAAAAGAACAGTATGCGCAGAAGTAAACGGTTTTAAAGTATATAATTGGGGAAAAATAGATACAGACAAATGAAACAGAAGAGTAATAAACGTAAATAGAAGATGTCGTAAGTTGCAACGAAGCAAAAGCAAAAGCTGTGGTATCTCATCCAGGAGAATTTAAACTATTTACAATTTTAAGTTATTGTTAAGCTATAAATGCTGTAGCAAAGAATGCTGATACAAAACCTCTTGAGTATTCCGGCAGATAAAACTAACTCGTTTTCTGTATTTTGTGATATTATTATAATTCTCCGCGACACTATCAACATCTTCCTATTGTGTAACTTAATTAACATTATCGTTTCTGCAGTCCGCGACCTCGGTGGTTTTAAGTTTTAAATTCTTTGAGCGGAAACGGAGAAATTGTTTTATGAAAATTTTAATAAGAATAAAACGGGTCGCAATAACAAAAACAATTGACTTATTACAAGTGACAGTTACTCCCAATCCACCAAACTTACCTCTCGTGAATAATTTAATTAACTCTGTTACATGGGAACGGTGTGGGAAAACTCAAAACTTGACTTAAAGTTTTTCAGACTTGTCTTACCTTCTGCAAAAAAAGCGAACCTCACCCTAAACTGAATTTCTTGTTTATCTCAATGGTTTAACTGAATTAAAACGTTTACTTCTATCAAAGGGAATTTTTTGATCGAGCAGAAAAGTAAAATATTCCATTTTTATTTGTAGCGATTGAGTCATTCATTAATTCGGACATTCATTCCTACTTTCGGTCATACAGTCGGTCATTGAGTTGGTGAGTGGTCGGTAGTTAAAGTGTTCGGCTCAGTCTAATGATATCACGAATGTTCTACAATACTCCGTTAAATAATTGACTTATGTATGCATGGGAGAGCCTCCGTTGAAGGAGATTTTCCTTAAGCCTGCGTACAGTCTACGTATTAAACGGCATAATTTATATACAACCTTCTTATTATATATTAATATTTATACAATATGTTTCCTCTAGTTTGATCTTTCTAAGAGACAGGTAAAAATATTTCATGGTTGTCGCGACAATCTGTACAACAAAATGTGTCTGTTATAATGTTCTGCTGTTTTCAATTACTATGACATCAACCAATAGGTTACGTTTGATGGTTATCCATCATAAAACTGAAAAAATGGTAGAATCTTAAGGCCTGGACTTGACCTGCACTTATTTGAAATTACATTGGCAACACAATTCTGACGTAGGAAATTGAAACGACGTAATTCTTCATGTGGACAAGAAAAAATCCAACGGAAAGAAAATAATTGTTATTAAACGGATATTGTAAGGTACACTCGGAAACAAAGGAAAACTGCTAAAAATAAAAAATTTCCATAAGAGAACTTACACAGAATATATAGTAGCGTAAGATACATAAATAAAATTATTTCAAAGAAGATGAAAAACATGGCAGGATAGAAAACGGGAGAAGAAAAATGACAAATTGCGGAAAGGAAAGAAGGAAACTCAGTTAGGAAGAGGTTATATTAGTTCAACGGCGAGATAACCATAAAAAATGGGCAATAAGAAGATCAGAAAGAAGAAAAACAAGATCGTTTTCCTCCTCAAAAAAAGAGTTAAGTAGTTGATAATGTTGAGGAAGTCTAGAGGAAGGAACAAAAGTCAATAAGTCGAGTAGCAGAATGAAGGAAGTTGAGGGGCTCGCTAAGGAAGTATGAAAAATTAAATACAAAACAAAGATAAAGCAGAACAACTGAAAGAAACGAAGTTTTCTGTGTTTCTACTTACTGGTAAAAAAAATTAATTAATTCGGGTATAATAAAAATTGAAAGAAAATTAATTGCTTAATGTGAAGTATCAGCTTTGAGCAGCAACATTGTTGTTCCAAATCTTCGTCACAATTTATTTAATTTTATTATTAAGGTAAATGCTAATAGTACTTTTTGGATACGACAGTAAATTAATAAAATTTTTAGAGATAATCACATGATTTTAATTTGGAGAATGTACTCCTTAAATTAATTATGTTATTTGTAAAGGTAATGTTTGATTTTTTCAAACTGAAGAACATCGTTGCTTGTGTACAGCCGTCGTCAATTGCAACACCTGAGTGCCCCCGGGTGCTGTACCTGTTTATTCAATTGAAAAAACAAATTAATATTTTCCCCTCGTCTGCGTAATCATGGAATTTAAAACCTGCAAACCCTCTCCTCCCCAAAAAAAAAAATTGAGAACCTTCCAATAAAGAAAATTTGAATACGATTGTGAAATTTTCTGACCGCCAGCCCATTGAAATTCAAACGCCCCCTCCTCGTCCCTTTAGCAGTTTACTGAATAGAATTCAATCAACCAGAACAAATTAAACTCAGATTTTTCACGGCCCAAACACGAATTGGACATCAAAAGGGAAGTTGGGCAGCTGTAGCAACAGCAACAGCAGCGGCAAATAACAGCAAAAAAATTAAAAGTCCTGTTGTAAAGGGCGTAGAGCAAAAACACGTTCCCAGAATGGGTCAGATGGGTTAGGGTTGTGTTGCGGGTAGAGGGGAGCCGCTAGGGATAGTTGCAATGTGAGGAAACCGTCGGACGGCCGAAAATTAGCAGGTGAAAAATTGGATTTTGAATGTTGCCAAGAGGCGAAACGCCAGGTGGGCCAGGTAAAACAGCATTTAAATGGGCGTTTCATCAGATGTGAGAATGACACGAAATAACAGTGCCTTAACACGCCACTGACTTCACGCTCAAACCTCACCACCCTTCACCCCCAGTTACCCGCTGAAAAAAAAACCTCCGTTCGGCCATTTCACTCATGCATAATTCAAAAGGTTTTCTTTCATATCTAATATCCGGTGACCATTGACATGTGTCTCCGTTTCTCCTGTCTTTCTCTAAACTTGTAGGCTGCCCTAGACAACTAGTAAACTAGGTAACCCATAACCAACTCACCCTCTCTCACCTACCACTAATTACTACTAAGCACCTACTAAGCAAAACTCATTTTGCTAGTTTACCAACTACCGACAGCTTTCATTAACTGAAGTTTTTTTATTTTTGTTTCGGTGACATCAGATAGTTCTAGGTCTAGACCTAGCAGTCTCCGTAAGGTTACAGCCTCATTATATTATCATTATTTTACAAATAAATTTTACTATTTCAATTCTGCTTTGAATTTTATTTCATTTAAACTGCCACGTGACTGTAACCAAAAAAAATAATACTTCACTTTTAACAATTGTGTTTATTGTGCTGGTCCGTTGCAGTGTAGTGTTTATTTCCAACATGTGTGCCTTTGTTGTGGTTGCATAAAGAACCTCGCAATTATTCTAATTAAATATGTACATAATACAACTTGTACAGAAATACTACTTTACATAAAGTGAAGTTATTCATTGGCTATTGTTTTGGCACAGGCTATTGTTGTACATGCAAAAAATTAACAATAATTGCTTATTATTTACAAACATTTTTAATTTCCCATCGTCCATGAAAAAAACATATATTGGAACTTAGCGTGGAGAAATATGTCCACCATTTAAAATATTTCTCACTCCACCATCCTCATCACCATCATCACTTGTCATCATCACGAGATATTGCACAACGTTGGGAATTGTCTGCAAACCGATGGGGAAAGATTAACAAACCTTTGCATAAATAAGTCTGAAGCATCAAAAAAATTTAAATAATATACAGTTGTTGTTCATTAATTGTTAGGCAACTTCGTTTCCCATGAACCCAAATATTATTAGTTCGTTAAAAGGAAGTGGAAACCCATGGAAAACTTTAGGAGTTGAGAGTTGAGAATAATGATGCCCCTGAAAATTTACTTTAGGGTAGCATATTCTCATCAGTAATAACAGTGATGAGAGACCCTGAAAATTGTTTTAATTTTTATCGTTTGAATTCCCTAAAGAATGGCAGCCACGGCCATTTACCACAAAACCGGCCGTCCGGTTTCATTTAAAATTTACACGAAAAATTGTTTATACTGTTTAAATTTACCAATGTGTAATTTCTATTGCTGACTAAGCACGCTTAGTTAATTTATTTTCATTTTTTTGACTTTTTCCGGGTTGTGGAACACCTGTGCTCCACCTCAGAGCTCAGATGCGATCCTGTCGTTGGAGGGCTAGAATGATGGTTTTAAACGACCCTGGAAGGGCGCGGAGTCGTACAGATGACCTCTGAGAATGTGACGTTTTTTGAGAAAGGTTTCCTCTAACCGTTTCAATAGAGTGCACGTGGAGTGACACGTTTCCCTGAGACGAGCTCTGTTTTGATAAAATGCGAAGTTGTGGAAATGATTTTCTTAATTTTCAGGGCAACAATTCCCACACAACTGTTGGTTGAGTTCAACACTTGAATGTGACCGGGGGCGAAAGCCTCGTTCTATTGGATTCCGTCAGCAGAATTCAACTTTTCTGTCGCAACATTTTAAATCGTAATGCCGGCAATTTCTCATCAAACGTCAAAAATTCTGGCATCGATCCTACCCACTGTGGGGTGAAGTCATTAAAGAAAAGAGAAATCAAAATGTAAAATGGGTAAATGTTCGCCTGAGGAAAAGAAAACTCTGGAAAAAAATAATGACGTCTCCTATCAGTGCCATGTTCTGTGAAGTTAATGTGAAGAGGTGAACTCAAAGTGCTTTTCTTCCACTCAGGAAGATCGCTCACACTCAGATTAATGTACAGCTTGTTAGTGAAGTATAATCACTAAAGGATGTGTTCGTCCAATATAAAATTTCTGTTTCATAAAGTAAAGCTCTTAAAGCTCTGGAACAATTAATTCGTGGCCTGGTCAAACTGAAAAATGTGAAAAATGAAATTTTCACCTTGAAAACGAATGAAGAAGGCACGTCTGGAAAGTTTTCCGCCGACAACAATTTACAGACGACAATTTCACAGCATTGAGTATCGTGACGTAAATAATTATATATATTGTTATTGCAGTCCTCAGACTTCACCAGACCATAAAAATTGGGAATGGTTTTAGAAAAAAAAACACCTTGAGTGCAAAGTACCATGTTATTATAAAGCAAATAAGTAAAGGTATAAATTTGGTTTTTCATGTGCATACAAAGGAAAAAGTGTGGTTGGTTCTCAACTACTCACAGTTTTGAGCAGTGGCAAAATAAAAGTTTATTAACATAAAATTATTAAAGTTTCAGTACATAAACGCAGCATGTGAGACAACCTGAAATTTTTACAGTACCTAAATAATATTTACAGCAGTCTAAACGGCTAAAATGTGCAATCTTTTTTTTACAGAAAAGTTAAAAAGAAAATTAATTTTACGAACTTGAATGTTGTAATGCAGAAAGTAATAAAACATAAAGTGTAAAATTATGTAAAAGTAAATTATTGAAAGATACAATTCACAAAAAAGTGCTTGAAGACATGTAAAAAGAACACACGAAAAAGCAGAAGTTACATCGGCACAACTTCTCCACAGCGAATCCTACAAAACTACAATACCAACTAACGTGTGAGGAACAAGATAGAATTTCGAGGGAGACCTGCACGACAAGACATTACATAAATTTTATGTATTTTTAAAGAAACAAATCCGATTGAAGGAAAAGTCTTAGGAATGCAAGTGGTAGGATTTGTCACGACAGGGGTGTGCATTTTGAAGTGAAATAAAAATATATAGGAAAAACCCCCAGGAAACAAATTCTACAAAATGGCAGAGAAGGCAGAGAGTCTGATCCGGACGTGGAAAAGGTGCGAATTGTCGCTGTGCTCTACGAAGCTACGCCCGAAAGGCTCCTACTCCTGGAACGTAGCAGGAAATAAACCTTTCTTGCCACGTACAGGACGTAAATCATTCGGTTTTATTAATGCATACGTGTCCGGTCGGGGGAAGAACAAGACTGTCGGCTATACAGCAACAGCACAAGCAGCAGTAGATATGTGTCTCTGCGTGTGTGTGAAAGGGGGGGCTTAGGACACGGGATGAGGACTAAATGGTATCTTTCCTAACATATTTGCTTTATCATGATGTTCATTATGTTCTACTTCGTCCTCTCGACATCATATATATATTGGACAGTGTGAATTCTGTGAGGAGACTTCAGATTTTTATTACTCCTTGTCTATGTGGTTTTACACAGCAAATTTCTAAATTTCATTCACCAATCCTTCTAACAACTCCAAAAACAATATTAACTTTCATGCAAAAGAGAGAAAATGTCCAAATTTCGAATTGATTTAGTCGAGCTCTTCAACCAAAAAAAAAAATATCCAAACAAATGCAAATTTATTTACAAATATTTTCCACTTGTCACCGGTGGCACGAGTCAATTGCGACACACGAAACAAAATAATTTAGTTTCAGTAAGTAGCACCAGTTTCTTCTCTCAGAACTTCGTGTCCGCGTCATTTTTGCGCCGAAACGAAAAAAAATCGTATGAAAATTATTAAGGCGACCTGAATTTCGTGTCACGCCATCAATAATAACATATTTATTAGATTTGGTACTTGTTACTTACTCGTACTAGTAAAAAAGAAAAGAACACGTGAAAAGTGGGCAGGTGCCCAACCCATTTGCGACAATAATTTAATAATCGAGAATATGAATTTTATTTTGCTGCAAGGGTGCGTCACCAGTATGCCTAATTTAGGGTTTCCTTGGGAGATTCTATCAGTGCCCTGTGCGGTACACGACTTCGGTGGACGCAAGAAATGATAAATCATTCATTCATTCATTCATTCTTTCATAGATCTTCTAAATACGACATGGCAAATTACAAAAAAGATACACCCTGATACGACCAAAACTGTTAATTTGTCACACATATTGGTTATTGTGCTACTAACAGACTGAATTCTGTAAATGATTCAATCACTGTCAGCATTACAGGTAAGTTTATTTTTGCGCCTTTCTTCTGGATTTTCAAAAAGCAATCAAATAATTTTTAGGGATGTCCTGATAGGAATTCTTTAATTCCGTACCAATTTGTCTCTGATGGCCGTATGAAATAGTTTCAGTTCTTGTTTTCGTAATTGGCACGTGCCTGCACGTTGAGTACCACAGAATGACAGTCAAAAGAAGACATTCTTCGGATAAGTGAACCGTACACATAGAAACAATACGTAAAAACGTCCAACTTGTCTGTAACAACCAGTTTTTATTGCAAAGAGCCTAAATATCCGTCTATTGCATGATTATGAATAAGGTAATTGTAAGGTGTAATTGTAGGCGTCCCACTTTTGCTTTTCTGCTCTTTCTATGCCAAATTCTCATTTGAAATTTGACGGTTCGAAAGTTCGACTTGAAGCCCCTAAGTTGTCTATTTGCCTTTCTGATTTTTCACTTATTTTTCTACATCAATATTCAATTATTCTTAATGGAATGTTCTACGTCAATGTGACTAATCGAACTACACCCTGTCAAGCACCATAAGGAGGGTTTGGAATGGTCAGTGAAGCTTAGGGGGGATAACATGGAAAAAATAATAAGAAATAGAAGTGAAATTCCATTTCTTGGTTTACTGTTCTTCAATATTAGCATCATTAAATTTATTTTTCAACGTGATGTTACTTGTCTTACAGTTGTCTTACAGTTTTCCATTTCCTCTTGTTATCCTACATATATTTCTTCTTCTTATTCTTCTTTTGAGAACACGGTATCACTTTTTAGGACGAGTAAAATGTTTGGAATAGCCGCAAGAAATTTTTCATTCCTGTAAAATTTACATCAAATTTCACCCGAAATTTTCATTTGTAGCTCATCTTCCGTATAAAAAGAATAGAAAAAAGGCAGACAAATAATTCCACAGGTTGAACAAGATGCACTTAGAAACACACTCTTATGTGTAACAACCGGAAACAAATTACCTGAGAAATTACCTCCAATCAGTGTTTTCCAGCACTTTGCTGGAAGTGAAATTCTGGCGCACTTTTGAGTTCTCCTTCCAAGTCGTCCCTACACGCCATCGGCCCGGATGAAGTTGGCACGACCAAACCAAAGATCAATAAATTTGAAAAAGGAAAATAAAAGATAAAATTTTTTGGCATTTCCACCTATCTGAAATTTCAATTAAACTCATCTTTTGTCTTCACCTCAAGACACTTCGATGCGTCTTAAGAACCTCAATTCAAACCTGAAGTGGAGGAAAAGACACAGTTTGATCTGAAAAATAATTGTTACAAAACTTGACAATTTTCATAGCAGATTTCACTCATGAGAGATTTGTCACTTACTTTAATGTTGTCGTGACTGATTATTTAAAACTTCAGTGGTAATGTATAGGAAACATGGCTTACCTGTGTCATTATATATAGTAAATTTTGAAGCCCTGAATATTGAGTAGAACAAAAGCTGCAAGTAATCCTCAACTTCCGCACAAGTAGGACCAGAAGCATTTAAATATAACACATATAAATTACAAAATAGTTAGGATAGGATTGGGAAATTATAAAATAGAATAAGATAGAATAGAGTAGAACGGAATGTGTAATCGGAGAAAGGGAAAATTCTCTATGTTTTTATTGAAACACAACTAAGGAGGTTAAAATGTAATTTCTTGGTGGCGTATAAAATATCCAAGAAGAAACTACAACTTGTAATTGGCGTAGATCTCACCTAAACGACTATTTTTACACTTCCTTTCAAATTTATTGAAAGGTTCGCACTGTAAGGTTTCCATCCTTCTCAAGGAGGACCACACGAGGAACAAGAAATGAGATGACGCGCCCTGAGGCTTCAAAATTTCTTTCCGTTCACCTTTATTAAACTAAGAATTCTATAAAATTCTATTACCTCTGGTTCCCGGTTTCTCTCTTATGCTTCTTCTGCTTCCACGTTCGACATTTTCATTTATTCTTCCTTTTCCACTTGCAACTTGTTTTTCTACGTTATTTAATTACGCACTGCAGTTACTGTTTTTTTCTTCATTTTTCAGCCTCTCTGTTTCTCCTCTCTCTCTCGCGTACATGTCGACATTTTTCATTTTGCCTGGCATAGGGTACCAGAAGAAAATGTTCATTTCTCTACTTCCTCCTACAAGAGGATGGTTTACAACGTTCAACTATACGTGCACCTTCTGTTCGTCTCCCGTCGTCGCATAAAAATGTCGGAAGGTGAATTCTGAGCGAAGAGTCGCATCTTTCTTGATTACAAAAAGCCCGTCTCAGGTGACAATTTGAGCAGGATGTAACTCGTAAATTTCTCTACCCCTCTTTTGCTGGAGCTCATGACTCGTTTGCTTCTTTTACCACCTTTTGCTTCCGTCAAGTTCAATTCATTTGGTTTTTCTTTTTGCCCCGAGATGAGGTTGGTTCTCTTGCATTGCACTCGAGCCCAAAATTTATCAGCCCAAAAGTTTTCAAATTCCTTTTTGCTTTTCGAATAAATAATTAAAACGTTTATTTTATGTTTTGCAATTCTAATAAATTTGTCTAGTTTTCTTCTCATCCCCCTTTTCTCGTGTCCCATTTCCTAGCGCAATTTCTAGTTGTCTCCTACGACTTTCTCCTTTTTTCATTCCTTTTTTTACAGTCGTATTTTCTAAATTTTCACTGCATGAGTCTCTGTGACAATTCTCTATTTCCAAATACGTTACAAAGTCACTTGACTACTGATTCAAGTTACTCATTTCATCTTCCTAGAAGAAACTATTTGAGATGTAATTGTTGCTAATTCAAAAAGAAAAAACCCTGCAATTTGTCAACTACATTTAAGAACTCTACATCACTACACAACTTCACACATGCTCGTTGGTTACAGCCCTTCTAGCCCTAAACTAAGGTGAATGAAATATTTCTGGTTTTATTTACTGATAAATACAATTTCGCAGGTTAATATTTGAATCTTCAATTGGTGTACATACAAACGACATTAAACAGTCTCTTTTTATTTTTTACTTTTAATTAATTACTAATTAAAGACACGACATGTGATCAAACTAGTCACACGAACAGGAAGAAGATTTAAATGAACGGAAAAGTGTAACACAAGGCTTTCGGGCAGCTAGAACCTGTAATAAATGTATGATTATGATAAATTATAAAAAAATAAAGGGAAAAAAGTTAATAATGTGTTGTAGCAATGTAGTTGCACGCTCATCGCTTTTCAATTCCAGACGGAATGTCGGTTTTCCTTGTCGGTCCACAAGCGGAAGAGAAAGGAGATCAAGTGGAGAAGACCAAAGTAAAATAGCTGGAAAACTTTGTTTTACTTGAAGGGAATAAAGAGGTTGCAAAACTATCGAGAAAAACTGGGAGAAGAAACGTAGCAATGTAAACGGAAATGTAGCAGAGAAGGAAAACACACAAAAATTGAATCAAAATCCAACAAAGTTGTTTCTCTGTGAAAAGCACATTGAGGGAGGCAAAAATAAAACTTTCAATAATAACGGAGAAATATTTCTCAAGTACAAATATATAAATAAATAAATAAATAAATAACGTTAAACATTGTTTGCATTCCAACAGATATATTATATTATTTATATTAGAATGAAAGTCAAAATACGAATTAAGAAAAAAAATATTTTGCCTCGCGAGACGAGAAGACAAACAACTTTTGCTTTTTTGTCTGCTTCACGAAATAACATACATAATTATCTTATGGAACCAAGTAAATAAATTTGATTTTAATAAATGTTTGGCAATATGTCTGTTTGGGGGAGGGAAGGGGGCCGTGCATGACGTTAAACGGCGATGTCCAGACACATGTCGTTTGGGATTTGATTGATCGCAATTTATATCATAAAGTTATAGATAAGTAACAATATTATTTTATCGTTTCACTTTAGACTCGAACATCCATCAAGTTTGTCACTAATTTTATTAGTTTTCGGTTTGGTGACGGCTGATGAAAGTTGAGGTCATGGAAGAAGTCCGTGCACCACCGGCCAACATTTTCTGTGTTTTTTTTCTCAGTCGTCTCAGTCTGCCGTGTGCAAAACTTTGTTAATTGTTCTCAGTTAAAGTCAGACCTAAATTTTTTCTCTAAAAGACTTGGGAATTCGAAAAAAGAAGTGCCAAGTTGAAGAAGAAAATGAGAAAGTTGGAGAAATTTTTTTTTCCTTCAGATAGCAGGCCCGTCAAGAGAATTTTAAAAACATTTTAAACGTCAATTTGATTTCAAAAAGTCTGAACAGTCTGGAAAGTCCTTAGAGACAGATTCTGCACTCTGGACATGGACGGAATAATCCAAAGATTAATGGTAGCCGGAAAGTTACCTGTGCTACCCAGGGAAGGAGGGAACATGAAACTATTTCAGGAAACTCTCACAGGTACATCAAACAGGTTGAAAACTGTCGTCTCAACACCTAGAAACTGATTTACCTAATATAGAATATCCATACACGCACCTGTGAAGTTTACTTTTACAGGAATATTTCTTTAATAGAAAAAATCACAAATGTTTCTTATTCGAAGGGTACCGCAATGATAACAAATTCTTTTTGTACCCAATTTGCAACGAGTTTCAGGGTTTGTCATCTTGAAACTGTTCCTGACCGTTGAACCCGTGGTTTTCGGAGTGTTCAATTTACGAAATTTATAAGGAGTTTATTGAATGCCTTACATTCCTAAGAAATTCCCACAAGTTCTTTTAAAAATTTGTGTTTCTCGATTATGAATACCTACTCATCTACGATATCCATGTTTGTAACGCAGTCAACGCCATGGATTTTGTCTTACTTTATCATATCATTTTTTTAGTTTATATTTGTACACAAAATATAGTCATACTACAATATTACAGTGGTACTTACTTGTCATGTTGAATTCCACACGAGAATTGCTGGTATGCAATTTGTACTTTGTGCTTTGAACTGGACATTTGCCTAGGTCATTGTCACACATACGCACATTAATTATATATTCATAACATGTTTTAGTAAAATCTATCCACATATGTAATACATATAAATAGGTTGACAAATAAACAAAATAATATTACTTGTTTGAAGCTTGAACTTGAGCATTTGAATGGAGTATAGTATTTAAGTATTTGTACATGCGAAACTATTTCGAATTTTGCCAAAAAGTTCTAAAGGCATAAAATATGAATACTGACAAAAAATACCACACTATCCCAATTTATAATTGTATTTATCTAAAGAACTTAATTGGATAGTCTCAGAAAGAATATTTGTGTGTATAAATTTATAATATAATGGTCAATAAACATGCATACAAAGATACATTACTAAAGAGGACATGACATCATCTCATCCATCTCTTTTAACCATATTCTTTCTTTTTTTTCCGTCCCACAGACTCAGTCACATAAACAGGAGAAGAAGATGTAAAAAATTGTGTAAAAACACAAATAAAAGGACACATTTTCAGTTGGTTCAAAGTTTCCACAAAATAATCCATATGTTTTAAAATTGAATAGATTAATAAATACAATGACGGATAAGAATGCAACTAGAAAGTGACGCAGTTTCGAATATTTGAGAGCTCTGAGTCCAACCATTTTCCTATAAATGAAACTATTCATAAACAGTGTAAAAAATAGGTTGTTGTACCAAAAAATCACTCGGAGAAAAGGTGAAAGCTTTCGCTAATGAAACAGATAGAGAATTTTACAGACGAGTACACCAAAAAAATGACAATGGAAACTGTGAAAAAATTCAATGTTGCAATCTAAGTTAAGAGAAACAAGGGTGAGGGAAGTAGATGTTCAGGAATAGTGAAGCCTACTAGAGGTAAACGTAGGGTGGCCGGTTGAAGGTAAGAAGACAGTAGATGAAAGAGACTAGAACAAATGAGGGTAAATGGCAGTGAATGAGAACATAAGGACAAGTAGATGGAAGCTGAATGGCAGAAGATGGGGGTCGGTTAGCTGGACCATAAATTTTTCCACCAAAGAAAATTTTTTTTATCATTTTCTTCTGTCAACTGACGTTTTCCTTCTCGTCGGTCCTCAATTTGTCTTACAATTTTTTCTTTCTCTCTAGAAGAAAACGCCCGGATTTCGATTTCGTAGCCCGTGCATTGTTTCAGAGAAAAGGATTTCCTCCAGGCAGCCTCCCACTGGTCCAGAGATCTGCCTCTCTCCGTGCCTTTTTTCGTGTACCTTTCTTTCTCTTTTATTTTTTCTTCTAACCTCTCAACATCTCCCAGCTCTTTCCTTAATTAGGAAAATGGCGTTTATGGGGTTTTCTTATTCTTTCTATCTTTCGCTATCTATCTATCTATCTATCTATCTATCTATCTATCTATCTGTCCATCTATTTGTTGTCTTTTCTATCAATTAATTGTTTTATTTCTGTCTATTTTCTTCCTAATAACATTCTCCCTCCGTCTCTGTGTCGGTTTCTCCGGTTTCTTTGTCCATTCATTCTCTTTCATTTCCGAACCTCACTGGAGTTTTATTTGGTTGTTTGAGCTTTTCAATTTTGCTATTTTCCTGCCATCCCTGATACAACACTTGTAATTCAGTTCCATCTTTTACTTTCTCAATTGCAAACTTTTTATTTTTATTTTTTACATTTACTTTACCGCATATATCCGTTGCACTGCAGATCATCGCCTATGAATTTTTGATATTCTGTTTAACTCCTTCAGTTTCTTCTATACGACACTTCCTACATGTAAAATTTCATTTCCAAACTTAATAATTGGTTACACCTAAAATAAATTTACGTGTACATGAAAATTATTATTTTAGTGTTGGGAAGAATGTTCGACTCCGAAAGCAACTTCTTGATTGCACATAAATTAATGACTTTCGTGTGCGGGTAAATTACCAAAAGGTTTAACGTATACTTTCTGTCAAATTTGTTTTACCTAGGAGTCACGAGACAACATCGTCTCGGATCAGAAATTTAGGGATAATTCTGACAGTTAACAAGATGAGTTTCACATGTAAGTTCACTTTCCAAAATTTTCAGTCGGTTAATTATTTAACGTGAGAACCGACAATGTGACGGAGTTGAGGCAATCAAATTCAGACGACGGAAAACTAAAATTGAAAAACTAAAAAATGGAAAAATTGTTTTTTTCGATTAAATAACAAAAAGGTGTTCACAAAATATAACTATTACTTACTTTTGGTAACTAAAACTTACTATACTGTAGAATAGAAATTTGTGCAAAGAAATAAGTCTTGCACCACAATATTATTGTCAATGTAATATTATTTACACAGAAAAACATATCTGAGGTGTTAAAAGAAGAAATCCTTTTCTCAAGCATCAGGTAAGTCCGTTTCGCCAAGAAAGAATAGCTTTCACAGGGTATTCGATACCCAAAAACAAACAAACATTTATAGTAACTTACGGCGTCAAATTGAGGCAATAAGCCTTGGGTATAAATTGTTTACTTCATCGGTTAACTTGTTACTGACCAAGGACTGAGTAATTTTACTTAGGCTCTCCTTTTTGGGGCCGTCAATTTCTTAAAAGACCCTTTGGTACACTGCTGAACTAAAGGAAAGAAAAGTAGAGGAAAAAATCAGGGATGATTTAAGTCGTTGGATGAAGGATAGAAGATTGGAGAGAGTCGGGTCACGTCACAGAGCAACCTCATTTCAGTCCGTCAGACACAATGAGCCAGGGCACACATCAGACGGATTGAATTGCTTCTTCCTGACCAATTGATAAATACAATTTTGAGGCAAAGTGGGATGGATCTAGAAATGTAGACAAGCTCAAGGATAGCTGGTATCAGCCAGAAAAGCACGCAGTCGACAGCATTAGTAATTTGAAATCCCCGGAAGAATCGAAAGAGAGAGAGGCAGGTTGTCTAAAACTAAACATAAAAACTAAATTTTACGATTATGGAAATTTAACAGCAGCCAACAGCTCACGCGTGAATGACAATAAAAACCAGATGAGTGAATTGGAAGGAGACGATGACGATGACGAGAGATCTGTTGCTAACAGATTTTTGATCGTCGATATCATCAGACTCCTTTAACCGGACTGCTTTTGTATTCTTACTCATGCGATATTCCAGCAGGTTTTCTCATGGAGTAGTAAGATATTTCCGATCGAAAACAATCATTTTATTGATTTACTTTATTGTGCAGTTTCCTTTACTTGCCTACCTTTGCCATTACATGCTTGCCTTGTGCAAACGATGTTTGTAATTTTGGTCGTGCAATATTAGATATTAAAAACAAAAATACCCAACAGGTATTTTACTGCCGAGTGCTCTAAGTTGTTCATGTCTCTGTGATCTGTATTTGAGATTCTACGATTTACTTTAGAGAAGTCTTAATCTAGATACCGTATAGATAGCAATTATTTTATACGAAGAATTCAAATTCAACATTAAAAAATTTATATATAAATTTAAACTCGTTTGTCTCTGAATTCAATTCAAGAAATGGGATTTGTTGAAGTAATAAGATAAATATTCTCAGTATACATTTGGACAATTTTTAAATGCCAAAAACGGAAATTCGGATTCACAGGGAGGAGATTTAATTTAACGATATAAATCAATCAATCAAGTTCGGTTGAAAATGCCCTCCCAGCCCCTCAAAAGTAAATTCAAAACCGATTTGGAAAGTTGAAAATTCCAATTGGAAAACCAGCGAAGTCGTCTTGTTCATTTTGCCGCCAAAATTGTACTGAATTTAAGGCGGTATCAGCTCCAGTTTCCTCCAGTGTAATTTTGTACCACCATAAACAATGACGGATGTGCACTCTCTGACGATGAGGAGATGTTTTCCCTTTCAGTGTCGATACAACAGTAGCAGTAATGAAAGGAGAAAAGATTTTGAAATGATTCTGAGATCCTTTGGGAGTCTGTGGGGCTACAAATTAGTTGACTGATACCCAGGAAATGTTGCATTCTGACGTGTCGTTGCTTTACACATTAGCCGATACGAATTTGTTGCTTCCAATTGCTCAATTATGTCCTTAATCATAACATATTCCTGTAGTTTTTTGTTATTTTAGAAGGATTTATGAAACTTCAACGTTCGACCATTTAACCTGAAAGTTCATTTTGAGTGAAGGCCAAAGGCGGAAAAAATTGAGAATCGTTTTAGTTTCCAGTGAAAAACAAAAAAATTTGAAAATTCACAGGAAAGAGTACAAAGTGCAAATATAACAAACTTAAAGTAAAAGAGGGATCCTGACGATTAGAAGATTTTGAGAAGACTAGAAGAAAATGAATATGTAAATATTTTGTATACCAATATCCGATCAATCAAAACCTGATTTAATTTACACAAAATAATTCATATTTTTCCGTCCTTTTTCCTGGCACAATTGGAAAACAACGCTTCTTGAGTATAAATCACACACTATTCAAAGAAAATTTATAAAATAAAGACAATAGTTATGGTATTCTATTTATTTAATGCTTAAGTTTTGTAAAACTAACTGACAGAAGCTGACTAACTTTTCCTGTGAGCTCGTTATTAATATATCTCCCAGGGAAACTTTTTACGTCCGATATGACTTCTCCTCATGAATGGTAGACATCCTGGGGAAGTAGAAAAGTGGCAAAAAAAATGTTTCTCTTAAAATAGGTAACGGAAATGAAGAAGTTTGACATCACCGTCGACCTATGAAAAACTAGAGTAAAATAGAAAAAAAAAATGCGTCTGGGGTTTATGGGGGAAAGGGTTGGTTTACTTTTTGATTTTACCACTCTCAACCCCAGTCTATCGTCTGACCAATCAACCTTAAAGATTTCTCTACGTGGAACATTAATAAAAATGTTATCAGAACTGCCGCGTGGTTATTGATCCGACGAGTTTCAATATCTGGAAGCTATAAGGGATGACACGTATCCTACATAGATTACAAATATCCTTCCATTTCCACGGGAATTCGTGTCATAACCCCTCTTCCCAATAAACCTCCCCTTTTAGAATCCATTTCTCTTTTCTCTCTCTCTCTCTCTGTCTCTACATATATATATATATATTTATATATAGCCACACCTCTAGGAATTTTACACATTTTCCACTTATTTTTATGTTGTTATCCGTTTGAATGTGACTGAAATATTCTCCTTCAAAGGAGTCCGACAGAAGACACAAGTCATCGAACCGAAACTTATAAATTCTATGCTTTGTACTTTTAATTATAGGAAACGGAAATGTAAACGTTGTATATATTGACTCATTGAAAAAGTAAAACAAAAACAAAAAATTAATGATTTTACATATGCGGCAGGCATGCTCACGCATTTCCGGCAGCCGGAAACGGAACTGAAAATTGGAAAATTTTACTTCCCGCTAGTTTTTTTCTTTCATTTTTTTTAGTTTCGTTTTACTGTTTTACTTTGTTAAAGTATTTTGAGTAGAGCTTTTCACATTTAAAAAATTTCTAATTTCTGTTAATCGACTAAATTCACCTTATGGACCTTTACGGGGTCCCCAAAATGACCCTTCGACCAGACCAAAATCTCTTGAAGAGAGTGGAAAAGACTTTACCAAATTTCATAGAACAATTCAATTTAATTTAATTACTTAATCTTCTTTTTTATTACTAGCAATTGATAGGAATTTCTTAATGGTTCAAATGGCTAAGACGAAAGGTGCTTAACAAGATATTTGTTCCTTTTTACAAAGTTTTGGATAAATATACACTTTTTTAAAAATTTTAGATTCATTGGAAACATTTTTTAAATTATTTTTTATTGAAGTAATGTGCATTATTGAGGGAAGATTGCTTTTTTCAAATGATTTTGCAGCAGTGACATGCCCTTCTATTCATTTCGTTACTTTTACACATACTACTTCCTTCTTCTCTGTAGTCTCACTCTTTGCAGTAATATCTGCAGATTCGTTTGCTGTATACGAGACTTGTCTTTCTTGCCTGAAAGGCACAAAAAGAACCCAATTATGTGAAAAGAAAGAATTAACGTTTCTATTATTATTTTAAAATCTTGGCATTTGCGTTTGGGTTAATCCCATTCATAATGTTTTGTAATTGAGAACGCCGACAACTTGTAATCCGATGCGGTGATCGCCTTCCTACCCCGAGATGATCCCCAAAAATCTTTTCAACCCCCGCGAATAGGCTTTAAAGCCCCTGAAAACACAATACTAATTACCCTGAATCGTTATTAATAATAACGACGATAATAGCATTATTATAACTGCGTCGCCCGTTACTTTCAAGCATAACGATCGTACGGCTCTCGCAGAGCCGTCTTACCGCCCCTTTCCATTCCAACATGGCGTCATCCCCCTAATGAAGTGCTTTGTTTGATGACGTATAATTTGACGTAATCAAACGCCATTTTGGTTTTCCCATCCGCCGGTTTCCTCTTCCTTCAGACACCCTTTTCTTATCTTATTTTTTCTTAACAATTTAATTTTACTGCCGGGCGTTTTTCGCCACGTTATTTTGGGGGTTGACACCACAGAGGGGCGAAAAAGGCGAACCAACTTTTTACAAGTCAACGTCTATGAGCGAAGGATGATTTTTAAGTCGAGTTTTCTGTGTCACTCGTTGTTTTCTGCGTTCCTTTTTGTCGATTAATTAATAATTAATTATATAATTAATTAATTCGGATTTGTCCGTTCCCTGAGTTTAAAAAATAGAGGATTTATTAAGAAATTAATAACGGGTAATAAGTTTCTCCTTGATTTATTTATTTCGTTTCCTTTGTTTTTTAAGTTGCCGGATGATGAAACGTCGTACTTGCAATCATTTTTTTCTTTTTTTAGTATGAACGGCTTTGTTTTTCCTCCTACTTTCCTTTTCTAGATTTTATCCCGGAAAGGTACGGTAACAGCAATGCTCATTCTATCAGAACTCATTTCAATCCTCTTGTAAAGGTTAAACACACTTTCGTAGCGACCTTTCAAATTCTTTATAAAGCAATTAAAGCGGTTTTCCATTGTCTTCCGGCTTTCCTGTCATTCATATTGCTGACATTTGACACAACGGCAACAGCTTTCACAATTTCAGCGATAAATTGTGACACGTGTGAGGCAGTTTTACATGTACGCATAAGACACGCATGCAAACACGCACATATCACTAGACACATAAATACATAAGAAGTGAAGCGTCCGTACCCACGTGGATATTACGTCAATGTTGGGTTTATTATTATTAGATCAGTTTATTATTATTGTCGTAGGTATGATTAATTTTATGCAGACTTACTAACCTCTTAATTCAACAGTTTACATGTTCTTTTGTACAATGATTGGGTCTAGTGTGTACAGGTTCAAGAGTTGGTGTACGTCCACTGGCAGATTTAACAAATTCTTTCTTTCTACAGGAGTTCTGTGCACAAATCTGCATGCAGAAAAGAGTATTAGGCATTCTGTGGTTGGGGTAGAAGTAGGAGGGACTGGAATTATAGAGAAACCCGAGAAAATACAATCATTTATCATGGAAAATGACTTTAAGTTTGTTATATTTGCCTCCACCCCTCCGCCATCACCTTGGAGTGAAAAATTAAGAAAAGTAATAATTTACTCTGGAAACTTTTCGTTCCTGCACATAATTTTAGTTTAATAATAATAATAAGGCTGATACATTCGGTGCTGGAAGGAAGCAGAACTGGCTGCTGAAGAAGCTGTGGTAGCAGCCGTGGCAGCAGAAGGAGTAACAAGAACCCCCGAGACACCTCATTATTTTTTCCTTCTCAATTAATTTTCTCGCCTTCGCGACCGTCTGCCGACTTCCCAGGACCCTGTTAAATTACGCTATTTTATGCAATCAGGAATAAATAAATAATTAGATTCATTTTTATATTATTTATTAATTTAGAGAAAGTCAAAATTAAGATTTTTTTCCGCGGGATTTCAGACTTGAACTTTGAAATAAAATGCTGTCGATTGTTACTGTTGCTACCAACTAAAAATATAATTTTCCTTTTGGATTCTTTCAGAGTGTTTTTCCTAATCTTTTCCCCGATAAATTAACCTTTCGCTTATTAAGTTTCCTGACACTTCAGTTCAACTATTTTCTTAAATTCTGAGGTCTGATTGGCAACTAGTTTTCATCTACGTTTTCATAAATATAAATTTGATTTGTAATGGTTTTCTTAGAGTCATCATTTTTGTGACACAATTGTATTTTACCTAGTAGATTTAAAACACATGTACTCTTCATGTACTCACTCAATGTACAACAGCTCTACAAATACGTACTGTTACCAACTCAAAAATATCACTGTTCTTTTGCGTACATTGTAATAGTTTTATTTTTACATGTCTATTCATATTATTAACATTCTTTTTTTCCGCTTTTCTTTACCTTCAAATAAAGTTTTACTTTATTTTCAACGAATAAAAATACTGCCCAAGGCTAACAGTAACTCGGTTCCTTTCTTTTTGACGTTACACAACTCATCAGAACTCTGTTTTTATCGTCTAGGACTTCGACTGAACTTACTGTTTTGTTGTGAAAGCCATTTAAAGACAAAAGCACGAAATTGAACTTCTTCCCTGCCCACTTGAATGAAGAGATAAAACCACCATAAGGCACCAATGAGTATTCTTCACTTGTATCACTTCACAAGGAATAAAGTGTTCGATTTGTGAAAAACTCGGACGATTCTCCCGTACTCAAATCACGTTTTTCTCCGGTACGTCACGTCGCGTTCATTAGTCATTAACAAAATAATTAATAAAATAATAATACGTTTATTTTTGAATTTAATAAGTTTTCTCTCATTCACTCGCGGCAAAAATTCAAGTTTTCATTAGCGCCATTCGAAGTTAATTAACTTCGTTTTATTTATTGTTAAGTGTGAAAAAATAACTTCTTCCTTTTCTTCTTAGAGTGCATAGGGGCAGGGGTCTTGGGAGGGCAAGGTGCCTCTCCACTAGGAGAGTATTAAAATATAAAATAGAAATTAAAAAGGATTTTTGGGGGTTGCCAGATGCAGGAGCCCGCGGGTGGGCCAACTGTCGTTGTTGAAGGCAATGGTTGACGTGGCAGCAGAGTCGGGCCCGGCTCGAAGAGAGCGAACCATCCAGAACAATTTTCTTTTTCAAAGAATGTTAGAAAAACATGGCGCCGACGTTTTATTATTTTCCCTTCTAAATTTATTTTCGAAGTTTATAAATTTTTAAAAGCGTTGCATCGACCGGCAGAAAATTTCTGCTTTCCCGTTTTTTTAGTCTCCCGTCTCTTCTTGCGGTGGGAGAAGAAAACAGAGGCAACCCAGGGTAGTCCAACCCAAAGGGAACAAAAATTGTACCGGTTCCGAGTACCCGGAACATTTTGAGAACTTTAAAAAATGTAAAAATTTTGTTCTTCATTTTGCGTTACTCCGACCATTTTCTTCTTTCTGTGTTGCTCCTTTTTCGCATTTTTTTCTAGCCTGCCTTTTCATATTTTTCAAGTTCCTTTGCAGAGAATCAGTTTTGGAGTTAATTGAATTTGTGTTTAATTGATTTTCAGTTTTGAAGAGGTTTAATTTTCGTTCCGGAAATTTTCTTCATAGCTGGAAAAAAGAGAAAGGTAGACAGCACAAAAAGGAACAAGAGAAAAGGGACTAAAACGTGCGGTTGCTCTTCTAGAATTTTCCAGCAAAGGCCGATAACTTAAGTTGACATTAAACATATTTCCTGCCTCGGTGGCTTTCTTTTCCGGTTTATACATCAAAGAAGGTTTGGATTGAAATATGAGTTTAGTTTCTTTTGAGACGGACCGTCGCGGTCGACTAATCTCACATCGCGAATGATTGATTGATTGATTGAGTGATCGAATTCAAAGGCAGAGTTGAAGACGGGTGGCATGGGATGGTACAAATTGGTGGTAAAAGTAAATCTTTGCAGTAGAATAACTACGGATAATATAAGTATTCTATGTAACGTTCAAAATACATAATCTCATTAAAATGTACCTTTGTAAGTAACTGTCCATAATACAGTCGACATTAAACGGGATCTGGCATAGAGGACGGATTTATGAAAACAAAACCAAGTGATCATAAGCGAGAAAACTGAGGGAGTAGAAAACTGACAAAAAGGGAAAATGAAAGATTTTTGATGAAAGAGACGATCTAATGATGCGAGAGAGACTCAAAAGTTTTTACTAGCCTGAATTAGGTGAGTAATTTGTAATGAACTTCTGGTTTCGTGTGTTACGTACGTTCAGTTGCTAATTACGTGGCTCCGATATTAAATTTACGACCGCATTTTGTTCAGGGAAAGTTATGGGACTCCCGTTGAATATCAGTTACAGCTCGGTTCTTTGATAGTGTATAATGTCAAAGCGTATAATTGCACAGGAGTGAGTATACAGTTACACAGCGGAAACAACAAGAACAGCAGCAGCAACAGGAATAGCAATAATAAACCATCGGAGTTAACTTAATAATTATCTGCCACCAAGAGGATGTTAATTTCATATAATAAGAGGACCGGCGATGCTTTTGGGAAACCGAAAGGAAGATTTTGGAGGTTTCAGATATTCGACCATATTTTCATTCACTCCAAATTTTACAGCACTTGCTATCTGCTAGTGTCTGTCTGCAAAAATAATTTTTCTTATTGATTGCATTGAATTTCATTCCGCCACGTAGGAAGTAAACCATTTTTGACAATTAAGCAAAGAAAAAAATAAACAAGGAAAAATACTACGTTAAACTTCATTGTTATAGCAGAAAAGATAAATTTAAATCATAAACAGAAACTTTTAACAATGGAACTCGGAACTGTTGGCATTGACTCAAATCAAAACTCACCCTCTGTCCTACCTACATGGAGATTTTAGATTTTCTGTTGGTATCGAGGAGAATGTTTACTATTCCTAGAGTTAGAAAATAAAACCAATGGACTTGATACATACCTTTTTTTATCTCAGGCTTGCACATATGAATTTAACTCTCATTTTTTAATGAAACTAACTGAACTGATCGGATCAACATTAGCTGGTTGTTCAAGAGAAGTGTTTGTTTTAAGAAGATTTGTTTAACTAACTTACTAACTCTTTCCTTTAACCAAAATTTAAAGGAACTCCCAATAGCCAGACCTTTTAGAAAGGTTTCTTTTTAGGGATGACCCAAATCATCGGCTGACCTCTTTCATTTTCAAAATTTCAAAATCCAATTGCATTTTGATTAATATTTTAATAATTGTTTCTTATATTATTCATGGTTATATATTATTTATTATAAAATATTTGGGAACAATGGATTCCTCTTGTTCTCTCTCTCTTTCTCTCTCTTGATTTCTATTTTCCACTTAATGAATTATTCCGTTTCCACGGTTTTTGAATTTGAGAGAATAATAACGTACAGTAGGCGTAGGTTGAGGGACTGGAACGGGGTATTTAAGAATGCATTTGATTCGAACTCACATTTTCGGTGTGGGTTTGGTTCTCTGGAGAACCCCCGGAGAGAGAAATAAGGGATATCTTCCTCCAGAATACTTTTGTTTCCGGTCTATACTCTCATCTTCCCTCTCTCTTTCCCTTGATCATATGAATTGTGTTTCTAGGACATGTTACGTCCACTCTATCATTGGCTGTTGTGCAGTTCTGGCGACTATTCCACTATTACTTTTGTCACACGCAACCCATTAACGCCAGGTTCCATTCAATGAATTTCCGGTGACCACTTCTTCCTATTGTTAAGTCCACCAAAGCTGAGAAATAATTTTTATTCGACCGATTAAGCTGAAGCTGAAGTTCCAATTCACCCGTCAAAATTTGCTTTGTTCGCTTGCCAAATGATGCAATTAAGGATATTGCCACGTTCCTGCGACACATTCAAATTCAAAACTAAAACTTTGTCTGAAATAGTTATGTGGTTTCATTTTGTAAATTTTTTGGAATTCGGGTAATCACATCAGTTGGTTGGGTCACTACAGGATTATCTACGTGGGGTAGAAAAATTCAATATTTGCAGAGCAAGAATGAGGGTGAGGATGCTTTAGACGTCCTACAAGCATGGCCTAACATCAGTTGAACTCTTTCAAGAATTCCAGGATACTTCCTGATTTTATCACTACCTAAGATGTTGTACTTAAAAAAATTCATAACTGTACACATTACTTAATAATAAAAATTTGAACATTTAAAAAATCATCAAATATAGTATTTAAAATATACATATTTTATTCTCGAATCTTCTTAAATTTGTTTCGGTGCAGGCAAAAATTTCTTGTCTATTTCTGAGTTACTTCAACCTCCGTTCGGTTAGTAGTACTGGACAGATATTTATAAATAAGAAATAATATCGAATTGGACACAGTAAATAACAATTTGGGTCGCTTTGAAATTAGACATGCGCGACACCAACCCCAATAAATATATTTATTTCACATTTAATGTCACGGCAAGGGTGAGAGAGGGTGAGAATCATCTTCAAGACTGGGCGAGAGCATTCAAGACTTTTCTACTGCGTATATCCAGGCTCAATCCTTCGGGTTACTTCCCATCAGAAAACCATAAAATAAAGAAAGTTTTAGTGTGGAAGCATAAATTGTTTCCTGTTAGCCAGACAGATGTTTGTCAGGAAAAATTATTAGAGAAGACGACAGGAGTTGCAGAAAACTTTTCCAATCAGATTTTTGCCATGTTTTATTTTTCTATGCACTGGGAAACAACTTATTACTGGAAAATATTACGTTTCCTCTTTGTCTGCTATTTTATGGTTGATTTTTTCTTAATAAATACTAATGTTATCCAGTTGTATTTTGAAGGAAAAAAACAATTGGGAGCTGTAGTAGATAGAGACAGACATCATTCAGTAAGCAATCAAGAAAGTCAGTGAAAAAAATGGAAAAAGAGACATGAAAATGACTGTGTCCATCTACCGAACAAAATTAAATAAAATTGTGCTTGCTGTCTGCTGCCACTTCCACAGTCTTGAACGACAGAAACAAACTTTAAATAGCCAAAGATGAAGTACCAGAATCAAGTTGAATGAAAACTTAAAAACTATTTACATTGCAAAAATTATAATTATAGACTTTAAAAAATTATGTGTACAACGTTAATGCTGAGTAGAATTAGTGATTAGTTCCGTACTAATCCGACCAAACTACAATTAAAGGGTTTACATATTTGTATTTATATGCTGTATCAATATGTAGTAATCAAAGTCAAATTTGCTTTTATTCTTCGTATGAACTTTTTCAACGAGGCATTCAATCCGCCGGGCATGGGTCAGAAGATTTCTCACCTTTTCCGCCCCCGGGGGATGATTCCAGCAATTCCTGAATTATTTATTCAGTCTAAGGGATGAACAGGAATAAGGAACGAGATGTTTTACTTTGGAGTTTCCCTAAAATAAAACCGTTACTGTTAATCTTCTTTAATCGTTGATGCGTTGTTTTCTTCTCATCTCTTCCTGTCCATCTCTTTGTCTTCTCTACTCATTTATCTATCCATTTACTTCTCCCTCTCTCCGTCTCTCCCTTATTTGGGTTCCTTTTTGCCAGGAAGCACCAGATATTTTTTTTTCTACTTTCCAAGTCCCGTGTGATTTCGGGCGAATGAAAGATAACTCAGATTAATGGAAAAGATATTTTCACTTGAGGTCTCTTCCTTCTCTGGCCAAAACGCAGGAGCAAAAATTTTGAAACTGACGCCCTTACAATTGTAATACTTGACTTTCAATATTTCATACGTCTATGAATCACCAAACATTTCGGAGTATAGAATTTAATCATGTATTAACAAAATTTTATGCACATGTTGTTGTACATATTTGAGGAGTTATAACCAAGCACAATTCGGGTTATGAGTTTATTGTTGTAGATACATTATTGACACATAATAGTAATCATTAAAGTACTCTTTAAGCAAGTATTCTTTTGAAAATAAAATTAAGTATTATTAACTAATTACTGATGAACAAAGTACGTAAAGGTAGTAAAGACTAAATGGTGGCAAAGAACATAGTTAAGTTCATACACATTAAAAGATTAAGTTTGCCAGCGATTGAAGCACAAGAAACTAAATCTGTTGGTAACTTTTTGAACGTCCTGATACAGAATCCTAATTCACTATTGAATTTATAATACCTTTTAATCCAATTGTTCCAGCTTAGAGTTCAAAACTGAAATCAAGGTTCACGACAACATTTCTCACCAATTTAGAATCACCAGAACTGAGTAATTTAAGGCTTTCTTAATAAAGGGAGTATTTAAATTTGCTTATGTCACAAACAATTCAAAACACTTGAAAATAATAATTATTGGATACCTTGGCGGATTTACAATGCCTAATAGAATTGTATACATCTTAATAGTATCGTATTCAATAGGCTATTATTGATAGTTCTTTGGTCCTTTATGACTACTTCTGGGGTAGAGGGGTAGAAAGGGGTAGAACCACAAGTAAAAAGCCTCTCGTAATTTTATATCGTTTGTTGCTTAACAGAATGACTAAAGGTACCAAAATTCAAGATGGACTCAATGAAGACATTAATATGTATGAGTACTCTCCTTTTCCAATTTAATTTATGAACCAAACACATGGCTGATAGAAAACTTGGCCACCTGGACACATGTGATAAATTTACTTTAACTTCAAAAAAACAACTACAATTGGACAGGACATCTCCACATAAATATTTTCTCTAAGAGGATGGAAAGATTGTTTGTTGAGAGAAAATCGCATGCGGGTTGGGACTTGCATGAAAGAGAAACTTAAACCAGATGAAGAAAAGAGAGTAACAAGAAGGTAGAAGAATAAAAAAGGTGATAGTAGAAGCACATTACATGAGAACGACAAAATATGTCGGTAGTTGAACTCTTTGTACAAATTGTCGGTCCCATAGCTGAATGGCACAGAGGAAACAGTTAATTCTTCCATAAAGAGAAAACGCCAGACAGCCAAAAAATTCAAAAGAAAAAAAATGACCAACACTAGAAAATAAAAAGAAGCTATGAAATAAAAAGAATGTGCAACACGAAAAGTGCGAGAAGAAAATTCTGTAGAATATTTTATGTTCGGTTACCGCAAATTACAAATAAACAGAATACTTCTCAAGTGAAGGAAGGCAAATAAATTTACTAATAGTATATTTATATATTAGTAAATTCAACAGAAAAATAGCAAATGTATGAAACCAAATAAAAATGTTCTACTATTTTTTGTCATGTGTTAACTTTTAATAAAAATGAAAAAATTACAAAAATAGCAGTACAAGTAAAAAATATCTGTCTAAGAAAACCTATTTGAAACCTTTGGTTGGGGTCTCGGAGGTAGATAGTAGGCAGAAGGTAGGGAGTAGAACCTCAATGTACAAGTCGTAGAAATTTTAATAATCCGACAACTGGGAGGGCTCATTTTCAGGGAGGAACATCAACAAACAAGTCAAACCACAAACAAATGATCTGCCGTTAAAATGACAACGAAAAAAATTTCATTAGGAAAGGTTGAACAAAGGCGGTTGTTGATGATGGCGATTGTTTTCTGTCGCAATTCTGTTCGAAGTAACCATTTTTGATGTTATTTCTTTGTCATGTTTACTGTTGAACTGGTTTTTCGCAATGCTTTTAGGCAACTTCTTCGAGTTAAACAACTACTTTTACCCTGCAACACCGACACAAGACTTTTACCGGTGAAAACGTGCCATAACATTTGGTTATTCATCAAATTTTATGTAAAAATTGGACTTGGTGTGTTAGAACTATACTTATGTACACTTGTTTTATCTGAGCTGTTAGAAGATATACAAAAAATTCTTCAGTCTCAAAGGTGTTCGATGAAACTCGTCTTAACATCGTCGAACTCAATGGCGGCCACGTGTGTTTTCCTGCACTTTGCTTTATATGCTACCATGTAATTTACCTAACAGTACCTCCAAAGACTATCTCCTTCACAAGTATTTTAGAGACGATGTTGAGATATTGTTGCTGTTACCTCCAGTCAAATATTTCGACGACACATGGCACGTCACAAACCGTGAATTTTGAAGTAATCAAATTGAACTATTTCCGGTCGACGTAACGGAAATTCCAATGGATGCTGACACCTTTTAAAGGGTCCTAACTGGGGCCCTCTCGACCCTTTTTTGACGCTAATCCTGCGATGAGTAAAATACAGAAAATAAATTGAAGGATTTTTACATAAGCCGCCCTACAATACTAAAATACATAATTTATATTTACATTAAGAATTTTTTCCGGTTGGTTTGTGCGGGCCCTTGCGATTGAAATGCGTTGTGTGCGTGTTTTTCCTCGACCGCAACTCAACTGAAAAAATTACCGGGGCCCGTTTCGTGAGATTTATATCGGCGAATTTATTATTATCCGGATTTATATGAAGAAAAAAATTTTTACTATTTGCCTGCTTTGCTTCTAGCGTACATAGCGATAGGTGTGAGAGTGTCTTATCATCGCCTTCAATCTTCCTTCAAATTCCGTTCGATGGGTATTTCCCTGTTCGATTCTTACCTAATAAAATTTTCAATTTGCCATTTCAAAGTTTCGCCATTTTTTTCCCCTTTCTACCTGGTGTTCGAGGTAAAGTTTTCAGTATTTTCCCTACTTGTAGTAGATGCCTGTACTGCTCCTAATTTTAGAAATTGTTTTATTAGTATTTTTAATCATTTTGTTATTTGTGACACCACAAAACATAATCGTTTGTTACTCTAATATTTTTTGTCTTTTGCCTAATATTTTACGCTACCTAAATTGTTACCTTTCCACAGCTACAGCCATTTCTCTTTAACAATTAATATGATTTTTTATTTATTATTATTTTATTGTTTGTTCTTGACATCAGACGTTTAATTCTCTCAACACCTTTCACATTTCGTTTAAGCTTTTTAGTCTGAAAAAATTGTACCATTTGCCTTCTGATAAAGAAGTTTAACTTTAGAATTTTATTCTTGAAACATTTTACAAATTTTAATTATCAGAAAAATTAATTTTGACTGCACTTTGCACTGCCTGGGCTGTTAGTTTATTTTACCGTAAAATAATGTAAATTTCTATCAAGTTCTGACAGACGTAAGTAGTTCTGTGCGCTCCAATGTCGTAAAATAACATGCCTTCATAACTTGTTATGAAGAAATTCAAGTTCATTATAAATTTGATCGGATGATTTTGCGTTGTAGTTCGACTCTTTAGAAAAATCCCCCTCTTATCCCATTTCTGTTCCTTTTGAATTTTCTCCTCATTTCTGTTGTGTGACCAAGTTTTACGAGTGACACCTACCACTGAAGCAGACCTACTAATTCCATTCACTTCATGGTGAAGACTTTATAAACTTAAGTCTATGGTGACTAGTAATTCTCTAATGAATTTAGCCTAACCTCTGACTCCTTCCTTAACTTGTTCCTGGCCTATTGCAAACTTACTAATAACTTATTATTAACTCATTATTTACTCGTGTCTAACTAAGTTTTTACCGACTTGACTCCTTTGTAAACCGTATTTATACAACGCACACATAAATGGGTGCTCTTAGATGAAAATATAAAATTTTAGTCATTAGAAATTGGACATTACCGTAGAAAAACTAATACGAAAGCGGAACTAAGGGGATGCCTTCACTAAAGATGATCCAAGGAAGAATATACTCCTGTTGGGAAAGACCTGCCCTTTTAAACGCGGTTACACGACTCATCCAAATAAATGTTACCAATGTTACCTTTTACCAACAAGGATAAATATAAGAATCAGATCACGAGATACAGAAAAGTAGTAAAATATATTACTAGTAATAAAAAATATGATTCTAATAAAAGCAAAAAAAAGGGAAATGTAGAAACCTCCAAACTTAACTAGTTATGATAAATATCCTTTAGTTAAACTAAAAGTTGTCCTCCTAATTTCACCACGAGAACTAATTTAGGGATTTGAATATAGGCGGACTGCGGCATTCGGTTAAATATATGTTTGGTGAAGTAAAAGGAAGAGGCAACGGATGTATGAAAAGTTTGGTAAGGAATGAAGATAATAGTGGCAAAAGGTTATGGAAAAGTAAACTAAAAGATTTAGTTATCTGAAGAATACAAAAATAAATTACATAAGAAACAAAACTAAAAAATAAACAGAAGATCTAAAACCGAGATAGAAAGAATGGATAGTAGGAAATAAACATTGGTAGAAAGAGAATGAAAATAAATAAAGAGTAAATGAGAAGAAAACCGGAGGAAAATCGGAGGCGGCAACACGTGCGTGATTGCCTCAAGTGTTCCATTTGTTATAACACATAGTGTGATAATCAGATGCACTTGAACGGAAAACTTTTGAGCTTAAAACTCGTGTTGTTTTTTAATTTAAGTTTTAATTAATTAAAAGTTTTTTAATTTAAGTTTGATATTATTCGATGCCGAGTCGAATTATGGGAAATTTTATTGTAGAACGACCAGAAAAAGCTATAACGTATGCTAGACATATACAGTGACAAGTTTAAACTTACGTAAGTGTGTT
The DNA here is from genome assembly GCA_037055365.1 of Polyplax serrata. Lineage (NCBI taxonomy): Eukaryota > Metazoa > Arthropoda > Insecta > Psocodea > Polyplacidae > Polyplax > Polyplax serrata. The sequence goes on from JAWJWE010000004.1 coordinate 1,131,423, forward strand.
TGTGTGTAAAAGTTGTGTATAAATCATCCGCAATCAAAACTAGAGTTTCCGTATTGTGAGAGGTAAAACTTTTATCAAATCAAAGCATGGAAAACGATTAAAAACTCATTTTCCACACCTGATTTCCGGTTTGATGGCTGTCTTCCACCCACTGCAGAAGAGAAATATTCATTTCCCTCTGTAATGATCTAACATCTCTTTCGTTTCAGGCAGTGCAACCTCGCATGAATTAAACATGGATCTCCGAGTGCGATCTCCGGGAAATCCGTCCGGGGAAAAATGGAAAGAAATTTAAATGAGAGTTCCGCGGAATTCACTACAGGGTGATGATTCGCGGAAAGGAGACCATGAATGCCTTACTCACGGTTATGGTCATGTTCGTGCTGAACGTAATAAAAACGACCGGGGATTGTCCCAGGTACTGCGAGTGCAAATGGAAAAGCGGAAAAGAGTCGGTACTTTGCGCGAATGCCAACATGACGGAGATACCCAGGCACCTGGACTCGGGTACCCAACTACTAGACCTCACCGGAAACAGGTTGCAGACGATCGGTCCAGACGAGTTCTTCAACGCCAGCCTCCTCAACCTGCAGAAGATCTTTCTTTCTCGGTGCCGGCTCAGGTTCATTGAGAAATCTTCCTTTCGCAAGATCATCAATCTCGTCGAACTTGATCTGAGTTACAACGAACTCCACTCAGTTCCTAGTCACACTTTTGAATTCATAACCGAACTGAGGGAACTTCGGCTGAACGGAAACCCGATCATCAGGGTGTTAAATAATGCGTTCAAGATGGTGCCTCGTCTGACGAAATTAGATTTGTCTGAATGTCGCATAGGTTACGTCGAAATAAAAGCATTTCAGGGGTTGGAAACATCACTTGAGTGGCTCAAACTAGATAAAAACAAAATCGTCAACATAAAGCCGTTCGCCCTTGTAAATTTGGGCAACTTGCACGGACTGGAACTTTCGGGAAACCCGTGGAATTGTTCTTGTGGTCTGCGGACACTGCGAGAGTGGATGTTAAAGCAAAATGTTCCTTATAGTATACCACCCGTGTGTAAATATCCTCCGAGACTCGCAGAGAGAGACTGGGATAAACTAGACCTAGACGAATTTGCCTGTGCCCCCCGAATGGATGCCATAACGGCAAAGAAGACTGGTGAGGAAGGTACAAACGTTACACTCAGTTGTGCCATCCAGGGTAGTCCGGATCCAGAGATCCAGTGGTTCAAGAAGAATGGCCCCATAGCAAACGCGTCTGCACCCTCAAATGGGGGTAGGCCGAAGGTATACATCGTCCAAAACGCAAAAGACACCAGCAACCTGACGATACTCTCGGCAGAAATTCAAGACAGTGGAGTCTATCTGTGCCGAGCAGAGAATAAAGCCGGGAAATCCGACGCGAACATCACCCTGACGTTGACCCTGAGGCCTGCGGTTAGAATCTGGTCCTCTAAGATGATAGCTGCTATCGGAGTTGTCTCTCTGTTGTTTGCTGTAGCCGTCGCTCTGCTCACGTTCTGTGCCTGGAGTTCTCGAAAGCGGAAATTCGGTTTCCGGCATCCGGTCGCCGGACGGGACTATGACACTGACGACTATGAAATGAACCACAAGAAACCGATTAATTACAATAATATTGTGGATTATGGTAATCACTACAACAGATCAAATTCAACCCTCGAGAATCATAGGATTTCAGGTGAGTAGTGTCGGTGCCCGTGCCAAGGCGCCAGGAAAAATCAATCAATCAGTGAATAGTCTGCATGTAAAAAAAAAATTGCAATTTTTGGAATGAGTAAGACGTTAGCAACAGAGATTTACGTTTCTGTTTCCAGTTTTCTTTTATTACACAAGAAAAAAATTCAAATCGTCAGAATTTGATAAATTATATATATAAATATTTATATATTGAAACTAAGTAATCCCGAAATAAATTCTGAAAAAGTTTCATTCCCGGGAAGACGTGGGTTTTGAATTTTTTGCATACGTCACTCGTAAAGAATACTTTTCTTCTACCTTGTGGGCAAGAAGAACACACACACGGTAAACATCCATGTGTTTGTATATTTATTTAAAGTGTACATTACATTGAAAAATATTCTTAATAATCAAACTAAACAAACTGAATGTATCAATTTCAGTTTTTGTGTTAAAACCATTAGCACTTAATAATAGTAATAATTATAATTATTATTACATTATGTGCAATTGTGGTGCAGGAGTTTTGCGTAGTGACTGGAGACGTCCAATATATACTTTTGGTTTGTTAGACGGTTTCGTTAATATTTTAAGGTTTCTTTCCCTCGACATCTTCGTAAACTTATCTACACTAGACAGGTCATTCACATGCTCCAAGATTTTTTACTGTTTCCGTACCAATTTCTATTATATTTTTTATTTTACTACAACGACGACATTTTTTATTTTCCCCACTGTTATAAACTCCGGAAGTTTTCACAATTTATACGAAACTTTTGGATTGTAGTGGAATTGATGTCCCAATAATTTCCCAATAAGTATTTTGTTTTTCAATTGCGTTCGTTTAATTTGCTAGAAAAAAATTAGCTTTTTTATAGTTTATAGTTTAATTACAAATAATTTAATACAAACAATATCTTTTTAATTTTCCTTATTTTTGGTTGTACATTCCTTGTAGAAGTTTATTTCATTTGTTTCAATCAAAATTCATCATTAACCTAGACTTTCAGTTGAGTTTTTTTTATTTCATTTCGTACCCTCGTACCCCAATTTTCCACGAGTAAATGCTCGAATAATTTTCTCCGCATTTTAACGAAGGATGAAATTTATTTTGCTGTTAAAATCATACCGATTTTCCTCTTTTTTTTCCTTCTCTTTCTTTACAGCAAGATTTTATCGGACCTTTTATTTATTGCGATTTATATATTTTTATCCGCATTAAATATTCGGTATTAGCTTACCCGAAGGTCGGTGTTATCCGGGAATTATTGCTAAATGTAACAGTTAATTAACCCTGTTGTGAGGTTTTGTTCTGGTCGTGGGAGGAGAATCAAATTGACTTTGAAGTTTGTCGTTATTGTGAAGCTTCGGAAAAACTGATCTGATCTGATTTCAGGAGTTGTATCTAGTTCAATAAGAAAAAGAATTTTTGGTACAATCTTCTTAAGCACACGTGACGATACGATACCTAGCGAAAAAAAATTGTTTTCCTTTCTGCGTCAGGGCTGTAGCTTAATGTTGTCGTGCTCAAGTATTCTAAAAAAAAACTTCATGATCAACATCCTAACACATGATGTATGTTTTTTTCTTCTCAATCATTCTGTACAAATTATTCTTACAATCAATTCTATTTGCAAAATTACATTGTTAACTACAGTCAATGTCTGAGAGAAGTTAGCTCCAATTGCGCTTCCTGATTATTTAGTTTTGGATAAGGGTCAGGAGAATAATATGTATTTTTTTCATACCGTGAAAAGGAGGTTTCAAATTTTATGTATATCGGTGAGCCACTTACAGGATTACTTATACTAATTAATAAATTTTTATCAAAAAATTATAGTTGAATAGACGTGATTTCAATTTCAAAATGAATGAAGTAGGAAGAGAAACTAAAGCAGAGAGAAAGGCGGTAACTCATGGTGTCCCTTCGCTTAATGAAAATATCAAATTCTCTAACTAATATTAATTTTTATTTTATTTTCTCATTTTACTATTTTATATTACCTTCGGGCAATAAATTCGTGACGCTTTTAGCTGTAAGGGTCGTGCGAGATGAACTGAAGAGGAGACCGAACGCCACCCACCACCCGCTGAAAAAACATTAATCAAACCAAAGTTTTGCAAAGATATGACTTCTTGTAGCATGTGCGGAAGTCTCAAAAACCTTTTGAACCTAACAGGTGCCATCTGTCGCTTTACTCTCTCTCTCTCTCGCTAACAATGCTTGTGTGTGTGTGGGCCAAACTATTTTGTAGTTCAAGAAGAAACGCGCTACAGCAGATACCGAGAGAGTGCATGTTACCGCTTAAAAAAAATCTTTGTGTAGATAAATGAAATTGCTCAATTTGGGTTATCTTTATGTCTGTGTCCCTTTCCACTTCCGCATCCACCTCTTGTCTTTATGTCGTTGCCTCTTTCTATAGCCACGTCAACCTCCTACCTTTATGTCTTTTTCTTTATGTCAGGAATTGAAATTTCTTCCCTCAGTTTTGTTTTCCATAGAACAGTAAACAAAACGCTGAGCCCAAACAAAAATTTCAGAGTATTGCTACGTTTTAATATTAGTTGTCGATCTTAGATTGTCTCCTGCCTAAATATTTTACCAGATCAGTGTGAAATGCGTTTGTTTTGTTCTTCAGTCTTCGTCACCGTGTTGTTCCGCTCAAGTTTCATTTTGTCTTTTCACTTGTTATTTATCTAAGTTCCAGATCGTTTCCGCTTGCCCGAGGGTTAGATATATAACATCGCTTACCACTGTATTATTTGATATCTGAGATCATCTTAATATCCTCAATACAAACCTTTTTTGCCGAACCTGTGCGACCACCTCCTCCGGTTTCATTAAGAGTTAATAGTTTTCTTATCTTTACAAATAAATTTGACAATATTGACCTGAGAAAATATTGTTTGTATCAACTTTTGAATGTAACACTATTGTATATCCTGGCGTTACCGATCAGTGAATTTAAACTTCTACTTGGAAAAACTAAAAGAACAATCTGTTATTCTCTCTGTAGGTTTTTAACCAAAAATTACGGTTTGTTTTATTCTTTTGAGTCCTTCATACTTCTACATTTTGATATTTTTAATTTTCCTGTAAATTTTCGCCCTTGAATTTTCCGGAAAGTATAGTTTCACTCTCACTTATTGTTGCTTGCATATTTTATTGCTCATTTTTTTAAAATTAAGTTGTCATTCTCTTTATGAAAGAGAACGGCCATAAGCCTTTTCCTTTCCAACTGAAAAAGGTTCTTTTAACCTTTGCGTTTTACTGAAGACGTCAAAAAAGAACGAAGCTAAGAAATTTGAACAGTCTCTCCGTTGTGAGGTGGAAGACTCCTTGCTTACGTGTACCTAACACATTTTCCCTTTTGTCTAAAGCCACTTTTAAGTCTAAATGTGCTTGAAAAACATTTGGCAAACTTTCAGCTTCTGGTTGATTAATGTAATCGTGAGGCCGTGAGCCTTTAAACGCAGTTAACCCCAAGTGAGTTTCGGAGAAAAGCTCTCGGACTTGGAACTGGTACCTTCAAACTATTTTTTTTTTGTCTAGCAGTGAATTATTTTATTAGTTAACATTGCCTATCTTTTTATGGGCCCCACTGACATTTGAAATTTGTTTCAGAACGGTACGGAGTTGCTATTCTTTTGCTTCCTTACGTGTACATCTCAACAAAAACTCTGACAATTCTCTTTTTCTTCTGTTCAGGAAAAAATTCAGATTCGGGTAATCTTAACGAGAGACCTACAGAAGTCACCCAGGAGGAAACAAATCAAAACAAAGATACCTCTGGATTGACACAAACTTCAGGTTCTGGAGGTCGAAACGAAAGTGTTTTGGACTGTCTGAAAATGTCCGAGGCTGAGGATAGACTGAATGTTTCACGAATGTCTCCGGACTTACACATTCCCAGACTGAACGGGTAAGTTGAACGGTAAAGTACTGAGTGCTTACATCCATGGGTACACATCACAAGTTTTCAGATTCCTCCGGTTTTAGATTTCTTAAGGGTTGGATTCTGGGAGGTTCTTTTCCAAAACGGGACAACTTCACGAGTTGCCAAAAAATGAAAAATTTGAATTAGTAGTTTATATTTTATTAATTAACTGCGGGTATTATGCCTTCGTGCACTACTCAAAAGTATGGTATCAGATAATTAGATCCGACTGACAAGTTCTTGTGTGTGGAAGTTGTCGCATGTCCCCCACAAAGTGCTTTAACATCGTGTACGCGTGCGTACGAAATTACATATATTGTAGTCACGAATGGATTAAAAAAATTCAAAAGCTTTGGTTTCCTTTGCGACTACCTTTATTTCATCTTTAAGGTGTTCTTGTAAGACTAGAAGAAAGTCATGATTTTTAAAATGTTTTGGTTCTAGTAAAATTTGGGCAAAACTTTTGACAAAAAGAGAAACAGAAAATATTTCCAAACTATAATTTTAAAGTTATGTTCTCTCTGATTAAGAAAAAATGTAATTAACCTACTTTTCCTTTGTACACACCACAAATTTAGATTTCAATAAAAAGCAATCAAAAAAATCGTTTTTAATTAGATTTTAAGAGACCATTTGTCTTATGGTAAGATAAGGTTTATTCAGAGGTTTCTGTAGAGTTGTTTGAGTTACCGATTTTCTTTAGCATTTATCTATTTGTTTTGTGACTACATCTTTTCTAAGATACTTAGTTTGTCAGCTATCCGATGACTCTGTAGCTTGTTACACTCTGAACTTGTCTTTTATTCTGAGAGGAGCAAGGAAATTATAAAATATCATCATCTTCTGCAATAAATAGCTAATGAAAATTAATTGACACTTTACGGAAAGTTTTATGATTCACGGACAGCGAACTAAAATTCTAATTTTTAGCTCTAACATATGTAGGTCTACAATTAGGCCTCCACGGTGTTAAACTGTGGTGATTCGTCACACCTAAAAGAATTCTCAAATGTTGTAATGAAGCATTTTTCACAATTGATATAAAAATTCTGTAGACCACGTATTCCTGCGATTTGGCATTTAGTGACATTTCTAAAAATTTAACATCAGGGCTGCTTATACAATTTCTCTGTATATGCTGGGCATTGGGCTTAAATGTCAACACAACGAGTCCAACTACAAATGCTACTAAGATTTGACACCCCTAATGAAGAACACCAAAAATATGTGTTTGTGTTTGAGCAATAACATTAGAAGTTGTATTATATTTTGCAAAAATAGAAATAGTTAAATGATTCGCCACAAAATAAGGCAAAATTTTTGCTTTTGTCTATGTAGGCAACGTAGAAATACTACGCACAGGTAAAACTACACAATTGGTGTGACGCAAGAGACAGGTTCTAAAATTTTAAACTTTCCGGAGGAGGGGTAGCAGGGGGCATTGTAATTTTACGGAATTTACAGATAATGGTAAGACTTGTTCTTTTCCCCTTTATTGAAGTGCACCTTTTTTCAAAAACTACTTTAAAACTAGTATTTCACACTGTGACGTAGAATCTACCGTTCTATTTTCCTTTTACGTTCCCTACGTTTCATTAACGGATGTTAAAGGTAAAATAGCTGCGGCCGGTCCGGGACCGCATTGCCCGCCAGGGAACCTCCTTCTATTTAAACCTTTCTTCCAACCAATGTCAAGCTTTTAATACACTCTACAAGGCCTCGAATATTAATGATGATGCTGGTAATAATAAATTTCAGTGAAATCACCAGGACTTTCAAAAAGCGTGGTTTTCACGTTCTACTTTCGAAGTTGTTTTTCACACTGTCAGGAGTGTTGCGTTGCTTTGGCAGACCTACGAGTTCCTCTGTCTACTCCTCTGGAACCTTTTTTTTGTAAAACCACTGCTAAAATTGTGGTGGCAGTAAAATTTAGGTTGGGGAACAAGAAGATGAAACAAAACCGAACACTTTAATATTTTCCAAATTGGAATTTATGATTTTCTTCCAATTATAATTTTAGAATTATTGCCTTACTGGGTGTGTCGATATTCTTATTTGACGTGTTACGGGTTGTTACGGGTATTAATCACTGTCTTAAAAGTCCGTGTGGTGGATAGAAGTAGAAAAATAGAGAACACTAACTACGACATTTTTATTTCTTTATTGAAATGGATTTTATTGTAGACAAAAGAATAGGAGAATTTCATAGTTCTCGTCTTCATAACAGACAGAAGAGTTTTGAAACAGTTCCAATGTTTCATCAATCAATATGCATATTTGTGAAGTGATCTTTGTAACGATCAATTCTTTTAGTTGAAACAGAATACGAGGGTCAGAGAATCTCCCTCCCAGGGAAGACCCTACCCACGTGTCACTGTTTGTTGGTATTTAATTTCAATACGTTATATAGATTGTAACGCAGGATTTAAAACGCAATAGTAACGTGATTCTTATACGATTTCAATATATGTTTTCACGTTGTTTATTCCCTTGACAAAGCTACGCATCCCAGGCAGGTTAGAATACACGACTAACCTTTTCTCTTTGAACCCTCTCGAATTCTGAGTATTGCCTACCTGACATTCATGAGAGTCAGTTAATAACAGCATGAAAAACAAACATATATGTAGTGTAAATAATAAAGAGGAAACATATTAAACAACAAGGCAAATTATATGTAAAATAAAAAAATGAGTACGGGGCCTTTTACGAATATACGTCGCCGCAGTAAACAAACGACACTACATAAAAACTATAAGAAAATAGAAATAACAACAAAAGAGAAATACAAGTTGAAAAGTTTTATAAAAGACGGCTTAACTTAATTGGGCGGAATGCGAGAGTATTTGGTAAAAACGTTGCGGGTGTTATGAAAGAAGTTATTTTACTTAAAGTAAAGGGAGTTGCGGATTGTTGGAAGAAATGAAACGCTGGCAGGAGAAGAAAGCATGACTTTCTGAGAGGCGAATGACGTGACGATTCCTCTACCAGAAGAAAATAAAATTAAGAGCCAACAAGAAAAGTGAATTGGAAAAATTGTCACTAATCTTTCGTGAAAAACATCCGCCGTGCCATTCAGGAAAAGACAAGTAAAATTTGAGAATAATGAGATTTCTCCGGAAATTTGAGATCGGCGCTGCCTCCTTGTATCGAAAAATATTGTAATTTTTTTCGTCTGCTCCTTATGTTTAGACACATCCTCTTTGTCCGCCTTGGGTGCGAAACACAAAAAGAAATGGCAAGTCCGGTGAGAAGCGAAGTAAATTTGGAAAATGTTTTGTAAAAAAATGTACAGTAGTATATTCGAATGTAATTTAAATATCAAAATCCGTGGGATTTCTCCTCCGGGTTTTTGGGTTAAGAAGGATTTACCTGGGCTCTGGGTCCTCGGCCATGGGTCGTGGAACGGGAAATAGCACTTTCCCTAAATCTGGTTCCCGTCCTTTCTCCTTTGTTCTTCCGAAACTGCAGAAAATGTTAAATTGATGGCGAATGATTTACGCTTCTTCAATTTGATACAGTCGCTCGGCATTGCAGTGAATGTCATGTCTGAGGACCCTCGAAAAACATTTCCATTCGAGTGTTTGTCTCCTGCCTCAAGCACCAACAGTACTCAACCTTCTCCGGAGTTGTACTGCAATTCTATTAAAATATTTACTCGCATTACGTTATGTTACTTGTACGTTGTAGTTTTGTGAAATCGTTTTCACTTATTTTGTAAAAGTGATTGAGTGCATCTTCTGTAGTTGATACGTTTTAAAAGAAAAAATAATATTCGTTCGTGTGTATTTTCTACGTTGTGATGGAAGGATTTCCAATGATTAAATTAAATGCAATGTGAGTAAAGATTAACTCCTAAATAATGATTGATTACACACAGGTATGGATTAAGACTAAGGAAAATGTAACTGAAACAACAATTGATCACAAAACATAAAAAGACAGTCAGCTTCTGTCTTGCGCGCAAAAGTGTGGTGTTGAGTCAAAGTAGCAGACGACACTGCACACCTGTCACCTGACACGAAGGTTTCATTTCCACAGCAACCAATAAAAAATTTTAAAGGAACGCCACCGTTGCTGTCGTATTGACATTAATCAAGGGGTGACAAATCTTTTGGTGTTACACGGAAGAGTAATAAGTGGAGTTATTTATATATGAATTGTCATGGTAGGTAGAATGGTGTCTTTTGTACTGGACGAGCATGACAGGCAGAACAGCACCAGTTTTGAGCTAATAACACGACCAAATTATGATAATTTTCTGTTGTAACGACCGCTGTTGTTATCTTTTGGCCGTGTGCCATCAAAAGCCAAGTTGAATGTGTCCGCTACTTCTCATCAACAGAACTGTAACAGTGGTGATTTGGATCCAGCATCCCCTTGAGGGTTTTCTTTTACTTTTACGCCGCAACAATTTGAATTTTCGTATATAAATTATGTACGTAATAAAAATCTGGTACACTTTATAATGTAAAATTTCAGGTTTTCCTTCCGCTCCAACTTTTTGTTCATACAGTGGTGTCATCACCTCCTTAAGTACCTTTGCATGTTTAATTTTTGTTGCGTGAAATGACTCGAAGGACCGTAATGATGATGCGTATAAGGTAGTAAACCTTATGCTGCGTAAACTGCGGAGATTCGCGGAATCTCAAGAATCGTATAAATGCGAGGTAGAACTAAGAACTTAAGAAGGAAGGGGAAAAAAAGAAAAAAAAAAAAAAAAAAAAAAAAAAAAAAAAAAAAAAAAAGAAAAAAAAAAGAAAAAAAAAAAAAAAAAAAAAGGTAACAATTTTCTTAAAGTTATTTGTTTTGTCACATCGTTCTTTCATTTATTTTTATCTCTCATGCCCATTTTAATTCAAATTGAGCTCTTTCTAATTTTTCATTTAACTGAATTTTTTTGAAAAGATTTTTTGAATTTTCCAAAGTCATTCGTCTTTTACCGTTGAACTATAAATTTAGTCTCCGATACAAACTTTTTTCTTGTGATAGTCACGCCTGAACAACCTTGGTAACTTCAGTGAAGTTCGTTTTTGTTTCAATTTGTTGCTGTTTTCATGTAGATTTTCCGAAGAATTTTTCCTTCTAAATGTATACAAAAACAAGACATTGGGACCGAGTTAATAGTTACACAACAAAATATTTTTATATATAATTTATTCTTGGCTATTAATGAACACCATCAAACCACTTTTCTTCTGTCATTTTTGTTTCATTCAGATTTTGTCTGTTTTAATCAAAATAATAAGGAAAAAACAATACTTTCTCTACCTTCATACCCGAAGTTCCTCAGCTACATTTTTATAGTTTAAATTTTGATGTAAAGTGTCGGGATTCTCTCACTTTACTTTTGATTTAAACTAATCAGTGAAGTTCTAAGGGCCCATTTTTCTTTTCTTCAGTTCTTTTTCATTCCTCTTCCTCTGTTATGACTTCTAGGAATACATAAATTTGCTACTATCACAGAAAACTAATCTCAGATATCTGGAAATTTTCAAGAACTCTACATCTGAAGCTTCACATGAGAGTCAACGTTTTGGTATTTTTGTACTTTTTGTAAATTTGTAAATACAGGGCAGCCAATGTGTACATTTGTAGTTTTGGGCATTGAGTTCAGACGCGTACACGTACAGACAAATTAAAGGAGTTTCTTATCGCTCTACAAGCAAAAAGCCAACCAACCCACAATTTTCCTCTTCCAACTTCGACTTTCTACAGCCCCGGGGAGTTGTGCGCTTCTTTTTTACTTTTTCCACCATCAGTCGCCATAAAAGTTCTAATATTTCAAGTGTTCGATGTCACGAGCATCTGTTTATTCTTTTTTTCCTCTTTTGCTCTTGTTGCCCTCCTCTAGGTCCAATTTATTTTTCCTTCGCCTTTTTTGCACTTTCCGCAAACGTTCCCTCAACCTCACAGAACCTCCGGGCTGCTGCTTTATTTATCTTTTCTACGTCCGTTGTCTGTTAACTTCCCTTTCTCCTCGTTAAATCATCTCTTCGGCGGATTTTACACATTATTTTTACTTCACTTCTACATTCATTTCCTTTTCAACGGCTTTTTATGTCATCGAGAAAAGTCATTAGCGCTTTATTAACTACATTTCTTAAACAGGGTTCTCCCCCTGCCAAAAAACCATCAAGGTTAGTACAACTACATTACAAAAGTTTTGAATACTGGACGTTTGCAAGGTAATGTTAACGTGTGGTCAGTAAGATTAATGAATTTTATATTGGACGCTATGAGAAAGTTAATGGCCGGTGCGACAGCTGTAGTTTCAGTCCTAATGACGTGACCTACAATACCTCAATTTACTTACCTCGGTTGTTTGGTTGTCTCGGTGAAAAATGAAATAAATAATAAGTTATAAAATTACTATCATCGCTGTTACCTTTTTTGTTGTCCGCCATTTCACCCGTAATGAATTTTGTACCAAAATTAAATATTTAAATTAACTTACGTACAAAATATTTAACAAGAAATCGTCTGGGCCAGTTGTTTTGTCCTGAAAGCAAAACAAATAATTTCTTCTTTTCGTCGCAAAATTATCCAAAAAATTCAATGATGGTACTAAATTTAAGGGTAATATAAAACGCTCTATTTTTAAATTAGTACAATCTATGAAAAACTCGACGACTTGTCATCAAAATGCATCATTTATCGGTTTCCCATGTTGTGAAATTGTAGTATACGTCTATTTGCCACTTTGCACCCAAATGAAACTATTTAGTTGAAATTTTTAATTTGCACTTGAGTTTCAGGTTGCTGGCTCTTTTTTTATTGCACCAGTTTCTTTATTGTACAATCTGTCTTATAATTTTGATCAAATCCTACCGTTGAACTCAACTACTTTGCAATTTAGCAGTGGGCTTTGCTGCAGTTAAAAATTTGAAACTTTCAGGCAAAAAGGTTGTGAACAAAATGTCTGTCATTCAGAAGCAAGATTTTTCACTATCTTTCTTGTTTGTTTGTCTGCGTCCCAATTTTGCTTTTTTTTGTCAATGATGTATGTAGTTGAATTTGTTCTCCTCGTTTCGGTCCTCGATTTGTTTTTCCAACCCATTTGCTGCTGTTTTATTATTTGAATATGTTCAGTTTGCCACAGTTGATTGTCTCTTCTTCTCACTACCTCTGCCGTTCACGATCTTTCTCTAAAAATTTCTGACTTTTATTCATTACCTACACTTATTTCGAAGATTAATTTCTAACTTTGTTTTAGTTGTAATCATATAAAAATGATTAAACAAAACCAAAATTGTGAAATAATTTCCTTAGAATAAAAGTTCAGAGGGTTTCCCCAGAGGTGTGTTGGTACCATCCAAAAGAAACGTTGAATTCTTTAAGCTCAACCAAAATTTTAAAGGTCAACTTAAAGCACCACTGAAACAGACAGGAAATTTTAAAATCGAGTACCTCATATATTAAATACTAAGAAACAGTGTGAATGCAAAGGTATGTGGATGTTTTTAAGAGTAAATCACACGGACTATGAACGACTAAGCCGGACAACTGCGAATTTTCATGACTGGGAAAATTTCGTGGCAGAAGAAATGGCGGAATTCGGATAGAAATTCACAGAGATGGAAAGAAAACGTAAGAAATGATGATTAAATTCGGAGGTAAAGTGAAATTAAAAAGACGGAGGAAAAATCCAATTGCCCAAGTGGAAGAAACAAAGGAAAATGGCGAGGAGAGGGGGACTCAAGCTTTTTCGGGGCCCTTCGTCAGCGCCCATTTTTTGCCGGCCAAGGTAGGACATAAAGAATTCAAATTTTTATCTTTCTCCTTCTAAAAATGGGAATTTACAAGTGTTATCGCCATGTCATCTTCCTCTTGAAATGGAGTGTATGCGTCTCTGTCTGTGTAGGGCTTTCTACACGAAATAATAATTCACCTTTTCAAAATTTATTCTTTTTCAACTATATTTTCTTTCATTTTTAATGTCCTTTCCTTCCCTCTTATTTAATAGGTAGACTTTTTTACAACTCGGGAAGTCCGGGTAGTTGAGTACCGATTCAACATTTCGTTTGGAAGTGTTTGTGTTCCAACTGCAGTGACTCGATACCTCCTTGAATAAAATTTCACATCGCCTTTACGGAGAATTTGTGATGTTGAAAAGTTTTTTTTAAACAGTGAAAGGAAGAATACTATAAAAATAATTTTTGTCTCTTTGTCAACGTGGAAAACTTTAAAGTATGCCAAAAAAACTAAAAAGTTAATTTCGTGCAATAAATAAGAGTTAATTATATAATATTAATTGTGTTGTTGAAAAACTGAATTTGTTAGGAGGTTGAATGAAAGTTGTAGAACAAGAAACAAAATGTAAAAGTGATATAAGATCAGAAAAACTTAAAAAGGACCAAAAACTTACCTTTCCTGGGCCATCAACTTTAATATATCTCATTTGGTACCTTTTGTAAAAGTATATTCCTAAATCAAGGAAAAGTTCAGTTATATTGGTAAGACAGGCATTAGTTACATCTGCCCAAAAAACACATTCAACTCACTCAAATTATGTTTATTTCTGATTCAAAATGTGAGATTCTCTTAATTGAACAGAGTTTTGTCGTTTCGCATCTTATCGGCCATCTTTACTCGTTAACTCAATCCCGCCACCCTTTTTTCAAGTCAACAGTTTTAATAACTTGTTGCTTCCAAAAGTTTTGCTAATTAACCTTTTCATCTCCGACACTTATTTAACATTTACAAACATCTTCCCTAATGTCAACTCTTTAACCAGTCGTTTCTTGTCAAGCTTAACTCGCAGTAATGAAACATAAACAGGCTGTTGGTTGCAATCCTTTCCAACTAGTCAAGTGACTTAATGCCGTTAGAGTCGAAAAATAAATTTATTTATAATAAATTACTTAATAACCTATAGACAAGTCTGAAGAAAATAAGTCTAAATTCTATAGTGATACTTTCATTTGAGAGAAAAGACTGACTTATTACCAGAGTTACACAAAACTGACGATTTTTGTTATGTAAGTCATTTTGTCTGTTTTACTCACTACGTCGGTTACGTTCTTCAAAGCACGGTGATTTCTCACGAGAAATGAACCAGGTACTAACAGGACAAGGTCTTTTTACCTAATGCAAAAACTATGCCCGGTGTCCTCCTCCTCCAAGGAAAGCCTTGATGCGCTGCAGCACCTTCTAGAGGATTGTTCAACCTGGTTGAAAACTACAAAAGACTTTACCGGGAAAATGGGAGAACTTTCTTTAGAAAATGTAATCGTTCAAATTAGTTGCTCAAAAGAAAAATTGGACTTATTTCGAACATTCTGTGAAGGGATCGTGGCACAAAGAGCTAAAATAAGAAACCAAATAAATTATTCAATAATAAAAAATATAAAATAAAAAACGAGGGAAAAAGAAGAGAAAAAACTTAAAGAAAAAGAGGAAAAAATATTTCTAGAAGAAAATGTAATCAAACTGGACTTGTAGGAAACCATTGTTGGTAATCCATGAATCGCCTTGTCGAAATTTAACAGAAGATTTAAATAAAAAAAATTATGTTGGTTATGCATTCTTAAAAGTCTATTTTTTATTTTTTAGGAAATCCTTGACATATTTATATATTTTATACTTGATCAAAATTGCCATTCACTAATTACATTGAAAAGAAACTTATTATGTAGAATCTATCCAGAAACACATTCTATCCAACTATAACAACGTATTAGTTCGTATTAATAATTTTAATATTGTACAAAACATTTAACAATAGTGCATTTGCCAAACTATTAATTTAATTTATTCGAAAACGTAGTCAGCGTTACGTTAGCTGCGTCACTATCATTTACTACTTTTTCCACTAATTCATTAAAGTTTTAATATTTCTTTCGCATTACCTCGTAAGTTCCTTCTAGAAGAGGATTTATCCCGAATGCGAAACGTGCCAGGGGTCAGGGATGATATTTATTTTTAAGAACCATTTCCTCTCTATCTCTTACTCTGTTTCCCTTGGTGTCTTTCATCTCCGCTCGGGGTTGGATTTCTTTGCTTAAAATTCAACCCTCGCAGAAGGTTTTAAAAGATGTATCTGCAGTAATCTCGGAATTGGTCTTTGCAAAACAATTTCAAAAACCACTTTATTTTGCTGAAAAGGAGACAAAGACGGGTTCAAGTCCAAAGAGCCAAAAGCAAAACGATGGCCAAATATCTTTCATTCAACCCCTTGTTTGAGCCTTTCCAAAAACACTGTGTCTTCTCGCCCGTAAACTTTCGCACCTTTCCATCATCTTTCTCTTCAAAAGTGGAGAATTCGATGGCCAAACTCTTGCTCCGACTAAAACAAAGTAGACGATTTTTGCTCTTTTTCGAGAAATCTACTTTTTTATAATTATTTTCTACCTCTTTCCTTTAGTCGTTCATAACATTCTTTATCACTTTTTTCAATTGAAACTCCTTCCTGTCGTAGATGTCAGTGACAAGATGCTGTTGTAAGATAATTTTATGTAAATTTACATTTGTGTAATAGGGAAACTGAAACTGTTGCTGTGGGTTTGGTACCAGGTGCCTGGAACTTCCATTTTTTTCTCTTGCTATCGTCCAATTGTTTTTACTTTTTCAAAAACAGTTGTTCCTGCCAAACAAAAATATCGAAATGTTATTGTAATGTCAAGTCACTGTAGTTGGCGTAAGTGAACTTTCTCGACTGTTTTCGACCAACAGGTTTAAATTCCACTGTAAACCCCGGCAGGCAGGTGGAAAGCTCCATGGAAACGGAAACTTGTACTGAGCCGTAACCGCAGTCTGATTTTAATAAAAAATAATGACAAGAGGAAAAATAATAAAAGAATGATAAGGAGAACAGTAAACCGAATGAAATGAAGAACGAATGTTGTGAAAAAATCATAAAGTCAGAATGAAAAGAAAGGAAAGGAAAGAGCGAAAGAAACATGGCGGAAGTGAAGTCGGCCTGAAAGCAACAAAATTTCAATCTCCAGGAGGCAGTGTTCCAACCATTTTTATCGTTGCTATGAATCTGAGCAATTTTTTCAGGCACAAGACCCGACGTTCTACTCAACTTATTGCATCCGGAGGACCCAGGAGTTATACTGGAGTTTACTCGTCTATGTAGCCAACATGTCGACCCGCTGAGGGAAACTTCCTCTTCAGTCGATTTGTTTGGACAATTACAAACTTCCACATTCACTGAGTTCCAATTATTAATTTATTATAAATTGTATAATGAAACCAATACATAACAATAACTTTTACGTAACATAATACACAAAAAATGAATAAAATCGATAGACGATGGATCAAATACATTCAATCAGTTAGTCTGT
Organism: Polyplax serrata; assembly: GCA_037055365.1. Classification (NCBI taxonomy): domain Eukaryota; kingdom Metazoa; phylum Arthropoda; class Insecta; order Psocodea; family Polyplacidae; genus Polyplax; species Polyplax serrata. Next base: position 1,148,355 of record JAWJWE010000004.1, read on the forward strand.
TTCTTTTTTTTTTTTTATTAAAAATCAACAATAATTATTTGTCATTATAAAAGCATTTATGACAAAGTGTGACAATTATTTTTCCCTAAAATACAAAGGTATTATGATCAGAGTGAGACAGGTAAGACGGAACAAAAGTTAAATTGCAAGGCAAGTCGAGTAGTTGACAACATTTGAAACGCATTTTGGTACTTTCGACGGTGAAAAGGTCGATTAATTAAAATGTCGGAAGTGCAGGTTGGGTGAGGTCGGAAGAAAAGTTGCCTGTCATAGGCCTGTCTGATATACACTGAACAATGTAATTCAATTTCAGTATAAAATTTAATCGATGTACTGAACGAAACAGCTGTCACATATTGAATCTTGTGCTGACAGAAATTCGCGCAAATGTCACATCTTGGCCTGGTTACGTTTTATTAGGAATAAAAGGTTGAAATTTTTAGAATTCAAAGTTAGAAACCTTTGCGTTGTGCACAATCAGTTTGATTTCATTCGAGTACGCTTCTTCCCAGGTGTTATCCTAAAATAACAGGATGAAATATTTGCAGTAACAAAATTAATTCAAGTGGTGTGGCTGGTGGAAATTATGTTGATGCACAAGTTACACGAAAACTCACTGGATGAGTTCAATGCACAATAAAATTGTAGCATTGTAATAAATGATAATAATGCTTGTTTATAATTTAAACTTTCTTTATTTCATCTGCTCATTTTTGTTAAACAGATCAAAAGTCTTTACAGCTGCAAAGTGTGACTCGACGACACCAATTTCTCTGATGTTCGAAGAGAATTTTCATCGGCAAACAGACAATTACGTGATAATCGAGAATTGCGGTTTGAAAATAATAAGGTACCAGACTAAAGCAATATATTCTTAGAATTGATCTGTTGCAAAATTACAATGTGATCACACGAGATTGAGTGGATCCCTTTTTTGACACATTTATGGCAACGTGGTGTCCAGGCGATGAGGTACACCGGCTGATCTGACCTAGTAAAACCGTTACAGAAAAAAAATATGCGATGTGGTCACTCTCATAAATTTATATTAGTCTTATCATTTGAAAACAAAAATACTAGTACTATTTTACTATATATTTAATGCAAAATACAAATGATATTTTTCTTCCAACAAGTGGTGCTCGTGTTTTTTTTATTAATTAATTCTATTAATAAGATAGTTATTTCTTTGTTAAATACATAAAAGTCGTATTACAACATACATAACTTTCTGGACTTATTTTACCACGCAACTCGACTTGTTAATTCAAATGTTTAATCAGTCAAATTCTCACCACGAAAGGTTTGATCCTTCCATTGGAAGCAGAAACCTTTCCGGGGAGGCCGGCGCCGACCGATTACGGGGAATCCAATTTTGGTAATGCAATTTTATGAAAAATTTAATGCCTAAAATAATTCAGTTCGTCTTCAAATATTTATCTTTCTTTGATAAAATTAAGTCGCGATTTGATAAATAAATAAAAGGAATAAAAATGGTTCCTGAGAGACAGAGGCAAAGGTATTCATAGAGAGAGAGAGAGAGGATGTAAGCAGAGGAGGGAAGACGGGACAAGAAGGGTAATATTATAAAAAAAGAAGGCAATTTAAAAGGGAGGGGCAAAGAAGAAGGGTATGATAAAACTTGATAAGGCGAAAATAAAAAAAAGGAAGACAGTAGAAGAAATGGAAATGAGTAAGAAAGCAAAAAAAAAATTGTTCTTTAAATCAAAAAAGAAGGTCAAGTAAGTAAGAAAGAAGTTGAAAGAGAGTGAGAGGAAGATGAAGGGATGAGAAAGTTCGAGTGAGAGCTTTAAAATAAGAAAGAAAGGGTGTACATATACATATTATAGTAATATATAATCTTATTTAGGGGGTAAGCAATAATAAATGACTTAAAGTTAAAAACTTAAAAACTGTTTTGCCTAAAACCAAAACCGGGACCAAACTTTTTCCTTTCTGTTCCGGAAACAGTTTGGACAGGGGTGCTATAGAATTTAATAAATGTGTAGCTAAACTTGAAAAACGATCTCGTTGAATAGTTTTGCCCTTGTATGGCTTCCGGACGTTTCTGTGAAATCGAATAGTTTCTTGAAAACCTTTCCACTTTTAGCTCTGTTTCTTTCTCACCCTAGGCCAAAAGGATGAGGGAAATAAACGAGAGAAACTATAGTAAAATTGTATATACGCAACCCAAACCTCAAAAAACTAACTTTTTTCTCGCCAAAAATCACAATATAATTTCTTTTTCAGGTACGAGTCTCGTAGAATATCCAACAGCAGGGAAAATGCCGCCATTTTTGATGATTCCACAAACACAGTGACATCTTCGATGAGTTTCTTTTCGTTCGATTCAGTGCCGCAGGAAAACAACCAAACGTTGTGTGGACAGAAAATGCAGATGCAAGGAAAGTACCCTGACCTGTTGGAATTGTCACAACAATCGGAGAACTTGATCAACAATAATCTGTTCTGTACTGTGCCCCGAAAATGGAGCTACAGGACCAAGAAAACGCGACAAGTAGGATCCGAGAGTCAGTCTCCTCTCCTTCCCGGGAGCAGTGCCGATAGCTGTGACCGGAATTTCTTAAGCGCAAACAGCAGGAGGCCTTCCGTTGACTCCGGAGGGTCATCCGTCAATACGAGTCTTCCCACATCCCCCGGAAATCTTAACCAGTCGGCTGTCCTAGTCAACGGTCTGGACGGAAGCCCAGACTTTTTCGGAAAGACGCCCAAGGCAGTCAGGTATAAGACATGGAAGCTGGAGAAATTTCTCAAGGAACATCGCACCATGAACGATCCACTCTCCAAGATGAGAGAGAACGTTAATGAAGAGGACAACCACAAGTACCGCGAGACATCTGTCGAAGCATTTTACAGTGTCAATAAGAAATACCTAAACGATACGAATAATTTCGAGACTCCTTTTTGTAACGGTCGCGTTGTTACCGGTGAGGACAATAACAATCCGAGACTTAAAAACAAATCGAAAACGGAAACGAAAGAGGAAATGCTGTTGGGTGAAGAGACGGCAGCCTTTTGGTCGTCGAGCAGGACAAGCAGAGAATGTGAAGCTGTGAGCAATTCTTTTTGCCAAAGCTGAAATTTTAATTTGGTCGCTGTAGCTGGTTAAACGTCTGACGCAGCCTCCCAAACGATGGGATGACAAACCACAAGAAGAAGAGGAAGAAAAAGAGGAAAAATAGAAAAGATGGGAGGAAAGGTTGTCTTCAGGGAGTCGACTGTAAGAAGCGATTCAGTGTTTAAATAAATAAATTGTTTTAATGGCGAAATTATAAGAAATAAATTTTTTCTACCGAAAGCTCTGTTAGCTTTAATGGGAAAGCCGTCACCTCCACCGTGAGACTGCGGACAGCCTGCAGGTCCTCCATCTTTCCAAATTGTCCTCGAAATTCCATTTCCTCCGAATAAAATATACAGGCTTATTAGAAATTAAAATTTCTATATCTAAACTATATATATATTAAATGCAGATGATACAACTCACCGGACGGGGAATCTCGAAGGCAGCGACGAAGAACCCGCCAAGTCATATATTATTCTTTCAGTTACTTAAGCCAGCACCTTTCACTCCTTTTCTTCTTTCAAAGTGCTCCTTTAATTCTTCTTTCTCTACGTTTTATTTCTTCACTGTCATTTTGTGAATGTCCAACTCCTTTTACCCTGCAAAGGTTTCTTGGAGATGAATGTTTGCTACGTTTGCTCCGTTCATTTGAAATTAAAGTTTCATTTGATTGAACATCTCTAATGAGTGATGATTAAATTTCAGCAGGTAATTAAACAATATAATACTATTGAATTGGTATGAATTGTTTAAATTGGTACACAACACATGGATGATACCTTGCAAGATATTTATGAAAAGAAGTGTGCATCAGTTGCAACACGAATGACAAGCTCGATAAGATGACATGCACATAAAACTGGATAAAAAAGAATCCAACAAAAATATACTGATAATAAGTGGAAAGACGAATGAAAAGTTTCTAACTCACAAATATTTCAAAAACTTAGTAAGCGCACACAAACGACGCTAGAACCGGATGTTGTACCCAAAAAAGTCATCTCAACAATTGAGCTTGACTTAAAAAATTTAACTTTAAATCACACGACAGCAATAGCAACAGCATAGATATTTTTAAATGTTTCAATATCGTTCCTAGGGACGAGGTTAACATAAGCCCCAGCAAATCTAAAAGATCATGTACGTGCTAAGCCCACGATGAAATGATGCTTTATTTATGAAAGGTGAGGTGAGATCAAGAGTGATGTGTGAACTTAACCTAACTTAATTTAACTTAGTCCGGGTGATGTCACTTAAAAGTAAAAATTGAAAATAATAAATTCCCATATCAAGAATCAACATCTACGAGATATGTATCTAATCGCAAGTAACATAAATTAAAATAAATTAATAGAAGTTTTATTTGTAACTTAACCAATAGTAATGACACTAATCAAATTGATCCATAACTAGATGTTCATTTATATTGTATAAATTATTAAATATTTTGAAATAAAATATATAAAAAAACTTAATCTGGGTCGTTCCTTTGGAACGTTGCTTCGCGAAGAGAAGATTAGTTTATATTGAACGTTTAAAAAAAAGTGACGTGACTCTCATAAAAGCCTACATGAATCAAAAATAAAAGTAAGACAACGAAACTTTCTAGACGGTTCTTTGTTCAGTCAGGTATTTTAAAATCTTTAATTTTGAAAAACCAGAAGTGAAATGGCGGTCGAGGAGTGTTACTTTGCAGGCTCATGACTTTACTGAGCTTTCCTTCCTCTCTACTATATAACTCCACTTAATTAAATTCCATCTCACTTTTCTACTTCTGACTTTTTCCCAATGTTTCGGAGCCCATTTCATTTTTTCCATTCTCCCGTGACTCGCCATCTTCTCTACCAGTTTTCCGCTTTCCACCCTTTGACTTCTCTCCTTGTCTTACTGTCACTTATCTCTTACCTTACAATTTCTACCTCGTATAATTCGGTTTGACGTACGCCTTTCCTTTATTATCATTAAATATTTTTAACCTTTTTACAGGTCTCATTTTGTTTTTCCACTTTACCTATATTTCAACCCCTCAGAAGTCAGGACATTCCAGTCCCTTCTGTCTACGCCTGGACTACCCCATTGACACTCCTACGTGTAAGGATTATTTTCACCTTAGGAAAGACGCAAGAGAAGATCTGGGCCAAGTCACCACATCAACATCAAATGATTCAAAATCTCATATTGTGATGTTTTAAAATGAAGAAACTAATTTAATTCGCCAATTTGATTTTGGTCTCTTAGTTAATTCCGTCGTTCAAGACATGTTTTAATGATTAAAACAGAGCCATCTTCATATGCAGAAACGGAAATGAATTAGTTTCGGAAGAGGCCAATAGCGGAGGCTTTTCCTGAAGTCATTTGTACTCGTCTCCGGCTTTCCTAATTCTCTCATAATCTGACCTTAACCTTTTCTTTCTCTTACAATTTTTATCCTTATTTATATATTTATGTTATTTCTACTAATTAAATCTTATTTCATTGTTTTCTATCTGATGCAAAGCGCAAGTGTGTGTTTGTCACCAAGAAGAGGAAGGTTCACCCTTCCCGTCTACCGTGAAGAAACTTATTAATTATTCCTTCTCCTTCGTGTAACTTCTCCTCTTTGAATGATTTCTCATATCGTAGGTTTTATCAGCTTTCTTCTTTGCATGTCAAGCTTTTCAGGAAAAAGGGCAACTCACGAACATTTATGTAACAGCAGCGAAGGGATTCCTGCGGTCGACTTAGGCAGGAGACACGTGGAAATGTCATGCATCAGATTTGCACACGTCAGAAAAAATAAAACTCGAGTTTTATTCAGTCGTTTATATTGAGCTTTACCGGGTCAAAAAGTTAGCTGAAAGCTCTAACATAAGTAACCCGTGGGGGGTCAAGGTCTCTTCACTTTTATTGTTACATGAAATTCAAAGAGAACTTTCTGCCAGGCTTCCTGCCTGCCTGGCACACGGCCGGGTCCAAGCTTTTTCAAAAGCTCCCGGGCTTCTTGCCTGCTGTGACTTTTTCAAATTTGTCCTGAAAAGTTTTAAAATTTCTTTAAACTTTTTCCACTTTCAAATTGGGCGGGGAAATTAAAAATAATAAAAGCGAGAATATCAATTGAAATTTGGTGCGGGAGAGAATCAAATTGTACCCAATTTTCCTGCTTTAGCAAAACTTTTCATCTTTGAAAACTTTGAAAATCAGACACTCAGAATATGAGCGTGAGGATATATTTAGTACGCGTGCGTTTTTGGTCAGAATGGAAAGGACGAAGGGAGGAAGACCGAAATCATCCACTTTTATTTATGTAACTGTGAGGTCAGTGAATTCAAACCGCAGTAATCTTTTCCCAAAGGATGTCTTGGACCGATTTAAGGGAGGTCATCGAACCTTTTTTGTCCTTAAGGAAGGCTTCCTCTTTCTTTTTACTCTTGAAATCTATCTGCTTACCTCTGCAGGCCACTTATTCCTGCTAAATTACAATTCGCTGACCGAGTTCGAATACAATTATATAAATTATTCAAATTCTGAATTTTGAAAGTCGAAAAAAAAACAATTTTGCTGCTGCCACGGCTGCCCAAACGCCCAAACTAATTTTTCGTGGGAAAATATTTTGATTTTGAAAAATTTTTTACGCGTACTCCGGGGGTTCAAACATTACTTCTTCTGCGTCATTCTCTCAGTACATTTTGTTTGCTTTTATTTACAATTTAACTTATCTTTTCCTATCTGTTTACTTTTCATTTAACTTCGCTTTCACTCTAAGGAATCATCCCCTTTTTTGTGCAGAAATTTTTAAAAAATTCACCACTTTTTGTCAGTTTTCTGTGAGTCCATAGCGTGGCGCACTTTTCAATGAACACTTGGAAAAATTTGAGATGAAGTACTCTTATCGTTTGAGAGAACACAATTGTTTCAAAAAAACAGTGAGCAATGCTTTTGTACAAAGAGTTGCTTTATTAAGCATTCTACAGGAGTGTTCGACATGAAGAGAAGAGCTCTGACCGTGACATTCGATACCGTCAACTCGAGTAAGAGAAATAATGTGAAGACCGGTGAAAAGGAGATAAAAAAGCAGGTAAAATGAATGAACAAAAATTGAATAACTAAAATATGAATGATAGATGGTTGAGTAAACTGAATTGTGCTTTTTCTTGACGAAACCTATAAAAATGAAACATGCCACTAATTAATGACAACTAGAGTAAGTCCTTCTTAAAGCTTTTGAAATAAACCAAAAGAGGAGCAACAATAACCAAAATTTATTTATTTAATTCAACCTCATTTAGTCCCCTAAATAGTGTAACTCTATTAATTTGATAGGTGTAAAATGGATGTAGAGGACAAAAACCCAGCCTTTAATTAATAAAATAAAATGATATGATTATATCACATAATCCTCAGAAGCAACATCACTTTCTAATTTTTCATTTAATTGCTGTTCTTCGGATTAAGCACCTTCATTTAGTTAACACATGCACTTATCCTACCTGCGGTGACGTTATTTTCTCATTAAAAATATAGCCCGGAGAAAGAACAACTGGAACAATACTCTGGTGTGTCTGCGTGTGTTTGTTCAACAATTTGGTTTCCATTATTGACCTAGGAATTGCCGAAAAAAAGATTGGAGGTCAGAAAAAATGCCTCTTGAACACTCGTTTTGCTAATGTAATTAGGCAGAGGGCAAGAACAACCCCCGTGAGATGATATAAAAAGAGAGAACAAAGAGATACAACCGAGACGCGAAACCACAACTAAATTGCTAATCGAGAAAAATCCTTCAAAAAAGAAAAGAAGAAAGGAAAACTCCACTTTGAGTTGGCCGGGAAACTGCTAAAACAGTCATTAAGCGGAACACCTAATTCCAGGAGAGTGAGGAAGGAAGTGGAAGAGGAAGAAAATTTATGAAGAAGGAATAAACTGTAATGGAAGGACAAAAGGTATAGGAAAAGTTGATCAAAAGAAAAATAATGAAAAAGTTTTTGCTTCTCTCGACGATATAAAAAAATGAACATTTAGAAGTTGTTCCAGGTTCCATAAAAGACTTTCTTTCTCAGGTGAAAGAGGCAAAGGTGGTTAAGTGGAGACGTGCACGTGGGCCAGGGGAATGAAAAACAAATAGAAGTAAATGAAAGATAAAGAGGAAAATAATGGCGACGGGGTGAGGAAAAGAAAAATATTGGAGTCGTCAAAGCAGTAGAACCTTTTGATGTTAATCGCGTTGAAAAATAAATGGGCACAAGAAAACTCGAGGAAATGTAGATCTGTGGAACAGACTGGACACATAAAATACTCAAAATTGTAACAGTGCAGGATTTACAGAGTGAGCAAGTTAAAAGTAAAGTAACAAAACTAACCGGAAAAATGACAATAATAGAAGAAATTAAAAATAGGTAACCACAAATACCCGAAAAAGACAGGAGTATGTTTTGCTCTTTACAAGGTCTCTTTCACAATACACGGAGAACTAATTAAATGGGAGGTAGTACCCACCCTGAGCACCACAACTAAATAATAATATTATACGGTACAGAATAATTGTAGTAACTACTTCCACGGCACCGAATTACCGATAATAATTAAGTAGAAATAATTGTATGCATGCGGACCTGTTTGTTCGAAAGTCTGTAAAGAATTCAACTCTATTTCATTCACATAGGAGCATCAGAGTGGAAAAAATTTATATTCGAACAATCATGAAATGTGAAATAGTGCTGAATAACGAAGCTTTTCTTTTTATTCCTTCAGGACAGGATGACATACATTCGACCCAGGTTTATCGTCGTTCAATTTCGTTCGCCTGAATTCTTCCATATCCGTTTTGGTCCCATCAAAGGAAGAAAAACAAATGTGAAGAGGAAGGAAAGGAAAAGGAAGGATAAACCTGAAATCTGCAGATGTTCATCGGCCGGGATGCTTTTCGAGGGTTTCATTTTCTCTTCTCCCGTGTTCTCCTTCTATTTCTTCTGAAGCCCCATGGAATCATCTTTTAACCGCTGCATATATGCATGAAATCTCATTTTCATTTTGCTTTCTTCTCTCCAGTCAAATCAGACCGACTTTTTTTATAATATCCCGGATGACATTCACATTTGACCCTGTAAAAGGCAAATTGTGTCACTGGGAATCTGACTTCATCATGATCAGAATATTCTTTATGTTACCTACCTGAATTTTATGTGGTAAAATGTTAATTCGTCTTCACTAGGTTATATTATCGATGATCCAAACAAAAAAATATTTTTTTCTACTCCTGTATTTCTTCTGTTGTTTATCATGAAAACGAGTGTAAAGTCATACATAACAAACTGATAGAAACCAACATCTTGACACCATTTATTAATTTTAGTAACCACCATTTTTAGAATTTAGTAGTGATCATTGGGCGTAACACTGATTTTCTGTGAGTTAACATGTTTCCATCGGAAATGTAGTTCTTGTGAATTGAAGTTACCGATATAATCGAGACTGAGCAAAGTTTTCACATCTACTTGACAATGCCATAGTAACAGCAGGGTAGTGGTATGTAACAGGGGTTGCATTAACTGGGAGTGACTACAAACATATTTGTATTCGATGGAGTAGTTTCAGAATGAATTTACATTATACTTTATGTAAATTTCTTCAACATTTTTATATAAAATACAAATTAATAACACAAAATTGTGAACAACCGTCTCGTTTTCCTTTATTTCGTTGAATTTTAAAAGTTATACAGTTATTAGGTGTTGAGACAAATAAGAAATGCAAGATTACTGGAAATGTGAGAAAGAGAAGACTAAAAATGTGAAGAACCGAGAACGGATAACAAATGACTGAGAAAAACAAAACGAATGGGTAAATAGCCTGAGAGAACGACATGTCAGATGAAGTTGAAGACCCGACAGAACAAGTTGAGAAAAAAAATTGAGACAAAACGCTAAACAAATGGAGCAGAAAGATACCACGGCGATGTATTGCAAGGACATAAACAAACAAGTTGAGGAAGAAGAGCGGAAATAGAAAAGCAAATCGCAGAAAACAGAGGGAAGTGTATAATGAATTTTAAACAGTCGAAACGGCGAAAAGAGAAAGCTGGAAAGGGAGATTAAACGTGCAGAAAGTGAAATTATGAAGAGTCACAAAAATAATTGAGGAGATATAAAAAAGGTTATGAATAGAAAAATAAAAAATTTAATCACAAGAAATTGTGACGAAGATGAACGACAGTGGTAGCTGGACAACTGAATACAGGAAATTGTAACTCGGTTCTGCAAACAACTTTAGTAGACAGTTGATTTTGAACTTGTTCATCAAATTTCCTGCAAAAGATCAATGCACAGCTCACACTAATCACAATAAGCGTTCAATTAACACCTCAGCAGAATTTTTTTTTATCGTAATAATGTTTGATGTAATGTAATGATAAGAAACGGAATAACATCAACGTATAAACTTCTATAAAAAAACAAATAATACTATTAAGAGACTTTGATGGGTCAGATATTTGTAGAATTTTGTTGGGAAAGCATTCAGTTTCTCAGGTAATTTTACTCTGACATTGGTAAAAAATTTATATATTAATTATCCTTTCCTTGATTATTCTTCAAGTATTCTCTGACTCATTATTTAATTTAATATTAATTCGAGTGTTGATACACTAATTTTCGATTTATTATTACCTTTAGAGGACTTAGAGCAGCATAACTACGACAGGGTACAAAAATACATAATGGATTATTATTACGTCTTCCATATAAATATTAAATAATGAATACTAAATAATATGTAAGCCCTAACATAAATATAAATAAATTGAGATTAGTTACTTGAAACACGAACATCCAGAAATTTATGTATGAGAACAAAGGAAAATTAGCTAGAAATATAAAATTAAAAAACCCCCGTTGAACGCGCCGACCATTAAAGAAAAAAAAATTTGTTTAAAATTCAGGGAAAATTCAATAATAAATCGAAATGAGAAAGTTGGAAAATACGGAGGGTAGCAAAAGAAAAGAAGTTAGTAAATGGAGAAGATGAAGAAGAAAAGTAGAAAAGGAAGGGAAAAACGTGCGACGAACCCGAATTAGCTGCTTTTACGAGGAAAATCAAAAGTGGCAGAACTCAAAGAAAGGAACAGGCTTGGTGTAAGTGAGCAAAATACAATGGGGATGAATCCGAATTTCAGATTTTCATCCCTTATTTTTTTCATTTTTCAAGCCCCAAAAATTTGCCCGTAATGTTCCGAAACAAAATCCAGGAGAGTGTAACAGAAGAAATTGTTTGAAAACTTTCGCTGCCGACACCTTCATTTAGTTGCTGCCGGTGGCTCAGCCTCACCAAACGCCAGCAAAACCTCCAGAATCCCTCGCTCTCCAGACAACACTTTTTCTTTTTTCTTAACACAGTAAGAAAACTGATAAAACGTTAAATTTTAATTTCTCTCTTTCTCCTCGTGAAGCCGAAGCGGACTTTTTTTACGGCCTTAAAACGGAAAATCATTTTACATAAAACACTTTTAATAGTTGTAAACTTTTGATACTTTAATTTAAAAAAAGAAAAAATGGCAGGCAAGTGCAAAAACAGCAGCGGCAGCAGCAGCAGCAAGGTCGTCCATTTAGGTCGCCTGTTAATTGCTAGTTTCCGGTGATCGAAGCGACTGTTTCGCCTGCCTGTCGATGAGAATATAAAAAACTAATTCTATTATTTGTATTTTTATTTATTAAAATTTAAGAGGATATGCATCTTCAAGAAACGGTATGTTAGTTCTCTCATTCCTGCATAATTAAGTTAAAAATCAGTCAATAAATACATAAAATTTGGTCATTCGGTAACACGATTGCTTTGATTGTTCGTGCTGATGCTCATTTATTATTTAATGTCTCGATTATGTGTCACAGATGTAAAAGGAAAGAAAAGAAATCTCACCAGTACTGATGTCAGGATATCACAGTAATAGTAATTACTAATTAGTTAATTAACAAGTAACAACAATCACCACGTGTTTTAGAATTCCCTACGAATTCGGTGAGGCTTCCTTGTGCCTTAACTAGCATACTTTTATTCTGTTCAACTCTACAACCTCCAATCTACTCATGCATGAGGCCAGTAAATCTAAAGTTTCCATAAATCTCTCTCTTCAACATTGATCCTTCACCACCCCAGATCAGATCACATTCAGCGTCCTCACTCTACGATACACAATCTCTCTGCAAAAGTATCCTGAATTTGTGTTTTTATATTAAATAAAATATTAAATTTATTTTATAATTTTCTACTGATTTTCGTTTAATTTACTGCATATTTTGAATCAATCTTGTTATATAGACCCCCTAAAAAGGACACAGTTACACCCTCGTGTACGTTCCGTTTCTCCGGTTTTTATGTTTGTTTCTATTATTTAATTTATTAGAGCATGACCGTAACCAGCCATGTCACGATTTACTGTGCATTACCTCGTTTACTTCCTCACACATTCACCAATTAATTCATTTGCATTTGGTACACATCCCGTAGAGAAGGCGTATGTACATGTTACAGTACACAAACTAATACAAAAAAGTATCCTACTCAACTATTATATCCTGTTTATAACCAATTAACAGATAAATAATTAATGGCAAAATTGGTTTGCTTCGTCTCAAGAGAAAATAAAACTTTAAAGTGGAAAACAACCGTGAAGGTAAGAGAAGCGAGAAAAATAAGTGGAAAGACAGCAAAATAAGACGAGAGACCAAAAAAAATTAATGAAAGAGAAAGTGGCGATGAAAATTCTTAGAAGCAAAAGGGAAAAAAACTATTTTCACCTTATTCCTTTTGCACATCGGAAAAATTTCGATTTACTCGGGTTTATCTCACGGACCAAGCGACTCTGTACAAATTTATTTCACTGACTCCCAACTTCAAACCCAAACTCGTCCAGAAAGTTTAGAACCTGACTAAGAGAGATATAAAGTGAAAATAGAAAAACAGTGAAAGTTGGCATGAATTTTTGGGGGTTAAATGGAGTTTGGGGAGATTTCAACATTAAAAAATGTGCGACACGCACACGCATCGAAAACATCTTGACTGGATCTTTTGATTTCTCAGAGCAAAAGGAAATTTACAAAATTTGGTATTAAATGCTTTGAGTGATTTAAGGATTTTTATTAGCTTGGCTCCTGGAAATGCCGCCATCGTCATTTACCAAACTCTTTACTTAATCCTTATTATATACGATATATTCAGAATTACATTTTCTTGGGTATCATCTTTTTTAAGTTTCCGCCCGATCTCCACTTTAATTAAGCGATTGTCATTAGTCTTCCACTTTGGATTTTCCTTTTCTCTTATATTTCCTCTTCTATTTTATTTGTGCACCATTTGTTTTTGTCTCTTTTCGTTTGCTCGCCTATCCTTCCCGGGGTTTGGGCTCCTCTGCCTTCGCAACCAGGATAATTCATTCTCAGTAAAGCTGTGATGTTCTGTCATAAAGTAGACTTTCACGTCTTGAGGGGTACAACCGGCTTTTGGTCAGGATCACCTGAGAATACGAAAAAAAAAACTTTTTCTTTCTTCAACAACTTACTTTCTATTCTTTTTAAATTCGTTTTCGCGCCCAGGCTTGACCAAAAACATTTAACTTTATATTTAGTCTGTCATACCACTATTTTTTTCTCTTTAGTTACAAACATAATAAATAAAGTGTAATGTTCTGTGAAAAATTGGTGGTGAGGAGAAATGGAAGTTAAAGAAAAATCGAAATAAGAATAAAAAATATTGAAAGAATAAAATTCTTCAGAATGAAAGAAAGAAAAATGAATTTTATGGGTAGAATCTTTTTATGTTAATTTTATTATGGAACCTTAAATATTCACGAAACGAAACATTAAAAGAAATTAAAAAAAACAATGGGACAGGGGTAAATTCCTGATTCCTGGTAGGTGTCAGCCACGAAGGCAAAAATTTGTATGGTCCTGTTAACTGGGCCCCAAGGGACAATTTTAAAAACAACGCTAAATTCATTCGGGAGGTGATACCGAATACCTTGGTAGACCGCATGAATCGATGAAAAAGCAAAATCTACACCTGGAAAGAAACGCCAATATCAAGCCGTCAACAAGTACCGTAAACAGCTTTATTACTCTTATTAGTACTATTACTACTTATTATTACTTATTATTAGTCACATTAAAATCAGAAATTAAGTAAGGAACATAACAGCTGCTGAGGACTCAAAACAAATATTAATAATACTTGATGTATAGGGCGCATAGAAAAGGTCAGCTCCTCGAACATCACCTGAAGTCGAGGCAATCGCATTCACCGCCAATTCTACTGCTCAAAGTACCAAAATTTGATTCATTTCAAGGGACATTTTAATAGAATCGTTAGAAAGGTTTCCTAAGCGCGCGAGGAATCAGAGAGTGCAAAAAAATTTAGAAAAGGAAAGAAAATAAAATGAACTAAATTGACTTCTCACAAAAGGAAAATGACGTTTTCTTCGCGAAGGGATGAAAAAAGGCAGGTATGAAGAAAAGAAGAAGGCCGTAAAAAATTTGAGTGAAAATTTTCTTCTTTCACTTGTTCCTGTTATTCTCTAAAAATCTGACTGATTTTGGATTTCCGAAAGCAATTTCAATTGTTGGGCCCTGAAAATGTAGGGAAGCGAACACGAGGTAGGCGGTTACAACCATCAGAAAGAGAGGAAAGAAATCGATGATGGAAAGAAGAAAGATGTAAAAAGAGTAATTAGAAAATCTTAAAGTTGAAAATGAAAACCGTTTTTTCGGGGCCTGTCAGAAATAGAGAAACGGAGTAAAAGGGAAAGAGAAGGAGAACGAGAACAAAATGGAAGAAAGAAAAGGAAGAAAGGAAGGAACATTTTCAGAAATTAAAATTCAAAACTTTTCCTTTGGGTCCTAATTTTTTCAGAGCTCCCTCCACTACCGGGGACACCCCCTTGCTCTCGTTTTAGGCAAGGCCCCGGACCTTCTGGGCCTTTTAATTTTCAGGGCCCTTTTCTTCCATCTCACACCACACTCATTTTCACGTTTCCCCTCAACATGAAAACGCTTCTCGTACTTCAGATACCGTTTGTATTTGCATACTTTTTATTTCAAAATTCACTTAATCACATTACTTTTGTCGTCTGATTTTTTGTCTGAACTTTGCTTTTCCGTTAGGTTGTATTTTTTCCCGGGTTTTAGAACAACAATCAAAAAAGTAAGAAGAAGTAATTTAGAGCAAGAGAGTTGACTCTGTAACAACTGAAATCTCAAAGAATTATGAATTTATCTAATTACTGATGTGAAAGTAATTTTTTTTTGGTAGAGTAAACAAGTACTCGATGGGAAAGAAAAGAAAAGCTTTAAGCTGTTGCTTTAATTTGGCAAAAAAACGTTTTATTTACTTTTATTCGTTTTTACTGAAAATTTAAGTTGAATGAATAAAAATAAAATGAATAAACAAGAGAACAATTTTCAGTGAGCCAAAAACATAGTTGTGAAAATCCTGTTAATAGCTAAAAGCAGACGCAAAATCTTTGACTTCCGATTCTGTCCAAGTTCTTCATTGACAGCAAAATATTTTGCTACTGTCGTAGGAAGCCTTCTTTTTCAATCAAAATCTTCCACTTTCATACTGTATATTTAGCACATCCTTTTGTCAGTGTTTCGCCCCAGTCACTCCCTTAATTGCTCAGTCAGTCAGTCAGTCACTTCCCATTTCACCTCACTAATTTGAATTTCACAATGGAGCTTTCTGCTGTGGGGAAAGAAAAGGTTGCCAGAGAAAAACTTTACACCGAACACAAATTCGCACCTCCCCCTTTTTTCTTTTTATTTTCCTTAGCCTTTCGCTTTCCTCTCCCCGACTACACCAGCCGGGTTTTTACAATGGGAACTCAATTTTACCTTTTGTCAACAAGCTTTGGGTGTTGTCGTTTGCCGCGAGTCACTCATTTTGTCATTCATTCGGCCTTGTATTATTTCGCCGAAATTACTTTTCACAATCGAGTATTTAACTTTCATAATGGCAACCTCTCAACGCACCTCGTTTTTGTTTCTTTAAAGGTAGAATGGCTTCTTAAAACCAACATTTAACCGGCCGACAAACCTGCGTTTCATTAGACCGCGCTCCTCCTACCTTTTACAATCGTTTTTTAATTAATTTAGTCATAATTATTAGGTGCTAATTGTGATGAATGTCACTCGTGGCATTGTAGTTATTTTTATTATTTTCGTGTCCCACCATACTTGAAAGGAGTTTTTGACTTTCAGTAGGGAAAAACAATGAAAAACAGTGTCCAACAGAAATAGGTGAACAAAAAACAAAAGCAGTCTACGAAGCTGATCAAGAGTTATTGTAGCGAATAGGTACCTATCATGTAATTATTATACAGTAAAAATTATATTCAATTTAGTGAAAATATTATTATACATATTATATTATATAAAATTAAACTACTAAAAAAGCTTTGATTTGTAAAATAATATTTCATATCTACTTTCAAAAATCTGCAGAAATATCTCGGGGATGATGTTGCGTTTGGTACCTAACATTGAACATATCCTGAAAGAGCCTAAGTAACCAAACCTTCCATCATCAATCCTCTTTGAATATACTGACTTTTGGGAAACCAAAGAAAAAGCTTCGTTCCTGGAAAACTTGGAAATTCCTGGAAAGTTTAGCTTCCAAGTTTTCAAACTTGAAGGTTTTTTGGCCAGAGCTTTTCACAAAATTTCCGTCAATGGGTTTTTCATTTTTGAAGATTTAGAAGTCCCGGATCGGGGTCGATTCCTTCTCGAATTTTGTTTTATTTTCCTCTAAATGGGCAAGGGGTGTACAATAATGATAAAAACGGCGTTTCTCAATGAGTGTAGTCGGGTAGAAGGGTAGTTGAAACACACACAGGTAGTCGAACAGCAACTCGTGCACGACATTCTTCTCTCTATTTCTGTGCCGCGGTGACGTGGCTTTTTCTATTTTCAACTTTCTCTATTTTCATCCTTCGCTTTTTCTATTTTCATTTTATTTTCCCATCGATATGTTCGTTATCCAATCCTCACACCAAATTATTGCAGTTGTAGTC
The DNA here is from genome assembly GCA_037055365.1 of Polyplax serrata. NCBI lineage: Eukaryota > Metazoa > Arthropoda > Insecta > Psocodea > Polyplacidae > Polyplax > Polyplax serrata. Next base: position 1,165,463 of record JAWJWE010000004.1, read on the forward strand.
GTAAGCGTGACGAAAGTGTCCGCGTACTTTGAACTTTTTGTCGCCTGCTGTTTTTCTCTCCCACGTCGTGCTTCCTCTTAAAAAAATATGACTTTATATAAAAAAATTCACCGAACAGCAGCAGCAGCAACATCGGAAAGATATATTTATACATACATATATAATATGGGATGGAAAATAAATAGTAAATATAAAGGTACAGAATTTTTTTTATAATGATAGAAGAAAAAAAATATTTTTGTAGAACTATTTTCACACGTGTTGCCAGACGCAGATACGAAAAGGGGGCTGCAGGGAAGTATATAACCAAAGCGGAAGTACCAAATCCTCCAAAAACGGAATTTTTATTTTAATACAATCGTGCAATTATACTAAAGAGAAGGAAATTTCAGCTGATTCTGCTCCACAAAAGAGCAAAGTCATTTAATTCGACTTGGTTTGACTTGACGGGGGGTCTCAATGAGATTTACTATAATGATTAATTGTCGTTGAGAAATTCGCCAGTATTTTTGTGTCATCATGGAATATGATTAATAATGTATTTAACTAATAAGAGTACTCATTCTAATTGTTTGTCACTCGTTTAGTTAAACACACGCAATGAAATGGCTGCCCCTTTCTTATTTATTTTATTACAATAGTAATATGTAATATAACTACGAAATTGGAGCACTCGAAATCTTTGTTTCCAAATGTTAGTGCTAAACATCTACCCATGTAAGCAGTCTATGTAATTGTATGTGCCTTGATTATTATGCCCGTTGTTAATTATTAATATTTCATTGTTGAAAAATATAGAAATAATTCTGCATGCACATTACGCTCTACATAACTTTAGATTACGGTGTTTGGTACTCGGTGGACAACACTAGATACGTGCTAATAGAATTTAGTATAGGAGCCAATATTGCAGTCCTTGGTCATGTGTAAAAGTATATTTTAATTCCATGAGATGAAATATATTTTTCACAAACATTTGTTAGAGGACAGAAAAAGAATGATAAAGTGCAGAAAATGCAAAAGACGAGAACAATGGCCGTTTTCACACCTGTTACCTCGAATATATGCCTGGAACTTATTATATTAATGGTTTTTAATTGAGAGCACTTGACTTTCAAATACGCATGCGTGCGTACATATGTGAAGTTCCCGTGTATTATTTAACTCAGTCACGGTCGGGAGAGACCAAAAAGTTAGAATACCTTGAGAGCCACTTAAGTTTCACTGTCCGGATTTTCCTTTATCACGGGATTAAATTTCGAGTCTACGCCTGCCATGTTCTTCTGCTATCCCTCTGTTCCTTCACACCGAATTCATTAATAAAAATTAACTTTAATAAAGTTACATGGTGGAAAAAACAAAACTCAAATTCCGTGAAATCACTCCATCCCGCGTCTATGCAACATCCTAGTTATTAATAGAAACGACTTTTTGTCATTTTTAGACATTTTGGACGGAAAAATATTTATTTCGTTTTTATTTGATTTATTGCTAATGAGGTTCTGTGTTAGTCGTTGAACCTTTTACTAACAAGTTCATTGTCAAGAATACTTCACCTCTTCTACTCGTTCACAATTAATTTTTCACCTTTTTTGTTTGTTTTGGTTTCTAAAATATTCACTAGGTCACGCACGCATATCGCAGTGTTCTGTGTCTTTCTCGGTGCATATTTGTCCTTCATTTTCAATTATCAGTGAAGAAGGTACCAGACAGAGTACCTGAGTTTTTATTACTCGGTTATATTGCTCTCAAGACACCAGAAAAAGGAAAGAAAGGTGGTTGAGTTTTCTGATTCAGTTACTAGGCACTAATTCTTCACATTTTGAAAATATTAACTGTTCACTTGATTGATTGCTGTTAGAACAGAAAAATAATTAAAGGACATTAGTGTACATCGGAAAACTCACACAAAAACACTCACTTAGTTGACACTTTAAGGCCCAGAAAATCAGGGAACAGTGCGAAATAAAAAGGCCCAACACAACAAAAGACTGTGTCGGTAAAGCAAAATGATTAATTGCACTTCTTTGCCGAGTTAATTAGTTAATTATTAAAGTTCTGTTCTCTAAACGTTACAAATAAAAAAAGTATTATATTGTTATTAGCTCTGTTAATGGCGAACATTTCAGAATAGAAATTATGAAATTTAATTAGGGCAATCATAATGTTTTTACTGACAAATATTCAGCCCAGAATAATTAACACCAATATTAACAATACTATTATTATTAATATGCCGGTAATTTGCTGCAAGGCGTCCTACCGGTCTGACTGATAGCAAATGCAGAAAAACAGCTCTAGAGACCAAATTTAACATTAAAATATAACATTAGCAGAAAAGTTACGCTAAATACAATAAAATATTTCTAATAAAAAGTGAGAAGTACAATATACATAATAAAGCAATAAACATGTACATAGGTTGTGGTACAATGAAACCCTTAATATAAGTAACGACAGCTAGAAATAAACAAGACTATTTATTTGTTTTCGATTATTTTTCTTATCGTTTCTCCTTTACTATTATCAATTCGCACTTCTTGAGTTGTGGTCAAGTCGTAAATATTTCCTTGTCCTTTTTGTCTTTTCTAAATCAAATATTTTTACAACCATACCATCTTTTGTCCATCCGAATACCCAATTCATCCATCTCCTTCCCACACCAATTAGTCCCAGCTCTCCTTTCATCTCCTTCCTCATTTTCAGCGTCTGTTTTTTAGCCTTAGTTGTTATTTGACTCGGTTCGAGTGAGTAACAATTATCGCCTGGAAAACTTATTTTACCACTGATGATGCCAGCAGGTGGGAAAACAGGCGAAACATTTGGGAAGGGGGATAAGTCCCTTCCGGCACCAAAACAGGACACGGTCTTATTCGACACAAAATAACTATAAGTCTACATACAAGAAAATATGTATTTAGTACCGGAATTTTTCATTTTCCATCGGCCTTCTCGAAACGTCAGAAGTTGTGAATTTTCTCAAAATGGGTCAACCATAAATTCCGATAGGAAATTACATTCGATTTATCTGTTTTTCTGGTGTGAAGAAAGAAAAACACCATTTATTGTCGGCGGATAAAAATGAAATGATTCTGCAAGGAATAATGACAGTAAGCGAGTGTTCATCTCGAAGGAGAACTTGTGGATGATAACTACATTGACAAGGAGGAGAAAAAAAATATTTCACTATTACAGTTTGTAGTTAGGGGAGACAGAGAGAGCAGAGGAAGCGTTGTCTTTGTCGTCTTTATCAGAGGAATTTGACTTTCGGACGGAAGTTGCCCATAAATTTTGTCTGAAAATCTCCCAAGACGATGGTAAATGGGAGAATTTACAAAATAAAAAAGGAAATACCTGAGCCTTTTCAGAAGTGCGCGCGTGTGTGTGTGTGTGAGGTGGAAAGAGAGTGAAAAGGTAACAAGGCAAAAAGGTTGATTTTCCTTTGGTTTTTGCTCTGCCAAAGGAGTACAAAAAAAAATGGCAAAACTCGGTAAGCCCGTCCCGAATTGTTTTTCTCTTTTTTGGACACCCTCAAAATTATCCTCCTGAGAGACGTTAAACTTGCTTTTCTCTTCATCTTCTTACTCACTTTTTCTTTCTTCCATCATCCTTTCCTTCTTTTTTGTTGGGCCGAAAACCTTTGCTTTTCGATGCCAATCTAACAGTCTTTCTACCTTTCATTCATTCCTGCCATAAAGTTCACTTTTCTACGAGATGCTATTCCGTTTCTCTTTCCCTCACGCATGTACCGACTATCTCTCCGAAACAAAACCAGAATTTTTTTCTTTATACAGAGAAATTTGTCTTGCATCCGAAAATGATTAAAAATTCAACGAGTCAATCATTCACGCTAACGAATGGCAGGGGATTCTGGAAGAAAATGCCAACTTCAAGGGAAGCAGTCAATGTTTGCCAACCTTTTTTTCATTCTCACCCTCTCTTCCTTTCCTTTATTTTTCTTCTTTTGCACCTAAAATGGTCCTCTTGCACGACGTTTTAGGAAACTTTGCTTTTTCCTTCTATTTTTGTAACTGGGATCATCTAACGGTGTGAAATGTATATACTTCTGTTACAGACAGATATCCCGATAATAATTTATTGCAATCGAACTGAAAAAGAAAACATTATGCGTAATCAGATGAACAGAATGTGGGATGAAGCGGTGACTTACCGAGGGAAATTTATCAAGCTGGGAAATTAAAATTCTCAATGAAGGAAAGAAGAAGGCCTTGGCCAGGCAAAAGGAAATGTAACTGACGTAACAAAATGAAAAGGTACGAGTGCTTACTTATGTCTACCTTTGACTGCTTAGGAAGTCTTAAAAAGACAAAGATGGTCTCTGTTGTATCATGTACTTCAGAGAAATTTGATTCTTTCACAACAATCTACCGCAGAAACTTTACAGACAAAGTGACTAACCAATCAGACGTGGGCCTTGAACTTATGTGCAGTAATCAAAACCTCTGACCAGTCTCGTTACCGAAACAAAAAAGAAAGATTTAAGATTCCAACAAAAGCCTTTTGGTAAAATAGCGATAAAAAAGAATAAATCTTTGGATAAAACAAGTTAAATTGGGTTAGCATGGGAAAAAGGAGAACATTAAAAACCATAAAATTGAATTAGGTGATTAGTTGCTGATTGAAAAACCAAAGTGGCAGGGCAAAATGGGCCGAATAAAACTAATCAATTTCTTCTAGGCAAGTTGCAAACTACAAAACCAAAAATGAGAAGATCGAATGGAAAAATCAGTAAATTTATTCGATAATCAGGAAAAAAATAACTCTAAAGAAGAAGAGTTTTCACGGGAAGAAAGTTTTCCTGGAAAGCAATTTTCCAAAAAATTAAAATTTCAAGTTTGGTTTAATAATGTTGGAGACAGAAAAGAAAACTTATTCAGAAGAGAGAAAGTGATGAACGATATTGTGAAGGTGGACAAAAATAAAAATAAAAATAAAAAGTAATTCACCCATGACAGCGGAAGAGGAAAATGTTTTGTACTACCCACATACCCAGACTACCACGACTACCCAAGTACCTACCCAGGTACTTCAAACAAACACGTGTCTCAAATATACAAGTGCTCTACAAAAACCACTACCCTAAAAATAGCTTATTTATGCAGGTCTCTTAACTACCTCCTAAGTGAAATTAAAATATTTTTTGTCTCTTCCCATGTCGACGGCAACCACTTCTTGGCCAGAGGTACCTAAATTAAGTACTTGTTTTAGTGTACCTTGCGATTGAAAATGGTACTTACGCAGGTCGCCGTTAGATGGCGCTACGATACCTGAAATCTTCAGGTTCGTATTATTTCTACAATCTTTACTTTAGACTAGTCGAATTTTGGATATTTCTGAAATTTGGTCCGCACAATTTTAAATTTCTTGTTTTGTTTTAAATCGGTTTCATCCCCGTAATTTTTTCCCCAGCCATGAGGGCCCCAGGTTTTATGAAAAGTATTTGTCCAGCCCTAGTCGAGTACCTGGAATATGGCCAGAATCTTATGGAGACGGTGCGTTGAAAATCTGCCTGGTTACAAAACAAAATCAAAAAAGCCTTATTTGTCTGGAGTACGTACTGAGTATGTATCGTATTAAAATTGTAATGACTCATGTGGCAGACTCTGGTTTCTTTGCACGAGCTCTAAGAAACTGTTTACAATCGCCGAAAGCCGTCAAACCGAATACTTCTTTAATATACACTGTATACAAATACTGCATTGCAGGAAACTCTCTTTTGAGGATGTTTGTTTATGTTCTAAAATCAACTATCAATAGTTTTATATATTTTGTATTTGAACTACTGGAAGAAATGCACGGTTGACGAACGAATAGTCAAATAACACACAACCTTTTTCTAGGAAATACAACATGAATATTACCATCTGCTGTTGAAAATGAATTTGACACCGCCATTTTCAAAATGTTATAGTTACAATTACGTGTAATTCAACTCATTCAAATCATCAATCGATTTTTAAGATATCTGTAGAACATATGTTTTTATTTATGTCTTTATTAATAATTAATCTGGAATTGACAATTTCACCCCTGAAAAATTCTTTGTTTTCTCTTACCTCGCAAAAAACCAAAAAATGTTAGCCTTCTCAATTGATTGAAGTTATTTATTACTTGGACTAATGGAACCAAATACAATTCCTGTTTTTTAATTTTTATAATTAATTTACTTGTTTTTATTCAAATACTTAAATAATATCTTTAAAAAAGAAGGGACAGGACATCATTCCGGGTTTCTGCAACCCTGAAAATTTTCTCCACTAAATTTAACTTTGAATTTAGAATCACGTGTAAAAGTACTAATAAATATAATACTTTTTTACTTATTATTTACCTTCTAAATGCATCAGATATGTCAATCAATCACCTGCATTTTATCCTTCCTTGACCAGGGACAGACTTTTCATCCTTTCAAATTCTATTTATCTACAGATCCCAATATGTCCTTTCTTATAAAAAATACGCTTTATCTTTTAACTACTGAAAATTATGTTATTTGAAGAAGAGGATTGAAAAATACTCGAATCTGCTTTTATTTCGCATTTTCAGTCGATTCAGGATCTAATCCAATGTGAACCCAAGTCAACCCCCAATTGCAAAATCCTCATTGAATCCAACTACTTACCTAGGTATATAGGTATCTCGTAAATTTTCAGGCTGACCGTTAACAATACATTAACAAAATAGAGTCAGGTCTTTTATTTAGTGGCCTACAACTTAACTACAACGCGTGCGGACATTACCAAAGCAAAACCCCGTTATAAACACGTTTTCGATAATTCCATAACGTTAGGAAATATGCTTTTTAACTTCTTGTAAACTTTATTTTGACCAGATTTTGGTTCATTTTATTTAAAGACGGAAGCATTTCATTTTGTCTTTGTTTTTGAACAGAGCAAATCCTCCGAGTTTTCCTTTTTTGCCTTTCCACTTTTCTTTCACTCAGTTTACCATTTGTAACTTAAATACTTCCTACGTTTGGTCTTCATTGTTACGCAACATGATCTTCACCTATCACTTACTCTCCTGTGCTTTGCCTTTTATGTACCTCTTCATTTTTCATATTACACTGCTGTTCTTTCGTCTTTCTTATATTTTTTCAGTCCTGTTGTATGATATTTAACAGTAGTTTTATACTTGCGTTGCATGTGGCGTTGCCAGGGTCTTATATTTTCAATAATTCTAGTTTCTGACTTGGGTTTTTTTGCCACAGTTGAAGAATGTACTAAGTTGTAGAGTCAGTATATTGTTAACACATTATGTACGTAATGCTAAAGAGGAGTTATGTAGATAATGTGAAGTACTGATTTGATTCCCCTATAGTTTTGATCTGTTTCTTTAAACAATATAGAGAGCAATTTTCAATTTATATTATTTTTCATTTGAAGCAATTGCATTGAATTTATCAACCAACTTCTGTGTAACCAAACCTTCCGATACTTGATATGTACAGCAATGTTGCTTGTGCAACTTTTTCCTTATTCTGTTAATATTACTTTTTATTCTTCTCCTCAGGCACTTTCGTAATATTTAAATCGGTTTTTATTAATTTTATGTAATATTTTTTGTGCCGCCTATTGTAATATGCTATTGCTATTAGTGTCTCTTTCTTTTTTCAATGGACGTCTTTCACACGCCACCAAATCCATCCATTGTCCATCTTGCACAACTGCTAACCATAAATACTAGCATGATGTTCACGATAATGGTGATTGTGATGATACGCGAAACAGACCATAGCCAAGACGTCATTTGCATAAAGAGAAATGAAATCAGACAATACAACATTGCATACAAAAGTATTTAATATTCGATTGATGTTTGGAATGCATCAATAAGTTCATCAATAAAGCGGAATCTTCGGTTGATGGAACCGAATCCGGTCGTGGCTGCAAACAAATAAAATAAAAACTAAAGCAAATATTCCGATGAATACGAAATGAACTCAATACACTTTTTACGTTTGCGAACTTATTTTCTTTTACGCACACAATTACAACATTGTGCTAAAGTTTCTTGGGTCCATAGGTAACTTCCTGAAGACTACAAACTACACTGCTACTGTAAAAGAATATAAGAATTAGTCTTGCGGTCACTGAGAATAACAGAAATTAGTGTTCCAAACAAAAAATGAATGCCAGTGAATTCAATGAAAACGGAAAAAGCAGTAATGTTAAAAGTAGTAATGAACACAAAGATTAACCAAAACAAATGTTGAAAAAATTAGGAAATAAGTAGCTAAAAGTAAACTGGAAAATGTGAATAAAATTGATGTCTAAAATAACAATTTTTGTAAATAGCTTAACGACTAAATAAAACATAGTTCAGATTATTTACGAATACATAGGTAAACACTAGAATATTAGACAAAACTAAAAAACCTCACGGAATTAGTTTCATTAAGCATAAACATGTTAAAACTTTTCATAACTTTCATATAACAAATAATTTATTTAAATACTTCTTGTACAAATAAACGAAAACAAGTAGTCGCACAAACAGAAACACATTTTGTTTCGCTTTGAAACAAACAAATAAGTAAAATTTATTTATTTTCCAGTTAAGCTAAATACCCCCGTACTACAAGTACATTCCGTTGACCAAGAAGTCGGCGTCGTGTGCGTACGCGGATTTCCCGTTTCTCCGCATGCGTTTTCGCACGACTCTCAGACGGCAGCCTACGAGTGTGATCATAATGGCGGTAATGCACATACCTAAACCAAAAACAGAACAAATGTTAATTATATTTTGGAGCTTATTGTTCGTGAAGTTTTACGTAAGGAACGTCGGAAATGACCTAATGTCAGTGACAAAATGGCGCCGCTGGGTCTTTCGTTGACCCCGTCCATGTCCTTTCCCTCGGCCTGGGTCATTTTCAGGTGTTCTCCCACCTTGGGCGCTTCATGGTGTTGAACTTTTTCTTCCCTGACGGAAGTTGACGTTGTCACAGTTGTTGTATCCAGTTTTTCAGGTGCTGCCGCCGTTGACGGCGACGGACTTTCTAGCGCTTTCTTTCTTGACTCTGTCTTTTTGGGATTTTCCTGCGTTTTTGCGTTTTCCTCTGCCGATACAGGTTCAGGGGCAACATTTTTCTATGAGACGTAAAAATTAATCAATAGTGAGTCTGAATAGAAATGGAAAATAAAACGTAACAACATTATACCAACCTGACTCATGTGAAGAATGTCAAAATTTGTCATTCTGTGTGGATCCTGAGGAGGTGGAGGAAACCTTCCTCTAAGCTGGGAATCCTCGTAGTAGTAGTCAGAAGGTACAGAACCTGACATTCCATTTCCATAGAGAGGCATCACGGGCCTTTGTGGGACGTCTTCTACACCTGTAACACGTAAATGCTATTTATTCACAATTTATTTATTTGTTTTACAATGCGAAATTATTATTGTACCTTGTAATAATAGTAATTGGGTAGAAATATTGTAATTTCTTACGAAACCTTTTTCCAGACCTTTTGGGTCACTTGTTGAAATGTAAAATTCTTTAAATAAAATCTATCGATGCCTACGAGGAATGACCAAAGGTTTATGTATTACTGTCTGGTTTTTACATTTATAAATCGTTATTCCACGGATATTTGATATATTTTTCCTTTTATTCGTTTGACTTTATATTTACACATTCTTTCGTTTCATTTTTATTCTTACTGTACATCTTACTTTGTTAATATCTTTTAATGATACTAACCATGTTGGTGCTGAGGCATCCTCTGCATCCATCCGTTTGGTCCTGGATAGTAGATGGGTCCAGTTCCACCGTAGTACCCGTTGTTGGCAGATCCAGCAGCGTATTTCACGTAGTCGAAGTGATTCATGTCGTTGTTGTACGGTCCCGGAAATTGACTAATAAAAACAATTTAAAATAAATATATTCCAACTGAAATGCTAAAGTAAAAGGACACGATTAAAATATACCTGTCGCCATTTTCAGGTGCAAGTCCACTTCCTTTATGATTGAAAACATAATTGCTGTCATCTAGAAAAAACGTAGCATTGCGTGTATATAAATTTGATTAATCAGAATTTGGGGATGCTGCCCAGAAATACTCACCTTGACGTTGGGGTTGATACCCCTGCCATTGTGCCCCATTCACTTGTGGGTATTGCACTATTTCTCCCTCCCGTCCGTAGTACCTGGCCTGCGTACTTACAGGTTGGGACGAATCCAATTTTGAACGACTTGATTCATTGGCTTGTTCGTTTTGTTGTACATAACCAGCACCTAAAGAAATTTAAAATTAAAACGACTCCCTTCGTTAATGTACAGTCCAATGGTAATAATAACAAAACCTACCAGGTTGGAAGTATCCGACTGATGATGAAGACGATTGTAGTGGCACCTGCTGCGTTAGACTGGTTTGTACCTTCGCTGCTGCCGGTTTTATTGGCTTCCCAGGTGCAGGAGGAACGACAGGATTTTCTGGTACCTTTTCAGGTTGAGAAGGACTGTCGATGTTTTCATTCGAGGCTTTTAGTTTTTGAAGCTGGTCGTGAAATGTTTTAGGGTGTGTTGAACCTGAATCAGAAATCAATGTTCCTAAATACTCGAAATTGAAGTACCTGACAAATTGTTACGCTTGATACCTGATATGGTTGGACAGTCTAATTCGGGAGCTTCGTCGCTTCCATCGGAGCATTGAGGAATTCCATCGCATGCATTATAAATGGCGATGCATTCTCCGCTTGCTCTGCATTCGAATTGATACCTGCTGCACTGCTGGCTTTCTGAAATAAGACAGAAGACTGAATGGTACTCAACATTTTTAAACCCAACCCATGGTGATAGAAAGGTCGTGACAACAAAAAAACATTTGGTTTATCCAATTCGTTTCGCAGATACGACGAATGATGAAACGAGATATTGTTTCGGTTCAGGTATTTCTTACCGCAATCGGGTACCTGAAGACGACTCAAATTACCGATTACCAAAATGACATAGAGTCGTCCTACCAGCCAAGCCAAAACGTGTCGGCTCGTTCACAAAAATTTCATAACTGTATTAGTAAAGAGAAAAAGCAATTTGACGAAGCAAAGATTACCTCACTGAGTACTTGCTAGTGATGTGTCCATGGGTTCGAAGGATGACTTCTACGTAATTTTTTTTTGGTTAATTTGGTAGTTTTACATTTGGTGAACTAGTAAGTAGTGAGGTGGTAACTAACTTACTGGGTACAGAAACCAGTATATATTTTTATGACAAAAAACAATTTCGGTGTGTATAATTTTAAGGATTAGAAAGAAGAAGCATAAACTTGGGCTTAGGTACAGTCAGGTGACCCAGAAAAACTTATTTGGTGAGCTCAAAATGCACTTGCTTTGCCCTTAACCCACAAAAATCAGAAATAAACGACCTTGAGGTACTAATACCCACAACGACAATGGCTGGTACCACTGGACTTTTGTTACTCAACTTCTAAATGCAGAAGCTCTCGGGTCTAAGCGCATTACCGGCTAAAATGAATGAAAATAGTAATTTTTTCAGTAGAAAGACAAAATCTGAGTTGAACTCTCCGACAACTGGCCTAGAGCGAAATGTTTTGGCCTTGGCTAACGGTACCAGGTACCAAGTACCTGATACCAACGGCTCCATTAGTTTTTGTGTCCTCCTCGGTTTCTTAGACCGTTCGAATTCATCTTGCCACGTGTGACGTAATCGATTGAACGTTTTATATCTCATTTTTAATGTAAGTGTGACGACAGACATTTGACAATTTTCCACTTACGCAAACATGGGAGAAGAGTTCATAGTTGAGCAATACAAGGATCACAGCTTCAATTCCTTTTCTATTTCTATCTATTCTACACGTCTTGCTGCCCCATGTTTGTTTATTTCTGTCGATTACATTTTATGTATCTAATATTTAACTTTGATAATGTTTATATAGAAATATTGTTAGGACAATATTTCGGTTACCGTGAAGGAGGCGGTTAGGGTATACCGTCTTTTCTTTTCATTGTTACCCACAGCTATGTTTTCCTGTCTGTTTTCCCATAATTACCATCCTCGTTAACCATACCCGAAAATTTAAAAAAAAAAAACGTTTGTACAAAAACATATTGAATAACTCGAGTAGAAGTTTAGTTAGATTACGTTGTACAGCTCCCACGGTTATTGTTGACTTAATTCGGTGCCTTCAACATGTGCGAACTTCACTGTTTCTCAATTACTACTTCTATCACGTCGCCATTAAGTTTGTCGCAAATTATGTACAAATTGTAGACATTACAACTCAGTTCCTTGATGTCCTCACGTGAAGTACTCGTTAATTTTTGTCTCTCTTTGTTTCACGAAATTTGCAGTTTATCGAACCTTCATTTTCTTCTCCACATTAACCCAATTAAATCCTACTAAACGGTGTCTTCAGAATGTCTCAGGGTCGTTCTTTTTTTCATTTTTTCTGGGTAACCCCCGTGAACCTTATTGTTTTTATAGTCCTCCTTTTTCTTGTTTACCGTTTGCCACCTGAACTTCCGTTCTAACTGTTGTTTTCAGTGATCACGTTTCTGGTCGTCATGTTCTTAAGAATTTAATTTTGCTAATGTTGACATTTTCAAACACAATTTTGCTGGATCGAAGATGTGTAAGGATTACAGTTTGAATAGTTTTCCCTAAAGGGACACAGGTAGGTACTACCCAACCTTCTTCATCTCTTCTATAATCATTTTTTAACTGATTCTATTTTCATTATTTTTTGTAAATTCTGCGTTCTCTTTTTCATTTTTCTTTAGTGGGTTCGAGTCCCACACCATTCAATTGCCGTTCAAATGTGGTCGTTTTGTGCATGGACATGGACATTTTTTACCGATACAAAAGAAGGCAAGTATCATCTGAGATCGAGGAAAAAAGATCGGAACTTGATTGGAACCTGACTGGAACCTAACCACGGTCCTGCATCGCTGCACACCTCTAGAAGATTTCTCAGACCATTTAATTCGCCACTGTGGTCGTCGTCTGTTTAAAAGTCCGCTTCTTCTACCCCACCTTTTTGCTGCTATTTTTCTTACATTTTTCTAGTTCTGATTGTTGGTGTTCCTTCCTCTTCTTCTTTTTGGACACCGTTCTCATTTTCGCACAAAAACAACAACACCAATTCATTCACCAGTTCAAATCGGACGGGACCAGACGCGTGCGTTTTTTTTTGTTAATTATTAAACCGTGCCCTGACCTAATCACGCGTCCGCGAGCGTTTCATTGTGTATGCGTGTGCTTGTGCTGTGTGTGTGTGTGTGTATTTTTGTGTTAAAAATTCTGTGTAGTGTGGACTCATCATCAAACGGTTGATGACAGAAGAAACAAATACAAGTACCAATCAGAGTAAGTTAAAACAAAAAATTAAATTTGTTTAAATAATCGTAACATGTCACCGTGTTACTGTCCTTGGAACAATTAAGTTGTAATAAAAATTTTATAATTTAAAGATTTAAATTAAAAAAGGTATTTTTTTGATTGGATTAGTTTTTACAGGAGAAGGTTGTAGAATATTCTACAGTAAGTATAAAAATTGTTTGCTTCTGCAAAAGAATATAAAGTCGTGTCTACTGAATTTTGTGTGGAGCTTCATTCTAAAAACATTTACATTTTATATATATTGTACGTAAATAATATGACATCAACTTGCACTACTCAGATTTGAAATGGAAGTCTTAACCTTTCTTGAATCACACCCCCCTGAGAACTCGTAAGAACTCAAAATTTTTTCCGGCATTCTATTTGGATCACTTGACATTTACGGTAATATCTAAAGATTGGCAATTGCTTGGCATGCGAAGACTGTTTCCCAAGTATTAATCGTTACTAGCAGTGTATTCATTGTGAGAACACTAAAAAAACAGAAGAAAAATAATAATAGCAACTAAAAAAATTAATTACATTAATTGACAAAGAAAAAATTCAATATAAAGAATCGTAAAATAAAGAAAAGTCAGCTTTTCTTTCTTCTTTTATTTTTGTCTTTAGTTCTTTCTTCAAAATTATTTTCCTACTCACGGCTTAGTTAACGTAATTTAAAATGAACCTTTTGAAACATACGATTACTATTTATAAAAAATTATTTGTCTAATAGATGAAATAGAGCTGTAAATACATATAGGAATTTATGTGTACGTAGAAAATATAAGATTGACAGATCATCTCGGTTTTGAAGCCTTTTGTAATATGTATATAATTCTATACAATGTAGAAGAAAATAGACGACAAGATTTATTTTCTTAATATAATTTATCAAAATTTCTCTCCACAATGAATTGTCGATTATTTATACTAATATTTGATATTCTTTGTCGATGGCAGTAACATAAAGAACATAAAGAAATAAGTAAGAGAATATATGTAAATAAGACAAGTCACATAATTTTGCTGAACCGAAGAACGCAAATTTAAGAAAACAAGAAAAAAGAATGGTGCAGCTTTAAATAGGAAGCAAAGAACTAATTGAACGATTATTAAATAAAATAATGTCAACAATATTATTAGGTGATGTGATGCGAAAAAAAATAAATTAGAAATAATAAGATGAAAGTAGAACATTAAAAGCAAAGGACATTTTCAAAGAAAGAGAAAGTCACGTGTAGTAAATTCAAAAATTTTTGATTTTGAAAGGAACGAAAATGACAGAAAAAGACTTTAAGAGGAAGTGACAGTAAAGGATACTTTAACAGAATGCAACTAAACATGCAATAAATAATAGTAAAACCTGTTATTCTCTTAACTGCGAGATATGTTTTACCTGCATGTAGTGTATGTACACATACCTGTGAAATACTGTTTCTCAAATGTGAAATAATCAATTTCATCAGAAAAATTTATTTCTATCAACGGTTTGTTTCTATTTGCCGCACTCTGAATTGTCAAAACTATGTTTTACTTTGCGACAATAGTTACTAACTACACATGTAAAAATGTATCTAAAGTTTCAATAAAAGAACCTCAATTTTTCTCACTTTATGGAAAGGAGTAACTACTTCCTTACTACGAACTAAAACTTTCATCTAAAACTATCAATCCTTATTTCAATAGGGATCTATATTTTCTGTTTAATCTGTCTTATTTAAAATTTGAGTTGTGTTCAGTCACCCATGGAAATATTCTGCAAGTATTTCATTTTGATTTTAATATTTTAACAAGTTATTAGAAAGGTAGGGAGGAAGCTCTACTTCCTCTGTCGTTGTTTATTTATTTATTTTGAGTAGTTGGTAAGTAAATTTAAGTTAATCCTATCATAACAGCTAAGAATTATACATAGTAGAGAAGATTGTAGAAAGTTAGAGGTGATTGTGGCATTTTCTCTAATAGTTTAATTTATACCGCTGATTAGGTTTGATAGTTAGATAAAGCACCTGCGGTTGAGCCCCAATTTCTAACGAGTACCGATAGAAAATACAAATAGAAAAGATTATTATTACTTTAAACTATAATACAGTACCACAAGTTTAACTTATATATACGTCCTGCCCTGTCACCTGTCACATTGCAGCACATGAGATCTCATTCTGACGACGACAGTAAACACCACAATTACTTAATAACAATAAATATTACGTAATTTTTATGTAAATTAGAATTTTAAAGGTGATGATAATAACGCAATGATAATAATACAAAAATTGTAAGAGGAGACACGTTTCCATGATGCCGTTCTCCATTTCGGAGGACTGATTCAGTTCTTCATCTTTCCAAAGTTTGCACTCTGGTCTAACGGTACCTTTGATATCTAAAGTACCTTTATTTCCTCTCAACACGTGAGTACCAAATGCTCGTAGCACCTCAAACTGTTACCCGCGTGTTCTCTCTGTACAGTCGTGAACGTGTTTGTACTCCTCCGACACATTTCCAGTTTTCACCGCTAATTGATTGACTTTTATTGTTCTTATTGAACATGTTAACTGTCCCACCATACGTGGAATCTAAAGAAGTATTACCGTCACAAATGGTTTCTTATTGTCTCTCACACGTATTTCACGTTTCTTTTGACATTTTTCTTGGAAACCGTGTCAATTAGGAACAAATGGGGAACCTGGTTTAGGTGACTAATATCGGTGTTGTATGCTAATAAGAAAATGAGGAAATTATTTCTTACTTGTCCTCTGACTGGCACAACCTATATAAGAAAGAGCTAAGTAGAGCGGAAGAATCATAGGAAATAAGTCCATTTGCACCTGGTGCAACGACTGCAAGTGAAAGTTCACTTGCTTGTTTCTCTGTAATTGACAATGTTTGGACTTATTCTTTCTCGTTTTCAGTGTCAACTAATTAAATTATTTATTACTATCATCAGGTATATTGCAACCGCCTTTCTAAAGGACACCTGGCAATGACGTCAAAATTGAGAAGGCCCCCGCTATTTTGGGGAAATTCAAACAGCAGCAGAGACCTGACTGGGTACGCCAAATGTACAACAACAAATGTGACTGCGCCTTGCAAGGTGAGTGTTGACAACATGTAGTTAAATGACAATGGTGAGAAAGTGAGGTGAAAAACAACTGTAGTAATTTTATATGGCTGGAAGTAGTCGATTTAACAATCCATTACCGGTTAATAAGTTAAACATAACAACACCTTATACACACATAATGGAAAGAGTGTAATTAATAAAATATATATCGTTGCAAGAAATTTACGTACATATTTTACGATGTTCATGTCAAACGATATTATGAATTATAATACAATGTATGTATTATCTCATGTTACTAATTCTTATTTCGTTCAAGTTTATTTTTGTTTTACTGCGCCGAATAGAATTTGAAGGAAAGTAAAATAAAAAATTCAAATTGGTTAAAACTCGAAACTAATCTCACTGTACGAATGAATTAAGCCTTACAATTTGTACCTTGATGGACTTTGTAGGTTGTGCGCCGTACTGGTTTTAGCCTGAGTAATGATCGTACCTCCCTGTGTAATTATTGGAAAGCCTTCAGACCGTTTCCATATTGAGTTTGTACCCAGATACTCAGGTACAGTAAATCAACCGTTACCGTTTTTGCGGTGTCTTTCGGAGCTGGCTCTCAGCTATCATTTTAATTTTATTTCAAATGAAAGAACCGATGGGTTACCATGTTGTTTTCAACCACATTTTTCTGTGCTTATGTTGCTGTTCTTCTGCCTCTTATTCCATTACATGTTTTCTCTTATGTCATTCTTAATCTCTCTGCTTGTCGATTTTGCACAAGGCAATTTTCATAAAATTTTGTTTCATTATGTGACGTTCAGTTTAGTTACCATCTCATTTCCATTGTCATTTTTCAATATCGTCTGGTTTTCTGGATTCTTACCTAAAGGTTTCCATCTACACACAAGCATGAAACGCATGGCGGACCCTAGTTCTTGTCTAAGAGAGAAGGACTTCAAAAACCTTCTCTACGGCACACTACCTTTCTTTCTTGTACGATTTCACCGTAATGAATTTTTAATATTAGAAAAGAAATACTAAAAATGAGTGTACGACCTAGCGCTATGAAACTCCAAATTAAATGTTTTAATGACAGAGTGACACACTACGTGAACACGGCAATTAATAAAAATGAATTACTGCCATTATGATGGACAGAATTTCCTGTCAAGAATTGCTGAACACTAAACGGCAGTCAAGTGCTTCGAATCCGGTTAGGGAGAACCTGTCAATTGCACAAATGTCTCTCTAGCTGTTTTAAATTTCATTTCAAATCCTTTGGTGTTAGGCGAATAGCAACAAAGACATTTTCTTGAGGAATAATATATTGCTTACTAAATCACCGTAGCTGTTAAAGTTGAACTACTTGATTCTTGGTCTTGATATTTATACTAAACGAAATAAAGAAAAATTGTGGTTGAAACAGATTAACTACATTTTTAATGAATTGAAAGTTTGGTGAAGACGAATGCCACAAATTGGCCTAAAGAGAAAACGGTCAGTGTTTTGTATAGAGTAATATCAATCTTCTATGATTTCATGTAAAGCGTTGATCTTTTAACATAAACAGTCTTATTAATTATAATTGGATTAAGCGCATATTGCACTGCAGGAAATTAATAAATATTTGAGTATCGTATAATTCAGTATTTTTAAAATCGTTAATTATTGTGATGGTAATTTCCACTAAATTACTTAAAATACCCTTCGGTTTCTAACATTGCGGGTTTTATATCGAGTAACCCCAAGACACGAGAACTTACGAAAGGACAAAGTAAAAATTGCCAATAGATATATGAAATTGTGCACAATTACAAATGTCAAATGTGATGCATTAACTCAAGAGAAGATTAAATAGTAATTGACTATTGTGTGACTACTGTGACTAATGCGGATAATAGTGATGATTCTTAAAAGTTTTGAGTTAAGAAGGGAAAGGACAAATTTTTAGAAATGAGAAAGCTGTTCTTACTTGTTATGAGTCTGAGGTGGTGCCTTCAATTTGAAAGAAGGAACGTTACTCAAGTACTAGTTAAGTTCCTACGTTCCTACATTTTAACAAATGGTTTCGGCTTAGTTTCACGCTTCGTCTAATTAATATTTTAATTTATTAATAACGTGGTAACTACTTGTGTAGGTTATAAATATTACAATTCGGCCTAAACATAAGAAAAACCAAAAATTTTAAACTCAATTTTAACATTCATATAATTGATACTTGTTCGCATTGAAACGGTGTAGTATAACCTAAAACCAATTTAAGTAATAAAAATATACATTTAATTAAATTAATTAATTACTACTTAATAAAACATATTATTCAAGAAGATGAATGAAATTGAGTAGAAATTTTTGGGTGTGTACTAATTCTCAGCTCGTTACAACGTACAATGATATATATCATTTTTAAATGTAGTAATAAGCTCTGATGTACTTTGCTCTTTCTCTCATAATTAATTTTGTTACACCTCGTTTTACACTGCATTTTAGAGAATGCAGTTTATTTGAACAAAATGGTCAACTCCTGAATAAAAAAAAATTAGTTTAACATTTGTGTCAACAACTTGAATTGTTCAGGTCGCGAAGGAATGAACCTGACTTGTCAGTTAATAGACGTGACACTCGTTGGCCTAGTCAATTTGACCATTAGAATTGAATACCACAAGCTGGTTTATGTAAGAAAAACCGTTGAATTACAACTGTAATGCATCACGCGAATGTTAGAACTACTCGATCAGGAAGACATTTTATTTATTTTTAATGAAATGAGGGCCTGATGTAACACCAAACAGATGCAACTGCAACACCACTAAAACCAAAAATATTAAAAATTTTTTTTTCCTAACAAAAGATCATTAATGTCGTGGTTTCGTTCTCAAAATTTCTAAAACACGGGACGCAACTCTGCAAAAAAAATAGAAAAAACGAAAAGTAGAAGTCTCTAGGTGTGTCTAGGATCAAAGAAATGGCCGTAAAAATTTAATATTCCGCGGTAACGACTAACAATTGAGAGTCGAGAGAGGTTTCAGAGTAACATTAATTAGCATCATCGGCGGGTACTAACGACTCTTAGACGGGTACGAGTAACCTACTTAACGTGTGGCTTGATACAATCCATTACGGTTAGCCCTAAGTCTCAAAATTTGGTTTTCAAGGGACTAATTTAAAAGAAAGTAATTTTCAGGATTCAAAACAATCAACTACACTTCAGTCATTAATACCTAAGGATAGAAGATATGGATGGCGAACGTGAGAGTACATACAGTAAATGTAAAAATGAGTAATTTGCTGGTCGGGGTCGTAGGACATTGTAATGTCGGTTCATCGCCCTTTTTTAGGAATCAAATCTTTCTCTTCATTTCATTCTTCTTTCATTATTTCTGTAAACATGTACAAACTTATGTAACGACGTTATCTAAACCGATGTTGTCTGTAGTCAACATCTTAGAAATTTGCACATCTCACTCAGCACAATCGTATTCCACTTTAATTCACACAATGTCCGTTTTGCATAGAATAGAAATGAAGTGTGGGGGTGTACCTGAATGGACATTCTCATAGACACAGTTTTTCATTCGGTCGAACAAGTAGTTCATCAAGGTCGAACCTAACTTCAAATGACTTCGCCGTGTGTGTCCTTTTTATGGATTTTAACGGTTTCCTCATTATACACCGGCATGTTTTTTGTACGTTTACGACTGTAGAACGTTGTTAAGCGGATACACTTCGGAAGTATCTCTTCGCAGTTGTAATGAGGTACCAGAGGACGATTTTCGTATATTTAGAAGGTTTCTAGGTTTATTGCCAGTTTGTGTGGGGCCAGAGGTCAACGATGAACCAAATAAAATTTTAAAGCTTCAGTCGTCTTTTGTCTCCTTCAACACTGCTTTGTTTTCTTGTTTTATGTTTTACACTGTTCTTGAACTCCTCACACTCTATGCATATGTTAATAAAATTGGATCTTTTACTGCTCTGCGTTTCTTGCTGCAGAAGATCAGGCCTACGAGTACGAGGGATACCTAAGATACATATTCCTCCCTGCTTAAAAACACATATCTCATGTGTTAGAAGTCCACCGATATAGTCGCTATCAGAGGGAAATCCTTCGGTTAGGGTTCCTCTGTCCAACGGATTAACATTAATTACAATTGGTAATTATATTTACAAGAAACGATCTGAGAGTTAAATGGAAAAAAGTGTACTCGATTTGAACGACCGGTAAGAAACTTTCATTTCCATAAAGAGAGAACGAGCACCATTAAAAAAATAGTAATTTCGGTCGTTTGATTCGGGCGGCGTCTATGAGAGTTTTAACAACTATTTTTCCCTGAATAAATTCGTCGCGTTCAAATTAAAATGATTGATGATTAGACTGTCACCAGCTCAATGAAGAAGTATAAATTTTTCCATTGAAACTCTATGTGAGATGCAAACGAAGAATATTAAGAGACGATATCCGTGGGGCAATGCCATTTTAGAAGGTTTGCAGTGACAACCACTGGTACTTCATGTACTGAACCACCTAAAAAGGTAACTTAAGGACATTCTGGCAGAAGGGTCGCGGCTACGGTGACACCCAAAGTACAGTACCACATGAAGATAGATACAAGTCACAAAACATAAAAATTTAGATATAAATTTAGTTATCCATTTTAAGATTTTTTTTTTTTGAAATTTAAGGTCACTAACTCACTTTTAACAGTGAACTGCAATAGCTTAATAATTTAACAGTTCTCGTTGTTTTACACCCACCATCTTACGTAATTTTTTACTATTTTATATTTTATTTTATTATGGCTCCTAGTCTTTTTTGGTTGGTACCAAAATATTTTCGAACTTCTTAAGAATACATAAATTCCTTTATTTTATGTATTTTATCTCACCGACTGGTTCTCCTTTGCTTTACACAGCAAATTGAAGTTCTCAACTCAGACCTTCGCCTACGTCTTTTCCTCGTCAACTGTGTCTGTCGTTCAATTATGTACGTCCAATAAAATTTTTTATACTTCTACTTTCTATCTCTTTCCGCATCTTTATCTAAAAATAGTGCGCAGATAACTCATATTTTCTGATATTGAACGAAAATACCAGGTGGTACCTCTTAGGATGATTTCAAAAGATACAGACTCCTTAGGAACTTGAGTATGCAGTAGCGAACCAAGAACTTGAACCTGAGAACTCCATTTATAAATCTAATTAGTTCCACGCCAAAGAACTAATTAGACTTCGCGAAGACTACCAAAATTTGTCGTCCATTAACAACGGCCTAATGAAAAGCGGTCAGCCATCACTTTCAATTAAGGACCAAACTAAAAAGGTCTATTTTAATTCGCCACCTTCTGAATTAATAAACATTTTCATTTTGCCCAAGGTGTATGTCACGTTCCCATGATGTATATTATTAACATTTCAATTTAGTTAATTATTTGCAGAGGTTCTATTTATAATGCCGTAGTACAGGTACAATGGGAATGTATTGAGCGTCATTAATGGCAATATTAATCTAAAAAGTAAATCAAGACACTTAAGTAACCAAGAGTTTAAGTTGTCATATGTAATTTGTCATTATTAACAATATCGTGCTTCCTTGAAGATTATGTGGTACTAAAGTTTCTCCATCATGTCGTCTTTATCATTCTTACAATTTAAGAAGGAAATTGTTTCCCCTGGAATCGTTCGAGGAGTACTAATCTCGTGTTTCAGAAAATTTCTCCTTTCTCCAGATGTTAGGGTCATAACACTGTACTTAACGTCAAATTTGCGACAAGTACAATGGAGAGAGTCTCATAGAACCTGCAGAACCTGAGGTAGTAACGACAGGAAAAAATTAATATTAGAGTAAAAGTGTCTTGTATGTATTAAGGTATAACTAAAATCTTCGATCTAAAAAAGTTGCCAAAGACAGAAGAACTCTTAATAAATTAATAATTAAAAATGGCACAGATGTTAACAAAAATATGTACTTCAAGAATATTCAATTTACAGCAGGACCGCCTACACTAACTTGCACTTGATTCTGTGTTGTATTTTATACATTCCTATCAGGTACAATATCTGACAGATGTAAACTATTTAATACTCATAGATTTTTGTAACATTCACTAATAAAAATAATGGAGAGGCATCACTACAAATACAGTATGAACTCTGGTTGACTTCTTGTTCGAACTTGTTATTCACTTTAAATGCAGAAGTACCCCATTAATACTTTTTATAGTTTTCATTTAGATGGTCATCTATTAGTAGTTAATCTGCTTCTCGGCTTTGCCGATTTCCTTCCCATTTCCACGCACCGCGACACTAATTTCTACCAAGTAATGCTAGACTTCTGAGAATATTAAAGTAGAAGTAGTAGCCTTCGTAGTTAAGCTGCTCTTACGCTACAAAAAACTGCGGCAATTATTGTTCTATTGGCATTCACAATAAAAGTACTTCACACAACTTCAAATGAGGAGTATCATCTTTCTTGGATCAAGTGGGTTGATGGCTTCGAGTGTTAAAATGGAAGGTGTGCCAAGGCGAGCGCCTTGTCGCAATGTGCCTTCTGTCACCTACCTATATGTAAAGATTATATATACCTTAGAAATGTACATTCACGACTATTCCGCAAAAAAAACAATTGTTCTGCTATTTTGCATTAGTTAGAACTACAATGAAAGACTTGTTTTGAGGTTTAACACCACATCACAATTTTCACTGCACTAACCTATCAATTCCAACTAAATGTTTTTGGATAATATCCGGTTAAAAATAGAATTTCTAGTTCAATCAAATCCATCCCCGTCTGACACTGAGGCCGTAATTATTTGGTCCGG
Organism: Polyplax serrata; assembly: GCA_037055365.1. Classification (NCBI taxonomy): domain Eukaryota; kingdom Metazoa; phylum Arthropoda; class Insecta; order Psocodea; family Polyplacidae; genus Polyplax; species Polyplax serrata. The sequence continues at coordinate 1,188,698 of JAWJWE010000004.1, forward strand.
TCAATTTTAACAAAAAAAAGCCCAACTGGAAAATAATTTCTTAAAACGCATTTTCTACCTAATTTCTCGTGCGGTCGACGAGCAAAACTGTGGGCAAAAACCAATTTTTATTTTTTCCAAGGTGACACAACTGGCTTAGAATCTCAATTTTACCAAATTTGCAGGTTATCGTGGGCATGACTAATTTTTTTTATTGATTTTTACCTTTCTCTTACACATAAGAAAGAGTAATAACTTAAAATTGTACCAGTAAGAATCGGGTCAATTAAATAGGAGAGAAGATTTCTTAATAAAAAGATGCAATCAGTTTTTCACCACAAGTCGGTTATTTTGGGTAAGCAACGAGTACTCACTCAGCCTGTTGTTCTGTTTATCCGGCTGTGCAGGAACTATAGGCACTTTTGTACTGGAAGGTGGACGTACTGCTGTCGTGGATTCCACTGATGGTTCCAACTTCCTGTGGGAAGGCAAAATATTAATGCTTTTTTCGATTTCCGGTGCTGCATTTTTGTCCAGTAAGTTAGCCTACCGCTTACCTCAGCATAGTCAGCTCTTCCTCGTGCTTTGTCAGTTTCATGCGATTCTCCAATTCACCAAGCCGGTTATTGAAAGCCAACACGGCACTCGTGTAGTTCTTGTGTTGGGTAAATTTGCACTTGAAGTCCTCCGGAGAACCGCAGTGGAACATGTAACAACTACCCGGAATCTGAAATGGATTCAAATGATAATGATGTAAAAATATATTCTCAAGGTCTGTCCATTGCTTAAAAGTACGCTACAATAATTGCGCCAGTTCTTTGCTCGTACGCCGGATTTATTTGACCTACCATTCTTACATCGAATGGGCATGACAGACGTAGATCAAATAATAAGAATACCAGAAAAATATCATAAGATTGGTGGTTTGAGCGTGACAGAAAAATAAAATGGAGGAATACAACGGTTGAGTATCAATCTTAAGTACTTCACCATCCTATCTACTCAAATCCATGAATTCACGTTTAGTAATTAATTATAATTATCAATTTCTATTAATTCACCTATAAGGATTTTTTTATTGTCATTCCCACAAATAACGAGTTAAAATTAAGAAATAGATGGTGTCATCTCTAGGAAAAGTTTAAAAGAGGTTATACAACACAAAGTATAAAAGTAAGTAAAGGAAGGCCAGAGGTAAAAAATACAGGAAAACTGAAATTCTGTTCTGGTAGGGTCACAGGTTGTCAGGTATGACAAACAGCGGTATAACACGAACATCCTACCTTTTGTTCGAAAACAAAGACGTCACACAGGGGTGTTTCACAGCACAGTTTCATGCACTCGTCTCTTCCGGCAACTTCTGCTTCGTTGAGGTACTTGGCACCCATCGCCCTCGAGTCCTGCGTCCTTATTATTTTGTCCACGTGAACATCGAAGCTCTCCATGCACGTTTCCAATCCGAGATCGAACCGTTTCCGATCGAAATCCGATTCTCTTTCACCGACAGATTTCTCATTTGCAACAACCGAGAAAACCATTAGGAGAACATTTAACCTACGCATTTTACTAAAATACTACAAATGAACCAACTGGTATTGTATTTTTTGTTGTTTTATTTTTATAGTCGTCTTTAGTTTTAAATTTCACTTCACGGTATCATTCTCCTTTTGCTCAGGTGTCGAGACACGTCCCGTACGAATTTTAAATACTTGTGTCTGCCCTTGTGTTTTTCCTCTAGCAGACCGCCACAACTTTGATTGGAAAAATAGTCGTAAGAGAATCAATAAGTCGAAGACATGCGCAATGTCCAAAAAACAAAACCTTTCATCTTCACCCCATTTTTATCCTTCTGTATGCTTTTGACGCATTTTTTCCTCTTTCTGCAACATAAAATTCTTGTTTTTTTTCCTTCTTCTGATCTTACGATTGGTAATTTCCTATTCTGCTGAGTGAACAACCAAAAATTTAAACTTTTAATCATCCTGCAAACGAAGTAAACCGGAAATTATAGACAGAAAGATTTCCCTTTTATTTGAGTAGTTGCTCTCTGCTCTCTGAATGTCTCAAAGAATCACAAGCACTTCAATAATTTCCGGCAGCAAAATTTTACTGTCAATCATCCCAGTAAGTGTAGGGACAACAAATCAATTGTACTCGTCAAGAAATGAGTCATTGTGTCTGAAGCGACATATAAATTCTATATATATATTTTACAAGTAACTAACAGTGAACAGTTCCTCGATTCTTATTTTTTATTCCAGTATGTGAATCAAAAGTACCTCTTAAAGGTGAGTTTTCTTCATGTTTTATTTCAAGTACTACGGTAACTAGACGGGTGAGATCAAAAGATCACAAAGCGTCCTCCGATTACTAAAAATGTTTCCATACATCTATTTATTATATTCAAAATACGATTTCATTCGAATGATTTAATTCTTTCTGGCAAAGCAAAAGAGAAATGAAATTGCGCAAAAATAGACAAAACAATTTCGCATAGAACAGGAGAATTAGAAAGAGAAAACGGAAGTTACACAATCGGTCGTTCGTCGTCTCGTGCAAAAGTGAAAATACAATTAACCGACGCATACATAAATTAATTAATTAATTAATTAATAAAAAAAGTCCATTTTCTTAGGGAAACGCACTTTTTTACGAGCAGTTTTCAGTGAAATCTTTTTTCTGCTCGTAATTTGAAGGAGCACCCAGGCACCTGATGCTACCTGAACACGACCCATTTCCGTTGACTTTGTGGTAGAAAATGTCTTGCTTGTTTTCTTTCTGATTTCGCATCTGCATAGTGTCTTTTACTTCAAAACTTGGTTTAAAACTTTTTATTAATTAATAATTTTAATGGAGTAAATTAAAAAGTTTGACCTTCTCAAATTTACGAAAGCCAATAAAATTTACAGTTGGATCTAACCTAGTGTTTTTCGTGACTTTTGACAATCTCCTGTTGATTTTTTTAAATAAAATAAAATGAAATATAGAGATATGTAACCAGAATTTGACAAATTATATTACAGAATGAGTGTACGACCAACCTACTAAATACAAAACAAAATGCGAATCAACCCTCACTTTCATTTTGCTTTACTCTCATAATCATTAATAATTGTATTTTTCATTATTATTCATTGCACAGTCACCCACATTTACAAATTGTAGTATCTTTCCGATTTTGGTCAAATTAATTTGACCCAGGTCAAACCCAAGTCTACTTTTATCTCTTGTATTTGTGCATGGTAACTCTCTATTTGGTTATATCAAGTTGTAATATTATTTGATTATTAATATTTACTAGTTGACAGCAATGTAGAAATTAGCACACATTTCCTAATGGGAAATAAAAAGCAGAAAATTAGGGGTAGGTTAAGGGAAAAACAGTTGACCGACATGTGGCACTCCTAACGGCGACTGTCCAAAACACGGTAAAACAGTCTTCTGCGTTAGTTGGCGCTGTTTGCATTTGCGGTAGTTTTGTGAACTAAACGAAGATCGAATGAAACAAAAGCCCGGTTTCGTTCGTTAAGTCAGTTCGTTATCGAGTGTGAGTTTGCTGGAGTTTCGTTGTGACCGGGAGGAACAAGATCAGAGAAGAAAACAAAAAAATCACAAAGAAAGATTAACATTTTTGTTCCAAATAGGTTTTATTTGTTAGTGTTGATAGGTATAAACGGGCGAGATTCAAAACGCGACGGTTACATTTGTGTGTAATTCGTTTGATTCGATGCTTTGAGTGTGCTGTAAAAGGAAAACACTTTCTGGCTTGCTTAAAGGAGTGTTTCAGCGTGAAAAAAGCATACTCTGACAAAATAGGAAGGAGTTCAAACTGATAAACCAACGCAAAGGAAACTAGTAAGTTGATCAGTCAAATTTTTCCATTTATTTTCTAATGAAAATGAACGGGGATTTCTCTGTCTCTCACACGAGTGGGAACGGCCATGGACGGCCATGAAACGTTGAGGTTGAGTTCCTCCACGAGTCGATCGTGGTCAGGTCCAGAATTTTCACAAATCTCCTGGAAAAGGAAAGAACAAAAATGGGTCCGGTTTAACGTCTTCACTTAAAACAGGAAGGTATCAAAAAGATTTATAGTGCAAAAATGAGTGAGTCAACAAGTCTGGGCATTCTTTGAAGTACTCGTTGGTTCGTGTTACACCTGAGGCTGTCGAAATGAGTGGTACCTGTCCGAAAGGAAATATTCGATGGGCAAAAGTTATGCTCGTGGACCACGAGAAGCCGGGTAAAGGTCAGAAACTATCAAAAAATAAAAGCTAAACTTGAATGAATACCCTCGAGAGGTACTCGCAAAGAAAAGTCCTAGCCGGGCGCCATATTGTGGTTCCACTCTGTGGGTTTCGCTGAAGGGTAAAAAATTAAATATTTCTGTGTATTGTTCCATCTTTGATTCGGGTGAAATGCCGGGCTTAATTCTCTGAAGCGAATATGATCCTGATTTAAAAAATATGGCGAATGTTTATGATGTCGTGGAGGCTTACAAGAAGAGTGCGATCGGATCATGAGCTTATTTTCGCATAATTTTTATTGGGCCTGAAGTAATCGTCTCGAGCCAGATACGGCTGGTCCCTTGCGGTTTGGTACCTGGCGGAGACAGTCAATAAACCGCGGGAGGTTCCTATACCTCCGACCTGGCACCTCATGATCTCTTTCGGTTGGGGTATCTACAAAAGCGGGTTATCTCGAGCGAGAAGCCAAACAAAAAATGGGTGCATTGGACTTGAGAAGAAGCACAGAAACCTCTCTTTCTTCAGACTGAGGTCTTCTCACCTGGTGAGCGCGCTAACACCTGAGAATTGAATTACAAAGCGAGAGATAAACGACTTTTATCGAGGTATTCACTTAATTGGAACTTAACGCGATATCAGGAGTTTGTTTTCAAGGTGTACAGTCACGTGTGAATTTGGGCTTCTTTGGCAAAACGAAGGATTTTTTATGATCAAATAAAAAAGTGTTCTATCGTGCGCCGAAACGTATTAAGACATGAACTGGGGAACCTGCGTATCTTCTACATGTTTCAGCTTCACTCCAAAATATATCGACCCCGTTGTTAGTCACACTAAATATTAGTCACTATTAGTCAAGTTATAACGAACACGTCTGTGTGATGCTTTTGCAATTCTTTTAGTTATTAACAAAGTTTATTGGTCACTCACGCAACTCGCGTTCATTCGTGGGGAAGTAGGAAATAGAGCGTTACTGATATAAACTACTAATTTGATGATTATTAAACTATATTAGTACAGTTTGCAAATATATACAGACATAAGGTCATTGCACATCAAGTATGTTTCTAATGGACAAACAGTGTGATAGAATTCTGATTGGGATGCCATCACAGAGGCAACCAGACACAAAGTTTGATTTCGATATTTGAGACTTGCTTTCGGCGTTTGTCATATCTCACTCACCCGTCTATCTAATACTAATAGCGGATCTTTGTATTATTGATATTAATAATAAGCAGGAATATAAACATATTTAGTAAGAGTCTAAGTATTAAGTTGGGTTATGGTAATGCTTAACCAGTTCATAACTGAGTAAGCATTATTTTACATTAAAAAATATACTTATCATTCATACTTTTGTGCTTTTGATTCTTCACCTTCTGTTGCGTACGAGTTCAGCATCACATGAATTTATTTGATTTCACCTAAGGTGTAATTTGAAATTCAAAGAGTTGCAAAAGTTAGAAAGCAATCATTAACACCTGCTTTTGTCGCAAATGCCAGAACTAAAAATTTATTTACAAACTATTTACTTTCTCTAAAAAATTTAGGGAAATGTAGGTCAATAGTTATTAAAAATTAATTATTTGAAAAACTTTTCGATAGTTTGAAGTAGTTCAAGTGATTTAAATTCACGCCTCAAACATTCATCAAATTGATGTAATTCATTATGTAGTTATCTAGTGTTTAGAGTGTTTGGTTTTTCTAACTTCGGTCCAGGGAATGGCCGCTTACGTGACGTTCTAATTACCCCACAGGACATGTGTTAGAGATTAAACCTTAATCGTACATAATTGTTGTTAAGTGTAGGGATCTCTGCATTTGTCGGCGCTTACAAAATCATTTAATGCCGGATGATCGGAGGCGAAATGATCGAATTGATTTGCGGTCGGTGCAAAACAAAACGGTTTTGCCCGGAAAAATTGCAGAGCAAAAAATAATAAGAGATAGAAGGAGAGACTGAATGAATGAATGAATGAATGAGTGCGTGAGTGATTGAGTGAACCAGCACAAGGATTAAACTTTAAAAATTAATACTGTTTGAAGTCTAAAAGTATCTCAGGTGGTAAGGAGAAATTTGTAAAAGAATGATCCAAAGCTCAACTTTGGAAAATATGTATTTTATTTAAATAAAATTGAAGTATTATTTTCATTCCAAAGAGGAGAAATTGGATCCAAAAAGCTGAAGTCTAAAGGCTCAGATGAAGGAATTTAACTTTTGGAAACTCTCGAACTTACTTAACTTACAAGAATGGCGGCCGTTTTTCTGAAGGACCACGAGCGAATGTAATATATTTTATTTTTGCGGAATGAAAAGAGACGAACTCGACTAAAAATGCGGAGGGTGTAGAAAATAAAACGCACGCGAGCATAACAATAAACGAACTTCAAAAACGATGACTCCGGTTTTGCGGTATTCGCAATAAAATTTAGTTAGTTTGGAAGTAAGCCCTAAGCATTCTGTATGACTAGACCAGACAACTCATAGACCGGTGAAAAGCTCTTCTAAATAAAAATCTACAATTAAATTTGTTGTATGTGGTCCTCGGGGGTAGTCGTGCTCGTGCCGGCCGTTGTATAATGAATTTAACCGCAGTACAGTGCGGTTCTAAAGTTACGACTAGATGATTAAGTAGGCTAAGAATAAAGCACTCATAGATGAACAGGTTCAGCTGGTAGACTCAGACATCTACTTGGAAAATATTTCAATTATTGGAATAGTAAACGGTTAAGTTAAGAAACAAAAGTTGTTTTCTCACTGTCAGTCACTGGTTGTATTGTTGACATTTAAGTGTTAACTTAAGACGATTTGCATTAGTAGAAACGAATAATAAAAATAATAAGTTCTGATATATCACAGCCATGAACTTTTCAAAATAATTTTAGATTGTAAATAAAATTCAGAAGGTGTCATAGGAGACATTTACAGTTTAATGTTTGTCCTGGACGATTATTTCGGGGATGGCAGTCAATGCATAAAAATTAATTTCGTACGTTACACCTACGTAGTAGGAGACTTTTGATACATTCTGCAATGACTGATTAATGATTTAACTGTTATGCGATAACAATTACGTTCACCCTTGACTGACAGTACCAACTGATTGACGTACCTTTTGTATATAACTTTTTCATTTTATTATCAAAATGTATATTATCCAATTGAAAACAAACTCACGACAAGGTCCGGTCTTCTTCTTTTAGCTCGTACTTTGTTAGAGCATGAAGGAAGTTCGTGATTGGCAAACATCCCTGAGAGTTTGCTGGCTTCTCTCAGAGCATTCTAAAGTTTGCGTCCATGAGACTCCTTAACATCAACTAACTTAGAAAGAGTCTTCTCACATAGACAAAAACTTCATCACAAGACAACTAGTCAACTGGGAGAATACCATAGGCGTAGATTAACGATGTTGAGTAAGGCAAAGGTCAGGAAGATTAATCGACAGATGTTTCAATTTTAGTCTCCCTACCGTGACTAATTTTTTTTTGTATATATTAGATTTCTTTATTGTTAATTTCACTCCCTGTCTGTTGAATTGTTATTTTTAGTGTGCATACGTTCCAAGCTGAGGGCCAATTTGAAGCTAATGGGATAGGAATGTTGAAAATACAAGATCAATAAGGGTAAGAGATCACTGAGAGATTATTTTCTTACTCAATGGTCTTACTCTTGTACCAAACATTAAACTTTCTAAGTTTTTCAACGAAATTTCACATTGTTCTTTCATTTAGTTAAACTAAAGACACTCAGGTATCATCAAAAGCTAACTTAGAAACATCTCACATGCTACTAATTTTGTGGGTACCACTTTTCTTGCACGTCGATTTGCAGCGTTATTATTTATTTAGTATTTATCCACAACAGATATTTTTCTAAAATCCAGTTTTAAAATAAATTGTCCCTTTTTTACATTTTTAACACAAATCGTCACCGCATTTGTGCACGAAAATAGATGGGCCGATAAAAAATAATGTTCATGTATATTTGCCAAAATATTATTTGTGTCTCCCACCACCGGATATTCTCGGAAGGATCCTCTACTTTGATGTCTGTCTGTACTTGTGATGACTATTTGAAGGGATCCTTTGTTTTCTATTTTTTAAATCGACATTAATGTGAGGTTCAACAATTTTTTTTTTGGTAAACAAATCTTCTGTTTACGTATTTTCTGAAAGTTTAACTGTCTCGAGTCTTAACTTTCTGCGAGAAATTTCATTCAAATCAAATTATTTGTAGAATAGTTTTGTTAAAAATAATTAGAGTATTTAGTGCACTTTTTAAGTTTTTACATTCGCACATTTGGTTATCAAAGAAATGACTTATCGCTCTAGTTGTCGGATTTAAACATCAAAGCCAGGTCTTAATATTTCGGTAAATATGTAAAGAAATGTGGAAACTGAAAATTTTGAATTATTGAAAAGCGACTCTTTTCCCGTGAACTACCACCAGCAGAAATTAAACTTGGAGTACATTAATTTTACAATGCATCGTTGCACTATGCACTAGGCGAATTGTCTAGTTGAGATCATTGACTGCAACAATTTGAAGGAAAACGCTTTTTTCTCTTTAACTTTTTCTTGTTCTTCTTTTTTATGGCAAGTAGGGCGTTCACAAGACACCCAAGAACCGTGAAATAAATTCCATAGAACGTATATTTGATTTTTCCTTGATGAAATTTGGTTGCAGGAAAAGGTGGTGGAAAGATTTCAAATGATACCATAAGATTATTTTATGCTGTGCTTGACACTGAGAGGAATAAAGGAATAAAACTTGAAATATTATTGTTTTATTCACATAATTCATTCATTTTGGAGTGTTTGGCTGTTTGGACTACCTAACTCATACGTTGTTGCTTGTTATTCACTAAATTTAAGTTCTCTCATGGTTGCATTTTCAACTGTTGTTCGTTTCTGTAAACCCCTGTAAACCCCCAGCTGATTTTCTATATACTAATACAGTGCCATTAATATTTTTCCCCTTGACAATTCTACTGCGAGCCCCTATCATAGAAATTAACTATTCAGAATATTTTTATTCGTTTAGGATGTTCGGCTCCACTGCACTTCCAGCCGAGCGCACAACTCCTACATTGCAACGTTCTTCGATTATCAGTCATTCAACATTCATTCACCTTTGCCTGTTCCTGAGACTTTCAAAATTATCCTCTACTTACTCTCGCTTTATACCTTTCATTATTTTGTTTTGTTTTTGAAGAAGTTGTCACTTTTACTGGGTGTAAAGATCTTCTCTTGAAAGCACTAAATATGAGGTCCTTAAGAACAGCGCGTGTCGTTTTTCCAAGTTGCCAATTTAATTTTTTTCAACATTGGTTATCGACTTTGATTTTTTTCAGGTGACCACTAGCTTACGACTAATACATTTCAATTGTTGTTATTCATTATGTAGTTTATTTTTTTGGGGGAAAATGTCCGTTGCAATTTGAAGCGGACTACACAACGAACAAGATGTTTCGTCCTTGTAGGTTTGCCAAATCCGTCATGTGTACAGGTCTGTTCTGTTCGTTTTATTTAGCCTCGCTCTCTCTCTCTCTCCCTGTCTGTCTCTCGGGCAACGCGTGAGAGGAAGGAAATAATTTATTGAATAATTATTTTGTCCTCCTTATGTCTATTTCCTCTATTCTGTATGACTTTTCATTAATCAAATTGGTTTTAAATTTCCAAAGTGTACGTGATCAACAACATTTTTAAGTCAATAGGTCGAAACCCATTTCCTTTTTTTAGGGTTAGTTTCACGATTAACACACCATAATTCTATTCACTGCAGTCTCAACTGATGAACATTACGCGAAAATATATTACAGTTTTGATTTTAATTGGCCATCTTTATTTATTTCATTATTCAATAGTTTTTATGTCACATACAGAAAATTACATGACTAAACCGCAATACTAATTTTAAATTGACATTATTGAAAGTATTAGTAGTTTACCATCTGTGACACAATCAATAAAGTAAATTAAAGCCTGCTAAATCATCAACAACTTAAAGAAGGATGCTTGAGGACACTGAAATACACGTTGTGCAATGCTTGCTCAATTCCCGGCTAGAATTTTCAATAAAACAACTGACAAGTTCGCTATTCATGTCGTGGTCAGCACCGATTACACGGTTTACAGACCCAAACGTGTAATTATTTCCGGACATTAATGAATTATGTGTAGTAGTGAACCTGAGGAAACGCATTGCTTTAAGTAAAATACCAGAAATTTAGGGTTAAAGGAAAACCAAGAGCCCCAGAGTATGGTAAAGCACCAGAGTAGGCATTCATACAGTGGCATGAAGGGAGAAAGAGGAAAGTACAGAAAGAGAGACCGGCTTACATACAAACATAAGTTCCTTTGTGTCTTAAGTGGCCATTTGTCGAACATCATGTCGCCATCAATTTCCCAATGATTTCCACCATTTTATTTCAGAAGCCGTTTCAGGCAGGCAAAATTGAACGATAAAATAATTTGTACAGGATGTTTTTGTGGTCATAATATGCAAATCTCTGGAGAATACCAATGTGACTTTCATAAAACTAAAATTGTCCTTCTTCTCTCTCGTAGTCACATATATTGATGATTCACTTTGTTCATTTTGAACGCTTTCCATTTTGAAAAGCATTCAACGATGGCAACAAAAATAACAATAAATAGAGTCATTTAAGTGAATTTCAAACAACTTAAACTATGTGACTGCAAACCCCCCACCAATGGAAGGAAGAAAACTGTTAAAAGCAGGCTGTGAGGTGAATTGCTTTTCTTTGTGGTCTGGAAATTATACGATTGTTTTTTAGGGGGTCAGGCGACAACGACAGCTTCTAGTTGAAAGCTCCGAATAAAGCGAGCATCTCCAACAAAAAGACTCTTTTCTTCCAAAATTTCTCCTAGGTCAACCATCCTCTGTCTGTTTTCTGTTTCTGCCACTTCGGATTCGTTAAGTGTGGCAAACAGCGGCCTACCAGCTGATCATTTATTACACTTTACTTAACTAAAATGCTTTTTTGAGTTGATACGTTCTCGGGAGGTTAAAGACTTCAATTTTCTAAATTGAAAAGCAAAAAAATATTATTTTCAGTATATCTGCCAAATTCATCAATTCAATGCTGAAAAATAGTGCCTAATATTTAAAAGTAACAATATTTTGTAAGACTACAAGGTAGATTACATATATATATGCGCCGTGACATATAACTAACAGAGGAAAAATATTTCACTACAGTAATTTCGTTTTGTACTTTTTTTGTTTTAGAATATTATCTATTAAATCATAGATAATTTCATTTTACGTAACAAGCCTGCCGTTTTGTTACTTTCATTTAATAAAGTACCGATACAAAGTATGACACGACCCGTTGAATGTTACTTCAACTATAATTGTGCTAGATAATTCAAAAACAATTCATCTTGACAGATGCATCAGTCGATGCAACGGGGTTAAACAAAGACAATTTCGTAGATGTGGGAGCCCGAGGAAGTAATGAAAAAAGCGACGAAATAGTTCACGTACACTGATATACTTGATAAGTTAATTAAAGTCAGTAGTTTAATAAATTAAACACCTTCGTAATGTACGCTTATTAGTACATTAATTAACGAGACTCGTATTCTTTCTTTTTCATTAACTTCACTCCTAACTGTAATTCGGTAATTGCCGTTACAAGTAACACGTGTAACAATTGTCACGTATGCAAGCTAATGATGGTTTCTTTATATAAACCAAGTTCTCATGCTCTGTATTTGGAGCTGTGGAAAAAAAAACAAGCGGTTAACACTACTGGAGTTACGAGAATAAGTGCTGAATTTTAAAGTGGTTGTTCACTACAATTAGAATATTTTTATAAACAATAACAATGGAAGTAGTATTGGAAAGAATGAAGTAATTGTGAAATTTATTCGAACTAACTACACTTCTACAATGCATAGTAGTTTGAATAATTTTACATGTCCCAATTTATGCACTTTCCGTTCAAAAGGATTGATAGATGCAAAATTGACAGACAGGTGAAGACGATATTCAACACCGACGGTGTGACGTAACGAATGTAACATTTGTAAATTTGTAACACTAACTCTTGAGTTGAATTCCAATGAGGTTGTCATCATTCGTTGCAACGTTTTTGAACTCATGAGATACACTCGGATGCCCTTTGGATATTTCCTAGATATCCCACTTAAAATAATACTAAATATTAAAGAGTACTAAACAATTTAAAACTTAATTTAAATTTCATATCTCTTCGTTGATGGTTCCTAGCCCACGCCCAAATCTTTTTGGTCTGCCAAATTTTCACGGGTTCTTCGTTGCGTTCATCATTTGCGATCAGGCGATTGTTTAATCGAACGTTAAAATGAAGTCTGATTGATTTCATTTCTGATGATTTCATTTGATTTGATTTCAAATGTTAACACGGGTCATATAAATATAACGGGAACTTAGAGTAGAATTTTTTGAAATTTGTAATTTATAATTTTAAAGTCAGTATTAAAAATTGAAGTAATAATAAAGTATTTTTCATCTGCCTTAATTATTTTTATTTTTATTGTTTTGAAAGTTGTTACACACAATATTTAACTTTTTATTTTACAAGAACAATCCAATTGTAAAATCACATGTACGGTTCTTTCCTTTAAAACGTTTGAGTACAAGTTGATTTCTGAGTTTTGTTGACGAATTTGTTGAAAATTCCTAAAAAAAAGTGCAACGTGTAAGAAAATAAGAAGAATTTATATATTGGTGTGTTGGGAACGTCATATTTTGAGAAAACAGTTGAAAAGTTATGATCCTAGTAAGAGTGAACCTACCAGAAAAAAACAAAGATGAATTGAAAATAAATATTGACACTGAGGTATACTGAACCAAAGGCATACGTAATTTACAACTTGTGTATTTGTATTTAATGATCAAATAGTTATTTTAAGCAAACTTTTCCAAATCATTCATTTATTTTTGTGTGAACTCTTCTACACTTTTTGTAATCATATTAACATTATTTATTACATTTTTGTATAACAATATTAACATTATTGTGGTAACTCTGAGACGGGTCTTATAGAAAATTATAACTTGCTTCCGTTTTATTATATGAAGTACTACGCCAAATGAATAGTATCGATGATATTGTTAAAAAATATTATTCATAACTCTGAATATTTCTACAATATGAATTGTACAGTGTGTCTAAAAACAGTGTGGTACCCTGAATTGCTAAGAACGTTGGTTGTGGAAGCTTTGTGGGACCTCGACAATTAAATTAATTTACGAATTGAAATGGCAATTGACGTCAGTTGCCCTACGCCCTTATCGGTCATCAAATTTAATTCTAAATCGGTTAATCGAGTAATTTTTTCCCACATGCCTCTCACCTGCACTCATCTTCATGAACTTGAGCAAATTCCGTAAATTTTGCTCAACCTAATAACACAAATAGAAACCGAAGAAAATGGCAAGTCGTGCTTTGAAGTAAAAAAAAAAAACGGGCATGAAGTTGGTTTTATCAGGCAGCGTGCGACTCTACTGGGCCGAAGACACGAACAACCCGGGGCGTACACCTTTAACCTTTTCAAAGGAACCAAGACTTAGAACAAAGACCTTTATTTAACCATTAACCAAAACTTTATTTTGTTTCCTTTTCCTTCTATCTATTCTACGGCCTGTACTTGTCGGGTTAGCCCGATGAGTTCTTGTTCCAGTGTTGCTTTGGAGTGTTGTCCTGAACCCTTCCCCTCCCTAAGTCGGTGTTAGTATTGGTATTAATGTGATCAATCTTAAATTATTAATTTATAAAGTATTACGCGTAATTTTTTTAATAGTGTTGGATTTGTTTTTGTTAAGTTATATTTTACTTATCCCGCATTATTTTACTGCAACGTTTAAACACCGAAACATATGTTAATAATTTACACAGAGCTTGACTTAATTAATTATATACCGTAAATTAAACTGAAAATACAATTATTATTACCATTTTGTTGAATTCAGCTGTATTATTTATTTGATAATAAATTTAGTAGTACATTGTCTTTGGTATGTTGACAGAATCTCGTAACACATGATAATTAACTGGATTCCACAATTGTTCAGTAGAGGAATTGAGTACGTGGAAAATAAAAAGCCGAGGGAGCACATGGAAAATAAGACCCGGATGTGATTACTGTTAGGAGGTAGCCGTAACTGTTGGTCGTAACAAAGGAAGCAGTCAATTGCCACGGAAAGGTGAAATGCAAATTGGCAAAATTATAATAAATTTGGATATTTCATTGTCAATGAAATGATTAAATTACCGGGCCTGAGGACAGGTAGACAAACACAAACAACAACGAGAGACTCAACAATGGGAGAGGATTAGCCGAAACAATTGGAGCTTAACTAACAAGCAAATTAGAATTGAAAACCGACGGTTGTGCCGTTATAGGTTCACACATGCTCCCCACATGGTCCCCCACAAAAAATAATACTAAGTTTACTCAATTTTAATCGACTTGGGTTGTGATACATGAGATGATGTAGCTGCAACTTAATTATTAGTTAATAAATATGAAACAAATTAATTCTGATATGATGTGTATAATTCTTGATGTAGCAAGCTTTTTTACTCAGATTTTAAATATATTTAATATTTGCAGTATGCAGTATAAACAGAGTTTTTCAATCTACGTTCCCTCACAAACCAGTAACTGGATACTGCCTCTGACCAAACAATAGTTTCTGACAGTTTTGCTTTTTGTTCAAAGGCAGAGGCAATCGCGGTCGCGGTCATGGCCATTGAGTTTCTTAAACTCTTGAAGACTCCCCGAGTTCTTTCGTCTGGTCTTCAGGTCTGCTTCTACTTCCACTGTTCATTCATTTACCTAATTGTATTTTTTGTTTTGAACCAGGCTACCACAAAATACAAAAACATGGAGTGTGGAGTGACCGCGACGTCTCGCCTCACCAACGGGAATGGAATCCTCTCAGATGTTCGCAGCGAGAGCAGTCCGGCCAAGGCTGGACTTCATGTCAACTTCATAGAGAAAACGGATGTCAAAGAAAAAAGAGAAAAATTTCTGACGGCCAAATATGGCAGTCACCAAATGGGACTGATCAGAAAAAGATTGGCCGTGGAGATGTGGCTGTACGACGAACTTCAGAAACTCTTTGAATCACCTGTGGTAAGTACAAGTTTTTGGGAGGAGACGGTCCTGCCGTTATCGTCAAAGTCATATCATTGAATTTTCTTTTTCTGACCTCATTGTCTTTTGGTGATCGACTCATTACAACATTAAGCATTAACATTTAATGTTACATCGATGAATGAGAAATTAAATAATCACTTTCGTCTTGGGTACTTAAAGTAAACAAGTTTTAAAAAAGACATAAAAAAGGAAAAGTTGAATAAACGTAGACGTGAACAGAAGAAACCGATTCGGGTTTCCTATCTTAACTTCTTCTGTCATTGATACACACCAACAAACAAAATAAGTTGTTTGAATTCAGTCATTTTTTAATTTCGTTAAGTTGAATGTTTCGAGAGTTACTCGTGTTATTCGCCTAAAGTTTAACAGCAAGTGTTCAACAGATGACGGGAAAAAATTAAAGAACATTTCTGGAGACTTTTGATTGCTGAAGAGAAATCTTGGTTCAGTTGCCCCCACTGGGGGGAACAGAGGGCTGACATTGCTTCGTCATCAAATCCTTCTTTGTTTTGCCGATTGTTTGATTTGGCGGTTGTTTGGCCCACTTAACCGACCGCCAGAGCCTGTCACCGTTCCTTCTCTTTCGCATTTTTGGCCCCCATGACCCACAAAATTGCATTGAGTTTCTTTGTGTCCAAGGTTAAATTTCAAAATTTGTTTATACTGCCTCTACTTACCTAGCGTAATATATCTATCTATTTCTTCTTCCTTGTCATGACTTCTTCATTTTTCTTCTCTTTATATCTGCTTCTGTTGCTACCTTTCAATATACAATAGCTGATAATTTTTCGTTTCACCATCGCCCACTTAGAATTAGAGCTACATACCATTGAGGTTTACATCGTTTGTTTTAATTTATTTTTAAATATTACCTCTTAAGAAACGTTACTTTTAATTTGAATGCTCTGTAGTCTCTCCTGCCCAACGCCAACCTTGAAAAGTAACATTTTTCCTTCGTAATTCTCTGTCAACTGCTTGAAATATATGCAATTGTAGTTAGTTATAATAATATCAAGTTGAATTTCAAAAATTTTAAGTTGAACCAAGTTAGTTACACTTGGCTGCATTTGTTGTAGAGGATTGGGTACTCGCCCGAATAAAATTTACCATAAAAGTTTATCTACAAAATATGTTATTTGACTTTTTTGTGTATATTTATTAACCTTACTTATAATTTTAAGTTCTTACTTCCAGTTTAATGTATGACACATTTTGAAATTTTTATGTGTTTATGGACCACTGGGTTCAACTTCTTAAAGTCTCTTTTCAATTGATAGAATAATTACTTTTGTACTTCTACTATATAATCAGATAAAACGTTTTAAAGAATTAATACCCTAAAGTTTTATTGTTTACTTTATATTATTACCTGAGGGAAAATCATTCTAACTTTTCTACAATACCATTGTTTCAACATCCCTTGGCTGTGCCTACGGTCAACTCAAGCGTTTTCTTGTTGTATGAATTTAGAAAACGTTCACTGCCAGTTAAATAAATTAAGTAATTTGATTATTCAAAATGAACTTAGTGGGTGAACAAAGACAAGCAGAGAAGACAAAGGATGTCAAAGGACAATAAATTGGAGTGCGTGACAATCCAAAGAAAACTAAGGAAGTCACTCGATTTCTTTGCTCATGACCAAAGTGCAAGTGGCAAAAGTCAAAAGGTTAGTTTTGTTACGGAGGTACCCAGTACTGGGTATCAAAACCGTAGCTAATTGTAGAGCACATTAATTCGGTTTGTGAAAAGCCCCTTGGTAATGTCTCGCTGAGAGGTTTTTACCAACTTTCTTTAACTAAAAATAACGGGTAGTCCTCTGCAGAACCATCACTAGTGTAAACATAATTAATAACTACTCGGGTTATTAATTATTCTATAACTTAACGAGTATTTGTTCCAATTTTATGTCATTTATGAGTAAGTCATTTGCCCCACCGTCACACCTAAAATATTCAGCTTCAATGATATACGATGTTTTAAGTATACAATGAAACGTGTTACACGACTCCACTTATTTATGTTATTCACATATTGAAACCGTCATTTACATAATTTTAATAAGTTCCAGCTCGCTTGTGTGTACCTTTCGTCAGAACATTAAAATTTTAATTTAAAATGAATAAACAAAAAAATTTATGGAAATTAAATTACTATAAAAACGTGTAGTTAATAATTATTTAGAATTTTAAATTGAGTAACACGCAACAGTCACAACACGAAACGTGTGAAAATTTATAATTTCAAAAATATTTTTAGTTGACTTGACTATTTTGATGACAGAAAACCGATTTGCTTGTATTTGTCATAAAATGTAATCAAATGTTGATATCAGTTTAATTTAACCAATGAAAATTAATGTAAGAGCCATAAAACACTGGCAAAAATACTTGTTGACTAAAATGGGGGTATCCGTCGGGGTGGTTTTTTTAATTTTCTTGGGGATGAACTTGCATGTCTGTGCTGCTAAAACGATTTAAATTGCTTTGTTATACTCAGACGAAGTACTTGACTCATCGGCCCTACAATTTTTTTACTCTTCAACGGCTTAAAAAATAATTTTAAAATTTAATAAAGGTACTCAATAGCATAACTGTCGATTTATTCACAATTTTGTTACTTACAAGACATTTTTATATGTCTGAAGTTACCTTTTCGGTTTGTACCTCTGCATGGAGTTTCCTGGTGTAGGTCCTCGTCACGGTAACTCTGGATGAAAGTTGCCAAAAGAATCAATCGTACTACAGCCATCGTCAGAGTTGATTTGCCTTTTTGTATGCATTACAGTCTCTATAAAAGGACCGATCTATTAAATTTCTGTCTTGATAAGATCTCAATCGCTGTGATTCTACTTTTAACGTGACTATGTGACTCACTTCCATTTGTGTGAGCAGATATCTTTGATTTCTTTTTTATTTCGGACTGAGTTACCTTTAACGGTTAATCTGCTACGAAAAGACATGAAAGACAAATAATTTAAATTATTCCCTTCACGGAAAATTTATTTTATACTTCTCAGCGAATAAATAAATAGCATTTTGTGTAAACCGGATACGGAGACAACATATTTACCGACAAATTTTATTTATTTACTTATTTATTTTTAATGTCAAATTTATGGAAGATGTTTCTTTGACGCAAAACGGCCCACATCGGAAACATCAATCGAGTGTTAGAAGTATAATTAAAGTAAACGAGAAAACATGAATAAATAGGAGAGACAGAAAGGTACAGAGCGAGGCGGGGGGGGGGAAAGGAATGAAAACGCGTGCGTACTTGACATACAGATTTATGAATGGAAAGTGGAGCGCAAAGCAATAATTGCAAAACCTTGTTTTTGGTCAAATAGGTGCAGGTGAAGAAGCGAATAAAGGAAAGTTTTGGCTTATTTGACTTGCAGTTGATTGAAAGAAAGAGAGAGAGAGAGAGAGAGAGAGAGAGAGGTAATTTATCAATATCATTAAAAAAGACTAAACAAGAAAACAAATCAAAACCAATCTCATGATGACATTGCCTTATGACCCTGGCTATAAGTTTTTTTTATCGTATTTTCGTAACATATGTCAATATATTATATATCGATGATTGTGTAAATAACTTAACACCTCAAAATGCTCACTTTGTGCAGTAAACAAGTTGCACTAAAGTGACAAGGTGTCTCGTCGCGCATTGTGTATAATATGGTTTCTTTTCATTTGATTATATATTAGTCTGGTTTCTCCAGACAGCGTCCTATCACGGCACTAACACGATTCCTCTTCCAGGGAGTTCTTGTAGCAATTATATTTACACAATATGTTTATTTAAGGTTATGGTTTACCTTTCTCAGGGTACCTTGATCGATGAGTTGCTACAAGATCAAGAAATTGAAACCTGAGTGTGGTGTTCTCCTCTTGATGGATGACCATAAGTAATGCAATATATATTTTTGTATACATCTGTAAGCCTGTTGGAGACCTCAGAACTTGTCAAAAATGTAGGTTTTGATTTGTTTATTATCACTTGTAAATATTTGTAATAAATTCGTATTTTTTGATTGCATTCATTGAAAAATCAGACTGATTTTAATTCAGTCTAAAATTTGTGTTTTTAATTTCTTTCCTTTGTGCAGAGTACACCTTGCCTGCACATAATGTAAATGAGAACAAATTTTTAATAAACAAAATAAGGGGGCTTTGGTAAATTAAAAACTCCCTGACGGCACTGCCTCACGTAGCAAAACATCAAATAGCATGGCATCCATTGTCTATTATCTGCTCGATTGTTACGCGGTACTAAAATAGTTAAATCGTGACCGTTTTTTTTAAGGAAAACGTCCGTTCTGACACAATTAGCCTAGGTGAAGAACCTAAAAACAAGTGGCTGTAGTTTTAGTTGTCGCCTTGTAGGGAGAATGTTACTATTTCATTTTGAATGTGACAACGGCCACGGACTATTTTCAATTATACGTAACTTCACCTAGACACTATTAAGTAAACTATATTAGATAATAAATTAGAACCAAATAATAATTTAGTTCCATCAATTCACAATATATCAAATTTAATTTGAAATAGACCATGGTGTCTTGCACTCAATGGGACCGTAGACAAGCACGTGGAGTTGCGTCTGTCGCACCTGAGCAGAAACCTAAATTTTAACTTTAACTTTTAAGTTCACTTAAGTAAGAACAGTTAATTCATTAACACGAATTTAGAAAAGAATTTTAATGGCCAAAATTTTATAAATTACCTCGTGAGAAGTTAGAAGTAAAAATAAAGAAATTGAATTTTAATTCTTCAAAGTACTTTGGCTCCACAGTTAGGGAAACAACCTCCTGGCACTCATTGCCTCGAGGTAATCATTTCGTGAAGTACATAAAAGCTCTCAGGGACAATTAACCTGCCCATGTCCGACTGCCACCTGTACGCCACCGCCGGACGGAAGTATTAGACCGGAACACACCACGAGTAATTAAGATAATAAGAAACGGGATTACCTGAAGGAGTTAGATATTCAACCACCTACTCACCTGTAAACAAGAAAAAAAAGCTTCACGACTTCCGACCGGTGACGTGTTTTCCACTAGACCATAAAACAGAGTCCTGTTGTACAGGAGGAGAGATAAACATGAATCATTTCTTCCGATTTTGACGTGCAGAACTAGTTCTAGTGAACAACATGAAGGTGATCTAACGGCGACATTTTATTTTTAATCATATTCTTTGTGTCTTAGTCTGATGTCTCTAAATGTTTCAAATATAGCATTTTATGATTACGAACTATATTTTCATGCAAAAGAAATAAAATATTCATTAACAGAAACCAACACAAACAAGATTATATCTTGCTCTAAAGTTCTAAAAATACTGCGACGTACACTCTTTATGAAGGCTAATCTATAAATACTAGTTTTGTGGCTCAATACTTTTCGGTGTATTCGGTACCGCAATAGCCCAACTTTATTAGCTACTGGTTCTTATGTCACCATGATAGTTTTTATTGGTATTTTAACAGTGCAAATTAAGTTATGCTGTTTCTATAAATATGTTATTATGTATTATTAAAAACACCTTATTCTTTTTTTTCCGTTATTCTGTTGCTTCTTTAGGTCCTGTTCAGTACCAACTGTTTGTCATTGCGTGCGTACATAATCAATTACATCATACATGTGGGCCTAACGTCCAGGTAGTTTTTGTCTTTTTCTATCAGAATTTGGCCTCTTTTCAAACGAAAAAATTAATTTATCATTTCGTCCTGCTATAATTTTGCAATTTGACGTGGCAATTTAGACGATTTACGTGAGTCATTCGCACATAACTTGGCGGATGAGTCGAAATCGGCCCACCTCAATAATAATAATAATATTCGTCTATGACGTTATTCAAACAGGTTTTGTTGGGTATCCATTCGGTACCGGATACTCGGATAATTTCCTCTCTCTCTCTCTCTCTCCTACCTCCGGCACCTTCTGCTCACAGAGTTGAAAATGAAAAATTTGCAAAAGAAAGAGTCGAACCGAATTGGCTGGCGTTCGCTTCTTCGTGGGTTATTAGTCACTTTGTTATACCTGGTGTGGTCGGGTACCTGCTAATGAAATTCAATCGGTTCCCAGAAACCCGAATAGGTTTTTTTTACCAATTACCGATGACGCATGCGTCGGGAATCTTCGTCGTATTTTGCTTGCGAAATCAAAACAGTAAGTTTGTCGAACGATTGTTTGTCCTAGTGTGTGAGGTTTATTAGGATTTTGGAGGTGGGCAGACAATCAGGAGAAGGGAAAGTTCTAACGCATACGTTCGGCAATGTTACGTTTGAATTATAATTTGCACCTAATTCCCAACAGATTTTTTTTTATCTAATTAATAACAACAGATCGAAGCTTAAGTTTATGTCTTATTAGTTTCCACCAAAAATAACCGTCTAGGGATGAAAGTCGTGTGGGTGGAACCTGTGACCTTTCTAACCGGTTAGCCGTTGTCAAAATGGAAAACTGATCAATTATTCCTAATCAAATATTACAGAGTTTATAATAATTCTTTCTTGATTCCTTGGCGTTCCCTTGCGGATATTTTACTCTCGTCGAGGTTAACGCTAGCAACTGATTTATTAATAAATTTTGCGGAAAAGCTAGTCTCAGTAAACATGACCGAGACGGATTTCTTTGAAGTTTGCCTGTGGAATGGCCAAAATCGAATTCAAAGAACTCGTACAATATGAGTCCTAAAAATATCCTAATAATGTCTTTTATTAATTCGTCATGAAAGCGGAAAATAGATTTGTTATTGATTAATCAAATGCCATATCGAAGCCGAGGAGTTTTGAAACCGCAGATAATAAATTTCGATAGTAAGAAAATGATGGTGTCAGACATGAAGCCGAGTTCAATTGATTTTTTATTGCTCGTTTAAGTTCTTGCAACTCTTTTTCTAGTGACACGACTGAGGGAAAATGAGGAACACACTGAAACTGTGTGGAATGTGGATTGGTTTTTAAGTTACCCTTTTCTTATTATCTGCCTGTCCTTTGCCTTCAATGTGATCCGCTTTGTCTGATTTCATTTACACTCGTTACTGTTGTTTTTTAACGTCTGTTCTTTTATTTTCGTAGTTTCCTATAATTCATCTTTACATCACCATTCCAATTCTTCCCTTCTATCTGTCTGTTATTGATTGTGACATCACGTACCTTGTCATTTTTGTTTTGTGTTTTTCCTCGCGAGAAGCACATGTGTCACAGGTAGCGTAGTGTGTAACAAGAATTACTAATGAAGTACAGTGTCGGAGATGCGTTAAAATAACAAAGCATTGTTTTTATATACTTAAATTATTTGAAACTCAACTCCAAGGGTCATCCTATTTCCTGTCATTGGTTTTGCCCGTGTTAACATTCTGGTTTGGTGGTTTCGGCCAAAAAGGCGTACAAATACAATTAACGTTTCCATAATTTAAACTTGTTCGCGTTTCATTTCCATTTAATTTCGGTTCAAGAGTCTATTTACAAGAATCATCACACGTTTTTGGACCGTTTTAGACGTCTGTGTAATAAGTTGACGACTAACATGTTACGATAATGTTGACAGATACAAGATACAGATATTTTTAAGCATTATTGGATATATCGAATTTTAACTTTTGCCTACCCACAAACAACACTAAAACCCAAGAAATAATTGACTTTTGATGGTACCAAAAAACGAGTCAGTTGACGTTAATTTCTGCCGTCTGTATATTGTATAGTGAATTATTTCAAGTTAGTTATATCGATTAAATGAAGTTAAATTTGGGAACATGCTTAGGCACCACCGCTAGGTACCAATTTTTTTAAACACGTTTTAATATCCTGCAACGACAAATGACCGGTAGAACACCGGGTTTTTTGAGAAACTCCGGGTTTCGAACCCAAACAATAAAATAAATAATTCTATCCTCAATTTGATGTTATCATCAAAAACATGTCCACGCCGTCTGATGGTTGACGATTTTTAGAGAAGGCTAGAAAATAGAAAATTTACGACTCCATTAGTTTAAAAACATTTATAGAAACCTCATTTAAGACCTTAATCGGGCAATCGACGTCCAGGATATTAACTACTAATAGAACGTTGTTATTCTTGCTATTTCTGATTGAAGGGACTGAACCTGACGAAAATAAAAAAACCCTTTGAAAAGAGAATTTAAATCAGTGGCCTGCCACTTAGGTAGAGGTAATTGTAACAGCAACAAAACTTACTAAGCAAATTCCAAAGTTACCTGGTAGTTTACTGTGATGTGTAATAACTAATTTTATGAGAAACAGAAAATGTGAGATTTGACCTTTTTGCATGACACGACTTCTCACCTTTGGAAAGTCCTTTTCTATTAGTTTTGGAGTAACTCAAATTCGATTCGAACTTCTAATTCGATTTATTCAATATTTGTGATTAATTAGCTTTTGCCGAATTGGATTTGGCTCTCAGTTTTGCCTCTCACAAATTTTTGCATTGGATAAACTTGTAGCTTCGAGTGAATGATGTTCAATGAATGTTCCCCAGAAAATTGATGTTCTCTCTCTGTCAAATCTTTATATCAGTGCAATTCGAAAATGTTACAATTACAGTTGTAACAATAGTGTAGTGTATGCACAGGCAAATTCTGTAAGGGTCATCGTAAACGTTTCGATTAATTCATGCCATAAGCACAATTTGATCCTGTAGATTTCGTGACACAAGTTTTCACGCAAAGGATGATAATGAGAAGCAGGTACCTGAAGGAGTAGTCGAGAGCACGGTAGACGTCTAGGTTCGATAAGGTATAAATATATAAGTCAAATAAATAAATAAATTGTAATCGAATTATTTAAAGTTAATAATTGGGTTTGTAAATGCCAGAATGAGTCAGAGTGACAATTCTTTTTGCAGGTACAACATTTGAATGAAGTCAGTTGTACGAATAATAACTCGTGTGGTAAAATACTTGTGCAACACGTGTATACAACAGTGTAGAAGTTTTCATACACATGTGTACGTGGTTTGTACGAATAAAAATGAAAGAAAAAATTCTGTTCATAAATTATTAAGTATCTGTTTCCTATTTTTTATTTAGGCGATCGATATGCGAAGGTACAGGTACCTTAAAGAATACCACTTAAGAAATTCAAAAATGACAAAGCAGAACCTTATGTTACGTTAATGTTTGGGCTATTTATTTATTAACTTAAAATGGATAAAAATGCTCATTAAATATATTTATAAAACGTTACAGCAGCAACGCGACACGGAAACTGCTACTTAATAACCAGATAACTTATGTATCAGTTATTTGGATTTTTCTGTGTCTGTGACGTAAACATTTTCTATTTTAAATTTTCGAGAATTCCACAAATTGACTTGGCTTGTCGAGTTGCATGAGTAATAGAAAAAATTGAAAGACGTGCGCCAAGTGACAGCAAAATGGAAACGTTGCCTTGGAGAATTTGCGGCCGTAAACGTAAAATTTCTCAAAATGAGAAGACACGTCCATCGCCAGTGAGAAATTTGGTCAAAATCACTCACCTGGGGTTTATCGGTCAAATGTCAAAAGACAACGTCAGGTGGACCCTTCAGGGCCAAAAAAAATTTGAATTCGTGTGATGAACCTCCAACTCAGGGGCTCAATTTCTGTCTGACACCTGCTATATCGCGTCCACTATACTACAAACCGTAAACTGTAGACTACACAAATCGAGTGGTGTGGTCTTGTTAGAATCACAGCTTTTTGTTTTATAGTAGTTTTCTTAACCGTAAACAGTCATATTAAGTCACATTATTTCTAATTTGAAGAGAACGAAGATTAATGAATCTATTAATGAATGTGATTACAATAATTGAAAGTGTTGCAAGCTTTGTTTTGAATATTAGTTTTTAAATTATTGCAATTTCATTTTCATCGTATTTAATTGTAACGACACGCTTTGAGTTAAGAAAAGTGTCACTTCAATTGTGCGATTGTGCGATTGACATTTCCATAAGGGTCTACTACGAAATTTTACGTGTAGGCCAAAGTAATGTTTGAATACTTCCAAGGTTGCTAAGTTAGAAATATCTCTACGCCCTTTTTACTCTCTCGGTAAGAAAGGGACTTAAAATTAATTGAAAATGGCGGAAGGTAAGATTAGAACACTGAGCTTAGAGAAATGTCCAGTGCGAACACGAAATTTCTTGCAATTCCAAGGTTTTCAAGACGAGCTTTGATATAAAGCGGCATTTCTTTCTTGTTGTAAGGAAGTAAATAACTAGCGGGACCAACATACTAAAGAGAAAAGAATACAGTCGAGTCATAGGCATAGCAAAATGAATGAGCAATCAGTAAATTCTATATAAGACTTTTATCATGTGAGCACATTGTGTGCTTTATGATTATTTTTTAGAGCTTACTCTTCTTTTGTCTTCAACTTTCGAGTCATACGTCTCAGGAGATCGAGTTACCGTAGAAAAGGTTACGAAGAGGGTGAGAAAAAGCATAGAGAAAATTTTGAAGTTGCTAAAAGTCCTAAATAAATTTGGTGACGGGAACTAACAGTTCTTGGAAGTACCATCTTCAGCATAAACCACTGGCCTTACTCAATTCCAGAGTGATTTCTTCTGGTGATACCGCCAAGACTCTTGAAAAAAAAGCTTACATATTTAGCAGTTGTTCTCATTTGCTACAAAAATGGCAGAACTTGTACAACAAAATTTATACCATGTAAAAGTGTACTGAACCCTAGCGCTCATTTAGGGAAGTGCACCTCAGGTGGGCATCAGGTGGAACCGATTGGTTACTTACTCACTTCTCTTGATGGAGTTTGTCGAAGCGTTCATTAAAGTACCTTCATTTGCGATTTCAACTTTAATAGAATCTAAAGTATTGGCAGAAACTGAACAAAACAGCAGGCGCAAACTTAGAAATATAATTTAATAATATTCGCTACTGTTTAGTTACCACTACTACTACTGTTATGGATTTTAATTATTTTCTTGACGATGTTCACCCTCAATTGTTAGGGGACCTCGAACAGGTTTGGTGACCTGTCATGTGACCAATTTTGCTTTGAGGCCACCAATCAAATTGTCTTGTAACTTCAAAATTTATGATTTTGTATTCGCCAGTGGCCTCGGTTGTATTTTCTTGTCTTCATACTCTTCCTATGACTTTTTCCCATTTCAATTTTCAATACAACTTGCTTTGTTTAATATTTCCCCTCGAGCTAAACATGGCTTTTATGTCCGGTTGTAAATACACATGTTTTGCTAAATATGTGTTTTCACAAAAAATTCCCAAAATTATGCCGTCATTTTGCATTTTAAATTTCATAATAAAATACTCTTTGGTGACGTTGGTTACCTCTTGAGATGCTACCAATTCAGACTAAGTTTTTACTTAACTATTAATAATATGAGATTAATAAAGTCTTGTTGTATTGGTATATAACACGAACAAAATATGAAATGGTCAAAATAGTAAAGAATCAACAATTTTGTATTAGGAGAATTTTTTTTATTGTCCTACGGTTCTTAATTTGGTACTGGTTACCTGGGTGGTAATTGGATAGACATTTGAATTACTTAGATTTTTTGGGGAGGAAATGAAAACAAAAAATTAATATACCGAAACTAAGTTAGTCGTAGTACTAATTAATGAGTCATTCGATGAAACCTATTAAAAGACAATTTGTAAACATTTTCATTGTACATAATATTTTAATTTCATGAAGAAAGTTGAACTGTAAATTTATGTGCTTTTTACAGTTTACCATAGCTTTAAATTTTTCCTTTCCTCATAGAATATCAGCTACATTACGTCATTTATCATTTAATTTGTTGTTATTGGTTTCTTAGTTTTTAAGTCATTAAATAAGTTCGATGAGCTCGGTTTGAAAATGATCGGAATCAGTGTGGGAGGCTATTCACCGAGAACTTGTCTAAAAATAAACAGAACAAGGTGTTCTGTTCCCGGGGGCCCAAATAAATAATTAAATAATTATTGTTTTTCGTGTACTTCTTAGTCATTTTAATCGACGTAAATAACTTATACTTCAATGGCAAGGACGTGATTTGATAGAATATTGACTAACGCCCCCCGTAACCAAATAAACAAGGCCAGTTGCCCAGTTTTGCACGTTTCCAGCCATGTAGATTTTGCATTTTAACAAGTTTATATTCAGCAAGTTTAGAAAAACGATATTTTATTGATTTTTAAGTAAATTTCTGTACTCTATAAAATTCTTGTTTGCATTCGACAGGTTCCAAAGGAGTTCAAATGTAATAATAGATAATTTCATAAATCCTGGACATTTAACATGATTTTAACGGTATTGTAACAATACAGAAACATAATACATGAGCCGTGAGAGCCTGACAAATTAATAACCTTTACATAAAAATAAATATATAACTGACTGATAAAGCCTTTCTTTAGTTATATCAAAGTATTAAATGTGATCTGATTACCAACTTTAACGTAATAATAAAACTTATTCTTTGCCTGCTTCAAAGACAATTATAAGTATTTATTATTGTACATATTTTTTATTTAATAATAATTACTACTGTTTTTATTGTTTACAATGTAAGTTAAATGTTTCCGTTGTTGATACAAGTTATATTGTTCTTATTCCACTTTGACACTATTCTTCCGCTTTTGTTTCCTTTTCTTTAGTCGACCACTTACCATCCACTGAGTTTCGCTCCAAATTTTACTTGTAGATTTTCTTGTGACCCACTTAGGCTTTAGCTGCCTCCAAAATTGGGTCGACCTTAAACTTTTTCTGCTCGTTTTCTATACTTTTTTGTTTATACTTATGTTTTCTTTCTCATTTAAGTTGTATTTCTAGTCTCCTCATTTTGTCTTTGTTTGAACCACTTTTTATAATTGTAAATTTCGAAACGCGTCGCAGGTTTTGTTGAAAGAGAAGCCACTCGGCTGCCTCCTCAAGCGTATCTTCATTCCAGCAAGCGAACACTGATTTTGTGATTGCGTATGTACCCGTACCTTTACCTGCGCTTGTATGTGTAAAGAACCTGACATGAATAAGAGTGATGAATAAGCAGCTAGCGAAAACTGGTGATGGTATTTCTCATTGTCAGAATTTAGCCTACGAAAACCATGCTTTTTAGAGATTCTCACCTGACACCTGAATCAGTTTAACTAAAAGTCAGTTGCATAATGTGTCACAAACAAACAGGTTGTAGTCAATTGAACTTCTATAGGGGGGGACATATATTCTCAACTCAAATATAAATTAACATAGGTTCTGAAATAAGGTCTTTTGCCGCAGACATAACCGGATTATTAACAATAATTAATATTGAATAAATTGGGGCGAGTTCTTTGGGAGTTGAGCGACGATGCAGACGGAAAGGAAATGAAAACGCGTCGGAATTGACTTCTTTGTGTCCCCAGGGTACTTCATCTTCCGTTAATATTCATCTTATGTTTGTCTTAATTAATGCATCTGTCCTTGTGTTATTTAGTTCTGCTCTTTACATCTTAAAACTTTTTAATAAATTTAATAAAGAGGGCGTAAAAATGTAATGCTCAAAGCCGTGTTTCCGTTTGAATTTTATTTCTGCGGAAAGACAGGTATCAGGTATTATTCCTCTTTCCAAAACGAGTTGGTTACACTTTTTAAAGTGACAAAAGTACACAAGTCTTTTAATTTTGCTATTTAATATAATTTTGCTTAAATTCTTGCTGTGAGATGCAAACTAAGACGATGGTACTAGTGCACTAAAATTAAAATAGTTTCTCCTTTAGAATAATGGAGAAAACCTAGATAAAAGCCAATGTGGAAGGTGATGATGAATGGTCTCGCATTAACGCCCCAAGTGAAAGTTGGCAATTGAAAAATGGCGACAATCGACTAGAAGAAAAAGTAGTGTTTTGCTTTGTGTAGAATGGCTAAGTTAGACTCAAAGTTAGACAAGTTGGGGAACCCGCCTTGACACGTCGGTTGCGAAATTCCAACTGTCAAATTCTAAAAATGTCTCTAGACTGTAAAACTAACTAGGAAGACCGAGTTTTGCTATTACAAACAACCGAAGAATTGCAGCAAAAACACGTCGTTCACGGTTGAATCGTCCTCGAAGGTAGAGAATATTGTGCACCAACTTGGTGATATAGTAACTGGGACGTTTCAAGAAGGCCCAAGTCCACCGCATGACCAATGACACACGAATGACATGACAACACCGGATTTGGCTATGAACCATGATGTTGATGTTTATAAATGTCACATCCTTTAATAGAAAACTAGAAAAATAGTTAACGGCGACACTTTTTTTTTGTTTGATGACTATAACCTTCAGCACTAAAAAGTTTTTCTGTACTGAGGAATTCACAAGCCCAAGATTTCGGTCTACACACTTTGTCTTGAATAATCAATTTTATCTCTACGCGGTGGAAAACACATTAAGCAACTAATTAGCAGAGCTGTGTTATAACTATTTTTGTGACTATTTGAGTTCAACTAACCGTATGGGATATTTTCTTCGTGAGTCCAGTTGGTGAGTAGGTTCACACCACTGCTTCTTTATTCTAAGACAAATGTGAGGAAGCGTTTCATTATAATATTTGACCGTCTTATTGTTAAGCACAACGGAAATTGACAAAAACTCTCAACTTCTTGTCGACGACTCAAAAGGTTTGATAGGGTTGTGGATAGGGAGGGATAAGGAGAATGTTAATATTGAGGTCACGTATTTTGGGGTGTGATGCAGACCTTAAAAACCAGTAGGAATGTGATGCATTACTTTTTCCGGAAATAAGGGATGAAGTGCTAACAAGTGAGTGCCGCAATACATGAGATGTTTGAAGTAGCACAAATTTCAGTAGGTTTGACATCGAACTCACCAAAATTAATTGTTTTGCTAAATAGACATATGGGCCTTTTGAAAGTCTCAACTTTATTGTAGTTCGTAACCTGACTTGAAAAGTTATAACTTATGCTGAAATGCAGTAATCTCATTAACAATATTTACTATTTTTCATAGTTAAATCGTAGCAATAAGCAGGAAATAAAAGGTAATTTTGTATTTTAGGTAATAAAGTAGTTTTAGCTAAAGGTTCCATATGTAACAATAGCACAAAAGATATGTAACATTCAAAGCATAAGAAATCACTTAATGAAAAACTTTCACTTTTGGTGAGTATAAGTTGAAAAATAACATCAAATTCGGGTACATTATTACAGGGAGAGGGGGTTAATATTAATTAAAGTCTTTGTACGTGTCAAAGTAACGTGTGCGTGACTGTTACATTCTCGTGGAGCAATTTGTCCTTCATCCTATTAAATCACGGCACCCATCTTGACATATAAAAAAGTTCAAATAACTTCCATGAGCCGTACACAGAGAGAAAAGGAAAATGAAAATAAGTCAGTCAAAAGCTCACAAAAATCACTCAAACTGCTACAAGTGTATATATTTTTGGGACCATGACGTTATTCCCATCAAACATCAATTTTCAATTCCCACTACTCGGAAAGTCACATGATTCGATAATCTACAAGTTCAGTTGTTAGGATTAGTCAAATTTGCCACCGTAGCAGTAATGCAAACGTTTAGTTTGATAACTTGAGAGGAAAGTTCGTTTCCTCGCAAGTCCATTTGTTTCTTTAATTTCGTCAGCGACGATTTAGCTGAAACTGTTTAATGCAAACCAGTTGACAATTGCAAAATTGAGTCATAAAAATGAGGCGGCCAACCTGTTGGGTTTCATAAAATGGAGGTCTCAGATGTGTTTTGTTTTCCGTTGACAAACAACAACAAACAAGAGCTGTGCCTGTGTTAATTGGGCTAATTAAACAGGAGATAATTTAATTTCGTCACGATGGCCGTATAAAATGAGAAAATCGGGGTCGGCTTCGTACAACTACTACTTGTAGTTGTTCGAGGCAGAAGAACGTTTTGAAAATGTCGGTCAGTGAACAGCTGAAGAAGACAGAAGCTGAAAGAAGACGGGGATGTGGGTGGATTCCATGGACCATTTAAGCTCAACAAGGGATGGAGATCCACTTAACAGCCCCATCAATTAAGGGTAGGCCTAACGCTTACGTATGTAATTGACTGAAATGAACAGCTGTTTTTCCCTTCAACTACTAGATCTATCCAAGTGATCTATCACCTAGTCTTTCTCATTGAAAATGATAACTGTTTTATAGAAATCCGGTTGTTGCTGGATCATTCTAATATGAAACTAATTTACCCTATTAATAGTTTTGGGTTCTCTAATTTTATTACGTGACACATATTATTTTATTCTATTAGAGCACTTAAGTACCTGTTACATATCGTGTACAATAGTATTCGTCACTAACTCGTCCAATAGTATTATTTTCACGTTTCGTAATTTGATGAGTAACGAGCATTCTGAACGTTAGACAAATTTAGCACTATTTATAGTTTAATAATTTTCATAACAAAAATTTATTTTATTGTAAATTAACCTAGTTTAAAATATATAATTTATAATGTGCAAATAAAATAAAAATATAATAAAAGAAATTCACCAATCACATTTTTTTCATTTGAAGATGGGATTATTAGAAGATTAAAATTTTTGTGATTTTTATGAAATTTAAGAGAGTAATTGTTTTCCTACAAACGCAAGGTAAATTGGTAAGATGATGTTTTTTTGAAATCCACCACCGTATGAATCGAACTTAATAAAACATTATTTATTCTCAAATTTAAGCATGACGTAATTACTAAAAGTCCATTTCATATCAATTGAGTGTACATAAGTGTAAATAAAAACCTTCCGGTTCTCCAACTCTCGAACTCTAAAAAACTTCATAAAATAAATATTACACAGAAGTAATACTATAAATTTAATTTGTTAATTAAAGGACGTTAACATGTGGAACATCACATAACATTTTTGTTTATTACTCTTCTCGCCGTAAATTTTCACTTCTACAAAATGGACACACACTACCTGGAGTCGTGTCACTGATTAATAATTTGATGTTGATTTGATTTTATTTTATTTTGATTGCAGGGAACGACTGTGAAGGGAGCCGATGAAGAGGTGGAAGTAGATATTGACGAGCTGTTGGACATGGATTCTGACGATCAAAGGCGGAAACACTTGGAGGTACGTTCATATCCGATTTGTTTAGGGTCAAATTTGTTCAAAAAAGACGACCAGAAAATCACTATGATAAATGACTAGTTGTTGAGCAGTAAAACAAAACGTGGACGGCTGTAGCATTTTAGGAAAAAGTATTCTCTAAATGTGTAGTAACTTGATGTACCGGGAACTTCCTTTCAGACAGCCCTAGAAAAAGTATTGAAGATGCATACAGAATAATTTCATTGTCGTCAGGTTGAATGAAATTATTATGATGAAAATTTTGGTTTGTACGAGATCTCACAAGGTGATGATTAACGCGCACGTGCGAAAAGTATGCCGTTTACAAAATAAACGGACACCCAGCAATATTTAATCTTCTTTAAAGGAAGAAGTGGACTAAATCAGAATGATGGTGTGAGCACTGGCGAAGAATAAGGTTAAGCAAATAGAAAGAGCAAGCTGTTTGAAATATAGGCAAAATATCTTGGGCATGATGACAACCGCGGGATTTTAATTTCAACAATTTGAAGTGAATGAAACACGGAGAGTGGAACAATGTGTTTCAACTTTAACGAAGAATCGAAAGGCCTCTTATTAGACCTCTTATTATCTGCGGACGGTTAAGCACCTCATTATCGATGCACCATCGATACTTTAACAGAGAACTCCTAAGATGATCTGAGATTCAAATTGACCGGGCAGCCAATGTCATTAACACCTATTTAAATTTGAGAAATAATACGACAAGATTATCTATTCAGTGTTGATAACTCGATGATCATTCTGTTGTGATGATCCATGTCGTGAAGAATTTCAAATTTCTGTCTAAAGAGAGAAAAGACACTGAGTTCGCGGTACCTGTTTACGGGGAAATACGAAATGCAACGTAAAATGTAAAAATGCACCGACCACAAACTACTGTTCTTTTTATTGTTATTATCGTTTTCATGAGCTTCGGTCTTGTACTTTCCCGTGAACAATCTGATTAGTATTCATACTGCTTTGAATATATAAAATCTGAGTCCGAGTAATCGATACATAGGGACTTAGGTGCCACCTGAAAGTCTGAACTAAGAGACTAAACAAAGGCCCAAAGTGTTCCCAAAGGAACTGAGGAGGAGAGGCCTCACGTAACACCCAGGTAATAAAAAAGCATTAGAGGGCCCCAACGATTCATTTTAGTCGGGAGTTAAATGGTACTTTTTTATTGGTACTCTCATAGGTTAGTTCCGCTTTGGGTACCTTCATCCGTCTTCCCAAGACAAAGAGAGTTATGAGAGGGAAGAAGCCCCCGCACACAATATTATTAAATTTGTGAAGCGAAGCGAAACAGATGCGTGGTCGAGTGTTTGGGAGGTGGAAGATAAAGATCATGAGTATAAATGACGTTTAAACCACAATAGAGTTGACCGACTGCAGGGCTAGTTGACAATTAAAAAAAGAACAAGGGTCAGAAGAACAATCTTAAGGGTGGTACATTACATATAACTGAATTAGATGATGCAGAGACAAGTTGAAGAGCAATGTTCATTAAGGCTAAAGTTAATTCAGACACAGTAAATTTATTTAATAAATTAAAAAATGCTTGAAAGATTGCTTCTTTCCTGTCATACACCTTGCCAAACGAACCAACTTCCTCACTACCCATGTCGTATGTCATTTATCTCTTCATAAAACCTGAAGTTGGTCTTTTTAAAATGAAATTACCGTCTTTAGCTTTCCTTTCTTTCTCTTATTAAGAAAGAATATCGTATTGTAGGAACTTGATGTAGGAAACAGGACAGGAATAAGGAAACGGTAGTTAGGCTGCGTTCTCGTCGTTCTCTCGGAAAGTCATCGATTTATTTCGTAGGCAAGAAACCACCAGGGCAATGATGCCGCCTCGTTTTATTTTATTACTTTTTAATTTCCCATCGTTAAATTCCTAACGATAGACTTTCTAGCATTGGTAGAAAGACAGAGTGAGACAAATAGGTTGTCATTGTGCCTGAATTTTATGGTTGGGAAATTCGCACGTCGTACCTGAAACGAAAGTAAATTGAAGTTGAAATGGGTTACCCGGTACTGGTGGAATACATAAATTTTAAATAGTACAAGTGGAGTGCAAAATCTTGTGGGAAAATGCTCAGTTTGTGAAATTTAATGGAAATAATAAAACTATATAATTTTAACAATAGCGCTTAAGTGCATAAATCTTCTGATGCATCTGTAACTGCTGTGGAGTACCCAAGTTGATAATTAGTATGGAGAGATACTATTTTTCGGATACCAAACAATTAGTACATAATTAATTTTACGTTTTAAAAGATGAGAGCGTGAAGACTAGTTGTAATTCCAAGTAACTGTTACTGAGAAATTAGTTACTATGATTGTATTATTTTCTGCTTTCAGGTTGTACTAGCCGATGCCAAGAAATCGAGAAACGATGTTCAAGTGAGTTGTAATTTATTTGTTTTAATAACCTAGAAGTAATTTTTGTTAACTGCAACAATATTTATAATAAAATCGTACACGTGTTTAGTCTACTACTAGACACGTGCTTAGAAGGGTTATGTACGCAACGTATAAATTTATGTACTTACTTCATAAATTAAAATATCGCCTGGTTTTTACTCTATTTGGATCGTTTTGTGTTTTCTACATGCCCACGTTGTTGACCCAACTTTTAAACGAAGGAACTTCTTTCACTTTCTTTTATCTCTGTTTGAGTGATACAAATGCGGTTCATGATGATGACGTTAAATTTTCGCAAGAAGATTCGATTCATTTAAATAAATGGGAGTCAATACTGGCAGACTCAGATTTTGATGGACAAGTGACTAGTAGAGATCTCATGAGAGACCCTAAGAAAGATCATTGGTACTGGGTTGGAACTGAATGTAAGAGGGGTGCTTTTCTGCGAGTGAAAAAAAACGTCGTACAGATGTAGGTGGTGACTAAAGAAGGTTATTAATGTATGTACCAAATACAGGAAAAGGAAAGTTCAAAAGAAAGCAACAACCGGAAACCAAACTTGTTCGTCTTCTTTCTCTGTAAATATATATTTGTTCCTATTGTTTCCACTATTGTTCATTTGTAAGGTGTTCTTCGTCTTCATTTTTCAGTCATTTTTATCTAACACTTATGTATGTAAACTATGAAACTATTAACGGCTCAGATTATAATTTTGTGATTGTTGAAATTCTATTATTGAAAGTTTCTGGGAATCGGATGTTAGAACTACACGGAATTATGTTTGTGTCTACAAACATAATACGAGGGTGCCAATCCTTCCCTTCTCGTGCAAAAATTTCACTGTGTCTTCTTCTGATTGGTAATTTCCTCGATCAGGTCCTAAATGGTTTTCTCCTAATGGGCGCACAATTTTACCTCCCCATTTAATATAATTTTCTCACTTTCCCGCCTATAAATCACGGGAGGTACAATAAAGGAAGAATCTGTTGACATTCAAAGCATCTGGCGAAAGAGTGGCAAACTGTTCTGCACTTACTGTGAGAGACCATGATAAACCAACGCCCCCCTCCTCCATTTGTCATTTCTTCTGTAGCATATCTTGCGAAATAAAATTTAAATTTAAAGCCTGAAGCATGTGGTTCAACATGGAAGCACCTTCGTTTAACAATAACTAAATATAAATTATTTTGTCACATGAAAACAAAAACAATGAAACACCATTTGACTTTTTTCCTATAGCACCTGAGCATAACACCTGAAAGTTGTGTGCTTAACAGACAGAATGTGTGTTTCAGACATCTTAAGAAATATCATTGTAGTGATTTGCCGCAATGTTCGGGTCGTTCGATAGAAAAACATAAATTTACTAGTGTCCAAATCCCAGTTGTAAATATTTTATAGCTTAAATCCCCCACATCAAAATGTTCAAATTTTCATTGTTGCCCGTCAGCCCATTTTCAGGTATGTGCCGTTGTAAGTAGGACGGTGCATGACCCAAAAACCTTTGACTAATTCAATTAAATCTTTAGTAACTTTAATTAAAAATCTATTAACTTTGTTTTGGGGGTTTTGGAATGGAGAGAACGGAAGTATTAGATTATTTAATTATGGATTAACTATTTATTCATTTAGTAGTTATAGCTGAATCTCGTTATAATTTACACTTTGTGGTTTTGTAAGGTGGCCATTAAATTCCTTCGCGCAGCCAATATTAATAATTATAGTAGAACGAAAAATAGTGTATATTACTTTCACTTAGGTATTACAATGTGAAAAATTAATAGAAAAATATTTTTTCCCCTAATTTACTAGTAAAATATTGTTCACATAGCGATATTGTGCTGTACATTCACCTGTATGAATATGTACACGAAAAAATATCATGAGTTACAATTATTTAGACAATGATAAAGTTATTAAAACGGAGTACATTTATTCAATGGGTAGTATGTCATGGTTTGTCTGGCTGTATTCTAGTTGTAATTTTTAATTAATTTTTTCCATTTCAGAAATTTGTAGAAGATCTCTTGGAAAGGA
This sequence comes from Polyplax serrata, assembly GCA_037055365.1. Classification (NCBI taxonomy): domain Eukaryota; kingdom Metazoa; phylum Arthropoda; class Insecta; order Psocodea; family Polyplacidae; genus Polyplax; species Polyplax serrata. Next base: position 1,225,641 of record JAWJWE010000004.1, read on the forward strand.
CGAAAACCCTCTGAGGAAGATCCAAAGCCGTCGAGTGTTCCCCGGGACGTTTCATTAGAGTAAGGAAACACTGGCCAGGGGACACCCTCGGTGGGACCGAGACATTTGGAACACGTCGGGGGACACAAAGATGGACGTCGTCCCTCGTCCAGGACGAAGGAAGAAGATCCTGCTATTTTTTCTGAACGATTTGATCTCTTCTCCCTCGGGAACATGTAAAACGAAACTTTAATTCCGAGTAAATAGCTTTTTTTAATCTGCCCCCCTGCCCATTTGGGATGTCCGTTTCGACCAGAAGACTCGAATTTTATTAATAATATATTATATACATATATATATACATAGGTACATTCATATACAAATAAATATTCGTGTTACTGCATTTGTATGAAGCCCAGAGGTGTTCAAACAGAGTTATTGCTCACCTTTTATACTCACACGATGTTCTGCCCAGAAACGAACGTGTACTACTACTACTATTCTTACTACCATGTTGTCTACGGGTCAACGAATTACAGTAGAAATTGTAATCCCGACAGTTGTCAAATGTTAAACAAGTTGAGAACATTTGTAACACCAATAGAAAAAACAATAACGCGTCTACCAAAGACATAACAAAGGGTGCCCCCTTTGCAAACAATTTATACACAAATATATCTATAATATATATATATTTAGTAAAACAATACATACGCGTGCTCTATTAGTAATGTTGCTTTTAATCGATTTGTGTTTTCATATATTTTTTTTTCAAATAGTTATTACACATTACCAAATTAATTTTTAATTTTTTTTCTACGAATATATATGTATTGATTAACGTGTCTGTAGACGTTTGGCCGCAGTAGAAGTGAGTCAATTCATACGGAATGGAAATTGCACAAAACATATTGTCAAAATAAATTTAATTATAATATAAATTTAGAATGAAAAATCAGCAGTTTATTTAATTTATATTATATGTTCAAAACACATTTTGTGTTTTAACTTTTCGTTTTTCCTGTGACTTTGCACGTGGGAAATTTAAGCATGAAAGACTACACCGTGTTACATTGATATCCCTACAATGTCGATATACACCTTTTGGTGCTGTCGTTTAGACATTTTAAATGATGTACATTCTTACATACTCAACGATAATTGTAAGAATTAAGAACGACTTAACTGAGCTAATTCATATTACGAGAGAATCGACTCATTCCATGTGGAAGAAATAAAACCGATTAGGGATTATGTATAATCTATATAGGTTAAGGTTGTATAAAAGTAAATAGTATGTAACTGCATCCAATGGGTTCATTTGAACCCTTCTGTCATTAATTCCTTAAATATATTCAGGCAGATATATCAACTTACCGCAATATTGGTTTAAACCTTACGTTATTATTCAATACGTCTCTCCCGACTGTTCTCTAAGGGGTGGAAATGGGGTTCCATTACGCTACTAAATCAGCTTAAGGGAATATGGGGTGTTTTTGTACTTTGACAAGGTTGTTTAGCTCAACTAGAAAGGCGCCAGAGAACATCTCGATTCTTAAAAATGGGAAAAGTCTAGCGACTTTGGAATTTACTTTGTCTCGTTGCACTTTATTTTGGGAGAGATCGCATCAATTTTGAGTTTGGAATGCGCAAGCGTTTTGAACGATATTAGAAAACAGTCATCATGACCGTGAACACTAGAGATATCAGATCCTTACAATTTGTTTTACTACCCCACTCTCCTTTGTACGGGAACTTAGTTACAATTCCATTTTTTCACTCCCCTAAATATAACTACCACTTCCAAGATGTGTTCTACCAGAAACTGAACCGGAGTGACCATTCTGGAAGGCAATAAAGTAAAAAAACCGAAAACTAATCTATTCTACATCGAATTTCAATTTTTTCCTCTGATTAATTTTTTAGTAACCCATGACCCGTAAACCCTCGCAAATTGATTTTTCTCAACGATTAAATTCACGGGCTCAATGCTAAAGTGAAATTTCGATTTCAGTACTGGAGCTACTGACGCCAACGAATCACCCTAAACTGGTAGCTAAAGAAGATTTTCTACTTGTATCAGGAGATCATAAAGTAAAAGAGGTATAAAACAACCGTGGCTTCTGATACCTTCTCTTCGGGTAGGAGGTAGGAAGGATTAGTTCTTTAAAAATCCACTAGATGTCAGAGCGAGGCAAACAGTACACAACAGTTACTTATGCATAATGCTGTGTAAAATAGAAGGGCAATCACCTTTTAGCAACATAATATTTTTGTGTGTACTTCATTATAATTTTGACATCCTAAATAAGTTCAGGATTGAAAGCCTCTCTCTACATTGTCGGGGTTCTGTAGTTTATCGGTCATCTGTTTGTTAGTATGAAGAGGGTGAAGCAATGCAAAAAAAACGGCTCTATGAATAATCAATATCATTTAATAATTATTAATTAGCGAATAAATACAACAATGAGGCAATACACATATTTTCAAATTATTTTCAACAGATCAGTACTCGGGAAATTCAGTCTGGCCCAGGCGCAAGCTACATTTCCAGGAACTTTATAAGGAGGCACTTAAAAAGCTCATTATATAAAAAGTCTAATCAGGAGCACAATAAATCCTTTGAAAAAATTAAACCGGTGTGACGTTTGCGAAATTCATGAAATATTGCGGAATTAGAAAGTATAAAATTTCTGTAGTGAATGTAGTAAACAATGCGAAAACTCTGTCTCCTCGCACAACATTTATTTATTCCTTCCAGTTATATTTGGACGGATTCGATAAAAAAAACAAATAATCAACACATGGCGTTCGTTTTAATAAATTGACAGTCAACGACGGTGCAACGAGAAGCCATCCGCTAGCAATAGCTCGATCGATGAACAGAAAACCTGTCACCTAACTAAAGTCTAATTTAGGAAACAGAAAAGTTGTTGTGACGCCACCACGATGTCCAATCCATAACACCGGGAAAAAATGCTATTTATTAAAACAAAGTGAAGAAAACGTCAGTGCAGTAACTCATTGCGTTCTTTCCGTATCGTTCACTTAACTTCTTGCGAGCGATTACTATTATTTATAAATTAGAAAACGTTATTTCTTCATTATTAAACAGCAAACATTGCTTCGCCTTTATTCAAATTTTAACAATAGTAAAATATCACACATGTTAAAAGCTATAGAACTTTCTATATAATAGTTAAAGCATTCGATGGAATAACGAATCAAATAAAGCATTGCCCTATCATATCTGTAAATGATATTCATTATAGTTTTCATATTTTCTCTGCTCAATAAGGTAAATTTCATTTTTGTATTCGTACTTTATAGTCTTAATGTGATGGTGTTTTGCCGTCAGAACGTCATAATACGTCTACAAATATTGACTTAGAGGATAATAAATTTATGGCGTCATTATCACTTTTAAACCTATAACTTACACTACTTGAAATTTAAATAAAATTTTTTCACAAAACTAGTTCTTCCTAACGGAGAAGCGTTCGTACAGAAACTCCTTGTAATAATAGTTGCTAAGTAACTAGGTAAATAGTCAACTCTTTCGTATATCGTTTGTCTGACATTGAGGCAAACCAGAAGCTCTTTAGGCTTCCTTTCTGTTTTATCCGAAAACGTGACGCATTCTAACGAGTTTAAGTTGACTTGTAAGGCCCATTTCTATTCGATGATACAAATTTGGTCACTAGAATTAAATTCTATAAACAACTGAGTTTCAAAGGGTAATTAAGGGGTACCTGCAAGCCACACCTTGTCCGAAACCTGACCGAACTTCCCGAAAAAAGCTCTTAGACGTATTCATTAGGTTAAATTCTAGACTTTACCAGACGAATGACGCTGTTTCTCGAGCTCTTGAACTGATGAGAGCAAATAGGCATTCTCAACGAACAAATCTTTGACTAGAAGATCGGTTTTGGCTAGTTTGTTCAGCTGCTCCTGTATGACTTTAGTCTGGCGCTTGAGTTTTTCCTCTGTCATTTTTAAGACTGATTTGAGGTCATTCACTTCGGCCTTGTGCTGCCTCCAGGTGTCTAAAGGTAAGAGAGAGTAAAAAAGAATTAGGATGAAAAAGGCTGATGAACACCGAGAACACCGGAGAATAGAAATTACAACTCACTTTTCAAAATGTCTTCGGTTTGCTTTTGTTGTTGCCTGAGTGTCATCATCAAGCTCTGGCACCTTTGTTCCAGGTGAAGGTTACGAAACTTTCCATTTCCGCCACCGAATGCGCTTGAACTGCTGAATGATTGTTTCTTATCGTTTAGCTAAAACGAAATAAGACAGCGTTCATAAGATGTTATCAAATGAATTAAAATTATGTCACTTGGTATCAGGGAAGAAAGAAAAAAGTGAAACTAAGGAATTTTCTAATGAATTTTTTTGTCGAATAAAAGGATGTTGAAAATCACTGAATGCTTCAAATAATTTTTGAAGGGTTGCTTACCTCTTTCAGTAATTTTTCTTTCTCCTCCGTCAGTTTTTCTATTTCTCGAAGATACTTGACTTTTGTTTCTTGAATATTATTGACACCCGCGCACTGCCTACATTCTTCAACATTTTGTAACTTTCTACTACTGCTACTTTGTACTTCAACTTCACACCTAGAAATAATTAAAGTTTTAAGAGTTGTTAAAAATAAAAAAATATTACAGAGGTAGTTTTCAAGAGATTGGAGGAAAAAGTGGCAAACATAATGACCTTAATGGAATGAAAAGAGGTAGAGAAAAGCAGAAGAGAGGTAAGAGAAAAAAATTAGGCTTGTACATTGGTTGCTACAGCAGCAGAGGGCATTTTATAGTTATTCAATTACTTGCTACTTACAAGTCAACCTCATCCAATTCTGACACCTGGACACCGGAATCTACGTAATCACTACATGACTTCAGGCTATTCATTTCTCTTTTTAGCTTTTCTATTTCTTCATCCTTCATCTTCTTGGTTTCTTCCAACTGGTACCTCAACTCTGCACATTCTTGCTCCATATCAGTCATCTGTAATCAACCATACAATTGGATAAAAGAGGTCTTTTCTTTGTTTTCAAATGGCCGTGGCGTAAATTGAAAATCGGAAATCACCTGCTTCTCAAAGTTATCCTTCTCCTCTATAGTTTCCAGTCTTTGTCTTTGGCCCTTCTCCGAATTCAACAGTTCCTCGTAGTCCAGAATTTTATCCAAAAGTTCCGAGTATTTCTTGTCGCTCAACTTCTGTTCCTCCTCAAAGTAAACTCTTTCCTCTTCCAGTTTTTCCGACCAATAATCCTCTGTTTTTTCGTATTCCTCCCGCAGGAGTTCCAAACTGGCTTCAAGTTCTTTGCAGCGAGTCTCCAAACTGATTTCCGAATCCTGCTTGACACCTCCGCTTTTCTTTGAGAGTTCGACAAAGGCCGCCATGATGTCACCGGCTAGGTTTTTGTCGTATTGTGCAACCTTCTCTTCGAGTTTCTGTAACGCAGAGTCGTTCCACAGGTTGACGATGACTTGTGACTTAACAACAGGTTCGACGCCGACCTAGACGTATACAGTGTTTACATATAAAACATAAAACAATAACAATGATTGGGCTTATGGACAACGACCCTAACAATTTGCTTTCTACTAATTCGCTTAATTTAGAATCTTTACCTCTGGTTCCATTGATTCAAGTATTGTACAGCACTATAATGAGATCAAACCTACAAGTTTAAAATTCCTCTGTCAACTGCCAAACTGCAAAACAAGCAACCACTTTCGTATCCCTATCTCTCAGTAGAAATCAAAAGATAATATTCAATAATCGCAATTGTTCTTCTCGGAGTGTTTGATTTCGTTTCATTAAGACTCACATTTAATCCTACACAAAGGACGAGAAGGCAGGAAATAATGACACATTTGGCTGGAGAAGATTCTACAATTGTAATGCTTCCATAAAATGTTAAGAAAATGTAATTACCAAGGACTGCGACTCGAAGGGATGGTCGCAAAACAAAAGTAACGTATTTGAACCTAATTAACCCACGATTGGACACACCCAAATATCAATCACTGGGCATTCACCTCTAACTCGTTGGTAACGTCGTTTTCGAATAACTAGACATTGGTGATCCTAATTACTGCAAGAGTGAGCTACAAACCAAGTACTATAGCAGTACATTTCAAATAATGTTGAACAGCTTGTTCAAAAGCAAGTTTTTACTTCGACCATAATCCATATGATTATAAACACACGATGACACTGTTTATAAGTAACTAACAATAAGTCACAAACGGGCATATCCTGCATCTGTAAGCAGTACCGTTAATTCCCAGAATTATAGCATTAATCAATTAATGATGTCAAATTGCAGGGAACACCCAAAACTCAAACGAGTGACTGACAGTCTATAAACCTTTACACGTGTTACTCAGTGGCACATTAGTAGTGGTGAAACTTAGAAGCGTCAAAGAAAATATCACTCTTTCAAACTAACCTTCACAAATTCTTCGAAGACAGGCACGACTCTATAGCGAATTTCATATTTTCTCTCGTCCATCTGTTCAAAAAGAAAAAAGCAACAAAACATTGACCAACCTAAACCGAGTTAATGTTCGTGCCATTAGTCGTAAGGTGCAATAATAAAGAGAATAGTCAAGATAATAAGAGATGTGTAACTGGATATAAGTGATTAGATGAATAAAGAATCAGTAACTTGAGTGACAGACACAGCTGCAGAATCTGGTGGTAAGTGGGCTACTTTAAAACCAGCCCCCAAACAGACCCAATAGCAGATCCTACTGGTTAGTAACATGTCCTACCTGCTGTCGTTCACATTCCACCTTCATTTCATTTTGGAAACCCCCTCCCGGATATCCAACAATAACAAAAAAGGAATAACAATAAAAACAAAAATAATAAAGAAATTAATGAAAAATAATATTAAATATCGACAAAACAAACACACAAACAAACGAATCGTTATACTTCTATCACATCCGTCTATTTCACACCCGCTTGCTATTAACCATAAATTGAATTGGTTTGACTTACTTCTTCGGCGAGGTCTCTTTGTCCGCTTGTTGTGGACTCGTCTTCGACGGTGTCGCCGCCGCCTGAACCGTTTATTTGTAGTTCTGTAACAATTAAACAAATTAAGTAAGCAAACAAACATAATAACAAATACTGTTCTTGTACAGGTATTTCGTCACGGCTAAAGATAGACACCTAAAAACTCAAAACGCCAAAATGTACGCCCTACAAGGTCAAACAAAGGAACACATTCGTAAAATACTTATATAAACTACTCGAAACAAAATCGACTACAACGTGCTCAATGTTGTCATGCCGCAAAAAGGTCAGTCCGTTTGTGTGTCGCCAAATTAAAATGTGTTGTTTACAACTGTAATAGTTGGTCAGGGAACGTGCGCGAACAAAGCAGAAAACACTATACAGGTGAAAATTAATGCACCGACTGTGACACACTCGACAAAATTAAAGCAACTGCCAAAAATACAATTGGCACACATTTAAATAGAAAAAATAAATGTAGTCTGTCTGTCGAGCTCTGGCCAACAGGATGATCTACATCAAAATTTGACCACTGTCAAAATTAATTCTTTCGTGAATTTATGAACATTTATAATAATTCAACAGAAAATTTATGAACATGATAAACTGTTTCACTTATTCGTTAACTGAAAAAAGTAAATATTTGTTGCATAACAAAGAACTTGTGTTTCCTCAACTGTTATCATCAATTCAGCATCTTTGTGATCCTTTGCCTCACGAGCATCATCTTTAACCCATTCCGTGCTTTTATGGGTTTAGTAACCGCGAGACAACCAAAAAGGTAACGTTTAACTAAGAGTCACAGTTTTTCTACATTATTGATTTCAATGAGGGGCATTTGACAATGGGCCAAAATTAAATTCTTCCGAATTTTCACTGCTCCATCATTTATAAATTCACAAAAGCCCACGACAAATGTTTCCGCTGTCAGTGACTAATACCCTCAAGGGCCTTAACACAGATCGGCATCGGTCAACACATATGTAAACCTACCTTAGTGGAGAATTCAGAGATTACTAGAACTCCTCCAAGTAAGAACAAAAACTAGATGAATCGATAGACAAACTAACAAATAATAGTAACCTTGAAATGATGATGTTGTCTCGACGAAGTCTTTCACATGAGAACACTTCCTGACCTTTCCCAACCTTGGGCTGCCTTCTTCACCTCCGCTCTCTTCTGCAGAATCCGTCGGTAAGAAAGAGTCACCTCTACGTTTCATTCCACCTCCGCCAAGGCTTTCCTCCATGGACTGATTCACCATCGAATTGGTACGTCTGTGAAGTGAAAGACAAAATGCGGACATTAAAATCGTTTCAACGAGAGTAAAAGGTGACTTCTCCTTTCCAACAACCCGAGACAAACTTGTTTGGACGTTGTCCAAATGTCATTCGCTTACTTCTTGATAGACGCGTTGGATAATTTCTTGGACAGTTCCTCCACTTCTACTGAGAGTTCGTCATTTCTGTCACGGAGGTCTGTGTTTTCCTTCTCTAAAGTGCGTATTCTTTCCAAGAGAGAGACAACGTCATTCTCGTTCATTGCCGACTCCATTTCAGACACCTGAGGAGGCGCAAACCAAAGGTTAGTTTTCCCATAAGTTAATGAAGATTCTTCAACGAATTATAATCCTCACCTTTTGCTGAAGGGCAGACACATTTTCTAGGTCCTTCTCTAGTTTTTGTTTCGTCATTTGCATGGCAGATAATTGCTCAATAACCGACTGGTTCTCCTGCTCTAGTAGTTTTCCTTCCAATTCGAGTTGTACAATGGCTGCTTTGTTTTTCGCTTCCTCACTCTCCAGTTGCTTCAATCGTTTCTCCAGAGCTATGTTCTGAGTCAGAAGGGTTTCTTGCTCTGATTTTGCTTGATTAGTCAGTTCTCGCATTCTCTCCGCGTGCTTCTGCTCCAAAGATCTGAAAACGGAAGTAAATTGATCACCTGCACATTTCATTGTTTTAATTTTTTCACCGTGCGACTAGTGCGCAAGAGAAAAACAACAACACTAAAAACCGTTAAATAGAATGCAAGGCCAGGCAATGGCTACGACTCTCATGACGTCACCCGGCCATTTACGATCTCTGCAAAGGTATCCACTGCTTTAATCACTAGAAAATCGTTTAATCATTTTGTACAAGCCTAACATTAAGAGTTGCCACTCACTTAACCTGCTGCTGTGCGGAATGTTCCAGCTTGGAATGATGGTCATCGACCTCTTGGGCAAGTAACAAAGCTCTCTGATTTGCTTCCAACACATCATTTCGCAGTTTCTCTTTCTCCGCATCCGTGTGCTCCATCATTGTTCTAAATATAAATAGTCATTCACATTAATTTAAATAAACATCATGTTCGATTCAATTGCAAATATAGTAACTCCTCTGTCGTGACACTCACTTAAGGCTTTGGATGTACAGAAACTGTAAGACAGAATTGGCTCGAAGTAGAGCTAGGTGAGGATCCATTGTTCGTCTTGTGTTCTTCATCTCCTCATTAAGGCCCTTGATTTCTTCTGAGAGAAGAGACAGCAACGAAGAAAGGTCAATTTGTTGTGTCGGCGAGTATCCGAGGTTCTGCAGAAGTTGCGGAGCGCCGGGTACTCCAGCACATTCCCAGTGTTCGACCAAACCGGCTCCTGTGATGTAACTGAAGGCAAACCACAAACAGTGTGATTTAGAGTGAACCAATATAGGTAGTACGGTATGATCAAGTCCTGTCTCAGGTATCAGATACCCGCAAACTACCATAAACCCTACAGAAACTCACCCAAGTATCGATGAATCTGCAAAGTCAGTGGTAACATTTTTTTGCGCTGGCTCCAGCTCCATTGGCTGACTGCGGGTGTCTTTGCTCCAGCTGCCTCCGCTCTTAATGAACTCAAGCAACTCTTGCAAAGTGATTCTCCCGTTTTCTTCAAATCCGAGTTTTTCGAAAACGCACTGCGCCGCCTTGTTGTCCCGAAAACAAACGGTACAATGAAAACTTCTAAAAAAGACAATTCAAACTCGACCGAGCGAGCCTGACCGACCAAGAAGAATGAAACGGCGTAGATGGCTCGGTCGACCTACCCACCTCTTCTGAGCCTCTTTCCAAGCCCACACATTGAAAGACTTTGACTAAATCCTCGCTTTTCAGACTATCCCTGACACCTCTGGAAATGTTCGACCAGGCCGTGGTTATCAATTGCTCGACTTCGTTCGGCGTACCTGTCCCATGTTGAACTTCTGTGATTAATTCACTTTTACCTTAAACGGAAGAAGACAATCACGAATCTCATCAAGGGTCAAGTAACCGATTGATGCATCATTTGTAGTTTAAATAAAAACAAACGTATCACGTAAAGTGTTTACTATCTACTGATATTTTATTATTCAAAGCGTTAAATAAAAATTCTACGGTCTGTCCCATGCTGAATGTCTCAGTCGGACTGACCACTAGGCGTGTGATTGCTACTAAGGGCCATTGGATGAAAGAGAAAGTTAAGGATCAATACACTCAGGCAAGGTCTTTTCAACTTCAAAGTTGTTAAAAAATTAAGCTTAAACAATTTTTTAGGTCATCTGTAACATTTTGGAATATAAACAAGAGTAACCGTAACGGAATTAAAAAAAAAAAATGTATAGGTTTCATTAACAAATCTAAATTTCCTTGCTTAAGACCTTGTAAAAATTTATAAAATTTTGTACACTCTATGATCCACTTAATTATTTTTGCTATAAAATAATATTACATTTGCTCTTATAAATAGCGGTTTTTTAATGACACAAATGAACGTTAGTTGATATTGAGTATTTAAATACTTTTTAGTACTTAACAGAATGTTTTGTAGACATGAAATTTAATTTTAACATGTGTTAGAGATATATTTGCTAAAAAAAGAAAATGTTTGCAAAAGTTTAATGAGAAATCAATTTTGAAGTAACAGTCAAGTTACAAGTTATACATTTTTAGAAGATAAAACATCATTAAGATTTAGCATTTGCATTCATCATTTATGTGCCACACTGCATTGATTTTACTAGTGGTAAGGGAAATACAAATTGTATGCTTACAACTTAATTTAAAGTAGCACTGCTTTGGAAAAGTAAATTATGCACAATTCAGAAATTGCTATTACATGATTTTAAATCATAGATTACCTGTTTTACTGAATTTCTTATCCTTTCGTTTACTTCCCCTTGTTCTTCTCTTCTTTGGTACAGCTTCCTCTGAGCTACTGTCATCTGTGCTGCAAGAATACAACTGTCCTTGCTGTCTTTCTAATAAACTATCTGATGAGTTACTCTCATTGTCATTACTCTCTGGTCTGGATCTTCTTTCATATTTCTTTTTGCCAAAAACATATGTGGGAGGAGCTTCCCTACCTACCAAAATTTAAAATGTTAGGAAACTGATTTGCTAGACAATTCATTAAATGAGTTTCTAACAGAATCATTAGAATTAGAATCAAATATGGTCAGGAAAAGTTGTAATTCCTTTAGCATTGAATTTCAAAAGTGAGTATCAGGTTTTCATGATTTAAATGGCACTACGTAAAAATGTCTTCACTAACAAGTTACCACCCCTCTTAAGTAAGATTCTGAATAAGTCATGTAAAATATGGACAAGCACTTTCATATTTCAAAACATTAACAATGACTGATTTCCATACCTGGTGAAAGTTCTCCATCAGTTTTACTGTCACATTTCATTCCATCCAATAGTTTTAACAAGCCATCTCTGAACTCATGAAATAAAACTCTTTTTGTTTCAAATTCTCCTAATAAACATTTTGTTAGTTGTCCACAACTATCACTAAGCTGAAGTTTCTCACACAATTGCTGCAGGCCTGCTGCACTTAAACTTCCCTGGTAAAAATCATCACAACTTTCGAAAACAGACAGAAGGTACTGTTCATATGGATCTTCAACCTCCATCGTGGGATTAACATCTTCAATAAAAAGAAGTACATTTATAATTTTCAACAAGTATATAACCTTTTGTGCAAGAGTGATAACCTTCTAGTTTCAGTTAGTAGTTTTGATGACTGAAATGTCACCATTCAATGTTTGCTATACTTGTTGATAGCAAAGACGCCCTATGATACTAAATTCATCTAGAGTAATGAAATTTATCGTTTTTTTGTAAACATAATTAATTTTTAAAATATTGATTGCGAAACTTCCTTGCAAAAACCTGGTGCCCTAATTAAGTATGCAATTATGGAGGATCATAATAACACTCACCGTAAACACGACAAAATATTAATAAGTGACATTTACTCCAATTTACACTTTAGGAAAATAATTTTAATTAGGCCATTGCCCGAAAATGCTATTTTATCCAGGTGTAGCCAACAGCGTTTCGGTCTCGTAAATCCTGCAACACTTTTCCAAGCATTCGAATGTTTTGTTCTATTCCAAGTAAACCATACAAACATATAATTAAGCTGGATAAAACGTGTTCATTCTTGATAAATCTGTCATTTAAAATCAACGCTTGCAAATGGCCAAGACTTTTCACTTCTCAAATGTAAACAGAAATGTCGTCAGTGTTGCCAACCATTTGGGGAAGAATTTTCAATTGATGTTTGGAATGTCACTTTGAATTATAAAAGTTATTTTTCTTTTAGATAACACCCGATTCTGATAATTTTACAGGTAAATTTTAAATCACTTGTAAAATACAATAATTGAGTCGAAATTCATTTGTCTTATTACTAACTTATTGTCTCTCTGACTTATTTGTCAATAAGAAAATAAGGCCGTTGGCGCCAATTTTTTACAGTAGGAAATCGGAACACTTAAGGTTAAAAAATACTTTCTTAAAATGTTTCTCTCGTATCGTACGTTTATTGTAATACTTATTAGTTATTACTCACAAATTTTAAATTGCATAATGGCATTTAAACATTGAGATTTAGAAAATTTATCACAAAAGGTTTGATTACTGTTGAATTCGTAAAACGTATGGTCCAGCTCACAAGATTAATTAATAAGATTGCTGTAACTACACAATAATTTTTAATTTTATGTCTGCCCAATATTTTTTTAGTTAGTTCTGAAATTTTTATCGTAAAATTACGCCAAACAAAGTAACATTGTATTAATTAAACTATGACTACATCTTATTGATTTGAAGGATGTTGGTTCTTTCAAAATAATAGGTATTTATTTGTCACTATTCCCTTTGTCCCTTTTACATTAATAAATTTCTTTATGTATCATATAAACGTAGCCCAGCTGGGTTCCAGACCGAAGACCGACAGCATTCCAAGCAAGACAGGTTTATAACCCTAAAATAATCTAAACGTCATCCAGACACATTGTTTCAGTGTAGTGTTGTATTTACAATTTTTCATTCAAATAATTGAATGATATTATTGAAAGCACCAGGCAGGCTGGTGCACCCGTAGGGCACTGTTTGTTGTCAACATGGGGATACCATTTCCTCCAGTTCTTTTTCTTCCACGGATATAATGAGAAGGTCTATTTTTTTTTAGCCCGGGGCAGTAACCATGCCTGCTGTCGTTCTCGAGAAGTGTGTCGCACCCTCTCTTTTTGTCGCAAAGAACTCAGCGTGTCGCCAACTAACAACAATAATTATGTAAAACACGAATCGTTTTTTTTTTTAATGAAACACAAAAACAAATCGGATACAAAGCCTTGTGCTTATGCGATTCGGTCTGCATCAAAAGCAAATGCTTTTGTTCCCAATGTACCTCCCTCCAGATTTCTTCCGAAAATGATGTGAACTTTTTTTAGACGAATGAGAGAGCTACCACCGACTATCATACTTCATTAAGTTAAATCTAATTTAATAGTAACTTAATCTCAACCGGGACAATCAATTTGGAAACATTTAAACGAAACTAAATAATTAGTTACATATTTTTAAATTAACCCAAGTAAGGCTTCTCTAATATTCTTAATAAAGTACTACAATATTTTGATTAATCTAAACATTATCGAATTTGAGTTACGGAACATAAGATTTTATCATATAATTATGTACGACATACATAAATATATAATACGTGAAGGTTCCAACTATATGACTCTTTGCGAGATCTGTAACTCAAATATCTGTTACTCTTGAAAAGAGTAAAACAAGCATACGGACTTATTTACGCAACTGAAATTAAACTTCTAGAGTTACCAGTAATTCCTTTTCTGTCTAATTTCCTACAAAGATGATGCAAGCCATATAACTAGGCAAAAGGACTAGTTAGTCCTATTTAAGGTTTCTAAGTGGGTCAGGTATTGTTAGAATTTAAATAGTTAATAAATGACTCACATTTTGAAAATAATTGTGTCAGAGTGACAGTTAGTTCTTAGTTGTGGTGGAAAATCGACTTTGATACATTATCATGATTTTTTTCATTGTTTGGTGACAGAAAATGCAAAAGAAGCAAGACAAAGGATTGTCGGTTATTTACAAGGTTTTAGTTGGCTCAAGGAAAATTTCCATTTGGCTTTTTTGTCTATTCCCTTCGTTAAAATCAGTCGCAACCCCCAAACCATGAGCATCCCCTTAATGAGGGGTTAAAACATGAAATTGTACACGTTTGCACTGTAGGAAGTCTACTACCATTAATTTAACGTTTTGATTACTTTCTTTCTCATTCTCTTGTTATGCCTCCTTCCTTTCATCACTTTTATATAGATACATACGTGCAATTTCTTTTTGATTTCTTTTGAAATTGTTAATTCTTTCCTATTTTGTGGCACTGTATCTACACATATAATAGTCACATATAAAAACAGTTAATAGTCAAATAATAGTCAATAATATATATTTTACTCGAAATTAAAGCATAATAGGCATTACAGATATACTTCTGTTTTTAGATCAATTTGGTGATTGTCATTAATTCGTTACTACTACTTACAATGATAAAAAATATATAAATTTGTGTTACTTATAATTAGAGATATGTTTTTTGACTTTGATTCTTGGAATGGAAATTTATTAATATCAATTTTTACTTTTAAGTACCAATTATGTACAAGATTATATACTTTGTACAAAACTGTAACTTTGCTCTACTGTCTCCTACTTTGAGTTTTGCTCCCGAGCCTGCTTTGTAAAATACAATCACTTCAGGCTTAAGTTTGTCACAAACGTGATCGTGCATCAATACCTTGAAAAATTAGGTACCGCCCTTTCGGCAGTTCATTGGAATTCCTTATAAGTCCTAAGACAGAATAAACGTTATACTTTTAGCAGAGGTTTCTGGGACAAAATCCTATCGGTTCGTCCTTAAAAGTACACCCCTAAAGCCGTAGGTAACTAACAGAAATTAATGTCACTTGTCACTTCTATACTCATAATATTCATTGTATGTACCTTAGGGATTTTAGAACTCATTATAAAATTGAAAAATAAATTGACATACCAAGATAATAACTCTTCGATTGCATTCCAACTACTCAGCTTCTTAGGTGGAGCATAAGCAATAGTTACAAAAAACAACCCTTTTATAGTTTGGTCTACTAAGGCACTTGTACATGTAGCAGTGCAATAAAAATTTTTAGTATTAGGTAGAGGGGCAATCGGAAGTAAGAAGTGTAATTGGTTACAAAAAAATACACGGGAAATAATAGTGATACACGTTAGAAATGACCTATTAAATCCAACATTTTATGATTAAGGGAAATTAAAAGTACTTCGACGTATTTAATTGTCAATAAGTTTGGGGTGCAAAAAATTTGTACAACGAAGGTCGAGTGAAGTACAAAATAAGGGCCGCCAAACAAATTACCGGTATAAATGCAACATCATCGATGGGAATCAATTGATTTGGATCGAAGAGGAGAGAAATCTCTTTGAACCAGCATCAATTCTCACTCTCCTACTCGTACAACATGACGGTTTCCTGTGTTATTAAAAGGTTTTGGACTAAACTATTCAATTCAGTCGTATTCTCATTGCAACAACAAATTGTTATTTATTTTCATGGTGTCGCCTATATAATGAACCAAAGAAAGACAATCTCAAGTGGATGAATGAAAATGGGCCCTGAAAAAGAACTGGAGCTGGATCTGTAGGAGACAAAGCTGGAGATGGAGAATTTAATGAAAAATCTATGAAGTGAGCCCGTATGGGACACGTGAAGGACACGTGACGCCAGGGGTGCCCTCATAATCCTTTGTTGATGTCCCACCCCTGGAACTTTTGTTCCGAATTTGTTTTTGTTTTGATTAGCGAAGTGAAGGAAACAGCATTCGAACTTGTCGATAAAATTTGTGAAATTTTAACTTAAGAGCACCAATTAGACTCAAATTGAATCAAAACTTTGGCACAACTATATTTAATTATGTGCCAGCTTCTACTGATACTAGATTCTGTACATGAATGACTACGACTATGAATGAATAAACGAAATATCATTGGCTGACGGATTAAAAAAAAGGCAGTTATAAACAACCAATATATAAAGCGTCTAATCCTTGCAGAAGAGAACATCGTAAGACGTTACCTTTACTTTGTAGTTGGTTCATGTTACTGCTGTCATCATCTTCACCCTGGAAATATTGGGCTTGTGAAAAAAATCAATAGGGTGAAGGAATAATAATATGAGAAGTCAATAAAAGGCTTAAGGTCATTGCCGAGTTAAATTGAGGTAGATCATTTTCCTACGAAATTCGATACCAAAGACCGGAAAGATCGGTTTGTAGCCCATTAATATTGTAAAACCCAGTTTCACCTGGAGAAATAAAGTTCAAGAAACAAATAGAAAATATTCCTGATACACACTGGGATCAACCTAAATACAAGAAGTACCAAGTAGAAAAACACCGAGATGCCCACTATGTAGGTCCCATATACGTAGGACATCGAGGAATTTTACAAAAAAATCGTTTCCTTGTGGTTAACACCTTTTTAGACCAAAGTCGCTTTTTAAGTGGCAGGAAAATTGGTGAAGTTTAATGGGTTTGTCAGGATTAGAAAATTATTTCTTAGAAAACCTTTTGATGTCTTATTTTTCCTACAGTCTCAAATCAAAGAAAGTCAAAGTGCTGCAACTGGGATTTTTACAACAGATTGAAAGAAATTTAAAAATGTAGAAGCCAGTAGGTACATAAAAATTGTATTGCAAGTGAAGAAATCAACTGGATCGTAGAAATTGAAATTTAATCGTAGAAAATAAATTAGTTTTAACTAAAATTAAATGAAGATAGACATTAATTTTGAACTATTGGTATCAAAGCTCAAATTATAAGTAATAGTAAATATTGAATTAATTACTTATTTCTCGACACTGTACTTAATATTTTTTAATACTCTCTGTATGAAGATCTAAAACAATAAATACCGCAGACGAATACAGCAGAAAAATGAAATATATATTTAAATATTAAGATTAGCTGTTCTTCATAAGATCTGCAAAAAGTCGAAACTAGTTAATGGATAAACACATTCTGCGCGCCATGCGTACAGTTCAGTCACTTCTATTTTGTCTTCATCTTGTTTTCAAAGGCTCCAATGAAATGTCGACTCTTGAGAGAATGAAACAGACGTTTTTAGGAAAATTCCGGACAAAGCGGAAGGGGAAATGGTTAAAAGCGGCGGGAAAAACGTCAACCGGAAGTTGAGTGTCAGCAAGCGAATGTCACGCAGCGCAGCGGCGAGCTCGTCAATTAAACCTGACACTTGTGCTGACAAAGCCCTATTATTTTTGTTATAAAATTAGTTCAATTTTTGGTTATTTACACAGTTTCAACAAACTTCTCGTTAAGCTCTTTTTAATGTTGACATGGCTCTTCGTATTTGTCAAATTCTAACGATGTTTTCCATGAAAAGATTTTTCCTTTTGGAGACAGAGAAGGGTGAAAGGCTGTCCTTTCCTCATTTCTTTCCATCCACCTTATTCCTTTCTTTCTCACGTTGCCTTTTCATTTTAGTTACTTCTATAAAATGTGTGTCATCTTGTTCATTACAGTTCTTTCGCATCAGCATGATTTTCGTGTCTTCGTGGGAGGAAGAACATTTTTTATCATAAAAAACGGAGATATTTACAAAACGAAAATTTGGTTGGAATAAACAAAGGATGATGGTACGAAACAATTTTTTTCAGTTATGAAGAGACAGTGGAGAAACAAATATTGTAATATTTAATAATAACCACGAGAAAAATTCAACGCAAAATAAAAATCAACGAAAGGTTTTCTGGGTTCAGAACAAAGGACTCTTGACAAAAACACGCCTTCGAGCCTTCTGGAGAGGTCTGGAAAAGATGGAGAAGCATCGAGGAGGAAAACCAACCGAGATAAAATGAAAATAAATTTACAAAAAAAACGTTTTTCAATTTTCAAAACTCGGGCTCGAGTGAAAAAGAACAGACCACCGCTACAATTGTATTCCTGCTTTTAGTGTTTCATTGTTACCGGAGGTATTTCTTTGGTACTCGTCAGTGTAAACATTTCCACCAGGCATCCATTGACCTCTGACCAAATTATCTGTCTCCAGGTAAAATGTACAACCAACACAGTTGCACGTGAAACTGTAATGATTTGGTTTTTCCGTAACAATATAATAATACAATTGATGTATTTTTTTGCAAAACGAATTTAGGAGATGCGTTACAACACTAGTGATCAATCAGAAGAAGTACCACATATGAAATCATTAATTAATTATTTAAGTTCATTTTTTATATGTTAATTATTCATTCGTTGATTACGTTGTTGTCGATGTCTATGAGCGGAAGAAAAACAAATTTTTACAAATGCCAGACAAAGACAGTAAATTACGGAGTACCGAATAATGGTTATCAAATGGTATTATATAAAAAATACCCCCCTAGAAATAAAAAAATACCACGTGGATTTATACAGTAATGAACTTTAGCTTAAGTAAAAAAACATAATTTTTAATTACAGAATATCTTTCTACAAATATCTTCATTGTATTCTATTCTTCCAGAGCTTCCTGCCTTAGCAAAAACCCCACTGTTCAAATTTCGAGTTATTTCCTTATTTCATACATCGAAAAGGCTAGTTATCCAACTCATATAGGTAAAATTAGAAAGAGGAAAGGCTTCGAGGTACTCGGTATCCTCGTCAATTGGCGTTTAACAGATTTAAAACCTCGGTGTTCAAATTCCGGGGCTTTGAAAAAAGTAAAAGTCTCATGGAAAACAAACTCCCGAAGGAATCCAACGGCGGAAAATTGAGGAAAACGAATTCGTGTTTTTACCGTGATTGAATCAATTATACAGAAATCGAAAGCACTTTTTCCCGAGTTATACAATATTTCTCTCTTCAAAACATCACCCCCGTGGGGTGTTCGGGTAGGCTACAGAGAAAAGAAGGTAGAGGACGAGTGACGAGTAAGCCTGATGAGAAAGCCGGGAAAACCCTAACGATTGCCTAAACACAGGGAGGAATTTTTCGCTATGTAGGAAATATCCATGGGAAACTGTCGATCCTCAAACATATCAAAATCGGTCACCTTTTCTCAAAACCGAAAGCTCTCAGGTGATTTTTAAAAGAGAAATTAGGTTAATCAATCTAAGGTCACTACATGTAAGCGGGCGTTTTCCTATTTGACCCATAAAGCCCTAGAAGAGTCAGAGGTTTAATGAAAATTTGAAGCTCGACAAATGTATTTTCATTTATTCTATCGAATCTCCAAAAGTGTTTGTTTGTTTGCTGCAAGAAATATTTTGGGAATTGCATGTTTTTGTAGTTTGATTGAAGGGCGTTGTATAGCATTTGTTCATAAACTAGTTTTCTAATTATTATTTTCAAAATATTGAGACTATTAAGTAGGACGTTTTAGTAGTACAAAATATTATAACTTTGTGGTTGAAGATCTGCATGAAACGTCGTCCTACATCGTCCACCACGTTGGGCAGCACAACAATTTCTCAAACAAGGTGGACTGTTGGTATTCTTGTAACTATAGTATTATTTGTCGTTTATTGTAAATTTATTAAAATTTATTTCCTTGCTTTTGCACTTTCTTGTGCTTTTTAGCGAACTCTGGATTTATTACTTCTTCTTTTTATGATTTGTTTAATCTTCGTGCCTTGCGAAAAGGAATGGACTCTGCTTTTGCATTCCTTTTTTCTTCTCATTATCCAACGCTCTGGTCTTCAAGACTCTCCCTCTCTCTCTCACTACAAAAATTTGTTTTAACGACATCGTAAAATCGTCCCTATCTTGGTTCTTATTAATTTAAAGAATGCGACGTTTTTGTAGCATTGATGGCTACACAATTTTTCACATGTACACAAGGCACCCATTGACTACTTGAATCTATTTGTTTTTTTATGACTTCTCGTAATCATTTGTCAAGAGAGAAATGGTCATCCACTTTATTATGTTTCACTTTGTTGATGTCGGTGAATTCCATTGATTGTATATTTGTTCCTTCTAATTGGGAATTATGTTTTCTTCTCTGCCAACAGCTGAACTCACCTAATATTTGTCATTCAAAATCTTAGCAGTATAGAAATTTTTATTTCTGTCTTTGATAAATATGTATTTTACTAAACCAGCACATTTAAAAACGTACAAAACAAGAACAAAAATAGACATCGAAGATTATCCTGACCAAACAATTATTACAAGAAAAACTTAAATGAGACTTAAGTAATTGTCCGAATAGAGTTCTGTACATAAACTCTTAAGCAATTGAAAAGTAAGGTTTTAGTATTTCTCACATTCTCAAGTGTATTCTTACTATGAAACCATCGTCGACTGTTGTTCCCACATTCGGACAGGAATGCTGCATTTCACACGGTCAGCATAATCCTAGACGAAGATCTCCAAAAAAGGCATAATAGAACGAGGGTTAGACGCCACGTAATGGATGGAATAGTAACAAGAAAAGTATGAAAGCTTGTATTTAATGTTTTTACAGCAGTTATACTATGGAGATTACATTTTCTTAAAATTGCTGCTTGTTCTACTCGTTACTTACCACTTTTACCGAAGTAAAGAATTACAGTCTTACAGAAAGTAATGGAGTTTAGTTCAACAGCAGTCACTTAAAATTGTTTTGATTAGTTTCTTCTTCTATTGTTTGAGTAAAAAAATATTGTCAAAGGTAAACGTATCATAAAATGCTGCGAAATATTTGCTTTGTACATGATATTTATTAATATTTATTCGCTTTATGATTGTTTTGTAGCTTCTAGTTACGAGTGACCGGTCATTCATAGGAAATGTTTGTTGGCAACTTAAATTACAATGGAATTGTAGTTGACAGAGAAAAGGGAAGTTGACAGATAGCCAAACACGATATGAAAGAAACAGGAAACCACACAATCGCTGATTGAAGATAAATGATAGGTGAATAATTGCGTCTTATTTTTACGTTTTGATACAAAAATGTTGAACGCAACACTCAGAAAATAGGATGTAACAGATGAATGAAAGCAGAAATACCTTGACTTCCGCCAGAGAGAAAGGCTACAAAATTCTGAAGAGGTTTCTGTATTTCGTACTCGTCCGACACAAAGCCAATTTTGGTGAATTCGGACATCACATGCCCACCAATTGAGGTCTGCAGAGGTACAGTGTCGGTTTTATTGTTCGGACATTTCGGGAACAATGGCTGACTGTTCTTTGTGTGCCTCTTTCCACATTGACTTTTTTTCTCTTATTTATCTGATCTTTTATTTCTTATGCTTCTTCGGAAGTCATTTTTACCTTATAAAGGACAATTCCGTGATCCAATTTGTGGCCTATTCTGTTCGAGAGCAGAAGACAAGTCAAGAACCCCCACCGGGAGACTTCTGCCTTGACGTCCGTTTTCTATTCTGTTAGCATTGACTTTTACCTTCCTCGGAAAAAAATGAACTAACCTTAACTGTGCAGTGTGCTCTACCGTTTTCTACGTTTCATACCTTAATCGTGTGTTTAATATCTCCACTCAAATCCTTTTGCTACCCTTTTAGGCAATCAGCCTAAAGAAGGGTAGTCTGAATAAAATATGTGTCATGTAGTGTATGTGAAAAGTCAATTTTCCAATTACAGCTGACGATGAAACGCGTGATATCATGCAGGCACACCTGGGGATACATCCGATCTTCAAATCTCATTCTAGGAGATAGAATGATTTGGAATCTTCAAGATTTGTGCACGTTCTGTCGCATGTGCCGGGTGCTAACATCCGTTGATTAGCTCGTTTGACAAACCCACGGCAGACAAAACTCCGACTGTGAGGCGTTTGTTGAAAACCTTTTGGTCGTAAATTAACTGGGTCAAGCCCCCAGTTCCAATTCAAAATATTGTTAAAGCCCTAATCGAAACGTGGATTTGTCAACTAGTGCAAGAAAAACTATCTTTTGAATTATCCGGTTTGTTTAAGACGTAATCCGCCATTTCCTAGGAAGCTGCTCGTTTCTTTTATGGACTGTTGGTTTTTGACACCTCCGCCTACCGATGTAACGTTTTAATGGGAAGAATAAGAACAAATGGGGGTGAGCAAGGTGATTTGACAGTAAATAACTTAGTGTTCCACTAACCGTTGAATGAAATAAAATTGTGGTAAATTGTAATGGGAAACAGACTTTTTTATTACAAAAAGATGGAAGCTTCTTGAAAAGTTTGAGTTTCTCTTCTAATTGATAAATTATTTATTCCTTTAAGTGTAACTTAATAAAGTTTTCATTTCCTTTTAATTATTCAGCAGTTGCGAATCCAAAAGTTTTAGTTTATGTTTTTGAAATAATTTTAAATAGTTTGAAGTTTACAATGAACATCTCTGTAACTAAATTTGTATATTCATTTGATTATCACCCTATTTTCTACTTACTATTTGTTTCGGCTTTTTCATACAGAAGTTATTAAATTTTCAACGTTGTCATATGTCCTTTTACAGTTAGAAAATTTTTTTCGTAAAACGGTCGAACAGTTTCACGGACATGTTGTTCATGGATGTTCTCATCTCTTCTTACACTTCGACATGGTCTGGAGCATTTATGGCAGAAGGTCAACATGGCGATCCGATTACTTTCTTTTTACATCGAACTTTACCGTCTCTTCTTCCCTGTCTTGTTACTCAGAACCGATCTCGTTAAGAATGTTTTCTGCGATATTTGAGATGAGTTATAACAAGGACCGTTATCCGTTCACATCGTTTTCCTTTCTAATTTACCCATATAACTGGACCCGGGGCTTCGTTTTCCAAATATTTTATCCTTTTTCTATCATATGTCTTATGCTTAACCTGTGACGTCTTACTCGTCAGGGGTCAAAAGCTCAGCATTTTCTCTTGTTTCTTATTACAAATGACACTCGTTACCGTTACTCTTACCTCGATAAAATTATTTTCCTTTCACTTTTGGAAAATCTCAAACGGCCCTCATGAAATAACATCATCTTATTCGAGTCGGTGTTTAAAGTGAGCTCCTTCGGTAGAAGTTTCAGAATCCCTCCTGTTTGAAAATTGTCTTCGACTTTGGTGTTTGTACAATTGTACATCCGCAATTCGGTTTTCACGTACAAAAGCTATCAATTGAAACCTTTGGAACCAAATTCGGTACACTTGAAACGGTAGAAAGATGAAAATGCAGAAATTTTACGCTTTTCAAAATCAACATGAAACACTTGAAGGATTTGAAACTCAACTTTTACGAAATTATTGTCAGCTTCTTCCGCCATGAGGGAACACCCCAATTTAAGTTTTTCTCTTTGGGTCGACAGTTTAATCTTCTTTAATTTTCCCAAAACTAGTTTACGGCTAGTTATAATTTTTCTTAATTTGTTACTTTAATCCCTGAGAAAATTAATTTCACGGAGTTATTTTTGACTCCGCCTGACTTTATGCCTCTGCGCTTTAACAAATTGTAAACTGATTGAGTCGACGATATTTTCAATTCAAATTGAAAGTTAAAATCTTTCTATTTAACAATATAAATAGGCCGTTCACCTTCACTATCGAAGTTTTATTCTTTTCCTTTGACCTAAAATCGGTTATGTGAATTCCTATTTATATTCTTTTATCAAAACTTTCAATTTTTTAGTTGTTTACTATTCCACCAAGAAAATAGAAAAGTAGTAAGAGATAGAAAAATGACACAAGAGGAAACTACAATTGAAATAGAACTTATCGTGAGTAGAAGAATCAGATGTTGTTTCTGTAGATCAATGACATAACTATTCAAAATTAAAGAAACTCAATAGTTTCTGCACGTTTAGTGGTATTTCTGCCGTCAGGACTCAACAGTCAAAGTCTGAAATGTGAAGGAAGAATTATTTAATTGTTCTGGTTTCCGGTTTCAGCTAAAGGAAATTATTTTACAATCGTTGGCACTAAGTTTCTTGACTTGAATTTTGTTGTTTGATTTCCTCTTAGTTCAGTTCCTCGTCTATTCTGACCAGCAATGGCATAGAATGCAAGCAAGGCACACTGGTCGTGCAGGGCATGAGCATCCTGTCAAATTTAAATTTATGCGGTTGTTACAAAACAATACGTTTACTAAAAGGAAAACACGGGACATCTCGAGCTTTTCTTCTGCAAATAATCAGAGTTGCCCATTGAAGTTTTTGTGATGGTTCATGACGTGACAAAAATTTAGTGAATCTCTCTTCTTTGGGCAGCACATAGGTGCTCCTGTATCGGCCTGTTTACGACCCGCAAAATAAAATGGAGAGAAAGACAAACAGACAGAAAGAAAGAAAAGGGCACGGGCCCATCTGTCCTTCTCGTTCCTTTTTTCCATTGAACCGGCCGTTAGGTGCGTTTTCTTCCATTGTCATCGACCATTGAACGTGTTTGGCATTCAAGTGGTTCTCTCATCATCACCACCATCACCATCTTACTCGTCCTTCCTCTGTTTGCCATTTTCTTTTCTTCTCCCGCACCTCCTTTGTAATTAAATAAGTTGTCAAAAAGTCAAAAGTGTTGCAACTCTACAAGTTTCCTTTTGATTTTGTCTCCTATTCGGATCCCAACTTGCTTTTTATTGTTTTCAGCCGAACCCTGCCCTTTGTAAAGGTTCTTCTCTCGTTCACGTCTTCTTCTCATTTATTTCTCCGTGGGTTATTGACAGGTTTTATTTGTCTTCTTTTTTGTTACTGCACTGCCTACTTGTTTGGACCGGGGCTCTCGTGCTCTCTCTCTAGGCTCTTTGTCACTGCCGTAACTGCGCTGCGAAATTTTCAATCAAACATGCACGCCTTCCTTATTTGTTTTTCATTGATTCCAGGATTATCACCCGGAGCCTGTCAAATCCATGAGGTAATTGCAAGTCAGAATGAGTCGCTGGTTACTCTATGGTGTACATTGAAACACAAGTCAGTTTTTTAGTAAATCCTTTTTACGAAAGAGTATTTTTCTTGTCTATGTAGAATATAAAATTTGGATAGATTTAATTAAGCAAAATAGATGTCAAATAATTTTATAAGACAATTTGTATTGATAGCTGTAAAATGTTTTTCATCACTTGTATAATTAAATAAAATTGAAAAATGCAGAGTACATGTTGTGGAGGAATATTAGTGCTATTGTAGTTGGAACGAGAAACGTAGTTGCAGTGTGATGCAACTGAAGCAGTGATCCGAATTTGGAGATGTTGACAGATTTCATTGGTCAAAACCACGTCACTATGACTTGTCTTCATCAATGGAGGGATGAAAATTTCAATCATCTCGTCTACCCCAATCCTCTTTGTCCTTCTGTCGAATTGACGAGACATTATAAGAAGAAGAACGAGTACGTGTGAGGTCTCGTAACCACTGAAATTAACCCTCGGCTCCCGTTTAGTTAGAAGTTAATCAACTGTGGGTAGTTAAGTTAAAAGTGAAACATTGAATACGAAACAGATACTATCCGTTCTCTCTCTCTCTCTTTTCTTACTGTCAGTAAATAGATGCTGGTCTTGATCAACGTGATGTGGGTCAAGTCTCCTGTCCGCTCATCTGTTCTTCTGTTATGTCTGTCTATCTGTCTACCCTGGGCCCGGTATAGTTATTAAACTTCCATTATGATGAAAAATAGTTTCTTTTCAACAAAACGAAGTCTTAACGAAGTAATCATAATAACAACGTTTGAAAGAAATGAGTTCGATGTATTGATACTCGCCAAGTATGTATACAATTGCCACCCCTCCGAATCATTTAACTCTTTCTTTGTGCATTTTCACACTATTGTCCCACTATTTTTGTCTGATGTACCAATGAATTTCCCCCGCAATAAAACTAACATAATAAAAATACATTGTTAATGCGTACAGTTAATAAAAACAGTCACACTGAAATTTCAAAGCCACGTAGAATATTACGTTAATGTTTACCATTTATGATGATTAGTAAAATTTTCTTTTTCGCTTCTTTTTTTTCATTATTCGATATTAGACAATGTGTATTGATTTTTGTCGATTGGTCATGTAGAGGAAAATAATGAAAGCGAGGCATGAAAATCTCAAAGGTGTCGATTATATCATGTTATTATTTTTATTAATATTGCGCGTTAGTTAACGGCACTTGCGAGAGGAAATATTTCATTTGTTGTGATCATTAATTCAATCAAGAAGCGAGCAAGTCGGATGATACATTCAATTAAATAATAAGGAGATACAATCCGATATGAAGCCTCAACGGAGAGAGAGAGAGAGAGAGAGAGAGAGAGGACCATAGCGGGGAACACGTATGACGAATGATTCACAGTGCATGTGTTGAAAGGACAATAGAAGGTGGATACTGTCGACGTGAACTTTTCCTGTCCCTACTCCTGTTCCTAACATCACTACTGCTAACGGTCGTAGTTCCATTTTGAAATAGATTAATTAATAGATAACTAATTTTAATTACCCTTAACTAGTATGAAGAAATACGAGTACGTTGATCAAATCAAAATTTATTTAATTGGAAAATGTAAAATCTAACTCACTCCCAACTTTTAATGTGCCTGCATGTGTCAGGTGTAGAACTTTCAGGAGCACAAGAGGTTGGGAAAATTTTCACTCATCACATTAGCAGATCGCAATGTGTGTTAATCACATTTTTTTCTCATTTTTTGGTCAAATTTGTTTTTATATTCATTGCCTAAAAAGGCGCCTAATTAATAAATTATGTATACTATACATGAATGTAAATTACTATAAACGACTTAAGCTTTCGTTCACTTCCTTCTCGTTTTGCTGCTTCAGTACACTGAAGAGGGAAGTACCAAACTAACCGTTTCTCTTGTTTGTAATCGACTTATAAGAATCTTCACAATTATTTGCCTTTTGAGTGAATATTTTTTTTTCTATTAAACAGTTGTCCTTTTCGTTAGGGCCCTTTCTGGTAAGATCGGATTTAAATCCCTGCGAATGAATCAGCCAAACTTTTTATGGTCCTATTAAAGTCCCAGAAGAAGAGGCCCGAGGATAACGAGGACCCTCGTAATTTATGCTCTTCTGGTTTTTTCTTGTTATTTTTTCTCTTCTCTCCCTACAACATGGCTTCTCCTACACTCATGTCGACCGTATAAATCGTTAATATTTATAGAGAAGCAATAATTGGTATGAGAAATTTAAAACTGCTGTCAATTTACCGGATGTGCCAAGGCGTATCGAATTGCTTATCTTTGGGTTTCCGGCCACTTTCCTGATAGTTGAGAACTGAAATTAATTTTTAACTTTTTTTTGAATTTATTGACGGGGTTGTGAGAAGATTTTCATCCCCCCGAGACTGCTGAGAGGTGTTCCCAGATTTTTTTACAGTTGTAGAGTACAGTTTCTTTTACTGTCCCGGTTGTTTTCCGGCTACCACTTGAAAATACTCGCCCCTTTTTGTATTTCCTACAGTTAGTTTAGGAATTTCTCCTTGGACTCACACATGTCTTGTGACCAAGTCAAATATTAGATATTTATAACACTTTTACTGAAGTTTGACCTTTAAATACTTTAATATGCGCATAAGCAGTAATTTGTAAAAATGCCGGCTTAATATACTTCTTACAGTAAGTGTCAATTGAAATCTATATAGGCTACATAATTTTTTTTTATTTAAGACTAATTGATACATTTTGCAAATTTTGGTACATCTATTGCTTTAATAAGTCATCCAAATTTACATGGAATATGGTTACTACTTCCGCTACACTGCGTTTTCTGGGCATATATTATTTTTAATATAAAAATGATTTTTATGTCCCTCTGCTACCGTTAAATTATGTATTTGTGAGACGTCTTTCTTCAAAGTAGAAAACTGCTCCGCTCCATATGGACAAGCATGTGAATGATTGGTGAGGCTTCACACAACACTCAAAGATCAAATGAAGAGAATCTGATTTTCTTGTTATTCGGCATTTCTAATTGAATTTCTTATAAACGTTGACGCGAACAGCAACAACAAAAATTCACACTTGGGTTGAGCCCCATTCCCAGCCGTCATCCCTATTTTTCCCACTTGTAACATGTTTTTCACATTCTGCCAGCTTCTATGGCTTGGTCGGATATAATCCGGGACTATTGACTGGCACAATCAAAATATTTTGGAATAATCTTCTGGCTCATTCTGGTTCTCCTCTTCGATCACCTTGACACGGGGGTTCATTTTCAATTTTAAATTAAGCTTCGATTCACACGAACTTCCCTTTCCAGATCAATTCTTCCATTATGTTTATGTATAACAGAAGTAGCCGACCTTCCTTCGCTCGACCTTTTCAATTTTCATTTTTACCTTCCTTTGCGAAAGGTTCGACGTCAATCTCGCACCTCAAAAAGAATTGTTTTGTTTCCATTTTGCCCTTAAAAATCAATAATCGAATTCCGAGAGATCGATAGCATAAAGCGAAAATAATTTCAAATTGGATTCTTCACTTGTCGTCCGAAACGAGCCTTTTCTTCCTTTTTAATGTCAACCGACTACCCCTGGGTGGGTACTCGCGGGTTCGTTTTGCCAATGGGTTAACGAGCTGTTTTTCCTTTCAACTTTTTTCCCCTTCTCCACTTCTCGTCGGTTATTTACGAGAATTGGTGTCATAGGGTTTCCTCAGTTTCGTCCTTCAGTCAAGAGACTGTCACCAGGTTCTATGCAACCTCTTTCGAAAGGTTCACAACGGCCTCTTAAAGATCTCCTCTTGCACGATCAATGGGGTAACGTGACTACAAAAAGAATAGGAACGCAGCAATAAATGAGTATTAATTCTCAAGTCGTGAGGGAAGAGATACATTGAGATGAAAAGATGGTGATGAAATTTGAACGTAAAACATGAGACTTCGTTGTGGCAACATCCACGTTGAATTTTGTGTCAATATAAACGACACGGATTTTGGACGGAATTAAACACTAACAACAACGTCGGGGATTTTTTGGCCATCCCCAGGGATCTGGTCTCCCAAGACCGAAGAGCGTTGTTTAAAAGTTGTTTCAATCCATGACAGAAGAAAACATTAAACAGAGAATTTCCGATTCTTCCCATGCAAAACAACTTCTTTTGATGAACCCTTCAGAGCTGTTGTGATTGAGTCCAACAAATACACAAGCAATCAAACTTACATAAATCAAATGCAAAAGTTTTTCTTATGCTTTTTGTATTGCTCTTCAAGTTGTATTTGAGCCACTGCGAGTCAGATAGTCGAGATGTAGCTCGGAAAAGAAGTGAATAATAAGGTATGGCTAAGTGCAGACCTAACACCATATTTTAGTAGCACCTCTTATGTATAATATTTGCCTATACGGGTTTCACTTGTGTACCGTATGTGTGTCAGTATAGTACAGACATTTGTATGGCTATTTGTCAAGTGAAGGATTCACGTAATTAATCAGAGTCAAGCAATGTGTACTTCTACCCATCAAAATAAAAAGCTTTTTCTCAAAAATCACTCCGAAAGTAGTGAGGTGTATGGGGAATTATCCCTGTCTAAGTGTTTAATCTTCCGTTAACCGAATAAGATCACTGAAAACGCCAGTCAAATTCGGATCTGTTTATCAAATTCATTTATTGGAAAAGGAGTCGGACTTGTAAATAATCAGAAGATCAAAGGAAGTCACGAGCGTTTACAGAAAGAGAAAGGCAACGCCTAAATATTTACAATTAACGAAATTCTTACCCTCGTGATTGTTTGTTAACTATCCGAACTTGTTTTCATCACTCCAGGTTGATTCTTTCATCTCAATAAACACTTTCAATTCAAAATTATTATTATTATTATCATCCAATTTACCCTGCTTAGTTGTCGGCGTTCGTAATGTGGATATATGAATAAGTAGAAATAAAACGTAGAAAAAAACAAGTTAAGTGAAATTGTTACTAATGGTAACTGCAACGAGAAACAAACATAATAAATGTTAAATTGGAATGTGAAAGGAAATAAAAAAAATAATGTTGCATTTCAAACACCATAACAACGTTATTTCAAGTTACCTAATAATTGGTATACTTTTTATTTTACTAATTCTATTTCATATGTTTAATCCATAAAAATCAAAATATTCGAAGTGCATTTGGATGGCAAGAGATAGAATAATCAGAGTTACGTTGATTTTAATGTCAAAATGTGAAGGAAACAGCACAGAGTTTCACGTAATGTGGCATAGTATAATTTCTATTTCGATTGAGTCATACCAATAAATTCGATGAGCAGACCGGTGGACTATACAAAAACCATGTGCTGCTTAATATGAAAACGAAGACAATAAAGTACTTTGTATTCGTATTAGAGAAAAATTCTTGTGTTGGGGTGTTGCACCGCGTTCGAAGGCACTCGCACCACTAAATCAGTAGACAGGAAATTGGACGGGTAGAAGTCTCACACATGTGTTTACAATGCCCACATACAGTTGATGAAGTTAATGGGATGATAATCGACTGTTACTGTCGTCTGCTGGTCCAACACATGCAAAACAACACAATTCCTTTAAATTGAATTAGACCGACGGGCAATTGGTGACGAAAAGTCCGACATTCGGTCCTGTTCTCTCCTGGCCTCAAACAGCAAGCAACCAAACACCGAAGAAGTAAACACTTTCACTCATTTAAAAATCAAATTCTATTATTTTTTCTATCGATAGTTCATCGCAACTATATATATGTTGCGGCCTCTCTTGTTATCCCTACATGACTTACTACTGTCCTCAGTACAGCAATTAGTGCTACAAAGGACTGAGTAGGTTAAAAATACACCACCACCTGAACATCAATCATCTCCTACCTCGACCGCGACACATCGTTTAAGTTCAGAGTAAAGTTACCCGATATGCTAAGAAAAATATGTCAATACATACATTTTATTAAAATATTAATTTGCTGCATCATACATTATAACGATTTTGTAGAGACGTGTGTCATCACACATCGACAAATGAGAAAAATAACATTAACAAAAAGACGTTACACTGACGATATCTTAAAAGAGACCAATGTAAATTGATCTGAAGCTTTCGGGTTTCGGGTTTTGCCCCAAAGAATCAAATTCGACCGCGAAAAGGTTCACCAAAAGATATGTTACCGAATTGAAAATTGCAGGAAGAGGACGAAATGAACGCTAAGAAGCGGTCAGTAATTCATCTTGTGTGTGTGCAAACAATTCCTTTTGTGCCACGTCCCGGAAAATGAATGATGACGGCTTTTGCAATTTCCTACTTAAAAGGTTAAACACAGGGACTCCTGCCAAATCGAGTCAGGCTCTAATTCGTCTACTAGATAAATAAAAAGAGGTCACACTCTCCTAAGGCCCAGGGCCTAAAACTATACCAAGTTCAATATGCGAGTGTAACTTTTCGTCTGGTAGGCCAACGAGTTAAAATGAAAATAAACGTCCAACAAAATATTTGAATCGTAATTTCTCTATCCTTCTTTTTATGTATTAAATCCGCTTTACTTGTTTCACAAAATGTACTCTCTTCTGACGCAATGGATAGTGAAACTTTCTTGTGCTTCCTTCACACTCGTCCAAGACTACAGCCGTTTATTGTTATTTTCTGCTTATCAACTACTACTTATTTCTCTAAAGAACCATTTCTGGAGCTGTAAACCAGAACAACATTTTTACTATTCCTTAACATCCGTGAACCTCACAGTTTTAGGCAGTGTTGTAAGCAGCTGACATATTTCCGCTACATATTGGTTAAAGTTAATTACATAGTTTACAGAACACTTACCGGTATAGAGGAAAGTACTAGGTTAAGTGTTTTATTATTTCAAAACTATCATAGTAGTTCACTCTTCCCCTGTGCTAATTTAATTTAATGTTCCATTCTTTGCAATGTTTTGAAGTTAACATTCATCCGAAAGTCAAATTATTAACTTATAAAAAAAATATTAATTAATGTTTTATAATAAATAAAAGTTGTATAAATTCATGTAGGAACAAGAAACCACCAAAAGGCGGCAAGGGCAATGGCCGAGGTGAAAGAGAGAAAAAAAAATTTTTTTAACGGTATTCGTCATGAAAAAAAGGAATCTCTTCCTTTTGTGTGAAGAAAAAAGTTAATAAATAAAAATAAATAAAATAAAGTGTTGAGCGAATAATAATCAATGAATTAGTTGAGTCGGAATGATCTGCTACCCGTCAGAGGAGGTCAAGGAGAAAACCGTTACGCGGTGGATGAAACGGGAGGATTCGGGGGTTGACAACCCCTTGACAACCCGGGGGTCGTCGACACTCGTAGCCATCTATTGCCACGTAAGGCATGAGCTCAGATCAGGTATTAAGTACCTGATTACTTCTGGCGGTGAAAGGGCAACACTTTATTGACGGAATATTTTCACCCTCTCGCAACCGCCCTCACATCGTAATATTTATATTCTCTCTTATTAATCCGGTCAGATACCTTGGAGTTACAATTCTTTTTCTTCATCAGGTACACCGTCAGGTTCTCTGTAGGTATTTAAATAATAGAATCGTCAAATTGACCGCGATTAATAGCCAAAATATGATTTATTTTTTGTTGTTGTCCTTTCAAGTTGGATAATCCGCCGGCAGTTTGTTATTGCTTGTTATTGCCAAATATTTCTTCTCTGCAAACTACCCCAATGAGACCCGGTGTGGTGTCTGGATTTCGAAAAGCAACCCTCTCATGAAAGTGACCACTTCAAAGGAAAAAAAATTCTACTCTTCTACCCTACTGTTCTATCCCGTAGTTAAAAGCTGAGGGTGTACGGCATTAATTCCAAATTAAATATTTCACGTATTATTTTGTTTAATGTTTATTGAGAGTGTTTTTTATTATTTGTATAGATTTTTATATTGTGCATAACCACTAATATAATTGGTAGTACATTAGTTAAAACTTATATAGTATGTGTAGTTCGAGTCCAATCAAAAACAATTAAAATAAAATAAAACTGCACGTATGCAAATGTACTGACTGGAAGTCTAATAAAACACTTCGGTCAAAATGAACTGTGAAAATTTGACAAAATTAAAACATAACGGTTCTAGTTTAGTAATTAAAGAATTCAATTAAGTTGAAATGCACAACAACAATGTCAAGAAGTATTTATGTATTAGTGCAGACGTCAAAAATAGTATTGTCATTTAATTAAGTGGAAAATTCAACGTTTGATGACTCTTTGTGGCAATAAAACTCGGACGTTCTGTGGCAGGGCGCAATGTGCGGCACACAGCTTGGCAAGATTAATATTCGCATTCACACATAATTTCTACTTGGTTTGCCACTTAAGTCAGAACAATATACATTTGTAATATTTTCTATACATCATTTTGACTGCACAAAAAAGCAATCTTTTATGCTTAGTACGGTATGTATGGTATTAGTTAAGTGCTATTAGGTGTAGTGAAACACATATAATGTGATATCTATTTCTCTGTTGACACAGTATCTATTAGTGCACATATTAATATTTTTTACTATTATTATCTACGTCAAGAAAAATTTGTAGCACACCACCACGCAAAGAAGATAACGTAAAAAATAAATACTTAGAAATTACACAAATACGTAATGTAACAAAATCAATAATTAATATTGCTTCCGAAAGTGAAAATTGGAGAATATGTTGACGCTAATTGTAACATTTATTTATTTTACAACTATTATCAAACAAGTCACCGTCGAATTTTATAAATAAACTTTCGCTGAAATTTACGAGATTCCTAGGGCTGTGTTTTTAAGCTGCGAGAGAATTAATGTGCCACATTAGAAATTGATGTCTAACAAAAGAAAACTGCTAAATTGCCAAAATGACCTTGTGTATCTGTTGATTTATGATATAAAACGACACAAATAGAAAACTAAGAACTCAATTAGTAAAAACAGGAGAAGAAGGGTACCAACAGGAAACCACTTATTTCTTATAAAATCAAAGCTATGTATTGTTATAATGCATAAACAAGAAGAGTAGTGCATGAATAAACCAGAAAATATAAATTCCATAAGATGATGTTGGTAGGTAGCGGGTCAATAAAATCACAAGAAATTGGCAATCACATTCTCATAAAAAATGTAAAATACCTTGAAAATAGTAACATTAGTAGTAACTTGACGTAAGATTATCAGTTTGTAAGATTCAGGCAGGTAGAGCTGAGACACCTGGAGACCAGCGACACCTGGTGAAAGAACCAGAAGACACGCAAGACAGAGAGAGAAAGAGAGAGATGTCAATCGCCCTTCCTTCGTGAACTGAAAAGAAATAAACCAAAAGTTGACAACAAACAATAAACTGGAAAATAGAGTTGTTGTGTTTTTATGAGTCGATAGGAGGTACAAACACAAACGAGAAAGATGTGCCCCTCTGATTGGTTGAAGCAGATGATGGAGCAGGGAAAGCGTGGCTGCCATTGGCCAGCCCTTTTTGACGGGGAATCCCTGCATTCAGAGTTCTTTTCGTGTTTTGGTTTCGTTTCCGACTTCAAACTTCAAACAGTTGGATTTCAGCTGTTGAGTCGAACGGTTTTGCGTATTTTATTTTTCAACGTGTCAAAGATTTTTTTGGAATTTTTCTAATTCTAACTATTGATAAGTTATTAGTTTTGACGCCGCTTATCAAACGTTAATCAAGTAGTGAGGAAATAATTACTAAGTTATCGGGTGAAGAAAAATTCTACTCTACAACTGAGAAACTACGTCTGCATTACATTTTTTGTACGGAATACATTTTTTCATGCCAAAGAGAAGTGAAGAAAATTTTTGTTTAACTTGGTGAACACACGTTTTGAATAACATCAGTATTCATACAAAAGGTGAGAATTTTTACAGTGTTCTAGAAGTTCCTATAATATTTGAAGGATACCATAGTAATACATGATATTACTTCAGTTTTGTTAAATTTACATCAGTTTGCTGCGTGTAGTCAGTTTCGTTGACTAAAATATTAGGAAATATCTCGATTTTAAACAATACAACATAAGAATATATCTATATATATATATATATTTCAAACTTTAAAAATACTATATTAGAAATTATTTTATTGTTATTAGTTCATTGTCTTGTTTAATTTCTCAAATTTAAAATATATAAGCTCCGAATAGGAGCAGTAAGTGTCGGGTAATTCTACTTTGGTAGTACACAAGCTACGTCTGCTATTCAGTATTGAATAAACTTTTTCACTTTCTTTTTCAGATGCCAATATGGTTAAAAGCGAAGGGCCATTTCAACCTTTGACCATGGCAAGGACTCCACTTAAATCTTCGTTCAGTATCAGCTCCATCCTGCCTGAAACGGCGTCACGTGCCCCCAGTCCAAACTACCCGCTGACGACCCTTCCTGCCACACCAACAGACTCAGACCTGCCGTTGAATTTCGCTGATAGGAAGAGACCTCCGTCGGCAGATTTGCCTCTGGCGGCACTCAACTTTTCTGCTGCTCGTCTGAGGCAAGAGGATTCCACTTCGGAACTAGGAAGCGAGTGCGATTCTGATTTGGATGTGACCGGCGGTGGCACTCCTCCACCTCTTGACTGTTCAAACAGGACAACCTCACAAACGGAAGCCGAACTGGACGAAAGTGAAATTTTGGCCAAACTCGAATCGGATAGAGACGATAAAAATGGTGAAAGAAAGAAAAATGAGAAGCCGCCTTATTCATACAACGCGTTGATTATGATGGCTATCCGACAGAGCCCCGAGAAACGGTTAACACTAAACGGAATATATGAATTTATCATGAAAAACTTTCCTTACTACCGGGAGAACAAACAGGGCTGGCAAAACTCGATACGCCATAACCTGAGCCTTAACAAGTGCTTCGTTAAAGTTCCGCGTCACTACGACGACCCAGGAAAAGGCAACTATTGGATGTTGGATCCATCCAGCGAAGATGTTTTTATTGGAGGAACAACGGGAAAGCTGAGGCGACGATCCACCGCTGCCAGCCGATCCAGACTAGCAGCTTTCAAGAGGACAGTTGTCTTAGGAGCCGCAGCTGGTTTGTACTCAGGAGGACTGGGTCCAGCTGGCTCTGGTGGACCCTACCCGTGGGGCATGTCGCAATTATCTCAACTGTACTACAATCCAATGTACCGATACCCTCCTGGTTATCCTTACTCAGGTATTTTACCCTCTGGTATTCCCAAACCTACTCCAATTGCCGGCGGTCCATTTTCAATGGAAAGGCTCCTGGCAGAGGGACCGACGAATTATGGTCAATTCCGTCCTGGACTTAACCCTGGGCACCCGGTTTTTCACAATAATGGCGCCTCTCAAGCGACACCCTACGACTTCTACAACACCCTGCGAACGCTGGCCGCAGCCAATTCGGCAAATCCAGCCGTGCAAAGTCATCTTCTTCAGCAGCATCAACTAGCGGTGGCTGCTGCCAGCCTGGCGAATCAGGCGTCGGCGGCAACGACGGCGTCCTCCAGCTGTAGCTCTAGTCCGGAACCTGTGAGGTCGCCGAAGAGTTCAGTACCATCGCCGCCGCAGTCAAATTCACAGCCTTCTGTGTTTAAGCCAATCATCTTGGCCAGGCCGTCCAGTTGATCGAGTTAATGGCAGAAGACTTTGTTTTTCGTGGGTTTTGTTACCGTAAAATTCGCAATTGTTGAGAATGTTGTTTCTCCTCTGGCATTGAACCCGAGGACCAAAAGACTGAAGGAGTACTCCGGGCCTGTTTACTGTTCAACTGGCTTTTGTTCGTTTAACAGAATACCAAAGATGATATTTGTAGGTTTTTACGATTTGTTGTAATGAATCAGGGATTTTATATGTGGATACGAGCGCGACGGGTACGGGTTTTGGTGTCGTGCAGTGCGTTCGAAGGTCTCTCTTTTTCTATCTCTCACATAGTCATTTTTTTGTGGGTACCTGAGTGCCAGACCACTCGTACCTGGTGTTTGTACATGTCGTTTCTTTGCGGTCGCCTTTCATACCTTATCTGAGGGATTAGCTAAAGTAAGTGACGGTTATGTAAATCGCTTAGGCGTTGTTGGACACTAAATGTGCCTAGTTCCGCCTGAATTGTACTACCAGATAGTGGAAAATATTAGCTTTGGTGAGACAGTGAGAGGTAGACGAGTGTTCGAACTCGTTTTGTCCACTGCTATGAACTCCCTGCATCGATACATAGGACGAAAAATTACTTTGTACCTCAGCCAAGTTGACTTTTCATGTTTTTAATACATTTTAATAGGATACCATTGTATTCCATTGCGGATACCAGACGTTGCAATATTATACTATTGGTTATTATATATTGTATGATTTACCGTCGTTACAAGAGTACCGCTCCAGTGATAATTTCCCCATTAAACTGCCGAAATTTCGTTTTTTATTTTATTTTGAAATGTATTGAAAACATCATAGAGGTTGTGACATACCTCTTGTACATAAGACTTAGGTGTAGCCTCGTTGTGATTGTGTAGGAAAATTATTATTTTTTATTATTATTAATATTTAATAGAAAAATACAAAAGATTATTATTTTTATAAAAACTGACTATTTATTTTTCTACTTCAATGAAAGTGTCCTGTTGTTCCTTTATCATTCGCAATAGTTTGTGGAAGTTGTGTCAGACAACTCACATAAGTACACACTTCCATGTCTATTTTATTCATTTTTTATGGTTTCAATTTTCTACCGTGATTGTACTCATCAGAAAACAACAAGTCAGATGTAGAATAGCCTAATTTTTTTTTATAAATATTTGGTATTAACGACCGGACGAATTGGAATTATGTTATTCTTTATTAACTTTTTTGTATATTATCCAGATTATATGTTCTATTAATACTTCAACTATTGAGTACTGGATCAATTTTCCAACAATAAATACGTTTTTGTTTCTGTCACAATTTAGCCAATAAGGAGAAGGCAAAACCAAAAAACACTTTTAGTAATCGTAGAGTAGTACAACAAGATAAAAATTGGAAAAATCATGTTTCAAAGGATTTTTCTGGTATTAGACATATGCATATATACAGTGTGCATTGTGCTGTTAATTATTTAATCAACAGTAATAATTTTACCTTAGGATGATTTTTTATGTTTTCTTGTACTCTGGTTCCCAGGTTGTCTTAAGCTCATCTTTTTGCTACAAAATGACACTTTTACAATATTAAATGTATCTATGTAACATTCTTAGTCTCTTTTCTATTCTTTTAATATTATCTTTTTCGTTTGTTACGGAGTATTTTGCTTTGAGTAGTAAATGTTAATTACGTAATTTGTGTTTCTATCCAAATCTCATTTGGAAAAGTTATTTTGAATTGACTTGCGAAGGTATTTTTATTTTCATAAAATGTGTTTAGAACAATTGAGTAAGGGAGTGACTTATTTCACAGAAGGAGATCTTCAAGTGAATCGTTATTTATAAAATATAATTCCTAATTGAAATTAGTTCACAATATAGGGAATAAACAAATTACAATTAGTTGCCGGGAAAGGTGAGAGAATGACACACAATGATAATATATAAATAGAACTAATTGTGTATTGAATTTAAAATGGTAATCAATTTAAAAGTATTCAGGTAAAAAGGTTACGTTTCTCTTGCGAAGGCCCCTCTGTAGTGTGTGTACGTCTCCGTGCAGTGTGTAGTGTGCAGTTCCTATAAATTTATATAGCATGTGTTTACGGATTCCTTAAATGAATTCTCATTTGTGACTCCGTTTGTTCCGAACAATCCGTACAATTTCCCACGTAAATTGTACGTAAATCCTACTTGTACGTCCGATCGATCGAACGATTGACCATTTAGTTCTTTGTACGCTTTTATTTCGATACTTCTTCTTCTATTTCTTCGTGGGTATCCCCACCTTTTCTGTCATGTCCCGGATCAAAATGACTCGGAAAGCAATTTAAAAGGCATTAAACTAATAAAAGATTGATCGTTTAAAATATTTAAAAATATTTCTGAATGATGTCCTACCTTGTCATCACGGGTCAATAATAAAATGATCTCGGGTAATTGGAGGTCAATTGATGGGTTTTACGTGACCCACTGATTTCTTGTCAGCCAACAATAAACGTGGACATAGATAGAACACGAGAACTGCAACGGAGCCGGATAGTTGCACAACCGAATGAATAATAAAGTACACAATGTGAAAATGTACAATGATGGAACCTACAAATTTGCCGTATAATATTTAATAATGTTACGCTAACTATGATACCTCAGAAGTGAGAGTCAAATTAAATGGTAAAATTTCACTGGGAGCTACAATTTCCACGTTGAACATTTTCCCGCGTTTTAGATCGAACACCTTTACTTTTCTACAATAGTCCATGGCTCTTTATTCAAATCTAAGAGAACAAATCACAATGGCGCGTGGAACCCGTAAAATAAATAATTTTGCAAGTCATTTACCCTTAATTCGGTAATTTCTGTGTGAAACCCTTTTGTGTTCCGCCACCGCAAGAAAGAAATGCATTTGCTCCTTTGAATTGTCACCCTAAACTTATATACAATATAATTATGCAACGGGTGTGGTTTATAAATATTACAAATTTATGTACGTTCTCCTTGTTCCAATATTCATATTGGGATTCCGGAATTCTTTGCGTATAAGGAGGTAATCAACGGACATTTTTCTAAAATTTGAAGTTTAGTCAGTAATCAATAATTAAATTTTTGAATGAGACCAAATTTGGTATTCTGATATTATTTTTAGAAATTTGATATCAAACGACGGTTATGTTTGCCACCTATACTTATTTGTTTAAGTACCATGAGCTTATTTTGTTGTAATCCTCGTCTACTGCCATATTTTTGTTTATCCAGTTTTGTACAATTTTCTCAAGAGGGAAGGTTCACCATTTCGCTTGGGTATCCTGTCGTAGGTTCCCAAAAGGTCGAATCAATTTCCATCATTGAATGTTTTAAATTTTCCGACTGACAGAACGATGAGGTCGAAGGATGGAGCAGGAGAACTACGAAGGCGAAATCGGTTCTCAGGGCCCTAACTCGTTTCTGTATTGACCTGTCACGTTGGCAATGCTCGATCAAGTGGGATTAATTGAATTGTTTTCAGTTCAAGGTTTTGAATTCAATGACGAATTTCGGTTCGATCATCGTGGACTGACAGAACGACAGAGGGAGAGATCCACTTCCAGTGCAGAGCTTGTTTATTTACCTCATGAACTAATGTGGGCCCCAACGCCACGGGGTATGGGTGTAATCACCTTCTGTATTTTTACTGGCCAGCCTCAAGGGCCCTCCTACCGATTTCCAGTTCACAGAAGTTCTGGTTAATATATTTTTTAATTCGAATCACACTCAATCGAATTTCGCGATTGATTTCATTTAGAAATCAGTTGGAACTGGGAAAATCGCGGTGGTTCTTTTGTGATCAACTCAAACTTATTTTTTTATTGAGGAAAATTATTAAACCATAAAGGTGGAAATTTCCGTGAAATTCTCTCTTCACATTACTGTCGATGCCGGATAGTTTTGACGTAGTTTACGTTAACGGCGATGCCTAT
Source organism: Polyplax serrata (assembly GCA_037055365.1). Classification (NCBI taxonomy): domain Eukaryota; kingdom Metazoa; phylum Arthropoda; class Insecta; order Psocodea; family Polyplacidae; genus Polyplax; species Polyplax serrata. The sequence goes on from JAWJWE010000004.1 coordinate 1,266,407, forward strand.
GGGCTTGCATATGTAGGAATCATTGTACAGTAATAGAGAAACATAAGTGAAAATGATCAAATAATGAATGGCATTGCGCGGAAGGAATGAAAAGTGGGTCGTCTTTAACGCCTAACTATTCAATATTAAGGTAATAAATAAGCAAAAGCACTTCAGCACAATTAGCACAATTAAAGGGAAAGATGAAAGACAGGAATGTCTGGCGCGAAGGAACAATTAATAACGGACAAGTATAAGAGACAAACACACTACTTTTTTATTTTAACTTCGTTTTTATTTCTTGCAATCTGCAATCAAGTTAGTTATGGTGTTTAATGAAACTAGTACGGGTAGAAGTAGCGGCTGTATTAGTTAGTATTAAAAAATTTATGTTAGTCGTGTGAGTAGCATGACAGTTCTCCAAGTTACAATCCGAGTGTTATATTTAGTTTTCAGCTTACCCAACCCCTCGATTGAACAACTCAACTTGCATTTTGATCAAACAAGGTTTTTGGTGACACAGAGATTAATGATCTGAGTTGGTAAACAGATTGGTTGCTTGGTGACCCGTGTACTAATCCTCCGGTCGGGCCAGATTTTTAAGTAATTCAACATGCTACTTACGTCTTCCCAGAGTTGACTAATATTCAGATAGTCTCCAAGTTATCCATCTACAATCTATTCGTTCTGTACGGTTTATCGCTAAATTAGTAGCCTACGGTATTTACAGTTTGTCCCATTGAAAGTCAGAGAAAAAAGAAGTAAAATTGTCGAATGTTACATTGGGTAAGGAACTAAATGGGAATTTCTTTGAAAAAGATTAGATGCAGAAAGCAAATTGCAGGTATTCTGGGGCAAGAAACACAAAAGAATTGCCCCAAACGAGATTCGAACAAATGGTATAAATTATATAAATAAATGTATACGCGTATTTATACAAACACACACACATATATATATATTGAATAATACAAGCAGCGTGGTTTGTCAATTTTATTACCGTTATTGGACATGAAAACAGTAAATCAAAATTGAAAATTAAGAAATCACAGCGAACCACAAAGCGGAATTGCCAACGAGGGTTGATACAAAACCGGAAACTACCCTCTCTCAAATTGGGACGTTAACTTATCCCCGAAAACCCCAGCACTACCCCTAAGCACCGACATATTCAAACCCATTTAGGTGGCATTCATGGAACTCAAACTCGTTGGCTTTAGAAGGAAGTTCAATCTTCTGTTTCAGTACGCAAATGAGCGAAGACATTGTAGTATTTCGTACGACCAGGTACATTAGGTACACAGGTGTCAATTATTAGTTATGAAGATTCTGTACCAATTTTACTTTTGCCTAGAGATGAGGTGCACAATGGCTGTACGCCTAAAATAGTCAGGATAACTAAAAATTAAAATGAATGTGCCTAATCGACGTATACGCTAAAATACTCTTAAATAATAATGAATAATAAAACTTTGAATAGTTTTAATAGATCGGTTGGGTGTTTCATTTTTCATAGAGCTCCAAAACTATGAATAGTGTAAATCAATTGCAAAAACAACTGTGAATTACGTTGAGAATTATATACAAAATGAATATGTTTATTCCATGTATCAATCTCTATTAATTAATATAATAATGTGAACTACCCAAATGTTACGGCATGAAGCATTTGGGAGGTGTTCGTCACAACTGAACATGTACACATTAGAATTTATTACAAATATTAATTATGAGTTTTATTTACTGTATAGAAACAGATATATAATCAATAGGAATATATATTTTTGATTAGATGATAGATCTATATTTATGTATGTTTGTATGCGTGCATCGCTACCATCCTTCAACACAGCATTTCAAGTTTTTCAAGGGAGGAGGTTGCGCACCATTTCCGTCGGCATGTTTTCTTCGGTTGCGCGTTTTGTAATAGAACACCCCCAACAATGAGTCCACCCCTAGGGTCTTTTGTTCGATTCCTTTTCATTGGGTTTAATTTAATTATGAGCGAATTGACTTTACCCACAGATCATTCATCTCATCCACTTCTACGTATCGGAGAGTCGACCGTGTGAACCCGAAGGAAGACTCTGGTTCGTGTTCAAACACACACACACACACACGCATGCACACATACAACACATTGGCAGACGGTCGTACTCACACTCTTCCGCAAAAATCACGAATGCTTTTGAGGAGGATTGTTCCTTGTTCCGGTTAGTGGAATTGGTTTGATGAAAGAACTACAACCAGCAAGAATTTGTGAGCGTGATCAATTGTCGTGGTTGTGAGAATTTGTACTTTTTGGACGATTGAACATCACCAAAGGAAAGGATATTTAGTTTGTAAGCAATGGCCTGCATATCTAAAATATTAGTGGCACAGTAGATTTGATACACAAGTGAGGCCTCATGTGTCATGCCCTGTAAAACAAAATACAATACTGCAAAGTCTCTGTTGAAGCTTCAGGACATTACCAAAAGAGTAGATTTAGGTCAGCGTAGGAAAGTGAACATTAAAATAATGAGAATGTACTCGACGTTCGATGTGAACCAATGCCCGTACAGGATAACATGTGTAACGTTGTATGTTATTTATTCATCAGACATAAAAATCCAGGTTTTCTTTTGACGCGGTTGTAACTCAACTTCTGTTGTAACTTCCCTTCTCTCCTACCTATCCTTTGTTGCCCGTTTAGCAAGATGTAATGTGCACGAGTACGTAAAAGTCCATTGTGTGTATTTGTGTATGTCTGTCTGTGCCACCGTATGCCTGTTTGTGTGCGTTTCTCTCTCTCCCTCTGCGGATATCCAATCAACATGTTCATTTATAATAATTTTCATGAGTTTAAGTATTTCATTCACATCAAATTCAATTTACTGTTTTTTTCTTTTCCTTTCTTACCATCTTTACGAGCGATATCTTTTCTTCATTTGTTATGCGTTTACTTGTCACGCCGGATTATTATTACTGCCCTCAGGGGTCACTTGTACAACCACAAGGGAGACTATAATTTATCACGTGCAATGTTCAATTATTTGAAAATAAATTGGTATGATAATTGAAAACTAACATTTTTTGAATTAATTATTTTGAAAGCTACTCCCTTTCCTCTCTATTTTACTACTCGTACACGGACTACATTATTTTTCTTCACAGTTTAAGTATCTTTATAGCTTTTTCTAAGTTTTACATATTAATATTTACATTTTCTGTAATATTTTATTCCTGTCACATAGTTAACATCGTGTATTGTGCCGTGTACAAATAAGACGTAGTACAATTAGATAGGTATGGATGAAATAGAAATGAGAAATTCAGATACTGAATGATAGTGGACACAAATGAAAGACAAAAACTGTTTTTAAACTAATCACTGTTTCTCAACCCGAACGCCAGTTAAACAATTTTGGTTTATGCGTGACAGTGTGATTTGTTACAATTCAAAATTAGACAGTACTCTTAGTTAGAATTTATTTTTTTAAATTAAATCTTGAACGAGTACTTAAAGAGAGCGAAGAGAAACTGTTGCAACCGGTGCGCACTTTGTCGTAATTAAAGTAACAGAAATGTTTAAAATGCGAAAATAAAAAGTATTAACGAAAAGAAAAAAAAAACACCCCAGGAGCGTACTCCTTAATAATGATTTATTTTCATGGAGTTTCTCTGCGTGGAATTAGGTATTCAGGTACGCAGACACTCACGGGAAAAGGACATGATTTATTTCTTCATTAAGAATGCCAGGTGCATTGGGGCGGTGCAACGGGATAACCGGCCAGGATGACAATTCCGCTACAATTACTTATTTAATAACTTCTTTTTAGGAATGCGCTTATAATTTCCATTTGACTTTGTTCGTACCTGGGCACGGCATGGAAGGTACCCGCTGTCTTGTTTAGATTCCTTAGAGCTCGACTTAATAAACAATTTCAGTGAGCCTTTCATCGTTCGGTCATTCAACACCGTCAGTGCTTATTTAATTAGTAAACTGGGAATATCAGTTTAAGCAGTTAAGTCGAACGACTGACCGACTAACTTGGTCTCATCATCTTCTACTTCCTCCTTACGTTTCGAACTGTTCCTTGGCAGAACACCACGTGGTGTCACCATGTGTTAGTCAACAAACTAGTTAATTTATTTCATAAAAATTGGACGGATATAATTGCATATAAAAAGTTTATATTCTAAGAGAATCACAGTCATGCCGAGAGCAATGTGTTAGTTTTCGTTTACATAATTAATGTGTTCAAATAATAATCAACCATTAGGGTTGTATTATTGTGTCGCCCATTCACCGCAAGGAATCTCCGAGGATGTTTTTTGCAATTCTTCTGTCTGCGTCACTCCCATCATAACAGAAGAAAAGGAACCACACCAAAATTTACATCCCCCTGTAACGAAAGCAAAAAGGGATCCTAAACAACATTATAATGCGCAAATAAAAAATGCTCTCTCCCCAGCCGAAGCTCAACGTATGTTTTATTATACGCAATGTATCAGTCAAGTGGCTGGAATAACGCAGAGAAAGCTACTCCAATCGGCTTCTGCCACGATCAGAGGGTGAAACTACCCTTCCACCAGCTTGATCCCCCAGCACCACCTTTAAATATGCAACCGATTTTTATTTTTATTTTTGCAGGTTTCTCTTTCTTTCTTTCTCTAAGTGTTACCTTTATTTGAATCGATTGTTAATAAACTGGTGTAAGTCTTTGAATCGTGGATTGAGGGTTGAGGGGGGAGGGAGGGGGAAGGGATGCAGGCAAAATAAAAACCGTGGCTACAAGAAAGCAAAGCAATGAATGCAATAAATAGAATGATCCATCATGAAGACATGGCTGTAAGGGGATCCACGTGATCCATCATGGAATTTTGACGTATATAATAAAAAAACGTGCCCAACATTCATTCAGGGGTTTAAAGACACGTCCATCAACTTTTTCTTTGCTTTAACGGGTGGTCACCGGGTACCGGATCTCTGACAAACTCCAAACCAACACCCCGTTCACCTAAACCAACCCCAGTGCGACACATTCCGATATCTAACATTGTGATCTGTTTATGTCAAAATACTAAAGGTACAAGAAAGCTCTCAAACAGGGAGATGGTTTGAATGAATAAAAAATTATGGGGTGTTTCGCCCGGCGTTTACTATCTATTAAATATATATTAAACAGATAAATTTGACATTTTTTTCCTACTCCTAGTCTTCTTTTGTCTTCATTAATGCACCACGCGTGGTACTTGACTGTTGACTACCCAAGGGGGTTGCGCATTTATTTAATCGTTTTCCGATGAGACAAAGCGATTAAAAAAATAAAGAAAAGGCCACCTGGTAGACAAGGGTTTTATTAATTTATTATATTTTTATTTAGCTTTACGTTGAATTATTCTACCATTGTTCTTTCATTTCAAAATGTCGAAAAACAAAACATCCTAAAATAAAGATGGATTCTATATAAAAAATCTACATAATACGAATTAAGACAAGTTTTACTTTCAGATGAACTAACTAATAAAAACCTCCGTCAGAAAATCTCTGAATTTGAGTAAGTCGTGTACAATTGAAGGAGCTTCAGCTTCAAATTATGGAAATTGGGTGACTAATTTCAAACCTAATTAGTCTGTCAAGGTAAAACAAATAAGCAAAGCTTCAACCTCTGATCTCTTCCATACGCAATGTATTTAATTAAATTTTTATATAAATGTTTTGTAACTGAGAAAATCCTGCGTCACTTTTTCATGAAAAAGGTTGATGAAGGGAGAGAGAGAGAGAGAGAGAGAGAGAACAACAAAAACTACAGAAATCTACAAAATCAAAAGATTAAAACATAAAATGATTTCGGAATTTCGAACTTCATGGTTGAAACATAAATGTTTTATTTATTGCACATAAATTCATTAGAAGCAATGAGAGTTGGTCTAAAGTCGTTGTGCACCTTTCAAAGGACAAATCATGATTGAAACCCTTCTTCCACCTGAATGGACCCTGGGCCTTTCATTTTTCAAAAATTTATTAAAAAAAAGTGTAAAAGAAAGAAGGAATTGAAGTAGTTTAATTCGCTGTGAAAACTGTTCTACGATATTATTAAAGGAACCGTAAATTTAGCAGATGTTGCTGCAGATGGTGGTTTTAACAACCACAAAACTATTACCACCTATTTTACTATTTAAGAAAAATTGGAAAGTCTTGTTTTTTAGCTGTAGGACGTTTACTAAAGTTAACGCTCAATCGAGGCATGTCCGGTGATTAGAAAATGTTCGGACTCAATTTGAAGACCATAATTGTATTTAATTAAAAAATTGCGCCAAGTTTTGTTTCTATTGACCTATTTAATGTTCTTAAAAATAAATCAATAACAGTAACATTTGCTACACGTAGACTGTGGTCGAACCCGAAATTTAAGACAAGCAAAAAAGCGGCTAGCCCACAATTGACACAAACCAGAACTAATTTGAGTTTATTTTTTCGTAGTCAAAAGTGGGAAGGGTGAATTACATAAAAAGAAAAAAAGGGTAGGAAAGGAGAGTCCTCGAAGAAATCAAGTTACCCTTGGCTAGGAAACAATGGCGAACCACTCGACCAAGCACTTGAGAAGTCATTTCCCATTTCTTTGAAAACTATTGATTGGCCAAACTCGATCGAGGACTTCATCTTTTAATTTTAAGTTTTTGGATGAACTCAGGTTCCCACTCACCCCGTTAGTTCGATTTATTTAATAGAAATAAAACACCCCCTTGGGTGGAAACCACTCCGTCTCAACATCTGAAAAAATTCTTACGGGAACGTCACACTTGAGTCATCCACTGAGCAAAATTAATTGAACAAGCTACATAAAATCACTTCCAACTCTTGGAATAGTTCAACCGTGCTACGAATGATTTTTCTAGAACTGTTCTTCGTGATGATTGACACTTCACGCTGCATAGGCTAAGTTTTAGAAAGAGAAAAATGAATCTAAGAGTATTTATTCATACAAATGTAATCTATTAAAAACAACTTCACACCGCGACAGAATAGTTTTCGGAACTCTTCAATTACATTTCTCTTGAATGAAGATGAACATCAAGGCATGCAGAGGAGTAAGGGCAATGGTAAAAGAAGTACTCGAGGAATGACAAAACTTCCAGGTAGAAAAACTGCTGAAACTAATGAAGTTACTATTCGATGTTTAAGGTCTTGTTGATAACGAATCTACTTACAAATGAAGGAGTATGTACAAATAACGGTGAGATCATGTCGTGTCAGAACGCCAGTACAATTAAACCTGGTAATAACTGTTACAATAGAGTGTTGTTCTATTGAAACAATTTAACAAGTAGGAAGGCATTCCCTGCCTCGTGGTATGAAACCCTTTTAACCGAGATAATAGCTTTTCGTGTGGCAGTCAGTTAAGGAATGAAACAAGTAAGTGAGTAACTAACTAATAACGCAATTAAAGAAAGAGGAAAGTTTGGAGCAAGGAAATTAGAAAAAATTACAGGGTGACAATCGCCTGCATGGCACATGAGGCAACCAACTAAAATGCACATGGACAAGGGCCAAGCACCTCACATCGTAAATTTTGTTTGCATCAAATTAGTAATTAGTGCCATGAAAAGGGTTAAAGACTGCTACGGACAATGGGGAGGACACATCGCTCGCAAGGCAAGTACCAGAAGTCTTCTTGAATTTCGACCGTCCCGTTTTAATCAAAATTTTAACACATCATAATTTATTGATGTTTTCTCCTTCACTCCTTTTTGATTTTCTTTTATGTTTCCTTTCTTCAATAAAACAGTTGTCTGAGACAACCTTGCTGCTACCCACGCAGTCGAATGTGTAGAAATTCACTCCCTCAACTAGCCCTTTCTATAATCTTATATTATATTATATTAGTAATGTTGAGTAGTGAGCAAGTACAAATGTAAAATAAAGTGTTAAATCACACTCTTCTTCCCCACTAAAACACAATTTAGTTATATAATTTGGGGAAAACGCATTACATAATTACTTAGTTGCGTAATTCAATTGCATATATGACTTTACGTTAAACATCTTTTTAAAGTTACTACACATAAATAAAAATTATTTTTTTAAACTTTTTATATCTTGTAAATTTAGTATTTGTACGCTTATATGAAAACAATATTACAATAAATTTTAATACAATTAAAGTAACTTTATATTTTAAGGAAATAGTTTCTAATTAATGGTTATAGTCGGCAACAAATAGATTATACTTAATTTGACTTCTTATATTAACAAAATTACGACTAAAACATGTTTATTGATATAAAAGTGATACAAAATATTATGAAAAGACAACTCCTTAGAGAGGTTCCTCTCGTCACCCAAGTAAATGCAACGTCTAACCGAGTTGTTTGTTGATTTTTTTCTTGGCATTACTCAAAGCCATCCAAAAAAAGTGTTAGAAATACAAAATGTTATTATATATGTAAACAATTTCCAACGAGTGTTACATTTTGGTGTTTTGCAAGCAAGTTGAAGTCCCACGCAGGTCTCAAACGAGGATCAATTTAATTGTCATTCTTTCGTCCGGATCTAATTAACGGTTGGGATAAAATGAGAAAAGATGTGTGCGCAATTAAGAGGTTAAGAAATCGCAATGAAACGGCAGGAGTTCCTCAATGGGCCCCTCAATGGGCCCCTCAGTGTGTCCTCCTGTTCTTTGGCGTCCTCCCTGGCCGATGTCCTCAATGGACTCACCGCATGAATGGAAGCCTCGTCGGTTCGGGTCAAATTCAATTCCCCTGGTGACCCCCACCTTATTGACCAAATCAGTCGATGGTGACTCACACGTTCATTCAAATTTCTTTTCTTTTCGGCCTACCTAGCCCATAGCCCGTAACACTGGACCATCTCCATCGAGAACAGTCTAAGAGAATGCAAGCAGTTGCATTTTACAATTGCACCTTTGGACTATGAAGGGGGCGTATGTATGTCTCCTTTTTACCTTTCCTGTATCAGGGTAATGTACCTAATTCCAGTCACGTTTATGTCAATATGGATAACCCTAAGTATTATTAGTCACTGCAAAGTCTTATTGTATCGTTACACCGGTGCTTCATTGTCTTCTTTTTTGTTCAACTTGATTAATTTGAACGACGTTCGCCTCGTCTACTTAATTTCTAAGCTTCTATGTATAATAATTTCATATTTCACTGTGTCTCATTTTTCATTTTGGGACTGACTTTTTTACTTTACTTCCTTGTTTACTACTTTTTTCTCCTTCCTGTTTCAGTTGTTCCCTATAGCTTTATATTCTGACTTTTTTCACCTTTCACTTTTTCTATTGCATGTCGTTCCACTTTCTCAGCTAGAGTATTACTAGCTCTATGTTAACGAGCTCAATGAATTATCCCTGTTACACCGACTTTTTTACCTTTCGGGTAATAATATTCAGAAATATCGTCATAACTATACCTTAAACTTCCCCTGATATTCTTGAATACTATTATTGATAGCCTTTAAGAGTAGTACGAAAAATTGAAGTCAACAACAATTTCGCACCAACAACAAAAAAATAACTTTTTCAACTCCCCGAATTCAAGGAGGACTCAAATACCGAGTTTAAGTGTTACAGAAAAACCTTTTTTATTATAATATTTTAGAAACAACTAGGGCATAAAAAAACAAAGACTGATATCATTTTTCAAGCGTCTCTATCCTTTAAAACGGGTACGAGTACCGGTTGTGTGAGTACCGGTGAAAAGGTCGTTTTGACACCCGTTCCTTTTGCACTTTTCTCTCCCTCAAAATACACAAAAATAAACGTATTGTTATAATAATTTACTAATGGGGTACCTGAAAGGTACTTTGCCTGATCGATCATCTCTTAAGAATGTTTCAAGTAAAATATATAAATGTACACGTACATGTGTGTCGGGGGAGAGAGAGAGAGAAAGAGAGGATGTAAACTAGTTTAGAGAAGGTATGAGAAAATATTGCGTTACATAAGAGAAACCCCCAAAGTTTATCATTATTAGTCGTATTCACATAAATGAAGGGTTCCGAGTACTATTGAAAGGTATTTTAAGAAAAGAACACAAATATTATTAAGAAGGAGGCCCGAAAACGAAGGTTGCGGCATGCTTTTAGGAGATAAAGACTTTGAAATGACAACCAAAATAGTGAAAGATATCCTTTTTATATGGCTTAATCCTCCTCACCGCCGTGTCAGCATCCAAATCGAGGTTTTTGTCCCTTGAGAATTCCATTAGAATTATAATTGAGGCGTACAACACGTCAATCTTGTATACACTACAACGGCCGACATGGAGAAAAGTCCATTACGATCGCTTCCGAAGGAACGGGTGTTTCTCCACTCAACAGGTAAAGGTTCCTGCTAAGGTTCAATATTGACTTTTAAGGTACTGGGTTGTATGAAATGATTGTAAGCATGTTTGCATAAAAAAAGAGTGTTACACCATTTTATGGCGAATTTTGTGTCTGTTTGTATGTTGACTTGTTGATACTCCGGAAGCAATAAATAAAAGAATAAATAGTTGCTTGTAGTTATTTTAGTGTTAAGAAATAACACCACTGCACTCTTTGCAATTTTATTCTTTTCCCTGTCAGGTTCTTTTCTTTTGTACGAAATAAAGAATCAAAAGGCCTAGTTCTACAAACTAACGACTAGAGAAAAAAAAGGACTGAAGAATACAATTACCAATTTAATCCGATGGGAGTCGGTACCGCTGGGCTCTGTTGCGGGTCCCACAAGTAAAAATCGGTCACGTGCTAGGCCCAAGTTGAAAAGTTGGGTCAACACCACTTGAGGAGACCACTTGGTGTCACTGCCCACCGGGTGTCCGGTGGTCGGTACACGGACTTCCTCACCTGGACTTTTCCAACGACCATAAATCAAACTTCGTTAAAATCTCGATTAATAAAAGTTCGCTTGCAACGATGACAAGTCTCTTTTTTCATAGTCTCGAGGACACCATCGGATACTTTTCGAGGTCCTGAATTTGGTGACCGCGTAAAAAACACTAAATAAAGCGGACAATAAAATAAAGAAAAAACGTAAAAGTTGAAAAACAGTATAAATATATATACTTATTTTTCAAATATCAGATGAGTAAATGTAATTTTATTGGTGTACTGACTGCTTTTTCAGACTCTCCGTTTTTTACGTGTTTGCTTAGAACTTCGATTTAATTAATTGTTATAATGCGACACTGTAAAAATTTAATTTACAGCCCTGAGCTTCTGCCATCTTGCCTTTTTGATTGATTGTAATGTAAAGAACTTAAAAGTGCAATAAATGATTTTTAGGATGTGATAAAAAGCGGTTTCAAGCAATACAACGAGTCATAAAGTAGTTTTTTGTGACGGAATGACACATAAAGTTGACATCTCCCTTTTATTTGTTTGTTTTCCATGGTTTCATCTGCATTGTCATCGCCTCTGTACAACGTTTCCCCCACGCTATATATGTATACATATATATATATTTATGTATTTTATATCATTTTTATTGTCGCGGGTTTTGTAATATTTACATTTTCAAGCGGAGCAACTTGCAATTCTGTGCTCAGTAGACCATTGTTTCCTTTCTGTTGTTCCTCAACTTCTTGCACCTTTGACTACGCCGTTGTCTCTGTAGACGTTTATTCTGTCATTTTTAAGGCTTAAAGTTTTGGATTTCTTTGCACGAATGCACTAGGAAACAGATTTTAATTATTTATTAACATACATATTAACTTACAATGATATATTATAGTTATTGATTTATTTGGTAATGCTGTAAAAATCAAATTTTATTACTTTATTCAGGTTGTTGAATAGAACGATAACAAAGGTACTTTCTGCCAACAACCTTTTTGAACTAACAAAAGTTCACGTTTTCAGGAACAGTCACTTCTTAATAAATTCAATATTGTGGTACAATTTATATTATGGTTTCAAATACTTTGTCATAGGTGAAAACAAATAAAAAAGAAAAGTCACTTCCAGGAGTCTGACTTACAGAAAGGTGAAGGTGACAGAAACTGCAAGAACTGACAAGTGATGACTTGAGCAGAAGAAATTTCACTTGTTAACCTGAGACTAAGGCGGTCTGTCGAGTTCAACTGTGAAGTGTTCTGGAATAGTCTCCATGACCAACCGAGTAAAAGAAATCCTGCAGGGACGCAATTAAGTGCCAGAGAGTAGTTTGGACAGAATCAACTGTACTTTTACATGTACTCGGTGGTGTTGTCACACTGATAGGTTAAGATATTAGGCAGTTTTTTTAAAAATAAGATCCAGGGCCTTATTCTTACGGTACACACCTTTCTATGCATTTGAAGCTTTTAGTATTTGCAAATGTAAGGGCAGATTCGTGGCTGGGCATGACGGCGCATCGGGGAGACAGTCACGTTTCGCCAGACATACCTGAAATTCAGGTTTTTCCACATTTTTTTATTTCTTTTTCACCGGCCCGGCGTGTTTTCCTCGGCAAAATTGGTAGCCTCCGATGTACAAATAAATAAAATCAACCTTACAGAAAAAAGAGGAATGTTTCAAAAAATTGCGGCAGAAGTAACGTAATACTTTGTTCCACGTCTTTTCATATACAGAAACTTCTTTCTCTGCTCAACAACGAGTACCTACCTTGTGTGATGGCTACTATTCGAGTTCAATAGTCCAGAAATTTCGAATTTGACGTAATATCTTCTGTGTGAAAAGAAATTCGGGCCGGAAAGCCATGATGAGGCAAAAGGGGTTTTCGATGGAAGCCTTCCATGCGTGATCCGACTTGTTCAAAGTCTTACCGTTCGGGCAATTACAGGTAAGATGATAGGTAAAAAGGAAAAAAAGTGGTCGGGGCCCACCTGCTGTCGTCGTTATTCTTCTTGTTGGTTTTATCAAAACAAAAAGAAATGCGACGACGTGGTTCCCAACATCTCAAGATCTCACCTAGAAAATTAAACGTAACAGTTGCCAGTTACAAAAGGGTCGCCCGAAAAAAAAGGAAAGATTAAGACAAAGTTAAAATCAGAGACAATTGACATTTCTATCAAATTAATTGAATCAATTACGAATGGATTGATAAACAATTATGTAGATACCCAGGAGGAGTGAGAACCAGGTGAACCTGAAATTACGCTGGTTCATCGTTGAACGTTGGGGAGTTCAACACCTGCAGAGAAGCGCAGAATTCAAATGCTTTTAACAAGAGTTTAAGACCGAGTAGAAACCAATTAATGTCGGTGAGTTAATGTTGATACGCATGTGAAAAACATTAAATAAATTACATGTATAATGTTCGTCATAAGAATCTGTGAACTGCAAGTGAAACTGACGAAGAGGTCGGTTAACAATAAGTTAGGTAGTTAATTGTTAGGTACAGCTAGCGTTCGAAGCGTCTTAATTAAACCCGATGATAAGTTTCTGTGTGTTGCAAGAAACTTGGGTGAGCTATAATTATATTATGATACATTTCACACACGAATATATGTCACACTTAGACTTTCACTTTGGTAAACAACTATAATTTTGGTTATTTCAATCTCACTGAAAATAGAGTTAACTGCGAATACAACACAGTAAAATATTCTTTTTGTGTTAAAGTTATTATAGACCAACATGTAAACTCTTATGTACAGATCTTGTACGTGTTCTTTACCTCCATTCCCTCCAGGTCGTTCTCAATGGTACCTTCAATACCCTCATCTTGTAGCCCGATGGAAATCCTAATACCATTTAAAGGTGTGAAGTTTTAGTTTAATAATTTTTTTAACCACTAACCATCACATATTGTGAATGAGTTATTTCATTTTAAACTTCAAACAATTATTAATTTTAAAAATTGAGTTAGTGTCTCCCAACATGAGAACATTTTGTAAAAGTCAAACTTGACATTCAACATACAATCCAGTTTTTTAGTAAAGTAATCATTCTTCCGTGTCATTTACAGTGGTGTTTCGATGGGAAAAGCACATGTAACAAGGTAACAATTGTCCTCCAGTCTCAACTCAATTTATTACTAGACACTTTTTTATTGCTGATGAGAGCGACTACCACGTACACAATTGGAACGGATGCACACATAAAACTGACCGGAAACGAAGGCAGTTGAAACCAAACACCAAGAGCCCCTGGCAAGCAAAACTGGAGAAAAGATGTGGAAAATGAGTGAAAACTACTAACACGAGGGTTTCGTGGGAGTGAAGATCATGTAATAAAGTTGATGAATGCAAATGCCGGGGGTTCGAGAAAGAAGAATGTAAAAGGTTAATAAAGGAGAGACCGAAGAGAAAGGTAATATTCGGTTGCAGTTTTAATTATCCTAAGAACTGATTGTGCTCGATGGGAATGGAGGTTACGAAGAACAACCATAAATCTACGGGGTGTTTAAGATGGCAGAAACAACTGGACGAAAGACGTAAAGAAGATGTAAAAAGGGGAAGTTCATTTGGCAAGTGCAGTTTCTCAATAAAAAAGAATGCCAACGGATGTCGCGTACGGTGCAAAATCAGGTTCCAGCCTACCAAATAGTCCAGGTGAAACCTCTCAGGGTGCCTGGTGATTATTTTTCACGTTTCCGCTTTTGTATATAAAGAGGAATTCAACGGAGCTCTCCAACCAGGTACCCAAACAATTAGAAAATATTGTAATCAAACAGAATGACTGTTACTATCGCGGGGAATGTTACGAATTTGTCATGGAGAAGGTTGCAGATGTCGGGGTGAGTGTGTGTGTGTGTGTGTGTTTGTGGAGGAAAGGCGGATCAGACCTCTTCGGCAAGGAAGCGGCTTGTAATCAACCCGTCAACCGAGTGACACCTTCGCCCACAATGGGTACCGGTACCCTGGTACGGGTCTAACACTTCCAGATTCATTCAGAATCGGTCTTCTTTTCTGCTTTTGTTCATAAGGCCGACAGAATTTCCTTCTCTTTTGTTCCACCTCGAATTGTCTAAACCAAACCTTGTGATTTGAAAGATGCTAAAAAATACCTACAGTTATCATTCTGTTACCCTTCTCAATGCTGAAGGCGAAAACTCACGATATTTCAAAGGATCACGAACGCAAGGAACGTGTGATGACTGATTATAATACATAATATTAGGCGTAATAATGTAAAATTCATTTCACATGTAAAAAAAAACAACCGCTCTTGAGATTCACAGGCTCTTCTCCCGTAATAGTGATCTTTGTAATGATATATGAGTAAAGATTTTATATATATACAACAAACAGTAATAAAGGAGTAGAAAATCGTCAATTTGCAAATTAGATGAAGGCAGGAGATGAATCATCCGTGCAAATTGCAGGGCGGTAGCCACTTGAAACAGGTGCTAACGGCCGATTAATAAGAAATTAATCACAAGGCTCCCTGACAGGCTGACAGGAGTCAGGTTGCTAAGGGTTGATGCGGACATGTGGCGGTACAAAGCAGGACAACTCCCACCGTCACCGCAGACGAATCTCTTGATGAGTGATGGTGATGGGGTCAAGGACTCATCCGTGAAGCAGTAAACCCTTAGAATGTCGGAGGGAGCGTCCAATTTCTTTTAAAATAGCAAAGCAACCTGTGCCGGCAGCCGTTTCAACTGGCCACCGCACCTGGAAGGCTTTTGGGTGTTTGGTTCTTCTCGTTCTTCTTCTTCTTCTCCTCCTCCCATACCATAAGAGTCTGATGGAAGGCAGATGGTCCTTTGGGATGTTGAAATTCTTACATTTTTTTACATTTTCGGATTAATTTGTCGGGTTCAATTCGGGGTCATTCGGGTTATTCTACTCTTCGTCATCCTCGTCCTTCTTCTTAACTTTCTTCCATTGTTTGTCCATTGCTTCTCCTTCTTTGCGGGTGCGGGGGAACAAAAATTAATGTTTGTTACGAGTGGTTATTTAGCAATTAAACCAAAAGACGCATGAATGAAGGACTAACAAAGATCAAACAGCGAGGTTAAAATTTTAATCTGCTTTAATTAGTTTTGAACTAAGTTCTTTTATTTTTTTACACTAATTAATGAAAGTTTGAAATTGAAAGGTGGGTGAATCAGTGTACGGGTGTACTTGGTTGTAATTTTGTTAAGAGTGGTCGCAGATCCACAGGAAGACCTTGGGATCTCACCAGATTCCAAAGAGTCATCATGAGTAAGGGATTACTACGTTGAAGAGAGCAGTCCCACCAACAATAAAACTAATCACTGCGAGTGAAAAAATTTCCTAGAAACAACAAAAAAGTTGACATGTTAAGTTGAAAATAATATATTTACATCATTTTAGGCGATTTTTTGGCAATTTACGTGGAAAAACTTATGGAAATATATCAATAATAAAATACATTATTTTCATAGGAGAAACAAATTTTAGACAAAAACTTGAACACTTGTGTGAAATAAATTTCGTGGTGTAAAACGTCACGAAAGTTGGTCAAGATGAAATTGATAGATTGAATGGTAGAATATCATAGTAACATTTGTAGTACGTATTGTTCAGTAGTGTGTAGTTTTGAACGGATAAAGTGTGACATTAAATTGACAATAAAAGGTTTAACAGAACGAATTAAAACATTGTGTGATGTGTTAACGTCACGTAGTACCACTGAGAAAATTTTAAACAAACGCACACGCGTAATTTATGTAACTTTCTACTTTGCAGAATTCTTGGTGGTAATTGTAGAGCAATGGCATTCATGCGTACATTAAAAAACCTCGAATACACTGCGACGAGTGATCTTTGGAGTAGTTAACTTACTTGACTACCAAAAGAATTGACGTACAACTCTTGTCATCTTAACGGATCATTCTGGATGAGTAAATTTTATCAAAACTACTCTTAACAATCTACACTAACTCTGCACTCTAAACTCGTAACACCTGAGTTGTGTCTTTTATTCACCTGGTTTCATTTCTGGAAATGTGTACAACTCATCAACTGTGATCAAATCCGGGAAGGAATTCAACGGCATTTTATGGAGTGAAAACAGACGAAGGGTACGGAAATAAAAAATACTTAGGTGGAATCCCAAGTTTACAGTCGACCGAGCGAAGCCTACCTGAAAACCTCCATCACTGTTATGTGACTTGCAGATCGTTTAGTCTGATAGCGCAAAAAGCACTTTAGTAAAAAAGGCTGATAGATATGTAGCAAGTTGTAATAATCGATAATGCGGTCCGATAGGATCTCACCATTTAGGCACAGGAACGAACCTGATTGATTTTGGTCGCCGACACCGCAATCCTTTTGACAGGATTCGACCGCTTCGACGTCTAATGAAGTCGTTCCAAATGCAATTTTCCACGTGTGTAAACCTTTCAGAGTGAGAGTTTCTGCTAAAGTGAACATGTGTGATGTAATCGCATGGCGCTTCACAAAACCACTATACCAATGGTTGGTGGAAGGGAAGAATTCCACTAAATGCCTGACTAAAATGGGTCAACATAGTGGAGGACTTCCAAAATTCTCATGGCTGTAGAAAATATCAAAAATATCGATAATTTAGAAACTATATTGATGAGTTTTGCGACCGTACACCTGTGAAATTCAGTAAAGAATTTAGTAAGAGCACATTTGGTCAAGAAGGCAAAGCCTCAGGACACTACTTCTTAGACCCACTAGTGTGAATAGTCAAGTGAATGGTGGTTTTTTACATTAATGTACTTCTTGATTCAAGGGCTCACACAATCGAAAAGTATAAAGAAGCTTTACAAAACACGGTGACTGTAAGTGAAACAGCTACAAGATGGATTCACCTTGAAATGAGAGCAAGTGACAAAACAACGATCACTGAACGGTACTTGCTGACGATAAAAGGAAGTTAAAAGACTTAAAGACAGAGAGAGAGAGACAAACTTTTTGTGAGAGAAGACTGTCATCCTGACCGGTTCATTTATTAAAAGGAAAAAAGGAAGGCAGGGGAGTTAGAGTTAGTCTCAGGGATCACAAACACAGCACTCTTCTCATTAAATAATTAAACTAAATGTTGGATGTGTTTATATCCTCAATTGAAGCCCACACCACGGGGAGACACATAGCACGCACATTTTAGTCACACACACATTCTCACTCTCTCTCTCTCTCTCTCCCATCTTTTGTTTATTTCTGATTTCAATTCATGACAGGAAGTGCTGTATCAGGGAACAAAAGACAAGACCTATTGTCCTGACTCAGAATTAATCTGCTGCCGTGGCTCGGGTTTGATTTTTCTTCCAATCTCACCTCCCTCCTTTCCGGAAACCCAACGAGACAGTCCAGACAGACAGTCTCCTCGGATCAAATTAAAAGTCATTCCTCCAGGTTCGTGGTCACGTGTTCCTAACTGTATCTCTCAGGTATAGGTAGGGAAAGGAAAACAAACGTATGGTTCGTCGCGTGGGGATGAAAAATCGCGTGTTACGAGGGCGTAGCAACTGGTCGTGGGAAGCAAAAGGAATTTGATCAGATGACTTTTACAGGAACCCAACCCCTTGGCTACTTCTTTTCGGGGCCCATTAAAAATTTAACAAACAACAAACCGAGGGCCCCTTTTTCGCTTCCCCCTCCTGGGCCCAACTTTACATTTTGCTGTTTTCCAAATAACCCATAGTGTTTTCCGTTAATAGCTCAAGTTTCCTGAAATTTAACGTTATATAGACACAACAACGCGAAAATAAATAGTCTAGAGGAAGTGGAAGGAGACGGAATTGAAGAAAACAAGTAAAAAGTTTCTACAATGTTGATTTAATATATTTTATTCATAGAGTTGGAACCAAAGTTCGATTTGTTT
The DNA here is from genome assembly GCA_037055365.1 of Polyplax serrata. Lineage (NCBI taxonomy): Eukaryota > Metazoa > Arthropoda > Insecta > Psocodea > Polyplacidae > Polyplax > Polyplax serrata. The sequence goes on from JAWJWE010000004.1 coordinate 1,285,086, forward strand.
TCCAGAAGGAAAGCTCTTTTTAAACATAATAACTCCACTTGCTGGCAATGACACAATACAACACAGTGTCTTTGGCTCTTCAAGCTAAAACCGACACGTTCCAAAGAAAGCAACACCTCCAACCAACTTAAAATTTTTCACGGGCCCCGAGTCAATAAACCCAGCCCTCGAACTTTCTGGGCCGTTGTACTGTTCTCACTTATTTTATTTATTTAGTGTTTGTTACTACCCACGCAAACAAAATATTATTAAGGTGCTTCACTGTTATTTCTGGGGTGGAAACAAACACCACCCAACGAACCGTAAGCAAATAGTCCTTTTAAGGTTTCGTCTGCCTCCCCTAAACCCCTGTTACATACTATAACGAAGTAGCAGCAGAACAAATAGACTACCGTACGAAAGCCAACTAGGAAGCATATGATATTACTATCAGCTAATTGGACTCCCCTTGGACCTGGGAGGCCTTTCATGGCACGCACCAAACGCTACCCGACCTGGAAATTTGAATCCTCCTTGTACGGTCGGCCAGCAGGTGGGTACCTACTCAGGAAATGACCTCTTCGATTTTAAAACGAAATTGATAATAATAAACGGTGCACTTCATCGGAAAATGGTTTCTCACCAGGAGATTAAAGGGACAGTAAGTTTTGAATTACACGTTCACGGTTGTAACAGTTAAGAAAACAACACGAAATGTAGCACGTGATGTTTGAAACCTTATATCGAAAAAGATCTTAAACAGGCCCCTGGCTTGAGAAATAAACAAAAAAGTAATAGAAGTACTGTTCTTCTCAGATTGGAGTCTGGAGTATCAAACATATCAGCCACCGTTCTACAGCTACTTCTACAGTAGAAGTGACATAAAGTACCTCCCTGCAATACGTGGCTCTAATGGTTTTATGACCGTTGAAGTTCATTAGTAAAGTAAAAACAGAACTCTTTTATATGTGTAGGATTTCTCTTTGAAGATATCACCCTAGAGGACAACTAACTAGACCTTGCAGTTTTCCTGGATTGAATGAGAAAGCCGAAAACATCAAAATTTCAGGTACCCCTTGCGATTTTGAAGTTGAAATTTCATCAGAAAACTTAAAAACATTCAATTTCATAAATATAAAAACAAATTGACCGGTACCGTTGCGTTAGCTAAATAAAATTAATTTTTCCAGACGTTTTAACCAATTCAGGTAGTGGCCAAGGGAGTAGATGAGAATTACCCATCATCAAAAATAAAACGCTCTGACGTTTTTCATCTCAACTGGTGGAGAAGAATCCAAAGGTACTCGGATGAGAAGTACTCGGATTGTGCAGCGTGCCCTTAAAGTCCATCGTCCCTCATGTCTCCATCTGTTGTTTTTTTATTACCTCCACTCTTTTACTCTGTTGAACATCCATTAATTTAGATTTTTATCTTCTTCTTTTATATATATAGATACACACATGTATTTAAATGCATTCAATTGTATTCGATTAAGATCGTTTCATGTTGAAAACGGAAAGAAAGCAACCAACAACAACATCAACGGACGGTTAAAGAAAACGCTTTTTCTCTGTTTACTTTCAAATAATGACCGATAAACATCTGCGCTCACTTAAAAATTAAATTGTTATTGGGGGTAATTAATTACTTTTTAATTACTTGTTCCAAAGATTTTATTTTCAACTCTATCGTTTCTCATAAATGCGCCGATTACACGGTGTTTATCACATAGTTAGGCCCTCCCTGAAGGAGTCCTCGTCTTACACACAAATTTTTATTATTTTCTTTGCAGGTTGATGATGACGTGGACAATGACAAGTTGTGAGAGGAGACGTAATGATGTAATGTGTAAGGTGCGATACGAAAGAGCCGTACAGGTACTTTACCTGTTCTATTACACACCTTATTCATGTTAAAAATTTACTCCTCGGCGAAATATCACATCTCGACATTTTTTTGTCCTCAAAGGCCAATAAAAGTGTAAAGTTGAAACATACGTTCAACTTAGTTTTTTATATTTGAGTTGGTGGGTTAGTTTTTACCTTCAAATTTACTTATAATGAATTATGTTTGTATTTTTAGAAAAAGAAACTATTTAATTGCCATAGAAAAGACAAAGTTGTCGCAATTTTGACTACAATTTTTTACTTTTCAGATGCAAAACATCTTTGTATAATTTTATACATTTTGTGCAGTTTTTATATTAGGAGTACATTCATTTTCAAACCACCATTAATGTTTAAACATCTCAACATATTTTATGTATATATTATTGCGACGCTGTCCTTCCCGTTCCAGTGTTCCTTTTCGAACTGAGCACTTCTACCGGTACCGCATATGTCCGGTTTTAGTTGTGATTGTTGTAACATCTTGAAATGTCTCCAAAGACAAACAATACAATCAAATCAACAATGAACTTCAATATAAAAATAAAGTGTTCTAAAGTAAAGTAGCGGTTGTCTAATCCGAATTAAATTTTGATAGTTTAAAATGTCCAAGTTCCGTTTGAAATTTGAACTTACGGCAAAGAAAGACAGAGAAATACCTTTTAATTCGTTTTATTAAATTTGAATAGTTGAAATTCACTTGGGTCCTGACTGTCATGTCTGTGCGACCGAAAAGATCATTGACTTTAGTACCAGTCATTGTTTTCATTGTTTACTGTACATTCGGAAAAATCTTTTCGAGCCATTGACAAGGAAAGACCAGTGGACCGTGGTAATAATTCCCTTTCTCAAAGTGTAAAAACAAATTTTCATGTTTCGACACACAAAAAAAGGAATAGAAAGAGAGCTCCACGTATTTATGTGTATAAAACCTCAAATCAAGTGGGATTAAACAGAAAAAAAAGATGTACAACGTCAAGAACAATGGCCACCCCTTTCTTTTGCGGGTGTTGGCATTTTTTTGACATTTTTTCACTCCAGTTCGTTGAACCTGTACGTCTCGGGTGCATTGACTGCGGAGGCTTTGGACCTTCTGGGACCGTTGCGACAGGCCTTTGTTGCAACAAGCGGTACCCGACAGTGGTACCGGTGTCGGCTAGGACCTGAGCACTGCAGATCGCCGGTAGCAGTTGCTAAATTGTACTTTGACGATGTGTCCATGTCATATGCCTCACTGCAAGAACCATGTTGAGTGTCTGGTTAACTGAGCAGTCCTTCTGCAGTGCAGTACAAAATACGAAAAACATCACACAGGCCATTACTAATATTCTTCACAGTTCTGTCCCGAGCTAATTCTTATATAACCTAAACACTGCTACAAGTAAGAACCTTTCATAAGAACCTTACGAGTAAGAACGAACGGAAGGTTCGTATGAACCTTCCTGCGTTGGCGTCAGGCTTGTTCCTTCAAAATTACTATCCACAAACTACGTGGGAAACTCAAAGTTTAAAGCCAAGCATTCATCTGAATATGAAATCTAAACTCATGCAAACATTCCAACTTCTACGAATCCTCGGGTACCCAGGACCCCTGTCAAACGAGATACTCATCTATTTCAGGTACCGAAATCGTCCAACGCCCGGCGGCGATTTGTTTATTGTAAATTGTCTGATTTACGACTCGTTTCAATTGTTAAATTAATGCAACCTCAACACACACAACAAATCTGACCGGTAAAGGGAGGGACGAGTGAAGGAAGGTGACAATGGAAAGACCTTAATTAGAAATGTCATATCAAAGAGAAGAAAAGAGAGAGAAGAAAGCCAGGAAAGAAGGAAAAGAAATTTCAAACGGGAAAAAGATACGTTGCGCATTTTGAAAGTCGTTGAACCTTTCACCAGGACCTTAACCTTTCTAACGCAAAACCTTATGTGAAGAGGTTCAATGGGACCGACTTGAGTCGGTGCTGCCTCTGCACAGACCGGAACTTCCAGGTTCGGCATCTTCAGGTTGAACTCATGATAAATGTGGTGCTCTTAGGACATCTGTCAATAGCCCACATCCTTAAGGATTGTAGTGGACATGTAGTGCGTTTTGTGTAATGTGTCGAGTCATTCTGTTGGAGTTCTCCTTTCCATTTAACCCGTACTTCTGTATGCTGCTGATACTTCTGACCTTGCGTCCTTTTTGTGTACAAATACGTTGATGCATCTGAGCTTTTCTTACTTAACACCATAATTTCCATAATTACATTTAATTTGTAGATTAATCAATCATTCATAGAATGTTAATCTTTTCTGGCAAATTATGTTTATTTATTCATTTATTATTAGTAAATATTTAATCTAGATTCTTTCGGTATTTATATCTCCATTTTGTGTTATTTAACTTTAACCTCATTCTTTCGTCTCATTTGATTTGCAGTGATTTCTTAGTAATGCACAATGCTATATATGTACACGAGTTATGGTAAATGAGTTCAAAGAATGTTGTTCGCGTCTTTTGTATGTTCTTCATATACAAGTAGTTCAGGTAAACTATGAATTGTAGTCACTTTAAATTCATTACCTATGAATTACATTAAATTAATTTTTAATTGGGTCTCCTCCTACCCGTTACTCTTTGTTACTGGTTGGATACTAACAAATATTCACTAAACGTTTTAATTCTACTCTGCCGAAGACATTGCACTTTCCCTCCATTTTTCTTAACTTATACATGTGCATTGCATACAAGTACATGTGCATTGGATCAAGTTAATTTCTGTTTGTTAGTACAGAAAAGTAGAAAAATTTTTATACATGAAATGACTGTCCAATGGTCAAAAACGCTCTCATAACCTTTTCGTTGAAATGGGAAGAATAATAATGGCGGCACAACATTACCGTTTTCGGTACATTATTCAATTATGAGGATAATTTTTACCTCCGAAGGGGTTGATGACATCCGAAAAAACGGCAATGGCGTTGACAATAAAAAGAGAGAACAAAGCCGTTCTGGGTGGCATCGTCTGCTTCCACGCTCATTTCTTTCCGGATTATCCCAATGCATAAGAAAAAAGAAAGTTATGAATACTTTTTTTATGAAAGCAATGACCGAGTGTGTGCTCGAGTATAAATTTTCGTCATAACGTCAGTTTGTCTGTCCGTCACCTTTTGTTGGTTTCCTTAATTCCTTTCAACTTCTCGTCTTTTTCTAATTCTCTCATTGCACTGTTCATTTTTTAGTTTTCTTCTTTCCTTCCGGTTCAGTTGAGGGTACAATGACTGCCCTACAATGAGGGTACTGAAAATTCTATTGTGGTGCCCGATGAGTACAAACAGTTTGCAATTGCCTGGAATTCACTACAATGCATAAATTATTATTTTAGGGGACTTCCTTCTCAACTGTTTTACTTAATCCACACAGTTACCTAACAGAGGATACATTATGTTCCTGATACTTCCTATCTATGGCAGATATTGTGAAAACTCTCTGAGAGTAGTGCCAGGGAACATTAAATCATCGTGTGGTGCGCTATTGAATGCTCAAAATACATGTATATGTACAAGTGGGCTCTTTGTTATTTATCAAATTAAAAAAAATTTATAAATGTGTTAAAAGAGTGTCAAAGAATCACGAAAAAAGTAATTTTTCTTTATTAATGTGAATAAACATTTCACAGAGAGTTACACTCTCGCACCTGTGCCTGTTTAATTTTACAAATTGCTGCGCATATATTATTTTCACATAATATTTTTGTAAGATGTGTAAAATATTTTATTTTTACTTTAACTTCGTTCTTTGTTATCGGGAACAGTTTGGGTAATTGGTTCCTCTCCAAAAAGCAATGAGTACCTTACGGCAGAGTTTAGTAGAATTTGGTAATGTACCACCCAAACAGAAACAATCACTACTGTGGGTATTAACGGAGCCAAGATTAGAATTTACGAGTTCAAATTGAAAAAAAGGCACTGACCGGACATGAGGACTTTTTCTCTAGTTCGAAAAGATTCGGGGCATTTCCTGTTGTGTTTGATTCTTAGAATTGTTTTGGTGCCTCCACTGGGGCTGACTTAGAAAGAAGAATAGATAGGCACCAGAACTATTCTTTTACTATGAGTTTACGCGAGATAATAAGGGAGAATACAAAATAAATTAATTAGAGTATTGGAGAGACAGCCACAGCTCCACCTCACCTGCAAACCGAATATGAATTATTCAGGGCTCTCTACGGGGCCTCCGCTGGCCCAGCTACCTTGGCAACCCTGTCACGTCAACATTTCTTTTTAATGTTTTTCCACCCCCGAATAAACGGGTACTCCTTCCTACTCGACCAACACACACAACCCCCTTGTAGTAAGTTTTCCAGCGCATTGATCGGGCAAGGAGTTCGCACATTTTCCCGGAAAATTCTTTTTCCTTTTAATTAGAAGGCTCGGGTTGAGAAGGACTCTGACGAACTAAAAATTACATAATTTGTTACTTTCAGAGTCGTTTTCGGGGGAATTTTTGTACGAAATTCCGTTTGATGAATTGTTGATCGAAACATCAGAGGGGGAAGGGTCCCCTCCGCCTGGAGATGGAGGCTTTTAGGGCTAGCCCTTAACCCCCCAAAATAAATTTTCTAGGAAATCCTAGGTAGAAAAATAATCATCCAGGTATCAGACTTTAAGTGTCCTTGTGGAGTGAATGAATGGTGTGCTGAAATTAACGAATATAATGGAACCCTTGGGGTTCAAATAGGTTCCAGACGGAATTTTAGTCTGCTCCACCTCTGAGAAGCATAAATTGGTTAAAAAATAAAGTTGTAGGTAAATTTAAAAAATCTTAAAGACATAGACATAGTTATTTTTAGGGAAGAAAAAAAATTGTTTGTACCGATCAATCAATTAATTCGTTCTGCTTTCTGTAAACTGTACAATGCACTTTTTGTATAAGTTGAACATTTAGTAAGTTCAGATGTTGTAACTGACTGACTTCTTCCTCAGCGGCAAAACATAAAGAACTTTGCTTAGATGTGAAAGGACTGCGGTCCATGAGGTTGTAACTTTAGAATTGGGGACGTGTTTTGTATCAAAGGAACCTTTCGGTCGTAGTCGAGTACCTGTGTAGGTTGGGTACCTACTCTTCATCTTGTTAGAGCCTAAATTAATAAATGGAAACAATGGACTTTGAGGTGTTCGCTCCGCCTTTCAGGCGTGGCCACCTGAACTAGAACTATTTGCTACATGCAAGAAATCTGGTTTGTCATTCTCATTTCAGGTGTTCAAAAGTATTTCTTCCTTTGAACCTCTCTGCACTCCATCAATCCATCTCCATTTCTCAGATAAACAATGGTCAATTAGTCATGCTGGTGCGATGAAGCAGACTTTGATCGATTGGACTCTCCCTCAGGTCCACAGAAGACGTGAGCCCCCGTTAGTCTGCTTTCACTTCCCTATTGCTGAGGACTTTTACTCGTGTCGTGGGAGGAGCCTGCAGCAACAGCGCACAACAGCAAACGAACATTCCGTTCGCCCCTTGTCCGTTACCTGTGTTCTGCAAAAGAATGAGCAGAAACAAGCACTCGAAACCTGTTTCACAAATAACTGGACACCACGGGAGGTGTCAACTCTATGTTAAGTCATCAAACAATTTTAAGGGCTTTAACCATGTGAACGTTAAGTTGGAGTGATGAACGAGACCTAAACTTTGCTCGTGCTGTTTGAAATTCACAATAAGAACAAAATAATAAACTAATTAAAGGTTAATTTTAAATAAGTCAATTTTAAATTGGTCTCAGCAACAAAATTCAGTTTATTTATGCAGCTATTAATTCACAATTAATACCACATTAATTATCCGATTAAAGATAGAATCCAAAAGATTTTGATTTTAAATAGAAAAAAACCTTCAGATATTCAAAAATTTTAAATATATAGTTTATTAATTATAAGTTGTGAACATTCAAATCAATTTATGAAGGATTTACCTTAGGATAGTTTTATTGCAAAGCATTGATAAAACAATAAAGTACCAAAAAAATAAAAGATGGTTCGTATTTATGTAATAAAGAAAAAAAGAAATGTTATGGGCGATACGACCCAAAAATTTCACATATTCAGCGTTTATAATTATATTTATGTTTATGTTTATATTTAGCTTTAGTTGAAAATAATAAATTAGTACATCATTCGTATTTTTATTTTATTTATTGTTGGATTTGCAAACTACCTTCGGTTATAATGTATGGTAGAGAATTGTACAGGCGAAGTTCGGCCGTTCTACATTTTGCAGAGGAGTAGCCGATAAAAATGCACATATTTATTTTATTATATTTTATATTTTGAATTGGTTGTTAGACGGTTAGTTTAAAATATGATGTTAAGTAGGCGTAAAACAAAAGTAGTGATTTTGAATTCGACCACTTAAATTGACGCCCATGAGAAAGCCGGCGACCTTTCCTGGCAATTTTCTGTCACTTTACGCTTGTTTTACATGTGTATTTAAAATACAAAATTTTATGCATTGACTTGGGCATTAAATGCATCTATTTATAGTTTCGGCTCCTGGTCTGCCAGTCTAAAACTGCCAGAAAAACGAGTGGCAACGACGTGCGAAAGAAGTTGATGGAAACCGACGATAAAAGCGGCAACTCAGAGTGGAACAACAAAGACGAAGGACGGCCACATTGACCGGACAGTATGAGTTCGAGGACTCGACGAAGATTCTCGCCTAAGAGCGTACTTATTGCTTTGCATTGTGCAAAAGAATGAGAACAAAACAGAAAGGCAATGATGGAAACAGCAAGAAAGGGAAAAAGGATGAAAACCGTGAAATAAAAGACCTCCAAGAACGCAGAGGCATTAAAATTATTGGGACAATTAGAGAAATGTGGAGTCCGGGGTCCTGGTTTTTGGGGCCCCTGGGCCACACGTCCTGGGTGATGTTTTCACGGATATTAAGGCAATTCCTCGACCCCCGACGTGGTTCCATTTCACTGTTAATTTTTCTTTTACGATGCATCAATCAAATCGTCAAATGTTCTCGTAAAAAAGAAGACCTTTGAATGCACCTGTGCCTGCGTGTGCCTGCGTGCCTATCCGCGCACATATTGGTATTTTGTGGTGTCCTGCCGACCCTCGCCACTTGATAGAACAATTTTTTTAATGAAATACAAAAATTTCTTTTGTCCATTTTTAATGAACATGTATACAGGTTTTACCTGGCCGTTCTTCGATATTTCATATATATTATTATTATGTTCTTTGTTTGCTTCTCTGCCACCCGAATCGCATTTATTCAACCGGGTGGTTGCCCTTTTTCGTGCAACAGTTGCGCAACTTTCAGTTACTCAACAGGAGTTTTACTTTACTGTGTTTGTTTTGAAAAATCGGGAATATAAAGGGAAGAAGAAATAATTCTGGAAACTGTTTAAAAGTGATCTTCGAGAGGCCTTCAGGGACGCAGCATTACTTTGAGAGCAACTCTGCCTCTTAAAGTAAACCAAATGCAGAGCTAAAATTGGTGAATATTCATAAACAATCATTGCTTATGTCACTGTAGTCTTCCTATGTAATGTATTTTCTCAAGCAGTGCACTTTATATTTTCACACATTTCAAATGCACAAGACAATTCTATTAAGTTACATTTAATGAATTGCAGGTGCAAGTAAAAAAATAATTACACAGTTATAATTTCTTGATACTAAAACTCGCGCGTTCGACATATTTGTTCATATGGAAAAACCTGTACCTGAATTTCAGCTTCTGTTGAACCCTCTCAGAGTTTAAAATTATCACCGTAGACTTCCCACATGGTAACAATAAGACTTATACGGTGCTGCTATGGTTTTATGTTTTCAGGTACCTAAAAAACCTGGAATGAAGAGAAGTTTTTAAAAACTTGAATTTCCCAGACGGGTACACACACGCACACAAAACCATAAGTGAATTAAATTATACAAATATAAAAAAAGAGACATTACAGGAGAAAAGGTACAAAAATTACCGGGAAAAACTACCAATTAATAATTATTATTATGTTTTTATTAGCTCATAACATGAAAAATTTTATTAGCTCGTAACCGGAGAATGTGTTTGGGTACATAAATTTGAAAAGCAGGCACCTGGGGCATCGTTAATTTAATAAACTCGTTAAATTAACGACACGAAGAAGAGGTGACTTGGAAGAAGATTGGACACGCCTAGCACTCTCCAGGTGATAAATTCCTAAACATCTTACTCTTCGGTCTGTAACATCAACATCATCGTCGTCGTCTTAACTTACAGTTTATAGCGTACCTACTTGTCTTCATTCGAATCCGTTTAAACCTTTTTTAATGGGCTGAACCTAGCGGGACGTTGGATTTAAGTTGATCTTTCAGTTTCCCAATGCTTAAAGGGTAGACTTTAGGTATGGCGCAGGACTTTTAAATCATTGGATAGAAAACTATTTAATCTACTTATTCTTAGGTTTTGGAATGATTTCTTCTCTGTAATTATTAGAAGTTACCATAGAGTAATTTACTGTTACGTGCCGCCTGTAATGTTCCGAAAGGCTGTGGAGGATAAATTCGTAGTGCTTTCATTGTTTTTCCCCAAAGACTAATTGTTAAGTGTTAAGTCAAGTTGAGCAATATGAGTATTGGATGTGGGTTCTTTTATAAAACTTGACACAGAATTCCTAAAATTTCTCTGAGACCGAAGGATGCCTCTTGTCCGTCCCAAATGGCACGATTTACTTTCACTTTTAACCTTCGTTCCTCACGAAGGCTCTGAAACAGGGTGATCCATCAAACGACTTACAGACACACATTTCATGGATGTTTGTCCTTTCTTCTCCCACTGTTGTCTACCAAAAACAAAGGAACAGCAAGGAAAGAAGACACACTGACCGTCTGACAAAGACATCTTCTACTCTTCTGTTTTCTTTTTTTTTTTTGGATACGAGAGGTTGGATAAAAATGTGTTAGGAAAACGAGTTCCAAGAAAGTGACATTTTCATTGATAACAATGAGTTCCCCACTGGGTCAATGGGCATTTACATATTTCAAGAAGTACCTTGTTTTGAAGGCCCCACGTCGCGAGGTAGAACTTGTCAATCTCTTCTGGCTGGTGTCCACCAACTACTGTTTCGACAAATAGTTACACAGGTCATCTATCAATCCCCGGTGACGGGTTCATGACTTTAAATTTGGGGCCCAGGGACAAGTTGGGACCTTGCGTAACATTCAGCACCCATTGCCCATAGACTTCACATATTCAGGGCCACATCAAATATTTTAGACAAACAAATTGTTTAATTATATACAAGCAGTTGTGATTTAATATATTGTTTCTCTTTCGTTGACAATTTATATTGACCACATGTAATAGTTGTCGTCCTCTACGTCCGTCTGTATGTCCTATTTCACAACTTTAAACTTTCATTTATTGTATTTACAAGGATTCTTTACCTTCAAGTGAAAAAATTGTAATGCAGAAATTTTTAAATAGTAATAATTTACTATTTATATCTGTACAATTTCTTACTGATGAACATTATAGCTTATACTATTAGCTATTAAAAACTAGGTTATTTTTCATCATAGTTCACTTGTTAATGTTTTAATATATTTTGAAAATGGTATGTATTATTTGAATTTTAATTCAATGATTTATTTTAATAATATTGGTTGTTGTAACTCTATTTATTAATTATACTTTTTATGTACGACATTTGTGAAACAACTAAAGTTTTGTTCTCCGCCTCTATTACTTGTGCATTATCATTTCAGTTACTTATCTTATTCTGAAGTCTACCTCTTCGAAAAACCTGTTACGTTAACTTTGTTTTCTTATTTTTATTTATGTGTATTCATTCATTTTCTCTGTCGTTTTTATGAGTTGTTATACAGACTTTTACGGCAGCGATCAGTTGTAAAACTATCAAAGTGTGTGCACATTTTGCTTTCTCTCTACAAAATCTTATAATTTGAATTTCGCTTAACGAACATCAATAGTCAAAAGAGGTAAATAAAATTTTAAAAGGAAAAGCCTCAGACCTGCTTATTTAGTTGTCCTGCGGTTATTCAGGAATAAACGAGAAGAAGAAAGAATCTGAAGAGATGGTCCTCATCTGAAGACTTATTTAACAATAATATAAGAAAACACATATTTGTCGATGGGCCGGGTTATGAATAAGCTTGTGAAACAATTGAGAAGTGAGGAAGGAGGAAAAATACGAGAAGAAACAGGAGAATATAAATAGAAAGGAAGAAATAAATAGAGAAAAAAGAAATAGAAGAATAGATAACCATTAAATGAGACGAATGTTTTCATAAAGGACTTGTGTCTGCTGACAAAAGGTCTTTATTTGGAAATGCCATCTATTTATCGATTCCTTTTCTGATTCAAATTGATGGTTATCTTTTCTTGTAGAGAGTGTCCCTCTGATGTCCTCCATTGTTGTTGTTGTTTTTGTTGTTGTTGATGTCGTCATAGTTCCAAGTTGTCGCACTCTCGTTGAACGGTCCAATATACAGGAGACAGATCCGCGCAATCTTTTAATCATTCAAACGATTAAACGAACCTAATCGACCGCTCATAAGTATCTTTTTGACGTCCGATTGGGACATCACTCGCCCCGTGGGTACCCGACGCTTTCCACTGGGTTGTACCTGTGGGGAGCTTACCTGTCACACTTGCTTGTCAACCTAATATCGCCTCTTATTAATTCCACTAGCATTGTACCTCTGATTATCCTCGTTTTAAGATATTTCTACAGGTTTCTACCTGGGTTCTTAGTACGAAATTTATTGTGCAAACAAACAATTTCCAAGCATTTGAGTTTCCTTTAATTTATTGTAGTCATCGTTTGACACATTTTAACCTGATGAATATAATCAATGAATTAAAAAGTTTGTTCGACAATAATGCAGTACGCGTATTGGTGTTTCGGTTCAATAAATGATAATTACGGATTGTTGTACCGCATGGAGGAAAATTTTTATATTTCGTTCAATTTGTTACTATTCAGTAATAATATATTGGCTTTCCTTTAAATATGTTCACTAATAAACTAAACCAAAATTAATTTAACAAGTATAATTTTATTAATTTGTGTATATGCTGTGAGCCCAAAATATGTATTATTTAGCATTAACTTATTATATATAATTTGTATTTAATGTGTAATTTTGTGTTAGCAGTATTATTGCCGAAAAATTCGTTTTGATAATGCTTGTCTTTTTCAGGATAAAACACTGGACAAATATATGTAAAATAATTATTCATTATTTAGAAGAATCTTACACTACTCCTAATTTTATTCGTAAGATTTTTTACAACTTTATTCTAATTGTTAAACAACAGGAAGAAACTGATGTTTTTTCATAGAGCTTGTATCAAATGCTGAAGAATTTATTTCGCTGATTGTCGCACTGTAAAGTAATACAACCCAGTAAATTTTCTGTTGTTCTGTTGATGTGCTGCTGCTTGCTGAATTATCCAAATAAATAGAAATATCTAATGTATGGGTTCTTCTGGGTGCCAGCGGTAGAATAACTCACTCTCAATGCCCATTATTGTTTCTTTCTATTATCAAAGAAATAAAAAGAAGAAAAGAACTCGGGAGGTCAGACCTCCTGTGACAAACACTCCGAACGCTGATTGCAAATGATTTCTTTCGGCTTCCAGAACTTTGTTCTCAATACATCAGGATAATAGTATCAGTTTCAGTATATCGAATCGGCCGTCTCTAATTATTTGTGATTCTTCCGAGAGAAATGCTTCCGTTTCTTTTTGTTTCTTTATTTCTTGTTAAAATAAATTGTTGTATAATTAACCGAATCGAATGGCTCCCGGAATTTCGGGCAGAAGCAAATTTTCTCACTGATTTTTCCTTGGTGAAATGAAAGAACAATGAGAAGACAAATACAATAGACCACACATACCGGTAGCCATTGATACCGACCGTGACAACGGATAATGTGCCATTATAACCCGCGACTAAATTTCCCCTTTTCTCTAAAAACTAAAATAGATAAAAAAATGGCTACCAATCCTAGGCTGACATGAACAATGAACCTTTTCATTACTCATGAGAACCTGGAAGCTTGACTGATTTGTCTTATTCTTCTCCCTAATGTCTTCCTTATGTCAAGTTATTGTCTTCTGTTGTCCGGTAAATACTACCAGAAACAATGGACAGTACCGAGTAAAGAGAGGAAGAGAAAAGACTTGGAATTCACGTGAAACTCCACATGAAAAATATGCGCAATGCAGAAGTAGAAGACTTCTAGTAGAAGACAGCCCGTTCGCCTATGTCGAGGGAGTGGTGTGCCTTTTTAGAGGACATCCATCGAGGTTGCCGGGTATCTGCTCACCCAACAAAGAGCAGGTACATGTTGAAGGATGAACGACCGGGTAGTTCAAGTAAGATGTCCAACCAGACTACGAGCACCCACGGGGCGATTTTAGCGTGAAAAAGTCAATTTGAGAGAAATAATGGTTTTATTGCTTTTTTGTGTATACAGAAGAAAGAATAATAGTCGAACATGTCACGGAGGACGAGCCTCTCCATTGATTTATCCGTTGGCAGAAAGAAAAACGTTCGTGAGTATTTAAACGCGAGTTCTGACGAACAAGAAGAAATCATTAGGACATAACACGGGCAGAATTAAGAACAAAGGAAAGGTTCGACGTCGCGGGGTTCCTGCCCGGGGATCCTGGGCCTTCTGGACAGGAGAATGAACACCAAGTAGCTGCCATTGTCCACGCTTGTTTACTTCAAATTACCCATTCATGAGACAAAAAAGTCAGTGGTAAGAATGAGATAAGTGAAAATCACATTGGTTCAATTGTCATGTATTTGTCTCCGTGTGTGTTTGTATGTAATATAAAAAACTACAGAAAAGAAAACTATTTTTTAAACTTAAAGAATAAAATGAAAACTGGAGGCTCACACTAGACACGAATAAAAGGAAAACCTGACACATTTTGAGAAAATCCAGTGAAATCGATTTTTGCAGGTGTTGTTTTAATTTGATGGTGTGAGGGTCTTTAGGTTACCTCAGTGCAGAACTTAGATTAATAGTACAGTTACTATTAATCTATAATTTGAGACCATTTGTTCAGCAGCCTATTTGTCAAGAAATTACATATGTTTCGCATTATTTCAGTGTATATATTGAACCCTCTTCTGTTTAAGTATTGTCTACGTTAAATTATTGGTACAATTTTTCTGTAATAGCAGGTTTTTTCTTTTTTTAAGATGAAAAAGTTAACGTAGAAAAGCATTATCTGCAATGAAGCTGGTAACTGGAAAGGTAACGGACAGTAGCACTAAAAACAAATTGTAAAACCCTGAAATTTCAAAAATATCTACAAACTTGAATGAACAATAACACTCGTAAAACAAGTCACTATGCTGTGTATCTTGTGTAATTCCATTAAAAGTGCACATTTGTTTTTAAATTATTTAATTTTGTTTTTTAGAACTTCAATCATCAAGTTTTGATTTCCCCTGTAATTAGATGACACCTCTGAAGTGAAAATGAAAATCGGTACAGAAATGTGGAAGAACATAATTACATAATTATTTGGCTCAATCCATAATGAACCTACAGACTATGTCTAATATGTAAAACATAATGTAAAGTTTACCTACTAGAATAGTAAGTGTAGACGATAGTTACCATAGAAAGTTCAACTCGTCTCTTGAAGAACAGTTCCCTTGCGGCATTACAGTTTTGTTTCTCTTACAAGTTGTTTTATGGTAAATAAGTTTACACGGCGAGAGAGTAAGAGAGAGAAAGAGAGAGAGAGGAGTGCCTGGTAGAAATAAATTGCGGGAAATTAATAAAAGACTTATGGAAAATAATCGGTCAAGTCATTTCAGGTTCTTGTACCGCGAACACTGCACAACAATATCGGGTGTGTCGGACCTGACATTTCAGGTCTTTCATTCCCACTCTTGTCGCTGCCTTCTTAATCCGCATCGTCGTCATATCAAACCGTATTTACATGATAAATAGCGGGCTAAACAACACGGATAAGTCGGTGTGTGTGTGTGTTGTGTGCGTGTGCGTCAGTGGAGACTTCAAGGGGAAAAATTGTGACGTCTCTATTAAGTGAAAAATATACGAGGGATTTTGGGCCGCCATTAGGTGCCGGTCTTCTCCTACCGAACAATCTGACTAATGATAATAAACGATTTAGTTAGAGTGTGTGTGACACAAAGGAAACCTTTGACTGAACGCTTGCCGCGGGTTAGCCGTCCTTTGGCTTCCGCAGAAACGATTCCCTTCCCTGGAGATTTTTTCAGGTAGAGTACCTGATCGGCAAATTCCTTTATTATCCTTTACATTATTGAATTCTGTAACAACCGACAGACAATTTTATAGTTCCGTTGATTTATAAAAAAAATGGCGAGTCAAAGGAAAGTGGGGGAACGACGAGTCAGTTTGACTTTCGTTACTACTACTCCTACAACTTTTTCCGTTTTTCTTCTGACATTGGACTTTTCTTAATGCCTTGATGACCTCCATTTGCACAATTTTTACATCAGACCGACTGCGGTTATGTTCTACATGTAAGCGTTGTAACTTTATATATCAAAGACAACCTTACCTAGCACGGATACTATTCTTTCTTCTTCACTTTTGGAAAAATTTTATTTTTGTATTCTATTACATAAAATGAAATATATAAAACATTATTTATTAATAGTTCAATATTTAAATCTTAGTTTGGTCACAGCATTTCTGTTGATTCTTGGTAACTAAATTAGGTTGAGTTTAGAGAAATTGTAATGTTGAGAAACTAAAATTTTTATGTCAAATGTTGAGTATGTCACTAAAAATAATATTTTAATTGCATTAATGTTAGAATTTATTAAAAATATGTTACTTGTGTTCGTCCTTTAACATTACAAGCATAGTAATATGAATTTGTACTTTATAAAAACGTGGAAATACTGTCCCATTTTTAGGTGGCATAAGAGAAATTTCACAAGTTAGTGTTCGCATATGGAATTGTTAATATTTGTTATACAATATAGTTTACATATTACTCAAATACAATTTGCATTTTTATTATTACTATTGTGACATTTTAATAATTTTAAAAAAATTGAAATTTTATATTTGTACAGTGGAATGTGATTTTTGAGTATTGGGTACATGGCCAGGTTACCTGAACGTTTTAAATTAATCAGGAAGAAATGGGTGGCACATACGAAAAAAAACGAGTGTCCCTTGTACCTGGGAAAAATAAAGAAGTAAACCTGACCCAAATTTTCCACGGTTTTCATTACAAGATTGAGTTGTTTACTGGTGAAGGGATGTTGCCCATAAGGGATGATAGGAGACAAGGGGGCGTGGATAAGTCAATACCTCACACGCATACACACAGGGCGATGTATACACATCAAAGCGTATATATATTTTCACATTTGAAAAAATATTTTCTTCTTGTATTTTTGCATCTTCCATTCTTATCGGTCCATCCCTCTCTCTCCTTTTGACGGTGGTTTCTCTTGTTTCGTTTCAATATTTTCGATTTTGACATAAATTGTTCCACCTACTCCTCCTACTTCATCTTTTTCTTCTTCGTCTTCGTCTTTTGACTGCTTCCCTTTGCCTTTTATGCTTTTGTCATAAACAAAATAATTTACGGCTCTGCGAAACATACGAAACATTTTCTTCTTCTTAGGCGAACCATAGAAGGTCTCAACCATCTTTGTTTTGGAGGAACTCGTGGGTACCTCGGAAGCATAGGGTGTCGGTGGATGAGCTCGAGTCAAAAGTATGTTTTAATGTTTGCGTGAGATTGACTCCTGGCCGGGGAACTTCAAAAAATATCCGTTTTTCTAAGGAAAGCAGAATCGGATCTCTTTTATACAAACGGGACCTTCGACTTTTCCCAAAGACTACTATTTCAGTATGTATGCTGCTGAACTCTTCATTTCATGTTTGCATGAGAATAAAGACAGAGAAGATAGACGTAACGTAGTTATGAAGCTTAGGTGAAAGTTAGTTCATTACAACTAAAAATATATAGTGTAAAAATGTATAGAGAACCAATATTTGTAAATTTGTTATGATGAAAATAAAATAACAGCGGAATTCACAAAAATTTATTAATTGTATGAAATGAGTTTGTGCGCAATAAAATCTGTAGTTAAGTTGATCTAACCTGAGATCAAAAATAAAAGATCATTTGGAACCCTGAAGGGCGACGGGGTTTGAAAATTCATCCACCCGTTTCTTTCTGATCGCCCTTCGTCGAACACGTCTCTAATTATTTTGGTTGCCTTTTCTTTGTATTCAAAGTTTCCAAGAATATGTCGGCGAAATGACCAAATATATGTACATAAATGTATTTGTATACATGAGAAGAGTAGGGCGTAGGGCGCGGGTGCGTTGATTCTTCTTTTGTATGGATATCCTTAGGTTTCCGTTTGCCGCGTTTGCGGTGCGTTTGTCCCTTTTGTACTGGGCCACTGTGTCCCGTTTTGCGGGGCCCCGATGAAATATGACTTCTTTCCGTTTTCCAAGTGTCAACTCCTCCCATTTTGAAAAGGAGACGACAGAGAAAAAGGCCTTTAGAAGACGACTTCTTCCGCGATCGCATTTGTTTCTGTCAGCTTCCGCCGACGATCATTTCGGTGGCGGTGATGATCTTGTCTTTCTACTTGCGGATGGGTGGTTGTTTGTCCGAACAATGACATTTTCACGGTCTGTGACGGAATGAATGACTTTATTAGAGGATTGAATGTTTTGCTTGTTGTTTGTTGCCGTCTGGAATGTCCAGTACCAACGGTGGTGCCAACACACATAAAATTCTTCTCCTCCTTATTGAATTTGGCTCGATGTATCTCATAGTTATTATAATTTGAAAATGTAACACCCACCGTACATTATCCAGTGTTAAGAAGTAGATATTTAAATTCCATGTTGACATTAATAAACATATTAATTCTATTAAAAGTAATGAATGCCTAACATTGTTCGAGTGTTCACGCTCGTGTACTTGCTCGCATTTGCTACCCACATCAATTTGTCAAAGTCAGATGTTAGAGAGAGACAAAGGGAGAGAGAGAAAGAGAAGTTATCATTAGGTTAATCATATTAATAATGGTAATAGGCCGAAAAGTTACTAATCACGCACCTGTGTAACATGTTAGAAATTTTGTTAAGGAAACGTCACCCGCCATTATCTGAGTGACGGGTTCCTTTTTTGTTTCAAAGGTGTACCGTTGCTTTTTTTCGTAGATAAAACCTTGTATTGATTTGTAGTTAAAAATAATATCGGTGCCGCATTTAAAACTTGTCTAGATATGTCATAAAATATGCTTGATTGATTCTTGTACCAGACAGTACCCGATTTTTTGCCAGTTACCTGTGAAAATGCATTGAATACAGCTTACGTGGTATTTAATAACTTTCATATTTGAATTATTAATTTGATTACATTTGTTAGTTACTCGAATTAAATTGCCAATTTCATATTCAAAGTGTGATGTTTCGTGTAAGAAATATTTTGCAAACACAACGTGGTTTATAATTAGGTCAAATGGGGAATTGAATTAAACTTATTATTCAGGTGTGTTCAATATATTTTTCTTCGGAAATTGATGTTGAACTATTCAGTGTTTTTAAGTAACGTGGCAGGTATAATAAAATGTAAAAGTTAAAAACGCAACGTGTTTAAATTTAATTAGTTACACGTTAACCGGTGACATGTAAAAAACCGCAGTAAAGTAAGTTTAATTTATTAGTTATTAAGTGATATTTGTTATATCAATAGTATTTTTTCAAGATATTGAGTTCATGCGAATTTACTCGTGTTCTTTTCACTAGTGGGTTACATTTAATGTATCACGATGAAAGTAACTTTAGTTGAAGGATATTTGGAATGGTATGATACAATAATCGATGTAGGCTTACTTATTATAAAATAAATAAATTTATCTTCTTAAAAATAAATAATTATTTTGTGATTGCGATGTTGTCACGAACATGTACGTATTTTCAATAACCAATATATTGAATAAATGTATTTACTGAAGCTATTATTTTACACTTACAGTACATTTCAATGCATACTAATTTTTTAGGCGCTGACAATGCAATAGATGTGCAATAAAGTTAATTAGTCTCTTTGCCTTAATTTAGTAAATATATATATTACATAATACTCCGTTTCCTTTTCTTCGTATTACGTTTTAGTTAGCTTTGCTTAAAATATGAAGACTAATTTCTTAAAATAGATTATTTATTAAAAATTGACTGTAGCGTTTTTGTACTTTGTAGGACACCTCTCTTTACTTGTAGGAACTCACCAAAAGATTACCTCAAACGTTAACAAATAAACATTCTTTATTGACAGAATGAATTATATAAGTTGGCTAGGGCAACTTGATTTGATGTGCAGAACAATGCAGAAACCGGATTTATAAAAAAAAAAAAAACAGAAACAATAAAAAAGTCGACTAACAAAAGACCATTTGGTGAGTGTCAACATGGCTAAAATTGGGGCAGTTTGTATGTGTATGTGTGTTTGTGTGAGCTACACAGGCCAAATCACCCGCACCCTTACGCGCACACACACACAAACACATCCCCCAACTATCTCACCCTCGGAGTGTTTCTGTCGATTTAAACAGACACAAAATCTCCGTGCAAAATGAGAATTTATTATACCATGTCTATTGATGGTAAACAAAGGTTCAATTATTTAAAAAAAGAAATTGGGTTAGGGGTGGAATTAGAAAAGATGAAATAAACGAGTAAGGGTTATCATAATAGATATACATATAGATGTATAGAAAATTGACTTGTGAATATTAGCACAAAAGTCAACCGTGAAAGTTATGTAAATTCACTAGCGAGGCGCGTTCTCTTCAGTCACGGTGTCAGCCACTTGGTTAATTATGTTGTCTTGTCGAGGTTTTAACAGCCGGTCCCTGTGGACCTACAGAGAATACGCGGTACGCACGCGTAAATATAAAAAAGCCAAAGCGTAAGAGACCATTTGCTTCCTCTAAACAAACGCTTCCGAATGGGTTGCTGGCACCCCTGTCATCCATCATTTCGTATTTCTTTTTGTCAATATGAGAATTATTAATTATTCAACTGGTATGGGCAAGTACCCGGCGACTGTTTAGGAACCGCAACCGGATAAAGACAAGTAATAAACAACAATCAAGCGACAATTGTTCGGATTTCAATTTGATTCTTTCTGGTAGAGACCAAACTGACTCCGCCGTGCTGTTGTGTGCAGAACGACAGATAGGTACGAAGTTGACATGGTTAACCGTGCAGACAAATTCAGTGCTGTTGTGTTGAATAGCGCACAAGAAACTATTCAAATATTAAATCAACGCATGCATTAAGAGTTTAAAGAGCAATACGATAAGGCCAGATACATCTATTTTTAATGGTTTCGATTAAGTCGAAACTTCTGAAGAAGTAAGGTAGGTACACCAAAAAGGAACTATTCGTGAGAAGAAAGAGTATGAAAGAAGAGCTACAAAAAACTACCCCGATCGAGGTTTCCATTATTACTTTGCATTGTTTATATAATCAGATTAATTAATATACTGTAAATAAATTATAATTAACCGTCTTTATATGTTCAACCCCACTTAGCTGCGACCTAGACAAGTCTATTTCATACAATGGAGAAACC
Source organism: Polyplax serrata (assembly GCA_037055365.1). Lineage (NCBI taxonomy): Eukaryota > Metazoa > Arthropoda > Insecta > Psocodea > Polyplacidae > Polyplax > Polyplax serrata. The sequence goes on from JAWJWE010000004.1 coordinate 1,306,591, forward strand.
ATTTTTTTCAATTAAAACATCCGGTTTTCCGCCAAATTCGTCCGGGCAGTCAGATTTCGGTGTGGGTCTCTCCTGGACCCGTCAAAAGTAATTGACATAATCGTCAGGAGGGGGTAGCAAACGCATCACATGGCCGTCTGGATTCGACCGGAAGACTTTAATCAGCCAGCTTAATAAACAATCTCTGTAATTAATAGAGGAACACTGGTAATAAATAGAATTAATTCATTCAAAGCGAGTCTACCGCCATGAGTTTTTGCTCTTACTTAGTATTCAAACTGATAGCAAATTAACCCTTCGCCTCACCCCTGTTGCTGATGCTCCACAGATTGAACTGTGGTCATCTAAATATTCTTCCAGGGTTTAAGACTGAAGAGTCAATCAGCAAGCAGTAAAATCATCTGTGGTGCGGAGACTTACTGACAGAAGTAAGATGGCTGTTTGGAACTTGTAAAATATGTTATTACATAAAACATATTAATAAACAAAATATATGCTAATAAATAATAAATAATAAATAATAAATAAATAGGTTTCTGTAATGCACGTCGTTTAAAACTTTCTGTGACTTTGTAATTAACTGGGAGCAAGTAGTTTGCTGTTTTTAGTTTGCCTTTTTTTTTAAATGGTCTTTCTAGTTCTACCAGAAATTTACCTTTCTACCACACATTATTGTTAGATTTATTTTACTATCCTTTACGTACCCCGTACACCGTTTATAGAGGATGTTAGCAATATTTTTTTGTGAATTGGTCTTCCTTTATTAAGAAAAAAATATAAATAATATGGCTTTTTTTATATTATTGACTTTTTTTATGTACATGTAAATGTAAGTGAAGTATAGATAGTTTTTCAAACATAGATAATATTTTATGAAGTCACAATTGTATTCATAACATTTTTTCATAAAAACTTATAATATCGTTAATGACGACAAAATTCATTGTAATACATTTCATGTGTATCCTAATCGTAATACTTCAGATTCGGGTGTTTGAATGTTGAATGAACGATCTTCCGACAGGAATACAACCAGTGCAGTGCATATCTCATAAATTTCAATAGTAACGATCTCTCTCAGTCCACCCTAAAGGTCTCGCGTTATAAAATGGCGACTGCCATGGCACCTAAACAACTACAACTACAACTTTAAAATGAATGGAAACGATGGGGTAGAAGACGAGGTGGAAGAGGTGAATCTCCACCTTTTGATTTGTCGAGTTCACGGTTGCCCACATTTGTTTTCTTAACCTCCTCCTTTTTTTGATATACTAAAAAAATATTTATAATAATTATACAAAAACCCCGGGATTTACTGCACCACGTAGGGGAGAACTGAAGGCAGAGAAGAAACAAGCTGCATCTGCAAGGCGATTTGTTAAATATCCGGAAAAAATTGTTGCAACACACAGACAGACAGACACAAAGAAGTTGAAAAACTAACGGTTTGTTTTATTAAACTGTCAGAACGTGTACAAAATTTTGTAATTGTTATGTTTTCCGATGAAAATTACAGTCGCCATTCTTTGTGTTCGTTCTTCTGTACTCAGTTGTTCTTATTTAAGTGAAATTGCTCGAAACCGCAGGTTGTTGATTACAAGAGATCGAGTTTTACTAGTTGAAATGGCTCAGACGAACCACGTTAGAGTTAGGAAGTTGCTATTTTTCATTACATCTAAAATATTATATCATCTGTTGGGTGGGAAGCCACAACGGCTACGACCTGAGAACCTGAAAAATTCATCCTGTCAGGTGAGCTGCTGCACTCAGTGCTTCGGGGGAGGTAGTCCGAACGTATTAACTTAATAAAATAATTTGAAATGATGTAAAATTGTGAATGTATGTAAAGTAGGAAAATAACTGGATGAATTTGTCGCGTCAAAAACTACATTGTCATTAAAAAAAGCAAATTTAGATGTGTAGGGTGTAGAATAATAACAACACATCAAACCGCCGACATTCATCAGGGACAGGGGTTTCTTTTAGTAAAAAGGAGAGGAGGAGAGGAAAACACAAAAAAGCAGATTGAAAGAGCGGGCTAATGAAAATGGGTAGAAGTGGATTGTTTGGTCAACCCTGTACGAACGTTATAAACGACCCTGTCAAAATGTATCGAATTTGTTTCAGAATGTTCCATCAAAATGTTTCCTTTTGTGCGTCCCCGGGTTTTTACAATAAACACGGTCAAATTACAATTGCAATCGGGCTATTTAACTAGGATGTTGCGTAGAGCAACAAGGCTGGCTCCCGGGTCTCACAACTGCGAACAATGCCCCTAAAACCAGGGAAGAGTAAAACGACTGTAGTGATGGTGACGGTGATGGTGACGGTGATGCCTGTGCCCCGTTTCCTTCTTCGTACAACACAATGAAAATAATGTTTAAATAAATCTTTTTTTTTGTTGTTTGTTATTGTTTTGTTTGAAGCAACGTGGCAAAATGTTAAGAAATGTTATCTATCATCTATCATCGATTGAATCTAACTCTCCCGTAGACAACTATTTTATAGATTCGTCAATCAGGTATCCTACCGCAATTTAAACCGCAGTCTCGAAACCTCTTCAACCTCTTTCGAAATCCTTTCAGAGGTGTACGAACTGCGGTTTCTCACTACCCTCCTATTTAATTGAATTTATTTTCTTCTTCTCCTTCAACGTACTCGATTCGATCAGGTCTTTGACTGATTAATTTCATAATCAATACATGTGCTACGATCGAGAATGAATGTTGTTTGGGTACCGTGAAAGTACCAAATTGATAAATGAGTACGGTTTTTTTAAGTGTCTGACAGTTGTTTGTAGTTCAGCATCAATCCTTTTATTCTGCTGCGGTTAATTTCTTCTGTTTTCCTCTTCATCCCAGCGATCGTATTTCTATTTATAGTACTACTTGTTGTGTGTGTGCCCGGTCGTAATCTTTGGTCGGATTAGTTTTGTTTCCATATATATTCTGCATATAAATTTTCCTATTAATATGATCTACCCGAGTTACCAAGTTGTGGCGTTTAAATGTCCTCATGGTCTAGACTTCTTTTTATGTTCAGGAGAAAGAAAGAAACAAGTCCCCAGAACATGGTGATTTCTCCTTTCCCCCGCTAAAAATTTAAATTACCCCGATCGATCGGCAGTCAATAAATAGAATCAATAGGGTGAATTTTATTATCATTAATTAGTGATCGATAGAATCAGAGGACGGTCTCACGCCTCGTTTGAACGGTGACAAGAATTCAGACTAAACCCATAGAAATTTCCATAGAATTTTATTAACACTAAGACATCAATCATGCCCCTCCCCTCACAATCACCAGAAATTTTTGAATGGTTTAATTTAACTAATAAGATCGGGAATAAATTTAATTATTGACTCTATTGAAATTTATTAAAATTTATTGTTGTTTGATTGTTTGGACGGAACTGCACTGGAAGCTTCCTCTGAGATTTGTGAAGGTTTCTTTTTTGATATTTTAGTTGGAAACTGCAACGTGTAAGCATTCTTATAGAGATTGTGATTTGTGAGATTTACTTTAGATATCCATTAATTATAGAAAAACTTTTAAAACTATATTTTCCTATTGTCTATTTTTAATAATATTTAACTTGTTGTTTTGTCGTACTTGCCACATTTCTGTTTCTTGTTGTCATCCTTTTTTTTCTCCAGTTACTTTAGTCGTAAGTAAATAAATTTTTTGACTTTTCATCTTAATTTGAAATTCGAATTCTAATAAATAAGTAACAGTATTGAAGTATATATGAAATGTAATTAAAGAGTATTTATTAATTTCGTATACATGTAGGTAGTGTGATTATAGTTAGTTAGACTGATTTGAGAAAACACTCTGGTTGACATGTCAAGTTTTTATCTTTTTCAAGTTGGACATGGAATTGTCTGCTGAGGCAAGTACGACGACGACGGTAAATTCCAATAGAGTCAAACGACGAGTAAGTATTTGTTAATTGTTTGCAGAAACCAGTTAAACGATGCTATCTGCAATTTTAAATTCGTTTGAGCACAGGGGAACAATAGGTGTTACACGGTAGAAGGACATGGAGGAGTTCGGGGCCATCGCGGTGGTAAAATCCAGGCCATTGTGCCATACACACCAAGCACTGCATGCGTTGAGGAGGTCAATGTAACGTGATATTTTATATATACTGTTTTGTCATTTGCATTTTGTTGCATGAAATTTCAATATTTATGTCGGGTTCCCTTCCCTTTAATCTACTTTTAGTAGTAACACCGTGACAACAGTTATCTTTTGGTGTCATCTCGGCGAGTTGACGGAAAAGAGAAGGAAGAAGAGGTACAAATAGGTGTACAATGGAGGACAACAGTAAAAAAATAATGAAAATTTCCATTCCATTGTCAACCTTTCTGGGAACGAAACGTTCTCACTCAGCATTCATCCTTTTCTTAACTACATTTATGTCATCGGGAATGTAGAAAAAGTTTAGAAATTAACATGTTACGGACTAAGATTGCGGTGACGGTGTCAGAGCAGCATGAGAGCTCATTGCAAGAAACCACAGTAAAATGCCACGATGGAATTAAAGTCACTGTGATTGATTTCATTCGAAGGGAGACCTCACATATCGAATGCCTTTGGTGGTTCCATAAATTAATTGAGGGGGGACTAAAATACTTAAAGGAGGCATTGTCTTGAGAAAATTGTCCAGGAGATTAATACTCGGTCGGTTTCACGGGTATTTCGATACCCGTCAAATTGCTCTCTTTAACTCTGTGATTTACTTGCATGTTCACTGGCACTACCGAGACGAATCATAATAAATTATTCACTTTCTTTTGATACCGGTAACATCGGGTACTTCGTGATACTACTTTGAGATGGATGGCATTTATACATTCAATTAATCCTTTATGATATTTTTCTGTCTGATGCCTTTAAAAGCAGGAGTAATAACTCAGAGCTATTTGATTGACACTTTGAAGATGTGAATGGTTAATTGGGTGAAATAATTAGAATAATAAGGATTAATGAGATGGTTTAAGAATTATTAAGGATTTATTATTTTGAGCTTTCTCCTTTGAGTTGTACGAAATACCCAATTCTCTTAATTGTGAATATATTCTCTTATATGAAATTCCTGTGAGGTTACCTAAATTTTTCCTTTTCAGAATAAAAAAAATGTCTTGAATCATTCGGTTAATCACGTCACATTCCTTCTACCATTGACGCGTCCCAAAGTGAATTTTGTCAATGGTCGTCGTACCCATAAACAAGGTCGCAACGAGAGGCAGAGAAATAAGAAACAAAATGAAATGGAAGATGATTGTTATTGTTAAATAAGTTAAATAACAGAAAGAACCGTAATTGAATTAAATAAGGAAAATGGGAGGGAGTCAAATAAAGTCGTCAAATTACTAAAAATGTCAAGCCGCAACAACTCAAGTTACCCCCGAAGACCGGCTTTGGTGGTGTTGACAAAACTGCCGGGCTCAACAAAAGCCTTTTCTTCTTCCTCGACCTTTTCCTAAGTTCTGATGCGTTCAAATCGATTTGATTAGGTTGAACTATTTGGGAGAAGTTTGCCAGCCGCCATGTTTTCATTTATTCTTTCTCTCTCATCCCCCAAAGAGGATAAACCAAAAATAGCTGAGAAAACTGACTTGTCATAAATTTCAATTTGAAGCAAAAATCAAATCCTATTCAACAGAGTTGAAAAAAAAGAGAATGTAAACATTTGCTAATTCCTAACTTTTATATAAAATTTGTATTTGAATGTGAGATTTAAGTTAACTGTAACTGGATTAGCAGTGGAAACAAACCATAACAAAACTTTTATATATTTGTATACAAAATTTTTGTGCTTCCTAGTGCCTGACTCGCCGACACATTGTGTGTACGAAATAAAATGTCTGCTGACATGTCGAAGTTTATTGTTATCATCTCCGAAATAATACCAAAAGTCGTAGAATATTTAGATGAATTATTATTTCCAAAAACGAATTAAGTTTAAAATATGTCTCTATGACTTTTATCAATGATAGATACGTAACTTTTTCGTTTTAGTTTTATAATTTAAAAATCACAGGTTAATTATTTAATAAGTTTATGTAAAAATAGAACTGTAGTTGCTGATACAAAGAAACAGAGGTTTCATGCCAAGGGAAACGTTCACTGACGTTTCACTTCGGAGATTCAGAATTTACTTCTCGTGTAAAAACATTGGTGAAAATTAGCCGTATTGGTTTGCCCACCTCACTGCACTAATGTTTGTGGTGTGAGGTGCAACACGTCCAGATGGACGTGAACCATTTCCTTAATTTGCCAATTACTTTTCTTTGAAAAATTTCAACTTGTCAAACGGCCCGTTGAAATAACAAAATTTTGTTTTCGCACGCTTTCTACTTGTTTTTACTTCGCGCGTTACAAAATTTATTTTTCCATTCTTCTAGGGGTTGAAGGGTTGGAGCCTGCGTTGGGAGATGAAAGGTTTCTACCCCTTCAAAGTCTCTAAGGTTCAAATTCCATTGAAATTCCGTTCGGACGCGGTAACAACCTGAGAATGAATGTTTCTACATAAATACACTCATGACCAAAAAATAAATATTTGCATTCAAAGACGAGAGGGATGCTGGCTGCTTCGATTATTAAGGGATGAAGTGATTTATTTTTTGAAAATAAAGTGAAACGAGACGTGGGAATTACTGGCCAATTGCCTGGAATTCTCTCGCTCTCTCTCACTATGCTTGTGTCACGGATTTACTTGTTATTTCATCAAAAAACTTTTTTTTTCAAATTTTATTGCCTACTGTGTGAACTGAAATTAAAAAGAAGCTTAAACATAAAAGTTAGAGACAAAAGGGCAGCTGGAAATGTTAAATGCGGGAAAAAGAAGAAACTTCAACAAATTGGTGAAGCGACAGAATAATGAAGGTCAACAATCAGCCTGAATAACATATTTAAAGAATAAATAAAATAAATAATTTGACTTATTAGTATTCCTCACCAAAGTAATTTAAGGTAATTTGGGTTGCCTGCAACATAGTTTTTCTATTAAATAGTTCTATATATTTAGTGATTGGTGATGCATTAGATTTGATTAGAACGAGTTGACACCACAATTAGGTTTCCTTACACCGTTTTTCACAACGGTACCTGAGGGTGGGTACTTTGTGCACGAGAAGAAGAGTACGACATGAATTGAAAACAGGGGCACATTTTGTGACATAGGGGAAGACACCGAAAGAATGAATAGATACGGAAATATGAAGAATACCACATGAGGCTAATTTTGACACTCTTGGAAAAAAACCGCAACGACACCCTGAAGCAAAGCTCATTGTGCACATTTTAAGGGATGAGGGTGTGTTATTTGTGTCATCAAAGATTTGCTTGTAGGCTGAGGCCGACAATTTATGTTTCACAGAATCACGTCAGAATACAACTTAAATCCAATTCTGCGTTGGTGTAGCTCAGTAACATCACTAAGTACTCAAATTAAAACGCCAAATATCTTAATAATCAGAATAAATTTATTAAAAAATCTTATTAACACATGTGGGAATTAAAAAGAAATACAACAGGCGGTGTCTCGTACAACGTCAAAGCTCAACTAACTGCATTAACAATTAATTGATTGATAAACTAAAATAAGCAAAAGGTGTGTATGTCTTCTGGGCTTAGTGCAGTTCGCAGCACACCAAAAAATAAATTTATCGAAATCCGAGGAATTTACAAGGTAGAAGTAGAATTTATAATGGGGTTTGATCGAGTTGAAATCTTCAGATTAGATAGAGTCACGACAAACAGAGATTTAGCAAGAGACATAACGAGCATGGCACTTTAAGATGGTCAAAACCAGAAATAAAACTCTTTTTGTTACCGTTTCAGGACGGCGATACTCATCTATATAATCTGAGTAGTCCTCCTCCCCCGACCAAAATCCAGTCACGGACAATCCCCTAGGCTTAGAAACTGTCTGCTAAATCCGAATTATCAGGATAAACAACAAAGAGAAGTATGAATGCAACGCAAAACAAACAGGAGGAAAATCTGGTCGAAGGTTAAAAACACAAAATTCTGGGAGGGATGGTGGAAGAACGAATAGAAGAATGAGAAATTCTGGCTGCGAAAGGATCAAACAACAAGAGGAGAGCGAGAGAGAGAGAGAGAGAGAGAAGCTACCTACTCTAGAAAAACAAGAGTAGTGTCCCATGGCAATAATCCTTTTATGCCCACTCACACACATAGACTCGCAGACACAGACTCATCTCTCTCGTTAGACACAATAGAAATACTTTTGCCGGCTATTTTCCAAATACAATGCAAATTAATTTCGTTTTTCCTAGAGTAACACTGCTAATAGGAAAGCAATTGAACTGGCCAAGGTTTCATTGTCATGTTAATATTCCCTCATCACCAACATAACTTCTACTTCAACTTCTCCATCGACCCTCCTATGCTTGTTTTTTTGTGGGCCTTGAGCATTTTCCACCCGTTCGAAAAGTCTCACATTCGCAACAAGGTCTCGTATGTTGTATTGTGATGTTTTGTAATACATAATGTACACATGTAATCTTGTGTAAGACATCCTCCCTGGGACTGCCTTTCAATATTTGGACTGGATTCCTGATGGAAAACAGATGTTCTTATTTAGATCATAAAGTAATCTATCTCCATTTTTTGCTATTGTGATCTGCTGAAAAAAAAACAAATTTTTACTGTTCAGTAGAACCGTTTGCTATTTTTCTACAACGTAAGTCACATTCCTTTGAGAAAAAACTCAACGAGTTCCTTCAGGTCATTAGGATAAAATTTATTAATTGGCAAGACTAGTTACTCACCCGATAGAAGTACCTTCTGGTTGGGAAGGTACCCCTCAGGAAAGGGTCTTCATTGCTTTTGCGGTCGAAGTCAAAGCCTCAACCACCAGCTACCCAAAATACTTTAAGAAAAATGATGGCTAATTAAGTCAGCCATCGGTGGTTACCCTCTAAAGGGGTTGTCACCTGGGTGAGTGCCTTTGCCCGGAATTGATTACAAGACTATTGAGAGACTATTTGAAAAAGTAAAATACAGGCGGGTAAGAGAAACTGATGGGTTCCATGGGTTACAGGGACCCAGGGCCCTGAAAAAGGCAACCGGTGCGCTCGATGAAAACGACATAAATCAGGGCCGGTGTGAAAAATCGTTTGCCGGTTCTTTTTCTTTTATGTTACCTGGCCAACCGGATCGAAGTTCCCTCTTTCGATGATTGAGACATAACTTTTAAATTTATTGATTTCCAAATTGAAATTTATTTAACGATTTTGTTAACACGGGCACTGACAATTCGGGACTCTTGTTTGTTGTTGTTGTTGTTGTGTTGTTTTTGCCTCGCCTTCGGGATTGCAGCTTCTTTTCCATCAGACGGTTGACTAAGAAGGTTCCTTCTGATGGTACTCAAAGGTTAATAACTGACCCTCTCAACGAGTACCCGATGAATTAAACAATAACCATGTGTTAAAACTGAAAGGTGGATGAGCTAGAATTGTGTCATGCCAGATGGCTTATCAAATGTTACACCTTCTTTACTTAATTACATATTTTTTATACTTAAATTTGAATTTGATTTATGAACGAGTCCTGCTACCGATCCTCAATGATAATAATTTCAAGAAATATTTTATTCTAGCAATTTTAAATTATTATGTTGCAATATGTGTTATAGTTAAAATATTGACAAAAACAAAGAATATTATTTATTATCCGTAAAAAACAAATTGAATTTTTTAATAAATATGTCAAAATATATTAAAAGTATCAATAAAACAATTAAGTACTTGTAACATGTATTTTGTGCGATAGTTTTTATATACAATTATAACGTGCAGTTTTAATTATTCAAATGAAGTACATAAATTTAAATAATAATTTCTGCAGGAATCTTCCATGAGTTCCACAACTATTTCACGGTTGTTATGTAGCAGCAAATAATATATTAAAATACTTTCATAACTGAGCCTCCATGCTGGGCTGTCTAACAAATAGTTTTAGTAAAGATGTTAGTTGGATCACTGTGGTGATAAGGTTTCGAATTGACTTCCATATCCGGTTGATGAATTGGCACGTGTGAGGTTAAGCATCTTCACAATAGTAATTCTAATTACTAATATTATTAATTATTTATAAATTTAATTTAAGCTCGGTCATTGTTCAGGTGATGAGGTCTGCGGTCTCGCCATTAGCCAATCGGAATCATTAATTTAATGCCAAAGTAATTAATTTAATTGCGGCTGACGTCAAACCGTTGGTATTTAACTTGATAACTCACATAGGATGTCAGGAATATTCTTTCTTTAAATTCGTTACACTTGATAAAACTTACTTTATTTCAGCACATTAATTTTCGTTTGTTCTAAACAGCAACTTCTGCGGTTGAACAATCAATCTTTCTTATTCCAATCCACTCTGCTAGGTACCTTTTGTTTTGCTCTCATCGATTACCCCTGCAGTAGTTGCAAATTTTGAAGATTTGTAAGGCATTTAAGACACCTTGGGAGCAAGAAAATGAAACAGCAAAAATTTCTAGACTAAAAATTGTGGGGTGTCGCTTCATTTGAGCGGCTTCGTTTCGGACGACCGAACACACGCAAACACGCACACATAGACACACAAATGTTTTCCACACATTTCATTGTGTGTAAATTGATTTATGGATTTCTGCCATATTTTTGCTTCATTTCCAATATGAAAAATCATAACAGAAAGTCTTCGTCCTTTAGTTCTGTTTTATGTGGGGTATTCGCTAGAAAACGAGACAGGAGAAGTTTCTTCTTTAGGGTGAATTTCATTTGACTTCATCAAATGCCTTTGTCCTTTCACTTAGTTTTATTCTTCTGCACTGTTTATATACGATTTATGAAAACCCATATGTTACGAAAATATCAACATCACGATGAACATTGATTAAATAGTTAGTTACGTTACTTCTCGTGTATTACAATGTCTTCTTCAGCACTTGTTTCAAATTCAAGCCTACTACTGGATCCAACTATTGCCTAACTTCCATTATTAACTACAGAAACAAATCGTAGCGTATATAAAATATACCTCATTAGTATTTTACATCAATGTGGAATATGAAAGTAGTTCTTTCAGCTCCAGTAGCTCACCTACAATCTTATTATATAAGTTTTATTTCCTAATGACACATTTGTACAGTTACCATGTGATTACTCACTGTTTCTGATGTTACCTGAGCACCCCGTTGGTCTCCAGACCAAGTTTTGACCTCAACTCACCTTCTTCGTCACCTTCATTTCGAGATGTTTGTGCAACCCGACTGTATTGTTAGAACTGGTTCTCTTGTAAAATTGCGGAACACTTTCAAAAGTTCTGCTTCAGCTTTTACTACTGTTAATTTTTTAAATTCAAATGTTGTAATAGCATGTGTTAAACTGGTTTTAAATTTATAGTAGAAAATATTTGTTTGAAACTATAAAAAATTATATTTCCCGGAAATAGACAAAGACATCTCGAGTCGTGTTGGACGAATTGTTTCAGGTAGACCGGAAGTACACACACACGAAATACTTCTATGTGATGTGAAACTTCCTGTACGTGAAAACCCCTGTGTTCAGGTCTGAATTTTTGACCGCAGCCTCCGTTGAAGCCTGGGAGGAAGAAAAACAATACGACGGCAGTGTTTATTCACGTGTGTGTGTGTGTCGACGGCCTCGATGTCCTCCAGCTAATTCCACGGTTCTTTTTGTCTGGCATGTCCCAACTGGGCTCTTTGCTTTTTTCTGTTTTTGTTTTAAGTTTTGGGCACACTTTGTAAGACTCGGAAATAAACAGAGCGAACCAACTGGACGAGATGGGGTTGATGGGGGTTGTTTCATCATCAACTGACGTGATGACCACCCAAACGAACGGAGAGACACGTGACAGAACTCGACCGAATGAGTTCCCACTCGTCTTTTATTTATTTTGTCATTACCAAAAACATACAACTGAAATAGTTTTCAATATGTAATTTGGTTGCACAATACTTTTTTTAATCAAACTCTTTTGATTTCTTCCGCTTCCAGCACACTTCAGAAGACTATTATTTTAGTGAGTTTTATTGATCCACACTACCTTCAGGTACAAATATTCGGCATGAACTAGTGTAGCATAATATAATTAGTTTTCAGAATGATTTTGCCATGTACCACCTGACATAATTAATTCTGACCATGAGGTCGAAACTTGCACATGTTGCATTACAAGATTTAATATAAATTAGAAAAAGTGTACCATATATTATTGCATAATCAGATACAAAATTATTTCTTTTTATTCAATAAACTTAAAAAAAATTAATAACTAATCTCACTAATCTTAATTTATTCTCCTTAAGCTTTTATTCTAAACAACTTTGCCGAAAAAAAAGTAAGTCTGCTTCTATCGAATGTAACACATTCTGTTAGATGAATAAAATTTCAGTTCGGTTCTCTTACTTTAATTACCCATCTATTACAATTAGTCGTTAATTTTTGTAAAACGACTAATGTTTTTAGTGATTTAATCACTCGAACATTTGGCTCTCAACGATTTGATTCAAATTAACTTCGCCGGTAGAAGACCAAACATGACATTAATTTTAACTTAAGCCGCCTTGCCATGTTCTCCTACTTAGGAGCTTTCTCACCTTTGTACGAGTCTTCTTTCGCCTTGCCGGATTCTGCTTACACGATAAAATGAAAATAAGTAGAAGAGAAGAAGCAAAAAAAATAGTTGTAGGGACATTCATAAAACGCGATAAATTATAGCAGAATAAATGAAAAACATTATATTCTTGTCATTGATGTCTCGTCGAAAGAGAAGCGTGTTATGAATTATTTTAAATAATAATTTATTGACCGGCTTTCTGTGTGTGTGTGTGTCTGTGTGTGTGTATGTGTGCATACATATTTTCATTTGAATTCTCCCTAAAACACCTCCGATTGCTAAGGCTGTGCGGTACCCTTGCATTCAGGGCAAACCTTTTAAATTATCCGTGGAAAATTGAACCGGCCCAATTCAAGAGTCGTTCATCTCCATGAAAAAACATAGAACAACTTAATCAACGGATTAGATTTGCTGCTGCCTTAGACTTGCTGTCGAGCTTAAGTATTGCCCTTTTTGTATTCTTGTAAAGTATCGTTTTAAATTCAAATAGACGCATTTCCATTATTTCTTTTGTTTTCAACATTAACCAAGTCCAAAATAATTCTGACATGAGATGTATGGCCACCCGGAATTTTCTTTACAGCATGAAAAAATAGAATTATAGTTTAATTTCACCTGAAAAAAGCAGAAAAATTTTTGTTAGTCTAGAAACCATTATGAGAACGAAAAAATTTTGAATAGATATTACAAAAATAAATCTATTTAATCGTACAATTTAGTCCTTAATAAACCAATAAATTTTGTTGGATCATTTGATTAGTATAGGAAATAAAAAAAATTAAATTTACAAAATCGATCATCAAAAGAAACAAAAATACACAGCAAGGGCAAAATACATAAAGGGCAAGGCTGTTGGATTCTTACAACCCATTGTGTTATTTTCTGCAGACTACAACGCCCCTCTAACCTCTTTTTTACGACTTCCAATGACTTTAAGATCGTTGCAAAGGACACTATTTGTATGGATACATAAAATGAATTTGTGTACTATACAAAATTATAAATGTCAGACAACTCTCACCATTAATTCGATCACAGAGGCGGATCCAATCCTGCAGAAATTTCAGTTTTATCGTTTTAATGCAACGGATATCCATATCTGGGATAGTTGTAGTTTGTAAGGTCAATCCTGAAGAAACAGAAAAAAGAAAAAAAAAACAATGTTTGAATCTAGTAGAAGGTCTTTTATGACTCCTGAGAACAATTTACCGGTTCAGATTTTTTGTCCTCCGTGAATTTAAAGATCAATAACAATACATATACATAAATATATATTAAAAGGAGTGTGATACTCGGTGTGGCACACAAGGAAGGGAAAACCCGAAATAAATAATTTGACATTTTTCAAGTTATGACGACTATTCTTTTTTTATTTTTTTTCAAATTTCCAGTCGTTTGCACATTAACAGACGACGACATGTGAGTACCTGTACCTGTACCCGAACTCGGAACATCTTCATAACCAAGCGACGTGTACCGGAATTAAAAAAAAAACAACAACAAGAAGAAGAAGAGAAAAAGAATCCAGGTTCGGTCTCTCAAAAGAAGCCGACATTTTCTTCTGAAAAAGAACAAGTCCACTCCGAGCGAAGACAAAAGTTTATAAATACCTGGTGTGGTGTACCTGATGGGTACCGAAGTGTCACTCGTCACTACCCGAGTGAGTGACAAAATTCGTTCTGCTCTTTTCCGAATTCTTCTTTAATCCAAATGAAAATAAAAATGAAGTTATCAACGGACGTTTTTATTCAAATTAAAAACTTGTTCTTGTGAGGAATGAGATTTACTTTCGGTGGTACCTCAGGTACCGATCACCTCACTGTTTCAGTTCGCCCTGATCTAATTAAGTGTCCTGAAGGTACAGTTATTGGTCACTTGCAAAACTGAGTACATTCCTTTTGTTAGTTTCTCATTTACCCAAAGGTATTTGTGTAAATTTGTATGTTATGAGTTATACAAAATGTTAATTATAAAATACAAAGTTAATTTTATCAAAATGTCTCCTGTCTTATAATTTTTCTTGAAAATGACAGCGTCTCCTATCAAAATATTAATAAATATTGATTAGGGAAACGTGTGTGTGTGTGTATTGCAAGGCACCGTAAGGGTAGTTGCTTACAATGTTTCCAAGGGGTAGTTCGAAAGCGAAGATGTAATGAAAGGGGTGATGCAATATGGAATTCCATGAAATCGCCGAGGGATGTTCATTTTGAGCAAATGTCCGTTGCAAAACCACCGGCTAACACAAGTATTGTGTGCGGAGTATTTGCACCTGGGCAGGTAGGGTGTGAAATTATGCTTGAATGCTTAACTACAATACGTCACGTTTGTTTTTAACTTACATTTATATTATAATTGAAATTTCCGAGCAGAAGAGTGAATGTTACCTGATGGCGGTATCCGTTGTGTAACTTTCTAACCAAAACAACTATTTGCCAAAAAGAGGTTTTGCCTCAGCATAGGACACGGCCCTCGTTAAACTTGCGGTGGCTAAACAATAAGGTGCTTGTGAGCAAACTACCTTTCCTCCGGCTCTTAAGAGTCACCCTTAAAAATTAGTATATAATTAGATAACCTTTTTATATCCTAAATAAATAGAAGAAGATGAGAGGCTAATCGCTTTCTGATTATTTGTTCTCTTTATATATATACATGTAAATATTACCTATATAAGACTTCTGCTGTTGCCACTTCCCAGATGGTCTACGCACGCGTAGGTTTCTTGCAGGTCCTCTTTGTATGTTTGTTTTGGTTTACTGGGCTCTTGTCCAATTTCTTAGACGTGCATGGGTTACCCTCTGGGAGTTCAAGTGATTTTTCCAAAGTGATTCATTCATTCAGTCATTCAATCATTCTGTCATCCTTAGTTTTGCTGCTGCGCCACATTTTTCAGCCCAGGCCCGTACTGCTTGTACATTTTGTTTTCTCTGGACTCTAACTTTAAACTTTTGTTTTCACTTTTTTGGGTTTTTGGGTAGTTTGGTTTCCATATTTGTTTTTTCCGTATTCCATGTTTGTTTTTTCGATATACAACGAAACAAATCACTGGGTTGAACCTAATTCGATTGCAGAACGTGCATGGCAGTCATTCATGATCCGCAATCGGCTGTCCCTTAGAGTGGTTCCTTCAAATGTCTCAAAATGTGATGGATGTCTTTGTGAATTGTCGTTGTGTGTGTGGGCTCACGCGAACTTGGGTCGTCACATGGGAACAATCGGAAACAAATCAAAAATTTCTTGTGTCCCTAACAACTTAATCCTGGGTAAGTATCCATTTTGCAAGAGAAGGGTTTTGTTTTCAATCAAACAGGACCAGACACCAGAATGACTGATCGGGTTGAGCTAGCCACAAGCTCTTTAATAAACAACGAGAGTTAAAAGACAGATAAAAACAGAAAAAAATGCGCAAATTATTGAGCTCTGGATGAAATGTTAATCATTTGAATTAATGGAAGTGTGAAGAAACGTGATTGATGTGTGTAAAAAAACATATAATGTAACAGAACTTGATAAACTGTGGATGCACATGTGAAATATTGAAAATTTAACATGTACAGATTAACATTAAATTAATAGTAAATATATTGCACATGTATTGAAAACTATCTTAATCTTAAGTTGATTAAAGTGATAAATGTTCAAATAATTGTACGGTTTATAGGAACCCCTAGAAATTAATATAAAATAAAAAATAGTTGCTACACTATATAAATATTGTTACTGTACACTAACAAAAATTAAATGAATTCAACTTTATTACAGTATCTGTATTTTGCTATTTCATTTTTCTACTTATATATATTTACATTTCGTCGTATTTTCCTCTGCTCTCATCATCTTTGTGACACTTCCCAAGGTAAAATCAATATCAGAAAGTGAAGGGTAGTGATGGTTGAAAATGCTTGCAATTCAACCCCCTTCCCTCGTTGCGTTCAACACCACTGACAATTTGGTAAATGAGAAATTCGTCCGGTTCAGTGCAAAAATTCACGGGTGGTTTCTCAATCCGTCACTCTGACCAAAGTTGAAAATATTTTGATGATCTTTATTTTAAAATTTAGAAAATGTGTATGTTGTGGTTCTCGTTGGTACCAAACCGAGTGCCCAAAATGAGAAAGAAAGGGAAATGAAAGGTGAAGTTGAAACCACCCCCAACCCCCGACCGATTACAGCTGTCATCTCATTGAAACCCAAACCTTTCGTGATAATCTTCTTTTCAATTTATGTACAAACACTTTATTCTCTTGAATTGTTGGCTGGAAAAACTACAACATAGTGATGTGCGAGCATTGAAAATGACAAGGACGGTCATCGAATGATTGGAGATGTGTCATTCGACACTTTCATAACAACTTTTATGAAATTGAGACGCATGGTTCTTTTAGTGTTGACTG
The DNA here is from genome assembly GCA_037055365.1 of Polyplax serrata. Taxonomy (NCBI): domain Eukaryota; kingdom Metazoa; phylum Arthropoda; class Insecta; order Psocodea; family Polyplacidae; genus Polyplax; species Polyplax serrata. Next base: position 1,323,639 of record JAWJWE010000004.1, read on the forward strand.
ATTCTGGTTCTGGTTCGTTGATAAATAAAACTACTTAATTAATAAGGTTTTATTATTTTACCACCAGATAAATTGCAATGAGGGAAGCAGTCAATAGTATTGTACAATTAGCTAAAGGAGGACACGTAAAATGTCACAGCAATTTAAGACTGCGAGATGCTTGAAATGTAAGAAAAGTTAAGAGAATAACTGGAAAAGTATTTATTTGGAAATTTTGTAAAACTGCAGAACACACATACACACACAGAGAGAGAGAGAGAGAGACGAATATCCGAACAAATTTCAATTGGAAATAAAAAAAGATGGAAAAAAAGAAAGAAAACGAGTGTCAGCAGACGCAGTGGTGGCATCAAAGATGTGGCAAGGGTTGAAAGGAAGAAGTTTAATTGTAAAATAAATATTTCATAGGGGTGTCATTTCAAGTGGTCAAAAATAGATAATCCAATTTCTGAAACGAGCTACCCTTGTAATTCGCTCACTTCTACCCCTAGTGCCCCACGTACAAGACACCGTGCTGGCTTCCTATATAATAAAACGTGTGACAATTACCTGTCAGTCACGTTGTATTTTCCACAACGATGAACTAAATTGTATAATGTTTTCTTTATACAAACAAAATTTTTATTTTTGTGTTCGTTCAACTTGTTCTTTTGCTTGTCTTTCTGTCTGTCCATCTGTCCGTCGGTCGGTCGGTCTGTCTGTGTGTGCCCATCAGAAGAAACCAATTTCTGTCGTCACCTCAGGGTGGTAAATGTGTGTGTGTGTGTGTGTGTGCGCGCTTGTAACGACCTTCTGTTAACAATATCCGGCTCATTAAAATTTTAATACAACCCCCAGGAAAGAAATAATAATTGTCGAATGAGTGACACATGAAGGGATGAAAAAATGGGAGAAGAATTGTTGTGGATGCTCTTGTTAGAAGGTAAAGTCGTTTTTAACGAACAAAATGGCATTTGCCCCTCTCTAAAAGCGTTAAAAGCGAATTGGGTTAGGTTTTTCCCAAATATCTGGTGCACAACCTAAACTACAATATCGAGATACTTAAACTTAATTACACGATACGTTCTACCACCTTTATATTATTTGAGGCAAACTGTTGCTTTGTACTCTTCATTTTTTTAATAAAAATATTAATCAAAGTCTCGTAGAGATTTTTTGCTAGAAACTTAATTGAAGTAAAAAACATTTCCCATTTAGTTCTACTCAAACTGAGTTCGACTTCATCTTGGTAATACGATATAGGTTCTTTAAGACAGGAAGACGATTTATAAATTCTCTCCCGGTTCGGAACCGATGAAAACCAGCAGACAAAAGGGTTTTATGTACGACGGCGAACAACTTGAAGAGAACCTTGTCATTACTACATATGAGTTTTACCTCTTCGTGCCTGGATCGAATTACCCGGTGCTTTTGAATCTTTGCCGCCTGCTACCCTTTCGCATTATTAAACCTTTTCAGTCCTGACAGGTCCGTACCTTCAAATTAATTCATTACTTAAATATAATCTCTATTAATTTACCAATATTGAGAGGAAGATTGATTTCCGCTTTTCCTTTTGTCAAATTTGACTGATTTCTCAGGTTCAGATTCAATAAGGTGGAGTGTGTGGTACCCCTTAACTTTTACCTTACCATGTCCTATGCCATGTGGTCAGTGAAAGTTCAACTGACAAGAAAAACACCTAAGGAGCACCGTTAACTATGAAGTGAAAGGTACTTTAAGTATAAAAGTATATATTCAATCGAAAATTTAAAGTCTTAGTCGATCGAGTGCCTCTTGATTTCTTTTTCTCAACCCCCGGTGACTTTCTTTTTCTTCTTTTGAATTCAAATCACATCTCATTCCGAGTGGATGACAGGAGAGGATGGTCATGTCACCCCGGGGTCGGACATTGTTCTCATTTTCATTGTGCCGAATTAGTGACGCGTAACCGTAGCGAGTATGAAAAAAAAATGTGGATGAAACCAACCGAAGTGAAGAAGACGAAGACGACTACGAGGAAGAAGACGCAGAAGAAGATGCGAGAACGAGCCGAAGAAAATAAGAAGATGATCCGGGGTGAGAAGAGGGAAAAGGCAGATATAAAGGCTTTTAAAAGTCAAAAAGGTAACAAAAGAAAATGACAAAATGAGAGCGGCCCAAATTTTTAGCCGACTTTTCAACCCTTTCCGTTACGGCCCGTCAATTCCTCCTGAGCCTTTTCTTCTTTTTCGGTTTTCCTGACTGAAAACGAAAAAATCGTCGACTTGTTGGCACTTTTTGTTTACTATTCATAGTCGAGGTATCCAGGAGGAGTTGCCGCTGTTCGTCTCTCTTGGGAAAAAAATGGAACGGTAGACCAATTGAATAATTCTATTTATCCATCCAAGTCATTCCATCACACTAAAAATACACAAAGGAAGCCTTCATGTTGGCAATTTCGAGTTGAATTGTTCCAACGGAATTCTCCAATTTAGTCAAATCAGACAAATACTTTGCATTTTGTACTCTTCTAGTACTTAGGTACTGACATGCGTTGGACCACTGCATTCTAAACATTAATTGCTTTGACGTGATTCTTCTTATTCAGGAACTTGTCATTTCTTTTACTGATACTGTTCGAATTTTCATACGAATTTTCGAATTTTTGCATGAGCTCTTGTACCATCAAAGGAATTACACGTGTTATTTCATTTTTACAATATTACTTAATCTGCACATAGGGAACTACCTTGTAAGTTACAAATTGGTAAGATTAAGGTCAGCTATTACTTACCCCTACGTCCTACGCCGTCACATCTCCTGCAGGGTTACTTCTGACGGGGTGAACCCGTGCGAAGAATTTCTCACCCTGTGCACAATAAATTAAGACCATTCGAAATTCGGTTTTCTACTTGGCTGGTGTTTTATTCAAATTATCACGGTATTCATTGCTTTATGACTGGGATAACATGAGGGTTTGCCCCGTATATATGTCAAATTTATGATTTATACGTAGCGTACATACAAAATCCATACACATACCTACACTTATAGGTGTGTGATTTGTAACGGAGGGTACACAGAGAGAGGAGGAGAACGACCCAGGGAAACGAATCCGGGCTTATATATATACATATATACACATACATATGTATGTATACACACACACACACGCACACACAAACAGAATATATACATCTATATATATGTATGGATACACATACACACACATTCATCATGTGTGCGACATTTCATACTTTTTTTTTGCTCCAGTTCCGCTGTCCGACTTTATTGTTCTTCTTCCCCAGGACAAACAAATCGTTATATTTGAATTAAGACGTTACGTAAAGCATATTCTAATGTTATTTGCTATTCAATTCGTTCTTAATTGGAGGGCCCTTGAAACCACAGGAAAGGGTAACTCGATTGTCATTAGTCAATATGAAGAAGAAATTGACCCCTACAGCAGGCAAACAAAAAAGTTCTTCTTGCTGTGTTAGAACTTGCTGTGTTCTTTTCTCAATGCAACGAGTTAGCAGAAAGCTGACTTATCCTAAGACAGGAAACTTGTATACAGTCGGACACAACCATTTTACCCTACAGAGAACTACAGACTCAAGTTGAAAGTGTTTTACATGTGGATTAGAAATGGTAAAAATGCGGTGCTTTTAACGAGCAGGTCGTGTAAAAATGTAAATGCCATAAAAATATGCTTGACCGACAACAAGAATTTTAAATAATTATGAGTAATGGTATGTATTATTATTATTATTAACACGAAATGAAAAACTTAAAAACAAAAATGCAAAATAATGAAGGCAGTTTAAACTGCTACTACCATAACGTTTATTACGTAAAAAAATAATGAAGTTAAACATTAAACTGATGTTACAGGGAAATGTAACATAATTGTTGATCAATTTAAGACTCAAACTGTACACCACACCACATGTAACAGTTCAGTTCTCTAAGTAATTTAGTTTTATTGGTTTTATTCAGAAAAACAAAGAGATGCTGTGGCACCACACTAGAGAGAACTCTCCACTAGTTCTGCATTGACTAAAACATTTTAAGTCGTAGAAATATTTGAGGGTGTCAATTAAATATCGCTGTTTAAATTTAATTTTTCACAATTACAAAGTACCTGTTTGTGTCGTCTCACTTGCTGTGACTCTCACGCCATAGGAAAACGTCAAACAGATGGAATAACATTTCAGATTATTTGATAAAGGTGGTCACACCTATAATCGGATAATTAATTAATCGACTTCTATTCGATTCAAAATTATTTTCTTTTTCAGATTTTCTGTGTCGTTTCTTTCTTGCCCGGAGGAATGAACGGTAAAAGAAATTCAAAGGAGGTAAGAATCGTAAGAAACGCCAAACAAAATGTTAGACGACCTGACGTGCCGTCAGGATTACTTCAGCGAAGAACAAAGGAGTCGGCTTCTGCATCAAAGAAACTTATAGAAAATGATAACTACTAATATGGAGATAATGGAAAGTCGGCCATCATTCAATGACTTCGACCCGTCATCGATTTAACATGGAAAACCAGATTTGAAAGACAAAAAAAATACTATCAGAACCCTCGTCATTGCTATCATCGTCGTCACCGTCATCGACATCATCATCGGCCGTAAATGAACGTGTGTTTTCCTGTTTTTAAATTAGTCACCGCATTTTTCATGTAAATTCTGTAATTCGTCACTTTTAACTTTAAAAAGACCGCTGGAATTTTACTTGAATCTGATTGGTTGAAAAGTCGAGGGCAGACCTCTTACGTTGCATTCAAGAACTCGTTGCATTCATTTTAACTTTGATTTTGACCACCAGAGGACGACGTTCTACACTTTTACCGCTGGAAAAAATGACAAGATTTTGTTGTCTTTCGTATTGCGTCCATTAATTTAATTTCTCTAATTAAATCTAACTGTCCATTACGTCTTAATCAGAATGTCGGAGCAATTTCATAATTAATTGAAGATGTCTTCATTATTACGCATTAAATATATGAAATTGTGGCAGTATGTAAATACATACTAATTACATTTTAAAGTTACCAGCTGATTGCGTCTGTGGGTAAGTGCTGCACTTCGACCGAATCTTACTGTTTATGCTTTCATGGACAAGAAATATAAAAATCAGTGTGAAGAACAAAACGAAGAAAAAAGTGTCCTTTGTAAGAAAGAAAATATGGCAGAGACCAGAAGATCATTAGAAGAAAAAGTGGGAGAAGGCAGGCAGAAATTTGGATGAGAGCAAATCTGCCATCAAAATTTTCACTTTGACGAAACGAACGAACATGGTGGATGGGTGGATGGGGCGAACAAAACATGTAGAAATTTCAAATATCCGGGAAACTCTGGTGTGGATTTCAATTTTTCCGGTGGAAAATCGGGCTTTCGGGAATCGGGTGGAAAATTCCTTTTGGCGAATTACGCTCGTTTTCATGTCGCGCGCGTATCAACCCGCTCCATTCCCCATCCCCCCACAAAAAAAACGAAATGTACGCCAGCATAATTTCCAACCTGCTAATGAGTACCAACGCCTTCAACCCTTTCGACAGACAGAGGAGCCAGACGAGAACTTCCCAACTGAATGTAATACCCAATTTATTAAGTGCGCAATGTAAAGAATTCCAGATTCAATATGATAATATAACTTTTTCTTCTTCCGTAAAAAGGAATTCACTCATTTTGTTGCAGACATAAACATGACAACCGCAGTACCACGACAGCGGTACCAAAATAGAAGAACTCGACAAGGGAGAAGGAGGCAAACGCATATGAAATGGCAAAGGACCCCTTAAACCTCTAAAAAAACAAAATAAAACAGGAAAATCGTAGGAACCCAATGGTAGACACAAAAAAACCACATGAAGAACAACAACTGCTTTACTATTCTGCAGTTATAATAGTAAATTGGTTCGGATCATCTGACCAGGATCGGAAATGAAATTTTAGTTTCGGTTTCTTCTGCAGGTGTAGGAAGGCCCTACAGTAAAATTCCCCCGGGGGACACTCAAACCTTTAACTTTGTCCTCTTCTCTCCTAGTAAAATACAAATACAAAATCAGAATTTGATTTTTACTCGAAATAAATTTATTTAAAAAAAACGCAAATGTTGAATTTGTTGAACGTTGTTTACACGTAATTTTTCTTTTATTTAAACAAAACTTAACGGAGCGTTAAGTAATAAAATTTTTCACGTTTTAATGGTTTGAGTGCGACAAATACAAGGACGAAATTGGGTGCAAACAGAGACGGGCAGGATAAATTCAAGGAAGACGGACAGGAGGAAAAGAGAACGCATTGATTGAAGGGAGAAAGACAAAAAGAATAGAATAAAAGCAAAGGCGTGTACATGTGGTGGTAACTACAATTCTACGTGGACAACTACAAATCAACGTATAAGACTATATTTTCTTTGCAACCTAAAGGCGAACTTAAATTATTGTTGGCACTTCATTGTATTCATTGTATTCTTTCCTTTCATGTTTCGATGTTGCTTGTACTGCTACCATGTCTCTTTCTGCTCCTACTTGTACTCTTCATGTTATCCTCAAACGGTCTGCCTTCCTTTTTTATCCTTTTTTTTCCTCCTTGGATCAAATAATATTTTTCTTAATAACAAGAACTGCAAATACTGCACGAAAGACACGTTTGTACACTTCCATTTCAAACAATCAATCATGTTTAGATCAGATTATCTGTCTGTGCAACTGCCAGGTGTTCCTCTTCTCTTGTCGTCTTCAAAGGAAGTACGCGACCAAAAAGAACAACCAAAACTTATTAAAACCATCGTAATTCAGTTGCAGACATTATATGTCTACCTATGGAGTGATATGAGTTTATTGTGATGAAATATCATTGATATTGAAATCTTTCAATACAGTTTTCCGATTCTTCTGCTGGGCCCCACAGAAAAAGAAGTTGAATCTTTTGTGTGAGTTAAGAAAATCCTGGGCTTGGAGTTTTCCATTGCCAACATTGGGATTCTTCTCTTTCCTTTAATTTTTTCCTTTTTCCTTCCTTCTCCTTTTTTTGACTTCATCCAAAGGAAGCTTTTTTCTCATTTTGCTGTCTAATTTGTCCCCGACGTTTCTTCCGCTTTATCCCATTCAAAAGAACAAGAATTAAGTCCGATGAAAGACTTTTCAGATGAATGTCACCCGACATTAGGATTTCCTCTTTTCTCTCTCTCTTTCTTTCTTTTCCTTTTTCTCTTTCTCCTCGACTTTGTTCAACCTTTCCTTTATTTTCATTTTTTAACAATCTTTACGCTATTACTGTAACAACAATAACGACAACAACAAGTATAACTACTCCTACAAATTCTACTACCTCTTAAATTCTCTTCTCCGGAATTTACGGAATTATTTTCACAATTTTTTAAATATTTACACAAGACGCTCAGAATCGTGAAAAATTAAAGTAACATACACAAACAACATGCAATACACCTACATGTGACGTTTTGGTTCATTTGTCTTATGTATGAAACACAATGCAGATGCTGAAACTTCGTTGCAACATTGAAAGTGGTTGTTCTCGGTATACGGGGAGCGCTGATCATTTTAGAAAAACCATAAAACCATTAAGTAAATTGTGCATATCTAATTAATACAAATAAGTGTTACTACTGTATTAATAATTACAAATGACCACGCAGTGGTACCTGCTCTAAACCCTGAGAATCGTAGCCATTTCGGCATGTTCGTCTCATGGATTCTTTGAAAATTTATTCATTCCCATTCTAATTTCAACGTTACTCTTCGAAGTTCTCCACGATTTAACCCAAAGGGGTGAAAAGTCAAGTTTTTTTCTAAAGAAATTCACATCAAAAATCGAATAGTCAGAATTTTCTAAGGGTTGAGGTTGAATTCACCGGATTATAAATTGATAAAACTTGACTCGCTTTAATCAAAATTTCCCACATAAAGCCAGTGACACTGCCACCATTTCTTCAACCGAAGAAAAAATTGAATTTCTGCGAAAATGAAAATGTTTACCTTTTTTAGTATTTGCACCATTCGGGTGATGCATAACTTCGTGATGACACACATATGTTGGAAAATAATTTAGAAATGTTACGAGAAAGTGAAAGATCCAAACCGATCAGATGTAGGCGTCATTTTAAATTATTTAACATGAGCGGGAAATACAAGTGACTGAACATTTTTGAATACACAAATATGATGGACAGTATTGTGTACATCCTCAATAACAAGACGATTCGTAATAATTAAAAAAAATAAGAAAATAAATAGTAATAGCTGCAATTTTCTTTTATTAATGGGAAACGATACACATAGATATGTATGTATCACTCCTCTCGAAACCAGGAAAGAAGGAAATTCAGGGTCACTCTGGGGTCATTCTATGTAAAAAATATTGCAAACTAAATTGCTATGGAACGCTTTTGACAAATGCTGTACAACAGCACAGATACAGAAAGAAAAAACTAAGAAAAAATAAATTAATAAACTAGTAATAAATCAAGTCACAAGTAATGCAACTCTGAAAACCAAGAGAATAAGGAAGTTATAATATATATATATAATATAATATATAGATATTTACTATAAAAGGAAACGGAAATCGGTCATTTCAATTCAAAACTGTAGTTCCTTGTCTATTTCTTGAGCCTTATACCTCTTTCATTTCCTTTTTCTTCAAATTATCTATTTGTCTGTCTATTCGCACGATAAAAAGAAACAAAAATCTAATAAAAATTCTAAATGAAATTCGTAGCAGGGGCCTACTTCAATTTGAATTTTTCAACTGTAGAAATTTCCTTCATTGCACAGCTTTCTTCAATGGAATAGATATTTTAGGCAAGACATTCCGAAAAACAAAACGAATTTGTACTTAACTATTCAAAATTTAAACTTAAATATAAATGACTACAAACTATCACTTTATTCATAGTTATTTATATGTAAGGAATGATTCAATAAAAAAAAATTCAATCCAAGAAGTTAACTGGAAAACCACTGATATTTATATTGCAAATTCTACTATTCTAGTTGAAATACTAATTCGGAGAATAGAAAGTAGAATTTTTTGAAAAATATCCAACATGAAGAGAGAGAAAATAAAGCCAAACAACCCAGACATACAAAATTCAGAATGTCTAAGAAATAAACTAAGAATATTTTAAAACAAGCTAATGAATACATATCATGTATTTTATATAATACATACAGATTCTTATAAAAATACAGAACCCTGCGCCACAAGGGGTAATCTTAAAAAGAACCTACCCCTCGGCAGAGAATTGTTAAACAGTCGCATTTTTAAAGTTCGTTATTCTTGTACGTTTCTAAAAACGAACCTTGGACTATTAAAGTCAATATTAATAACTTGAGTTAGAAATCACCTGTGAGTTTCAGTATTCTCTGTCATATTCTTTAGCCTAAGCCATCCCACCTTCTTAGGTTCCACCCGAGAACTACAGTAAGAATAATTAATTTTCAGTTGTTCCATCGGGAAGTTCGTAGAAACGTACTTTGTCAATATGAAAAAGGTAAAAATTTCACACGAGAAGATTTAAATAGATAGACAGAAACAATAAATAAATAAATAAGCCATGAAATAAATGTCATGGAAGTAGGATGCCTGTCCACCTGTCTACCTGTCTCAGTGTCCTTCCTCTCTCTCTCTCTCTCTCCAAAATTTATTTAGGTACTTTCAATGCTGCCAACTTGACAAGAGTTTATCAAAATGTCAATTATAAAACCACACAAAATTTACGGGCTCATCTCGATCTGACATTTTAACGGCTTTATGCTCGTGTCCGCTCTGCTTTTTCTACTTCGCCATTTTCAAATTTCCTGGTTGGAAGGCAAATGCGGTTTTACTGCATTCAAATACAGCGAACTGCATCGCTTAACGTTCTAGATATTTTACAGTTGCACTCCAAAATTGGATCGAAGCATACATAATGATCAACTTAGACAAGGTAAGATGATTTACGGTCCTAGTCGGAATGGTTAAGTATATGTATTAGAAATTGTGAAAACAGAAGAGCACAGATTTAAATAAATATAAAAAGAACATGGACATTATTTACGCAGAATGCACACAAAACGAAAGACTTGAACGGAACTATAAAGGTATCATATTGGTCGCCATCTTAGACAAGCATTAATTTTAGTTTTCGCTTAGAAAATTACATGCAATATTCGATAGTACTGAAGAAAGTACTGAAAAAAGAAGGTATAGAAAAATTAAAATTGGTTATGCTGAGATCGATGAACTCGAAGTAACTGGACATCATAGTTAATACAATAAAATCTTACAAGTTTACACTGACGTTAATTTTACTGTTTGTCTTATTTTTTATCAGTTACGTTACCAATAAATCAAAATGTCGTACTGCTTTATTAACCAGCGAAGAATATGACTGACAACTCGAAACCAAAGGAGCGTCAATGTTTGGATGAAGTCTTTATTATAAAAAAACAAACATGTTTTAGACTTTAAAAGGTAGGAAGAAAAACAAACGGCACTTAAAATGACGAGGGTTGGGATTTTGGTTTTGTGCAGTTTTTTGGTGTTATGCTACCCCTTTCCACCCGCTTTGAAGAACTCACCTTGCTTTCTGTTGTTCAGACAATGGCCTTCGTGCTGTTGATCAACAAGTTTCAGATAATTCGTGTTTCAATCATCTATTTTACACATCTTTCTCTGCCTTCAATATATCTTTGTTCTACAATAAATTACGATATATCATATTTTTAATGTTTTCTTCTTTAATATTTTGCTATTTTTCTTTTGTAGTGACATAGTTTCTCCACAACTGTTACTGCCTTTACGCTTTCGTATTCAACTCCTGATATTTATAAAAGATCGTTACTTCTTTCTTACCATCCTTTTATATTTTATTACATTCTTGAGAAATAATTTTTGTCTACTGTTCGTATTGGATAGATAATGTTTAAAGGCAACCATATCAGAACAGAAATTTAAAAAAACAAACAACAAACTATGTCTGAAATGATGACTAAATTTATAAAAATAGCAGCAGTAAGCCATCAGCAACCGCCAAAAACAAAAAGCTATAAAATTGTAAAACTTGAAAACAAAATGAGAAAGACCTGTAAAAGTCACTCTAAATGAATGGATTACATAAAGTAAAGATATTTAATACTTTTGTAGTGTATGTACAATTATCCGTCTGCGCCATTACTCTCTATATTTAATCAAATAAATTCAAAATCAATGTGTCCTTAAAGTGAGTTAAATTTAAAAATATAAAATATAAAATATAAAAAATGCTCTAATTGTAGAAATCGAGATGAAGTTCAAGTCGTCATATTTTCTCCAGGGTATTTTATGTACCAACATTTCGAAAGAAACAACAACAACAACAAAAAAACAATAACAGAAGACGACTAATAAAACGATGAAGATAAAAGGAAAAAAGCAACAGTTAACAAGTTATTATTTTCGTTTCTGCAGGAACAAATCTTAACACCGGAAACGGAAATTGTTTGCGATCGGATTTACTTAAGAAAGTACAGTGCTGGACAGCCGGGCCTTTTGGGAAACGAGGAGCTTACTGAGGTATGAGCTTTTTGTTTTTAGGAACCGTTCAAATTAACCCGGAGGTCATTAATTATTTCACGCGTTAATTATATGCAATGTACTGCTAATTCTCTAGCTGAATTTTAAACTTTCCTACCTCTCTTTTTCAACACTCCCCCGCCGTTCAACTTTTCTAATTAATTCACATCAAAATAAATTGTATTTTCTTTTTGGGCACAAATTCTTCGCTTGCTGTAGGGACCCGAAGAAAATTTTGAATTGGTCTCCGATGCCCCGACGTGTTGGAAGCGAAATTCTTAAATTTTACTTATGTTACTCGCCATGTTATGTTGCCAAAACATATTTCATTGCAGGTCATTGTAATTGAACAATATAATAATGCTGGGGGCCACAAAAACAACAAAAATTTTGTTATTTTAGGTCAGAATAAAGTTTCGTGGCACAGAACCATTTAGTGGCACAGAACATTCGGTGAGCAACTAGACACCCATCGTACCATCCAATTTTAGGTTTCCCACCTTCCGGGCATTAAACATTGGTTACGCTTTATTAGACGCCATGCCAAAGACTTGAGCCCGATCGAAAATGGTTTTCGCAAAAAGCGATCTGCCTCCCACTCTGAAACATTTTGATCGATCACCGTTTGATCGCTCCGGGGTCTTTTCCATCCCGCGACACGTTCTCACTAATGATTGTATGCCGAATTTTCGACGAGACCGAAAACGGAAATACTTCAAAATTCCATTACTCATATTCCGGTAAACATTTTTAGGTTGTCAGAAGCGTTTCAACCCCTTGCTTTGGTGCATGCGAGCGAGGGTTGTCTTTATTTAAACATTGCCGACATTTTTTGCTACCCACAAAAAGAGTCTCATCTTACATAAATAACACACGTTAATTTTGGCATATTTGGTGAGCCTCAGTCTGTTGATGAATATTCATATATACAACTGCAGTATTTAATACTGAGATTCTGTAATATTCGGATACATACATAAGTGCAAAACACACACATACACACATTGACTTCATTACTTTATTATGATTTAAATTGGAAGTTATGAAAGGCCTGAAAAATAGCGAGTGCTCATCGAGCAAGTTTTCATTATAAATTGTTACTTCATATAAATTTACAATAAAATTCATCAAATTTGACTGATACAATTTAACAGTAATGTGATGTTATCACATCAATAATATAAAAATGAATTTCTCTACCACACAATTTTTTCTTCGTCATTTCCGTCTAATTTTTCACATTTTCATTTTTTATTCATCAACTTTCTTTATTCAAAGTCAAACCCTTTTCTTCTGGTTGCTGAGGCTTCATGTTGAACGCTTTTAAACGTTATTTAAATAATTTAAATTAATTGAGCCAGAAATTTTACTTGGAAGTTCATCTTTTTCACATGTGAAGGATGGACGAGCCCTTGGTGTTGCTTCAGGCGTTAAATTAACCCTTAACTAACCTGCTGGGCCTTCTGATTAAAAACATAAATGTATTGAACTCCGAGACTTAGTCCTTTTCATATTTCCCGCTTGTTTTGCCTTTTACATTATCCATCCAACTGAATTCTCGGCTTTTTTTTCCTTTTTTCTGTTTTTTTTTTTTTTTTTAGTTTTCATTGCTTCATTAAAAACTTTCCTCTACTACTAGCTGACTGTCAAATCTGAGTAGAAGAGGCAAGAGAATATAAAGTTTAAGTTTAAAGCAAGTTTCATGTAACTTTTTGATTATTATTTTATTTTGAAATAATTGTTATAGTAGATTTAAAGATACAAATTCTAACAGGCCACAATTACATTGTTTTTGATAATTTAATACACCTGTATTTTTTAGTTCAATTCAGTAGCAACTTTGATCAAATAAAATTCACTATTTCTCAAAATTTATCTAGCTTAAATTTTTCAAATTTCTAGATTGTATTTTCGTCTGATTTGCACCAAGAAGTGAGAATGCCATCAAAATCATTAACTTCTTGGACTTGGCACAAGGCACAGACTTTGTTCATACATTAATCTGATTTTTATATTTGCTGGGAAAAATTCGTTGTTTTTAATTCGGGCTCTTTCAGAGTCGGACCATTTTTTTTTGCTTTCTGCAATTAGATTTTCAATTATAATTTTAACCGTCTCTTTCCAACACCTGCTACTTATGCACGTGTCACTTACGTAATTTTTCAGATAATTTTTAACCTGATTATTTAACATTGACCGTCCATTGAATATCAATGTTCTTTTTAATAAAAATAAATCAATGGGTAAAACTCTGCCAAACAGGGGGTAGGGAGATCGCTTCATGTGACATTGCATTTTGTACATTACAATATTTCTGACAATATAATTCTATTTAAGTTTATTTATTGTTACAGAAAAATTTTCTTCTGATCTCACTACAATTAAAATTCTCAACCCTTTTTTTTACATTGTAATTGTTCCAAAAAATTTTTCACTGTTTTTACAAAATTATTACTGGACTAGTATATATTTATATTTTAAACTATATATTTATAAAATATAAAAATATGTTTAACTATTACAGATACATTTGTTAAAAATTTAATGATAAGTTTTTTTTGGTCCTTCTGATTTCACCAAAAAAAACAAAATTCAAACTGGGCACAACAGAAAGAACTTTAGGGTTTTGGCGGAAGTAAATTCAAAGTACAAGAGAAACAACAGGAACCATTTTGGACTCGGTTAGAAACAAAGGAAGAAGTGTAAACAAGAAATTTTGGCCAATGGTATCCCATATCGCCCTTAATAGTTTCTCAATAGTTTTTCAAAATTACTGCGTAGTCGTTAAAACTTTTGGACTGTGGGTTGAAAATCACTTTCCAAATTTGAAATCAGACATCTCCTCGACATGAGAGTTTTGTCGTAGCCAAATTTGGTTCACCACATACCCCGAATTGCAACGTATTCTTGGCAAAGGCTTAAGGAACTTTAAGTACCCGGGTCAATATCCGGTTTGTTACTTCGAACGACATCATCAAGTACTTCTGCTCCTGAGATTACCTGCTGGGACTTTAATTCCAGCGGAAACGACCTCCGGTACCCGTTAGAAAGAAGTAGTTTATTGTCATCCATTGAAATGGACTTTTGCTGTTGTTTTGGTCACTAAACGTTACGACGCCTCAACCTCAACACTAACACTATTTTTTATAGTTTTATAAAATGTTGCTTCTCTTTTTCCTCTACTTTTTTCGGTTTCGTTAAATAGAAGGGAAGCCTAAGGGTAGCTACAATGTGACACCGACAAGTAGATATCATCATGTTCACAGTTCGTAAACGTGAGGCAAAGGCAATGTAAATTTCTTTCTAACGGATCGTCCAAGGCTTTCGGAAGTGCCTTTAATAAATTTAAGTTCTTACCTTTTTTTTAGAATTTAGAACTTTCTTATTAGAAATCGATTGATCAGCTAACAACATGGAGCCCGGAACTTCCTTCGTTCTAACGACAAAATTTCATTGTTCTTATCTGACCAAAACTTTTCCCTTCAATTTCCGTATCCGCAAGTAGAAATCGAGAAGTGAAACTTCCACAATTTTTTATATCATTTGTGGTAATTATATTAGCTTTAAGATGGTGTAATTCTTCCTCTCATTGTCGAATGTGCTTTTGCTTAGTTTCAGTGTACTACAAATTGTCTACTGTTACATATTCATACTCTTAATATTATTATTAATAGAATAATGTAAACAATATACGTGTCGCCCATATTAGTCTTTTATGTACTCCTCTAAATTCACATCATTTATTGCTTTTGTTTGTTTTACTTTGTTTTATGTCTGTAAAATTAGAAAAATAAATGATGAGGTGGTGAGGGGGGGTCGCTTATTTCAACTTACATTCGCCTACGGTAAACAAGGCAGTATATTTTTTATTCTTTTCATACACTAGTAAGCGTCACACAGAGAGAGAACATAGAAAATAACAATTTTGGCACGAGTAAAAACAATCATAAGGAATTTTCAGAAGAAGGGCTTCGAGGGTGTGTTCGAGCACACCAAACTCGATACAAAACCATCCACTAAAAGTATATTTTTATATAAATGTTTCAAGCCTACCCTTGTATTATTGTTTCTTCTTTTTGACTGGAGAGAATGAGGGTGGAAGAAAGTGAAGAAATCTGAAAACGTGTATTTGTATAAATAAATTGACTCCATTTCACCAGATAAATTCATTAAAGGCAACTTTTCCACCGGAAACTCCAGACAAAGGGAAATGTGGGCCTGCGAAAAGTTACACAAACCAATAAAAATTATTATCGTTTGTTGAAAAGCATCGTAGGGGAAAAGCCTTCCAGAGCTTTCAATTCTTCTTCAGTTATATTTCTTCGGTGGTAATCACCTTCCCAGCCCGAGGAGAGATCTGACAAACAAACAAACGCTAATTTAACTGACAAAATTTGAATTTAAATTTGAAAGTAATTTATTAACGGAATTTGTGAATTTTCAATTGGAATTTGAGATGTTGATGGCGAACTAATGACCTGCAATTTATAATCTATTTAATTCATTCTTGAGACCTTCCGAACCTTTTCTGTACGCTCCATTCTGTTGTAACGCTGAAACTAAAAGGTGCCGATAGTTGTACAGAATATATTTTTGTATTTATGGGTAAAAAATGAAAAAGAAGAAATTTTAACCAATTAGAAAGCAATCATTGCTTTTGATGAAAAGCTTTTTGTAATACATGTCTGATATATTTAAAAACAGAACAAACTAATTAATGATACTTTACATAATGTATTATTGTGTTTACGTATTGTAGGTAGTTTGTATTTAAGTATTTTATTTACACGCTCTACATATCAGTGTACAAAACAAAAAGACAGGCCAGAAATTTTGGTGACGTAATTGTTTACCTGTCACAACTCTCCAAGAAATATAAGGTAAATAAAGAATTTTATTTCTTAAAGAAATCTAAAAATACACCTGTAACGCATACACACAAACATAAATAATAGCAAGCTCAATCAATAATTTTCTTTTTTAGCAACTAATTTAAAATATTAATTAATCAATATCCGATAAATTTAAGATAAAAGATGTATTTTGTTAATAAAATATAACTCCCTTCTGCCAAAATGTCTGAGGAATTAGACAGTAAACTTGACCAAGTGACGGGTATCTCGACGTTTCAAAACGTAAAAGTAAAAGTCTGTTGTTTCCTCCTGCTGCTGAATCCTTCAGGAAGTAAACCTTTCTTCCCTGCCAACTGCTCCACGTGCTCACAACGTAGGCCTCAGAACCTTTCGCTTGAGTCAACATTTCCGCGACAAAAGGCTCTTTTCTTCTTTCTGCCATTGTTAATTCATTTTTCACTTTACGTTCTCCCCCTTGGATGCCTTCATTAGTGTTATTTAAAGATGCGGCAGAGCATGCTTGGGGACGTGGGGTGCAGTTGCCTTTTTGGCTCATGTACCTGTCTGCCACTACCCAACCACCCTCCGTGTAGGGTTCCTACGCTTTCTTCCACTCTTTTTAACACCGCTGTTTTGTTTCCTCCCTGTTATTCATTTACTTTTAGGGATCTCCTGATTTTCTTCTAGAAATCGGGTGCTTGTTTTTTTTATGTTTAATAAAATCTCTCATTCAGAATAATTATCTCTAATATAACTGAAATACTCAATGAAATAATACAAAATTTGCATTCGTTTATAAGAATAATTTTAAACTTTTTAACATGACAGCAAAAGTGTAAAAACTCTCTACTTTGTTTGTTCCCTTTCGACATCAATCGAGGATTTTTAGTGATTTACCACCACGTACCAAGTGTTGTAGGAGGTTTAATGTGAAAAACCGTGTAGTAAATCTCAATTTTTTGTTAACCTCTTGACATTTCAATTTAAATTTATATTTGAAATTGACTTTACATATGTTCAGAAGTTCCCTTACCAAGTTTCTCATAAATGTTGTTAATCTGAGCAGTATGATAATTGATTGTAATAAAGAAATAGTAATGATTACATCCCTTAGGTAGTCAACATACGTAGTCAGTCAAAGTAGCTTTTCCTACGGTAGAAGAACGATCTATTTTTTTATTGTCCGTTTTTATCCCTACATTGTAATGTGTATCCTTTACTATCCCCTTTTCTAGTGAAATATTAATAATACACTTTCAGTTTCATACATTGTGTTATAGTCCTCTCTCTCTCTCTCTCTCTCTCTCTTTTCTTCTGACCTTTTCTCCTTTTTTCGTCTAATTTCTTCAGACTTTCGTAAAGTACTGTGGTCTTAACGTGTATATTTATCTTACTTAATCTTCTTTTTTTTCAGCATTTAGTCCCTCGCTTTTTGTTTCTTTATTTCTAAAGCCAGGGCTTTTCAATTCGCGGTTTTCGTTCTTATCATGGCTGTCCTTACGTAGACCTACCTCACTACGTTGTTAGATTTTTAGGGGTTGACTTAGGGTCAACCTCCATGAGATCCAATTGGGATATCCTCCTGCCCGACAAACCTGACTTTACGCACAACTTAAATTTGCTCCTTTGGACAGGTGAAAACGACAATTTCAGAGACCCTTTCCAAGGAGATTCTGGTGAAAAAGTTTTCTGACGAAGACAACCATTGTTTTTTCTAAGGTTTTTCCTCTAAGTTTCAATGGCATTTCGTATTTAGGTAGATTCTTAAAAAAGACAAATTGCTTGGGAGAAATGAAACCCAGCAGGAAAATGAATATGAAAAATCGGTGAACCGAAACCGAAAAAAAGAAAAAGAATGGAGTGTACGTGTCTGCTACGTGGAGCAGATGGTTCAAATCAAAATGCTTTCAACCTGAAGAAGAAAAGACCGAAAATTTTCCTCTTGGATACTAGCAAACTGCAGAAGACACCCGTCACTTCACAAGTTCACAGTCAAGGAACTCACTTTGTTAATAGTTGAGGTACTCAAGTATTTAAGTACCCAACGAGGAGAAAGAACACTGAAATGCACGTGGCTTTAAGTAGCGTTTAGGTATCGTCAGGTATTTTAATGAGAGAGCGCGGCACTTTGACTTGGCTGAACAAAATTTGTCCTCACCTTACTTTCAGACCAATGAAATGTAAAATACAAATTGAAAATTATTGAATGAAGACAATTTGGAGCGAGGAGGACTTTTTTGATTAAATCGTTCAAAGAGCTGGAGAAGTCTCAGCCGCAATAAAAGAGATTTATGCTTCTCTAGTTGCGTCTACTTCTTTTCCTTTTCCTTCTCTCATTCTCTCTCCTATACCTTTTCTGCAGAATATAACTTTTAATATACAGAATTTTTTTTCACTTCGGTCCTTTCTTTATTATTAGAAAAATTATACTTCACAACTCTCTCTCTCTCTCTCTCTTTGCTCCTTTTACTTTCACCTTTTTCTCCCTCTCGCTCTCTTTCTGCTGCTGTTTACGTTTTCACTTTTACATTTACATTTTTGACTTAATAAAATTATGAATGTTACCTTTTCGTCTGAGACCGTGTAAAAAATTTAATTTATTAGTATCAAGTAATTGTTGTTTATGATTTTGCTTTGTTCGTGGCGGATGCTGAGGAAATGAGAGGAAACACGTTTGATTCGCTTGTGCATTTCTGCATGCTTTCACACTTCTTACCTGAAATTCTTAAATGAAATTTCTGTACGGGCAGATAATCCTCAAGAAAATGAGAAAGAAAAACAATAAAAAAATGCTGTAAGTTAAAAATTTACTTACCTGGCTGGGAGTTAAATAAGAAAAATAGCGTGAAAGATCAATGATATTTCTCATACGAAGGGCAAAGGCGTTGTTAACCAAAATTAAAAACTACACCTTGCAGTGTACACTGTAATGTCTTACAGGGCGAACTGTAAGTGCGAACCATGAACGTCCTTAAAAATTACAGTCCAGAAACTATAGCCCGATGCTGGGCAACCTTCTGGTAGACAACTATTTCTATAATACGAAAAATAATGTGTAATTTATCATTCGTTATGCGAATTTATCTTCATTTACATGTCAATTTGATCAGACTAACAATTCTATTTGTTTTATAGGAGACTCTTATGTATTTTCTTATTAACCTGCTATTCTCATTTTCACATTTTGCCTTTACATAATACTTTTGTTCCTCTGTTTACATGTTACTTTTGACTTCCGTCTGACTGATCATGAGGACCGACTATTTATTGTAAAAATTCTATTCATTGCAAAGCAATAAATTAAGTAATCGAAG
Organism: Polyplax serrata; assembly: GCA_037055365.1. NCBI lineage: Eukaryota > Metazoa > Arthropoda > Insecta > Psocodea > Polyplacidae > Polyplax > Polyplax serrata. Next base: position 1,343,340 of record JAWJWE010000004.1, read on the forward strand.
GGCACTCCACTTGTAAAAAAAGCACGGTTATTGGGCAATGTTATTTTAAAAAAAATTCCCGTGATTACCTGAAAGTAGAGAATAAGATGGTGTGAAAATGTGAAATTTACGAGCTTATTTGCCCAAGTAAATGGAAGAAAATATCTTATTCAGGAGTTAAGCTAATAGAAGAAAATTTTTTCGTTATCCTTTCCGAAGGTTGGGTGTGAAAGGTTCAGGAACCTGATTTCCTCTGTCTATTTTTGAAGATTCACAGACCTTTCTGATTGGAAATCCCTTTTTTTATGTTTTCATTGTGAAGAAAATTTCCGTCTTTTTGGTTCGATCAGAACGGGAGAGGAGGAGTACGGCGTTAACTCTCGTTTTTAATTTACACATTTATATATTTTTTTTCTTACTCCCCGAAATCGGACATTAGTGTCTTCACATCAGAAATCGACGTCGTATTTTTGAATTGAACACTATTTCTCGATTTTGTTTGATACAAAATTTACGATAGTTTAAATATTTGCTGATTAATTTCCGATATCAGCAACTACTGTTCATTCATTGAAAGAATACAAATACTTTTGACATATTTTAACTCAGTCACAAGCACAGGTAATCGAACAAATAAAGCATTAAACTAAAATATTGCTTTCTCTTATATTTCTTATATAAAACAGTCTTCAGTGGGTTACGAACTCACTTACTTTCCAAATTCTGGCGATTGATCTGTTGCTTAGGGAAATGTCGTCAAAGTGACACATTGTTTGACTAAATAATAATACATACTTACATTTGATGAAGATGTTTGAGAAAATAGCTTCAAAATTACCGGTTAAGTTAGTAAATAAATAAGTTTTCAGTACAACTGATTTCCTTGTCTGCAAATGGGCTACCAAACAGCAAGAAGAAGAAGACTCTTTTAGACATTTCAGTGGAGGAAAGCGATTTGCCTAGAGTGACGGAAACGCGGTAGAAGTCGAATGCTAAAAGAAACCTTGCAGTTTACAACTACAAATGGAAGTTTTGAGTACTTCTTTTCATATTTTAAACGAAAGGGAAATCACCCCGTTGCGGGTAGAGCGAGAGAAATGGAGGTTTTGCGTACTTTTAAAATGGTGAATTTTGTTGTTGCTCGGATTTCCAGCAGCATTCCTTTACTACCAACAAATTGAATTGTACAAATTAGCCAAATAGTTACTTATAGTTACTGAATAAACAAGATAGAGTTTCGGGTATATTCTTAACAATGAACCGAAAACAAATAGTTATTAGTACTATTAAAACTCCTACGCAAGTTGTAAAATTAGTTTCAATATTACAATCTTATATTTAATCGGTACTCAATCCATACAATAGCACTTAGCAGTCACTAATGAAGTACTAGAATTTATTAATACCAATATTTCGAGTTGTGATTGAACACGTGTTAATGTAAATTGAAATGGATTTGCTTTAATGAGGTTGTGTTTGGCAGAACTAACAAAAAAACAAAGTAATAGTGTTTCTATTCATCACTCTGAGTTTAACCGACACAGTTAAGCATTCGGTACTTCGTTATTTTGTTTTCTCACATAAATTAAACTATTAAAAATTATACTGATTAAATTTAATTATACTTAATAATTTTATTAATGTGGTGGTTCACACTAAGAGAAGTAGGTTTTCACATTCAAAACATACACTTTCATCAAAACAGCAGCATTGCAACAATGTGCTTGACGAAAATATGCAACTTCGCATTTTGTTTAATTTGTTAAACCTCTAAGAAGATGTTTGATTTAGCCTTGATATTTCACAGTGTCAAGCTTTTCTACCTTGAGAATTCCTCAAAGGAATGAGGTACAATTAATTTGAAAATAATTTTATGTTCGTACCCGATTGAGTGTGTATTGTAAGTGTATAATTGTTCGTTCGGATGAATGTCATTACAAATCGTACTTGGTAAAGATTTTAAAGATGGTTTGTTTTAAAAAGGAGAACTGAACTATTGTAAAGCCCTACCAAATAGTTTTCTGTCTGGGCAGAGGTTGTAATGCTTGCTGGTTTTCGATGGCCAACATAAAAAAGAACAAAATTTGTCATAAAATTGTTTCAAACATTCCTGCTCCCTTTCCACCATGGGCACGTAACCTGGAACCTGAGTGATTGTGACTCCTCTTTTCATTCGCCATCTTTCCCAAGTCCTCAGTTCTCCATTCTTCACATATTTATAAAAAAAATAAACATCCTATTCTTTCACCACAACTACAGTTTTATTATATGGTGCCATATTATGATATGTTATTGATATCTCGTAGTAGTTGCGTTCAAAGGAGCAATGTGATGTTTGTCAGGTTTAATTTGATATATTCAAACATTAGTTCATTCATTTCACAGTGTCGTGGTTTAGGGATTCCTGAGGATTCCTCAAGTGAATGTAATAAGACCAATTTGACAATAAGTTTGGTTGTGTACCTGTTTGGCTGTGCAAAATAACGCTGCTATATATATAAATATGGAGTGTACTGCTTCAAGTTAAATTTCACCCAAAGTTACAAGATGAACTGGCAAATCATTTTCTTCATTGTCTCGGTGATCGCCCTCATGCAGGTACATGCAGTTATTAAAATATCGTAAGTTATTTATTCTTTTTGTGTTCGATTGCATGAAAATGAAAAACGTGTATTTGGATTTTTTTAAGATCGATTTTGCATACTGCGGCGAAAAAATGGATAATTTAAAATGGAAGGTCGGAAACGGAGTCATGAAAGTGTTAAGTGGTAAGTTATTATAAATTTTGTATTCACGTCTTCAGATTATTGTCGGTCCCATCTGAATGGTATTTTTTCAAAGTGCAGACGAATATTAAGAGGGTTTGTAGGATACATGTATATTTGGGGGTCGAATGAAGGTACCGATCAACCCTTGGGTGATTTACTGCTATTTTAGGGTGTCACTTTAAGTTTTGATTCACCCCAAATTAATCGATAAAAATCGTCGACTTGGTCAGATTCGGGTACGCGACGTAAAACCTACTTGTGACAATATTTTGTTTTTGTATTAAGTGTATTTAATTCAGAATACTCAGAATAAAAGTGTACAATTTTTTAAACAGTCTTCGATGACCGCTGTTAAGAAAATTTCGCCTACATCAACATGCGGAGTTGGAACAATCTATCGCTCAACACAGTTGATTCATATTTTTCTATAAATTTATTTGCGTCTTTTCAAGAACGATGTTTGTAACGATGTTTGAAGAATAAATTCACCTCCAAAATTTTCTTCGATTTTTTTAAATGTTAAATTAAACGCATTTAATGTTAACAATTCCTTATAATCAAAAGTGACAATGAAATTCTGTCCATCAACCAGACATAAATAAGTGTTTTAATGAGTATTGCAAACTGTTATTCAAAGAATTAAATTAAATACTTAAATACTTTCATTATGGATTAAATACTTCGCATACTACTTATATTCACGCGAAACTACAAGGTGTGACTGTGGAAATGTGATACTGCAGAAAGGCAGATTTCTATCGACTGTAGTGTTGTAGTTCTTCCAGGTAATAATCACTTTACTAGTTTTAATAACTTAACCGACACATAAGTATATATATTTTATAACTTAAAATTAAGTGCTCGGGAGTGATGGCTACAACTAATCATTATAGTTGTAGTCCGACAGTGAAAGGTTAGAATTTTCAGGAACTTAAAGAAGTTAAGGTACAATCAATGAATTGATTGTATGTACGAAGTACGTACGAATGGCACATGAGTGCCGAGTAGTAGAATGGATACTTCTTTGGTTTATATTTCTGCATTTCAAATTCTCTGTTGTTTAATACCGACGGGTTGCGTGTTCCTATTTTTCTATTTTTCATTGGAATGCAGCAAACATGTAAATTTGTTTGCGTTGCAGTGACGTGTTGAATGAATTTTCGTACCATCACTTTCACAAAGTCCTCGTCAAATGTTTGTGAAAAAGCATGAAAGCCACCCGAGATAATTTCCATTCAAAAATGGTCGTCACATTTAACACAAACAACTGATTTTATTTAGTGCCGTTGATGGAAAATTTGTAGCACCCCATCATTCCCGGTTTGTCCTTCTTCTAATTCTACACAAATTCTTGACAAAAATAAATTTCATTTTAAAGTTTAAATCCTTCACGAGTACACGAGTGAATCTCCATTTTTTAAGATGCCGTTGATGAGATTAAGGCTTCGATAATAAATTTTCAAGACCACCCCCTCCTTTCCATGCTTAGAAAATGGATTATCAATAAAGAAACGACGAGAGGGGGTGTTCTATTTTCCACCTCTTTCTCTGTGCGACAGTTTGCTTAGAATTAAGGCAACGCCACAGAACTCGAGTGCTAAAAAAGAAACCTTTAAAACAAATAAAGTTCTAAACTTCAAATGGAAGTTTTAAGTAGTTCTTTTCATATTTTATACGAAAAGGAAATCATTCCAGTGAGGAGAGAAAGAGAGAGAGAGAGAGAGAGAGAGAGAGAGTGAAAGAAAGGAGAGTTTATACATCTCTACGTAATGGGAATTTGTTCGTTTTGTTCTTTTTCCCGGTTGCTATTGAGCATTCTTCTTCAGGAAAGCGTTGGACAACAGCACGTAGGATGACGCTTTATTTAACTGACGAAGCAGAATGTACAAACTTTACAAATAAATTGTAAGTAGAACAGCGATGAAATAGGTGTATTAAGACCTTTAGAAATAGTTGATTGTCGTGTCTTATACCAATGTTCTGATACAGTTTTTCAGTATATTGTTATTGAACTTGTGCTGGACACACTCAAATCAAATACAACGGAGAGAACTGCATCGAACTTGAACTTTAATAAGAATTGATGGTTACAGAAAGATTTTGGGACCTTTAAAGTTTTGCACTCCCGATCTAGAGAGAGAGAGACAGAGAAGGACACATAGTCTTCCTGTTCAAGACCTTTATTCCTTTTTACGTTACTTCCTTTTTATTTCGTTTTCCGCAAAGGCGAAAAACACATACCTTCATCTTCTTATTTTTGCTGCTGAGAAAACAAAAGAGGGGGAAGGGAAGGAGACCTTACCAGACGGAAAATTTCAAGATGGGAAAATTGATTGTGAGTTACAGAGCGTAAATTGAAAAGAAGTGCTCTCCTGAACCTCTGAAGCAGAGAGTAAAAAGGGAAAAGAGAAAAGCCAGGGAAAGACGAGAGAAGAAAAAGAAGAATGTGAATGAAGAGGAAAGCTCTGGATGGTATCATATCAAGAAGAAGAAGAAGACTAAGGAGAGAAGGATACATAAATTTTCATTCTTAAGAAACGACTTTATCTCGACGTCGGACTTAACAGACTCGACAGATTTCGTAATTTAATGGCGAAAACAATTATTTTTAACCAGGTACTCGTACCAGTACCAGGCTAATTTACTGTTCATACCTTGCCACAAAATACTTATTCGTCTACTTCACCCAACGTATATTTGAATACTCGTGGTACGTGATACTCAACTACTACCTGAAAACTGATACAGCCCTGTGTGAGTCGTACAGTAAGATCATAGGACACGTTAGTCGAGGTAGAATTGTACATTATATTTCCTGACTTGTAATAATACATATTTCAGTTGTATTAATAACACTTTGGTTGGATCCTCTACTTTATGTATAGGCTCTTGTCATAAACTATTAACATTTTCACAACTTTTAGAATTCCATTACACTGCAAAGTACAACATCAGTTGTAAATTGTATTTGGAACTGAAGAACAAAAAATTTTACAATTTATTCCTACGAAATAATTTATCAATATCCAGTTGTACCTTTTTTCTGCTTCGGATTGTATTTTGTAATCAGAATACATTTTGAGGAAAGACATCAATAAAGACGAGACTTTAATCTCGTTTGAATTCTCTGCTGTAAACGGATTTGAGTTCACGCTTTGTAGTTACTGAATTCCGAGGTGTAGGGAAGAGAGCAACACTTCTCCCTGTACCACCGACAACTTCGTCTGACCTGTCCGGCAGCAAATTCAATGGTCTGGACCTCTACGAGTTACGAAGGGAAGAGCACTGCAGTAAACGCAAATGTGAAAACGTAAAACTTGTAATTGTTTTAGTAGTGACAGGTGTCAATGTATTAATTTTGTAGCGTAATAATTAAAACAAAATTAATTACTAGAAACTAGGTTTACAGTAAAAATTATTGTGATGGAATGAATCCATTCAGATTTCGTTCTCATGTAAGCAATTTCACTTTTTCAACAGGTTCTTCTCATTTTATGAAAACTTGGGACTCTCATGTATTTTACAGTCGCGTATTAGTTTTTCACTTTTACAAATCATATTTTATTGTTCAGTCAACTGTGATTTTTTTTTATTTTCTTTAAAAAAGTCAGTGCAAAACATAAAAATACGAATGTCTTCATATGTAAATACTTTGGTTGCCTGACTACAGTGACAGTCAGAAGCAGCACATTAATTAGTTTTAAAATTTTTAAAATTAATATTTTGTACCTTTTCCCTTTAATTCTTTGAAGGTTTGTTTGCCAAGTTGAGTAATGAGAATTTAGTTTAGAAAAATCAGTAAAAACAAAGCGGTGGTGGGCGCGGGTGGCGCTTAATTAGTTCTCAACTAAAAAAAATCTCCTTCTTTTAGAACTTTAGTTCTCTTTATTAACATAAATTTAGGTAAATAAAACTGTGCAGCGCCAAACGAAATGGCAAGGTAAAACTATTTTGCGAATAGTTTGGAACTTCTGTCTGCTTCCGTAGAAAAATGTAAAATCAAATAAATTTGTTTGTTTTTGACGACGAGTACTTTTACAATAAAGGTTTAAACACTACTTTGAGTTAATTTCTGACTCCAAAAACCGCAGCCAAGGCCTCCACCTAGGCCAGCCATTTTTTTTACTTTCGGAAAACTAATTAAAATGCTTGGTACAATAAGAAAATGGCGGACGGGATTAAATCGATTTTCTGGTTCATTTGCTTTATTTTATTAGAGCCCGAAAAACATCCAAATTCATCTTTTTTTGTGCGTCTCTTCTCTTTCTTCTCTCCTTCTACTTTTTCGTCTTCTTCAGGAAACGATTTTTTACATTGCAGACCTTCCTGCAACAGCCGGAGATTCGACTTTTTTTCCTTCCAACTTGTGCGAAGAAACGAAAAAACAATGGGCGAGAAGAAAGTGAACAATTCGTAAACAGAAACCGCACAATTTCATTATCCGAATCGAATAGGAAACCCGTTCGGTTTTTGGTTTCCTTTTTTATTTATTTTTTTTTGGTCCATTTCCGTAACGTTTTGAGACGTGTCAATAAATAATCGATGTCTGATGGAAAAACATCTCGAGAGGAAAGTTTGACCGGATCACGACCATGTCTAGCAGACTTTCTAAAAGCGTAAAATTCTATTGTTATAATAGCGTACCTGTAAACTGTATTTGTCTACAACAACGTCTTTTTATATTAGATTTCTTGAATGTATCAATATGAATGTTGCTTGTATAGCGATTGCAATGATAAAGCGCTATTAATATAAACAACATATTGATAAAAGTCTCGGAAAATATTAACATGAGTGCAGAGGATTGAAAAGGTGACGAGTAAGCTAAGATCAAGCAGCGAGGATTGGATCCAGTGAAACTGCAGAGATAGATAATAGAATAAAAAATTATGTCTGAGGTTACCTTATCAAACAAAACAGCGATAAAAATAGTAATTGAAACAAGGTACGCAGTCCGGAAAAGCAGTAAAAAATTTATTTCATAAAAGGAATGCCATAAATGCCAAATTGAGATTTCCAGGTATGGAGGCAGCCAAACTTCACTCAGATTACATCAAACAAACAGCCTTTGCAGTGGCGTCCTGTTCCTATTAATTTGTCTACCTTCGTTTCGAAAACAACCATCTGTGTGTGTGTGTGTGTGTGTGTGGGGAACTCCATTCTTATTTTTGATTTTGCCCATTGGAAAATTTTATTTTCCTCGCATAAATCGGGCAAATCGCATTAACCGTATTAATCGCATTAATAACTCTTATTAATACTTTTTCACAAGATATATGTTTGACTATTTTGTAGAAATTTGAGGGTAACGACCCTCTCAGTAATACTGCTAATCATTATTCATTGTTTCCCTTATTAAATGTATGGCCTATTCCAATAAATCAATAACTTGAATATCGAGAAAATAAATAAATAAACAACACATATTCCCGGTTTCGTTATTTTTGTATCAGATCTCTTTTGATCACTCGATCACATTGAGATCTGAGTCATCCAGTAACGCCTAAACTATTACTTTCAATGTTCCTTTACTATTTTTCAATAATATTATATTTATTATTATTTATAGCTCAATATTTTCTCTTGATTATCCCTAAAATTTTATATTACCAAAACAATTTTTGCTTTGATTTTCTTTGTCCGTCTCTCCCTTTTTCTACTCTTACTATGTTTACATTTTTGTATTTCTACTTTACAACCAATTGTCTTGACGTTCTTCTGTTATTTTACATTTATATGCTTCCACCAAAGATCCATTTAGTAGTTTGAGTGTAGGTAAATGCATTTTTTTTGTAATTCATTCCCTTTTCTGTCGATTGGTCACTTTACTTCAGCGAGTCTCATTTTTCTGTGGCATTGATTGCCAAAAATACAATACAATGGGTTTCTAAATATCACGTCCTTTCACGAAGGCCTAAAATCAAAAAAATCAACTACAATTCAATTCAATTTTTCATTAAAAAGGAGATAATAAAACAATTAAAAATTGTAATTGAACCTTAAGGATTTAGGGTCACACGGTCGATACCCTGTGATAGCCTAAAGGCTCGACTTAACGTCTCAGCCTGATGTCCATTCTTTTTCATCATGTTGATTTCATAAAATTCATTTCCAATTTGGTTTGAGGTTTGTTCTTATACAAATTCCACAACTAAGGACTACGTAGAATTTTTCAAAGGTGAGGAAGAAGGGTGACATAACTGAAAAATGTAAGTTGGAAGTAAGGACATTAGAAGTTGGTTTTAAAAGAATTTAATTTGTTTTTATGAGTTGTACGGTTTGTCGATAGTTTTTTTTTGTTTTCACATAGTTATTATGCATTTATTTTTATGCTTTCTTACCGAAACATTATTTCATCCTGCCTGTCGTCCAACAGCGAATTTCAAAAATTATTTGTTTACGTACTGCAAGAGGACAAAGCGAGAAAAAAGTAAAAATGAAAATTCTAAACAATTTTGATATTTTTAAAACCTTTTCTAAGTTATTCAGGTTCGCTTCTCGCTCAATAATAGATAAATTGTTGGAATATCTATGCCTTTTAAATATTTAAGTGAAGTAGTTATTCCCTCAGGAAACAAAAATAAATAAAAATTATTTCCGGATTGAAAGGAAATGTCATTTGTACAAAAAAGTGTTTGCTTGTGCTAATTTCTTCACTTGAAAAAATTTTTATTTTGAACAGCACCGGAAAACTATTTATACATTGCATTGATTTTTTTGAAATGTTAGTTATTACCCTGAATTGTCTTTTATTGTCCGTAACCAAAAATTTAAACTTTACCAGAACTCGACTAGATGTACATGTACATGTTTACAAAAAATTTGTTTGTTATTTGTGACTACAAGCAGTGTTACATTATAGAGACATTACATTGTAAGAGAATATAAGTTTCAGAAAAATGGTGGTTTTATTTTTCGGTGTTACCTGGACGAGTAGTCCTTACAGTTACACGAGTTGTTATTAATAACATGAATAGTAATATAAAGGTTAGGCAGTTATGTAATAACTAAAAATGGTGAAAATACCATGCTGTGTCACAATAGTCGATTTGGTAGACTTGTACACGACGAGACACTCTGTGTAATATACGTTTCATTCTCTTTCAAATGTCTAACACGTGCCAAAACTTAACGACTGCGACAGTAATAAATATCCTGTGAGTATGTGATGCATTATTTATTACAGGCCCTGTAGAAATGGGTTGCAGAGTGTTACTTGGGCACGCAGCAATATTTACACATATTTGAACTAAAATATAAATGAAGTAAGGTATACAAACATAATTTGTCACTTGGAACACTTTCTCTCGAGGTGTTGCCTTCACTTCTGGGTAGAGTGATGAACAACCCTTTGCCGCTTTCCCTTGTTGCTCACCATATTTTTCCGAACATAACTGTAGACCTTTTATCCTCATCCATTTAGACCAACAATCGGGTTTATCCTAAATTGGTTAGTCCTGTTAATTTACATCATCCGGGTCTATCATTAGCATAGCAAACATTTTGTTGGCCTGTTCTTTAAATCAACAAGAGTATTTTTACCAATCGCACTTTTCCACCATGCCACAACCATATTATTTATCAGGATCTAAAGTTTGTAGTCCTTTCTTACAAAAAATACTCCCGTTACGGGAAAAAAATTGTAATTACAAAGGGCTTATGTAAACAGAACCTAAATGAAGAAAGAACTCTTTCATAACTTCAAACGCGAATTGAAAAAGATGTCAAATGACTGTTTACAGAACTGATTTCAGTAAAATTGAGAAACGTTTGCTTTCAATTTTTAAACTTTTCTAACTACATATTGTGGAATTATTGACATTATTCTAAAGGTTTTGAAAGGTTTTCAGCTACTAAACGAAAGATCCGAGCGGGTCACCACGGAATTGGCGGTTTTCATTAATAGTCGTCCCATTATTATGATTATAATTGTGATTACCTGTGTTGTCAGGTGTATCATCGGCTTCCTGGCCTTTCGTACACTGGACACTCTGACTATTAAAACTGATTTTCCTGTGATGTTCACAAATTAGATTTTGTTTGTAAGGATTTCTTTGTCCCAGTCTCATGGTCTGCATTTCATTCATTTAGTCATATTAAGTAAGTGGGTTACCCAGAAGAAGTTCTTCAATTCAGTGTGTCCGGGTTGTGTAATGTTCGGGCAGATCTGGAGCCGCAAATGTTCTACAAATAAAGTAAAATTGTTCCATCGGTGACTTCATCTAAGCAGGCGAAAGAATAATGTGATGTCATTCAATTATATACTGAATGAATCAATTGATAAAAAAGTTATTGCTAATCGGAGACGACTAATATAACCATATGCATATAAATATGACATTACGTCAGAAACGTTCCATTTTGTTGAGGACCATCTTATTCCTTATAAAGTAAATTATATATATTTTATTTTTTACACCTGCAACATATTAAAAATAGAAATCTTTGTACTAACCGAGCCTGTAAAGAAGACTTTTAGTCAATTTCTACGGGGACCATCGCGACGTTTTTTTTCAATTTCCGTTTGCTGGAATTTGTTTCCTCTTTTTACTTGGATCTTTTTCAAATATTTTGAGCTTTTTAGCTCAATTTCGTTGTTTTCGATTCTATTTTGTACTCACCTGTACGACTCTTCATTTGAGAAGAAGCAAGTAACCAAAGCTTGTCTGCCGGGTACTCATATTGTTTGAGTGAGCAAAAAAGACGAAACTTTGTTCTGGCCATAAATGATAAGAAAAAAAGTTTAAGATGTTACGACCGAGTATAAATGTTACTAAAATTTTATGAAGAAGATAAAAGGGAATAATGAGAGAATTGCTAATGCTGCTGTTGACGCCATTAACACGACAATCGCGCTAACGCCAAATAAAGTCTAATCCGCGTAACCTTAAACAAGGGAAATTGGGCAAGGTTTTTGATGTTTTTTGGGAGATGGTGAGAGTTGAAGAACATGCGGAAAAATAAAAGAAATGAAAAAGGGCCACCATTTTGTGGGAGTCTCTGCAGGAAGAAGAAAAGCAATACGACATGATGAGAAGACCAAATTATTTATTTTACGAGTTGAGGTTGCAGCAATAAGAGATATAACTTTGGCCATCACCGTTGGACTCGATACAATGAAACTCGGTTTAAACGGCTCCCAAATATCGGAGAAACTTTCCAAAATGGAAAAGTGAAGCAAAAGAGAGAAAAGAGAGGCAGAGCGTGAGAAGAAAGAAAGAAATCGCCTGGTGAAAGCAAATGGAATGGAAATAAAAGAAAAATACGCAGGCGTAGTTATTATTATACGCCGAGCCGAATAGTTTCCTGTTGGAATATCAGAAATTCTTTGGACAACTTCAGAATGCAAACTCCATCTTTCCAATGTTTCTTTCTATTCGAATTTGAAACCGTTAAAAAGTTGTACACCCTTTTAAATTTAATATACAAAGTTCATCGTTCAGTGTTAGTCTTTACGTTAACTTTTGGTCCCATTGGTCTTACATGCGTTATATTATCTTCATTCTCAAACAAACTTTGTTTTGCTAAGTGAATTTTCCACTTTCTGATCATTTTGGAAATTCTGGGATCATTTTACAAAGGTACACCTATCGGGTGTCACTCAGAGAGTAACACATTCAAGTGACCAAATGTACTGCTGTTTTTGGTACCTGATGATCAAATCGTCTTCCTCGGGGGCCTCAATGTCAAAGGTCACCTGATTAATGAAAGTTTTGTATTCACCAATTCCGATACTTGGCGTTACTTGGCATGTCTATTGTATATTTGGCAGACACATCTGGGCAAGATCAGGTTAACGATCTTATCGTTTCCATCAAAATCAAATTTTCATTTGTGCAAGGATTTTACCGAGATATCGAATAATCAAGTCACAACCTTCTATCGTAAGATTTGGTTTATTTGGTGCAGACGAGTCGCGATCAAAATCAACTGATCTCTCAGGTTCGTCATTTCTTTTTTATACGCAGGACTTGGCATCAGAAGTCCACACAGATCCTCCCGCAGGTCACAGGAAATTTGATGATTTTGGATATAAAATTTTAGATTTTGACTTCACGGCCGACTCATAAAGTCAAAGAAAGTAGCCATTTTAGTTTGTTTTTGACTCCTTGGACTTTTTTTTTCTAACTGGAAAATCTACTATCCAAATCTACTCGTTCATAGAGCTCTCTCATTTCTTCTCTTTCGTCCGGAGTACTCTGATTTTAAAAAGGTTATTAATAAAATTTAAAATGCCTCATGGAAAAGAATCAGAGAAGAAGTAGAATTCTTTTAAAATGGGTTACGTCGAGTAATCCCAGTTGGAATAAACCGGGTTTCGATCTGCTGGGTTTTCTGGGTCTTGGGCCTTGGGTCTGCAGGAAACTCTGTTGACAGGAAATCTCGAGTTTTATGGATATTAAATTTTCTTTGTTCCTCCTCATTTATTTGCTTTCAATTAATAAGAAGTAATCTTGTAAAGTGCATTAGAGAACATTGTGGAATTACGGCCGCTTTTTTCTTACTCTGACGGGTATTTACAACTTTTTTTAGTAAGGAGGCTTCCGTGACACTCCCTAGCCGGATTATAAATAACGGGAACGTTTCGAGGAAAGCAGGTACGGCGACATGAGAAAATGGCAGTAAATGGAAGCGAAGGATTTTCTCTTTTGGAACTTGCTAATCAACTAAATCTATACATTTAATCTGCTAAAGTGTGTTGTTTAGAGTGAGTCGACACGACCAATGGGACAATCAACAACCCCCATTAGAATACCTTAAAGTACAAACTTATGTGTAGGAAGAGATCAAATGACACTTTCTGCTGTCGTTTTTGTAGTTATTAGTTCATTAAAAGCGGTATCTCTCTGTCCAAGTGTTTGTGTTCCCGTAATTCATTATGGACAAGAAAATATTGACTGCACACTTTGAGTTTCCATGTTTTTGGCCCTGATGTGTCAATTAATCAGTACGATTGGTTACATGTCATAAAGTCAGTATAAGTGATACCAATCACTACGACGCATTACAGCCGATCATTTAATGTCTTCACAGTATTAAATAAACATGATTGAACTTTATTTAAGATATAAGAATTTAAATATTATTAAAAAAATAGTTATTTATTAGTGCTGTCGTGCTTTAAATATTTATATATTTGAAACATTGAGCCCACTACGCCCGATGAAGACCTGGATGCCATTCACGACTTCCATTCATCCTCAACGAATTTTTTTATTCGGTTGCATTCAATGCAGTTCAAGTATAAATTGTGAGAATCTGACTTTTTCATCACAGAGTTAGGGTAATTATATTGCAGAAGGAGATTTTGTGATGATATTCCGATATACCCAAGTTATACCCAGACTGTTTTGTCTCTGTATAAGCGAGACCTTCCATTTTTCATAACCTTTAAGAGTCGATGTTCAGAAAAATAACAGTAAAAGAATTATGTAAGGAAATATGTTAAATAAGCACCATCTAACGTCTTCATATAAAGACATTTCTAAAAATGTAGAAAAAAATTTCAAAAATTTTAGGTACTTCGCTAGGTAACTTTTGAGAAATAACCAGTTTCAATTAATCAAAATTTCTCTGGAATTGATCTAAAAATACTGTTATTTTAAATAGCTAACCATTGCAATTCTGACATTAGGCTTCTTAGGGGCCCGTATTAAATGTATTACCGTAATTATATACAATAAAAATAATTAAAAAATAATAATTTCTTCGTCTCAAATACAAATTTGTACCCAAATTGGATTTTTTCTTATTTCTACTAATTTATAATGAAACACTGCTAAATTTTACTCTATACAAAGGTTAAATAAAGTAATAGTACCAAGTTAATAAAATATGTTTATTAATAAAAGACAAATATTGTATGCCTAGTGCAACTTTTTACCGCAACAGTAGTTTATGTATTTTATGACAATCTTTCAATGACGAGTCCTTTTCCCTTCAGTGTAGTGCTTGTAGCCAAATTTACAGAGCTGATGAACTGAAAAGAGTAAAGAGAGGGTTTCTTACTCCGTTTATTCGTGGAAAACCCAAAATCTTCTGACACGGTTGTTGAGTGACGCAGCCAACTGCTGACGAAGAACGTCGTCACTCGTCCGTGACACACACACACACACAGTAAGTCCCGTGCTTTTTCCATTCCCTGAAAAAGCTATACATTTTCAACTTGAGACATTCCCATGCGACAATTACTGCTGTTTCAATGGCCAAACACTTTCTAAAACGTCAAGATAACCCTAAATTACGTTTTCCTAATCCTCCGATACAAAGTTGCAAGTTATGGAACCGTCCGAGGAAAGATAAACGTGTGAGCAAAGTAATTCTCCACTATAATTCCTATTATTTCCTGTCAAAACTTTATCAAACAATTTACGTTCCGAACGGAGGACGTTCAACTATTAGAATAACAGCGACTTAGAAACCAAACCTCGGAAATTCTGTTAGCTTAGGCGACGCACAAACTGAGTTAAACCAAAAAGGCAAAGAGAGAGAGAGAGAGAGAGAGAGAGAAAGGGAAACGGAGAGGCAAACTGAAAAGGAGTAGAAAGAACGGGGCCACAAGGGAAATGATTGATTTTATTTGAACTTCTCTCTCTCTCTCTACGCCAAATGGCGTCATTGGTAACCGAGTATTTCATTTCTTCAATTTATTTTCCATTTCAGGAAAATTCATTTTCATTCCATGCAAAATCGCTCAATTGTGTCTACCTACTTGAAGAAGTTTTCTATCTCTCTCTCTCTCGTTACTCACTTCCGTCTGAATGCAATAAAAAGCCCTTAGTGGTAAGTACTGGTTTTATTACTTGTTAACCTAGCTGTGGGTATGAGTCAGTTGCACTGATAAGAAATTTATTACAAAAGGTAGAACGAGAAATAGTCAGCCGTGGGGAGACGTTTTTTTGAGTTAACACTTGATGGGAGATAGGAGAACTGTAAAGTAAGAACATTAGCATTATAAATTTTTAAATCACAAAATATCTATAACTGATGTCAAAGTTTATATTCATACATTTGTCAAAATGTAAGAAGTACGACTACATCCTAAGTAGAACCAAACTGAAACCAAAATTTTATTCATTTACCTGTAATATTAAATTATTTTGTAATTTCTACAGTTTTCTTATGTGTTTTACATCCACGTGAAATTTAATTTTATACATCACAATTTTCAACACCGCCTGGAACACAAAAAGGCAAAAAACGAGTCTGAGGAAAAGTTAATTCAATGAGGTAAACTCAAAAAGAAATCATCAGAAGGCCAAGTCACAATGGTAAAGTCTTCCAGCTCCAGGGCAGTAAATTAAAATTCCAATGGAAACCAGTGCACAAGACAGAAATTTTCCCCCTGTAGGAATGAGTTAACGGTGACTCACTTTTATTGCATCAAAAGTGCATAATTCAATAAAATGAACATTAAGTAGTGACGAGTTGGAGAGAGGGTGAAAATCTAAGATTTGTGGGTCTTCTTTGAAAACTATTTTCCGAGGGACGTAAGTAGAGGGTTGTAGAAAAGTTAAAAAGCACAAAAACGAAATCACCCACCACAACCACTAGGAAAGAAGTATTTGACGGGACGAAGGAGAAAATGATCAGATTTCAAGTGTTGGAAAACTTCAGATCTCATCTGAAGTAATAGGAGAGCAATCCGCAAGAATGGAAACTAAAAGTAGAAGGAGAAACCTAAAAGACTAAAAAGTAGATGAACTCTGAAGAAGAAATTACTAAAAATTACAAAGAACTGAAACACAACAATAGTAAATAGTAAATAGGGAACACCGAAAGAAACTTCATTGGTTTTCCTCTGGTCATCCAACAATAACAATTTCTGGTTTCTTCAAATTGTCTGATGATTCGCCTCGAACTACTTTCACTTTGCAACGAATAATACATAAATTTTAACTAAGAAGCAGAGGTGAGAAGTGTGATGTGATGAACAAGGAGTGAAAATGAATAAGAAAAACAAAAAGAACCCTGTTACATTTCTCATAAGATTCGCCAGAATCCTTCGTAAGCTTTCATAACTCCTGATGCGGCCTCTGAAATTTTTTGAAACTTCAAATTCTATACTTCGGGTCTATTCATTTTCTCTTTCTTTTCTTAAATCTTTTTCATTAACATCATTTCCTCAATCGTTTATTTTCATAACATTTGACTTTCTCAGGTATCACCATTCTATTCCACCCGCTTTACGTTTTCTTATTCTTTTCGTAAACGAGAACGTTTATTTGGAAATTAACCTGTCCTAATCGTAGGATTTTAAGTCTTCCGCCACTTTCTTTTTCTTCTTACACGATTGTTTCAACTACTTGAGTTTTTTTCCGGTGCATCATTGCTCATACAATTTGTTCTTGGTCTCTTCCATTTGTTCCTGCTCGTCTTCCTGACTGATTTTCAAATAGTGAATTATATTCTAGAAAAGATAGCTTATTTGTTTTTTAACTACATTTGTAGTTTTTCTTCAACACCAGAAGTTACAGCACTTAGGTCTTTTTCCTGTAAGAAAATTTTTTATTCTTCGTATCGCTTTCTATTTTCTTCGTGTCTGATCTTCTACTTGTCCCTCGAGGACGTTTACCTTCGTTTTATGTGTTTTCCCATTCTTTTTTTTCTTCATGGTTTCTTCTACGTGTGACCTAAACTTTCGTTCTTAAGTGAAAAATGTCTTGGTTTGAATTTTTAGTTTTACCCGAACGTCACTTGAAGTGGAGGAAGTCAACTTTGAACTCTCGTTCTCTGTTTGAAGAGAATTTCTATCAAATTCTTGAGAAAATTCAAATTCGGTTTTCCAATTGTTGAAATTCAAAAATGTCGTCGCCTTTGTGAAACTATTCATGCTATTTTTAGTTAGAAAAACTGGGTACCGAGTATTAAATGCCGCTTTTTTAGATAAATTTTATTTAATTCTAATCGTAATACATAATTACGTATACATAAATGTTAAATATTAGTCCTTTCCATACATCTTTTAATGCGACTGAAATTTTAATGCAATATATGTGACATTTGTACTTAAAAGTAGCGAAAAATTACATAAAAGCTATAAAATAAATGTATTGCTGTAAATGTAATTTAAAATGATGTATTTACTAATTAAAGAGGTGAAGAAATTAATAAAAATATTGCATGTTATACTGAAAATGAAACATCAATTACACAGCTTTCTCTTTTCTTTTAAAGATGACTTAGTTATTATTATTTAATTAAAATACGTACAATTTAATATTTCTTTTAATGTATGATTGTAATTTTTAAATAAGATAGAGATTAGATAAAAATTTAGATAAAGTTAACTAAATACAAACAATTCAGAGTTTCCAATGACGAAGATTACAATGTAGAGAATTGTGGACGAGGATAAACCTGAGATCCTTTGCCATTAATTTGTTACTCGTCTGACGGATGAAAAAATACATAAATTTCGAAATCAAAGGAAAAGACAAGAAGCACAAAAAGAGAAAATCTGACAAGTTTGGAATGCGAGACTCTGCATAGGAATGTTGTAACCAAGATGAAATAGTTTCGTTGAAAGGAATGCGAGTATCCAATAACGATTTAAGCAAAGAACGTGGAATTAGGAAGGACAGCTGCCGAAGAAGGTTCTTCTGAAGGGACTTTCCTGTTGTTTTTTTTTTCTGTTATGTGACCTGACCTGCTTTTTGGCAAATTCAGTTCAGAAACCAGAGAACTGAACCCCCGCAAATTAGCCGTCTTTTTTGCTTATGCTCGATGCATGCCACTAACGATGCACATTGTTCTGACGTTAATTGCAGAGAATTAATTTGATTCATTTCTGCTGTAAAATTTATTCTGCTTCGCCTAACGTTTCGTCATCTTCTTCTTCAGACATGTCTTCCTCTCGGCTCTGTTGTTCTAATTATTCTCTACTTGTGCCTTTTTCTGCTGTATCTCTTTTTTTTAATTCAACTGCCACCTACGACTGAATGTTTGCCCTCTCTTTTTCTCCCAATTTCCTTTCCACTGTTTACTTCTCTCACTTTCTCTGTCCCTCGGTGTTTCTCTACAGTATAATTTAACCTCCCCGATTTCATTACTCTCCAAGTGCAAACAAAAAACGCAACACAATCTCCGCGGAGTTACTTCAATTTTTGATATAATTCTAACGAGAAAACCAAGTAAATTGGAATTAAAGTCCAATCAGTCGGAGCAAACAGAAAAACTTTTTCAATAATTTATTTATAAATAAGCAAAAGGAAGAATGAGCAATAGGAAAGAACTATGTTCTTTTTTCGGGCTGTCGCCGGCTCGTTGTCAGTGCGGATTAATGCAACTCAATGGAATTTACTTTCTGCGGAAAATAATATTTCTTGTTAACAACAGATGAACAGATTTAACTTCAACAGAGGTCATTAAAAACTCGATAAAAGTTAAATTACGTGCGGGATGAACAGACATGGTTCAGAATGTTACCTGCTGATGCACTTAAGTATACATATGTGCTAATGTACATAAATTATCCCGTAAAATGAAATGGATAACAAATGACCAGAGTAACGAGAGATAGTCGTCTACGTACATTTACGTATTTCTTGCTAGATGTTAGTCCTTATATGGAAATAGTGTCCTTGTACAACATTTCACTTCATACACGGATCGCAATGTGAAATAAAATATCAACTTCAGTAATGCAGGTTGCCTCAAGATGGTTTGATCTGACAAAGTGGACGATTAAAATAGAAGAAGAAGAGTGAAGTACACTCAAAAACATCCACTCGAGCAAATCTCTTCTAGTTCCATCAGGAAATCCGTAATTAAACGTGTCCCAAAATTCCTTCAGGAGGAAGAAACGATTTATCCAAGACAATAAACGGACGGAAAGAGACGAATTGTTTTTTTTTAAAGCGACAAAAGAAGTGAGACGGCAAAGCTCGAGACTGAGAAGAAGCAGAAGAATAAGAAGAAGATTAGAGGAAACAGGAACGCAATCTGTCATTGCCTGAAGAAAAATAGAAATTTAGTTGTGCAACGCCCTGAAAGAGGCTCTACCAACCGAAAGGGGAGGAAACGCTGTAGGAAAAGGAGAGAAACAAAAGAGGACAGTGACAGGTGAAGGTGCCACCCAGCGAACCCTGCGGCCGAGGAAACGACAAAGAAAAGAAGTTGGAAAGTCAGAACATCCGTTTCAAGTGTGGATACGACGAAAATCCAACAAAGCAGCCAGACGACAGCAAGAGCAAGCAATTTGAAGTGGAAGCAGAAAAAGGAGAAACGGAAAACAGAACCGACTGACTGACATTATTAACTTTCTTACTGTAGTTTTTTTGAATAATTGGAAAGCGAAAGCCAAAACGTTGGGAGAGGACGGGCAGGAAACAACAGACTTTTGGTGTTCCTTTCTACTGTTGGTCCACTCTCTACCAAATCATAAAGTAATTATCGTTTATTTTTTTCTACTAATGTATCGTACTACATAATAATTACATATAATTTTTTCAAAGTAAATTACATACCAGCCCTACGTGATAAACTGAAAACAGGGCGCATTTTAGTAACATTAACTCACTGGATAATTTTCTATAAATTAAAAAAAAAATGTATCTTTTCTATTTGGAAGAAACCATTTCAAAGCTAGTCAGAGAAAGATTCTGTGACTGTGTGACTACCTGACAGTTAAATAATTTACTTGTGACGACAATTAGCAGGTGATGGTTGTGCGAAAAAAACAAAGAAATTTCACACAAATTCGGATGAAAAATTTATTTGAAAAAAATCGAAGAAAAAAGTTTCCATGGAAGGAGGAAAAAACAAATTTTGGTATTTGATCTTCTCCAATAAACGTCAAAAGAAAAGTTATTCCGAGTGAAGTTTAATGAAATGGAATATTTGGGAAGTGAACAACCGGAGGAAGAGAAGTGAAAAACCGAAGAAAGAGGAAGAGAAAGAAACTGATGAAGAAGAAGAGGAAGGAGAACAAGAGAAAGAATTTAAAGAAGAAGGGAAATTTCCAAGTATTTTCGACTTTTTATCATCTCCATCTTGGCTGCCATAAACTCCCTTCAACCCCCTAAAACATTCAGCCATGTCCACCCTTAAAACCGTTTCAAACTCCAAGAAAAGGATTTTTGTAAGGTTGTTGAGAGGGGTGAAAAAAAACTTGGCCCTCTCAACTTGGAAGAAAAAGTAAAAGTTTGGGTTTTTACACGCCCGCCCGCCTCGAGTGGTAAAGTCGTCGAACCAAATTGACCTCTTCAACCCCTAACCTCTGACACTTGTAATAATTTATTTATTAACAGTTTTAACGGTGAATGGGTAGATGTAAAAATGGCGTCCAATATGCTGGAAAAAAACAAAAATAATTGAATTCATTTAAATTTTAGTTTTAATTTTCTGGTTTTTAGCCACGTGTCAGATGTTTAGTTTTATATTTCAGGAAACTCGTAGGATACCACGCCAGTGATCCAAATTAATTTTCAGTAACAGAAATATAAAAAATAGAAAACAAGTATTAAATGACTGTATATATTTTACTCAATCATACTCAGTCAACTAAGTTGGTTACTAATTTTTTTGCTCTTCCCTGAGCTCTGCTCTAACTCAACTGTTTTTCCTTGGGTGACACGAGAAAGCAAGCAACCGTTTCATATAAAACAGCAGAGGATGCTGCCATGTATGGCAAACAAGAAACTCCCTTTTAAGGATGGAAAAAGAAAATTTAATATGCAAGAAATAAAGTAGACAAAAAAGTGGAAATTTTCCAAAAGTTTTCATATTACAGGTAATGACGACACCTCCTCTGTTGAAAGGTTGGAACGTTTCTGGGCAATTGGGAAAACCTTAGAACCTTTCCTGTCCTTTCGTTAAACTGCAATCAGCATTTAATAAGTACAGCAGAAGGAAGCAAAAAGTTTAGTTTGGAAACTGACTTTTTCATATTTTTTTTTTATTTTCGGTGATGGATGTTAGAGAAACGTGTGGAAGTACCGTGGAGGAGGACATCTGCGACCACGTCTCTCGCATTTCTTTTCTTCTAAGTCACTGTACGACTGTCCAATCAACCAATCAAAAAAACATGTGGAATAATTGCGTGTTACGTGGAAGTTAAGATCTTCAGCATCATCTGACATTTATTTACAGCATGTAAGTTAAGTTTTTGTTATGTCTGTATTGTAGAATAAGTAATGTGAAAACTGGTACCACATAACTTTTGAGTAATTTTTGATGGAGAAGTGGTGAAGTAGAGAAGAATTAGGAGAAGAAAAAAGTAAATAATCCTGTGCTGCATATGTCCTCGTGGGCCTTCCGCTTATTCACAAGGATATCTGTCGTGTTTCAGCAGCACCACTTCCCTTCAGCACTTTTGGCCGTTTTTGTAAACTCCTCTGCCGGATAACTCCAGGGTATCTCTTCTTCGACCCCAGTCACAAAATAAATTATACCTTACGTGATTGAGAAAATTTTCCATTATTTTTCTTCCTTCGGCCCACATTGCCCATCCCTCGGACCCGCCACATTACACGGCATACTTTCCATCTTTTCTTTTTCTGTATTATTTCCATTTATATTAAATTTTTTTTTCTTTAGAAGTTTTTAATTAAATTATTTTTCTGGGCGTCAAGGAAAGTTCAAAATCGTTTGGTAGCTTGCAATTTCAAGTATTCTTGGTCCACCGGATGGAAAGCCATCGCCCTCGTCCAGTTAACTCCTGAAGGCCTGAAGTAAAACTTTTGCAAATGTCGCACCTGATGCAATGAAATCCAACGGCTTTCCATCCGGTTCCCAGGCTCACAAGAAAAAGGTTCTTCATCGTCATCAGGCATGTCTCAATTTTGTCTGCATAGTTTTCCTCTAAGAAAATAGAAAATTGGTATTCAGTCGCATAGTTTAAACGTCAGGTTACCCTTTCAAATTTCCGGAGTCTTCACTTAGTCGTTTTTGAGACCTACTAAGACAGCCAAACTGACGGTGGTAGGTCAAAGGTTAAAATCAAAAACAATTACACAGTCATATTGTAAAATTACAAAATTAAAAAAATTATTTCATGACTGTTTAAATGTGAATAACAGTTGAGCCTTTCGTAGTTTTTTTTTTTTACTACACCTCTTCCTTCAACATTCACATACAGTATTATATAGACTACAATACTAATATTAGTTTTTGTCTGTCAGTCTTGTTGGTTGGTTTCCGGAAATGTTGAGTAATTCCACGATAAATACAACTTAACGCCGGCAATACTCAATATTTCATTAAAATATTAAGCATACTGTTTTTATATCATGAATCTAGTAATAACCCTAGATTTATTTTTGTATTTTACATAAAATTTTCAGCACTGCAGGCTGCAACTATCCAAGGAAGTTACTCTTTTGGACAAAATCTGAAGGAAATTAGGTACTCCATATGTACCAAGATGTAATAGATAATAGTTTAATAATTGGTTAATTGCTCTACCATCTCGGTTTCTACTGTCTTTTGAAAAAATTTAAACCAACAATAACAAAAGCTTGACACAAATGGCTGTTGTGCGGAGAACGAAATTAGAAAAGAAAGTCAATTTTTTGGTTCTCATGTACAACTATTTGACACTTCAATTTCTTTCTATAATTTTATACGCTGACTGGTGTGGCAGATTTAAAAGAAACTTTAAAGGGACATAAGCAAAATGGAGAATTATAAAGTGTTAATATCAAAGGTGGCATGTCAAACATGGCGCTTTAAGGTACGCCTCAATGACTTGTTGTAGGAACAGGAGTTGTGAAGAAAAGGGGGGGGGAACGGAAAGAGGAGGAAAAGGTGGCAAATGTGACGCTGTCTGAAAAAAAGGTTATGAAAATTCTTAAGTTTCTGCGACGTGGAAAAAGAAATGTCCTTAAAGACACGACTTAGGAAGAAAGGGCGATGTGTGGAAGTTCAAGAGGAAAAGCAAAGGGTTCGTGAATTCATTTGGCCCGGAACGAATTTAAATGACGAAATTTTATTTCTAGGAAACTCATCCTCGTCAACCCACGTCACTACTCACTACACTGTAAATTTGACAATTCCAACATTAAATTTGTATGTATAACTAATATTAAGATGAAGAGAGATGTGATGTCGTTGTCTTTCATTTCAATTGTAAAGCGCAATTTCTATCAACAGCAGCAAGACCAACATGGAGAAAAGATTTCCCGCGAATTTTGCTGGGAACTAAATCGAGTTAACAGCACTTTACATTTTTGAACTCGTAGTAAATGACCTCATATTATTCTATATTTTTGATTTTGTTTGAGTAACTCTACCAGTAACCGCAGTAACTCTACCGGCCGTCTTACAAATTTAGCCACTGCAAAAGGCCAAAAAAAAGGTACTCTCTCGCATTCGACTTAAACTCACAGCATAGTTAATTACTTAGAGGAAAATGCTAGAGTGCAATATACAAAAATATTAAACTGCTTAAATTCTCTGTCTTATCGACTAAAATAATAGTACTAGTACAATACTACTTATTAATATAAGAAATGTTTTTTAATTAATTTCTTATTAAGTAAGTTTAATTTATATTTATGAAGCGACTGCTACAGAGTTTTCAAAAAACGACGACTGCAACCCCACAAATTGTAAGACATCAAAAATCAAACAAAGACGGAAGAATAATTAAAGTCGTACACCTTGTACTAGAAACATAAGGACACATATTATAAATTAATATATAAATAAATTATACAAACATTCCGATTTGTAAATTTATATAAGTTTTTGATACTTTACAAAAACTTGGTTTCATTATTTTATTCCGCTTGAAACCGTTCGCTTGTTCTTGTGTACTGAATTGTTTTTCAATTTTTATTCAACTGTTTAGGAATGCCGAACGATTGGCAGACATTTTGTTTCTTGAGCGGATTTTCAAATTTTAGTGAAAATCCGTAAATCGTAGACAAATATAATCTTACATGTATTAGTAGTGAGTGTATAAATATTCTTTAAATAGTTGCTAAAATTGCAATTAGTTTGTCACTTAAATATTTCGTTGTACTTAACTTCGCTAACACCAATCTACCAGAAAAGATATTGAACTCTCAAAAAACTTGGTGAAACTTTTTTAGAATTGAGAGTTCCAGTGAGAGGCAGCAAAAAAAGCATCCCAAAATCGCGAACGTAATTCGCGAAAGAATGCTCAAAGTTTTTTAATAATTCAGTGACGCGGCGGAAGTAGAAAAATTTAAGGGATGGAATAACTTGCTGCTTACGTAGAAAGTCAAAACGGCGACAAAAAGGAGATGATGAGAAGAAAATGGTGAAATTGCCAAGAGAACAAAGATACTGTTGGACGAACAACACAAAGAGGTACCCGAGGAGGTACTTCTCTGGCTCTTTTTCATCCCCCTCCCAGACCACCCCCCCTCATTTCCACCAGATTTCTGTCGTTTTGTCGCCACCTTGTCAATTTAACGAGCACTCAGGTAGAACTTTGCCCGAATTTTGCCGCCAAACTTCCCTCCCACGAGAAATCAAAAGTTGCTTGAGAAAGTCAAATTCAATTTCAAACTGTTACGGTTTTCTTGTTTCTCTTACCTTCTTTTCCTTTGAAATTTTTCACAACTTATTTATACTTTACTGGAGGTGGATACAGGTATGTGAGGGGTGGGAAAGGGACAAAAAAAGTACTTCAACTTAGAATGAATGAATTTGAGTTGGGTACTTGCTGCCCAATCCCTTGCTACTTTCCCAAATTCAAACATTTCACAAAAGAAAGGCGTACTCGTTCAATTTAATTCCGGTACTTAAGTGGCAATACTTAAGGTACCTTCCTTAACTCAGTACCTACTTTAAGAAGTGACACCACGAAATGGTTATGATTACATCATTTGTTAAACCTTATATAATTTAAATTAAAAATGAAACTCATGAGATTATTTCTCCTTTCTCCTCCGAGCACGAAAAAGAAATCGAAGGCTAACTTACCAAAAGAAATGAAATGGAAAGAAAGTAAACAAGAAAAAGAAAAGAAAGAATGAGATTTTTGGGTAGAACTGTTTTCTCAGTGCGAATAAGCAACTGCGAAGTAAAGAATAGGCTAAGAAGATTAAAAAGGAATAATGAATAACAACGTGATGAAAAAAGACTTAAGGTTTGACAAAGGAAAAGGAGAAAGCAGAAAGGATGCGAACCGAATAAGAATTTGGGAAGTAGCAGAAAGGAGAAGAAGAAGCGGATCTTGTACTTTATCTCAAGGATCAAACATTAACGTACGTCTGAGCTTCGATCGTCAGATGAGCGAGCAGAATCCGGACAAAGCGAAGAGGCAAAGGTACCTTACAGCATTTGAATAAAACCTCTTAAAGGATTATACCTCGAAAAAATCACCTGTTTGCCTCTCCAACCTTTCGTTTGAGTAGTGGAGAGGTACTCAACTAAAAGAGTAAAGACTCATTCAGTTCGACAAGAATCGAATCAAATCTGATGAACCCAATTTAATTCGATTAGTGAATTCGGTAAAATGTTAGGTGACACGGTAAAAAGGACCAAAGAGATTTGGGAGAGCCTAAAAGGAAGCAAAGAGAAGGTTGTTGCCGGAAAGATGGACAAAAGATGAAAGGTCGCGTGTTGACTTAACTAGTCGATTAAACCTGAATGAGAACTCTCTGTGAAAAGGTTTCTTTTCTTCTCTGTAGTCAGACATCCGAGAGAGAAGTTTTACACCCCCTGTGTTGTAACGGGGGGGGGGTCTCTTAAGGTAATTTCAGGTTTTCATTTCAGGTGTTCACACACATGTAAAAGTTCAATACCCTTCCGGTAGACTTTGAAGAGCCGGTTTTTAGTTGTGTTTTTTAATTAAATATTTAACACATGTATTTTAGTTTTTAGAATAATCAAAAGACACAGGGTTCATGATATTTGACTGAATATTGTAATAAGTTTTGTATTTAATTGCATTCTGTACTAAACGTTGTAACACACTCAAATTGACAACTCAAATCGAGAAAAACTCACAGGCGTTGGATAGTAACACTTGTGTTCTTTCTCTGGTTCAAAAGTCCTGTGGCAAACTTCAAAACATTTCAGTTGCCCTGGTTGTTTGTCTATTTGAAACCAACAATTCATCTCTGTTGTAACTGAATGATGTCAAAATAAATCATAAATAGTTATTTAAAATCTAACAATTCTAGGTCATAATTCTGCAACTAAACGTTGCTGGAGAATTATGACGAAATAACGTGAAATGTCGCCAAAAATCAAACCATTTTAAGTCGTTTCAAAATGACTGGACTGCAAAATGTTGCATTTTTTATCTGAATTTAAAGTAAAATATTTCTCCCCTCGAAAATTAAATTTATTATTTTTAATTTCAACTTTGTTTATTGCTCTGTTGAACCAGCACTGTCGGCTCTGCGCCAGCAAATTTTGTGAGGTACAAAGTTGTTTTCTTTCTACCACTCGAGCTCCTTTCATTTAGTTTCCATAATTTATGTTACTTATTTATTGTCTTAAGTGTTAAAGACTTTCCCCTGGAAAACGTAAAGCACTTTATTTTGCATCAAAATATCAGAAGTACTGAAACTTGGGAGTAAGAATTTTAAAGTTATAAATTTAGATCTTAATTTATAGAATGGAATGGAAAAGTATCCTGCAGTATGCGGCTGTCAAATCCTTGTGCTTCATCTACTCCAATCAGATGCAGCAGTAACAATTTTTTAATTCAGTTAATGGCTGAGAAATAACGAAAACTCTCCAGATAGAGGCAATTAATAAAGATTAAAACTGGTCATAAAAGCCTTCTGTCAGAATGCGTTAAAATAAAAATTCCAATTTTACATTTTACATATTTTTAGTAATAATACTATTTATTAAGACTCAATGGCGATAGTAACTACTTTGTGTTTTATTTTGTATAATTTTATTTTAACAATCAATCTCATCAAACAACAAAATGTGACTTCATTACTTTATTTAATGCCAAGAAGTAAGTGTCCAGTATTACTTATGACTACAATTTAACATAAATTATGAGTCGGGTAATATTGCGTAATACAGATAACCATTGACACTACAACAATGTTGGTGGATACATTGGGACTTCAAAGAAGTCACAGAGACAAAGGCAAGTAACTGGAAGTTTTCATGACAGACAAATTGGAAGAAGTCGGAAAAAAAGTCGGAAGATCGGTTTTGGCTCCAGCCATTTGATTTCTTCAGAGCGGAGGAATCGAATCTCTCAGTATGCGCGCGTACTCCAGGAAAACGCAGAGAACCGAAAGCTCAAAACAAACCCCTTAGGTTTTCTAGGGTTTCACTCGTTCGGCGGCGGGCGTCAGGCTGTTCGGCAACAGCAACATCCCGACGTAGGAGCAGAAGCAGTAGCAACGACAGCAGCAACAGAAACAGAAAAAACAGAAGTTTAAGCAGCACAAAATTCACGTCGTGGCAGAGGATAAAACGCACGGTTTTTGCGTGAATTTCGTTTCCCGCGCGCGCGTTACACGTTGTTTCCGGTCAGTACCAGTTTCCTCTGGAGTTTACCGTTTGTTTCAAAAGTTGTAAGATGTGGTGATTGTAATTTTGTGATTATTTTCTCATACCAACAGAGGTATAATTTTATTTTACAATTTCAATCAGTATTTAAATTACACGTACAAAATTGAAATCGTGTTGGTGTTCATAGGCAGAATGGCTGATTTTCGATTAATCGAATTTAAATAAACCGTTTCGACTTTTTCAAAGCGTCTTGGGTTTTAATTTAATTAAATGCCGCAAAATTACCACGTGATGTAATGGCCACTATGTGGAAATAACTAAAAAATAATAACTAATTAGTAATAATAGATGGTGTTCTACAAAAACTAATTTAATTAGGCTATTAAAATTCACAATAACTCTAAAATAGTTAAACATAGTGTGAAAACGAAAGCTTTCAAGTAGACAGTTTACTGGTTGTACTGGTCTCCATATTCGTTCTCCTTTTGTGTTTGGTTCATAAAACGGATAAAAAAAGTATATACAATATTATTATTAAAATGCTAATTATTCAGAACACAATTATAATTAATTACTATAAATAATAAAAAATTATATTTTCATTGTGCAAATTAATGATAAGATAGTGTGAAACAGATTTTACTATATTAACTACGGACCACATTATTTCACTATTAAAAAGTTTTTTTTATATTGGATTATAAATTTAAAACTTTTATGCATTAAATTCGTTTATTGCAACTTACCAGCGCTACGTAAGGAGAATAATATAAGTGTGCTGGAAATTTTAGGACAACGTAGACATTTGCTGGTGGATTTGTTGTTTCTCTGCTTCTCCTATTGTCGCTTTATATACTGTTTATGTATGGCGAATTCCGCGGAAGCAGTTTCCGGGTTTCAGTTTCAAATTCCAACTAAACTTGACATAATTGCATTAATAGTTTCTAATAGTATTTGAAAAAGGTCGGAATGCGTGACGGAAGTAGCATTGCTTTACTTTGCTCTTCCTCTTTGACGGTTATTCTTCTTCTTCTTCTTCTGTGATTTTTCTTCCCATCTCCTACTCTTCTTTGTCTCTGTCACTTGACAAGTACAACTCCAGCTGTTTCTCCTCATTTTAGTGTTTTAGATATCATGAATTCGTATAAGGAATAGTAGAAATTTGTATTTTCTGTCATTTGTTGTTAGTTCAATATTTCTAATAAGCACCCCAACCGAGGCTTTTGTAATTTAGTCGTGCAATTCTCTACAGCGCCAATTAACTTCCCCAAATTTCAATTTTCTTTTAAATGTAAATTTTTTTTAAGATCGAGAAACATATGCGTATTAAGAATGAAAGATAATAAAAAAACCAACTACGTGAAGCCGCAAATTGCAGTCTGACTTTGAGCAAAAGCAAAGTTTCCTTCACTGTCGATTCTCACCACAGGACAGAAGTTGTATTTTTGAAAAAAAATGATAAGATATAAAATTTACTTTCGTTTATTTACACGAGCTTATGTAAGATTCTTCCTCTCGATGTTGACTCTTTTGACTCGATGTCTCGATAAACACTAAAGGCTGTTTCTGTGAAAACCCTAAAAAACTACTTATTTAGGAGTCAATTCATAATAAAAATATAAAGTTGTGTTAACAGCAAGTTAAGGGCTTTGCCTGTACAAGTGATTGATGCAATTTTGAATTTCAATCAAAGCAAAAACAAAGTAGTTGTGTAGTTGTAGTTGTCGAGTGAAACCACTTCTATCCGAGAAAAGGAATATGCAACACGAGGCTGTAACGCTTTATATTACATAGGTGTAGAAAATTTCATGTAGAACTTGTGGCTTGTGCTAAATTTATTGTTTTTCCCCTGATTGATGGTGTGCGATCAATCAAAATGGATGTCTCCCACCTCACTACCTTTCTTTCTCTCTCCTCTCGTGGTACCTTTAATAGGCTTAGATGTTGTGTCAAATGATGTTTCCATTCTAATCACATCACCAACAACACCACCATTCCAAAATTATGTACTCTGAAAAATTTTTTGAGAGCAAAACCCTTCTTTCTCGTCGTGTGTCGCTTTGAATAATGTTACACTGCTAAGAGTTACAAAACTAAAAGTGGTCAAATCATCAAATAGTGTTAGCTAATTTGTCGTGATGGAGAGTAATAGGAAAAGCTTAGAGAGAAAATACCACTCATCTTTAGAGCCGTAAAATTAAAAATAATTTACTCTACTAATAAAAATCAATGAATATTTATTACATTAATTAATAAGTTATAATAATTATTACAAGAGAAGTAAACCTAATAATTTGATTTTATTTGGTTTTGAGCTCTAAGATTGACATTATTTTGAAACAACTAGGTTTAACTTTCCACATCCAAGTACAATTTTACATTTGCTCTCCATTTTTTATGCTCTACATTTTCTTTTAGCCAGAATAAAAAAAGGAGAAGCAGACGATTGAATGAGTCACATCAAGTTACTCTAGTCGCCTATGGTTAGAATTAGCTACGGAAAATCTAAATTTACTTAGAGGCATGGACCTCTGGCAATGAATTCGTGACCTTTCGAAAAGTTTGGCCATCGTTTACGGTCGGTTACTGCCTGTGGATAAATAATAAAATATAGTGTCTATGTGAGAAAGTAAAATTGAAGATGTGAACAAAGTGAAGAAAATAGGAATTAGGAGGAGACAGAGAAGAAGAAGAAGAAGAAAGAGACACGGATACTCCGCTATTGTCCTCCGAACATCGGAAAAGGGACAATTTTTTGATGGAATCATGCATTTTAGATATGCCCTGAATCATAGGATATTCTGTTGGTGCCTCGCTCTATTCCTAGGTAAGTTACATGAAGAGTGTGCTTTATGGCTTGGAAACCTAAAATAGAAAGTGTTAGCGGCTACAGCTACATTTGAGTACCACAGAGAAAATAAAGAAAGAAATAAACATGATGGCGCAGCGAGGAAACAAGAACCTTACGATAAAAAAGAAGAGCAAAAATAAATTAGTAAGTTTAAAGGGAACCGTTACACCCAGAAGAATAGACAAGAACTAGGATAGTTAAACGCACCACCGGAGTTCACGCGGGTTGTAAATTTTAATTTTCCCAGCTTTTTGTGGAAATTCGAATTTAGGGGTGGTTCTTTGCAGTCAGAAGAGAACATCTGATTCATTCAAATTTTATTTATTTTTTTGAATATTTACCTCTCCAATAAATACCAAACTCAGTGTGAAAATAGAAAATAAATAGGTTTACCTAATTTCCCCTACCCGCCATTATTCATTTAAACCCGTTTAAATTTGGAGCAGAAACTAACCGTTCAGGAGGGCGAAACTAAAATTTTTAACCGAATCAAAATATTTTTAATTGCTGGTTAATGTAATATTAATACTTTACCACTACTACTATTATGTTATAATAATGTAGCATATTTTAGAAACTTGTGTATTTGACTTTTTCGTTCACTTATTTGTCCCTTCTCAATGGTACTATACCATTACTCCACTTTTCTGATTTCTGTTATTAATACTTAAATATTGATAGTTTAGTAAGAACGGCGTGGATAGGTTTAAATTAATTTCCGGTCAAGTAGAAAACAATTTTACGTGAAATGGAGATAACTGAAAAGGCGATAAGAGGTGAGTGACATTTAAATCACACGTGATGGCATCATTCTGTCCCCGTGTGCTCAGGCATGAGGGAAAGAGATGCTGGAGATGTTTCAAATTCGCGAGGATGGCGCGGACCGAATGAAAGGGGTAAACGGCAAGCATCATTTGAAGAGAGCAAAAACGCAAATGCAAATTTCAGCAAAAAAAAAGAACTTGGTGGATTCGAATTTCACGATCGGCCAAGCAGAACATGAAGATTGATAAACACGGAACCATTTTCACTGATTTTTCCATCATTTTTTTCCATTTCTCTCTCTCTTTCTGTCCTTCTGACTACCTGCCTATCTCTGCGTTGTAATTGACAATAATACGCGAAGCAAATAACGTTGATTTGATTATTTTCATTCTCTAAATCCAAAATGGCCAAGCAAAATCGAACGATAGGTGGGAAACGGAAACTCGGACTCGATTTGACAGGAAAAAAAGAACCGTTTACCATTTAAACTGTTCCTTTGAAATTTACGGTAATGACAGGGGGAGAATGAGATACACACACACAAACGATATATGTACAATGCACATACGAGGAAGTTCATAGAGGTAGATATTTACACATGGCGGAAGGCAAAATTAATTTGAAATTGCTTCTGTTCAATTATTGGAAATATTGAACTTCTTCTGAAGTGAACCAACAGCCGAATTTACTGTATTTTGACAGATGTGAATTCAGTAGTTTTAGTATTACTTCCTCTATTATTTTGGTTTCTATTATTGTCCATTGTGTTTGTTTTCAGTTCTTTACGCTTTCTGATATATTTTTAGTTTAATTTTACTTTTTCCTATACAGTTGAGGTCTTTAGAGGTCATATCATATAAATTCATAATTATCAGGTACTTTATTTTTTAGTTATTTCGATTTCTCACGGATGATTGTTTATTAACGTAACTACCCTTGTACAGTGGTACAGAAGCATGCAAGAAAAGTTGTGAAAAATTGTGTAGGTCATTATTAAAATTATTTTATGTTCCTTGGTAACGCGGTGCATCTAAGAGTAGTTGCAAGTAAATTTCTTAAAAAACAATAGTAATGTTAGTAGCACATATTTTTTTCCTATATATCCCAGGTTATAAATCTTGTCAATATTCTTTTAAATTCTTTGCTCGGCAATTTTACCTACACACGTTTTCTTCTTCTTGTTTCAAGTACCTCAACTGCACTTTGGTTATGTTAGACCTTCCTGCAGGCCTCCCTTTCCATGTCCTAGTCTTTTGTTAGTCTGTTCTACATTTCCTTTGCACGCCTTTGGTGTTACTGTTTGAGTTAAATTATATAGTTTTGGTAGTGTTATGGTTTGACTTTCCTGTGAGAGGAGTGTAAAAATAAAAATTAAGAAATTGTCAATTCCGGTTTGTATGTTCAAGTTGAGGGCACAGAGGTCAAAATGGCAAAGGAAGTAACTTAATTGTATGCAAAGTGTATTATAAATCAGAAGGGAGGAAACACCACAAGAAAATAAAAGTCCCGGACGCTGAGAAAACGACAAGAGAAAACGTATATAATAGTAAATACGGAAAATGGAAGTTCTAAGTTTTGCTTCCGGAAACGGAACTTTCAGCGAAAGTAGTAAAATTAAATAGAACAGGAGTGCTTATCTTTTACTGACAACGAGCAAATTCTTGGCCTTTTTCTTTTGGTGCCCTCCTGCTGGTGCCCAAAAATTTTGTTCACTTTTTCTACGAGAATCTAAATTTTTCATTTCGTTTCTTTCTAATAAATCATACAGCTTTTCTGTGCTGATAAAGATGCTGCAACATAAAGAATAGTGTACAACAGAGGTAAATTTAAAGAAAATAATAATAATAAAATTAAATAAACAGATAAGAAGAGGTATGAAACGATTTGTTTCCATTTTGTTTTATACAAACAAATTTATGCATGACTACTCATAATATAATACTGTACATAAATGCACTCTCATATGGCTTCTTGCTGTTGTTCACTGCTCTCATTCAAGTTAGCGCGTTTCTTACGGTTCTATTTTAAATGCTCAAGGTTATCATCCGGCATCAAGTCCTCTTTGAAGATTTGTAAGGGTTGTAAACTTGGGAAAAGTTGACGATCTTTGTCCAAACTTGGTAAAATTCTTTTGTTTGAGAAATTCGAGATTGTCTTACAATGTCCAAAGTCAACACGAGTTATCATTTCCGATGCGAATCTGAATATCTAATAAAAAACTGAACGACGTAAAGGATGCATTTATTTTAGTTATGGTGTCATGCTTTTGTAGATATAATTTGCATACATAAATGTACATAAATGCATAAGTCAATTTCATATCCGCAGCATTGAAGACTTCAATTTCAAAAATTGATTTTGTTCAACACTAGACTAATGGATGGGAAGTTGGCAACCATTCGGAGTGCTTCACTATGTGGTATTTTTAATATAATTTTTGTAATGGAAATAGAGAGAGAGAGGTAAGCAGGAGAAGAAGGAGAGAGAGAGAGAAAACCCCGCTGCAATCATCAAACAGTTCGATCACTACAATATACAAGAAGCGAGTTATATTAATTTAAAGTTGGAGAGTGAAAATGAAATTTTTAAAAGGTTGCTACTCTCCGGCTTGGAGACATAAATTAATAAAGTTCGAAATTAATTACATCTAAAAATATATAGAGAAACAGGTTAATAATTAAGAAAAAAAGATAAATGTGAGTTTTCTCAACGGATAGTTCTGGGCCTTAATAATTCGCTTTCCTGCTGCTGTTGCTGCTGCTGCCGCTACTTTCCTTGAACACCTGCCCGCTCCATCGATTCCGGAACCGGATATGCATGGTTAGAATAATTTCCCGAAAGAGTTTCGACTGTTAAACACATAGATTCAACACGGTTTTACGTTCGATTGGCTCAGCGACCACGCCCAACACATTTTCGCCGGTTTTATGGGACAGCAACTTAATTGGGACATCTTTTATTTGGCCCGAGGTACCCAAACGGGTGTGGGGAATCCCCTCTGATTTGAAGAATAAAAGAATAAAAGCTGTGGTTGAGAAATTCACGTAGTTGGAGTATCACTGCACTATGTGGCCTTTATGGGATTTACGTACATAAGTCTGCTGACTCTTAGTCCTCCTTTTTCCTATCAAATCTTATTTTATTATCAAATGTTCAGATGAGCACTTTCATCTACACTTTATAAAAAATCTTTTGTAATTATAAATAATAACTTCCTTACGATTAATAAAATGTAGATATCAACTTCGAATGTCCCAGCCAACTGGCCAACAGCAGTTGTAGTGTCTCTTAGTTTCATCGTACAAGTATCGGAGTTGTGTTTACAAATTCTATTAAGTGCACTGTACTAACTATTAAGTTAAGCTAACTGTTTTATTTACACCTTTAATATCTGATTTCAAATGAAATATAATTGAGTTACACACATATTTTGTTCAAGTTTCTTTCTAGAAATTCAAATTTACTACAATTCACCCACCCCCACCCCCCAAATAGTGGTTTGCGGGGTTTAATGACCGATGTACAAAAAGATACGTTAAAAGGGATGGTAAAGTGTGAGAAAGTTGAAAATGTGTAAAACAAACTTAAACTTATTTACACTTTGAACTGATAGTTGTTGTCTGAGGCTAGAAAAGGTCACAGGGGTTTAAAACGAACCTTTCTTCCCTTTTCAATCCCCGTAAGCAATTTACGTGGAGTCGAGATTATAAAAGTATTAGGAAGGTAAAAGATGTGAAATCAATTAATTAAATCACATTTCGGGCTTGTACAGAAATGTTCAGTCGAATGGAAAAATGGCCGAGGAAAAAAAAGAGTTTGTCTTGTCTGCGTGAGTTGAATTTAAGATGGCAACTTGAGATGAGAAGAAATCCAGAAGCACTTCAGGATGGGGTTGTTTTTTTCATCCCCTGCACCCCAGCGCCCGGTTTCCCGGCCTAAATCGCTCAAAACATGGCGAATAGTTTTACTCTCGAGTGAATATTTAGGAGATTAACGCGATCCAATGTGGCATTTCGAAAATTCAACTTTCTTTTTACACAAAACCTTTTCTTTTCACAAAAGAATTTAATTCAAGTCTAACGTGTAGACACTCCATCCGTACGAAAGAAGTCTTTTACATTTTCTGTAGTGGCCTTTTCACTTTTTATTCTCCTTCTACTTCTGATATTGCTACTTGTTTCATCTTTCATCTTTGTCCTCACGTTTATTATACAATATGTTCTAGCCGTTACTCCAAAATATGACAAAAAATTCGTTCAGGTTTCGTTCATAACTATTCATAACTATCATATGCACAATGTCACTGCTTTGAATAATTATTACTCCATCCCAAACATATTAATATCAATATTTTGTGCACATCAGTAACAAAACAAAGAAGGTTTCCAGAATAAAGAAGAAGAAATGGAAAGTGTGGGGGCTTAAAAAACCAAAATTGACTTTTCCTAAGCGAATGATTTTCCAATGAGAAAGTGTCTCCATTTTCTTCTGAGAAAGACAAAAATACCAAAAGACAGGCGAAGAGTGAAAAGTTGTCTCAACGCACAAGCAAACCGATTTGGTTTGGTGGGAAAAGCCCCGACAGCACAGCGACAGCTCTCCGACAGACAAACTAATTTTAACTTTGAATAAAAGAAAATCAAAAATTTTTGAACCCTCCCCCTCCTTCCCAATGTATTTTCTACCCCGAAGAATCTGTCAGGTGAATTCGTCAATTCTGACAGAGGACAGGAGGAGAAAAACTATTTGTTTCACGGTAAAGAGTTCAGGAATAGTTGACCCCAAACTACAATGTTCGTCTGATTTGAAAAACACAGTTCCGCCACCTTCTGTCGTTTGTACGCACATTTTATTCTTTCTTGTCAGTAGCTTTCATCCGAGGGCAATGCAAAATACAACAGAATACTAGAAAGTTTATTAATAGTTTATCTTTTGTGAGAAGTGAATTACAAAACAATACACTGCAAACGAATAATCTTGTATGCTTTGCTCAACCGGTTTCCTCCGGTCTACTTACCATTTTTCTGTTTTACACTTTCCTTCTACTTTACTTCTCCTTGGTTCTCTAGTTGTTCATGACCAGGAGTAGTGCAGCTGTTGTATTTATGTAGCGACTCAATTCATCACCGAGGATCCACTACCAGTTATCAGAGTAATAAATATTATTCTAAGACAGCCGCAAGGGGAGTTTGTTTGTGGAAGCACAACAAAAGCTTTAAATATCTATTTGTGCTTTGTTTCTTACGTTCACCCTTCTTATTTATTAACTTTTTCTATTAACCGCAATTTCTTTCGTCTGACTTATTTATTGATCGAATTTACTTTTTACGCGTCGTGCTACCTTTACATTTGTGCCTGACACTATTTTTGGTTTTACCTTTTCCGTACAGTTTTCTCACTCTTGTATTTCCTTGTTGCTTTTTCACCCTCTACACCTTTTTCATCTCATCGTTACGTATTTTTATATTTTCAGATTACAGTGAAAGCCTAAAAGACCTACGAGTGTCGGTACCACAGGCAATCAGAAAGGGCGAAACGGCCGTTCTAATGTGTGACTTCGACCTGGAAGGGGATAGTTTGTATTCTGTCAAATGGTACAAAGGTCGAAAGGAGTTCTATAGGTTCACACCCAAGGACGAATTTCCAATAAAAACGTTTCCTGTCGGAAGAGTCAATGTGGATGTAAGTAAAACCAGCCGCATTAGTTAGTTAGATAGTCAGTTAGACAACACTTATGTTAGCAAAAGATGGTTTTATTGGCTGGATTCGTTCCAATTGGTCAGTTCGCCCTTATTTTCGTTTATCTTCTCTCATCTCAATTTCTCCTACTTCTCAGCAATATGTTAAGTGCATATCTTTTTATCTATCACTTGTTCTTCTATCTAATTCGTAGTCCCCTACGTCTATTACTCGTCTAGCATTACCCACCGCCTCCACATCAGCACTCCCTTTGGACTTCGGAGTTCTTTCCACCCCATCATTATTTTTCATGTTGCTCAACATGTCAGATAAAACGAGCGTCAGCACTTTAATTCTCATTCAAAACGGCAGAGCGGAATTGCCAAATTGTTATTCCGAGAATGGAAAATACAAAGAAACATAACGACAACAAATTGCACAACTATGAACATAATTTGAATTTTAGCTACAAGCAAGGAAATTAAGTGGAAATAGTTTAGATGCTTGAATTGTTATTGATAAATCTCTTACATGATATTTTTTATTATTTTTCATTGTTTGTGTGCAATACAAATCCAATCTAATCATCCTGATGCTTTGAATAAAGGAAAAGAAGTAGAGCAAGCTTTACGTAGGGAAAGACACCTTCTTTGTGTTAGTTCAGTGTCTAAATAATATGATGAATACTTCAAATTTACATTTGTGGCGTTTCAGGGAAAAATACAATGAAAAAGTCTAGTTGGAAAGTACCAAGATACGTTTGATTCTGCCACAATTTTTGTTTCATTTAAATTATTTAAATTAATATAAAATTGTAGTTTTAAATTATTGCATATAGGTCGGCAGTAGAAACAAATTCTTACAAAGGACAGTATGGAACTGAATAAAAAGACATAAAACATTGATATTTACAATAATACGAATGGTATGCACATGTTTTGTAAAAAATGAAAATAGAAAAAAGAGGATGAATAAAGGAAAAATGGAACGAAATAAATTTCAAAAGCGTCACAGTACAAAGAAGGTCAAACCTTCGAATGGGAGAAAATAAATGTAAAATTTAGGAAAATCCGTTTCAAATGGAAAGAAAGAAGAATGAGGGTAAGAAAAGATGAAAAAAGGTGATGAAAGGAGAAATAGAAAAATGGGGGCAGACCAAACGGTGGAAAGACCAGGACACAGACAGGAGGTGGGGACGATATAGGCAATTCTTAAGGGTTGAAAAGGGTTGAATGAGAAGCCTTAAACTGTGCTTTGAATGCTCTCTGGCTATCATCTCATCGTCTTTTCAACTTGTGCTTATCCTCCTCCTCCTTCTGCTTCCGTTTCCGGTTTTATTTTCATAACCTTCGCCTACCCCTGGCCCAGGGCCGTAGGAGGGTAACTTCTCTTGTTGTTAGCCATCTGTCTCTCGTGCTGCTCCTTCCTTTCAATTTCTTCTCTGCGTCTTTCCGTCCTTCTCCCGTTCATCATTAGTCTTCCTCCATTAGGAACCTTTGGACTGAGTTTCTTCTTTTGTTGCGGATTTCTGCCTCTCATTCGGCGAAACTTCCTCTCCTTCTGCTTTTCCCGACCTGCCGTTTGATACGTGAAAAATTGATCTTTCACGTCAACGTCTTCCTGACTTTTGATTAATGGACTCCATTTCACTTCACTAAGATTTAACTCTTTTATTTTTGTTCTTTTAGCGTTTCCATTCCTCCCTCTGCATTTTCCCTTCAACTTTTCTTCCTTTTGTTTCTCTTAACTTCTTTACTACTCCGCGTTAATTTTCAAACCAAAAAAGAAATTCCAAACACGTGTAACTGGCTCATTTTCACCAATAGAATTTTATTGAACTCGATTTCTGAACTTCTCTGTGTGTTTTCTTGGTCAGGGAGGTTTTGCTTTTAGCTTTTTGTTCCTTTCAATGAGTAGTTTTGGCACGGGCAACGCTGAGCTGGTAATTTCACCATTGTGGAATTCAATGCGTCTCCTTTGTATTGCTTAGTTCAAAGAAAATAAAAGAAGCTGAAACGCGGTGTTGTGCAAAATACAAGTGACAATGCAACCAAAAGATTCGCACATCTTTTGATGCGCCCTATGTTAAGTAAAAATTTCTAAAATAAGAAATATTGCAATGCAACTTTTAGTTACGTGTTGTTTAACTTAACCTTAGGGTAATTCTACGTTAGTTGCATTCTAAACTTGCATTATCGTATTCGCTTCTTTTTGCTTAAATGATATTTAACAACTCTAATTTTTGATTCAATAAATAAATCGATTTTCAACTTCCACTGCCTGGCAGAGTTTCAGAATGTAAAATTTATTGCTTTCATGTTCACATGAAAGTTAACAGGAGAAAAAGTAGAAATCGCATTATTTACATAATTGCCACGTGATTTATGCTTTCCTCTACGTGAACAAGTTCAACAGTTTCAAATATAAAATGTTGAGATATTCAGATTTTCTGGATTATTACAGGACGCCAGCTTTTGTTCATATAAAATTTCCCCAAGTCAATGAGCTTCTCTGACGGAACAATTTATTGTATCAAATTCCATTAATTTCTTTCCATTGCACGCATCACTTAATCTTCTCGTATGTTTAGTTTATTACTCGACTATCGTAGATTGAATTCAGTCTAGGATAATAAAAGTCAGAGTTGTGGATAAGGAGGGTTTATTTTACAGTAATAACTTTATTGCTACCCGTGACAGTACCTAACCCTAATCCAGAAGTCGCTGCCTAAAAGTCAGTTTTGTACGCCCAAAAAAATAATACAAATATTTCTTATTGTGATTTAAGAAATCACAAAAAGTAAAACAGTAATATGACACCATGACATGAAAAGGAACGCTTTACGCGAAGTGGAAGGAAGTTCCTTCCAAGGGAAAAGGTTTTCCCTGAGCAGTTGCACACTTGCACGGACATGGCCGTCGGATAATGCGATTTAAATTGCCCAGTGGAGTTTCCCTTTTCCCAGCAGAAGGTCCAAAAAGGCTCTCTTGAACTATTTTGGGTGCCTCAAAACTCCTCTTTGACTTCTCTCTCTTCCTCCTCCTCCTCCTTCTCCTTTGAAGTTTTAATTAAAAACAATAATAAATTTCTGACTTTGTTTCTTCTACTCGATATCCGAACGTACAAACGAACAGACGGACATTCCTTCTTTTTCTTGCTCAAACGGAAGCCTCACACCGTGCCAGTTCTTTCCCGGAAACCTTCGAGACCAAACAACTCCCAAAACAAAAAAATGATCAGAAAATAAAAGTTTTTCGACCGGAATGGCGTCGTGCATCGGCGGACGGTGCAGATGAAAAAGTGAAAGACTTTCACTTAGTTGTGTAGAAGCAAGTGGGCGATTGCAACTAAAACAAATCGTCCGATAAAAAGGAGAAAATCGGAAATGCATGTCCGAATGGTGAAGTGTTGAAACTTAAGCTTTCTGTCTGCTCTCTACACACATTCTACCCTCACAAATGTAATGAAGATGGCTGTGTGCTTAATACTTGAAAGAGCTGCATTGTTAAGTAAAAAGTTTTATTCATTTATTTAAGTTCCGTGTTTTTACTCAGGGCTGGGGGATTATGCAAATAAAAAGGGTAGTGCGAAGTTTTAGCAGTCGTCTGCCAGATCTGGTTGTATGTCAGCCTTGGCAAAGTGCCTGACTGTGTTCTACAATGATACACTTGCTACAATTCATATAATAAATTAGTAGATGAAAAAGTCTTGTGATGACAATACAGGCTTGAGGTGACATACAAGTAGATAATGTGAGAATATCTAAAACAAGTACGAGTTTTAACGTGCGAAAGAATGTCTTTGTCTGAATCTTAGGAATTGCAAGTGCGGGATGATGCCGTACAGTCAGAATCAACCAGACTCCGAAGAAGATTTCTGACAGAAATAAAACTTACTGCTGACGCATCATGTGACAATTAAAGTTATCGGATTGAAATAAGACGCCACGTAATTCCTCACGAAATTCCTGAAAAAATCAGATTTTCAGTAAAATGTCCGAAAAAGAATTCGTAAAATAAAAAAGTAGAAGAAAGTGACCCGCACTGAAATTTTATTTATTAGTCTTGGTCTTCTGCTTGATGAACGATCTCTTCATTTTCTACTACAAATATACCACACGTCTAATTTTTCTTTGTTCTTGGCTTGAGAATTCTTCTTAAAGACATGAAACAGTAAAATTATAGCCTTAGTATATTGCCTGCCATCGTCATTGTCTAATGTCTCCCCTTAGAACGAGGACTTTGAACAAGTTGTCCAAGGGTTCGTTTCGTA
Source organism: Polyplax serrata (assembly GCA_037055365.1). NCBI lineage: Eukaryota > Metazoa > Arthropoda > Insecta > Psocodea > Polyplacidae > Polyplax > Polyplax serrata. Next base: position 1,385,061 of record JAWJWE010000004.1, read on the forward strand.
TTATTATACTTTCTACCCACAGGAAAACACAATTGTTTTGCTTAATGTGCCTTTTATAAGAAACGTTTTTCTAAGGTTTATTTCAATCTAGATTTTATTTCAATCTTATTTTTTTGCTTTTCTACTTCCTTTCATTCAAAACTTCTCCTATTTATACGCAGAAACACTTACTACTCTAAACTTGTACCTTTTGTCTCAATTGTAAGGGAAAAAAGAGGTGAGAGTGAGGTGACAAGTAAAGCATAAAAAAGGTTCATGTTCTGAAGTTTTCGCACGTGGTCAAAAGGAAGTCTAAAATTACCTATGGTTTCTCACGTTATCAAAGAACAAGATACCTTTCGGAAGTGTGTGATCAGAAGGTCATATTTCATACATCCTGCTAAGAATAAATAGGAAACTACTATGTACGTAACTTATTGTTTATATCATACATAATGCGAAAAAGTTTTCCTCGGAAAATGGTAAAGTTCCGTGTAAGCTTTAAGCTAGTCGATCGCGTAAATTTTCAAGACCAACGTTTCACTTTTAAAGTTTCAGGACTTTAAGTACTAATTACGTATATTCATTCGTTATATTATTTAATAATATTCGGAACTTTCCCTACAGTTAGCTGGCTGGTTCAATAAATTAGATGTACAGTTTGGGATTTTTTGTTTTTCTCATTGTATTGCTGGAACAGGTACTCGACGAGTACACGAGTATCTCATCAACATTTTTGTAAGACTGACTATGTAACGTTAACCTATAGGTGTATGTCATAAATAAGTGAAAATAGGATGAATTATTAAGAGCAACAAGATAAGAAAATATTGAGTACCGGATTAAGCAAACTAAATAAAGTGAGAAGAAGTAAAAAATTGTAAATCTCCGTGAGAAAACCAAAAAGGATCTCGACGAACGTGATGACATAAGAGAAGACACATTGAAGAAATGTACAGGAGGCAATTACAGACACCTAAATCACATTCAAACTTTGGGGGAAAATATGCGCAAATCTGTGAAAATCATGAAAAATGAAAATGTCGACAGTAAGCAACCGCAGAAGATGAACGACGAAGATGATTATTCCACGTATCCCACTCATTCAGTCGGAGAAAGTCTTTTGAATCATGTCGAGGACGCTGGGGAAAAACTACACGTCTAGTGCCACGTCCGACGACGCCTCCCCGAAGTTTTTGCTCCGTCGCCGTCACTTCACCCCTTGTATAAAATTTTTTATGAAGTTTATTGAGAAAGCTCTCAGTCGCTGATTAGATTTACTTGTTTCCGTAGTTGGCAGCCATGTTTACGGCTTAACTTTAACGACGTCTTTATGTGTCGTCTTCTCGTCAATTTTTATTTTTTTTCATTTGACGTTGTCAGCCGATGGATGAACCCAACCTTAACGACTGCCGGGAATTGTCTGCTGCCACTTTAATTTTCAACAGCATCTCCCGACACCCTTTGAAGGTTTCTCGATTAATTATTCAGATCGTTTTGCCTTGCCCATCTTTTGTTGTGGTAATGCAAACTGCCGCCATTTTGTCTAAATATTTTCCATCCTCCTGTACTCCTTTCTGTATCTTTCCTGTTATTCCTAAGAAATTTATTTTTTTACCTGAGTACTCTGATCGACATCTCTTACATTATTAATAGCAGGAGAACGTGGTGCAGTTGAGGATCCATCTGCCCTGTCACTGAGCGCTTCTTTAGTTGGATTCAGCTTTTCCTGTCCTTTTTTGTCATCCTACTTTTTTTCTTTTTCAATGGCTCTTGTCGTTGAAATGACCTGCTGGTCTTCAGGTGAACCGTTGACCTGATATCGTTCAAGCAATAAATGTTTATTGGATATAGTAAAATCAATATTTTGATTTGAAATATCAAGAATTTGTTGCTGCCCGAGGGAATTTCGACTGTATCAGACGATGAAGGAAAATTGAAATAAAATAGAAGAAAAAAAACTATTAATAAATTCTAGATAGGTACCAGAAACATAAAACTACAATAAGTTTTAAAATGTGCGATGACGATAACTTTTTTGTCAATTTCTTTTGAATCAGCTTTGGTTCACACTACTTGTAGACTTGTTGACTGCTACGGATTTTTTTTTGTATTTTCTGCGTTGCAGTTTGATTTTTGATTCATTGATTTTGTTTCACCACGAGTTGAGTTTTCAGGGTGTGAAGATTGCCACTCCAGACGGTGGCACTCCGCTCACCTGAACGCTGACTGAATTGGTCCGAGAAAACGACAGCAACGATGGGAAAATTATGGAGTTAGAAAAATGTCGGAAAATGCAAATTCAACTAATTATTTTCGTATCCCGACAACTTCCTATATGTCACCTTTGGCTGCTTTGCAGCTTCTGATTTTCGTCTCATGAAGTTGTAACTCTAAACTTTCCCTGACCGTCACCATGAAAAAGCCTCTGCCTCTGCAACTTCATCCCTTGAATGAGGAGAATTTTCTAAAAGAAAGCATTTCTCTTATGAAACATGCTCATATTTTATTTCTACCGTTCAAACAAAGCGTAACAATTTAAAATGGCGAAACATTATATATACACATCATACACTGCATCATCTTTTTCGTTTTTGACATATATAAAAGGCAAGAAATTAACATTTTCTTTTTGTAGCAAGTAGTGGGATTTTTTACGCGAAAATGAAAGTGACAGAAGAACTACAAACATCACAGAGTTTGTAAACAAACGACAATATTGAGCGAGGTATTTCAACACTTCAGAAAAAGTTACTTAACAAATTCAATATGCCCGACATTGTAAATCATTAAGTTTAAAAACATTAACATCATTTTTTTTCCTCCTTGTCTCAACTCAATTTTTAACTTGTAGTACACACGTATACATCACTTGGCTTATGTAAAAATTTCACATGTCCTCGTCTTCACCTTTGATTTTTGTTCGGTTCTTTTCTGTGTTTCAAAGCACAGAACGCGGACACAAATATTCTGACTACTTCGTACATATTCTTTTAGAGGCTGTTTGAAAAAAAGTTTTTGTAAGCAACCCTTAAGGTACACTCATTTTCTCACCCTTTCACACCGATTTATCGCGGCCTAAGAACCAAAGTTTTCACTCCACCTTGTCTTAATTGTCTTTTGCAAGACAATTTCTCTGGTTTTCTTTTTTTTCTGCAAGCTTTTCTTTGATTTTAACGCCTAGATTTGCTTATCCTCTTCACAAACATTTCGATTCTTTTTCTTTTCTCCCAAAAGGACTCGGATTAGAAGAAGTAAAATTTCAAACGATCGTCGGACGTCTGCTGCTTTATATCCAACGAAAATTTTTCCAGAGAACGTGTAAAATTCCTGATGAAGAGAATGAAATCCTACTTTTTCTAACAGATTTAAAAAAACCTCGCCGTCGTGGAAAACACGCTGCCTTCAAATTATAAAAACCTGTTACGACAGCAAAATACTAGAATACATAAAATGTTGGTATGCTCAACTCCTTGAAATTATTATTTGAACTATTCGAATGGTGAATTAAAAGAGAAAAATTTACTTCTTCGGAGTTCTTCCTTTTAAGTTGAAGACATCCTGTGGCCTGAGAAGTTTTTATTATTCCCTCGAGTTTTGCTCAAATTTTTGGCAAAATACGCTGCAGGATCATACAAGATAAAGTGACCATTCACAACTTGGAAAGAATATAAGAGGAAGTCTGTTACTTTTTACTGTGAGGCACAACAACTAATTGAACCTACTTAGTTTCAAGATATTAAGCAACGTGATTCACATTTAGTGTTATAAAAAGTTAGCATAACTCAGAGAATACATTGCTTATTACCCATAAATGTAGAAACTTTAATAGGACATATTCAAAACATACAAAAATGGAAAAAAATAGGTGAACAAACAAAAGTAAGAGCCGCTAAAGCACAGTTTTTTTTTGCTGTGACAAAATGTGAATATAAAAAACACTTATTTATCAATGGAAGCTGCAATAAATGCAGAAAAAAATAGATGTGAGCTATCCTAAATTAATAATTAATGATGTTATTCTGGGAATATAAAACAACAGCTTTGCGTTGCAAATGGAAATAAAGAGTCGGACAAATTGAGAAAATAGAAAATTGAATGAATCTTAAATGGAATGGAACGGAAAAGGAGAGAAAAGGCACGAATGAAGGGAAAGTCAAAGGGGAGTGAAAAAATAGAGATAGAATAATTGTTGAATTACGAATACAAACTAGTGGAAAAGGTGAAACTAAAAACTAATCCACTGAGTGGGACAACATTAAAGGTAGGCGCCGTTTCCGGTTCCGGGCGGGAAGTTTTTTTTCTCCGTGAGAATTCCACCGGCCACTTGACTCCCCGTAGAAATAAATTCGTTTGAAATATGGAGAAGTCAAAAATACATTTATAATTTATTTTTTAATTGGTAATATGAGAAGACAAGAAAATTTCACGGGGAGACAGAAATTGGAAGAAGGAGAACGGCGGAGGAAGAAAAGTTTCCTCATCCTTTTGAGTGAAAAATTCTGATCTTGGAATTTGTCAATTTGGCTCCGGCGTCCATTTTTAGACATTTTACCAAATATTTTCTGTTTAAATGCCGGTAAAAAATAGAATCAACGCTTTAACTCGACTCTCAACTATAATTTTTCTTTTTCTCACTTAAGTGCTTCCGTGTTATTTCGATTTTTCCAACCTTTTTCTCCTTTTTATGCTTTATGGTATCTCTTTTTTTCATTTCTGATTGTAAACTTCTCATTTTTTCGTTGTATTCCTTACTGCCTGAACACTTTCTTTATTTCTTTAATTATTTTCAAAAAATTACATTTTGAATGATTTTCTTCAAAATTTCCTAGTTCTCGTTCGAGTTCTCTTACCCTTCTTTCTTTCTTTCTTTCTTTTCTTCATTTTGTTTTCCTTTCAGTTAATGAATTGACCAGCGTTTACATGTTGCTTGTCTGTTTCTCATTTCCTCAAGTTTACCTCCCGGTGAAAGTTCTGGACGCCACTCAAACTTTTTCTCAATTACGCGAGGCAGGAAGGGAGGTGGTGGTGTAATTGTGTTTTACAAAGTTTTTTCAAGCTGAACGCACGCGGACTTCATTCCAATCCGTTCGGGCGTTTGTCTGCTTATTAAATTCCATGTGCCGGTTACCATCTACTGTTCTTATTATAACTTCCGGAACATTTTCTCGAATTATTAAATTAAAGAATAGAATTTCATTCTTTTTTTTTCTTCGAGCCGTCCCTTTAAAATCTTTCAAATTACTTGAATGAAAATGCCCGGAGATGATTTTCTTCTTTGCCTTCTCTTCCCCGTGCCAAGTTTGTGTCATTTTCGCTACAGGACGGCGTAGCAATGTAGCTCTTTGCCCTTCTGCCCCAAACAATGGAAGTAAAAAAAAACTGGAAAAAGAAGAAGAAAAGAAGAAGTAGGAAAAATTCAATTTAACTCTCCCAAGTTCCTCTGCGATATGTAAATTAACTTGCTTGTTCCGCACGATACCTGATTTCCGCAGTAATTTCGTGTCTTCCCGGTGACTGAGTGGAAAGGGAGACACAAAAATACATAAACGAGACAGTACGTACAAAACCATAGTTGTATATAAGGAAAGTCTTGGACTTTTGCTACGATCACTTTAGAACTAGCAGAAAAACTGTTTAAAGTTACCTAATAAACAATCCAACAGTTCACGATTGCTGCGATTCAAGTACATCAACAGCACAATTGAATTGCCGTCTGCTGTTCTGTCACGCAACTTAAATATACATGATTAAATCAAATAGAGATTTCCCTTTATTTGAAATTTTCTCTCTGTCGGATTATTGATACTTCACGTTCCAGGCCTATGTACATAACTAATGTTCACGACTCGTTGAGTATTCCACTCCTTCGTCAAATGAATGCTTGTTTCAATTCAAACTGGAAAACGAACCCTTTTACAAATGGCGGATATTTAAATTTTGATTGATATCGTTCGACCGTGAAAAATAAACGGCCCTTAAACGCAGTCATCAATTAGCGATTATCGAATAATCGGAAAATAACATTTTATTGAATTTTTCTACGCATCGGAGCTTGTGCGATCATTAAACTTTATATTGTTTTCTGTTCAACATTTAAAATACACAGAATTCTGAATCGAATCACCAAAAAATATGGTTGATTTGTGCGTACGAGTTTTTACAATTTTACAAGAAATCAGTCAGACTACAATTATTTTTGTGTAAAATGTGACTTTCACAGTCACTATGTAATGAATAACTGAATTATCTGCAAGTACTTATAAGTTATATACCCGTCTGTATACCGATATTTAAAACATTGATATGTCACATGATAAAAGTTAAAAGCGGACAGTAAATAACTCACAGAGAGCACAACTCACACACTTTGGCTTCAATAATAATTCAACATCAGAAATGTTTTCTGTAATATCCTTAATACTATTTGAACAGTAGTGAACACCACGAAGCATTCTGATTCTTTTTTAAAAATTTATTTCTCTCAGTCAAAGTACACAGCCCAAAATAAAATGTAGAAATATATGATTTGAGAAAACCTGAAACATCACTTAAACCTGCAAGAATTGAAACTCTGCGACTGCAGACGCAGGATGAAATGCGATATTTTCATTTTGAAATGAATTTCTTATATATATATATATATATATATAAATAAATAAAGTCTAAGTTGAGTGCTGTTGAGAAAGCTCACACACCCTGAGAATTTTTACTACTTCCAACCGTAACGTAATTGAAGAAAACTTGTTTTAAAATGCAGAAACTTAATAATGGAGGAGAAACTGAAAGCAGCCCTTCGCAGAGAAATATGAATTTTATAGACAATTTTATTGAAATTTATTGCGTACAAAATATATACAAATAAGAGAATATTCAATAGGAACTTAGTTTTATTTATGAATGTGACATGAGTTCTTCAACGACAAAATAGACAATATTGTTTTAACTGCCCGAAGGACATTCTGATCCCTCTGATGTCGAAAATCTTTACAGAGTGAACAATTCTGTAGAATAAAGTAAAAATTGGAAAGGGTGAACTCTCAGGTTGGAACCTTTTCAAACCTTAAAACGTTTCTTCAGACCGTTTACACTTTCCTTTTTAACGTGTAATTTTACGGGGTTAGAAACTTTCTTTCTGGCCGGGGGTCCTAATGGATATTTTTGTGTATTCATTTGGGCTTATCGTTGAAGCAATTAAATTTTCATTTGCTTTCTCTACAGTGCGTCTCGCTCTGGTTCCCGAACCTTCTTGGCATTTCTCTCTTTGTCCCTTTGCCTTTCTAATGGTCCTTTCTCATTTCCTCGGACCGCAGTGTTTTAAATTTGTGAGGCCTCCAAGTACAAATGAAACGGAATTTTCTTCCCGGCCGGACACGTTCTCTTTCCACAAGATATGAAAAGGCAAGTTAAAATCTCGCCTTTATCTCTTTCCGGTTTTACCCCATTAATTTTTTTTTTAAATCGTAGTCTCATCTTGAATTAGAGAACATCTAAATAAAAATGACTGCACTGGTATTCTGATGACTTCACAGGAGTATACCCTAATCGACTTGTTATGTGGCACGCCTTATTTATAATTTAAGCTACTGAAATTATGCAGAATATTTCTGACAAGACAACTCCCAACGTAGAAGAAACTTGGAGAAGACAGAAACTCACATAAAACGTGTATACATAACCATAAATGGTCACTTCCACTAGCATTTAATGTTGTTTTTGTCGGAATCAGTCAAGGGTGGAAGTAAAAATTATATTCTTATGACTGTCTCATTGCTCTGATGGCGACAAACGTCATTTCTCATGAATTTAAAAATACTGAATTATTTAAAAATGTTAAAAAGCAAAGTCGTAGTTCTCCAAATAAAGGGAACTAACAGATAATGTTCCAAAATTAAGAACAGCGCCATTAATCAACTCAAAGCCCAATATGCTTCATAAAAACAATGATAGAATTATTAAATATACTATTAAAAAACACAAATAATAAAAGTAATAATTCAACAACTGAAACTCAAAGGTGGGATAAAACCATGTACTAAAGTAATAAAGTTAATTATAGTTTATCTAAATTTTTAATAAATTAAATATTGGAAATGGGAAGGTCACAACAAGAACAACAGCAACAGCAACAGATAGACAGGCAATACCTTAGTACAAGAGAAGTAAGAAGAAATTTATAGAATAAAAATGTTCATAAATAATTGTGAACCGATAATGATTCTCAGAAATATAAATTATTTTCTATATTTTGCTATAAATATTTCATGACTTGGAACTATAATGTAGTTTTCTGATTTTGCGGGCGCCAAAAGAAGAAAAACGAAAATCCTCCAAGGACAAAAAGTGATTTTTAATGCTTCCTTTTCATATCGAGTAGAAATGCGATCAGAAAGGGAGAAGAGAAAGACCAAAAAGAGAAGGATGAATAATATTTCATAGAAAAGAAATTTTGCTCGACAATCCGGTCGAAACTGAAAGAATTTTGCTGGCAAAACCCGCGAGGAGTACCCGAAAAGAAGAAAAATGTTGGCCTCAAATCAAATGCAAACACATTCAATTAGACGTGATGGAGTAGAAGATGGCGGAGATGGCCAAACAACTCCATTCCTCCAGACAAAAAAAAACTATTTGGCCTTTCTTCCAAATCAGACCAAAAAATCAATGATTTTTTGCTGCTGCTGCCGCTGCTGCTGCCGCTGCTGCTGCCGTTCGGGCGAACACTCTCGTCTTCCTTCTGAAAGCAAAAAAAAATTTTGCCAAATGATGAGACGAAAGCAGAATCATCTTCACAAAGGAATCGGAAACTGAATTCCATTTTGCCATTTTGCTAACGATCTTGGGCCCAATTATAAATTTCCTTATCATTGCTGCTGGAAACTTTTGACTCTGCGAACAAACCAACTTGAAAAGGTTGCCGGAGGTTAGGTGCCAGGGGATGAACTGTGGGGTTAAAAAACTCCATGTTTCAATGGTTTCTTTACTTTGAGGAACATCCTCGCCAAAAAGACGACTGTGACTGTACAAAAACGTGTGCCTAATCAATAATCTCCTGTAGGTCAAAACCTTTGTACCTTAAAACCTTTTTACCAAACTCCGGTTCTTTATGGTGAACAAAAGGAGAGGCAGTGCAAGCTCAAAAGTTAAAATTTTGTTACGCAAAACCAATGAACCAACATCTTGGTGTGTTTTTTTTATGAATTGAACTTCCTAAAGGGCACCAGTTTGGTTTAGAATTTTATACAAATTGAATTTTATACCGTGAAAAACATTTTCATTTTTATTTTGACTTTTTCCAATTCTAGTGTTTTCCAACAATTAAATAGTAAAACTACAGACTAGCCTATAAACTAAAAATATAAATAGTTGCTTTTTTATATGTGAACTTAAACTATAAGATTTTGTATTTCAAGTAACAATATGCTCAAGTCCTTTAATAATGATGACCAAGTATTTTATAGTTCTTAATAGGTTTTTACTAGAATTTCCAATTTTAATACCTTGAATTTTTGTCAATGTGAAACGTTCAGTTTACACAGATGACGAAAAAGGTGAGACCCAAGGAACCTTCTTCCTGTTGCTGTTGTAAAAGTCCTCTCTTCCTTTTTCAAGGTGTAAATGAAAATTAAGGAAGTTAAAATGCCAAGAAAAGGATAGTTAGAATAGTACTTTTTACGTGACACCAACTTTTGGGACGAAATCCTTTTATTAATAAACTTTTTTCTTTAGTTTTAAATTCTGGTGAGATTAAACTTACTTTTGAATTTTTTAGAAAAGCCGTGGAAACGCGAGCATTTGAATATTTTCAACTTTCTCTTTGCTTCATTTTCATAGTTATAAATAGGTATAATATTTTGTATTATACAATAATAATAATACAAATTGCCTGAGTACGCCGGAGAACCAAAGGGTTAACAAGATGTAACAAGATGAAACACTAAAAAAAGGAAAACGATCGAAAATGGGGTAATTAAAAAAAAATTGTCAAAAATAAATAAAAGTAATCCATCGAATTAAATTCAACTTATCATGTTTAATAATAATAGGATAACAGGGGTAAAATAAAATAATTTATTTAAATTAGTTTAGTTGGTAAAATATTAAAAAATTTTAATGTTAAGCAAGCAAAGAAAACTTAGAGAGAGAGAGAGAGAGTGGACGACTGTAAATTAACGATTATCTGTCCAGACCGCACACACATCCAGATAATTAAGAGTTCCTGTACGAAGGATAAGGCCACAAGAAGAACAAATGGTCGGAACTCTCTCCGTTGCGGTTTCTCCAGTAGAAACGAAAATTCTGCGATCAAATGGAGGACGGCAAAAGTCAGGATGAAATAAGTCAGTGGAATTTCCCTGGTAGAAAAAGACCAGAAGAAAGCTGTTGAACGAGGTGATGACTTGTCTTGGATCAAAAAAAAAAAGTTATTAATACAGAACCTTATCGAATATTCTGAAGGCCTTTTGTTCTATAAACCGATATGCTTGTGTCCGCATGCATCTACCAACCAACTCTCTCGTGTCGTAATTTAATGCGTTAGTAGCAAACCATGGGTTATGTGTGTAAATAAGTAGTAATAAATTATTAACTTTGAGTCTGTGTACGATATAATTTCAAAGAAAGTTTCTTCTGGATCCTACGAAATTGCCTTTTAATTTCTTACTTTAATAATTTATCACAGTAGATGTTACAATTACAAGTTACTTGTAGTTTCACCGCACAACTCTGATTGAAACTGTAAATAGATGATAAATAAGTAAAACGTGTTTTTTTCCTACAATTTGCGAATCCGTTAAATGAAATCAACTAAAATTGACAAATAGATTCCATTATCCTTCAGGCTTAATTATAATCGCAATCCGCAGAACTCGATGTCTATTATTTATTTTCTAGCATTGGCCAGACGATGAGACAAAAGTCTGAAAATAAAAATGTTTCAAATCGTACGATTTGAGCAAACTCCGCTTCGGAAGAACGTTGACGCCTGTTGACTCGCTTTCCACCCCCGGCTCTGTTTCATCCCCTAGCCAAAGGGTAGAAAAAGTAAAAGACATCCAAAAAAATGTTTAGCCGGTTATAGGGATGAGAAAATAGAAAGTTTCCAGTGTAAGGATTCTTTTTCTGTTGGGAGGAAAAAGAACTCGAGTTTTCTTCCCCTGCTCTTCAAGATTTGGCACCATAGAGGGAAGGGATGATGTGGAAGAAGATGTTGATTGTTATTCACTTCTATTGAATGAGACCCACAAGCATAAACTTTCCATTTTGGTTTATTGCAGCTATTACAGACGTTGTGCAGAGCGCGGGAGTGTTAAACATAAGCAATAATAACACCGACAGTTACGTTTATATATATATACACACTATATTTTTAATAAAAAACTAACATGTAAAGCGATGCATATTGTTAGCGTTAAATTAATAATGTATATATGCCTCAGACAACGCAGTAGCCTACTTCCTCTCATAGCATTGTTCGACACTAAAAACAAAAGTCTAATTCCATTTTGAGTAAATCTCTTTGGCTGTCGCCTTAATAAAAAAAAATTCAGCGTTTTCATCGCAAAAGAAATACGTGGTGGTTGTCAAATAACAGCAAACAGTCATACTTATTGTGGCAAATGTGAAAGCTCCAACGCAATTGGGATTTCGCCCAGTTAAATTTGCGAAAATGTGACGAAAATAACATTCTCTGGTTTTTCATTTTTCTCAACTGCGATCAGATTTATTAATAACAATATGCAACATAATATTTTTTATGTAGAAATAATAAATATCAAGTTATCCCTGCCTGACTTTTGGCCTTCGCCATTTTATTTTTGCTCTCCACAGGAAGAAAAGCATTTCTACTTTTTATCCGTTATTAAGCGGAACGGAAAATTTTGCGCTTGGCAAGTCTCAGGCGAACAGGTACGCCCTCAATCCGAAAATATACACTTTTTAGTAGCAAACATTATTTTTCAGAAATATTCGCAGAGGCAGAAACGAGTCAAATGAATTTTAATTTACCAAAAATTTGAAAAATTTAGACTTTCTGATTTTGTATTTTCCCCCGTCTCCGCTTTTTTCTCTCTTTCCTTTGACAGCGCTAAAAAACAAATCTGAGAAGTTGTAAATGGCGATCAAATGAGCCCTACATAACCACAGGTTTAATTTTTCGAAGCGCAAAACCCAATGGGAGGAAAAAGCAAAATCCCAACGTGAAATGCTTTATAATTTGAATTTACTGACGACAGGTACTTTATGTTTGCCTTTCTTTCACCGCTAAATTTTTTTTTGTTTGAGTGAACCGGCTTCGGCTCACCTAATAGAAAGACAATAGTTTAACACTCGACTCGTACACTTTACTAATAGACTGAAGAGTAATTCTCATTGAAGAAATACATTATACTTGGGTACTTATATGCACGCATATATACACAGATTCTAATGACACGAGTGAAATTAAAACAATATAGAATGACCCACTAAGGGAATATGGATTTTATGAATTGATTAATAATATAAGAAAACACAATTTTAAATTGAATACGATTAATCCTTTTTACCTATACGAATGGTTCCCTTACATTAATAATCTTACCCTTTTAATAATTAAAAACTTAACATTCTCTCAAGTCATAATAATCAAAGGTTTGGTACAAGTTAAATATCAATAATTACAGTTGTAAATAATCAGTATTTCATTACTCTATCAGTAAAGACTGCCGGGTGAAAAAAAGCCTAACCAAAACCGCAAAAAAATTACAATCAATGAATGAGTAACTGTAGTTAACTTTGCATTGTAAAAATTAAAATGACTCGCAAAACACCTCGTTGTTGTTTCATTATTTAGGTCCTTATTTAAATGTCTCTACCTCGGACAGTTGACTGCAGTGCGATCTTGGCCCCCGTCAGATGATGAAATTGGTAAAATGAAAAAAACGCCAATGTTTAATTTGTTATAAAAAATGGCGTCGCATTGAATTTGTCTGATGCCCACAAGTGCGGTTTTCTAGGGAAAAGGTGCCTAAAATCCACCCAGAATTTCATTGTTTACTTGCGGGGAAGAACAAGAAGAAGACAGAAATGCTGTCGCCAGTGTGTCGCCCCCAAAGAGCCGACAGGGTGAGTCTCTGTCGAAACTTGTGGGGATGAAAATCCGACCGAAGCGGCCGATGAGGGTTGAATTTGAATTGCCCCTGAAAACTTTACATAATTCCAACTGTCTTTGGTTTATTCTTTATGTCCTTCCTCTTTTGAATTCCTCCAGTTCTGCACTGCAACCGATTCGACGTTCAACATTCTTTGGTGAATTTTATTGATACTTCCAATAAATTGATGATTTCGTTCTACACGAAATGGTCGAATTGTGCAGCTCTAGAGACGCCGACTCAAAAACAGTTTGAATGACCTAGAGATAATCCACGACAATTTGATGTAATTCAGGGAGTTAGGTCGAAAGGTCTAGACTTTTTCAGAAAATTTGTTGCCAAACCAGAACTTCTTTTCTAGGAAAGGTTCATTTCATTCTTTCACAGATAACATTAAGGGTGAAGGATCATTCGTTTCTACTACTACCTACTATACCACTCAATCATTTTCCAAGGATTAATATGTTTCGCATTTTAATGACGTTCTATACCAGTTTTTATATACCAGAATATGTTGTACAATTAATAATTATGTATACGACAACATAAAGCATTATGGGCTGTGCTTAAGAGATGAGGAACTACCAAAAACGAATGAAAGTAAGATCCCACATGTGAATGAAATCCTATATGCTGTGGTTGAATTACATTGTCGTATGCTGCGGGTACGAAGATTTAAATTGTGTTAATATTCTGAGAATAATTATTGTAGTTTAAAAATTATGTTACAAAAAGATTAAACAATCTATGTAATTCGTAGTATAACTCTTTCTTCCATCCTTTGTTACCAAGTGTTGTTTGATGAGTAATAATGCTGCTGTACACAGAATTTAAAGTTCCAGGGTAGTTCCCAAATTAAACTTTCTCTGTAGGATTCCTTCGTTTATTTTTGCACTTCTCCGAAGGTTTCTCTCACCGTCGCATTTTATTTCTTTTAGTCCTTATAGTCCTTTTTTATACTTTTAGACACACTCTGACGTTTTCCTTTCTAATTGTCGTGTGATGTTACCCAATCTGAAACATCTTGAATTCGCCGATGTTGCTTTCTGCTTTATTCTTTTTCTTCACAAGACCTTTGAATCGTTCAACCTTGTTTTATCTTCCTCTTCACTGGGTCACAAGCAAATGCTGTGTGTTGCATTTTTAAAGTAGAGTTAAGAAAATTAATAAAAATTGTATTTTGCGGATGAATCGACTCTGCAGCTATATTGTGTCTATTTTTTGGCAAAGGAGTACGAAATAAAAGAATCTTATTTCATTTTTAAGAAAAAGATAAAGTCCAGACGATTACGTTGTAGTGAAAATACTGGCTAAATGTAATAAAATATCCCTCAATAGTTCCCGCACTGTTTTCCAAAAATCAAATATAAAAATTATACTGAAGCGTGTGCAATGAAATAGGAAAACTTGTGGTTGAAGTCGATCAAAAAATATTAAAAGAAAACTTATTTTTTAAAAAATAATTTTAAAAATATCAGTTCCTTTAATCAAGACATGCTAGTTACTATTACAATGCTTAAAATTGTGAATTGTATTTATATGTGCGTGTCAATACGCATAAAATACTAAATGTAAAATTGAGTTTTCACAAACACCAATTCCATGTTTTCACAATTACCTTTGTGTAAATTCGACAAGTGACACTTAAACGTGTCAACAGAAAACATCAAAATGTCCTCTAAATCAATGACCACCCGATGGTGCATTCCATTCCGTCGTAGAAACAAATGCATCGGCACCGGAAATTGGAAATGGTTCGGCGTATTTTAATTAAGAGATTTGAACGGGCAACTTCCGTCGTGTCATGAGGCGACGTTCGGACGACCGATGGAAAAAATGATTTATGAATTTTGACTCCTTCCTCTGCTACCACTGATTGATGAAAGTCCAAACCTGTGTTAATTATTCGTTTCAGAAATCAAAGTCCAACATGACGCAGCTGACACTTTTGAAAGTCGACCCGTCGCTCTCGGGGGTTTACAACTGCGAAGTGTCAGCAGAATCGCCCTCCTTTCACACGGAGCTCAAATCTGGAGAGATGAACGTTGTAGGTAGGTAGCTGTCACCTTTCTAAGCATGTGATGGAATAACTACGTGTCATGTGACGCCATTTTATTTCGCAAGTGATTCCGATCTAACCACAATACATTGAGCCAGATACAGACTTCCAGAAATACATAAACAGAATCTTTTAATTAAATGTCGGGATGAGAAGTTTCTAAAGAGACAGTGTAGTGACAGCGCTCATGTAGTGTAGGAACTTTTTCACTCGGACTACAATACCTATCGACCGATAATTATCACAAATCTATATCATACAAATATTACTACAACACGCACACTTATCTATCTAAAAAGTAAATTATGAACACGTATGGCCCAGTAATTAATGTAAAATATTTTAATCCCACAAGAATTTGTTGTAGTGCTGTGGTTTTTTAGTTTTGAAAAACCAGCTGAAGGAAAGTATCGCCTTAATGGGTCACAAGTTTTCTAATAAAAGTTACATTACCATCATTCTTCTTATGTTCACTTTCCATTATTTGCTACCATCGGGATTATTATATTGTAAACTGTATATTATTATTATTATTATAACTATTTTATATTTTAACTTTTATTTGGTTTTTCTCGTGAGATTGTATTCATCCCTCATCCCCTTTGGTTTAGATTCATTAGTTTTCCATTGGATGTGTCGGTTTGCTCGTTTGTCTGTTTGTCTTCCATTCGGCTGAACTCACGTTTAACTTGTCTGATTTTGTCTTCCTTCGCTTCTCTTCTAAGTCTAACGCTTGTTTGGGTAAGCCTTTGGCGTGCTTCAGTCACTTCGGACGAAGATTTACTTTCATTTTATCAATTTTATTTCTTGCCTTTTGCGAGCTTGCGTTTTCTTTTTAGTTCCGTCCTGCTGTGATGCTCGTTTTTCTCCGTTTAAACTTGTTTGACTTTTCCTTCAACCTTTCATTTGCACTCTTGTTTTCCTCTTGTCTTTATCATCTAATTAACACAGACGTTCAGATATTAATGCGTTAACATTCTAGTCGATCACTTCCACGCTACCGCGATATTCTTCTTTCATTCCGACTCTAATCCAGATGATGTTTTTCCGATAGATTGCTTCAACCTCCCTCACCTCACTTCTTTTT
Organism: Polyplax serrata; assembly: GCA_037055365.1. Lineage (NCBI taxonomy): Eukaryota > Metazoa > Arthropoda > Insecta > Psocodea > Polyplacidae > Polyplax > Polyplax serrata. The sequence continues at coordinate 1,401,313 of JAWJWE010000004.1, forward strand.
ACCATATCCGAGTTAGTTATTTCTCGTATTAACTTGACATCGGAGGAAATTACGCTCTGAGACAAAGTTACATGGGAGAAAAAGCAATTTTCTCAAAGTAGAAGTAAATTTTTGCCACGGAATCGCTTTAACTCCGATCAATCAACTTTGCTGCGACGGAAAAACATTTAAATAATGGTAGTATGTCGCGTAGGGATACGCGAAACGCGTGCGGAATTCTTATGGAGAAATCAGCCACCGTTCGATCAAGCCAAATCCGATATCGAATTCAATTAAAAAAAAAAGGAGAAGAAAAATTGAAAAACGTCTGTGGACATTTTTTTAACCGAAAAGTTAATTTTATTGTATGCAAACAAAAACGAGCACTCCAGAATGTAAACTCTCAAATATTTATGTATTAATTAAAACGTGAAGCTGAAAAGAACTGAAAAAGCCGGGAATGACGAGGGAAATTTCGACGAAGTGAATGGAAATGCTTTCCAATTAATTACGGCAAAGTTATCAGATCAGAATGTTGGGGAATCCTCAACTGGAGAAGTAAAATAGAAGGGCAAAAAAGGAAATGATAGCGATGAAGTAATAATAACCTAATAAATAGACAGTAATAATAGAAAATGTAGAAAGGTATAGACAGAGAATTAGAAATTTAGGCTGCATAAAGTTGAAGAAAAGTGAGTTTCGTTATAACAATTCATAGTTACGTTTGGTAGTATACATAACATTGTGCTATCCGTTTTGGATCACGGATTCCATTTTAATATGTCATTTATGTAAGTAACATTTTGTGCACTGTTACATGCAAATTTAAGCATAATTAAACACGTTATAAATTATAAAATATGTTCCATTATTTGTGCTCCAAATTTTCGAGTACTTTTTTTGATCAAACAAAGTGTAGTTTCTCCATGTGCACGAATAATATTAAAAATGTAACACAATAATAAAGATGAATGATATTGGTTATATGTATTACGTGACGGTACAACTTTCGATTCACCTTGAAGGGTTAAATGCAATTAATTTCTTCGGTGTGCGTTGAAATAAAATACAAATGTAAATCAAACAAAGAAAAAAGAGAAGAAGGATTATTTTTGATAATTTGGCGTTGAGCCCGCAGCCTTCTGTGACGCTTTTTAGTGCGGCAGAAATAAAACAAAAAGAAAAACTGAATTAGGTACTAAACAATATTAAAAAGAAAGGCGAAAGGAGAAATTGAATAAAAGGAAAAACAATGAAAGGAAATAGAAAACGTAGAAGGCAGAAATAAAACGGAAGTGAACGTAAAGTTGAAAGATGAAAGATAAGGAAAAAAACCGGAAGTGAAACGTAACCAGATGAATGCGGCAAAATCGGCCAAATGCGAGAAATGAAAAATGAAATTTTCCCTGAGTTTCCTTTTGTCTGACTCCACGTGCTTCCGCTCAGACGGCTCTTTCCCTGAAAAAAAATGTGTCTGAGGAAGGAGCCTGACAAACTTGCCGAGAAACCTTAAACGTCGAAGATGAATCCCACCCCCTCGGCAGCTACCACTTTGTACCTTTCAGGGATGAAAAACCTGAGAAGTACAACCTTCTGATGATTTGTGTGCTTGTAAAAATCAGAAAATTTTGTTAGTTAAGATTTTAACTATCTTTCTGATTCTGTTAAAATGGAATAATCAGACGATATTGAAAGTGAAAGTTAAAGCAATCGAACTCGGATGAAAGTTGTCTGGCAATCCAAAGAAAATCTCAAGGTGGACAAAGGACAGTTCCCAAGGGATTTTTACAAAAACAAACCCATCTGGAGGGAAAAAACGCATCAAATAGACCAAAAGTAGAGGCTGGTTGCTCGGTTTGCCTCGATTTCCACGCGATTCTCGCTTGGTTTCATTGTTCTTCTGCCACGTCAATTAACATTAATTGCCTTTTATGATTCTCCATGTAAATTTTACTTTTCCTTGTGAAACCTGAAAGTCAGTTTATAGTTTTTTATGGTATTTCTTTTTCTGGTATTTTGGTATTTGTGTTACTCTTCTCGTTGGTTATCTTGCTAACTTGCCAGGGTTATTTTTGCTCATTTCAGTCATTCTCATTCCATTCACCGGATGTCCACTTGTAAGAATTACTACTAAGAAGTTTGTCAATTTTTTGTTTTGCTGTTTGTTTCACTTTGTTTTGATTTAATTCTGACTCTCCCCGAACTGCCATCTTTCCTTCCTCCGCAACCCGATTTTTCCCAAGACAACACTCAACTCACAATTTCATCTCCTAAATTTCTTTTCTTACTCAATGAAATTATATTTTTTTATTATGGTTTTTTCTTTGGTCACTCGTCTCATCCCAAAATGCTCCTTTCATCTTCGGTCTTTCTGACACAACTTGCTGCTCTTTCTCTTGTTCTTTTATTCCCGGGAAATGTTGTTTTCATTTTGCCCCACACTTTTTCTGCAGCAACTCCCCTCCTCTGACCATTTGCAACTTGTCTTTTAGAGGTTTTCCTTCGGAGCAGTCTGGTCACTTCTAACAAACTTAGAGAAATTAAACTGACCTAAATTCTTTCTTTGATGAAAGGAATGCGTGTCAGCCCATTCTGCTATGGAAAGATATAACCTCGGTGTTCTTACGTTCTTTACTTGAAAGTTCATCCTTATACTTAAATTCTGAGGGTCATTTTTCCTGCAGCCCTGTGACTTGCGTAATTCATTTATATATATTTACAAAAAGAAAAAAAGAAGGGGGCAGTAACATTATGAACAGTTTGAAATTTACAATAAATTTTCTATACATGTAGATGAGGGCTTAACACCGGAAATACTAAATATTGTATTTTCTTTCATTTCACTCCTGCTGTCTGTCTGTTGTACCTTTTTTCACCTACCTGATTCCTTTACTCTCAATCTTTTTCCTTTGCATTTCTGCTTTCGACTTTCTCTCTTTCGGTTTTTACTGCAATTTTCAAAACGTTTTCCGTTTCCTTTCAACCTTTGCCACGTTGCATTCGATAACCACAGGAGTCGTCTCATCCAATAAGGAATTCGACAATTCTCACAGAAATTACCTTCTTTGTCCTTTCCTTTTTCCTTCCGTTTCCGCTTTTCTTCCGCGAATTTCTTTTCAATTTTTCAATCTTCTTAAATTATTGTACGTTTTATTTGCATCAAACAACTGTCAAGTCTTTCCTCTCTCTCTCTTTCTTTCTCTCCTCTCCTCCTCCTCCTCTCGTCTTCTCACCAACTCTGTTTCCCTTTCTTTACAAATTTATATTTCGCTTTTATAGTTGTCGAATCCGTTTGGTTCTCTTATAGTTCACGTTCTTGTATTTTTTTCTTATTACCATTTCGCATTCCTTCTTTTATTACTTTTGTTCGCTTCCTTTCTTTCAGTGTTATCTTTACTTTCCTTCCGTTACTTTAATTCTTTTGTATTTGCATCGCCTTTCTGTAAGTAATTGGCAGTGCAATTTCTTTTTTCAGAAATTCCATCCCTCATGCCAGTATTGACGGGACTCAAATCAAAGTATGGAGTCGGCGAAATTCTCGAAGGGAATTGCATATCCGGCGGCTCGAGGCCGGCTGCTAATCTCACCTGGTTTCTTAATGGCGAAAAGGTAAGTTGAAAAAATAAATTATTATTACTTTACTTTAAGATGACAGAACGGCACATGGCCTCCGTTACCTCTTCATTTTTATGTCACGAGTAACCGTCTAAATACTTAGTTAATGTGTTACAATGAGCAGATCGTCTTCATTTCTCATTGTGTCCGTAGCATCTGCTTTATATTTTGAGCAAGAGGAAAACTATTGTTGGACTCCCATCGAATCCGGTTGTTTTCTTCGTTTAATTAAACTAAAACAGAAAAAAATAAATTATTAATTAAAAAAGTCGTGGCAGTAAATAAAATGTGCGAGTAACTAGTAGAGTATCTTGTGTACCTAAGTATTGGGTGTGAATATATGCGAAACAGAAAATATTACTGGAATAGTATAATTACTATACTTGAAACTTGTAAACTAAAATATTACAATTATTGTAACTAGTTTCCATTCTGTTGGAAAGTAAACGTTTTGGTTTTCAACGAAAACTTCAATTATCTTTTTTACCTTCTTTCTCACGCGTATTTTAATGAAAAAACCTTTTGTAGAGCCTTTGAGAAAGAGTTTCTGGAGCGAACATATCACCATTAGCCAAATGTTGTTCATCTAATCTCTCCTCCATTTTCAACCTTAACTACCTCCTACCACCCTGATACTCTCCATGATGGGTTCGAAGATCAAGTGCAAACAATGTAAATCACTTAGAGGTGCAGAAGGAACAAAAAAAAAGGAGAAGACAAAAAAATGAAAATTCGATGACGCGTAAAGGAGGTAATGAACCGTTTTAACTTAAATGGAGCTAAGTCATCGTTTAACGACTTCACTGGAACCTCTGGAAAAGCATCAACACGGCAAATTAATTTGAAAATTAGTGATGTGGCGAGTGAAGGAAAAACCCCAGAGGCTGATAGTGAAGGTTAAATTTGATGATGAAACTCAGGTCCACCGTAAAAAATAACATGTCAAAATGTGAGCAGAATGCAACCAGAAACTCTGATGAAACTTTGATTTATCAAATTTTTCAGACGTGTGCGGGCAAATATTTGTCATCTTGTGAAGCGTTCAAGTTGATGTGACAGTTTTAGTGAGTGTCAAGTGTGATGATCATGATGAACTTACCCGAGAGCTTGCCGGTTTTAAATTGGGTTGTGAAGGTGACCTTTTAACTCAGAGGACGACCAAATAGAAATAGAAAAATTAAATGTGGGAAACTACGAGAGACTCACTTGTATTGCCGGTACCGCAAATGAGGAGACGAAATTTGCATCAAATCTCAAACCCACGTACATGCGTGTGAGAGTATCAAAATCCTAGCAAAATATGATTTGTAGCAAAATGAGAAGATATTTTTTGTAAAACAACCTTCAGGATTCAGGCAGAGGTGTCTTCAATTTCCGAAAGCGACAAGTTCCATTCCACGTCTGTCTGAGGCCTCAAACTCTTCCCTTATGTTTGTCTGTCGTTGGCTTTTCATTCCCAACCTGACTTTCTTGTAATTTCATCCCCATACTTCCATTTTCAACCTCCTCAGAACTTGTTCTAATCTTTTAAAAAATGACATCTCAAAGCTCGTGCTCTTCCTTCGACTACTTTTTTCCTCGGTTGGGTTTTTTTTTTAACAAACCCCCGCTGTATTAATGCTTTTCTACTTTCATCATTCTTCCTACCTGTCTCTCTCTCTCTCTTTTGCCCCTCTCTCTAAGAGCCTGGGTTACTTGACAAACTAAGAATTTGCATTGCATATAACATTCATTTAGGCGAGTAGGTGGACAATGTTCTGTCTCTCCTTTGTTATGTATCGTTGCTGAAAAAGTTTCACTCACTAACCTTTGCTAAGCCGAATTGAACTTCATTATCACCGACTATAAGTCAACAATAGAAGTCAAATATTTTGCTCAATTTTTACCATCCTGAATTATCTTAACTTTAAATTATTGTATTCTACATAGAAATCAAAAACTTTAATCCGTAATGCCTCAGTCACAGATATCAGAAGCTTTAATACACAACTTTAAATTTACCGTATAGCAAAATACATGTTGGTGGGCTTTACATACGATAACACAGGTAACACAGACTTATACATATGTATACGTAAGAGTTCGTTACGAAATAGTTCAGTCCTACAATATCATTTTCTTCAATAGAAACTGTACAGTTTTTGAAATGATTCAGTTTTTAACATTAAATTATACTCCCGCGAAAATTATTTTTAGTTATTTACATGCAAAAACATATATTATAAATTCATTCGGAGCCTTTCTTTTCTATCTCAGTTTGAATAGCCAAAATTTTAGTTCTCCACAGGGACTTCCCATGAACGGACGTTTCAAATTCACCTCTACAAGAACTAGTAATAAATTTTGTATGACTTCTACTCGTCAGTTTCCTCTCACCCTGTAGTCATCTTAATTTAACTTCAATTAAATTAAGCTAATCAAAGCTAAACAGAATTCTCGACACAACAACAATTTCTACTGAAGAGATGCGTAGGAACCGAGTGTTCTTCAAAAGGACGGTAGGTTGAGGGTGTCTTTGGGGGTACATGTTGTGTGTTGTGTGTTTCCTAGGTCTTTGTGTCCGGAAGTAGACGAAAGTTTGGGTGGCACAAGAGCTAACACAATTAAAACTCAAAGTTTCAACATTAATCAAAGTTTACGTTGAATGTCTTTTTTCCTTTAGCTGCGACTGTGCCCTCCCCATGGGGAGATTCTCCTGAGTACACTTTGTATGGATGCAAAGGCCTGGTTGCCTCATAAGGGAGACCCTGGTACAAACCGTCAAAAGGGTTGTTTTAGTCGAAAAGGTTCCTCTTACGAGAGAATTCAAAATTTGTGTGAAAAAATATACAACGTGATGTTGCACGTGACGAACTTAATTATTGCTGTTTATGCTACCTGTAAACATAAATAATATTAATAAAAATTAAAAAGGCTAATAGTTGTACACGAAGAGTTGAACGATAATAATATAATTTTATTAATCAGTAGTAAAGTAAGACGCACTAAACATGTCACATTAGACACTGAGACATTAGACAAAAACATATTTAAATTTCATTTACTACTACCAGGAAAATTATACTTCGGACTTAATTTAACTTGAGATCAAAATACTACCCTTGCTAGCGCTGATCACTCAAGACGAGATCCTCTAAATTGGATGTTAACAAAACTGTTTGCAAATAAACCTTTTAACACAACTTGTTTCAACTGCCACCATGCTTTATTTTACTTTATTTTGTGGTTGTAATACTCTCTTGTTTTCTAGTTGGTTTTCATTGATGCCCACAACCTCAAGTATCAGTGACTTAATATTCTGTGTCTCCTTATGGTAGTTATTCATGTTAGCAAGAGCATTGCAGTGAGGAGTTTTAGAGCTTAAGTAAAATTTTAGTTCTAAAACTAAAAACTTAAAGGTCAATAACAATTAACTCATTTCAAGGAAGGTACCCAAGGTGGGCAGGTACTTTAGGAGTTTCAATTTAATGTTTTACACAAAAAAAAGAAGAAATATATCGCAGGTGTTGGGTTGACTGCTACAACTCAAAGTGGCAGTTTAATTTTTATTTTCTGTACTCATAAAAATGTTCTCCCTGTTGGGTGACCCCCCCCCCGCCCCAATGAACAGCACAACAGTCAGTGCCAGCGACTAAACCAACAGCGACAGGAACATCAGAAAAAACAATTTTCACTTTGTTTTTTGTTTTTCCTCCGTCAGGCTTTTAACCGAAAATAAATAAATTCTAATCTTGTCAGTTAGAAAACAGAAGATAATAAGAATAAATGAATGAAGGTGACTTTTCCCCATTCTTTTTTGCGCTTATTCAGATGGGCGAGCAGAAAAACTCACCCTCCTAACAGCCCTGGCTGCCGCCTCAATAAATTCCCTTCTACGGTATGTAAATGTGAAACGGAGTGGATGGCACGTAAGGGATGTTCTTTTACCCCCGTCCGGGAAGGACGAAAAAGGGGCATTAATAACTGTTTTTTTCGTTCCCCAGAGATAGGAGGCCTGTCTACCCTCGAGTGTATTCGTCCGGGCACTCCTCGCGTGTCCAAGAAACCACCACGTACCCCTCGCAAAACTACCCGTTAGTGTCAAGAAAACCGAGGTATGAAAAATGATTGAGGAGTCTTTGTTCTTTGAACCTTTCCATACACCTCGGCTGGAGTCAAATTATTTGCGAATTTTTTCTTATATCGCTGTTACATACATATATACATACATATATATATATAATAGATGTATACAAATGTATAAGACTATTTACCCTTCCAACCTTTTACTATAAATACGCCATTTTGTACGTCTTCATGTAATTATGCATAAATTATGGATCGTAAATCACGGCTAGCCACCTACTTCTATCCACCCCAACTTTCTTCTTTTGACATTCATTGTTTTCCCCACTTCCTTTTGGTTTCTTCTGCAGAGGCCTCAGTTTCCGGTTTGTCTACGATTCGCCTAGAACAAATGGGAAAGCATAAACACGAAGAGAAACGTTCCTTTTGTAAATATCAACTGCTCTTTTATGTACTTTACTGTTTCCCTGTCTGCGACATTGGAATATTAATATTTTTTATTGTTATCAGTTTCTTATTACATTTTGTACTGTCTCCTTTTTTATTTTACTGGATTTTTTTTCAGTTTTTTTGCCAACTCTCCCAGGGTTTTCTTCCCTGAAAAGTACACTTCGGGCTCTACCAACTGAAATATTAAGACTTCCTGCTTATCAGTAAGGTAGGAGCATTTCGTGAGATGTTATATAGTTCAAATAACTCACCCGACAAAAGACAAGAGACAGCAAAAGGTTCTTCTTTTAAGTTTCTTCAACTTGTTTCATTTAAGTTCTCCAAAACTTTATTCTCATCTCTCTACTCTAAATTAACTTTTATTTAAACACTGGGAGGGTCTGAAACAAACAGGTAAAAAAGTGATTCTCACATAAATAATTAATCACTTTTATCAAAATCAAAAACTCGATTAATCAAAAATTAATAAATAGTAAATTAATCCTCAAGTCTTAAGGTCATCTGCTGCAATGTAAGCTTTATCTAACTACAATGTGAATTTTGAAATTTCACGGACAAGATTTATGACTTCAAAATGAGTTTATATATACAAATTGTTTCATATATATATTGAAATATAAAATTATTTGTTGGCACAACCTGAGTCCTTCATTTATCTTTTCATACCTTAACATTCTTGTCGTCAAAATATTGCTTTATAGATTGCCTGCATATCTGAATTCAAACATTCTTCTGTACGCATTTTAAATTTAAGCGAGCACTGAATGCCAATTTATTGATAAAAGTCACATAATAAGAGAGAGGAAACCTACAAAAGATTTATAATTAAAAAAAATAATTTTGCCCTTAATGAGGAGGTTCGATCAGTACAAAAGAAAGATGGTGACTAAACAGTTTGTTCCGGTCGCAATATTAAAACAATATTTCTCACCTGAAACAACATGGATGTATATGTATACGTGGGATACAGAAATCAAACCTTCTTTAATGAAAGGTTCTGGTGGGCAGTTCAAAAGGGAAGCAACCCTTCTCCTGTCCTTTTTTTCTGTTTTATGTGACTTTGCTGGGGGCCGTCGTGTCAAAGGGGTCTTGTCCTTTTTGTCTTGCAGGGGTTTTCTTCCCTTAATGAATTTAATTACAATTATTATCCTTCCTTTTGTACTTGAGTCCCCACATTAACAATTTTTTCTAATCTTCTTGCAACGGATTTTGTCACAGATGAGACAGGCCGACGTCATTTCCGTCATTTTGAACTCAATTAACATCCATTTCCGGTTCTTCTTCACCTTCTTGACTTCTTCGGATTATCCTCAAATACGTTGCTCCTGCGTTTTCATTATCAATTTTTGTCTGTGTGTTTTGTTGGTACGTGCAACTTCGTCTATTTTCGAAAATCATTTTACAAACCAGTCTACTCCGCTTTTCTTCCTTTTTGTTGTTGTCCACTTTCCTTTCCCAGAACCTTTTTCGGCAGGAATAATTCACCATTTCCTTTAGCAAAATTAACCTCAAAATTACTTTCAGTATTTGTGATATTATCAAGTGCTTCCATTCTAATAAATTCAGAGCAAACCTTCTAAGAAAAATTAATGAGAAAGGACAGTAGTTGTCAAAACCACAAATGGCAGATCTCAAAATACATGTCAAACGTAGTAAATAGAACTCATTCCGGTTCTGATAGTTCATTATTAAGTTAAATGAAATGCTGTGGTTCATTACAATTGTGAAATTTGCAGAAAGTTACTCTACAGTTTTTCAAAGATCGTTAGTCAAACCTCCTACAAGGGGTCGTCGGTTGTACAACGAAGCAATAATAAGGGATGTGAACCCATGACACGACCTGTTTTTTGTCATCCCCTAATACGACATAAAACGTGTCAGTTCATTTCCTTTGGGTCTGTGTAGTAGAAAATAAAACGAAAACCCTGATGGCTTGAGCGACTGCTCTCACTACTCTGATTTACAGATCCATTCTCTCGAAAAGCAATATTCATAAATCTGAAGCATGTAGCCATAGAGCTTTTTTCTGTACAAAAAAAAACACTTTCGATACAGAAAATGTGAAATATTAAATATGGCGATTATTCCTCGTTTCCAAACATTCAAGTTCTTGTACAAAGCCAGTATATACAAATACACAAACGCAAATGATAGTTTTTATTTAGTGTTTTGATATTATGGTTAAGTGTACCTTTGGCCTAATATTCAATCGATACTTCTACTTCGACTACACAAAGAAATATTTTCGACAAAACATTGAGCGTCCAAATATTATTGAATTGATTACTGAATTTTAATGGGAAAAAAGTTGAAAAATGATAAAAGACTTGAAGAAAACTTGAGCGCTTTTATCGTACTTGGTATTTGTCTTCTGCAACAGAAACCAGAATCTGATTTCCCAGAGAGGAAGAATTCAATGATTTTCAAATTCATCACTGGCTTTTTCCTACTCTGAAATTTTTTCCCACTGACCAGGGGTGAAAGCTAAATGAAATTAGCAAGAGCAGTTGGATAGAAAAAGAGTCAAAGGGACGGTGAGTGAAAGAGCAGCCTAGGGGAGGATTTGGCCCCCTAAAAATTACGGGAAATTACTAAAGAATTAAACTTAAAAGAATTTTTTTTTTGCGTCCAAAAAGCATACGATTTTTCAATTAAAAAAAGGCCTCCGTCTTCCCGTGAAGCCGACGCTGCCTTCTTCATACCCCCGGACACACTGCTGGCAAACTCTATGAGCAATAATAAATGAATAAATAACAAGGGAAAAAGCATTTTTTCCATTAAAAAAAGAGGAAGATCAGAAAACAGTTTCTGGTAGAACTCGAGGAGGAAGAAGACTCGGGCAGAGCAAAGCATCAAAGAATATTATTATTATTATTACTATTATTATTAATTTTACGTCCTCCGGGGCTTAACTGGATGAGAACGATGATTGCATTTGAAAATTTACCAAAGGACTAACTAATTAACCGTAGAAATTGCCCAAAGCCCTAAGCGAGACTACCCGAAAAACCTAATTATTGAATACTCGGACATTGAAAATTTTTGACTGCATTCCTCTGGTACTCCGCTACAGTTGCTAAAATGCCAAATATTAGTAATTATTTTAGGTGTGAAACTGGTCCAATGTGCACCGGGTGTTTCGTCTGTTAAATTTTTTCTACGTTCAATTATTTGTAAGTCAGCGTGAACACAAAATAAAATACAATGTAACCCATTTTAACTGATCCATTGCGCAGTGCACAACAGAAGAATGGAAATAAAATAAGAAAATTAAAGTGCGTCAACCGCGCCTAAAAACAATATAAGAGGTTGTAAGCGCCCTTAGTTGCCATTAACCACTTCTCAGGGGGTTCTTCTGAGATAAAATCATGTCACATATTGTACGAGACGGCATTAACAACCACTTTTATAGTTTTTGAATTTGAGAACACCGTCACAAAAACGTATAAACCCGGTCGATTGCTTACTTAAGGTAGTTAAAAGGAAAATTACAAATTTTTTGTCCGAATATAAAAAGAAGAAAAAAGTAGAAGAAACGTGACCAGCCATTTTAGACAGAATACAACTGTGTGTAGCCGTTGTCGTAGTTGTAGAACAAAAGAGGGTACCTGGGGCTGCTTAGAAAAGAAGCAGAAACAGATAAATAATCAATTAATGTGAAGGAAAATTTAGGTCAAAGCAGCAGGATTCTGACTGCGATTGATGACTTGCGATTTCTCTTCTTTCAGGTGCACAGAGACCACATGTGGGTGACAACGACGACCATTAAGGACAGCCGTCAGCTGCTTGTGTCTAAATCTCGTTTGAAATTCATAGTCAAAACGCATTCGTTCAAAGGTGGAAAACTCAAATTGAGGTACGCTGTTGCATTCTTACATAACATGGGAGGTGATTGGGTGGCAGGATCCTACAGGATTCTGCAGGTTCTTCCCTTGTGCCCTTGGCACATTGATTCCTTCTGCAGAAACTGCGGGACCACAAAACAGAAAAGGGAAATTAATTTTGACGGAAATTAAGTTTTCGTTGTGTCACCCGTCTCTGCCACCCATTTTGTCATTCTCTCTCTCTCTCTCTCTGGCTATCTTGCTATCTCTTTCTTTCCCAAGTAGAAATGGGAATTATCAGTATTGTTCTACACATTTCCGTTGATTCTCTGACGTTCAGTAGATGAGACCCAATTGACAGGTAGGAGCCGTCAAAGAAGGGCAAATTCACACGTGAGGGCACATCCAATGACCTCTTCAAATGAAACAAAGTGTCAATTGTTTAAACAGGGTGACCTGATTTAGTAAAAAAATAACATAATAATAATAATAATATAAACCATAACAGTAGTTTCTTTCGAGCTCAACTACCGTGGTGCCTTTTTTGGAGCACCCTATGCAGTACTTTACCACTCAAAGCTTTTAACTATTTCTTTTGAACTTTTTTAACAAGACATGTTTTTCGATCACAGAACCGATGAATTAAGATACATACAGAGATACCAAAATTGCTGTCTGTGAAAACGAAGCAAAGATAAGAAGAACATTAGAGCACACACACATGAGTTAAAGTCCGGAAGAAACTCTCACGAACAATCTTATCTTCGGTTCAACAAAGTTAACTTTGGTCGGTGGAACGTTCCAGAATAAAAAATCATTGAAACCTTGGCTTGTCGGTGATGAAAAGACTCAATAGACGACGGCCTTTACTCTCCTTCGTAGCACAATGGCCACTCTCGAGTAAAAGAGTCACTTAATGAAAACCTCTTTTCAGGTGTTTGGCGAACATTCACAACGTCTACAGCCAGGCCATAGAACTCGACATCGAGGAAGAGAAACCAAGGCTGAATTCGGATGCGACTCAGGTAGTCATTCTTCCGAGCAACTTTTTAGAGAAGAAGAGCGAAGCGGAAACCCAGAACCGGAACCATAATGGTAAGGAAAAGCGATTGAATAAGAAATGATAGTGAAGAAGACGAGGAGGAGGACGGTAGATCAAAAAGAAAGAGATCAACGCAGTGAATTCGAAGATCTCCTGACAGTCTTCTCCTGGACGTATTCGCACGTATGACACCTTTGTGCTTCTTCCTTTTATTTTTTTCCTTTGACATCTTTCTCGGGGTCCCCTCTTTCTACTAATTCACCGACTTCCCAAATATTCCAGACATGTAAATAATATTAAAACGAAAAATAAATCAGAAAGATGGAGGAAATTTCTCTATCTTTTCTCTATCCGTGAATGAATGCGGGATCTCGTTAAAAATTTACCAGGAAAAGCTTTTTTCCGTCGTTTTCGTTCTCGTCTTTCGCATAGACAGAAGAAACTCTGTTGTAAAAGCTCGTGGAAGGCAGAAAAGCAGACAAACAGACACACATACATCGAGACGAAGGAATGTTTTACCTCTACCAAAGTGATTCAAACCTGCGATGAAAAATTGTGATGGAATAACAACATCACTTCTATCTAATACGTTTTAACCAAGTTAATACTTTGAACAGTGTAATGTTTGTTATTTATTTGATTTTTTAAATGTCACATCTTGCCTATTTTTAACAGTTAAAAGACAAAACTTTAAAAAGCAAAATTATTACTTCATTTTCACATAAAAAAAAACAAGTACTCGATACGTTTCTGGTACACCCCAGCACACCTACAGAACAAGACAAACTCATAGTTTATTCTCACTCCTGTCAGGTGATTTGATTACCCCCACAGCAAAGACGAAGTAAACCGACTGAACTAATTCCATTAGGTGGCTGTCTCTGAATATGCCGAGATGAATCTCCGTCCCTGTGTGAACGTAAGACGTTGTTACATTAACATCACACACCTGGACCCCCACGCGTTCATCACTCTTCAACATTATTAAATTCATCATTTTCTATACATTTTTTGTTTCAGAATTCGCCTATTCGAGAGGTGTTTCTCTTAACCAGGGCTTACTCTTAATCTTGGAGCTTTTAGTCAGCTTCTGTTTACTTCTGCTCATGAGGTGAATTTCGGAGTCTTCCCAAGGACCCACAAAAAATGTGACGAAGACAAAAAAGAAGTTGAATTTTTTAATTTCATCTCAGCTGCTTGACGAAGGCGACCGTTTGAGAAATTTATTAGGAAAAAATTATATATAAGTTTCACATGTATAAATAAAAAGTAATGTACATTATAAATATACGCATATTTTGAATGAATGAAGGTTTGACTTAATACTCTGATACATGAACTTTCCGTGTCGTCTAATTTAGAGAAACCAAAAATGTTGAATATTATCAAAGGAGAAGAGATTTCTCTCAATGTACGGCACATGTAAATGGAATACATTGATACTATCCGTGTGATAATAGGAGTAGTAATATTGGTGTTACTGTCATCCTCACGTATGGCTTCAGTACAACTGTCATTAACTACCAATTTAAGCCTCGAAAACTATTCCCCTTACTTATGTAAATAAAATGATTACTTTCTTTTTAATACTAATGTAACTCCATTTTGATTTGATCATTCATTTTACCAGACCGTAACTGTTAAAAATAAGATTAAAGCAGTAACTTTGAAATTCATAGGTTCCGTGGACAAAACTGCAGCATTCATCATCTACAGCATACGTTTGGCATATGACATTTTCTGATTTGATTTTTCACTTCCCTTTTCCTCTTTTTTTAAATTAGAAATTTTAATTTGATTTATTCATGTGTAAAATTGATGGACGTGCTTAGGCAGTAGCCTGTTGTACCTGTGGACATTCACCTGGAAGTTATGGAACCTGCTTCATGTGTTTCACTCCTCTTTGGTGTTCGTCGACGAGTAGTAGCAGATCATTTCCAACCCGACGACCCCCTCGTAGGTACTTGAACTCGAAAGCAGATGTCTCACATGTCTGCTGGAGTGTTAACTACCGAATTCTTTTTTCATTTCTTTTAGGAAATGTTTGAGTACCTTATTGGGATGCATGTGAGGCAGACAGTCAATGGCGGTGATCCTTCAGATCATTTTCAATTTATCATCCAGGCGCTATTAATCAGGAGATCAATACGAGTGGGCTTGCCAAACATTCACGAGTGACGGGTAAATGTCAAGTGGTCGGTGATCGGACCATTAGAAACCGCCATTGTTCCTTCTGTCCGAGTTTACCGAGAGAAGAAATTGATAACCTCTTGACCCCACGCTCTTTGAACCCTTTCTCTTATCAACGTGATATCACCTGTACAAACCAGGGGAAAAATAACAAAGGCAGTGAAATTGGAGCGTCAGAGAGGGAGCGTTTGATTGCTTTTTTTTTCTTTAGTTGGCCTGTCCTTAGTGGAGTCTGGGAAGAGTTCTTCAGGAGAAATACTGCTTGTTCGTCTTTCATTAGCATTCATCTTGTGCTTTTTATACGGCTACATGTTTTACCTTTCGTATTCACATACCTCCTTGCTTTGATACCCTTTCAAAAGAGTTTTAATTCAGGTTGTTCATTGCAATTCTATGTTGATGTAATGTAATGCGGTTAGAATGAAAAATTACAATTTCCTACATTGTAATTTTATTATTAGACAATTTGATCTGAAGGCGTCCAATCGTTCCCCAACGCCTTTCATAGTTCTAAGAAAGCGGTGCTTTCAAGCGGCAGGCAAGGCAGTGCCAGCTGAACTTCTGACAGTTTCCATGGCTACCTGAAACAGCCAAATCTCCTGTTAGTGTTTTTCAAAGTGAAAAAAAATGTCCGAACAGGCTACCACGCCTGCTCCTTCAGAGACAACAAAAACAAACGATGTTTTGTCTGAATTGGGCGAGGATGACTGGATTCTGGGCGAAGGTGAAATTTCTATCTGGAACGAAGTCGTAGAAGAAGAGGAACCCTACTACAACACAGAGGACTTCATTTCAAAACCATACATCAGTCCTGATAGTACGCTACCAGAGGATATTGTGGAGTTCGATTACTCATACGGTTACGACTGTCAAAAACTGTTTAACCTGTGCGTAGTGGACAAAGTTGTACTTATTTTTGCGTCTGGCAACATAATACACTTTTTTGATACTTCTACGAATAAAAAATGGTACCGCAGATGTTACTCGGGATGCGGAATAGGTCACATAACGGTGAGTTTAGTGTACTCCTTCCTTACATTGTTTCTGCTACTAAACTCTGCTCTCAAACTGTAAGAAAAAACGACACACCTTTAATAAGACCTGAACTGTATGTCAACGAATCATTTGGAATGTCAAGTACGGCATGTATTGTACTTAAATAATGTTGCATTCTACTAAAGTGAGGCTGAACTGACAGGTCATAGTTCGAAAAAGGTTCTGTCTATGACTCAATTTGTCAACCTAGTGTGTTAATCTGGTAGTTGTGAGGTCTAATATCAGTTGATGTGCATCAAATAGAATTAACTTTCAAATCTATCCTTCACCAGTAGCTATTTATAAAACATTACATTATTTATAAAGGCCCCATACCTGCTTCCTGTTATAAAAGGTGGTTATACCGGACGCCAACAGGTTTCCTCTACCCGTGGACATTATTTTTCTTATATTGACTTTTAGAAAAACCCAAAGCTACCACATATAGCCATAGGTGAGAAGGGTGAGAACCCCCTCATTATAATCTACGAGTGGCCTTCCTTCGAGATAGTAGCCGTTCTTCAGGGTGGAACAAAAACTGCTTACACTTATTTGAACTACAGCCCTGATGGAGAACTCCTCTGCTCTCAGGGTCACTACCCTGACTACATGCTAACCATTTGGAACTGGAGGAAGCATAAAATTATGTTACGGTCAAAAGCCTACGGTCAAACCGTCTTCAATTCGAGGTTTTCTCTCTACGTTCCCGGTCACTTAACCACCAGTGGTGAGTACCTGGGCGGTACCCGTGCCCATGCCCCAAAATAATTTTTTTAAATTACAGGTATTTACAGGTATCAGTCATATCAAGTTTTGGAAAATCAATCGAACTTTCACTGGATTAAAACTTCTCGGAGAACTCGGCCGATTTGGAAAGAGCGAAATCTGCAACATAATTGGTTTTCTCGCACTTCCGGACGAAAAGGTAGTGTCAGGTTGCGAATGGGGAAACATACTCGTCTGGGATGGCGGGCTTATCAGAGTAGAAGTTTTCAGAAGAGGAAAAGCTTTTTGTCACGACGCTCCCATCACGCAGTTCATTTACAACAATGGTGATCTTACAACCATTGGTAAGTCGTAGAACGTTCTGTGAATTTACCCAGACCAAATCCTACACATAAGACGAGTTTTTATTAAACTCCCTTTTAACCTTCCTTTGTAGCTATGGATGGTACAATAAAAGTCTGGTACTACGAAACCATCGAGTTGGCAGATCCACCAGAAGAGGACAGGTACATAGAAGTCGAACCGATCTTCGAGATAGAAGTCGGCGACTACTACCACAAGGCAAAATTATTGCTTATCGTCGAGTCCGATCCGGAAAATCCTGACGATCATATCTGGTACGGTCAGGTACGTCAGTGTTGACTGAATTAAGCAAAGAATGTTAAACTTCGATGGTCAAATTGGAAACCTGATTTTGTTTCCCGAAGGATGGCAACGGAGGCATTTGGAAATTGGATTTGTCCATCAGTGTGACACCTAAACCTCCCACGATGGTTTTGGAGTGCCACGCTGGACGGGTAGCTGCCATACAAGCCAGTCCATTTTCAGCACATTTGGCGTCACTGGGCCAGGATGACGGATGGCTTTTTATTCACGATCTCAGGCAGAGGACGATAATGTTGAGGAAAGAATTTCTGTCGAAGGGAAGATCTCTTCTATGGTTGCCAATTACGGTGAGCGATTTGTACGGTCTGTTTTTAACCACCCGTTAGAAGTTCTTCATATCACATAACTTCACTATAACGTTACTATCTGTATAGTAATCAACTCCATTTTTTAATTTTCTGTTTCAAAGGCAGAAGAATCAGGTTGTCTACTAATTGGAGGTTTCGCAGACGGAGTCATCCGCGTAATATGCGTCTCTCTAACAGAATTCGTCAGAAGGGTACCTACTCCGACAGATGAATACATAAACTTAGTTCAAGTAATCAAGCCTCACACAAAGCCCGTCACAGTCATCACTATAAACCCGAAAAACACGATCGTTGTAACAGGAAGTGAAGATTGTACAATTTTTGTATTTCAAATAAGCGAAGGAAAACAATTTGTGAAGTTGGTGCCCATTGGCTATGTACCAGTTACAGGGGAAGTAACACACTGCACGTGGAAACCAAAGAAAGAAGCGACAATTCTAGTAAGACTATAACAAGACAGTCTAAAGTAACCGCCTGGTAACTTCGGATTCCAAACCTGCGATCTTATTTACCGCAGGTATCTTGTCACAATGGTACCTTCATGGAGATTGTTCTACCACAAGAACCCCCACCTTATGAACCGATATCCTACATGTTGGAAAACGTTTCAATTGAAAAGCAAACGTTCGTCAGCATAAAAAGCGAAGTACGCCGTAACATCAGAATGGCCGAAATCCAAGCAGAAAGAGAGGCAATAATCGAAGAAAAAAGGAAAGAACTAAAGGAGAGAGCCGATGCAGCAGGAACACAAGTGGACGAGACAATCATTGGTGAGTTCGCCTAGCGGTACTCGAGAGGTACTCCAAATACTCCAAGCAGATGCCCTTAGGTGAAATTTCGTTCCAGAGGCTCTACAAGAAGAACTCGAAGCGCAGGAACCTGACCTGCCAGAACTGTACATTCCAAAGATTCCAAATCCAGTCCTTTTCGCCACGTACCTTGACAAATCTGTTTGGTTGTCCATGGGCGGTTACGATGCTGGATACCTCTATGAGTACAATTTCCGTACTCCTGGAGCAATTTTCTACGAAATAATACCGGACGGAGATGACATCGAAATATCAACGTACCATTATTAGTTAGTTATTTTTATATAAATGCCTTTGTACCTAATATTGGTCTGTTAGCCTGCGAAGTAGGAAAAAGATTTTGTTCTAATGATGCGAGGTAAAAATCTTTGGAACTTTGTTGCAGCCACAACAACAAGTACCTAATACTTGGCATGAACAATGGAAAAATTCGAGTAGTTCAATTTGACCCGTCGAAACCACGAGATTTGTCTAAGTATTGGTCTCTGTCCATGCATGACAACAACAATGGAACCATCCAACAGATGTGTTTCAACTACAACTATTCTTATCTATTCACTTGTGGTGTTGACGGAAATATTTTTTCTTACAAATTCAGACCAGAAAACGATGAGTACAAGAAGACCAACGTAGATGTTATGAGCAAAGGACTTGTGAGTACTTTGAGGTATGGAAGACGCAATATTTTCAGGTGGCTTATAAGAAACGATGTCTCATTACAGCCGACAGAAGTCTGTGCGGACATTGACGACTTGGAAGCACCCAGTCTAGAGCAAGCAAAAAATCGAGTAGAACACACCGAGAAAATGAAGGAAGCCAACGTCTACAAGAGAGATCTCGGTGAGATTCTCAAAGGCCTAGAAAAAAAGTTCGAGGCATTGCTCCGCAGAAATGCGAAACTGCCACTGTCCCAACAAATGACGGGAAAAGATCTCATCTTGGACGAAAGGATAGAAGAAGACTTGACGAACAACTTGGAGAAAGAAATGGAAATGGTAAAGTTCAAGTTGGCATGGACGTTGGAAAAAAGTAAACTGCAGCACAAAAAAGTAAACGATTACTTCATCGAAGACTTGGAACATCACACGTTCAGGGTGCATGGAATCAATGACAAGGATATTTACGCAGAGACATTCAGGTTGAAAAAACTGGGACCGGAATTTAATGTTTTGAAAAATTTAGTAATCCTGAAGCTCGAGGAACAAGAGGCAAAAGGCAGGTGAGATTTGGTACGCATTGTTAATTAGGATTCCTCAGATGTTGGCTCACATACAAGCCCACTTTTATGTTATCGGCAGAAGAAAGGTAGCAAGGGTCAGTCCAGTGACGAACACCAAGACATTACCAAACAGTAGTGCTATCACTTAAGGTGTTAACAGTTATGAGTTTCTGAATATGCAGAATTATTGTTTCTAGTATTGTGCAGTGCAAGAATTACTTCTCAATATTTTGACCCTTCAGACTGGCAGAAGACTAAGACAAATTGTGTTTCCAATTGTACAGACAGAAACAGGCACTTACAGAATGAGCAATCCTACTTAACATTTTAGAAATTATTTTTCGACTTTTAAGTAAATTAATATGTATGGTTTTCTAACTAAGATCATTATGTACATTGCATTTTGCACTAAGCACGATACACCACGATATTTAATACACCATACACTATACTGTACTATACGATACACCACGATGGACCACTGCATATTTTAATTGATATCCATTAAGGTCATTGTAAGCTGGGATCTGAGGTTAACATTTAAGAAAGGCAATGGAAAACAACCGATAGCAACAATACTCAATATTTTAAATACTCTGAGGAGTAGTTTGCACACAACTTAGAAGTTGCAACAAGAATTTTAAGATAATTTTACATTCACATTAAAAGACACGCAAAAGTAGTTAATTGCTCCCTGATGAAAACACCAAACAACACACAAAACAGGATAGATATAATTTTAATTTTAAATTGTTTTATCTTTCTGTTGCTTCATCATCAGTTCAGTGGGAGGAAACTACAAAGTCAGAACTTAGGTGGGAAAACAATTCAATTTTCATTTAACGTTGATTCAATTTCATCAAAATGTTATTTTTAACTCACTGAAAAAGCATCGATCAATTTCTTTATTTTTTCGACCACATAATTTCAGGGCTCAGGCGAGAATGTTCTCAGAAGAAGAGATAGTCGAGACCATAGCGAGACGTCCGAATCCCATTGAAGCACTCCTCAAGCAAATTATGGTCATATGTGGAGACTACGAAAAAAACATCAAGTTGAGAAGACTTCTGCGAAAATATCGAGAGAGAAAGGACAGACTAGAGACGCGAAGACTTGAATGGTACGAAATGATGAAAAAGAAACCGAATCCGGACAAACCCGATCCGGAGGATGTTGCATCGATTGAACTGGCGAAAGACACAGTTGGAGATTACCAACTGAAAACGGCACCAGGTGAGCTGATCCTAAAAGATAACCCTAGGTTTTATTTGAAGTATTCCTTAGAGTGTAAATCACTTCAAAGAATAATTCAAATCGAACCTTTCAGATTACAAGGTGCCGAAGAACGCGAGAGTGACGACCGTACACGTGTACGACCAACTCCTGCGAACAAAAGAGAAGATATACAACATAAAAAAGAGCTACAACACAGAAGTGCTAAATCTACGAGAAAAAAAACAGGAAATGATACAGCGACATGAATACCTGAGAGAAGTTCTTCTAGAAATAGCTAAGGAAATCCCAAAGGAGAAAATTAGACATCCTCCCAAACTCCCGACCTACATTGAAAGCATCGAATTTCCAGAGAAAAAGTTTGAACAAAACGAATCTGGAATTTTAGAAGAACTGCCCAAAAGGTTCAGGGGGATGTTCAAGGCGGAGCACGTCAAAAAGAAGGAGCTCAAGCTGTTGGACAAAGAGTATGAAATGTTAATTTTGGAGAAACGAAATCAGAAATCCGGAGATGTGAACGCGTCCTTACCACTGATGAAATACTCAGGAGTAACGGGTTCTCGTGACATAACGGAGCTGCAAGAGAGCGGAAAAGATGACCAAGTGATGACATACTGGGAAAAAGAAACAAAAAAATTGAGAGTGATCAAACGGCTCTATGAGCAGGATGGCATCATTGACGAAATGGACACAGACATCCGAGATTTTGACGAGAGCATAGTGCAATTGAATGAAAAGAAGTATCAGATACTCGTCGACTTGGAATTCCTAGAGCTTTACCTTCTCACCCTACATCAGGAGGTTCTCATATTGAAAAAGTTTGAGGCTGCAGAGGAGGAAAAAGAGAACAGACTGTTCGACAAACTGCGAGAAAAGCACGATACACAAAAGAAGATGAATGAAATAAACAACAGAGTAGAGAGCAGGAACCGCGAGATTCGAAGGTGCGAAGAAGAAATAAAAAACCTGGTGACCACGTTCCATTCGGCGACGGCAGACAACAAATTTTACGACTTTCTTAGGAGGATATTCAAGAAGAAGTATCGGCCTCCCAAGGTGAAGTCGGAGGATTCCGAGTCTGAATCGGAATCGGAGTCGTCGTCATCCTCGGAAGAAGAAGACGCTAAAAGTCTGGATTCAAAAGACATGGGTCCACTGAGGTTGGACGAATCGGTCTGTCCACCAGGTTGCGATCCGGCGCTCTATGACTGGACATTCGCCCAACGCTCAGCTCGCCACACTCTGGAACTGACCATAATGGAAGAAAAGAAACAGATAGATATGCACAAGAAGGACTATGAGTTGCTGCTCAAGAAAATCAGGTTGACAGAAGTTCAGTACCTCGCCTGCAAAGAAGACCTGGAGGAATACATCCGAGAGAAACAGAGAAATCTGAACGAAGTGGACACGGTGGTCGTGTTGCGTTTGAATCAGATACAGAATTTCAAATCGGAAAGTGAAATTGAAAAGATTTCACACTCAATCCTCTTCCCATCGACAAAACTGACGAGCCTTTACAAAAGAATTGGAGAGCTCGAAAAGGAGACGCAAATGGAAAAACAAAAACATGAAAAGAACAGACAACACTTGACAAGGATGAAAGTCGACGTGAATCATATGAAGGAGATGATTCTGAATTTAACAAAGGAAATAAATGAGGTCATGTTGAGGAAATTCGGTACCAAAGTGGACATTGACGACATCGAAGAGTCCCTTCTGAAGAAGCTGGTGGCCGACATGCACCGCATAATTTTGGATTTGGAAAAGTCGTGCGACCAGAAGCTGAAGAACATCCGACAAGAACTGTATGAAAAGGAAAACGAATACGCTCGGAGGTTACAGGACAATACAGAGAAGTACAACTTGTTGACGGTACTGCAAGAGCAGAAACTAAGACTTCGGGACCTAATAGAACGACAAGACAAAATTCTGTGTTCGGAGAAGGAAACAGACGAGGAAGAGATCAAAGACATGGAGAACCTGCGAAAGGTGATAAAATCCCAAGAGAGCAAAATAAACGAACTGAAAGCGGAGGTTGCGCTCCTCAAACTGAAAGTCAAACCGAAGCCAGCCGATGCAAAACATCGCCCCGAAATGATTCAACGGATAACGATCAAATCCTGTAAAGGAGAGCTGGAGGAAATTAATGAAGCTTGCAAGGAGGAGCTTCGAAGCATGTACGAAGAAGCCGAAGAGATAGTCAAAGATGTCAGAGAGACCGGACCATCTGAGGAGGACACGGAGAGAATGAGAAAGCTGACGGGCGACATGATCAGAATTCTGCCAGAGAAATGCAAGGAGGCCGCCATTAGACGTCTATCAAAGAACGTCTTGGTGGATGAAGCCTTGTCGAAACGTTGCGCCGAAGGAATCCTCCTGGACATAATTAAAACGATCAACACGGAGTCCTTCCTGGAAGCCATGATGGTCGTGAAGGAAATCCTCGACTCTGTTGTCTCAGAATTTGAAGCTGTCACTTTCAGAACGTGAACGGGAGGTATGGTCTGTACAGAAACTCACTTCAGAAAAGTTGGAACCTGAAAATAAACACAAACTGAAAGAATCCGCAATTGAGGAAAAGTAGCTCCGTGTTCCTACGAATACATAAAAAGTGTTCATGAAATGCTTATTCAATGAACATGTGAAGTTGTTTTAATTGTACATTAAACAACCCAATACAGTCGAATTTGTACTGTTAATCATATATAAAATATCTAAAATTTTACTCACTGCAAATCTAAAATAAACACTCACTTCTCCTATTACTTATTTGGCAGCCTCCAAATGAACAAAAAATAAAATACTGTCATTTCAAATACCAATAATGTCTGGAAAGAAAGTAATAGTAAAAATAATAATAATAATTACAGTCCACCGTTACGACGTATCGCAGTACCTAAGCGTACTAATTAATATTTACATGCTTCCTACTAAATATTCGCCAACATAGTAACTCCATAAAGAGCACCATTATGTTTTAACATGTTGCATAAATAATATCACTCACAGAATTTTACTTTTAGTCATTTTTTTTTGGTAATTTCATTCAGGCCAGTCATTCACACACTTAAATTTATATTGTCAACCAACCACATTTCTATGCTACCAGACATAAGCAGAATTCTCATACATAAAGTAACATCTTTGTAAAACAACTCGACTCATTCTTACACTTCATTTACACTTCACAGAATGTGAAACATTCAAACTACTGCTACAAAATAAAATTTAAAATTTTCTTTCTATGTGAAATAATAAAAAGAAATAATCCATTCTGTATAACTTCAACAACCACATAGAATCATATTGTTATCTAAAATCTATCATTCATCATACACAATTCTTGTAAGTTACAAGTTGTTATTTTGTAATTTTGTTATACTGCAATTCTTTGGTTTTGCTTACTAGTTGCTTAACCACTTAATAACATACACACACATACATACCCTCTTCACACTTATTGTCATGGTGTTGCACAATCTCACGCAAAACTCACATTTACTGTATGTT
The DNA here is from genome assembly GCA_037055365.1 of Polyplax serrata. Classification (NCBI taxonomy): domain Eukaryota; kingdom Metazoa; phylum Arthropoda; class Insecta; order Psocodea; family Polyplacidae; genus Polyplax; species Polyplax serrata. The sequence goes on from JAWJWE010000004.1 coordinate 1,425,984, forward strand.
ACCAATGAATGAAGACAAACCACAAACAATTTTATATTTTTATGAAAATTGTAAATTATATTATTTGTTGATTCTTCATTGAAACATATGATATTATCACACTGTCATAATATTCTTCTCTTTATGTATAAAAAACAATATTTGATTAAAAAAGAACAAAACATTGTCTGATACTCATAAAAACAAACATCAACTGCTTTATCGTATTGGTGATATAATCATTTGGACTTGTTATGCCAATTAAACTGTTTAAAACCATTTCTCACTGCTTTTTAAAACTCTTCAGAATTGGATAAATATTGTCAAATGCTTCATAAATCTCCTGCCTTACTTTGGCCCCTGTTAGCACAACTTTTCCAGACACAAATATTAACAAAACTATTCTTGGCTTGACCATTCTGTAAATCAAACCTGGAAACAATTCAGGTTCGTAACTGCTAAACTGTCCATGTGTTAGAACTAGTCCTTCCAGACGAATAGGAAATTTCACATCACAACTGCCCACCATATTTTGAATTTTAAAGTCTAAAAATTTGGCTGCAAAACCTAGCTTCTGAATTATCCTAGCATATTTTCTGGCTGCCAATCTGGAGTCATCTTCTGACTTAGCACCAGTGCACACCATCTTCCCAGAGCTAAATATTAGTGCTGTTGTTCTAGGTTCCCTAATTCGCATTATGACAGCTGCAAATCGTTTTGGATTGTACTCTGCATTTCTTGCATGAATAGCTATTTTCTTGAGATCTAGCTTACATCCCAAATTGACTGTTGATACTATATTTCTGAAATGGAATTTCACAGCATGTAGGAATAGAATAAGCATAAACAATATTTACAACAGGAACTTACTGTAACTGAGGTACTATTCCTGAATCTACAGATGCAGGAGTCATTGGGGTCATTGGTTGAGGAGTGGCTGGAGCTATACTTAAAGGCGGATTTGCATCTCGCACAGAACCTGAGCCGGGTATCATTTGAACAGCACTTTGCTAGAATTAAAATTTCGTCACGTTGAATTATCATTTCCATTTAAAACGTGATTCCACATGAGACACTACTCACCGGTGTTTGTGGTTGCATTAAACTTTGCGGTGTAGTAAAGCCGACAGCTGATGGGGCGTACGTGTGTTGCTTGTGGGGCAAATTCATTCCCATGGGCTGCAACGACGGAGGATTTTGTATCCCCGTATGTTGGGGGGTTTGCTGCTGCTGTTGCTGTTGCTGCTGTGCATGAAGCAAGATCTGTTGATCTTCTTCAGGCTGATGCAACGGGGTACCCACACTGGGGATGCTGAACCCCGGACTTGGTAGCATGGTATCCATTTTTATTTATTTTTGTTTACTTCAAGTGTGAACTAAATAACAACGACCGGTCAGAAAACCATTTTCCGCTGCACTCAACACGGCAAACTGTTATGAATCCGTGCAAAACCTGAATGCGCAACTACATCGAAGTTAACAACGAATCAACTAGAAACATATTTTGATCGACATAACTCGAGTTTTCGGGCAGCCATTTCGATTGAATCCGATTCAAAATGGTTTTCAAAGGAAAGCGCGGGTTTGCGCATGCGTGGCGGGATTTAACGGCAATTGCCATGTCTAAATGTCCGCCATCTTGCGGGAGATACGACTGTCAACAGGATTTCTTTCACCTGCACTACGAATAATCTTAAAATTCACTGCCATTTAGTTCTTTTAGACTTTTATAACTGAAAATCATTGCATAACTGTTACATTGAAGTAGTTGACAGAACAAAGTTTTTTTTCATCATATCTGTTTCCTACTAAAAAGTATGTCAATAATATTTACCGTCGAATAAATCAAGAAAAATTCACGTAGACGTGAATCGTATAAAAATAATATTTGTCTGAATTACTCAAATATGAGTTGCACTAAAAAGAGCTGGTGGTGTTACACGCTTGTTACTTAATTGTAATGCAAGACTTTTGTCTCAAGGATATGGAGGAGCAAATCAAAGTTGGTGAAATGACGAATGAACAAATTATACGTTAATTAAATACGCTGGGTAAATTAAGTGAGTATGAAAAAATATAAAGCTGGTCGTTACGGTAAAGCTCAGGTTATTGAAACCGCAATGTGAAAGGTGAAAATGAAAAGAACCCACAATTAGGCTAGTATTTTTTTCACGGCCGTAAAGGTGAATTGAAGGACGATGATTTAGGTACATTTCCTCGTGAAAACGGTGCCATTTCTGATGAAAGGACACAAAGAAAAACGGAAGTTGAAGGCCATTAGAAGGTAACCGACAAAGGCTTTTTTTTGCACCGGAAGCGGCTGACCCGTGAGAAATAGATTTTATGTTTCCATTTCCGTTTGCTCTCTCCCATCTTCCGGTTCTCCCTGGTTTTTTCGGTGTTTTGATTTTCCCGAACCTTTCACTTTTTCATTGTTTTCAGGAAACCACTTCAAAAATCGTCAAGAAATATTTGTCCGGGAAATGTTCGGTCGTGCAGTTAAACCACCGCGTCTCTCCATTGTTTCTTCTTCACTACTTTCACCATCCCATCGACCATCTCCTTCTTCTTCTTTTTACTCTTGTTCCTAGTTCTTTTTCCATTTTTAAATTAATTTCAACTTCTTTGTAACAATTTCTTTCCCTTTGATTTCATTTTTTTGCCTTCTTCTTGGCTTTATTATTTCTTTTTAGGCACCAAAAAAGTAAAACTTGCCAAGTTTTGCCGTGAAACTTTCAAGCTTCAAGTTTAAATTTTTATTTTCTCTTTTTTATTCTCTCTCCCTCTTTGCCTTTTTTGCCTTTGCTCTCTTTGCCTTCTCTTTACCACACGTGCTCAAAGAAGAACAATAATAAAAAAATTATTAATTTGGATTTCTACCTACAAGTCAATAATTTACTTTTTTCAATGTAAAAAAAATCACGTTCTTGTTTAAATTTATAATTTGATTGGAAGATTGTGATTGATGAGAAATCAAAGAAAGAGTTGGGTTTCTTTTCTTCTCAAACTTCATAAACAGAATTCATTTTGCTAGAGGATTTGCCTTGCTAATGGTTGCTGCCTTTCCTATTCATTAGAAACCTGTCGTGCACTTTTTTTTTAACTCCACCAAACTTCCCTCACTCTTGAAGCGTAAGCTTTAAGCTTTTCTACAAGGAGTCTCGCTCACAGTTGACTACACACTCGGCAACTTCCGCTCCTTGACTTCTTTTTTTCCAGACGTCATTTTGATTTACAGCTTTGCTTTCATGTGTTCGTTGCTCGTGGTTGAGTCAATTTTGAGCTTCACTCCAACCTGTTCACTCTTCACCCTTTTGTTTTGTTTTACTCTCGTTTTTTGGTGTCTTGCCTTTCATTCATTTTTCTTTTATCTACCTGTTTAATTGGTTGCGTTTTATGGCAATTCCAAAATCATCCTTCAGCAGACAGTTCTAGAAAGTATTGGTCTTCTCGCGACGTATCTTCACACCCAACCTTAGATTTTTATTTTTTTCAAACACATCTCGTAGTAGGATTTTCCCGCTCACTGAAAAATTACTGCTTGACAGAACTAATCCCTGGCTCATAACCATTCAGGTTTTTTTTAGAATTTTCCGTCTTTTGATAAAAACTGTTCAGGCAGAAAAATTTAGCCGGAAAACACCTGATGATGTACGTTTTTTTCCTGTCCGCGAGGCTTCTTTTGGGGGTAGTTGGTGGTCATTAGATAACCGACCAAATTGGAATCTAAAAATATGTATCAGTACAATACTACACAGCTTCAAGTACTTGCCAAACTGTCAAGTGCTCTTGGCCTCGGTTTTTGAGTTCGTCATTTCTATTCTCTTTATTGTTTATCAACTTAAAAAAAAATAATTTTTGTGATGCATTAAACTTCAGTATTTTAATATAATTTTAGAAAAGGGTGACCCGGTGAATCGTAACCACGATTTTACATGTATTGAGCTGTCATCATTTTTCCATTAAGTACTCTCATCAAACCAAGTTCAGGTAACTTTTAAACACGATTTGGGTTTTAGTATTCGAATCCATAAGGTATTTTACTTATTCAGGTAATGGTTGATGCCATAAGTGGTGACGTAACACAAACTCGAAATGGAGAGACATCACGTAAATAACGTACAAAAATTGAAGAAAATGTAAGGTTGCAATCAACGTAAATAGGAGATGTATAATTTAGGTCTTAATTTAAAATTTGATTAGCAAAATTCTCGAGTAAAAGGATGTGTTGATATCATTGAAAAGAGCTCAGTTAATCGTTTGGACCACCAAAGCCTTAATCTTCTAACATTAGCGAAAGTAATAATACCCAAAAGTGGACAAGAAAAACTAAATAACGGCCTTTATAACTCTTAAAGCTGCTAAGTAGCTAATAAAGAAAATTAACCCGGCCATTGTTTTGAAACAGACAACCAATGAACTCGTGGCACTGACACCATCTGTGTCATTCGGATGAACTCTAACTTATTTAAAAGCATTAATTTCAAAACAATAATAACTGATTGTTAATCTCTCACAAGTTTTAATGCAAAAATCGGTTTCCTGTAATGAAAGCGGTGGACGAAATTAATTTGGGCCCTAAAACTCGTCGAGAAACTTCTGACGTTGGAAATTCTGACGCGGGCCTTTGCTGACCTCCCGTTTTGCTATCCACAAGCCTTACTATTAAACTAAATGAGCACTCATTAATTTTGAACTCTGCAAAATTCACATTTACTGCTATTTAAATATTCATAGCCGAAAGGGGTTGAATTGTAGAAATCCACTTCCAGAAGAATCTGAAAATTAATGTTCTACTTGTTATTTCCAAATTCCGTGTGGTGATTGGTAAGTAGTCTACCTTACTTTCATTTAGTAACATGGTGTCATTGAACTGTTACAGCTTATATATATATATTTATATATTTTGTGTAAATGAAGTCAATGTGTAACAACTGTAAGATAAAGCGAAATCTGGACGACTCTTTCACATGGCCCTCGTTCTAGGGTAGTGAGGCATCAGCATCTGCGACTGGGGTCTACAGAGTTACTACAGTTGGACAATAATTCTAATGTTGTAAAGGAATGATTCAATCATTACACTACAAATCCCTTATGCAAGTGGATACACTATAATTTATTTCTTTGAAATTTCTTTAAAAGTCTTTACGGACTGGTTTACTCATAAGATAGAAGTACAGAATAGTGGTAATACTGTTCGGTACAAGTTGAAAGAAGCAACAGTTGCTTTATTTTCACCTTCCTAAATTATTCATTGACTTTGAGAACAACAGAGACTACTTCATTATTTCTGGGAAGTTAGCAGTATTAAAGACAAAGTGTCACATTCCATAATAAATGATGCTCGTAGCGACGAGGAAGAATAATGAAAATTTAAGGAATTGCGGAAGTAATGGCGAGAAGATAAAAAAGGAAAGGAAGACGTAGGTGTGCGTTCAAAGGATAATAACAAACAAGACAGAAGGAAACTATTAATATATCATACCTGTTACACTACACAATTGAAAGAGAATTTTACGAACGAAGAGAGAATAAAATTGTTGGATGAAATAAAACTGAAGAAGAGTAAGAGTTGTGTTGCGACCTGCACTGCAGACCTGAGTGTCCGACAGTCTGATGTCCGACGAAATGATCTAATTGGTGGATGGTCGCCGATCGCTAAGTCGATCGCATTCCAAAGGGTCACAGTCAGAGTGTTGAATCTAAAAAAAAAAGGTTCTGATTGGTGGCTGGGTCTGTCACTCAGTCAAGACAAATTTTGTATAAATACCAGGTTAATTGAAACTGTAATTCAGATTCTTTTTGACGTTAAAACGGAAAAGGTCTCTAATCTTTCTCAAGACTATTTTACACGTTTAAATTCTTATGGGGAGATTCCTCCAAGTTTGAAAACTAAAGTGTAACGGTAGCAGGTGCCAATTTAATAGTTGCACTAGTTGATTGGTACTCAAACGGTTAAGCAGAAACTTCATGCTTCGCGGCTGATAGCAGAAAAGTTCGTGTCGGGTGTTTGGGTCTGTAAATGAGATAACCTTTGCCCCCGTTGAACCGACGATTTGCTTATTTTGTCGAACTTCCGTCTGCCATTTTGACGATGTCTTCCTGTTCGATCCAGAGCCTGGTCACTACCAGCCGTGAAACTATCGAACGGTCATCATCGATAACCGCTCGTATTATAATGAGTCATCTGACTGCTTGCATCCGATAAACAATCAGCTGAATTCGTAATGCCATTTTTAATAGTTTTGCTTATTTTATAGTTCGTGTTCGCGGCAGTGTTTTCAGTGTCGTGCGAACGTGATCGTCAGGTCCTGGTCTGTGCTCGTTTTCTCGTCCGGTTGTTTTCCTTCTCTTGTTTGTTTCCGTGTTTCAGGAGAGTTGTACGCCTTTGTCTTACATCGTGCAAATTTTGTCTCGGGTAATATGTGTACAAAGTGTTTGATGTGACTATTTTCTAGTGTGAAACTTGAAGCTTGAATGCTCTGTAAAGTGTACACGATTTCATCTACCACTCACAACAAGTAAGTTAGTTTAACTTAAAAAATATATATTATATATATGTTTCCACTGATTTGCTATGAGGTAACTCTAAAACTTTCTTTAAATATCAGTAATTTTGTTCGCCACGTCATCTAATGTGACAAAGTCTCCCTTGTTTTGCAATTTTCTAAGGCCTTCTTTAATGAACTCAAGTGTAACTCTCTGATTACTAGCTGGTACATGTTTTGTTCTAATTATACAGTAAAGGTAGCCTGTTTAATGTTGCAAATAGATATTTTATTAGCGATGTTCAAGTATGTTTGAGTAAGAAGAAAAGATCAGTTTCAAAATGGCGAACAAAAGGACGAAAATTTGTTTCTTCAGTCAGTTTGGTCAGAACACCAATTTCAGCTTCATAATTTTTTCTGGGCCCTTTTTAAAGCTTCTCTCCCTCCCTTCCTCCTTCTCTCTCTCTCTGCTGTTGCTCTCAGATTCTTTTTCGTCGATTATTTCTGCATGTTTTGATTTTATTTTAATTTTCTTGTGCACGCTGGAATGCGATGCGAGTTTTGCCCTTTCCAGAATTTGTAGTTCAAAGTAACATTGTATTCGACTTTCTTTTTCCTCTCCGTCTGGGCCCCTTTTTCCCTGAGAGATCTGTCTGGCACGTTCCATTGCCATGTCGCTTTGTTCAATCACTTTTTGTCTTTTTCAGTTGTTGAAAAATTCAGAATTTAGTTCTGTCATTATTTGAATGGGCCCTTCTGTTGCACAAAAAATTAACAAAAGAGAAGAAAACGGTTTTAATTTGTGAAATGGAAAGCTATCGAGTAGCATTTGTGTTCGTTCAAACACTTAAAAGGTTCCTCTGCTTTCAGGGGTGTTGGCCTGCCGGGGGATGTTTTTGTTCGATTTCAACCACCGACGTTGCCCTCATCCCCTAAAGTTCGATATTGATAAATAATTTATGAGGAAAGCTTACTAATTTCACTCTATCGTTTCAATTTTTACGTTTTGGTAACTCAGCCGAAAAGAATGAGCGAAAGTCATTTGCGAAATTGGGAATTTATCATCGGGGAAATCGAACGCCATTAACACCGTTTGGGGCGAAACGGAAACGGAAACGCCGATACGCGAAGAAAAACTTGCTGTTACAATTAGGTTGGAAGTTTGTAAGTCTGGTAATTGGGAAAGTTTAACTGTCAATGACAATTGTGGTCTGTTCTGTTATTGAGTACTTGCGCCATGTGGCGTTTGCGAGTCCGCCTTGTTGCCTTTCTCCTATGGCTTCTTTTTCATTATCGACTGGTTTTGGTGTTGCTTTTGAACAGGGCTGTACTCTGTTGGTGTAGAAGTATGGGACAGCAAAGCAAACGAAGCGTGGAACTGGGTGAGGTACTGACGTCTTTAAGGGCTAGTGCAATGTCCAATGTCCAATGTCCAATAGAAAAATTGATTTTGGTGACTCCTACGAATTACTTTACTGAGTCTGATGGTCTGATCTGCTGATCATCTCGTAATGGGCTTTTCGACAGACATTATAAAGCAGTTATCACTTGACTTATGGACACTCTAGCGGAATGAGGAAAGCTTCACATTAAACTGAAAAACCCCAATGTTTTTGGACTTTTTACAACCATACAACTGTTTCACATGAGAAATCTCCATAAGTAATTGTAGCAAGTCATTTTGCCACCTGTGTCCAAGGTCTTAATAGAAGTGTTATGATTGTCATTTCATCCTTCAAATTGTTAGTGATTGCCTTTTATTCGAGTATTTTGACGTAACTATGTTAACATAAATTAATTTTATTTGTTTTTAGTTTACACATCGTATGATCATTACTCGAAAATCGTTATATTAAAACCAGTAAAAAATTTATAAGCAGTTAAATTTTTCAATAATAATCGGTTAGTACTCATTTGGTTGCTGTAATTTTGTATTCTGCGTCACTAGGTTTGTATTTCTGTCCTGCTCTCGAGTGAATAGTCTAATTAAAAAAAGTGCGTTTTCCCTTAATGAATCGAATTAATATTCATTCGTAAGGGTTCTGTTTATTTCGTAAAGAGTTATGTTGTCAGGGTCTCAGGATGAGCTGGGCTGTAAATAACAGCAGAGTTTCCTTTCGATCGGTAGCACGAGAAAGAATTTAATTATTTTCCTGCATAATTTAATTAATTTAAACGTTATAGAAACTTCCTTTTAGAATTTTCTCACGCATGAAAACTCATTTTGCCAACCCTTTAGTGAACTGGAAGGTTAGGAACAAAATTCAAGTTCCTTGGATTTCAGTTTGAGGAACTGCAGGTGTTGACATTTGTAACGAAGTTTAACAGTAGAAAGTAGTGGAAACATATTACATTATTTTTTATTGATTGTATTTCTACCACCGTTGACTGAATAAATTTTTTAAACAAGAAGTTATCAGTTACGTTGTCAGAATCTAGTTCTAAATCTGCACAGGTCCAAAATATTAATTTCTTCACCGGTTCGGAAATTTCAGTGGAAAATTCCAAAATGTAACTTAATTTAAGGATACAACCAAACTTAAAAGAACATATACCAAAATTTTATACAATAAAGTACATAATGCAGTGCAAAACACAGGCAAAGAAATGACATTGTAATGCAAAAACCTAATAAAAACCTAAAATTACTGAAGTCCTGGAGAAATAAAAACGTGGGACGTTTAGGAACATATAAACTCCAACTGACACATAAATTAATTATGTAAATTAAAATCGTTCAAGAGGTGGAAGCAATATTCCTGAAATGTTACAATACGTTCAAAAACTTAATAAAATAGTGTTAGTCGTTAGTTTTTCCACCTTTTTTTAGGAAAACTTTTAAAAATTCAATTGATTTTATCTGAACATTCACTTGACCAAATTAATTCCCGTTCGGGGAGGACGTCGTTTGAAATTGTCACCACGTGTGTCCATGTGAGTCAAACGGCCCTTTAAAAATGTACGAAGGCAGCAGCAACAGCTCGGGGTGTTTTCGAAGGAATTTTCCCATTGCTCCTGTCGTTAAAGTTGCGTGTTTTACACCGTTACCGACACAATTTATTGATACTTAAGACTTTACTTATTTATAGGTATCATTACAGTTATTGCTATCGGTATTCTCTTGGTACTGTTTATTTCATCGCAATGAGTAAACATTTTTTTATCGCACAGCGTTTGAATGCCTTCTTCTTTCTCTTCTGTAGAAAATAATTGGAAGAGTCAAAATGGAGAAATTCTTACTGAGGAATCCGTTGAAAGAAAATTGTGTAGCCTTTTAACTAAGGAATTTAGAAATATATTCCGTTATTATATTTTCAATGCTCGATTCATACTATACGTAAATTCCACATTTTCATTTCGTGTCATCTCTACAGTAACTTTAATAATCTTGTGTACCACGTCGTACATATTTTTACGTTCCACAACGTTCAATTATATACATATATACTTCGAGGAGACACACAGATCTCTCCAACTACAGGACAGTCAAAACATTACCAATAATGTAGGCAGGAAGCTAAACATTCTAAACAGGAAATGTTAATTACATTTTATTTATTATACAATTAAGTTACATTTATTAAATGTCTCAAATGTTTATGTAGATATGTAAGAATTAGTAATTCTGATGTCAGTATCTCTATTATATTCTATTATTATATTCTGTCATTTTAATTTATACATTATGTATACATATTATTACATTACTATTTTATACATATATTTGGTACATTCATAAAGGGAAAGTGGTAATTATATTTGAGGCAAAGTCCCAGAATATGAAATTAATTATCTATATTTTATATTAAATATATGTATAAATAGTACAAACAGTCCCTCAGTTTTTTTCTGTTTTTCCACTCGTCAAAGAAACCAAAGGAAAGTTCACCAATAAAATTATTTCCCTCAATTTTAGCTATTCTTATTATTAAGTTAAATTAAAAGTATTAAAGTTACCTGTATAAAACTGTATTTTAAGTAAAATACACTTCGGGGGAGGTAAAACCATTCTTTTTATTTACTTTCATTAATTTCTCACGTTTGTTTATCTGCTTCTTTGGTAGATTTTTTAATGGTTCACCTCCAGCATCCAAATACTTTTCCGGCTCTTTCCACAGCATCCCCTCCATGAGAAGGCTGATAGAATTTTAGGGTTGGAGATATTATAAGAAAAGTACACGAAGAAGATGAAGATGAAATCGCAGAGACCATTAAAAGAATCCTGAAAAATGAAAACCCATTTGATTTTAATGTTGCAAGAGTTTGTGAATACATTTTCTCAAATGCTGTGAAAATTCCATTTTACTCCATTTTCTTTTTTTAAAAGGAATTTCTCCGTGGCAGCAGACGAAAGTTACCTTTCCAATTCTGGGGAAAATACAATTTTCGGAAATTCTTTTAACAGACTGTTCTTTTTAATAATTGGCAATCGAATTATAAATCGATGACCCGCGGGTATCCGATGGGTGGACATCCACACCCATGTGAAATTCTCATCCCCTGGAACGAAATTGAAAAAGCTAAGAGAGATGTAAGGGTAAATTACAGTCAGAATAAAGGGAGAAAAGGCTTTTCTAGAATTCTGGGAGGAAATAAAACTCATAAGAGACGTGAAAGAAAAGTAGAAATGTAAATGTAGACTTTAGGAATTTAGAGATTGAAGTTAAGAAAAAAAGATTTTGGAAATTGAATGGGTAATTGTACATACAAAGATAAATTTTTGGATGGGCCAAATCCTCATGGACACCTGAACATGAAGTTTATTCTAATTCTTTTACTTTAATTCTATTATTTTGTAGACTGTATTACACTAGCTGGTAGCCTGAATACTAAACATATTATTTAGTTGCAATGAGGTTACTTTAATTATAAATTATATATAACTTTTGAATGAATACAATTTATTAATCGATGTATTTGCTGCTGCTGGCACCTGCAAGATGTTAATTTCAATCTAAAAAATTTTTAATTTTGTTTCTTTAAGCTGATTTTATAAATTTCAAAATGAATAATACTTACATAAAAATTTGCAAATACAGTACCACAAAATCGTTCTGATGTATGTGTCTTGTGAAATTCGTTTTACAGCATTGTTTAATTAATGACAATGACAAAATTTTGTTTTTATTATGACACATGTAATGAACTACACAGTTTCTATATTTTCACACCTCAAAAAGTTTAAACCAAAGGGATCCAAGTATTTGAATGATTTCACATAATATACTTCTTCCTAGGTAACCTAAACGAAACGAAGCATTCAAACCTTGCGATGTAAAAAAGCGACAAACATTCAGATTGTTCACATTTAGAGGTGTTGTGTTATGAACACGAGAAGCAACTGGACCGGTAGCAGTTGTAGGTGTCTTCAGATACTTTGGGAGGGAGGCAGCAACTTTGTGACACAACGTGGTGACGTAAAAAAGCTTTGTCAAATTCTTGTCAGACAGCAAGATCAAAGGAAACTTTTTGGTCGAGTTCAATTTGCCAGAGAGAGAGAGAGAGAGTGTGTGAGAGAGAGAGAGAGTGAGAGAGAGGCATTTCCATTGAAAGTCACAGAAAGGTTCGGCGGACCAGCGTGTACATAGGAGGCTCACCCTTAGCATCCCTTAAAATGAGTTTCACAAATTTTTCTTCCATCTCATCTGCACCCCATCACATCTAACAAAAAGAAGTTCTTTGTTAAATTAAGAAACATTATTTTCTCGGATTTATTTTGTTTTCAACATTGTCAAAGGACCCTCGTGCACGTTTTAACATCTTTGTGAAAATGCAGTCGGAGTTTTATATTGGAAAAGCCAAATTTTATTTACAGGGAAAAATAGTGCGATAGTTTCCGCAAATATGAAATAGATTAGCAACCTGCCAGAAACTGATGATCACTGCCACTCAATAAATATTTGCCCGCAAATCTATGTCTCATGTTGGTTGTGTCGACGAACAAGAAGTTATTTTGTCACTTTATTTAGTGTTAAAGTAAATTGTTTTTATTTTATTCAAAATAAACCTTACTGTAAAATTCTATATATACAGTTCATTATGTCAGAGTAAATTGAGGAATGGCCAAACCAATTTTTCTGCCATTTCTTTTACCTCCTTGCTGCTGATGGTTAATTCAATTCAAATTAGAACCAACTGAGTGCACATTTTGAACTTCCTCGAAGAATCGGTGCTTTATTTATTATTATTTTATTAAAATTAGGGCGGCAGAGAGCGGTGTGGTGCAGCCGGGGGTGCAAATATTAAGTTGAAATTTTCTGCTGTTTCTTTATTAAATTAAAAAAATTCCAGCAACGGCAGAAACAACAGCAGGAAGAATAACATTTACCATTGAATAAACGGCAATATCTGTTGGTTGTCAGAAAAGACAAAGTAAAAATTACGAAGATAATAATTTTCTGTTTTTAGGTTCGTTTTTACGCCATATTTGTTTTTATATTTTTTGTGAAACTTAACAACACCTTTTGATGAAGGTGAAGAAAATTTTGTAAGAAATCATTCGAGTACATCAATTTTAGCAATACATTTTTCAAGAACTGTATGTCACATCCATATTTTTATATTTCTACAAAAAAGATGGCTGCCGATGTGGCACTTCTTAGTATCTGACTGCAGCTGTCACAGTATCTGTGGATGTTACCCTTCAGTTGTACCCCCTTCCTTCGAAATAAAAGCAGTACAAGGAGGGTTGACAGGGGAAAACCAAAATAGAAAATGCATACAAAAATATCATCGTCCATGACGTAGGCCAAGATAAAATAGAAAAATTCTGTCAATTTTTGTCTATTGCGTCTACGAGATCCTTCGTGAAAACAATAAGATGCTTCCCTAAATAACTTATCTTTCTTTCTGTCATTCTATTAAATAATATGATCTGTTAAATATATATAGAAAAAATAATTTTGCTATTTAATGTTATAAGTAAGAAATTATAAATATATAAAACATAAGTCAAGCAACAATGTTTGAGATCTAGAAGTTTTCAATGAAATATATAACATTATTTACATAAATAGTATGTGAAAAACCAGCAAATAAATATGTTATGAATTTTAATTTGTTCCTTATTGTTTTAAATAACTTGGTGTTGCCCACCCTTTATTTTTCTTTCTTTTTCTGCAATAGTAATAGTTTCGCAATCAAGTTCTTTTGGATTCAGAGGGTTCAATTTCTAATATTCTAGTAGTGGTAGTAGTAGTTGTAGTATAAGTATTTTCTTATCACTGATTTTATTCTGTGGCAAGGTTTCCTGGGTCTTTTATTTCACTCTCAAATTTGGCACCAGACTTGGAAATTTACGGTTGGACTTGCTGATATTCCTTTTCCTGCACTAACATTCTTATTACCATAATTAACTTAACTGTAGTATTCATATTCTGGTCCTCTGGCTCGCCAGATATTGTTATTTGTAGTATAACTTTGGACTTGTTGAGGAGTCTGCCACTTCCATGGCATACCTGGACTTTAAATCAAAGTGTATCTACCTGCAAATCCGGATTTTACCTGAACGGGTGCCACCCGCTCTGCTTTCCAGAACAATTTCCTTTAAATTTCTACCTTCAACTTTTTCTCGGTTTGGCTTTCAGTTCGGAAAAAATGTCGGGTTCGGCCGGGTTGTAAATTTTTAGTTTTGTTTCTTTCTTTGTGTGCGGCCCTCTTTCAAAATTGTCTGTTGTCAAACTTTTCGGTCTTTGAAAGCAGGGGAATCAAAATTTTTGTGTTACAATATGACTTAGTTGTTCGTACAACGGGTGAGTACCCACGTGCCGTAAGACCCGGCCTTTCAAATTTACACATCCTTTTTGTTTACCTTTGCTCATGAAATGTCTCACCCATCAGGTGATTTGCAATCATTCAAAAAAACAAAAATGGCGATTCTAATGTACCTGTTGAATCTCTTGGTCAAATTATGTTGAAATCTGAAGTTTTCTGTTTGTCGTTTCTGAGTCTTCTATTACAATTCAGTTACTGTTCCAGTACTGTTACATTTTTTCGGTTTTGTACTCAAGGCACTTAATTTTTCTGTTTATTAATAATTTTAAATCTGGTCAATTCACATTTAACTTACTGCATGGTTTTAACTCAAATCAATTGTAAAGATCCTTACGAAGATTTCATTAACCTGCTGAGGCTCACCTCAACCAAGATGTTTTGCGATTGCTAAGAATTTGGTTATCCACTCAATTTTTTCATAGTTCTATGTGTACTTCTAATGTTTTTTTTTTTTTAAATATGTAAAGAACGTGAATCATTTCTCATTGCTTCAAATGTTCTTTAGTATTCTAAATTCAAATATTCCTAGTATCGCCAGAACAAAATTTCATTTTCTAAATGCTATTTACTAATTTTAACTACCTGAGCTGGTTCATAACTTTGATGATTCGTTTCGATGTTAACTGCAGTTGTGTAACAAATTTAGGTGGCCACCAGTACGAACACGTAGAAAACTACAAAGAGTACAGAGAGGTTCGTTGTTATCAGTCCGAGTGGAATTCAATACGGAGGTTGAGGTTATATTACATAGACATATACATTACCGGAATTTTGGGTGAAGTTGAAGCTTAAACGCAACGCATCGATGTATAATTCATAGAGACAGACAGTTTAATTAATTTCATGCCCTCGTCTATTTTCACAGTCACCTTGACAACAAATTCCTCTCACTCTCACTCTTACTGGATATGTGTTTGTGCAGAGCGTTGGCAGCAAATTGGTGACATGTGAGAGTCAAAGGTAAAACACTTCTTCTTCTTCACCACATTCCCATCCGAGTCGGAGGAAACCTTTTGACAGAAGTGACAATATACGTAGAATTCAATTCCGGTCTTTGTGACGGCTGGAATTTTCTACGGATGAATGTCTTCCATACTCCCCGCAAAAATATATTTAACTGTTACACGGATATTAAGTTTGAAACGTCTCCTAATATTTATGTCCTACAGAGTTATGATCAATTTAACGCGATTGCGGTTAATCTCTTCCGCCATTTCTGCTTCTACGTCCGATCCGAGCCGTCTTGATTTATTCCCCCCGGCAGTTCAATTGTCTGCAATTTATGGTCATGACCAGCCATAAAAATTAATTTTAATAAGTGGAAAACCACTAGACGATCTCATTTCGGACATTTTTGTGTTTGCAAATTCGACTTGTACTAATTCGGAATTAACAATTTTGACATGCTGCTAAAAAACTTCTATCGCTTCCGCACACAAGGTGGACTTGGCATGTTAAACTCATTGACAAGGTCGTGTGGTACAAAGAAAAGTTCTGGAGGCTTTGCAAAATTTTAATAAGTGTTCGACAGTTTGTAGAAAGTCTTGGTTTGATGAAAAATAGGCTGCATAATTTTTTGAAACTAAAAAGGTTGGCAAAGAGGATGGAAGAGTACAAAAACCGTTGAATGGATTGTACAAAACAATTTCATAGCTGCTGTAGTAATTAAACAAACACTAAAAACTTATGAGTACTCATTGAACTAATAAATAGCACACTTAAAAATAAACATCATTACGAGTAGAAGAAAAAGTTCTGCTTTTACATATTGCAAGAAGAATTTCACAACAAGCAGAAGACTCAAGAGGACGCGAAAACTGAAAAAGGGAAAAAACACGTAAATTTTATTAAAATAGTAATCATTAATTAAATAATTAATGTAGTATTATTTGTATATGGATTAACTAATTTACATAAATCATATTGTGAATATGACTCTGAATGTAATAAACTTTACATAACAATAAATGCAGTAATTGAAATTCTGTTATTGTCGCTAAAGTTTACTTAAGTATAAATTAGAGAACATTACAGTTTAGTATTGCTAGAAATTGTTGTCTGATGATCGCAGAATATTGAGAGGCGGCGGTGATTGACTGATGTCGGTCAAATCATAAAAATACCAAAATTTTAAATACAAATTAAGGTAATATAAAAAGAAAAGTCTTTGAAATTACCACAATGGTGTTTTCTTAGGACAGTTCGTACACATGTGCCGCGATTTAGTTTAGTATTTTTGTTGTAAATTATATGTTTCGGTTTTATCACTTTTCTCCATAAGTAAGTAAATAAATATAATATATACGTATACACGTACACTTGTAACTCGTAATATTCGTGTATATGTGTACGATGGAAACGTTTCTCTGCGTTTACTTTCTTTCTTTCTTTCTTTTCAGTTGGTTAAAATCAGATACCTCAAAATTTTGTCAAAAAAATAAGGAAAAAAGGAAAACAATTTCGGAGGGTGTCAAATTGTCATCAAAAAAATGTAAGTTCCTATTTTATTTATTTATCACGCGAGCGTGCGTAGCGTTGCCTTAATCCAATTAAAGAAGAACCATAAATTTTAAATAAAAAAAGAAAAATGGCAGAGGAAATGGACCATGCCCAACAAGTTGGGGGACGATCGACCGTAGTTTGGGGAGCGTTCGTGTCATCCCCCCTTATCGGTTTCACCAATAGACCGTTAATCAGCTTTAATTACACTTTCCTACCTATTAATTAACCGATCGGTTGATTATTTGCTTTGAGTACTGTTTAACTCTGTCGGCTCTCTTCCGACGGCTTCATCCATAAACTGTTGCACCGGAATTCCGAATGTAAGATGGAACTCGTGTCTGATTTACGATATGGTTCCTGTGAATAAAACTGATAACAGGGTGCATGGAATTGCTGTTGTACCGGTCATCTAAAAGGCAATAAACAAAAGACAAAAGAGAACAGAGCAAGGGACAGTCCAGTTGGCAGGTGTGACGGAAGACAACAGAAAGAGGATTCCTTGCTTTTTGACTGGCCTTGTTCTTTTTGTTGTTTTGTTTCGGTGGCGATATTCTTCCATAAGTGACGAATGAAGGAAGTACATCTTTTATGCCTGTACATGTTTACGTTCCCTTTCTTATTCGGAGTACTTCATTTCCAGTTTTGCTGTTCTTTTCTTTGTGCCTGTCTAATTTATTCGACCGTCTTGACTTGACTGGAGTATAATTATTCATCTCTGAGTTTCTCGTCCGAAACTTCCGAAAGAAAGAAACGTCCGAAAACATCCACTAGTACTGTTACGATGGTATTCCTCCCATTAACAATATACCTCCTTAAAAATTGTACTGATTCAGTTATTCATTTCATCCATTAATTCAATATCGATCATCACTAGCCGGCGGACATAAATGGCCACACGGTCAAAACCAAAAAACATCTAGCGATAAGTACCAAGCAACCTAAAAGAAATTCCCGTAATATAAGCAGCGATACCTTGCCAGACCCAGCAATCCTAAGTCCTAAACCCTTCTCCAAAAAAGTTCCACTTTCGTTTAACCTTTTGAGTAGGCGTTCTTTTTCATTGATATGTAGGTATCTGATTCGTAAGGAAGTGAATATTTGTATTCGCGACATATATGTACATATAGCAAGTAACTCTTTCCTAATGATTCGGTGAGTTAATGAGTGGTCGGTAGTTAAGGTGAAGTATAATGTACAAAATTTTCGGGTCAATTTAAACATATTACGAATATTCTGCAATGAGATACAAGCATAAACTAAAGGTAACATATAACACCGACAAATATTATTTATCTGGGCATGCGAAAGCGAGGGAGAATAGCCTTATGCCTACCAGGGCGCACAGTACAATTTTACACTTGTTCCTTATTGTTTTCAATCAGTTCTTTGCTTTGTTTTATGCCCTTTAAGGAACTTCTACCGTCCTCATTGAAGTTAGCCAGATGGTTTAACATAAAAGCTTATTATTAAAATAATATGGTCTTTCAAAGCTAACTTTATATTAATGAAGTAACACAGAAGAGATCCCAGCCTAGAACAGTTCAGTATGAAAAAAATAATTACAGAATAAAATAAACGCAGGTGGAAGGAAGATAATTTCAAGAAGACAAACATATTGTAAAAATGAAATTCAGCTGAAAGCAGAAAAGAAATTCGACCTGAAAAAATTTCTATTAATAAAATTTAGCAATTTGAAATGAAACGGATCAAATGTACCTAAAGAAAATAACTAATGTAACATATTTAGTCAACTTTCTTTTTATCAAATTAATGAAAAAACCAATAAAAGAGAAAAACCAGGAAAAACGGCAGAAGTAAAGAAACCGCAGAGGACAAAGCGAAATGAAATGCGACCTGTTTCGCTGGAAAAATTAAAAATGCAGAAAAAGGTCATGTTACCAGGCCAATTACTGCACAAGTCAAAATTCAAGCCGAGTGAATTCAATGAAAACTATTGTAGTGCCGGCCTAAGAGATAGTTTAATTTCAAGAATGTAAAACATTAAATTGAACTAATTTTGGTTGGAAAGGGAACAATTACTTTATTTCCACATTCTTACATCTAGAACCACGTTCGTTAACTACATCAGATGATATCTGGACCCATGAACCACCAGAAACAAAACAATTCATAAACAAGCAAATAATTTAAAAAATGGATTCGACAGAATCGAACATTGGACGAATTTCAAGATGAAGAAGGAATGATTGAGTGAATGACACAATTGGAGTGAATGTTTTAAATGAAAATTTTCTCTTCTTCGTTTAGAAATAATAGAATTCGCTCCCCGGATTTTACATAATTAAAAGCTGAGCTTCGTTTTGCGGTATCAAATTTTGACCGTAGCAAATTCACGGGGTTCCTTTCTAAATGGTCCGATTTGAAAATGCCGCAACATCCGAAACGAATCTCCCTTAATTTCCTAATTGAAAGTGGATGGGTTTTTCTCGGGACGAGGACCGTCTCGAAAGGTTTCAAATTTCGTGGGAAAGCGCCGAAGCGGTCCTTTTTGACTTTCGCCATTATTTATGAATTGTGTACATAAAATAACCGACGTGATGACCAGATTACGTCCTTTAAGAAGTGCAGTTTAAAGTTTTTCCAAGCACAAAATAAGAAAGCAACGCATAAAGCAACCAAGTAACATAAAATGTATACATAATGTACCGTTGTAGAATCGACCATCACTCAAATGTTGCTCTTTCCTTTCCTCGACAAGAACGATGAGAAGAGAATTTATTACTAGTAAAAAAGTTAAAACCAAATGTAAATATAGTTTCTCACATAAATAAAATTATATTTTGCAAGCATTTGAATAAGTAACATAAATTTTATGTATTACACACTGAGTATTAAAATAATTGTTTTGTGTAAGCAGTTAATATTTATTAAAACAATAATTACACATAATGGACAGGGGTCAACTATGCGTTAACCTATGATTTTCTCTGCCCCAATTTGCTTGAACTTAAAAAAATGATCTCTGGGTCTTTTTGACCTTTTTTTCTGACGTTTTGGCTGCTAGGCAGTAAAATCGAGGTGAAGCCAACGAATTTAACCGAATCCTCCGTGCTGTCGGCCTGAGAGCTTCTTTCTGTCAGTCAAGTTTGCAGACTTGCCTAAGACGTTTCCCATTACCGTCGTAGAGGAGGCTTAACTTAGTTAAATCGGTTTCGTCACGTAGTTCCCACATTAAAACTGGTGGCGTAAGAAAGAAACGTGGCAGAAGAAGAAGATCGAAATCGAATGGGAAAATGGACCTTTCTCAAATGGACAATAAATTCGCGCACCTCCTGCTGTTGCTTTTGCTACTGCTGCTGCGTGATGACCACAAGAATTTCGGTCCCTTTGCTGGACCGTTTCGAGTGGCTTCATTTTTCAGAATACCGTTCGTCTTCCCACAATTAATTCCACGTCTTTGTGAAAATTCGTGAGACCCGCCATTTTCTCGTTTGAGACCGACCAACCTCACGGGCATTTTCAAGTAAACAAAAATGTTTCAGTAGTTTAGACGTAGTAAAGTGGATTTCCTGTCTGTTGGTCCTTTCGTCCCTTCTTCTAGGAAGAAGTACTGTGAAGTAGCACCAAGTGACAAGACATAAGAAAACTTTGTAACTGCAAAAGACTTGTCTCTGATTTATTCTCACTCCATTACTTCAGCCATTTTTTTCACCTTAACCGTTTTATATTTTCATATTTTTATAATTTATACAGTTTTTTAATGTGCTGTCTTAAACTTTTTATTATTGTTCTTTTTTCATCTTACTTTCTGCTGTTTCGTTTAACTTTTATTAATATTTTGTTTCTTTTATTTTCACCTTTGAAAATTTCTGTTAACAATATTATATTATTTACGCTTTTTTTCAATCTTCGTCTTTGTAATATGATACGCATACAATTTCTATTTAATTTTTGTGTAAATTTGTTTGGGTTTTGATCCATACATAAAATTAATAGAACATTAATATCATTGATTTATTACCGATAGCTAAACTCTTCAACTTAAACATACTATAAAATGCAACAACATCCGCTACGATATCGACTGTCACGTACCACTAAATCTAAATGGCAGGCGGAATTAATTTGGTTTTTGGCCGCATGTAACTTCTCGCTTATATTTCGATATATTTGTATTTCGAAGTGTGAACGGCAGCAAAACATAAACTCGGATTTTAATATTGAAATGCTTCGACAGCGTTCACAGCAGGACCATACTAAATTTCCTAATTTCGCCTAATGCCTTTTTGGTAGGAGTGCAAAAGTTACTTAATTTCAATATTTTGAAAACGTCTTGAAACATTCAAGTCATAATTTTGCAATTCCAAAGTTTTCCTCTGTTGTCCGCAGAAGAAAATTCAAATGAAATTATTTATTAAAATTGTTCAACAGTCACTAATTTGGCCAGTGAAAAACTGATAGAAACCTTTCCGAGTGAAACTTCTACAAAAATAAAAAAAAAGTAATCAATTCTTTTTTCGCTTTTGCAAATTGCATTTGCCAAGAAAGTTTTAAATTCAACTTTTGGATTTAAGAGTTTCAAAATCTCGAAGTCTCTTAAGGCAAGTTTATTTCTTGTCATAAGAAAAAATCATCTCGATCATCTGTGTAATTGTTCGTTTTCCTACGTGCCAAGAATTTTTGTTAAACAAAAAAAAACGCATTTAGTTGATTAAGTATGTCAACTGAGCGGATTCCGAGCCCGACGAGGTTGAAATCTTTAAAAGTTAAGTGTACAATGAGTAAAGTACATTCACGAGATTCATGACATTTTAAACATCGATAAACAATAGTAATAGGTGACGAAATGTGAAAGAGCGCCAAAATTAAAATCGAAGTATTCATAGCATTTAAAAAAAAACTACATTGTGTAAAACAATAACACAGTCATTAAATTTTATTCAGGTTACGTAGTGAGCATTTAATCTATTCGACTGGTGGCAGACCGCAAACAACGACCGAAATAAAATTAAAAATGTTAAAGATTCAAAGACAAAGGAAAACAAAGGAAATAACTCGGATAAAGGAATTTGTAGCAAAATCAGATTAAGTCCTTGACATTGACGAACAAATCATTTATTTATTTCCTTTGATGGCAATAGTCAGACCTATTTTTTCTGTTTATGTACAGAGTGATTTTGTCTCCTTCAACTTCACTTACATGAACTGCCTCTCTCTCTCTCTCTTTCTATTTCTCCTAGAGGAGGGATAGGAAACGAAGAAAATCTATTTAGAAAGAGGTAGAGAAATAGAGTTAATGGCGGGAGGGAAGCAGAAAAGCGAATCTGAAGGGAGAAGATGGATCGTCCGCAAATTTGTAATTTGAAACTTCTGCTGCGGTTGACGGGAGACATGAGGGTTGAATAGACATAGAGAAAAGAGAGAGAGAGAGGCAGCCCACCAGACAGGCAAAACTGGGGTGCCGTTAAATAATAAAAAAATACAAGTCGACAAAACTAATGCTCCATTCTGAAAACTTAAAAACAAAAAAAAATCACAGAATATAATTTACTTGAAACCGTTGCGAGTATCAGAAGTTTACGAAAGTGTTTGTAGTGCTGCTGAAAAATAGTGTTACAAATTTGTATAGTTTTCATGCTTCTTTTCTTCAATAAGTGTTATTCTAGACAATACAACGCAGTAGTGATGATTTATTGCTTCGCTTATGGTTTTCATCTATTTGACTTTGATCAGATGACTGTCTTACTCATCGTGTTATCTTGCTAACTTCTGAAAATAGTTCACGAAGGACGGTTTCTAGGAATTAAAACAACCATTTTTTGTCAACTGAACTATGAAATTTTCCAACTACTGTTTACAAAAGCGTAACATTTCCTTTCCCTTCACTTTGGGAGACCTGACTTTTCATTTCTCTCTTCTTCATCAATTATATTTAGGAAGGTGAAACAATGTGGACAATGGAAAGAGTTTGTAAGTGAGGTTCACGGAGAGAGAAGAAGAAGAAAGCGATAGAATTTCAAAAACTTTCCATGGTGTCCCTAATGGAAAAGAGAGATAAATGGAAATAAGTTGAAATAATAATTAGTGTGCCCGAGTATTGCGCAGAGGAAAGGCTGCGGCCCTGGAGGAAAGGGAAAGCTTCCTTTTTGCCACATTGGCGGGAACACTAAAACGAACAATATACCGAATTACTGCTCTACTGTAAATGGAATGCTTTCTGGAGGGAAGAAGAAGTCAGACGTGTCTGTCATGATGCTCCCACTCGACAGCAGGAACTTGTGACAGAATAGAAGAACACTGTGACATGCGAAACGTTCGATGATCAGGGAGGGTGAGATTTAATGCACTTTTCTAAAAAAGAAGACGTGGTATTCTGCTGCGGTTAAATTTTAAATATTGAAAATGCAAAAACAAAACAAACGGAAGAAAGAAAACAGGAGAGCGACCATTTTCTTTGACAGATGGAATATCTGTAATTGAAGAGACTTATTAAAAGACAAAATGAATTTATTGAGAAAGTTTCTTATTAAAATGAGCTTCTTAGAGCTACAATATATGGTGATGTAGCAATAGGAGCACAAAGTGTCCGAAGAGTTGATGGTTAAAATTAAATTTAAATGCGAGTGCAAAACTCCCATTTCATGTTGTTTTGATGTTCATCTACATGATTCCATGATTTCTTGATCATTACATCACTCCTTATATTGAAATAATATTTCGTAACTTATGTACTTCCATTGATAGATGATGCATCCAGGTATACAGATAGATGTTAATGTTAAGTGGTGACTCCTTTAAGAAAAGAAAACACTTCGTGGTTCCACCACAACTTCCTGTGACTGAAGCAGAAGAGGGTACAAGTGACGGTACAAGTACAGATGGTACAGAAGGTAAATATGACTTTCTGTACAGCTTCCTATTAAAAGTAGCTTTTTGTATTACGGTTTGCAACCCGCAAAGGATTTGCTCCTAAATAACGTGGACCGTTGATAGAGGGAGGAAAACTTGATGAATTAAACTACCCTCATGGACCAATCATCCCCTAGGGACTTTGTTTCTTCTCTTCGCTATTAAGAAACCCAAAGAATCATCTCGTGGGCTTTCTGTAAGATCTCTTTACTCGCCCTGTTTCAACCCCCACCCCCTGCCTCCCGTAATTTTGTGGTTTCTGTAATTGCCGAGGCGAATTTTCTGCAGCAAAAAACAATTTTTTTAATCTCCTAAATCTAAAATCCGCTTTGAATAATTCAAGACGGTTTTGTTCTTTACTTTTTTCTGTTGTTAACGTCGACCAGACATATTTTACGTTGAGAGCCTGTCAGATTCACCCGGCTTTATTTAAACAATATCATTAGTTTCGTTATTATCATTGATATTTTTCATGTCGGCCTTTTCCGCACTTTGTTCTCTTTCATTAATTTTTTCTTTCATTTTTGTCATTTCCTCCCATCTTGGGCACTTTTCTAGGCATCTGCTTCCACGTACACGTTGACAGTCAGCTCCCGTTCATTAATGCGAGGATTAGCATGTGTTTTATGGCAGTTCATCACTCTTGTTGCATTCTTTGTTTGAAGTGACATCTTCTTTCGTATGTATTATTGAATACAATGTATACTGTGAAAATTCAAACTCATCACAAGTATTGCGTCATTATGTGATAAGTCAGTTGACTGAAGAGTAATAGTATTTGTACCAGTAGGGCACTTGCTTTGTACAGAAATGTTTAAGGTGTCTGAAATTCTGTGAAAAAACTCAAAAGAAATAATAAGAAACTAATAGTAGCCAGTAGAGTCTAAAGATTTGTGTCCACATTCATCAATTCCAAAGTCTCTAATTTTCAACTACTGAAACACTAATGCTCATAACTCTACCGTGAACCATACTTGAAAAAAAGAAAACTTGTAACCATAATTATCTGTAGTTACTCCATTCTACCACATACCTTAAATTGAGTTCATACAGTAAAATATGAGCGTTGAAACATTTGGACATCAGCCTTGTTCTATTATTGTCAGTAGTACCACTACCATTACTCTCGTGAACCATAACATTTATCCGGAATTTTACGAAAGAATATAAACTTATTAGTAATTTAAAGTGTCTGAAAGAGTTAGGAAGTCAATCAATCACTTGTCGTCAAAAGTTCTGACGATCAGTGGTCAAAATTCTGTCTAAAGCAACTTACAGCATCAATATTAATATTAGTGAACGTGTAAGGACTAGACACCTCACACACCAGCTGATCACAAACTGCCCATCCGCAAGCCAATGTTCTTTCAGACATTCAAAGGTCAGTTCGGGCCGAGAATGCCAAAGTTTACGGATTCAATAATTTCAGTGTCTCTTCTTTAACGTTCTCCGTATAATTATAATTATTAATTATTATCACCTTTTGATTGGTGATCATCACTCGTTAAAAATTTTCACACTTTTATGTTTGTGCTTGGTTATGAATAAAGGAACCATCGGAGGGATTCTGTTCGGCTGCACACCTTTCGTTAATAAACCAACTGACATACCAAGACGTGTGCTCCACATGTTGTCTCCTCTCTGTTTTATTTATTATTACGTAAACACGAAAGCAAAATTAAAAAAGTTTGAATTTTGCTCTTGCTAAGAGAAAACCCTCTTTAAGCCAGTGAAAAACCCAAACGAACCGCAAGGTTGGATGAAAAGACTTTTTTGCTGCAATAAAAAGGTTTTGCTGGGTTGTTCACTAAAAGAATTTCATTCAGGAAGAAGCGCACGGTCGTATGGAAAGAATTTTTTTTGGAACATTTCACTTCTCTTTGGGAAGAGTGGAAGCTTTCGGTGGGAGCTTTTGGTCGAAAAGAGAGAAAGAATCTAATTAACTTTTTCTATTCATGTGAAAAGTTCAACGTCAAGAGGTTTGGACCGACAGGGGAATTAGAGGAAAGAGAGAAAGTGAAGGAAAGTCCGAAGAAAGAAAGAAATAACTTTTGATGAAGTGATAATCAAGCACCGCTGGATTTCAGCAAAACTTGCTCAGATGCAAAGGGAAAATTGATGTGGTTCAATGAGCACTCAAAGTATGACTTAAGAAAATTATGTACTTGAAATTTTACAAAACAACAGGGTCGTTTCAATTCACACGAAATCAAGTTCGACATTCCCTACTCGTGAAAGTATATATAGTTTATTGAGTCAATGCAAAGCTACTTATGTAGTTCTATTAGTGGAATTTCAAGTTAAGGGAAGTTAAGTTAAGTTAAGTTAATCAGGGAGAGGTAGCTTTGCTGCAGTGAACTCAACTGAGTCTGCAACAAAAATGGCGATGGTGCGAACGAAACCCGCGGGTAATCGAAATAAATTTTTTAATAACAAGAAGATTAATGGGAGTCAACGGATGACTTAGGGAAAATGTCTTCTCTTGCGCACGTCTTACCTGACTTGATTGCATTCCTAAAATTAAATAATTTAAATTTATGTGCGGACGTAACTCAAAAAAATACATTTAGTTTTTTGTTGAAGAAGCAGAGGAATTTGAGAGAAGTCACAAGAACAAGAACTTCTTTTTACTGTCGTGTTCTTTTAATTTTATTCCGATTTTCATCAGGTTCCTGCCGGAAAGGTTCAAATTTATAGAAAACCAATGTGAAACCTCGGCGGGGTGAAAGCTTTCTATTTTGTGTTGAAGTTTTTCACTCCAAGAAGAACAAAAATCTATAGAAAAATCATCTGGTGGACGTCAACGCTTGAACGTATCTCGATTTTCTCAGGATTTTGATCCCGTGATCTTGTGATCTATCGTTACACTCCAATTTAAGATCGGTTCGTTAAAACGTTCCCATTCGATTTATGTAGAAATTTGTTTTAGTTAACTTAGTTATGAGAAACTGTTAAATTTTATGTTTGTTTTCCAATTTCAATGGCATCTCTCCCATTCTCTTTACCTTTGAGTGTTTCCTTTGTGCGTTCAAACCGCCTTTCCCCTCCCCCTCTCCTGACGACTGCACATAAATAAAACTCTCCGTTTTTCCATCATAAAATTGCCTTTCCATAAAATATGATTTCTTTCGCATTTTATGGTTGGCCGTTGTGCATAACTTTCTTATTCATCCCCGAAGGAGGTTCCTCCCCGAAGGAAGTAGAACACCCTGAAATTGAATAAACGTCTTTTCGAATTCGTCAGAGTCAAGTTCACTCGTCCGGAGGTTTGAACTTTCATGTTTGACGGTTCACCTGGAACCCCCGGGGGAACTAAACGAATCTTTTCTCTGCAGGTTTTAGTCACATGGTTTTAAAGGAAAACGACTGTGATTATTGAGATTTAACCCCGAGGCTGTCACGTATTAAAGCAATTAGAAATATTTCACTTTATATCTTTTTCCAACGTCTTTTACATTTTCTATCTCGCTTTAGCTGAGATTGAGAGTTGAATGATCGAATCAGTGTTTCAGAATTTTTTACAAATAATATAAAATTAATACGGTATAAAATATAGTGTTTGAAATTCGTATGAAACGCTGTGGGTAGAGGGACAGTAAATCTTCCTATTTATTCTAAATTACTGTTATCATACTAGGACCATTGTTTACATTGGTACTTTGAAATCTGGAAAAGCCATCATTGAATTGTTTTGCACAAAATTAAAGCTGAAGTTCCACTGGCTGAAGTACTTCCTCTCACCTCTAAAAGTATCGCCCTGTTTAATGATTTAATTTAATACAACAACCACGGAACTGCTCGTGCACAAGTACCTTTGACACCTGTTGTATCTGCTCCTCATCCAGAGGTTAGGTAGAAGGTTGGCAACAGGTCTGATGCAATTTGTCTTTCGCACCATCAACCTACACATCCGCATTGGTTTTGGCTTTGTATTTCACAGTACGGTTTTATTATCATTTATAGAATTCACTTTTTGCTTTAACTTCACTTCCTTTGCTGAAGATACCTGACTGACGAACCGAGAAAAACCATTAAAATTTAAGAAATGTTTTATGGTTTTCTATTTTGGTTTTATAACCTTTTACGTTTGTTATCAATGCAACGTCGACCCTCGTCTTGGGTAATTTTACAGTTGCGACGTTACTTCTATTGCCGCTTATTATATTATTGTTGTGCGACAAACATTTAAACTGATTTTAAGGGAGCGTGTCCTCTTACCTGAGTTCTTCACACGAATACATAAGAAGATATCACGTGTTCAAATTTTTTGTTTCTGCTGTATACATTGTAATTCTTCATACTTCTCCAGTTTTTCGATATTTGCTGTTGTACCCTACTGCCTACATGGTGCCTCACTTGGAATGTCACATTCCTAAGAATAAGAAAATAAAAGAGCCTAAAAAATTGTTAAGAAGCTGTACACTGAATATAAATAATTCTGTTTGAAGGTTTAAATAAAACTATAACTACTTAGACTACAATTGTAACGTATTAGTAAATTTTCTCTTTTAACGAGAGGAACCCCAACTCTTACTTTTTGGGACAAAAAGTCTGACTTCGTTTACTGATGGGTTAAATCCTCTCGTGTCGGCAAGCGAGAATTTCAGAGGTTACTTAACCTTTCACCTCTCTTAAGCTCACGCCCCATAGACTGGGTCAAAGTTCGCTCTTCTGTAATTTTCTATTTAAAACTTTCTTTTAGACCATTGTTTTCACTTTTTCGGTTGACAAATGTATCTTCATCCCCGACTCGCTCGAAGAGAGCCTTCTCGACATCTGTACAAATAGATCTCAGTACTCTTGAACTGAATGTAGGAGAGTAAAAAGTTCTTGTCTGGACTGTGAGGATTGGATATGACGAATTTGATCCCTAAAGAACAATTACTTTTTTCTCTTGTTGGAAGTATCAGTTGTCATGGTTGAGAAATTACAGAGGAAAGCAAAGAGCGGGATAATTGGGAAGGTGTGCCTGCTTTGGGGTTGAAAAAGATGATGTTACTGGACACTTCACAAAGGGTTTCCTCGTCCGTGCGTCAATTACATAAAGACTTCACATCTTACCATTCCAAGTGTAAATTTATACATAGCCAAGAGTGTGAGGCATGGAAATTTCGTAAAACAAAGGAGGAGAGACTGAAAGCTTCGGAGTTAAAGGTGAAACACTTTCTCGTATCGGTCACGTTAAGATATTCCAATTAAAACCCCTGACTTATGTGTGACAATCAAACCTTTCCCTCCCTGAGGTAACAGGAAATTTTTCTGTTTTTATTTCCGGTCTTTCCTTTAAACATATAAATTTTCTTGGCTTCCCTCTAGAAGAGAAATAAACGTAAGATTCTACTCTTCAGGTACTTTTCAAATGGTAGGAAAAGGAAATAATAATAAATGCTACTCTAAATTGTACCGAGAGGTATAAACAATCTTCTGAAAATCGTCCAAATGGGAAAAGAGGATCCTTTTATTTTTTAAATTGCACATTTTCCAATACTTCCGTTTCCGGTTACACTAGCAGTTAACATCGGAGATTTTCTTGTTTCCTAGTCCATTTCAAATTCAATTTCCACCGCTTCGCTGACTAAATTTAATACATAAATTCCTTGCGATCATTTTCTCTTCGAGTTTTTATTTTATTTTTCTTGAAAGGAAGGAGGTCCTTTGCCTTTCTGTTTTCTGGTGCTCCTGTGAGAAATACGACGAAATTTGTGTTCTTTTATCTATTCGCGGAAGAGAAGACCACCAAGGTTTCTCATTTGCTGTTGTTTGATTTAATCTCAGGCATATGAAAAACTGCAGCACAAGAATAAGAAATTTTGTTTCATTTAAAATTATTACTACGGATAAATGTTTAAAAAAGAATTTAAAAATAAAAACATTTTTATCAAAAACCTTGAGGAAATATGCAATATGACATGTATATAATGAAGTTGACAGATAAGTTGGACACGATATTGTATTGCAGCGACACAAAAAAGGCGGGTAACGGGAACTTGAACCGAATTGACCGGAAGAAGTCAACAACATGAAGGAGGACGGATGACGGGGATACGTAAAAAACAAAACGACAGAAATAGGTGAAGTACAGGTGACTGAACAGACACGTTTGACCAAAAACAGTGGAATCTTTGAGAGTCAGAGCGGAAGTGAGATGCTGAATGAACCGGAAATAGTACTATTTTTCGAAAACAGTTGCACTGGGAATTTAAGTTTTCATAACTAAAGAAGAAGTTTATTTTTAAAATTGCATTCCACCAGGAACCAAATCCGAATTTATTTTCTCACCCCAGAACGTAATCCAAACTCACCCTTAGTCCACATCCTTAATTTTCAACCCCCGAACGGAACCGAAAGCAGGCAACAGGGTAAAAGGCAAACCTTTTCTACCCTTCAACTTTTATGAAGAAACTTTTCTCGTTCATTTCCGAGCATTGGGAAATTGGAAATGTATTTCCACCCTCTCTTAACCCCCTTACATCCCCAAGGCACACACCTTCTGGAGGTTGGACCTTTTTTGATTTCTTAAATTTTTGGTATGTTCTAGGCCGAATTCCTGTAAACTTCAACGATCATGAGAATTTTCAGGTGTTCGATTGACGGCAAAATAATAATACCGTTAATAATTACTATTTTCAATTTACCTGTAATACTGAAGTTCACATGACAATTAACAAATAAATAAATTATTTTTATGTAACTATTATTGATACATATTCCCACATATATAATTTGCAGTAATATTTACATATATATAAATAATGTGCTAAATCACAAGGTGTCACATTGGAACAGCCCAATTGAATATCATAGATTATTTTAATATTTTGCTTTATTTAATTACAAATTATTTTTAATTATCTTATTAAAAAAATCGGTGAAGAATTTGAGATGTAGTTTCCCCTTTTTCTCTGATAATTGATGTTTATCCACTTCAGTGTTTCACCACGGCTATGAAAACCTTAAACAAATCAGAGGAATTCAGTCAAAATGGATAAAGTAGAAGGGTTTTCCTATTTAGTTTTTTAATAAAAATAATATTTTTCTTTTGAAAATTTGATGAATTACTTTGATGCTCATCAATATTCTGCGCAAGTAGACATTAACTTATGTTCCCAGGTAATATTTAGGGTTGTAAAAATTGAATTTGTCACTACTACAGGGTAGCCGTTTTAATATTTATTTAACGCTTAGGGTGGATGATAGTAACCTTGACATTTTGCTTTTTCTGCGACATTTCGGGGCGAGTAGACTTCGAGATTGGCAAAGAAGAACATGCGTTCATTTTTTTGTAAACTACCCTCTTCGACCGGGGGTGGTTAGAATTCACACTGTACGCTTGAATGTGCCGTGTGCAGAAATTAGTTAAATCAGCAACAGTTTTCTTTTCCCCAGTTTTGCCCTTTGGTTTTTTTGCCACGTTTCCTGTTTTATATGCAATACGTGTAATGTAATTATAGTTGTATTGTTGGTGAGCTTTCTAGAGCTTTCGTGTTTAAGGGTTGTTTTCTTCTAGTTTGCATACGAGACACGCGTTTTTCCTCCTTCTTTGCTTTCTCCTTGCCTCCTTGGTCTTAGGAATATCCGGCGGGTAGGGTTTGTGCACACGTCCGAGCAGTCGGTCTTTCCGTCAAAGGCAACTTCCGGAGGAGACACTTTTGAGAGAGAAATTTTGGGTTGAAGGCGTGCATAGGTGGGGTTATAAAAAGGGACATTCTCCCTTAGTAATATTTCTCAAACAACAACAAAATGAGCTTCGAACCTGAACGTCACTCTGCCACATTTTCGAAGAATCTGGCTATTTACCTGCCTTCAAAATTTCTGGTCCTTGTAAAAGATTCACCGTCTTGAAAATTCTTATTTCTTCAATTGATGGCATTTCCAATATGTATATTTATATACATTTATACATATGGAATACTATAAAGTTACAATTTATTACGGTAAGGGTTATCGAGAGGGTGTGCAGAGCAATCGCGGAGAACCAATTTTAAATGCTCTTTTGTATTCGAAGAGTGAAAAAAAGTTTTTTTCCTATCTTCTAAAGGACATATCGTCTTCTTAATTTATTGTTATTGCTTTTAGTTGTACAAATGCGTTGAGGCTCATCCCTGGAAAAACTCGTGTTTTTCTTTCTCCTTCCAATTGATTTCCCATAGCTGAAGTTCGCTCAGAGACACAGCCCTCATGGTTTCCTCAATCTTATCGTTTCTGGTTGTCCCTACTTCTTCCCATTCTTTCTAACTACTGAGATTCAGAAATAGTTTGCCACATACTCACATACACCCCAAAATGAAAAAGTTGCACTAGAAACTTCAAAAACCTTTCTTTACATTTTTGTGATTCTCAGTCTTGTTTTTCCGCTCACTTTCTTTTCTCCTTCAGAAAAGTTTACCTTTTTTTACATCCCTCAAGCCTCCAATGTGTCGTTATGTTTTGTTTTTTCTAGACTTTCTCTTCTGTTACTGTGTTTCTGCGTTGCGTTGGGATTATCTCGATAGGAACATTGAGGTTCATCTTAAACTTTACATTGTAACTTGTCTCGCCTTGTGCTGCATATCTTTCCCCTATATCTGTCTTATTGTAAATACCTTGGTGTAATATGAAGGATGGGACTATGTGTAACGTTACTATTGAGTCATTTCACAGCAAGATACGACATAATGAGTATTACTTTGGTATTAATAAAAGAATTCAAACAATCAAAATTATTGTTTGGTACAAAGAAGAATTGTCAGGGTAATACATATTGCTATGCAGTAAGTGATTAAATAATGAATTAGTGAACTTGAATAACTGCGAGTGAAATAAATACTTCAATCTCCAACGATGAATCATTAATTTTTGTACTGATAATAATTAAATACTCAATAAAGGCAACGGCACTTTTACTTCAAGACTAGAACTACACACATTAATTTCACTGAATTGACCGCGGCCACATTTGGTCCTTCCTCGTCGTCTTTTCTCATTACCAAAACAATATTTTTGTACAAAATTCAGGGCCCAGGTGGAATTTAATAACTAACTTCTGGTCTCTATGAAACACCTAAATTTGGGTTAATCTTATTGTTATTTCACTGGGTTCTTTCTCTCCCCTAAGTCTGCCCATTTTTCCTACCCACCTGTGGGATACCAAAGGGATTAAAATTGAATTTGATTCTGATTTAGGTGAAAGAGAAGCTTTCCAGTTGGGGTAGGGGTCACTGAAGGGAGAATTTGATTGAATGGGCTCCTGGTTAAATACTAGACCTTAATTAACAATACGGGGCCCTTTTTGCAAAGCTTTAAAAGAATGGATAATTTTGCCGGATTAGTAGAAAATGAAACTAAAAGACGTACGAGTCGAACGGGACCCGACGGCTTTGGTAAAATAATTGGTGAAATAAATTTAATTTAAAAATTGCGGT
Organism: Polyplax serrata; assembly: GCA_037055365.1. Classification (NCBI taxonomy): domain Eukaryota; kingdom Metazoa; phylum Arthropoda; class Insecta; order Psocodea; family Polyplacidae; genus Polyplax; species Polyplax serrata. The sequence continues at coordinate 1,458,997 of JAWJWE010000004.1, forward strand.
GTTCCCTCCGAGGTACCCGGCGACTCTCTTCGTGGAATTATGAAGCGTTTAGCGATGCTACGGGCAGACGGATATTTGTGAATGTTGAGTGAGATAAATAAGAAATAACATCTAAAGGTGACTGATCCAACAATATCAACCAAAAAATTTCATTTAGTCGAAGAATAACACGTAGAAATTTTTATTTTGTTTCAATATGTGATACATAAAATAAAAAGGCTTTGGAGTATCCAGTGAGAAATACGTGGTGAGTTTAAGTCGAGCAAGTTGGTAAAGGGATGCCTTGTATTCTAAACAATAAACGTATCCTATTTTAGCTGGAAAATATGGAGAGCATAGACTTTAAGGTGCTTTAAAATCTATGAATGTTGAGAGATACTGAAGTTAACAGTGTTCTATTCTTTCGAGAATAAGTCTAGCTGTACAAAGTGATGTAACATAAAATTTACACCACAGGTGGAAAAGAATTTAATTTTATTTATAAGCCGTCCAAGAGGTAGACAAACCGCGCGAGGATTTAATTTGTTTCAACAAGTGACGGCGTTTTCACCTAATGAATAAAGTTTTCACCTCCATCCAAAACCCTAATTATTAAACCGAACGAATTACACCGCTCATCTGGCTTTTCTTCTGCCACGTTAAAAAGTTGTCCGTCCCACAAGTCACCCGCCACCGGCTTTTTATGACCTTTTCAAACTTCTTCTTCTCTTCGCTTTTATAGAAACTCCAGATTGATCACTTAAATCGATGCCATATTTCAGTTCTCTTTTCAACTTAAAGTTGACGACTGTGGGGAAGTGACGTTTAAAAAAAAGGCGAGTTACACCGCAGGCCAAGCTCAACCGACAAAGCTCTGATTGATGATTTATGACTTTATCGATTACGAAGAGTGGCGTGAGAAGGCAAAAAATGAGCTTTCATTTCTTTACCTTTCCCAAATTACGCTTTTTATTAAAACGGAATTCCTTGTAGACAGGAGAAAGGGTTTTACATAACAAGTACCTTAGAATGAACATGGCAACGTATGCGACATAACACAGACAACTTATGTACTGTTGAACACTTGGTTGTGCCGGGAATTGCCTGCAAAGAAGTCAATGTTTTGTTAGGTTTATAGCAGAATTAGACTCTCAAGATGAGATCATTGGCTTGATTTTAAGTTTAAAAAAAGAGACCCCTAAAATAAATTTATATATTAACTTGTTTGATTTTGTTACTCGATTTTACATACTTTTGGGTATGAGTGACAAAAATAGCCGGCGAAAGTATCCGTTCAATTCCATTAGGTAATGAACTAAAACCAAAATGCTCGGGTCGTGTAATTATCATATCAATCAAGCAAATAACTTTTATCAAATGTGAAACTCACTGACGAAGATGATTAATTAATACTTAAGTGATTGTAAATGGAATTCAAAATCAAGTTGAGTGATGAGACAAAGTTTAATGAAGAACTTGAGCCGAACCATTAGGTAGAACGGAAGAGCTACAGGTTTCACATAGGTGTACTCGATCATGTTCAAACGAAATTCTATTCAAGTTACAGAAACAAAAAGAAAAATTGTTGTTTATACTTCTCTTTAGGCAGCGTCCGCTGAGACTTTTCAAAAATGCTGTCAATATTTACTTTAGTAATTTAGAATTTAATTCAGTGTCAGCACACGGGGAAAAGATTTAGAGAGAAGGAGAAAGGTAAAAAATTCCGGCCAAGTAGGGGAGTAAACAGTCTTTTTTTACAAAAAAAAAATGAAGGAATGAATGATTCATGGAACAGAAGCAAGAAGGACACAAACAGAAGAAATAAGGAGCAAACAAAACTAGCAATGGAAAGATTCTTTTTCCAGCCTTGAAATTTCGAAAGAAGCTGCCGTCTGACAAAAACCAAAAAAACAAAAAAGGACGAGAAACTTTCATTTCACGTTGACAACTGCCCGGACAGAAAAGGACTCATCAACAGTCGTTGCTGAATCGGTGATCAAGCAAGTAAAGTTGATCATGAGAACTTTTGTTCCTGAAGATGAAACTAGAAAGAAGAAGTAAGGAGTGGAAAGTAAAATAAAATAAAGATACTATTCAAAGGGAGCCTACACTTCCACAGCAAGTAAGAAATAGCAGAAATAAAGAAGAACTAACTACTTAATAATAAAATGACAAATATGGAACAAGAAAAAGTGGTCCTCCGCTAGGCTCAGGTAACCAACAACTGAGATTGAAACCGAATGAAATTCAAGTGTAGTAAATAGTTGGCCATAGAGAAATTTGTAGTCTAGTGGGTGTGCGTGCGGTTGAGTATGTTTTCCAGGTGGTAGTCACCCCTTCGGAAGAAGCCTAACCTCCCACCCCGAGGGCAACTCATTTTCTTAGGAACCTTTAAGTAATCAAACGGAAGTTTCTAATCCAAAAAATTGGGCAAAATCCACAAGGAGCTTAAATTTCATCATATTTAATTAGAGTTTTCCAGAGATTACTTCTTTGTCTGTCTGATCAAAGAGATTCTGCTCTCATCAGACTTGCTTTTTGGTACTTTGAACCCGAAAGGATTTCTGAGCTCTTCTCGTAGAGTCTTTTTTTTTTGTTTTTGAATCTCAAAAAATGTTCAAAACCTTGGAAAGAGAAAGGTTTTGGGAAGACTTTCCCTCTCTCAAACAATAAGGAAGGAGAAAGGGGTTAAGGACAAAGAAGAGAGAAGTAATATAATTGATGAAATTATACATTCCGTAAGTGTAAGAATGAAGAAAACGAGAGCAAAGCCCTTTCATACAAATTTTATACAACTTGCTTCCGTTTTTGAGGGAAGTTGGTTGGAGGAAACAGTAGAGACAAGGACATGTTGCTTTAACCGTAGCAACTTAACAAATTGCTGGCAGAGCGCTGAATTATTTCCTCACCGTGCAAAACCATGAGTGAATTAAACGAAAGAGAAAAGTCTGCTGCAAAGAACTTTAGGACGTACAAAGAAATTCAGAGACGAAGAATAAAAAGAAGCTGGCAAAATTTCAGATTTTACGCCTGCGTTTTTTCTTCGTAATAAAAGTAAAAGGTGGGGAAAGGTGCTCGTGAGTGTAAAATATTAAATTAAAAAGAACGGAATGAAGTGATTACTAAACAATTAAATTCAATGACCAAAAGTAGTACGAATAGTTGTAGAAATTAGATTTTAGAAAAGAAGAAGAGAAACTATTTCCGGTTTCCGGAAATAGTTTCTCTTCTTCTTTTTTTCACTACACCACTTGCCCAACTTTTGTATATTGAATTTTTCTTTGTTGAATTTCAATTTCGTTCCTCCACATTTGACGAATTTCATTAACGAGTGAAAATTTCTAAAATTTCTAAAATTTTCTCCTTCTCCAGGGAGTGACAAAAACATTTTCTTCTTTGACTTTCATCTTTTTCTTCTTCTTCTCCTTCTTCTCCTTCTCTATCTTCTCCTTCATTTATTCTCAACGTTTTATACGTGTTAATTAGTTTTATTAAAAGAGTTTGAGATTTGACAAAAGGCCTAATCGTCGAAGCGTCAAACTCTGACAGTCAACTTGCGCAAAAGAGCAAAACTTCACTGGAGCAAAACGCTGGACGGACAAAAAAGTTTTCTGCCTTAATTAAACGGTGCAAAATCTGTTAATTAAATTCTTTAATTGCGCCAATTTAATTGTAATTAGTTCCTTTTGTGTCATTCAAATTAACTAATTGACGAGACTCCACGAGTTTGATATCTTCTAGTTGAGTCTATTTTATTTAAAAGTAATAAATCTTTTTTTTCTTTAACGGTAAGCGTTTTATAACTCAAAATCTATAAGATAGACTTGTTTATTTATTTATAACATCTCTGCGAAGAAAGAATTTTCATCAAGTTCAGGTGGACTCAACATCGACGAGTGACGAGTTGTTCTGGTGCTCTTGTTTGTTGTATATTTAATGTCTGGGCTATTTTATTACCACCAACTTTATCTTGAAAGTTGAGTTTGGCTCCTCAAAAATGTGTGATATTCGTAGGGGAAGTTCACCTCTAAAATGTTTTATTATATAGGTTTTTACTAGCACAGTCTATCGAGATTAGCGGTCGTGGTAGTGATTGTAACTGATTTAAATAGTAATTCAAGTACACCAGTTACATGCTTGAATTATACGAAAACTGCCGCTGTGTTTATAAGTCGCGCTTTTTGTTCTTTTTCCACGTTTGGGTCGATTTCTTCTGAAATTCTATAACTTTTCTAACTCGGACGAAAACGTTTTTAATTTTATTGGATCGATGTAAGCAAGTCAGACAGACAATCACCGTCACACCCTGGACTTTGGGAAGCCATAAAAGGGATGTTTAATTTTCACCCGTCGAAAAACGGCCGTTCTTGGAGTGAATACTTCCCGTGGGACTTTTTGAAGGTCCCTAAAACATCTCAGGAAAGTACTTTCCTACTCCTAAAGAAAGGTTACAAGGGAGGGTTCCTGTCACTAAGGTGGGGGCAGTTGACTTCCTGTTCATGTTTTTCACGTCGACATGCTCGTGGTGTACCTTGGGAAATTCATTTTACTAAGCCCTGAAAGCCTTCGACTGTTAACTTTGAAAGTTTGGACAAGTTTTTGTTCTTGTCGAGGACAGCAGCAGTTTGATTTTTGAGTTGATGCATTTCACTACTTCACTAATCGTAAACTGTCCTGTCTATTTTCTTACTTAAATTTTTGTTTCGTCGAAATAATTTTTCTATAGTAAAACCGATCACCGTCATTATCCACCACCAGGTTTGGACTCACAAGTCCGAACTCGCCGTGTATTTTCTTGTCAGAAATTTTTGTTAAAATTCAACTTTGCTATGTTCGTACCACTGGCCATCTGTCCCCGCCATTGACTTACAACATGTTCGAAGTAACATAAGAAAATTTCTTCTTTTACTTGTTCTCAAAATATTCATTGTTCCAATGTTGTTCTTCTTGATAAGTTACCTCTTAGTAATAAGGATTAATTACTTGTACTACTTCAAAATGGCAAAAGCTCTTGAAACTTCGGGTATCATAAATCATCTCAAGTTTCATCCTGTTTTTTTTTTTTTTTGGCTGACAAAGTGTCGTTCGTATCGTACAGATGTCTTTGCAAACTTTGTACGAGACCCAGGTTTAATTTGCCAGGAGTCTTTTGTTAAGAAAAGAGTTCTTCAGGTGTTCTGCTTTGAATGTTGCAACGTCTAGCATGACAATTTGAGAATGATGGAATATTCGTCTACATCAGGAAATTCTTTGATAAATTTATAAATGGTATTCTCATATTACGTGTTTGTTATTCATCTTATTTTTATAAATTATTGCAGGACTGACTGTGTATGAATTGTATGTCTTAACATCCGCGACATTCTTGTAGAAGAAGAAAAGTTGTCAATGGCAAAGAAAGGCGAAAATTGTTACTTTGAGCGGGGAAGGTACGATTTTAATGTTTTATGTTGTAATGTTTTAGTTTGTTTTCATTTAACCGAGTCTGTGGAGTCGTAGCACGGAAGTCCCACAAACAACGGCGGTTGCACACAATTTTCAAGGTTATTTTTTTTATTTAAAATTTTAACCTTCACTTGAATCTTATTTTACTTTTGACCAGTCGTGATCCTTCCTCCTTTTTCGGTTGTCCCGCCATCCTTGAGCCTTTAAACTTCCTGTTGGGAATGGTGTTCTGGTTAAATTATTGCAAAGAGGGATGAAACGTCACGGATTTCTGGATTGGTCTCTCCAAGAGCAAATTGAGCTGTTGTGAGGGTAGACGGTGAGACTTCTCGGGCGAAGGCAAGAGTATTTTCTACATTCCAAAACAACTCTGAAGGGTTTTCTAGTAGTTATTTTCTTTTAGTTAGTTAAACACATGGAGCCAATACAATTTACTCGGTCGTTAAGATTCAGACTTACGACCGAAAACTGGAGAACGAGAATTTAATTTTCTAAAGTATAGTTGTTATAATTATTTGCAAACTGATTGTTTGCGTTTTGAAAATTCACATTGATATATTCTGTCTGTATTTTTTGCGTATGTTAAAATCAACGATCTTCGGAGTTCTGCCGTTGCAAAATTCTGAGCACATGATACATAAATATTTATGACAGTATTAATTTGAGTTTGGGATTGTGTACACGCCTGAATGTATCTGCTTACCACTCGTAAAATCACTTACTTATTTACATATGAGACCGAAGAACCAAAAACATTACGCATGAAATATTCATGCAGCAAATTTCAATTCGTCTATATATTTATATACATACATAAACATTACGGAAAGAGCAGAAAAGTTCTTTGCTTTTCCTCGGAAGAAGGTTTGTAACTGTTTCCGGTTTGCCGAGTTCTCCGACCACTTGAGACCAATTGAAAATATTAAAATTTGAAAAATTTTACGAACGTGGAAAATGAATTTAATTTCAGACTAGTCCAGACGAGACTTTCTGCCGGGTGAGAAGGGCGTGGGATTAGCAGAAAGCAGGCAGAACCCTACAGGAGAAAGCTCCTTAAAGTTTTTGCCTTAATTCTAAAGCCCTTTCACTCTCTCCAGCAGAAGGGAAAAATAAAATAAGACAGCTGAAGCCGTTTTAAATTGAATTCTCTAAATCCATTACGTTAATTACAGATGGCTGATTAAAATGGCCGTTTTTACACAGTTACAACGAACGAAATGTTTCACTTTTTTTATTTTCATGTTCATTCACAGACTCAATTTTAATTCTGTAAAAAACAATAAAAATGGAGTGTAATGGCTGTATCTACTTGAGACGCCCACTGTGTTATTATAATGATTTAGACTGAGCAAGATTTGAGGAAGGAAGGAAGGAAGGTGTACGAACCACCCGGAAATATGTAATGAACAGTATATAATGTAATGTAATGTAATGAAATGTGCTAGGTAAGTGTAGTTAACCACATGAAAGACCAAGTTGGTTGTAACCGAGTTGAATGCACCTGATGGAAAAGCGGAAATGATCATTACATGTAAATCAATTTCGATTGACTCATTAATTGGTGCAATTTTGGGAGTCTTCCCTGGTGGTTTGGCGAAAAACAAGCTGCTGCTTTGGCAACTTTTGCAACATTACAAATAGATAGCCCGTGTAGGAACCAGATTTAGGAGCAATTGAGTGTCTCTTTCTCTCTCTCTCTCTCTCTCTCAACAGACTCTAAAGGGGTACTCCACGCAGGTTTGCCTAAATTCTCACTGAATGTTTAGAGAGCAGAAGAAAGAAAAATCAGTAACGTTAATTCCTTCTTTGTTATTGTCTATCAATCACGAGATTTTATTTCCGCTTCTTTTCTTCCATCCGTTCTGTTTAGTTACCTTTTGAAGAGATTAACCTGCCTTCTGCTCCTTTAATTAAGTTCAATTAAGCAGCTCAGTCAATCCAATCTTGACTGAACAATACTACGATATCATCTGTGATGCATTAAAGTAACACTACTAAGATTATTTAATGTATAAAATCTTCTATTCATTTAACGGTTATCCCATATGTAATTTATTCTTGCTAACTTTCGTTTTAGGTCAATTTCAGTAGCACAGAATTTTTAATAAGTATTATTTATTGGTTTTATATTCTTCCATCGGCACTGCTGACGAAATTCAACAACGTTAATTTAAAAGTAATATGCAATTTGTGTTATTAAGTTAATTACATTGGTACATGGTTGGTTTTGTATGTTGGTAATTAACTTTGTTCCTCCTTAAGAGAATAATTAGCATTGGTACAGTACCTGAAAATACAAGGATCTGCAGTCCAACAGAGAATTCACGGGTTATTAACATTTGTATCTGTAGCAATATTTGTAGCAAACTGAAGAGTTGCATGGAAAGGACCAGGAGAGATGAAAAAGGCATTAACGGTAAATGCGAAAACCGGTGAATTTCGACTGAAAAATCTGGTTCCGACGGTTGTTAAACCATTAACGTTAGCCAAGATTTACGTACCATGAAATTAAATGTTCATTCTCCGATTAAAACGTTTGAAAAGTCTTTTCTTCCGTGTAGTTTTCCGTTTGGCGCCCAAAACTTTCAATCTTAGTTTCCGTTTTCTCTCTCTCTCTCTCTCTCTTGCCTAGTACCCCTTGAGATTGACTGTAGAATCCTGTGACGTTTCAGACTTCAAATCAGTCAGACTTTGCGATATAATAATTGACCAAAAAAATTATGTATACTAGAGAAGCAATACTGCTAAGTACAATACATTCAAACATAAAAAAATTAATTAGTCTCCTGCCGGAACATACTGTGAATTATATTACTATGTAGTAATGTTTGTAGTTCAATTCTGTTATTTTAATCCGATGATTTTTTTGTAATATTACCCCGTAGTACTTCTTCCGTGCTTCGGCTTGGGTCTTATGCAGCCACCATATGGAAACAAAACTTTTTGAAAATTTCCATCTCAATTTGAACTTGTCCCTTCTCCTCCGGCCAGCCATTTTGTCAAACTTAATTTTTCATGTCTTTCCAACTGAGTTGTCATTGCAGTACTTTCGTACTTTACAGTACCTCACATTTGCAGAGGTTTTCATTATTTTCTGTCTCTTTGCGAACGAGCCCCACTCCAAGCCCACCGAGTGGCCCTCATGTTCTCCAAACGGCCCGTCCCGTGGATTTTCGTTTTGTCCTTTTTCAACCTTTGGTTGTCGCTCATTTTCATCTCTTCCTCTGTCTCCTTTCCCTCTCTCCTCTCTCTCTCTCTCTCTCTCTCTCTCTGCCTGTGTATCTTTTCATTTTTCTGCTTTTCCTCGTTCTATTTTTACCTTTTTAATTTTGGTTTGTCCCTAGTTTCACCAGTTTACTTTGTACTTCACCCTAAACGAGAAGTTTTATTTTTGGTTTGTTTGTGTAGGCGCACTCGTCCTTTATTATTCGCAAATTATTCAAACTCCTTCAAAGGTTTTTAACATTTTTCAATTTTCAAAATGTTAGTTTTTGCTCTTCTCAAGTTGTCCCTTTCCACATCAAATATTTTTGTCTTCCGTGACTGAAACTCTACTAAGGTTCCGTTCTCAGTAGTAGACTTCTGTTATGTTTTTCTTGTAATTCCAACTGTATTATTTATTCTGGATGCACAGTTGTAGTACGAAAAGCTTACGTTAAAACTAATAATTGATGTTTAATATGATGCTTGTAGAAATATTAACTGAATTCGTTACTAAGGAATTATTCTTATGTCATTAAATCACCCTCGGAATTATTATTTGTTCCAGTTAACTTGACTATATTCATTTAAAATGTAATGTCACTCTAAAAATGTTTACAAAGAGAGACGAATACGCTCTAGACGGAATAGAGAATCACACTACACAATATAGAATTTAAAGATGAAACTGAATAATTGTGAATAAGAAATGAATAAAACAGTAATAGATTGTTCTTAACTATTTTTGGTATCTTAACCAGTGGGAGTACAACTTTTTTTACTGTACGGAACTGCACTAGAATGACTGAACTATTCATGACAAGCTTTACAGAACACTAACGAAAAAAATGGAGTGAAAGAAAAAATTTAATAAGAATTAAATTAAGAGATTTTTACTGTTCGTTAATGTTATTTCAATTTTTAAATTTAGTCAAAGTGATTTCTAGTATCTTGTACTATTTCTTGCATCTTCTAGTAATCACTACATGAGTGACTGTTTCTTTTCGTCTTGCTCGGAAAACAACAAGAGAGTGCAACCAATAAAAATACTTAATAATTTTTCATTTATAGTAATTATTTAGAGGGAGAGTGTACTTCGAATGAAAAATAGTATTACTATATATTTTATTAGTGAACTAGTGTAATTGTGAAAATAGTGGTGTAAAACTATAAAAGCTTTCGATTCAATATGTTCTTTCTAATTATTAATTTCATTTTCTTCTACCTCTACCAGGTGACCTCACCTTTGAGACAGTCTCAAACCTCAGGACTTCTTCTGGAGGTTGGCATTTTTGTTGTTCTTTGTGCTTCGTCGACACTTCGTCTTCGGAGAGTCTTTCAACTCTCTCTTATCTGTCGCTTTTTGTCTACTTCTTGTTGCTGCCATTAATTTCAGCTGTTCTGATTCATTCAAGACGTTGTTTTTCCCATTCCTTTTGTTGTTTGTTCCACTCAAAACCTCTCATTCTCGTCAGCGTCTATCAAATTATTAAATTTGACTGAAATCCGTTCAAATTTCCTTAAATTGACGCTTGACCCTTAAAATTTGCTTGTCTGCAGCTTTTTTCGGTGGATGATGATGAAAAAGCTCTCCAAATGAGTCGGACAGACTGGTTGAGGTGTGAATTTGTCTCTCTCTCTCTCTCTCCTATTATCCTCTGACTTCATCCTTACGTAGACTTCAACATTGATTAATGGCTTTTCGTCCGTCACAAATTAAATATCTATTATCGCAGCACGACGTACACATTGTTCCTCGGATTTTAAAAAGTTCTTTCGCATTGCTGCAGATGTTGACAAGAATTCCTCTTAGGTTGGTTTTTCAATTACTCGTTTACTATTCATTGTTTTATTTCTGTATATCTTCCATACCTCGTAGGTAACCACATTTCTAGGTAACACTCAGAGACTAATATCGACATTAGTATGTAATAAAGAAATATAATTTATTTTTTATAAGGATAAGTATAATATAAATTTATAAGGATCTAAACAAGAATTTGTTTCAAAATTTATGATATGACATTTAATGACACATGGAAAGTCAAAAAAACCAAGTCTAAAGCCTGGTGAAAGTGAAAGAGTCAGAATGAAATTGAAGGCCTAGGGATAAGTAGAGGGAGATATTTGCAGGGAAAGCTAAGAGGTCTCGTGGCAGTTGTTGAATAATCCGCTTAGTTTATTAATTGGTTAACAATCGGTTGTCACTAATCGTTAATACATACACTCTTTGTGGAAAGCACGAAGATAAATTACTTTTAAATAAATTACAATTTAAAATTTCATGGGCTGCTACATGCTTATATCAATCAGAAAATCTAATAAGTATGTTATAATATGAATAGAATAATGTAAATAATATAATGAATTTTAGTATAGGTAAGTTGCAACGTAAATTAGAAAATTTTTTAAATTACAAATACAGTCTATATTAAAATAAGAATTATGGCGTGTTGTTAGAATACAGAGACTAGAATCTCTTTCTAATACCTAATTTCTAATAGCCCAATCCTGTTTACTAAGAATACCAAACTAACTGACTTCTTCGTAACTCTATTAAAGGAGTTAATATTACGTATTTATATGAATTTCATTTACATCAATGAATAATAAATTTAAATAAAGTTACATAGGGACCATTCCACTAGCGTGGCGCCTAACAATTGCTGTTTTAGTTTTAAAGTGGTAATAGGATGTAGTGTTACTAATAGTAAAATTGAGTTTCCGTGTGGCACTTGTCGGCTCATTCCAGTTGTCGAGTCTCCTGATAATTAAAATTTCATTATCACGAGCTAATGGGAGGAGATTGATCTTTATTAAAACTACCCCTAGGGCTTATCATCGCAACCCTCCGGGGAGGTTCGGGTGCCTTTTCTGTCGGAGGCGTCCCAAATCCTTCGGCCTGTTGTTTTTTCATTAAATTCTTCTTCCACGTTTTTTTCTGTGTTGCGTGCCATCCATTAATTAATATTTTCCGTGATTTGTCGCCTGTGTGGACGAAGTTAATTCGTCTGGGAGAGGGTGAATCCGGGAGAATTTTCTTCTCTTGCTGCCTTTTACAATCGGCCTGCAGCCTTTTCTGACGGTAAGAAAATCTCCTTTTTTCTTTTGTCGAGGGCGACAGGAAATGTTTTCGTTCCATCAGAAAAAATTTTCCTAAGGAAACTATTTTCAATTTCCAGTTTAATATCTCCATAAATATTTGCTTCTTTTCTTTCCCTTCTGTCGTTTATTTCTGCTCTTCTCCCAGCTACGTCTCGCTCGTGCTTTCTGACGTGGTTGGGAGAAGGCCATTTCAGTGCACGCGACAATCTGCCAGGCAAATTGTGCCACTGCCCGTTTCAGGGGTGTATTTATGAGACAAAAAGATAAGGTAACGACAAGTGAAAGACAATCACATCACCTATGTCTTGTATAATCTGATCCTCACAATAAGTAAATGTAATACTGTTATGTAAAAAGACAGTGATAATAATCATACTGCGATGGCGTAAATTTAACGTACATTTTGGTAAATATTTTTTATTAAACAATATAATAAAATTATTCCTTTTAAAAGTAAAAAAAAAACAATTTAGGGTATATAATTAAGTTGAAATGTAAGGAAAGCATTGTTTTAAGCCTTCCAATTGAACTCCATAAATATCCTAAAAAAGATGAGCTTGCTGTTACCTGAACAGAAAAAATGCAGTGATGTTTGACGGTGCGTAACATTCTAATAACAAGGTAAATTATTCTATAAAAAATTGAGACTTTAATTAAAATCACATGGAAGGTGATTTTTTGTATGTTAAACCATTTGGATACGCCTGCAGAGCCGAAGGGTCACTTTTTTTAGGTTCGGCGTGAAATTTTTGAATTTTGCTACAAGTTAATTTTGCTGGTATGAAACTTCATTTGCACAGGACACGACCGCCGTTACGAATGAACCGTGTCCGTTGTTTAAATTAACATTTTTTGTTTGGTTTCATATATTAGTTTAAACATAGTCAGAAGTTGGTGGTTTTTGCTTTTTGTGTTTCTCGTGTGGTTGCTGTGGACGATGAACAAGGGCAGAGCAAAAGCGGACAAACAGGAGGACAGACAATGACCGTCCTCCAACAACAATCGGTTGTTTGTTGTTCGCTGCGTTAGTAGTGACTCTATAAAAAAACCGTGCAATTTATTGTTGTTTGTAAATTTTTTATAGTTTGAAGTTAGCTACCAAGTTTTAGTAGTTTTTCTAGTTGTAAGAAAACATTTTGTTAATTTGTTATTACCGTCGATTTGAAAGTAAAACGTTGGGTGGGAGCAGAAAGGACCACATTCGTGTGCCTTTGGAAGGTTCGTTTCCTACCTCTCCTCCTCATGTGTTTTCCGACTTGCCTGAGACGAGACGTGTGAGACGAGCGAAAGGTTCTCTGAAAAAACAACCTCGTTGTTCGACAAAGGTTCAACCATCCTTTCTTCTCTTGATAAATTTTTTTTTTCGATATAAAATTGAAGCTGACTGGAGAGGTTCGAGAGGAATGGAAAAGGTTCAACGGCAACCGCTCATAAAAATTGTTTCCAAACCTCTCACAGACTTGTGCACCGAGCCAAGGTGGTTGAAAGGAAGGAAAAAAGGGTCGTAAAAATTTGTGGGTCGATGCCGTCCGAAAGAAAAGGAAAATCATTCTTTAAATTCTAAGGGTTGAAATACTGTTACCAGTTTAAAGCGGTTCCTCTCTTGTTCGGCCGTTTTTTCTTCGACTGTTTCGCCATTTTGCAAAAGACTCGAGCTGGAAATGAACGACACGAGGCGGTGGGTGGCAGGTTCAAATCGTATTGTTATCGGCAACAGAAGGAAACGTTCCCCCAAAAAACATCTCTCAACCCCTTTGTGGTGGTTTGGGGTGGCGATGATTCACATATGTGTAAATGTGATTGCATTCACAGTGATGACATGTGTCATTAGACCCAGAAGACTTGAAGTTTGAGCAAAAATCTTTTATAGCAAAAAAATTTTACTTTGATTTTTTACTATTTTCTATTATTTTCTACACGAAATCGAGTACCTTACCTGTGTCAGTGGCAATGAACAGAAACCGTCTTTTCTGCACCACCAGTTTTCCTACCTTTTTTTTCATCCGCCCATACTTGACGTACAAATCAAACTTCAGACCCTTTATGTGTATGTGTCACATTGTTCAATTGTTTGAGAGAATTTGTTTTATTTATCATATATTTGACTTTTATGTGCAGTTATTTTTTAAAAATCAGCAACTTATTCTTTGCTTACACATTAAATATTTTATTCTCGTTACCACGAATAAACAAATCATACTTTTGATATTTTGAATATCAAACAATTCTATCTGAATTTTAGTTGTTAAACAAATTTTGTGTTGGTACGCCCCCGAGTTGTTAGATTCTTTAATTTACTTAAAAGGAATACAAGAAATTACAGAATGACCGACACGATAAAAGACGTGAAATGGTGTTAAACCAGTCATAAAAACATAAAGTTCAAAAATTGCGGAATGAAAATAACACTTTTGCCAATTTTACAAGGGCGTTTTGTCTCAAAGTAGAAATAGAAACATCAAAACATTAAAGAAAGGAGGTGGTGGGCACATTAAAAGGATGTAAAAAAGGCAGGAGAACACAGCAGCAGGAGAATGTAATTTAAAAAATTGTAATTTGAACAGAAAGAAACCCACGAGAGTGTGAAGGTAGAAAATCGTAAAAAGATAGGTGGAAGGGAAGAGTTACCGAATGTGAGAAGAGAAGAAACTGGTACAGAAAGGGGAAGCAGAAAAGCAGAAGAGAAAAGTACAACAACAGCAACAGCAGCAGTTGAACGCGAATAAAAGACAAAGCCATCCCCGAGGGCCAATGCCCATCCTAATTGAACGTTTTCCGCGCGAAATTAATTTGAAACGATTCTTGCCTTTTTAACTAGAAAGGTCGATCGCGACAAAGCCGTGGATATTAGAAAAACAACTGGGACAGCGATGAGTGAGATGAAAGTGAAAAAGGAAAATGGTGATGATGGCCTTTCACACAGAGTCTTTTTCCAATAAAGACAGAGACTGAAGGGACAAAGTGTTACGATGAGGACGATACCGTCCATGGGATGTGGCCTTATACGACAGCAATTTGCGAGGGAGTCAATAAGGCCACGAAAAACGAGGAACGCCAGAAGACGTAACTGAGCTGCAAATGATCGTCGTAAAGTTCAAACGGTTGTCTTTTTCAGGGTTTAGTGAGACGTCAAGTAGAGAAAGAATGGCAAAAAAGGCAAAACTAGTTAGGGCAGAATTGAACATCCAGCAGCTGTTGTTTATGCTAAAACCCATCGGCTCGGTATTATAAAAAAAAAATAAATGAGAAAGTGCAAGACGAAAGTAAGATAGACAGAAGACGCCGCAGAAAATGGTAGTAGTAAAAATTGTCAAATATCTGGACAAGGCAACAGGAATAAAACAGCAGACAAAACATAACTACAAATATTAACAGACAATATGGAATGGTAGCGTGCAATGAACGGCCATAGTTTAGCTCTTGAGTTGAAATTATGTTAAAATTAAACAGATTAGTTAGAGTGACGGAAAAGAAATGCTTTTGTGCAGAACCCGAAACCAACAGAGAGAAATTTTCAATTGTGTAACTGTAGTTTGCCATAATTTTGACAGAAACCCCATTTAGAAAGTTTGACCTTCTCGTATTGAGCGTTCACTCTCATCATTAATTATTGGATGAAAACAATTCCTTCCTTTCATAGGGAGGAAAACAATGTGGAAGTCTGTGTCAGAGGAAAGAAAGGATGATAATAGAATGGGAGGAACGAGAGGAAAGAAGTGTAGATAGTTCGATAGAATGATGTTGGAGGTAAATGGAGAATGAGAAATTGTAATTAGGTCAAGACTTGCTTTCCTACCTTTGCTTTCTCCTCATTTACTTTCTCTCTTTCACACACTTTCCTCCTGATTGACATTCCCTCTCGGTTCCTTTTTCCTTTTCTCTGTCTTACACTCTGTCTCCCTTTCTCTTCTTCCGAAAATTCCTTTCTTTCTCCCTTCGTACCCTCGTACCCTCCCTACTTCTTCGCTCCCTCCTCCCGCCCTCTCGTTAGCCGAGAACAAAAGGGACAGCAATCGAATCGCTTTTCGTTATTTACTGCTTTTATATAATGATAAAGTTCTCTGCCCGATTTCTATTTCTTAATTGTTCTTCGGCATCTTTGTTTTCTATTGGTTTTTCTTCTTGTACGATCGAATTCTCACGCTCCTTCGGCCATCCTCCTCCCTCCGTGCCTTCCGTCGAATCTTTGAAATTGAATTTCCAACAGCCAGCCCAACAGCAATACAGAAAATTATTTTTTTCATCTTCCTCCTATCCGGATAACTCTAAATTGTTAAACAAGAGCTCTGCGTTTCTCTACCAAAAATTTTTAATTCTGATCTTTAACCTTTTGCCAATGTACCCGTTTAACATTACTGCGAAATCAATAACAAAACTGTGTCTTATCTTAACATTACCTTTCACAGTTTTGTTTAGCAAATGAGTAACAGGTGCGAATTTTGATTTGTAAACATTCGGCATCAATCAGAAATCATTCAATTAATTTGTCGCAAAGGCAAATGAAATAAAAATAAATGCTGTTGAACGGTCACATCGTCTGGGGTGCAGTCAATTGAATTTATTTCTGTCGGAAGGTTCGGACAGGGAGGAGTAGAGGCAAAGAGGCAAGAGGAAAATACGGTCTTCAGCGCACACACTACAAACACTACAAACATCAAGATTATAAATTGTTTCAATTTAAAATGTAAAAACACACAGCGACAGAAAATAATTAATTTAACTCTGCCGACAGTTAACTGATGTTTTTTAATTCTTCACGTTTTTTATTTTTTCTGTTTGGTCAGCCGACGTCTTAGGCGGCGGCCATTTTTCACTTTTCACTGTTGTTTGATTGTTTCTGATGTCCTGTCAGGAATCCGAGCACGAGTTTCCGCAAAGTGTTCCAACCAAGAATCATAAGTTTTCAATTGAATTTCTGATTTTCTTATTTTTTGAGTTCACCACACTCGGGAAATGTGCTGTTGTCTTTTTTTTGTTCCTGGAGAAGCACTTGCCGGCTCTCTGTTCAACACCATTCTTCTTCTTCTTCTTCTTCTCATTCCTTCTGTCTTGCTCTGGTTGTTTTAGTACAGAGAACAAACTTTTATTCACTTACACATTGATGAATCACTTTTCTAAAATGTTTGCATGTCACCGCATGAGTTCGGGCTGTGTGTGACTTTGTTTTCCTTCCAATTTCTCATTTTAGGATTGACATAAAGTAAAAAACCTTCTGTTGTTTAGAAAAAAGAACAAATTTCCCGTCGTTTAAATCCGTAATGGAATAGACAATCGTGGGTTGAAGGAGGTCGAACGCAAGCGTAAGGTTCAGTGGGGTTGAGCAACTACTGACGTGGCAGTAGAAAAGTAATTGTAAAAGAAGAAAATCTCTCCGGTTTGTCCGTCCTTGTGTTTTTTTTTGTGAGGCACAGACCGATTTTACGAGGGTATTAAAATCAAATTTGATTTAAGGGTTTTAAATTAAATAACCCTTCAGGGTGTAAGGGTTGTCAAGTGTCCTCGCCCTGTGGCAATTTCCGTTTCGTCCTGAAAGGTCAACTTTTGCCTAATTTTGTTTTGTTTTCCGCTGCTTTGCTTTTTCAATTTTACCGGGCTTTGATAAAACAGTTTTTAGGTACCAGGTACCACACCAGTTATCGTAAAATCCTTGCCACTAAAGATGACATTTTTCTCCTTCAAGTTAAAATTAGTCAAAGTGACGTGTCGTTTTACAAGTGAGAAATTTCTTTTCCAATAATTTAAGACTATTTTTAGACACTTGGAAGTTGGTGTCGTTTCTTAAAGTTGGACGTTGATTTTATTACTCATTTATAAATAGTTTTTTTATTTCTCGTCGTGTCTCAATTTGTTTTGCTTTTGGTAGACTCACTCGATGGATTTCTGACTGTTACGTCCTGTAGTTCTACGTGTGCTCCGATTATTTATTTGTTAAACCATCAGCAAGGAAAAGATCGGATTTTTACATGTTGTGATGAACTTCAGTTGTATCCGAGAGTGGTTAAATGAATACTGTCAATTTATGTAATGCATTTGTCAAGTTTCAGGAAATTTCTTTCATCGTATTCATGTTATTATTTGTAAATTTGTGTAGTTCGCAGTTGTTACCAATATTCCTCTTATGTAGCGAAGAATCCACATTAAACTGCAAGCGACTTTGACATACTGTTACAATTACACTCAATATTACTTTTTAAATTGTAGTTCATCACCGGTGTTAAGTGCCACTGTGGGAAAGTAAACAGGGTGAACTTGACTCAGTTGATGGATAACACACATGTATTACAAAAATACATTATATAGTTAGATTGTAAGTAAAAAAGTAGAATTTTGTAAATAATACGAATAATGCAGTTAATGTTAGTCCAAATACATGCAAAGTTTAGTAGAACAATTTGACGTGTTCTCAGTTGGTTTCAGGTCACACCTACTTCTCACCATTGAAGTTACACTAACCTTTATCTTTTAGAGTTTACACTCGTCTTTTGTAGGGTAGGCACGTGAAAATGGAAGATGTGTGAAAGTGAAAGTTCCTCCACCACAAGAAATATTTTGCTTCTGCCACCTCCATAACTTTCCTTCAGAAGAGTATCAGATCGATTTCCGACAAATCGAGATCAATTAATTCCAACGAGGGACGAAGGGTTTTCAATAAATCAACTTTCTATCAATGGCCAGAAAGTTTGGGGATGACGTTAAGGGCGCTGCAGACGCAAACAACCCCGCCGTACAATTTTCCAAAGGTTTTTACTTTTAAGCGGACCAGGGGGTGTAGGTAATTGGTTTTTGATCGTTCTTTTCGGTGACGTTAATCACTCATAAATGAATGATGAAAAAAAATGAATGAAACGACCTGCCAGGCCCTGAAAGTCGACAATTCAGAATTGTATTTTGTCGACAAAGTGCAAAATTGTCGAACGCAGAATGTGTTAATTATGAATTGCCCATTCCAATTAAAATGGTAATCAGGGCGAGTAACCTTCTTTACCGCCATTTTTGCCTAGTTTTCGTCTAGTTTTGCCGGTCCTTTTTTCCGCCAAATTGGAATATTCTCCAGTCTTTTTGCTTTTCTTTGTTCTTGTTCCACTTCTTCACATGTGCTGAATTCAATGCTATTGAACCATTTTCTTCCATCTTTGTTTTCACGCAGTTGGTTCTTCACTTCATTTCCCCCTTTTTCAAGTACTTTTATGTACCCTGTCATTATAGTTTATGTTGTCGCGTTCACCTGTCTATCTGCTGTTCGTGATGTAACATAGTTTTCACCTGAACGACTGGCCTAGTTCATCGTTTTTTTGATGGTCTCTTTACTTCCTTATTGCAGTTTTTATTTTATTGTTATTTCCTTGTGTCTTGTAGAGCAATTTAGTTGTGTTCTGATTTGAGTTTCACTATTATTTTTACCGGAACGTTACATTTTAATTTATGTATTTGAATTTTTATTGATTTTTACTGGTTCAGTTTCTTCAATTGTGTTTACAAATTGTTTCTTGGTTGTTATTAATATTACTATTTGTTTTTTATTTTAAGTTCTTTTAATTTCGTTAATTACAAAACTTTGATTTTAGTTTAGTTTAGAACAACTTCACCTTTTTCCTGACGTCGTCTTTCTCTGTATATAATCTTCATCACTCGCACAAATTGAAGTAATATTTTTTTTGTTTGATTTAACAAATGGTAATTCTCGCCACTTATTTACGAAAGAATGTCAATTAGTTTGGTACTACTTTGTGCATCGTCCCTTTTTGTCCGTCTTCATAAATTTGTACTTCTCTTAGTCTTTGTTTTTATTGTTCAAGCGTGTGTGCCTTTCTGTGCGACATCAATTTGAACTTCTTTCCTTTTTGTTGTGTCCTTTTACTCTGTCTGTCTACCCCATTCCACTCCTTCACACTTTCTCTGCATCGTTGTATTTAACCTATTTACTTTTTCCGCATCTATATTTCTCTTTTTTGAATTAAACTCATTCCACTTTCCATTATCTTTACTTTATTTTCTTCTCCTTTCTTCCTCCCGGGCTTGATGAGAGGGAAATTCACCCCCTCCCTCCCGAAAAAGTCATTCTTTCAATTAAAAATATTTCTTTCAGCTAATAAACTAATGATGATCCGGCTGCCTTCTTTTCTAAAATCCCAAGTATAATTCCTACAACAAAAGGTTCAAATGTTTTTCTCGTCGTTGTTCTGCCCAGTTCCATTCAAAAGCGAATTTTTCCATTGTGTCGACATTCCCTTCGCTCCCATTATCCTCTCCATCTCGTTTCTTTATTGAATGACTGAAAATACGGGGTGTTTTTTTGTTGTTTGGGGGGTTGCTACACCCGGTTATTTTTCTAATCTGAGGACAACGCGGATGAACTGCTGGGGTGTTTAATTTCCGGATGGAGGCAGGATATTTTCAGCAGCAAACTGTATCCTTTGTCGAGCTTTCCTCACATTCGTCAGATCAATCGATCAAGGAAGGTGCTAAGTTGGTGGCAGGTGCACTCCAATATTTTGTTCTTTGGATTGTTTTGTTATCGACAAATGGGGAACACCTGAAAAGGAAACTCCATCCTTCAGTACCGAATTCCCGGTAGTCTTTTTCCCTCTTGCGATGCCTGCTATCTTTCTATATGTAATTCCCTCTGTAATTTGCCCAGGGAGTGTAATTTGCCCGGGAAAATCTGTCGGAGAGGATTTTCAATAAAAAAAGAAAAGATATTCCGAGGAATTTCTCCGAGAGTTAATTAAAGCAATGCATCAAAATATGGTCTGGTATTTGTTTAGCTTCCCGTAGGAAAGCTCCTGCCGGGGTGAATGCGGAGCTCAATGGCCCAAAGGCTGCCTTTCGACTCGGATTCTCATCTCTGCCCACTTCTAAACAACCCTTTGCTAACTTCTCATCCCCTCATTTGCTTGTTGGTTGAATATCACGGTCACAAACACAGGCGTTTGCGTATCTGTGGAAAAGGTGAACGCCGTCGGTCTACCTGGAAGGAACGGAAAGCAGCATTTAGAACAATAAAAGGAGAAAGTCTGCCGAAGAAACGTGTCATTGGACAAGGCGTAACAATCGACCAAAGATTACGGCTTTTTTATGCGAGTCTGACCCTTTCCACGCTGCGTCTCCCAATCAACCCCGTGAAGGGGAGGGAGAAATGTGTAAATGTTGTTGAATTTAGAAAGTAAAAGTAAACCGCAAGAGAGCAAAGGAAAGGCGATAAGTGAGTAGAATAAGACAGACAGGCAGAGAGAAAGAGAAATAAAGTGAGAAAGTGTGGGAAATGAGAAGGTGAAACGTGGTAGGTAGTGTGAGAGACGTGGGATAAGGAAAGGTAGATATAATTCGGAAAAACAATGAGATTGGCCAAATGGTAAATAATCCGTAAAACGTGAGAGGAATGGCGGAAGGAAAAGGTTCCAAGGCAAAGGTTGAACCTTCCAAATCCTCTCTCTCTCTCTCTCCGGAGTCCGATTAATGGAAGAAAGTCGATCTTCCCTTTGGTCTGCAAGACCAAACTCGCTGGTCCGAGCCAATTCCTCAAGTTCAAATTCTGATGTTATGGGGGTTGTTTTCTATTCTGTTTGGTTTTGATGCCCGCGGGTGACTTTTTTCAGAGGAAATCTTCCGGCTCTGCTTGCAGACCTTCCGTTGGGTTTTCACGTGTTTCGCCGAACGAGTTGGGTTTCCAAAATCCTCACATCCCACTCAACCCCCACCTTGTATGTTTAAATTGTTAAATAGTGAAGATTCTAATTCCACGACCCAACTCTCTCATTCCAATAATTTTCTCGTTTATCGGTTTATAATTTTATTCGCTGTTTATTTGCATCTCGTTTGTTTGGATTACCTACCCATCGTTTGTTTACCTTAAGGATTCCAAACTGGGAAAATTGTAGTGGGAATTGCTTGCATTCAGTCCTCCTCTCTTCCTTCTTCTCTTTACTCTGGTAGCTCCTCTCCTGTGTCCCTGACCACTCCTAGAACCAGAAACAAAAACCTTTCGAAAATGTGGATTGTATTTTGGCTTCTTTGCCCAATTAGTCAATGTGAAGTTTTTTTGCGTTGCTTCACGTATCATTGGGCTGATTAAATATTATTTAGTATTAGTACTGTTAATTATTACGAGACTTCTTCTTCTGTTGTGGTTGTATTTTTCTAATATATTTCTTTGAGGTAGATGAGGAAAGGAAAATACCATCATATAGGTTATTTTGGTACTTTTTGAACAGAGCTTTTTTACCTGACTATTTCAATCTATTTGGTGTTTCTATTTTTTGTTGCTTGTTTTCACATTGAACAATTAAAATCTGGCTTGAGCGTCGCTCATTCATTCAATGTGTAGAAAGAATATTTTGAATGTACTTCACAGACGTGAAGTCTACAATTATTATTTAAATATAGTATACCCTTTTGTACCCATACAATAACGATACTAATAAACTTGGTACACAAGGCACCTAAATAGCCAAAGAATATTTTTTTGTCAGAATGAGAACGATGAAAAACGACTTTTGTCTTACTATGAGTGATTTAAAAGATTTACTCATAATGTTCCTACCTCATAAGTGACTGATTGTGCACAGAAATTTTTTGAATTACCGCCAAGAAATACGTGTCAGCCAAAACTCAACAAGTAGTTTAAAGGCATCTACGAAAATGAAAACACAACACAATTGGGGGTGAGGGTATTTTATATTCAGTATGTGACACGTTGGTTCTCGTCTATCACCAACTATTTTCTAACTCTTGTTAGTCTTATTATGTTTAGCGGCGACGTGTGCAGAATATTGGCAAAATTATAAATATTTCAATAATTGATACACAATACATTAATGTAATATAAATAAAATGTAGTAAACTGAAGAAAACTGCCGTTAAATTACCAATGCGAGACGTTGCCCTTCAAAATATCAAAGCAAAGTGTGTTAAGGTAATAAAAGAAGTAAATAAATGTACTCCTGTAAAAGGGGAAGAAATGAAATTAGATAAATAACGTATAAATCTATTGATTACATAAATAAGATGAACGGAGAAGACATGGGGAAAGTAGTGAAAGAGAATTAGTTTGTAGAAAATAAAGTGAGAACAGCTTCGGGTGTAGGAAACAAGCTCTCGTAAACAAAATAAGAAATGAGAATGATAAAATTAAGGTGATCTCACATGAACAGCAGAAATAGTGTGAAGGAGAATATAAAAAAAAAGAAAGTGAAAGTGAACGGCCCGAACACACGGGCTGGGCTGTGGGAGGCTGCCATGAAATGAAAGTGAATTGAAATTGATAAATGGGAAAAGAATAGCAAATAATAAGGGAATTGAATAATAAATGATGAAACACGGGAGAAAATACGAGCAAGCAAGTGGTACATGAAAGATGCTGGATGTGGTGCTTCGGGGTGTTCGAAGAAAGGTGATAAAATAAGGGAAGAAAGAAAGGTCTAAAACTGAGACGGAAATAAAAGATCCGACGCGGGAGAATACGTTTAAATAATGGATTTATGTAGTGTTCGACGGTTTAAATATTAATTTGGCCGGAAACGGAAAAGACGGAGCAGCGAGAAAAAGAAAAAACCAAATCGACCGGAAGTGAAGTATGAGTGGGGTTGTACTAAGAAAGCAAAAAAATTGAACAGAGCAAATTGCATTTCGCTCGAACGGCATGTTTCTGATGGAAACGTCCAACGAGTTGCTCGTGCCAAACGCAGAGCTCCCTGAAAAATTGGCAAAGGCCAATAAAAAAGAAATTTTAAAATGAGAAACAAAACCGAAATTGGATGCCACACGTAAAACAACGGCAACTTGGAAAAGCGTACGGTTTATTTGCTCCAATAAAAGCAAAAAAAAGGTTAAGACCCCCGTCACTAAATTTTCGAGGAAGGAAAAGGGCAAACCCGAGCAAAAAAATACAAGACGAAAGTTGGAGAAGCAAAAAAAAAAAACAGAAGAAATAGGAAAGGCAAAAACTGGAAGTTGTGGGCAAATGACGACTGTCAACTAAATTGACGAACGCAAATATAAAAGAAAGAAATGATTAAAGTCGATTTTCCGATGGTTCAAGTTGAACACCAGGAAGGAAGATCTCTTGCTTAACTAAACCGAGAAAAAAAGATGGGACATTTTTTTCAGGGGACAGGAAATAGATGAATGCGGAAGTAGCAGGACGGTCGCATAAAATGGCGGGAGGAAAACAAACATTTTTTTGAACTCAGTTTTATCGCCTTGCATGTTTCATCGCCTGAACGGAAATGGTGTTTTTGGTCGTTTGGGTGAGTTCTCGTCGAGAGAGAAAGATAGGAAACTTTGATTTTGCTATTGTTTATGATTAGTTCACGGCACGGAAGAATAAAAATGAGTAACGTTACTACGGACTATAATGTACGTCACCCACCAGGACATTAATTTGACTAAATACGTGGTTGTATTGTAGCCTAAGGGTCCAATGGAGACCAATTGAATATGAACGTTGAATATCAAGGTGTTGGAAGAACTCGGTACCGAGTTATAGTTTTAGACAAAGCAGTAATCAGTTGTCGGCATAGAAAGGTAATTTTCTAACTGTACTGTGACTGACCGCCGGTCACAGAGAGTCACCACGGCATGACTTTTCCGCAAGTCCGGTAGATTGCGGAGGAGAATGAGAATCGAAGAACTCAGAAATTGACGTGCGAGCAGGCAAGGTAAGGCCTGTTTTAGGAAGGGAAGAATGACATTTTAGAACAGTAAAAAATGATGAATGAAAATGGCGGTAAGAAGGCCGTAAATGAGAGAGAATAATGGGACGCGAATGAATGTGAAAATGGAGGAAGAAGACCGGAAACGGAAGGTGACGGTTTTCTCATGTTCCGACACTTCAGCCAACTGCCTGGTGGTCCTTCACGAGGACTTTCTTTTCTTTCTTTACACCTTCAAGTGTTACAAATAACGGTTTTCAATACTACAACTACATGAAATGAGTTAGAGTTAGGAAAATAACAATAGTGACATTATTAGTCGTTATTTACTATTAAAAGTAGAACTTCCAGCATTGTGGGGCCGTTTTAATGGAGGGGATGCGTCCAATTTCCATCGAGTGGAATCCTCCCCCAAACACAGCGATATTGAAATGCTGTGTCACGTCATTAATCATAATCTCTGTGTCATACGTATCATATCATTCATTATGCGTCACAAAATAATATAGAATATTATTCTATCTATTATTACGTTCGGTTTCCTACCACGGGTCCTTTGATTGTCTCCGAGGTATGTCGGCCATAATTAAAGTTTCCAAGTAATATTCTAATAATAACAATAATTTAGACATAATTGTGTGACTGTGCCAAAATTGACGTCCTGGTCATCTTTTATAGAAATTAATTGAAGTCTTCAAGGGTTGTTTTGTCTGATCGTAACATTGACTTCTACAAGGTGTCTCATTCTGATCATCTTCCTCGGAGTGTGTCTCATTTCTTCCGGCACTGGTCTTCTTGTCTTCTTATTACCACGAAGCAGATTGCCATGCAACCGAGTGCCATAAGAGTCAAGGAGAAGCCGAGGTAAAAGAAGTTGGCAAACAAATACCAACCAGAAGTTTGAGTTTTGTTGAAGTTAACTTTTTGAATTTTTTATTTTTAATTTTGCCTTTTTCCTTTCCACTTAAGGATCAACGTCTTGATTTTTTGGTTTCCTTTGCTTTGTAATTAACCTTTTAGGGTTTTTTTGGTGATCCAAAGGATCTTCCCCCGTCGCCGGTGTCCTTATTCATCACGTCAACTAAATTATTCTTCGTGCGTTTCGAAATGTTTTAAAATTATTTTTTGGTATGCTCGGAGTCTGACGGATTCTGTCTGTTCCTTTTAATCCTTTCTAGCCACGAAGGCTTGAGGTGAAAACTTTAATTTTAAGGAAAAACCTATGCGAGGTTTCGCCTTTAACTTCCGCCCAACGCCTTCATCTCCGTTTGTCTAACTTTTCTCATTTTAATTATCTTTTGCTTCAATCTACTTTCTTTGGTTTTCAACTCCTATTTCTCTCGGTTGTTTTTATTAGTTTTCTTCACGTTTCATTGTAATTGTTATGCTACCTTCTGACCGAAACAAAGTCTTGCATGAATCACCCCGCGGATTGTGCTCTGATAAAAACTTACGTCGAAAGAATGTAACACCATCAAGGTGAATACATTCAGACGAAACCTCCCAGAGAAACCTCAAAAATTTAGAAATTTATTTTCACTAGACAAATTTTAACTGTTCAACACCTAAGGTTATACTTGAAAGAAACATTTCTTTACAATGTAGGAGAAGGAAATACAATACGAAGAAACTTATTTATTGGAATTTCTGTGACGACTTATTTCCAGGTGAGGTTTACAACGTGAAGTTAACTCTTTTCAAACCGCAAACAATAAAACATAATAAATAAACAAATAATGAAGCAAGTAATAGAAAAGCATTATTTATTTTAAAATTAGAGTTGCACTCATCATCTTCAATGAATCAAAACAATATAGTTTTAAGATAGAATATACGTTAAAATAAGAGTTATTAAGTAAAAGAATTAATTTAACATCTAGTATTGAACTCACGGTCCTAGATTCTATATAGAATTTTAATATATATTTACTTGCTAAAGTCTGGGCAAAAATGAGAGGGTACCTTCGTGCCGGGACAGTTGGAAAGATGTTTTCCGAATTTTCTGTCTTGATGAAAAACACCACAGACAAATCTTACAAGTCTGATGTAGACGTGTAGGCCTTTTTTTGATTAAACTGAAAGGTGTGCGGAAGAAACGCCAAAAGCCTGTCTATTGGAGCCCCTGGGTCTTGAGGAAAACAATTTTCCTTTGAAAAATTTTTTGAGGAAATGAATGGAAGGGGATGAAAGGATCCGTGGTGATCCATTGAAGAAATACGATCCGGCATAATGAATTCCCTGCAGCAGAAAAGGCAGAAGAAGGTTAGAAATGATAGAAGTGACGTCGGTTGGGCATTCCGATCTATCATTACAGCTCTGAGGGCGTCTTTTCTCTTCTTCTCATCGGTAATATTAACGATATAAGGAAATTGAACGTTTCGGACGAGAGTTGGAAGAAAGTTCTTGACCGGAATTTACGTGACGTACGTTTTTATTCGGACATTCAGCAGAAAGGTTCTTTGTCGGAATATCGGAGAGCCTTTCATTTACCATTTGAATTATGTTATATTGGTTGAACCGAAACGACACCATTCAGAAGTGAAAAAAACATGTTGATGAAGAGGGGAAAGCAAATGAAACGTTTTAATAAACTTTTCTTTCGCCAAATTTATAATTTACCACGTAGAAGTACTGGGATTATTATATAGGCTTTGTATTGCTAATAATAACAGGATTCATAAGTTCACTCTTATCTGTTGTTTTAAACAAACGAAAACAAAATTTAAATAACCGCACTTTTTTGTATTGTATTTGTTTTTTCCATGTAATTTATTATTTTACCAAGGTGTCTATGTTGTTACCTAATATTTACGTGAAATTGTCAATAGTTTAGAGTGGTAGGTATTTAACGACAACCAATTAACATAAATTCACATAGTGTCAGGGTGTGCACTACAATTAAATTTAGTGTCTACTTCTAAATGCCATTGCCATTCACGCGAGTGTTCTCAAGAATGTTCTCTTTGTTACGTTTTTTTACAAGGCAACGCCCAGACCATTTTTTAAGGGTTTCACTCCATGCCACCAGGCTGGCTGCAGTATCCCTCGCGCTGTCTGACAAGTTGAGAACATCAAAATCGAATTGCCAAAAGGTAACACTGCCACCCTTCACCTCGTCAATTTTTTCTTCTTCACGGCCATTAATTTAGCATAACAAATTGTGAAAGGGTTGAACTTTCCTAGAGGAAGAATCTAATTTCAGAGAATGACACAATTAATGAAATAAATCTAAAAGTCTGAACACAAACAAACACAGATGCATATTCCCCCGACTTCTGCTGTAGCACATTAATTAAATGTAGCGGGTGGGTAAAGCGACGGTGTGCCCTCTTTGTTCGTTTTAATTTAAGTCTAGTTAATCGGGTATAATTTAAAGATTGATTGATTTGCCCTTGTGGATTTTGATCGATTGAGTACTCTCCAATATGAACCCCGTAGGTTTTAATCTCATTTTGGCAAGGGTAACGAGCACTCGCCATTAACTTGTAATTGACAATCGAATGTGCCAATTGTTTATGAAAACAGTCTGCACTTTGTCTTTATTTTGTAATTCACTGGGAATGTCTGGCACTGCAATACGACAATAATTTTATTATGAATTATTTGCTACACTTTTCCATTTTATGTTTTTCTATTAAATTACAAAAAAATTAAATATTTCTGTTGAGTAACGTAGAGTGGTTGAAAAACAGAAACATAGTAATTGGTCAAGATCGAAAACCAGAAAAAATTATCAAATAATAAATTTAGCAAAAACCTTTTGGGTTAAGTTGTGAAAAAAAGGGTTTTAGGAATATAAAAAAAGGGTTTCTGCAAAGGTAACAAGATTTAAATTTCTCTTGAAAGGTCCGATTTGCCACCGATAAACGAAAAATAAAAATTGGTAATTCGTTTCTAACAAGCAGGCAACTCAGTCCAAAGGTATAAATTTTTAGATGTGCGGTGCAGATAGGTGCTGCGGTTATTTGTCCGGGGCAGCAGACGACAGCTGGCAAAGGGTTAGGACACGAAACCCGGATTTTCAAAAGAGTTTGCTAAAAGAGAAACAGAGTTTCTGTCGCTGGTTGTGCCGGAAGACGCGAAATGGTAATTTTTAAAATGCAGAAAAAAAAAGGCGAGAAAGAAGATGACGGGGAAGCAGCGGAACACAGGAAAAGACGTGGAAGTGGAGGTGAATGTGGGTAAAAGAGTTTTTTTACCTTTTACATATCCTGATAAATGCGAGTAAAGTGTTTGCAAAGAGACTGAGGAAAAGGAAATAATATTTCAAAGGAAATGCTGAAAAGCGGGAGAAAGAGAAAATGGTGGAGGGATGAATAACATCCAGCCAATGGAAAATTCAAATGACTTGTGAGAATGGAGGAACAGGTAAAAAGGGTAAAATAATATAAAAGACGAACGTCTCGGAGTCTTTTAGGGGTGTGAGAAAGTTTGGGCCCTAAGACGAAGTTAATGCGAATTTTTGCAGGGCCTTCTAATCGGTCTCTTTGGTGCCTAACAGTTCACTGAATCCAAAATGCATTGAATATTGTTCAGAGCACCACAAAAATTATTCTGCTGCACTGTTTGCAACTTGGAAGCTGCAGCTACAGAAAACGTTGCCAATTATATAAACCAGAGCAATTAAATCAACCTATACATGCAAAAGATTAATTCTGAGAGAAGGCTTAGAAGATGTTGGAGCTTCTGCACATTCTATGAACTAATATGAATATACCATATCCATTTTAAAAATGTAACAAAAATGAGAAGAAGTCGACAAATTGGAGTTTCTGGGATTGAGAATCATAAAAAATTTATGAATATTCATCAAATAGTGACAGAAAATAGGGCACAACAAAAATTTTACATGTGCGGAACGAAAGGCACGTGGGTGTGTGACGAGTACCGCAGAAAAAGTAAGAATTCTTGGGAAAAACAACAGAGATAAAAAATACAGTTGAAGACGTGAGGTAGAATTAGAGGTAAAATGAGATGGGAAGACGATGAGGAAGGTAAATGTGATAAAGCAAACTGAAGAAAAATAATAGTAGAAGCAAGGTTTCTACAGAAATCGTACAAACTCTAAAATAGTTAGATTCGATACAGGAATAACACAATTTTTGTGACTTTTTCATTTCTCGTGCCACTTGCATGGGTTTGGGGTGGTTCACCTGAACTTGTGTGCGAAAGTGCAGGTGCTTCATTACAATTTCCATCCGAACTTAAGAAAACAAATCTTACTCCTTTAGTGTGTATATCGTTCTTGCTTTTCCTCACTCCAAATCTCCTGCCTCAGATTACTTTCCTGTGGCCTGGGTGGATGATGGTAAAAGGGCGTAGATGAAAAGGTTAATATGAAGAAAACAGTTGCTTTTAGAGAGAGAGAGAGAGAGAGAGCAGGTGCCCAAAGGGGTTGTTAGCATTCTTCCACCATGTGGATGAGCTTATTGCTTTACGTCTGATTAAGTAGCGTTTCTCCTGTTTTCAGCCCCCTGTACAACACAACAGCCTACTAATCTGTTGCTTTGGACATAAAATTTGACTTTCGACTTCAGGGCAAAAATAATACTGTTCACATATAAAAATCTGTGAAACTATAAGAAAAGTACTGAGGAAAAGATTTTTAATATTAAAAGAACAGTATAAGCTGAAAAATACTGTATTAAATAGTTATTATTTATTTACAACTATTTTATTTTATTTAAATTAACACGAAAAAATGAAAAGAACGGCAGAGAGTATTCATTTCGTGCAAAAGAAAAACAAAAATGAAAGAGAAGTTCGCGAATGAGAAACCGAAGAGACAACAAACGTGGAAAAAAGGTGTGCAACAAAAAACCGTTGAAGATCATGCAAAAAATTAAAAAAAAATTTTCTGCCATCTTAGAATTTAAATGCTGCTGATTTGGCGGGAATACGAGCAGACAGGAGAGGACCTGAGACCTGGACAACAAAAAATAAAGTAAAATTTATTAGAGGGAACACTTAAACACAAATTAAAATACTTCTGTTAGTCTAATTTTTCTGCCTACGTTCTTCATTGTAGGAAATGTTTAAACCAGGCAAGACCATGGCTTATAGCCAGTTTGAATTTCTATATATATCACTTTTTAGAAGTTAATTTTTTTAAAATTTGTATTCGTCTCTTTTTTATAAAAGAAATCGCAGCTTTTGGTATGGAGTTATAGTTTTACGAGTCAAAATATATCATATTATAAGAATTATAAAGTAACATTTTAAAGCTTTTAATTTCTAAGCAAAAAATAACATGTTTTAGTGACTTACCAGAAATAAATCCGTTCGTCCCACAGAATTAAAGTAATTCAGGGCTCATCACAATAAAATGTACACCGTAGTTTTAATTGGCTAAAAATAAATTTTAATGCTCGACAATGATAAATTATTTATATCGGGGCAAAAGCGAAGTGAATTGGAGTAATATTAATGAGTTATTGTCAACACACCTGTGTTCAGGGTGTGTTTCAATAACCTCAGGTGTAATTTTTGTGATACAAAGAAATTATAGTATTACAGAAGCGTAGTAAATTATTACATCTTTTGGAGTATAAATACGGGAAAACAGTTGTCTGACTTCAAGTGAGGGAAACTCACTAATGGCTAATTAAAGCATGTTAGTTCACCTTTGAAGGGAAGAAATAGCAGAAGGCAAGATGAACCTGCCCACGACCAACTGTGGTGGACGTAAGAGAGTAAATTAAGCTAGAAATAATGAAAAAGCAAACAAAAGATGAAGTTGTTCAGATATACACTTAAATAATTAATTGCAGAGGTTCTCACCGAGGGAGAGGGAAACCTCACACGATGTGAAGTGCCATGGATGGAAAGGTCATTGTTCCATAAAAATTCAGAGAAGTCGTTCCATACAAAGTCGCGCAAATAATAAGAAAAGTCAAACGGAACAGGAAAAAAGATTTCGCCAACAAAAGGTACACCCTTCCCCAACCCGAGGGAAACAAGCCTAAAGCTAAAAAATGAGGGCCTCAAGTCAAATGCAGATCACGCGCCAAAGGCGCACATCAACCAATTTAAAATTACAAATTCAAGTATAATGCGAAAGAACGATTGAACGTCTTGCAGTAGAAGAAAAGGTCAGGAGAAAGTCAAGAAGGAGACGAAAGGAAAAAACATTTTCATGAAAACTTTCATATGATAATTCCGCAAGGAGGAAGGAGTGAAGAAAATAAGAAACCGAGAACGGAGAAATAAAAACAGCCGCAAGGGAAGGAAGGGCTTCAAGGCTGGGGTGGTATGAAAGATAATGATGGAAGACACGAAGAAAGAAAGAAGTTGAGCGGAGAAAATTATGGAGGGAACGGAGATGCAACGAAGGAAGAAAACGAGAAGATTGTCAGCTGTGACGCATGGAAATGAGGAGAGAAAAAGAATAAAAAGATGAAAAGGTCCTACGAAGATGGAAAAGCAGCAAAGAAAAGTTGTAACACTTGAGAAAAAAAGGATAGCCACTGTACCTAAGGTGGAAAGCAGCAGGAAAACCTAAGCCGACGTGTCAGTAGCAAGAAAGTGATGAAAAATACAGATTGAAGGGAAGTGGGGAGGTAAAGTTTAGACGTGGGAGAAGAATGCGGAGCTGTGGATTGTAAAAAATGGTGGTAGGAACAGTTTCGTTAGGCACCAACATGAAAAGAAGTTAATTACCATTGTTACCATGTTGTTGTACATGAAGAGAAAGGCCATCTAAAAATTTCTAAAACTTTCCAAACCAAGTGCTCAATTCCTAACTAAACAAGCGCAACTAATTTAATTGTCATTTTAAATCAACACAATTTAGTTGCGTTCAATTGAAAAAGTAGTTAATTTCGGTGGGAAAGAATTTTTAGGTCAGAATAGAAGAAAGTTATCAGTTGCCTTTGATAAGTGAAATTTGCGGCTTGCAGCGAACAAATGCCTACCTGACACATCAAACCACAAGGTCATCACAAACACCACAACTAATCAACCAACGTCTACTAAGTTTTTGATAAAAAAATAATATTTCTCCTTAAAACCCCGCTGGTCTCACCCTGTTCACTTCTTCTGCTGACCTTTTCACCTTTTCCTGCCACCCCCAAAACTCCCTATGCACCCCGTACCTGCTACCCGATAATTTTCCAACTTTTTCTCAAATCTAAAACGCGCTTTAATGGAAATTCAAAATTTAAATTCTACCTTTGAAGATTAAATCATTTCTTTTTATGGGAGAGTTATAGAAGTCGAGAACGGATTAAAGCGATTAGGCGGTCTCAAAAAAAGAGAAACCATCCCTTGTGAGAGGAAGAGTCCGGATGAGTAGAAGGAAAGGGGAGACGAGTGAAAAAGGCTGGAAGACTGGAGGAGTTGAAGGTTGAAGCAGGAAAGGCAGCAACACCACATGGGCATTTGGTGGAAGTTGCGGAGTGAAAGAGGTAAAAAGGTTCTTTTTTTTCATGATAAAAGTTGTCCGTCAGACAACCGAGACAAACTGGGATTCGCCGCGGTAGAGCAGGAGGAGCAACGGCAACAGCATGACAGAGAGAGAGAGAGAGAGAGAGAGTAATAAAAGGATGAAAAAAGGTTGGAATTCACTTTCGTTCAGGAGTATTTCTATTGACTTTAAAAGGGAAGGAGGGTGGAAGATTCGGTCTGAAGGGAAAGTCCAAAGCAGAAAAGGTGCATTTTCAAGGTAAAATTGAAATTAGCGATTTTAATCCTTTCGCCCGTGAAGAACCAGCCCCCCCCCATTAAACCTCCCCATGAACCCCCGTCAGCTCAAGTTAATCACGATTGGCAACTCCCCACTAAGCCAGGTAATAATTATTATTTTCCGTATACCCGACTTTTACAAAATTAATTAAACTAATTAAAGTATTATAATTTGTTTTGTCGAACGGGGTGGATAGGGTGGTAGCACCTTTGGGGTTGAACTAGCGGTTTTGGAGATGAGAACGACCAATGACACTCGTAAAAAAGGCAACGCGTCTAGAACGGTCCAGTCGTGTGGGCAAGAGTAACAAAAAAAGAAATTTCAGTCTCTGAAGTGAAAGGCAAGGAACCGGCCATGTTGATCTTTGACCTGATTCCTTTGCCTTACCTGAAGCCTCGAAGTCCGGGAAGTCTCGAACGACTTCTTCATCAAAATATTTTTATAGTTAATAAAAAAATAGCCAATATTCAAAGGGCCCTGCAGTTTTGCGTAGAGTTTTACTACAAACAGTTTGGTGAAACAAAATAACGCGAGATATTTCTTTTTTGGCCTCCTCTTTGATTTCATTATGACTTTCTTGCAGGTCCTTTTCTGCCAAAAAAAAACTAATAATATTTTTAATATACATTTTATACTCTTTTACATATTAAATATTTAATAATCTTTATGTAGGAAAAATATAAAACGTTATTGCTGTTCTTTTTCATGGTCACGCTTGCTTTGTGAAAGTTTACATTGCCTTGCTGACAGAGCTTTTTCTCGAATTTTACGTTAGGAAACCTCGTGATAGAATTGTAGTATTTGTGGTAGCAGGAGGACGCTGTTGTAGTTTTTTTCTGTGGGAACAGCTGTTGATATGCATCTAATGATAACTACAACCGGTTGATTTGCTTTCTCGAGCCGCGTTTGTTCAGTAAACGTTCTCCGGCGCCCCGTCACTTTCACGGCCTCCACGCATCTTCATCGCTGCCTCCGTTGTCCTCCTGGCTTCCCGGCGTTCTCGACGGAGCGGAAACGACCGAAGCGACCGACAAGTCCCAGTCAGTCCCTCGTTTCCTTTCGTTCGAGGCTGTTGAACGGTTTGCCTGCGGTCGACTTGCGTTCGTGCGCCTTTTCTGAATTTTTGCGAAAAAAATCTTATATTTTGGCAGTTGCGCGGCAAGAGAAATTGACGCGAAATTTTTGCAATGTCATCCAAATGAAGTAAACGTAGTTTTTGTTTTCTAATGCTGTTGAGTACTCGCATTACCCGTTCGACCGGATAAGGGAAACCCGTTTCTGTTTCCGGGTTCGGCGTGATGTGCATTTCGCTCGTACATACCTAAAACGCGGGCGTGTGTGGCAGTGTGTACCGCGTTGTGGAAGAGTCAATATCTAATATATATAAAAATGGTGTTTTCAATTCGTTATGCTCGATATTTGGATACGGTTGCTCTACAATTTTTGTAACGGATATTGTGGAAATTGGTCGACGGAAATAGGAATTTCATCCATATCCGGTAAGGTTCAAACATCAGTTCTTCTCGACGGATGCGGCACATTCGGCCACATAAACACAAAAATATTGAGGTGAAATCGATTTGGTGTATTTATTTATTTTGTATAAATTTGACGGTTGAATGGCGCGGTTCAACTTGTCAAGCCCCGTCAAAACCGTACTGCGTTCTTTTAATTGGCAATTTGACGTGTCTGGTGGACCCACAAGACGACCTGGTAGTGGTGGAGAAAGCAGTGTCGAAGTAGTGTGAGGAAATATCTGGTGAATTCCTTCCATAGCTGGATCGTAGAGGGATCGTAGAAAAAGTTGATTCCATTCTGATTTTGTCACGTTTTTCACCAAAATCTTCTTTTTGTTCCCTTCAAATTTTTCCTCTGACGGCTTCTCCTTACGATTTTAACGTTATTGAGAGAACGCGAACTCTCCGAATCGTTTCTCTTCAATTTTGGAAATGGATTTTTGGTATTTTTGCCCTTTTCCGTTGTTTGCCTTCTTTTATACAATTCTTCTTTTTCTCGCCTTGACCTCCGGTTGCCTACATTCTCCACCCTAAGGAGAATTACAAGTTTTACTAAAGGTGTAAAAAGTTAAAAGGGGTAAAATTAAATGGGATATCAAGGAAATTTTCTGACATTGTACTCATTTCTCTGACAACATTAAGCAGTAAATGTAAACTACAAAGTTAGCTTGTGCATAACATAAGAAGTAGTTCATTACTTCTGCATAAATTATTTCGAGAACCAGAGAAACCTTTAGTTCAATGAAGCACACAAATAAGAGTAATTGACGTAAGAGACTTTGTACGACCGGAATGCTTTTGAAATTATTCCTAAATTGAAAATACAGAAAGAATTTTTGTAGGAAAATTTGTAAATTATAAAGTAAAAAATATGGTCATAATTTACAATCCAAAATCAAAGTACAACCTAAAAAAGCGAAATTTTTAAACAAATCTTCTCACTACTCAAGGCGAGATAACGTTGTGTTAGGAATAGGACAAAGTAAGAAGAAGTAGAGTGGAGTTAATGAAAGATTTACAGTATATACGGTAAAGAAAAACGTGGAATATTATAAAAAATGAGAAACGGAAGAAAGGCAACAGGTGGAAAGAGAAATAGTAGCTTGAATTAGGCAGGAAAGAAATTTAGAGTGAGCAAAAGGAAGTGAAGAAAAGGAAAAGCCAGAAAGAAACAAAAATGTAAATGAGAGGGAGAAGTGAAAAGATGAACAAAGCTGCCATGACCTTTGCACTACTTTTGCTAGCTTGACTTTCTACTACCTGGGAAGGAGTCAAAAAGAATAAAAATTGTTCGTTTTCTTTTGACGACAATCAATAAAAATCTAAATTTAATAACAACTTCCTCCAATTCTCGGCCCCTTTCCTGGCCCTGAAAGATGATCAAATTTCATTTTGGGTAGTTGACCCTTCACAAGGGGTAGCAGACGTAGCAGGGGCAACACCACAAAACCTCAATTTTCATCAACCGAAGTTTTCGACAAAATCACTAACCAACCCACTAACTTAGGAAATCCTTCACATTTACTAATTGCTTACAATTCAAGGAGACAATTAACCTTTGGACTTATGTAAAATGCAACCTACGACTGGTGACTTAAGGTGCCACTCTTAATTCTGATTATTTCGACTTACTAAGGTGCTATTCTTTATATTTTTATTTTAAATGGATTCTACCCCAAGCAGAAATACATTGAGCAAACACCGTTAGACGTGTACATTAAATGTGTACTGGCAAAATTTCATATTCCACTAAAACATAAGAACATAATATACAACGTAGTTTTCTATTAAATACATTAAGCAAAAGAAAGCAATTGAAGCGAAACATTGAAAATTAATACATTGTGTTGTAAACTACAATTCTAAAAGATTACTCTCTTGTTGACCATAAAAGTCGATCGATTTAAAGTTATGTAAATGATAATGGTAACAGTAACCTATTTGCTATGTTTTAACTGCCATTATTGCGATACAAAATAATAATAAGCTACAAATATAAGCAATCAACTCCTTGAATGTATCTTTCTAATTTACCATTAATTAATATTTAGGCAATTAAACGAAATGTCACGACATTAAAGATTTACATCGTTGTAGGTTACATAAGTACCGTTCTGTTATTCCTGCCATATTGGATAATTGCCGTGTAGTAGTTTGTGTAACAATTTTTTCAACACGACAGGAAGTACACGGTGTTAAATTCTCTTAGGAAATGCTAAAAAGCAACAAAAAATAATAGAGAAATGAAAAAGGCTACGTTCGAGGTAATTTTAAGTTAATTACATTTGTTATTTTACAAAATTGCGACGCTAAAAACGGTTTAGAGTTACCGTCGTTCGACTTTATTGTTATTAGTAAAGTGTTATCGATTACCACGGATAACCGGGATGTTATGTCATCGTAGGCGTTTGCCTCCTTCTATTCTGTGATTTCGGTCTAGGAAATAGAATTTATGGAACAAAACACGACTCTGCGACCACTCGACTAATAAAACGGACGTTAGAGTGCCAAAACCATCAGAAAGTGCAGAAACTAGAGAAATTAAAAATAAATTAAGGAGAGTTTGTGCACGTGAAAGTTCGGTGTTTTCCCTGACTTGTGTGCTGAATTTGGTCTGACACACGTGTGACACAGGTAACCTCGCCAGGTACGGTGAGATAATGAGACTTTGAAAAAGGCGGGGTGAGAAGACAAGGAAAGTGCAACGACAGTTTGCTTTCGTTCAAAATTAAAACGACTGTCGCGTTTAATGAGGGGCGAGCGTTTCTTTTGAAATTAAGCGATGCAGACTGTGCAGTTCGCAGGTATTTAACGCTACAAGCACAAAGTATGTATTCGGTTTTGGGAGTTGGACGGAACATAAAATTTAGTATTTAATTACATGTACGTAAACTAATTAAATAACCTAAAAAAAACAGCATTGTTAAAATGATAAGGTGACATTTAGACATAGTTTTTGCACCTGTACATAACACTGATACATCTACTGTAGTACAGTTAAATTTGGTTTTATTGCTCAAATTCAGGTATTCTTGTCTGTTGATAAAAAATCCAAACCAACAAGTTTTCTGTTACGTATCAAATTAAAAATTGTTCTTAATTATTAAAGGCAATTTAATTATCTGCTAACTGCAGTATTCTGCCATCTCTGTCGGCGGCATTAACTACTTTTTTGGCAAATAGTTTTTTCGTGAGTCTGAGTAAGAAGTAACGAAGAAGAATTGGAAAAAAACTAATGAGAAGAGCTGTTAAAATAGAATGAGATGGATTAATAGAATAACAACTTATTTAAGCTCCGCCGCTTTCTCCTCCCAACTATGTTCCTTCCCGCACTTTGTCACATCCTCCCAGTCTGATTGCTTAAGTAATTTTGCAGCTTTTAGAAACTTTGAAAACTAAATAAATCCATTAACCCTGACAGTATGGTGGAAGAGGTAAGTGGAGGAGAGTGAGGGTGGCGTGAATGAAAAAAGTACATCCGACAGGTTTGCAGAATGGAAGCGAAGAGCCAAAGTACAAAGAACTAAAGAAAAATATTAAGTTTGCCGTAGTCAAATTTTATAAGTCTGTTTCCCTTTGTTTTGTGAGTAGTTTTGCATTAAGTTGATGAACAGTTGTAGATAAGTTTCCGAAAAAGAACGTTCCGGTTGTACCTCGTCCTTTAAAGTACTATCAAACAAAAATCATCACTTACCTAGAAGGTTATGAAAACTGTGTGACGAGATTAGCAAAATTTATGTGAAATGTATGCCGCTCTGTAGTGTTACATTCACATCCAGCAGAAGCAAGTGTAAGTAACACAGTTCAATAGTAGTGTTCGTAGTAGTGAAATTCCGTATCAGCACAACATCAAAGAACAACCAAAATAGCAATTTCTCCTGAAAGACACCTGCTACCTTCTTCTTGTTTTCAAAATTTTAGGTATCTAGACGTTCCTAACAGGACGTCATGGTTTTAAACCGGGAGACTAACCATTCTACTAAAAAAAAAATATATAAAGTTTTTGTATTTTGAAGGGTGGATGTTTGTGTGCAGTGAAACAGACGGCTGAGGCGTAGATCGCGTAGTTGGTAAATACTGTCACAAAAAAGTAGTCGTACTTCGGTTGTAGTAAGTTCAAAAACTGAAAAACTAACAGGAAAGGCAAAGATGAAGAAGAAGGACAGACGTTTGATGGTACTCGGGTGATACAAACGTAGGAGAAGGCCACCCTTTTGGTGTTCCCTACGGTTTTTATAAGAAAACAAAAGAAAAGAAACCCAAAGGATGAAAGGACCAAAAGGACGACAGAGTCGAAGAGTGAAAGGCCGTATTTTTTCATTAACCGAAGTGAGTTAAGGAAGTGCAGCCTTCCTCTCAACCATTCTATCGGCTGCTGTCTTCTTGTACTTTTTATCTTGAGCGTCTCTTTTTTAAATTAAAACCTTTCCCGGAAAGTGTAATTACGTTGACTTTGTATTAAGACATGGTTTAAATGGGGGTGAGAGTCAGGACGAGGAAGAGAAACCGACAAAATCAAAGTCAAAATGATTTCTCCAGCGAACGTGAATTTTTTATTTACCCTCTTCTACTAATACATGTTGAACTTGATGAGTACTGAGTGGAAAACTTGATAAAACACGAGAAAAGGAATGGGAAAACAGAAGGTCTCTTATGTCAAATAGAACATTGCCCTAGGAGTAAAATAAAACAGTGCCAATCACTGCCATTTCTGCCATTTCTGCCTACATAAAAGAGCTTTTCAAAGTTGCAATGCACAAAATGTGAGAGAATTTCCTACCAGAATCTTCGACACCTCCAGAATATTAACTTATTAATACTTAATTAATTGGCGAATTTTTGTCTTAAATGAGTAAATTAGTTTATAAAGGAAAACTAAATCAATGTACGATCTTTTTCAAATATTTTATTCATTTTTGTTATTATTTTTGGCAATTCTTTGTGCCAAGACCAAGAAGTTGATGTTGATGACAACAATCGTATCTCTTTCTACATTAAGAATACTCTATTTATGCAATGCATATTTGCAGTAATTTATGTGAAAATTTTAAACTTTATTTCAGAAATTTACCGTCCAAGCAGTAAATAATTTTTAAATATCGAAAATTGTATGATAAAGTTATTTTG
This sequence comes from Polyplax serrata, assembly GCA_037055365.1. Taxonomy (NCBI): domain Eukaryota; kingdom Metazoa; phylum Arthropoda; class Insecta; order Psocodea; family Polyplacidae; genus Polyplax; species Polyplax serrata. The sequence continues at coordinate 1,498,704 of JAWJWE010000004.1, forward strand.
TATCACTCACCAGTCCACCTGACTGACATGTAGTGGTAAGATATTTGTAGTTCGGCCATTTTAATAAGAATGTAACAATTCAAGTTTGACTGTGAAGTTTCTGAACAATGTACTTCCCATCTTATAAACTTCTTGCCATTCTCTAGCTCGCCCACAGGAGTGACTTACCCTTTATTGTTGGCTGATTCATTGATTAGCGTTTTTCACGAAGGGCACTCTCACACACCTGTTGAAAAGATTAAAACGAATCAACCTGTTTGTGAGGAATTTTTTCTTTTCTTACCTCTGTTGAAAGGCAACTCTGCCAAGAAGATTCACAGAAGTGACTCACTTCTCCTCTAATCTTGTCGTACCTTTTACGACTTGAGTTTCCACTTAGACGTTGGGGGAATGAGAGCGAAATGGCGGCAATAAAATCCCCACCGTAGAGGGAATTTATGATAGAAATCTGCCTGGTGAAGTGTAGACGTGGGAAATTAAATAAGGAAACCTGAGGTAGAAGAAAAAGGAAAGCAGGAAGGGATCCAGTATACCTGGGTGCACCTGTGTGTATCTGTGAATCTTCCTTTAGAGTTTTCCTGGGAAGTCAGTGGTAGCCTCATGTATTCTTAACAATTGATTAACTGGATTGTAGTTACAATTTAATACAATATAAGTAAACCATAACATTTAGTATTAAATGAAAGTGAAATCTGAAATTGTAGAGAGTTGTAGGAAAAAAGGGCAAAACATTATTATTTCACTATACGTGACTAAACTATTTCTATTCAACTTATTTGATGACTTCAATGCTGTCGGTGATTACTACTTATTGTGCCGGGTCCTTACATTCTATCATTTACATCTACATTCACTACAACCTTGCCTTCTTTCATGAATTTTTATTTGAAGTCTCACCTTTTTTCCTCCTTTCAATGGTTTGCGTCTGTCTTCATGCGTTTGACATGTTGGACGTGTTCAAACTGCGTTCACCCGTTCAACAGTCAGACTTATTGCTTTTTCCAATCAATTCCCTCGATGATTCGAATCAGGTAGAAGCAATTTAAAGTATATTTGAAATAAATTTGTGGCACCACATTTTCTACTCGTAGAGTAAGAATTTTTGGTTTTCGAATGCAACCGGTTGGATTTGTCAATTAAATTGACGATTGATCAGTTTGGCCAATCTTAAAAATTTGGTTTAATTTGGCACACAAGATCTCCATCACCAGAACATCACTAGTAGAGTTTTAGTGAGAGAGAGGCAGCATCATTGTAAAATTACTTCTAATTAGATGAATTTGAACGTTAACTTAATAGAAGTTTCATTTGGGCTGTTTATTACAAAGAATTGCAACTGTTGTATACGTCTCATGTATAGGTACAGGACACTTCATTCACCTGGTGATGGATAAAAAGTATGAGCCTCTAGAGGTTCGGTTTATTGCTCGTGTGATACGGAGAAAAGGGTATATTAATAATAGGACTGCAATGTTGTCTGTAGCATTCTGTCTCGACTGTAAATCGTCTGGAAAATAACAAAGGTTAGATTCCATGCATAAATAAATATAAAAGTTGAAACAAGCTTTCAGCAGCAGCAGCAGCAGCAGCAGCAGAATGGCGATTTGATTTAAAAGTAGCGATGTAGTGACATTTTTCAAATCAACTGACGTTTATTATGACATTTCGTTAAGCGATTCTTTAGATGGGTGTTGATTTACGTCATGAAAAATAAATAAATACATATAAAGTGTGTACAAGTATATATTGCACGTAAAGTTGATAAAAAACAAGAGGATAGTGGTATTTTATAGCCACTGCCCACGAAGTGGTACTGAAAATGAGAAATTCATTATTGCGCCAAGAAGCTCATTGCAGCAGCTCATATTTAATAAGATTTATTATTTATTAATAAACATTTAACTGATCCATTTAGTGCCTGCGTAGTATCTACCTAGTTTATAAAGGAACCAAAGAAAGAGACGTTCATTTGTTATTGACTCTGTCGAACGTCTAAACTCATCAACCGATGAATCATGAAGAACTTCTGACTTATTTCCGGCCCTTACCGGATGTGGACCTTCATCTGCATCCCTTCGAGTTGAAAATTTAAAAAGGAGACCAAAGAACGGAACTCGAGGACTCAGGAGTTTCTGAAGGAAAACGGGTGAAAAGCTTCCGCAATTACCGTTGAAAATTAGTCTAACAATATGGAAATAAGATCTGAAATAAGTTTCCAAAGCCTCCGCGATTCTGATGGAAAAATAATTTTCCTCCCTTCCTTTTTCCCCTCTCCCACTCCCACCGGCGAAAGATTTGAGGGGAATCGAGAAAATAACACGTTCGGATAACCCGGTTTCCCACGTCAGAGGTTGCCGGAAACGTTTCCATCGTATTGAGGCCTGCTGTTCTGCAGAAAACCAAAAAGGAAAAACTCGAGGAAAAGGAACAGGGAAAGGCTGCTCTGAAGGCTCGACCGTTTTTCTCTGCCTCATTAATGGATAAAATGACTTAGCTCTGCAACGTGCGATGAATCGGAAAACACCCCCGACATTTTAATTATATTATCTGGGTTCTGGTACTGTGTAATTACTCGTTCTGTCCTTTTTCTCTTGTCGTTGTGGAGAGAGACAGACTGTGGTGGAGGGGTAGAGGAGGGGGGTAGACAGCCAACGAGTACCCAAAATGAAATCCTTTTGTACAAGCAACGCATGCCTTAGCGCGAAAAACATTGAATTAACCGATGGTAACCATATAAATAAACTACAATCCTTATATTATGAAAATAATATTATATTTTATTATTTTGAACGTGAAGTTATTTCCAATTTAATGGGACCCACCTGTCGTGTTATGTGAGAATATCCTAATTATTTGCATTTGTAATTTATTGAAGTGAATGAACATGTGTCCCCTGTTAAAAATTATTAAAAGAAACTGATGAAAACTGAGGGAACCTGTGAAATTTCTTGCAGAAGAAAAAACTGAGCAACGTGACTTGTCTCGACTCAACTGACCGGATCTCATTGATGTCTGATTGTCTTCTTTGATCCGATCCGTAAAATCGCGATATGTAAAATTTATTGATAAATTCCTAGGTAATAAACTCGTACAATCGGTGGTTTATTAAGGGACGATGGGTATAAATCGAACACATAAAGGACTGATAAACTTATTTTAATTTTAACAAACTGTTTTTAGCTTCTGACGTACTTCTCAAGTGTACTACTTTATTAAATGGGATTTGGTGCTGGGACAGGGTTTGATTTAATAAATTTTGACGGGGATGCAAGAACTTATTTCCGTTCCAGGCCTTTCCAGAAACCATAGAAAATAATTTAAACGACAGTCACAAGTATTGCCTTTATATTTTAGTCCTTTAATAAGTATTTTTGGGGCCTCGAGGGCTGGGGGTCCGCCGGAAAACGGCCGAGTATTTTAATGAGAGAGAGTGGAAGTGATTAATTACCTTTTAGGATGTAAATTATCGGCGACCCGAGTCGAATTAAGGAGCAGTGATAAAATTATGCTCTCGCATATGCATACATATTTCACTAATGAAACTGTTGCGGTTTGGAAACCGCAAACTACTCGCACTTCCCCACACCCGGGTACCACTCGTATTTAAATTTTTAAGGACGACTCGTTGGGTCTAGCAAAATTAAATGGCCGAGGGTTTTTCTTTTCTATTTCCGGTTTTTCCAGACGCTAACGACCGCCATTAGACTTTTAATGGGTCGTCTTTTAGTAGGAGGTGCACTCCGGATGGGATAAAGTCACGTATCGTTCGTTCATTCCTTTCGAACACTTAAGACAGCCGTTTTACTAAAGTTGTGGTTTACTTTGAGTGTTCGACGTTTCGAATAGAAAACACGGGAAAGTTGGAGAGGAGAGTTTTTCCGACTAGACCTAGCAACGGGACTCTACGATTCACTACATCACTGACGGGTACATCGCGAGTGAGTTTGCGTGTGGAGTTTTAACTTGGGAAAAATAAGAAATTCAAACGCGAAACCTCACAAATACACACAGAGAGTGTATATTTTTTACGCTCGGAGACCAAAACATGGATTTTGCATTGCAAATTTTCAATTTTCGCCGTCGAAAAACACAAAACGGCATTATTAATTAATGAAATTCACGAGGACCATGTTAAGTCCGCCCACAGACCGAAATTTATTTAAATAAAACATACATAGACGTACAATTCAGTTGAATAAAATTTAAACGAGAGTGGAAGTTCAAACTTAACGTTCCAGAGATGTTTGCCAAAGGTTTCGCACCTTCACTTGGGTCAGTTTAGTCAGACGGTTTAGTGTTGTTTTATGTACTAAATATAAACAGAAGGTGCTAAAAAGGTAGTAGTAAAGGTAGTTGCAGTGAGTTTAATATTTTCGGAGAGAAAAGAAACTACCACTTATTATGTGAAGGCCAAGTCATTGAGGCTTATTAAAAAAAGTAAAATAATATATAAATAATATATTTGAATCGTCCTTTCAATGAAATATAATGAATAAAATGGTATTTATTTAAGGAAAGGCAACACAATTATTAAATTGATTTATTTGAGTAACCGTGGTGTTGTTAGCTAAATGGAGAACCTCCATAAGAACTTGTTTGTATAAGTTTCAAGTTGTTACTTCGCCATATAATTTTTATTCAAATTAAGCAGCATAATTTTTGATGTGGAGGTCCGATGATCCGAAACCTTTTTGGAGAACCTGGGTGGTGTGCATTCCCCAGAAACGCCATAATTCCTCCCCTAGAGCAAGCATGTTGAAGCACATTCAATAATCTTTGATCGAAAAATCATTAAAACAAGAGATCGTTAGCCCATAAAACTCATTGGCTTGTTCCGTGCCACTCAACACGTGGACCAGAAACCATTCCATGTTTTCCACATGGATGTGGCTCGTCAGACGGTTGAGAAAAGAAATGTTGTCACGTGCCATTACAACACTTTACACCTTCAACTATTTCTGACCGCGAGAAAGGCTAGATGATTTGTAACAAAAAAAAATATAAAACTCAATATGATGAAAAAATAATTCTCAAAATGGTTCCGATTTTCCCTTTTTTTAATGTTGCTTCACTCCTTTTCTCAACTTGCTCACTTCTTCAGGTGTCTGTTCTGGGCGGCAGGGAAGAGCAAAATTTTCACAAAAGTTTAGCAATCTGTCATTTACAAAAAAGAATTTTTTTTCTTACCTATTTTTTGGGGAAATCGAAGGGAAAAGAAGGGGACCTGAAACATTAAATTTATTTAATGGGTACGCGGTGTTTCCGGGAGCAAAAGGTCGCACGAATCCGCAAACATTTTAGTCAGAGACCCACAGGAAGGGCAAGGATTCTTCCTTGTCGCTGACACTCTCAGAAAACCAGAAAAAATAAGAAGAGAAAGTTGGTTAGAGTGAGAGTTGTAGAAAGAAAAATCTGCTGAAATCGCTTACAGTTTTTCCAATTAAACTGGAAAATTTTTCTTCTTCCATCACGTTGGAATTCAACCCCTGGAATCTTTCGTTCGTGCGTTGCCCGTGGCAAAAACGCACAACATTCGCTGTCGACGCTGTCGGATGAAAACGCCGGAGGAGAAGAAGTGGCAGCAGCATATTCCACTCGCGTGCGTGCTTAGAGAGAGAGACAAATGCGCTCCTTATCCTGTTGCTATCGCTGCTGCTGCTGTTGGTGTTGTTGGCGTTCCAAATAACGAAATTACTATTTTTATGTTCCCCAACAGTAAAAATAACACATTTGAAGTGCGCTATTATCACTTCATCTCCTCTGTCATATTCTCACTGTCGGTTTTTAGCGTTAGAACTTAATGAGTTCATGAATCATGACTTGCTTTCCCCCTCATGGACTACTCTCCGCAGGAAAATGTCATTGCCTTGGACCGCACGGCCTCCCTTAAATTCTCACTTAGAATTTTGGACTTTTGAAGTTGTTCCAGCTTCGTCCTTTCCACTTCTCCTTATTGCCTCCCCGTTTTCACAGGGGCCAACGAAACGTCTGTTGTCTGGTGTTTGACTCATATCCTTTGGTTACTCACACAGGCTTAGTCGGACCGGCGAACACAGAAAAAACACCAGCAAAAAATAACGTGGAGGGACAATAAAAATGAAAAGCTTTCGGAGGGTTCTCAATGACGAAAAATTATGTACAGAAAAACAGCTTAAGGCGGACGGTGAAGAAAGTCTAGCAGACCATGTGCAAGAATATGGAGGACGACAACAGTAGAAAAATTCTGTCGGTGAGGTGGCACCCGGTAGAACTGAACTTTACGTTTTTGTTTTGACTTTCTTTCCCTGCCTTTTCGTTTGGGCTTCTTTTCTTCCACCCCGAAAATGACTGTTCATAAATTTCTCAGCCCTTCTTTCCTAAATGAAATAAATTGGATTTCATGTAAAGGCGAAGGGAAAAAGAAGGAGGAGAAGTCGTAAGTTCCGGAAAAGGTGATTCGGTGCTGAACTCGGTGCTGTTGCTGTTGTTTTGTTCATTGGGGATGAACACATTTGTAGAACCTTTTCAAAAGCGTTTGTCCACCAATCTTTGTCGATGTGATTGGATACTTCGCCACTCGAGGTGAATCCACCCCAAAGCCTTGAAAGGGTGAGAGCCTTTATGATTTTGCCTTTTTCAAAGGTTTAAGCTGCAGCCCTCAAGGATTTCCCTTTTGAGATTGACAAGGAATCGTTTTGATGTTCAAATTCTAAATTTGGATTAACTCACCACAACACAGTCGATTTGTTCCTTTTGAGCCTTAAACGTAAATTATTTTTGAAATTTGTGACCAACAAAATTCGGAATGGCTGAATAAAAGCAAATTAATTTCACTGTATCTAAATACCGTGACTCCCTCGTTAAGAAACCCGGAAAATATTCTTTTTATGTTACTTCACTACAAGTATATATATACTTATAATATATATTATATGGTAATGATGAAAATATGATTTAAATTATTTTTGATAATTTCTCAGGTGATGTGCACTATTTGCCCTCCATTTCTATTTCTTACTTTTTCCTCCCTTCATACTTTCTTATTTCATCTTACAAAATGCACCGTAAAGTCCTCCTCTCCTTTAGCTCCCCTCCCCTCACCGATGGAAATTACTGCGAACACTGCGTTTGTATCTCGGCCTGCGGATTTTAATTTCTCATCTCGATGGAAAGTCGATAAACTCGCTTCTTCAGCGTTTCTTCTCCCAAAGGTTTTAATTTTATTTCAAAAAAGGTAGCAGAGAGCAGAAAAGGTATTAACGAGTGTCAGAGAGAAGGGGTAAAAAAGGTTTATGCAGCACCAGCCGGGGAGGCAGAAGATGGTGGAAACAACCCAGCGACAATTAATTTCTGTAACAAGAGGGAGGTTCGCTTTTTGGGGGTAGAAAAAATCTCATGGCAGCAGAAAAGTCCGCTCCGGAAACCTTTTCTGATGGAAAATAAAAAAAGAATTGAGAAAATGACGGCAACCATGATGGATCCAATTAAACATCCGGTTATTTTCCCTGTTGAGATCTTGTGGAGTCAATTAAAATAATAATTACTTAATCTCTCTCTCTCTCTCTCTTTCTCTATTTCTCTCTATCTATCTACCTAACTCCATCTATCTATCTATCTTTCTATCCATCCATTTATTATATCGTTTTCCCTTTGCTCTTTTGTCGAAAACGCACAAAATCGCTTTAATAAAAACTAAAATAGCCTCATTTCTATTGAATCGTTTTTAACTGCCTCATTAATGCCGACAAGTGCTCTTTAAATTTCTATTGAAACCTTTGAGCCTTCTTCTGCCCTAAATGAACCTTTCACTCTCCCAAAAAAAAGAATTTATTACATGATTTTTGTCTTTTATTATCTGAGCAGGAGGGGAAATTCCGGTTCAGCTACATATTGTTCCTTAATTAAGACTAATATTCTGTAATTATTATTGTTACCTTTTATGTGTTGTATAAATGTTGTAGCCTTATTTTCCTTTTCACAATTCGTCAGCGAACCGAACCGAATGTTCCTGTCATTTTTCCTAACTCCTTCACACGGTTAACAAAATTTTCTGAATTACAACACTGAAAATTTTGAATTTTTCTAATCTTTTCAGTCAGAGTTAACGAGGACTTTCTCTACCTATTGTTACTCCACTACAATTTTCTTCGTAAATTTCATTGTAATCCGTAAAAGTTAATTTTCGCAGACGGAACTGAATTGGTTCAATGTAGTGAACACGACGGTAGATCAATAGATTTTTCTTAACAAAAGTATGTGAACTATTTAGGGTTGAATAATTTTAGTTTGGTAAAAGTGAAGAAATTTCATGTCGGCATTGAGCAGGAGTTTAATTATACGATAATAAAATGGAGGATTAAATATACAAAAGCTCGAGAAACTCGTTAGGACATGCACCCAAAGAGTTGGGGTGGAGGTGTATGCTATTTTCTTTAATAATTGACCATAGCAAGTTGTTTGTTTTATTACTGCAGGTGTCTGCCGCAAAAATTTGAGTTTTTTTTTCTGGCCATCTCGTTAATTTGCAGCGAATGTCTCCTGTTGTGTGTGTTTTTTTTTATTTTCACCCTCTGCGCTCATTTCTCTGCAGATGCCTACCCTGAAGGCAAAGCACCACTTTGGCTTTTCCTCTCGAAATCGAATTAACTTCTGTTCAATTCTTTGCGCTTGTGGTTACCAATGACGGATGAGACACACTGAATGGTGTGGTTTGTCTCACTGTACTCTCAGTAAAATGAATCTCTCAAATTCTGTTGTGCGACGTGGTCAGATGATAATTTATATTCTCTATAATTTTACAAGGAATGTACGTACAAATTCAATTAACGATGATAAAAATGTTTGAAATACTTGTTTTTCACTTAATACCGTCGTGCCGTTAATATAATTGTTACACTAATTTATTATTATGTATTATTTGAAAGCTGTCACCGAAAGGAATGACACGTTTTCATCCGCTACGATTTAGTACAGTGAGGAACCAGAGTAAGCTTTTGAAGACTTTGACTTTTCATTGAACTTGAATTATTTTAGTCTATTGGTAGTGCTGGTCAGCAGCACTTGTCAAACGTGTCCCGTACCACTTTTTGTGTTCTTTTTTCTAAATTATGTTGCGCATTTCAAGTTAAAAAGTAAAAAAAAGGTTTTACCGCCCAAGAAAATAACTTGAGAACTTCGTGTCTACGTTAAATTTTATTTATATTATGTTACTACAAATATTATACGAAATCATAACAAGGGATTTTCTTAATAAATAAGTTAATTTTTTATTAATTCTACATTCAGTTGAATTATCTATCGTCACACACTTGTCACTGGCGTTGTAATGTTGCAACCTCCTTTGTTTTTTCAACCTCACACTGATGTTTTTCTTCAAATGGCACATGTACATCTCTTTGTTTTAACTTCTAGTAAAAGCTCTGAAATTGAAGTTCAGTGTCTGTTACATTTAAATTAAGTTTTATGGAACTGTTACTGGTATTATCCCATGGAACTCATTTTTTGTTTTTCAATCTTTTCTATCTTCACTTCCATCCAGAACTTTCCCAAAACGTTTCGAAAATATTCTTATCCTTTTTTCCGCCATCTAACTCGTATTTATGGCTTATTACAATTATAATATTATTCCGCTCCATGTTTTTTTCTTTCACTCACTTCTTCCACAACTACGGTTCGTCTGTTATTATTATCATTATTCTACTTATTCTTTTTCTAATAAATTTCCTTATTTAACGAACGACGGGTGGTGGAGTCAACGGTCACGAGGGTCGGGTGAGGAAAAAGTCAAGACGAGAAAAAGTCGGGAAATGTTTGTAATTTTTTTAATTTCACTTTCCGCCTCGTAAGTTCATTGTTAACCCATTGAAATTTTTCATTTTTGCACCGAAGAATCGAAAACTTTGTCTGCCATTGCTTTCAGGTCTGTTATTTTTCTCTAAAGAGTTCGGGCACTCCGCAGAACACCAGCGTTTTGTGCAGGCAGAAAAAGAGGATGAAAGTTTTGTATCAAAAGTAGGCGTCCGCTTATGTATTTTTTTGTTGTAACTAAAAAGTGGGGAAATGAACAAAAAGAAACGAAACAAAAGGTGAGAATTCAAAGGTAGAGTGTTTTTTCGCTTCTGCCGTTGCCGTTGGGGGAGGCTGATGTTCTTCATCTCCGATTCCGATTAGTCGCCTATTTGAAAACAAAATAAAATTCGGAAAAGCAAATGGCGAGGCAACACGGTGCATTCATCTTCCTTTTCTTTTTCGTTCTCTCATTCCAAAGCAAAAAATTTATTGACAATCGATAATGAAAACAAACACAAACAGGCAGACACGCGAGCAGGCAAGCATACAAACGCCCGGATACAAAATAAAGTAGAAAAACAATGAAGGCAAAAAAGAAGGTCCTAATTGTCTGCTCGACCCTTGAATAAAAAGTTTTATTGCAGAAATATACATATAAATGCAGATGTATATTGACGGTAGACACTACAATGCACGGTGTATCATCAAAAATATGTTGGTGAGGGATGACGTGGTTTGTAACTGTACGATAGAAAGAAACAATCGAAAACCCAAAAAATGATGAGAGTACGAAACCGAGAAAACGACAATAAAAAAGGTGGGAACACACCTGCGGGTTCCATGCAAATTTTCTTACTGCACAAAAAAGAGAAAGAACCTAGAAGAAATGAAGGGGCAATTCCAGAAATTAAACAGAAGCAGCTGTTCGTGCGCATGTAAATCGCAAAGGAGCAGCACCCTACTTGGTACCCAAAGTAAAAACCCAACAGCAACAGCAAAAAGTTACACTTAAGAGTTGATGTTTGCTGAAGACAAGACTTGAAATCGCATACATCCGATGTGACATCGATTGATTTATTCTAAAAGCAATCTTCAGAGAGAGAGAGAGAGAGAGGGGGGGGCGGTTACATAAAATCGGAAATTCGAAACGCGTGAAAATTTGTATTTCCATAAAATATTACTCTAAAACGTACTTCTTCCCTGTGATATTTTAATATATACATACATACCCATGCAGACACACACACACACAGACTTACTTTTAGAGACAAGTGCAAGTGTGGGAAGGAAACTTTCAATTTCACATTCTCACGCACACCTGAAACGCATACTCCTGCAGAACGTCTTTAAGAATAATAATGTTGAGTAAATGGATTATACACTTGGACACGCATATTATAAATTTAATTTATTTTCTTGCAAAAATTCCTTCGCTTCAGTTCAACTTCAGCCAATGGTTACTTGCTTTAACAGGTGTAATACATTTTTAACCTAATTAATTATTATTATTAATATTTTTACTTGTTGTCGCTAACGCAAGTGCGTAAAACTCTTTCGGATTAAAATTACTGTTTTATTAATAATTAACAACTTATGATAAGTAACGCTGCTGCACTAGCAAACTAACATAAAAACTTTTAGTAACTTTCTTGTTTTATGGGATTTCTGAGGATCAGATGACGTGAAAGAAGACGAAAACGTTGAGATTAGCAGACTCTGAAGGATCGACTACCATTTTCACTTGTTCGTCACCTCCTGCTCTCCTGCTTTATGACAAGGTAAACCTTAGACGACGAGTAAAGCTCTTATGTAAATGAAGAATTGGAGTTGTTAATTTTCAAATAAAATATAAAAAATTATAAAATAAATACTAAATAATGGACCGTGACATCGAAAAGTAAAATTTTGAGAGTGAGAAAAAGGAAACTGAACGTGGCAGAAGAACAAATGAATATAACGGCGATAGCAACCTCTGTGATAAAGGCAGTGGTCTTGTTCGTCTTGGAGGACTAGAAGTTTTTCCTAGGCGAAAGTTTCGCCCATAAATAACCCAATTTTGGAATTTTTCCAGCGACTTTTTATGCATCCCTTCCAGTTTTCCACTTTCGTGCAAGTTTTTTTCTTCTCATTTCAAAATGGTACGAAAGATTATTCACTTCTCATTCGGATTACAATTTCCATCACTTGAATGAATGAACACAGCAAAGTAGAAGAACAGAAAAGGAGGAAATGTCTCTGAGAGGTTCTGCCAAAGGAATGGAGTTCAAAGGGGAAATCAATACTTGTTGATCGCGGGGGTAAAAATGAGTAGGGCGCCGGGTCCAAAGGGTTCCCGAAGGACCTGATGCCCAGCACTGAGACCTCACTCGGGACGGGTACCCCCTTTCTCATCAGGAAAAACGTGAACGAAAGTGTCAAGAGTCGTAATAAACGACACGAAACGATTACTTGGAAGAAAACAAATTGAATTACAACAAAATTTAATGGGAAGGGGAAGCTGGAAAATTTTGTGAGAATGTCTTCTGCCACGCGAAAATGTTTTTGACCGTTGTAAAACTAAACAGAAAAGTTTTTCCCACGAAGTGGGAGAAACATGTCAGCGCTGTCGTAGAAATCGAAGTTGTACAACGAATGTGATGATTACCTGTACAGTTAAAAGTTTAGCAGAGCAAAATCAACTGCAAAATCAATTGTGGTAAAGCCAAGAAAATCAGATTATTATGTCAAGTGGCAGAAGATAATACGCGCCCTACACATAAAAATCTCTCCGTATGACACAGTGCGATGCGTAACGCGAAATGAAGATTGAATGCAGCCGAAGAAAACAAAGAAAACTGAAAGAATTATGAGCAATTTAATTGTAGCAACGACAGAGACCAACTACAGCAAACAGCAGCAATCCGATGCGCACAGGAAAAACGAAATTTATGTGGTAAAAATGACAAGAAATTAAAATGGTGACGTTTCTTTGATTGCCAGTGCCTTACTTTTTGACTTTGACGATCTCTATTAATAGTTTATACGCAGAGTCTCTCTCTCTCTCTCTCTCTCTCTCTCTCTCTCTCTCTCTGTAGGGGTATTTCTGTCGCACATGCCTTGCTCGTTTGTGCGTGGCCAATGCAATAAAAATGCGTTTAAATTTAATTTAAACTCACTCCCCTGGACTCAGTAACCGGATTATTCGGTTTCCTTTGGCTTTAATTAAAAGGAAAAAAAATTAGGTTTTAATTTCAAATTGTTTTCACAATCAACCCCTTCTTCCGTCCTCGAGAAAAATACTTACACCAGGTACCGTCGCATCTGATGAAGCTGTAAAACCATCCGAGGGGCTTAAAGCGTTTCCGTTTCCGGTTAAAATGACTGACGCTAAGTAGAATTTTATTTCTTTTCACTCTCCTGATGAGAAGAATCTCACGTCTGTCTAATGACCCATTAGGAGTATGAGGGATTATGCTTTTGTTTTTGTAAAAGAAACGCTTCTGCCAGTTAGTACAATACACAATACTTGTATTGTAATCATATATAATTTGTTTTGTAACAAGATTTACCCAAAACATTATTCCTCTCCACTTCTTGCTTTTGGGGATGAAATTCAGCTTGACTTTCTGACCAGAAAGGAGTGAAAAGCTAAAATGTCTTTTTCTCTACTGCTGTGGGAGTTTGAGTAAAAAAATTTCATTTGGCTGCCATGTTTGATACTGAAATATTCATTCTTTCTAACTGGACCTCAAATTTTTCCGAGTGCCTTCCTTTTACCGCCTTGAATTTATTTTTAGGACGTGTCTTTCTCGTGGAAATTCGCATATGCAGCCTGACAAACACTACACAGATACGCTTGCAGATTAAATCTAATTGTAATAAGTCTGTAATTTTATTAACTTTTAATGTGATTTTTGTAGAATCTCTCTTACAATGAGGGACGACCATTTGTATAATTTAGCTTCGGCACAGAAAATAATCGATCAGAAATCAATCAATATCCGTCCATTTTTTTCATTAACTGCTTTATATTTTTGCGGAGGAATCGGACACGCCCGATGCTGACGTCCTTGACCTTCTGACTTTCTCCTCTTCACAAACTCGCCTTTGAGTTAATTCAGTTCTTTTTGCTGTTGCCCGCTAAAAAGGACTACGTATGACCATCACTGGCTTATTGAATGATTCAAACTATTATTTTTCTTTGATTAATTTGGGGTTAAATTCGACTTTTTGACGGTTTTTCCTGATCTTCACATCACCACATGCAGTTTACTCCTTACGCCAAGTGAAATTTCACTTTCTTTTTAGAGCAGACATTAAATTTTTGCTTTTGTTCTTTTCTATTTTCTATTACATTCGACTAGCTCGTTTTTTTTTAAATTTTTTACGACTCTTTTGACGTTTACAATTATTTTCTTCAGGTATTGAAATACCGTAATATTTCATACATAATCATTGTTACTTTTCTCTTTAATTCTTACTTAATTGGATTATGAATGGCAATGTTTTTCTTAATAAAAAAGCTCGCTCCTCTTTTGTCAAGCCGAACCAGGAAATTTTCTATTTGTATTAGTTTGTAGAATTTTCCGGTTTCAACTTAAGTTATATTCTTCTGTCATCTAACAAGATTTAGAGCGTTCTTCAAATTCGTGGTTCTTCTATTCTTGTCTCAATTTTTTGCTTTTCTTTTCTTCAGCCTTCGAATGTCGTCGAGTGCCCAGCTGTTGGGGTCTTGTTCCCTACCCTAGGCGGCAGGAGACGGTTTTGTGTATTTTATATTCGTATATTTTTAATAATTTCACTTGTCATTAATGTTGTAGCTCTGTTTTTTCAGTAAACTGTACATCGTTTTACGAGAGATTTTATGTCAAAATTTTAGTTTAAATAACCCGGAGTCTCTTGAGTTTAGCGCTCTTAGTAGACGTTTTGACATACTTTCCTGTGAGTAGCACAACTGTTTAGCATTTTTTTATTCTACAAATTGCCAAAATTGAAACTTCTTTCGAAGATCAACTTCCTCGACTGATTTTTCCACTTTGATCTTTTCCAACTTTTTTGTGTCCAGGGAAAAGCATTTCGTATTGGATCCAATAAATTTAAATTCGTTTCAAGGGCCGAAAAGGAAAGAAAAAAGTCCAATTTGGATTTTTCACGGTAAATTGGACAAGAGTCCGGTGAGGACCACAGAAAACCTTTCCGTTCAGGTTGTCCTAATTGGTTCCTGTTGCTCCTGCTGTTACTTCCTGTTCGTCCTGCTGTAAGAAACAAAAGTTGACTTTGTGAAGTAAATCCTTTTGTTGAACTTAGTTGTGAGGTTTCTAATGCACCTCCTCCAGGAAAGAAAAAGTTTTTGACCAAAATAACCCGGAATCCGACAGCTTGAAACTCATCTTACATAGATAATAAACTCCATTTTTGAGTTTCTCTTCCTCTTGGACTTTGATGACTTTAACTTTTATTTTATTTATCATTCTCTTTTTTCGGTGGGTTTCTTTTTCACGGAAGGTTTCTTTTTAATTCGTTTTGTTTCTTCTTCTAGTTCTACACAGCATATGTATCTAAAATAAATAAATATTTTATGATCCTCAACCAGCACCCAGTTACATTATTTTGTTTTTAGTTACATTACATTTCTTTTCTCGTCTTTATTGATTTATTCATCTGCTTGGTTTTTCGATTATTTCCTTTTCATTCTTTCCCAAAGATTCCTGTTTCGTGGTTCGTGTGCGTCTGTCTCGAACTCGCTTGAAAATTCACACTCGAGCAAATCTTCATTATTATTTAAAGTCAAAATCCGTGATTAAAACGAGAATTCTACAAAAGGTCTTTCCCTCCTTTTCTTGGTTATTGTGCTTTTCACAATGGCAAAACAAATTCTACACCCAAGACAGATGGAAAAAGAACAGACGATATGGTTGAATGAGAAAATATGGTTTCTGAATGTATTTGGTAACTAAAAATATAAAAAAGAAAGTAAAAAGACTGGGAGCCATAAACGTCAGGAGACAATCCAATGGTTTCTAACTTAAACGCTTTTTTGCAGGAGCAGAGCATCGCAATTTTTTAAAAAATTACTGAAAATCTAAAAGAATTATGCTGAAATGATAAAAATAATCAATTTTATAAATAATTTACCTTCAAATATGGGTTTCAGTACACACACTAATAATAAATTATGGTTGAATAGTTGTTGTCACATGACTATGTTTAGTGGTTTGATAGTCAGAGACGTTGTAAATAACTTTTGTTCATAAATAAAATACGTAATTTATGTTTATTTATGTTTTTCATAATATCTGTAGCCATATAGGTCTTCTGGTATTTTCTGGCGGCCGGTAAACATTCGCTCAAGGTTTAAGTTTCTCTTAAATAACACATGGAACTAAAAAGGTGTTTCAGTTCACTGGGGGTTTATGAGAAGGGCCCGATAGAAATTTATAGTTTCTCCAGAGACCAACCAAAACTTAGGGCCTTGCCTAAAGAGGCAGAAAAGAACGCACCTATAGGTACCAGCTGGGTCACTGAATATTTCGAGCTATTTTCTATTTGTACTAGTTGACATTGTCATTTTGCTTCATTCAGCGATGGCAAAGCATCTTATTCGGTGACTGCCTCAATATTTCATTTTATATATTATCTGCATGAGAACTTTCCCCTGCTTAATAAACATAGATTTAAGTCCATAAATCTTATGTTGAGAGACACGAATTGAAGGAATTGATATCTTTGAACTTGGCCAAGGAGACATCCGCCCGAAAAAGTCTTCTTCCTTTCTTCTGGCTCCGCTCACTGATAGGAAAACATGAAGCATTCACGTCCTGTTACCATTTCGCTCGGATTATAATTTCTAGTCTCTTACAATTATTATTAATGTTGCTGTCGCCAATGTTATTGTTAAAGTTTGTGTCAACCTTTTCATCCCCCGGTCCTGGCGTGACGTTTCTCTCGTGAGTACCAACAATTTGTTATGTTTTCATTTCAATAATAATATTATTATCATTATCATCAATATTATTAGCATTGGCTGGAATATTGACAGATTTATGTCTGGCGTGGGGTTGTAAAAGTTGTTATTGCCAGACAAAACAAGGGGTTTTGTTGAAATGGAAACCAAATTTCAAGGCACAGAATATTAGTAGAAATGTTTTTATTGGTAACTGTAAGTTAGCTATCACGGTTATATAATTCAAAAAGTATATAGTCGTGCGGAAATATATTCCTGTGGATAGCAAAAAAAAAACTAACAAAATCATTTGTTACTTATCGTGGCTTTTAATATATAAGATATGATGTTGTAAGCTAGTATTGCAATGTTTTTGCCGACTGTAAAAATTATAAATAAAACATATAAGGATGTTATATAAACATACATTTGCTATGAAGTTAAAGTACAGTGTTATACTTTCCTAAAAATTTTCACTTGAAGAGCATGAAATGTGTACCTGGTTAGATGTCATCCATAGACTACTTTTTGGGGTTGAGCTGAAGACAAATCAATTTTGTTTTGTCCGAAGTACACAACACCCGTGGGACTCGTTAACCTAGTCAGGTTTTTCCTATTCGTTTTCCAATGATCCCTCGGCCAGAATACAATTGCTAGGAACTCAAAGGAACTTCCTACTTGAACTATTTTAAAAAATTAATTTAATTTGTAGAGATCGAGTGAGGTCCCCCAATGAATTTGAAACGGACCTTTCCAATTTAAATTCCATTTGTTTATTGCTCACATGAACTCTTAATTAAATTTTTATGTCTTTCCTCGTGGGTGCGATTCTTACGGTCTTTTGTTGTATTTCAATATTTCTGGTTCCGGTTTAATACGCTTGCTTTTGATCTTTCCCAAAAAATTTTACTCCGAAACGTTTAAAAATATTGTTTCGCACTGGTGATATTAAAGAAACATTAGCCTCTGTCTGTTTTTTGAAAAAAAACTTGTTGAATCTTATTCATCAGATGCAGTAAGTGATCTTAAAGAGGATCACTTCTGACAACTGTCAGATCAGTGATACCAGTGTATCTGTAACATTTCAACCAGAGTGGTAGAATGGATACATAAAGTTGTATATAGTAAAAAAATAGCAGAGCGGTTTGTAGAATTCATATCCATCCATTTGTGGAACGAGGCAAAGAGAAGTTGAGGTATTTGACACTTGGAGAAAAATTTTAAATGACTACGTGTGTATGTGTTTGTATTTCAAGTGAAAATACAACTTTAAATAGTTTAAAATTCGTGCAGCTTTATTTTCGGAATGTGTAAAATCCGAAAACGTTTTCATTAATCTTTTACGGGAGATGGAAAACGTAAAAGCGGAAAAGGAAAATCCACAAGAAGAGTGCAAACACCCTCGACGTGGAATTAGAAAATCAGACTTTGGCGTGTGTGTGTGCGTCTGTTTGCTGGAATTCAGGCGGTTTTGCTCATCTCCATGGTCTACTCAGGAATCGGTCTTTGGTTGCTTCCAGGGGAAATCCAAATTTTATTTTATTTCCTTTTGCGGATTTCACTCCCTATCTCTCTGCCTCTCTCTCTCTCTCGGGTGGTGACCCAGGAAATCGAAAAAGTTTTTCATCCATCTTTGTCGCTCTGTTGCTTTTACCACCCTGTGCTGTTTGTTGCTTCTGTGGAAAAGTTACAAACGGAAAACAGGACATGTTTGCTTCCGTTTTAAAAATCCATCCGTTTTGATTTTTCCTGAGCCTCGAAAAAGAAAGAGAAAAAGTTACTCCTGATATTCCTGATGCGAGAGAAAGTTAACATTCAAACTTAAATGTTAGGTCCTCGAATACTTTGTGGGTCAACTGGTGTTAACTGTGGACATGCAAAATATGTCCCACTTTTGCTTCCTCGTGCATTTTATAACTGTCATTCACTACAATGCAGTGTTACAGTCCTATATTATTCCATATTGACATATTGATGCTTTCTATGTGTACAAATTTTTGTAATTTTTATAAAAAGTCAAAATAACTAAATTTTGTAATGTTTCTGGGTCTGTGATGTTTTTGGGTCACTTAATTTTGGTTTAAAAAAGGATTACAACACGGGAGGAACGTTTCAACACGTCGAGTATAGGTAGATGACCCGAGGAGGGTTCTTTTCTCTTCAAAGTACACTTTTAATTCTCTCTCACGTTCCGCAGCAAAAAAAAACTGTTGGAGTTGTTCACACCTTTCTGACATTTTGCCACCTCCTCCACGCAAACGCAACCGGAAACGGAAAAAGGAACGAAAGGTTCGTCCGAAGATGATAAAAATCCTCTCCACGTTCTGCACGTAGTGGAAATTCAAAAAAGGTGCCCCTACAAAGGCTGACGAGGAACGTGCGGAGTTTCCGGTTCCTTTTTCAAGTCTTCTGCTCCTTCTTTTTGCCTTTTTGCCCCATTTCTGGGTGCCTTTCGCGTGAGAATTTCCCGCCGAAAAACCTATTCCATCTTCGTCTCGGCTTTACTTCTTTTGTCGTGGGCTCCTCGTTTGAAATGATACAAAAAGAATAATAAATTACAATTACGAGTGAGTTGTTTTATCGGCCCATCTTGGTACCCACGGGGGTGGAAATTTTTTTTTTTTTAACGGGGGTTGTTCAGTCGATTTCAGGCAACTCTGTCGAGAGTTTTCCACTTTCCCCGGCTTGCTTTTCCACCCTTTCCACTTCTGTCAGTTTCATTATCTCCTCTCGCACAATTTTCCTTTATATATTATCACGTCAAACTTTGCAATAATAAAAAACTTTTTTTCTCTTCCCGTAGTACTTGCTGATTCTCTCCCTTCTGTCTCTCTCGCTCTCTCTCCTCTGTGGAGCTTTTGTGATTTCGCTGTTTGTTCCTTCCGAGCAGAAATTTGTGCCTTTTTAAAGCCCCCGTCCCGTCGCCCACTGCCCCGAAACTTCCCCTTCCTTTGCCTTTCGCTATCTTTCCCTGAAAATTCACTTACCTTTTTTTTCTACCTTTCCGTGATAACCCTTTTAACTAATGCTAAAAAAGTAATGAAACAGACAGAAATTAAAAAAGTAGGAAACGGTAGGCGAAAAAGGACCGAACAGACAGGATGTTTGGAATAATTTTTTAGGTGTGAATAATTTGATCTGTGTAAAAGTGTGCAATAAACCAATATTAACTCGATCCACAAAGAAGTAACGACAAGCTCCCTAGGAGATTCATATTCGTATTTATGTAACATGCGGAAGAGCAGCTGCTGCGCCCGGTGTTCTTGTTCTTGTTTGTTAAAATTGAGGGATCAACTCTCTCTCTCTCTCTCTCTCTCTCTCTCTCTGTTTGTAACATTATTGTCAATGTTTAATGTCAACATTAATGTTTCAATTTCCGCCTACAGTGCAAGTTTTTTTGTCAGTTTGCCTTTTGAATGCTCGACATGTAAAAATGGCGCTTTCTTTCAGAGACACAAATGCGACAAATTCCAAATTCATTCTCCTTTGATTGGTTTTCAGAGAGCCATAAAAAAAAGAGCCGAGAACAACTCAAAATGATAGACTTGATTTGTGTAATGGGATTTTCAATTGAACTTTTCTATTGAGTTCCTCACTCAGCCACCCTCGACAGCAACTTTCCTTCTTTAAATTTTACAATATTTGCAAATTGAAGAAGACAATCCGAAGAAACTGTCGGAGTCCTTTCTTCGGGTGAAAGCTTTTCACCGTTGTCGCTTTTCCATTTCTGTTCGCAATCTCATTTCCCACGAAATAAGCCTTTCGATTAATAATTAAATTGTTGATTGGTGAGTATTTTTTTCTGTGGGGTTTTTTTTTATTTACGGGGGTTGAAAATACTCACCTCGAGCTTTCAATGTCACAACAATAATCTTGCATTGTTTTCCTTTGAGGTAGCTCTGACGGAGAGACAGAGAGAGATGGTTACCGTACGGCTTATTCAAGATAACACCTATGTTCTCCTACTGCTGTCGGTGGTTGCCTCTCTTACTCATCCCTTTCTGTCACCATCCTGTCGGTTTCCCACGAATTTTCCATTCGGCATAATCAAATCATTTGTATCTCGTGACTCTCGACAGAGCTAAAAGCATTCTCCTGAACGGTTGAAACCGTCGTCTTTATCCGCTTTCACCATCATTTTATCTAACTTTATTCTATCATCTATCTTCCATAATTCGCCATTTGTCTTTCTGGCTTTTGCGTTTTTTCTTCTCTCCAGTATGTCGTCCATTTTTTGGTTTGTTGCTCTTTCAATTGCACGCCTTCCTTCTACCATGGTTGTCCTGCGTGTGTCTCGTCGTCTGTCACGTGTGTCCCGTCTGAACCGGGTCCTTTGGATGTTTCGTCTCTCATCCGCAAATGAATTTTTGCTTCTCAAATCATTTTTTTTTCATCGAGACTGGTTTTCCTGGTATTCACTTTTCATCTTGTACGAGTCTCTTTTCTATCCCTGTTTTTCATTCCTTCTTTTTTCTTCTGTATTTCCCTCCAAGTAGAGAGAAAGAGATGAAATTAGATCTTTTTTGTGACGTACGAAAGCTTTTTTCTTTTTTGCCATCTCAGATGATTCTCTCTTCATCCTTTTCCCCCATTTCTCTTTCTTCCACCTGATTATCTTTAAAATTATCTCCTCGTTTCTCTACGTAATTAAGACGTTAATTCTCAAGTTTTTTTTCTTCTGGCGGCCGGTTTTACTCAGCTAAACTCTTCTTAACTCTTGCTAAGGCCGTACTTTTCTTTCCGTTTCCTTTTCTGTTTTTGCTTTTTACATTTAGAAGTCTGGCGAAAGCAAGTTGAATTGGTTTTTCTTTGACAAATCACGTTTTGCTCTTGTTAGCTGGCAAATGGGTCACGATACATGACACATGTTCCGTATCTGATTTACAGTTATCGCTTCAATGCATTTCTTTCTGGTGATTTGACTAGTAGAAATGCATCCACTGCATCTGCGTCACGATTAACATTGGCCATAATTTCAAGCTTGTAACTCTGTTCTCTAAGATGTTTAACCATCCTGATACTTCAATTATAAATTTATGTATATAAAATTTTATGTCTAATACGTAAGATAACTTTAGAAGCTAACATTCGTTAAGCTGTCAAAATTCATTCCATAAGTTAACTTGTAATTATAAATGCACATTTTTATTTTAATAAACTTTAGAGATTAGGGCGTAGACCTCATAGTTATTTTTCCATAATTTTTTTCACACCTCTTTTTTTTATAATTTTCTGAATTAGATTTAAAGGTGTTCTTTAATAGGTGCAAATTGTCAACTTGAACTGCAACATGTGACACTGTAACAATTTTTTCCTTTTTATTTGTAGCGAATGGCATACAAAGCAATTCAAGTAAAATGCACACCTGTACATTATTTTATTGCTAATTTGGTTGGGTCAATTTTAGCAGGGTTTACAAAATGAAATGGTTCAACGCATTGTGACTGTTACACATTCGATGTCAGGAAATAAAAAAGCTCAATAATTTTTTTCTACCGGCAGGCACGGCAGCAAAAAATTTATTAATAAATTTAAATTGGTTTATTTCATTCTAATAGATTTATTGTATTAGAAGGTCTCGTAGTTTCAGGTTAAATTTTAGGTCCTTTTTCGAAATTACAAATCGACACGTTCAGCAATTACACGTGTTTTTGTCTCGAGTTGTAATCAATAAATAATTATAGTGTGTTAGTAATGTAAGACCTTCAAACGACTAATACTTTAGAGTTCGCAGAATAAGAGAAACACAAGACCGTGAATTACCAAAATTCCGGGGGTGGAAATGAATCGCACACTGTCACATTAGGGGATTACATTGCAGAAATTACAACAGATTGCCGTGGCAGCAGCAAAAAAAAATGTCGTAAAGCTACTTGGAGGGCATGCCGCTCTAATAGGATTCATAAAGTTAATAAAAAGAAAGTAATATACTCGCAGGGGTCTCAAGATTGATGAGAAGTTCCTCTCTCGCTCTCGTCTTTATTCTTTTACATATTTTTTCTTAACTTCATCTTGGCTCAAAGCAGTCTAATGAATGACAAATATTTTAAGATGCAAAGATGCTGGGTGGCGAGGAGTGCCGCTGCCGCAGCAGAAGGAGCAGAGTTTGGGAGGGGATGAAATTTATTTTCAAAGGGAGAAATCTTAGGGCGGGGAGAAAGCTGCAAGGAATTTCAGATTAAGAAGCAATTAATTTTTTCATTTTATTTATTTATTTATATTCAATTAACTGTCCTTCGCAGGAGTGTGGGTGCTCATCTGTCGCGAAAGGAATTTTATTAAAAGACACTAGAGAGAAGAAAAAAGGTAGCAAGGCTAGGTAGGACCGGGAATCAGGGCTACCCAAGGAGTGAAGAAGCTCAACTCTATTTATTTTTATTAGTTTCACGCTGCTGTGGAGAAAACATTCACTCCCACGTGCTATGACAGATTTATGATGTGCCACGTTGGTTAGGAAGATATTCTTTTTTGAGCTTCACTTATATCCGACACGTTCTTTCTTCTTCGTTGACTTGTCGAATTTGACCTGTCGAAGTCAGTCAGCTTCCTAAATGTCGCAGACCAACAGAAGTGCAAAACTAAACGAATCGAATGAGTTAATTTTTATCGACGAGTCCTTTCTCTGTCCCTTCCCGTGTCTCCCCTTCCTGGCGAAAACGTCGCCAGAATAAACAAAATCCTTCTCCAATGTTCTATTTCTAGCTTTTGGACAATCTGGAGGATGTAGAAAAAGTTTGGACGACTCCCGACATGGCTGCTGTTGACTTTCCCTGACTTTTTGTCTTGCTTGAGTGCGATTTATGGACAAGTTCGTATGTGCACCTGCTGCCGTAATTTTGTCTCTCGGATGTCAGCTAGGAAATTCCTGATGAGTCGTCGACTGTTTGTTCGCTTTTTCTATTTTCGCTGTTCTTTCGAAGTGTCTGTCCCTGACTCTTCCACTCCAGAATGAGAAATGGGAAAAATGGAGACGGGGTCATGCATAGTTCAAGGTTCATTTCGAAAATTGAATTGAATTAAATTTACCCATGGTGAACGAATGCAATTTCATTCATTTTTTGTCGCAGTGAAACAGGACCGATCGACCGCTAAACTTCTGCCAAAATTCAATTAACAATTAACGGGGTCAGCATTTGGAAAGAAACTTACGGTCGGATCACGAAAACAAATTATTCTTATTGAATTAATCAAAATTGTTTATTTTGCTGGTGTTTAATTGAATGTTTTCGAGGCACACACTGGGAAAACAAAGAAGACGAGCAGTCAGATCAGCCTGTCACGTAAAGTGAAGTGCAACAGCAAACTCAAAATACCGTTGAAAAGTAAAAAGAAGTGATAAAAAAATGGTCTTTTGCATGTAAAAAGTCGGGTGTCGCCATCTTGCCAGTAACAATGTTGTGTTTACACTCGATAGAGGCATTGCATCGTGGCGTAAAACAAAGTAAATTTATGGCTCTCACAAGTGTCCGTAAAAGTCGACATTTCACAAAAGCCATTAGAATCGTATAAAAGAGAAAATAGTGGAAGGATGGTTTGGTAGCCGGAGGAAAAAAGAAGGACGGCAAAAAAAATACATAACGGAAACCGGAAACAGCTTAAAATTTCTCCCCGACCGCTTTCAAATGCGAATGTCACCGACAGCAGCAGCAGCAACAGCGGTCGTTACAACGGATATAAAATTACGTATAAATGTTAACGATCGGGGAGAAAACAACTAGAAATGAAGGGAAGTTGAAGAATTCTAGTATTATAGAATCGTACGCAGGTTTTTAGGGAAAGGTTCTGGAAGAGAAGAGGAAGAATAAGGCGATGGCAGAAGACGAAGAAGAAAAGGAAAGGCATCGTGACTTTCTACAATTGCACCGAAAATCGAAAAGTGAAATAAGTTCGACAGAAATGCAAAGGCAGAGGGTTTGTTCCTCCGCGGCTCAAAATAAACCTAAAGAAAAGACCAGAGAATTTAACCAGGAAAAACAATGTTTTCTTGGTTTCTCCTAAGAGAAAAGTAAAATTTTTCAGTGTACACAACTTTCTTGCGAAAAAACCTTATTTGTATTTTTTTTCTACTTTTAATATTCCGCTCTGTGCTTTGTGTTTCGAAATACTTCGTTTGTTTGTTTGTTTATGTACTTATTTATTTATTGATGTTTGGTTTGTTTTCGTAAAATTACGAAGCTTAGAAAGAAAAAGGCTCTTTTGAGGGGACTCCGTCAAGATGAAAAAGACGGAGCGGGACTTTTAATGAAATTTCGAGAAATGTTGTGCAATCGAATTGGAAATTCCTGTAGCGGTAAGAAAGGTACGACAGAATTCCGAAGGTATCTGGGCTTTGGGGTTGGGACGAGTATTTCCAGAGAAAAGTATACAGTTTTTCCACAATTGTCCTTTGTCTGTTTTGAGAAAATGGCGGTGTCTTGGTTGTAGAAAATGAAAGTCTGTTGGAAGGAAATGAGAAGTTGCGTGTCAACAAATCAACTTCCTGTCGGTTTCTGAAGAAGAAAAAAAAATCCCAATTTTACAACTTCTTTCCAGAGAACTTCGTCACAAGGTCTCTCTCTCTCTCTCTCTCACCTGTCGTTGGGCCTTCCATTAATTTCCGGGGCCCTTTTTTTCCTCTTTGGATGATTTCTGTCTGATTTCCTCTTTTTCCCCGGGCCTCCAACTCCAATCTCTTTATTGATAGCTCACCTTCAATCACTTCTTTACGTGAGCCCGATTAAGACCATCTTTTGGTGAAATGTTGATAAATTGAACCCGACAGAAGCTGTTGTTGTCGCTTTCGCCAACGCTTTCTCCAGAACTTTCGTCCTGCTCCCTTCTTTCTATCATTCACTGTGTCTTCCTACTCCCTCTCTCTCTCTCTCTCTCTCTCTCTCTCTCTCTCTCTGTCCTTTTTCCTGTCATTTTTTTAGACGTCGAGATTTCACCTTTCCAAATTGTTAGCAATTCATTCTTGCCATCGACTTTTTTTGCGGTCCCAGTCGTCGGTATTAGTTTACTTCCTCCATTTTGAAACTAATGATTCGGGGTTGATGTCGTGATGGTTAAGTTTCTCTAGACTTTGTTGAAATGAGAGGTGTACTTTAGGTATAAGGTAGATTAGATATCTTCAATGCATACCTCCTTTCATCTTCTTGTCTCTCCTCGCAATTTTATCCTTAAGTTCGTCATTTGTGGCCCTTATGAATGACGTGGAAGACTTTTTCCAGACATAAAAAAATGAAAATGGAGCATTTCTTGTTTTGCATGGAAATCGCTGTTGTCGTCCGCCCTCGTAGTCATTAAAACGACTGGTACGAGACTCTGTTGTGCCCTTATTTCGGTCATTCGTCAGTCCATCTTTTTATTTTATTTCTATTTTTCTGTTGCCTTTAGTTTTGTTTGATTCTATTAATATTTCCTAGACTCCGGACTCTCCCATTTTCTATTCCCTGTACTCA
The DNA here is from genome assembly GCA_037055365.1 of Polyplax serrata. NCBI lineage: Eukaryota > Metazoa > Arthropoda > Insecta > Psocodea > Polyplacidae > Polyplax > Polyplax serrata. The sequence continues at coordinate 1,524,834 of JAWJWE010000004.1, forward strand.
TTTTGTTTTTTTAGTCTCCTTTTGACGACTGTCTGTGTCATCTCCGATTCATTTCCACTCCATTTTGTGCCTTTATTCGACGTTTATTTCCTTTTCATGCGTTTGACGATCTCCCACGCTCGTCTACTTGCCTAGAGCAGAGGGTTTTTTCCCTTTCCACAAATAACGGGGAATTAGTTCAATAATAATTCTATTCTACTAGAGTTATGTTTTACTCACATTACTCTGTCTACTTTTTGTTACTCCTTCAGTTTTCTACTGCCGTAAAAGGTAGGAAACCCTCCAACAAATCTTCGTGAGTTTAATTTGGCTCTCACCCTAATTCTACCCTCACTGATTTTATTAAAAATTTCAATTTTTATGCTTCGACTTATTCATTTTGCATACCTAATATTTATACTTAATTTCAAGCTGTTCTTTCTCCTCCTACTGTACGATATTTTTTTCAATGTATCCATTACATAAGTAATTTCTTACCGTTATATTATTGGAGTTCTGACTTTAGGTTCCATGTTCTGCACTGCCCATTTACTACAAGGAATTGAACAATTAACTGTACACTTTTGCTTTGTATATGAATCAACAAAACAGACCTATTGTATATTTTACCAAGCAAATTGTATTAAGAAGCCAAAAACTTCAAATAAAATTATTGCATGTATCCTATGAATGTAAATGTGTAAGAAGTATAAACTAAACATAAAGACAAAGAAACAATGTTGAAATATACTTTATTTGAGAGCAGCTAACTAAACTCTGTTGATTAAATCAATCGAAGCAAAACCAATCACATTGATTTGATTTTTTGGCCAACTGGCACGTGATTTTGACATGGCGCGACGAATACAACCGACGAGAGCTCCTCAACAGTGGGTACCAAAGGCAGGTCCTCCAAGGCACCTACCCTCGCAATGAGTCAGGGAAAGATGTTCTTTTTTTTACAGTTAAAGCCTTTTAGAGTCTTGTTTCTTCGTCACACATTCCGTTTTCCTTCAAGTAATAATTAGTTAATAATTTTTTGTTTGAGTTTCACTTGACGAACATTTGAAGTTTTGTGATTGAGGCGAAATAGAAAATAAAACTTTAATCAATTTAAATTGAAATCAGAACTTGTGTTTGACTCACCGTTGGTTTGAGGACCTTTTTCACTTTTCAGAGAAAACTAATCAATCACAAAATATCGATTGCGAGTAATTGCTTTTGCCTCACACACTTTCTCTTGAGCCTGAGCAACAGCAAGAAGTGTTTGACTGTTGGGCACAGGAGGAGGAACCCAACAGAACAACTCTAAAACTCTTTGTTTTCTTATCTCTGGCCCCGTCAGTCCTTCGTTTACTTCACTTTCTTGTAGCTTTTTATTTAGAGTCAGTTTTTGTCTTAGAGAAAGGAGGTTAATTTTGTGGATTCAACGCACAAAAAACAATATGCAAACTCAGTCGTGAGCCGTTGCAAAGTGCAATGTCGACCCCGTTGATTGTAACAGATGTGTTTAATTGCACTCTCAAACTATTATTTCCCCGAAAATGGGCGAATCCTAGAAAGTTTTAGGTCAACGTGCTGAAAACCGCAAAAGACTGTGTGCATGTCTCCGTGCAATAGGTGAAGTTGCGTTATCAATAAGTAAATAACATGTAGTAATAATTGTTAAGTAAAGTGTAATTATGAGAGAATGACATTCAACGACCTAATTCCACCTGCAACGTGGTTTTAGTTTTCAAGTGTCAAATAGTTTAATATTTCTTTATATATTTATACACTGAACGTGAATTAGGAGTGTTACTAAAACCTATAGCCTTTTAACACACATAGTAAACTCAATTTTAGGTAGCAATTAGTGAGCAACCAAACAATTAGTACTTTGAAACTCAAGTTCATCTAAAAGTGTTAGCACTTTATGTCGTCCCACAGTTCTTGGAGTTGGAGACAAATGGGTTACTTCCATAGCACATTTTATACTATATTTTTTATATACCTGCGTTACATAGATACAAACACACCACAAGAGATTTTCTTATGTTGAACTGTCTTACGTCATCGAACCGCCGTGATATCATTTTACATAACTCATAACTCCTTGATACATGTCATTCGTGTACAATAACTTATCAACACATTTAAAATTAATAACCGATACGTACAAAAACCTTATTAGATATTTTGTAACAAATGCGGTGTCGAGGAACCCTCGTGATGATTGCCGCCGTATTAAATCAATAGACTGCCGTCATTCAGACTAGTCAGGATGATCTAATAGAAAACACACAGAACACTAAGATAGAGAAGATCTCGCGGACTTTCTTATCACTGGTGCTCTTCTTTTTTCCTTCTTCGTTTGTTATCACTCCATAAGTCGTAAATAATCGGAAGGAGAAGGAGACTTCGCCGTTATCGCTCAACTTTCCTGGTTCCGCTCCTGTGAACTATTTTTTTTTCCATTCCCATGTATTAATAAGTGCCAGAGAAGAGATAAGAGATAACGTAAAAAAAAAAAACTATAGAAGAGATGAGATGATGACATTGAGTTTCGCAGTTCAGTTCCGTGCCGTGCTGTCTCCTGTGAAATTCGGTTAAAACGATTTTGTCCGTCACTGTGTGAGTTCTTTCATCTTAATTACCTCGTGAGTGTTTTTACTTCTTTGTTACCCTCTGTTTTTGTGCATATGTGACTTGTAAACCACCTTAAGTGGTCTCCACCGTCCCTGATCCTTATTTATATAACTTATGAATGTTTTAATTATGGTTTATCACCATCCGCTGACCGTTTTACTAGTCCTTTGGAAAATCAACTCTTGGAATATTTTTTTTATTAATGTGAATAAGAAAAAGGTAGAAAAGACCGCTTGATGATATAATAACTTGACAACTTCATTTATTAATACAAACAAACAAAAATAAAAGCTTATTTTAATAAAATCAGCAGACCCCAAGTACAACAAGGTTCCCAAAACTTTGTACATACATTTTTTAAGAGAACCTAAATATTGTGATTAACCTTTTCAAACGATAGAAAACGCTAAGTCAGTTTGAGTAACTCCTAAGGCATGCAAGATTCTTTTTTTTTAATATCACCGTCTTCTTGCCTGATGTTGATTAAATGTTGGTCTAAGCTCACTTAGATAAGATGATAGATCGCGCTAGGAAGCTCGAGGAAACGTACAAAAGAAGTGAAATAATGTTAAAAACATGTTCAACTCCTCTAGTGACAAATGTCTGATATTCAAATTCGTTAGGGTTATAATCTTTAACCTTAGGTCTTGCGGACTAACTAAATGCTCTTCTCGTGAGAAAAAAAAACTCGAAGGAAACCCTTAAGGGAAATAACTTAAAACCTATTAAAAGTGTGATAAATTTTTAATTATTAATTTGGATTCGAGTAGGAGAAGTGTTACAAAGATTAGTTAGAATAATAATTAAAGAACACGGAATTTCCTTCCTTTGTAGACGTTAAAATGGCCGTCTTTTGCTGTTGTTCAAATACCACGTTCTCCTTCAGATTCACTCATTTCTCAACATCAGGTGCACACAAGGTTTTAGAGCGTTGTATTTATTTCTGCCTAAAATCTATGGAAAGATTTCATTTAATACATATTTTCATTTGTAAATTGATGTAATGCCAGTACGTACAACTACTTTAGACGTAACATTGGAAATATGTTCTACAAAGAGGAGAGAGAGGGAGCGAATTAGAAATAAGGATTGAGTTGAGGGTATCGTTGAAAAATTATTTATTCATAGTAGGAAAAAAGTTGAAAAATCAATAGAAAAAAATGAGAGATTAGAAAAAAGAAAAAAAAAGTCGTGTCACGAGTCGAGATGATCCAGAAGTGCCGTGGTGGACTCATTTACTCAACGGAGGAAAGGAAGTTTAGAAAATAAACAGAAATATTAAGTAAATAGAAAAAAAATTGTAAGAAGAGGAATTGAACAAAGTTTGAGGATGAAATGAATCTGTTGGAAGGAAGAAATGCTCGAAAGACCACCAGAGGAGTAATAAGAGAGAAAGTAGAACAAACAGACAACGAAGTAGCAAAGGGGGGGGGAGAGAAAGTATAAAAGGGGTAGCATCGAAAGGCAGAAGTCTGAAGACAAAGGAAACTGTTAAGGAGTTGTGAGCAGGAGGATGACGCAGGTGAGAAATTGACAGAAGAGACACGAAACGAGGCCCAAGAGAACCGGAAACGGAAGTGGAAAGTGGAAAACAAAGGATGTGAGAAAAAGGAAATTTGTGTCCATCCGGTTGGTACCCAAAATTTGTATTCAGAACGTTGAAAACTGGCTGGCACATTTGAGAGGCTTTTAGCGATTTTAAAATGATTTTTCTCCTCTTCTGCTTCTCTTTCTTCCATTTGCTGAGGAAAAAACTGATTTGCTACCATTTGCAGCGTCAGAGGAAGCAAATTTATACGCAACCACACGCTCTCGCACAGCATACGCCGCAACGCGTGCGTGCATGTCTAATAAGGTTCCCGGCTTCTCGCGCGTACGAAAGGTTTTTCTTTTTCCTATTTTGCTTTTGCTCGCTCATTTCTCCTAGGATTGTGTACGTTTGTGTTTGTCTGGCGCCCGGGCAACGAGCGGAAAAGTTATTTTTTAGCCAGAGAGAGATTCTGCGGAGAGAGAGAGAGAGAGAGAGAGAGAGGGAGAGAGAGAAGGAGGGCGAAGGCATCCCGCGAAATTCCATTTTGTACGTCTCTTTGAAAAGGCTTTTATTAAATAAACGAAAAGGTAATTTGAACAGGTGTAGGGCCAAAAATAGGGGGATGTGGCCAGAGCCATGGAATTTGCTTTCGAATTGAGGATCCTCCGGGAAAGGCAAAAAGAGGGAAGATCAAAAATCGGCGGTTTTGCCGCTAAAAAGGAATCCGGTAGAAAAGGAGAGCTTTGACTGTAGCCTTAGAGGTACACACGTGGTGCTGTGGCGTTGGATTGGACCCCTCGCGGAAATTGGGCCCTACAAAAGGCTCATGTCAGTAATAACCAAGGGGGCAGAAGCGGTCTACTTTTATCTGCAGCTCAAATTCTAACTCTCTATTTTGGGTGGTGATGATAAATATGCAATTTAAAATATTTAAAGGTGGTTTTAAATTTATTTTGCCAACTAGAACGACCTGGTTTTTTTTCTGATTCTTATGATTTCATCTGCATTCCATGTCTATTGAACTTCCATTTCTGCCAGAGTACAAAATTTGATTTAAAATAATTTATTCACGGTAAAGGAAAACGTGAAAGTGATCTTGTGAGACAACAAGTAATTAAATAAGACAAGAAGACATTGAGAGGATATAAAGCGAGACAAAAAATAATGTGTGATGAGGGCCGTGCCCTGGAGACCCCAAACACCAACTGATAAGAAGACGACGGCAGACATTTTGGAAGAAGAATTCTTCAGGCTAGAAGGTTGCACGAGATTCCATGGTAGGCACTTGCACAAGTCACAAGTCACATGAAAGAATGAAATGATGAAACCAAATGGTTGTTTTTTTGTGGATATTGGGCAAAAGCAGAAGATCGTGGAAGAAGACTAAAAAGTGGCAGAGAACGATAGGAGGATGTAAATAAAAGAGGTTAATCTTATCTGAGTGAACATTCCTCGGGGGACCGCAGAGAGCAAACACGACGAAGAAGTAAACAAATCGGAGTTTCTTTTTTTCTCTCCCACCGCTTTCTCGAATCCTCACGGCTAACGAATTCTTCTGTCTGACTCGAAGAAAGTTGCCGAGTGTGTTCTGTCTGGTGACACGTTGGAACTCCTCTTCCCTTCTTTTTATCCTACTTGTAAGAGTTTAATATGCACCCCGTGTCGATGTGTTCGGTTTTACGACTTAAGATGCAATTTGACTTTCTCCTGGTGGCAAGTTTCATCCCCCCGTCACTTTTCTGTGGCTTTTCTCAGAAAGAAATGTCAATAATTTTTACCGAGCAGGAAAAATCTTGAGAAAAACACATTGAACATCAAAGACAACACTCACGTGAAAGGCTCGTGTAAGGTCTCCAACGGAAAAGGTTACAACAAGAAATTAATTTAGTCAACTATGTTGGTTAAACAGTTTATTTGGTGCTGGGCAACAATGTTGACTATTTTAGTTAAGAAACTATTAATAACTATGTGTCTGTTTGACTCTTCAAGGAGTTTTAGGGTAGTTGGACTTTGGCTGGAGATTCAGGTATGAAGGTACATTGAAGTTCATTGTCAGAAAAGAACGCAAAATTCTGATGGTATACGGTACATGGCGTATCGTTTGTAGTTGGGTAGGGAGGACTCCACAGACATAGATTTTTTCATGTCTTACACCCCCCATGGTGTTTCAAATCGTAAAATCTCGACGCAGTATTCCTCTGATTGCTTGTTTAACCTGAATTTTTCTATTATTTGTCTAGGATTTTGACTTTCACCCTAAATTGAGCCTATCCGTAGACATTTCATTCATTTGTCATTTGTGTTTTCACTGTATTTCATAAAATTCAAAGTTGTTCTTTTTACTACATTGGAACAAAGTTACTTCGAAATAAATCACCCTTAATACTGTCGGTTTATGGTACACATAGTTCCTCAATATATCATCTTTTCACTAACAAAGACCATCACCCTTTTAATTGCTGTTCTCATTACTGAAAAAGAAAACCTGCGTTATATTCTGATCTTTGAAATTCACAAACAAACTCTAGCAATAAAAACGTAGATTTTTATTCAATTATATGGATTGTCTTTGTTTTTTTTTATTTCTGTGAAAACTTTAATTATTAGCCCTCTTATTGCATTACACCACACCACTAGAGCAGCACCATAAATATTAAATACCCTTACGTATCCTCATTCTCTCACATCCTTCTGTGATCTACAATGTCATGCACGTAACACATTGGACTCGTAAAATTATTTACTTCTCTCTCTCTCTATCTATCTATCTAACTTTGTCTCTTCCTTTCTCATTGTCTTTGTGAAAATTCAAATTAACGCAAAATTTATTGGTTTGAAACAGACAGGATTTTTAGGTAGGTTGTCAAGATTTAGTCTGAGGAATGTATATCTACAACTGGGTTCCTTACTGAGGGCAGGCGAGAGACGAACGACATAAGCAAGAAGATGCAAAAGCAGCAGAAGAAGGAAAAGAAGATTAAAAGAAATTGCAAAAAGGCGGAGCAGAAAAGGGCGTAATTTAATTGGGAAATCAATTTTATAAGAAATTGCTATGCGCAAGCAGAATCTGGTAGCAAATAATAAATAATGCAAAAAAGATGGGGTTCAAGATGGCGGCGAAAAACTCTGTTCCGCCGCAAACCTGAGGTTGGAAAGTTTGAGAAATTGAAACGGAAATGTCCATTTATAACTTGCAGCTATGAGTTTGGTAACTGCTTGAACGCATTTTGGTTTGGTAGAATGGTCTTGAGATCACGAGATCTTGATTGTTGGATTGAGGAGATCTAGTTAATTAAATGTATTTTATGACCCTACAAAATCACTTTTTCGATCTACAGTTATTTTAGTTAACAATAGTTATTTTTTGTCTAATCAAATTAAACAAAGTTCGTTAAATGAAATATTTACTCCTGCCACATGCCAAACTCGTTGAGGACGCATGTACTTTTTGTCTTGTTACATTACATTACATTACTTATTAATAATGTCAAAAAGAGAATGGGAGATGTTGTATCTAAGGAAGAGGGATGTTCAAGAACGGGTAATGAAGCAGAAACTGACGGGAAAGGGCCAAACCTGAGGCTTCGTTTTCGCACGAACAACCACGGAGCTTCATCATATTACGATATAGAAAAAATGGAAGCGATTTTGAATCAGGTTTAAATATGCAGGGGTAACTTCATTTCAACCCTTAGCTACATAATTCAAGCAGATAAAAGCCACCCCCTGAAAAAGGCTGAAAAATACCCCGTAAGGCCCATCTCCTCTCTCTCTCTCTTTCTCTGTACATCAACCTACTCCCTGTATAGTTTGACTGCACTTTCATCCGTATTTTTTTTAACTTCCATCTTTTTTCGGGGGTAAATCTCCTCTCCCTCCTACCAAAGGGTGAAAATAATGTGAGAGATTTAGTATTCCGCTCATTTTTCCCCGTTAGATTCAAATGTAACCATTTCGTTTGTGCTTTTCTGACGAATTTTTCTATTTCAATTTTCAATTTTTCCTGACACATGTTTTTAAAAGAGATGAGTGTCTTTCGAGGGATGGGGTTGTTCGCATGTCCCCGCGTCACGTGCAACACATTTTACACGCTTCTTCATACAGACGTTTTCATTTATGACAAGGTCCTAAATTAATCTTTAGATTTCTATGTGCGACATTTTTTTTTCATTTTCTCTGCTTTGTCTGTTTCTTCTTAGCCGTTTGTTTCATTACTCACAACGCCATTTGTATTCTCTTATTTTTCTTTATCTTAATTTTCTGGTTGTCTCTAAATTTTCCTGGTTTTCCCTTGTGATCATCATGAATAGTTCGTACAATGAAAAAAGTATGTCTCTGTCTGTTGCCGTCAATTCGCACTACCACGTTTTGTATATATACATATAGAGTCCTTTTAAATTTAAATTTTGACATGTACGCGTAACAATAACTGAGGGTAAGTGAGAGAGAAGTCAGAATCCTATTAAAACAAATCTTCTTCCACTTTGGCTTTTTTCAGTGTCGTAAAATGTGACTCTTAGAGAGTCAGAAACTCTGAAAAAAAGTCCAAATAGCCGCTACACATAACTTGATGTGTGACGATATCCCGGTTATTGAATATAGAAGATGCACACTTTTCTCCTTCCACGATCAGAGCAGTTCACTATTTTTTTTTTTTTTAGGAACTTCCCTCTTCTCACGCGGTAGTGCTTTTGAATAGGCGTTAACTGTAGACCGTAACTCGTGTAGAATTTTAACTTCGGTCTTCGGTCTTCTGCCACGAAATTAATCGACCGTTTCGATTGTAGTTCTGTAGATCGCAGATGTTCTCAACTTGCCGCTATCGCACTCTTGGGCATACAAATGAGCGGTTTTGCTGTTGCTGTTGTTTTCTTGGAGTAACTTTTAACGGTTATGACGCCCCTCGGGCATTTTCAGTTATCAAACCGAGTAGTTCTGTCTACTCATTGGAGAGTGCCCCCTCCCGGGATTGCCTTGCCTCGGCATCAATCCCTTGAGCCTATTACCCCCGTTATTAAATTTGGGGAGTTGTAATTTTAACAGGTCGATTGTAGCTCTTGTCAATTTAATTTTTATTCTAATTAGAGCCTTCTTATGAAAATGTCAGTTGGCGGATTTTCTACCCCCTGGGGGTGAAGATTATCCTGGTGGTTAACTTGGAAGACTTCTTTAACTCCTTTCTTCTTCTTCTTCTAATTTTGTTTAAATGGAATGTAGTTTGTTTCGGTTTCTTTGCATGCAACCACCTTGTGACCACAGGAGTACTTTCTTTCTTGCTGCTTTTCCTCGAGAATTTTAAACCTGGACCCGTCAAATAGTCGAACATCCCACTAATCCTCTGGTCCGGAGCAAACCCTCTGAATTCTCAAACTGTAATGTTTTATTGAGGAAGCTCTCGGTATTGGTCCCGGCATTCCGTGCCAAAAAGGATAAGTTAAATGAAGTAAAAAAGGAGATGCAAGGTAGCTGAAAGGGATGAAAATGGCTGAAAGGGTTGAATTCACCTTCCGTACGACTGCGAAAGAAATAATCCTGAAATTCGCATTGACCACTTCAAGTGGTAAAGGATCACTTTGAAAATCTACATTTTCTACCCTTTTACATTTTTTATGCGACAGAGTTGAAACTTTACGAGGAGATTTTGCATGTTTCAACCCCCAACAACCCTATCCCTGGCCTTTGTTTATGCATCCCTGTGTCTGTCCATCGGTTCAACTTACCGTCTTCCTACTTGTCTGTTTGTTTCTCTTTCTGCATTCACGTCTTGGTTGCCTTACGCAAATCGCTTTCAGACCTCTTACCCTTTCGTCCCCCTATTGAAGTTTCATCCCTTAGTTTCCTTCCTTGTCATCATCCCTTCCAGTTTCATTCCCGAAATCAATTCAAATGCGATTCCTTCGACTTCGTTTGTGAAAAGCTTTTTACTAGGGTTTGATTTCATTCAGATGTTTCAGGGGGTTGCTTTGAGGAGAGCAAACCCCCACCCCCCACCCCCGAAACCTTTTGACCAAATATCCAAATGGCTTCCTGCGAACCAGTTCGAAATTTATTATTGAATTATTGTGTTTTAAAGAGTTTTTGCTGTCGTAAGAAGGTTCGAACAATATTTGAGCATGTTTTTTTTATTATTTCTGTCACTTCAGGGGTTAAATACTCTTATTTATAAAAAGAAAATTCATTCTGATTTAGAAGTAGTAGATGTTTTAACTTAATACGTTCACACATTCAAACTTCAATGATTGCCTTTTTTTGTTTGTTACACCTCTCCAGTTATAAAAGGTTAGTGAGACTCCCTGATGGTTTGGTTGTTCGTTTGACTGCCGCAAATGTACGCATTCCACCTGGTTGGAAGCCACTGAATGCGAAGGTCGGATGTTATCGTTCGTAAACGAACAGAAAGAATTCCAACAAGGTGCATTTAGCACCGGCACCGGAAGTTACGAATGAGCGAATTTCCATGTGGCCGTTCTCGCGGGCCACCGAACTTCCTTTTTCCGGAAACGGTCACCTGAGGGTTGCGGGCTTTTGCACTTCCGGTTGGCCCCTGAAGTGGCGCCAAACTTTGCATTTTAAACGGGTTTTTTCTTGCTCGGAGGTGAGAAGTGCATTTTTATTCCTTTCAATTTTCATTTGCATTTATACACCGTCGTTTTCCGCTTTTCGGGGTTGTTTTCTCCCACAACAACAACCTCTGATTGCCGCACGGGCGCTGAAATAGCAAAAAAGGCTCATGCTGAACTCGGCGTCATCTCCGTACGCACGAGTTGAGCAACTTTAGTCATGAGAAAAATACAACCGGTGTTTTCTCGTTGGCGATCCGACAAAGTGCCTCACACTACCAGCCACCCCCGTTACAAATTTATATAAAGCATTACGTATTTCCAGAAATTGCGTACTTATCCGTCCTTATAACATTTTTGTATTCCTTTGACCGGTTGTTTTGGTCGTTGAGTTGAAAATTATCGTAATTGTTTGTCATCTTCATTCCACAGTTTTTGCTATCCGTAAAAAATAAATTCGTTTTTCGATTTCACCTCAATGTTAATGTGTTAGTGTTGCTTTTTTGCAGTAATTTTATCTTGGTTGTTGCGATCGTTTTGTGTGAGTGTCAAAAGAACACAAAAGAAGATAAATAAATTTTGTTGCAGATAATGAGCTAATCAGCCATTGGTGGATGCCGGTCTGTTGTTTTTTTTTCCTCTCGTTGATAAGAGCAAAAAGTTAAGGAGAAAAACGATAGGAAAGAGGTAGTCGAGGGATAGACGGAAACAAAATCTCGCACGCACATTTTACCCGGGAAATACGCGCGGAGATACAAACAAACGGGAAAGGGGGCAGCAGCAGCAGTAGCAGCCACAGAAGCACTGTAGGAAACAGAGGGAAACGGGGCGAAAAAGATGAGTGAGTAACAATTATGTCAAACGGCGTGCAGACGGGGATTCGTCAGAACCTCATAGTGAACGAGTTAGTCCGAAAGAACAATTTAGTGCGGAAACTGGTGCCATTTTTGTTAGGAAACGGAAGTATCAAGGGAAAAGGAGCGGAAATGCTGAGTTCACTGCCTACCCTCAACACCCTGGCGGATTTGATTTCGCCAAAGTCGCAGACGAGCGACCAACTCAACAACAACGTCAACGGTAAGGGTGGCCTGGTGCACAACAACAACCTCGTGCACGGGGTGCACCCCTACACTAAGCCGTCGCCACCCAGGAGGTCGCCCGTACCAGCTGTGGGGCCCATGGGTTCAGGCTCAAGTCCCAAGCAGCAACAACATCAGTCGGACCAGAGGAACGAAACGTAAGTCCTCAAACACCCACATGTGCCTGATTTTCCGCTCTACTTTTGGCCTTATCAGGGTCTTTTCGCCCCAATACACCAGACGTACGTGACTTTTCTTATCAGACCGTCCAATGGATTAGATGGCCTTTACGACAGGTACGACAGACCTTGGGATGTTTGTAAGCCATTAGTGTAGGCCAAGTACCATCGTACAAATACCAAGGTACAATACGTAGACACGTGGTCTATTTAGGAAGACTGGGATAGTTTTCGTTTCTAGTTTGCATATTCCACCAAGTTATTCTGATTTCTGGATTATTCGTTACTTTGCTCTACCTATTAGTTCACTTTTCGCTAATAACTTCCATTTTTCTTATTCTCTAAAACCTCTGGACCACTCAAAGCACTGCTTCTGGCGGCTTCTGAATGGACGTTGAAGAAACAACGAGCATTCCGTGCAATTTCATTTATTTTTTCATTGAATTTCTCTTTTATCTACATCAATTTTTCTATATTGCTGTTTTCCTTTACTTCTTCTTCCTTTTGTTTCGGAGTTTCCTACCTTCTAGACTTCACTTTCCGGACCTTCTTCTCAGGCTAATTTTTGCGTTTAACCACTTAAAATGTCTACCTATTTTGAATGTTTCTCTAGGTTTCCTGCAGCAAAATCCTCCAATAGAAGCCAAGATAGTTTAATTTGCTTAAGATTCCTTTATTTCCACAGTTTGATTTCAAATTTTTCCCTACATTTGATGCCTTCTGATTTGACTTTTTTGCTTTTCATTTGTCTTGTAATTGCAGAGCGTGTCCTTTCGCATCCTTAAACAAACTAAAACTAAACATTTTTGTCGCTCACTTTTGTAGTCATTCCTACTTATTCTCTCTCGCTCGCTCTCTCCTCCACGTTAATGTTGTTTATTCCCCATTATCATAGTTTTGCAAACTCTCTTATCGCACTTAATGTTTTACATCCCAACATTTTACATTTTATTTTGGCGGTTACTCTGCACCGGTGAAACTCTGAGATTAGATGCTCGATAACCTGGTACCTACTAAGCCGAACGTACTAAGACTGCAGAGCATTTAAATTTTATGAGTACCATGCGGGTGGTAGGCTCCCCTGAGGGTTCCGAGTGGTGTTTTCTTTAGGGGTGAAGTCCAATTTAGTGCGACGGGGTTGTCGCGTGGAGTGCAAAACCGCAGTTTGATTGCAACTGAAGCCAATTGCATTTGCATTCGATCGGACACAAGGGATGAGGGTGTTTTCTCTGGTGTTGCCAACCGGGATGAAATTGCCCAGGGATGGCACATGAATAAAGACCACAGATCCTGACACTTCCTACTCCACACGCACCCCCCGCCCAGCACAACTCCCAGGAATATTATACATATTCAGATATTATATTTTGCAAATAAAAAGAGGATTTTATTTTAAATCGAGAAGGCCATGTGTGGCCTGGGGCGTTCGACCAGAGTCAATTTAAATCGAAATGAACGGCTTTGTAGGAGCGCCTGACTTTCCTATTGTCTCGCCATATGTTTTCACCTATTTAAACTCAAATCCAATTTGTTCAACTTTCGGTTAAAACGATGGTAATGGCATCCTGATTTGTATCAGGGGTTGAAAGCAAGTGAACGATTTTGGATGAAACCAGTCGAATCCGAACCGAACATTTGCGTGCAGTTGAATGTTCTTTTGACAAATTCGCATTCTTCTTCTTCTTTTTACTTCTAGTTCTATTCCTGGTCTTTCTTTTTATTTTCTTGTTCTTAGCTTTCCTATTTAATATAAAATTAAATAACGCTAATGACCCATAGTTTATTCATAACTTGTATATATATTTATTGAATTTTCAATATCTCTTTTTACTCATTTACTAAAACACAACAGGATCCGTTCAACATATTTCTTTGTTGTTGCTTCACCTCCCACTTCCATTTTCACCATCTCTCAAACCTTTATTTTCTAGTGACTTGAAATTTCTTATTTTTGTCTCTTGATTTTCTGTCAGTGTGCTTCTAGTAGTGTGCTAACCCGCTATTTTAAGTAATTTTAGGTAAATGGTCTGCAGTTCTTTCGGGAGAGGAGGAAGGATGAGACAGTTGAGAACTGTCGCACGATTAAAAACCAAGTTTACCATAAAATTTAAAGCTGTTGACATTGGTCCTACGTCGTTCCATTTACTGTTTCTCATGTTGACTCCCTTCTTTCACCCCGCCACGTAGGGCATTAAAGGCACGTCGTGGCTCTTGACAGAGTCTCCTGCCACTCAAAAACATCCGAAAAATCAATAGAAGATCATTAATGTGAGGAGATCCCTTTCTTAATGTTCACTTCAAGGAAACTTTTTTGGCAGCTTTGTGAGAGTAAAAACCGACATTTGTCTAATTTACGGCTCGGCCATTTTTTTCCATTTCCCAAATCAACTGCAGCAGGAGAAGCAGAAGATGAATAATTGAAAAACTTGGATTTTAATCCGATCCAAGAAAATTTCTATTCTTCTCCATATTTTCTTATGTTCTCAGTTTACCTCTCTCATGAGAGGCAGCAGCAACAGCGCTGTTGTACCCAAGTGAAAATCTCTCTTGTCGGCCAATGGAAAATGTTTCTTTAACGAAATTTCCATTTTTTTAAAAAGAGTTTTTGTTGAAAACGGTCTCTCCATTGTTGAAGAAGCTTCCCATTTGACGGTGATTTCAAGTTTTTTCTTTGTCATTTTCCTCTTCCTCCTCCATGATGTCTTCATCCTTTCGAAACTTGGCATAATCTTCTGATAAAGCTTTTGAGTTTTTCCGTTTTGATTGCTGCTGCTTCTTGTACTCCTCCTCCCGCTGTTGACCAAAGGACACGGCCGAACCTCCTTCTTTTGTCGCCGTTGAAGCTGAAACTCAATTTTTACCTTTTCTCCCGTATGCGATTTTATTTTATTTTTATTTTAATGTTATTCCAGCACAGGTTGGACTGTAGTTGAATGTTGAGAGTTTTATTTGCCATTCTAGTTGTGCCTCTGACCATCTGGATTACGTTCTATTATGGCAATTTGTAACTTCATCTTGAGCCCTGTTAGTCAATTGCGGAATTCCTATTCGTCACAGCTATTGTTTTACCTCAAGTGAAAACTAAACGAAAGTATAGAATTCCACAGCCTCAGTGAACTTAACATATTTAAGAACTCATAAATATTGCACTTTCACCCGAGTTGTTATGTTTTTAACACACTTTCTCCAGTACCAGGTAAAAGTTTCCGCATTTTTGGGGCAACGGCACTTCTTTTACTTTGCTGTGCGTTCCACTGTAAGAAAAAAGTTTATCGTTTTTTAGGTTCAACCTTACTTTCCATAGTTTAGTCTAGTTTCTGCTGTAGTTTTTTTTCTTTTCTCTCACCTTATTTAAAGATTTATAAAGTTTTTATTATGGTTTTGTAAACTCTCTTTCTCCCTCTCACTCCTTTTACTCTTACTTTTTATACATTGAATTTGCTTTTGTTTTGTCGACTTTGTTCCGTCTTAGTAGTTAGTAAAAAGAGTTTATTTGCTGCTGTTGCTTTTCTTTACTTTGTTTGAACCTTTTGTTTTTCTTGTTTGTCTTTTTTTTTGCTCTCTATTGTTCTCAGACTTTTTCTATACGTCTGTATCCATTTGCATACTCACGGATTTTCTTTACACGTTTACGAATGTTTCTCTACCTCCTTTTTGGTTAGAAAGACTTTACTTTGCAAATATTGTTTGCGGTTTTATGAATTCCTGGTCTTCAATGTATTTTATATTGTCCTATTTGGAAGCCAGGGCATAGCTCACTTTGATAAATTTAAAAAAAAAGCACTTGGTCTATCCCCCGTTAACTTATTTTACTTTTTGGGTCTCTTGAGTCGTTAAAACGACAGATGTTATCAATAGAAAAAGATGATAAGAAATACCCTAAGAAATTTATCTCTGATTACAATCGGCCAGATTGAAAATCAAGGCCTTCTCAAATGATGGGCATCAAGGTAAATTGGTGCCGGTGCACGTAGGCCACAGAAGAGAGAGAAACCTTGAACGCGTGGTTGACCCAAATTAGAGTATTAATAATTAAATCAAATGGATAACTTCAACATAACTTGGTAGAAAAATAGTTGGTCTCTCGAAAAAATGGAATCTGTGAGACGTCTTGGTCTGACCTTTATGTACATAGCTGAGGTGGAAATACAGAAATAGACAAGAGTTGGAAACTATAATCTAGGAAATCAAATAAACAAATTCTTTATTAAGCATCTTAAGTATTTCGTTTTATTACAATAGACTTCTTATGAGTTTAACAACATTGTGGTTAATTATTATAATTCTTAAGCTATGCACATAGACAGTGGGACACATGTACTTATTTTATTTATATTAATTAATACAATTAATTTGAAACTTGGATGTAGTAGCAGTTAACAGAAGATAGAAATAGAAGTTATGTAAAATATAGTATTAAAATCAAAATTGGTGCTACGTTAGGCTGCCACATTACAGACATCGTTTCTAGGACAAAGACCAGGCCGAAGGTAAAACTGCGATGATCGATAGAAAACTTGATGAACTCGCGTTTCTAATAAAAAGAAAGAGGAAGAGCCCCAAAAATAGAGTACAGTGATGAAAATGTCCTGTTTCCGGCCAACTCGGCTCAATTCCAACATTTTTAAATTCGGACATAGTGTGAAACCACAGCCACGGGGACTTGTGAAATTTGAATTTTCTTCTTCCAAAAATTTAAAGGTGTTCTCATTTTAAGTTCAAGTTCTCCTGCAGATGACAAGTTAAAATTAATTGGACTTCCAAGTCAATTAGTGTCACTCAACAACTGTCGTGAAACATAAAGTTTTGGAACTACAAAGGGTACTACACTGAGTTCAGTTACCTATAGATTTATGTTTATTACCATATTATTTGTCATGTAATCGACTTTATCTCTACATAAAATCGAAAACCTACTTATGTGGCAGGAGATTATTTTTTGTTAAGTCCACTTGACGATTTGCTTATTTGGTGCGGTGACAGAGAACGAAAAAACAGACAAACTTACATTTATTTATATGAGAATACATATATTTATGTACATGAACTTTAAAATTCTGTTACTTTCTCTTCCTCACATGAATTCCAAGAAGACATTTTCGGTTCATTCAACCGTTGAGCAAAAGATTTTGAATTGAAGTTAAATCGTTCACCACATATATTATTTATAATTTAACATAAGTATGAACCGAAGGAGGCGTTATATCGAACATAAATTATATTAGAGCGTTATAGCGGAAGATTATTATTTAAATCCATCCGTTCGAGCCTACAATAAAATACATTTTGAAGGAATAATGTGACGGGTTATCAATTAAAATAGTTATTAATAAAATTTATTCACTATTCATATTAAATAAGTATAATAAACGAATGTTAAGGTGTAAATAATACGAATTAATAATTTTATTTAAGGGAAAGAAGTTGAATTTTATTATTACAATTTTATGTATTTATATTTTTATACCGTTTAACGTTTTTGCTTTATTTTTTGTTGTTATTCTTTTGTCTTTTATTCTACAAACTCGGAACTTATAATTTGGGAGTACATGCTGATGCTGTTCAACATCAGACCAGAAGCTTTTTTGTTTTGGTGGTGTTTTTTTTTTCCATATTCTAAAATTTCTGCGTGTCCTGGTGACTGACGAGAGAGCAAGAGAACACCACAGAGTCAAAAAAAACAGAATTCAGTTATCCTTCTTGACGAGTCAGACGGGCAAGGTAGAAGGTTTTTATTGAGAGGGGGTGGCATGGATGCGAATTTTGAAGCGAGTGAGTGTGGTCCAACGGGGAAGCTGGGGGTGGACAACTCTATCGTTCGGTTAATGCAAAAGGCAGCGAATGATCCGGGCGTCAGAAGGCGGTGACAGAGTCATTAAACAACAAAAAAATTTATCACCGAAAAAGCAAGTTTAATTGCTTTTTGGAGGCACAAAGGTCAGGTTGGGTGGTTGGCGTGAGGTCCCCAGACAGCTACCTTTTGCAGGGGATGCTGGGGTTGCTTCGTGTTGTCCATACGTGGGGGTTGAGGACAACACGAAGCAACCCCAGTCGATATGACCAGTATGACTACTACAAGTACGGGAGTAGCCATTTAGAGCTACAAACAACCAGTGACCTCAACGTGCCATTTCTTTGTTGATTTTTTATTGTCTACTTCTATTGTTGCTACTCTCACACTCTTCTCAATTATTTACTTTTGTAGTTTTTCTTTGTAGAAGCAGCACGGCAGTGGCATGTCATCTTCTACTGCATAGTTGAAATATTACTGTCATAATATTCCTACCAAAAATCTTCAGTGATTTTCTACTTTCTTTTTCTTCATTCTATCCAAGTCTTTGTGCACATTCTCTTTGGGTCTTACTTCTTCTCTTCCCTACCTTTGCAAGTTTTTTACCTTTTCGCCTTCTCTCTGTTTTCGACTTTTGCTTCTTTTTCTTTGAAACCTTTCTATGTAATTTTCGTTGGTTCTTGGCATTTAATTTTATTAATTATTAACCTTTCTCGAATTTCCAAATTTTCTTCTTTTCCTTTCAGGTTTTTTTTCGCTCCAAAGTCTTTGTGTCCTCTCGTTCCACTCGCTTGATCTTCTTACCTTCTTCCTTGCTCCTTGTTCCTCCTCGTCTTTTGCTTTGTTTCTTCCCCATTAGCCGGCAACCGACTCTTTTTTGGAAGTTTCGTTCCTGAAAATTTCACTTACTAGTCCAGTGAATCTTTTCCCATTTCTTGGTTTGTTAACCTTTTGTTTTTCCCGCTTCACTTCTTTCTTAGTCTTCGTGGACTCATTGTTTTTTCCCTTTCTCCAATAAGAAATGAGCTTTTCTTTTAGTACCTTTCCCCGGGTGAAATAATGCGCCTTCGTCAGCTTCCCTGCAGACTTTTCTATTTTAGAGTCCGGGAGTGGAAAAGATGGAGATAGCAAAATACAGTGGGTGCCTTACCTGAAAGAAGAAGCAATTTTTTCTTATCAGAGCAAATAATGAGGCATAGATTTTCTGAACTTCTTCTGCGAGACAGCCAGCGAGCTGGCATCCCCCTTTTGAGGGATAAAAATTGAAAAAAAGAAGGCGTAGGAAAATGATAGCGAGAATTTTGATGGAGGTACATTTGACATTACTCTAACCAGCCCTTGGCCGTCCTATCGTCTCTTACTTCTGGGACCATTAAAATTCTATTATTCTCCTTAAAGTTTTTTGACGTTTTTGCAGGCGTTCTATTAAGTTCCATTTCCTGGTTTCCTCATCCCCCCCTTCAAATGCTTCTTTTGCGATGCTTGGCTGAGGCGAAAGCTTCACGTTAAATAAAAACCAATTGGAGGTACATAATTATTTCCTTTAACTAATCAAGTTATTAAGTTCGTCAGTCATCTATTGACGTGCAAATTGCACCAGCTTCTGCATTTGTTCAATACTTTTATTTCCAGCCTCCAGCCAAAGTTTCTGCTCAACTTAATTGCGCTTTCTTTTCCTAACAAAGAAAAACCTATAGAAAAACACTGAACAAATCTAAAACATGTACTTTTTTAAATTCTACGTGTGTGCTTTTGGTGAAGAAAAAAGAAAGAAAATAATATTGTCGAACAATTTGTGAAACTGACGAGTGACGACCAGCCGTGAGAAACCTTTTGAGGAGAATCTTAGACAAACACTGAATAAACTTAAATGAGAAAAGTTGACGCCAGTTTGAAGCACAATTTCAAGACAATAAACCCAGAAAAGGGAAACAGTAAAATTTATGCTGAAGAACACGTAATGAAACGAATGCAAAAAACAAACAAAGAACAATTAGACTTAAGAAAAACAGTAATTGGTTTAGAGATGGATGAATAGTGAAAGAAAAACAATTTGAGAGATTGAAAATAGAAAAATAGTTAAGTTAGCTGGCACCTCCACACTTATGAGCGAAATGGGGTCTTTTTCCGATCTGTGAAATCTTGAAATTTGTCAGAAACAAACCTTTCCAGCGTGATTTCCTTTTCATTTCATATTGTGGATTACATTCTTATTATTCAACTAAACTCAAAATGCTCAGATCGTTTCTAATTCAACAAAAAGCCCTGTTTTTTTCCAAATTCTTCGGTCTATTTTTTGCTATTTGTATTGGTAATTGGAAAATCCTTCATGGCAACCTTATCGTTCGCAATTGTCAGATATCTCTTGTATTTTATTATACATGGAAAGGTTAGGTTGGGTATGTTAAATTAATTATGTCTTTATGTCAGATAAAGCCTTAAGATTAAATAAATTAATAATGCGATGACACGTCAATAGAGATGCAATGTATAAAAAAATAAAGATATACAACGCTCTTATAAGATATACATTCCCTCTTAGTATGGGAAAACTGAAGTTGAAGAAGTAAAAGATGCGGGATTAAGCGAATGCCAAAGAACATACTGCTACCACAGGTGGAAAGTTCTAGAAAAAGGAAAAAAAGGTTGTGAGAAACAATCAAGAACTCGTTTCCTTTGACGATTTTCACTGGAACAGGAACAAGTTGCCGAATTTCCCAAAGAATTGTTTGCTTTCTCATTGCCAGCATTCTATTTCCGGTCGCCATCTTGAAATTTATTCTCGTTCTCTTCTTCATAATGGAGGCTTCAGAGGACCACAGTTTGCTTTCTTTATCTCTCACTCAAACACAGATGTGTTGAACCTTTTTCAGGAGGAGCCTCCAGTTTGGTCCATCAACATGAACTGCTTTGATCAAACAAAACCTTTTTTTTTCTTTTCCTTCTTCGCAATTTTTAACTCTTCCAACTTTCTTATCTTCCTGTCTGCACTTTTCTGCAGTTCGATTTTTGTTTTGCTTCTGTTTCAATTCCTATTTACAACTCGCCCGCATCCTTTCTTCTTCTCAGAGTTTAACCTTTCACTCTCTCTCTACGTGCGCTTGGTTTGACAAACTGCTGTTGATCATGTTGCCATGACGAATTTTACTCGCATTCATGCGGGTGGAAAAAAGCCATCCGTTCGGGTTGCTGTTTGTTTTGCGATAAAGAATTGACACCTGAGGCCCCGAAACCACGGCAAGGGTTTTATCTACTAGAAGTCGAAATGTTTAGATGTCAGGTCGAGCAAATCAGGTGTTTGGTTACTTTTGTACTTCATTTATCAGAAATCGTGTCGAACGTGAAAAAAAAACAGAGGAAAAGGACCATCAATCGGCCAGTCGGATTTTCATTCTTCCAACATCACGAGACAGTTGGAGAATACGGGAGTAAACGGGTTGTTTAAGTATGGTTTGAGATTATTGTGATTATGTGAAGTAGGAAAGTCAGAGTGAGACTAAGGCAATAATATCAAAACGAATTGTAAAACATTCACGTCAACATTACTGAACAAAACTCTGGGTCTCAGTAAGCTTAACTCCAGGAGGTTTCCATAGGAACAATCCAAATATACCATAGTAATTTGTTCTGTGATTGTCGGAATGAATGTTAATAAACATAACTACAACTAATGTCACAGCTCTCGAAGGGAGAATACTATGTGATGAGTGAATGGTACACATATAAAGAATCATAAAACTCAGGTACCTACCAGAGTTCCTATGGGCATCGAAGTACAGGTTTTTGCTAAGGAAAAGGTAAACCACAGAACATGTGCTGCTGTGACATCCAAAAGAGCACAGGACGTACAGCCACACCCAGCCAGGAAATGCACCCGGAAATGTAAACAAAAATCGGAAATGGAAGTTGAGTAAAAACTGTAAAAATAGCTGCCCACCCCTAAAGAAGAAAAAACTACAATTAAGCAACTTAAGTTTTTCTAGACTGCACTCGTTTTTGCTGCTACCTGAGAGGGCAACAGAATGATTAATGAGGGTAGTTTTGGCAGACCGCCCAAACCATTCAGTCAGTGAATGAGAGAATGACCACTAGAGTAGAGAGTCCCTTCGACTTTTTCCTGTTGACGCTGAAATGCTTTTTGACAAATTTCATTTTTAATGGGCCGAGCGAAAGAGGAAATTTGGGGCACGAGCCGCTCAGGGGTGGCACTAAAATGCTGCCAAAAAATTTGTTCCACGTCGAGTGAGAAAAGGAGAGATCCGGGTGGGGTGCCGCTGCCGGTGTTGCTGTCCTTGGCTTCTTCATTTTGGGTCACTAAACGTCCTACAAAGCCTTCAGCTGGGTTTTAAGTTTGACCACCTGATGCGTTCGTTTTCCTCCTGCCAGTACTCAGCGTTCTCTGTGAAATCAAATCTATTGTCTCCAAATATGTTGACAAGTATTTACGAAATGGGGTTTCTAAGGTGTTTTTTAGAACTTTACAATTCTACCGTTCAATTAGACTTTAGTATTCGCTACTATTAAATACAACAAAATATGGAAGTCAAAAAAATCGGATTTGCTTGACACTGAAGATTGAGTACGGTAGAAGATGTATATAGGAAATATAAATCGAAGATGTAAAATCCGGTGAGAAAATGTAAATTACGGGACAGCAGAGACAGAATGTTTTCAACATGAAATACAGGCAAAGATGGTGGGAAACTTGCAGGAGATGATGTTGGAAATAAACGTCGAATCGTAGAGGAGATGATCTCAAGCTGCGGGATTTGTTCAGAGCAACAGAGCTTTCGGCCCCTCAGCCCTTTGGAACTTCTAATTACGTTTTCAACTCAAATTGAGGTAATTTAAAAGTTTTCGATTTCGCTTTTTAGGTCTCTACGACTTTGAGTTTCGCCTAGTCAACAGCATGACAGAATCTCTGACGCTGGTTTTCTCTCCCATTGTCACGCTCTCCTTAACTTCTATTTCCGGTTGTTCAATTCTCTTTCGGGTGAAAAATTGAAATTATTTTGTCAAAAGGAATGGACATCCGATGGCGACTTTAGTAGGATCGGCTTCTGCTCGCGGCCAGACGACTACCAATGAAAAGGTTGAAGGCCATCAGCAAATACGTATTCTTAAAGCTGCAGCAGCCACCACCACTGCCGCTGTCGGCTCTCTCAGCCCCTGAGGAAAAGTCGGCCGGGGTAAAACTGAAAGATTTGATTTTACTTGGCGCCATTACCCCCGTCATTTTGAACATTTTCCATTTTGAAAAAGCAAAATTTAATTTTCAAATTGCTTTTTATTTAATCGTTAGAAAAATGAGGCTGATGGGGGTAGGGGAAGTACCCGGTTTAAGTAAAGAAAAAAGAACCCCCAGATTAAAAAATTTGGTAGTTGTAATATTATTTTTACAAGGACCCGGCAACTTCTAGAAAAACCACTTTGAACAAAAAAAAGAAAACAAGTTAGAATTTTGACAATTAGAGCGGGATGTGCGCCGCCATGGAGGACGTTCCGGGAGAAACAAACCAAATCAATTTCAATTGAAATTCCATCGATTCAATTCGACAGGCAACCTGCCGTGAAATCCGTTTAAATTTGGACGAGAGGCAACCTACCGTCTTGCTGGTCCCTTTGCCTTTCGCCACAACCTGAGGTGCACCCTGAACGCTGCCTCCTACACACTAGGGAAATCAATTACATTACCCAACATTACAAAAATTGAATTTCCGGCGGTGGACGGGGAGACAAGCGAAGCAAAATGCAAAATTTAAATTTCACGGCGGACGATTCGGAACCCGATTGGAAATCAATTTGAAATTTAAAGGCAACACTTTTTATTTCGGAGAAAAAGAAGTAAAGTTCATGGATTTAAGAGTTGAAATCTTAATTTTATCTCACCCTTGTGACACCCTCTAGATTTCTCTGCATAAATCATTGCAAAGTCACGTGGTAGTGTCACACTTGTATTTCTCCATTGTCTCCAGACAACATACAATTTTAGATGGCAGAAATTATAAAGAAGAGCAGGAATGCAACCCCTTCCCGTCGTGACAACTCCAGGAACGACACTAGGTACCTTGGGGTACCCTGATAGATATCTGACTACTAATTGAGTAATGCACCGGGTTGTAATGGTTTTATAATGGTTTTTTATCGGTTCTGGTAAGAGCTAAGGGATGAAATCGGTACATGGGGTTTGAGTTCGGAGGGAAAGGAAAGAAAGGAAAGAAAAGGCTCAAGCTGGGACCCTCAGGGGAAATGCCACAGGGAGAGAATTTTATTGATTTCAATCGAATTTCAATCGTGGCCGGTCTCAAGTGAACGAAAGAAAAATTAAAAATAAGGGAGGAAAAATGGCGGATCTTCAAGGGATGAAGAAGAAAACAGGAAAAGATGAAAATTCCAGGTTAAAAGGGAAATCATTGTGCTTTGGGGGTGAGTTTAGGGCCTTAAGGCGATCAGAAACGGCCTAAAGGGTGCGCCATTTGGGATTTGGGGGTTGGAAAGAGCAAATGGATGAGCTTTTGAGGCGCCTTGTTTCAACCCCCGTCGCTATCGATAAGAAAATTTATTCTTGTCTTTTGGCGACTAATTTTTTTTCTTTTTTTAGCGATCTGATCGTGATCTCCGATCGACTCATTCAATTTACCAGAGCTTTTCTTTGTTCTTTTCTGCTTTTCTTCTTCTTCCCAACTGTTTCCAGTTGGTAAATTTTACGGGGGTTGAATTCCACCATCCCCCCCCACTGCAGCTACAATTGCTACTCACCAACGAGCCATTTTAGCATTTTGTGTTTCATTCGGTTGAACTTTTTGTTGGGAAAGAAGTTTCCTTTGCTTCTTCCCTTCTTCATCTTGAGCCTTAAGGTTTTCTGCTTTGTCTGTGACGTATGTCCTAAACT
Source organism: Polyplax serrata (assembly GCA_037055365.1). Taxonomy (NCBI): domain Eukaryota; kingdom Metazoa; phylum Arthropoda; class Insecta; order Psocodea; family Polyplacidae; genus Polyplax; species Polyplax serrata. Next base: position 1,549,473 of record JAWJWE010000004.1, read on the forward strand.
TTATGTCTAAAAATATGGTGTATCCTTCTCATCCTCACCCTCTCTGTGTCTAGTCCTCTATTAAATTGGATTTGATCATCCTACGGGAGTCTTAACTCAAGCACTCGTATGCCCTGTCGGAAGTCTTCCACGGGCGCCTTCGGGGGTTGATTCTGGCCTTTCTCTCAAGGAGTGTTGTTCCGGCAGTATCACATGTTTATTTTCTGCAGAATCTCTTTTTCTCTTTCCCTCTTTCGATGTTTATTCTCTGATTCATCAAGTCATTTTAAAATGAGGCAGTTCTTATGGTATATTCTCTTTGGAGGTAAAAGGAAACATCGTCAAACGATCGGTTTGTAATTGTTGCTACTAAAATGACAACTTAACTTACTGTCTCTTTAACTCTTGGGGTTACGTACATGTGTTCTCTCATTCAGAAAAGAAGCGGCGCGAGGAAGGAACTTCCGCCTCCAACTCCCCGCCACGGACAACAGGAAATTTTTGGAAGTTGTCCAGGTACGCTGGAATTGTCTCATTGTCACACTCTCTGAGCGGTGCGTGACAACCTCAATAGAAACGCGAAATAAACCTTCGAAGTGCTGTCCTTTGCCGAGTAGCGGTGGTCGTTACACAATAATAATAATAATTATTGGTACAGTGGACGCATTTTTCGTCTAACCAACAAAAGATGAGTATTATCGTATAAAAGACGTTGAGTATTTGTTGATTCATATTTTAGAAGAAGTGAAGAAAATTAAATAAATACATAACAGTTCTTTCATATCTTCATAACTGGCAAGAGTGAGAGGCTCACGTTTGGGATACTATTTTTAAAGTCTGATTTCATATGTAGATTTCATGTGCCTGTGTGCCCTTGAATTAATTGAAAGTTGACACCCGGCGTATGGGTCATTTTTGAGGATTACGCTTGCGTTTCATATCCAAAGCACCTTTCAGCAAGCCAGCCTTTTCAAGTATTGTAAAGACAAAAGCAGGATGGGCAGAGAGAAGGCAGAAGGTAAATAAACCCGAGTGGAAGATTTAAATGGAGCGATGCATGAAGTGCCTGTTGAAAAGCGATATGTCACCAGCAGTCGCATGCAGAATCGGCCTTAACCAGTCCCAGGGTAGCTTTTCTTCTCCCTTAAACCCCCCAACAACCCCTGGTGCCATCGCAGAGGACCTTTCCATCGTAGCTGTCAGCCTCCTGAGAGAGATAGAGGGAGGTAAAACGGATGACAGAGTGTGTCCATTCTGGAATGTTGAAGGGAAATGTCGTTCCCTCTGACGGCTTAAACCTTCATTCAGGAGATTTGAATTGGCGTATATCGCGTAATGAAAGAGGATTATATACATATATTTATATATATACATGTATATATGTATATGTTTTATTTAAGTCCATTGTGCAGGCGCTTTCTTGTTTGTTTGATTCTTTGTTCTCTTCTTCTTTTATAACTTCATCATTTCTGCACTTTATTTTCAATTAGAATTACCTGGAGTTTATTGAATATTGTTGGTAAGCTGTTTTAGCCGTTGCTTTTGCTACTTCCCCTAGCCTATTTGTGGTGGTTTACGCTTGTTCTCTTCGTGACACAAGCTTCCCAGTTTTGTTTTTACAAAATTAAATAGTGCAAGAGTCAAATAGGGATGCAATTATTTTCTACGAAATTTGTGGACCTAGAAAAGCATATTTCTAAAAGAAAAATTTTAATAAGTATTTATTTAAAATAAAACTAGTTTTATTATTTTGTTTTTATATTTTTATTTTCGTGTGTTGTATATGGTTATGAAAATTGTACGGAATGTATTTCGGACATGTGAAAAATCTGTGAGACATCTTTTATTTCAATTTAATTAGAAATAAATATTAAACAGATGTATAACATAAATGAGTTATTAAACTTAATAACTCAGTGAAAGTACATGTGAATTTTGAAAATATTTTTAGAAGTTTTGCAAGTCCGTACGCTTCCTTCTTCAACGTTTTCTCTGCTTTTCTTACCTCTGGGTTACCTTGTTTTTTTCACCAAATTTAATTTGATTCTGTGAAGTTTAGCAAATCCTATTTGAGTTGTTTCATCCCCTGCCGCCTTCGTCTTCTCTAAATCGCAAAACCGGAAACAAACGTTAAGCAATTTCTTTCTCGTCAGGCAATTCTCGATTTTTGCTATGGTCGTTTTGCTGTGGTTTTATATATATTTTTCTTTTACTCCAGGACTTTGCGCCTTACTTTTTTCCTCTAATTTTTTGGAATATAATAAATTTAATCTTCAGTTTCCATTAACGAGCCTTTTACCGCAAGGGTAGTTTTGGGGGAATAATTTTTTTTTTTTGTAGGAAGAGGGTCACCGGTCTTAGCGCATCATCGGCAAGCTCGAAAACGTTTAATACGAGTCCTGATGGGTTGGCTTAAACTCTTTCAACCCTTAACCTTAATCTCTCGACCTTTTCAAACCCTGTCCGACCTCCCCAAGTCCGGCAAGTCGATGATAAAGTCACATCTAATTGGCCTAATGCTGGAGAAAATCTTTTTTCTCCATTTCCCATGGCGTCAGCGCTTCTACAGCAGAGCTTTACAGGGAGAAATTACATTATCAAACCATTTTTTTCATTTTGTCTTTCCTCTTAGAGCTCGTCCTTTTTTGCTGTCGTTATCCACCTCCATCTCGTGTCAACTATTTTTTTTTAAGGGAATTGACATACTTGAGCAACGTCTTAATTTATTAAAAAGTAATGTCGGATGGCACACCACGGTTGTGATACATAATATGGAATTATATTATTCAATGTGTCCTTTACCAATTGATGCATATTTATTGATACATTTATTTTAAAATTCATATTGCTATTTAATTTGTAAAAATATATATCTATTAAAGACATTAATAGCTACTTAAAAACATGTTCATATTATGGCAGTAAACAATATGTCGGATCGGAGCGACCTCATCAGGATAGGAAGAGGAGTTCTAGGAAGAAGACTACGTTCTCTGACGTGGTCAGTGGCAGGTCGGACGAACGAAGTGACCACTACCGATAGTTGTGTAGTCATGTAGTAGTTGTGTGCGGATACAATCGTTCTGATCGATGTTGTCATGTAATGTATCCATGGAATTTCCGACAGATATGTGGAGTACTGAGCGTTTATACTTAGAACACGTTTTACATAAATAACATGACACACACACACACACACACACACACACACAGACACAGACACACAGTTACCGTATAGTGAATTACCATTTATGTATGTATATTAATATATTAAAATATAAATTAAAGAGTACGCCAGAGAGGCAAGTCGAGAAAAGGTCAGCATGTAGGAAGTGCCACCGACGTTAACGTAGACGTGAACGCTCCGTGGTGTTGAATGATGTTCACAAGGTCGCAAGGGTGAAATTCAAGCGTAGAGGGACAATTGGCTGACTTTGGAGGCAACCTGACAGTCGAAGAATAAAACGGAATGGAGGGTAGAGAAACTCACCTGGCTGAACTACACTAATAATACGTTTGGATACATAAATACTCACATTCTTACAAAGATATGTACGTACGCTAGATGAAAATGAATAGGAAGAATGAGATGCTTCCTTTCGAATTAATATTAAGCCTCGTTAAATTGTAAATGTTTTTACAATATGGTGCTTGTTCAAACAGAGTTTTGATGATGCGAAATTCCGTCGTGAGGCACGTTGTGAGAGTGTGGGAATGAGGAACGAAGAAGAAAATCAAAGATGGAGAGAAAGACTGAATGTGAAAATCTTGTAGGAGTTGAATAATCACCCCGAAGCCGTTGAATTCTCGTTCTGATGAGGAAAGAGCTTTTGAAATAGGTGGAAATAGAACAAATTGTCTCTTGAGAAAGCTACGTCTTTCAACTATGAAATGATCTATTGGGTTTAGTTTAGATTGAGTACGCGCTCCGATTGAAAATCGTGCCTGGGGACTTGACAGTTTGTATATATGAAATTTACATGTGGTTTGCTTGGGATCGTCTGTTTTTTGTTTTTATTGCCACGAACCATCCTTGACCAGTATTATTTATTTTTATTAATTTATTACGATATTAATTTGTGTGTAACAATAATTGTTTTTTTCTTTGCAGGTAAGCTTTGCCAATTTTTCTTTTTTGGGGGTGGGGAGAATTTCGTGCGAGTTCTAAGTAAGTATCTCACCGAAATTATTTGGCAAAAGAAACATTAAGGATATTATATTTCCATTGATAAGCTTCCTTTCTTCCGCCTTTCTTTTTTTCTACGGCTAATTTTAACAAGTACACTGCTTTTATGATATTTTTTCCGTTACTAATTTGAAGCCTGTCTCGCATTTTCATTTCCACTATTTGTCTACTTTATATTATTACGTACATACAATTTTTACGTATTGTTCACTAAATGTTTTTTGCAACAATGTAGAGTTACAGTGAATGTTCTACAGTTCATACTAGTTTTGCAGAGGCCAATGATATTTATTTATTAAGCTTATTTTTATTTTGGCCTATTTTACTTTTCAGAACTTGTGATTGATGGCCCACTTCCGTTCGTCTGTCCATATTTTCTTCTCTGTACCGTTCTCTCCGCATTCTGTTTGATTTCTTTTTTCCGCCTGTTTATTTCATTGAAACGGTTTTCTATTGTCGTACTTCATTGGTCTTGCTGGCAGTTTTTATTTGCAAAAATTAACAAAACTTCATGCTTTCCTCCCTAACAAAAACAAACAAACCGCACTCGTATTTCACCCCCTGTTTCATCTACCTGTCGACTTTTCTATCAAAAGTACAATTCTAGGCCTACTGCAGGAGAAACTAGAAAGGCGGCCGCATTACAGTTACGAATTTTTTGTCCGAGATTCTATCAGCAGGTGGATGATTATCTGCGTGTCGCTTTCTTCTTCCTAGGAAATTCTGTTTCAAATTAAACTGGAAGAGCAATTTTCCAACGTCAAAAGCTTTAGACTCAACGCTAAAGAGGAATTTAAGATTTTCCGTTTTAATTCACCCGAAAAGGTTTCCCGTCGCCATTTTAAATTTCCTGCTTCTTCTTCTTCTCCCACGTGAAACGTCGTTTTTTCACGCGGGTTGCTAATCGTTTTTTCCCAATGTTCCCCCTGCAGGAGAAGCAACAGCAGCAGTCAAACTTGCGGCAGGAGGAATTCCCAGAAATTCAAAAATACAAATTACTTTCATTTCAGGGGGGGTTTTTTCGCAAAATTTTGCACCGTTTCGTCTTGTTTTGGAAGATTCGAAAAATCCGGGCAATTAAAATTGGTCTGACAAGTTGTGAGTCGAAGAATGTAACGAGTTTAATGCCGCCATAATTAGTTTTATAAAACGATAAAGCGATAACGCAAATATGGCGTGAACGCGTTTAGAATTTTAAAATTTGCTTCTTTTCGCCTGTTTTTAATTCCATGAGGACTCACAATGAAACTCTTCCTTTATCACCTCTGATAATTGCCTTCCTGAAATGCCTTTCTACATCGTATATTGCCTGTAGAAAATTTGTACTGAGATTTTCATGGTGCCATTCGTGAAATAAATTTTTTTTTCCATCCGGTTATCATATTATTAAACTTTCTTCATGTTTTGATCTCAACTGAATAGAATTGAATTGGTAGCAGATAATTAATAAATGTGAAAGTGAGTACGGAAAAACTGAATTTTAACCAGTGCATAAATTCTGAAAGGTAGACTATGAGCTGACTGAGTCATTTTAATTAATTTATAAACGTAGTTAATTATATTATTAATGTAAATCGAAGAACTACGGGCATTTAATAAGGAGATGGGCTGCAGTGTTAAATGTACAGGTCCAAAACAGCAATAAAAATATTAACTTGATAGAATTAAACGTGGAAAACGAATATGACTTTGTTGTTGCGTTGGTTGCTGCTAGTGTTGAGCATCCCGATGGTCTAGACGCGTGTACAATGTTTGTCTTTTTTCAATTGCACCTGGAGTACCACGTAGAAAAACTATTTTTCCATTGCATGTGATACTTGAAAACAAAATGCTGAGTAATAATTGAATGTTTCACCCCGACTGTTAGTCCTGTCACTAACGAGAGTGGGTGGTTTATCTCATATATTCCCTCTCATGGTCACTCTCTTGCAACCCCTTCCGGTTCGTGGAACTCATCTGCCACCCATCACCCCTGTCGACGTTACTCCACACCATTCTTCTTTGTCCTGGCTTCATTTGATAATTTTTTCATTGACACTTTGATTTTAATTAACTTTCGAGAGTTGTTTGCTTCCTGGCGCGGTTATCACTGCTTATGTCGAGCTGTTGGTGAACTGTCACGTATCAGTTCTGTCACATAAAAATCGAGCTACAACTAAATCATCTACTGCGACGAATAATTCTGCTGTAGTTTAGCATTTTCACCGCTACCATTCTCACATTAATTTACCCAATTGTTGTACCTTTGCTTAAATATGCATATACTGTTTCATTTCGGTCTAGAAAAAGGATTTTCACTCATTTCCTTTCCAACCTTGAAATTTATATAGTTTGAATACGATACTTTCTGTTCTCTTATAATCAGTATTCTGACGTGTAAAAGTTTCATCATGCGGGCTGTCGGATGACTTCCCCCCCCCCCAAAAATTATCAAAGGAAAAGCGAGTGTACATTGACTGGGGCGAGGGGAGAAAACTTTGTGACAACCCAGTGGAACAAGTGAAACGTTCTTAATTTGAACGCAGAAAAAGGTTTAGGCGAAGAGAAAGCGATGAGAATAGCAAAAAAGTTTAAAGAATATTGCAAAGTTCAAGCCATCAGCAGCAACAGCAACAGATTGGCATTAGAAAATAACATAAGAAACATAATATTAGAAAAGGTAAATATGAACACACAAAGGCAGAGAGAGAGAGAGAGAGGTGGGCGAGTAGATGTAAATTCTTTCCGGAGGCTTCTACTAAAAACACCGAACAAGTTAAAGCGGAAAAAGTTAAATAAACGCCGTGGAAAAGTCTGGTGAAAGTGTTCAGAGAGAAAGTTCTAGCAATTTCACCTTCTTTCTCTTAGCAATTTCACTTGGGTGAGGAACAAAAGTCCGCCAAAAATTAATCGCTTCTGGCCCTTGTTTTTAAATGAGCCGAAAACTGAATTTAATTATTTCCGGTTCCTTTGTGGCGAAATATTCCTTTTCTCTCTCTCTCTCTCTCTCTGTCTCTCTTTCACATGCAAGTAACACAATATTGGTTGCAACTCCTCTCTCTCTCTCTAGCACTAATTAGTATAAAAGTATCTGCGTGCAACTTTGTGACTGCCGTTGTTCACATGTTTTCGTTTTCTTCTGCTTCTGCAGTTTTCTTGTAATTATTCATTATTTACAACGTAATTTGTATTGCTCTGAGCTGATACGCTGATGTTTTAATATACATTTTCGTATGCTGTTTTATTTATAAACCACTGCTACATGATTTTCAACAATGTCATCTTCCGGGTTTTGGCACGAAGAACACATATTGCTGCTTTACAATGGAGTTGTTTAAGTTTTTATGATTATTTTGAGGATTTCAACGATTCATTAAAAATAATTCATACCGTTAATTATTATTGTCACTTAATTAGAATATGTAAATGTTAATTTATGTGTGACAGTATAGGAAGGAAAGAGTAATCGAATTCAAGTTGCTTTCTTTCAATCCAAGGAACTAGGAAAAACTAGGGGGGAACACCAAGTAGTTTTAAAGTAGTTGACTAGACAAAGAGAAATCGCATTATTTTTCACGGGCTTCCGAATTGAATTGCCCCAGGCTTCTATTTTTCTAGGCGGACTTCTAAAAATTGTTTCGTCGTTTGAACGATCCACAAATTTCTTACTCTTCTCTTGGGATAAGAAAAAAAGAAAGTGAATTTCGTTTAAACGTTAGAGTGAGTAATCAGAACTAGACTCTCTGTCTATCATGCTTCTGTTTCTTCCCTCTACCTTCACCCAGCCGAAGAATGTTAGAGGAGAGTAGACAAAAAGCAATGAAAACAAAAGAGGAAAAGAAAAACATGACTTGAGAAATTCCATTGGAGATAATCCAAATTGAAGTTTTTCCTCTCTTTATTTTGGGCACTAGCCAAACTACTTATCTCTGACGAAGTAGTTTGGGGTGAAACCATTGGAAATGGATCATCAGCGAGTAGTTTTAAATCGGGCATACTGTTAATGAGCCGTCTGTTGCCACTGCCAGTTCTCCACTTTACCCCGCTTAGGACAGGTCCTAAGAGAATTGAAAGTTCACTAGGAGAAACCTCGGGTTAACCGCTAATGTTAACGTTCTCATTGAAAGGGACGATATCAGTTTGATAGAGCAATCTGAAGCCAAAAAGGGCAGTCGTGTGGGATTTTAAGTTTTCCGCGACCATGTCTACCATGGTGCCCCCAGATGATGGCAGAGGAAGGAAGAAGAGCCGGTGAAAAAAAATTTGTTTGGACACGCATTCCATTGAGGCGTAGCCATCATTTCATTATTAGCTCAGTCTAATTGAAATTTGAACAAAGACCAGCGCAAATATTTGACTGATTCAAGTAGAGAGAGAGAGAGAGAGAGAGAGAGAAGAGAGAGTAAGGGATGAAATCAATGAGGGAATGGAGGTTTGAGGTTGAATGATAATGCCGGCCGGAGCTCAAGTTAGACGTTTGATTACACGACAGCAAAATCAACGGCTGCACATTAAAAAATAAATTTTCTGTGGTAACCCGTTCCCTCAGGACACGTGCGACTGAAACTGGGAAATAGAAAAACTCAAAAGTGTAATACAATTTTAAAGAAGGACCACAGAGTCGCCAGAAGAACCAAAAGATCCCCCGATTCTCCGTCACTAACAAAGACTTGATAGCCAAAATATAGTTGCGTGGAAGGCAAACCGGATATCCTTGACGAAACACCTGAAAGGAATATTGTGAAATGTGTATCGGTCGAATGAGAAGAAAACTCAGGTTCGAGAGAAGCTTCAGTTTCGGAGAACAATCCAGAAGAGTCCCTGCATCCCTGGGGAACCTGAATCAAAAGAGAAAAGTGAAAATTTCGCAGAGGACTGTGTGACAAGGGAAGAGGAGACTGTCAACTGAGTTACCGCAAAAATAATTATGTCTGTCACTTGTCAGAAGGCGAGACGTCCGCGGAAAGTGTCAGGGGAGAACCGGAAGTAGTTGAAATTTTTGCTTTTTCCTGAAATCCAACTGGGGAAAATGTGAAAATTAAATTCCCACTGGAATTTACTTACGAGCCTGAGTTAAGTGGGCTCTACACTTTTGGGGCAGAATACATTCGTTTAATTTCCGGTTACTTTGCCTTTTTTATTATTTGACCTGTTTCCGGTTACCTTCGATCAAATGTATCGTTCTCTTAGAGTGATGAGTCAATGTTGGTTTTAAAGGCAAATAGGAAAATGAAAGGATAGTTGCAATATTTCGTATAAAAAAGTTTGCATAAATTCTAATTGTCTGTAAGCGGACAGAAAGACGAAGTACTCACATGGTAAGCAAACGCTTAAATAAGATATTTTGATGAATAATAAAAAGCAGACATTGACATAATCGTATAATTATTGTCATCACTTTCATTTATTCAGTAAATTAGAAAATAGTAATAATTAAGTAGAAAATAGAGAGTTCAACATAAGCATTTTTGTTTTGATTTCACATACGATCACATAAATAGTTTAATAAAATAAATGTGAAACTTTTGGAACACTTGACATACATATACACTTAATAAAAATAATGAAGCGTAGAAGAACACATTAACGTTTGTTACTGAATTATAAGATATAAATAATAAATAAGACATTTAAGTATATATGTGACGTGAATAAGTAGAACGCATAAAAATAAAATAGATATCCGCAAAATACAAAAACGATTCTTCCGTGAGTCCTTCATTACGCTATGCTCCAGGGTAGAGGAGAAAAGGTAGAACATTAAATGTTACAGAAATACAAATAAATAAAATTTTAAAATGAGCAACAACTTATTTTGTCCGAAAACCAAGTTTAGTCTCCTAAAGTTATAATCCAATGTTGTAACTTGAAACGGTGAGCAGAACACCAAATGAGGTGTTTGGGGGACCGTAACAAGTCACAGAAACACTTTATATTATATATATATTCTAATAGAACATGCGAAATGCATAAATTTAGTGGGAAGAGAGATTAACATGTAATTACCATATTCTCCGCTTTTCATGTCCTACAGGACATGGGACAGGACGTGAGGTTTCTAAGCTCAGACGCTTGGACACAAAACTTTTGCTAATTTCCTTGTCACCTGGAAGTATATCGCTGATTCAAAATAACCAGAAGAAAATAGTGAAGGAATTATTAGGTATTTGTAAAACGACTGACGCGAGAGATACTATTTGGTTGCCTCATCTACTTCTCTCCGGAACGGTCGTGAGGATGGGGTGACAAGATGAACTCGTGGAGGGACAGAACGAGAAGCTGTGAAAAACCGACAGAATATGGAAATTCTATGTTAATCTCCTTCTGAACCTTCGACCAGTTTGAGCCTTTTCTGTTTATTTATATATATGTATATGTGCCTTCTCTTCTTCTCATCGTTGTATTCAGAGTTTCGTGAATTGAAACAAACCGACAACAAATTAACAGTCATTGGAATAAAAAGCTCGCAAATCTCAAGGCAGTTGATGAAGGTCCCGGATGTGAGGGAGGTGCATGAAGAAAAAGTTGTGAAACTTCAATAATGGCAACGTAATTGTGTTCTGCTCTTTGAATTTCCATTTCAGAAGTAAATAAAGGAAGTAACAAACTTTCTGCTCTGAAGACAAATCTACTCAACGGAATACTTGGAGTAGTAAAAAAAGATTCTTCTCATGCCTAACCTGGTTTTTCTGCACTTTTGGCTGGAACGTGGTTGATGCGCTCCGGGGAGTCGGAAAAAAAAACGACAAATTTGTTTTCTAATGAACCCTGCGAAGAAAAAAGTCAGAGTGGTGGATATGTCCCCCTGTGGCACGTAGAAATGCAAAAAGAAATGAAAATTGACCAAGAACCAACAGATACAAGATTGATAGAGATAAATAGAACATAGACAATTATGCGTGGTACTGTGATGCTACCCATGAGATGTGTGCTACCCAGATGGTCAGAAACGAAAATCAGATGATTGAATTAGATATTAATTAGAAAAGTAATTTTAAAAAAGGTCGGAAACTCAAATGGGTGACAAAAGGTTTTGACATTTGTACAGCTGAAACTACTTGACTGAAAATGAGTGATGAGAATGACGGGAAACAAGGTACAAATCTGCTGATTTACCAACAAATCTCCCGGGCTTTCATCCTTCTTTTGGGGCTAATCAGAATACGCACTCATTTTCATTAGCATAATTACACGTTAATGTTCACTCCCGAACTATTAATTAACAAAGAAACAGTATAAAATGGCATGGCGTTTTGATGTTAGCCTTTTATTTGATTGTAAATCACCACTGTTTGTTTTTGTCGTTTCTTAGTTTGATTTACTGTTTTGTCTGTTTGTTCGTCAGAGCATCCTCTAAGCAAAATGAAAATTGAATAGTCCTAAATGAAAGGTTTATCGAAACGTGTGACACGACAGGCAAAGGGAATGAGTTAGGAATCAACCAAGACAGACAGAAAATTAAAAATTGACCACCAGAAAAAACAACCTGAGTGTCCAACCAGGGAATCAGAAAGTCCAGGATGGATGACAAGTTCGCGTGTCTGTGTGCGTGCGGACTAAAAAATTGCTTTAGAAGGACATATAAAAGGAAGACAAAGGTTGGTCAATTTCACGTGTGCCTCTATGTGTTTGAAAGTAATTCATTTGTCGTGTCGCCAGAACTGGAACCTCAGAAATCGATTTCAACGTGGAGGGAAGAGGTGACCAAATGTGCGGGGGTTTCTAGGAAGGAAAGGAAAATTAAAAAGTCTACGCTGTTGCAGTCACTTGAGGATTCAGTGACTGACTTTTAAGTAAAAGACAAGATAAAACAAATCCGGCCTTCTTTTTGTCCGTTCTATTCTAATGCCACTGCAAACCGAGGGCGGAATTGCAAAAGAATTTTGAAAAAAACCGTCACGACATACCACAAATTGTAAAGGCCCACTCGTCTGGGGCCCATGTTTCGGGCAAGGAGTAATCAGATTTTTTTCATTTTTGTTCTTCTCCCACGACTCTTATTTTATTCTCACTTTTCTCAAATAAGTTCATTTCTCAGAATTATCTCGTTCTTGGGCTGTCGGGTTATCTTTGTCACGGTTTTCTTGTCAAACTATTTTACCTTTCTCCCACTTTCTTTTTTGTCTGTCACTTTCGTGTCCTTTTATTCCTGATGCCTTTCTCTCTCTCTCCTCTCCTCTCCTTTCTCTGCTCTTTTCATTCTTTTCGTTCGTTATTAATTCGATTCCCATTTCACCTTCGCTCGTTTTTACTTCCACTTTGACTGTCTAAACATTCTAGTTCGATCTCATTGTCCTTCGTTACTGCTCTTGTGTCATGGCAAGTTGAAACCATGCGGCGAACCGGTCGATTCGTCTTCCCCAAAAAAGAATTGTGACGAGGGACATGTCCTGATGATTTGATTGATTTTTATCGCCCTGTGCTTTTCCCCATTCCCAATGATCGGCATCAATTCACTGTTAATGGAGAACAATATTCTCCTAATTGGGTCAATACTCGAAATCGGAATCGGTTATTTCAGCAATAATTTTGCTTAATGTGCATCCGCGTGCAACATATTTTGTTCGTCAGAATATCTCGACATTGTCGAGAGACAGAGAGAAGAGAGTTTTAAGCAGAAAAAATTAAGTTCCAGCTTGTGCAGGTGAACAGAATTAGCGCGGAAGGCAAACGTTAAGGCGAGTTCTTTTGTCGCGGCAGCAGCAACCCGACCAGAATTTACGTTTTCAATTTAAATTTTCAAATTAAATATTAATTTTTTCCGTTTTGAGTTCTTCCAGCGTGGGCTGAACGTATGAAAATGGCGTGCTTTCAGAGTGGATCAGAGTCACAAAAGTGCAAAAATACACTTTCTCTAGGCCTGAAAGAAAGTGAAACCATCCGAATCAAAGGGTGAGATAATTAAGGAGTTTCAAATGTACTTGCTGGAGGTCGGAAAAGGTTGCAGACTGGATTAACAAAATCACGCAACGCTTTATTTCTTATTTCAGTGGTGGGCAAAAGCTGGTAGAACCCGAGTGTATTAAGGGATGAAAAGGGGAAAAGGATAAACAGAGAAAGATGAGGCCATCGCCTCGGGGGTTGCGAAAACGGGGATGTTCTGAATATTTAGGTCATGTATGTGAGTGATTAGATTAGCGTGCACACTCTCTATATAACGCACTTTATTAAAATGCCGCTTGCGAGTCTGGCGATGGGAAAAGTTTTCCATCTCTGCCGAATAGTTAAACCCCTGAACTATTCTCATCTGCACACCTTCCTAGAAGTAGTTTTCTCTATTTTACATCCTCCGTCTGATTGTTTTTGCCGGAATTGAAATTAGTTGAATCCGTCGCAAATTTCCGTTAGTTACCTTTGACTTTCTTGGTTTGTCTCCCCTGGTTTCTTGGTTGGGTTTAAACGGACTAAAACGGATGATTTGCATGAATTCCAGCAAGCCTTATCTCTCAATAGAGGCAAAACTGCGTGAAATTAACTAGCCTGATAGAAATCGCGTAATTTGACGGCCACGACGAGCGGACACCAGTCGAAACAAAAATTGGCAGCAATCGTACATGGTAGAATAAATAAATAAATCAACAAATAATTAATTAATTTGGCTCCGTTTTAATTATCACGGTTCGTCGGACGATAAATCAACCAGATAATATTTATGTAATTTTGACGGGACCTTGCCAAATCGGAGGACAATCTCGTTCTGTAAGAATTAGCTTTTTATTTTCCCTAGAGCGCCCAGTGCAGTCGTTGAAAGAAGAACAAGCAAAGCGTTTATGTCAGGGAAGCAAAATAATGTTCCTGTTCGAACAATTGGCAGTTAATCAAATAGAAGAATGATGAATGTGAAAAGGAGTATCAGTATGAATATAAATAAATGTACATAGAATGTTAATTACTACTAATGAAGATGCGGCACTGATGATTAATATTTGAAATTATGTTTCATTTCAAGAAGTTTTTTAAATAAAAGCTTCAGCGGGGTGCTATTTGACGTGAAAAGCCTCAGAAAACATTAAATGTGTTGTTATCGGTGAAAGAAGAAAATTCTGGTAGTGTGGTGGTGCAGAATTAAAATCTATGTTTTAAGGCAGAGCAAAATCCTCAGGTGTTTGGTCAAGAGAACTTAAGTTAGTTTAAAGTTCTTCTGTATTTACTTTTGGTGTCATAAAACTTCTGGTTTCACATCAACTGCAACTTTCACATTAATGAGTCAAGTGAATCTCCGGTCAAGGACGAACTCACCTCACAATCCTGCAGAAGCACATATATATATATATATGTATAGATATATTTATATGTAACATACATTACACTCATAAATTTAAAGTAAACCCCTTCAATAACATTAATATAAATATTTATGTGTCAAACTGTCATGTTAAATTTGTTCGAACGTTAAATCAGGTTTGAAATGGCCAGGACTTCCTCTATTTTTTTTTCTAAGTGTGTAGTTGCGCTACGAACTCGTTCCTTTTTCTAAGAGCAATATATTAAAAAGAATTTGAACATCACACATGTGCATTTCAATGTGTGTGTTTCTGCTTGTGTATATGTGAGTGGGTGTGTTTGGAGGAAAATTTTATGAGTTTCAAAAGTTTTAAGGCCGTGAAAAAGTGAAGGAGAACCTTACAAGGAAGATGGGGGTGAGTTTGAGGGTAGAAGAAGAAGAGTGAAAGAGGGAATGGAACTCGGAATTGAATCGAGTTTGACAATTTATTTACAGCCGTTGGAATCCCCATGTAAAAAAATTTATTACATCAATTCAAAGAAACAAGAAATCGTATTAGGAGAAAACTAGGGCCATCTGCGCATCCCTTCGGTGGCAGCAGTAGCAGGAGCCGAGGCCTCACTTCCTCTCCACCCATCCACCCTCTCCTGGGGGGTGTTCCCAAAAACAACGTGGAAATGCACTAAAAGACTTGCAGATTTCATGCAGCTATCCGTGGCAGCAGTCAGTTGGGACTCAAAGGCGTGGATGATTTAATATTCAGACCGAAGAAACTGGATGTTCTTGGCAAGTTTCTCTCACTTCGCATGTCAAAGGAAACGAGAGAAAAAGAAGATCAATTTTTCACTTCCGGTTTGCCTGTGACTTCCGCCTGTAAGCCCGGCTCTTTGACATGTTAGAATTAATTTACTTCTTATACTTTGCATATAATAAGTATATAAACAAAAAGTTCGGAGAGTAATCTTCTCAGGGTGTCCCTTTTCAGAAACCGAAACTCAATTATACCTGAAACCGACTCTATTTAATAGTACTTTTACCTGTAATAAATATTCCACTCGGTCATACTAATTAAAAATACGAAGTGTACTTGATTATTACTGCACAATTATTTTGTATTTCTGGTATTTCCTTTCCGTAGTTTTTTTTATACCTTTTGCACCTTATTCAACAATTTAATTTTACTTTTGTAGTTATTATTATGTATTGACACAGATACATGTATACAAAAATTTATTTTCATCGTAATGTTAGAGATTGCTGACAAACTTGCTGAAATTAATACGACAGTTGTTGATTTTTTTAATTAGAATAGTTATAAGACTCATAATATTTTTTTATTTAATAGTTTATTGTATTAACAGTTAAACTTACACAAATTATAGAGAAGGAACAAAATATATATTGCTAATGAGTGGCAAACACCTTAGTCGCATTCAAGTGCAAATTTCTTTCATTTCATTTAATTTCATTAAGAAGGTAGGGTGAGTTTGAAGTCTGCCGATGAAACGACGCAAGAAAAAGAAAAATGGTTTGTTAACAGAGTCAATGGATGAAAAAAAAGAACTGTGCGCGATGAAACGTTATAGCCGGAGCCAAAAGAGACGTGTCGTGTGATAACTCGACCTCCGAGACGGCCATTATTAATCATCTGCTAATGTATACAATTTAATAAATTTAATTTTCAGGGGGGAATCGAAAACAGACGGTCAAACGTAACGGTTTCCAAGTGGCACAACACTTTAGGGGTGAGTTTGGGATAGTTTTGGGCCCCGCAGCACAGTCATAAAGAAAACTAATATTAAAAAAACGCGGAAAGTTAAAGGACCACTGGGAAATTATAACAGAAAAGGAAGTAAAAAGAGAAAGAAACAAAAGGTGACTTTGTCGTTTTGTGCCTTTTCCACGGGCAACATACGAATCGGTTTAAACAAAGGAAAGAAGAAAATGGAAAGTAAGGAAGCGAAACAATGGCAACATGGGAACGAGACAAACCTTTCTTCTCGGATTGGGCCTTCCGCATTTTGTCCAAACTTTTTTTCATCCTTTTTCTTTTCCTTTGTTTTCCGTCCTTTGCATCGGATGACAAATGATTTTCAATTGATTTCAATGTTTTTTTTTCCTTTTCATTATGCCTTCATATTCTTCTTTCGCTTCCACCTTTCTTGCCATTTCTGTGCTCTTCCATTTGCCACTCCTCCGACACTTTCATTCTTTTGAATTTTTTTCTTTTAAATCCTTTGTCATGCGTCCTTTGAGAACAAAAGACATGGGAAATTATGATTAATCGTAATCGTTTCTTCGGGGAGAGAATTTCCTCGGACCGGAAATTTTTTTTTCTACCGCCATCCGATTGAAAAATAAGACAAGCCGTTAGCAGATGAAGAACCGGAAATTGCGATCGCCCGCAAAGAAAAAGGCTCGATCGAGTGCAGTTTTGAACCTTTAGGGTTAGGGTACCGGCTGTCACAAACCTTTTCCTGTTGTTTTATTAATGTGATTTGACAGTTTTACCGACCGCCAAACTTTTTTGGCATTTGTGTACCTTTTCTTGTCTTTCGGGGAATATATTTCACTAATGTCCTTTTCTTCTTGGTTTTGTCACTTGTTAGAATCTTTCTCTTTGCGTCTTCTGCCTTCTTGAACTCATTCGTCTTGCATGTTAATTTCTTTACTGACTAGGTGACGTTCGCAAACGTGTATGTTTATTTTGCTTTTTTAGAATTTTATCTGGTCATTACTTTCTGTGTGATGTTACTGCAGGCTTTTACATAATAAAACTTCAACAAAACTTTAAAAATTAACATGTTCCTTTGACTAAATCTTTTACCATACCTTCATTTTTTGGTCCTCATCCTGGTAATAAAATTTACCCCTTCACTTGCTATCGTCTGCTAAATTTAAAATGGAACTTACACGAGGACCGTCTTTGTTTACGACGAATTTTTAAGCCGTCACGTCATCTGAAAACTGAGCCTGAAAAATTTTCCTAATTACATAGTTTTCAGTGACGGTTACAGACTTTATCAATTTATTTACGTCATAAAACTCGCGTTGTTTACAACTTTCTATGATCCCCTGCTTAGTTTCTTCACATCTCCTTTGATATTTGTCACATTTTCTCTTAGTTTCTCTCTAGTTATAACATTTGGTTCCCATGATGTGTGATTACCTCAAAATACGAAAATAATGAACCCACTTGGAGCTTGTTTCCATTCTTGTTGTACGATTTTTCTATTTCATAAAATGAATCAAGAGGCGATGAACTTCCGCTAATAAAAGACTGATAATCCATTACTTAAACTGAACAGGGCTCTTTTTGATGATTTTACAGTTGATTGTAATTAATTTTTCTGCACCTTTCGCGCGAGACCTAAACATTTAGTTACTTAGACTCCAGACGGGCAGTTAGAGCCGTCTCCTTCGTCAGAGAGTTTTGCCTGGCTAGGTAAATTAAGTCTGCTGTATTTAAACCTTGTTGTAGAACATTCGAAACTCCTGAGACTGACAAAAAGAAGTATTTACTAAATAAATTTCGGTTAATGCGGGCGTCCAGTTGTGTCCAGTCGGTAGCCGTGGATGGCATAGAATCGCAACAATTTTGGTTTATCCAGAGGTTAAAAGCACCAGCCTCCGGTGCTTCGGGCCGGTAGAACAGGCTGGTATTTTCTACCGAGACTCTCCATTTGTCGTAGGTGTTGGGAATGTGACAAAGACGAGATGTGGGTAACTTGACCGTTGTCTCAGGGTTTAATCAAATGTCACCTGTCAGGCGATGGCAAAGGATTCGGATAGATTTCTTAGAAAGACTCTAAAACGACGTAGGATATTCTTAGACAAAGAAAAGAACATCTTTCTGACGGTGCGATAAATAATAAAAAGCAATGTACATTTTATAGATTTGTTATCAGACTTGATGTTTCACGTTTTGCTATCGTCAATGTAACCGCAAGTCTAACTGCAGGCGCAGAAACAAAATCCTTGAGAAGTGCAATATTTGCAAACGCAAAAATTCTCACTTGAATTGTTTGACAATTTTATTCTTCTCATGTGTTTTGAGAGCTTTCAGTGGAAAAGCTCGATCAATAGGAAGAAAGGAAAGAATCCTACGCGGAAAGGGTGGAATTATAGGGTAATGCCCAGGGGATGAAAGAATGAAAAACAATATTTCTTCTCAGGTGGAAGATTTAGATTAGAGAGACAGAGAGAGAGAGAGAGAGCAAAGAGACAAATACAGTCGCTTACGACGTTCTCCATGGAACACAACCTGTTCGACCTGACGGAGCTTTTAGACAGTTTTTTCAGTCCTGTTCTCTTTTCGCCAATTCTTGTCGGCAGTTCCGGCGACATTTCGTTCAAGGAGATATCTGAAAACCACTAAAGTATTCTTTAATCTTTGTCTCACCTTCTAGCTGAATTTTCCAGAAAATATGAACGAAAAAAGGCCAGAAAAATTAAATAGATTTGCTATCCTGATGCGACACAAAAATACAGTTGCTTCACCCAATGTAGGTTTTCCTAAATTGTAAATAAGAAGCAACATGAGTATTTATACTTAAAGGAGGTGATGAGGGGTGAAAACCATAGAAATCTGAGTAGTGATAAAAATGAGTAGTGAAATTGTGAAGAATATCAAAGCATCAACATCAAAATCGATCTTGTGCTTAGTCTTCAACAGTCCTACACAAACAAACAGCCCGGGAAGGTTTTCTCTCTCTCTCTCTCTAGGATGATGGAAATTTCAAAGGGTCGAGAGAAGGTTCTAACCCATCCTTCGGGCGTTCCGAAAGCCTGACAAACCCTTAAAAGGTTCCCAACTTGAATCGAGTTGCTTGTAAATTGTCTCCCGGGGGGTAGGTGGTTGAGAAGAAGTATATACTATTTAAAGAGATAGAGAGAGAGAGAGAGAGAGAGACCATCTTCTGTCCAAAACTTTTGCAATACCAAGACGGTGGAAAGGGATGAAAAGGCATCTTGTTTTTACTAGTCAGTGATCCTTTTCAAAACCTTTCAAAGATTTCATTTGAATGGTTCTCCACATCTCATCTCAGGGTCAGATTTTGCCAATTTCCGGTTTTCTGGTTCCTCATTAGAATCGGGAAAACTTTTCTTGTAGTCTTCTTTAGAATTTCACTGGTCTTCGTCTCATCCCGAGAAAATACAATATTTTGTGTATTTTTGCATCCCAGAATCAAATTTTATGTGTACTCTTGAACTAACTCTTGGGGTGATTTTTATTGATGTTTGTCTTCTGCTTTTGCATTACAGGAATATGAACTCAAAGACAAATGGAGTGGTTAACGGTGGCGGCGTCGACCACGTCGAACAACCCGATCCTGACTATATTAAAATGTTCGTCGGACAAATACCAAGGTCGATGGACGAGGAACAATTGAGAATTATGTTCGAGGAATATGGCAGGGTTCACCAAATAAATGTCTTACGGGACAAAGTTACCGGACAAAGTAAAGGTAAGTAGACAGTTTCACACTTCACACAGAAACACACCTGAAATGTGTTCAAGTCAAAGATAACCTGAGTGATTTCCAGTAAATTTATTTTTTATTCTTCTTATTGAATTTTTGAGGTGTATATTCGTCCTTGGTACTAGTGATCATAATTTAGTTAAGGTACCTTAAGTCAATTAATACGCGACCACAAGGCTGGAAGTAGCTCAATAAATATGGATTCACACTTGAACAGTTTTACTGTGCTATAAAACAGTTGACATTTCTAAAAAATAAAACGCACTAGAACTTTTTTGTAAAAAAGTTGTCACTAAATACAGTAACTGCTGAAAAGTATCAGTCTGAGGGGTGTCCATTTTATACTAGTCATGAGCTCTTTAATTATAAGAGAACTTGAAACCAATTCTAGCTGTTTTAGTACGGGCATTCGCCTTGTCAGGCCACCACTGAGGTAGTGTCTTACTCCCGTTATGTGCACTTACTGACTTTATTTTACTTTCTTCTCGTTTCGCCTACTTTTCATCCTCTTAAACATTCTTTTAATACTAAAATTTGTATTTTCTACCCGCTTCTAGTGCACTACAAGATCTTCAAGTAGACATACTTGAGCGAATTGCACCGGGGATCTTTATCTTATTCTTTTGTGCTTTATTTTTTGTTGTTTTTTTATTAAATTATTAACGGCCAAGATTAACTATTGAGCTTTCGACAGAATCACAACTGAAAGAATTTTCAGCAAAACTTTGCAAACTTATTTACGTGTTTCTTTGCTGCAAAGGTCCCAACCAACGTCCTCAGAGGTTCTTCTCTTTCAGAATCCTACTGGGACTCGGAAATTTTCGAAAGTTTCAAATTTTACTCGATTTGATTTTGAGCTTTCACGTTGAGTCACGCTTTGAGTTTGTATTCTACAGCTGTGCTTTTCTACCGCAGGATTCTTGCAACATGCTCAAACGACAGCCTCATGTCTCGCGTTTTGTTGTATTTTTTATACTCTAAAAATTACTAAAAAATTAATTGTTAATAGAACGGAGTATTATCAATAAATTCTAGAAAAGCTTACTTAAACAAAGCTTATTCAACGGTTAAAATAAAAGGTTGTGGGCGAGTTAAAAAATAGAAAATTTTGGACACCAGTTGCTTTCAGTGTCTTCGATTCGAAGCAAAAAGTGGCATTTGGTCGAGGGTGGGAATGAAGCAAAAAAAGAAAAAACTTTTTCTTTTTCTTCTTCTTTTTCTTCTTCTTCTTCGGCTTCTTTTGCCGCTTTCCATCCGAACGATTTCTTCCGATTTATCAACAATTTTCTCGAGGTTTTTATTCTCCGGGCAGGTTAAAAGTTCGTAACGAAAATAAAAGGGAAAAGAGCAGAGCGAAAAATTCAGAGAGGAAAGAGAGGTAGAAATGGTTTGAAAAGAGGCCACGGCATTTGTAATGACTCGTAGTTTCAAGAAGCTCCATCTGGGAGTCTCTCAGGAATGAGGTAGATGAAAATGGACAGATCGTCAGGGGAATTACTTTAGTATATGGTAGTAAGACAACAAAAAAATCACATAAAAAAGAAGAAAATTGTAAAAAGAGAGAAAGAGAAAGAAGGAAATATGTAGTGAAGAGAGATACTGTGACAAAAGTTGAATGTGTGAACTGTAAATTAATTATATATTGCAGAGAGGGAAGGAAATTTATTTTACATAAACAAGAGCTGAAAGAATCAACTCAAAGTGCAGACAAAGAAAAGTTTAAGAATAAAAAGTTTATGAAATGGAGAAAACGGCAAAAGTGGCGGCAGAAAGTTCGGGTACGCGCAAGAGAAACATGAAAATTTAAATACTTTTGCTTATTCAAATAGTTAGAGCTTCTGCCAGAGTTTTCTGGATGTTTTGAAAGGGATGGTCGTGAACAGGAAATCTTACTTTCAGCAACAAATTTAATATAAGAATTAAAATAAAAATTTATAGTAAAAATTATGGGGCGGATTTTCATCGTATTGGAAACAATGAAATGACAGATAAATGGAAAAAAAGATATTGAACTGGAAATGAGGACTATGTTTTAATTATATGAGCAAGAGTAAAGTACAACACATTACAAATTAGGTTATAAACTTAACAATGCAGAAAGTTAACAAAAGAGAGAGAGAGAGAACTGGTACTCAAGACTCTGAAGTATCACACTTTTCTCTTTATGGTTCGCACAATGTAACGAATATCAACAACAGGAATAACCAACGGTAGTGGAGATCGATTGCAGAATGCAAAGCTGTCGATGGGTTGGCTTATTTACTCAGTTAGAAGCTTTCCTGTTACTTGCTCCTTTAGGTATTAGATCGTGACAATTAGATGAAAGTTATTATTAAGGGAGGTAAAATCGTTGCACATGCAAAACAAAAATTTTAAATGAATGTTCACTACAACATTACCGGAGTGCAAAGAAAGAAATACTTGAGGAAACCAGATTTGATCAATTAAGATAATAATACGAAACATCGAAAAATTGGAAAGAAAATTTGTAGCGGAGGTTTTGTCCGTCGTGGCAGCAGCCATTGTAAGAAAACTCTTGGTCGAACGGTTGAAAATATTTCCGTACACCAAACTTTCTCAGATTGAATATCCTTTAGTCATAAACAAGGGCATTAGGGGCGGTTACAGAGGATATAAACTTAATTTAAAGTTAAGACAGTTATCTAACTTTGCCACGGATTCGCTTTGACATTTCTTTTTTTCCTTTGGTTCCTCTCCTTTTGGGTAATTCAATCGATTCTGGAAGGGCGACGAAAGGGTAAACGAAGATTCCTTTTCTAAACGATCGAACCTAAACCTTTTCTTAGTCTTTGGGTGTTTGGCCAAACGAATCGGAACTTATTTCACAAAAAATGGCATCTTCTTAAGAAGCTCGTTAACCCGACAGCAACCTTTACCACGCCGACCCCTCACTCCAACTTCTGGGGAGAAAGTTCAGGGTGAGTTATGAAAGATGAAATATTGCAAACCAAAAATTTGGATTATACGAACGGGTTTTGAAAACTGCCACAAGTCATGCGAGTACGTGACGACCGAAGAGAAAAATAAATAAATTGGGAAAATGCGAGGGAAAGTTGAAAACCGGAAATGGAAGCGATCGATAGAGGTCAACGCGTGTGTGTGTGTGTGTGTGTGTGTGTGTGTAGTCAGAAAGAACAACGTGAAAATGTGAAGGAATATGAATGTGAAGTTCTGCTAAATACCCACCTCTAGGTGTCAAAACCTTTTTGCTCATACAAATTTCTTTTCATTTCCATTGTGTCATACTCCATTGACAGAATTCGCATCTTCCGATAAAACACATGTAAAGACATTTACATTTTACATTTGCATTTTAAACTATGAAGAGGTACCAATATCATCTTCTAGAAGTTTTGTGTTGTGCAATTAACGGATGAGGCAGAAGACACGAAACGACAGAAACTACCTTGCATGTACCCTCTCTTGTGCTCGGAGTGCCTTTTGCCAGAGTTCCCACAGGACCCGATGAGGAAGATCGACATTTCCTTCGTTGCTCTACCACAGGCGAAGTAAGTCGTTAATAAATAACTATCGGTAAATCTCCCTCAGCTAGAGCAAATATACTTGTCAGGCAGGGTTGATTGAAACATTCGAGTTATCGAATGTTGGAGTCGCGTGCAACAAACCACCCCTGAACGCAGGGGTGCTGGCCTTTTTGTTACCGAACTTTTTTAAACCACTTAGCATTAATTTTAGGGGGATTGTTGGACCTGAAGAAGAGAAGGACGGATTCAATGTACTCGCACAGTTCTCTTCACCTCTTGAAAAATTCTATTCTCACTTTCTTCTGCTGGGAGTGAAATTTTCCACCTAATTTGCCGCACAATTCTTTCTACCGTTTTTATATGCCCCTGGGTCATTTTACTTCAGCACTTTTTTTTAAATTTTGTATGCTTGAGCTGTTTTTTCATGGGAAGTACAGCAATTCATCCCTCGCACCCGTCGATGCAGTTTGTATCGTTTAAATAGCTGTGATTGACTGATTGTGTTTTAACGTTCTAACTTCCAAGTTTTTTGTCTTTTCGTTCAATTTCAAATGTAACGCAAATTTGGAAATAAATTTTCTTTTAGGTAGGAAGATAATAAATAATTCGCGTGGTTACAACCACAGTAGGAATTAATAAAAATAGTGGCATGAACTACCGGTGTAAATATACCCAATAAAATGAAATCGCAATGAAAGAGAGAGAGAGAGAAACTAAAATAACTGTTTAGAGTTCCACAAAGGTACGAGTTTTGCAAAAGGTGAGGTTTGAAGAACGGAAGTGAATTTCCAACATCCACGTCCAACCTGTGAGGCTGTCAGAAGGCAGAAGGTACGGATGAGATGAAAGGAATGCGAAATACGCCCGTAAGGTTGAGTTAGTCACGAAGAATAAAAACCGGAAGTCAAAGGATGACAGGAGAAGCGCCAACCACCGACTTGGTGGCTTTGCAAATACAACAGAAACCGGAAACAGTTCGTCGGATGTTGCGCGACAGCAAAAACCGTCGTAACTGGTGTGAAGTGAATGTGCAACCTCTTGACGGCCAGAATTTGACTGTGAAGTCAACCGTATTATTAGTCCAAACAGGAGAAGGATTCTCCTTTTTTTGTTTTTTTTGTTTGTTCCTGTTTTTTTGTTGGAGAATTCTTCTCCATTATTTGTTACTATTTTACATCATCTTCTTCTGCTTTGTCTTCACATTCATTTTTGTTCTTTTTAAATTTCCGAACACGCTCTTTTCCAACAAATTTGTTTCTGTGTTGTATTTTTCTGCAACCAGAAACACACCTTTTTTATGCAGCTTCTTGCATTGTCAGTATGAGGTAGGCGGGTTCTTCTTTGTCAGGTTTTTACCTGTACGGTTACAAGTTTTACGGATAAATTATCAACCGTTGATAACACCTGTAGAGTTGGATACTTCACTACTGGGCACTTTTGGGTTTCTTAGTACAGACTTTTCTCACGACACACTCTTATTATTGTTCCACTTGTTTGACTTTTCTTACAATTCGTTGTATTTTATTTTGTGACACTCCTGTTGCAATCTCAAAATTAAATCGTTTGATCGGGCGGAATAATGTGATTCATCGTTTTAACCAGAATCAAATAAAATTGCTGGCAATGTCGCATGACTGTTTTTATCAGTCCGGCACACCGCAACTCGAAGCCCCAACTTTTTAAAAATCATTCCGCTTGAACGGGTAATATTTCAAAGAAGAAGAAATGGAAGAAGAATAGTAAATAAGGGTGCAAAAAATATCTATGAGACTTTTTATAACTTTTTCGTAGTTCCTAATGTCGGTAGGTCGCCTACTCTAAGCCCCTTCAAAGGAGAAACTTATTTATTTTAGCGTAGTGCAAGTCAGCCTTTCTCTCCCTTTGGGAAGTCTCTCTCTCTCTCTCTCTCTCTCTCTCTCTCTCTCTCTCTCTCTCTCTAACTGACTAACTAAGCTATCCATTTCTGTGTGTACGTACCTACCTCTCTGTCTCTCTCTCTCTTTCTCTCTCTGTATTTTTGTATACTTTCTCTCTCCTCTTGCCTTCCCGTTCTCTCAATTTGACTGTCATCTTTTCCTTCAAAAACATTTTCGTTTTCTAAGTAGAAAGTTTCTCTCGAAAAAGTAGGAGAAAGAGGCACAAACTCACGGTTTTTCCCTTTGATTTCCGCTTCACTCCCGTTTCCAAAAATACTTCATTAATTATCTCATTGTAGAAAAAATTCACAGAGGCTTCCCGAAAATAAGACGAAGGCGAATAGGACGGGGAACAACAACGGGGAATACAAGTATTTTAAAGGAAGAGTCTCGTAAAACCCCCCGGTCGCTTATGCCCTTCCCGTCTCTAATTTTCCATCTGTTTCCACGTCTTTAAAGAAGATATTTTGCAAGAAGTGTATATATATATACATGTAAACTTTATCGAAGTCTTCCCTCTCCCTTGCGTGCGCCATTTCTTTTTGTTATTTACACCACGGTTGACTCTCTGAAAATTTGAATTTTCCAGCTACAAATAGTTTATGCTTTTCTATTTGTGTCTAGCCGATTTTTAACAAACTATTCTGACAGAAATATACAGTGTAAGTAAAGAGACTAGCGATCCCTAACCAAAAATAAGGAATTTAAAACTTTTTAATTCCGTTGACTCCTTTGAATCATTGGGTGTGCTGCAGTGTGTCGATATATTGTTTTCTCGAACTATTTCTAACTATTGAAAACTAGTGTCGGTCTTTGGTCATTCTGTCCTCGACCTAAAAATTTTCCACTTTCCGGGGATTTCAACCTTCGAGGGTAATTTCAATTAACGCCCAAATCGGATAGGTAAAATGATGAAGGGCTTGTGAGCTTTGCGTGACATCACCTATTTCTCTATCTTGTCTATTTCCTTTCTTTGATATTCATTTTCTAAAATTACTATTCTCCCCGGAGAATTGGGCAAGTCACTGATATTTCAGCCCATTCGACAATGTTCAGCCATTTAATGTTTTCTTCAAATAATCGTGACGTAATATTTGTAGTTATAATAAGTTATTGATGCTACATCTCTTGTTTTAAGACGCAACTATCAAACTGTAACTTCATGAGTGGGATTTTTTTGGAGTTCAGGTAGAGCAACAATTGAAAGGGAGAACGAAACTTTTGCTTTGTTATTCCACTGTCTTCAGAGCCTTACCATTGTGCACGCTCCAACCTATACTGACTTACCTATCTAGCATAAATTTATCTGCTCAATCTTTGTTATGTAAAGGTATAGATATTGATAGAGAAGTTGTCCATATCTGTTGCACCAGCATTTCCGGACTCGAAAGGTCTGTGGGTGGCTCTCGAATCTCATCCCATGTATTTTTCTTATATAATCCGCATAATCTTCAACATTACTGAAAATATGATCCGACAAATCGGATATAATAACATTCAATTTAGAGTTAAAATATTTCGTTCTGCCCTCAAGGAACGTTCGAAAGAAGCGGAACTTCCGCTTTGAGTTTTCTTTTCCGGTTTTTCTTCCCCTTCTCCTTCCGCGCTGTTGCTGCTCTTCACTGCTGTTTTTACTTCTTTTCATTCTCTTTCTTTCTCTTATTCTTGTTTTTCTTTGCTGTTCGTCTGCTACCCTCAAGGCTACCATAGTAGACGTATCAGGGTTACCAAAGAAAAAAAAATCGAAGTTGCAGATTACAAATTGCAATTTTCTACCCAATATTTTGTCTTCGTCTGCTTTGTCTAGGAACTGACAGAATCAACCGATGGGTGAATATAATGGGAAGGAGAGAAAGATTTTGGGGCACACCATCTGTTGGTTCTTACTTTGAATTTCCCAAAACTCTTCCCTTTGTGAGAAAATTTCATTCAAATGAAAGTTGTCTTTTTCCGCGATTTCCTTCGCCTTGTATTTTCGTCTCCTTCACATCTATCTACCTGTCTATCTATCTGTTTATCTGTCCCTCTACTCCTCCGTTCACGTGTCTACAAAGATTTCCGGGTTTCTGGCATATATCTAGGTTAAAAGCTTTCTACGGAATACTTTATAGCTAATACCTTCAATTTTTCATTCTAATGCTTACATCTGTAACTTACTTCTACGTTCTTCACTACTCAATGACGATAGAGGTCAAAAAAATTAGGGGAAACTCGAACATGTGTGAAAAAAATGAAAGTACTTTGAAGTTCAGGACTAAAAGATGAAAAAAGTAAAATTCTTGTATACAATAAATTAATAGAATTTAAAGAATAAATAAAATAATAATTGCTAATTAATATTTGTATGTTTATTTAATGTGTAAAAGCGTTTTAGGTTCTTCTCACGTGAAGTTTTGTGGTTGATTGGATTGATTTAAAACGATGGGAAAAGACCAAACTCCAATGTAATATATCGTTTTGCAATGTGTCAGATAGGAAACGTAGAAGTTGCAATGAAAAAGAAGAAAAAAATTTAAGTTTTAGATTCTAGGCAGGAGTAAGGCTAGTCTCCTTTGATGGAGACTTTCGCCTGCCTAATAAAATTCGTTACTATATAATATTAGCGATTTATATTTGCAACTCATTGTAGAACATTCCTGATATCTTTAGACTAAGGCGAACGCTCTGAACGTAACATACTTCACTCTCGCTATGGACCACTCACCTAATGTACGCCGAATGTTCGAATGAAATATCTAGCAAATAATGAACGTGCTATGCATATCAAAGACGTGAACGCAATAGTTTCCGCTGATTTGGGAGTCAGGTACCTAATAATCAGTGAAAACGGACGCCTCGCCAAAAGGTCAAAAAGGTTTTGACTTTGCCATCTTTTTGACTTTTTAACTTCAATGAGTTCCCAAAAGAAAGTACCGGGACAGGAATTTTCTTCAGATTGCTTGATACCTGTTGTTAGATATTATGGGTTTCCGGTTCTACAACAGTTTACGAACACCCAGGTAGCGAAGATCGATGCAGAATTAAAGAATAAAATGAACGAATGAATTGCAACAAAGTGAAAAAAAAACAGTATTTAATTTACGATGATGCGTCAGTAAGGTAATGGCTAAAAAATTGTATACATAAAAAATGAAAGAAGAGTTTGGGCAACAGAAACCAGGGTGGAACATTCAATTGCAATTGCTCCTCACATGTTGGATTAGATAAAAGAACATGTAAATAAGAGCAGAATACGGAAACTGCAGCATTTTACGTCAAACTATACATTTCCTTCAATCTTTCTCTATCATCCTGCCCCACTTTTTGCTGCTTTCTATGTCAAAACGAGCAAACTTTTTATCGCCTTATTGCTATTTCATCATATTAATCAGAGCTAAAGTTTTCTCTTCTCTGTCCTTGGTGTACTAAATTTTTAAATTTTTACCTTCCGTACTTTTTCCGCCCTCGGTGTCACTTCAATTTTTTAGTAAATTAAATTTAAGGCATGTCACAGTGGACCGCAGCAGATCCCTGGAAATTGTATATATTTTTAGAGTAACTTAAACTTAAGGGCATCCAGCAGTCACATTGCGCGTTGAACTTCCCTAAAATTATCTACTTAATGGACTTTAAGCATATTACAATAAAATTGTAATAATATTATAATAAAACTAAGAAGTAGTAATTCAAAAGGTTAATTCACCAATTAATTTTTATATTTTCTTTTATTGCTAAGAACAGTGCGGCGCTGCTGATAAAGTGAAGTGCACCAATGCCTTTGAATGGTCTCTCTGTGGTTTTTTTTTCCTTAACATTCTTTCTTCCTTTCAATGTTTGGGTATGGGTAAGGGATCAATATTTTGAGATTGTCGTCGGGTAACATATTGACGTGTGAAAATAAAATTACTGCTGGATACGTAGTGCAACAAACTCTGCAATACTTTTTTCGAATAAGAGGATGCAATGCAAAAACAATAATGCAGTCACGAGATACAAATATTAGAAGGTTTCAAAGGTTGAACATGTACACTTTCGAGTGTACTTCAATTAACGGGTCTGCTGCTGGGTAAAAGACAAAATTTTAAAAAAATCTTCAAAGAATAAAAATACAACCTTCAAATATAATTCTCCACTCAAGCTTTACTCTAAGACAAAAGTAAAAAAAAGCAGACAAGTAAATTTGATGAATAAACTCTGTGTGATGGCCTGTCAAAGGAGAAAACGGTTTTTCCATTTGACCAAAAAAACTATCAACTCCCAAAAGGACGTCTATCAAAGGAGTTTGAGGGTTGGATGGGCTTGATGAGGAGAAAACAAAACCTTCCAAGAACTCAATAAGGCCGATTAGCTGAAAGCCACCCCAGTTGTAGTCCTTTGGGAATTTGCCTTCTTTTGATTTTGATTTGAAACATCAACCGGAAGAACATCACTCAAGGTTTTCCATTGGCCGTTTTCAGTTCATTTCTTCCCTCGTTGTCAATGGTAGTTGACTTGTCTGTTGCCGAAGTATTTCTGGTTTTCAAGGATTGCCAATGGATCGTAAGTAGATATCTATTACCGCGCTTTTATGGTTGCTGTGCAAAGCAGAAAATTTGCTTTCCTCTGAATTTTTCCCTCACTGCAGTACAGTAATTTTACCAATTTTCGAATATGATTTTAGTGTGACTATTTTAGTATGATATTCTGGATTTTGTCGATGTATTTAGATAATCTGTTTGTTGGTTGTATGCACACTTTAAATATGCTGTCGTCGTTACAAAATCTAAATAATCCAAGTTTTAATACCCCTCCAAATTTCTTCTTTCTACACTTTGTGATATTCGGTTTTTCCTTAATTAGGAAGTGACAAAAATTTTTTTATTCACTATTTACTGCCATTTTCTATCAATTTATCATAAATCTGAGTGAAGTAACTGCCCTTTCCATTGTGTCATTTGTTCCGACCAAACAGTCTTAGGTTAAAGAGACTCCTGAGAAACACTGCGGAGAGACAACAAACGGAATTTGTATGAAATTTTTCTCGTGATTGTTAAATTCCACAGGACAGAAAGACCGCATCGATTGAGTGTTTTCCTTTGAATTTGTCCTTTGACTCGTCAGCAAGAGAGCTGGAAAAGGCAAACTAAGGAAATGTGAAATGAAAATTCCTTGGATTCAATGGAGAAGATCAATGGGTGGGCTCAATCTATCGACTTTTTTTCCAAATTTCCACCCCTGACATATGCCTTTCTCATTTATTTTGTTTATTTTGTTTTTTTTGTGCTATCTATAACCTGTGAGGTTTTTGTCATGACAAAGTGACATTTTCTATGTTCACCCTGCACGTTGTTTTTCGGATTTTCATTCTTCTAACATTAATCAATCATTCGTTGCATGTATTATATTTCTATTTAAAATAATTGGGCAGTCATCAATCCAGGTCCTTTGTCTGGATGCTGACCAAGCCAAGCATTTCACCCTCACCCCTTTTAAACCCTTCATCAAATACTTTTGCGTGGTAATGAACAAACACCTCTCAGTTGACAATCATGCGTCCCACACCGCCGAAAGGACAAGAAAGAAAAATGGTCAACTCCTTAGATTACGGCAGAGGAACTCTGGGACTCACGTGCTCCAGAGACTCATCCTATGCAACGGAGTAACAGTTGCCATCTTCGGCATTGCTCCGTAGTTTCGTCAAGTCGCATCTGGAGAGTCCTCCTCGACCACCTGAACAGAGGGGCAGTCTAATTTCCATCCTCTGTTGTTACTCATCCATCTCGTAAGAAGCCACAGAAGTCCTTGTCGGGGCTTTCTGATTCGACCTTTTCCTGGGCATGAGAGTATCAAACTTTCCTCTTACGTCCAACTTGCGCCGGAGAAGGGAGTACTCCTCCTCCCTGCTCATTTCATACGTGGTTTTGAAATTTTAAAAATATTCATCCGTAGTCGTGCACTTTATGTAGATCGACATGTAACAATATCAGTCAGAGTGTTGTGTACTACTCCTTTTTTTACTACTATTTTTTTCAACAAATTCAGTTTCAAACCATACAAGTCAACGGTTTTATCGTATTCTTGTTTAATATTTGGCTTACCATGCTCGATCTGGTAATCCGTTGTCTTTTGTCGTTCTCGGTAACCCTGACAAATTACTTAACAGCTCTCTTTGGGACGAGTCTCACTGTCGGGGTTTTTCCACTAGAAAATTAAACATCTTTTAATAACCGATTTTTGTAGTCCGCTGTGAACTCTGACAATTATTTCTGCCTCCTGTCTAGTTTTGAGGACCACCAACAGCGACAAAATTTGATGTTTTTGTTTTTCGCTCACCAACCCCAAGACCTACGTGCGAGCTTAAATTGAAGGCCCCCAGGTGTACAAGAACAAAGCTTTTATTTAACGCCCCAAAAACCTCGTCGCCTCGTACCACCCCTATTTGAAACGCCATTTAAATTAGTTTTAATTAAAATTTCAGTTTTCCTTTGTGTTTCATCCATTTTCCAACATTCTTTTTCGACTGCAAGTGCATGGCCCTGGCGTTCTTGCGATTGCAATTGAATTGGCAGCAGCAGGTGCGGAAAATTCTCTTTAAATTAAAATGCATTTCGAAGTTCAAAATATTTATGTATCGTTTAAAAGTCTAGTGGAGTACTAATAATGAGTGTAATTGTTCTGAAGATACTAAAATGTGAGCACTCAGGCGAGGGAAGGTAACAGTACTTTTACTTACTGGTTCCTTACGGTTGCTTCTACTTCTATTTCATATTCAGTTTGTGATTCTGTTTCCCTTGTATTTGGAACAGACCACTTGGGTCAATTGAAAAATCTTCTTCAACCTCTAAATATATATGTACAGTGCTCCATTGGTCATGTTTATATAATTAGTAGTTCATAACATCTGATATAATTTTAACTTTTCAATTTTTATGGGTTTCTGTACAGAGCCGAATATTTGTAACGCCCTCATTAACTATCACTGAAGAACTTCCTTGCGAGAAGCCCGATTTGAACTAGCCTCTAAGGCTACTGCAGTGGGCCCTACCTAGCTACATCACCTTTTCCGGGTCGCCAGGTAAAGTAGGATTATGCGAAAGGGGGAGGCAAGGGCCCAGAAAAACCACCCCGGGTAAAACAGGAGAGATGTCACCCGGGGAAGGCTGTCACCAAGCAGTTAAGGGCCGCTTTGCCCCCGCGCCCTGGTGAGCATCCCCATTAGCGCGCGACGCCCGCGGAGAACCATGTGGAGGTGGACCCCCCCCCATACATGCAACCTTAGATGGAAGTGTTAGGTCAGACAAGCAACTACAATTAATATTAACAACATTAATTTCTCAAAGAAGAGTCAATGACCTTCTACCTTCCCCTTCCAAAATACCTGAAACGGTCAATTAAATACCACCCAGTAACTCTAGGAGGGGGCAACTATCACTGACATGTAAATCTGGTCTGTTTGATTCCTTGCTGAGACATAATTACTTCTCAAACGTAATGTTTTGATGGATATTTCTACCTTAATCCGGAATCTACCAAATAATCCTTACCTAATTTCCTAATTAAATTTAAATTTAATTTTCATTTATCTTGAGTACTTCACATTTTACTGCGCTCTCGCGCACTTACAACGACTATAAAAACCTGTCTCAGTCTTTTCCACCTGATGCATCCTAAATTTTCCTCTGCTGTCTTAAAACGTCAGGTTCATTTGGTGTTAAAAAAAAGAAGGGAAAATGTTAGAAGGTGGGAGTTGTAAAAATAATACTAACAAGACAACGAAGTGAAGAAATAATAGCTAAACAGAAAAATGGAATATCTGAGGCATTTGAAAAGCAGAAGAAAAATTGAGAGGTGGCAATTGGAAAAGATCGACGACTTCAGTTGTAGAGGATTTCGATTTAACTGTAATTATGGAAAACGTCAAAGACACGGTTTTCTACCATCGACATTTCCGTCGAATAATTTCACAAGCTGGAAAATCTTAATTACCAACTCTCAAAAACCCAAATGGAAAATAATCGAAAGAAACTCGGAACTCGAGGGGTTGACATTCGTCCTTGTTGAGAAAAGAATAATGAAAACTTTTAGAAAATCTCATCAGAATTATTTTGTCAACTTTTTTAATTTTGTGAAAGACAAAACCAATAAGGAAAGTGTGAGTATGTCCAGTACTCAATGGCGGAGGGAGGAGATGCATTTTTGCCGTTTTCCCCCTAATAGAAGCTAAATGTTTGACTTAACTACCCGTGGTGCACAACTTGACCACTTGCTATCTATTTGTCCTACATTTAAAGGTCACTCATCTCACAGATAGGGTTCGCAAGAAGAACCTCTTAATAGATGATCTCGACACATGTGCAAGAGCACGACACCATCGTCCAGGTGGTCCTCATCAGAGTTGTTTGTTTTATGCCTTTTTGCTTTCTTTAAAAACTTTTATGAAATTCTTTGGCTGCTTTCGTTTATTGTGAATTCATCTGACGTTTTTAACGTGTAACTGGAGATGTTTTCTATATTTGTGGTTGTACGCTATCAGACGTTTTATATTTAGCTTTTTTTACTGGGTCTGGATTGTCAACCATCAAACAGTGACGGCCGGTTTTGCTTGACTGCTTCATCATGCATCCCCGAAAATAGAAATAAACATTTTAAAATGGAGCACGAGAATGCATTAAAAACATAAAGTTCTACAATAATTTGAAGCAAAACTAAAAGTAATTACAATTCAAGTATAAGAAATATAAAAAGTAAAAAGAATAGCAAGGAAAGGATGACCTTTGGTAGGAAAAAGAAAATGAAATTTTTTGAAAGAAAATCTACCAAAGGTCAAGCATCATCTCATGGAGTAGAATGCAAACGTTCGGAACAAATGTCGTAGGGGAAAAATGAAGTTCAAGAGAAAGTACATAAAAACCCCGTTACGCTGTGACGTAAGTGATTGACCAATATTGAAGTTGAAAAGAAAACCAAACAGATATACAATAAAGAATATGAAATTAAATAAATTTTTGACGGAACCAGAAATGAAATTGAAAAATAGGGGAAAACGTAAATGGAGTGTAAAAAATATGAGACTAAAGGTGAGTTCCGAGAGAAGACAACAAAGAACACTTTAACGATTTTTTTTATTACGCAATAACATATACATAAACACAAATGTATTTCTGCCTTTGGTAATCTTTTTCCACGAGTTGCTGTTTTTTTTTTTTTAAATTTAGTTATGTATTAATTTAGAAACGTGTTGGACTGGGGAGTTGTTGTATTTTATTCAAAACATATGACAGAACAACAGCTTATTTGAATTGAGAAAAACAAACCACGGGAATAATATTGAAACAATTGCCAGATAAATGAACTAATCAAAACGTTTGGTTAGACAGTGGAAATGAGTCAAAGGAAACGCAGATTTACAGAATGGGGAGGACATAAAGACAAAAAATAACGAAATTACACCGGGGGTAAAACCTTTTTAACTCCCACAAAGGAACCACAGAAGAAAAAAAAGAGAGACGGAGATTATCTAATGGAATTAAGGAATCAAAAGGATTCGAAGTAATCGACTTAAAAGCACAATGGTTGTGCGCAAATAGGAAACTAAATGGATTTAAATCAAAGGATTCTTTGAATGCTTTAATAAGGGGAATCAAAAGCATGCTCGAAATGAAGAAGTGAAATAAAATGAAAGGAAAGAAAAGAAAAGACAAATCCCGAAGACTGCGGTGACGCTTTCATCAAATGACACGTTTCGCAAATCAATCGATCGCGGAATTGGAAATCGACAACGAACAATGGAAAAGTCAAAGGAAAAAAATGAAGAATCTCATGTTTTGTTCGTCGAGAGACAAAGAACGATCGCAGAAGAAAGGTTAAAACATTTGAGATTGGCATTGTTTAAAAAAATAGTATGCCACACAGGGGGTGAGAAGGCTTGAAATGACAAAAACAGATGAACGAAACGGAAGGTACCATATGAAATGAAATGAAGGTACGTGATGAATGTAGACACATGGGACAGCAATTGTAAGAAAGAGGGTCAAAGAAGTAAACAGGGACCAATAGAATAATAATTATAAATATATACGATAGGAGCAAAGGAGACAGCATAAAAAAAATTAAGTAAGCGTTTGAAATATGAGCGAATGGGAGATGAAGGGAAGGAAAAAGCGGCATAAAAATTAAACACGTGAGCAACTAGAGAAAAGGGGTACATAGAAGAGAGAGAGAGAGAGAGAGAGAAATCAGTCGAAGTATGAGTACCAAGAGATTAAGATATTACCTAAAGGAATACCGCACATTGAATAAATAAAAACTTAATATTGTAAAGACAAATAGGAAAGAAATGTAAAAATCGTAGACGAACAAAAGTATAAAATAAGAAAGAAGAAATAAGATGAAAATATAAAAATCTGATCAGCCTGTTGGCTCAAACTCTTCATGTCCTTTTCTTTTCCTTCACTGGTTGGGACGTGAATATTTGCCCCTTTTGTGAATCTGCCAATTTTGGGACATTTCACATGTTTTTACCGCCAAATTTCAGAGTGATTAAGAAGAGAGTGAACAAATTGACATCATTGATCCCAAGAACAAACAGTTTTAATTTTTGAAAATTTATCCTACAAATCGAGACAATTGTGTGTCACAATTAAGTGCTGCAACCAGCGGAGTTGTCAGCACAAACAGGAATGGCAGGGGATCGACAGGGGCAGTAAATGGTCGAATTTCTACGTATAAGTTAGGCTTAAGGCAAAAAATGTCAAGAAAGAGATTTTATGCAGCAAATTTTGACCCTTTGATGGTAATTGGCAAAACCAAAATTAAGAATGTAAAAAAAAAATGGAGAAAAGTGAAGTTGTTTACAAAACCTTTATACAGAGGTGATACATCGGTAAAAGAAGAAAAAGTTTTCTTCGCCTTGCACGATGCGTGGGGATATCGTTTTAAAAGGAAAAAAGAAAAGATGTACGAATCTGTCGGGAATCAGGAGAAGGAGACAAACTAAAGTTCCACGACGCTGGAGAAAATGGAAAACAACAGTGAAGAAAGTAAAACAAGAAGAAGATGAAAAAGAATTGACTTCAAACGAAAATTGAGTGAAGAGTAAAGAGAAAAATGTCGCGCAGCAAGGAACTCGCCCAGGAATTCGTCAGGAAAATTTGTCGCTCTTCGGCAGAAGAGCAATAAGGAAATTAGAGCGACAAGGGAAAGAGAAGAGAAATTCGGTTACACCTGATGCGCAACATCACCATTATAATGTTCCTCATTATATTTACAAGGCAAATAATTGCGTAACTCAACAGGAGGGTCCGCTTGGCCATTTGTCTTTTACTTTTTTTTCTCTTTTGCCCGCACCTGGTGAGTTCTTTTCGCAAAATCCTTTTCCTTCTTTTATAATTTTGGTTCGGACAAGTGGTGAACAATGAAAGGCGAAAATGAAAGTCGTTGATCTTTCATTTTTGCAATGAAATTTGGATTAATGTGACGAGTGAGTGAAGGTATTCTTTAAAAAACATCACTCAAAAACATTAAATGAAAGCTCCTCGGGAAATTTTTTTTTTACTTTCATCTTTGGTTTCGTTCAAATCAACTTGAGATAACAAAATGTCATGTGTGTGTTGTGTGGATTTGAAGACAAAACGGTTGAGCACAGGGTGAGAATGTTGGATTCGAATAAAAAATTTCATTTTCTTCACTGTTTGGCTCTCACTTCATCTTATCATTTTTGTTGGAATATTTCTGTCATCGAAATTTTCTTTTTCTCTCTGTTCTTCATCATCCATTCTTCCTTCATTATTCCTTTCCACTTCTTTACTTCTTCTACCTGATTGATATTGATTTTATTTTTGTTCGAAGAATGCAACAGTGGAAAGCGTCCGATGAAAATTGTAACTTTGTCATTTTTATCGTTTCAGGATGTTGCTTTGTGACGTTTTTTACAAGGAAATCAGCGCTGGACGCCCAAAACGCACTCCACAACATAAAAACACTATCGGGGGTGAGTTTCTGCACAATTTGTTTTTCTTCCAGAAGCGACAACCCCTGTGTGCTGCCGATTAGAACGTCGCGGCAAGTTCACGGGCTCGTAGGGGTTGTTTTGACCGTCGAACGTAACAACCCCGTTACTTTTAGATTTATTGTCTGCGTGGCGTATTTTTCCATCCCACCCCCTGGAAGCTCAGCCGAAGCCTTCCAACCCCTTGAGGGTTTGAGTGAGAAATCAGTTAAAAGCAATTAAGGTAAGATAGAACGATCGTTAGACCGTTGTCGTAATGCTTTTTCAGTTTTAACTAATCCTAAGAGGTGGAGGAAAATGGCAGTTAAAGGCGGCCGGGGGTGGTTACATGGATTTTGAGTTAAAGCAAATGCGTTCAAGCTGGAAAAAGACAAGCAAAGGGCCGACAAAAGGTGGGAAGATAAAACTTAGGATAATAAAAAAATCTCGTAGAAATAAACCTTTTTCCTCCATTTCCCTTCCTGGTATCATCCCTTTGCTTTCCTTTCCTCGAAGGCTCGTACATTTTCCGAAAGGCATCATTAAATTTCAAGCAGGCCGTCTTGTCTTCGGAAGGACCGTTTTAGAGACTTTATGCTACTTCCTTGAGTAATTTGTTTGTAGTTAGACTCCTAAAAAGGAATAAAAGTGCTAAATTTAGGTGTGCAGGAGGAAAGAAAGGCTTTCCTGGTGGTAGAACCGAAGTAATCACAACAAGCCAGGTACAGTAGAGTACATAGGGTGCAGTACTCGGTTCTTGGTTGTCAGCAACTTACCGGTACTTTGGCATAGTACCGCATTGAGTTCTTTTTTCCCGTGGTGATCTACTCTTTTTTCCTCGAATTTTGTTTGGATGTCTCATTCTCTTCAACTCATTCATGATTATTCAATTTTCCTTCATTTTCGTAACGAAGTAATACGTTACATTCTTTTTTGTGTTTTATTTATTTATTTTTTTTCGTTTTCTCTATTGTAATTTTTAATTTTGCTTGCCTTGTATCTCTTTTTGTCTCTCTGTTCTTATTTTCTTTTATCGTATTTATTCTTCACCAGTTGTTCTCTTCCAATGTATTTGACATGGTTTCTACATGTAAAAAGTTCAAGTTTCTGTGTAGGGTAATCATTTGCGTCAAATTCTTAACTCTTTTGTCCAGATTTTCCTTCGCATCTCGTTTTTCTTTGCATTTCCTTGTCTTATTAAGCAATATGCTACTGTATTCTCGCGATAGATTGCGATAAATTTATGAATTTGCAGATTTTGGTGTAAAAATTAGATTGTTCGACAACCACAACACCCCATGTTTATCATGTTTATCGAAAAATAATAGTAGAAATAAAAACCAAAGAGATGGAAAACATATGGAAGACAAAGGAGATTCGCAACTCATTCAAGCAGAAAGAGAAGATAGCTCGTTCTTCGATGAAAATCTATGAATAGGAAGGAGAAAACACAGACAGAAAGAAAAATTCATTTCCGGTTTTCTATTTACTTCCCAACTTCCCCTCTTCATCCCCCAAACCGTTCAATTGAAGTTTCACTTCGTTCTAGAACACATTGTTCTAGTTGTTTACCATCTTTCAGCGCTTTCTTCCTTTTCATCTGGCAAACAAATCCTTCATTGAAAAGGAACAAACCGGAAGTGTAGGAAACTGATTTCAAACGAAGGGGTTTTTTGGTGATGGGGCAAATGCCTCGAAAGTCTAGAAATTTTTGGTAAAAAGGAGTGCAGGCGAAAATTTTGTCACAGAAAATGATTTTCCCCGGGAAAATGCTGTTTGTGTGGGAAATTCGGTATCCCTGAACCTTGAAAACCGAAAGGAAAATCCGTTTTCCCACCTTTTGCACGGGACTTTTACCGCGGTTTTGGAAAGTTTCAAATATCTAAAAAGGCGGGCTAATTATATTACGTTTCATATTTTCATCGTTGCCTTTCTCTCTCTCTCTCTCTCCCATTTCTATTTTTCTACTTATGCCTCAGGATTTTTACTCTTTTTGACTCTAGATTTCCTGTTTTTCATTCTTTTCCTCTAATTTTATTTCACTTCACACTGTCTTTCACTCACTGCCCTTTCTTTCTATAGTTTGTTCTCAACCTTTCTCTCCTTTCCCAATTCTTCCATTTCCTCTTTTAAATTTTTATTCAACTCCTATTTTATTTCCCCTGTTTAATTTTAATTTTTTGAGTATCCAATTCTGGCTATGCTTTATGTATATGCCCCTGAGTATTTATGCTTTTTGAAACCAATTTTTAAATTCCATGTTACATTAAATTATTGGTATACTGTAAAAGTCATAGTTAACTCATGAAGTTTGTTCGTCGTACCTACTGCACCTTGGTACACGACTTTACTGAACTAACCTCTTTCAAAATTACTGCTTCACATATTTTTCTGACCTTACCTTTAATGTTTTACGTTTTTATATGTAACCAAGAGTTTTCAAGAAGTCCTACGCAGTCAAAGAATTTTTATCCGGATAGTCTTTCAGTTTTCTTTCTTGTTCTTCTCCCACTGCCTTTCGTCTTCAATTTGTCACATTACCTTTGCGTTTCCATCAGCTTTCATTTCGTCCTCCTTAACACTCAGTTACAACAGTATAGAATTACCTTTATTTTCATTATCTCAAAATATTTTCTTTCGTCTCTGCGTCTGTTCATCATCAGTTCGCTCTTATGAAATTAATTTGTTAAGTTCTGTCATTTCTTATTTAATTTTGTTCTCTCAAAGCTTTCTCTCCCCCTACTCTATCTGTCGTAATAATAAGCTTGTATTCAAATCAATTTTCTACCAATCGTTTCTTCTTTGGTTTGAGACTTCACTTTTTTCTTCAACAACGGCCAATCCTTATTTTTCTCGTGCTCGAAAATCACTCATTTTCTTAATGTCCTCAAATGTTTTTTCAGTCACTTAGACTCTAGTCTACTTGACATTTCATTTTCAATTTCTGAAATTGTTGCTTGCATTTTGTTTGTGGAGTTCAATAGCTTGGAGCAAGTCATTTGCTACCGACCAATCCATTGGTCAAGGCCTTGTGAGTGAAACTCTACGACATGCAACGACCGAAAGAAATCTATTATTGAAAGAGTTCAAATAGAATTTGGTTCTTTGAGAAACAGCCTCCCATTAATTTCCTGCAACGAATTTTTTAATAATTTCTGTTACCTACTGCTTGGAGTATTTAATTTTTCGAACAAAAGTTTTCATTGCCACCTTTTTAATTTTTAAGAAAAGTCTCGTTCTCTACAGGCCTACTTTCTAATTCTCCTGTTCTTGCTCCCGTCTTCTGAGATCTATTAGAGCTAAGTAAATAAGTTTTAAATAACTTTTGCTTCGATATTTAATTTCCCTAACACTTTTTTATGAGAATCGTCGCTGCATCATACAAGATTACGACATTTTTCAAACAATTATATGCATCCAAATTAGGTCATCACTCACTACAATTCTCGATCAAAGGGCTAGTCAATGTTTCCATAATAAAATATTTGAGAAAAGGTTTTCGGACGTGAGATGGAAAATTCACTTTCCATTTTCTCGACATTTCAAAGCGGTCAGGTACCTCACTGGGAGGTTCCTTTGAAACTCATCCCCAAACGGCAATAAATTTTACTTCCATCGTATAGTTTTATGAGATTTTCTCTTGCTCTCTCTCTCTCTCTCACTCTCTCAAAAAGAGACTCTATTTCTAAAAAAAGAAAACCTTAAAAAACAGGCGGGCCGGATGAGAAAAGAAAGATTTTTGATTTATGAAGTAATGTTTCGCTTCAACAGTAGTGGGAAAGACGTAGTCTTTGTTTTATAAAAAAATTACGGTAGGATTTAGTTGCGCCATTTTCTGATTTATAGCATATTAGCTGAAAATAACGTTGACGCGTTTTCAGTCGAGAGAATACGAAGAAACGAAGACGAGTTTAAATAAAGAGTCCATCATTTATATTCTAACGAAAAGGAAGGCATGAAATGAGAAAATGCGGTTTAGGTACGACAACCGAAAAACAATCATAGAAATTTGTAAAGAAGAATACCGTTTATTAATTTTTTAACTGTCTTGTTACAATCTCTCGGTTACACTACACATTAATAAATAGATAATTAACACAGCCTAGTAAACAGAATTATTAATATTGAAAAAGTCCTATGCATACAATGTATTGTACTATACAGAAGTAGTAAACAGATAGCCAATTGAATAAATTAATAAATGAAAAATTACATCAGTTAAAAAACTTAACGATGAATACAATTAGCCCAGTTAATGGATACATATTGATTGATTTCAAATTTGTATTGCGGGTGAGATATTGAGATAGAGGGGTAAACATTTAATACCATGTTGTGTTTTCATTTGTCGTACATACAATATATGAATGGCAAATATTTGAATATACTTTTAAGTTTTTCAAAAAATTTTATTAGTTTTTCATGCAAAAATTAGATACATAATTTTATTAGTTGTCTGAAGTCTTTGTTAAATGTTTCCACAACATAAATGTGTATGGTAAGTCACAAATTGTAGCCTACTGGCAACTTAATAGTTAATTACATTTTGTAGAAGAAATCTGTGAACGTTAAAACAAATGTAACATCCTGATTTTAATGTGCTGTTCCCGCCCTGCCATCTCTCCTGCCATTTCTTCGTTAATGAGAGCCTTGTAGTTTTCCTGATGTTCACCAGGCGGCGACTCGCGAGAGCACCCGCCATTTTATCGCCATTTTCGTTTGGCGCCGCAATAAATAATTCAAGTCCTGCATTGTTGTTTCTTCGGCCGCATTTCCTAATTTAATATTCTTATTTCATTAATTTTGTTTTACATGTCGCTAAACGTGGAAAGTAAAAATGGTAATACTTGAGAAACGGTGCCAGAAACGAGCTACAACTCAGATGTTGTTTGGCTTCCTAGAAATGGTGTAATAATAAAATTGAAAAGAAATGTCTTTACAAAAAATTTACTTCATGGGTAGATTGAATTAAGTCAGATGAGTCCACGGACTCTATAATGACTTTATGACAGGTAAT
Source organism: Polyplax serrata (assembly GCA_037055365.1). Taxonomy (NCBI): domain Eukaryota; kingdom Metazoa; phylum Arthropoda; class Insecta; order Psocodea; family Polyplacidae; genus Polyplax; species Polyplax serrata. Next base: position 1,591,708 of record JAWJWE010000004.1, read on the forward strand.
GAACAGATTATTCTGGTGATGTGATAATATTAAAATAGTGTTGGCAAAGGGTTTTGCCCATCACAATCAGTCAGTCAATCAATCAATCAATCAATCCCTCGACTGATTAACAATCCGCAAAATTTCTTCATAAATATTTGAATGTCTCTTCAGATGGGAACTGGACGGTTTTCACTTATTTTAGACTTCGACTTATTTGGTGAACAATCTAACAAGTAGATGTAATTACAACAAAGCAATGGGAATAGTCGAAATCATAGATCTGACTCAATTATTATTATTAATATTATTATTTATTATTATTATTATTATTATTATTATTATTATTATTATTATTATTATTATTATTATTATTATTATTATTATTATTATTATTATTATTATTATTATTATTATTATTATTATTATTATTATTATTATTATTATTATTATTATTATTATTATTATTAATACTATTATTATTAGTTCAATTTTCTATTAATATTTTGAATTTAGTTTATTTACCTACTTCCTTTTATCGTTGTAATATTCTTCTCTTTCAACGAAATATAATTTTTTAATTGAAGTTTCAGTTTTAATTTTTTATAAGTTTATTTTATAACTTATTAATAATATTAGATTAAAAGTTTAATATTAGTTTATTCATTTAAATATTAGTTTTATATTTCCGTTACTTATTTTGATTGTTTACCATTTTCAAATGCTTTTTTATTTGTTCTTTCGATTATTTGTTTACTGTATATTATCTAAGTTAGAAAGTGAGTTTACCTTTCTATGTTTCGTTTTTTTCAACTGGTACAACGACTATTTAATTCCTTGAAATGATTATTGTTTGTGACGTAAAATAATTCAATGTTATTAATTTTATTGAATTTCAATTATTTGGTACGACTTATACCTTTGAGATACAGGAACGAATGAATAATACCAACAGTTGTTTCAGAGAATAACAGTATATGAATTGTAGTAGCATTAAACGGAACTGGGTATATTACCATAATTTTTCAGTAGTAGTACACCGAGAGTGGTAGACCTAGTAAATGAATCGAATTTGGAAAACTGTTAATGAAATTAGACGTTGTAATGATTCTAAAATACTATTAAATGCTGAAGGTTCCAATTTCAATTATTAAATAATCATCGTGAAAAAAGCTATATAATGAATTTTTTCTTGTTTTCTCTACTTTGTTCTTTCTTACACATTTCATTTGTCATATTTAAGTTACTTTTCTACAATTAATGTAATTGTATTAAATAGAAAACAAATGAATAGGCATTACGAACAAAATATATTCGTGGAACACCTGCGTTTAATTTCAAAAGGGTTATTAATCAGGTGATTGATTGATTGTCTGACTGAAACACCTCCGCTCCCTTGAATAAATTCATTAGAAAAGTAACAAAATAAATAAAAATTTTAAATTCTTTTATTCCATCCATGGCGGGACTTGTTTCAACTACCTGTGAAAGATGTTTACATATTTTGTCGTCTACTGTTGAATGTCCCCTGGATGAAATTTTAATACCTAATAAATGTGAAAAGTTGAATGGAAACCGAACCTGAAAACAGTCACAAAAGGTCCCTTTTTAGCACATGAAGGTAGTGGTGTCTTTCTTGGTTGAGGGAAACCCAGAACTACTTGACTCACAAATGAGACTTCGCCATTCAAATTACATTCAATCGTTTGCATTTAAACTGGGACCGAACATCATTTTTTTGGGAGGGGGGCGGCAATATGAAAAGGTCAAAAATATGACCGAAGCCGATGGGGCCAGCACGTTGCTGTCACTTCAATGGTTTAATGGTAATTTTCTTTAAAAAAATTGATTTACAGACGTCTCATAAGATGCCATTCATTTTTTTCTCGGTTGTTCTCACATTATTTTCTTTTTAAACTATTTCCAATTATAAGAAAAAAGCAATAAATGCAGGTGAAGAGTAATACGACGAGACGGCACACGTCGATTTTTCTTAATGTTTGTATGCGATTTGTGTGTTTGCGTCAATTTATGGTTAAAATGATCCATGCCTAAGCCTTAGAAGAGTGTGATGCACACAATATTGATATTTCTGTACGTTTTTTTTTTTCAATGAAAATACTTTCTTTTTATTTAGAAAAAAGTTTTGACAGAAATAAATTATTCTGATTTTTTCAAATTTCTCTCGTGGATAAGAAAAGCTTGAGAGTCGTGGAAGGAGAAACACATCCACAGCACTTTCCATTGTCATCTGCTTTTGCCTCTCAATTTACATTGATTTAATCAGTTTTCCGTTTTCCTTCCCATCTAACAAACATTTTATAAGTCTGATGCATCGTTGTATTAGTCTGTTGGAACACAGGTTATGAGATGAATGTCAAATTTCTTTTCGATTTTGAAAAAATGACACCCAGGTTAAAAGTAATCGGAATGCTAAGGTATTTCAAAGAAGGCTTGATTGTAACCATGGAAAAACTTCCCTTGAAACCGTGATAATGTCGTGTCGTACAATTCAAATGTCACTTATGGTCACAATGGCAGTTCATTTCCTCTAAGGGAAAATCGGTAAATGGAGTTTTCATACCTGGAGGAGCCCATGAAAGGAAGAACGACAGTTTTACCCGAGTCGAAATGCCTGTTTTTATTTTCCTGTTACTTTTTTACTTTAAGCACCTGAAGTGTGTCCACGTGTCATTAGACTAATGGAAAATTCATTTCTCTTTTCAGATGCATCACCCGATTCAAATGAAACCGGCTGACAGTGAAAACCGGAATGGTAAGTTCAATTTTGTTTGCTTCATTTTCCTTTTTCGTCAGCTGTTTGTTGTAGTTTGAGCTTTCACAAAATTTAAAAATTCGGATTTCAGTTTTTCGGCAATCACCTGAACAAACGGTCTGCCTATTTATAAATCATACAGTTCGACTTTGTACTACCTTTATGTGACGCGAGCCGGGCATTTTATGATTGTACTTCTTTCGCCTTTGTCCACCCTTTCAGGGCCTGTTTTGCACCAGGCCAAGCTATCAGGCTCAGTATCAAAAAATAAAAAAAAAGGACATGATACTTATTGATAATGAATGTTTTGTAGGTTTTGGCTAGGGAGAAACCTTACAAGAACATTCATAAAGTTTTACTGCCCGCTTTTAGACGTACGTTTTGATACGTTGGTTGCCATTCTCTTTTCAATCCTCTTGGTATTATCAATGGCTACATCCATGTTTGTCATGAGTAAACGACAGAACTCCCTAAAATATTGGAAGTTCATTGCTTAATTTAATTATTAAAAACATTATCGCGTAAACATAGAAATACCATGGCTGCGGACGGAGTATAAAAAAACGTATAGGAAAAACTTTTGAAGAAAATCAACTTCAATGAAAGCTATCAAAACGTCGCATGATGGCGGTGATGAACAACATTGAAATGCGACTCATGCATATGCATATTTAAAACGATTGTGGTTGATTGATCCGCGGTCGTGGCGTGAAGAAATCAATTTGCGTTATTAATAAACTTGGTGGAGCAGGCGAAGAGCAGTGGGAGACAAGGTAGAGAGTGGGAAATAGTCGTTTTATCTGGTGCCACGTTTGAATTGTTGGACGTTCGACGTGCTTTTCATAGACCAGATGACGGATATTTTACGGGTTGATGGTATTTTAATCGATGAACAATCTTCGTCGAAAAAGGTTTTTACTGTGTCTTCGGTGGTACATTTCTCGGGTAGAAATATCAACTGTTTTTGACGAAGCCTTGAGCGCTTCTCAAATGAATACAGGAACTTAAAAATTTGAAATATTTCGTTGCTTTCCTACTCTCTTCCGTTTATTTAAAAGCGAGGTTCTTCTTTCATTAACCCATTCCTACCTTGAGTAGTTGTTGCAGCGTTGTTCAGGGGCTTGTTTGACTCTAACTCTCGGTCACATTTCACTTGCTGTCTTACTCATTGATTATTTTTACTATAAAACTTAGAAAAAGAGATATTCTTCTGCGTTGAGTGAACTTTTAAGAATATAAAACATGTTCTTGTCACTACTAAAATTCTTGTTCATGCGATAGAGTGTGTGATACTTTCAATGAATTTGATTTGTCCATCTGGAAGAGTAAAAGAGAGAAAGAGGGAAAATGTGATTTGTTACAATTGCGCTTCAACTCTTTTGGGAGTGTCGGCCCAAGACAGGAAATAAGAACCATCATATTTAAATATGTAGGTTCAAACCTACATATTTACATAAGCCACGTATACTTTAGTGAAATAGATTATGACACCTTTAAAAAGGAATAATGCTATTCTTGAACGTGTTTTACGGGTAACAGGCATAATATTAACGAAGAAAATAGATAATACCTAACATAATAGACCTATGACTTACAAAGTAGGTAATTGAAAACATTCATTGTCTTTCCCTATTTTCCTAGATCACTTTTCTCATAAATTTGTCTTCAACTCGCATTTCTGTTCTATTTGAGTTACTTTTCTTTTGCCTTATTCACATACAAACCTTTTATAAATTTCATTTTCTGTTCCTCATTTCTTAAACCTTGGTACACTTTCTCTATCCGTCAATGGTCGATTACATATGAGATCTACACAGTTTAATTGATTCCTACTAAATTCTATTTCCACTCTTTGGTGATAATCGTTATTGATGCGTTGTGATGTTTCCAATTCGTTTAAAATTGATTTTCAACAGAAAATAAAAAAATCCATTCATCTGTTCGGTGATTTCGGAATTCAAAAATTTATTGAACTTTTAATTTGCTTCCAAGTTTTTGAAATTCTGCATGCGATTGATAATAATCGAATCAACAACAAAACCAGTGTTTACGCCATGAGTAAAACCCTTAATTTTACTCTCAATTTGGAAGAAACCTCAATAAATAATTATAAATCGATTATTTTCATTAAATGTGGAATCGATACTATCAAATCTCTGAATTTCTCAGAAAATTTTCGATCGCGATAACTAGAGTCGGTTTATTTCCGTTACTCGCAACATCTGGATCATTCGATTAATCGAGCGAATTGAACTGTTTCCGGTTTGCGTTTTATTTCGATTAAACCGCTTCTTTTGTCTACGTCCATCACAAGCCGACTTCCGTTTCCGCATCGAAATCAACAGCGTGTGTGTGTGTGTGTGTATTTTTTTAAACGGGGACACATTAATAAATCGCTTTATTAAGTTGCTCGTTACGATTCATTACAGGAAGGAAAGATGTAGGAAGAATTCCGTTTCCGTTTAATTGACACTTGAACTCTCGTGGTCGTGTGATTTGGTTTTTTAATTTCGTTTTGTTACTTTAGCTCTTTCTTTTTTTTATTTTTACGAGTCATGGTATATCGGACGGTATAAAAGCCTGCCAAATTTCAAATGAACATTGAAGATAATGCCTTGATGGCGGCAGGAAAAATATGACACTCGGACTCCCAACTTTACAAGGTATCCTTCAGTTTTTCTCCTATTCTGGCCTTTCGGTTTGGCTAAAAGTAACAAATTTTCAAACCCGTCCTTTAATTCGGTGCTTTTTCAAAGCCTCTAGCTTGAATGTCTCAAAGAGGACTTAAAAAAGCGTTCCGTCTTGAAACACAATCTATTTCTCTAGTGGATCTAAAAATAGTCTAGATTGTAGTCATTTGTGTTTAATGTATATTTTATTCTCCATATAATGAGGTGCTGTGTTTTGGTTCAAACAATTTTTGGTTCTATTGGCCGTGATACTTGAGCTTCGAACTGAATATCATTTTCCTACATTTTCAGATGTAATATAAATTAACTTCTCGGCTTGGTAAGGCGAGCTCTTTTTGTGTTTTGTGCTGAGCACATAAACTTAAAATAATTCTTCTCTTAATTAAGTACTTATTCCAAGTAGCCAAGGCTTGGGTCTGAATTGCAACTTCTTTTTATGTTATTTAAGTCATCATATTTTTGCCTTCCAGACTTTTGCGACCGAAGTAATCGTTATTTAGTTCTTAGAGTTTTATATAAACTACCCTTAACTCGTTTTCATATATTTAGATTGAGAATAAAGTATTAAATTAAGGGATACTAAATGGTTAAAATCAGTTTTAATAAAAATGAAGAATATTGTTCTTCAATATTCCCACAGGTGTGTTCCGTACAAATCATTTAACAGTTATAAATATAATTTTTCAACTGACGGTATTAACTTTCCCCTCAAGGTGAGCATTGGTGAGCGATTGAGCACTGCCTTGAAACCTTTTATTTTTACAAGTCAGAATTAATACCTTAGGCATTTAAAAATTACTATTGAGCGGAGAACACTAGAATTCCGCTTGTAAACTTACCATTTAAAGAGTACAGAATTAATTCGAATAGAAAGACGGTGCTGCATAATGCGAGAGAGAATTCGTTAATTTAAAATGTTGAACTGTAAAACGAGTCAAGGTTCGAACGTCCGCCCATGTTTACCATGTGGATGCAACCGCAGGTCACGTGCGCTTTAGTCGGTCGTCGCGTTGCAATTTACGTTTGGGATCTCCGAAATTTCCGGTCGAACGATAGAAGTTGAAAAGAGTTTAATTTTATCATGGTTGAGTTTTATTTTTGCGGTATTGAGAAGATGGCAGAGAAAGAGGGACGAATGAAGTCGAACAATACAATTCGAGTTAACTGGTAAGTGCGAGGAAACATGCTGTATTTATAAAATCAAAATATGGCGATCGACTTCGTGTCTGTTTAGAAGTTTCTATTGTAACGCGTCAAAAACTCCATGCCTCGTCTGCGCGACAATGTTTGTAATCATCGTTAGTATCTGATTTAACCGTCGTCGTGTCGTGTGGTTTTTCGTTTGTTTTTAATTTTAATTTCTTTAAGGGGAGAAAGAAATTTCTGATACCCACGGGTAACTTCAGTTTGACCGTAAAGTAAACTTTTTTGAATAGAAGTGGTTTTTGGAAAGTGACAAAAGAAATTTGGATGAAAAATTCCACAGGAAGGATAAGTCGAAAAGGCAAATTCCGCCATTTTAACGGTCTTTCTTCAAATTTCCCAAGTTTTAAAAAATCGAATTCTGTTTTTATGTTCATGGTTTATTACTTGGTAAATTTCTTAATTGTAGCTTGTTGCCATGCCATGTCCTCCAAGAATTTTTTTTACTTTTCATGCTGCTCGAGCCTTTGGAAATTCGATTCCTTCGCGGTCACCCCGGAGAGAACGGAGAATTTTGAGTTTTCTCACATCAGACTTTTTCTTTTAAATTTATAAATTCATATTGGTTTATTTCCAAACGGAACTGTTTTCTAGTCAAGGTTTCCATCATGTCGTTGTACGATTTTTAAACGATAAACGATTCCAATCAATATCACTTAATAATTCATTAATTAATGCTGGGCCATTGGTGAGCTAGGAAATTGACTGACCGAGAGGGGAACAAAACGAGTCTGTCCATTAAAATTGACAGTCTCGTTAAAACTGCTCCTCGAAACGGGAGGCATCACACACGGTGGTGGAGAAGAAAATAAGTATGGTAACTATCGGAAAAGTGGTTCTTCCGTTGTGCAGTTTCAACAGTTTGGTTTAATCACCGAGGTTATTAAGCCGATATGCCCGGTTGTGTGCCTAAATTTCATTTTCGTCACTCGACCGTTGATCATTAATTTCTCTACTACTCCTATTATTATTATTTCATCAAACAGAAACTTCTACTTTTCTATTCGGTTACAGACAGGTTACAGGCATGGTTACAGACAGACAATTATATCTTTTTAACTTTAAAAATTTGATTTGCATTGATTTTCTTCTCATTTGTTTTTGTTATCGGCCGCCAATTTCCGACAGTTTTCTCATTATTTTTTTATCATTGCAATATGGTTTTGTCAAATTTATCTTGCTTTGCTATGTGGTCACGGTGCGTTGGTTCTACACTCTTACACCCATTCCTGGTTGTTGTTGTTGTTGTTGTCACCATTGTTTTTCTTTTGCTTTGCAAACACCTGAATTCGACACTGAACACGACTTCCGATTGAAATAGTAAAATGCATGTCATTGATTGGACGACGCCATGTTTGGTGACGTAATTATTAGTTTCTATTTGTTTCGAGGTGGAAAAAAAATTGCCGAATTTGCATCTACTAGCTGCGTGAAATATCGAGTGCTCCGTCTTTATGCATGGTTAAGTCTACAAGTTCATCTTTCTACATTTCTATCAGAAGAACGGTTAACTGCACTAGTCCGAAAGGACTTAAGTTATTTTACATGCCTGAGGGCCAGACCATGGATTTTTCTCAAGTGTCGTGGAGTATTCTTAAATTCAAGCAACCCCCCCCCCAAAGTTTTAGTGGTTCCCATTAAGACTGAGTGCTTTAAATGTATCTCTCCTCTACAATTATATTTCTCAATAATATGCATTATTTTCCTGTTGTCCTTATTACGGTACGTACACACCTTTTATTTCTTTTATTTCTAACCCTCTAAGTGTTGATTTATGCTTCATAGTTTAGTTTTTCCTGTAGCATTGTTTCACTTATACTCTATATTTTTAACAGTCGTATTGTCGTATTGTTGTTTTCTTGTATCTTCTTTCCCTTTTTTCACTGAGTTTCTGATGTGCAAAGTAATCCAAACCCCCAGTTGAAATTGTAACTGTGCGTTGCGAGAGAATACAACCGCTGTGTTTGTGAATTCAGTCCTCGAAATGCAATTCTTATTAGTGAAGGAAGTTACGAGAGAAAGAGAGAGCAGAAGACAAAAAACAAAAGTTGCTAATTGCTAGAATAGGCAGGAAGCCGAGAAGTGGGACATGAAATCTGCTGCAATTGTTGCGAATAAGCTATAAAACGTTCGGTCCGTGATTGTTTGCTGTTTTACTTAGTTTCTATAGTTCTAGTTAAATCTTTCCTCTGAATGCTGAAGTAGTAGTGCAGATCCTTAGCTTTAGCAGTAAAGCAGTTGAATTCATTGACAGTGAATTTGTTTTAAAGCCAGAAATTAGATGCTGACCGTCCCAAAAAATATCCTAGTTGTTGGAACTTCTAGTCTCAAAAACCATAGAACAAGTTTACTAGAAAAAAATTGTGAGAAATTGCATTGAGCCGAGGAATAGAAACGTTAGAAAATGTATCTGGTTATTTATAAGTGTAAGAGATTTTTATATGAAGACAAAATAAGAAATTAAAGAAATGGAGAATTAAATCATTTGAACGTGTTTTAATGTATGAAATATGTGCTCTAACTGATATGAAACTAATGGTAGTTTTGAAGGGAATGCAGTACGTAACACAGAACTCGCTCCAGATTTTATGGCTTCTGAATTTCAGAGTCCAAATGCATCGTAGCGTTTGAATTTTCCAATATGGAAGAAGTCCTGAAAAATGAATTTTCAGAAAGTCAAAAATGAAAAATAATTCAGGCACAATGGCGGTGGTGACAGAAAAAACAGACTCGCTGATCAAAAGTGAGCCCTATCGTATTCTGGCGTCTCCTTCAATTTGCCATGTCAACGGATACAGAGTGCATGGAAAGATACCCGTTGGCAGATAGCATATCGCACGAGACACTTATCTTCCATACCAAACATAACACGAATTTGGGGCTGGCATCGGAGCACAGCAACGCCGTTGTTTAGTACCCCGAGCGTGTCTGCGTGCCTTTGTGTTTGTCCTTATGGTTCATCTTCACAAAAGCAATATCTGTCACTGACCTCTCTTATCTCTTTTTACTTGTAAGGGGAAATCCTCCATGACCAACTGTTAAAACACTATGTGTCTCGGGTACCGCTTTCAGGATCATTTCAAGACATTTCCGGTGTCCTGCGTGGGTTCCACCGCTCGCAATTGTGATTTGTGGCCCCTGGTCGAATCTAATTCGTCTCGAACGCCTGCATTGTATGCTTTCGCGTAATATGCTATGCTTGCGTTCGACGCGGCCGTGACATTGCCGTAGAACAGTACGCAGGCACGAACCAGACTTGAAGCTTCGCTCAGCATTTTGCTACATCGCTTTTCCCCCTTTTTGGGTCTTTGCTTACCACATTGTTCTTCCCATTAGTCGTTTTTGATTCATTTTTTTCTGCCACTGAGCATTATTAAGCAAAAATATCGTGGTACTAGATAGGTGGTACCGTCTTCTGTTCCCCTTTTCTCCTTTCAAACTCTCCAACCCGCAACTTTGTGTATTTATGAAATTCGTGTTGTCTCATTACCCGTATGTTAGCTTACTAGTTACGATTTCAGCCTGTAATAGTTTCTTCACGCGTTTCCTCCTCGCCCACGCTTCTATCCTTTTCTTCTCCTTTTTTAATTAATCCTATTCTGTCTCACTTTCGCTACTAAAATTCATTCGAATTACATCATTTCTGTTTCCTAAGAATCATTCTTCTGTTCGACTGCACTTTCAGAAGAATTTTCAATCATCTCATTCCCTTTTCTGTCTACATTTTTTGTTCTTTCGTCGCCTATATTTTCTTCGTTCCTAAATTTCGGCACGGCTCCGCATTTAACCTAACGCGATCATTCGGTTCAATGCATTTTCGATTCCGTTTTAATCCGAAGCAACGTGCCAAGAAATTCGATACGTTCGCATTTGTCTTGGGTGCCTGCAAATTGCCCGTGGAGCAGAAGACAAGTCGCAGTTGGTTGAATGCATTTTACTGTCGCTTAAATACTAACAGATGTCAGACTAATTAACAGTATTAACAGGTATTTCTTAACGAGATGCCCTGCTTCTCGTGTGTGATGCCATCCGGTTTCAAGGAGTCCCTGTAACCATCTAGGATGGGCTCCTCTAACCTTGGAGGGTAAGATCCTCAAAATTTACGTTCAGTAGACCTGTTTCACATCACTGTGATTAAAATTTCACCTTTGGAACTGTGATGGTTTCTGTGATTTCACATCGAAATCCATGTTTATTTCGGAAACCGTTCACACACGCAGGTGGTACAGACCATCTCTCTCCTGGCCATTTTCTTTTTTCAATTGCCCCCATTCTGCTTTTTCTTTTTATATGTTCGTGACATTCAATTCTTAGCTTTCTGTGACTGTTCCTCGTTCATGTCGTTGTTGTCATGGTGGTGGTTGTTTTCCTTTTTTATACATTGTCTGAAGTATTTCACAACCGCAGAAATGGTTAAAATTTCTGGAACTGTTGTTCGAATAGCTTTAGGTTGAGAAGTCTTTCTTCAAATTTTATTATCAACCCGAAATAAGTTTGTTGAAAAGTATCTCTTTTCGTGAGAACGATTTCTATTTATTTCCCGCTGCTATTTCATTATGTGTCACCGGTGTAACAGTCCAGCAGACTGAGAAATTCAATTTGGTCATTCGAAGAAAGAAACGATCCGTTTAAAGCGAAATGTCCTTTAGCTGCAGCCCTGATAGATCAAATTCGGTACCAGCAATCGGCCGAAATTCAAACATTAAAGCAAACAGAAGTGTATTTTAGGGTAAACGAGGACCTACTTGGAATGCAGAAAGCAAACATGAGGGCCGCGGAGGAGACTCGTAATTAACATATCTCATAGTGACGTCACTGTCAAGGCTCTGCTGCCACGTAGGCCAGCTCATCTGCTTTGACTAACTCCGGACCTTACGTTATCTATTCATTTGTGTTATCTCTGTCTCCTTACTCTGGTGTGTGTCTACTTATCTACCCCTCGCCTTCTTCGAGCACACTTTCGTGCGTTTCGAAATAGCTTCGGTTCCTGGAAGCAATCGACCCTTGAGACCGAAATACAGAGAAAGAGGATTCCAAAAGTTTTTGTATCTCTTCCAGTTCAAATATTTGTCTTTAGATTTACGTCTATACTCACGAAGCACAAGCTGCCATCTTCCAAGACTACCCCTACCGCTGACTATATATGCTGAAAAGAGGTAGAGCAACAAACGTTCAAACTATTTTTAAGAAATGGAATACTTGTACGTAACTGGCGTGAGAGTCCCATTTTCTTCTTGCTGGCTTTTCCTGGTAAAGTCAATTATTAATAATCCATTTTGTAATTATGGACAACGTCTGCTTTAACATTCTCTCATGAAAACCAGAACCAGATTTCATGATTGGGTTGTTTGCCGGGTGCAGCATCCCCTTTGAGACATGTACATCTTACGATCTCACAGAAATTACAACGAGTCTGAACTCACTGCTTGTGGTAGCGAAGTTAAGATCTCCATCTGTAAAAGTTCAGGTTCGATTGTCAAAGTAGTATCAGAATTAAAGATATAGACCTAATTTCTCCGACGGAAGAAACGTGAAAGTTGCATGATGTAGATGCTTCCAGGTAGTACCAGACGATGGAATGTTTGTAAGTCGAAATGCCAAACTGTTTAGAACGTGGACAGAATAGTGTCGGACTCGTGCCGACCGCAAATCTCTCCTGGGTAATGCGACGTCATGTTGGCAACTTTGCGACACGGTGATTTATTACCAAGAGTTGATCGGGTACCTGACGAATCAGTAAAGAAAGGATCGCTCTGCCAATACGTGCCTACGGTAGCACACCCGGTCTGGTACCTGTTGCAGAGCAGTTTGAGTGTTTTGATCGTTTTGTCACGCTTTGCTTTCCTACTCTCGGGAGAGATGTAACATATGTATTTGTCTACCGAATACCAAATTTTGCGTGAGACCGTAAGCTGACAAACTGTTTAGATTTTCACTAAACAAGAGTTTAGCTACCAGAAAAGCCGGTACTTGGACTTTGAGTCACAGCTGTGTGCATTTCACAATGTTCACTGTAGACCAATCTCCTTGCGTTGTCGGACCTCCGGTGACGGGTATCATTTGAGTACCCTCAGGGTTAACCTTTCGTCCGACCCTAATGCCGTTGACTCCTTGGTCCCCGTACTATGTGCTTGTGGTCTCCTTTTCTTCTGCACTGGTGACCTGATAAATATTTATATCCCCCTTTGACCCACACCGTTCTTACAAATTTATGCGCTATTTATGCGCCTGTAATTCACCGTCCCAGTCGTTTGACTTCTATTTTTCCTTTCTATACCGGTCAAGTAGAGGTTATCAGGTGTCGCGGTGGTGTTAATCCTGTTCGTGAAACCCCAACCAGTGGATCACGTCTTTTGTACCTATCCCCGTATAAATTTATGAAACTACCGGTTTGTTTGCCTTACGTCATGTTACCTTTTCCTTTTTTGTCTTAAACTTTCCAAAGGCCAGACTTTGATTTGTTAGACATCGGGTTCAATTGAATTATTCATATGTTCAGTTGTTTGGAGTGTTTATTGCATCGAACGGAATGTGAATGCGTCCGGGTGGCGGTTGCATTGATGGACTCTGTTTCATTTACTTATATTTGCTTCCATTTTTGACTTATGAACCCCTACTTTCCTGAATTTCTTTAACATATGTTATTTAGACAATCATATCTGGTACTCCGTCATCTTTTGTATTCTTTTTCTTGGTAAGTGGACTATTTAGGACTTCGATGAAGATGATGGTTACTATGGTACTTTTGTAAGAAGGCTTTCTTTGTCAATTGAATGTTTATCTCTTGATTTGAAATTGTAAGTTGTTGAATGTGACTTTAGAACTGTTTTTGTGTTGACAAACACTCACTTGTAGGCCATTGTTTGTATTCCTTGGTGATGTGTTATCTTATTAGTTGTTCAGACCGTCTGTTTTCAATTCGTGGATCTGTTCTCTCCTCTCCCTCCCCCAGACCCAGCCTCTTTCTACTTATCTTACATTTCTTCCGGTTTAACTCATCACCCGCCATTGCGCCTCCAAATTTCTCCATGTTCTGTAACTTTTTTGTTTATTTAATTGTTTAACTATTACCATATTTCTGTAGTGTGTTTCTAACCGAAGGATTATCTTCACCACTATTTGTATTTCTCTTTGAGCACCCTGCGTTTTTCGATTTATTTCGCATTGAAAACCATGTCAATGCTTTAATTTTTGTTTGAATGATATTCATAATTTCTACCGTTAAGTTCCATCGTTCAGTCTTTAGCTCCATCAATCTTATTTCCTTTGCAACATTTTCATTTTTGATTTATTCTCATTTGATTTTTTAGAATTTAATTGTTATAATTTAGTTACAATTAAAAATGTCTATATTCGTTTATGGGAGCACGTTTCTTCCGTTTTTCTCACTGATACTCATTTCTTTCATTAAATCTTTGTTGCATAGCTCATAGTTCGTTTTACTATTGAATCACTTTTGGGGTACCGTCTTATATCTAGAAGGAACTTGCGGCAAGCATTCGTACCTTCGAGAATACCTCTCTGAGGATTATGTGAATTTGCATTTTTAGTTTGTTGAAGTATTAATTTTTTATGCTTAGTTTCTTCTGTGCGGCAGTTTAAATGGTTTCTTGGTATTGTAATTGCACCTATCTGCGACGCAGTTGAGCATAGACCTGTTGTTTGAATAGCATTTTTGCCGGTTTGTTTGTTTATTCGTGTCAGTTCTGTAAACAAATGAGACCAGAACCAAAATTTTTGTTTATAGGGTTTATTGCTCTATCCTAGTTGTAGAACTCATCCTGTTGTTGAATACTATCTTTGTTAGATACATTCGCTTAGATATTAATCTAGACGTTAATTCAAGGCAGCGCAGGTCTCGTGCCATCATTGGCATCGTTGCCGTAGCCTCAACTTTCGTCAATTAAAGGGCTTTGTCAACTCTGATTGAGATTTTGTCGTGATATTAACGATTAGGAAACGATCTGACGGAACAATTTAGTCGATTAAACGGTCTGGCATTTACTTGGCGTCCACCACATTTAGCAATTCGTCTAACTGATTTATCGACTTATTTATTTGTTATTAATTTGTCTGATTTTTCTCGCGTCACATCGCTGACTCGTTGCTCCTCAGCACACCTTTCGGTCTTCTGCCACGTGTGTTCAAGAATTCTATTTGATTTTGGGCTTGTGTGTTTGGTCAATTGCCAAGCAACGGATGGACATAAAACGACCGCCCGTTCATTTTATTTCTTTCTGCTTTCATTTTCCTTCCGCCTCTTTTGTAGAAATAGACACTCTTTTTTCTATCTTTTTCCACACATTTCTGCATATACCGTAACCAACAACTTCTCTTAATTTCCCAACTACATTTGCCCTATTTAATTTGCTTTTTGTCTATATTTTTACCGTCCTTTCTCTTCAGTTTCCTGTTGATCTCTTTAAGTTAACATATATTTTCGGCCCTCTAGTTTGTGTTCCCCATTGTTCAAAGAATGTAGTTCTTCTACATTATACCTCGCAGATGTCTTATATTCCTAAAACCATACAAACATATAGGAATCATCACAAAAATCCACTGTAATAATTCATCATTGTCTTATGGTCTGTTGTAGTCACTCCTTTTACTTTCATATTTTCTGCACTCAAAGTTTTTTACTTTAGCTTCTACCAGGTTTCTGATTTCTGGGAAACTGAAAATCAAATCTGTTTTTCTCCTCTCCATTTTTTCTTCCAAAAATTCACTTGACTTCTCGAATTTAACACTTTTCTTATTGTGTTTAGCTAACGTTTTGCAAGAGACTTGATTTTTTTATGTAATGCAATATCTAAGCTCGAACTGTTCAAACGACTTAGTTCGCCCTAATTTTGTTCTCTTACGATGTTTAGACTGAATTGTTTGTTATATATTTACAATAATTTGTTTCTTTAGCTTCAATAAGTATTTATGTGTGTATTTATATATAAATTTCTGTTATACTATACAACATTCCATTTCCCATGACTTTTAACGTTTACCAAGAATTTTGATACTCGTAATTTTTAGTATTGTTACTGAAATAATTTCGTATTCCAAAACTATTATTTCAAGTTAACTTAATCTAAATACAACGTGTTATCTACATAGATTGTGTTGTTCCTCTCCGTTGATCCAACGCCACATTGATTTCCTCCACGTCACTAATTCAATACAGCCTCCTTTTAAAATTGCAGAGAAATACATTTGTTCGATTAGTCAGACGTGGTTCAGCCCTCTTCCTCCAAACAATGACTTTGGTTCACGGAGGATTGCTAATATGGACGCCGCGTTTGTTCCAGGAGTTCCCCTCATTCCTCGTACCTTACCAGACATCCTCGTAAAAAAATACCACGTAACAACTTCAAACTGTTTAATTAATAACCGTGCCGAAATAATGTCACGAAATAATCAGGTCTTATTACAACTGTGCAAATATACCTGAGTAAAGCTGACGCACTTGTGGGGAGATTCTGCACTTTTCCACGACTTACATTCGACATTGAAAAAAATTGGAATTTTGCAAGGGTCTTTTGACCTTTATATGTTTTTATTTCTTGTGAAAGTAATCTGAACGTGGATGTTATAACTTCCTATGATTTCAATTCCCTTCTGACAGATATCGAGGGTTCATCTAACGTACAATTCAACTTCTTGAATTTCTTACTACTTCTGATGAAAACCAATAATTTCTTTTTATCAAACTACTACTCATTACGAATAATTCGTTGAAACAATTTTGTTCATATCCAAGTAAAGTCGGCAGAAAGGGTTAACAGAAAACATAAATTGTATTTTTCTGTTATTCTAGACTTGTACAATTTTCTCGATTGTTCCTTTTGTTCAAAACGTTTTAATTCAGAGCCACTTTTTATTTTTACCTTTTTTCAATTATTTCAATCTAGACGTGCTGGTGGAACCAGACTAAGTTGTGATAAAATAAGACGGACACGTCCGGTATTTCACAATGTCGGAACTTCTCAAGCAAAAATTAGAAATACATATTTCAACTAAAATAAAGGTCTTCCAAGGTTGTCAGCAGTTTTACCGACAATTTCTTTCTCATTCGCTCCTGTTGCATAAGTTTTTATTGTACTAGGTGAACACCTGGACTCTGTTATCACTGTACTATCAGCTGTCGTGTTGTAAAAATTATTGTGTTCCTTGTAAAATCAATCACGCTTCTATCACTTGCTTTGTTATCAATAACACTCTTGGACAAGGTGTAACAGTCACAAAGCTGTAAGAGGGTTTGGTGCGAAAATAATTTTCAATTACAGATATTTCGAAATCGCTGATGGAGTTCTCAATGAAAGTATGTACATTCACGCGTATGTAAGGGACGAGTGTGTTAACAAAACAAAATTGGAAGAAACAGATGAAACGTTCAAATAAGACATCAGGCAAGTGGCCAAATGTATTTTAGTCCGTTTAAATTGATATGAAAGCGTTCGAGAAGTTAAAAAAAAGTTTTTTTGAAACGGAAAAAAGCAAAGTAAACACGATCGGGAAAAGGGAAATGACAGTCATCTTTAGAGGGGAAGCAACGTTTTTTCGCAGGTAGTTAGAGAGGCATTAACCTTAAAGAATGCCAACAAGAGGGGAATGCGTGCAGAACAAGTTGGCTGTATACCTGCATAGTAACCTGACAATACCACCGAATGCCTTACCTACTGTTGCTGTTCAGGTACCCAATACCAGACGTATTCTCATCAGAGGACTTGTATTGATTTCTGGAATTGTTGACGTTGACGGGCATATGGTGGGTGTTTTTGTGTTTCTTTGACGGACGTTTGATGTCTTGAGGGTTTGCCAACTGGTGGGCGAAGACGCGATAGGACAGGAAAAGTTGTAATCCTTGCTGCACTTTTTTGTTTTTTTGGTCCTATGCTTTTTAATTTTTAACGATCCTTTCTGTTGTACTTGAGAATAGATTTATTATTCTGTTGAAGTATGTGTGACAATTTTCTTAATTTAATTGTTTGCCTTTTCAGTGGGAACCGAGGCAATGTATGTCTACTCTACTCGTTTGGCAGGAATTCAGTGAAGTGTTTCCACTCGCATACCTATTTTTATTGTTCTTGTAACTAATTACTGAACTACATCCCTTTTTACATTGACTCTACCTCATTTCTACTAAACCACCTTTGCCTTAAGGTTTGTGACGATAAAGTTATTTTTCTCTCTTTTCAATCACTTGCAACAGTTCATTTACTTTACCTCCTTGTCTGGTGCACATGTATTCTTCTTCCACTTTGCTTCATTTAAATGGCATTACCTTCGATACTATGGCAAAGTAATACTCTCTGGCAAACAGTCACGTTTTCATGTTGGGATTCTTTCATTGTCACATTTCGCCGAGACACCTGTCTTAAAAAACCTGCCGGAGAATAAATGAGTTTAACGATTATTCCGTCACATTGTCGTCGGGTTCGGGTATATGTTTCCAGGAGTGCGTCTGTGATACTGCTTGCTACTACTGTCTCTGTTGAGAAGGTGGCGCCAGTTAGACGAAGGTTCTCCCAAAATCAGTCCTCCTAGGATATTGGCCCTGATGGATGTGTATAATAAAAATTAAAAGTCATAATAAATAAGTAAAGAATTCATTAAGTGAATCAATTAATTTGGACCTTAATCGAGTCGTGTCATCCGCATGTATGTCGGAGTCCATGTTTGAATTGATTTTCTCTTTCGTTTTGTTTATCCACAAACCACCCCTGCCTGTTTGTGTTCGATATTTAACGTTTGTTTTGTGTCCGAATCGAAGGTTACAGCGAGTTGTGAACCGTCATGTGTCGGGCAATAGAAACTGAATTCGTTCGCGAGAACTGAAATGATGACGTGAAGTGTCCTCGAACTTTATCGGCAAGTACTCACTGAATCAAATAATAAACAAATGAAATTGTTACTGCCCGACAATGCGGTGAGCGAGGATCGGTACGATGTTTCCCGTCTATCGGAGTGGGCAGGCGGTATGAAGAGCAGGCGTCTCAACTACTACCCGCTGCAACAGCACCCATATTTGCCCCCCGTCCTGCTGGACTCGTCTTCTCATTACCGGCCCGCATCGGGTACCGGTCTCGTGTACCTACCCAATTCATACTTCACGCCGGATCCCACCCCAGCCGCCGACAATGGTAATTCAGGTAAGATTTGACCTATTTTTCTAGACAGTGAAATTTTTTTATTGTTTGAGTACTACCCGACTCAGTTAAGCAAAAATATCATGAAGTAGCACAATACCTTTTCAGTGGTCGGCCATTTGTAATTTTCCGTCTTTTTTGTGTGTTTTATTCATGAATCCACGTAACGTGAATTTTTCCTTGAACAGTCCGTACCATTTTGATTGAGGTTTTATTGATTAGCAATTAGTTTTGATAAAAACCGTTTGTTTTCGGCGTCTGAGAAATTATGTTTTCTTATTATTCTCTTTCTAAATTAAAATTTTTTGGTTCCGCGACGGAAGAAATTCTAAAGTTCGTCTGTTTCATTTCCTACTTTTGTTGTTTGGCAGCGGTGTAACTAAGCAGAAATTCTGATTTTTAAATTTTTCTACCGAGACGAATTCCAAACGGCTAGACAGCTAACTCCGTCATAGGGAAGTTTCCCATAAAGTTAAATAATTTTAGTTGAAAAACAATTAAATTATTTTTACATCTGATGTGCATTGTACGTCAGTTGTACTATGACAAGTCACCATACAAATATGTATAAAATGAGTTTCAAAAACCGAGCCATATATTTTGAATTCGACAGGAAAATATTATTGTACCTTCTTTGAACTTAGTAATTATAATTTTGTTTTATTCGCGGAAATAAAGAGAGTTCAAACTTGCGTTTTTCGACACGCTTCTCGGAAAATTTTGATCTAATTCTTGTTTTCTTCATCACATGCCTTTTTCCGAATGACTAAACTCCCTCCCTGCTAAAATATTCACTCGTAGACAAACAAAGGAAAAAGCAAACAAACGACCAGACCTCAGATCGAAACGGTGTCGTCATCTGCGGCAGAAAACCGTTTTCGCCTGGGTGTTCAGGGAATACGTTACCGATTGATTTTTTCCCATCAAAACTCAAACATCGAAATGCGTCTTAGGTCATAAAAAGGAACAACAATAACAACACGAACGCAAAAGAGAAGAATATGTTCGGTGAATTAAATAATGTGCCGTCGAAGAATGTAAAGCACGTTATAAAAATTAAAAAATTAAATCCGGTACTACGGGCAAGGTGAAAGATGGAAAGAACAGGAAGTGCAGGTTGATAGAACAAACGTTGAAATAATAAACCATTACAAAAGTAAATTTGAACGTAATAGTGCAACCTGCGAGTGAGAAAAGGCGAAACGATATTTACTTAAAAGATGAAAAAGAAATGAGGAAAGCGAATTAACAAATTCACAGCAAAGGGAAATTTTAAAAAATGAATAACATACAAATAAGTTGTAAGATGTGAAAGCTATTATTATGTGTAGGGTCGTGCATAAAAGTTAAAGGGGACCAACCGTAATTGTCAGAAACAGATGGAAATTAAGAATTTGAAAAATCAGAACTAGAAGAGTCGCTGAAGAAGTAAAATCATGTGGCACGGAGCTTCTAATGCTTGAGATAATAGAAGAAGAACACAATAGATCCGACAAAGTGGAAACATATGGTTGGGCGCCATCGATACAATAGTCTGCCCAGATAATAGGAGAGAAAGAGCTAACGTAGAAACAATTACAAGCTTGTACTTATTTGAGAAAATCTTGTCTGAAGTCAAGAGGCAGCCAAAGGCTACAGAGACAGAAAAAATTTATCTGCAAGTTGACTGGAATTCACAGGTCCTTTTAATTAAACACCTGTTTTAATAGCATCAAATGTTAACATGGGTAACAATGTAAATATGGAAAAATAAAGGGCCCTGCACACTAGCTGCTAACAGATGAGGAAGTCGGTCGAACATAATGGCATTAACAGATTAGCATAAAACTAGAAGATAGAATATTCCGATTAATACGAACACGTTAACTTAATGGCGGATAAAATTCCATTTCCGGTCTGTTGCTTTCGTCGTGTTAATTAAATTGGGAAAGATCGCGTGAAGACCACGGGCCTTTTTCAATGTGCCTAATGAACAACACTATTTTATTAATGCTGTCCCAAAGAATAGTTTAGAACAGTTGAGGCTCCCTTATTGCAACTATTTCATCTCTTTTGATGTTCACAAATATTTTCATTCATATTCGTTCTGTCAGCCGTAAAATATACGATCTTTGTTTCTATCCAGTTGGGGTTGTCGCTGGTGTCCCTGACCGTTCAATTCTGCCTCTGTAACTAATCGTTTGAAATTTTTCAATGTTATTTTCTTCCTATATGACTCGTTTTTCTGCCTGTTCTTGAATGGTCTTTTTCCACAGATCTTTTTTCATCGGCTTACCATTTTGTCGTATAGAAAGTTCTTTTTATCTGAGTCTGACTGAATCAACTGCAGTTAAGTCTGCAAAGACTGGAGAGTCTCATTGGAAACTCATCACGTCTCACCTAACTAACTATAAGGTGCTGCATTATAAGATTAACCATTTACGTTTGTAGTGAAATCGATTAATTGTCTACCAGAAAGGTAATTAATCTATTACTGGTGATTAATTCCGATTGGTAACACCTGTGGGAAACGTTAATTAGAAGAGAAAAACTGAAATAAATCAATTTGTTAGAGAATTTCTTTGTATTTATTATAACTTCGATTTACCTGGCGTAACGATTTTGGTGAAACTCCGGTTATGCAGCGAAGTTTATTGCTTTTTACGTTTCTTACCATATTTCTGCTACCGCTACAGAATCTTCACTTAAATCACTACGGGTTCTCTCCAGCCCTTTGTTAATAAATTGGAACTCGAGCAGAAAGCACTACACTTTAATTTTTCAATGGATTTTAATACCCTGACCAATTATTACATGTTCTTTTACGATTGAATCTTTTCTTTACGCATTAAACTTGAAAGGAATTAGATGAAAATGTAGTGCCAACAAACTACAAATGCAGTTTAACTAAAGTTGATGATCCTACGGCAAGACTTTGTCTTCTTGCTGCCTTTTCTCATTTATCTGTTGATTGTTATATCGTTTTGTATTGCTGCAATTGCTTTTATGTATTTCTGTTCCCCTTGGAATCTCTCCTGTCTTTTCCCTTTCTGCCTCTCTTCAATAGTTGCCTTCTGTCCCTTTCCATTATTGTGTATACGGTCTCATTTCACTCCTATCACTTTTTTCTGTGAACTTTTCAATTTACAACTTTTCTCCTAATAAACTTTGCCACATGTACTCCCCAATTATTTTCAATGAATTTAAGAAGTAATTTATTTTATGCTCTTTTCCAATCTCATGTTTGTTTTCTAATCTTTTTAGAATTTCATCTATTCCACGCGGAAAATCAATCTTTCCAGGCTCGAAACGAAATGGAATATTGTCATTTTCCTCGAAGACGCTTTTTAGGAAAACCAGTAAAAGTGATGAAGGTCACATCATCCCTCGCTAACTACCCCGTCTTGGAAAAAAAACTTTTAAAAGCTCATGGTTTCGTTTCTTTTAATAATATACTATCTTTTTCTATTGTCCGTTCCATGTGCCTTTTTCTTATTAAACCTGGACGTTTCAGGAGCCTGTTTTGCTTTGTCTTTGCTGATATTCTTACACTTTTTCACAATTAGAAGCCCTAGTTATAATTTCCATACCTTTCAGCGTTTCTCTTCCATTTATATTTTACACCAGCAAGGAAACCCTTTCACTCTTATGCCTGGTAATTATTAATGTGAATATCAAAAATTTATTTTCGAACTTCTGACTTACTTCACAAACCACTTTGTGTTTCTACTGCTTAGATCAATGTAGACGTGTAAGTTTCTCGCAGAATTTTTTCTACATGACCTCTCAATTTTTTCAATTTTATTCCTTCAAAAAGAAACCTAGAAGCTAGTGATTGTGTCACCTTTTTATTTGGTTAACAGTAAAGTTCCTACTTTTTGATGTGAAGTAGCAATTAAAAGTTTTCATAATGTTGCTTGAGGAAAAAATGGCGGTAGACAACAGACTTCGATATAGTGAAATTAATAGTGATGTCAGTTATAGATGGAACTGTTGAGTAAATCCCGCTCCGATTAATCCGACATGAGAGAACAAAAGTGTCGGAATGGCACACATAACTTGAGAGATACGTGACCGTGCAACCAATTCCCTCATTCCCATCCTGCCAGGCATGGCCCTGTCTTTCTCTCTCTCACTCTCTCTATTGTCGACGATCTCCCAAAGGTGGGAATTCCAGACGTGAAACGAACGGAGAAGTGACACCCGGCATTAATATCATGTCAATGGGGCTGGGGTAATGAGAGGGAGACATGAAAGACATGTACGAGTGATGTGCTCCAAGTTTGTGTCTGTCGCCCGAAATTTATTGTCAAAATACCTGAAATTAATGACTGCAGATTATTCATTAAATGTACCTCTTTTCACAAAATAGAATTTGCTATTGCAGTTTTCTTGGTGGCGGTAGAACACTTCAGTAGTAATATCTTTGGATAGTATGGCATACGCAATGTTACGGTTGAATCGAACTAAAATGAACAAAACGGTATGGATTTGACTGGGCGTGGCTGGAGCCACCTGAAAGGAAACATCACAAAGCACTTCGGGTCGCGTTTTACTATGTCGAATAGGTGCCAAAACAAATGCAAATTCATGGAACTGTATGCGTCGATCTATCTCTTTCTCTTCCATCGAACGACCCGCATTCAGTTGACACACCTGTCGTGATGTCAGATGCTTGGAAGTGGGTCTAATGGATGTGCTCAAGGTTGTGCTGGCATTATTCGGCTTCCTGTTCTTGTTTTACATATAACGATTGATGAAGATATTCCTAATATCGTTAGTAACAGAAACGTGGCAGAAGTAATAAATTTACCCGGGGGTCCAATACCTAAAATTTGATATAACTGCACGACTCAAATAGTTCAACCAAACTTGCATAAAGAGCCCGTCATTTAGTTCGCACTATTTTGTCTGCTTCAACAATGGATTTTATAAAAGAAGCAATTAGCACCAACCAGGGTACTAATTGAGTTTTAATGTAGCCGCCTCTTGTGCGCGATTATCTGATACCTGATTGAAGGTTAATCGAAGTCTTTCTTTTTACATCACACTTTTTTGTATTATTTTATGTAGTATCGGTCACAGCGAGAGTAAGGAACAACAATAATGAGATCCAGACTTGAATTTAAGTCAGCTTAACATTTTTGTGTAATATATTTATTTCCGTCTAAGGAGAATTGTGATACTCTGTTGTACCTAAAAGTTCTGTTGACCTTAATTGTGTACCATTGTATTTTCTTCTATTAGTGATTGTTTCTGATTTATGTCGATGTCGTAAGACGGCCTTTATTGTATTTAATTATTTTGAAGAATACCATATATTGTCACGTTAGAGAGTAATTTGTTCTTAATGCCATATTTCGTGGGAGGAAGTCCGACAATTTTCCTTGAGACCTGACACCTAAATTCTGTAGTTGTCATTCTGACAGGTCACCTGTCAATACAAATAAAATACAACTCTCGAGGTAAATACTTTCATCTTTCATTCCCCCGGCAAAATAACGGTGGAATTTGGTCGGGTAATAGGGGTTGCTAGCCAGGGATACCCATCCCGGGGGTGAATCCATTTTATACTATAATATTAGAACGATATTAAATCGAGTCACGCTATCCAAGTGACACAGACCTCTAGGGAGTTAATAAGGTTCAATAAGTTTCCTTTTCCATTTTCTTCCCATTGTATTTTCTTTAATCAATAGATAAAAAAGGAAGAGAGCTAATGGCCCACCGCCACCTCCTCATTCCTTTTTTCAACGGTTTTCACGACCAATCACGCCACCCTGCAACTCGTTGCAATGAACAGTTTCACATCTTTGATAAGAGAAATCATTGGTAATTGTCATCGGCTCAGGTTTGACTAACAGGAAACTGAAACAGTAAGACGTACCTGATACCTGAAGAACAAACAGGATGAGAAAAGGGGCAGTAAGCCCATTGTTTGTTTTTCTATTTGACTGAATTTACATGTTTGTCTGTTGGCACCGAGAGAAGCGGTGACAATTTCAGGAAGTTACCTACCGGAGTTTATAATAATTGCAACTCCAAAGATGATGTCATCCGCTTTACAGTTGTCCAACATTCTATTAAGAGGGGAAAAATGGATTTATTAGGTCACCTTCCCTGTAAATGACACAACAGACAAGATGAGTATTAAGATGCCTAAATTACTAAACGTCAGAGCCATTTTATTGGTATTTATCGCTAAATTAAAATTTTTTCTACTGAAATGGGTGAGGGTGGTATGTATTAGGTTGATTTCACCGCATGGAACAATGAATCTGATGACACGAAACGGTTGTAGAGAAGCAAAAAACCAACGTTTTAGAACTGTGAAAGAAATTAATGAAAGCTAAAACAGGAACAGGCCGGAGACAGGATGATGACAGGGAGAAAAATTATACAAAAGAAAAATGGCGTGCTGTGGTGATGAGACAAATAGAAAATGGGTACTTCCTAGTATCCGAGCTTCTTACTCCCCAAAGGATGGAACCACAAGTCGTTAAATGTTAATTAAAACCATTAACGAATGCCGAATTGAAGAATAATGGAAAAAGTAACCCCTCTTGTTGTTTAACAGATCGATTCCTTTAAGGACTCCTAGGAAATAGAAGGAAATCTTTGACATAGTTAAGACGGAGACTTTAGAGACAAAGGGGGAAAATGACTGGTTGATCGGTTATTATTATCTGCTTATCTGCTCATTTTGACATGGCACCTTGTATAATTTGAATTTTTGACGCGGGCCTTGAAATTCAGGTACGGTTTACTATCGCCTCGGGACGCATTGCAGGTAATTTAATTTAAGTAAAAACCACAGAGTGAATGCCATCTTGTGGTGTGCAATAAATCCCTTTAATCAACACAATAGCACGTGCTTCGGAGCACGGAATTTGCGGTACTTAAAGAACTCATTCGAGTACCCATTGATCAGAAGATATATCTGCATATGCCTGCGTAAGCATTGACTTTTCCACCTTAACCTTCTGATTCCCGGTTCTCAGAGGACTAAAATATCCTTCAGGTTAAATTGAATAATTTCCTGGTAAGTACGGTAACAGTGTGAGTGTTTGCATACTTCTCGAAGTATGTCTTCAAGTTTGTAAATAAGAATCGCGGGGGGCCGTCATAAAAGACGTATTGTAGGAATTAATAAGTTTTTCAAAAAAAGGTAAGAACTGTAGAAGAAGAATCAGGTCATTGGAAGGGACGGTTTTTCCTTTTAATTGGGAAACGTTTGGAATTGTGAGTTTCCCTATGGGTCGAATATGGCGTTCACGATTCTTCCCTTTCTACCGAAAAAGGAGCGGAATCCACGAATCAATTTATTTTGGAATAATTAATAAGTACGTTCGATAGAATTAGAATTGGCCGTTCCATCGTGAAAGTAACTTCCCTTCTAGTCTTGAATTAACAATGTGACCGGTCATATATTCATAAAAAATTCAGCTCTTTCAACTTCGAGGAATTTTGCCTTTTCTTCAAATACCACGACGTTTCGTCCAAGTCCACCATTATTTTTCAGTTCACTTACAATTTCATATTCGTCTTCTGGCGTCACTTATTTTTCTCTTTGCACTTTCAGGACAGGGTGAACTGCATTTCACCGCCTCGTGTTATTTTCCTGTTCCTTTCCTTCTTTTGTCCTCAACACTCTGTTTAATATTCTTCAACTGATTTTCATCACATGCACACACACACACACACACACACACACACACGTACTTTAGTGACATATTTTAGTCTAAAACTCTAGAAGAAGGTGGAAAGCGTCGCTGAAATGGGAAACAAAAGAATCAGTGACTGTTTCAGAGGGAGATCGAATGATTGACTGATCATTCCCTCGTTAGTCTGTTGTCACTGGCATGATGTGCTGCAGCAAGAGAATAAAAGGTTTCAAGATTTATTGTTGTGTCTTTGGTGTGTTTTCATGCAATTCCCGCAATAAGATATTTAATAATTTGAAATAAAAATGTTTCCCTTTCTCTAAAAGGATTCCGTTTCAAGTTGAAATTTGTTCAGCAGTGTCCTTCGTTCTTAACTTCTTAGTGGTTGTTACCCATGAACACCCCCAAATTAATCGAAGTATCGGGAGTTGACCACATTTATCAAATAATTTTTGTTTCTCTTTTTGTTTCAGAACGAAAATTGTTCGTAGGAATGTTAGGGAAAAAATATACAGAATCGGACGTCCGTAATTTATTTAGTCCTTATGGTAATATAGAAGAATGTACAGTACTTAGGGATACTACTGGACAAAGTAAAGGTGAGTAACAGCAAAAGTTTATCTCTGATGTACCTGTGCTTCTTGGTCAAGAAGCAGCGTATCCTTCTTCCTTGTCCTTCTTGTCCTCCTCTTTTCCATTTTCCATATTATTGCACGGCGTAAACTAATTGTTTTTCTTCCTCCTCCTCTTTCTCTCCTTCGTTTCTTGGATGTTTCGTGTACTTTCTAATTTTACATCTGTACATTTATTGAATGGCTGTCTTTTGTAGGATTCTTTTTTCAACTCTGTGCCCTCATTTGAACCCAAAGTTAAACTGACCTTTCGATCGTTAGCATTGCATTGACCAGCATTGTGTAAAAATGGTTACATTTTACGTCATTTAATTTTATTTTCATTTTCCCTTTTACTACTAATCGTTTATTATTGACATTTTATTGACTTTTTTATTTGTTAACTCAAATTTTTTCCTGCCCCTACAACTTCTGTGATTGTGTACTTGTTCTTTCTTATTTACTATTTCACGTTATGTTGCTTATATTTTTTACATATTTCAATTTTAGTGTTTTATTTTAGTTTTACACTTATAGTGTAAGCCTTGATCATTGACTTCAGTTGTCACAATTTTTTTCTTCTAATCTGATAATTGTTACTTAGTATCCGCGTTTTCAGTAGCCTTTACGGTAACTGTTACCCACAATTGGAGTACATAAATTTCATGAACAACAGAGAATCAGTGCTTGAGGAGTTTCCGGCATTCCCTTGTGTATATTACTACTTAGTACCGATTTTGGTACATAAATAGATTTGGTTTATACATTTTTATAAATTTGTATTTAGAAAATTTCATAAAAATGATTTAGTTCCAAAATCTACTGAATAAAACAAAAATCTCGGGGTTCTTAAGGAAACGTAGTTTAGGTCTCTTGTTAGACGCCACTTATAAAAGAAGAGAAGCACATCCTCTCAGGAAAGTGGGAGGAATCGAATCGCAACTAGACGTGCTTATAAACTTGAATAAAAAAAAAGCAAGTAACTGTCCCAAATGACAAAGATTTTTGTATTTTAATAGCAAGGCAGGAAAGATTAAAAATTCCCCATAAATTCAGATTCCCAATATTAAAAAAACTTGAAAACCGCCACTGGCCGGCAGAAAAACCTGAATATCGAAATAAACAGGTACCGTCTTGTTTCTTACAGGTTGTGCCTTTGTAACATACGCATCGAAGCAAAGTGCTATCAACGCCATAAAAGCAATGCACCATTCTCAAACGATGGACGTAAGTCGGTTATAAAATATTTTCTAGTTTCTAGGATTTTTTGTGTCTATTCTGTTTTTCTCACAATTGATCAAATTAAGTTGTTTCGAGGGAACCGAAAATTTTGTTGTTTTTGTATCCGCGTGATCTCCTAAATTTTGTGCTGTTGCAAATTTCTTATTTCACACAGTTGCGTTAAAAGCGCGGGTCGTTGTGTACTGTACGTCCGTTTCTTGCGTAATTGCTAACCACGTGTGCTTGTTGTGCCTGAGTATCTGGGTACTTCTGTGCTGCTGTCGCCGTGCTTCTTTTCCGTGCCTTTTTTTGTGGGTGTATGTGTGTGTTTGTACCCTTGTAAGTCTTTTAGTCTTCTATAGTATGTGTTTGAGTGGTTCCTATTGCCCACGCCAGGTATATTGTATGGAAGTGTGAGTTAATGCATATGTGATACTGTTTACATTCTATATCTATCTACTTGGTTATGTTTCATACGTGGTATGTTCCATATGTCTTACAATACTCTCGAAAGTTATGGGTGTACACGCAAGTGTGTGAATGTCGTCCCCACGAGAGCTTTTAATAATTAAGAGAAGGAAAATGTTTGTGAAACGAAGGGGAAGAACCCACGGTACTACGATTTCTACGTGTAATAGTTATTCGAAGAAAATCAATTTGATTGCCCTGAAAAAAAATGTTGTTTTTGTTTTTTCCTTTTGTTTTTTGGGGTTCGAACCGTACCCCTCTAAACCAAACTGTTTCCCCGATTCGGGTAACTATCCTAGAAAATGGGCCAAAAACCAAATTTATTTCTTAATTTACTCAAGAAAAGGATAAAACTATTCATTTTCTTGGGAGGGATAGGGGGTTAACCCACTAGTAAACTCCTGCTGTGATGGCTTTCGGGTCTTTTCTTAAATATTTTTTCTCCCGGAATTTCTGTCACGTGATGAGTTTGACAAATTTTCTTGTTGTTAGACTCGAGGAATTCAAATGACTGATTCCTAAGCTTACTGGTAAAGAATAATTTCTATCCATTTTCAGTACCATGGCGTTCAATTACGAATACTTTGAACTTTATTTCCTGTGGATCTTGAATTATTTCCAAATTATTGTTTGTTTAAGACCCACGGTAATTAGGATAAAATTAATAAGTTAGTAATATTTAAGTAGTTAAAAGTTTGTAACACAAAAGTAGAGGATATTAGTTCTCGAATGTTGCCTAATTACACTACAAAATGTTTTATCTGAACGCAAACGTTTCGGTTATCGGTCATTAGATTAAAGGCGTTAGTTTTTTTTAAATATTTAACCAAAGATAAATGAAAATAATAAGAATGTTCACAATATATATAGTGGTGGCCCATTTTGTGTGGGCATGGACAGTTTGAAATTAGATTCACCAAATTAGGGAATTTGTGCAAAGTGATATTTAAGTTTTGTCTCTGTCTTTCTCTCCATAAAATTATATGGGAATTTGGAAAGAATGGAAAATTTGACATTTGGCACAATGGACTTCTCGAATAGGTTGATGGTTTTCTTCTTTGAGTTTCTCACTTGAATAAACCGTTTTCAGTGGCGGTGGTATTGCATAATTTAGATCCCTTCGAGGCCTGAAGAAGACGAAGATCAATAAAAGCTCAATTTTTGATTTAAAAATAGGGAAGGACAAGAGTTGCGTGCCTGAAGAATCCACACTTAAAGAATCTTATACTAAAAGTGACGTCATGTTTCTCTCTACAGGGGTGTTCTTCGGCTCTTGTGGTGAAATTTGCGGATA
This sequence comes from Polyplax serrata, assembly GCA_037055365.1. Taxonomy (NCBI): domain Eukaryota; kingdom Metazoa; phylum Arthropoda; class Insecta; order Psocodea; family Polyplacidae; genus Polyplax; species Polyplax serrata. The sequence goes on from JAWJWE010000004.1 coordinate 1,621,733, forward strand.
CTCAAAAGGAGAAAGACCAGAAGCGGCTGCAACAAATGCAAGCGAACCTGTGGAACCTGACTGGAGTGGGAATGGGCCACTCGCAGTACCTAACCGGAGACTCGCATTGCCTCGCACCCGCAAGTGTGCTCCTTCAACAATTGGCAGGTATGTTATTGTAGGTAAGTGTATTTACGGGTCTCTTTGAGATGCACTCACCTGAACCTTCCAGGTGCTGCCAGCACGCCGACCCCCGCCAGTGTAGCACCCAGCCTCGCATCTCTTCAACAGCAGCTTCTGATGCAGTCCGCATTGAACACACCTTCGCTGCAGAGCCTGGCTCTTGGACTTCCGGGATCCACAGCACTGAACTTACAGGGATCGTCAGGGAGCTCGGCCGCTGACATCAGTCCGGCCAACCTACAAAATTTGGCTACCCTTGCGAATCTTTCTGTTGCCTCGCCGGGTATGTACCCGTAAACAATCCAGAAGATATCAGCCTCACGAAATACTTGGTCAGTAATCTTTAATGTTCTATTTTCAGCTGTGAATCCAATGAGTGTACAAAATTTGGTTACCTTAGCGGCCATTCAGGGAAGCAACGGGACTAGTCTTCAAGTTTCACCTTCTGGTACGTTTTAATTTTATAGTTTCGCTATACTGCTTTTGTGTTTAATTGCTAATTATAATGATTTGTTTTTTCAGCCTTACAAAGCCTGACCAGTTCAACAGCCGGAATGGGTATGTGTAAGTTCAGTTTTACATTCTGTCCTGTCCTCTTGTCCATCTCCTTTTATATTGCCCATGCCCCTTGAAAGAGAAGCTTCTATAGTTTTCATCCTTTCGAATTTCTAGTCTTAATTTTTCCTATGGTATTTTAATAGGATGCAAAGACCGACCTTCGGTGGTGGTAATTTGCTGTATTTGAGATGTTGAACCCTTGCCTACAGCCTAAAAGTAGGCCTTCATTTTGTGTCTCTCTCGACTCTTTTACAGAGTTTCATGTTATGTTAGCACTTCTGTATGTGTGCAGTGTCCCTCTGTGCCCTAATGAGAGTTTCTCCAGGTTTCAGAAATCTAAAGCGATGCAGGTCCCTCACCGATCTCCATGGAAATCCAACAGCTTACAAAATTCCCAACCTCGTCCAGGAAAAATCCTATCAAAATTCCTGTTTGGCTTCACTTTCCTTGCTCAATGGGTACCCGAGAACAAAACACCCCAATGACTCGACCGCCACCTTCCTACGGAAACTCCTCCGGACCGAGAGAGCTTCGTCCTGGCGCGACCGGAGCATCATCCAAAGACCCATGGCATACCCACGAGTCGAACTTAAATCCAAGAACTCTCTCTTTGGTTATGACTTAGGCCCTAAGAAGAGGTTCTCTATTACGATTCCGACGAAGCAGAAAGATGAGAAGGATTCTTGCTGGAGCTGGGGTTCTGCCGGTGGCCAACAGATCTCTTCCAAGACTGGTTTTTCCCTCCTGGATGATCCTGATGAGGCTTTCCTTGAACCAAGAGCAAATTCTTGCATGTCGTCCCCGTCCTCTCGTCCACTTTTCTACTTTCCTAGTAAGTGACTCCTGACCAACTCAGCCCTCAGACGGGGGCTATTCTATCGGGTTTGTTTTTTTGTTTTTTAGTTTTGTCTTCTTTCTCTTTTATGCCGCCAACAACAACAGCTTTACTTAAAAAGAGTAGCACAGGGAAAGCAGGTGAGGAAAATGGGTTGCATCTCAGCATTGTATACCTCGAAAGTAGTAAGAGACTGGGTAGTGGTAGTCTAAGTAGAACCACCTGTTGTTTATGCCCAAATACTTCCAAAAAAATGTAACCCTTGGTTGCAGTGGTACCAAAATAAAGAATCTAAACGGTTGTCCGAATTGCAGTAGAGCGAATGAATTACACAAATACCGTTGTAGTCATTTAATTGAGTAGCACTTGGCATTCGTAGTATTTCGGTGTTGTAGTGAGTCGTTGATAGCAAAAAGATCCTGTAAGTCGGTTTTACTTTTATTTCTTCCTATGATAGTATCCTATGCTGCCATTATTTCTGTGTTACAGACCTAACACTTTAGTTCTTTTGTAATTGTATTTTTAAATTATGTAGTTTAATTTATTATTATACTCGTACTTTAATTGTAACTTACAGTGTTTGACTATCTTTTGGTTTAGTATTACAATTCGATTGTTCAGTTCACAATGTCATTCATTAAGAACTGTTTTGGCGTAACATTGTACACTGCTTGTAGTTTCTGTGTTTCGGGTTTTATGACTTTAATACGATCCCTTCCAGATTCTTCTTAGTAAGATTACTAAACTATCGCATTCTTTCTTCCATTAGTAGCCTCATAGCTTTCTTTCGTATATAGTAATGTAGTTGTTGTATGTAGCTGTTTTGACTAGACGTTGTGTAGACATTGTTGAGTGGGGCCGTCATTAAGACGAATATAACAGCAATTGTGTTGTAGGAGTTACTCTGACGGTTTACCGGGAGTAGCTCTCCTGAGTGCTGCCTTTTACTCCCACATGTTGACTTGTCCCTTTCATTTGTTCAGCTGTTTTTCTGATTTCCAACTATTATTTTGTTTTTCTTGTTTCTTCCATTTTTCTAGGGTCACTAGGGAACGGAAACGGTGGAGGATCCCCGCTTAGTCCGGTTACGCTCGGATCTCCCGTCACCAACCTGGCAACGCATAATGGTACGTCATTAGACGCATTTGCGTCTGCCTACCAGAGTTATTCAGGTGTGTTTTGTCTTTTTTTGTTTTTTCACATTAACTTTCCGTACCTGTAATCGAGGTAGAGAAGGTTTGCTTCTCATTTGCTTTGCTTGTTTCTGCTTTTTTTCACAACCAATGCGGAATACTGTGTCATTTGTAGTGTCGTCTGTGTAGTTTTGTCATGTTGTTGCCTGACGAACTGGCAGTGGTTCCTGCAAGAAATGTTAATGATTTTGGATAACTGCTCTGGTCGTGTGTCTTATGTCGATTTGTCGATTGCTGTTGTAGTTTGTAGGACTACAGATAATAAAAACTGCTTTTGGGGACGTTAACTGTATTTGGAGTAGTTATCTCGGTCTTTGCATCTTTTACCGGTGGAAGTTTTTTACAATTTGGCTCCCCAACAGTTCCAGCTTAACTACCGTACCATCTGAAAATATCTCCTGCACAGAAAGAATTTTCTGTTTCATCATTTTCGTAATGCCAGGATTTGTAGATACCAATATTGGAATATTAATAATTTGAATAACACGATCAGCTCGGCGGCTTGAACTGCAGCAGTGCCAATCCTTCTTTTATTTGACGTATTGAACACGACGCGACGAAAAAATGGGGATTAAATTTTGGTACTTAAATTAAAAGCCAAGATTGGAATGAATTAATTACGAAGAATGAAAAATTACAGCACAGATTTTATATGTGAAATAAAGGCCAATAACAATTTATCATTACTTATACTAGTTGGTGCCTGCGTGACGGTGATTGCGTAAATTGTTAATTTTTTGTAGTTTATAAAAATATTTGTAGTACAAATTAACTAACGAGAAGTTATATATAAAATCTGATTTTATTTTTTAAATGTAGTTTTGGTTTCAAATGGATGCTTGAGACGATCGTGTGGATAATATAATTTTATTAATTTAAACAATCCTTGGAATATGTTAATAGTAGTGTTGAAATGCTGTGTAATTTGGGTGTAATTTTGTGTTTTTCGATACATATACTCATTTACGTGATTGTGAATTGCAGGGTTTGCCGGAAGTGGGCTCCCGTCGGTCACGAGCGGAGCCGGAAAACAAATTGAGGGACCCGATGGAGCCAACCTTTTCATTTACCACCTGCCTCAGGAGTTTTCGGACGCGGATCTGGCGACGACCTTTCACTCCTTCGGCAACGTCATTTCCGCCAAAGTTTTTATTGATAAAATGACCAATCTTTCTAAGTGTTTCGGTGAGTTTACCTTCAGGTTTGATTTCGTTGTTGATCGCGTCGATTGGAATCCGACTTTCTTCTTTTATTTCTTTTTTACAATATTTGAACAGTATTCCTTAATTAATACATTCCCAAATATTCTCGTAGCTTACACATGAACTTTATTTAATTTCTGTTTGTTGTTTGTCTCTTTTTAACTTTACCATCCTTCTTAATCTTCGTGTCTTATTTGTGTTGATGTGATTAATTTCTCTTTACCAGGTTTCTTTTTTCCATTTTTATAAAATTTGTATTCCAAAATTTAAATTATTGAGTAATTGGGACAAGGAAAAAACCGTACTCTTGTGGCTTCTATGTCAATAGCTCTCGGTACCATAGTTTTCTTTTTAAGTTTTATCATAACTCTTGGTTGACTTGGTCAGACAACTAACAGATCAAACAAATTCACGTCCTCCTGACCCTCGCTTTATCCCTTCAACTAATATTTGACTTCACTTCTTGCAGGATTCGTATCGTACGACAATGCATTAAGCGCTCAATCAGCCATCCAGGCCATGAACGGCTTTCAGATAGGAACGAAACGGCTTAAAGTTCAGTTGAAAAGGTCGAAGGAAGCTTCCCGACCTTACTAGAACTTGAATGCGGTGAAGAAAACAAAAAAAGAAGAAAAAGAAGAATTTTCAAACCATCAACAAACTCTATAATATTTTCTCTCGTTCGTTTTAAAACAATTTTTAAACGTTTTATCTAATTAATATTTAACTGATCACGTAAGTATCACAGTGTCATACCATCTAGATAACTTATTTATTGTTTCTCTTAGTTATTATCTATTGTCTACTTCTTTTTCTTTTTTATTTTATCTCATACTTTCACTCTGTCTTTCTTTCTCTCTCTGTCTGTCTGTCTGTTTAAATACCTATCTGCCTACCTGTAACTTTCTTTCACGTTCCTTTCTGCAACAGAACTAGAGACCCGGAGGGCGAGCACTGTTGCTTGCAGAAACGTGACGAATCCAAATCACGACGAGCACCCTGAAGAGTACCTACAGAGTAAATAACATAAATAAACTAGACAAATTATATGGTCTAGCTGGTGCCCACTTGAAACTGGGCAGATTTCTTCCATAAAGGGTTGACCTACCCCAAAAGACGTATTACATGTTATTACAAATATTGTTAGATTATTAGATGTTTTACGAGTAGTTACCGTATGTTTATGTACTGACCTACAATAGTAATTTGTAATAATACTGATTTAGGCAGCCCAAATTTGAATTATAATATAAAATTAAGTATTTTTTAATAGAATGTGATACCATGATATTTATGACTACATTTGTTGTTCGTCGCTCGTAACAACAAAATGTATATACCTAATATATTTATTAGTAACTTAGTAATTCATTATTAATATTTTACCGACGTTCACATTCGTCTTTCCTACAATATGAAAAAATTATACTGTCGAAACAATTTATAGATTTGCTGTAGGTTGCGAAACTCACATTATTTTATATATATATATATTCATTAGGTAGGTTGATATTTCCTTCGGAGCTTGAAAATAATCCAGACAGTATAAAACAATATGTAAGGTGATTTAAAAAACATAGGGTTTTTGCCTGAATATGATGTCTGTAATTTTATTTCCTTAACTTATCGAATAGTCGGTAAAATAATAGTTAAATGTACAAATGCTGGAAGTGTATATTATACACAAGTAAATGGATACTCTAATTGTACAATCATTGGGGTGCTCGATTGTTTTTTAAGCAACAACTGAAGCCCGCAGACTCTCCCCCTTTCCGAGATCTCACAAATACATACGACGGGCTGTATAATCGATCGTTTAAATTGAAAGACTAAAAAAGGCTCTTTACACCTTATTGGTTAATTATTAACAAAAAACGATCCCGAACCGAATAGACTGATAGTTGTAAGGTTTAGTTTGCTAGAGCTTAAATGGTGAACCTTCCGCCGCCATTTTATTCATTGAAATCTAACTGCAACTTGCTTGTTTATGTTGAAACTACTCTTATATTAATAGTAATATGTGAGATGTAGTAACATTAATAGAAATAGGCGATTTTCTTTTGTAGTGAAGTGCTTTTGACCCCAACAAACACCGGGGACTTGCTATTATCCACTGTTGCCAAATTTACTTTTTTTGCCGAAATGTAGCAGTTTTGCTTTGGTTTAAGTCGTAATTTAATTGGTCTAATTTGGTTGCTGAGGGGTAAATGGTGAGTTTGTCACTGTGTACTCACATTTTCTTTGAATTTATTTATTTCCTTTTGTTTTATCATTGGCTTTAACGTAAACCTTGTCTACTACATTACATTTTTGCTCATCTCAATTCTTCTTTCTTGTATCCGTCATGCTTTTCACACACCCTTTAATTTTTCCTAACGGAGTTTAAGAACGAAACTGTGTACCTAACTATATTTTTAACAGGGATTTAATACGTTGAGTTTTTAAGTGATTGGTTTTTTGTTTGGTTCTTAGTTTTTTCGTCGCCGAAAATTATAGCTTTTCTGTTGAACGACATTCTTCGTGAGTGTTTGTTTTAGTATTTAACAAGCACGGGCTGTAAGTGCCGCTTGGTTTTTGAAGGTGTTAAAATAATTGATACTTAAATTCTGGAGGTTTGCATTCCAGTTTCGTCAATCTACTCAGTTAATATCTCACTTGTTTTAATATTTATTTCTTATCCTTTCTTTTCCTTTTCACCTTACGCCTCGTTCGTTTCGTTTCGTTTACTGTTTTCCACTACTCTTTTTATTCTTTCAGTATTGCTTTGTCGGACCACTTCCCTCTTGTCTACCTCAATTGTAGTTTTAACTTAAATCAAAATTGTTTTGGTTTGCGGTCCTTTTATTTAACGTAAAATGTGTGAAGCCGTTTTAATGCCTGCTGTCGGAGTCTCTCATTTTTCTTGTAATCCCTAAAATTTGCAAAGGCCTTACAAATTGCTTTCATTCATTAGAGAATTAGAAAATGACAAATGACTATGTCCAGTCCCATCCCGTTGAACTACCGTCGTTGTTACCGTACCGTTACAACCTCCCCGAACTCGTTTTACACGACCACTAGTACTCGTAGACATTCTCTGCTATTTATAAACTTGTCATTGGTTTGTATCATTAGGTAGATTTGTAAAGTTGGCAACAGTGTGCAGAAATCGATAAGATGTTTCTTTAAAATTATGCAAACAAAATCTGTTGGTTAATTTGTACATTAATGGAAACCATCGTAGGACTATAAATAAATTGTATCCATAATCTCTCATTACTTGTAATTCACCCTGACTTATCTTTATGTAATGTCACGGGTTTTGTATAAATATAAAAAAAATGGTAAATGGTCAGGAAGGTTGTTGTGTGGCTTCCACATACATAGATCCATACATACTAGACTTATGAATTCAATATGCGTCAATAAATATACCTCAAACGAGTAAAGTTTTTATTAATGTGTTCTATTTATTAATTTAATTTTTTTCACAAGTATATATTTGTATTGTCTAGACGTATGGTCTAGAAAAAAATACTAAAACGCAGGCGTTTCTTTTTTGTTTTTTTTTAATTTTCATGTGACCCAAGTGCAAGTGAACGCTTATAATTGTATGTCCGCATTATGTGTCAGTGAATCATAAGCGTCTGGCAAATCAAACTAATAAACTCAGGGGATAGTTTCTTACCAGCTAAATCTGTTGTATATTAAGTTTTTGAGACGTGTTACATGCTAGTCCCGGAAGATCCAGGCGACAGCGATTACTTTTTGTATTCTTTGTATTTGTGAATCCTAAAGCTTCGTAGAGCTTTATCACTTTGATATAGAAAAGTATTAACTTCGTGATATGTACGTATATGTAAATATATGTTGTTGTATATGTGCATATACGGGATGTTTCTTCATTGAATTAATCGATTGAACAAATTGATTTGATTTATTGATCGATTGATTAATTTTATTTTTCTCTATTTCTCTTGACGCACACAAACTCTATTATCTCTACATATTTGGCTATCTAGCTATCTCCGTTTCTCTGTCTCGTACTCTCTTCTACCATTCCTTTTTTCCACTTTTACGCATGTATTTATTTTTATTTATTTTGTTTTTTATTACTTAACAAAATGTATAATTCTTGGGTAATTTTTTAGCTCTGAGGCACGAGGTATTGAGTGACTAGTCGTCCTGTAATTAAAACAGTGAGCTCGTTCACCAGCGGGGCGCACCTTTACGTGTCTTCTCGTCTTCGGCAGATTTTGTTCTTTTATTATTATTATTATTATTATTATTAACTACTTTTGTTACTATTATTAATGTAGTGGTAGTAGCAATCACAAGTCATTAATAATTAATTACCATCAATGTTGTTATTAGCATCATCGTCCTCGTCGTCGTCATCGTCACCATTGCCTGTTTCGATTTTTGTTTTGCTGCTGATGTTACTGTCTATCTCTCTCTCTCCCTCTCTCTCTTTCTCATTTTTTCTTTCCACTACAGTTCTGGTAATAATCAGTTGTCGAATTGTTTGATGATGATAATAACAACAGCAAGTCGTTTTTTTTTTTTCATTCTTTTACATTTAGACATTTGAATGTATGAATATTATTGTTATTACTTTGTAATATTTCTCTGTATTTACGGGCGTTCTTTGTTGTAATTTTTCTATATTTTTTTTATATTGACTATTGTGTTTTTTTACATTGTAATGTTCGTAGCGCTGATTGATTTGTCACTTGTGTGTGCGCCGCCATTATTAATTGGGTCGAATTATGTCAACGCGCGAAGGATTTCTCCTTCAAACACAAGTCTCCTCTCTCTGTCTCTCTTCTCTCTTTTTCTCACTTTCCTCTCTTTTCTCTCTTTCTATTCAGTGGTACCTTCCTCAGGTACATCCAGCCAAAAACAATAACATCCCTGTATTCGTGTACTTAAAATTTCACTTGTAGTTTTCAATGGCTGGGAGCAATTCAACGCTTAAATTACCAGCGTTTCATTGTACGTTTCACCTTTTTCTTTTTTTCTTTTTACTTAAGTTTTTATAGCAGCAAATTGAGCGCAGTAACGGGTACTTGTTTCAGTACTTATTCCCGTACCTGTTTCGGTATCTCGTCTCTTATATTTTTCTGTTCGCCTACCCTTACAAAGTTTCGTTTGCCACATTCCATTGCGCAATCTCATTCTTTCACTTTGTTCACATCTTATGTTTCCTCATGTCCACCACCATTCAACTAATTTTGCTTCAAAATTCTCCTAATACTTTGTCGTCAATAATTTTGTCTACGATATTATAGTAAGATTCTGGAATACGCGCTTGGATTTTCATATGTACCTCGTCTACGTGTATTTGTATATACTAAATGTGTAGTGTAAGCACTCGGATATATATTTATCTTGCTTATTGTATTTGTATTTTATATATACAACAAACGTCGTGTAACACATTTACATGTCGCCGTGAATCAAGGCTATCCCCAAAGGGTTTTATTTTCATTCTGTTCGATTTGTAATATTATTTGTTGCATAATTCGGCTACTTCACAAGTCAGTTCATTGCTCATTTTTTATATACAAATACTCGTGCGTGTGGGTTTGTGTGTGTGTGTGTGTGTGTTCATGCTTGAGTGCTTGCCGTGTCAGACGAGAACAGCCGTGGACACGTTTGTAGGTTGTCAATAGAATGGCCGACAAAGTTGACGATCCTTTGAGTCTCTCCCTGGGGAGAACAAAGGATTCCGATAAAAAATTACGAAACGAAAAAGAGAGGAACAGATCAGTGATCAGTTAACCAACGAAGGCCGCTGGTTCTCTGCGTCGTTTGCCAAAACACAAATCCTAAACAAAAATTACAAACAAAATTACATAGGTAAATAAATAAATAAATATATATGTTACATATATATATATATATATATATATATAGACTAATTACCTCATAAGAATTGAGAATAGAGTACTTAGTAAGGAATTAAATGAAATTATACTTGTAAATACGAATGATAGAATACACGCATACATATATAAATATATATGTATATATATTTATATATTCTTTATAAATAAATGAAAAATTAAGTGGTTAATGACTAGTGTAGAGTACTTAAAAGGAAAATAAATAAAAAGTAAAAAGGAAATTAATTCGAGTGACACTAGTCGGGAATTTTCTTTCATTTTCTTCTTTCGTTTGCTTTCGTTCTGTTTTATATTTTTATTCTTTCAATCGGAAAAATTGAGAATATGTTTATGTGTTAATAATGGATTTAATAATTAAATGATTAATTACTTAATCGAGAACCGAAAATTACAAAACGAAAACACGGAACGAAGCGACAGGTGATGAAAATGCGCCTCAGAAAGTTTTTATTTTAATTTTTTTTTTTTAAATTTGATTTATAGTTTGTTTATTTTATTATTATTATTATTATTATTATTATTATTATTATTATTATTATTATTATTATTATTATTATTATTATTATTATTATTATTATTATTATTATTATTATTATTATTATTATTATTATTATTATTATTATTATTATTATTATTATTATTATTATTATTATTATTATTATTATTATTATTATTATTATTATTATTATTATTATTATTATTATTATTATTATTATTATTATTATTAATCGTCAGAAATGATCGATTGATTGTATACTACGCTGTTGTACTTTCTTGTTGGATAATGTAATGTGCACCTCTCAGGGAAAACCTGAAGTTGCTGAATTTTGTTCTTTTTTATTTCTGTCGCGGGCGGGTTTTTATTTTTATTTCATTTTTTACCGTTTTTATTTTTTACCTCCTCTCTCACTCGAGCCGTCCGCCTCGTAGACGAGGGCTCGCATCAGCGGGAAAATTCAAAAAGGCCGTTTCCCGCGCTTTTCCGAATGCTTAAAACTTCCGGTTGCCGTCCTACTTTGGTCTCTCTCTCTCTCTCTCTCTCGCTCTGTCTCTGTCTCTGTCTCTCTCTTTTCCTTGTTTTACGATACAGGTGTTCACTTCCGGTCTTAGGTGTCCACCAAATTGATTGATTAATTGCTTATTAGGTAGTAGTTGGAAGTTGTCATTTGTTTTTATAATACATTTGTTCGGGGATTAATTTGTTTCTTCTTTGGTTCTTTCTATGATTTTGTTTTAGTGGGCGGAAATCTCTCGTTAAAATGCAAAACGGAAGTATTCTTCTGTTTTCCGGCTTCCGGCTTTTGTCCCCCATTTTTTTTTTTTATTTGAGTTTCTTTATTTTTGACAGAAGTCTTCAATTTGGTCGCTTGTGTCGAAGTAAAGTGTTCTTTTCCGGGTGTTTTCTTGTCTTTACGCAGAAGTCAGGCGGACTTCTCCACAGGTATGCGATGCATTCGGACCTGTTCATTTTTTCAATTTGTTTCTTTGGTTTTGTTTTGTTTCATTTTTGATTCTAATCCACAATTAAAGGCAGAAGAGTGAAATTTGTTTCACTTTCTCGTTTCTACGATTGTCAGCCCTAAACGACGTTTTACTTATTTGTCTTTCCCATCTTTGTCTCCTAGTTACAATTTTCCATTCATTATAAACTTTTATTTTATTTTATACTTCATTTTATTGGTGCCATTCGAACGAAGTCTCGACTGAGCATAAATGAGATGATTTTCTCCGAGGAAGTTACCAGGGTTTTATTTTTTTCTTTAATTTTTTTGAATTCGCTGCCGGCGATGGCTGGGGTTTGATTTGTTCCAATGGTGTTTGTTTCCCATATATTTTTTAATATTTACCCACATTGTCAATGTTATTTTGCTTAATTTCTCTCTCCCTTCCTTTATTTGTATCTTCCTCTCTGGGTGTGTCGTTTATTTCTGCTTATTGCTTTAAGTTCGAAATTATTGTTACTGAAACGGGCGCGAGACCTAGCCCCCGTCTGTTTTTACTTTTACTTTATTCTTTTGCGCTTTTGTACTTTATTTTAGTTTATTTTTTGTTTATCTAGTGGAATCGGTTCGTCGAAAAGGCGAATAGTCTAAGAGAAAAGCTTGCAGGCAAAATTTCCAGCTATGTAAATTTATGTACATGTAAGATGGCGTATCTGTGTAAAGAGGAATCGACGATATGTTTTATCTGTAAACGCAAATGTTATTTTCAATAAAATATGTATGAAAAGAAAAATAAATGAAGTAATAAGGACAATTCTGAAACATGTACAGTCGAAATACCTTGCTTAGTCAGGTACTGATGGTATCCATCTCCTCTTATTTCCGTTCATTCATCAAAAATGTAACAGCAACGGGTACCTGACGGAGGTACCAGCAGTCGACGCCGTTCCAAATTTATTTTATCACCTCCATTAGGTACTACTAAACATCTGTTTATTATTTTTTAAACGTCACGGCAAAACCAATACAATCTTGTCGAAGATACCGAAGATAACCAATGCCGCAAATTTATTTATCATTTCTGTTTAGCCCAACAAGCAAGTTTCACCCACTAGCTTATATATTATGATTTTATTGTGGGAAGTCGAAGTACAACGGGGCAGCCCATTGAAGGTGCCTGGGCTGAAACATTTTCTTTTGCCGTGAGGAGACCTGAAAAAAACAATTTCATTTGCAAGAAAAATTTTACTACGTTTGAATTGTCTGTGTTTGTTTTTTTCTTTGTTTCTTTTGTGCAATTTCTTTCACTGTGGAGCCTCGTTGTAGAAAACGGATTCAAACTCAAAAAGCCACCTGTACCGGTACCATCTCACCCCCCACGATCTCTGCCAGCATACGCCTTGACGTCATCAAATGAATTTTCACTTGAAATGTTATACTGTAAAAAGACAAAATGAAAATTCAGACTGACAAGAATTGAACTACGCCCCGGGGTAGTAAAAACCGATTATTAACTTTACTTTCATTGTTGCGTGGTAATAATTACAATTACCATTTTATGAAAAAAGAAATAATAATAATGATAATGGCAATGATAAAATGTTTATTGTGTCTATGATCGGCCAATCTGTGCTACGTTCTGTATCGAGTACACGTTTAACTGTAAATCGATTGAATAGAATAATTATGAGTATGCGATAGAATAATTATTACGGTAATAATTATAATAATGCAAAACTAGGATTAATTGTAAATAATAAATGAATTATAGAAATAAATGAAATTTTCACGATTAAAATAATAAACGGAGAAATTTGTTTTTCGTTTATTCCCTTCTTTTTCAACTTGTCATTCCTGATGAACAGCTTGTTTTATGGTGTAATGTACGTAGAGAGCATTCAGATGCTCTATCCTATCCCATTCAGTACCTGGTGACACTCAGAGGAGACCAAGCGCTGTCTGTTGAACGATATGGTCAGTGGTGGAACCGTTAAAACGCTACGGAGCAGAAGACAATTAAGGTAGAGTTGTGAAGGCATACGGTAGTCAATATTGTGATTGCGGTATTTAAAAATGAATACGATTAATGTAAGGCATCAGAAATGTCGAAAACCAATTTGGCCTGAGATAACCATCTCGGTAGTGCTTTAAACAGACCATGTGATTGATTTCTATAGAAAACTAAAGCATATTCCCCTTTTAATCCTTTCAAATTTACTTGTCATACTTCTAAAAAAAAGAGCAAAAAACGTTAGGGAATTTAGGCGAATATTGTATAAAAGGAAAGACTAACCAGGATACGTTTGAAGAATATCAAACTCGCGTGGGTAAACTACACATATAGGAGAAAATAATTCGGTCAGAGGAGGATTCTGCCTTATTATGGGTACGATAAAAGACAGATAGAAAAGGGAAAAATGTAAAACCCTGTGTTTCTCATTGGTGGCCTGATATGGGGAATCATAAATTGGACATTAAGGACGACCACGGCAGGATCATTCTTGTACAGAAATAGTACTCTCCTATGTCGTTCATTTTTACAAGTGGGCATCGATGGCAACTGAGCTTCAAATAAAAGAGAGGCAACTCTTAAGAGACGATATAAAATGAACTCGGCAGAAACTCGTGAGGGCGGCATTCATGCTATTATTTTCAGAGTTAGAAGCAGAGCAGGTTTCAAAGATCATACAAGAACATTAATAACTGATAATTGAAGAAGTGAATGAGAGTTGACGACATTTCCTGTTTGTAACGTATATTTTACACAGCACTTTCCCAGGAAAATTAAACATTTTATGTTTGAAATTAATGGCATAGAGAAACAAATCTGACATTGTTGGTGCCACGTTATATTGCCGTTGTGTAGGCACCTGCTGCCATTCAAATGAAGTTATATTTTGTATTATTTGGCAATTTTTTCGATTAATAGTTTTCTGATTGCCAATAATGTCATGCGAAATTCAACTTAGGGCAACTTTAGAGGGTGTCAGTAAATTTCTACAACAGGGCAGTTCAGCCGGTGAGATATTTCATACCAAAAAAAAAATGGTGACAGGCAGCAGCTGATTTTTTAAGCTGTCACTCACTTATTTCTATTATAGAAATTATGTATTCTCCACTTATACGGTTATTAAGTAATAATCCTGCTTTTATCAAGATTATGAAGGGCAAAATCAAATAATACCTGGCTCAGACAGAAATCAAACTACTTTTTCCTCAAATTATTTTTTATTTTCCAGACAATGATCAAACAGAAGGTACTAAGAATAAATTTAATGAATATAAAATTGCCATATCTCCAACTGGTGAAATTATAGTTTTTGCAAGATCCAGTTGGTTATTAATTTGTGGTTCTAAGTGGGAGTCAACAGCTAAAGAAGGAGAAAAGATTAAATATAGTCCAAACTGGCACAGCCATTTACCTTGCAAACAAGGGTATGTTTTTGTAATCCACTCATTTATTGTGAAAAGTATCCTATCCCAATTTTTATTTGGAAACCTTCATTTTTATTTCCGAAACTCTGCATTAATTATCCATAATATCAATTGGGCTTGTCAAGTAAACAATAATAAAGTTACCCAATTTTATGTCTAAGTGAGATTTGGATGTTTTAAATTTTATAATTTTCTTTTCTTCCAGAGAGAAAATAACAAGTGTACTATGTGTACCTTTCTTTTCTTATGGGCAGACATCTCATGGTACTGATTGGACATGCATTGTGGTAGGATTTTCATCAGGTCAAATTCGCTTCTACACAGAAGTAAGTTACTTTTGCAGAAGTTATGTAAATACCACCTGAATTTTCATAGAATATTTATTCTTCTGTGTTCTAATAATTATGTGTTCTAATAATTGCTGATACAAACTACTGTATTCTTTTTTTTCACTCTTGCTTTACTAAAAAATTATATTTAAAATATATAATTGGCATTATAATTTGTTTCCACCTTTGGAAATAAATAAAAACAACCAAAAAAAAGTAGATTATAAATAAAAAATAAGATTTTTATTAGGTGTAATGTAAGAAATGCAGAACTTAAATGTTATG
This sequence comes from Polyplax serrata, assembly GCA_037055365.1. NCBI lineage: Eukaryota > Metazoa > Arthropoda > Insecta > Psocodea > Polyplacidae > Polyplax > Polyplax serrata. Next base: position 1,637,062 of record JAWJWE010000004.1, read on the forward strand.
GATTATTTTTTTCTAGGGAATGAAAGAATTGGCATGCAATACCTTGCATATAGAACCTGTTTTAGAAATAAAATGCTACAGTCAGAATTTGGTTCAGCAAGGGAAGACTCTAAAGCAGGATGACAATGACATATATGTCCTCTACGAAAGTGTTATTTGTGTGTTTAATGGAGCCAACCTTTCCCAAACTTTGATCAACAGAAGATATCAACTTGCCAAGGGTTTACCACTTCAGTCTGGTGATCCAGCAGGCTACATTTCTATTGACTTCAAGAAATACAGTTTCTCTGGTCAAGACATGGTAACAGATGCCTGTTTTTTGGGACAGTCGCCTGCGTCCGCATACAATACTTTCGACCATCTCGTAAGGGCGTCTTACACGAGTGGGTTCGAAAGGTAGTTGTTGGCCACCAATTTCCAATTTTGACAACATGGTTGGTACTTTATTAGACAAGGTTGTCACAAAATGATGTAATTGCAGTAATGTAAGATTAGCTCCACCTCAAACAAACATGATTGTGACGAGCGGAAAAAGACCTTTTGTGGGCTTCCACTACACACTGGAGGGTGGCAGTAACCCCGTGTTCGCCGACGTTGCCCTGGCTGTAGCAAATAAAATAAAAACTAGTGTCACTGCAAATTTGCCGTAGGTTTTCAACAAATACACAAAATAGTAGAGTAGAAAAGCAACAATTGAACTTAATCACTTTTCGGTATTCTTTCAGGGACTGGTTCGGGTTTGGCGGTAAAAAGGCAGTTGCCACTGATAAACCCAAGGAATCTTCGAGTGATTTTTCAGAAAAACTAAACTGTAGATTTGGCTTATGTGATCGAAGGAGAGTGGGGCATTCAATTATTGCGTCTCCGGATGGCGCCTTTTCTGTCGTTTCGGATTCTTTGGGCAGAGTCATTCTAATACAGAATGCCACTGGAATTGCTCAAAGATTGTGGAAAGGTCAGCTACAAACGTACTAACAGCTAAATGATATATTATCTTCACCATTTTTTAGGCAATTTTATGGAAATATGATGTACTTTACATGGAGTCTACAGGGTCTATTTTGGGGAAAAGAATAAACTGTACAATGTTACGTAAAGTAAATTCTACTCATATTTCGTTCCCTACTAATGAAGCTCTTCTTACAAGTCTACCTCTCTTTTGTGGCCCACCGGTTGAAATTTATTCAGCAATTGTTACTTTATTTATTTTGTTTTTCTCTAAAAAACCAACAAAAACTTACAATGGTCAACATTCTATGAGAAGTTTGATGTATATTAATACGTATTTATTTACATTTCAGGATATCGAGATGCCCAGTGTGGATTTTTACAAATTCAAGAGGATCGTATAAGACGGTCCAGACGACATAAAGGAATAGACAGTTTGCCTCCCAGGCAAGGGTTGTTTGTCGTCATCTATGCTCCCAAAAAAGGTTTAGTGGAAATATTCAGTACTCAGACTGGTCTTCGTGTGACGAGTTTCAAAGTATCAAAGTTCGGACGTTTGATTTACAATCCTCGGGGTTACCTCGCACCCGCGTCTTCGGGAGGTTTCAACCTAAGCCACAATCAGGTCATTTTCATAACTGAGGAGGGCCTTACGGAGTTTCTTGTGCCTTTCCATTGTGCTTTGGCGTTGGTTTTCGGTTTATTTCTCGATTTTTTCTTCTCATTTACCCCTAACACACGCGTTAATTAAGGCTTTCGTAATTTCAGCGAAGATAGCAGTAGGTTGTCGAGGGATTTACATGTTCTTAAGAAAATGAAGCTTATTCTCAAAACCGACTACAATAGTGACAATTTTGTCGAAGATATGGTGAAATGTTGTAGAGAATTGAAGTTAGACGAGGTTCGACTGCAGGCCATCGAGTTGCTGACGAGCAGCCGAAACACAACTCTCGAAATTTTCAAAATTGTTTTGGAAGTCTTCCTGGAAAATCTGAAGTCTCCGGGTAGGTGCCATGTTTTGTAGTTGCCTGTTTTTGTTAATGAATTTCTCAAAGCAACAGTAATATAATTGTCGTAGTACGGGAAGAGTCAGCACCTAAGAAATTACTTGCCAGTGCGGAAGTGACGTACAATTTGCTCACGCTACATGAGTTTCTTGGTTCTGTTAACGCCGAACAGCGTCCTATGGATTCCAGTGTCTTAGATGCTAATCAGCTGCACGAAGATTTGATGATGTCCGTTGGAGAGTTACATGTCTTGCTGCAATTCATCGACCATATAAATGGAATTGAAGGTTTCAAAAAAACAGGTGTTAAAGTGTCCTTTGAGGAGACTCAGACAGATGACATAGTTAACTATTTATCCACATTCGATTTGAAGACCTTCGTGAACGCTCAAGAACATCATGAAAAAGCTGAAAGAAAGCTTGGCCAGACGTGTCGACTAAGACTAAGAAATTCAGAAAAACAAGAAAAGTTTGCTCAACTTTCCGAAAAATTGTTCAAAGGATTGATTGGCTCCGATTGTAATCATCTTGGAGAGTGGAGCACAAAAGTAGAAAGCTGTTGCTTAGAACCAGCTGATTTGGCCGCGGCTTTACTAACTTATTGGTGCGGTCACAGAACCACAGAAAATCCATGTACTCTAGAGTTGATTTCTTTTGTAAAAGTTCTGAAGGCTATTTGCTCTTTGAATGGTAAGTTCGCTCTTACTTTACTTTACGCCAAAGTGCTTTCGGGGTGACACACATTGCGTATTGCAGATCCGAATGTTGTATCAGTCGAATATAACACCGAGTCGCCATGGTGGCAACGACTTCGATCTTACATATCCTCCAGGCCGTCTACTGTTCGAAGTCTGTTTGCTGCCGTGTGCTGCCGGTCCGTAACCATTTTCGTGGAGCAGGAAAGAGAATTTGCCCATAAGAAAGGTCATAAGAAGAATAAATCAAACGAAGGTGAGTCAAAAGATGGGATGGTGACGTTGGTTGGACAGGCTTCAGGATCAGAATGTTCCAGGTACCTCAATACTCGCCGAGTGGGAAACCATTTCGAAGGACACCTGCCAATGGGACATTCTCATCACTCAGCTACAAGACGTTTCTTTGCTCAATTCTGTGTGTAACCTCCATCTAAAGGTGGGAGAAGCAACGAGCGTTCTCCCCCAAATTCCGTTCGATTTCGAGTACCAGTGTTTAAGCTCTATACAGCAGAAAGGAACTGGAGGAGTGTCGGAACTGGTCGTTAAATGGGTGGCCCAATTCGGCTTCAACCCTGCCGTCTTCGTCAATAAGGACGACTTGGAGTTTCAAAGGAGTACCGATACTGAAGGAAAGGATATGGTGCAAGACAAATCGCACCTGGTGCGCGAGTTGGACAAAACAAATGTTGCTAGAGAAAAGCAGAACAACACAACACTTCCTCTAGGTTATTTGAATGACTTATCTAAGATAGAGTACTGGTAACTGTAATTTTCATGTTCATTCTTTTTTCTTGTATGCAGATTACTTGGCTTTGTTGAAAACCCGTTTTCCATACAGTTTGACGACAAGTTCACTCCTCAGCAATTTATGCTGGGAATACACGGCTTACTGGTACAAAAATGTCAATGATGTTGAGTATTTGGAGGCAGCAGTTCGATGTCTTGAAATCCTTCCCGAAAATAAAATAAGATGCGGTGAGTTGTTTTTCTTCATTGTAGGATCTTAGAAAGTGCTGAAATTTGACCGGAGATTGTTTACAGGTATCAGCTACCTGTCCTGGACTACATACCTGCAAAAGAAACTCGAAAACCTAGCCAAAATGGTTAACCGGGTCGGAAAGGTGCCAAAAGATAAACTCTGCGTTCAGGAAATAGGACTCCGAAACGATCAAGTACCGCTTTTCCTGAAGCTCATCTGCGAGTTCTTGAAAATGATGCTTCCCGTCGAGGCACAGGAGGCAACAAATTTCGGGAATAACAGGGAAGCCATCTGGCAGAATGCATCTGCAGGACCTGCTTCCAGCCTAGTTAGCATAGCCTTGTCACAGCCCCAAGTGAATAGTCACGTTGTTATGACATATCTGCAGCTGACAACATCACTGCTTCTGATGTCAGGGTTGGGTATTAAATTACAGAAAGTATTCACACACCTGTTTGACAGTTTGGTGAGTGAACTTTTCTTTTCTATTTGTACACAGAGGTTTCCACATATTTTCAACTTCGACTTGTTTTACTTGTGCAGGAACCTCCCGACTTCGCCCTCACTCGAAACGTTCAACCAGGGCAGTCGAACCTTCAAAATCGTGCTGTTGAACAAGCAAGGAAACAGTTTCTACTAAAGTCCATTACAGCATCTGTTCAGACCGTCCATTTGGTTGAACGAATTCATCGGTTTACGGCGGTTAGCAGTTTTGACACTGAGGTCAACCAAGTGGTTCAACCTTCAACTGAACTGAACGTGACAGAATACAAAAAATGGATACAACTGTGCTTTGACCTGGCCAACGTCTGGGAAATATCTTTGGAGGAACTGCGGAGGCATCAAATTTGCGAACTGTACGCGAACGGATTCGACAGATTGGCCGAAGAGGTTGGCTCTTGAGAATTTTTTTTAATTTCTGTCATTGTGCTGCAGTCGAGTAAATCAATCGGATTTTAATATTACAGGTCATTCCGTCTGTCAATGATACAGAAATTTTAGCCTCTCAAATGTTAGTATTTGCTGGACAAAGGCTGAAGCACCTCATTCAAGATTCAAAAGATTTGTCACATCAGTTGTCAAACTTGAGTTCGAATTTGAGCGAATGGCTGAAGTGTCTGGTGAGTGCCATTTTTGTTTGCCTATAAAACTCATTCCAATTGACCGCTTATTTTCGTCTTAAGAAGAAAGACCTTTACGGGCAATGCGAAGCACTCTAAATAATTTATTTGTTTCTACTCGTGCAGGACCTGCAAAATTTTAAATATCAAAACGAAACGGTTGACGACATCGAAGTAATGACACGATACATTATCAGTTGGCTACCTGAAAATAATTCAGTCCACAACCTGGCCATTGATATGATCGAATCCCTCGCTTTCGTCAAATCCACACGGTCCTAGTCAATGTCTTTAAAAAATGATTGTAAATAGGTACATGTTTTATTTATTAATTTGTTAATATTGCAAGAAATAGAATAAGGTTTTATAAATTGTTTACTTTTTACAAGGTGTGTTTACTTATTTAACCCCTATCCATCCTGAATCTGAGGTGCCATCTTTAACATAAAAATTAATAAATCTTTACAAGTGCATATTATAAAAACTGCGGTTTGATTGAAATGTAGTAATATTAATAGTAAATGGAATGGTCTCATAAGACTGGTAAGAGGAAAAGAAAATACATTACAATAAAAATAAACATGAAAGTAATGTTTAGAGTAAATGAGCAACAAATAAATGCATGGTAGGCATATTGCGAATCTTACAATTGAAGGAATAATAATAAAATAAAAATGAATATGAGAAAACAAAGATTGAAGAAAGTCTAAAGAGACATTGGGGAAAAAAGAATGCTCATCGGATGAAGTCAAATCAACAATTTGACTTACGTAAGTACGTAAATGTTTCTGTTAAAGCAAATTGGGGCTATTAGTTTTATGTGAGTAAATATTTATGTTGTTGGTGGCGTTGTTGCCATGACTGCGGTTGTCATGGTGACCATTCTGCGTCGTCTGACTCTAGATACTAGCCATAAGTGGCTACTTTGCTAACGTGCTTAAATATTCAATTTAAACGTGTTTAAATGGTTTGATTCTTAATTGCCCGAATGGATCCTCTTTATAAGGCACTGAGCTACTACAAGCGGAAAACGTATGACAAATGCGTCGAGAAATGCACGGAAATCCTGAAAAAAAATCCCTACGACCAAGTAAGTGAACTTATCATGTGGAAGGATGCAAGGAGAACACGGCAAGTTCGGTTGCCCACCTTACCTGACTACCCGTTAAGTCGAGCTCGATTCTTACAGGCTGCCTGGATCCTCAAAATGAGAGCTTTGACACAATCGGTGTATGTGGATGACATCGAGAATGAAGAAGATACAATTGCAGATGAATTTCTGGATGACAACATAATATCAGAAACGGCTCGAGCGGGTACTTCCTTAAGAAACACAAAACCGGAAAGTGCCAGGTAAGACGCGTCGATACCTAATCTTGTCACGACGCCGAAAGAAAAAGTAATCAAATAATTCTCCGACAGTCGTCCAAAAACGGAAATCGGGCATCTCGTGACAGGAGTCGTTAGGACGAACCTTCGTTCGGCTAGAACAAGAACAATGGAACAAGGCCTGAAATCAGCCAGAAGAAACCGGTCTGCTAGACCAGTATCGACGCAAAATGGACGGCACATCCGGATGGGTACAGCCTCTATGCTGACAGAGGAGGAAGGTCCTTTCATTGACATTAGTCGCCTGAATCTGGGAAAATACGCAACAGAAATCAGTGGAAAACACCTGTTTGAATACCTGTACTACCATGAGAACGATATACAAAATGTGAGTGATGAGACGTATCAAGACCTCTCCGTCTTCTACTGGTGTGATGTCTTTAGTGTGTGCGGTTGTTCACAGGCAGTCCAGCTGTCTATTGAGGCTGCCAAAGCCTTCGACTTCAAGGACTGGTGGTGGATGCTACAGACCGGCAAGTGCTACTACCTTCTTGGATGTTACAGGAATGCTGAGCAGTTCTTTAGGTCTGCCCTAAAGCAACATGTCAATATTGAAACCTTTTTGAGGCTGATTAAAATCTACCGAAAGTTGGACCAGCCACTAACTGCTTTAGATGTCTGCAAGAAAGCTTCTGGTGCTTTTCCAGACGAGATCTTCTTCACGATTGAAGCTGCCAGGTATCAAGTTTTCTTACAATTCGACAATTCATGGAGGTTTCAGTCTTAGTGTCGTATTTGTTCAGGTTGCACGAAGCTCTCAATGACATTTTCGCATCCATCGTCTGCTATCGGAACGTAGCCTTGAAGGATGCGTCCAATGTCGAGGCCATCGCCTGTATAGGCCTCCATCACTTCTACACGGATCAACCGGAAATAGCTCTTCGCTTTTATAAGTATGCTTAAAAGTTAGTGTGAAGGATTGATGAATGCTTCCTACCGACAGGATTCTTTTGGTTCTTGCAGGCGTCTACTAGAGATGGGCTTTGTGAACGCTCAGATCATGAACAACATCGGCCTCTGCAGTTTCTTCGCCCAACAGTTTGACGTCTCTCTCTCCTGCTTTAAACGGGCATTGACACTTGCCGAAGGAGAAGAATCAGCCAATATCTGGTACAACCTGTCTCACATTGCCATCGTGAGTGCCATTCTAAGCTTTTGGGCACTAGATGATGACCCTGAAAATGACGTCACCTGAGGTGGAGACGTTTTGTCTGGTGTTTGAGTCGTTCCAGGGGCGTGTCTTGGAACCAGAGCAAAATTGTGCACCCAATTCTTGGGGAGACCTCTCTGACCAGATTCCATACAAGTTGTTCTCATGACAATATTCTTATCCTATTATTCTTGTCTACTTGAATCGTTTTTATTATTTACCTTGTTGATTGTAGGGTGTTGGCGATTTAAACTTGGCCAGGAACTGCCTCCGTCTGGCTCTGTCAATTGATGGAAACCATGCTAGTGCCCTGAACAATTTGGGAGTTTTAGAAGTCAAGCGAAACAATTTAGCACATGCCAAATCTTTCTTCGCGGTAAATTGATTTCCCTATATTTTAATTGTTTAATTTTTAATTGAATATTTGAAGAAATATGACCTTTGTTTTCAGTCGGCCATCAGGCAAGCGCCACTTCTCTTCGAACCAAACTTCAACCATGCGAAACTAACTTTACAGTGCGGAGATCTCCAGACGAGTTACAGGAGTGCTCAAAAAGCATTGAACCTGTCGCCCACCCACGTGCATGCGATACATTTGGTTGACACTCTGAAAAGGTACTTCATGCAGGTCTAGCGGCCAAAGGTTCACACGTGCTCCGACGTACTTCTAACTGGAAGTTCTAAATCCGTTAGGTGTGTCCTGCGACCTTGTCAGGGTCAGGTACCCGCGTGGGTATTACCTGAATTACGTCATGCAGTCTTGTTCCAAGTGCAAATTTGAACCATCAAGTGTATATTGCGCCACTGAAGAATATAGTTTTGGTCACTTCTTTTTCTTTTATTTATTGTTTTTCGTCAAACACGGGGCGGATTACTAAATTTTAATAAAAATAATATTTATTTATAGATTTAACATAAATCTATTTCTACATTCATGCAGTCTTGTTCACATGAACTTCCTGTAATTTCCGTGAAGTTTCATGTACAACATATTCTTTTACGCAAAATCTATTTCAAAAGAAATCTTCTAAAATAAAAATTTTTAAAAATTAAAAAAATTAAAAATTAAATTTTTTTTAACTAAAAAAATTTTTAATTTTAAAATCTTCTTTTAACTTTCGTTCCATACTTATGTATTCCCAGTTTGCTCCACAAAAACTTTTACTTACTAGTACTAAGTACTTACAGTACTTTTGCTGCCATCCTTCCTTCAATACGACCCAATGATTCATCAATATGTTAGTTACTTTCTCTCTATAGTTGACGTGCTATTTTGTTTGGGGTATTATCATACCAGAGGTATGTTAAGAACATTTTGAATACGACATCTTTGTTTTTTAGTAAATTTATTGATACACAAGCACTTGGAACACACATATAAACTGTGAAGTGAGTGAAATGAGAGAGAGAGAGAGAGGGAAACCAGTAACAACAATGATAGAATAAAAAAACTGCTACCAAGACTTTCACAAAACTAATTTCCAATTAGTTTCGAGTTTAAATTCTGTAGGAGGGAAACGGAAGTAGAAGAGAGCCAACAGTGCAGATGCATGCGACAGGAATTTTGGCACAGAGCGATGCCATACGGAAAGCGCCTCCCGACCATGGGTAGTTGCTCTTTGTCAGGTCAACCAACTTCTGTTCAACAAGGCTGAGTTCGTTTCTGTGGATGAATTGGTAGAAATTAGTAGGAGAAAGATCAGGGAAGAAAAGTAGTAATCAAAGAAAGAGAAGTGATCAGTTTTAGTGAAATAATTCTAAAGGAAGTATTTTGTAACCGAAATGCAGAAACTTACGTTTTCTCCAAAATGGTCTTGTTCAGAATGCCATTCTTTTCGTCTTCTTCCTGCAGACTGTTCTGCAAGGTATTGATTATGCACCTCAGCTGTTTGACTTCCAAGTTGCGAGTTTCGACCACTTTTTCAAGGTCGTTTTTTGCCATTTCCGTAACTTTCAATTTCCTGTAGAAGAACCGGAAATAGCAGACTAAGCTGTAAAATAATAACCGGAAATGAACTTTCTGGAAGGGGTACCACTTACATGTTGACAGCCTCGAGAGAGGATAATTTGCTCTGCAGTTCCATCTGAACCGCTGACAACTTCTCCAGCTGCATTCCTTTCATTGCAGCAACTTCTTCGGCTGCTTGAGCCTACAAAGAATAAGTCATGAGTACCACCTACAGGTACCAGCTACTGTAGAATCCATGTGTTTGTCGTTTTACCTTCTTCTTAAGAACCATCGATGTCGTTTCAATCGCTTTCAGTTTCTCTCTCTTGTTCGCCATCTGTTTTTCCCAATCTTCCACTTCTACTCTGTAATTCATTATTTCGTTTTCTTTATTCCTGAGGGTATTCTCCAAGTGGGAACAGAATATCATCTGGTTCTTGAGACTGATCTTCAATTCGTTGTTAGCCTGAAATGATTCTTCGGTGAAAAACGAGTGCTCAGTCCTTTGGCCTTAACCAATATCCCAACCGACCTCTGCCATTTGTGTTTTCTCTCTGTCGCTGTTTTCTATCTTCTGCATGAGGTCTTGAATGTTTCGCGTAACCGATTCCACACGGTTCTTCTCTGCATTCAACAACTGACGCAGAACATAAACTTGCATTTCGAAACCTTCCACCTGTAATGATTTCTCCATTTGAAAAAGAAAACCAAGCGTTTTCAACGGTTTAAGGTGTAAACCGCAAATGCATATTGTAACTATCATTCAACTAGGTTAAATAAAACAGCGACTCTAGTTATTTGGTGTTGTAGGCGTAAAACAGTCGTACCCAACACTATTCATGATGGGTACAATGGACCAAATAGGTAGTAAGTCGTTCGTGGTACGCCAAAACAGACGGACCTGCAACAAAGGCATCTCCGCCACAGACTAAAAATTTATTTACATCTTCGGTCACCAACGTCATAATCCGACCACGTGACAAATCGCTTTTTAATGAAATAATTTTTTCAGGTTTATAAAAATAACTCGGGGAAACCTCGTCTGATGTCACGACATTGACGTCTTTCGCCCACAGTCTGTCCCAACCGACTGAGTCGTGGTGGCGTTAGACAACGACAAAGACTTGGTAAATTTGTTGCCAAAGTACCTGCCTTTCGATTGAATTACTTTAACGTCATCTTTCGTCTTCAGGTACGAACCTGAATGTGACAGCACCAGGCTTACTCCACAGCTTCTTCGGTCTGCTGGTCGTTCCCCCGCTACTTTGCCTTTTCCCTATTTTAGCTACTTTGTACCTATTCGATTTTATTGTTTCTTTTTTCGCTCTCCTTGTTATTCATAGTTGTTTTCCATCTACTTCTGTCCACATTCCCATTGTTCTGTTTTGTGTTTAGTAACTTTTCCTATACACTCTGTATAATTTTCACAACTCACGCATCTCTACCTTTTCTCTTCCCTTCCTAAAGCTATCTTGTTTCCTTCCTTAGGTGAATAAGTACTATAAGTGCCATTTTCAACCCTTGCAATCACATCCTTGATTTTACATTAAATTTTAGTTATAGTAGTTATAGTATAGTTTGGTTCTAGTTTTCTTTCTAAAATGCCGGATACCAATTGCGACGAAAACCGTACTTGTGTACTACTACAACGAATATACCTTTTCAGTCAGAGCATCCACCTTCTCCAAAGCTATTTTGTATTCTACCTTCTGTCGCCTCCACGCATTCAACATCATCAGATTTACCACACAACGTTTGGCCGACAACGTCTTGTTCCAGGCATCGTTGCTGACCGACTTGCTGCGGACCAGAGTTTTGCTGAACTTTCTAGGAGCAAACGCATCGCCTCCACTGGAGGAAACAAAGCAGGAAACGTCAGCTTTTCCTCGCAGGGTTGATGAAAAACTCAGGTACGAAACTCACCCTTTGGCGTATTGTGGTTCCAGGTCTACCTGACCGAGTAAGTCGTCCAACGATTTACTACATTTCTTGTCAAACATGGTTTGATTGATCGTCACAAGCGACTTCTCGCGTTGACCATCTTGGCTGATTCCGACCAGGGATTTTCTCGGACCAATTTCTCTCCTGCCTCCCAGATCGGTCATCTTGTTTTTGCGCTTAAGTTTCAACATTTGGTGGTCAAGGCATACGGTTTTTTTCTATTGCTTCCAATAATTGTTGTCATGTTGTTTGTTTACTCTGTTTGACATTTAATTGTTTTTGTTTGTCTTCCAGCGGGTTGACAGGTTTTTTTACGAAATCTGAGCTCACGAATTAACAAGTTGTTTCCTTGAGGTTAGAATTGACCACATCCCTATCATGTTTTCACTCTACCCTTCTTTTTTTCTGAACATTTCTATTCTCAAAATTTCTTTAAAACTTAGAAATTATATTATATATAAATGCCACACAAATATATATTATATAAAATGCCAAGCGCATTAATATGCGTAATCAATGTGTACATATGAAGATATATAAATGTAATGTAATTTTTAATGACCTAATGAATAGTATAATTTATGCTTTTATATTAAATATTATATATCACAGACGGCCTGTACATGTATGTCCCATTTATGATTATAAATAAAAAGTTCTTTGCTTTCTTACAGTGTTCATTCGGGTGAGTGTGTTATATTTCATACGCTACTATTGTCCCCCTTTTGATGAGAAGAGAGAAATTCTAGGATTTCCTTACTTCTTACGTATAATCATTAAAACTTTGTTTTAAAAAAATCTGTTGATTAGACCCTCGCTGTGTTATGGGTACCGGAGGTCTCTGGAATTTCCGTATGCGTTCAGGTGTGGCAGCGACCTCGGGAAGAACCCGTTCGATGGACACAGGCACAAGTTGTTTAAATTAAAATAGTAATAATATCATTAATGCCGGTTGAAGCAGACTATGAATAAACCTGACGCCGGTAAAGAGAATTCTAAGTTAACTGTCTTTATTCGGTCCTGTCAATTTGCTTCTCCCGTCACTTTAGAGATGAGGCCGATGAGACTTTGGGAAAATCCGGGAAATCGTCACTTTTTACTATATCGGTTACTACGATGATTCATCGTTATATTCGCGGATTTTAATATTTGTTTTCCTTCTTATCTGGTCGACTGAAATTAAATGTAAAGGTCGTTCCTTGTACCCGATGACGTTTCCCAACTCCGGACCCGGTAGCTGTCGAAACGAATTTAAATCTCATGTAAATTGGATAGAATTGAATGACAAGAGATGAAGCAGATTGGCAGGTAAAGGGCAGGCGGTTGGGTACGTGGTTGGATAAGAAGGTATTAAATTATACAAAATGAAGCAAGAAATGAAATGGTGGACAAAATGAAGCAGAGGCAATGAGTGAGTAGACAGGTGGAAAGAAGGAACAGAAATATAGGTTATTGAAGAATAAATTAAATAAAAATGATAATAGTAATGGGTAAAAGAATAATTGAAATTGAATGAGTAACCAATTTAGAGGGAAGTATAAATAGAATACTCCGAGCAAATGATGTTGTGCACGTAAAGTAAAAGTGAAAGTCGAACAGGAAAAATAAGACGAATACGTAATAAATTGAAATAAGTTAAAAATAAGGTTATTTATATAATTCACATGAATAATTTAGTGTAAAACATATTTATTGTTGGAGCGCTATTAAATTACATAAAATATTTTACAAAATCTTTTCAAATGAAAATCAATATATACAATACAATTAATAATATATATTATAATAATTCAATGTAATAAAGGCATATTGGGTGAAGTAAAAGTTTTTAATAGAATTCAGGGGTTGTTGTAATGAACCCCATTACGATTCGATACCAAAATGGCGGATTCGAGCTCTCGTTGTCATGCCAACGGCTGTCAATGAGTCACGCAGTTCACCCTTTGGCCTTCAGTAATCTGGCGAATTCCAAGGACGGCAACCAACAGCAGCAGACTTTACAAAATTACGATTTCGAGGCCACGTGTGTAGACTTTTATTTTTATACGGAATTTTTCGGTGTCCGGTTTAATTGAACTACTACTACCGGTTACGGACATTTGTGGTGATTTTTCACCATGGATTTGACTTTAAACAGGTAATTTTATTGAGACTCCTCCTGTCCCTGTGTTACTGTTACTGAGATGAGAAATGAATGTGTTAAATATTGTGGCAATCGTTGCTATATTATTTAGGTGAGAAAAATTCGTACATCGTTACCAGTTTGAATTAACATTTTTTTACTTTACAATTGTCTATCCTTTGTAGTAGGTTTGACTATTACCAGTTCCCTTAGTATTTCACTAGGAACATTAAAATCTTACATTTATGAGAGACGATCGACTCTACATTTGTGACCTTCCAAAAAGAATTTGTATGTTATTATATTTTGTCTTTCTGACTATTCGGTAAATTCTGTTCAACAAAAAAAAATTTGGTTGGATTGCACAATGTGAAGAAAAGAGCGGTGAGTCGACCGTTGCTTACGATATTCCAGGCGCCATTTTTCTCTCCACCCCTTTGGCGAGAAGTCGGTTGATGATTTCATCTCAACCTTTTCCTTTCGCCAGTTTACTGTCTAATTCGTAAAACTTTTGCCAAGTCGCATTTGGATGTGTCACTCTTTAGTGGGGTAGATGTTAAAATGTCCACGGTGTCCGCTTTTTTTCCTGTGTCTTCAACGATTGATCAACTTCCAACTATTGTAAATTTTACACTTTTTGCTTGTGAACACTTTATTAGCTCTCTTGTTTCTGTTGAGCTCATGGTTCATCTCTTTTACCACGTCTTCCTTATAATATTGTTTATACATTTAGAATATGTTTAGAAAATCTTGTGATCAATCAACCCTTCATCTCGAATTAAGGATTGGTTAATTAATCTCTTCGGCCTATATTTAATTATGCTGTATTTTTGTGATCTATTTTTCTCTCCTGTATGATTCACTTTCCTACCAATTTTTTTGTCACGTTGGTAGTTAATGGTTGTCGAGCTTCGGTACTCTCACTGATTGTTTTAACAACATTTTTATTCCTCAATTCTTTTGGAATACTAAATTTTGAATTCAATAAGTTTACATTTTTAATTCAAAAATATTTTTCACATAATGTGTATGTCACTTTAAACTAGGCAAATTTTCAAAATTTTGGCGCTGTTCACTGCTCTCGCAGCTCGCCCTCAGTTTCCATTTATAAATTTTTTTTCCTACTAAATGGCAATCAACTTTCATCGTCGCGGTGTCAGGTTACTAGACAGGAAACGGGTGTAAGAACTTGGCCGAGGAATTTTAATTTGACTTTCTATTATTTTCTCAAGCGATGAATCAGTCAATGAAGTACATTATGATCCACATCTGTGATGTAGGATTCACCTCCAACTGTTACGTGTGTTTATCGCATGTCGTCTCAGTGGTGATGCACTACCGAGACACTAATTGAACCAAATTCAGAGGCAGACGTCCTAAACTAAAAATTACATTTAAACGGAAATAAAAGTAATAATAATTAAAGAATTAATCCGAAACAAAAATCTTCTTGGATTCCTCCTGGTCACATGGTCGCTTTCCACGTGACCGAGAATCAACCAATCAGAGCCGCGTATCAATATTTATTCTTAGAAATTCATGACGGCCGTGTCTTAAAATAATGTTTTTGTTAAACAAAACGAGAACGGTTCTTCGACGGGACGAGAGTTAGGTTACCGCGGGCAGGTTCCGGTACGATCTGTACAACTGTGTTAACTGGTAGAGCAATAGATAAGTTGTGATCAACGGAAAACGGTCGCTCAAAGAGTATTATTTGCGAGACGTGCGTATCGGACTGAAACAAACTTATTTTATGATCTAGAAACGAGTTATTTTGCGGATCCTTTTTTTCACTTTTCTTTCGCCGTTTAGTTAGTTACCCAAACGGACTTTGGAACGATCTACGTAGTGATTCGCTGTGATTTTTATTATTAGTGAATTAATTGTAATTTATGGAATTTCGTTGATGACTATGACGATATTGATGATGCAGGTAAAATTTGGTTTTACAAGATTTAGTTGCCCAGATTTAGTTCAAATTTTTTAAAAGGTACCCGTTGGATTAAGCTGTGTAATCTTGTTTTATTACATTTGCATTTTTTAATTGTGTATTAAATGTGTTCAACAACAAATTTCTGATGGAATGTAAAATGGATGCACACTGATAAGGGTTTGTGCCATTCAGTGAGAGCGAATTAAATGTGAGATGGCAAAGTTTTTATTTCTAGTAAGGTAACACATGTTAGGTAATTTTAATTGAGCCTTTTAATTAACAAATGATTGCACTGGCACCTTGTGAAAGAGACATGAATAAGTTACCTTCAATATATGTGACACCATATTGAGGTGAATTCGTTGAATCATCTCAAGAGAGAAGGAGGAAGGCAAATATAAAGATGGTACAACAAAAGCAATTTACATATTATCTTTAAATTAGAGCCCTTCTGTAATCTTTATGTTAATAAAAATTACTTATCTCTTCATCAGTCAATGCAGCAGAAATGTGCACCTTATTGTATGTGGTATTCTCTGAGTTTATACAAAAATACCATTCTATGGTTTTTGCAGTTTGGGAAAAAATTTAATACCATGGAATTTCATTATATCTCATCAATCTGCTTCTGATATAAACATCCTTTACAATTTTAAGAAAATATATTCAATGTCTACTTTAAAATAATTGATTCTCATCTATAATTATTCTGCTAATTATTCTGCTACAGATGTTTCTGATAAAACTAAACAAATTTTAAACTATCTAATTATGCAATGTGAAGAAATAAAACTTTGTGCCAGAAAACTATTAGAAAATACTTTCCTTGTAGTGAACTTGGTTTATTTTATGTGACACATTTAAAAACAAATTCTAATTGAACTGAACTGTAATATATTTACTAGTCTTTTTTTGAGTGTTCACTTTTGTAGAATTCACATTACTTTAAATAATTGTTGGAAGGGAATAGGAGACTGGGAGAGGAGGGAAATAGGAAGATTTAGATTGTGTTTGACCCAATAATATATGTTGAATTTTGTACAGAATTATAGAGTAAACTTCTTCATCTCATTTTAACTATTAGTTTAGTGTTGGCTTGACAAGTAAGGTTTTTCATGTGATAGATTTTGCAAATAGCATAACAATTTTGTTGTTACATGGATATAAATTGTTTGATTGTGAGTGACAGTGACAAGTATCTGAAATGCTTGTTTTCCATGTCACATACTGAAATGAATCATTTAGTTTAGGTTGTTCCCTTAGTTGTCTAAAATAGTGGGAGTTATTTTGTGCACAGTAAGGTGCATCACTGTAGTGACAGCAGTAGAGTTACAACATTACAGAAACACTTCAAGTTTTGATGAGTTACTTATAGGGTGATTCAAGTTATCTAACTACTGATTACCCTTCATGATTATTAACCATTGACTTTGCTTAATTTTTATTGGGTAATTAAATGTAATATATATGTTTCATTGATTGTTTAAAGGAACAATACTGATGTTTTACAATGTTAACCGAAGTTTCCTGTGCCGAGTATCCTGCCTTGTAATGGACGGCTGTTTCCCTCTGATCCTGCACTTGTATCGGTCATACATTGTGTTAGACTACACTTGACTAATTATTCTGTTTCATTTGCCTACAGCCCTTCAAAGAAAATTTTTGTTTATTACATGAAAAATCATTGAAATCGTCCCGCGTTTAATTTCGTCACTTGAATGCTACGATGAATCAGAAGATACTGATGACCTGACAATAAAGAAAGAAGTCTTCTTCACATTGTCTTAATGAAATGCGTCTTGAATATTAAGACTGAAAAACTTGTCTTGTGTCGATTACTGTATAAAAGAAGAGGAGTGAGACGCATTAAGAATTGTTAACTTGTATTTTTACCCTTTGCAGTAACAATTTGAGGGTCATACCACTAATGTTGCAACAGTATACTTACACTTTAGAAAACAAATGTAAGCATATATGGATTTGTCTCTGTGTGCCATTTCGGAACAGCTGCACATCTCATAAATGGGTGCAGGTATCTTGAGGTGACGAGTTGAACAGTACTGGTATAAGAGAGCAATTGATTAATGGATAAAATTCCAATCAGATATTATTTATTGTACGTCAGGAGCCACACTTTCTGAACAAAACTTTATTCATCTTTTCTTTACATTAAAACTTGTGAAGGTTTCTTAACTTTCTGAAGGAAGTGTTAAGGACCCGAAATATATTCAGACGAAAATTAGTTAGGTGCTTGTGCAACCTAATGCAGGTTCATTGCAATGGTGCACAATAAGCCAGAAGGCCTTTAAACCCTTGTTTATTTATTGATGTATAATAATTTACTTTTATTGTAATTATTTATTGATATATAATAACCCTATAGTCAGTTTAACATTTATTTAAAGAAAGAGTTATGTATGATGAATGAAAGTGACGAGGCCTGATTCACTGACGTTACGATCCATCAACTTATTAATTGATACATCAATCGGAATCATATTTAGTGCTTTTGCCATTACATTTTGCCATTTTCGTATTATTTAGACATAATATGGAATTTATTAAGTTTCTCCCGAGATTCACAATGGCAGTTAACTACCAAGTGATCGAAGTTGTAGTTTCAAGAAATATCTTTTGCCCGTAACGGGACTCCGAACATAGCTGCAGGATCGTAAAGTTTTATATGCTTCATTCTGATTCATTCAAAAAATTGTGGCTGCCTTGTTGGTCTTGCCGTGCAATATCTAACAAATTATTTTTACATCCCAGGGTGGGCACAGTTTCTATCGTGTGACGTTTCAGTAATTGTCGTACGAAACAGAATTTGTTTTTCAGTCACAATGACAACATTGGGGACATTTTATATTGTTTCTGTAGTCGTTAGATTTCATTGTGGTTATTACTTCCTTTTTGTGGTCTTCAATAACTGAAGGTTTTAATTTGTGTAAATTTGTGTATAACGATTATGTAACTGTGGCCTTCGAAAGTAATGTAAAACATATTTTTAAATTTAAGAAAACTCTAAGTTTCGCTGTTGAAAAATAAAGGTTGTAAAGTGTAGACGAACATTAACAAGAACGTGTAACAGGAATGGTCGGCCGCTTGCTGTTGGTCTATTTTTAGGGCCTCGTCGGAATGGTGTTTTATTTTTTCAATGAGAAGTTGTGTTTCCATGTGGTTATTTTTCTAACAGTTTAAAACTAGTGGTCTTTTGTAATATTTTCTCTGAATCAGGTAATAATTACAAAATATTGTTATCCCCTGTAATGTCCGGCGCCTGAGGATTTCAGATATTAGTAGCCATTCTGAAATTGAAACCGTTATGTTGTACTTATTATTTTAATTAATAGGAGGCGACGTTCTTTTCGTCTGATCGGTTTTCAATTGAATGATCATGCAGCTAATGGATTAGTTTGATTAAATTAGTTTAGATTATTTTTGAGAGCTTCGTTCAGTACCTTTCCTCCAATTATATCATTTCCATTTACCCATTGTCATCTGTTGCACTATATATTCGTAGGAATTCTCCAAACCGACGTATACATTTTTCTATTATTTTGATATTGCTGAAATATGTCAGGTATTGAATCGATTTCCGATGATCACGATTCCACTGAACATGTGGCAGGCATCTGAGTGCAATTCGTTTCTTAGAAACCATTTGGAAATAATTCACGGGAGTTCTAATGAAATCTTTGCAAAACTCTTTTGGCAACCTGTCATGTATGGAATTTATTCCGTCCTAGCCAATAGTCCTGTATTGAACTCTGGACAGGAATCTAGGTTCTGAAACAATTAATACGAAGGCGTAGTTTCAGAGCAAAGTTTAGATTTAAATGTCCTCCGGAACGGGGCCCGTTACATTTCAGTCGCCTGAAGGTTTCTAATGAAACTTGATGATGTTAAATGGGACCCTTGGGTGACAAGGTTTTCTCTCAGGTTTGTTCGGCAACTACCTGTAACATACCATGTTCAGTCGTGATGAACCTTAGGATCCATTTAACAAGAAAGTTGTGACTCTATCGTGGCTTTCAATCGCTTTGAACATCGGCTGAAGGGAAATTTTATTCTTCTTTTGCTGATCACAAATCTATGGTTTAATTAAATCTAAAATTATTTGTAACTTGTTGGGTAATTACGGCTGTATCCGGCTGTGACTCTCCCCATTGTCGATATTTATTATTCACGTTTTTATAATGGCACTACTAAAATGAAGAACTGGCAGTGGTAGTTTATTAATCCACAGTTGTGAATTAATTGATTTCTAATGCGAAATCCATGTATTTGCCTGATTTGGACGCTTCCGGATCCTACAAATTTATTTTTGTGAATTCAAAATTTTTAATTCAGGCAACTAAGGAAGGCCACCAAAGAACAATGGATCGGGGAAAGGGGGCAATTAAAATTTAATTTATTGTTAAAATAAATTAATGTTAATGTAATTGATTAATTGAAAGGAAATTGTTTTTAATAAAGCGCAGAGTGAGTCTTCGAAGGTCGAATTTGAGAATCAAATGTGTGACGGGTGAGGAATATGAATTTTATGGATTTATGTAATATAGGCTGGTGTTCTTGGTATCTGTTTTAAGGTACATATGGTGTATGTCGTTTTTAGATGTCCACTTTCACGACAAGTTATTATTTTGGTTAAATCTCCAATAATTTCTCTTTGATTTGATCGGTTTTAAATTTTGATTGACTGCTATAATTTTATGTGCAGTATCCGTGAATCTCTGTGTTTTTTTCTGTACTATATTTTCTAATATTTGGAAAGGGTTGGGTCACCTTTTCTAATGTTGAGTAATGTGACTGTTAAACGATTTAAGCTTATCCAAAAGAGTGTTAAGTGCAGTATAAATTGTACTGGAAGTATTGCGACTGGTAATTACGGATTAGTACTTCTCAGAATTACCGAAAACAAAATTTGATGTTCACCATTCACAGGAAGGTTACGGAATGCATTTCCTAGAACGATTTTTGATTTTAAAGAATCTTTAGATGAAAATGCAGGCTGGAACCTTTTAGTTCTGAACCAGCGAGATTACTTCATTAAAATGTTTCTTAGAGTCCAAATTTATTGGTGTCACAAGCATCTTGTCATTGGCAGGTTTAACATAAGTTATGCTTTGCTCGAATCACCCCAAAAACTGGTATTTAGTTAGAAAGTAGATGTGTACCAATACCAATGGCTGACAAATAGATTTTTTTTACAAACGTGATAATTTGAATTGTGACTTGAACGATTCTATTTTTTTCGGGTGATTATAATTGTCCGTTTGACAGCCTCTAGCAATGGTAGGGTCAAAGTTCGTTGTTTCCAACTAAACAAGTTTCCAGTTTGTCGCAGATTTTCAGGTCAGGTTTCAACCGTTTTCGCAGAGTTTTGCTTTTAAGAAACGCCCTAAACGACTAGGTGCGAAAATAGGTTGCCGCCATTCCAATTGAACACGAGTGAAAACCTAGAAAGGTTACTCGGATAAAAGTTGTAATTAATTTAGTTTATATCAGGTTATTTATTATTATACACTTGCTTTAATTTAGTATTAGTTGTATACTCTCTAAAGGTTACTGCTCTGGGTGGTGGTGAAATGGTTACAAAGATTACCACAGTGTATTCCAATTGACCAAGCAATTGTGTGTGGGTAAGTCTCGAAGTATCCAAGTGTAAGAGGTTAAAGTGTAATGAGTACAAGGTTTTCCTTGTTCATGAATTTCTGGGAATTGGACACGCCTGTAGGAATCTTAAGGCATCCTTTAAGAATTTTTTATTCCGTTGTTATTTCCATGTTTCCTCCATTTCCATCACTTCAAACTTGGCGTCATTTATTGGTTCTTTAATATTATTCTACGTTGTCAAACTGAAAATTTCACGAGAGGCCTTTCAACTTTCTGGTCTGGCTCAAAGAGTATATTTACGTACTACCAGTGTTTTCTTCTAAACTTCTTAACCGTGAACATACTACTTTCTGTCACACATATTTTGTGTCTTTTCTTGTGTCTATTGTTTTAGATTTTAGTTACACAGAAATATCTGAAATTTCTTCACATACTATAGTTTATCTATAGATTTTGTGTTTTAGTTACCTGATTTATAAAAGTACGCCTAGAGTACATTGAATTGTATGTGATAGACAAAAACTTGATATTAATTTGAGCAAGCATAACTTTTATATATTTTTTGTAACTATGCGTATGTATGGAACTGTACTACAGTATATACAATGATTCCGTTTGCGTCTAACTGTGCAATGTAAATACATCGTGGATATTGCTGGTTTAAAATTTTAATGGTACGGCAATTTTAACGTGGGATTATCTTTGTAAATTACGATAGAACGAAAGAAATTGCTACAAATCAAACCATCTAAATTATCCGAAATGTTATTATTGTTATTGAGGAATTTTGGAGATGGTGTAAGAAGTCTACTGTAATGAGAATCAAAGTTTAATCATACTTGATGGTATATAATATACACGATAAAATTCGTGGAAAAATTTAATAACAACGTTTGTTTCAGTGGACTCGAGAATGTGCATTTTTCTTACCAAACTATCAGAATTGAATTTGTCATGTACGACCTCTCCTTACAGTGCAAATTTTCTGAAAGGTTTATGTTGGCTAGTAGGAGAAAGTGTTTACGACTAAATTGAGTAGGTCACCGGAGTTGCCAGTGCATTAAGGGGACAATACTATGATGGTTAAGTCAAGTGACGGATCAGGTTGATTCGTCGAACCTGGAATTTAAATGTTCATTCATTCAAACGACCTTCTCGTTATGCAACACGTAGGAAATAAGTGGCATCGCTCGAAGTGGTCGGTGCAAGATCAACTGGCACCTGGAATTTCCCACCACCTGAGCGATTAGTCACTCGGTCGTGTTTGACCAATGCCCCACCCCCACCCCATCCTATATAAGGTTTAGGGTACCCGTTAAATGAGTACTTCTTTTTTACTCGTATAGTCCAAGTTTTCGGGGAAAGTGATCTTGACATCATCGAATTATACAACACTCGATGCCCTCGGGTTTCCTTCACCGAATAAACTTGAACGAGGGCCATCGTTTTGATGTGAAAGAATTGTAATTCGGGAGATAGAGACAAGTCAGACAATCTCAAGTATGTTTTGAGTTAAAAGAACTGAAATTGCTGAAAATGTTTACCAATCTTTTCGTAAGAAAGGGAATCGGGAATGGACAGAATTTGATGGGTCTAAAAGAAGATGAAGTCGTAAACTATTGACGTTGTATCTTCAGTTGCAACCAATCGTAACAACCGCTAACATTAATAAGTGATCCTCTAACACTTACTAATTAGTGACTAACTCTTGTCATTGAATATGTAATGTAATTACGGTGATACATCAAGGATGCAAAACGCACTTGTGCAAAGAAAACTTTTATAATATTTACATAAAAAGCTCAGAATTTGATTGAACTATATTTCAGGGAAAAATCTGGCGTCTAATAGGTTCGCTGACTTTCCTATAGTTGGGTCTTTATTTATAAGCGTCTGCTGACACTGAACCTATTTGCCCTGTTTTCTGGAAGTAGAATTGTGTGCGAGACACCAACACAAGTTGCAGGGATTCATCGGGCACAATTGTCTGCCCATGTGCACGATGCGTATGTGAGTAGAATGATAAGTGTTTAGGAGTTGAGACACCGAAAACTGAATCATCAAAATGGTAAATTGTCTTATGTATATCTGAATTTATTTAGTAATTTATAATCTTGAGAAAATGAACGTTTTGAATGCTAAAAACTAGGTTTCATTTCAGTTGTCGATGTTATCGGATTCTGTTCAGTTATAGTTCACATTTGTAGGTCTTCTTTATTCGGGGAAAAATCTGTTTGACGCAAACGCCTGTGCGCACTTGAGTGTAATTTTGTCCGCGGAAAGATTATTAAATCGTGGGCCTTTCCCCTACCAATAGGTATGTTGTGAGTCAACCCTGCACCAAACTCGGGGCTCGAGGGTACCTCCTCAGTAGGCCTCCTCTGACTTTCGACGGTTTCGGCTCGAAATATTGAACATGTTGATCGATGTTCTTTTGGGCTTGTAAAATTAATCTATTGAACCAGCACTCGGGTAATACGGGTAGCCTAAACGAAAATTGAAGGTTTGATTAAAGGTAATGGAACAGACAAAGGGCTGAAGAACAAAAAGGCAATCAAGAAATGTGACTGAGAATAAGAAGGAAATGTGGATCACCTATAATCAATACTTCTTTTGATGAATTTTACAATTAGAGTCCGTCATGTGACATTGGGGCCGTCGATTATTAATCGTCGAGTGATTTTTTTCTTCTACTTAACATCCGAATGTAAGAACTTTTGAACACGTTGGCAAGTTCACTGTACAACTTTGGTGAGGTGTTGAATTAAAAATTTAAAGAGAAAATTTGAGGCATCAAATTGGAAATTTCTCTTTTTTTTTGGGAGGAAATTTAGGAGAGTCCACTTCCGGAATTGTTGAATTCGGAATTCCGAACGTGAAATTTCTTGTGTTGCAAAAATTGGGCGTTGGCAGACGTTGCCAAATACTCGGTGTACAGTTTTTTTGCTAAAAACTGGTTGCCTATTAAACTTGCACTTGGTACCTCGAGTATTTTGTGACAATTTATATTGAATATATCGATACTTAAGCTCACGCACTCGTTTAGAACCATTTTCGGGGCCTTGGCAACTTGCAATTGTCCCAAGTCGCCAGATATTACCAGAATTATTCGCCCCTATGTGAGTCAGACGAGACGGAAGTTGTACAGTTGGCTGCTTATGTCTGCCAACCGTTTCCAACCATTGTTGTCATTATTAAATGAATGTGAAATTAATATCACTAATAATTTATGTTACTAATTGCTTTCAATTGATTTGTCTGTATTTGTGGGTTAATGGAGTTTTAAAATCTTTAACGCACGGATAATGCCATTTAAGAATTTAGTTTTAACATTTTCAAAAACGAAAAGTAAAGTTAGTAGTGAAACTCTTGCAAAGCAGACAAAAAGAAAAAATATAAACTGTTGTGTGATAAGCAAAACAGAGTCTAAAAAGCAAATGATACTCTACACGAAGTACTGTATAGAGAGTTTAAGAAAGAGACAAACAGACTCACTGAACACAAATAGGTAGAGGTATGCCTTAGGAAACGATTTTGGCTTGAGTATGCCCCAATACAGCCTCGAGCATTTGGGTCTAACATCTAAATTTGATTTCCATGCCAGTAATTAGCTTTACCAAAATGGATTTGTAATAGTTACATGAACCAACACGTAAACAAAATCAAAAAATTTAATAACAAAAATAAAGTTCATGGAGCCAACGATTTTCAAGTGACATTTTATCTTATCACGAAGAACATTCACTCCCCAAGGGCCCTTTTTAATGTCTTGCTTCGGGCTGTGGGGCCCATTTTTGCGGGCACTTGACCAAGGGTTTCCATTTTTTTCGGAAACTGGTGTGGCAGGTATTGTGTCTATTTCTTATTTTGACAATTTCTTATTTTAAGTTACAACTCGCAATTGCACTAGAATCTTCACATGAATTTTTGAAACTGCGGCCTCTGTCTCGGTCAGAAACTTCAGTGTGAGAAATTTTAAGATAAATCCGGAAACGGGTTAGGCCACGAACAGCAACCGATAAAGCTTATGTCTTATCACAGTTACATAAGAAACGATTTAATCGATTTAGAAGAAAACGCACAGACAGAGGCAAACAATTAAACGGTCAGTTAGGTCAGAGCGGGAATTATGCTGAGCTCACAGTTGTCTGAAAATGTCAATTGTCCATGTACAGGCACCGAGCGCTTGTGTGTGTGTGTGAGTGTGTGTTGTCTCGTTTCGCGGAAAACAAAACAACATCAGACGCCAATTAAACGTGATGTTACGATCTAACATAGAATTAACAGGGATGATATTAATGGAAATAAGAATGGCCTTAACCAAAATTTTAACTTGTTAGTAACATTGAGGATAACGAGGAGATTTAAGTCATAAGACTATAAATATTTTAATAACAAGTTCAACTTATGCTAATCTATAAAAATTTCTTTATTTTCTTTACAAAAGGTGCCTCTACTTTAGCAAATATTTATCTACATGTCGATATAGTTGTTATGGTACCACTTGATGCAACCACTGTTTTACCTAATGCATAAACACTTTAAATTCAACTTCAACACTTGACTGGGCCCTGTAAATGGGTTCTGGGTCAGTACAGTTCCTGCAGACTAGTAGTTTTAATTGCTAGCTGAATTTGCTTCTTCACACACCCGAGGTATTTATAACATGCCGTTTCCTTGTGGTAAAGTTCTTGGTGGTCTGACTCAGGACTACTTGAGCCACATATTACCAACAACACTTCCTACACCTTGGTGTATTTGGCTACATTTTTCTCGGTCTTTTTTTTTATCAAAGACAATACATTTTGCCTCAACAAGGCTAATGTCATTTTTGTCTTTTCAGATGATAACTCTAATACGAGAGGCTTGAAGATATGGAGGAGGGACGGTCTTCAGGTGTCAATATCAGTGATGTCAGTAAGTAAACGATAGCTATTAGACACGGTCGAGACGTGACTTGCCGAGGCCAAAGATGGTCATTTGTTTTTCTGTTTCACAGTCGAAGTTATAGAAACGGACGAGATGTATGGTGGTGCACCACCCCACAGTAACGGGGAGTCGGACTCGAGGAGACCTAGGGCCTACGTCAAAATAATAGAACAACCCGCATCGAAAGCACTGAGATTCCGATATGAGTGCGAGGGTAGATCGGCGGGAAGTATTCCGGGGGTAAATTCAACGCCGGAGAACAAAACCTACCCGGGTATTCAGGTATGTACTACAAACCATCGCCTGTAATAATTCTTTATTTGACAGTGCCTTAAACAGATATTTTGGTTTCAGATTGTGGGCCATCATGGACGAGCCGTAGTGGTAGTGTCCTGCGTAACAAAGGATGCTCCCTACAGACCACATCCACACAATTTAGTGGGCAAAGAGGGTTGCAGCCGGGGAGTATGCACTCTCAAGATGAACACAGACACCATCACCTTCTCAAATTTGGGTATTCAGTGCGTAAAAAAGAAAGATATAGAGGAAGCCCTGAAAGTTCGGGAAGAAATTCGGGTCGATCCTTTTAGGAGTGAGTTACTTAATTCCTTAAGGTGAATCTGCTCTTTACTTTGTTGATACTAAAACAGAAATGCTTTGCTTCTTTTTGTTGCAGCTGGTTTCTCACATAAAGTTCAACCAAGTAGCATTGACTTGAACAGCGTCCGATTGTGCTTTCAAGTGTTCCTCGAAGGTCCGAAGAAAGAAGAATTTACAATACCCCTGCGACCCATCGTGTCGGACCCCATATATGACAAAAGTAAGTTCCGTTGCCACCAAAGTTTGGATTAAGGAGTCGTCGGAAACAGTGTGATTAGGTTAACGACTTCATTTCTCATTTTCAGAGGCCATGTCGGATCTGACAATTTGTAAATTAAGCGATTGCTCAGCTTCAGTGGCTGGAGGACGTGAGATAATCCTTCTATGTGAGAAGGTAGCCAAGGAGGACATTCAGGTTCGATTCTACGAGGAACGAGACGGCGACCTGTTCTGGGAAGCTTTAGGAGACTTCCAACCGACTCAAGTGCACAAGCAAGTGGCCATTTCATTTCGGACTCCCAAATATAAAAACATTGACGTAGAGAAACCGGTAAAAGTGTGGGTGCAGCTGAGAAGACCGTCCGACGGGGCCGTTAGTGAAAGCGTACCTTTTCAATTTGTACCATTAGACTCAGGTAGGGCTACATTTTGGTCATTGCGTCGGGTTATGTCCAAGAAAGGTGACTACAACACTTTCTCGCGGATCCTAAATGAGACCTCTTTCCTGACGCCTGAGACACAAAAACGTAAATTAGATTCTATAACACCTTCGGTGGTGGAGACTTTCAGCGAGGGAAAGAAGCCACTATTGGATCAACCAGCCTTTGACCAACGCAATAGGAAAGACGCTCTTATTTCTGGTGGGAATTTGATAGTAGTTCCTGGTCAGGAGAGAAATGAGAGCCCGTCAAGCACTACGAATACAGAAACAGCAAACGGCAACGCTATGGATATTTCAGGGGATGAATATGTTGGCCTTCGGGAAAGTGGCAGCAAAGCTGTGGTTTTACCGGGTCCGGTAAGTACCGGGCCCAAACCGGGTTTTACAGGGTTGGGTAAGAAAATGGACGATCTCTTTGTCGTCCCGGCAGCCGACGAAGAAATGAAGGAGCCGGTAAAAAGAACGAACACAGATGAAAATTCTCAGTCTTTTAATGATCTTATTACTCAGGTGGCTGAATTGGACGAAATTTATGCAGAGACACAAGAAAGACTGATTATGTCACAAACGGAACTCACTCCTCAACTGGAGGATATAATAGACTGCCGGGAAACCTTCCGGGACGACATGACATACTCGAGCATGCAAATGGCAATGAAAAACCCGGTTGAACCTATAGATAGCAGGTCTTACGAGGACGTGCCTGTTATCCAGGGTCCAGTTATAGACATAAGCAAGGGGAAGGTAGTGGAGAAGGAGGAGCCCGAAGAGAAACTTCCACCATTGCCCCCCAAGAGAGTGAAGAAAACACCACCGAGGCGTCCTGAGGAAAGTTCGTCACTCCTTAGGGACCTGCCAAAAACTCCCGATAGCGGCAAAACAAAGCAAAACTTATTTCAGAGACTTTTCTCCAAAAACAAGACGGGAGCATCTAAAATGAAGACTAGTCCAAGTTCAGATGCGGTTAAGAGTCCGAGGCGAAAGTCGATGACGAGTCCCACGGAGGAAAGCAAATCATTTGGAAAATGGTTCCATCAGAGTGCTAGCGCGAAAAACCTGACAGACTTGACTGTGAATCCGACAGCAAATGGTGTCTCTGTCAAAGCCAACGAAAAATTCAATGGCAATAACGAAAAAACCAGTGACATTGGAGATGGAGAAAAAGTTGACAAGGAGAGCGAGGACTACTTGCTGTCGAAAGACGACCTGGAATTGGGTCTGGACCTGACAGAAGCTGAAAATTATGCCTTGTACACGACACTCGCACCACATGCCTCAATGACGGAACTGGATGAAATATCATTCTACTACAGTCCAGTCGAGAAGGGAAAAATACTGACGGATGCGCAGGAAGAAGTCCGACAGCGCATGAGAGAAGTCGAGATGAAAAGCGCAGCAATGCAGGAAAATGTGACGTAATGTTACCGCCATTGAAATCCATCCAAAAACGGATCAACGCTGATTGATTTTGTAACAAAAATTAGTAATTGAGGAACGAAAACTGATTCCTTCCAAACACGTGCAACTGCCTTATTTAGTGTTTTTAGCCGTCGCTTTATTCAGCTGTAATTCACTAAATAGAATGTCCTGTTGGACCTGTTGAACTTTCAATGTTCCGGCGGCCACTTCCAACAGCCATGAAGACATTTTCTAACCACAAAAATTCTTAGCACGGAAAGCGCGAATTTTCTTGCTGTTGGCTCTTGGGCTTTCGACTCAGGGTCGACTCCTGAGTTTTGTATTGGCAGTACTTAATATATTTGTACCATCACATGTTGCCGTAGTTGCCGGCAAAGAGGTTGCTGTTATTTAAAATTTGCTTCGGAAATTTTAGGTAAAGAGTGTAAATTAGAAAAATTAATTCGCATCTAGTCAATAAAAACCAAAAAATTATATTTATCAGTAGTTCTGAAGGAGAAGTGCAAATCCAAATTTCCGCTCTGCACCACGTTACTCATGCTGTTTGTATTGGATACAGGCAGCTACAGGAACTTCACGTTATCACTTAATAATTTATATGTTCCTTTTTTTGAGTTATTTTACTATTTTACTTGTTTATATTACGCTTACTTGTAATAATAAGTGTAAGTTACTCTTTTGGGTCGAGTGTTCTTCCGAAGATAGCTGGAGACCCAATTTGTTAATCGAAGGCGGAGATGAGCAGAAAACAAAATGAACCGAAAAGGAGGATTTTAAGTGAAATTAATTATAAATGGACGGTTGTCGTTTGCTGTGGTCCTCATCTTCGTACTGTTTGTTTGTTAGTACTTGTTATGTCAAAACTAACTCATTTTCTATGTGGCTACCCCTCTATTTAGTTAGTTCATTGAAATTTTGTTTCTCTTACAGTACATTGTGTGATGATGATGGTGGTGATATTTTTATTTTATTACCGTTACAAAT
Organism: Polyplax serrata; assembly: GCA_037055365.1. NCBI lineage: Eukaryota > Metazoa > Arthropoda > Insecta > Psocodea > Polyplacidae > Polyplax > Polyplax serrata. The sequence continues at coordinate 1,666,503 of JAWJWE010000004.1, forward strand.
AATATTTATACATATATATATTTATTAATTTATTATGACTTGTAAAAAGAAATTAACAATCCGTTTCTTTTCTAGATTTAGATGTTCCTTCTTTTGTTTTTTCTTTTACCGATTTGATGTCTTCTGTTTGTAGATCCAGTGATATTGAGGCGAAAACGTCAGAAATATAGTGGAGAATCGAGTCCCCAGAATATTTTAAGGCCGCCACAAGACGATGATAGTAGTGAGTAGTTGTCAATTGATAATTACTGGGTGGTGGAGGTGGTGGTACTTGGGTTCGGGCGCTTACTGGGCTACTTGGGCCCTTACACGTGCTACGTCCTTCGGACCATACGATTCACACGCCTTCCTTGGGTGTTGGTACCTCTCGATTTTATTCTGTCGTATTTGTGGGAACAGAGGGAACGCTCCCGACCGTCCAACTGTTCAGTCAATATGAATGTTTGATTTCCCTGTTCGTGACGGTACTCATTGGGTATAAGTAAGAGTAAGAAGAATGAAAGCAAACATTCCAGCGAGTATATTGTACGGATGGGAACGCGATTATGCATTAACAACATATTGGGTACCTAACTGGGAGTAACATAATTTATCTCTTGGGTTGGTACTTGTTTACCAAAATACTTCTATTTTATTCAAGAAAGTAATGCTTTTTCAGGGGTTCTAGAAGTTACCCTACCATTAGGGTTAGATATATCGACTTACCATTTTGTGAAGTGAACGTTGGTGAAAAATTTCTTTCTTGATAGAAATGAGGTGACTGAGTATTTGGTAGAGTAAAAGAACTGTACCGATATTAATTTGATTTTGCAGAAGTAGAAAAGTATTTCCGTGCCTTGTAGAGTTCAGAATTATGGATAAGCTGACAAATATGAATCTACGAAAAAAGGCCAAATGTGTGAAACCAATTCGTCGGTCTGTGAATTGAATTGAGGAACTAATTGAAAAATAATCGACGGAACCAGTACATATTTTATATATTTGATACTTTGACGAGTTAGAAAATGACCCCTGGTAGTTAAGGTTTTATTTGAAGAAAATCCTAAAAGTTCTCTGACTATTTAATAGAGAATGGTATTCCCCCGACTGACCGAAGGCCGAATGAGTTTATTTATTAACTTGACAATTGGAAGTCCTTGCTCTACATTTTGGGACCTTTTTCATGCTTTCCATTCATCATGGTAGCACTGGCAGTTACATCATTGCTTTAAGCTTTTCACATTTGTCAACGGCTTAGGTTTTGTCTCGGTAAGAAGAATGTATAAAATTTGTGAACCGCACAGGTAAGTGGAAGAGCTGTAACGAGAGAGAAGCAACTTGAGAAATTCCTCGGTGGCAGTCAATGAGTAACAGGTATCAGGCTTCGGCTTTATTTTCTTTTTTTCTCCCTCCCGCTTTCATCATTTGTTATGTGTCTTATTATTTATGGTCACTGGTCTTGGGTACTAATCAAAAGTAGTTGATCTAACATATAACTGTGAGTTACATTCATCCTGTTTGAAATTCAACAGGATCAACATTTGTGGGAAGCGTCAGCCCAGATGGCGGATATCACATGCTGCAAGTGAAGAGGGAACCATCCGAGGCGAGTCCTGTCTCTTACATGTATGGAGGAAACGTTAGTCCAATGTACCCAGGTACTTCTCCTGGACCCCCGTCACCCAACAGTACACCATCACCCGTACCTTACACCTACACAAACATGAGCTCTCTGAGGCACAGTGCTGGCGGTGGCCTTATTGAAGTCAAACCCACCGACAGCAACCCGTTCAAAGCGGGTCCAGATGGTGGCGTGCCTCTTACTTATCCGAACATCTTCCCAGCGGGTAGCACAGGACCTGAAATGACTCCGGATGGAGCCGTTCTGTACGTCGATCAGTCCAACAGGCTTGCTGGACCGAATCCCGCAGGAAAAACCGGAGAAGTGAGCAACGGCAGTAGCCCGGACGTTCGGATTTCTCCTAAGATGGAGGGCGACACAATCAGATCTCACGGGACAGGGGGTAACACAATGCTGGACATGGACTCACAGCAATACAGTCTTGAGTTGAACCTGGGAAATTTAGATTCGGCCGAACTGACGCGAATGGCCATGATGACTGATGCTAACCTCTCCGAAAATCTCTCGAGCAACTTGACACTGGATGACAAGGTTACCAAATCATCGATGGAGTGCGACCAGAACAATATGACGGACAGTTTCACGAGAGTAGCAAACAATGTGATTCAGGAGTTGGTGTCCCTAGGTGACATGAGTCAGGGAGGACCCCAGCATTGATGCTGGAGCCCGTGTACTACCCTCAGACGTTTCTTTCAATAAATAAATCCGTTACTTGAGTCAATGGCGAATCAAGTACATAAATTTAAAAGGAAATTATTTTTAAACACTTAGAAGTTTATATAAATATACATTATTTTATTGAAAAATAAATTCCACGTCGATATTATTTTAAAGAATTTTTATTTTGTTTTCAAACAACGTTACATTAAGTAAAAAATTAAGTGGCTTGTTTTGATTTATTTCCAGTACACACTAAAAACATGTTTCACTAGAAATTTAATAACTCCAGTGAGGTTGATTAGTGATTGTTATTCAAACGTTTAGGTCATACAATTCTCTGAAGGTTTGAAGAAGTTTTATTTGGTACACTATTTTCATCTAAGATGTTTTTTTTGTTTCTTTTTGGACTCTTATCTCATAAAATTTAGTTGTCTGCTAATGTCTATAATTCCTAAAGTAAATATACCTCACATTGCAATCAAAATTTTTAGTGAATTCACACCTTTGTAAAGTGTTAATATCTATTATGAATCTGTGAAAGTATTTTCTAATATTATGTCCATTAAGAGAATAGTAATTTTATACACATTTGTTTACAACAATTTAAGTAAGTTTTTTACAACTGAATCTGATGAAACAACTTGTGACTAATACATAAGAGCCTAAATAAATAAATGCCTTTAAGATCTCCATTAATGCCATTTGGCACAGCATTAAAAATAGGTTAAATCAAAATATACATTTGATTCTTTTCTGATTGCTGACTTAAACAGGTTTCTATCACTTTACAAAATTATTGTTGGTAAGCAGCCTCTTAATGAGAAATTTTGACATGAGGGTGCATCTCATTGTTCTGCTTCTGGACCAAGCATTTTGTTCCTTATATTCCACCTCAGTTGTGGATGATTAGTTTGACCTGGTATCTTGTTCCGCTTCCATAACTCTTTGTAGTGATGGTACAAACTGACAGGATCTAAATGCTTCCTGTGTTTGTATGATGTATCTCCATGAGAAGGTAAATTCCTGGGCCTTATAACTAAAATTTTAAATAATGATGTTGAACATTAATCTTACTGGTTGTGCTACTTTTGTGTAAAATAAAAATATCAACTCACAGGATGATGTCACTTTTGGTATATTGTCTTTTTTGAAGGATTTGCTTGAGTAGGTTAGCCTCTCATTCTCTTGGGTACTGTTGGAAATGGATGAGCGATCCGTTGCAATTGAACTTGTGTAGTCCTGGTTGATGGATTTCTTACAAGTATCGTCAGAGTCCGTGCTGCTGCAATAACAAGCCGAGTCGTCTCCCGTCAATTTCTCGGAGTTGCACTCCCCACATCGTCGTTTTAAATGTTTCTGCTCGTACTTTATTAGTTTTTTCAAATCGTGAAGAAAGTCTTGGAGTTGTTGCGATGTCACGTCCCGAAATCCAAGAGCGTTCAGGTGAGCCAGAACGTCGTTAGGATTTAAGAGATCCGGTTCCAACATAATTCCGAGCGTATCCTTATACACAAATGAAAACTACTGTGATAAAAATTACGCACATGAAAAATGCACCTGTAGCCAAATACCGTTACATAGGGGAAGCTAAACAGGTCGCTGCCTCCTGGATTTACCGGCCTTGACTCGACGTGTCAGAAGGCTGCAAACACCTTTTGTAAAAGGCGGAAAATTAAAAAGTAAACTTCCTAAGGAGCAATTATTTTCAAACCTCAACTTGCTTTATAACAATTCTACTTACTTAAAATTTTACTTATTGTATAGGTTCGAAGCCCAAAGAGTTTAATGTGGGCAGTGCACTATTTGTTTGGTGGCATTTTTAGCAGCTTATCACTAGTAGTGAAATTTAACAGTAGTTACTGTTTATTCGGAGGTTTTCAATATATTTTTTGACTGTACTTGAACGTGCATGCATTACAACCGTCAAGTCGTCAGCCGATGTCACGTTACGGTTATTGTGCATTTTTTTATCTGCATTCTGCAGGTAAGTGCGTCGGCCGGTAGTATCGATTTGAGTGGGAATGGATGCGCAGTTAATAACCAGACATCACGATGACTGAGGAAGACACACGTTAGAAGGACCGATAGACAAGCGAACATACAAGTAACGCACCACACATAAGGTAATGGCGTTTTACTAATTTCAAACCGGCAGAATGTTGTACGATGGCATTACTAATCGATAAGCTGTACTCAAACGTAACAAAAATTAATGTAAATTTTAAGGTGTTCTTCATATCACTAACGGTTTCTTTCTCTTTTTTATGTTTCCTGCATAGACTAAGCTGGAATGATAGAAGGAACGACGTGATAAACACCAGGAGCAAGACAGATTTAGGAAGAATGATTTTTAAGGACAAACGGTCTTGGTTCTGTAATTAATGGTACAATACAATAGAATTGTTATAGGATTGTTTCTAAGTTGCATCTTATACTTTGTTCTGAAAAAAGTGCAACAGTCAAACATTCTTAGAAATAATGAAGAAGAAAACACAGAGGTTGATGCATGGCTTCAGGAACAGAATTTATCTCAATATAAGTCACTCTTTAAAGAATATGGTAGGTACTTGCATTTAATAACTTACATTAAGGATAAGAGTAAGCATTTAAAATTAATCATCATGGTTGTCTCATATTTTATTAAATTGTAATTTCAGACAAATTTATATGCTCTACCATGCATATTTTATATTATTAAATATTCAACATGGATTGTACTGCAATGCAGTATTAATTCTGCCTTAATAATATTTAACTTACCACAATGTAATTTATGCATATGCATTGAAGAATGTCTGAATTGTACTCTTCTTGATAACTAAACCAATTTGTTGGAGTAGTGTGAGGTATATTAAGTGTTACCTGTTAAATTTTCACATACTAGGTATATAACCTAAAAGTGTGAATTTTTTAATTATTAAGTTAGAATTTTATTTATACTGGGTCTCACTTCAGAATTTAGAACAACTAGACAATTAGAAAACATAAACTTGTTAAAAATTTTATGAATGAACTGCATTAAAACTTGCATTGAAACCAATATGAATGTATATGTCTAAATTTCCAATCTGAGGCACTGGGAAAACTGATTATGTTATGGATAATTTTTCACACTATTACATTCATAAGGTTTACTATAAATGTTTTGAGTAAATCAAATTATTGTTCAAAATAAGAAGAATGTATTCAATTTTAATGTTACTACTGGAATCATATTCAATGTGTTGTATTATTATTGGTAAGTTGTTACAAACAAATCCCAGATTTTTTTACAGTATCAGAGGATTCATTCATAAAAGCAAAGTTGAGTATGAAATGGAACAGTTCTCAGCTCAGTAAAATTTTCAGTTTACACAAAACTAAAATAGCATGAAATATATTTTAATGGATGAAATGTGTCAAATTAAGATGCAAAAAGATAACATTCATTGCAATTAAAATTATAACAGGGTAAATTTTATATAAATTTTAATTTACTTTGCAGAAGTTGTGTTACACATACATAAATTGTAGAATAACAGAAATCATAAAAATAGGCTGTTCCCAAGCTTGAGGCTTATTGAACAAAAAGTTTATGAATGGTTTTACTTAAATTTAGAGGCCTAAGCTGATAGACCAAACGGTTCTGGTCAAATACTTTCATGTAACCATCGAACCAATGAAACTCAAAATTTGGACAGCAAGACATTATTGCCGTAATGTAAAATTAAAAAAAAGGTTAACGCCCAATGGTCGCAACATTTCATACTGTAGATAAGAAAATGACAATAAACTATGATAATAGACAAACTCATTCGTTTGTCTCATGACAACTCACAGTATGGCTGGTGTCGTTTATTCGTTTGTTTACAAAATTTTGGGACAGGAAAAACAAAAGTTTTAAGCGATATATCCGAGAGGCGAACAACAACAAATTTCCTTGTACTCAGATATTTAGACTCCTTCTTAATAATGAGGTGGCATGAGATGGCAATAGACCAGGCTGAATTGGAGCACAAGGTGAACAACTTTAAGAGGGATGCTTCCAAAGTGGAGATCCTTTTCGAAGAATTTATGGCAGTTGAGCGAAGAGCGAAGGAATTCGGCTTTGGAGTCTGGCCCCTGCCCTGGCTTTACGAAAAGCTCAAAAAGAAATGGAAAAGAAGTTCACTAGAAGAAATTTCAAAGGTTCTGGCCTTCAACGAGGAGATCTGTCAGTCCATTGCTTCTACCCGGCTCAAGCTGGACGAGAATACAGAGGCCATTTCTGAAACTGACAGAAACGCAGAGATCTCACTCAGGCAGTCCATCAGAGACTGCGAGATGGTCATGAACGAGATGGAAGTCCGTCTGGCTAAGTTCGACGGTGTTCTTAAATCTTTTTCTTCTGGATCCGAAGATAACGAATCAGAAAGAGGCAGCAGAACGAAGTCCTCGAGACGGTTTTTCCGTCTTTGTTTCTAAAGGCCACAGTCCCTGCCCCTCTAAATGCTTTCAGCAACCACCATGGCACCGAGATACCCATAACGTTTGGATTACTAATTTTAAGCGCTTCTTCCAGGTGTATTAAATCTCTTAAGGTGTGCTCAATTGAATCGATTACCGGATGTATCTTCTAAAGACAGGGAGAAATTACACAGGGCCTCTTATTCCCTCCAGAAACGACTGATACTAAAGAAATGGTTGACCGTTAACAAAATTGAACACTTGTATTCTAGGTTTGTTGTACCAACTACGTTTATGTCAGTCTTCATCTATCTTACTTTCGTGACGTTATGTTTTTGCTGTAGGCTTTTGGAAGTTGGAGTCACTTCCTTGGACGAGGTTTACTTTTTGGACAGCATTCAAGTCGGGAAATTCAACGAATCAGACTATTCTGTTTTGAACAATGCCAGGCAGGTATTGCCCGTAGAGAGTGACGATTTGGAAAATTTAAAGTCGCACCTGTGGAATAACGTGTTGGAAGAGTCTCAGAATGAGGACCTGTGGAGTTGGGGTTTGTATTGGTGTTTGCGATGGATTTATTTGCACCCAAGGATTTATTTAATTTATATTATGTTCTCTGTCTCAAGGGAGTTTGGCGGTTTTGTCCGTTACCATTTCTAGCCTTGTTGCTTTTGCCATTATGGCACTGCCGTATTTCATTCCCAAGGCTAAACCTTCCCTACTGCAATATGTCACGGGGAAGTACCTTCAGCCATCGAACTGCAAAGTTTTCTTCGAATGGGAAGACCCCAAAATGGTTGGAGAAACATTTGTTTTCACCGTTATGGTAGGTGTATTGTTTTTCTTTGGTACCCCATGAATGTCATAATTTTAAAATATTTTTTAGTTTTTTATTTCAAAATTTATACTTTTTCAAATTAGTTCTCACATGTTTGTAGAAGAAGTTTTCCATTCTTGTTTATATATAAATCATTCATTGCTTGTAATAAATTTAAAAATAAGACTTAGGCTCAATTTTTGAATCAAATGCATTTCTCCCGACCGCTTCAATGTGGTCCCTTGAAATATATATATCAATAGCACTTGAGCAGTTAAATACTAAAATAACAATAAATACTAAAATAGTATTTCTTTTATCAAAGTTTTATCAAAGAAATGGACAAGCATATCCAATCTGTAATACGGATAATTTGAATGTCGAAGTCTCAGAAGGAAATCGCCGAATTGCAACAATTTGTCAGCTAGGAGGAAGCGATCCCAACCAAGCAAATATAGCTAGGATTAAATTCACAGCCAGGCGTTCGGGACTGTACAAAATAGCGGTACAAGTGAACGGCTGCCACGTGCGGGGAAGTCCCTTTTTTAAAAACTTTTGCTCAGGTTGTTTTATTATTTTGAATATTAGCAAGAGATTAATACCATTTGCTTTAATGTGTGGAATTGTTTCAGGTCCTCCCGATCCGAACAAGACGCAACTGTTGAAGCACAGTTCCATTGTTGTCTGCACCTCCGGTATAACTCATTCTCTGGCCATTGAGCCACGAGACGAATTCAATAATTTATGCCTTTTTAATAAACAAACGCTTGCCGTGAAGGGCTACAAAGTGACAATACGAAAGGTAAATACTTCTACAAATATAAAATGCATTGTAGTATTTTAAAAGTAACTTAGTCGATTAAAACGATTCTGAATCGATTTACTCGATTTCAGCCTGATTCTGAAGATTCGGTCTCATGTGACATTTCCTTAGTATACGATGGAATCAATAAGAAGATCAACGTGGCCCTCAAATTTACTGTAGAAGGTTGCTACCACTCGTCCATTTTGTTGAACGACCAAAAAATCTGCAATGGTGATTTTGATATCATCGTTTTGAACAGTAGGTTTTTATTTTATATTTGAATTGAAGCATCCAATTTTCCAATTGAAAAAAGTTTTCCACTGTTACATCTCTGCCTTGACCCCGGCTATGTTGCCCCTCATTAGGCGTCATCTGCCATAACGATTGATAAGGTTGGTACCTAGCTAGAAAGCTTCAGTCACGCGTAGGGAATGTCTGGTATAATTAAAATAACCCTAATATAAAAAGAGAACCCCGCATAAGGGAATAAAATAGTAGTTAGCGTTTCATTGGCCTATTTTGTCAAACAGATAGAGACATTAGATAGGCCCACAGCTAGTAGAATATACACATAGCTTGATTATCGTTTGACACAGAAATGACATCATTGCTTCATACTATCCTCCTTCATTTATATTACTATTTTATTTGTCGATTGAAAATCACAAAAGAAGGAAACATTTACAGGTTCGGATGCTGAACTGATACAGAAGAATGTCGCCAGCAAAAATCACGAGATTTGTTACGAGGCCAGACTTTTGAAGTTGCAAACGGAGAATTTGCCTAAACCCAAGAAAGTTTTCTGCTACATTTCACCCAAACAAGTGATAATAAAAGAGTTCCTCCTGAAGTTCATTCCCAAGAGGTTGTTAACCTTCCGTCTTTGTCCATCGACAAAGGTGAGAAGTGATTTCAATCATTTAAAACTCGTTTTCAGAAGAATTTTCTCAAAAGAAAAATTGTACATTTTCCAAGCAGTTTTACTTCCACGGCAACAGCAACCAGTACGGTTGGCCCACATTTGCAATTGACGACGGCTCTCAGCCACGGATTGAATTGGCCTCGAGCGAGCGGGACATCATAGCAGCCACATTCACGCATTTCCTGTTGAAAAACATTGGTGGATCGGAAACGTTCAAAGATAAACAGGATTTTTTCTACCATGAGATCAGAAAATATCACCAAAAGCACCATCACGAGAAGGTTCAGATCAAGATACACAGGGAAAAACTGTTGGAGTCGTCTATTCGAGCCACTAAAAATTTTTCCGTCTCCGACTGGTGTCGAAATTTCGAGATTACTTTCTACGGAGAACAGGGTAGGTTGGACTTGTCAACTGTGAAGTCTCCTTTAGTAATATTTAGTGTAGGTACCTGACGGAAGTCGAAAAAGCTCTAGTGTACATACTTCGAGATCTGAAACCTGACGGTGACGAATAGAAGTAAACCTTAGAATTGACTGCGACACAACAACAGAAGTATATATTTTCACAAACTTAATGTGTAATACAATGAAACCATGAAATAGTAAAACAACATTTTATTAAATTTAAAAAAAGAATTAGTTGTTAAGCGCAATAATAGCATTTCTTCATTCAAAAAAATTAAGTAAAATACACAATATATATATATACCTCCAGTAATGGGTCAATTTCGTTATTGTCATTGACACGTAATAATAGCAGTGTTAGCAATAACAAAGGCAAACTGTGTTGCTAATAAAAAAGGTGCTAATACTAAGGTGCTAATACTAAGGTGCTAATTACTAATACCAAGGCTGTAAAAAAATTTTACATCGGCGTACAACAAACATTTTGTTTTTAATTCTACGTATAACTCTTATGTAACGAATTAGTGAAATCATCTTTATAGTAATTATTAGTTGATTCTGAATTGCACGTTTCTTTTATACAGTCAAATACTTAATATCTTGAATACTTTTTTTACGGTAGCACATAATAAGGTAATCCAGAATACCTGATTACATATACATAATATTTAGTTACATATATATTACATACATATAAATATATACAAAGAAAAATATCGCTCAATCAAAAGATAATGTTTTATGTATTTAATAATACTAAGATTACAAAGTTATCGGTTTAGTCGTATTCTCCTCTGATTTATTAAGAAAATTAATGTAATTTCGGTGCCCATTGAGAAATTCCTTTGTTCATCTGGAATTTTGGTTTTTAGGATTGGACTGGGGTGGTGTTCGACGCGAATGGTTCAACCTTGTCTGTTCAGCATTATTCGACGCTAGAAACGAGTTGTTCACCTCCTTCTCTGACAATCAACAGGCTCTTGTCCACCCCAATCCAAAGAGACCGACCAGTTTAAAGTTGAAAATTTTCGAATTCGCCGGAAGAATTGTGGGGAAATGTTTGTTCGAGTCAGCTCTTGGTGGGAAATTCCGGTTCGTACGAAAGATGATAAAACATTCCAACAAACATCAGAAACACTGACATATCTTTTCGTTTTCAATAGGCAAATGGTCAATGCCAGATTTACGCGAAGTTTCCTCGCCCAAATAATAGGACTCCGTATTCATTATAAGTACTTCGAGCAGGACGATCCAGATCTGTACCTGAGCAAGATACGATATATAGAGGACCACGATGTTGACGAAATGGATTTGTATTTCGTAGAAGAGGAATATTGCGTCAGTGGACAATTGACTAGGACCATTGAGCTCATTCCTAATGGGGCCAAGGTAAGTTCCTGAGGGTCAAACTGTGAAATAGAAATTTTTCGAAAAGAACCGTAAGATTGTTTCGTTCTCCAAAAAACTTGTAGATTCGAGTATCGAACGACACGAAACAACATTATTTGGATTGCCTGGCGCAGTACAAACTAGCATCAACTGTCAAGGCAGAGGTTGATCACTTCTTGAAAGGTCTGAATGAGCTCATACCAGATTCGTTGCTGAGCATATTTGATGAGAATGAACTAGAGGTAAGTGTATCGTTTCACATTGCCGGTTACCTTTTTGAAGTTACTAAAAACAAATTAAAATGGACAGATAAATACCAAATTATAAACTAGTTACATGAAAGAGAAAGGCTGATTGCATAATATACTGATAGGTATAAAAAAATATGCATATTAGTATACAATAATAGGTGCATGTTGGTATTATGATTGAATGAGAAGAGTCTGAAGAAGAAACCTAATGATAATCATAACACCACCTTCTAGTACCTTGATAGTACCTGAAGGTATAAATGATACATATAGAACAAAATAGAATAATTAAGCCATGGTAACACAAGAAAAGTGTTTAAATGTTCAGGTTTGGTGTACACTTCTAATATGTCCCACAACAAGGAGTGCTACAGCTTTAACCATATTTAAACATCTGAGTTTACAGCCAAAATACTTATTTTTTTTGTTTGTTTTGCTTCTGTATGTTTAAATGAGGACACAAACAAGTACTCTGTTACAAATTGTAACAGTGCTGGGTTAAACTGATGATGTATCTTCAATTTTTTATCATATTTGTTTCATTCTGCACATGATTATTGAGGGTGAGGACAATTGAGCTTCCAGTCATTTTACTCCCAAAATGCCCCTTCCAAAACATCAAGTCCTGTCCATAGTGATATATCCAAATGTAACGAACTCCTTCTCCATAGTTTTCAAAAGTATGTGATACCTGAAACCATTGTTTATCTTTCAATTCTCTGTCTAATTTCTTTAAGTATCATTAAGGTTTACCTTTTGCCAGATTGCTCCCTCAGGTTTGTCTAAATTCTTCTTCAAACTGTAGTCATCAATTGGATTTTGGTACTCATCCAGAATGGCTGTTTTGAACTCGTAAATGCACCTTGAATCTGATCTTCCACAGTACCTGGGAATGCAGAAATTTAGGTGCTAAGTTGTTTTGCTTTGCAGATGGACAGTAGCAGGAAATATCTCCTGAATAATTTCATCAGCATCAGATTATCAAGGAATTCATGTGGTACAGTGTGAGGTACAGAGATACAAAATTAATTTTTCTATCACATATAACACAAAGAACAAAAACAACACATGGAATTAAATTGGCAATCAGTATGATGTAAAATTTTGGTAAAATTTTTGTGCACCTCTAGACATAGCAAGCAAAAGTACACACCATTCAGACACAGTAACTTTTGGCTGCAATCTGTCCATTATTTGAGGTACAGCTCCCTCCTTCTTCAGATCAATTATCTGCTCTTTACTGCAAGAATTGTATGTAGTGGCAAAACATGATGTGTGAACTTTGATTTTGTCATTTTCAACATCCTTTGGAAAATCATGACACCCCTTTGGAGCTTTTTCAACCTTCCAAGAGTCTCCATCATTTGTTACAAGTTTCCAGTGTTTTAATCCCTCTGTACAAAAAATTGAATGCATTATTTTCTATTAATCTCAATGGTGAAAAGTGTGGCAGTTTTTGAGAACATTTCACACTTACCTTGACCACAACCATTCTTCACTAAATTCCTATCAAATGGATTCTGCAGGACTAGCCAGTAGCAGGCAAACCATGGCAAATCCTTCACTTTGGAAACAGACATTTTCTGCCGACCGAATATGACACGCCATACCTGAGTATCAATGACATTGCACCAATATCTGCAGACTCGCCGGCAGGTGAAAACCAACTCTTTTGGTGGCACGTAGCTTAGTATTATGGAGAGAACTTCTTCAGGAACATAGAATTTATTATAGAATATGTACCCGTTGTCATCCGTTATGGAGAAACTTCTGTTAGTACTGGTCATTTTTGTAACATCAAATTCACGGGGTGTACTTCATTACATTACGTTAGGGGCAATTGAAAGCTGCTCTAATCACTTAAAAAGGTGATAACGATTGCGATACAATTTAAATTCAAACTAATGTATTGACAGTTTTTTTGGCGGACTTGTCACTGACCAACACAAACAAAACCATTGATATTGACCGCTTATAACTATTTACGTTACAAATTTAAAGAATTATTTGGGTCATTGTTGTTTGACATTGAGATTGATACACTGAGTTTCTCCATTACGGTTTGGGACATCTTCGGTTCCACTTAAAGTTGGCAACCCTGAAGCGAAACGATTAATTTCAAAATTCGTAACGGTCGTTATATAACTTATTTGTTTTATTTCTCTATTGCAATGCATTGTAAGTAGTACTACAAGTGCAATTATTGTTTTGATTGCAAAGAAGAATTTTTGAATATTTTGACTGTTGGAACACAATTTTCCTTCCTTTGATATCGATGATCGACGGTGTATATTTTCTTCTTCTCTCCCACACTTTGTCAAAATCGTTATCTTTTGTTTCTCTTTTGGTTACTTGCATTAAAACAGTAATTAAGCCACATATCCTGCATCGCGGCCCTGGCCTGAAGAAAAGCACGCCTAAATAAATCTTCAGGGCAGATTTAGAATGACGGAAAATGATGCTGGAAACATATGTGACATGATGGATGACACGACTAGCTCCTGAAGAACCAAACTTGCTAAACCACTTCAACCGGTAAATGAGGAAAGAAAAAAAAATTGGTTGATAAACAAAAATAACTTCGTATTTTGTACTACAGCTCCTTTTATGTGGAACTGGCGAGTATGACATTGCTGATTTTCGATCCAATCACATCGTTAACGGTAATTCTCCAGAGTTTCGCCGGGTTCTGGAATGGTTTTGGGCAGCCGTAAGTAATTTTACTGTGGAAGAAATGGCCAGGCTCTTGCAGTTCACAACCGGGTGCTCCCAACTTCCGCCCGGTGGGTTTCAAGAGCTGACACCGAAGTTCACCCTGACGGCGGCCCCAACGTTTGGCAACCTCCCGACAGCACACACTTGGTAGCTTTCTTGTCATTACGATTAACTCAAGACGTAGTTCCTGCATGCATACTAAAACTTTTCTCCTTTTTTTTTGAACAGTTTCAATCAGCTATGTTTACCAAGTTACGACAGCTATGAACATTTCGAACGAGCACTGCTGCTGGCAATAAAAGAAGGCACCGAGGGATTTGGATTCATATAAGTACATTATTAAGTGACCAATAAAGTTATATTAGATGATAATCGAGACCATTATATAGAAGACTTAATGTCGTTTGTAGAAAATTAGACTACAAATTATATTGTATTTATACATGTAGATAAGTGAAAGTAAAAAAGTAGATGATGGTACAATTTGATTTGATTTAATTTTCCATTTTTACCAATTTGTTTTTTAAAAAATTTATAATGTTTTCACTGGAGTTAACTTATAAAAAAGCAATACATGATTGTTGCAACCATTCTTTCACAGTACGATGAATTTTGACAAAAACGAACAGAACTGTTCAAAGCTGTCAAGTAAGTTGCCAAAGGAGATTTATTTCTCAGTTATTGCTCCAAGCAGTTGCATTTTTATGAGTAATATCAACTCATCTACCACTCAATCTCAACTATTTAGTGCAATTGTTTAATAAAGGAAATAATGTCGTTGAAACATGTAAGGATGTGTTGTATTACCAGGGTATTACAACCTCGGAGATAATCAAAAGTAAGTTGATTTAACAATTAAACATTGAAATTTTTTATCTATATATTTATTTTTGTTCGTACTTATGTACACATGACTACTCAGTTTTTTCTATAATTTTTTATATTATTGAAGTTATAAAATGCGGTATATTTGACTCTTACATGTCTTCGGTTTTGACGGATACGAGGAATAGTTTCACCAGAACTATCCACTCAAAAACATTAGAACTAGACTCTTTTAATTTGTAGCCATTAACTAATATACAGTAACAACAAAAACAACAACTAAAACAGTCCTTTCAAATAAATCAAAGATCAAATGAAATTAAATTAAATAAAAAAATAGTCAAACTTCTCTATAGGGAAAAGAAATTTGGGAGGTCGAAAACTAAGTTGACTGCAAGAAAATGGGATATCCGGTCTATCACCCTTCAACCAATCAATCAGATGATTCGAAGATTGATTTCAAATACTCTCCTTCCTCTCCTGCTATTGAACCGTTTTGTTAACTTCTTCATCTGTTGATTCCGCTTGCACGTCCACCGGTTTAAAAAAACCGTGTCCATTTGAGAGGTTAAACAAATGGTGTCCAGTAAAACGTAATCGTAGAAAAACGGGACAGTCTTTAATAGTTGTGATAATGTGCCTGGCTCCCACAGTACGAAATCTGTTCGAAGGAACCTTGAAGAAATGTCATTCAAAGGATGACTATAAAAATTAAACATCTGGCTCCGTTCGGTTAATTTTGTTTTGTACTCGAGACAACACACAACCGCAGCAAACGAACTAAATAAAAAAGCCACAGAAGACGGCAAATTAGGCTGAGTGAAGACTCGGACAATACAAAATTATTCGCTAAAAATTGAGCAGATCACAAAGACCTCTCTGACTTAATAAAATTTTTACTATTAGGTGACAGGTAATTATGAACTTTTCTTATATACCCAACTCTGGAGAAACTAGAGACAAGTCAGCAAGGTTTGTAACGCACAAGGACACCGGTGTAGTAGAAATTGTAGTCAAAGTGGTGTCTAAAACCCAAGTGAAACAAATATTGTTCTTCGGTTCTTATGTTGAAATTCTTAATTACTCCACTTAGTAGTTTTAGTAGTGACCAAAATTTTTTTACTAATTTAGAACAATACGAATTTACCAACTACTAAATTAATATTTGGTTGAAATTCATTGCTTCATTATAAGACTGAAAGATTTTGCAAGTTTTTATATGACTCGTGTAATAACCATTTGTAGTGCCCTGAAGTCAGGTAAAATTATTTATTCAAGAACTGTAACCAACCATAACTAAAACCATTTCAACGATTGAATTCCGACATGATATCATGAATATGACATGAAGCGGTCAGTCGTAAATTTACAAGTGGAGCAAGTAGAAATTTCTGAATTCCTGAACTCTGAACGACTACCACAAAATCCCACTACACAATGTATGGAATTTAATGGAATTTCGTTTGCTTTACGCAGTCTTGTGTTTTTTGTACAAACAGTAAGGTAGCGAAGCAGATACAGATATAATTTAAAATCTTTTCTTTCATAATAAACCTGCAATTACACTCCTTACTGCACAAGTACAACACAGAACAAGACAAAATTATATTATCTGTCGGTATTAACTTTTTGGCAATTAGAATTGGCATTCAAAACCTCGATTTATCGGGGAACTGCTTTGCAGACAAACAAGCATCCGATCAGTGTGACACCTGCCAACGTCTTGAAACATTTTCCCTCAAAATTAATATAATAAAAATAATATTATTAGAATAAAACAAATAAATTTTGTACATATAAAAACTATGGTACACTTCAGTAACATTTAAATCAAATCCATTTCCATGTAATAAAATATATTCGTTAACTAATCGTTTCTACTTGCTCTGTACTATTTGACTATACTTTTATTTATATATTCATCATTCGCTTATGTTACAATTCCGTTTTATTTTTGGCATTTGTATAAAACAATTTACCAAGATTTAAGATAGATTAACAGGGTGGTGGGAACTTAAGGGGTCATTCATATTTCAACTCAGTGCTACAGATTTTGTGTAACAACGACTCCATTCAAATTCGAATTTCGAATCACTCTAAACGTAAATCAATTAAAAATTCAAATCAGACGATTTTCCATTGCCATAAATACGGATTTTACGACATAAGAATGCTTTTAATTCAACATTCACTATATACTGTAGTATTTTGCCCGCTACTAGTTTTCTGCTTGCTACTATAATCGCTTACCCCTCTCCCCCATCTCCATGACTAAAATACCTTTACTTTGGATTGTCTTTGACCGAAAATCTCCCAAATTTGCCTTGCTCGGGGGAGCAAATTTTATGTTCAATTAACCTGTCCTAGTAGTCTATAGCTTAACATCTTAACGTACCACTTGCAATATAAATTGCAGCAACGTTTGTCAGGTATTAAGGTACTAACAAGCAGTAGGTATAGGTAACTCATGGGTAACTTGAGCACACCCCCAAAAAGAACGGAGTTAAATCCCCGAACGTTTCTGGTTCCCAGTGGCAGAGACAATCATTTTTTCATAACCAACCCAGCCCATCTTTTTCTGTGACTTGAATCAACTCTAAACATTATATCTATCTTTACAATTTACTTCCAGCCACCTTTTTGGGCTTATATCACCGTAACATAAACGTCGACTCGTATGCCTTTTCCTACTTAGGCCTATTTTTCATTAAGATCATCATCGATCAATTTCTTATATTACTTTTTTAAATTGCGTAACGAAACACACCAGTACTAGACAAAAGAAAACAATTTGTGCTCACATGTACGACTGTGTACACGTGAATTCCTGCATGCATATATACAGATGTACATATCTACGCATGCTCTACGTATAGGTTTATATATTTTTTAATGTTGTAAAGTTAACTGTAGTAAAACTAAGTTCAACGACGACGTCGCCTGTCATCGTAGTCCCTGTCGCGGCGGTCGTTTCGCCGGAAATCCTCGTAATTATTGTACCTCCTAGGACGTGACCGGTAGGGCGGTGATCTCCTAAACGAGATAACAAAACACTCATCATAAAGAGGTTACAAAAAAATGGAAAATGTGACACGTATCATCCTGGGAAAGTGACGCTTGTGCCTGTGTGTAACATCAGCACTCGACCAATCGAGTCGAAGACAAAACTGTAAAAACAACAAACTATTAAAGTTAAACTATTTATGTAGGATGATGAAAATGCCCAAGCAGCACAAAAAACTTATGACTAGCTAACCAACTAACTAAATAATAAATAACTTAAACAATTAAAGCTAATTATGATAACACAATCATGTATAATGGCTAATTAAACAACTACAAGCTGAATCGATAAGTAAAATTGGTGTGTTTGTGAAGTAATAAAAACGAACGACAAGAATTATTTGCTGATAAGCTGCAGAACTAGGAATTTGAGCGTGGAGGTAACCTGAAAACCTTACGACAACGAATCTGATTTCCATCCAACCTTGATAATACAACCGAACAACGGAGTTAGACAGAAGGACACGAACGTTAGTAGCGAGAGATGTGAGGAAGGTACAATATGAAACTATTACAGATACCTTGAAACACCAGAGTATACATGCCATTAATTTACTCAGGATCGATATAACAAAAAGGCAAAAATCAGAAGTAAGTAAGGAATGAAAGCAGACAGAAGGTTCAGGTTCAACTCCGGTTGTACAAGTACGAATTTAATTAAGTTCCTAAGGAAATCATCCACGGTGACTGCCGTCGTCATTAATGGCAAGTCACGACTTTGCCAGGTACAAAACTATCGGTGCAAAAACAAATGGATCGTTTACGACCCAGACGGCAGGACCATAGCCATCATGCCATTTCAAGTGAACGCCGAGTAAGACGGCTTAGATTCAATACCTATACCTTATTAAAGGGGTACATTCAATATTCTTTGAATAGTACAGGAGCCTAAAAAGATGCAGGTTCCTGTGACTGGAATCATAAAAAAAATAAATAGATAAAGAAATATAGACCGAAATTACGTAAGCGGTAGGCAAAGTGTAAAGGAATCAAACATTCCGGACTCCGGTACGAACATTTAAAACAAATACCTCACAACAAAGTAATACGAACAGAGGTATAGAGACGGTCCTCTTCTAAGTGGAAAAATAACAACAAGATATAAAAGTTAAATAAAAGTACACAACGGTAACACTACAGCAAAACCTATTCAATACTAAAAAATCAATTTATTATATAAATACAATTGGAACATATTCATTTAATTTCAGTCATAACTTTGCAATTATAATAAAGGACTTCAAAGAAATATCTGTCTAACAAAAAACGAGTACCCAAATAACAGCAGACGCCGTTTAAGTTGCAAACATAATACAAACTAATATTGAATTTGTACAGCCATTTTCATGAATTCACCACTCACAGTTGAGTTACACAAGTTTGTCCTACACAAGTTTTGCTTCGAGGATAACTGACTAGCTTACTCCGGATGTATGCTTATTTTTTGAACAAACAAATTACAGACAATTCGTAAAACGTAAAATTTGATAATTTACAAATTGCGCCAATAATCAGCCATATACGATTAAGTTTACACAAATTGCTGCATAAAAACAAGCTTAAATGCTCCCATTCGTTTTATTAACTTAATCCGTTTGAAAGAAACCCATAACATAACATATCGGCCGTCGTCCGCTGTATTTGCAACTGACTACAATTACATGTACACTACAGTACCTACAATATTTCTACGACAAATTCTATTAAATGTCAACAAACAAAAATAAAGAAAATGATTGGTAGTCGCATGCATTTCTCGTCTCGTGGTTATTGTTACACAACTTGGCTTCCTGCTTGTGGTGTGATCAAGACGTCAACAATTATGCATATATATGTATGACAAGAGTAGATAATCAATCAATCAATCTTAAGAGTTAACACTTATAAAAAAATAATAATAGTGTAAATAAAATATAACAAAAAATTAAAAATAAACGAAATTACTAAAAAATATATATTTAGTTATTTTACCTACCAAGAGAGGAAAAATTTGGCAATTGAAACACCACCACACCGATTTGCTACGTTTACTACCATCGCTTTTAAATATTTCTCCCGGAGAGACCAAATTTACAGGTCCAGAGATTACAACCCAAAAGACACACCCCAATTGATCAGTGACCGATCAATCGATCGACGATAACCAAAACCATTAACTGGTCCTCCCTCTCTCATCATCACCATCACCATCACCATCATCATCATCATCATCATCATCACTGTCAACCATTACCAACCAACCTCATCCTAAATAGACCAACTAAATTATAATATTTGAAACTGTGAGAATGCATCGTCGGGTTCTTTAAATTTAAATTTCTAATTTTTAATTTGAGAAATTTGAGTGGAAAGATGAACCCAAGCTAATCGATGGGGAGGTAAGGTTTGAAAACGTTTTCTGTACATTTTATATTAAAAATATTGTTTCCATGCAGACTGACAGCTGGGTATGGATTATTTATATTACTATTGTTATAGTTTATCTGCGCCCAATTTAGTTATTCACGTGCAATATAAATAAAGTTTTTACTTGATTTTCTGTCAGTGTTATTATTGAAAACTATTACAATCGTTTATTGTTCCAAAGAGTTGGAATTTTTGCCTCTGTATCAATAAAATTTGTTTTACTTCACACTTCCAATTACTTAAAATTTAAAACTATGTTTCAATTATGCAAGCAGTGAAGTGTTTAATTCAAACTTTATTAGTGCAGTTGGAAACAGTGAAAATAGTTTTAAATAAACTAAATTTTTGATTCAAGGACATTTCTCTATCTAGTGATCATAACTTACAGAACTTTATTATCTTGAGATATACTAAGTACCAAAGCATTTTCATGTTAGTTGAGAATGCGCTTTTAAATGGGTTCATTTAAATTTTTCGATTTCATTGCTCAATACCACTCAATTATTTAACCAACTTACTTTACATTAATTCAAAGCAATACAATTTCATAAAAGTATTTTATAAAAAGTTAAGTTAATTTGTAATGAAGTTTATTATTGTAATTTAGTTATTTACATATTTATTCAGACAAAAGATGTTTGAGCTGTATTTTTTATATATTCTCTATTATGTTTTTCATTAATTGCTTATCTTCAATTACAGTTGTTTCATTTCTTTAAAAATTTAAAAATTTTAATCTGTCAGTCCCAAGGCAGATAGGGAGATGTAACATTTACCTTCCCATCAGTCAAAAGGCCAGGCTAATTTGAAAAGCAAATTAAACAAACAAAATCTCACCTTGAAGGTCTCTTGTAGCCATATTTTGTATCATTGCAGTCTCTGGAGAAGTGTCCCCTCTCTCCACATGTGTAACACCTTTGATTGGGATCATAGCTTTTTAATCCTCTGCCTCTTGTGCGAGGTCTAGCAACTGAAACTCTTACTCTGTTTCCACCAACAGAACTGAAATAAGGGAAGTGTTTGCTGAGTCCAATTGCAGAAGAGTGTTTACACAAGTGGATTGCTTCAATTTATATCATTTGAAACAGGCAAACATATATTTGTTTTAAATGAATTCCTTTTCACTCCACTGAATGCAAAGCCATGCATGTGAAAATTTGAAATCTTTGACATATGATAACAACAAACAACTTCAAAAGAAAATTCAATATTTCATTTTACAATATTATTTGCTTCAGCCAAAATTATAAGTAGAAACATATATTTCAATAAATATAAAATGTTAAAATTCAAAACAGGAAGTAATTGAACCAATTTAATTTAATTAATACTAGCTTTCAGACTCTTTGTGAACAAAATTTATGTGGAAATTAAGAAAAGCTATGATGCAATAGTGTGAGTTTTTATGTATGTATTCCTGCATCACATACATTCTGTGACTAACATATCAATTAATGTGTGCATCTAAATGGTTGTATTAAAAAAACAGTAAATGATAAGTGGATAACTTCTACTGAAAGCCAGGCAATTTATTCAAGAACACAAAATTGAAGATGATAGAGACATTAGAAGAGGAAATACTGCAGTGCATGCAATGAATGCAATAGAACAGCACTGATAAAATGGAAATTTTCACTAGGGGTGACATCATTTGGAGATTTATACTTTCACAATCTCAAAAGTATTTTTAAAAATTCTGGGTAAATAATTCACTTCGAGATAAGTAAGTTAAACGAAGCATAAAAATTTATCACTACAGGAAATGAGGATGTAATTTTAATTGAGTGTTTTGGCTATTTCCTAATGGACTCTAGTCGATCGCCACTCACAGTGCTTTTGGCACATCTCAAGCCTTCTGCCTGAGTCCTGCCCGGCATTTTTCTTTCCGAGTGAATAAAATCTCAGTATCAAATGTTAACTTACGTATTATCCACACCATGAATCGCTTCCTCGGCGTCCTCCCTGTTCTCAAAAACGACGAATGCAAAACAGGGTGGTGACGATGCCACCCAAACCTCCTTCAGGGGCCCATACTTTTCGAAGACTCTGGTCAAGTCACTTTTGGAGACTCCCTGGCCCAAGTCGGCTACGTGAAGACGACAGTTCTCATCAACGCTGGGACTTCGGCTCCGGCTGCTCTTCGAGCTTCTCGATCGAGATCGTGATTTTTTCGATGAGGCACTCGAACTCCTGCTCCGACTGGACATACTTGATAATTTCCTTGTTCCCGTTTATGCCCAAGTGCTCCAGTACCAGAAAGAAAAAGAAAGAAAAGTAGAAGAGCAAAGAAAAGACGAAGACGACGGCGAGCACTTGAGAAACATTCACGCACAGATCCAAGTCCCACCGAATGATTGCGAGAGGGCGGTGCTCACCTTACTGTACCGCCATGTTACTGACGACCGGCGGAAATTTCAATTTCAAATTTTTCCTCATAAATTCTAATGCGAATTCCATCGCATACGAAATAATTAATCTAATGCACATTTGAATAAAATCTCTTCGACATTATATTATAAACATATAAAATCAATTTACTAATAAATAATCAGAAAAAATAATTCTGTTTGGCGTATTCCCAAACAAAAAGTGCACCGGTTACGTGAACGTTAAGAGATCTGATGATACCCCTTTGGGGTATTTCGACGCAAACATCTAGTAGAGGCAGTAAATTGGGAGGAATTCCTTCCTTTTCGCTTCCCAAAAGGATCAGAGTCTTTCTAGGTAGTTTTACGGCATGTAATGGCTGACTGTGAAGTGCTTGTTCCGCACCCACCACCAGGTACCCGTTCGCTTTCATTTCCACAAGGTAGTCGGAGAGGTTTTGCCGCTTCACCTGCAAAACCGTTTTGTTATGTAGTTTCAAACCGATCTTTTGTTTGAGAAGTCGCAACCATTATGATTACAACTTCATAATGAAGGTGACGGAGAAAAAGGCTTAAGAACACAACAAAGAAATAGAAAGTAAAAAACAAACTCTTTGGTTGAAAATGAAATAAGCAAACGTTGCGCTAAAAAAATAATAAAATACCAGTACAACTTGAAAACAGACACTACGAAGACAAAAGAAGGAAGAACACTCAAGTTCAACTTACTTCTCTTAGAGTCACCCATTTCTCTGCTGTAACTGACAAAGAAGCAAATTGTTTGTCTTCGACGTACTTCAGAGACCCTACTACATACTCAGAGGCTCCAAATACCTCACAGGTGCGTGCCAGCCCACCCAAATTAGGTATCCGATCTATCAAGGTGGCTACAACCACCAAACTACCTGAAATGAAGCCACCTCTTGTGAGTTAAAATCTAGTTAATCTCTTCCCTTCATTCCGACTCAACCCAACAAACCTTTTTTCTTGTCATCTGACACGTCTTCGGTCCTTCCCGCGACCACCTCCAGAGGCGGAAAGCTCAGTTTCTCAGGAATCATCTTCTTTTGGTAATTGACGAGAGAGGACTGGGATACTTCATCTGCGAAACCTCCAACTTCCACAGACCATTTGGCACAAGAGATGTCTTGCAATGTAAATCTAGAACTTTTCAGTGGTATGTTTATGGCTGTCTCTTCGGTGATACCACAATACCTAAATAATTCTATAGGTATCCACTCATCGGATCCGACGTTGCACAGCCTAGGAAGATGCTCGTAAATTGTTTCCAATGTGAAGTGTTTCTCAGGATTGAAGACGGTAAAGTAGAAATCCTCTTGTAGTTTTTTACAATTTCTAGCGGCATTTCCCCTGCAACCCCTTTCGATGCTCATTGACACACCCTGGTCGATTGCTTTGTACTTTTGAACAATCAATGACAGGTTTCGATCTTGTGCCAACTGGAAGAGCTTCTGTGTTATGACCTATTTAGAGTGACCAATTTTTGTTAGATATTACACAGATTTTTTTCTTCAAGTAAACGTGATGTAAAAGGTTGATCCTGCCAAGTAAACTTCTGGTTCATTGTGGAACATTCCCGAACAGTCCGCTTCTATCCTTCTAAATTTCTAATCTTTCGTACCTGAGCATGGAGACGAACTTCAAAATGCTGGTCCATACAGAAGGGTAGAATACAGGGAATCGCCTTATCCAGCCAAGATGTACTAGCTTCAAGCGAAACCAATCTACACAAGTGGAAGATGACCGTCATTAGGCAGCACAGGCCTTTGGTTTTCAAGGCACTTGAATCGCTCAAAGAGTTCCACAAACTGTTCATCAAGTTTGGGTGTCTCTTTGAAATGCGAATCAACAACCATTCCTGCAGATACATGACACTGGGTTGAGGATTTTCACATGTCAAACCGCGATACAGCCATTGTGAGAGATCTTCGGAGACATTCTGAAACAAAAGACACGATTTAAGTAGTTAAAAAATGTCTGGTGATTTCATTCTCTGCACCAACAGCTTACCTGATAACCAACCAAAACAGGTTCAAGTAGTAGGAGTGCCTGAACTAGGCGATGTTTTAGGCGGTGAACGTGGGAATCACCGAAGTAGCGCAGCTTATTTTTGTTCATGTTGTCTTCCATCTTCAGGAGATTTTCCGCTAGTTCCCAGGCAAACTTTTGATGTCGAGAATTGTCAGAATTTAGGCAGACAATCATTGCCACAGCACGAGCACGGATTTCATTGCTGCCGTTGAACTCTCTGAATGAGAAATGTGTCAGGTACAACTCACTTAGATGACAGATTGTTTCCTAAGGAACGCGGCCTACCAACCTTGGGTGGTTGATGCCATCACCTCCCACAAGGGAGCAGACCTCAGCAGTGAGTCTCTCGTCTCGTCTTTGAATTGGACCGAAGAGCAAACCTTTGGCCAGGATGTAAGAGAACAAAGGGTGGAGGCGGTCATTGAGCTCGAATGTCTGCAGGTGCTTCATCAGGTCGTTAACAACGCCCTGGCTGGAATCGGCGAATATCAGGTCTGCATACTGCAGGTACCAATGTAAAATCCAGTGAGTATCGACAACCATGTACTTCGATGTTTTAGAAATTTCAAGAGGTTTTTACAGGTCTTCGGTTTTTGTCTACCGCAAGTTCTTGTAGCCTTCCAAATAATTGTCGATACTTGTTTTCCACTTGTCGCCTCTAGACCGTTACAACAATGAATTCATATTTCTTGCAGCATTCATGACTTTTTCTTTTTGCAGTGTCAATCAACCCATGCATTTTCTTACTCATAAACAAGTCAATTGCCAATGTATAGTTTTGGTCTTCAAACATATGTTTCTACCCCCAAATTCCACAATAAAACTTCGGGTTCTGAGTACATTAGTATTTCTGATGTATTTGAACTTCGGGCTAAGCAAAACTTAAAAGGAAATCTTGAAAAAGTAAAGCCGGGTGAGCCAATTAATCATCTCTTAAACTAAAACGGAACCATTAGGACTGGTCTAAAACCAAAATAAAAAGTATCGAGGAGTTTAAAAGGAGTAAGAACCTCCTGGTGTTGTCCACGTGTAGGACCGGCGTAGGACCCCTACGCTGTGACAAGAAAACTGTCTTACTTACCCTGACATGTATCTCATGAACGCCAGCTTCACTTGAAAGCAGATCCTTGTGAAATAGCATTTTCAGAAAGTATCTGGTGAACTTCTTGAATTCATCAGTTTTTCTTCTCTCCAAGATAAATTTCCACAGTAAATCGGACATTTCTTTCCATTGTATTTGTCCGCAAGTGGGCAAAACGCGCTCCAAAGTGGACATGACAGGCACGAGTATTCCATTGCTGCCCAACTCGACTGCCTCTTTGCATAACGCTATCACACGGACAGATGACAAGGAATTTGGTGGCATTTTCCTCATGAGATGTTCCAGAATACGCCACTTGGTTGCCAGGTACTCGGAGTTAATTCTTCCCCAGATCGTTTGAACATCGATTGTTTTCTCAATGTCAACTGTATCACGAAGAAATGACTCGTTCACAAATTGCGCCAGGTACGAAAAAAGGAAACTGAATTGTTCTTTTGTGAAATTGCAACGGTTCTTGTCCAACAAAATGTTCAGCAGATGCATCCAACAATATATTCTGATGGGCGGAACCGCCTCTCTGGATTTCTCAAAGTCTGCTACGTCGCTCATGATTTTATCGTTCAAACCATCCAAGAGATCTTGAACTTTTTCCGATTCCTTGCAGGTCACGACACTCTTGAACGATCTAACGTAGAGTGAGGCTTGCTGATGGTCTTGAAGTTTAGTGATTCCCATCACTCGCATTTGTATATAAACTACCAGGTTCCTCAGGTGTGGTGCCTTGAGTGAGAGTTCGAGATTCACATCAGAATTCTCGTCCTCATCTAATAGTTGGTACAGAAGATATAGGTAGCCGTCGAGTACAGTGTGGTTATAGTACGGTCTTTTCTCAATGTTTTCAAATGAGTACAACATGTCATTAAACTTAACGGCGACAAATTCAGTTTTTCCAGAGTCATTGTAAGCATCAAAGAACGCAAGCATCATGAGCGTAGCCGCCTGTCCAAAAATTTCACCAAAAGAATTTCCAGACACGTACTTCTCCAAGCAAATTTTTGCATCGTCAGCCGAATAATTCGTTCGCATCCAAGTAATGAGCTTCGTCCAGTTCTGGTCTCCTCTCCGCAGGCCCCCAGTACCTGAAAAACTCGCCAGGCATAAGACGAATTCCTCCAAGTTCACGCTTTCCTCGTCTATTAGTGCAAGGATTATATTCAAAAGATAATAAAGAATCCCAGCTTTTATTGTCTTGTTGTGAGTTTTAAACGCAGTCCTCACAAAAGTTTTCAAACTCGATATTTCCATTCTGCTCCAGAACCTATTTCGGGGTATTTGAGCCATTGCGTGGACCGTAAAGAAGAGAGACTCCGGGCTCCATGTTAAGGTGCACAATGAGGAAATAAATGAATTGAAGAAAACCTTTGCTGTTCCCAGTTTGCTAAATCTAACAAAAAACTCCGCCAGACTTTCACTTGTGGTTATACCCTCTGTATAATAAAGATTTGTATTGTTCAGTGTTTGTACAAGAATTTCAACAACAGCAGCAGCAATTTCAGGGTTAGAGTAAAAGTCATCACTGAGCTTTAGAAGGCTTTGAAGGCTCCATTTTGTCACCTGAATGCTTTCATGTCTTAAAGCTTTCTCATATATCAATAAAATCCATGATGAGGCAATTGTTTTCTCTCCAATCTTAATTTTACTTAAAATTTTACAGACAAAATCATTAAGCATTTTAAACATTGGTTTTATTATGTGAACCTGTTGTTCATCTAGAAACTCCAAAATAACAATTAATTCTGAGTAGAGCTTTGAAATCTCATGGCTGTGTTCAGTGTCCCACCATACGATTTGCTTGGCATTGTTGCTCTCACTGCTTGAATCAACTTCAGAACAAACAATTTCACATTGTGTCACACTTAAGAGGTTCATTGTTGTTTTAAGTAGAAATATTGCCTGCTTTTTCATTAGAGGATCCCTGCTGGCCAATCCAAACTGAACAAATTTCCAGTAATTTCTGTCTTGAAATATTAACCTTGTGAAATTACTAACAGAAGTGAAGGGTACCACATTTTTTTCACTAAAGAAATAGTCAAACAAGTAACACAGCACAGTCAGCATCCTTGTATGTGGGAGGCTAGCATTTCTGCAGGAGAATAATTTGGAAATTTCAGTCCAAATGGAAGTGGCACACTTTAAATCACCAAAAGACTTGAAGAAATGCCGAAGGTGAAATAATATTGTTTTAAACACATCACAACTGCCATGGATAATGATATTGGTGACCAGCTGACATTCATCCAGTCCACTTTTTTCTTTTAACTCATCAAACTCTTTGCTTTTTGGCTGGAGTGAGCAACACAAGATTCTGAACCTAAAGTTAAGAAATTCTTTATTGGAATTCTCACTGGTGTAACTCTCACGTATTAAGTCCAAATTTTTATGGAAAAAAAGACTGAGTTTCAGCATATTTGTACTAGATTCTTCTTTACTAGCAATCCTGACAAGCATATCTATAATAGAAAGAAGCTCCACATTTGTTCGTCTCACGAATTCCACATTTTCGAAGCTGTCATCACCAAGGATTCGCTCTACCATTCCAAGAATTGGTGAGATCATCAGTTGAGTCCCAGTCTCTGGCATCAGCCTCTCGTAAGTTTGAAGTAAAACCTTTGTAAACGTCACAATTTCCTCACGTAATAGTCCTGGTTTCAATTCTTCGATTGTTTTCTTGCACGCCCTGAAGGGATCATCGCTGAGCGAACCGAGAACAAATTCCATTAGATCGGAGGAAATAAACTCCGTTTTACGATCCATCTAAAAAACAAACAAATTTTTTATTAAATGTATTGATGGCTTTCCAAAGGTCATTAGAAGCTTAAATGGACAATTCCTCGGGTCCCATGCTTTAATTTGAGAACCTCAATGATAAGGTTCGTCAGAAATGACCTTACCACGTGGAGTTTGAATGCAGCAAAGGTAACATATAATTTTAAGCATTCCTCATTTGTAGAACTGCGTTGAAACTGAATGAGGTAATATTTTCAAGCGTAAACTTCGTTAATTACGAGATTCAAAAAATAGTTAACTTATTAATGACAATGAATACAGAAAGTGGTTTGAGTTTGACATGTTGTTCAAAAATAAGTCACCGCCTTTTAGA
Source organism: Polyplax serrata (assembly GCA_037055365.1). NCBI lineage: Eukaryota > Metazoa > Arthropoda > Insecta > Psocodea > Polyplacidae > Polyplax > Polyplax serrata. The sequence continues at coordinate 1,695,429 of JAWJWE010000004.1, forward strand.
GAGACCGTAGTTTTTGGAGGGAAATGCAGACGTCACATTTAAAAGAAACTCATTGATTCCCTCCTCATATTTTAATTTCAAAAGGTAATTTGTGTACTGGGTGCACTGTTGCGGTAGTTCTCATCCAATGTAACGTTTAAAGTGATTTATTGAAATGCCACATTGGAGATGATTTAAAATGATGGAAGTGAAAATAAAGGCCAAGAAAGGAGCACCACCCGTTAAGCCCTTATCACTGCCATTAGCAACTCCCGTAGAATTGACAGCTGTTTTCAATGGTTTGCACGTGGTCGTTTCAGACCCTGAAGCGATTCATCTCATTTACGAAAAGGTAAATTTTCGTGGAAAATTAAGTTCACACATATATGTATTTTCATTCTTCAGGTGTCACACGAAAAGTAAAAGAAACTGAACAAAAGATCTGAAGAATGGTTTTGTATAAATTCCAACCTGCTTAGACCTCATCTCATCAAAAATTTTTTTTCATAGCTTTACATAAAATCTCAAATTTAATACAAATGTATACAATGAAATACAAAGAGTAATATTAATTTATTAAAATTAAATATTCTACTTAATCTATTTAACAAACTTAAATTCATATTCTTACTACAGGGTAATTTTGGAAAAGGGACCCTATCAAGAGGGGCACCTGTCTACCATAAGAAAAAAGATGACATACCAAGAATCATATGGGAACAACAGTACAGAAATGAAATAAAATGGGGCCCAAAGCATGGGTGCCCTCAGACCCCCATAGATAATTTTCCTGACCGAAATTATCAGCTCTCTCAAGATAGTGTTGCCAAATTTTTACAGTCAGCTTTATCAAGTGATGAAACAGTGTCTTGGAATAAAACAAAAGAAACAACGGAACCTTCAGTCCTCACCACCAGACCTGAAGTCAGCAAATATACAATTGGTTTTTTAGAATCTAATGAAGGTAAATACAGAGAGTTGGGTTGCTTGGGTTCTGCCTCTTATTTTTACTTGTAAATAATTATCAAAGAATTAATTATTTTGTGCTTAAAAAATTTTTGAAATCTCAAAAGAACTGAATTTTTTTTCAGAAGCCTCTTTTGCTGTAGATGAACCCTTTAGAAAAATTGTAAATGACATTTTGGAATCGAAAAAAGCAAAAGTGACAACACTTCAGAAGGACTTTAATGAGGAAGTAATTGTTATCTGCCCTCAGCCACAGTTGAATGCAAATGATCAGTCAGTTGACAACATCAGTGCAGAACTGAAAATAAGGAAGTTCCCTGTGAAAGAGAGCCTGAACCTAAATTTTGAAGAGGCATTTTTCCTAAATTTTGCTTTGCAATGCTTGAAAGTAACAGATGGAAACAATGTAGTGTTTAGTTCAAATGAACTTTGGAAGAAATTCTGTTCTATACAACAGAATTTTTGTGAGAAGTACCTAGTGTACCACTATTACAGGAGCAAAGGTTGGATTGTTCATTCTGGACTTAAATACGGTGGAGATTATCTCCTCTATAAGGATGGACCTGCCTATAACCATGCAACATTCTTGGTAAAGATTGTCAGTGAAGGAACAAATTTCATTTGGAGGGATTTTCTTGCAATTAACAGACTTGTGGAAACCTTCAATAAGGTGAGTTTCTAGTTTTGTTACAAATTATTGTATTATTCATTTTAACTTATCTTGTATTAGTTCACATCTCACAAACTTATCTCATATTAGTTCCATTCTGTTCATATGTTTCTCTGATAAATTGCCTGTTGATGTTATTGATTCATTGATGTAACCATTTTTTGATTTATCATTGATTCCAACTTGTTGCAATTATTTTCTTTTAATTTGTGCTTGTAGAGTCATTTGATATTCTATGTATGGTAAAATGGTAAAATGGTCTAATTTTTTTAGCAATTAAAATTAAAAATAATAACACTCTGTAGGAGTATTCAGTGTGATACTTTGTACTGCCTCTTATTTACAATTTATATTGCAAAACATTTCTTACTCTTGGCTACAGTAATTTGGCAAAAGAATACAAAAATTAGTTTCACAATTTCTTTGAAGGTTCTTAAGTCAGTTCTTAATGGAATTTATGAGATATTTTAGTTCTCAGATTGTACATTTCTGCTTTCTTCAATGCATTCTTTACTGTAGACTATTGACCTGCAAAGATTTGTTCATCAAATTGAATAATTTCATTTGTACACACAGGAAGTTATCTTCTGCACAGTTCTACATGTTGAAACGAAACCAGTTGCAGAACACCGGTCCCTCGGTGACTTCCTACGATGTTTTAGAGTTCAAGAGGTCACGTCTAAAAGGTGGTTTCCAACAAAAGATAGAGTAGAGGCGGATGAAACATAAGGAAAGTGTTTGTCGACGGAGAACAAAATGATTTTATTTCTTAATTGCGAAATATAGAAATGACTATACATCCCTGGAACCTAAACAGATTCGTTCTGTTTGTTCAGAGAATGGATTCTTAATATTTGATAATCTATGATAATTAGATATTTAATGGCAGTAGTACCTCTGGTAATGGTATCTACTTATTTCTAGTCAACCAGCACAAGTGCAAACTAGTCACCTCTCTCGGATTGAAGGAGGTCAAAGGCTCCCCTGCGAGAAGACATGAATTAATGCTTTTCCATTTCACTGTTAAATCCGTATTTTCATTACAAATATGCCACAGAGAGATTTAACGGAGCGTTCAATTTTAGACAAACGCAGGCAATCCTACTCGGATAACAAAACAATATTAAAATTCCATTTTGGGACCCAGATTTTACACATGCACAGTCAAAATCCTAAACTCCTAAAATATAAAAGATGGACATTTGTTTATGTATTTGTAAACGATAGGTGCCTAAGGCCCACATTTCGGTCGCGTCTCAATCCTTGGAATATCTCATCGGTGTTGAAATTTTTGGTTTTTAGTTAATCAGCAAGCGGGCGCCATTTTCCGGTGGGGCACATGACACTTTGGATATTTTTTATTATTATTTTGCTGCTTGAGTCGCAAATGCAAAATAAACAGTCGATAAGGAAGAGGAGAAGATACACTCACACTGCTTCCACACTCCTCCGGGACGGTTATTTCTAAAAGTAGAATAATGTAGCTCGTTTCTTCCGCACTACTTAATAGGGTGAATTCGATGAGGGGAATCATATGTAATTAATGTGTAACAATTCGAAGAGGCAATATATACATAAGAGTTTATTTAAAGCCTAAATATTTAATACATAATGTGATCTATTACTAATATAGTACATTGACTATGTTTTAAAGGCCAGGGAAAACATCTGCACTAGAAACTAACCGTAAATAAATACAAAATTTTATGTCAACCGCAGTAGGTCATCACCAAACCAACACGAATAGGAATGAATAGCGTTTTAGCAAAGGTCATGCATTAAATTAAATAATGGAAACAAACTTATATTGTAAAAAACCAGGAGCTGCTACGACTGCCGTAGGAGCCACGCGAGGTTACATTAAACATAATTAATACGATTTACTTCGACTTCTTCCTCCTGTCGTCTGGAGAATCCCACCAATGTGTGTAAATAGATACCCTAATTTCCAATCCTCAGGCATTCCCGACTTTTCGATATCTTAAAAAAAACCCTCCGGGTGATAGTGACTCCGGTTTAGGGGATGAGGGTAATTTCACGACTAAAACGACATTGGATTTCATTTCGTGTTAATGTAATTGATTTTGCCTTTGGCACGGATTTGCTTTTTAATATACTTGGGTTAGAGTGGAGTGTAAACCCCAAACCCTCAACTCGCCAGGCTTTTCTAAAGCCGGATTCTTATTTCCCTCTTAAACAAAGAATCTCTGACGGGATTTAACAACTTGAAATGGAGGTGAGGAGGTTTTTAGAAAAGAGCTGCCATCTACGCACTCATGCACACGCACAATGATAAGACTTGTGAGAGAATTCTCAGGACCTGCTTGGCCGCCATCTTAATGTGTTCTTACTTTTGGTGGAACCATGACTACAGAACCGCCAAGACTGAATTACAACAAATTTAACAACAACAAAAAAATTAAGCTAATCATCTTGATACATTACCTTTTCTGTCGCGTAGCCGCGTACTGTTTGGGTTCTGCTATTTCCCTAGCCATTTACATTAAAAAAAAATCCAGTCGACCGATTTCAACAAGTGATTCTTCTAGACAATACGTTAACTAACGAGCACAACGGGAACTGAAAAATTAAGTGGAAAAATTAAAACTAAAGCTTTATGGAAACGGAGAGGTCGAATACCGCCAAAGGGAACTCTGAAAGAATTCAAAGGAAAGAAAAACAATGGTAACGAACGACTTTTAATTCAATTCCCAGAATAAGAGATAGGGTGAGCTATCCGTTGCAACTTATTCGGTAGAATTCGATAAGCTGATGGAGGGATGGGTTGGAGTGAATTGGTGGTGGTAGTAGTAGTTTGAAGGCGCACAAAATAGAATTAGAAAACCTATTATAGGAGCTAGTAAAAACAAAGGGGAAAATCCGTGATGCAAAGCCAAAGCCGGGTAAAATGGATTTGATAGATTTCGGCCGGGGCTGGAGGTCTACTCGAGTGCTCCTTCACATTTTAAAAGCTTTCTTTTTTTCTTATTGAAAACACCCGGAAGGGTTCTAACAGGCCTAAGGTTGGGTGAGAGGGTAGTTGGAGAAAGTTGAGCTGTCCGAAACTCCTGGAATTATAGTATGCCACTAATTGTCATTAAACCGACAAAAAGTTCAATATTACAAATTTAATACAAATTAGAATTTTATTTTTGTAATATAAAATTCCTAGTACAACTGCACGAGTTCAAATCCACCCAGAGTTTAATCACTGGCCCTAAAACACTCACAAGGAGATTGAATGATTTTTTTTCTTAGATAAGTAGAAAATGGAGGCACACTTTTTTCATTATTCTAATGACGTCTTATTCATGCTCCTCCTGTCTTCTCCTGCCGACACGCAGAATTTTGTTGCTTCCCCTGAGATCTTTCCACTGACACCGGCTGAAGAAGAAACAAGGAAATTAAAATCGGAAGAATCCCCAAAGGTAAACTAATAAACATAGAAGTTAAGCTCTGTGGATTTGTCTCCTTTCACGAGTGCCAACTGATTGAAAAATCACTTAGGAAGAAGTAATCTACCGTAAGTTATGTATTGTAGTTTTAATAGATCCCTCGCAGTATATCCCCTTCAGACTTATTCTTACACTCCCATCTTTTTTTTAGATTAAATAAAAGTTCTTTTTATTATAAGTTTTTCATTAACAGTTATTATTGTTAGTATGCATATCTATGCATCTAAATTGTAACGTATATTTATTTCATTGTAAATTAATTACAGGCAATAATTGTTTTGGTATGAACGTAGTTCTACAGTTAATAATTAGTATAAGTGATACCTAATTGTTTAGAAGAGAAATATAATTATTCCAACTTCTGGCTACTAACCTTCAACAGTTTTGTTGAGACTTTTACGAGACGGTCAGTGATACAGTGATGTTTATATTTGATTTTCTATTTCATTCCTTGTCCTTGTCGACCTTGCCGGATTAGTCAAATGAAAAAAGAAAGGTCGGTGAACGAAACGGAAGCGAAGAGCTACACTGTGAGGGAGTGAGGTTTTCTTGTGGGCTGAGGGTGAGTGGGTGAATTTTGATACTTCACACATCTATTAGGCGACAATGAAAAGGGAAAGATAGATAGGCAGATAGAGAGTCATTCTTTTATTCGATAATGGCTTTCAACTTAAAAGAGCTCTCGATGGTGTGAAAATCACAATATGACTTTACACCCAAACAAATCAGTCTTAAATATCGAATTTCCGTTTTGCGCTTCCTACCCTCGCTCCATTCCTTTTGTCCATCTATTTTTCTATCTTCCTTCTTCGTCTGTCCTCCTGGGTATCCTCCTTAAACAGAGTTACAACTTTTTTTAAATATTTGTTTCCATTACTTGAGAGAATAATTCCAAGAGCAGCCGTCACGGCTGCGAAGATGACGAATGATGAGTCAGTCGTTTGCAGTTGAAAGAGGAAGGTTCCACTTTGGTTGGCAGATATGGCCCTTTCTGTTTCTGGTTCCAGAATAACCGCTACTCGTGGATGTAACCCTCTGTTACATCTTCTAACGAGAAAGGAATAGAAATGTCTACAATTTCAGCAAGGTTTCTGCCGTCTTAAAATTCACATAGAACTTTTAGAATTAAAGGGATTGAAAAAAATGAGAGCCCCAAGTGCCGCCATTTTGTATTCTAACGCAGGAACCCAAGGGGGTTCAAGTAGGTCGTCGGAAAGCAAACATAAGAAGACGGTGGCATTCATCCCCCGGGAGGAACGTCGGGTACCTTAATGCCATGCGAAAACAGATATTATAATGCGAGGGATTGTGCATCTTTCCGATCGAGCTGGAAATTGCTGAATGGAGCGTGAAAATAAAGAATCACACGGCTGAGTAGATGTCTTTTGTGGTTGAAAACAGAGCAAACATTCCGCTCCGGAAGCTGATCAAATAGAACCCAAAGAAAATTATAAAAATGGCCAGTGACCCATGTCCAATGTACTCGACTTGGCCATATTTTAATCTCTCCCGCAGCTTCCCCTCAGCCACGGAATTTTAGACAGGGGGAATGTTTCTGCATCTGATTTTCATCCCACAACATTCTTGGATTTGAAAAGTTTTGCAGAAAGTACCAAAATGTAGTGTTCAACACTGTTGTTATTGTTACTACTAATAATAGAAGAAAGACAGAGAAATGTTACGTTTTGACTGAAATAGTAACGTATTTCCGGTATTTTCGTTATGAATTTTCATAACGAATTACCTCCTTACTAAAGAATTTCATTACAATACTTTAGTCCAAATGAACTGAAATACAACAGTGTATTTCTGTGATCGTAATATTTGTGGAAATATTTATTATTGTAAGTATACGTGACACTCTAATTCGATACTAAACTGCCATAGCGTAACACATGTATGTAACTACTGTACCTGATAGTAAATTACCCCTGATTTATTCATAAAAATGAAGAATTGTAAGCAATAATGGCCTTACTATATACATTAAATAAGTTGAACAAAAACGGTAGTATAATTATGCTTTGCAAAGCATATTCCTAGTTCAGAATTAGAGCTACCGTCTATAACCTCATGTATTTATATTTTGGTTATTTTTATTATAAAACGTATTAGTTGGAATGTATTAATAGTATAATTGTAGTATAATTTTCATATATTCAATTAGGAGCGCAAGTTTCACCGGTCGGTCTGAGGATTCGAGAATTTTGGCGGGAGTCTCCTGTCAGTCCCCAGGGATTTTCTTTTTTATTTACCGAAGCCTCCTCAATCTCTGCCCCGATGAGGGGGACCTTGCAGAGCGAGACAGGGGATCACGAGTGTTTTTCCTTCTTTTTTCGTTCCTTTGACGCGAATTCGTAAATACTCCGGATGACTCTGAAAATTGACGTCCAATGGAAGTGGAGAGTCCGTTAAATGAGCTCAACGATTGGATCCCGGAGGCTCGGAACCCCTGCCTCCAGCGCAGCCTCCCTCGTTTGCTGGATGCCTCTGACTTGGCAACCGAAAATCATAGTCATTTCTTTACTCTCCCCCTGAGTCTGCATCCTTCCCCACACCCTGTTGGTCTGCTTGTCGCAACCCCTGCCCTGGGCCCTGAGACCCCAGCGATAACTCCCAACTTCTGAGCTCTGCCTGAACTCTCACATGGAAGAATTACATTTATAGTCTTGTTACCCGGGATACCGCTGCTGTTTGCCGGTGTTACCCACCGGTACCTCGTTGTCGCAATACACTACTGCTTTTCCACCTAAACTTTTGTCTACCTAAATGTGCCACTCTTCTAGGACTTTGTCTGCAAGGTCCCGAGGTTGATTTAGCGATGGCAACCCATTCCTGTCGGTTCCATCCATTGAGTTAACACCTTCTTTTCACTACCTTCATGTCTTCGCATGGTCCGGAGTCGCCAAATTGTTTTCTTACTTGCTTTCCTAGTTTCGTCCCTTATAAGTCTTCTATTTCCCTCCTAAATCAATTACTCCTTAAAATCAACGACTTGTCCGTTTTATTTTTCTTCATTTTCGACGGATAATACCACTGGTAATCAATAACAAGGTCGCTTTTGTTTTCATCAGGGATAAAGATCCAACTATTATTCTCTTCTAAGCCCTGTGCAAACACAAAAAACAACCTTTTCACTTATTTCGTTTGAGGCTTCCGCTTGTGCGTGCGTGTGTGTGTGTGTGTCTGCGTATACATGCCTTTGTGCGTGAGCCTTCCGATTTGTTTTTCGTATTCTGCCGTTCAGTTTTCAGTCACTGCAATTCAACTTAGTTCAGCCTCTCTATCTTTTTCTCTTTCTCTCCCCCGGGCCAACTTGTTTACTTATCTCCGGTGGGATGCGAAAACCCCGGGTGTTGGAGTGTTGTCGGGAGTGAACGATGGGATTTCATGTTAATTCTTTGCTGTTATTGCCTTGCCGCCAACGTTAACCCGCAGTTTTCCAGTCTTCTCGGTCTTTTCACAAAAGGACTCCTTGAAAATCCTCCAGGGGTTTGTTTATCCTTGTAGACAGACTCTGAATCGGGTCTGAAAGGAATTATTCCTCTTTTTCTTTTTTACTCATCACCGCTAAATGGACAAGGCAAATTGCCCTTATGATTTACAGTATTTAATTTATTTATTCATTTTGTTTGCGTGACATCCCACGCACAAGTGGAAAACTTTGCCAGAACATCCAAAGGATTTCGTACTTCGCTTTTAAACGCAGGAGAACCACTTTCAAGGCACTGCGGTCCCTTATCCCCCAATTATTCAAAAGTTTCTGAGTTACTTACGGAAGGTACAGAACCTGACATCATACTCATAACTAATCTCCTTTGTTCTGTCACCTGTCCACCTGTCAACTGTCACCATAGTTGTTAATGGGGTTAAATGGCCTCTAATTAGCTAGGAAAACAGATACTGTAAGGAGCACCTAACAACCTAACCATCTCACTTCTGGAACTTCTTCCACCTACAGTCGACCCCGATCCTCAAAAACTTATTATAAATGCAGTCAAAAGAACATTGATCAAGAATTTTTCAAAGAAATTTATTTCATCACAACAAATAAAAGTTCATAAATAGAAGAGAAAAAACTCCGGAAAATTCATCCTTGTTAGCGAATAACAAATGAATGGGGGTAGTGAAATGATGGAGCCAGGGTGAGGAAAAAAAGGCGAGGAAGCAAAAGAGTGGCTGAAGGCGGCGAGGAAGAAGAAGAACAACTAGAGAATGATGGTGATGAAGAAGATGGAGGAGAAGAAGAAGAAAGAGGTGGTACGAAAGGCAGAAGTCAAGTGGATGTTGAGAAAATTGGCAATTAATATTTCACTTTATTTCTACGCACATGAAAAGAAAGCATGGCGGGCGGAGGAAGGGCGGACGTTAAGATGATGAGAACGTTGATGTTGATGTTGATGTTTTTTGTTGTTGTCTGAATCGCATTTGATTTTCATTCATCCGATCTGGTGTTTCTGACACTGGCATTTGCATGTAAATGCGACTCATTCGGGTGATAGAAGATGATGGCCACTCACAGTGAAAAAATGGAAACGTCAAGAACCACGGAAATGGAAATTGAAGGCGGCTCAAATGAAGTTGGCAAGTTCGGGTGACAAGGGAAATTTGAAGGGGCGAATTGGACTCCGAAGAACCGGAAATTATCAATAATTATACATGTTTAGCAATGAGCATTTGACGTAAAACAATTGACCACTTGCGGTGGAAGACCCAAAATGAACCTTAAACGTTCTTCTAATTATCTGATCAACCGTGTACTTCATCCAACTTATATTACGATAAATTACTACCCAATTTAATAACTTTATAATATGATAAATAATTAAACTATTAATTCACCGCCCAAAATTATCCGTTGAGCAAACATGTCTGCACTTGTCTTTTATTGTTACTTTATTTTCTGCTTCATTTTGTAGTCAGTCATTCTCCAGAGAAATTCCAATTTCTTTTTACTATACTTCAATTTCTACTATAAAAAAAGAAAAATTTCAACATTCTTAATTATTGGATTATTCATGATTTTAATTTTTATTTCTAATATTACTTTTTCTTTTTGCTGAAACTCGTAATTGGCATTTCTTCTCTCTAAAAGAAAGGCTTGTTTACGTGTAACTTTCTTAATTGGAAAATTTATATAATGTAATATTGCAATTATTACGTTTAATATTGTTTTACTGTCTTATTATTCACGTTCAATATTTCGTTCAATTGTGGCCGAGCGCTTGAAGGTTCTTCGAGCCTAGGGTGACTGAAATTTTTTGGTATGTGGCACGATCACAACTCAGCTCTTTATATTATTGGTGCGTCTGAAATTTAATTTAAAAATTTTTTAAATCAAAATTTTTCTGGAATTCGTTTCTTTTTGTCCCAGTATGTTAAACTTCCATTTATTTAAATCCTTCAGTTGTATTGAAAGAAACATTCAACTCATTGTCTGTGCAGCAGTTTCTCGCTCGATATCTTTCCTTCTTCCACAGCTCCCATCTCAGTTTTTGTTCACTTCACTTGCGACGTCCTACCGACTCCCCCAGGGGTTGATCCTTTAATTTCTAGGGGGTTCGTCGGCCGAAGTTTCAATGCTGTGAAATCTGACGCCCCGTTGGCGGCCAAGTCCGTCCGACCAATCGCAGGGCCTGCTGAGGTGTCGAGTTCCCGCGGGGGAAAACTCACAACGAATGGGCCACCCATTTTTCTCCATTCATTCTTACCTTATAAACTGAATCCAACATGTCGGACTTTGGGTTTTCGTTTTGACGCTTAGAAACGGATCGCGGCTACCTCGAACGGTAAGTCAAACATGAGGAGATTTCGATTGAGAAAACTCTGCGATGATGGTGACGTTCTTGAAGATGATGATGATGAGAATTTTGATGATGAGAAGTGAAAGATTTCCGTTTTCTCAAACGAATCGCTCGCGGATTAGGTGAAACGTCGTCCGTTTCCGGTAAAATTTTCAGTTTCGGTTATTCCATTCGTCGGTATTTCTTTCGATTATTCTAATAATCTGTAATTAAATAGTTGTTTGAGTACTCAACGGTGTTATTAGGTGTTACCTTGTTACTTGGGGGATTAAAGTAATAGTGGAATTGTTTGTAATGGATACACCACGCCGGGGCAATTTTCAGGTATGAGTTTTACTCATGAATTTCTAGTTACTTCAAAGACTAAAAGCAGTAAAAACAAACGAAGCAGTTATCAGTAAATTATATATATTAGCAGTTACAGTAAAAATTTGTACTTTGACGAAATTACAATTATGAAAATTTTTACAGTCGTTTTGTAGTACGCATTTACCGAATGCGAATCAAACAGGTCCATGGATTCATTTTGTTGCTTAGTTTTAATAAAAGCAAATTAGCAAATTATTTAAAGGCAAATTACGTCCTCTAGGTGGAGTGCTTGTACTTAATGAATAATAAAATAACAAAAAGAAAACAGAAATGGCGAACCTTCAATGACTTGAAAAATAGGATTATGGAGAAGTAGCAAATTATATGTAATTATACGACTGAGTGTTCGAGATACGCCACGCCTAGGCCTAAAATTTCAAAAATAAAGTCTAGGAAAATCAGAAACTGCTATGCCTTAAATGCATAAAATTACGACGAAAAGGTTAAAAAATAGGATAAAACGATCAAGATATCCGGAAGAGATCTAATGTCTAGTAGAACTTTGGAGAGTGCGGAAGTTGATGGCCACCAATTTAACAGGCAAAAGTCAAACTCAACCAAAAAAAGTTTGTTGTTTCCGGTTGATACTTCCGATGAAAACTTCAAGTTTCCTGTTTTCTCGTGTTGATTTTCTTCTAACTTAACTCCATTTCAGTGCTTTTTTGGTTCCTGCCTACATTAAACTACATTGATCCATTGACTACATTAATCTTTGGTGCTTTTATTTTTCGTTTCATAATTCACGAAACAAAGTTCTTTTTCCGACGTGCCTAAGTGTCGCCGACTGAAATTTTCCTAGAACCGGAAGACTATACGCATTCTTCTGTTTTCCTTTTTTTAGTCTTTAAAGTGTTTCATTCCATTCCATTTCTATTTTTCGCTCAAATTTTTCTTGTACCTTCTAATTGGGTTCCTAACTTTTTGTTTTTGTCGCTTCCGAAATTTTCGATCATAATATTTGCCTAGTATTTCTATATTTTCTTACACGGAACTTACCCAATTGTGATTGGATTTAAACAGAGAATAAATCGTGTAAAAGAAATTGATGATGCCGATCACATTGTCACATGAGACAAAAATACATGTTTTGGACAGAAAATACAATTTGAAGACTTTACCAAGACTTCTTATTTTTGAGAAAAGTAACACAACTTGAAACAACAGAATTACTTCCTCTCCATTAAGTTGTTTTTATTAATAAGTATAGTAATATAAATTATTGTATTGAAATATTTTTGAAGGAAGGCCACATCAAACAATCGGAAAGTGAGTTATTATTAAAAATTCACAATACTATTATTGTATTTTCTGTGTACAATATCTCTTCCTGCAGAATATCATCGAGTTGTATTTAGTTGTAACTTATTATAATTACCAGCAGCCAAAGCTCTTATCATTAACATTCTTTATGTATGTTTTTTTGGCAGAGAAATTAATTACACCATTCCGGTGTATCTTCCACAGTTAGCTCTCCGACGGGAACCAAAATGGACATATAGCCAAACCCGTGAAACAACAATATTTTCAATTTAAAATGGTGGAAACTGTTCCTTCGCGGGAGCAGCTGGTTCCTACTTCGGCGTTTTCAGTTTCCAACGGGGGCCTGCCGTCTCCCACAGCTCTTCGAAATTATTCGGCACTTCTCAAGACATCCACCTTCAATCAAATGTTCACGAAAAAATCGGAACAGTGCGGTGTTAACGGCCGGAAGTACGCGACTGACTGTGAAACCGGAAATGGTTCCGTTTCCCCCGGAAAAGACTCGACGGATCCCCGGCAAATATCGCCAGTTCCGTCGCCGGAAGCGGAAACCTTTTTACACCACAAACGGACAGTTTCTCCCTACGCTGACCCTTTGGATGGCGTCGTCGGCGACAGGAACGTCGACGACTCACCCAAACGAACAGATGCTTGTGTTGAACCCGAAGTGAAAACCGAGTGTCCGAGTGGTTTATACTACAAGAACAGTTTGGACATCCGAAAGTCGCAGCTGTTCCTGAACAATCTGACAGAACCGGGCACCAACAGAGCGATCGGTTCTTCCTTCAGCATCGACAGCATATTGTCCAAGGGAACTGTCACCAGCAGCAATCACCCGAGAATGTCTGCTGGTTTTCACCCGGGGCTTCATTTGGGACATTTGGCAGCCGCCGCTTCCACTTTTGGCGCTTCTTCCGCCGATTTTTTAGGTACGTTAAATGAAAGTCAAAATATCACTTGTAGTGTCGTGTAGTATATCATGTAATATATATGCTGCAGTAACTGATAGTAAAATCCCCTTTACTCTTATTATTTATTATTTTTTATGATCCGTCCATTTTCTCTGTGTAACTATTTGTCCTCTCGGGATAGACTGTTAAAATTCTCTTATCCATATCCCCTTTGTTTTATTTCTCCTTTGTGTGAATCTAACTCTACTGTTAAGAATAATTTTGCTACTGTTTGTTGACTGTATTGATGCAGTATGGCTTAACATTTTTTTTCAATCTTAAGATATTTAAATGGTTAACAATTTTCGGACACGTTCTCCGGTCTTATGACATCATTGACAGGCGTCTGTTCCATTCTTTGTTTTCACTCGGAAGAATGAAATGGAAGCTGCTGGTCGTTGATTGTGCATCCCCCGGCACGTTTAACTAATGCAATTGCATCCGTAAAAGTGCGTTTAATTTGTGATTTCACGTGTCGCGACCGATCCCGTGTTGGGGATCAAATCGTACCCCGGGCAAGGATTTTCTCCTTTTTTTTCCTGCAAACATCCATTCCTGTTCTACTTCTACTTAATTAAGCCTCTTTTTCTGCTGAAGCATACAAATATATATGTTGGTGAACTATCAACCTCTACCTGAGCCTAATTTGGAACAAACGGGAATGATTGGGTCTATTATTCTTGATCTGCACGGTGTATGAACCTGCAAAATATTATTTTTCTTTGGGAGCAATGAACCAAGTAACAAGTCAGTCCCTTTCAAGGTTTTTATTTTGCATTCCTCGGCTAAAAGCACTGTTGTACATGTGTTTATTCTTGTATTTGTAGTTACATCAGAATTAACCAATTTTTAAAAAATTTAAAACTCTAAAACTAAAATCATATTTGTTTTTTTGTTATCATGTATATGATATAAGTCAATTGTACAAACTCACAATTTTTTTTCCAATATGCTTAACCGGCCGATCTTGCTATTCATGTGCGATAATACTTATAATTTTAAGTGGATAAACCATTTTCCAAGTTTTAACCGTTTCGTAAAATAGAATTAAACACCCTATACAGTTTACTACATTATTAAACGTAACAATTATTATTATTATTATGAGATACCAAATACTAACAAAAATTTGTCTTATGCCAGTTTTATGATTTTTCATATTTTTTTTATAATTCTCTCTTTTACATTGCATTATACGCAACATCATCATTTCCATTTGTTCCATTTTTTTAGAAACGCTGCTTCCTTATAGCTCTTATGTGATTAAAGTTTTAAAGTGTATAAGACTTTATGTAGTTAATGCTTGATCACACTCTAAATTTATATTTTTAATTGAGTATAACCTCTTCCCTCCTGTTAGAAGATAAAAAAAGAAGGTTCCAGGGTGTGGCGAGAGCTCAGTGGAAACAAAGGGCCGAAACGGACTCCGTGGAGGAAGTCTTTACTATGACAACAATCTCGCCACGCCTTATTTCCCACGCGACCTCGTTTAATTCTCCGTTTTATTCGATTTAATTAATTGATTTCCGATTGATTTTCCCGGGCCTGCCCTCACATGGCCGTCTGGTGCCACATTCTCTGAACTGGAAGCCCCAAGATGAGGAAATGTTTGCCCCGTTAAGAAACTGGATTTTCCGGGAACGGAAATGATTTGCTTATCCGCCCTTCCGTTCCGTCTTGTCTGCTTCCACGTTCTTTCGCGTTATTCTTCCCCGCCACCAAATAGCCTACTTAATGCAGTATAAAAATCTTTGGAAAGTTTTAGAGGATTTAGAAGGCGCCGACTGCAAGCCCCCATGGGAAAGCCGGGGTTAAGTAGACACATCCAACGATTTACTTTTCTTCTTTTTTCTTTCTCTCTTCCTTCTCCCCACCTTCTTCTACTTCTTCTCCTGCCACGTCGTATTCTTCTCGGACTACTTCAGCTGATTCTTTCCTTTATTCTTTTCAATCTCATCCCACATCTTACTTTTTCTATTCCCAAATACTTCTTAAATATGCTTCAGCAAATATTACTTTTAAAAAAGTATTTAGCTCATTTCCTTCTCATTCACTCTCCATGTTCTCTTATTTCTATCTCTGTCTGTTTTCCGTGTTGTTCCGCCTTTCTATTTCTATCTGTCTCTCTCATTCTCCGAGGACGAGTATTAAAATGTGAAAGGTCTGAAGGTTCTGTTGAAAGGGGCTCTTTCACTTGGTATTTTTTTCTTTATGAAAACCCTCCGGGATTTAACCTCCTTTGGAATACGGGAAATTGGACTCTCGGTATTTCCACTTCAACCCAGGCCTGTAAATCCGTGACTCTTTATTATTCTCGGTTTTTCTTGACCTTTCCAGCTGTCGCCTACCCGAACTTGTACAATTCGGCGGCAGCCAACTACATGTCGCAAGCTGCCGCGTCGGCCCTCGTCGCCCTTAACATGGCCAATGGCGGGTTTCATCATGGACATCACCATTCTCTCCACGGTGCACCACCCAAGCGAAAGCGAAGGCACCGGACAATATTCACGGAAGAACAACTGGAACAACTAGAGGCAACTTTCGAGAAAACGCACTATCCGGACGTCGTACTCCGAGAGCAGCTTGCCTTAAAAGTTGACCTCAAGGAGGAAAGAGTAGAGGTGAGTCTTTAACATTAAGACTCTTTAACATAAGAACTTATAATTCCTGTGCTTCGCACACAATTTACGAACAATATTACGAAATTTCATACAATTCAAAGCTCAAATGCTGTGTTGAGAACGTAGCATACGCAAAGTATGAATATATTACGTAAACCAGGAATCAATAAAGTTGTAAAGTTTAGGTACCACATAATACAAACAGTAATATTATCGCAGTAAATATTTTTCCGTTGTTTATATCATATTTTCTTAGTAATTTGGTCAGTCACGTGTTTTTTTCAGTCTATTTCGATTAATGCAAATTAAGATTTATTGGATGAATTAATCGTAGTCAAATTGAATCCCTCCTTCTGTGCAAGTCGTTCTGCACCCTTAAAAACTCTTTACCAATACAAAATAGAAATTTGTAAATAAAAAGTGATTGCATGAAAAAAATCGGTCGATGGAATTTAAAAGGTTTAGCTTGAGCTCAGGGGGAATTTGTCGGACTTCTTATTGTGCAGCTTTGCCTTTCGGAACTTGTCTTGTTTGTCCTCCTCTTCTTAACAACGACTTTTCTGGGTTTTATCCTTTCTCCTGCTGTGCTGCCCTATCTCACCAGTTTTCTAACCTTTTACTCCACCAATGCGAAAATCACCAACATCATTTTCTGTATGTTTGTTTTGCTTTTGTGTATTTCAAACAATTTCTATCTAGTAAATCTCCCTTTATAATTTGTTATTTGTCTTTCACGATTTTGATTCCCCCACAACTTTCCATTGCCCCCCCCAAAATCACATCTACCTGTACCGTTTACCCGGTATTTTGCTATATTGTCCTTCGAATCATTTTTCATTGAATCCAAAAGTAAAATTCTATTTTTATTACATTAAGAAAGGCCTTCAAATTAGATTCTTTTCTTCAATTTCATTAATCCTCACAATGTCACAATTTTGTTGAAGTTCTGAGCACTACTCTCCGTTAGTTTCCAGCAATACCCCTACCGAGTGTTCAAATGACGGAGGGAACTGGGTAACAACAATTTCTCCCACCTTCGATGCGATTTAGCTGTACACAAAATATGTTAGAGTTTCTCTACAAAGGAAGAAAAAAGCAGAAACCAAATAAATCGAATCGAACCAATTTTTCATTTCAGAACCAATTCTGCCATATTTTCAATTTTTATTCTTTTCCGCTCGAAGCAATAGAAAAAACCGATTAAAATTCAAATTCTCTGAATATTGGAAGGTGTTGAAATGATATTTCTATAGTGCTATGCTGTCGATGCCCTACGAATATGAAGAATTGTAAAAAAGAACAAACATATTGGAAATCAGTCGTGGAGGCCGAAAAGTGAAAAAATTTTGTTTCTTGTATTTGTGATAATCGAATAGAATTTCTGCGGCTTCCGTTAACTTTCTTCTTTGTAGCGTTTCTTGGGAGTTGATTCGTACATGTTTTTTTGGTAGTCAGAGAAAGACGATAGAAAGATTTGTATGTTTCTTTTTGCGATTTATGTAAATGTAAAAAATAAAAAGACCACGACACTTAGAAACTAATTTAATTTTATTGAAAGCCATGAACTAGGCATTTATTGTTCAATTAACATAAATACACAGATTTAAGATGAAATATATTGAGAAATGTGAATACCAAAAATGTTACATGAAGAATGACAAAGGTGTTGACAAATAATAAAATGCGAACATTAGTCTTTAAAGTGAGTACCGAGTACCTATTGTTTCTTTAAAAAAAAAGAAGAAAACCTAAAATAAATGAAAAGTCAATCGACAGAAAAGGTTTGCCATTTTAGGCCGTCCTTCCGGTTATGCCCCTTGCGGTTATGAAAAAATCCTGTAGCAATTGGCGGGCGCCGGAAATGGCGGACGGGTACCCTTGGGGCCCCGGGGTGGGCGCGCGGAACTAATTTTTACACTAAATCAATATTGTACCAAAGTTTTGATTGAATTTCTGAAAAAGCCATTGTGTTACGTCGGGAGGGGCTGAAAGATCAAAAATTAAACTCGATTATTAATTATTATGGAGTGTAGAATTGAGAGCCCTTTGGGCGACCAAAATGCGGTTAATTTCATAACCCTCGCTTTCCTTTTTCATCTCCGCTTGCCCGTCTCTGCCACCGCTCATTTGGACCCTTTCGCCCATTGTGCTACCACCCCCGGTCCAGAGTCCCTTTATCTTCTTCTATTAAGTCGGCTGTTTGCTGAAATAGCTACCGAATTCATCATCAACCCTGTTGGAACAGGGCTCATATTACATTCTCATCATAAGCGGTCTTTGACTTTTTAATTGAAATGCCCGGCCGTTTCTGTGGTATTTTCTACTCTTTGTCTTCTACCTCGCATTTACCCCTACGAACAATCCCCGGCCATCAACACCTGTACAGTGGTCTGAAGGTTCCTGTTCGGCCTGGCCCTAAGCTGACTTTTCAGATTACTAAACGTCTAAATAATCCTTTTAAAGTTGTTAATTTGAGCGAACTTTTATTGGTAGTTTTTAATACTAATGATACTTTGAGTTTACGCCAGATTCCAATAAAAAAATTGAAACGAGCCATTGCATTATTTATATGAGTTTGTTAATAAGAACAGAACGTTCCTGAATTTTTATTATTAAAAAGAATAATAAATTTTTGTTTTACATGTCGACTCAAAGCTACGCTGTTCTGTAGTTTTCGGAGTTCGCTTTCCTATTTCCGATCAAAAATTTTACTTTTATTCTTAAATATTAAAGTAAATGTTTTGAAACTTCTACTCATTCCACGATAAAATGTCAGAAATTTCACTTTTACTTAGTATTCTGTACCTAGAATCAAATTATTTAAAACGTTAAATTATGTTTATAAATTATACAAAGAATCTTAAAGTAAAATTTCTTTCTTTCCTTCCTCCTCATCCTTCACAAAAATTCAAAGAGTCTGTTTTTTTGGTTCTGTCCAACAACTCATATTATAGCACTTCCGTTGACCGCTCTGAATCAAAAGCGAATGCTTCACTGGGAGAGAAATAGAATTTGTGACTGTCGGAAGAACAGCCAACAGCAAAATTGGATTAATAGACTTTAGGCAAATCTTAATTAAACTCCGCGGCAGGAGAATTGTTTTTGCAACGTCCAACAAGCGTTTCCTTTTTTATTGTCGGCCCCCATCATCAACTTATGGAAATGATAATTCTATTAAAACAAGCTCCAGGGCAAAGGAAAAGCATTAAACGAATAACAATAATAATAATGATGATGTAAATGTTAATTGGATGACGGCGGATGAAGTAAGGGCAAAAGGAAAAATGTAAAGTGAGGAAATCAGAAATGTGTGATATCTGTGAAATTTATTATTCACCGGAAGATGTTTATAAAATGTTCTTTATTTAACCCCTGGCCTTTTAGGAAAACCAGAGCATTGAAAATGTAGGAAATTGTGATTAAAAGTGTCCCTCATGTTGGAAGTAAATGGTTGGAGTGTAGAAAGTGCGGATCTTTGAAAAAGAAACAGTTATCATAAAATTCGTATTGTAATATGCCAGAAAATAGAACGATCACGTAAAACGCATTTAACAAGCAATAAGGAACATAATTGAAAACTCAAAAAACTGAAAAGGAATATTAAGAATTACAGATGGAGACGTACGGATGGTACGAAAAATAAAACGAAAATAAATAGAAAAAAACACAGACAGAATGCTAACGAAAATATAAAATGGACAAATGGACTGCCACACATATTCCACATACGAGGAAATTACATGTAGAACTTACTATGGGAAGAAAAAAAAACTGTACATTCCAGAAAAATATGTAACATTCCTTGAAAGGAAGACAAAAATAGAAAATGATTTTTATGTTAAATGGTGGCAAAGAAAAATTGGAAAATGTAACGGAAAAGACTTTTCTTCGCTACTTCCGCTTCCATTTTCCGTATCCCCTCATTTCTGCTCTTCAGTCACTCCTCTCCTCTCCTTCTAAAAACTGACTTGGGAATAATTAATTAATTAATTACTGAAAACAATTAAAAAATTACTCTGATAAAAAGTTTTATGTAAAACCGGGCTTTGTAGAGTAGGAGAAGGGTGCTTGGGGGTGGGAGTTGCTTCGAGTCCAGGGGGTGAGGGTGTGTAAAAATTAAAAATGGCTGCCCGTTTCTTACTTCATTAAAAAGTTAAAATTATAATTTATTTTAAACAATACATTTTTAATGGGTTTTTTCCTTTTCTTCCTCACCTTCATTCAAACCCCACCGTTTCTGCATAACAATTTTCTCTGGAAAGGCCAACACCTTAATGCCAATAAAATATCTTTTAAAATCCTACAGTAGAGAGTTGTTAACAGAAAAGATTTTGCTACAACAGTAAATTTCTATTGTACAACAAAAAAAGAAAAACCACTTATTTGCAGGGAATGCGGAAAACACTAGATTAGAAAAATGAACACGAAGAAATGAGGTAAATGGAGAATAGTTTGATGAATACAAAAGATTAAAGAACAAATTGTATTCGAGGTAAATTGAAAAACAAATAAAAACATATGAAACGTTTCTAAGAAACATGAGCAAAGAATTTGTATAATATAGATGTGATTGATTTTCGCACAATTTTGGTATATTTCCAATGCCTAATGTGAAGGGCACATGTAATGTAGAACACAAAACATAAATTGGCAAACAAATTTTAAAATTCTTTACAAACCTTGGCTGCTCATAACCATACTTGAAATATAGTTACAGTGAACAGAACAACAAAAAACGTTAACATTTTTCTTTTCAACCACCGCCTTCGAACATGAAATCTGGTACCACGGCAATTTTCAAAATGACGAGTTACTGATGCTCCCTAAGTTGTTATTGTTCCCACAGTTTAAATTAGTTTTCAATAATTTTTCTCCTATTTTTATATTTTTCTGCTTCGCAACTCAACTCTCGTCTATTTTCTATACTGTTCCTCAGTGTCTTACTCTACTACAATACCTGTGTCCAAAGGTCTTCCAAAGGTCTTAAATCGATTCTACTTTTCTATTTTCTTATCACGTTTGACTTCAACCGCCTCCATCTATGTCTTTTATTTTCTATTTTAGACATTGCTTCACTGTTGACAGTACCTCTGAAATTTGGTGAATTTTGGAGAAACCTATGGTCCTGAAAGGAGATAAATACTATTTTGTGTTACCAATGATAAAAAAATTTTCTATTGCTTGACACTCCGAAAAAGAGAATCTCTGATTTACCATAATAACTTAAAGTGTTTTCCTTCATTTTAAGGTGTGGTTCAAAAACCGTAGAGCCAAGTGGCGGAAGCAGAAGCGAGAGGAACAAGACCGAATACGAAAACTTCAGGAAGAAGTCAGCAGGAAGGTGACAAACATTCAACGACTGGACACGGTCAGACAAATGTCAGAAGAAGAAGAGTCGGACTTGGAAGTCGCCTAAGTGAGATCCGTCGCTTCTTGTGTGAGTAGTCAATGTGTTATCAGACGGCTACCTAAAGGGACAATAAAAAGGCTATATCCCTGGAGAGTAATGAAAGTTTTAGAAACCTGTTGTGTAACCAAAGGAAATATTTTTGATGAAAAGTACTGTTCGAATTGATTAATTGAATGAATGAGCGGCCCTTGGTTATATAACAACTGTAATTTTTGTATTTCACTTCCATTCACCGGGAAATTCAACTTTGATTTGAACTTCAGACAGGGCGATTCCAGTCGAATTACAATATGACTGAATTTTTCTCTGCCCTGAGTCACCAGATGTGGGATCTGATCTCTGATGAGTTTGAATCATGAAAATCCGAAAAAGACGACGTTAATTCAGTAGCTGGAAACTCCGAACGAGTTAGAGAAAGGCAAACAAAAAATCATTCGATGAATCAATTCTATGTTAAATAAATATCGGAAAACCGTTGGAACATGTTCCAATGCGACAAAAATTCTTAACGGTTGAACAACCAAACAAACAAAAATTTAAATGAAATCGCCGTGATCGTTTGGTATGTCCAAACGAATGGAATTGTATATTTTAAATTGTAAGAAATAATTACAAAATATATTATTTACATGTAAATTTTTATTTCTCTACTTGTTAATTTTTTGTCAATTTTCCTATTCAGCTACAAGAGTTTATCTCTGACCTTCTGCAAATTTATCCGCCCAACCCAATGACATCTCTTTTCGGTTATTTCGAAGATATTTCGTCCAAAACTTTCATTCAGACTTTCTTTCATTTTGCATCTGCTTGCGAAGTACAAATAACAGTGTAACTCAATTCTTATTACTCTCAAGATCTCAAACTCAATTCAAGAACAAACAGAACTCAGTCTTTCTGGTTCATGCTGACTACTCGACAAATTTTCAAGTAAAAGTATTATCTTCAACAGAAGTCTACAATAAAATTGAAATGTTCGTCCCACGTTTAAACTATTGACGGCATGAACGTGTAGACTTCTCTTTATCACATAAATATATATATATTTTCTTTATAAGATTTTCTTTATAATATTTTCTTTACAATAAATTCTATTTAGAAATGTCACCTATATTTTTTGTATTTTCCGGACGGTTAATTTGGTAATTACGAACATTGGAAAACAACATGACAACTGAGATGAAAACTTCCAACCAATTATAGAAGTTTTAAAAAAGCAATAATTATGTTAGTTTATGCTAGCAATTATGTTTGTTGAAATTGGTAAGCAGAAAACAAGAGCACAACTAAAAGTCTTTATGTGTGCCTTGGAAAATTATTTGAGACGGATATGGACGGATCTTTATCGTCAACAGCAACATTGGATTTAATAAAAAATAAAAACCTTCGACGATCAATTAGTCCACCAGGAGCGGCTTAGTTAAAAACGGCCATTTTTATTTGCTCAAGAGGAAAAACCGGATATTAAAGCCGCTTAGCGGAAACCAAATTTTTATCTGTTTTGGTTTAGAGTTACAACTCATTAACACATTAGCTTCGTCTGTTTGCTTTTAGGGTTTCATCCCAACTTTTCTCATCATCGTTGTTGTCGTCAACGTCAGTGCCCAAGTGACGGTTCAACTTCCCATTGACAGCTGTCCGTAGTCGTCCTATTTGAAATATTCTACTTCGCCAGTTGTAGTTTAAACATGGAAAACAAATTAGTAAGTCTGATTGACCAGTGTTTGTCTATGGGAAGCCCCTACATTTTGGCTTCCGGTTACAATCAACGGTCAGACCCCTCCTGACCGTTTTTTATATTGACAGTCGATTGACGATCGATTAATGATGATATTTAGATACATTAGATGGAGAGCTCCTGACTAGAGTCAGATTATATTCTATCCTATGTTTCTTACCCATTGGATTTTTACATTTTAATCAATTAATATCTGTTTAAGCAGATCTTACTTGAATTGTGATGCAAACATCACAAGAATTAAAGAACATTTATTGATGCAGATTATACCAATTGTTCGCGTACAAATACTTATAAAACGACAGTCTCGATTGAACCTTCATCCCTGTGTGAAGGTCATCACTCCGATGCCATCCCATTCGTTTCTCTCCTCTGCAGATAACAAATGGTTAGAAACCGTAAATTGCATTGCAACAAAAGATGAAAAAATAAAATAAACAACTGAAAGCAATCTTTGCATGAGAATGACTAAGGACAATAGATGTTTGCGAGTATCGCTAAGAATTAATGTGGCAGTAAGTGTACTCGATTCATTTCATTGATACCTAGAGGTATGAATTGGAAATAGGAATGATTGTTTCATTCTCCTGAAAAAATGTATAACAGAAAATGTGCAATTTCGCATGCTATAAAATTCAATACAAATATATATATTGTACACCTGTCGAGATTGTAAATATATTTCCAGGCTCCTTTACATGCTTCTTCAGAACTGAATCACGTTTTGCGTAGCTTTATAAATTTTTATTTTCTATCGTAGCCCATTAGTATATTCAACCTCCTACCATCTTCCAACATCCTATCTTGTTATTTCTTTTGCGAAGAAAAATGGTTGTGGATAAGTAAGTACTGTATTCCGTAATCGAATTTAGACTTTCACGGCGAACACTATTTTTAAATATGTATTTATCATTATTTTCTCTCGAATTACAGTTGTTATTTGATTCGGTTCGAAGTGAATAGCAATTATCGCTTAAGAACTCTTACAACTGATGATGCCAGCAGCTAACAATGCTGGAGAAACGTTTGGGAAAGGAGGTAACCCCCCCGTCACCAAAACAGGGCACGGTATTATTCGAGAGAAAATAGTGATAAATTTAGATTTATAAATATTGTATTCTTGCTATCTTATGGTAGATCTTCTCTTCACATCATTTATAATTACTTTCATATACTAATTTCTTTACAATTTTACTTAACTTTGTTAAATAATGTTGCTTCGTTGAATGACTCACTGCTACGTCCGTCGATTTGCCTAATTGGTAGAAAAGTTATTAAGTTACTCGTAATTATATTCATACAGATGTTACTCAAATATTTTTTTGTTTTTCACCATAATTTTTTCTATAGGGACAAGCAAAACTTTTGTTTTGTGATTCCTCATAGACCTGTTAGTCCCAGAAACATCACACTTCCTCTACTGGCCTATTTCCTATTTCCTTCGCCTGAAATTTGTTTGACTTTATTCCAGAGGTCCAACCGTGATTTTAAGCAGATTTAATTCAAACGGTTGACTATTGACTTGTTTATTGTGTATTTTGAGGGATTAGACATGTTCAATAGGGCGTATCTGGTTGCTATTTGTTTTATTAAATGCATGTTTGTTTTGATGTCTACTTTCAGCGTTCCACACTTCACTCAGGTTTAAAAAGGACTAACCGACTATTTGTCGTCAGCCTGGTGTTCAGTAGGCAGTCCTAAACATTATTTTTTATTTTTTTGTCAACCGTTACTTTTTGTGACAAATTGTTTAACCAAAATTTAATCTTTTAATGGTTTTGCACATAGTGCATGTAACTTTATTTTTCTAACTTAATTTTACTACCGTTCAAATAAGATGTCATTTTTCTAAATTTGAATAACGTGAAAAAAGTACATTAATTGAATATTAAAATATACGATACCTTAAATTTACCACGGCTGCTGTTCTGTAGGACTATTACTATTGTCTTTTGAGGTGTTTTGTGCCGGGATGCAATAAATACGTAATGTTTTAAACTACCGTACAGAAAAATATTACTAATACAAATAAAGGTCTTAATTTATTATTATGCCATACTACAGGAAGTTAGCATTTATGACCGTCGCTTTTGTGAAGTTCATCATAGATGGGACTCCGTGTTGCTATGAATGGAACCTTCATTATTTAAACTAATTCGTATTCACATGACTACAAAATTGAATTATAATTCTATAACATCTCCTACACACAACCTTTTCTTGAAATTTTCTTTACATGTATATCTTTATTAATTAGCTTTACATAACTCCCATTGCTTATTATGTTTTTTTCTTTCCCTTTACGCTTTTCGTATATTTCTACTCTCTTACTCTTCCCTTTGCTATTATTTGACATCTGCGGATACAATTCTTCATATAAGAAGTAGCACATGGCTCGTTTCCAGCAAGACAATACGGTGCATACATTAATGTAATAATAAAATTTGTAATGCATATTGCGATAAGAAGGAGAATTAAATTTGAGTCTTGGAGACTGTAGTAGTAGGTATAGTATATTTATACAACATAAATGAACCTCTAGTCAAGGGTCAATTTGATTAGTGTCATTACTATTGGTTAAGTTACAAATAAAACTTCTATTAATTTATTTTAATTTATGTTACTTACGATTAGATACATATCTCACAGATGTTGATTCTTGATATGGGAATTTATTATTTTCAGTTTTTACTTTTAAGTGACATTATGTTGGTTGTAGTAGTAAGTAAATAGAGTACGAAATGCAGGCTTCTCAATGAATCTCCTCAAATTGTCCAATCATTTATTTATTTATTTAAAATTTTGGGGTGTCACCGGATCCGAGCAGTTAATCCACTTTTACTCCGAGTAGGAGAGTGAGGAAAATAGCACTTGGAATATTGACGAACCATAAAATGCGTCGACAATTAAGTTAAAATGGTATACTAAGATAGCGCAAATGTTTGTATAGCACTTGAAAAAATCGTTCACCAGGTGCGAAACTTTTAAAAACTTTTCTTTATTCATTTAGATTTTATTGGTCTAACCACTCTCCCCGTGATACCTCCAGCACACCTGGTACCTGCTCTTCATTCAGAGTGACAACTTCATTTCGTGACGGGCCCTCGCGAGTGGGGGCGCCCATGAATGAAGGAGTACCTTGGTAATTTAATATCTTTGTTCCCACCATGAATATTCCTCAGTTTTCTAGGTATGCAAAGGTGTTAGATGAGAGAATGAAATGCTAACTGATTATGCTCTAACATTCTCTTTCATTCTCTCGTCTCGTATTAAGTCCAATCATTAACTCAAACATTTTCATTTTGAGTTCCTGTTTTTATTTTCTACAAAAACTCCGTTTACTTACGACTGATGCTTAGACAGGGTTCCTTTACAAGATTCTTCTACATTACACTCCCTTCAAATTCGTATGGTTTTAAATAACAAACAAAAATATTCCATAAATGTAGATACAAAGATGTGTATTAAAATTTCAAAAGTCTTGTCATAAAAAAGTAGTGAATTACAAAAATTGAAATCGTTCAATTAATTCCTTTTTTGTTCTTTGAATATAGAAAAATATTGTGTACTTTATTTAAATCAAATGAAATATTTGTGTAATTGTGCTACAGCCGATACGAACTTGGACACATGCTATTACATCGCATGTTATGGGTAACAGTTAGGTAAATCAATAAAAATGGTCTTTTGCTGCATTGTCAGCATGCGAACATAAAAAGTTACTTCTTGTCCTCATGAGACGTGAGAAACTTCTCATTGCCAATTTAATCAAAATTACCTGTCTTTCATCAAAAGATTACGTCAAACCTTGCAACTCAGAGTTTGCAAATATTTTGAGATCTCCCACGTGAAAGACCCTCAAATTTTTTTATATTATTTTTAATGTGAACCTGATTCGGTACCTGTTTCGGCTTCCTATTATTTTCTACAAAAGTAGAGCAGCCTCATGTTGAATTTTCATTCTTCCACGGCCCAGAATTCTTTTTCTTTATTTTAGTTCCCTTTCGCTCTTTCACAAGTTATTAACACGTCAATCAGGTTCATGTAGGATTAGTCAAAGGGGGTTGTTCGTTGGTTATTAAATTCTAATTGGCAGGGGAATCGGATTCATTTTTATTTATGATCCGGCTTTACGAAGAGGGGGCCTTTAGGTAACATATCGTGGTTCATATTCCATCTAACATAGAACCACGTGTATTCTAGCCACCTGAATCGTAGGTGTGGCATGTTGGGCACTATTGACAAAAAATTACTTAGGTTCTATTGCTTCCACGGATGTAACGTTAAAATGTAACAATTCTGACAATCCTTCCCTGTTAGCATCATAAAGATGTTTTCGGTGATTGAAACAAACCTTTTAACTTTTAACTGACATTCTGACTTTCACCTCACCATTTTGCCTCTTTCTTCTGTTTCTATCTTTAAATCACGTCTTGATGAATTAACGTTAACATTGAGTTAATAATAACAAAAAAGGTAAGAGAAAGAGAAATGAGAAAGTAAAATCATTAAAAAGGAAGACTCATCGAAGCGTGAACAACTTTATTGACACCAATAATCAGAAGAAACCAATTAAATGCTTCGGAGGATCTCAAAGAAATGTCACTTTGCATTTCTGTCAACATTTTTATTTTACCTTTCCTTTTTTCCAAACTTATTTTCTTTCTGTTTCAGCAATTACTTCTTCGGCTAAAACCTTTCTACTTCCTTTTTTTTGCTTGGCTCTTTGCCTTGCTTTTTTCCCTTCCTGTCAGCCTTTCCTTTCGGACGGAAAGTTTCCCGGCGAAACTTTCTCAGTCGGAATAACTGGAATTCGAATTATACACTTTCGAACGGAGGAAACAACGTCTCTTTTTTGCTTGTGTTCCGTTTTTTGCTACTCGTCAAGCGCATGGGCTGATTGCTGGGCCGAAGGCGGGGCTCTCACATCTCCATAAAATTCAACTTAACAACAATATCCCAAAATTTCCACTTAATCTCGACTCTTTTTGTAGCAAATTTATTGCTTTACTCCTGCTTGGCCTTCTCTCTGCACTCTCATGCAAGTTTCCTTTTTCTACTTTGATAGACAGAAAATTCCTCTTGCTACAGAAATATTTTAAATGCGATCAAACGCAATTCATGGGACGAGTACAACTCGGAGAGGAATCAGTGAACGGAAAAGACATTCAACATATACTATAAAAGGCAAAGCTTATTCGTGAAGCGAATTCTTACTTCCTCTTCTAATTTGAATCTTTTAGTAAAAAAAAAGAACATATTCACGTAAAAGTTAAGTGAATTGCAGCTGTACCACAAAAATATAATTTACTCCAGAAAATTTTTTTAAGTAAATCAGAAGAGTAACAATCACACGAAATATAACAATGAAAGAGTGACAATGACTGATGAAAAAATTAATAATCAGTTTTTATGGGAGAAAGTTGCAAGTCGTCTAAAAGAAATTGTGGGATATAGAAGTATCTTTTGATTGGACAATAAGTTACAGAATTCAAGATACAGGAGTTAAAAGGTTTTCGCTACACCAAAAAAATTATTAGTCTAAAATTCAAAGAAAGGAAACGGAAATGAAAGTCAATTAACCGTTAAAAATCAAATTAGCAATTAAAATTGGGTTTTTGATTTAGTAATGAGAAGGCGGGGAATACATTGGGCCTTCCGATTTTTTTGCGATAGCTGAAATTTTATTTCGCCATTTTGATTTCTGTTGAGTGCATTTTGTGTAAAGCATTCTACTGGGACAGACCAGTGTCCACTGCACTTTCTTCTGTAATCTTCCAGTTCATCTTATTTTGTACACCCGAGGGGAACCATTTGTCAGTTCTTCATCTACCTTTGTTGCCTCCATCTATATGCCTCCTTTCAACTACGAATTGTGTGAAGTACCACGATCAGTTGAGTAGAAAATTAAATGCCTTTGGTGGACGCTCGAGTTGTCTTTAATGGCAATACGATTTAAGGATTTATCTTGGGTGGCACAACACATTGGTATCACTCAAATAAGGTACCCATACACCCATTGCGAACTTCCAACCCCCGAATCCTTTTTCAATTCATGAAAGGAACGTTTCAATTCTAAGAGGGAAGATCACCCCAGGATCGTCACATTCAGGTGTACGTTCCCGTAGAGACATAATTAAAAGGGAATTACACTCGTAGCATGTACCTAAAGTGCAAGTAACCCCCTCCCCCATATTTCAGAGTTGCACTGAATACTTTTCTTTTATCATGAGATTACTGGCAGATCAGAGGATGACAAATCTTTTGAAATATTAAAAAAAATCGCTTCTAATTTCTAGTCTTAAGTTGAATTTATAATTCCCTACAATAGTTTCAATGAAGTTGTTCTAGAATCTAAAATAATCAGCTAGACTCATTGTATCCTTATTCGAAAAAACCTTCACTAATTGAGTCATCGTATTATTTATGAACTTAGATCTGGTGCGAGGTACGAAAACTAAAATATAGTTAAGTCTTTTGGGGTTAATTCAACTCAAAGTAAATGAATTCGACTCATTACAACAATATATGTTATGGCTGCAAAACAGGTGTAAACTTTCCAGTGGTACGACGAAATTTTTAATTCTGTTATCTTTTTATACTACATTATTAAGGCCAACTTGTGCGTAAATTAAGGCAACTACAGCATTCCAACACTAGATAAGGGAAAAGGGAAGAAGAAAAAGTATACAGCGGAGTGGTAATAATATGAAAATGAAGATGGTGGAAAAGGAATATAAGTGTAAGAGTATGCATAATATTTCTATAAATTTATTACGCATCAATATGAAGAATTAAAAAAATTTAATCTCGAACACGGTAAAACTAATTTTAAACGGATGAAAGTTTTAATATTTGGAGGTGTCAACTGCCTGGGAAAGATCCGCGGTCTCGCCTAGAATAAGTCAATTCATGTTAAACTCTCATGTTGAATGTATTTAAATAGAATGAAGGGACTAATCATCGGTGAAAGGTATAATGTCCCAAAATGTTAATAATAAAACGATTAGGCTGTAGGGGAAGACAGGGCCAAAGATGAGCTGGGGGATGAAAGGTGATGGTCGGAAGGGAGGCAGATAGGATACAAACACAAGGCTTAGGTTATTTTGGGTGTTTGGCTAAGTCGAATTCACCCAAAGGAAAGATTCACCAGAGTTCGTGTGTAATCCGACCATTGTGTGCGTACCGCCCCAAAGAATTAATACTTTTGGTATCAACGTAGTGACATGGGGTAAACAGGGTAGTTTAACACAAAAGGACCACCCAGTAAAACCTTTCAAACCTTTCTATGTCTCTTACCCCAGTATCACGCCCTGTACATGTCTATGTATCTGATGCTTGCCTACTACACTCAACTCTATCACTTTGACAGTGGTCACTGTGTTCTTTCTTCCGTGTAATGTGATATCCATTGCCTTTGTGGTTGTATGCCTGTGGTGGTTTGTTGGACGGTTTACCTATTGTTTGTGCAATATGTCAAACCGATTGGAAATTCTGTAAAAAGCAAAGGTGAGAAATAATTGCAGTTTGAAGGACAGCCGTCGGTAAAAGTGATCCCTGTATGTGAGGAAAACATACAACTTAAATAAAGAAGCAAGGAGTTTAGACAAATACCACAACACAGTGTACATAACATTCATATAATTATAATAAAAAATTATTCACCTTAATCCTGATATTGAGAATTTCACCAAAAATTAAGACGTTGAAAACATGAGAGGAATGCCTCTTAAGTTACTAACAATGACATAAAACCAGCTATCTGCTTGGTCTACTAACTTGGTCGGAAATAATTGTAAAAGCCGATTGACATTAAGCAAATGTACATTAGTTAGAAGATTGAAAATTCTATTATAAGGTAAAGCTTCTAAAAGTTATTTACATAAGTTCGTTTACCTTGACAATGCACTTGGACTTAATTCAAATCGACGGCTACTCTTGGAAATAACAGAGAACATTAATAAAGTTGTTATTATTCTGGCAAACCTAAAAAGTTTGATGCATATTTCGGGAACCATCGCCTGGCGAAAAGACATAAGAGTTACCGTTTCCAATTACATCTGCGGAAATATAAAGACAGCGAGATCTTAGCGAGAACCACTGCAGGTCTCATGAACCTCTAGAATATAAAACTTAGTTATAATACTCTGAAAAAAATGATCCACCCGTAGTCATAAAAATGTTGTGTACAGTTGGAAAACTTTTAAAAATGCAAATCGTTACGAACAGGACACACGCAAAACACATGGAGGGGTTTGAAAGAGAAGGCAGAAGGATTAGACCGAATTAGACTGTAAGGCCCCTGTATATATGTCAGCGAAAGAAGGATAATCCACGGATGGATTCGTTAAACCCTCATCAATTGTGTCTCAACCAGCTGTCATAGGACTCGAAAAATCTGCCAGGCCATTTTTACATATTCGTAAGCGTCTTTTGGTGGCCAACAAATTTGCTTCTGGCTCCTTGTGGAGGGGTAGTTGAAAATCACCAATGCCTAACCCGAAGCTCATTGCCTCAGGGTTAAGTCTGCCGTTTCTACCGAGGAGCACCCCTTAATGTAGATGTTTCTTCATTCCTTTCATTTCTCCTGGCTCGCTTGACAAGTCCTCAAGCATTCATTATTCATTCAGCGAATGAAACGTTTCAACGATTCCTCGTTTGACGACTTAATCATGGGGAATTTTAAATTAAATTGAATCAATCGATTATTCCTTTTTGATCCATTGATAAAGAATACCAATTTATATCAAACATTCAATGGATTCCAGTATCACTGTACAACACAATCATATGTGTTTAATAACTTAACCATTTTATTTTTTAAAACAAATAAATATATACGGAGTAGGAAATACGGTGAAACGTAAGAAAACATAATTTGTGAATAGAGTAAACTCTAGAGAAATAAATCCGCAATTTTAAACCGCACGGCAGGACGTCTAAATATTATACTGACAAGTAGAAAAATATGCAAGAGGCATAGAGTTTCAGCAAAACAATCAAAATCCATGTAAGAATAGTTTGTTTAAGTTGTTAGCCATGAAAACAGTTTAGTTAGAATATACCAATTTCATGACACATCAGCAGTAATCGTATACTGTCTTCATCTGTTCTGTAAAGGC
This sequence comes from Polyplax serrata, assembly GCA_037055365.1. Lineage (NCBI taxonomy): Eukaryota > Metazoa > Arthropoda > Insecta > Psocodea > Polyplacidae > Polyplax > Polyplax serrata. The sequence goes on from JAWJWE010000004.1 coordinate 1,727,770, forward strand.
ATAAATTACTTAAACTTTACAGTAGTAGACCAAATATGCAAGGCTTTAATGGAATGCTTTAAGTTTAAATAATAATAAACAACTAATAAAGATAGTATTGTAATTGTGTGTACTAGTTCTAGTGAATTCTACATAAAAAAACTCTCGTTATCGTCTCTGCATTTAGTGCTTTGTTTTCGAAATGGTCGTTGAGTGTAACTGTTTGTTACCACTGAGGACCACGTACGGCGACTGTGTTTCTTTTTGCTTTTGCTGCAGCATTGTTAGTGTACGCAACGGCGTGTCAGTGGAGCTCATCTGCTTCATGAGTCCTTCTTGCTCATTCTTCTTCATTCTTTTTTCAACTTTGTTCTTGCCTGGTCCCTTTCCGTGAAATTTGTGTGACAGATACCGGAATGCTTCCTTCGCGTTCAATATGTGTCCCTCATCGTCTATGTAATCAAGTTTTACGTTAGGTTTATAATTGTCCTTTTCTTTGAAATCCGTTGTAGGTCCAATGTATCGATCTCTCCGCCCGAATTTATCATCATCCCTATTAAAAAAAATGGATTCATTATTTTTCACACAATGTATAATTTAACTTTTACCTATAAACGGCGCCTTAAATTTCGGGTTTAATTTAATGCTAATTTCAAAATGCTCACCCGTGTGATTTATCTTCAATCGAGTAATTTTGTGCCTGTAGATGTGCAAACCTAGAAGCCGAAGGTCGATTTTCTGTTTCTTTTTCCAAGTACCCTTTACTGAGAGCTAGACGAAGGGCTCCAGCAACGCCAGATCCAACGTCTGGTTCTGCATCCAAAATTGGTACTTCCTTCGGCAGTAACTCATTTGAATTGTCTTCTGTAATAATTACCAAATTATTATTGTTAAAAAATGAAACAAACTATGAACTAAAAACTACTTCTTTGTGGGAATTTCTTTGTGTGAAATTCCTTTACATAAGATAAATTTTTCCCTAATATTCTACGGAAATAATAAAGACCGAAATTCAAATAAGAAATATTAAAGGATTTCTAGGTTACCTAATTCTACTTCGTTCCACGCCCCGATATTCTTCTTCTCATCATCGTGTCGCCTTTTTTCTTCTTTCACTTCACGCTCGAAATCCAATAACTCCTGTTCTTCCTCCTCCCTGTTACCTGAAAGACCGTACGTGGGTATGTCTCCTAAAGTTCGGCAGAACTCTGCCGTCGAGTTAAGAATGATTGTCCCGCCGGGTCCATCAGGATTTTGACTACAAAATAAAATATGAAAATTCTTTGAAGTGTCCTTGAAGAAGTCTGAAGAAAGAATAATCCAGTCACTGCCCCAAACTTGACCAATGGCAACAGTGAATTGGTCAACAATTGTAAACTAACCTGTTGGTGTTTTCCACAATACCCCTCACAATTGTTTCTCTTATATTTTCCTTTTTTTCCTTCAATTTCAATTTTCTTGCTTTACTCAGAGCTAATTGCAGTTCAAGTTCTCCTTCGTCTGGTTCAATTTTTATATCTAAAACATTTTATTATTTATAAAACCTTTATTGTAAGAATTCACTTTTGTATTAAAAATAGATGAATCATTTTTATTTAGAAAAATTTTTAAGACTTAGAATTAGATTTTACAAGAAGTAGTTAAAAAATTGGTAATAAAAGCACTATTTAAAAAGTACAAACCAGCAAGATCATCTGTCGCTGCTGGCACATCGTCAACGTCCATAGGATCGCCCAATGGTTCCGTCTTAACAATATCCATTGGTATATTTTCGTGCCTGGAAATCTCCTGCTTGGGCCTCCTAGTACCCAAATCCTCAGATGGCCAGGAGACGTCTTGTATTGGTAATAAATCCTCTGCTTTTAACATTTTTGGTTTCTTTCTCAGTTTCTTAGCCTGTTTATAAAACAATAGTCCAGTCAATATTTATAAATTTAAATAAATTAATAACCCCAGGCACTTTACTTACTTTAACTTTAGTCTTCTTAAACTTAAGACTAAGTTCTTCTTCAGTATAGTAGTCTGTGGCCATTTTTAAAACAGAAGTATTCAATGAAACATATTCTCCTTGCTGCAACAATTTATTTCTAATAGCTAATTTCCTGTTTGCTTCTTCTAGCTGACTAGATTCTTCCCCTAAAGAGCAAAGAAATTTAAAAATTTGCAATTGCAATTCAAAGACAAAATTACATTTTAATTTGGAAGAGAACCATACCTAATCTAAAGCCTCCGTCCTTCTTTGGGCCTTCAATCTCTTCATCATATTTTGATAAAACACTTCTCTCCACATCTGGATCATCAAGTTTATCAAGGTCGTCGTACTTTGCAGACTTTTTTTTAATTTCATTATTCTTTTTATACCTGAATTGAATAATATGACACTGCTGTAAAGGTGTCAATGGCCAATATATCATTTTAAAATATCATTTGAAAGAGTAGGACTAACCTCTCATTTTCAACCATGTTGACATTAACAAGTACATCATCACCCTCTTCCAATACTGCCTTATCTTCTAGGGTTAATATTACTGATGAATCATCTTTAAATCCTGACACAGAATGACCAACTTTAAGTCCTCTTAGGTCTCTAGCTGTGTAAGCATTTCTTTTCAAATCCCTTTTTTCTTCTTCCACTAAAGATTCCACCCCAAATTCTTGGTCTAATTCTTGTAATAATTTTTCCTGTAAGTGGAAATGCAAGTGATATTATATTAATTGTTGCTAAACCTCCATATATTATTTGCAATATAAATTGCTTTTTTCCTGATTTCTGTATTTTTCCTTCTATATAGGTTATTCAAATTTGATTTATAAGTCGTTTTTGTCGAAAAGTAGTGACTTAACTGACTTCTTCCATATTTAATTTTATAAACAGTTATTTTAACTTATATGTCATGTGGATGGTACTTTATTTAGTACAGAGATAATAAATTGTGCAGCGCACAATAAAATTGTGTAGACAAATTTGAACAATTTTAACAAATTTTTTAGCCATAAAATGATCAAATATATGTGTCCTAGTGAAAGTAGAAGCAAAAATGGTTTCAACACACCCTAAATTTAATATTATTTGTACAATTTGAAGAAATAAAGTGATGAAAGAAAATTCAAAACATCACTGTGGCTCAATGTCTCAGGACAAACCAAACAGAAACATAAATAAACCAGAAAAATATACTAGAAGAAAAATTCTTAGTTTAAAAAATAACTCACCCTAGCTTCAGCCTGTTTCCTTTCCAACTCCTTTTGCCTGGATTTTTTTACCCAATCTTTAACATCATTATCACTGTCACTGTCATCACCAAGACCTTTAACATCTCTTAACTTCCTTTCTATTTCTCTTTTCTCTTTTCTTTCAGCTAGTCTATAAAGCAATAACATCATTACTAAGTAATATTTATTTTGATGTATGGAAAGTAGAATTAATTTTACACCAACCTCTCCCTAATTTTTTCTCCCTTGATCTTCTCTGAAATATTACTTGCTGGCTTGTGAACAAATTCTCCACCTCCTGCTTGATCTGCAGGTTTATCACTAACCATATGTTTCTCATCCTTTGACGACACCTTTAATGGTTTAAGCCCAAGTTTGGCACGTAATTTATTAGTTTCCTCAATTGACAGAGACTCCTGAAAAATCATTAATTTGAGCAAAACCAATTCAAAATTTGATAAATCATAACAAATTTCACAATATTAAATCATAAAGGAATTACAGTATTACTAAAAAAATACTGAAATTGCAATGTTTGGTGGGTAACATTTTCATTAATGGCTTTTGTCATTTTTTTTATAACTAATGGTGAAAATTAAGAAAATTCCAAGACAAAAGGTCAGGTCAACCTATTTATTAATTTTTTTATGATCTTGAATGGTCTACTGTAAAGCTCATTGCATTCAATTTGTATCATATATGACTCAGAATATATTTAATTCATGTAATGGTATTTAAAAAAGTAAGCTCCTAAAGTTGCTCCTTCAAAAATTACATTTTTATTTAGTCTAGTTAATTAAGTCAATTAACATTGATTTATTAAAACTGGTACACATGATGTATTGTAAAATTGAATCAATGTGTTTTTGGTACATCAACTTACATGTGACTTTCCATCTGATGCTGCCACTGTGTCAGAAATTACAGGTGGCGGAGGGGCTAAGTCTTTTGCTGGTTTTGAGCCTGGGGATGACATCCCGGATGTTTTTGATATTTTTGGAGGAGGAGGCGCATGTATCTCTTCCACTGAAATAAGAATCCAAATTTGAGGCTTCGCCTGAAACAGTCAAAAACGTAGGGAATATTACAGGGTACAATGCTGGCTGTGGGCCAGTCCATCGTCCATGAAACCTACCATCGCTGTTGGACGACGAAGACACCAAATCCTCGGTTTCGATGTATTCAGCTTTCCTCTTTCTCTCTCGGTGGTGTCGTTTGTGAGCTTTGTGTTTCTCCCGCCTTTCCGGCGATTTACTTCGCTTTTTCTTCTTATCGCTCTTATGTTTTTTCCCTGTTGAGCCCATTTTCAGTATATAATTCAACTAATTCACTCCTATCTGCACGAACCGCACATAAACTACGGGAGACTCACACGTACGGTTTACGTTATTGACGCGATCGGCATGCAACTTGAACGGAAGAGGGCTCTGCGTATCATGGGAAGCGTTGTTCAAAGGAAAGAAAACAAAATTAAATTATATGCATTTTAGCTTTCATAAGTTGGTACTACAACTTGGTATGGGATGGGAAAAAATGTGTTTTTTCTGTTTGAGTCGATTGTTTTTTAATATCACGTCAGACTGTACTTTCGTATACGTTACTTTTCGTTTTTGTTAACCCTCAACTGAAGCAAGGTAGGAACGAGTCACGGGACCGTTTCCAGGGCTCTCTCTCGCTCGAAAAGTCAACATTTTCAGAGAGCTTAGAGTTCAAGGTCAAGTCCAGTGTATTCATACATTCGAACGCAGGACGGCGAACGGACAGAGATTTCAGCGCGTTATGTAAATAGTAATGGCTGTCTTTTTATGAACAAATTCTCCCGTAGGCCCGCGTAGCCCATGGAGAAAGAGGAAGAGAACTCGCTTTACCAAGATCATCACCACGCGGAGGATTTAAGTGCAAAAATGGCGAGGAAGTCGAAGCCCATTCCACCTCCGCTAAATTTGACTGCAATGGGAGAGTCGGAAACTTCACCGTGCCCACTCAGGGATTTTGTCACAGTCGCTACGAGTCCGAAGAGCCCACTTGTTCAGAAGAACCTTCCGTTTCGGAAAAGGTAAAAAATGCTACCTTTTGCCTTTCTTCAAATCATATGAAAGGAGTTAAATAACAATAAGAAAGAATTAAAATATTATTTCAACCAAACAACATATCAAACCAGTTACCCCACACTTTCTTTTTTCTTGAAACAATATCTGCTTTGTAGTAATTTAACCATTTGTGGCACCACCATGGTAAAAGATATGAATACATCAAATAAGCCCTCTTGAAGCTCGTAATATTGTATATCATTCCAGTATATTAAAGAGAATGAATTATCAGCATTCATAGTCATCACAGCTAAAAGGAAAAAATCAAGTTATCATTGTTTACATAATTTTGCATAGTAATTTATAAGAGCTCACATTTAAAATTCTTACACACATATTAAAAATACAAAGAAGTTAATTTATTAGACAAAACATATTGGAAAAAAATCATTTTTCAACATGTTTATTGTAGGAAAAGTGAAACACATTCACATTGAATGTTGTGTTTTTCAAATTTAGCCTTTATGGAATACAATGTGATAAATTAGTTTAAGGTTGGTGAATTCACCTAACAATAACCAAAAATAAGAGCAGTGACTTTATTTGTGCAATTTTAAATATCATTCTTTTACAACAAATATTATTGGGAAAGTCACATTTCATTTTACAGTACTGCATAGCTTAATTGCTTCCAATTGCTATTTAATAACTTAAATAGTAACAATGCAAAGGTATTGCTAATATGAATATGGAAATAAAAATAGGAATAACAATAACAAAGTTGAGGAATTGCTGCCCTTCAATTTCTTTCAAATTTTAAATCTTAGAATTACTTCCCATTACTTCCTGTTTTTTTTTTTTTTTTTTTTTATTTTGGTTGGATTTCTTTCTTTCTCTATAATGGTAAGAAATCAAAACAACTATTGAAAAACTGATTAATCAAATATAAATTACATTCTTATTGGTTACACCCCTTACACTTGAAAGGACTATTGCAATATATGAATATGTAAAATTGTAAAGTTTTTGTTGATTCAAACAATTCATTCTCCTGTTGAAATGACAGCAGCAGTGTTATTGGTAATGCATTAATATATATATATCCCTTTTGCATGTAATTTTGAAATTCCATAAATTGAATGTTTTTCTATTCTTTGTTGAAAATATGAGCAACTAATCCTTCAATTAAAGACAATCACATGTTTAATTGTCCTTTATCAGTGGTGTAAAATATTTAACTACTTTTATCATCTTTTCATCATTCATTGGTTTGTACTGATGACTAAATTGCACCTGTTACCAAGAAAAATGTCATTTTAAGAAAATATGTATCAGTTTTTATGTACATTAATTTAGTTGTTTATACAACACTATCAGTTGAGCATTTAGGGGTAAATAATCAAATTGCAATATTTAGTTTCTGATTCTGACTCTTGTGTTGGTACATGTCTGCATTTGTCTGGTATTAGTTTCATTGAGTATCAATTCTTGGAAAGGCTAGCTTGAAGCCAATAAGAGAAATATAATATGTTTGCTTTGCTGAAGTAACTCTTAGTTTAATTGTAAATTCATTGATTGTTGGTGTGTGTTTACTTTTTTTACATATTGTTTAAAAAACTTGTTCAGGGAGCCTCTAGTAAACAGAAATTGAGAATGAAAATAAACCAAACAGGAACTGTGATTTAAATGTAATACAGGTTTAATGAAATTGATTATTGTTTGTTATTGTTAAAGTGTAGGTTATTATAGCATGAAATGTACACCTGCCATTATTAGGTCAAAATTTTTTATTGATAGACCCAGATGTTGGTATAAATAGAGCTTCACATGCTTTAGGAATATCTTCATGGTGTGAATTAACCAAGTAATTTTTAGGTTTCAGATACAAAAGTTTATTAGATTTTTCAGGATATTTGAAGACCTTTGAAAATATGTAATTTATTCTTCCTACAGTATCCGTTACCATCCTTTCTCAATACGTACCACATGTACAAGACTTCCAAAAAAAAGACGCCTTTATCTGGGGTCAAAAAATCAATAATTAATTTGATAAGTGTGTGTATCCTAAAAATCCTATATTTGTTGCAGACGAACACGTGCAGACCCAAACATATTTTGCAGGCCTTAATCATTCAGGTTAAAGGTTACGGTTATTTAAACAGTTCACGTGGTAGGTCTATTGCTTGTGAACTGCAGGCAATTCAGCACTTTTCGTATTTATTTGTTCATATCCACAGGTCGTTTACTCTGAACTTTAGATGTACGCAAACTGCAGGCTGAATCTGAAAGTGTAATTACATAATTTAAAATTCTTATTGGCTTTAAGTACCTTGATTTTTCTAATAATATCGATATTAATTAATGATAATTCTTTAGGATATTTTCTTTCTCGTATCGTTTTAATATTGCATCCCTATCATTAGTTTTTTAAATACCATTGTATGTTTTTGGTTTGAATTGTTTTCAGAAGAAGACATCAAAGAATTGCACAATGAATTTGCTCTTTAAAAGGTTGCAGTGTTCTAACAAAGAAACTCATTTATTTTTGCAATTTACACATGTAAAACAAAGGCAGTAAATCGTGACCTATTTCGCTTGTAATTTTTTTATTTATTATTGCCAGTTAAAGTTTAACGTAATTAATTAAAGCTGATTATCTGAAGCGAAAAAGGAGTCAGTTCATAAAAGAATGGCAAACCGTTTCCGCCGGGAGCTCTTTTTATTGTCTTAATTAGACCAATGTATCTTGGGTAACAGAGAAGGACGTTTGTATCCAAGATAGTAGATCGCCAGTTGTTGACCATTGCGGGGAAGAATCATCGGGATCGGGTAACCCTTATCGTTTTGAGTAGATGCGATAGAATACAAATTAGTCGGTAAACCTGTTATCAGGGATCGCTATTGAGGGAATTAATGATAGGAAAAAAGCAATAAATACATGTTTTCAGGAAGAATGAATATAAAGGGAAATATTTTTAGAACCTTGAGTAATAAAATAATGAAAAACTACACGAAGATGTTAGGAAGGAATAATTTGAGTACCCTATGTAGTTCCGCAATTTAACATTTAACAAATACCAAAATTTTTGTATCATTGTGATCCATACCTCGAAGTATAGCAGGACAAAAGCTTTCCCATTGTTTTGTAGAAATGTAGAATTTTATGTATGTATTATATATTTCAGGGCCCACAGCTATTCAAGCACTCAGACAAGCTCCGAATGCGATAGCCCCGAGTCACCACGTGTTCCTGCTAGCCCAATTGCAAAGGAACCCACGGCTCCTTCACCGTCTCTTTGCCCACAAATGAAATCTCCACTGTCCTCTCCCACATCACATTTTTTCAACAAGCGCTTCCTACAGGAACCTATAAAGTCCCTTCTGCCCTCACCGAATACGTCTGCGTCCTTCTTCAATAACGAATGTGACCCAATCAAAAGTCCGATGGCGTGTCATTCCTTCTTTAGACCCTCATCAGATCTCTTGTCTTTACCTGCAATGGAGAAGAATTCAATGAAGAGTCCACTGCAGACACCTACTCGTTCTGTTTTCCTGCAGAATCACGTCGATTCTTCTCTTTTCGACGCCGAAAAGTTCCCAATGAAGAGCCCATTGAACACGCCTACTCGCCCTGGTTTTCTTCCGCCCCAGGACTTCTTTATAATGCCGGAGCCGATATCGGTCAAGTCGGAGCCCGTTGACCCACATGAATCCGAGAAGACCAGGTTGGAGGACACGAAACCGGATCTTTTAAAAATGCAAAAGGACTTAAGTTTGAAGTTTCGAAACGAGAAGGAGAACATAGCAGACGTTCAATTCTCAACCGATGCCATTAAACAGGAGCCCATGGAGTTGGATTTCTCGGTGGATAAAAAATCCGAAATGTTCGACGTTCGATCTCCCGTCAGACAAGATGATCTCTCACATGCGATAAAAACAGAAAAGGAGGATATGCCCGTGCATGGAGACGCTGCCATACCTCCACCGCCACCACTCTTGCCATTAGACTGCCACAAAGGAAATTACAAAGTGGACGGGAGCTCTGGTGACTATGGGGTAAAGAAGGAGCCAATGAGTCCCATGAGAAGCGATGCCCGATCTCAGAGTTCGTGCCCCAACGAGCTACTAATGAGTTTCTCCTACAACCATTTTATAGATAACAAATTTATAGAGAATTACAAATTAAATAATAAGAATTTTTTAATATCCCAAAATGTGAGCTACTTTTGCTCGGATCTGGGTGACCCCTACTTGGGCAACTCTGGGTCTGATAATCCATACTCAACCGGGGCACAACTTGGTCACGGTGATATAAGTGGTCGCTTACCCAGCCACGATTTCAATGAGAACAATTCAGTCACTGGGAAACTACAGCTGATGAAGAATTCCGGAACGTACAACCGGACTCACACTTATAATAAATCGAAAAACAATTCAAACGTGTTGAAGCGGACCATGTCGGAGAAGAATGAAGAGGAGGGAGGCAAGAAATCCAAAAAGGAGTTGGACGACGAGAGGCCGAGAAGGCCGATGAATGCCTTCATGCTGTTTGCAAAGCATCAAAGACCGCTTCTTATTCAACAGCACCCCGGTAAAGATAATCGGTAAGTTGACATTTAAAAAACCTGCGTGGACCTATGACACTGATGACTGGTGAGAGGAGCAATAATAATTGTTGTCTTGTTTATCCAACAGTGCCATTAGCGTAGTTTTAGGAACAGCATGGAGGGAACTGGATGCGAGCGAGAGGGCCGACTACGTCAGACGGGCAGCCGCAATGGCAACCGAACATAAGAGGCGACATCCAGATTGCTGGAAAAGGCGGCGATTGAGGGTTAACAATGGTAATCAGACGGCAAAGGGACAAGTCTCTTCGAACTCGATGGCAGACGTCGCCACGACAAGTTGACGAAGACTCATCTCAGCCACGAAAAAGAGAAAGACAACAACAATATAGGGCCAGCTATCAGATCCATAAATATATAAAATGTCGGATCTGTAGGTCTCAGACAATCGCTCCGAGTTCTATGGAGTGTACCAGTCTCAGACAGAAAGGTAATCTGAAAGGCATCAAGTCAGTTTTGTATTCTGGGATGCACTGGTAGTGCTTGAGGGGGTCAGTAGTTTATGACTTACTTTTTTCTGGTACCACCCGAATTCATTTTGCGAATGTGACACTGATATTGTTATTGTAATGATAACAATAACACTAATAACAATAATAAAAAAAATTGACACTACAAAAAACTATTGTTGGAACATCGAACTGGTGGCGTCAGTAGATTGTCCTTTCTGAAGTAGCAAGGTTTTATTATTCATGTCGAGACACATTTTTTGTTATATTTCTCTGCTTTTGATTTGCGGGCCTACCCCCATCCATTTGTCTTGTTGCTTTTAGGGTCTGTGGCGTGAGGAACCCTACGAACCCTAACCAACGTAGCATAAGAGTATATGAAATGTTCCCAGAATTTTTGATGTGGGAATTTCGTGATGTGGTGTCAAATAATAAATAATGTAGTGCCTAGATGATGGTGATGATACTAATAGATACTTAACGACGGTATACAGAGTCAAGCGTAAACTATTTTTTTATGAATATTTGGCTGGCATATTGGGAAATAACTGCCGGGAGGCACGTGCCAATATGAAAACGTACCGCTTTTCCAAATCGCGTATCGTTTATATGTTATTTTTATATATATGCGTACAGATATATATATATCTTTGTGGTATCCTCAGACATGCTCGTACCTGAGAGACCTGTTGCCGGGCTGCGGGTATGTGACTGATACAATGAATTTACCTGGCACTAGTAGGGCCTAATATAGAGTGAACTTGTTTTGTATATGTATTTTGTGTGCCTATGTGGATACATGTGCATTACAAATTGGTACGCTGTTGCTTCCAGTTTATTATATAAATTTTGTGTAGATAAATATTTTCACTACAGACGTATGTTTTTCAAAATTAACATAGGAGAAAATCTTTATCGTTATATTGCTTCAAAAAGAAATGTTTCGTTTGATACGCGAAGAGAGAACTTGACTTGGAAGAAAGTTTAATATCAGTTTAAAAGAATTGTTAATGACCGTTCAAATAAATTATATAGATAAATATTAGTAGTAACAGTTGGAAAGTTGAATGACAGAAATAGCTCAAATAATATAGGAAGAGTTTATTGCGTTTCTTTAACTTAAAAATTGTTAACGTAAATTTTAAAAAAAGGTGCCTTTCATAGTCGATAGACCAGGTAAATTCATACTCTTTGTTTTTGGTGGGTCGCGACGGGGGTGCATGCAGGCCCTAAGGTCAAACTATGTCAAATTTAAAATTGAAACGTTTGGTATTCTTAAAAAAAAAGAGTCTTACACTCACACCAGTGGTAGCAACAGCTAAATGAATTTAAAGAATATTCTATTTGTCTGTCTTCCGGCCGTTATAAATGAAACGAAATTAAAATAACCGCTTGGAACGGTTGGGCTGGTATTTATTTCGCCTCATATATTATATATAATTCGTTAGATATTAGTTATGTTTTCATTATAAATTTTTAAGTATAGGTAGAGTCATGTGAACCGATACAACGGCGGTGCATAATTACGAAGGAAAAGCAAACATGAGTTTGAAATTTTCTTCAGAAATTTTCTTCTAGAAAATTTAATGGAAGTCATTCAGCACCGTTTCGGTAAATGCCAAATAAAATTTAACACCCCAAAAACATCCCATGCTGATCCTGCGTGTTCATGAAATTAATTGTCACCAGTATTGTAAGTTGAAATCAAAAGAAAATGGAACGTTTATATTGTTTTTTCTCTATTTTTATGTACAATATTATAGTTTTTATACATGTTTTATGTAAGTTAACGTTACAAGTTTCGTTTCGCCCGAATCCAAACGGACAAAATTAGATTTGAGGGACGGAGAAAGTTGGAAATAAAAACAAAATGGCGCTCAATGTTACTGGTTGTTTTTAAAGTTTTTCATTGACTGTTTTAACACTGAGGTCGACTGAGGTCGTATGTTGAAATTCTTTTTCTCTGACCGTCTGATTCGTTTCGTTCTTGTTTACCATTAGATGAAGACAAGGATAAATAGTATAATAATTAGCTTTCTCCGTCTGTCTTATGCGGCTAACAACTAAATTTTAAGCAACTGCTCTTTATAAATGCGATTATTCATTATTGTTAACAATTGTTAAACGCGCGCGTGCTTATGCATGTATATATATATATATATTTATATATATACGTAAATAACTTTTATCCGATATGCATGTACACGCGTCCATGCGTTGAATATTAACTGATAGACGTACACGTGCTTTGGTTAATTATTAATTTTTATTATTGTCAAGACTTAGGTTAGCGTTTATTTGATCTCCTATGTACATGTGGACGCTTATATGTGCGTCTGCGTTTTGTTTTTTATTATTATGATTATTAATATTAAGGAAGAAAACAAAGATGACCGAACTTGGAACTTGTGTTTGGTTAATGTCAATTGTCAAAGAGCTTAACATTGATTTAAACGGCAAATGATTATTATGCAGAGATGCCATTCATTGTGTGTGTTTCTGCACGGTTTTATATATAATCGTTTATACTGTTAAAAAATGTCAGTTTTTTACGTGTACAGTCACATTATGAATGTTTTTATGTATTTTTTACCGTAATACGAGGGAAGATAACTTCCGGCTGGTCGCTGGCGCCTTGGGCCCAAGAGTTTCCGGTTGTAATTAAGTTCGGTTAGTGAGCGCTCATAATTAGGTGCAAACATAATTCATATAATTTTTGTCAAAAAGGAAAATTATTTCATATTAAAACCCCGGGTTCTATGCATCCCACACCAAAAGAATTTACAATTTTTAGGTGGCGTGTAGGGAAACAAAAAATTGTACTTTGCCTTTCTATGTGGCTTTAGATGGAATAGCAAATTTCCATACATTGGCCTGTCGCTTTGCAAGGAATGCATTCCGGAGTCGTTAAACTGAGGATTAAATTTTACAATTGTTTCTGTGTTAAAATGTACCACATTGCCAGCTTTAGGTATTGATAATTATTTTTTATTAAAATCGGTTGTTGGACGATCCAAATTACGCGATCCGAGATCGAGACAGTCAAAGGTATCATAGAGACTGCATGACGTGTCCAGGTTTTTGTCTGAATATGTCTGAGAAGTTTTTTTCGGTGTTTTGATGTTGGCATTGCATTACACTTCAAATAAGCATTCGGAGAAAAAGTCACTAGCTTTTCTTAATCGTCTGACATCTTACTGTGTCTTGATGTGTCATAAGGCAATTGAAGACAATGCTAATAAATCAATTGTTTAGTGTTCGGTTAGAACAAATTTGAACACCTGAGTTGAAATGAATCAGGGGCAATAGACATTTAATTTGCAATGAAGTAGCTCTCCGATTGATGGAAAAATAAATTCATGATCCAATAAAAATCTACATAGGTACCAGTCTCGGTCCCCTGTCCAAATGAAAGCTGTTAGCTGGGTGTGCTGCAATGTAACCGTTTCACCATTGTGTTACTTTGTTACTCTGATGTTATTAATGTGGTGTACGTTAAAGTTGGCATTGTTGCTTAAAAACGCTTCGTTAAAAATAAACTTGCAGTACATCTTGAAATGATAGTTTAACCGTGGTAGTGTAGGCGTGTATTAATCCATCATCATGGAGTTCAACAAGACTAGTGTGGTCATGTTACACTCATTACTGTATTCACCGTACGCGTTGCACGCTGTTCGTAAATAAGCCGGTTACCTGTTTCGTATGGGCGTTACTTTGAATGTCTCATAATTTCCCATGTCTGTTTTCTGTATGTATGTAGTACGTGAATTAGGTATTTAAAAAAACTCACCAATTTTTTTCTTAATTGCGGTAATCAATTTTTAAATTTTATTTTTTGTAATAGTTAATCTTGAGTTACCCTAAATGGTTCCTCTCGGAACCATAAATGACCATACTTTTTCCGAAATTACGTTTACCTGGTCGACTAGGAAAGAAAATTCAGTTGTATACTGCTCTTGATTATTTGTCATTGTCCGGCTGTGAGAAGGGATACATTTATGCATATTTGCATGGAGGATCTTCATTAGATCTAACAAGCTACACACTCAATATCTACGAAACACAAAAAAATCATCCTTGGAACTTAGTATTGTAAAAGATTACAATTTTGTATCACCCAATACCACCTTGATCTGTGAAAATACATAAAAATAAATAAAGCTTCGTTTATTGCCGTCGCTCTATTGCCCCTCGCAATGTTTCTAGTTGAACGTTATTATAGACCATCAAACCGTGGTGGTGCCAATTTCAAATGGATGCACCTTTAGATGATTGCACCACTAAAGTACCGTGGAGGTGTAATCCTCTTGGAAATGCCAGAAATTGTTGTCTGCCACTCATCAAATTGGCAGACTGGAAAGCCTTAGCCTTTCCATGAGGTTCATATCACATTTGGATAACAAAAAGGAAATGTACCACAGTTGCAAATTAATTGGAATGATCATTGAGTCCTGAGTTCTACTAACGTTTCTCGTACAGAATATTGTTTTTAAGACACATGTTCTTGAAAAAATTAACATAAAAATTTAAATATTTACATTTTGAAAAATGTATTATTGATTCGTTTATTTCTATTATTATTACTACATTATCATTTAATTTTAATAGTAATTATTCAAAAAGCAGATTATATGATTTAGAAAAAAGATACTTTTTCTAATCACACAAGACATAAAGAAAAATTTATATAGTTATTTATATATTAAATAGATTTATATATATGTAATAATGTAAATCCTTCTAGGACAATGGACGGAATTTCGTGAACTCAAACAGATTTTTATTATTTGAAAATTACAAATAAACTATAAACACAAATTAAATAAAAATTTAACCTAAAAGAGAAATCTGTTTGTAACTTGTCTTCTCTTTTCTTCCCAAGTGATTCACAGGCATAAACTCTATAGCGTTTGGGAGCATTAAAGTGATTTTTGTCAGTTTTATCACCCTACCTGTAGTAGCTTTGGAAGCTTAGAAATTAGAAGTTCGCCGGGCACTCAAACTGATTCAATGTAATTACTCTTTTGAATAAGAACCAAATGGCCTAGCTGGAGCGAAAACTCTTCTGTTTAACATAAATAACACATTTAATGTCTTTGAGAGCTATTGTAATCTTCCATCCATCCCGATTTCCTTATATATCCCTTACACCTGTACATATTGCCTCCAAAACCGATATACCAACATTAATTTGACTAGTAGAAAGTAGACCTAAACCCGATGGTTCTATAGTCCAATTAAATCATTCGACTAGTGATTCGAGTTGGGTTTTCTTGTGAGCTGGATCCGAATTTTTTGAACGAGAGCTTGATTCAAGCTTTAATTCAAAAGGTTAAAACAAGTAATTTGTTTCTGGACACCCTAAATCATTGCATGGAGGGATGGTTTATTACTGAGCTTTATTACACAGAAGTGATATATTAATAGTTGATGCTTTTCGCTCGGGGAATTTCGGACCCCGCTCCTGAGATTAAGCTTTAAGTGGAACTCCGATGCATTCGTATGTTGATATCTGGAGGTATTTCCCAATAAGAATTTAAACGTGTAATAGTCGTGAGAAAGACTAGAGACCTTTCTCGTTTTAATGTCGCAAAGAGTCTGAATTATATTTTCATTTGATCTGTTATTTAAAGTGGCTAAGTGACGCACCCAGCCACCAATCAGAACCTTTGTTTACATTCAACACTAAAAAGAAAAAAAATGTCACTCTTTGGAAGGTGCCCGACTTAGCGACGCTTTACATTCTACCAATTAAATCATTTTTTGCGACCAGACTGTCGGACCTCATGTCTGCACTCCGGGTCGCAACATACCCCCGACCTTGAAAGCATCGGGGTTTTCAAAAAAGAAAAATAATGTTCATACACTACTGACATTAACATTAACCTTCCAGTAATGTTCACATATTGTATTATATACGTCGTTACTCTTAACAATTTTTGAAAGTTTGAAAATCTCTGAATTAAATTGGGCATAAGTGTGTTTACATGATGAACCGTAGCTATTCTTTTTCTTGCTTCTGCATCCACAGTCGCCTTTCTAGTTCATTTATCTTATTTATCTTATTCTCGTTTGATGGTATTACAGGTTGATGTAAAAAACTCGGTCCACGCCACCACAATATTAGTTCTCAGTGTAGCTCCTTCTACTCCCCTGGAAGAACAATCTGCAGGATTTTACTCCGACGCAACAAAATTCTAATCTTGATTGCCTATTTCTTAGTGAACCCTTTGAAATCGGTACGCTATGTAAGGGTTCCATTTTGCTGGGTCGTCATGTCTCATCTATGTCAATGTTACCGTCGAATCAGTTCATGCCCGTATATTTTTTACCTTCGGTTGTCTTGACACATTCCTTAAAAGTTTCGATAATAATACTACCGCGTTGAATTCTAAGTGGGGAACTGAAATGGGTTTTAATGACGCTACTCTGGTTTTTGCCGCCACTAAAGTAACATGAATTCCTGATGCCGTCACATATCTAGTGTGTACAACTGCTGCGTAAGCTTTTTCCGATGCATCAGATAGCATCCGTCATGTCCTGTATGAACATTCTTGGTGTAGATAAGTTTGAAATTTTCTTTCTTTAACGTTTATAAGACTTCCAAGCCAGCTGAAATTCCTCTGGCAAGGTGTCATCCCAGTCGCACTTCTCTTTCCAAATGTCTTGGAAAATTATTTTATCGAACGTTTTATAGATATAAGACAGCACCGCTCTCTTTGTCGCTGTTTTCTGCCAACGTAAACGAAAAAGAGTCAACCTTCGAATTCCACTGCAGTCCAAGAGTTTTGACAAAACTTCCTTCGTCGGTGACCGTTTTATTTGTCTTTATTCTGTCCTGCGACACATCTGATAAAACTTCATCATTGTTAAATGCCCATTTTCCCAGTGTGAAACCTCCAGACCGAGAATCTTATCTTAATTCCTGACCAATTGTTTTGCCCCTCCTGGCGAAGCTGCTCCCGACAAAAGGTCATCTACGTAGAATTCCTTTCGAATGATATCGGCAGCCTCTTTCGATGTTCCTTCTTCATCATCTGCAATTTGTTTTAGGACTCTTGTCTCTAGAAATGGCGCAGAATTTAATCCAAATGTGACCGTGGTTAGCCAGTTTTCCTGCAGTGGTAAACGACTCTCTTGACCGCCAAATTTCTCTTTGTGAATTATTGGGTATTTTTATCTTCCTTTACATCTTTTCTATATTAGCCGTGAAGGCGACACGATGAGTTCGAAACCTCAATAAAACGTCCATCAAATCATCTTGGATTTTTGGTCCATCCATCAGCATTTCTTCAGCAACCCCGTTTTCATTTTAGCAGATCCGTTGAATATGATCAGAACTTGTGTTTTGTGATCATTCCTGATGATTGCGTGGTCGTGTGGGAAGTCCAAGTCTTGGACAGTATTGATCCGGTTGCAGGTATCATATGTTTTTTGTCAATGTAATCTTCAATACCTTTAACGCATCTTTTAAATCTTTTGTCTAAAGAGATGAAACTTTTCAACGTATGGACCTTATTTTCATTATTCCAATTCATTTGGATTTCAGTCTGATAGCAAAAAATGATTTAATTGGTAGAATGTAAAGCGTCGCTAAGTCGGGCGCCTTCCAAAGAGTGACAATTTTTTTGTTTTTAGAGTGCTGAATGTAAAAAAGGTTCTGATTGGTGGCTGGGTCCGTCGCTTAGCCAGTTTAAATAACAGATTAATTGAAAATATAAATCAGATTCTTTTTGAAATTAAAACAAAAAAGGTCTATTATCTTTCTCAAGAGTATTACATGTCCAAATTCTTATGGAGAAATACCTCCATAAACTCATCCTTCGCGCCGGATATTGACAACCATCGATAAATTACCACCGTGTTGGCAAATCGTCTTCTCCACTTCACTATATAATACACAACCAATTTAACGAGGCACGGCAGAGTATCCTCAGTGTCGTCAAGGAAGAAGAGCTGTGGGATATCGTCATATGCACGAACATTTTAAACCACTTGAGTGAGGGCATTTGTAACTGCTGGAAAGTCTCACAGGGAACCTCGGAAGTGCCAAAATTAGAAGAGTTGATAAATTTTCTAAAAATGAGATCCCGAGTAAGGCCAGAATGTAAAGGTAAAAAAGCTAAGGAATCACCAAAGTTACAGCCGAAGGAAATGATATATTCAGTTGTAAGGGACCCCATTTGGCATTTTAGTGTGAGAAATTTAAAAAGGGTTAAATGCCAAAAAGAAATCAACGGGTAAAAGGAAACGATGGCCAGAGATCTTTAGAATACAGAGGAAAACCTTGCACCAAATGTAAAAACGTCATCACGTGTTACTACGCGAAGATCCAAGCAATTGATCCGGGTCAATTTACGGAAGTATTTCCCAATAAGAAATTAAACGTGTAACAGTCGTGACAAATACTAGAGACCTTTTTTGTTTTAATGTCAAAAAGAATCTGAATTATACTTTCATTTGATCTGTTATTTAAACTGGCTAAGTGACGCACCCAGCCACCAATCAGAACCTTTTTTTACATTCAACACTAAAAAGAAAAAAATTGCCACTCTTTGGAAGGCGCCCGACTTAGCGACGATACAATCTACCAATTAAATCATTTTTTGCGACCAGACTGACGGACCTCATGTCTGCAGTACGGGTCGCAACAATATTTTAAAAATATAATTAGCACGCCTTTCCTCCTGCTTTGTCATTCGTTCAGTCTTGACCTTACGACATTGCTGTTAAATTCATCGCATCGCGTTATTTGAATATTTTCTTCTTTTAAATGTTCGCTTTTATTACCATCATTTAGATATGTACAATTGAAATGTTTCGTTGATAATTTCAGATCTGAACAAAGTTTCAAATGCCCAGTTCTATTTTGTCTTATTTCTCGTGTGCTTTTGTAATATAGTACATAACTCTAAGAATTTATTAGTAACCATTTGCCATTTTCTTCTACTATTAACAATCCAATATTCAAATTGACTTCAGTACTATCACAACAGGTTCAATAACAGCGTGCACACCCTGTATAGCATAAATTAAGTGGATGAGCCTACGACTCTTTGGTAACTTGGCACTGATAAACATTGACAAAAGGCTAATCTTTTAATCGAAACAGCACACGGCATTCGTCTGAATCCCTATCTATGAATTAAATGAAAAAATAAATTAGGTAAATCATTGACGTCTTAGAACATTAAAAGGTATTCAAAAACAGAGTATTGGGATCCATCGGGATGAGCACTGCTACTTTTTTTGTAAATAATTCTTATTGCAACCAAACAAATTGGGTTGAGATGGTTAAGCAATGTAAATAAAAACAACAGTATGAAAAAGGCGCCAAGATGTCTATTACAACCTTGATCCGCACATTGATGATGACCGCCTTTTCTCGGGTATCATGGACCGCCACAGGATGTCGATTCCTACTACTGCCTTCCCAGAATCAGTCCTATTCTGCTGCAGTCACTTAGTTCCGACTTTACATATATATATATCCGTAAAAACGAAATAATAAAACGTAGTGAAAGCAAAAATAGTACTTGATTATTTTTTTAATGTACCGAGATACGAGAAAGACATATATTTTTTTACAGAAGTTTTATACTTATACTAAAAGTCTTATACTAAAATTAAATTGTCTTTTCCAAACATAGGCCTTTGATTTTTTATTGCTAACCTACTAATTTTCGGACCTTCTATGACGAAAATATTATTTATTAAATATAATAAGTAGACGTACTGAACTTACCCCTTGTGCTAATTAATAAAAGTATTTCCCAAAGTTCATTGGATGTCCGCCACTGCTTTACATTTTTCATATGCCATATACATTACATATTAATTCTAAAAGGTCGTTTTTGTGTGCCAGGTCTGATGTTCACATCTTTCCTGAATAATAATAGAATTAAACAAATCCTACCATTTTTTATTTTTTAATTTCCTTCCCGGAACGGAAAGTTTTAAATCCGTAAGAACAAAATGGAGTTTTAGTTTCTATTGTTTGTCATCCCGTTGGGAGAACACCTTACCAAAGTAGAGACTATCGGAATAAAAGTTAAGATTATTTTTTAATTACATTTACTAAAAGCCATTGCCCTGTAGAAAAATCCGTTGCAACAGTCATCCCTCTAGTATTTTTCTCCATAGAAAGTACTTGTTTCTTGACTACTTCATTGACACTTAAATTAATCTGTTAAGCTACTGCAGTTCGATTATATTCAATAATTTGACCGCAAACCAATTTTTAAATGTATAATTTAGTAATTTAATACAAAATTCGTAGGAAAAGTGAATGTAGAACATTTTGGTATAAACGTCTATGGTTTTAAGTCAGTCGTCTTGGCTTCGGTATTTTCTCTCTGCCAAATTTGAAATGAAGTTGTTTTTATTTTTACACACGTAAAATGTAAAGTGATTTAATTATTCGACTTCTTATGTGTCGTTAACCGATGTGATATGTGGAACAATGTCTGTTGCGTAAAGAACAATGACATTGTTGCTAGAGACAATGAATTTGAAATCGCTCCTGGAAGAAACCGTTACGCGGACAGAATCGCATAGAACAGAACAAGAAATAGAAAATGAAAGTGTTCGAATTGAATGCGAGGTTTTTAATAAATGTTATGGAGAGGCGTCAGAAGATCAATATAATACAGATTCAACAGGTGCAATTCCAAGGTTTTATTTTAAGATTCCACGGGACAATGAGAAATTGGCCGTTAAATTGAGAGAGGAATCCCGTGCCACGTTCCTGCAAAGGAGAAGCAGAGGACTGTTGGATAGCAATGAGTTAAATTCCCTGTGGGTTTTACTTGATAAACATCACAGTCCTCCTTATTATGCAGATGAACAATTCATTAACTACAATGATTTCTTAAAAGTGGCTTCTTTAGCTGGTGAGTTTCATATAATGAGTAAAGTTACTTAAATTATATACTTTACACCATTAATTATATTCTGTTTGACAGTAACATTAAAAATTAAACAAGCAAAGGAGCAATTACTTAGACACAGTACCACCATAATTCATATTAAATAAACACAAGAGAATTACTGAATAAAATTAAATTACAAAAGTAGTACAATATTCTTTGAATTAGTGATACTTTATAATTTAAACAAGTAATTTCAACTTTAATTAGAAACTAATCAATTTTTTTAGGTCCAAAGTGTAAACCTTATTTTGTGCCAGAAGTGTTTGCTAAATTACAACAAGGGGATGTTCATGGTAGGGTCAATATTATGTCACTGTTCAATTACATAATGAAGAAAGTTTGGCTCCACCAGACTAGAATAGGTGAGAAAATAATAATGGTGAAACAGTAGTTGTACCAGTATCAGTAAACACAGTAATCACCATTTTACTAGTGTCCTCACCCATCCTTACCTAAGAATACTCAAGTTTATTTTACTTTCTTAGGTTTGTCATTGTATGACCAAACTGGACAAGGTTTTCTAAGAGAATCAGATTTAGAAAATTACATTCAAGAGCTCATACCTACATTGTCACAGTTAGATGGCTTGGAAAAATCTTTCCATAATTTTTATGTATGTACAGCAGTTAGAAAGTTTTTGTTTTTCCTCGATCCCTTGCATACTGGAAAGGTGAAGGTACAAGATATTTTAGCATGCAGTTTTTTGGATGATCTATTGGAATTAAGGGATGAAGAGTTGCCAAAGGTAGTATTCCCTCATATAACAATCCTAAAATATTTAATAAATATAATGCAATACATTTTATCCATATAATTTATTTAGGATGCCCAGGATGGGAATTGGTTTTCTGTGCCTTCAGCACTTAGAGTTTATGGCCAATATCTAAATTTAGACAAGGATCACAATGGGATGTTAAACAAGGAGGAATTAGCTGGGTAAATAATTTCAATTTCAATGTAGGCTCTTTTAACTTATTAATTTCATCTGCACAGTCATAACAGCAATAAAATCAGTTGTAGTTTATTTTTGTTTTCAATTTCTCTGATGATAAATTTAGTCATTGTTACTTGTGTGTGTGTTTGGGTGAAGCTAATTATCGTATATTTTTATGCAGGTATGGAACAGGTACTTTAACCCATGCCTTTTTGGACAGGGTGTTCCAGGAATGCCTAACTTATGAAGGAGAAATGGATTACAAAACTTATCTAGATTTAGTTTTAGCTTTGGAAAACCGACAAGAACCCCAAAGCTTACAATATTTGTTTAGGATTTTAGATATCAACAGTAACGGCTACCTGGACACCTTTTGCTTTAATTATTTCTTCAGGTATTTAATTGATTTAAAAAATTTTGTTTCCTTACAATGTATGTGAGGAAATAAAAAATTATTTTATTCAACCATTTTCAGGGCTATCCAAGAGCAAATGAGCGCGCACGGTCAAGAACCGGTTTCGTTCGAGGATATTAAGGATGAAATTTTTGACATGGTTAAACCTGAGGATCCTGTTAGAATAACGCTAAAAGTAATGGATATTTTTCCGATATTTGGCATATCTTTATAATATGTTAATTCTAATAAGATCCGTTCCGATCGTAACTAGGATTTATATCGCTGCGGCCAAGGTGATACTGTCGTCAGCATCTTAATAGACCTTAATGGGTTCTGGACCTACGAAAATAGGGAAGCAATGACATCAGAAACGGTTGAGGAGACTATGGAGGCACAATAGAGAGACAGAAACGGTGAGTTTATTTTTTTGTACATTTTTAAGTTGATGTTCTAATATCAAAATCTAATAATGCTAATAATGGAATATGTACAACACACAATATGAATAAATGCTATTGGTTTTTGGCCCCAGAAAATTACCCAGAGTCCTACGTTTTGTTGACAAAACTTCTATGAATGAACCAACTGAGAACAATAGCAATGACCAGAAGGATGGTGCCCAAAATTATTCCCACAGTTACAGCCTTAATCTTCCGGTCGACAGGCACATGTATAACGAAGATAGAATCTTCTGACTGATCTTTGTTTCTTGTTACTGCTGACACTTGAAACCGATAAGTCTGTCCCTTCGCGGAATCCTTTACTGAAATGATTTAAAGGGATTTATAGACCTCTTAGCTTAACAGAGGCAACCAACTTTTAATAGCTTGTTACCTAAGTAAAATCTTTCGTTTGTTATGGCACTTATCAAGGATTCGTTTTCCACCCATTGGATCTGATAGTGTTCCAGATCCTCAATACCATGGTTTGGAGGATCCCACGTGATCATGCAACCTTCGTCAGTTACTTGCACATTTAAATTTTGCGGTGAACCAATGACTTGACCGTTGTCTTTGCTGAGATCTGAAAAATACGTAAAAAAAATCGTATTTTTGATAACTTGTGAAAGGTACTGTAGAACAGACAAAATACCAAGACGTCCTTATAAAGGACCTGGTTGCGCTGCCTAATTTTAAATGAATCAATGGAGTAAGGAGCTTATTATCGAACTAAAGAAATAAATTAATGTCTAACATCTCTTAATAGTTGTAGATTCCACATATTTGAAAAACACATGCCACAACCGATATGGTAAATTCTGCCTTAATTGTGTCTCTCAAACTTCCTGGGAAACAACCAAAAATAAACAATTTAGGATTATATTCAGATTATTTCTAATTAACAAATAAATTGCTAATGAGCAATCGGCTAAAATGGTTCTGTCATTAGTCAACTCTGACAAATGTTTTCTACATTTGTAAAGGAAAGTATTGCAATTTACTCCTTTTTTGGAGTTTCTAAGGAAAAAATTTGCTTTTATTTTATTCCTACATTCCGGTGACAGCTTGAAGAAAAGTTTGTTGTCAATACATTGGAAATTTGTGGTAGACTTGGAACAATTGTTTTCCTAGGTCACAGAAATATGTATTAGGAATGTGCTATATATAGTTTTCTTTGCAGCGCGGGCGAGTTTTGCGTTATAGATTTAAAGGAATTTCCTTACATAATTCATTTAAAAAAATTAACCCATTTAGATTTTTGTGTCTAAGTTATAAGGAACATTTATATAAAAGTGAATTTGTTTTATGCAAGGTGTGCTCATAGTACAAGTAGTATGTGATATTTAACGGTTATCATTCACAGGGTAAAGTAATTTTGACCCGACAAAATTATGGTAATCTCGATATTAATGTCAATAATAACTATATAATTTGTGCGAAATGTCAAAATGTTATTGAAGTGAATAGAAGGATTGTAACAAAAAATAGGAAACAGTGCAATTGTGCGAAATGTAGTACTCAAGTAGTGAACATCGCTTTGCCGTCCTACTGCTTTGTGATTCGTTATCGGTGCAATTTTGGCGTAACATATCTATCCATTAATCGTTTTCCTTTTTTAGCTTTATAGTCAAGATGTTTAATTTTATGGTACCATTTTGTGCACTTTCCTTTCCCACGGATTAACAGTACACTTGAGGTATGAGCTCTGATGATAATTCATCTTATACTGTTGGAACAGTGAATCAAATCATGTATTTAGTATTATTATGTTGAAAAGGATCAGTTCCAATTTTATTGCGTTCAGCATTTTGTTTGCCTTCCTCGGTGGCTTAATTTAAGCGCAACGCAACAGGCAAATTCAACCAATGATTCAAACGATCAACAGGACCAAGGTCAAGGAATTTGAATTAATTTTCCAATTACACTCGTAAAGTTTTTGATTCGAACCAACATCGTTTCGAACCATCTGGTTCAAGAAAGTTCAAAATGAAACGAACTTCCTGATTTTGAACTAAAAAATCAATTATATTGCGTTCCGTTTTTATAAATATTTTGCTCTTTGAAATTACAGAGTTGTGTGCTCAACATAATTAGTAAAATGTTAGAAAAGGTTTAGTTTGCTTGTCGGCCTCTCCGGGAAAGAAACGCGATTGATTTATTTAATCTGTTGGGACTTAAATATATGCGATCTCTGATTGTCCCGTTGCCTCCGCGTTTTCCCTGAATATAAATAAAAGAGAAGTGTTACGTAATGTTTATGGATGAAACAAGTATCGTAAAATGTAAATTTGTGGGTAAGAATCTTAATTACATTTTAGTAAACCTGGAGCAGATGAGAACTATATCTATATATTGCAAATAAGTTCATTAATAAAACGAGGAACGGAAATGATTACACGAAATGTTTACTAGTACAAGATTCTTCTACTGGAAAGAAAGGAACAATACATGGTGTATTAAGTAATTGGAAGAAGACACGAATACAATATACACCAGAATAAGAAAAAATTATGCTAGCAATAGAAAATGACATGTACAGTCAACTAAAGTACAGAATCAAACTATCTTGGGATGGATGAGCTACCTGATCTGGGAGTGACAAGAATAAAAAAAATGTTATCAAAACGGAAAGTTACGGGATATTGGGAAGTCTAGACACACTAGAAAACATACCATCATTAAAATTCATTTGAAGCTGATCCTGATACCCGAGGAATACGGTCTCTCCTGGAACATAAATCATAAAAAGCCCGTTGTAATCTTAGG
Source organism: Polyplax serrata (assembly GCA_037055365.1). Lineage (NCBI taxonomy): Eukaryota > Metazoa > Arthropoda > Insecta > Psocodea > Polyplacidae > Polyplax > Polyplax serrata. The sequence goes on from JAWJWE010000004.1 coordinate 1,753,534, forward strand.
GCTGACGTATATCCATTTCCACCACCAATCAATGATATCCGATCGAAGTACCTGTCGTTCGGGCTTTGACCGTTTTGCTGAACATTCCCTCTCCATAAGCATCCTTACTTAACACCATAATCTCGTACTCAGTGCCGGGTAGGAGTCCAGAGATGGTTAGCTTTTTCGTCCCATCAGGAAGTACTGGTAAAAATTTCCAAGTTTCCGATTCGACCTTGCGGTGCCAAACACTAAACTCCAATTTTGGTTTGGTCAACCCCGATTTCCATTTGACGGTTATAGAGGTGTCTGCCGGATCTAGTTCAACATCGTAGGGTGCCCTTGGTGCTGTATTCTCAATCATAAGCTCTGTTTCTGCGAAGATTGAGTTGACTGCGTTTGATGCTATGCACTGGTAAATTCCCCGATCTTCTTCACGGAGGTTAAGCAAAGTCAAATTTCCTGTGGTTTGCAGTGGTTTACCATTCTGAAAAATTCAACCTTGTATTATCTTAAAAAGCACTTGTGCCAGTCTTATACCCAACATTCAACATAGGGACTCTGGCTTTACATTTTTGCATTGTATGAGTGCTTTGTTCTATGACATGCTTTGTAAGATGTGTTTCTGATTTATGAGAAGGTTAAAATGTTGCTCACTTTGAGCCACGTAATATTGGGCCTGTGGATCCCATGCTCCTCGATAGCGTCGCACGGTATATGAATTGTTTCACCCCTTCTGCGAATGTACAGGATTTGAGGTATTACAGTAAACACGGGTTCTTTCATGACTATCACCGTCATCTTTGGCGAGGATCCCTCTGTACCAAGTTCGTTGTAAGGCGTGCAGGTATACGAACCACCATGTTCTTCCTTCACCTGAAGAAACAACGAAATCGTTGAAAACCGGTCTTGCGTCATAGGCTGTTGGTCCAAAGGATGAATACCTCCTCAAAGAAAAGTGAACCGTTACTTCTGTACACGACGCCCTGTACATTGTAGGGGTCAAACAGAAAACCATCCTTCTCCCACCTGAGCTTCATCAACGGGGGGTTGGATCGAAAATGACAGTCAATAACTGCCGAGCGACCATACGGCAGGTAGATCTCATGTGGGGCTTGAATGACCTTGGCCTTATCTATATAATATAGGCAAATACTGTTTTAATATATTTATTTAGTATGTAATTAAATTGAAGTGTCTTACATTGAACATTCAGGAAAGCACTTGCTGATTGTTGTTCTCCTTGGGAATTAGTCGCCTCGCAGGTAAATTCACCCAAATCGTCCATCACTGTCGGTGAGATAGTAAGTGTTCCTTCTGAGTTTAATGTGTACCTTACAGGGAAATTGTGATTCCTGTTGGACAATCGAACGCCATCTTTTTTCCAAACAACTGTCGAGGAATTCTCCTTTGTAAGGCATGGAAATCGAGCTGCTTCTCCTTCTACCGTTGTCTGATTGATGGGTGGTATGGCTATTACATTCCCAGCTGTTGAACAAAATAGAGTGAAGGCACAAGGTAATAGGTTTCTTTACTTCTTCAACATTGAATGAGACTAAATACCTGACCTAGCTGAGACTAACGGTAGGGATTGGATAAGTGGAGATGGACGTACCTTCAACTTTTAAATGAAACCAGGTTCCATTGTGGTGTGTTATGGGGCTACGATTGGGATAGAGAACCTGGCACTCGTACCATCCTCCATCGGTTTCTCTTATGTTGGTCAGATTTATCGAAGCTTTCCCATAGTCCGGGTCCGAGTGCAACAGTTTTATGCGTCCTTTGTATGGATCGTTGGCCGAGTTGGTTGATTCATACGATGAGAATATCGTCTGCCCCTGTTCAGTTCGATAGAATGAAACAATAGATGCAAGGATTACAGCTTTATGTTAACTACTCTTCCATTCAAAAGTACTTCGGAAAAAAATGACTTTTTAGAATTTTTCAGAATTCTGAGGTAAATTATAATTAATATTTCGATAATTACGGAATCATTAGCACCAAAGAACAGAACAGTTTTGTAATTATGGAAAACACGGAGGAAATGGAATCATAAGCCTATCACAGAAAGAGTTGTAACCAAATAAAATCATAGAAAAGTCAAGAAACTAAATTTTTACAGGAATAATGGCAGGAGATAGACATTTTATTTTTTTGTTTCTCGGCAATACATGGGTTAGGTTTTCGAGTTTGGCAGTTTTGGCGGCAAAACTCAACTCCAAGGCCGAATAACAATAAGCAATTATGGCGTAAAATGGAGACCCACGTATGCAAATTGAATTGAAATGAATTGGCTCGTCCGTTTTCGTATTGTTTACCTCTTTATTCCAGTTGAGTATATAGGGAATGGGCACATCATGCGGAAACTCAATGTGGCAGTTGAAAATGACGGCCTCACCGACAGCCGCTTCGTAGTACGAAGGTTTCTTCTCCTCGTCGAAAAAGGCTCCAAAACCTGAAAAATTTTCAGCAGATGGTTACTCCCATCACATAATTTAACCTTTAGTATTTTTTAATTCATATTTATTCAAACAACCAATGGATATTAACTGTCACACAATGGATATTTATATGGTACCGGACGACCAAGGTCAACAGAGCCCCTTTGGGTCTGTTGAGATGTGGGAGGATATCACACAATAACATGACAGTAGACTTCCATTTTGTCGGTTTTGTTGTCAGCAGGCCGCTGCCGCCCGTTAGGTTTGGACTTCTGCCACAAGCCATCAGCTGGCCCAGCCACCCAGTGCTCCAATTTCCATTTCCAGATTTTCCCTCAATTATTCTAATAATATGCAACTACTCTTTCATTTCTAACAACTTTTGAATCACTAGAATTGATAGTCTACCTGTCAAGTTGGTGTTGAGCACCAGCCTTTCTCGTTTCAGTTAGTTTAAATTAGTTGTTTAGTTAGCAATTTTCAACTAATGTGATACGACATGTATAATAGTTGTTATGCCTCGAATTACCATATACACCTGACCGGACCGTTCTATCCACATACCTGGCAGATTTACGGCTAGAATCAGAAGTGACAGATATTCTCTCAGGCTTCCACCCAACATCATGGTTCATTGTCGAGATGACTCGAAAAAGTTTCTGTCTTGATGCTTAAATGCTTTTTAGGTGGGTGTCTTCCCTAGTTCCAATAAAAGCAAAGCATTCTGGAAAATAAAGTGATAGAATCAGCTCAAGTTTTAAACTAAACCTTAAAATGGACTTTCCCCCATGCTTATACAAATATTATCTATGTGTTTTATTTTTCAGACTCTCTACCAAGAAGTTGCGGGATGCATTCAAAATTACCATTCGTGTGAGTCAGGTGGGTGCAAGTGATGGGGGAGAGAATTGAAAGTTCTGCAACATGGGTGAGTAGAATTAGGCGCAATTATTCAAATTTTAATTGACACTCGATGGCTGAATTTGGTGGAAATGGCCAGATAATGAAATCAAATAGGTGTGGAATGATTGGACTCCACGGATTAAAAATAGCAGCTTTTTCACGGATGACGACACGACCATCCTCTGTGAGGCGTGACCAAACAACCTACCCGCTAGATTTAAACTGGAAGAAGTGGAAAGAGCATTGGAGATATGTTATCCTGTTTGGTATTCGAAGGACAACACACCCGTGTTGTCGCTGTTGGGTTGAAAACGAAGCCGAAGAAGAGTAGAAAAAGCAGAATACCCTGGAAATTTCCTTGTTTCTACTCAGCACAGGGGCTGTTGGAAATTATTGTAAAAATTTTCATTTGAAACTTTATTAAATTATTGTTGATCATGTGTCTTGCCTACCAGGTATTCGGATGCATGACACTAGAATTTCAGAAAAATTGTACTTAAAATTATATTAATTGCTTCTAAATGTCCCTCGTAACATTTGGGAGCAAGAGTTTTGTTAGTTTTAAACAAAAAATTTGTTTACCTTTTTTCCAAAATGGTCAAATGGAGACAATATAATTGAAGAATATAAATGGAGGTCAATATAATTGATGTAATAATATACTATAAAAGAGTTTTCTTTAGGGTGTAACTTGATCAACAATGATGAAAATCTATATGCCAATATTGATGTAATTGGAAGACAACAACTTGAAAGTTACATCTGAAACCGAGCAATGCGGATGGCTTTTTTCCAAGACTTTCGGAAATAAGAAACATTTTATGAAATTTAACTTTCGGGTCAGAGGTTATTTTGTGTCAATTAAATCTTCAAGGGTTCTTGGGCCGAGGTCGCAGAGATCTTAAGGCTCCCATGTTGTCAGGCAATACATCTTTGTTAATTTTGTTTTTTGGACGGGCTCCACATCTGGGAAATAAACGTTTCCTTCTGATGGTCAGTCAGATACCAAAATCCGCACTACCGTCAGATTTTGGGAGGCATATTTAACGTATCCTGTGCAAGTTTGTCTTTGTCTCCTTCTTGTACGCTTTGGTCTACTCCCGTGAATTGCCAAATTATATTTCAGAAGATGGCCATTGGTTAAATTATCCTTTTTTGTACTGCAATCAAACTCCATTACACAGTAATTTACAATACTCTTTTCTTCACGTCGACAATCTCCTATGAAAGAGCGGACATTTAAATTGGAAACCATTGAAATAGAAACACTCAACTGAGTTGCATTACAAGTTGCGTACAAAATCTATTTTCTTTAAAGAGACACTCTTCTGCGGTAGATTTGGTCAACCCTCACATTTTGTATATACAGTGTTAATTTTGCACCACACATTTTATTTTATTTTTTTCTTTAAAGAAATGGTGTCACAGCGGCTGTCATAGGTCAAAGAAGCCATACGTTTTCGGTACTTCGTACGTTTCAATAGAAATAAACTCATGTTTAACTGAACTTTTACATGTTTCGCTCGAGGAAACTACTCGACACTACATTTCGGTGAAACGGTAGACCTTCTCCTTATTGCGGCATGATATGGTGGTATCGGCAAGTTTTGCTTGTTCTCCTCCTCCACATGTACCACTTGTCATTCAAATTTTCTATTTGCAAGCTACTTCTTATTTTGCCCCAACAAAAATTGAATAACGATACTAAAATACTCAGATTTTTCACGCACTCAACCACAACTGACAGTTCGAATCCGTTCGCGTGTAATAAATGTGATGTGACAATATACAATGTTACAGGGGAGGGGAATTAAGTAACAAAATCGGTGTCACTATTTTGAAAACTGCCGGGTGAGATGTAGTAGAAGCTTACCGTCGTCTACAGTTGATGGAACTTTTTTACGATTAAAACAGGAGTAGAACTCGATAGGGGTGATTTACTTTTTTGTTATTTGAAAAAGAAGCGAATATCAACGAGGCCGCATAGAAACTGCCAGTCAACTAGTCGAACGCAGTGCCAATTAGACCCTTGCCTCTCCTCTCCCACACACCTTGTCTATTACTATTTTTCTGTCCCGGCTTTATTTCTCTGTTATTCTTTTTGTTTACATCACTTATTTTATATTAATTATATTTTCGTTTTCATTTTGGCCTGATATCTTCCACTATTTTTAACATTTTCCGCCTTTTTAGGTGTATCCCGTGTTCACCACGCTTATATTATTTTTCTCGTTTTGTCTGTCTTTTTCAGATCAGCGCAATTTTATGTTTTCCACATACCAATTGTAATTTTCCAACATGGCCACGGCAACAGTGATAGAGCACTTGTATCGACAAAAGTAACATTTTACTTCTAATAGGTCGATTTTTAGGCAAATTGCAATTTCGTTGCACTCTTAATAATTGAATTAAAGCCCTTTAACGACTTGCTCTCTGTCTTCCTTCGGTCATGCTGACGATCAGTCAATGAAGTTAACAGTTGACATTTCCGAGTTCAATTTAATGGCTAACTGACACGAAATTGCTCAAAACACTATATTCACAACTACATTGAAGAGAAAAATTCTCGAATAGGTGTACAGCAAACCTACTACTTAGGCAGGTACGCAGTTGGAGGCTTTTTCTCTTTTGTGTTTACAGGTCAGACGAATTGTCTGAATAAAAATTGACCTTTTGACCTGCATTATCTCCAAAGTATACCAAATTTAGTGTACTCATAAGTGTACTAATGATTAAATTTGGTAGTCAGACTTGAATTTCTCCCGAATGTGGAATTTTTCAACATTAGACCATTACGGATTGACAATAGTCATAATTTTTTCAGTTTGAATGGGCTCTCAACAGTTGTGAATTTTTCAATGACCAATATCCACGAGGTCGTTTGACCCGATTTTGCTGGCAAGCAATCATATTCAAAGATGTATATTAAATTACGATCACAAAGCAACCACAAAACTCATTTTAACATTCGAGCACATAATAGTCGTATCAATCAATTTATACCGTTGAAAATGAAATGAAACAAATGAACAAATGAAAAAAAAAAATAAATGAACAAGTCAGAGCTAAACATACCTCATTCATGAAGGGAAAACAGAAAAACAGAATTATGTTGTTCCTTGACTTGGAGAAAAAAGCAAAAGAAAAATATTTGGTGACAGCTTGTGAGCAAAATTTGTAAAAAAAAAAAAATAAATAAATAAATACAAAACAGGTATTTTGCGTATTACAATCAGGTTAGTTTATAGAATTTATGCAAATGTACATGTAGAGAGAGGTAAACTCAGAACACAAGTAATCAAATTAAAAGTCAAAATGATTTTAAAATGACATTTATTCTTAACTGCCATTAACAAAAACTTCATTTGTATTAGTGGTTCTTGTTACGGTCCACAATTATTTGTAACTCAGATCTGTTCTGTTAGATCTTGGACTCATCAACATTGTAGTGTATTATATTCAAGTTTTTCCTTTTTTCCATTTTTTCCTTTATATATTTGTGTATAAAAAAATATGTCAGGTCCAAAAGCATGTCAAAACTGAGGTGTGGAACCTCAGTTATTGCTGCATGGAATTCTTTCAAATTCAAACTTTTTTGTAAAGTGAGATGCCGGACATCTTGTAATAAATATTTACTGTTTTCTGAAACTCTTTAAAATAGGCATCATTATATCCAGAGCTTCTTGTATGTCTTGCTGAGTTCTAGCACCTTAAAATACAAATTTATTTTTATATTTTATACAAGTTAAAATTGAAGAAGTCACAAAATGAAAAAAATAAAGCCTATCAACATACAAGTGTTTAGCATACTAACCTGTCAAAACTATTTTCCCATTCACAAAGATCAGAAGAACTACTCTTGGTTTTACCATTCTGTAGATCAATGCAGGAAATAATTCAGGTTCATAACTGTAATGAAAGATTTTTCTATCATTAAAAATGTAAATGGAGAAAATTATTACATATATTTTATATAAAAGAATATACATTTTTGATAATCAAAAAAATTTAAAAGCAAAAAATAAAAGATTTCAGTTTAAAGAAGAGTACTATATTTTATAACATCAAACTATAATCATATCAAAGGAATTACATAAATAAGATGGGGATTTGGACATAATAGTTAGTCAGTGTGGTCTGTTCTGAACTGGCACAAGTCACACAAGTATAGTACAATAGACAAGAGTTTATTAATTGGCAAATAAGAAATGCATAATTATTTAGATAATTTGAATATGTAGACTGAGTATTAAAGAAATTTCAAAGTTCATGTGATACACTAAAGGGAACATGACCTTACATTTTGTCTTCACCTAACAAAGTCATGGTCTTTTCCAAACTTGCCTGTTATTGGCAATACTTCCCCAATTGGTACTGGAAGGCGGCTTCCATAAAATGGCTTAAACAACCCGGTAAGGATCCAACCGTTCCGCATCCTACCGCCTAATCTCTTTGCTCTCAACACTCGGAAAAATTTACGAAAAACTAATACTGTAATTCCACAATCTTGACATAAAAAAACAACCTGATCCACACCAATCAGTACAGTTTCTGAGACCTTAATTAATCTGGACCATCTTAACTCTTTGAACTTAGTCTCTTTCTGTTAGAAAATCATCCTTGCAGCATCTTCCTTGATAAGACTGTCCCTATCCCCTACCCCTGCCTAGACTATCACTACAACATGCCTTCTCTCTTCCCTTTCCATGGGCAATCTCTCCTGTTCATTTAAACTTCTCCTCTGGAAGCAAGGTTTTGCAGGGATAACTTAAATTACATTAAATTAGCTTATCAGTCACCCTGTTGTAAATATTGCATCATTTCATAATTAGTTTTACAATTTTGTAAATATTAGTCCACAGACCCTTGCTCTGTGTTGATTGACATGTAACAAGGTCACAGTGCTTATTCCATTTTTTTTAGAAAATATTTGTTAAAATAAAAAAAATGTCATGGTTATCAAGTCTCAACTGTCCTTTCATTTTTAAATAAAATAGTATAATATATGATGAACCTTGTACCATGCCCAAGAAGTATTACAATATTGAAAATTCAATCAGTACAGCAGCCTACTGACCTGCTAAATTGGCCGTGAATCTGATTGAGAGACTCCAACTTGATGGGAAATCTTACATCACATGTTCCCACAATGTTTTGAACTTTGAAGTTACAAAATTTAATCTGTGAAACAAATTATACAATAAGTGTTCTTAATTTGATGAATGGTCACATTGATCATCATTGCAGATAGTTGGCTCAGCTTACAGTGAATCCTAATTTCTGGATTATTCTGGCATATTTCCTTGCAGCTAGGAGTGCTGCCTCTTCTGACTTGGCTCCTGTCACAACAATTTTCCCAGACCTGAATATCAAAGCTGTTGTTTTCGGTTCTCTTATCCGCATCACAAGTCCCTTAAATCTTCCTGGATTATATTCCGTATTCCTCGTGCAGAAATTTATTTTTCTCAGGTCCAATTCATTCACCAGATTCACTGTGGCAACCACATTTCTAAATATTAATAACATAGATAAATTTTAATTCTTATCCTGATCGTTTCAAAATTAATTCTTCGCACTTACTGTAGAGTAATTGCAGGTCTGGCGTCGAGATTAATGGAACTTGGAGGCGGAACAGCAGCAATCAGAGACTGTGGCAAATGCACTGGGGTCCGGGGAGATGGGAACGATTTCTGAGGGGATTTCAACAAAATCGTCAACGGGGTTTCGCCTTTTTCCCCCGGTTTGTGTTGCTCCATTTTCATTGGTTATCAATGTCAATGGCCCCTATTCCTTTTCCCCGAACCGTTCCGTCCATTTAATAAACATATTGTTATAAACATCAGTTTAGCAGAGCAAACGACCCCATATTTGATGGTTTCAGTTTGGCCAACTTCAAATGAAGTAAAACGTTATGGAAACCGGCTACAAGGCGCCATTACGAACTTCCATACCTTGTTTTGCTTAAGTTCACCATTATGTAAAAAATTGTAATTATTTCTGCATTTATCTGACGTAGTTACAAATTGAATTGTTAAAATCTGAGTCATTCAATGCCTAAAATAATTTATAAATTTGAATAAATAAAATCCGAATAAATGATCTCAAAGTCTCAGTTTCAAAAGTAAATAAACTCCTGTTTGAATGTTCAGAACTCAGCAATTTTTAGAGAGAAAACATTGATTCCGAGTGCTTGACATATTGGTAATGAGAGTTCGTGATATCTGGATGTGTAATGTCTTACTCAGAATGCAGGAATGAAGAAAAAAATAAAAACCTTTTTAATTTAAATGTATAAGAATTTAATTAGTGATTGTACTTCTTAGTATCCCTAATAATGTTAGCAGAGTTTAGGATCGTCATCAATCGATTCTCCAAATCATTCAGAGCAGACAATGTAAGAACAAGGGTTGTGTGCTTCAGCATTCCATATACATTCAGCCCATACAGTGGCATCAGGGTAACATGACCTATGGTGTCTGTTGCAAGAGTTATATTTCTTGGCAGCACATCAATACTGAAAATAGTCAGATCCAATGCAGGGCATTTTGTGGTATATTTGTGTTGTGTTGCAAAAAGGTTTTTGAGAAGAATACTTACTTATCAACAAAGAGAACAGATGGACCCCAATTTCTTTCCTGAATTAAATCTAGTATGTACTGGTCATCTTCAACTGGTATGTTAATATTATCCACTACATGCAAATCATCTTGGGCAAATTTTGCAGACAATGTTGATGTTAAACCATGAACCCGAATACCCAGTGGTAACATATAAAAACTTGATGTAGGACTTCTAGGTCCATGACATTTTCCACCTGATATCAACAAAATTGTGAACAAAATTTTGAATTGTAGTTATGATTTTTTAATTTCTCAAATTCAAATTCTTGTGAAAATATACCTCCTTTCAATTGAGGGGCTCTTATACTTCCCAATCTGGCTTTTCCTGTTCCTTTTTGTGGACGGGGCTTCCTACCTCCTCCTCTTCTCTCTGCTCTTGTGGGTACAGAGTAAAGTACCTAATTTAAATTATAACAAACTACTGTTTTAGACAGTTATGAATAAAAATTAAAACATGATATTGCTTTAAAAATGTTTAAATTTTGTCTAGTCACAGAAGAATTACTTCATATGTATACTTTACTTTGCCCAGCTAAACAGAATTCTAAAAGTTCACTTATGTTTTCTGTTTCAACAGTACCTTTATTAAAGTATGAATGCTTCTTTATATAAATGATATATTACTTACAACTTTCCTATATTGAACTTGCCACTTGACATTCTCATGAATTAAATCTAGTCTAGGTAATGTTGCAAATATTTTTGGATTCAAATGAACTAGACCTCTTTTTTCTTCCTTAATTGTATCCATATTTTCAATCCAAATTTCTCTAGGTTTAACATAGTTATTTAGAAACTGAAGATTCCTTGTTAAAATGGGTTGAAATGGTTGGTTTGATGACTCTGATGTTGTTGTTTCTGTAATTTGCTCAGCATTTTTTGTTCCTCCAAGAACATCTGTACAGGCATTAAAAACATTTCAAAAATTAAAAAATTACTTAATTAATTTGAAAGAGGATAAAATTATCATATCGTTTAATGAAAAGAAATGAAAAATGGGGATCTGTGGAAAGCTGAATTATAAACAGAACCGTAATAGTATGTTAATGTAGAACAATATACATTTATCCTTATTTCGCCATAAATATGTCAAATGGAAAGCACTACTTAAAGCATTAAGAAAAACAAAATATCTGAATCAGGTGTAAATAATTTTAATACTAATTCTATCGTAAAATATCTTAACTACCATAATAGTATTGGGCCATTAATTTGAACTTACTAAAAGTGCCAGTATTTAACCGACGTAGAATATTCATTGACGTTCTAACATTTCCTGATTGAGTATACGTATAAATGCACCTTATTAAATTATTCATCATTAATTACTTCTTGGTGTTGGGTGGGACAAAATAGCCGAAAACATCTACTTAAGCCTGCTGCTCTTATCCATAACACGGCTGTATGCAGTGTATGCGGAGAAGCAGTTTTACCACCTTTCGAGTCCAAATTTGCTAAACAGTAGGAACATTCGCTGGTTTCTCTACCGGTTTTCTCAGTGAAAAAACTTTCATTGGTTATTCTGAAAAATAGTTTAAAACACTATTTTCCAACATGATTTTCATTCCGTGATCATTCTGTATACTTATCGTTTTTTGTCGTATGACACCACCGTGTAATGTATTGGTGACGGGGATTACACCCTTTCCCAAACGTTTCGTCAGCTTTCTCCAGAGCTGCTGGCATCATCAATGACAATTATTACCAAAAATTGTCATATTCTCATCAAGAGTCAAATAAGAACTAAAGCAAACAGACGCTGAAAATGAAAAAAAATTTAAAGGAGAGCAGGGAATCATTAGTGTGGGAGGGAGATATTTGCAGTTCGGTATTTAAATCAACAAAGGACGGTATAATTGTAAAAAAATTTTTGGTTGAAGAAACAGTTAAGACAAAAGGACAAGGAAATATTTTCGACATTAACACTACTCAATTCGTACTTTTAGATGAGCCTAGTCTCAACCTGTGGTCCGCCTGTTGTACTTGTCTTAGTTTCAACCTCACAACCGTTTATTAACAATTCATTTCCCATCTTCCGTATTGCAGTTCTACCGGAAAGGAACGGCTCTTATAAACAGTGTCATTATATTATGCTAGAGTTTAGCAAGTGAACTGATGAAGACTCTGGCGACCTGTACTGCAGACATGAGTATACGACGGTCTGGTCGCAAAAAATGATTTAATTGGTAGAATGTTGCGTCGCTAAGTCGGGCGCCTTCCAAAGAGTGACAATTTTTTTGTTTTGAGAGTGTTGAATGTAAAAAAGATTCTGATTGGTGGCTGGGTCCATTAATCAGTCTGACAAATTTTATATGAATGGCAGATTAATTGAAAATATAATTCAGATTCCTTGCGTCATTAAAACGAAAAAGGTCTGTTGGTTTTTCTCAAGACTATTTTACTTACGGGGAAATACCCATACAAATCGTTTTAGCATGCATGCAGATGGGATTCCTAGGTTTTCTTTTTCAATACCATCAGTACAAGTCACGAACGTTTTCACATCACCGACTGGTCCTGCTTTGATGTCTACTTCCACTGTTTTACCAACGCAAGTTGGAACAAATGCAACAATGAAATTACTCTCGTAATTCTATTCATGTTCTTCATAAATTTCCTCTACTCTGTCTATTCATTTTCAAAGAAAATAAACCCAGTCTATAAATGGTAATCACCACGAATGATACCAACACCCCTAATGCCGGATTTCTTTACGCGTATCATTGACGTTCTCTGAATTGAATACACTTATATGTTCATTAACTACGATTAGAATTGGCAAGCCCTAAGTAATAAAACTTTTATCATATGGACAACTGTCTCTCTGTTGTTTTTATTACAGGAAATTGATAATGAATACATTTTAAAATTTAACTGCGAAGGAGAGTGCTCTCGACCAGTATAATTCGCAAAGTAACGATATGAAATATTAATCACAACGAGCAATTTAACAAATGAGGGTAATTTTATTGTATGGATAGAAAAGTGAGTAGCTCAGGTTGTAGAACGATACTTTTTGTCGCTTTTAACAGTTTGGTACCATTTTATTGGTTTTGGTACTTCGTGTTAATCGATTTTGAAGAAAACAAAGCAGAACTGCAAATGACGGAGATGGCAGTTATGAATATTATTATTTACGATCTTCTACATTGATTTATTTCCTTCCGTAAAATCAATAAGAGCTTTCTACCTATAAATTGTGAGTTTCCTTTCATCAGTTCAGTACAACTGAACATACAGTACTTAGTGAATCAAAAAAATGAATATGTTAATGATTTGGATGTTGCCAATATATTTTGCGGGATGCGTGACCAGTTCGTTTATTTCCAAACCAGGCGAACTGCACATCGTCGGCTCGAAGAACTTAACTCTGTCATTCGACGAATTCATTAAAAAGTTTAATAAAGTTTACGAGGATGAAGCCGAGTATACGCGACGCTTCAAAATCTTCCGCGACAACATGAGAAAGATTGAAAAATTTACGAAGGAAGAAAAAGGTACTGCCACTTACAGCATAACGAAATTTTCAGATATGGAAGACAAGGAATACGGTCGCCTTTTGGGCTACAAAAAGTCACCAAGTAAGGCACAGATAGCTAGAATAGAAGACATCGATGTGACCGACGTACCAGAAGAATGGGATTGGCGAAAGAAAAACGCCGTGACTGCTGTGGAAGACCAACTTTACTGTGGGTCTTGTTGGGACTTCTCCGCCGTGGGCACCGTAGAGAGTCAGTGGGCAATAAACAAGGGTCAACTTATCGAATTGTCCAAACAACAACTTTTAGACTGCGACAAATTGGGCAACAATTGTGAGGGAGGTAACATCTACCAAGCATACGAGGATATCATCAGCATGGGCGGTTTGGAAGCAGAAAAGGATTATCCATATCTAGGTGTGAAGAGTACCTGTAATTTTAATGACAAAAGAATCAAGGCGACCATTAGCAGTTACCACAATCTGACTCAAGACGAACAAAAAATAGCTGCCTGGGTGTATAGAAGGGGTCCAGTGTCAATTGTATTAAACGATGAGGCATTACGTTACTACCAACAGGGCATTATCAGGCCCACACCAGATAATTGTTCACCAGACTTGCTTAATCATGCTACTTTGATTGTTGGTTTCGGGGTTGAAACCGAAGGAGAGGAAAAAATTCCTTATTGGATTGTAAAGAACAGCTGGGGCATAGATTGGGGCGAACAAGGCTACTTCAGAATTTATAGAGGTGATAACAGTTGTGGTATGGCAGAGTATGTCTCAACAGCCATTGTTTAGAAAGAAAAGGAAATAGTAGTTTTTACATATTATAACGTGTTTAGAAATAAAATAATAAAATTTGAAATACTTTTGTTTTTTGTTTGTTGAGGAATCAAAATATACTGCATGGAACTACTTTCTTTTACGTATATTACACATTTACGTACAAATGTCTTTTACGCCGATAATAACCTGCATTAATATACCATTGAGTATGTAGGTAATGCATCATTGACGTTTCACTGTACCGTGATACTCCGGGTATACTACATAGATGTTGTAACATTCAATTGAGCCATAGTTACGAGAATAAAATAATTATTCATGAAATTTAGTAAGTAGTACCAATTAAAAAACAATGTATTTCTTGTGATTAGTTAGCTTGTTACGTGTTGAACGACGTCTGTAAATATCTATATAGTAGGTACTGTCCTGTGCATAAGACCCTTTGGTAGTCTACTGGGAAACCAGCAGCTTTCAACGTGTTGAATCTAAAGTGACAGGAAAGGTTTAAATATCATTCATGTTTAAATAATCAACTCTACATTAAGTATGTTTTAATGGATGCAATATATGATTAATATACGGTCACTGTTATAATTATCGATGACCCGAAATATCTTTTGCTGACATTTAACGGAAACCGATCAGCCGGCTGTTCCTCCTCAACAATAACACCCGGAGGCGTCCAACCTTGGTCTGTCGTTTCCCTTTTGCTAAGGCTACAACTCAAAAGCTTCTCGGGCAAAAGTTAAGAATATTGTTAACTAAGAACAATAAAGAAACATACGGTAAAGGACTTCGGAAGACGTGGCAGTAGCACATTGTCTTTTTCACCCCTTCTACTTTCACGAGATCTCAATTTCTTTTAAAATTGGTTCAAACTTTTTTATGCTCAATTCAATGTTATCCCTTTCCCCTGTTTGACCTCTCATCCTCTTTCCTATTCTTGCCTGTTTTATTTCTTTGTTCCTTCAGGTCTCCTTAAGCTTTTCTTTTCTGTTTTTCCCTCCACCGTCTTAAGTTCCCTCGAATGTACCTCTTTTTATTCCTCTAAATATCACTTTAACCTCCTTTGTGTTTTCTCAAATCAACTCCTTTTTATAATTTTCTTCGTAACCTTACATTTCTCCCAACATACCGTTCGTTCATTGCATTCCACATTATATTTATTTACAAAAACAATTGGTTAGGATAAGCAGAACGCGTCAAGAGTAACCAACTAAGGAAACGGGAAAATTAAAAGGAACCCCGGGCTTTGAAACATTTCTGTAACATGAATCTTATCACAGACGAATTTTCTAGCCCAATTTGCACATGACCCCTTCACACCGTCCCACGGAGGATCAAACAATAACCAGATCCCCGAACTTCGAACTCTTTGGAAAATAGCAAAATATTATATACATTTTAACAATTCAAGCAATGAAACAGTCGTACTCGGACATTATTTGATTTTGACTGTCCGAAAAATTTGTCCACCACTTGTGTGTAGGAGGCTTAAACTAAATTTTAAAAAATACTGCAACGCTCATGTTTCGACTATTTCTTAAAGTTGTTGGGTCATACCCGAAGAGTTTCTCTGTTGCACTGAAACTCTGTTTCCAAATGAACGTTGTCCATTTCTTCTACCTGAAAACAACAACAGGTACATAAACCTGCCACCAAAGAACTAATCCTCATTTAAATCAACAATTTACTCGTTTTCTCACCTCATCGTCGTACTCCTCGGCATTGTGATCTGGGTGCTCATCATCATCGATATCATCGACGTTCCCGTAGGCACCTCGGCTCATTAGGTCCCTTGCTATTTTCATGTCCATTACTCGAGCCAGTTGGTAAGCCGTGTGTCCTGCATAATTCTCTGCGTTTATTGTAAGTCCATTTGGGCACTCATCTAGGAGGAACCGCAGTAATTTGTAGTTCAACGTTTCCACGGCAAAGTGAAGAATGGTTCGTCCACTTTTGTTCTCCTGTAAAAATTCATATCCAGTCAAGCTTTTAAATTCTTTCCAATTAAATTGTTTGATTTCCTACTTACCCGTGCATTCACGTTTCCTCCGAACCAAATCAAATGCCTGAGAACATCAGTGTGACCCCCATATGCGGCCAGGTGAAGGCATGTCTCACCTGCAAATAAGAAAAAAACGATTATACATGGTACTGCATTTGAAAAGTATCAAGGTTGCAAGACACGGAGGCACAGAGGTACGGCAATTTCAAGGATGGAATTCCGTTGGGTTTCCCCCATGTCGTACTTAACAATCAATTAATTTCGTCGCTTTCTAATTTTCGCGTCCAGCAATAAATAAACAGTAATTTAATTTCACACTTTCTTTTCTTCGCAAATTTATTTGACCGAATGAAGTGGCAACTACGTAAGGAAGTTAAAGTGCGATTCAGAACATACAGGTTTAGCCTCAAACCGAGGAAAATCATTTAATGAAGTATTTAGGTAGTTAAGTCACTCTTTCTCAAATAAGTAAATTAAGTTTCTTTGTTCTCTTCTTGGAGGTTAAAACTCTCTGCGAATAGTATAATTTACAACTCATTGAATCATCGAAAATCTCAAATATTCGACAAACAAAATCTCACAAGTTTAATTTCGAATATTTTATATCACGCATAGTAATTTAACGTCTTCGAGATATAATAGAGATCGCACTTTCCACGTCATCCGTACATACCATACAATATAAATTAAAGGAGCGCATTACAAAATTAAATATTCAAAAAATAGTCAAATTGATAATGCAGCAGAATAATACAGCAAAAGTGGCAACACGTAAGAGGTTTTGCAACGTCCTCTAAAACTAAAAGATTTAAATTTAAAGGTCAACATTTCAGTTGGGTTTTCCAACGAATACTGCAAACTGACAAAAAAGGTCAAAGCAACAGTAGAATGGAAAGTCCCATTTACTTTTGATCGAAAGTGCGACCTGCCAAAAAGCAAAATGAAAATAGCGACACCAACAAAAATAGAAAAACCACACACGCAAGGCGTATTAGCATACATAATACCATTCAACAGATTTTTCTAGCACGAGTGATTGCTTTTCTTTGTTAAAATCGGCTGAACTCAGAATTGCGACCAAGGGTATCTAAGGCATGGTGTTTGGTGTTACTCGTTTTGATCTCATTATCGTTTAAAGCAGCGGTATGTTCGGAGAAGTAGACTGCTTTGTTCTTTACTATTTGCATTTAGGAATTAGCGCATTAAAATTGGTACTTCCGTTGTTTCTTCGAAACCTATCCCAATACTCTCTTGTGATCTTGAATGGTATTTCCCAGAACCTCAATTTTTGCACTCGCTTTCAATTGAAATTCGCCATCTTTCACTATGGCCTTCGTAGAATTCAATTTTATCAGTGGGAATTCCCCGCCAGGTGGCTTTTACGCTACGGTTCCATACTTCTAGTCTAAATCACGCCGTTACATCACATGGCCTGCTACTAAGACTAAGTTGGTCCAAGTCAGGTAAAGCTAGCGGTAGGACCGGTCTTGGCCTTCTCTTCCGGTTCCAGGGATTTCCCGATGTCTCCGAGGCTTTCGCACGTGTATCGCCTGACTATAAATCGTCTAAGAATTTCTTTGCTCTTTATTTCTGAACAGACATTCTATATTAAAAGTGGAAAATGTAGAAAAAGTTTAGGTTATATTAAAATGAAATTGTGACACCTGGCAAAGTCAACTTCTAGGTCGGTTCAATCCGATCATGTTTCTCTTTGACAGCCCAGTTAAAAATAGAGTTAGTTGCCCAATTACTGTTTTTGAGGCATTTTTATGTATTAATTTTCAACAATGGATTTCATGCCCTACCAAAATTTTCATAATTATTAAACGGTTAACAATAAGTCAACAAAAGATTAATCTTTTCACGAATGGTCAAATCATCCAAATCATTTATGTATCAATTAAGTTAAATTAATTATAACCACACCTACAAAATTCTTTACATACATATCCCAGGACTAAATTCTTCCATTTAGGTACATTAGCAGATCGCACTACACGTGACCATGTCAACTGAGGGGTAAAAACGTGAGGAATTTTCTTTCGGCAGAATCCTACAATTTCACACTATTAAAAGAGATGTAAAGTTCCAATAATGCAGAAAATACATAAATAGCAGTATGCCAAGTAGTGCATTTTTTGTTGTAAACATACCGTGTAACAACAAATAATTTGTGATACCATGTGAGTAGAAAAAGAAACTTACGTATACCAGGACATCATTTAGTGATCAAGGCCTGTATTTAACTAAATAAGACTACTTATTTATTAATATTAAGTTAAAAAGTATATAATACAATCTTCACCTACGAGTTTGAGATTTTCCATTCCTCAACTTAAATTGTACTGAGGCATATTCTTATAAACTTGGACACTGTTTTGAGTGACCAATTCTTATGTGGAAATAAT
Organism: Polyplax serrata; assembly: GCA_037055365.1. Classification (NCBI taxonomy): domain Eukaryota; kingdom Metazoa; phylum Arthropoda; class Insecta; order Psocodea; family Polyplacidae; genus Polyplax; species Polyplax serrata. Next base: position 1,772,160 of record JAWJWE010000004.1, read on the forward strand.
AGGTGTCTATTCTATTCAGCTTCATAATATCCCAGTCCAACTTTAAGAGCCACAAGTACTGATAATTATCAATTTCCTACTATTCTCTGGGAAGTTCAAGCCTTGTACTGCATGAAAACCTCTGCCACGGATACTTGCGAGTAGTAGGCCAGATTCGCTTCAAGGCTGCAACCATTTCGCAATATAGGAACTCAAAATATCTTCTGCAATCTGTTTCCTGCCAATCTGTCGGTCGAAAGTTGGCAGAACAAACGGTTCAAAGAGCAACTTGTTATTACCTAATTCAATTTCTCAAACCTGGAATTTACAGGTGATTTCTCTTTGACTTTCGTGGAGAACATTGAAAACTTCAAGTCCATTCAATGTCACGAAACGATTCTCGTAACCCTCTAATACAGGTGGAGTAAATGTAAATGTATGCAATTGCCCTATATTTTTAATCGTATGGATGATTGGTGTTCGAAATGTGTCCTCCTTTTCAACCGACCATTAATCATCTTATCATGTACCCAAAGATCCAATTCCAAGTACAATCAAGAAAAGAAATTTCATATTCCGATTTTTAGGTGACCAAAATAATAATTTCCCAGTAGGAAATCTACATTTTATGATTAATTAGAGTCCCATTACAAAGCAAATAAACCGAGGTAATTGTCCAGATAAATTAAGGTTTGTTAAGCGATCTGTGAATGCGACTCGACTGTAAACATTCTTTGCTTTGATACTTGGAAGCAATTTTTTTGATAATGAATGAAAAATGAGGGAAACAGAAACATGAGAATGAAGTGTATCCTTTTTAACAATGAAAGAAAAACACCAGTCTCGCATTGAAAATTATGCATAGGAGGAATTTAAATTAAATATCATACGTGCTTCTTAACAGCAAAAAACATGGGATTTGATTTAACCCTTAATAAGGAATTATACATTACAAATAGTTACATGATATAAGACTCAAATAGAAATAATATTGCTTATTTCAAAGCGCCATTGGACTGCGCTAGAAAACCTAAGCGCAGTTCGAACCCTAATATTCCAATTAGTGTAAAATGCAGTAGTAAAAAAAATGGAGAATCCCAGGCCAAATCCGGCCTGCTACATTCACGTCCAGACTATTTACAGTCGAAGGAATTTCTTGCTGGCCAATTTCCAATCAACACAGAAAAAATAGACCACACCAACGGTATAGACCCCCATTGATGATGATTACGGCGGTGGTGGAACGCAATGACGTTAATATGTCACACATCGAAGTGCACGACACAAAAAACATTAAAAATTTTGATTGTTGTCTCTTGCACAATAATTAATGCAAAATAATGATAAAACCGATATGAACGTGCACATAAACGAGCATACTCAATCACAACAAATTTCCCAAAATTCAACAAAAAAATACGGGAAATTTAGATTAGTGAAACGTTTTTGTGGAATTCAAAGGTGACTAAGTGACTCTATACGCCTACCAATCCCACCATCAAGCAATACATGAGAGTGATAATGATTTGTTAACTGATGATATAGTTATTTGGACCTGCACTTAGTATGACCTTACTCATAACTGAATTTTAAATTATGAAAATACCACTCCATAAAAATTTGTTATCCTGTACTGAATTATTAAAATGTTTTATTTAACAATTAAAATAACTAGTTATGAAATGTATACATATATGTTCAGCTTTAAAATTCAGTAATTAAATCTCTAATTTTTATGTTACAAAAACTTGTCCATGATGATTAAATAAATTAAGCTGTCAGAACACCATTTGCACAGAAACCATGATTTCTATCAGCAACATTGGCATACAGTTGGAATCATTGATAAATATTAGTTAATAGACTAATAAACTACTGTTACAGAACATGTTTATTATTAAAATGCAAGCATTGTGAAACAAAACAATCAGTCTTTTTCATTGATATTGATAGTTATTCAATATTATTTCAAGTTGCTATACGTGAAATTCTCAAATGGGACAAACCTTTTACCAAGAGCCATATATTAAATTTGGGAACATAGCTGAAATAACAGGCAACTCATGCAAAAACATCTTAAAATAACACTCACCATCATAATTTCCCTCCTCAAAATCCTGTGGAACATTCACATGACCTGAGTGGAAAGTGTTGGCAGTTGCCATTTCAGAAACAGAGATAGGTTCCGTTAAAGCTTTTACACATTCTAAGTCTCCCAATTGACAAGCCAAATGCAAGGGTGTATTTCCATGTCTATCCCTTGCTTTTACACAAGCTCCTGCAACCAGTAAGGAACGAACTATTCTGGCCTGGTGTGTCAAAACAGCCAAGTGAAGAGGTGACTGCAACATTAGTTCAATTCAACAAACTGGTCAAAAAACTATTAACCAATCAAATATGTACAAAGAATTTTCTTTATAATATAAGGCAGCGTATAGAACATTTACGACCAAAACCACTCTGTCAAGAGTGTAAAACAGAAGAAGATAGAACATTTATATAATTTGTTACAAGAAATTACCTGTACAATGTCATTTGGTATGTCCAGAAAGCAGGGATGGGGAACCATTTTAATTAGACTGTAAACAACCTCTATGAATCCTTGTATAATAGCAATGTGTAATTGCCTGTAAAATAAAAATGAATAATCAATTTATATCAACAAAAAAGTGACATCTATAATTTACATTAATTTATTTCTATACTATTACCTAAATTTTTTATAACTAATAATGAACTAAAACTTGTTTAGAAAACAAACTGAAAGGCTCATTTTTCAACATTATGTGAATTGAACTTTGACCAACACTAACAGATCACTAATTTGAGCAACCTACAATTGGTTCCAATAACCAAATTATCTAATCTCTTTACTTTAGTGAGTTGCCACTGAGATTTTAAACTTGGTTTCCTGTTTGGAATCCCCAATCTCAAGTATTGCAGTGAGTGACACTTTTGGGATGACTAGAGGTCAAGGTGTATTGCAGTAATGCTTAACTTACGTGTCTCCATCTTCATCCTGTTGAAAATAAAGTTCCCAGGGTTGAGTGACACCTGTTTCACCTGGTTTGACTTCATTAGTTGCTGAATTTGTGACACCAGCCTTTGACTCCCTTCCACCTGCCTCTCCAGTCTGTTCCTTGGTTCCTTGCTTTAGATCAATTGCCAAACCACTGAACTTCACATTTAATCCGATGTCCACCCCACTGTCCAACTGAGGACAATTTTTGCCTGCCTCATTACTTGATTCTATTGCCCCAGACAAATCCTCACTAGATAAATTTTCTTCGGACAACAAATTAGCTCCGGACAAAAATCCAGAATCAGTCCTGCCAGACTCGTAACAGCTTTTACTGCTTTCCGAGAACGGTTTTTCCGATGTTTTCAATGAGGTCATTTCGACTTCCCTGTACAAACCACCCGTAAATTCAACTGGATACTTTCTGATTTCCTTCCCCTTTTTGTTTCAATCGTTAAGCAATCTGATAAAACGAAGGGTATGAACAACCATTGGAAGTATACGTTCGATTTCCACCTAACTTTCCTTTATTCAGTAGAACACAAACATCCCTTGGTCATATTCAGCGCGATCTACCCTGTCTGAACGAGACCATGAAAGAAAAACATTAAATTTGCCGAGAAGGATTTTCACTCTCTTCTAATCGGATGTCTAGAAATAACTCCACGTTTTATTTTTCACACTGACATAAAAGTAAAAACAACTGTTTGGTCAAACTGAGTACAGAAAACACGGCGGAACGCAAACGGAGAGAGGTCGACCGTCTGTCGACAGAACCGTGACACGTCCGTAGCACAATCGCCTTACATAAATTGAACGTTGTCGTCAAGCACAACTGAACAAATATAAGCAGAAGAAAGAGGCAAGAAAATAGAGAAATTCGCTCGCGTTTCTTCACGTCAAAACACAGGAAGGAGGGTTTTACCCAAATTACACAATAAGTTCCTTAAATTTAGTTTGTACAGAGAACGAAGAGAGCGCTGTCATCGGCACCGAGTGGGGGGAATATCAAAGTTAACGGTTTTAAAAATTCCACCGGCTCGACGCGGTGGAACAAGAAAAAACTGACTTCTTTCATTGATCTGAAAGTTATAAAAATAGCCCGCGAACATCAGAGGGTTGCAGTGTTTACAAAAATAGTTATTGATTTTCCGATGAGCCTGCTTTGCTCTACTAATGTGGTCATTCATTAAGGTCAATTCCGTGAAGCACGAGCAACCCTTTATGGTGGTCATTAATGTTGCTAAAAGTAATTGTAGTCAACTAAGCATTAAAATGCCGGTAATGAAGTGGATTTTCCAAACTAAATATCTATCGTCACAAAATAAAACCACGAAATGAAGTCAACTCAATCAGTAAATTTACCGAAGGTTTGCGATTTTTTTAAAATTATTTTATTACTTTATTCATGAATATTTTAGAAAAAAAACACAATTTTATTTCATCCTAACTTACTCACTCATGTTTATTTTAAAAACAATTCAACCTTAACAAATTGGATGTAAGGAATCCCTTGGATGAAAGTGCAAAAGTGTAAAAGATATCCAACATTTGAATATTTGAATATTGAGATAATAAGAGAAAGTTTTTTAACTACATTAATAAACAAGTTTTAATGTTTTACCCTGATGTCAACCCAAACTTTTGCAGGAGAGCCACTGAATTGTAATATTCAAGGCATAACTCCTAAAACAGCAATGTGAGATGGTTTACTGGAGGGGCAAATCTGCTATTACTTATAAGAGGGGTGAGAATATGGAAACCAGGATACTTCATTCCAAAATTCAACTTCCTTAAAAGTGACACTACATAGGAACAAAAGCAAACAGCATAGGGCATCATGACACTCAAGACAATGTATATTACAATCAAAAGCATTAAGAAATATAACAGGTTTGTTAACTTGCATTTGAACATGTAAAGACTGCATTCTATCAACGTGCAATAATCAGAAGGTACAAAATTTTGGTATAAGTCGTAAGTTGGTCAAATTAATATTAAAACATTAACATATCTTAAAAATGGAAACAAAAACAATTTCTTAACAATTATGAATTAGACCAGTGGGTGACTACTATTTAAGACTATTAATACCCGTTACCAGTTCTATTTAAATTGGTGCCTTTTTTTAGTTTCCAGGTTGAAAAAAAGCAAAATTACTTAGAAGCATGCAATTACTGCAAGGAAACAAAGCAGGAAAATTAGGAAATTCTTGTCAATTTTTAACATTTTCTATGTCTACTGAAATTATTTTTCTTTCACTGTTAATGTTTCACATAGTTTCATTTTTATAATATTCCTGGTTGGGGTGACATGTTGGGTTATTGAAAAATCATTGATAGCATTCGAAACTCTTGTGACAATGCTTCAATAAATGTGTCACTTTAAACTACTCAAGAGGTGACCTTAAAGCTACTTATAAGTATACAACTTATACAAACTTATAAGTATATTATTCCAATGAAAATTTCATGTTTTTGAATTTTTTTTAGTACAATATTGTGTTTTTTTGCTTTCAATATCATTTTTGAGGATTCATTATAAATTATCATTAGAAATTAATTTCTAATTTCTAATTCTACTGTAACTTTATTAATTTAAACATCCTCCATCCTCATTTAAAGATAAGTTATTTATTTTTACCCAACTGTATTGATTGTATTTTTAATATTGTTACTTTCTTCTGTTATAAGTTACATAACTTTTTTACTCCCCAGGTGTAAAAAGGTACAAAGTACAAAATTGTTTTTTAGAGCATATATTTGTAATAGTAGTTACAAACTGAGTAAATGTAGAAAAAGGCCATAAGCCTTGTGTCAGAATTTATGTACAATTCAGTAGGGAAAAAATAAAATATTTACAGGAAAATAATCTCTTAGTGATTGTTATGATTTCTTATATACGATTGTATTTAAATAAGCAATTTTGTATGAAGAATCGTGTGGATGAAATACTACCAATACGTCCAATAAATTAATGATGCAAAACATATATGCTTCAAGCATATGTTTCCATCACAAAGGCAACAATATAATACATGTTATACAAAATTACATTAAATATTATATAGATTATATATTTTGACGTCAACTCTTTTTCACTCTTTCAGTCCAACGAAAGAAGCGAACAGCGGCTGCTGTCATCATTTCCAGGATTAACGAAAAACAAACATTTGCAACCATTCTTAGGAAAGCTAGGGTGAGATTAACCTGGACCAATTTGGCATTTCTAATACCAAGGTCCGTAATGGAAAATCAGGACTGGTCATTTCTATCGTTAAACCACGAAACGAAGAGAATGCCGACAAACTAGTAGTGAGTGTGTGGGGGAAAAATTGGAAATTTGGCGAAAATAAGGAGGCCACATAAATCAAAAATTTTTATTGTAACTGGGCTCGACCAATCTATTGAGCAAAAAGAACTCCTCAACGGTTTATAAATATAAAATTAAAAACATCAACGTATAATAGGTGAGAAGGCGAAAAAATGGCTTTGGCACAGCATTGTTATACGCTGCCCAGTAAAGGAAGCGGCTAAACTGGCGGCTAGCTCAAAATACACCTTGTACGTGTGAGAAACACTGATGACATGGTCACCGTTATAATTAATGACGTCCTACTACTTCTCACCAAACGGACCCATTGCATATTTTGAGAAAATGCTGAATGATATTATCAGACAATTCAAAAAGCACAACACAAGAGTTCAGCGGTGGTAATAGGAGGTGACTTTAATGCTAATTCTATTACATGGAGAAACAACAGCAATAACACCCAAGGAAAGATCTTAGAAAACTGGGCAGCAGAAATGGCAATATTCCTCGTGAATGACAACCTCAGCGCCACATGTCGAAGACCACTAAGTGAAACAGTAATTGACCTTACCTGGGCCACCGGTAGCTCGTGCAGCGAATAAAAACTGACAATTGCATGAAAGTACTGAGACACCGTCTTACCACCTGTGCATCACCTACAGTGACACTACTAAGGTGGCAGTTAAAGGAAACGCGCACTCTATCTCCCAATCAGTTTGGCTTTTCTGCAGAAAAATCGACCATTCACCCAATACACATGGTGAAGAAAATTGTAAAAGGAGCGGGCTGGTGGGCTTGCTATCATTTTATTAACAAGCATTTAAATAGTAACGCTTTCCAAACTCTAACTTAGAAAAACAACCGACGTATCTGCAAAATAAAATAGAAGACTATCTTCCACGACAGCCATATAATCTACGTCAACAGCTTGAGGGAAACCGGAAAAGACTCTGCTACCGCAGGAGTTCCTCATGGATCCGTATTATGCCACTACTATGGAATCTAACCTTTGACGCAGTTCTCCAGACGGGACTACCCCTAGGTGACAAACTCATCCGTTATGCTAAAGTCACTCTAATCATCATGACAGGAAATACAATCAACGAGATCAAGAAAAATATAAAAATACTATCACCTAAAAAAATATAAAAACATAATTCAAAAAATATATGACATGGGACTGAATGTAGCCCTATTCTGAAAAAAGAACCACATGACATTAGAAAATGATCACAACCAAATTGCAGAAATAAGGATCCCGCTCAAAAAAGAAATTAAATATCTCGGCTTAATAATTACTACTACTGGATGTTAAAAATACACCTTCAAAATTTAAAGGAAAAATCAACCAAACAACTCAACTCCTGTGCAAATTACTTCGTAATAGAAAAGGACTGTAAGAAAGAAGTTGTAGGCTGTCTTGTGGGTCAGGAATAGGCAACATATTTAACATCGAAGAAACGAAGGGATACGGGTTATTATTTTAAAGCGTTAAAAATTTCCAGGTGGTCCAAGTTAAAAAACTTGGAAGCCGTGAAATTGCAGATGACAACTTGAAAATCGACATTTAGAGGACAACTCAATAATTTTTAAATAAGAAACGCAAAATTTAGAGCTGGAAAACAGGATTTGCAAGAGGATGGTACCTTGTCAACAAATTTAATACTTAGATTGTTGAGATGCCCAGAAACTCCGAGGGCAGCTTTAAAATTTCAAACAATCCTAAGAAGAACAGAAATAGAGTTTGTTTCCTACCAGTCCACGAGGTAATCAATGTGGCAGGACACGGTCCGTTGCATTTTCATACTTCAGATTCATACACGCACATAAATTTTAGCTTAATTTTACGTTTAAAATAAGAATTGATGTGAAAGGCAAGTTGTGACTGTTGCGTAAGTGAATGCGGAGGCTCGAAGCAACCTCAAATTGATATGAATAAGAATTGAAGAAACTGCGTGAACTGGTGGCTCGGCTTCTTTCTTTTTTGTAGTGACTCAACTTCATAGATTATTAGTTTGTCTTCGATTTCTCGGAATGCTGACGGTGTAGTATTTTGTTATCTTGCGGGTAACAATTACAATGGTAACAAGTAAGAGCGGTAAAAGCAAGAGATGTGCTGCTCACAAAGCAAAAGAAAAAGAATGAAGAACGCCTTCAACAGTGACATTTAACTTTTGTGCAAGCAGGTCTGTTTGATAAGACGAATCCTTTTGGGGATGAGACGGAAGAGCTTTCCGGTAGGGGTGCCATTCCGTCCAAAGAGGACCAGAGCCGGAGATGGCAAGAAGTTAGAAGATTCCATCGACTCCAGCCACTCCGGACAACGGCAACTTCCTGAAGAGGGCGCAGACAATGCCTCACGGCAGTCTCACCTCTCCTAAAAGGAAGGTGATCTCCCTAGGTTTTTTGGTGGGTTCGAGTGACACACTTTTGGATATCCGTCCCAACGGAGTCCCTTGTGGGTGGGCATTTTTCCTGGGTTCAAAAAAAGGCCTGTTTGGTGTAAGGGAATTCGGTGACTCATAGTACTGATATTACCAAAACAATTTAGAGAACAAAATTGGATTCTTATTTCCAAGCCTAAGAAAGGTTCAAAGTTAAAATCTCAACATAAATTGACGTTTCCATTTTCACTCAATCATATATTTTTATGGGAAAGTGAGTACCATTGCCATGTAGGAAGACATGCGTGAATAACAATTTTTCTGTTGGGCATTCAGTCGGACGTCCGACATGATTGCAATAATGTAAGGGTTAAAAGTGCAGACACCTCCAATTGTTTACAATTTTGCTCGTTTCCAAGATTCAAGTACCCAATAACATAACTCAATGCTCCTTTCCGAGGCCAGTAACCTTTCAACGGTGAGATAATAAACAATGGCCTTTACCCAGATGAAGAAACAAGATGATCACCAGCCCAAATATACATGTACTCAGGAAACATAAGACACCAAAGAAGTGAAATTTTAATTTGTTTGTGTAGAACAATTGCGCTTGAAAATAATTAATTAATTAAAAAACACCCAGTCTTCAAATTCAGATTTTATTTTCCAATCCCAAAACAATATCATAATTTTTACTTAGTTTCAAAGAAAGAGTATTTATTTTTCTGCTGGAATACCGACTAGCTAAACTTTAAAATTCTAACTCTTCACACGGAAAAATACCTATATGCTACATGTTAATAAGCTTTAAATTACAAATTTTTAAAATAAATTGAGTGGTTACAAAATACCTACACAGATTAACAATCATAAATTATACTTCTAAGCGTACCTTTTATAGTATCCTTCATATTGAAAATACCTCAAGTCGTACGAAAAAAATTTGAAACGAAATTTTTCAGCGACTGATAACTAGTAAGTAGAATTGCAGAGTGTAACGAGACAGCGTTACCTACCGTTTGACCTGACCTAGGAGCATGTAACTAATTGACTCGAGCTTTAACATTAGTTAGTCATAATCTTTACTACTTCTTTCAGTCTTCTTTCAGACAAAAGAGGAGTATATAGGGTCCTTCCTATCGGATTCAAGAGTGTTAGTTTATATTCTGTGTTGATTAAAAATAAACACAAATGGTTTTACTCAAATTAATTTTATTTTTAATTCTCAGTTGTAGTAGAATTGTTAATGACAAACGTGTTCGAATATTATACTATACTTTGTAGTTTATTGTTCTTTTTCTAGCTTTCTTTGCTTTCCCCAGCACTTGAACTCCCGGGCTGTTACACTTATATTGTCGGTTTGCATTCTGATTCTTGGACTTCAATATTTCCTCCTATGCCTTCCAAAATTGCCATGTTGCAGTATTGCTCGTTAGAATTCTCCTTAACTTTGAGTTTGAATTTCGTCAAAGTTCCCTGCACAAGTTGTATGGTGGGGTCCAGAATTTCCAGCAATTCATACTTCGCCTCACCCTCTTTCTTCTGTTTGTTCAGGTGCTCCAGAGCAATTTCACTCATGCGGATGACTTGAGGATCGGTTTTCTCTGCCGGTCGAGGAGCACCTACGACATTTACGCCTTCGACATTTACGCCTTGGACGTTCCATGACAGGCACGTCAGGAAAAATACTAAAGCAACCACTTTCATCTTCTTTTACGTAGAGACAGAGGCTTCTTCAGGCAGTCAATCGCGAACTAACACACTGAGAATAAAGTTTTGGTATTTATACGGTCCAACGGACGAGACACGCATTTGGAATTTCGCCAAGTGCTCCTTTTATTGTTTTTATGGTGGTTTTCACCTTCCGTTGTTGGCAGGTAGTTTTCTTGTTGTCAGCTTGTACCTGTTGAAGAAAGGAAGTGGGCTGTTCAATTGCGTTGCTAAGAGCCACTCAATTCCAGTAATTCAAGGTTCACTGCTCCTAAGTGGTTCATTTTAAGTTATTCCTCCTGTTGAAACCCCAAGAGTCCTAATACGTAAAGTTGTGCAAAGTTATTTAACCGATAAGATAAAATCCAACACAAATCAATACAAACATGTGAAAATGTTAGGAGCTTATGCATGTAAAAAGCATTAAAAATTTCCAGGTGGTCCAAGTTAAAAAAGTTATATTGGACGCAGTGAACTTGCAGGTGACAACCTGAAAATCGACATTTAGAGGACAACTAAGTAATTTTTAAACAAGAAACACAAAATTTAGAGCTGGAAAACAGGATTTGCAAGAGGATGGTAACTTGTCAACAAATTTAATACTTAGATTGTTGAGATGCCCAGAAACTCCGAGGACAGGTTTAAAATTTCAAACAATCCTAAGAAGAAGAGAAATAGAGTTAGTTTCCTACCAGTCCATGAGGTCATCAATGCGTTCAAAACGTCCAATAAAAGACGGGTTAAAGAGGAGAAGGTACTAAAAAATTACTGGTCAGGAGTTACATCCATTTTGTGCAGATATACGAAACAAAAAACTGTTTAATGATCTCTTCCCATCGGTTCCCCAGATGATTGGATGCCGTCAGATGCAGCATCCAGACCAAGTATAAATGGGATGTAGGCTCAGTGGTAGGTGAATCCGGTCAAAAACAACTTTTGTGCACGACAAACGTATTGCTGAAACAAAATGAAATACTTTGTTTTCGCGTGTGTAGTCCTATGTGTGGCAGTCACCGTCAAAGGTACTGGTTACGGAGCTCCACAAGAAGTAAGCGTGACTGATGAAAATGTTATTAAGATGACAAAAATAGCTATAGAAGGCCTTAATAAATTGAAAACAGAAGGTGAAGCAGATTTGGAACTGATCGAAGTGCTCAGCGCAACGAATCAAGTTGTTGCTGGAATTAAAGCCGACGTGATGGCTAAGGTACGTGATGGTTCCCAAATAAGAAAATGCGAATTCAGTGTTGTGGATGGAGTGAGTGGTCCTGTGATTTTGAAAGCTGAATGTGAAGGACTCAACAGAAAAATATCCAACTGAGTGAAGGTGACGAACAAAGAACATAACAAGGAACCGAAGAACTCAAGAAAGTAAAAATTTCCTTTTTCATAAAAACTTCACTTGAATGAATGACTTCAATATATAATTATTTATAATAAATGTACAGTCTAATATTAATATTTTCTTTTCCTGTCCCAAACATAATGAATAATTTTTACGTATCCTAATATTTATACGTTTAATGTAAATATTGCAGATCAAGATGAATTAAATACAACAAAATGACAATTTAACAAGAAATTAAGTTGTACATGAAGGAAGCAAAATATTATGGTAAGCCTAGGAAAGAATTGCAACCGAGGATGATATATTGTCTTAATATTACCAGAATTATTATCATAGTTAAGTGATAAGAAAGAGATCCCTGAAGTGAATTTTCAAAAGTACGCAAAAAAGAAAAAATTAAATGAAACGTGATATTATTTTCATATTAGTTTTTGCTTTCATGTATTTTTTACAACGGCACCTGCCAAGAAGTCCCAGATTGTTGTAATTAAATTTACGAGCCATTGATCATATCACGCTTATTTTAATTCATAGATTGAAATAAAAAAAGAAATAAAGGTGGAATATTTGACGGATAATTTGGTCATTTCGTGTCAAATGTAGCATGTGAAACAACTATATATGAGTTGTACATTCAATAGTAAGTGATTTCAGTCAAAACTCTAGTGTGTGACAGACAAATTGGTGAACCAAAATGAAATACTTTGTTTTCGCGTGTCTAGTCCTTTGTGTAGGAGTCAGCGTTTACGCAACTCGTCTCGGAGCTCCACAAGAAGTAAGCGTGTCTGACGAATATGTCATTAAAATGACAAAAATAGCCATTCAACGTCTTAATAAGATGAAAACAAAAGGTGAAGCAGATTTGGAACTGATCGAAGTGGTCAAAGCAACAAAGCAAGTGGTTTCTGGATATAAAACTGACGTGACGGCGAATGTACGTGATGGTTCCCAGAAAAGAACATGCGAATTCAGTGTTGTGGATGGAGTGGGTGATCCTGTTGTTTTGAAAGCTGAATGTGAAGGACTCAACAGAAAAATTTCCAACTGAGTGAAGGTGACCAACAGAGAACACAACAAGGAACCGAAGAGCTCAAGAAAGTAAAAATTTCCTTTTTCAGAAAAACTTCACTTGAATGAATGACTTCAATATATAATTAATTATAATAAATGAATAGTCTAATATTCAAATTCGCTTTTGCAGTCCCAATCATAATTTTTATCAATCCTTAAATTAATAAGTTCATTGTAAATACATTTAGTGTGAAGCATAAATGATAACGAATGAAGGTGATCAATGTGAAAATCAAATGGGTTTTTCAAAGGCACAGAATGAAATCGCAAGGTCTGGTCTAAATAAAATGGAGCTGCCACTTTTTGACTAATCTGCCTGGTCTTGTAAAAATGTCGGTCGTGGAAGTGTTTTGGTTTGAATGAAACTTAATGGTAAATAACAAAAAATGATTAATTCAAAGTGTTGTGAAACCTGGAAAGTTACTAAAAAAACAAAAAATAAGATTTCGGCGTCGTCGGGTGAAGAGAAATGTGCAAATTTGTTTTGGTAAATAATACAACAATCGCAATGCATAAATAAGTAAAATTTGGTTATTTTGCCATTTATTTTCTCGCTTTTGTCTAAACACTTGACAAGCTTAATATTCTTTTGGAAATTTCCCCTGGCAGGATGGGGAACTTCGGTGTCAAATGGAGTATTTACATTAATTACGTACATTTGTACAATTGCTATTGAGGTGAGATGACACAATTACAATTATAGCCGTATATTATTTGTGAACTGAAAGAAGTTTGGTGGTCATGATTAACTTGTGAATTTGGCGTTTAATTATGGTTCGATTAGCTCTATTAGTAAATTGTCTGTTGACCAGGTAAAGTCATAATATTTATTATACATATGGTCATTAAGATTTAGAAAATCTTCTGCTCTTGTTTGGAAGGAAAGGGAGTTTGTGATTTCAATATTTTGGGTTGCAAGAACCTTACGTTAACCTGACGAACAGATCGTACAAGTTCAACCACAGATACCTAATGGTTGTACGAATACTAAGAACAAAATTTTGATTAAATGAAACAAACGTTTAACAAATTAAATATAATTTTCGTTTATAAAAAATAAATAAATTTCATTGCAAGTCTCTTATTGATACCAAAATATTGCAAATGGTGTACTTTTCATGGATACAGACAGACTATTTCATTAGCACAGGGAATGATTTTCATGGCCAAACATTTAATGCACAGTCAATATTATTAATCCACATCTAAGTTATCCAAAAAAACCAATATCAGCAACGAATAATGCCAATGTATAAAAAAAGTAATTTTTTTATGTGTTTTACGGTTTCCAATTGAAATTTTGAAAATCATTAATACTCAAGTGTGTCAGGTGAGTCTTGGAAAATAAATTTTTCTAGGATTGTTGCTTAGCTATTTTATCCGTATTACCAATGTTCACAAAGGATCGTTAGTGATGGTTTATGAAGGCTATTCTTTCAGCTACCTTACCAAGGTGCAGCTACCTTGTTTAATTAGACCGCTTGCTTTGATTCTTCAATGCGTTTTAAAAGGCCATCTGAGATCGTAGTCCTCGTCTAAAAAAACTTGTCAATCTCTTTCATGGAAGTTTCCCCTTGTAATTATTAATATTACAATACTCGTCTTCGAACGAAAGAATTTTTTCAGATTTAAATTGTCAACAACTTCATGACCTGTCGCAATGAAGGTGATGTACTAAAAGACTTATACCAAAAGCGACAGAAATCTGGAATTCAATCGTACAAAGTTTTCTATTTCTCTTGTGTACAATAAGTAATCCTCATTAGTTGTGCAAAAACCCTTGTCCCAAGAATTGTCTACCAAGTTATTCAATGACTAGGTCAGAAAGTCAGAAAATTTTTTACCTCTGGGTAAGACAAAGTTCTCCATTAAAGTCAAATGTTTTCCTTACTCCCGAATTTGACAAACATCGCAGTGAATATTTCTGTCTAAACGGTGTATTAAATTGTGTGCTAAATTATATCAAATTATATTAAAGATTGACCAACGTGTGCACTGCAGCCAACGTCAGTTTTCTCAGTTAAACATTAAGCACATCACAAGTTCAACCTATATGATATTTCAGTATCATGAATCATTCCGTACAATCCATAACAATTTACGTCAAAATTATACGACACATTGCCACCCGATTTATGGTAGGTTATAAATGAAACACTCAACAGTAGCATCAGAAAACACTCGCAGTCCTCTTTTATCCAAAAATAACTTCCTACTCCAAATAAAATTTCCATCAGTTTTTCTACCTTTATAATCGAGGTAGACCACGCCAGAAAACATAAGCCCATTCCAATTGAATTTCCAATTCAATAAACAATGACAAAGATTTTTATACTTAGCAGAAATTTCGTACAACAGGAACCAAGAATTTAAGAGCGATTTTATCAATAAATAAACCAATTGAAGCTATCTCATATTTTACAACAAATAGTTCTAATTAACACTCAAAAACACCTTGTCAGCAAGGTTTCGTATCGAAGGTATTGAGCTACAGCATTGGGGTTTTTTTCATTCTTTTCCAAATTTGCTCCAGATGTGCCTTTTCAATATATCAAAAAGCTCAAAAAGGTTTAAGGGCGTTTTGACCTTTTTTAAACTGCGCATGTGCAGTCCCGACTTACGTTCACTGGTCGTCGAACCGAGCCTGATTCACCCTCTTTGTGATTCGGAGTGGAGTGTAGTGTAAAGTAGTAAATTCGGAGTGTTGGAGTGGTGTGTAAAGGTGGAGTGGTGAATTGTCAAATTGAAACATCGAGATACCCAGAGTGACTCGAAGGTTGAACATAAACCAATTTAACCCCCAAATATAAATAGCCCTAAGACATTAATTGTTGCTAAGTTTCGAGTCAGAGTTAGCGTCAATCTAGTCATTTTATATGGAATTAGTGGTAAACGATATGTAACATCTATTTATCGATATATAACAAACGAAATATAACATATATTTAGTAAATTGCGGAATATTTTCTTCACATCGAGGATCAACTAAAAACGGCGTGCACGTCGAGTACATACTGTTCGATTTACTTCAGTAATAGTCCTACGACATGAGCAGGACACTTAACACTCTTACTTTTATATTCTTTCTGCAACGTACATGTCGCGTGCACTCTAATGAGTCAATGTCAGAAGAGTCAGAAAAAATGTGATTATATTTGAAAATTAAGGGATCTTTTTTACTTTATTTTGCCTTGTAAACTGACCTTCGAAAGCTCTAAAGTGATCAGTCTTCTTGAAAGTGATTACACTAGGTGATCTGTCTGTTAAGAAAATTTTTGTAACGCCATCCTTTTTCAATATCAATTCTACAAAAGGAAAGTCTTTCCCTTTCATTTTGTCCAAAAGATAGGGTTAAAGTGAAGATCGGTCTTCGATGAATAAAAGTGTTTGAGGAGACGTTTTGTCACAGGGGCACAACTCCACCACTGTGACTTTAAACCTTCTCAGGTTTGGCCCACGGCCAGTAAGAAAATGAATGAGTTCGCGGGACCTAATCCAGGTATAGAAGTATGGAGATGTGGGGAACAGAAAAAGGATTAATCAACGAGCACTAGAGACATCGTTAACGAACCTTAACATAAACCACCATTTCATACTCCCAAGTAAATCGTCGTAGAATTTGACAACTACGCAGAACCACCAACTGGACCTTTAAATGGGCCGCTATACCACCAAGTGTTAAAAATATTGGAAATTTTATACTCTCAAGAACCCAATTTCCTCATCAACCTGATATCCAATGACGATTAACAAATTTCAAGAACTTATATTGAATGAAGTTGCCATCAATTTTGGTCAAAACGACAAAAGTCTCGTGTTAATATATGCCGTTTTATCGAAAATTAAAACTATTGAAGCAATCGCTTTTGAACGATTATTTCATATTGAAAGAATTTCATCTAAACTAAAAGCATCTTTTTTGATGACAGACTTGCTGCAGAATGAAGTACGCTAAATGCTAACTATGTTTATACATGTACTAAGTATTAAGTTTTTTACAGTTACAAGCATTTATAATTGTACAAAAAACTAAAAGTAAATTTTAAAATGCGCGCCCAAATTCAAAACACAGTTTTGTATATGCTTGTTACTTATATTGTTAGCTGACATACAAATCACTTCCATCCTTTCCATCCTGTTTCAATGGTATCTTCAAACATTGGTAAGACCCTAAGTCTGTCGCAAACTGCCGTTAGGAAAATGTTACCCTTGGGTTCGTCGATAACTCGCATTCTTTTTCCTTGACTCCATGGAATACAGCAAACAAATTGATTTTGTTAACTATTTTTTCTGTATCTCTCAAAATTCGGATCAGTTTGTTGAGGATATTGAAGATATGTAAAGGAATAAAAAGGTCATCATTAGGAGTTGCGGCACCGATGATGCGTGGCACAGAATGGTCCTGACGCCCTGACTCGACCTTTGTTCATTTTTTGTTCATGCATTGGGTCGGTATTTGTGCGACCATGTTCTTGTAAACTAATACAATAATTGACGCAGTGATCTGCTCCTAATTATTCTATTCTCTAACACAGTTTAAGTTCCGGAACCTGATCTATAACGGTCGAGGGCTGCTTCGGTAGCTTAAAATACTTCATGATTATAGGGGTTCACCTCAACGACCTGTCAGGTATTAGCATTGGAGGCAGTAACTGCCACAAACAAAACAACACACACGGAAACTAAAAGTTTAATTTATCCTACAAATAAAGTGAACCATACGCCAAAAGTTTGTCCGCAGCCTCTTTTACAACCCCAATCAAAATTTTTATCTATCGCAATATTTATATGTTCAATGTCAATATTGCAGATCAAGATGAATTAAACACATCAAAATGACAATTTAACAAGAAATTAAGTTGTACATGAAGGAAGCAAAATATTATGGAAGGCGCAGGAAAGAATTGCAACCGAGGATGATACATTGTCTTAATATTATCCGAATTATTATCATAGTTAAGTGATAAGATCCCTGACAAAGTACGCAAAAAAGAAAAAATTTAATGAAACCTGACATTGTCTTTAACTTTGTTTTTATGTATTTTTACAACGGCACCTGCCAAGAACGCCCAGATTATTGTAATCATTTAGAGGACAACTAAATAATTTTTAAACGAGAAACACAAAATTTAGCACAATTCCATGGCGTCCAAAAAGGTACAAGTAGGCGAGACGTTTTGAGATGCTTAGTATTTACTGGCCCATCAGAACTAAATCGTCAGACATTGAAGATATTTAACGTCGCAGAAAACGAAGGGCTAAGAGTTAATATTTTAAAGCGTTAAAAATTTCCAGGTGGTTCACAAATTAAAAAACTTATATTGGAAGCCGTGAAATTGCAGGTGACAACCTGAAAATCGACATTTAGAGGACAACTGAGTAATTTTTAAACAAGAAACACAAAATTTAGAGCTGGAAAACAGGATTTGCAAGAGGATGGTAACTTGTCAACAAATTTAATATTTAGATTGTTGAGATGCCCAGAAACTCCGAGGATAGCTTTAAAATTTCAAACAATCCTAAGAAGAAGAGAAATAGAGTTAGTTTCCTACCAGTCCATGAGGTCATCAATGCGTTCAAAACGTCCAATAAAAGACGGGTTAAAGAGGAGAAGGTACTAAAAAATTACTGGTCAGGAGTTACATCCATTTTGTGCAGATATACGAAACAAAAAACTGTTTAATGATCTCTTCCCATTGGTTCCCCAGATGATTGGATGCCGTCAGATGCAGCATCCAGACCAAGTATAAATGGGATGCAGGCCCAGTGGTAGGTGAATCCGGTCAAAAACAACCTTTGTGCACGACAGACGTATTGCTGAAACAAAATGAAATACTTTGTTTTCGCGTGTGTAGTCCTATGTGTGGCAGTCACCGTCAAAGGTACTGGTTTAGGAGCTCCTAACGAAGTAAGCGTGACAGACGAAGATGTTGTTAAGATGACAAAAATAGCTATAGACGGCCTTAATAAATTGAAAACAGAAGGTGAAGCAGATTTGGAACTGATCGAAGTGCTCAGCGCAACGAAGCAAGTTGTTGCTGGAATTAAAGCCGACGTGATGGCTAAGGTACGTGATGGTTCCCAAATAAGAAAATGCGAATTCAGTGTTGTGGATGGAGTGAGTGGTCCTGTGATTTTGAAAGCTGAATGTGAAGGACTCAACAGAAAAATATCCAACTGAGTGAAGGTGACGAACAAAGAACATAACAAGGAACCGAAGAACTCAAGAAAGTAAAAATTTCCTTTTTCATAAAAACTTCACTTGAATGAATGACTTCAATATATAATTATTTATAATAAATGTACAGTCTAATATTAATATTTTCTTTTCCTGTCCCAAACATAATGAATAATTTTTACGTATCCTAATATTTATACGTTTAATGTAAATATTGCAGATCAAGATGAATTAAATACAACAAAATGACAATTTAACAAGAAATTAAGTTGTACATGAAGGAAGCAAAATATTATGGTAAGCCTAGGAAAGAATTGCAACCGAGGATGATATATTGTCTTAATATTACCAGAATTATTATCATAGTTAAGTGATAAGAAAGAGATCCCTGAAGTGAATTTTCAAAAGTACGCAAAAAAGAACAAATTAAATGAAACGTGATATTATTTTCATATTAGTTTTTGCTTTCATGTATTTTTTACAACGGCACCTGCCAAGAAGTCCCAGATTGTTGTAATTAAATTTACGAGCCATTGATAATATCACGCTTATTTTAATTCATAGATTGAAATAAAAAAAGAAATAAAGATGAAATATTTGACGGATAATTTGGTCATTTCGTGTCAAATGTAGCATCTGAAACAACTATCAATAATATGGACACTTCGGGAATGTCATTAACCATCGTACATTTGACATATGCTTTGGTGTAATTGTTCACCTTGTAATAAGAAAAACGAATTCATTATTTTTCAAAGTTTTGTTTGATGCAGTTCGTGGCTCTAATGTTACAACTGGAGTTTCCCAGATTAAGAACTTAAAATGATTTATTATACCATCGAACAAATCAACTTGTATAAACAAAATGGGCAAGAACCAATGGGAGTGATCAGTTGTTGTCACTGCCAAACGACAAATTGTGTCTGGCGGGTTCATCATTGATGTCACAATGTTAGGCAAATTTAATGAGACAAATTGTGATCTACATAAGTGAAATAATTGTACAATAAAAAATTAAAATATATGCTAATTTTGTATTCAAATCAAAAGACTTCTCATGCTAAGAAATTTCCACTTAGTTAAAAAATTTTGTCTGCTTAGTCTATTATATTTGAAATTGGCAGTGATGGCATGCTTGCTGCATTCTGGGGTGGTCTACCTTGATTGGAAAGGTAGAAAAATTTTGAAGGATATTGTATTTTGGAATAGGAACTTTTGGAACTTTTTTTGAAGTCATTTAAGTTTTGGTAGAGGGCAACTTTTAGTAAGGAAGAATATCCCTACAACTGTCCTAAATGTCTATGTACTGAAGGTACTGTGATTGACTGGAATATTACTGAATTCACAATTTTACAATTCTGTGTTTTGGTTGTTGTCCTTCAAATCTTGCAGTGGTAGACATCTGATGCTCCTCCTCCGACAAATATCTGCCACATACTCGCGGCTGCAAAGCTAAGTACCTTATTCTAGGTCTTCTCATTTTTAAACACGAAAAAAAACGTCTTGGGGGGGACGCTTACATTTAAAAATAACACGCAGGTCACCTTGAAAAAGTACATGAAATATAAAAATCGAATCAGACGAAAAAAAGCTGCGTAGCTGAAATATTTTTTTTGCACTTCAGGCTCATACAGCGAGAAAACGAAATATGAAGTTTGCGGTTGTGTGTATATTCTTGTGTCTTTCAATTAGTGTCAACGGTGGTGATGAGATTCCGGGAGGGCTGCATGAAGTACCTGTGACAGATCCAGAAGTTCAGTCATTGAGTAAAGCTGCTTTAGAGCATATTAACGGAAAAAAACTGCAAGGAGAACCATCATTAGAACTAGTCGAAGTCGTCAAAGCTAAAAAGCAAATTGTTTCTGGAGTTATTTTGGAGATGCAATTGAAGGTGACAAAAGAATGTTTTGTGAAAGTTCACAGTCAGCCGTGGCTGAACAAACTGGAAGTTCTAGAAGGTTCCTGTTGAAGGGATCAATGATGTAAGAACAAAACAATGTAAATTTTCATGCTCATTAAAATGATACTTTAAATTCTAAATGCTCAAGTAAAACGTAACAAAGTTATGTGAAAAATAAAATTACTTAACATTGTACATTGGAAGTTTTTTTTACCGTTACATATACTTCCTTGACGTTAGATTGAAAGCATGAATTTTTTTCGATTCGTTTATTGCGAAGGAATTTACATTTAAATAAGGGTGTGGCAATTAGGTTTTGTAGAACAGGTGACCAACGAGATGGCAATTATTAATCCTGTCGACACAGAAAAGTTTGTATGAAACTAACCAAGCAAAGAATCTCCTGCCACACGAATGACAGTGGCATTATCATGTAATCATTTTATCGTCCGTGTAAACAAATCTAGTCGGGTCATTAGACTAGACACTGGACTCAAGTTTTGTTAGCTGTGGAGTAATCTTTGGTCACAGAACGCACTATGATGAAGTTGAACATAAATTTGTGTATATTGGGTTTCATAGTGGTTTGCCTGACACGAAATACAATTGAAACATCTCTGGGTGGTCATCATGTGCTAGATGTAAAGGATCCGGATGTTGTCAGAATGGGGCAATTTGCCCTGTCACATCTTAACAAAGGGAAAGGCTTAGGTGAATCACGATGTGAGCTAGTAGAAATTTTGAACGCCACCAGGCAAGTGGTAGCTGGAATGTTGACGAAATTGACACTGAAAGTGATCGAAAACGGTGTAATGAAACATTGTCATGTTAATATTTTGGAGCAACTGTGGTTGAACAAAAGGGAAGTTGTGGAGGCCAAGTGCGAAAGTATAAATGAATCATCAACAAGAATCACAGAAAAAAGAAATGATACCAAACACTTCCAGAAGGATTACATGATGGAATTATTTGATAGATTTATTGCAGAGCATAACAAAGTTTATGCCACCAAAGAAGAGTACAAAAAAAAGTTTAGAATTTTTCGTGCCAACCTGAAGAAAATCGAACTTTTGCGTGAAACAGAGCAAGGTACTGCTCAGTATGGTATCACAAAATTTGCTGACATGACAACTAAAGAATTTAAACAACACTTGGGTTTTGTAAAGCCGCAGAATGAAATCATATGGCCTAAGGCAGAAATACCTGATGTTGAATTGCCAAATGAATTTGATTGGAGAGACAAAAATGTTGTTACCCCAGTGAAGAATCAGGAAGCTTGTGGTTCCTGCTGGGCTTTCTCTGTTACTGGGAATGTTGAAGGTCAATGGGCCCTAAAGAAGGGGGAGCTATTGTCCTTATCTGAACAAGAGCTGGTAGACTGTGACAAGTTGGATAATGGGTGTAATGGTGGTTACATGACAAATGCTTATGAAGCCATTATGAATTTGGGTGGCCTGGAAGTGGAGTCTGATTATCCTTATGATGCCCAGAATGAGCAGTGTCATCTAAATAAAAGTGAAATCAAAGTTAAAATATCAGGAGGGCTGAATCTTACTACAGATGAAATTGCCATTGCTAAGTGGCTGTATAAAAATGGACCAGTATCTGCTGCACTCAATGCAAATGCTATGCAATTCTACTTTGGAGGTGTTTCTCATCCTCCAAAGTTTCTATGTGATCCAGAGAATTTGGACCATGGAATACTGATTGTTGGTTTTGGTGTCCATGAGTCCAGAATCCTTCGTCGGAAGATGCCTTTTTGGTTAATAAAGAACAGTTGGGGTAATAATTGGGGAGAACGTGGTTATTATAAGTTGTACAGAGGAGAAGGAACATGTGGTATTAATAGATATGTATCTTCTGCCATTGTTAATTAAAAATACCTGTCAAAATGCTGGACTGTAGTTATTAAATACAATTTGTCAGTGGTGTATGCTAGAGTCTATAAGTATATTTTACAGTAAATGAATTTATTTGTATACAATTTATTGCTTTTAATAAAAGAGATATATATCTTTTCATGAAAACAGTAATTTTTCTTTGATTTTGAAAACAACAATATTTGAAATTGTTTCAGAATTTTTGATACCTCCCTTGCTGAAGATAATAGCCAGATTTTCTTTTACAACCACAAATATTGTTACATCATCAAATTTCAATTCAATTTTAGTGTAGGATCTTGATAAGGTTTTGCTAAATAATATGAGGTTTGATTCACACAATTGTGACTGATGCTATTGGTCTTGGTGGTATACTATTTTCTTAATGGAAAATGTAATCAATTTAAGAACATTAGTTTTGAATTTACTAAAAACATTACTACTGAATTATTTTTGTTATAAAAAGTCAGGAAATGTTTTTTAATTTTCTTGACAGCAGATTATTATTGGTAAAATTGAAGCATTACTTATTAGATATAGTGTTTCGATTACAACGGAATTGGAGTTTGTCATTGTGTACAGTTACAATTTGATTATTCTTTTTTTGCTTGGAATTCTTTAGTTTGCTACGAAAATTGAAAAAGTATGTACATTTCGGTAGTACAGTCTCAGCGCAGAGAATATTTTATAAGGCCTTAAGGTAAAGAGTAAGACTGGTAAAGAAATATTAAATACGAAGAAGTGTTTTGAATCAATGTAAGACAGCACCCAGTGATGTTGTGGTGTGACATATAAATGTCAGATAATGACAGCCTCTGATAAATATACAATGGTAAAACATTCTATTTGCATTTGTACGGCAGAAATTTGTAGTGGCGCCGAGAACATTTAGAAGTTGGTTTTATCGGTATCCAATAATTTATAGATGTCAATGGTCAAGGAGTTTTTTTAATTTGAGTTAGGTCTATGGCTGATTAGTACATTTGATGAAACTCCATGATACTTCGAGGATTGATGTTTCTCTAGGAATTTTCTAGAACATCGTACTGGTTCTGTCATTCGCAATGGATCAGGTAGGAAGAAAATTTCTAATAATTTCTTCTTTCTCAAAACGAATGCTTCGCTTGAAAACACACAATTAGATCTAAAAAGTGTTTTTCAAACAATATTTTTTGGTAATAATTTGTGGTTCCTTTACAATGGTTAATGGTTGACGAGAATGCCATGTTTGTTACACGCTCTACTCTGAGCATCACTAGCGGGTTTTGAGAAGCGTGGTAATGGGTGGATGGGTTTGGTTTGATTCTTTAAACTTAATAAGATTTACTAATTCAACCGATACTACTCTAATTAACCAGAACCAAATACGATTCTGGATCGTCGTCGATGATGAAATGCTCGTAACTACCGGCTAACATAAATTTTCAGAATTCATTGCTCAATATTTAATTTCAGGTTCAGATATTGAAAGATAAGGGAAATGCTGCCTTAAATGCAAATAATTTTGAGGAAGCAATCAAGAACTACAGCGAAGCCATTTCCATTGATGGGAAGAACCACGTTCTTTACAGTAACCGGTCAGCAGCTTATGCGAAGTGCAAGAAATATGAACTTGCCCTTCAAGATGCCGAAAAAACAGTTGAATTAAAACCAGACTGGGGAAAGGGGTAAGACAATGAAACAAAAAAGATGAAGTAAATGATTATATTGTTTCTTCTCGACTGTGATGTGATTCAAAGGTGTGTGAAGGTTTGGCAGACATTGCCAAGACCTACTCAGATAACCCATAACCACCTTATTGGTTTAGCACATTATTAATTTAATGTCAGGGTTATTTGAAAAGATAAGAATTGGATATTCATTTCATAAAAATATCAATTCTCATAATTTGTGAGACCTGCATGCTTTTCAGATGAATAGAATTTTTCATTGGATAATTACAGGTATTCCAGGAAAGGAAGTGCATTAGCTTACTTGGGAAAGTACGATGAATCGATAAAAGCCTATGAGGAGGGTTTAAAACATGATCCTAACAATGTACAGCTTAAAGAAGGTTTAGATGAAGTTTACATGCAAATGTCATCTCAAAATATGTAAGTTCTTATATATTTGTTTCATTAATATGTCATGTTGAGCAGTGATGATATAAGTGGTCTCGTTCGTATGATTTCACCATTGATTAATTATACTTATATCCCTGAGCTCATATTCAAATATACAGAGCATAGTAATTAGTATTTACAAGAATTAAATTTAGAATATATTTGATGGGGTTGTTGAATGTAGAGAAATATTCCCTTTAAATACCTATCTTGGGTTGTAAGAAGCTGACATGTAAAACAAAGAAAGAAGTAATGTCAACCATGGTGTGCGGACATTTTTTATAACTGATAATTTAATTACAGGTTTAAAAGTCCATTTAGCCAAGCTTCTATTCTGGAGAAATTACGAATGGATCCAAGAACAAGGGAGTACTTAGATGACCCTGAATATTTGAAACTCATTGAACAGCTACAAACAAATAATGACCTTTTAAAGTAAGAAAGCTACATTTTCTATTCAGTCTATTATTGTTTAATATTTTGAAAACATTTTGAATGTATTGAATGTATTGTTTAGAACCAAAATGACGGATCCCCGAGTTTTAAAAACATTGAGTGTGTTGTTGGGTGTCGACATTCAAGACGACGCCATGGATGTTGATCCTCCTCCGCAGCCCTCTAAACCTGTCCCAAAGCCGGCGGAACCACCAAAGTCAACAGAAGATTTGAATTTGCCACCAGAAAAACGTGAGGCAGTCAAGGAGAAAGCACTTGGAAATGAAGCCTACAAGAAGAAGGACTTTGAAACTGCATTAAAACATTATTTTAAGGCTATAGAGTTAGACCCAACTGAAATAACTTATTACAATAATGTAGCAGGTAATGTATTTTTTACAAGAGATTATTGAACCACTACATATTTCTTAAATGTGCTTAACTCTTGAAGAAAATTCTGGAGTCAGCCTGCAGTACCCATGACAATTAAAAAAATTTTTTATTGGAAAAAACTTAATAAATAACACTACAAGCAACTAAAATATTCATATCTGTAATTGTTTTTGAATTTTCTTTGTGTTACAAAAATTTGTGGGGGAGGGGTTCCAAATTTACCAGATTTTTTGCCAGCTTTTGAGAGTATTGGGACTATGTATTTAATTAATCTGTCACAGTTAGGTCACAACATACTGTTATTTGCTAGAATATCAGTTTCTTTTATTTTATTAAATATTTATATTTTCAGCTGTTTACTTTGAACAAAAGGATTATGAAAAATGTATAAAGCAGTGTGAAAAGGGTATAGAAATCGGTCGTGAAAACCGTGCGGATTTTAAATTAATCGCGAAAGCTTTTATGAGAATCGGCAACTCGTATAAGAAGCTGAACGATTTAAAAAGTGCAAAAATTAACTACGAGAAAAGCATGTCTGAACACAGGACTCCCGAAATACGTACGCTCCTTTCGGATGTAGAGAAAATAATTAAAGAAGAGGAGAGGAAAGCTTATATTGATCCAGTCAAAGCTGAAATGGAAAAAGAAAAAGGAAACGAACTGTTTAAAAAAGGTAGGTGTATTTAAAGTTATGCATGCCCATTAGCAATGCATGTAATTTATAAGTTCAATGATGAAGACTCTAAATTATAGGGGACTACGCCGGAGCCATAAAACACTACACGGAGGCTATTAAGAGAAATCCAGATGATGAGAAGTATTATTCCAACAGGGCTGCATGCTATACAAAACTAGCCGCTTTCGACTTAGGTCTTAAGGATTGTGAGATGTGTCTCAAATTAGACCCAAAATTCAGTAAGTCTCAGATTGTTCAACATTGTTTTATTGACTGTTCAATATTTGTCAGAATTGAGTTTCACATGTTCCTTCCTTTGACAGTTAAAGGCTGGGTACGTAAGGGTAAAATCCTACAAGGAATGCAACAGCATGGAAAGGCCATTACCGCGTACCAGAAAGCATTAGATTTGGATCCAAACAATGCGGTAATTTCTCGTAGAAGCATCTGTATACGGTAGGATACATTAGTTTTTTGGTAAATATTAAGTGCCAATTACCTTGTTACAGGAAGCCCTAGAGGGGTACCGGTCGTGTTCTGTTGCAGTTAATTCGAATCCAGAAGAAGTAAGAAAGAGAGCAATGGCTGACCCGGAAGTACGGAATATTTTAAGTGATCCAGCTATGAGACTTATACTAGACCAAATGCAAAATGATCCAAAAGCACTAAATGAGTAAGTTAAAAAAAATTACTGAATCTAATTTGCATGTAAAAGAATTATTGTTAAACACACTTGTAAATAATTTTTATATGCAAGCCAAAAAAGAAAACTTCACAGCAATAACTGGGGAGTAAATGGTTTTTATCCATAACATTAATATAATAGTAACAATGCATTCAACTATTTCTTAATAATTTTCCTGGATTTAATTATTTTAATTTCATGAAAATTTGACATGAAAGACTTATTGTAATTTTTAGTTCAAAAATTGAATTGTATATATATATAATATTAAAAAAAATTGTATAACACCTTAATGTTTTTCCTTATTTTCAGTCATTTAAAGAATCCAGAGATTGCTGCCAAAATACAAAAGCTTTTGGAATCTGGACTAATTGCCATCCATTAAGGTAGCACTGAGCTGGAATTATTTTAAAAGGACAAGTGTGGTTTAGTGTTGTGTGTTTCTGATTGACAGAACTTAGCTTCTTGGGAGGGGAGTCATGAAAGGAAGAAACAACATTAATTTCAGAAGAGGTACTGATTTTTAACAGTATAAAATAAAAATTCCATCATTGCTACTTTATACATTGTCCTATTTGTGTCACTACTGAAATAAACCTTGAACCATGTTCTTCACAATTCACACTGTGAATTTCTTTTTTTTATCAATTAATAGCTTTATTAGTTTTACAATAAATGTAATACTGTAATACTTATGCCTACATTTTGTTTGTTCCCCACCCTTAGTAATTTACATATTGAAATTTCATTAGCAGAAATTTTCTGCCTTTCTACAAAAAAAAAAAAAGGTTGGAGCCTAATGAAATTACTGTACTTGAGTGCATAAAATTATACAATAAGATATAATAATTTAAAGTGATTTACAATTATAAATAAGAACAGAAGTTAATATATTCAGCAAAATAGCATTCTCATAAACTCAATATCTTAACATTTTGTTACATTTGTTTGCTAAATTACGTTCCGTTAAATATTGCATTAAAAATACAAAACATTCCTATTGCAAAACAATGTTAATGTGAATGATTTCAGTCATAAGCAGCCAACATTTCAGCTCTAAAATAAATTGTGAGATCTTATAATTATTTATTTAGGCTAGACAAGGTAAGAATATCATTTGAATGGGTAACTAATTGAGAAAACATCTGTCTTGTAACCTCCTGTTGCATCTATGTTGATGCATGAATCAGGTAAGCAGCAAGTCATATTCAGTCAATGAAACCTTTCAATCAAATTTAAACCAAATTTTCGGATTAATTGAATTACATATGAAAACATATGGAAATATAGGTTTTAGTCACCCTTTACATTATCTTTACTAAGTAAAAAAGTACGACATTGAAACCTTATATGTCAGTTGAGTTTGATTAAGAGGACTCGAGTTAGTTTTCCTAAGCAAAACTCGTGGAGTTAAGTTAATTCTAACAAAAAATAAAGAAACGGTAGGCATTTCGTAAGCATGACGTCACTTTCAGATGAACCAATGACGAGTCTGAAGAATTTAGAATGCGCGCAGAACATAACGTCGCCATTTTGTATCCACAAATGGACTGAAAAATCGTAGGTAGAATTATTTTTTGTAACAAATGTGAGTTTTTCACCACTATTTTCTGCGTGTTTGTTAAATTGTTCTAGCACATACAGGCAGGGTTAGGCCGTTTGCCCACTACGAGTTTTAATTTAATGTCACATGCTTAAATTTGCTTTTGCTTTGCGCGGTAATACTCGGTTATTGGGGGTACGATTGTTCCTCGAAGCTTCCTCAAATTTGAATTTACAGAAGGGAAAAAAATTAAACTTAATCGTTTGTTCGAACGCAAACGATACCAACAGACTACCCTAATTGATGTAAAATCTTCTCCCGGAACGTTTTCCTTAGCCAACGTTTAAATTGTTTGTGTTAAAAATGTTTACCATTGTCGGCGTCCATACCACAAAAAACGTGTAAAGCGTGTTTGAATATGCCAATTTTAATTATTATTCGGTAAATTTCAAATCGTGGGACCAGCGGTGTTCACTACGTCCCTTCATCGTGACTACAATAAAATTTTTGGAAATTTTTTTCACATCTTGCTAGTGCTGGAAATAATGGATTTGCACGAATTTTAATTCCCTTCGACAATTGCGTATCATGGTTACCAAGACTTGTTTGGATAGTAGAACTTGGCCACTGCTCAGAAATTTTTTCTATTGCACTGTTCTAATTTTTGAAAACATATTAGAAGACATAAGGTTTTATTGTCTGTCCAATGGTATCTTCGTTTGGCTACTCCTTAGAAAGGCCACCAGATGAACAATGTACATTCTGAAACTAAACATCCCATATAGGATTTCCTTCAGTTTCACAAATTGTGATATTTACCTTAAAAATTTCCATTTTTACAAATCTTTATCATTTCTTTATGTAACTTGTTATTAGTATATACCAAAGAAGTTAACTTAGACCTGTATGTTTGTTCTACACACTATTGTTTATTGTCACATTGTACATTAATTTGAAGTTTTATTGATCAATGTGTTGCAATATTTTAATATTTAAAGAAATATTTAATTCTCATAAGAACTACTTAAAAATTCTTTCTAAATTTGTTTTTCTTATCTATGTGTTTCAGATCCAGTAATCATCACCTAGAAGTAGCAGTTGAAAGTTAAGCTACATCAGGATGGCTGATCAGGCTACAAAACTTCTTGATTTTAGTAAAAAGTTGGATATTAATTTACTTGACGATATTGTCAAATGTATGTACAGTGGGTCTGGGGAGCAACAGAAACTTGCTCAAGAAATTTTAACTCATCTTAAGGGGCACCCTGAAGCATGGACAAGAGTGGACACCATCTTAGAATATTCAAGCAATTTAGAAACCAAGTATTATGCTTTACAAATTCTAGAACAAGTTATTAAAACAAGATGGAAAGTTTTGCCAAGGAATCAATGTGATGGTGAGTGTTTAATTGAGCTACAGATAAAATTGATGAGGACATTTTTACACCTTAATTTTTTCAGTAAAAATAGTAACAAAACCATTAAAACCATTATTTTTATCTATTCAAGTTTTACATAGTGATAATTTTTACCTACCTTTCATATCTTTGTTTTTCTGTATTGAACCACATTGCATAATCATTTACTGTTGTCTTTTAGGAATTAAAAAATATATTGTTGCACTTATTATCAAAATTTCTTCAGACCCAGAATCATTAGAGAGGGACAAGATGTATCTCAATAAACTAAATATGATATTAGTTCAGGTTTGTTTCAAAGTGTTGTTGCTCAGGAACATTTTTATATGAATTTTATAATGATGCTTAAAGTTTTCACTTTAACCTTTCTTTCAGATTTTAAAGAGAGAATGGCCTAAAAATTGGGAAACATTCATAACTGACATAGTGGGAGCAAGTAAAACTAATGAATCACTATGTCAGAATAATATGGCTATATTAAAACTATTAAGTGAGGAAGTGTTTGATTTTTCTGGTGGAGAAATAACTCAAGCAAAAGCAAAACATTTAAAAGACAGCATGTGCTCTGAGTTTTCTCAAATTTTTAATTTGTGTCAATTTGTAATGGTATGTTTACTGTGGGATTTCATACATGTTTTACAGTCATTTTCAATTTGAACCACCAGAATGCTCTCTGATTTAATTTTTTTGAAAAAATAGTATTTCGAATCAAGGGAGGAGAATCATTTTAATTTTAATTTGCTAATTTGTATACTTGTAGGACAATTCTCAAAATGCTTCTTTAGTTGGAGCTACCCTAGAGACACTTCTCAGGTTTCTAAACTGGATTCCCTTGGGCTATATTTTCGAAACTGAATTAATCAGCACGTTAATATTTAAGTTCCTGTCAGTTCCATTGTTTCGTAACGTGACATTAAAATGTTTAACCGAGGTAGCAGGTTTAAATGCGCGCAACTACGACAATATGTTTGTCTTACTGTACACCCAAACAATGACACAACTGGAGCTCGTGAGTACTTTTATTTCTTTTCTATACAATTTCAAAAAGTATCTAAATTAAAAGTTTAACTTTTTGTTTAAAATAGATGTTACCACTTAATACCAATATAAAAGAAGCATATGCTCAGGGACAAGATCAAGAGCAGAGTTTTATTCAAAATTTGGCTCTATTTTTATGCACTTTTCTGAAAGAGCATGGAAGTTTAATTGAGAAACCAGAACTCAATGAAGTATTATTAAAGGTAAAGTACAGCTTATTACAGTAAAGTTTGTTTCATGTTACCAGACTAATTGAACTGCTAATTTAAGGAATCTTATGCATAACGACATAATTATTTTTGGATCATCTGTATAAAATTAGATTGTACAAAAATTATTTTCTTTCTTTAAAGTTTTTTTCATGGATTTGTATACAAAAAAGGCCCGTGGGTTATCACATAATTTGTAATATGGTAGTGTTTAAATACGGAATTCGGGTATGGAAGTTAGATACATTTAACTCTTAGATACTTTCCACATTATTTCATTTTTTCCACTGCTGGGGTGGAGACATTTAAATAAAAAAATTTTAAATCACTTATATGTGTGACGGGGGTGGTTTGATTTTTTACACTTTAACCCTACCTTTTTAAAGTTCAGTAATTAAAGGAATTCAAAAGCCATGTGACCGTACATATAAATTGTTGGTGGATTGGAATTATATTTTTTTGCTTTTAAATTTCAGGGCCTTCATTATTTGGTACTGATATCAGAAGTAGATGATGTGGAAGTCTTCAAAATTTGTTTAGAGTGCTGGAGTAGTATAGTATCTAACCTGTATGACAAACACTGTGACATTTACAATGAAAATCACTATGATCCCATTACAGCGCCGTTCTTGTATTCATCGAGGCAGAATAATTTTATGGCTCCGAGAAAGCAGTTCTACGCTCCTGTCTTAAGCAAGGTATTTTACCATAGGTTTTCGTTTCTTACAGATTGGTGGTTCCCAAACCTTATACTGGGTCTTACATATTTACAATAATTTCTTTTATTTTCAGGTCAGGTACATAATGATCAGCAGAATGGCCAAGCCGGAGGAAGTTTTGATTGTTGAGAATGAGAATGGGGAAGTTGTGAGAGAGTTTATGAAAGACACTGATTCAATCCTCCTATATAAGGTCATGAAAGACACGTTAGTTTTTTTGACTAATTTGGATTATCCAGATACGGAGCGTATCATGACTGAAAAACTTCAAAATCAAGTGCACGGTTCGGAGTGGTCGTGGAAAAACTTAAATTCGGTTAGTATTTATCATTAACACGAAATTTGTCATTGAAATGATATTGTTGACGTCATGATCTTAAATTTCAATTTTCCAGCTTTGTTGGGCTATAGGCAGCATATCGGGTGCGATGCAGGAGGAGGACGAGAAAAGGTTTCTCGTAACTGTAATAAAAGATTTACTGGGTTTGTGCGAGCAGAAAAAGGGCAAGGACAACAAGGCCATAATTGCTTCCAATATAATGTATGTTGTGGGCCAGTATCCGAGATTTTTGAGAGCTCATTGGAAGTTTTTGAAAACGGTTGTTAATAAATTATTCGAATTTATGCATGGTAAGTATTTTCTTCCATGAGATATATGTAATGGTAGTGAACCGGTGTTACAATATAGTTTTGTGGTTCTCAGAGACTCACGAAGGTGTGCAGGACATGGCGTGCGACACTTTCATTAAAATTGCCAGCAAGTGCAAGAAATTGTTTGTGATGACGCAGCCCGGAGAAGTACAGCCCTTTATAGAAGAGATTTTAGCAACGATCACAACAATTATATGCGACCTAGAAACACGACAGGTATTTGGCAAGAATTCGTATTTTACATTGTTTCTACGTCTATCAAAGTTTTGTACATCATACTTTATACCAGAAATTCTGTATTGTTCAATATGGAAAACTATGAATATATAATTTGCTTTTACATATTTTACATAGTGTATGCCTAAAATGATACGTACAATTATTATTTTTTAAATCAGATTCAAACATTTTACGAAGCCGTAGGACTCATGATTAGTGCTGAAGTGGATGAAGTCGTCCAAACAAAATTAATTGAAAAATATATGGCTTTACCGAATCAGATATGGGATGATGTCATTAGTTCTGCTTCTAAGGTAATATTTTGAATTTTGTGAAGGAAATTTTTCTCGAATCTTTTCTGTTAACCGAAACGCCTTCGATTAAAATTAATAAGGGCTAAGCTTCCATTGTGATAAGCGTTCAAAAATAAAACAAAACGTTTTTTGGCATGTTGTACTTTCTAAGAATTTATTGTTTTTTTTTCTAGAATGTCGACGTGTTAAAAGACATGGAGGCCGTGAAACAGTTGTCTGGAATTTTAAAAACGAACGTTAGGGCCTGTAAGGCGTTAGGTCATGCATACGTGACCCAGCTAGGCCGAATTTATTTAGATGTGTTAAACGTATATAAGGTGATGAGTGAAAATATCAGTGCAGCAATAGCTTTAAACGGGGAAAGCGTCACTAAACAGCCCCTTATACAGGGGATGCGAGTTGTGAAAAAGGAGACGCTTAAGTTAATATCAGATTGGATTTCCAACAGTAATGACCAAGTAATGGTAGGTGCTTGACGCGCAACAGATACACCTGATGCATATATATATATAAATAAATATATATATAATATCTATATAAATAAAATATATTCTTAATTGTAGATTTCATACAGCGCACCCTAATTCATAAGTTGTTTTTCAGGTATTGCAAAACTTTATTCCACCCCTTTTAGACGCCGTATTATTAGATTATCAAAGAACGAGCATACCCGGCGCCAGAGAACCGGAAGTATTAAGCGCCATGACCTCAATTGTCAGCAAGATGCAGGGTCATATAACGAGCGAAGTTCCCAAGATTTTCGATGCTGTGTTCGAATGCACCCTCGACATGATAAACAAAGACTTTGAGGAATACCCAGAACACAGGACCAATTTCTTCTTGCTGCTTGCGGTATAGGATAACGCTTTTTTTGTTATAACATTGGTTATTGTGAAATTTTCATTTACGAAACAATTTTTCTCTTCGTAGGCGGTGAACACTCACTGTTTTGCCGCATTACTCAATATTCCTCCAGCTCAGTTCAAACTGGTGTTGGACTCGATAATCTGGGCATTTAAGCATACAATGAGAAATGTCGCCGACACAGGGTTAGAAATTCTTCTTCGGCTGCTGCAGAATGTTGAGCAACACGAGCAAACAGCTCAGAGCTTTTACCAGACTTATTTTACAGATATTCTCCAGCATTTATTTTCCGTTATAACAGATTCGTCTCACGCTTCAGGTTTGTATCATTGTACCTGGTCTTTCATAATATCTTTTAAAACCACTGGTTACGTCTCAAATATGAGCCCCGTGGCTGTGTACATCTAAAATTCAAAGCAAAAATATTCGCGGCTTTCAGTGAATGTAAATTTATTTCTTGAATATTTCATTCAACTTTTATTTTTCATTCCAGGTCTTACATTGCACGCCAAAATATTAGCACATATGTTTAGCTTAGTTGAATCTGGTGGAATAACCGTTCCTCTTGCTCCAAATACTACGGACAATATTCTCCATGTCCAAGAATTCGTCGCTGCCCTATTGAAGAATGCTTTTGGACATTTATCTGATAATCAAATTAAGATAACAGTTGAAGGTCTTTTTCATTTAGATGAGGATTCTTCAGCCCTTAAGGAACATTTAAAGGATTTTCTTGTACAAATTAGGGTAAGTATTGGGAGTAGTGATCAAAGCCGTCACATTTGAGTTTTGATGAAGTTCTGTTGTTGAAATTTAACCAAATCGAATTAATCATTTACCTTTCAGGAGTATTCAGGCGATGACGATAGTGATTTGTTCTTGGAGGAACGAGAAATCGCTCTGCGTCAGGCGCAGCAGAAAAAGCAGAAGCAGCCGGGAATGAGGAACCCGCACGAGATTCCTGAGGAAATGCAAGAAATGCAAACAGAAGCAACTCCAAAGCACTGCCCATATATATAGTTTATATATAGAATTTGTTTGTTTGGACCCCTCTATGCGGGGGAAAGGAAATTGGTTCCGCCATTTGGAAAAAATGCCAAGATGAATGCACAGAAAATTGTTTTTCATTTGTACCTCTCTCTTTCTCTCTTCATGTTAGACCA
Source organism: Polyplax serrata (assembly GCA_037055365.1). NCBI lineage: Eukaryota > Metazoa > Arthropoda > Insecta > Psocodea > Polyplacidae > Polyplax > Polyplax serrata. Next base: position 1,807,370 of record JAWJWE010000004.1, read on the forward strand.
AGACACCAGTCTCGTCTTTAGTGAATCGTCAAAGTGGGAAACTGTCTATTTCGGATGGGACCATATCTTCATGAGAAGATATCATTACCACGGTCTTTACTGACCGGTTCTGACGACTCGTTGCATTCTTTCTGTACATGGAGCTTTTCCTGCTCAGGATGTATTAACCAGGAGTATCTACAACTACCTGTACCAGATGCATATGCTTTTTTCCCTGATCGTTTCTCACTTCCAGATGTTTCATAATTCCTGTTTTCCTATTCATTTTAACGGATCATATATGGTTGTATAAAATAACTAAAAAACCGATAAGAAGAGAAAACACATGAATTGTACATAAGAGTGTTTTAGTCGTGCGGATGTGTGTGTGTGTGCGTGCGCGTGTGCGTGTGCCAGTCTCTGTGTGTACATGTGTGTCTGCGTTTTTTAAACAGGTTGGGTCGCGATATAAGGGTGAATTAGGGTGACATTTCCCATAGAAAAAGGAACTTGATGTGGGACAGATTTAAGGAGAGAGGAAGAGAGAGACATGCATATTTTGCTCGGTACCAGGCAAACTTGTGTCTCCTACGAGCGCGAGGCGTGCATAGCGGACTTAAAATACCCTTTGGAAGTGTATGCAGTTACGTCGTCGAAACAGTGGGAGTTTTTTGAATAAAAATGAAAGGAAAAAACATTTTTTCGCAGTGTTTTTCAGTGTTTTACAATAAACAATTTTTTAGATTGTTGTAAAAAATAAATGAGTTTTTTATACTTAAATTATAATGTGTCAATAGACACAAAATCTCTCACACATACATATATCATTAATAAGGCATGTCCTTATTCAATGTTAGAACTTAACAAAGAAGAAGCAAATGCGCTACACATGGCAAAAGTACATGATATAATCCACATTAAAGTTTAAATGCAGTAATCTATTCCAGTGTTTCAATTAAGGAAGGATATCATTTTGCTATATATATGTATATTGTATATATACCACAGCAAAAGTTATTGATAAATCTTTTTTGTCGTGTAACTGAAGTAACAATTAGTAGTTGACCTACCTCGCAAAATAATCAAAAGAATTTCATGTGTCAGTTGAAAATTTAATGAAAATGTATTGGATTCTCTGTATCAAAAAACATAAAATGGATTTTGTTGAGCCTTAAATTAACAGTGCAAAAATTCCAGCGTTCTTATTTTAATGTAGCAGACTATTGCAAACATTTAAAAGAAAATAATGCATCCATGAATCTCTGTTAAAAAATTTCCAGATAATATTTGGACACTTTGACAAAGAAAAGAAAGTAGCAAAAATTTGTAAAAAAGACTAAAAAAATAAGAATCCTAATTTCTCGTAGCAAAGAATAGTTTTTTAAAGAAACTTTTATTTCCTCATTTCACGAGATAACATTGTGACCACAACCTGATTGAAAGGGAAAGTAAGTAAGAAAGGTTTTAATGACAGTGGAATGGACTACTACTGAAGACGAAGAAGTCAACATCCCCTTGCTGTGGTTCTCAAAAATTCTAAGCTCTTAAGGTATGCAAAACGAAAATGCAGGTTCCTCAGTCGAATGATGTTGGTAAATGTACTTCTATAGAAGTATGGAATGGAATAATTGAATAATTTACACCTGAAGTTGATGTCATGCTTGCTGATCAGAATTTGCTTTAGATAAATTTTCTAAACCAACAATGACTTGGTGACAGTGCCTCCCGGGTCTCGGGTAGTAAGCGACCAAGAAAGAAAGCAGTTTGAATCTCTGGATTACATGGGTGGGCTTCTTATTACTAGTCAAACAAACATTTGCAAATTCGTGACACTAATTTTCACTCTTCTGTTGCCTTTCATTCTCACGCGGTGTCTGTTGTCTACCGAGATGTCAAATTAGTACAAATATTGTAGAATAATTAGAAAATGTGGTAGCAAGGGTCCCTGTTATGGAGGTAGATTTGAAAGAGTCCATCACGGATCCAATGCCTTGTCTCAGATCGCTGGACAGCTTTTTAAAAATAATAAGAACTAACTTTCATACCAAGCCTGACATCCACTTCCGTTTGGTTCACCAACGTTGATAAACTGAAATAACCACAATGCTTTTCAATAGTACTTGATGAGATGGGTTACATTTTTAGCGAACAAAATCCACGAAGTTACATAATTAACATTTTATTAAGTGTCCATTAAAACCTCAAGGTAAATCCATTAAATTCTCGGCTTCTTATAAATTCGTAATTATGAAAGTAGCAGTCAGTGATTTGGCTACCCGGTGAGCCCTTTGTCGACAGCCAGGTCATCCTAAAAGAGAAGTTGTACTTAATTAGGAAGGATATTTCAGAGACATTCTGGTCAACCTGCTGAAATTCGCAATGTCACAGTTGTGTCCTTATCCCAGTGTCGTATCCTTAGAAAGATACACAATGGAACTTTTGTGTCTTCGTAGTTAACCGCATAACATAAAGCAGTATGCTGAAGAGTTCAATGTTCATAACATCAGCTGTCGTTTAAGTGGAGTAAACTAAATAACCGCAACAAGCTTTGTCTGCTGTCCATAGGATCAACACAATACTCCTAGTATGTTTACAAGACAGCATATGTTAAAAATTAAAAATTAAAACGTGCCAAAACTTAAAAACTCTTCAATCCTTCCTAAACTGAACTTTCACAGCCCATTGTTTTCCTGCTTTGCGATTTCACTCAAGAATCTATTTTTAATTTTATATCATTTTATTGTACTATCTTTTATGTTGCCGTATCGAAAGGTATAGTTATTACTTTCGTACCTTAATTTTTACACAACAGTATAATATATATGCATTTAAATATTTATCTGTAAAGGTAATAGGGTAAAAACTCAACGACTTTAAAAGCAGTTCACAAACTATTAGTAAAAAGTGAATCCAACATTATGAAATAATCTATTGTTGTTAACCGCTCAACTATGAGTCTACAGGTTCTAATTCATAACAACAAATATTATGTACATAGTTTTTACATTTTAGATCTTTCTGACTATCAATTTTGGCAGTGACGATCTCAATAAACATATTTAGTATGCAAAATGATGTATTTAACAATGTCTGCCGCACAATACTACCTAGTGCGTAAATCATTATATTTAGTGATATTCATTTTAATTAAATTAAATAAAAAACAAGGCATTTCAGAAAATGACACGTGAAATGCAACGAATGAAAAGTATTAATATGATAATAATTAAAATGAAAAATAAAACATTGCAAATGTACTGGATTGCCTGAGTCTGAGGGTCAAGGATTCGAAGAGAAAGACAGTTAAATTCTCACTTAAGGAAGTTGACCTGTACCGTGTATTTCGAAAGTTAAGGTATAAAGCACCACGTCGTACTTACATTTGATCCACTCGCGACCTGAACCCCTGTATTTTACCAAAAATATTTCCCCTGACTCCTGTTTTTATCCAACCGCACAACCCTAATTTATAACACTCCTCTTTGCAGTGCTTCATGAAGTACAATCCTGCAAATTAGAAAGAAAAAGTCGAAGGATGTGAAACACGAAATCTTATTTTGTCTCGAATGAACTGATAAGGTAAGTACCTTGAAACCGTCCGCAAATGTTAAACTCCACTGAGACCATCGGTAGGTTGACAGAACGATATTGTACCACATCCATTTTATATATTTATATGTTGCACGGAGACTATTTAACTTTGGTATTATTTAATTCGGAGAGTTGACATGTGCAAACCAATTTGTGAGAGCTTTCAACTGAACCAATTCGCTTCTTTCACTGGCAACAACACAAATCAGATCAGACATTTTCTCTTGTGGTAGGGTGCTATGCCATTCATGTGAAAGAGGGTCTTATCTTCAGAAACTGGGATAATACCATCAAGATAAATAGTCATCACCTTGTGTTTTACGGTTCCAACACAATATGCATATTTACTTGTAAAGTGTATAAGTTTACTATTGCAAAGTTGTATCTCGTTGTTGATGCGCCGTTACATTACAATCAGTAAAATGTTACAGAAATTTATTTGGTTTAGTTTTATACCAAGCTATATACAAATCCTGAAAGAAACCTCCACGTGAAAACAGTTTTCCTTTCCTGTGGATGGCATTTGTTCTTTCTCATTTTCGTTTGTTCTCACCTTTCTTTTCTAATACAACAATATGACCGTAGTGTTAACATGATCCGAACTTACGAAACCCTTGCCAACCCTCTACCAACTTCCAACTTACCCCTCAAGGTAAGAGTACTGTAAAAGAGAGAACTTACATCGGATGATCTGTCAAACTAAGATGGGGAAAAATTAAAGTCAGGTGAAAGACGACGAGGTGTGAAACGTCTGGACACGGTGAACGATCCTTAAACGAGAGGATTCAGTTGAACAACCGAAGCGAAAGTTCGAGCATAAAATAGTTGAACTAACAGACGGATCCAAGGCTAGCTCGTCTATTTTTACACTCTTAGAAAAAGAATGGAATTTAAAAAATTGTGCCATTCTTTTTCGTTCCTCTCATCCTCTGCAGCCTTCCTTTGCCTCCTTCATATCATTAAGCATCCAAATTTTTTGAGCAGAACTCAAATCAAAATTTGAAGTCTTCCTTTAATTGGATTATTGTCGTTTATGAGTTAGGTCAGAGACGAATTGCTTTCCATCAGATTAACCGCGTCCAAGGACAACTCAATGAACTGATTCAACACTCAGGAAAGTACTGAACTGTTCTGGGTTGACAGACCTGACTTCTGACAGTACTGATGATCAGTACCTGATTTAGGATTAAATATTTTATTGGGTTAAGTAAATATATCGTCAAAGGGGCAGCACATTTAAAAATAGTTTGGCTATATTACAGATTAATTTGTTTACATATAAATTTATTTACATTTACACTGTATGTGTTCATTCGTTCGAACTCTCGGCATTTTCTTGCATTTTGTTATTCTCCAGTGCATTAACGCCGTTGCAGTTTTCTTTTTCTCCCTTTTCAACATCAATCTCCTCTGCTTTTTGACTTTCTTCAGTTTCCACTCCACCATTTTCTTCGTTGTTTTTAGTTTGTAACCCCTGAGAGAAAAAAGTTACATTACCATACATCGAACTTTCTTTGTTCTGGTTATGTGTAATATTTAACAACAGGTAGTAATCGTTCATGTATAGGTGGCTGGAGTTTCTTTAAACCGAATTAATTTTTTAAAATTCTTACCTGGCAGAGAAGTGTAAAGTAGAAAATAGGAAAAATGACACATTTTCCACCGTCTTCTCCATCCAAGTACACTCCCCTCACGAGTACGGTGTTCGAGCAATTAATTAATACTAAAAAGGCAAAACATCCAAGGTGGGTTATCCAATAGCTCCAGATAGGAAATTCTAGAAAGGAAAATGTTTACACTTAAAAATAAAAGATGTGTAAGCAGTTGAAACAATGCAAAATAATTATAATTTTTTTTGAAGTTCTGCGCTTTGTCACGATGACACATTTTATACTTACTTGTAGAATTCTCATTACTAAAAAACATTAGAGAACACTGAGAAATTCTTTAAAAAAAGGTTTTGACAGATGAATATCTGTGGTCGGTCCGGTGTGGAGGGTACAAGTGTCTACTGAGTACATTGATTTCGGTTTATGTAAGCTAATAATCTTTCATTTCCTTTTGAAGGATTCGAGTGAAATATTTAGAAATGCCGACTTTCATAGATTAGAAGATGCTGCTGTGACGGAACCACGGATCCCACAATAAGGAAAATTCAAATTATTGAAATTTCTGATACGCCAAAAACAACTCTTTAGATAATTTCAATTGTGTGCAATAATCAGGACCAGAAAAGGAGTTTAATTTAATCATTACCTGATAGATAAACAATTCATTACGTATTAAGGTAGAAGAAGCAAAAGAAATCCAATTTTCGGGTAGGAAACATAATGTGGGCATAACTTAAGTTGACATGGTTTTACACCTTGACGCACGAATGACACGGTACTACCTTCTAAAGAAACAGTTATAAGTGATTCTCCAACGTTTCCTGCGATTAAATTAAATCGACCTCAGTTTGGGAATTGTTCTCACGGTTGCTCTACCTTCAGCTATTTTTCACTATTTGTTAAAGTCAAGGACGGCAAGGAAGCAACACGGAAAAGCACTAGACCACATTGAACTTACCTGGTAGGAAGTAAATATTGAGAAGATTCCATATGCCGCGCCACAGGTTGATGGTCGCAATGAACGATAAAAATATATAAATATCAGCGACGATTAATTTCCAATAGCCGGTCATTCGTTCTGTTATTTTCTGTATTGGAGCCTGAAGGCAGAAAACGATGATGACCATGACGTAGCCAATTGCCTGAAAGAAAGCTTACGATCGATATCCCATCAATATTTACTACGCACGAGTACTGCCTTTTCTAATAATCGTACCAAAATTTCATTTATTTTAGTTCCTTTCGATGTGAACTTAAATAAGCTTCTCACTCTTTGAAACTTCTCAAGTTTTTATTCCGTAAAAACTTTAATTACTTGCATTCCGTAAACACATGATTATTTGCATGTGAACTGGTTCTTACCAAAGACCCAAAAGCAGAATATTTTTCATTTTCTGGAAAGAGAAAGACGTCCGTCAGGCACCATACACCTCTCCAAATGAAAACGACTAGACTTCCTATGACGAACACGCTGAAGAAACAGTCGAGCGCATAAAGAGAAAGTTTGGACTTTTTCTAAAACAAAAATATGTAACGGTAGTAAGAGTATATCGACCGATGTCAAGGGCCAGAGCATTTTCTTGATAAGGTAACCTGTAGAATACCATAAATGTTCTTGTTGTTTGAGAAATACAAAAGGAAAAAAAGGAATTTACCAAAGGATTGATAAAGGTGGGACAAGTATAAGTATAAGTAGACATAGGGTGAGGCAGATGGACCCAGGAGTGAACAAGTAATGAGGAGGAAGATAACAGGAATAATAAATAAACAAAAATAGGAATACATCTTTGAGCAGAGTAAAAAAGACTTACACACAGAATTTTAAAACCAACAGTATTCAGGTCGCAAAGTACCAGATAGAAAAAGCTGCAGAAAAGTAGAGAATGTAACAAGAGAAAATAAAGCAAATGGACAACGCGACAACGGCTACATTATACACAGAAAGGATATCCTTCTGATGGATCAGGTAACACGATGGCCGTTTCAGTGACAGGGTCAATGCTAACAGAACCATAAATAATATCCTTATTTGTTGTCTGATATTGAGTTCATGTTCTTGTTGAAATGAGTTTGCTGTCCCTTTGAAAGGCACGTGATGAACCTCTGCGGATTCAGCGTTGTCATCTGTTTTGGTGTCAATGAATAAGTCACTCACCGTTACATTAAACATGGTCGGCACCTGAAAGTAGTCGTCATGGGTATCCAATGCAACTATTAAAGGGGTTCCCAGTAAATTTCTTATACTTTTCATGCACGTGAGAATGGCGATGCTGAAGACGGTTGGCACCAAAATCCGAATTACGTCCATGCCACAGAACAGGTCCAAGGCTATATATCCCCCGCGCCACATGTTGACGTTTGCCAAACCGTACAGGTAGGTGTACAGTCTGGACATGATATAATAGAAAATTTTATACTTGTCCGGTCGCAGGTTCCGTTGTAGAGAATCCTGACCGAAGGTAAATGCCACTTGAACGAGCGTTCCGAATAGTACTGACGCGATGAGACTAGAGATGTCATCGTCCGGGAATAAGTACACGTCCGACAGGGACCAGGTACCCTTCCAGTAGGCTATGGCTGCCGGACCAATTACCAAGGAAGTGAAAACGGTGTCCAAGACTGGCAAAGAAAAAGGTGGTCGTTTTTCAATTGAATTCACGAAACGACCGTTTCTTCTCATTTTTAGCTCATTGATTGCCTGGTCATTGACTAATTAAAGAATTATTTCAACAATCGGTTGTCACACTCTTTTTTTGCGTTCACAGTCCGGGGTAAAAACGATTATAATTTGTAATACACCACCCAAAATTCTGTACCTCTGCCCCTAAGAGCTGGAATGAGTCTTATCAGTACTCGAAGGATGAAATGAGAAAGACAGGGATAGCATTTTTAGGTTACATGAATAGTTTGAGTACCACTACTTGTTTCTTGTAGATTTAGTAAAAGTACCAGTAAAAAGGAACACGGTAACTAGTAGTCAATGTGCCAGGGAAACTTTTCTCGGTACTAAATAATGTTTTTTAGCTAGGGGTCCTGCCGTGCGCTGCCTTTCAGGAAAACACAAAATATTTTCAACGATCATTCGAGAGATTTTCACCATCTAAATAACACCAATGAGGTATTCCAGGTACATGTTCGCGGGTTGCACGGTCACACCTTAAAGCACTCGAGCACAGTTTTTCCATTTTGAACGTTGACAAGGAGTACACAACTCTGATACAACGCGAAAGTGCAAGGGTCCGTTTCGAACCGGCTGAATGAAAAGGACCTAGAGATGCCTTAACCGCTATTTGTGTGCACATACTGCCCGGTTTGCGGAACTGCCAAAAAGAAGAAAAAGAAAAGGACAATGAAGAGAGTCTGAAAAGGATGGCAAATTAAAAGATAGAAGCCCGCGTGAATCGGATGAGTTTATTAGTTTAACCACATACGTGGCCTTATTGAGAGGACACAAGCCCACCAGCCTTTGTTGTCAGCTAACTGCTGGTTCTTGGTCGAAGTATTTAGCGGACTGACGTTCAACCACCAAAGGTCGTACATTTGCTGTCAATATAAAATATGTTCTGTGTTTGTCAAAATGAAAATATCAATGCTTGCTAAAAATGAGAAATACGACTATTAGCAATCTGTTTTTGTCACTAATTGTGGCACAAGAAGCTTTTGCATACCGTAGCCGCTGAAATGCGAACTTAAAAACTTAAAACTGAAAATCATTTCACACCTATACGATACGAGTACACTGCTATTAAAGGAGGAACCCGATTTCAACTGAACTCTAAGCAACCCAACACTTACAACTTGCCATCACGTTACAAGGGCACCATGTTTCGTGTCGAACACGAGAACCTGAGGTATACAAGTAAATGGTAGTGAAGCAAATGAGGTTCGACAACCACTGCTACCGAATTGCTGAATGTGTATCTGCTATCACTTATCATTTGTTATTAAGATTCCTTGGTAGCTCCACATGAAAAGTTTGCGTGGCGGGCGGGCAAAACAAAAATCTCAGTGATTTATGTAATTTTATTTTAAAAGTTTTGTGTTCATCAATGGCGATAGAATTCTGTAAATGCTCAAAAGGCTACTCCTTTTGTGGTGGTGCCCACAGAGGTTGAATAGTTTCCCAATCCCATAGATAATCTTTCAGGTTTGAGTCAGGACCAGAGGAAAAGCAGAAGCACCAACATCAACAAGGGTGACATTCTACATGTTCTGGAATACTTAAAAATTTGGAAAGCACTTTAATGCTTGCGAATATTCTCACGAACAATGGCATGTAATGCCAGGGTTTAACCGGTCTACAAGGCTCTATGTTCTCCGACTCTTGTGTAAAACGACTTCTAGTATTTAGTATTCGCAAGGATACAATTATTTGTAAAAAAAAAACAGCATCATGGTTACGAAACAGAACAGACACTTGTCTTACATTACGAAAGGGAGAGAATTTCAAGGATTTTTACTGGTAAAAATTAGAGATTTGCAAGTAATGTGGTGAATATTTATACAAAACGAGTTTCGCAGAATTGCAAAACTTTTTGCAGAAAAGGTAAAAGATGAAGAAGTAAATATGTGTATCAGAATACCTTATAATGTCCGACTTTGAATGGATACGTAATAATTCGTAAATAAATTGTGATATGAAGTATACATATTTCAGAAGGTGTAAAAAATAGAGACCTAATTTTCTAGTATGTAGATATAACTTTGGAGGTTGTATTAGAAAGATGAGTAATGTAGAACCCTGTCTATGAAATGTCACTCTTCGGGGAAATTAATTGAATCGAATATGCTGGTCCTGTATGTACGAGAAATTATTGAAAATTTAAAAAAATTTATTTCGTCTCTATTAAAGTCATATTAAAAGGCCCTTCGATTTACAATAGTGATTGCAGTACTCATACTTCTGTTTTTTATTGACATTTTAGGCTTTTACTTTGAACCAAAGTAAAGCCTTTTAATTGTTTATCTCAACGCTTCTTATCGGTGATTCTGCCACTTAAAACTTTCCGTGTTAATTAATTAAATGATGTATGATCGTTTACCGCCGATGCAAGTGGCTCCCGACCTGACATAATTCATTAATATTCATATTGGTCATTCAGTTTATATCAAAAATGATTTCCTTATATCATTATAATGATAATTTAAAAATGAAGGTGGAATGCAGTAGCTCAAAACTAGAATACAAACAAGAGAATATGGCTTAAGAATGCCTGTGGTGAAAGAATATGGCTCACTATGAGCAAAACAAAACAAAATTCGCCTTCAATCTGTATACATGGCAAATGTGTCAGCAAGTTGTTAAAAAAAGGAAGCGTCACAAACACGGGCGACATCGGGAAAAGCCAAGAAAATCCTTCGGAAACACAATACCGTGGTTCGTATCTTCTTAGAACCTTAGGTAACAAAAAAACATTCCTCATTTTCAAAGGAACAAATCGAAATCAGGGAAAGGTGACAAGATTCGAACCAAAATAAGCGGCGAATTACCAGTAGCACTAACATTTTTCTTAATGCTGGTTTTAAATGCCGTTTCGAATTCGAATAATTCCTCTGGAGAAGGATCTGTTGTTACGCAGCAAGGTGGCGCGAGCAGATTCTTCGAGAACCTAAAAGAAACCAAAATGATGTAGCAAATGATGGCTTGGAGCAGAGGTTGTCGAACGTCCAGTTCGTCTAGAATGGCCCAAAGGCCGGCCCACAAAAGGACCTCGGCCGATCCTGACGTGTATACGTATATCTTCCGCAAAAAGGCATGAGTCCTGTTGTGATCTTGCAAGTGCTTCTTGTAGGAGTTTCTCCAGGCGGTGAAATGAAACTGTACCATTCCGCCAAAGAGAAATATCAGGCTCAAGTGTGAGAGTTCGTGTACAAATGAGAGTATTCCGAAGAGGCCTCGCCAAAATCCGACCACGTTCACCTGGACAATGGTCGTCAAAAAAAGACAGTCGCAGAACCTGAGAACTACCGAATGTTCGGCCCACTGTAACTTTTCACTTCTTGCCACGTGATTTCCGGTTCCTGTATCCGATTTGGATTTGCCCTTTTCGTCCGACGATATCGATAACGCGGGTTGACCGAGGTGTCGTCGCAGAAAAGCCACCGTTTCCTTTTCCTCAACTTCCGGAAGTTCTTTCGCCATTATACAAATCCGACTACTGATGCATCCGGGAAGAGATCAAAGGCGACGACTTCTCTTCGCTTCGCTTTCTGCGAATTGAAATGTTTACTTTTATTTCATAGTCTGTTTGTATAACTTATAAACTATTCTTATCGCACAAATTATCACGCATTCTACAAGAACCTAACAACTCCACTTCATGTCGTCCAACCAACTGCATATTATTTGATAACAGACATTGAGCCACCCTACTCGGAGGTGGTCCAGTTGTAATATTCGAATAGTGGTTTTCATATTTAATAAAGTGTATTTGGTTGTACTCAAAACATAGACTTAAACGAATCGTTTTGGACTACAATGAATATCTTTGAATTGAATTGAATTTTTCTGAGGAATAATAATTGACCCGTAAATTGGATCAATCGAATCGACCAACACGTATCTTCAGTAGAATGAATATTTTCGGGTTCGTTTCAAAAAATTAATAAAAATCCTACACCAATGAAAGAAGCAGCAAGCTAAAATTCCCAAATGGTTGTATTTTTTGCTTAAAAATACAATAATCAAATTATTATTGAAATCAAGCACTTCGGGGCTAAATGTATTAGTAAAAGTCCTAACAGCAATATAATGAGCGACTGTATTGGGACTATTTCTTTAACATCTCTCAATGGTAGCGCAGAGTTTCAACGAGAACCTTATTTATGTATACCAGGTTACCTGTGACGCAGAAATGCTCACTTCAATTTCAAAAACGAATAGCGAACCACAGGTTGTTATTATCGAAGAGCCATGGAACCTGTTTTGTAAAAAATGAAATTCAAAGTGACTTTCTGTCACAAAGTGATTTTCTGAAAGGCGAATACCGAATCTTTGAGAAGTTTCGAAAAGGCAAATGCTCAAATTAAAATGCAAAAACAGTAGATAAAAAACTGCTCAATAATGAGCGAAACTATCGCAAGCATAGGTCACTTGGAGACGTCACATAATTGTTTTTATCTGAAGCCTATTAAGGTACATTTTAGTATCACATCGTAACCACGGTTTTTTTCCGGAATGTGGAAAAACAAAAAATTCTACCTTCATCAGTAGAACGGGAACTGCATGACATTTAAATGTATGTCTCAATTTCTTTTACTTAAAAAAACACCTTTTTGTTGCAAAAAATGCGTTCGACTTCAAAAATGGACTATAAAAAGAAAAAGATTTTTCTTAATTTTATAATTTTTAAAGGAGTTGTTGTCTACTGCCAAATTGGGAATAATTTTGAGTCTTATCAATGAATTAACTTCTTTGAGTAGTTGTACTTTGAACTGAATTATAGTGATTGATGGGATTGAGGCAACAATTGAAATTGAGTCATGCTTTGGTCTGAACAGATATTCTGTTTGTAGATTATTGGATAACAAGTACAAACTGTAACTTTGAAATAAATTGAATTATAACATTACAATTCAAATCATTTGAACAATAAAATTCTTACTTAAGCTATTGAACTCAACCAATATGAGATAACAATTATTTAAGACCAGGAATATTTTTATTAGATATTCTGAAGTGCTTGCATCAATTTAAAATAGCTTTTCCAGTGATTTGAAAATTAACAAATGTGTTTTACAGATAATAATATTTTACACATATATAATACACAAAGAAAACAGGAAAATGTTGGGAAAGTACATATGAGAAAACATTCAGTGTAAAGTTAAAAAATTGGTTATATATTAAGATTTAAGTCCTATAGAAAATTGTTTAGGTATTAGACATTCATACTTTATAATAATTAAATTAAAAGACACCTTGTAAAAAATTGTGTACTTTTTTAAATGTTTCTCAAGAGAATTGTTTCAGTTTCCACAGAAACCAAACAACCACTACATGAATGATGAATGTCTGAAGACCTTATCATATTTAAGCACCTTTATATTGAAGGCTGGTATCAAAGTGACAATGAACCATTCCTTTTGGTTGAATTACATCAATGATGTCAGTTATGGATCAAGTCATGTTCTGATCACATATACATCATGGTATTTTAATACTTGGTTTGCACTAGATTTCTGTTTTGGTTTACCTTTTGTGTACACCAATATTCATTAATATTAGTGATGCTCTTCTTACAAAATCTGTGTACTCATATAGTACCTAACTGAATTGGTAGCCAATCATTTAGTAAATGGTGTTTCATGACATTTTAAAGAAGCTAAGAAACTTGCCAAAGAGCCACCAGCCACCTTGAAAGCCAGAAGGCCAGTTAAAACCATTATTGTATAGGCAGGCAGCAAACTGGCAGTGTACCATTCCTTCTGATTAAAAAATGTCAGAGCTGACACTACTAAATGGGTCAACAAAACCCAACACAAATTCATATAGTTTTTACAGTCAATTGCTGAAAAAAATATCACTCCCCAGAATGTGTGCAATAAGATGAAGCATAATGTGGTAGCAGCCGACGTTATGAAGAATTTTTCGCTTCCCTGATGAAGGCCCATGGTGGCTGGTCCAACCGAATCGGCCAGAACATTGATTAAAGCGAACAACCCACTCATGAGGCCGAATCCCAATCCGGCCACATACGCCAAAATGTGTTTATTCTCGATTATTTGTGTTTCATTGTCTGTAATTTTTTTTAGTCCTCCTTCAGCACTTCGTATCAGTTTATAAACAATAAATCGAAACAGTTCTTGAAAGAGAACGGAATACAGTAAGCCGTAACTCAGATGTTGACCCGGAATGATGAACCACAAGAAGGATGAAATCAACAATGACAGGAGCCAAAAAAATGAGCTTGCAATCAATATAATAATCCTGATAGGATCAATTGCAATTGTGCAAATAAACATGGCTAGGGGTGGTCCAAAAGCGAGGAATGAGCAGCCGAAAAACTCTGCCACGGTCATGATGCCCGTTTATTTTTTGTATTGTGACGGTCAACTTTAATTTTTAATTATTTATTATGGTGTGAATTTTTTGAATTACTCTAAAACTCAATTCGCAAAACTACGGATATATTTTCACTAACACATAAACTAAATGACATAATCTGAAGTCTACGAGTTTAAAAGTAACCACTTTGATTTACTAGTCTATGTCCATTTTGTTTTGAATCAGAGCCGGAAGTTGATCCGTCAGTCAAAGGAAACCAATGAAACATTCCAGATTGGTATAACTATAGGTCAAACCTAACTGTCTTCAAGTAATAGTTAATAGGTTTAATAAATGTCTGGAAAAAAACGTAAAGGCTCGCCTTCAATGGTGGAATGCGATGATTGCCATGCAATAATTAACCAGAAGGATACTGCTTTACACAAAGAGAAATCATGTCCACCAAATATGGAAACGTGGGTCCACCCCTTCATCATGGACCATTGCTTGTATTCAACCGTTGAAAACATTAAGAGTTCAGGTTATTAACTAAGTATCAAATGTCAACACTTCTTGTAATTCAAACAATGGGACAATTGTGGTTAACCTTTTAGTACTTTTGTTATCTTTAGAGATCACTCAGCATTTACCTAAGGATAGCAGGGACGATTTTGTGTTCTTACCCATCCATGTTCTTCAATTGTGTGGAATTCCCATTGGTGATCCGGTGATTATAGCCCCCATTCAATCAAAGTTGGCGGCCTCAATCGTGAAATTTGCCTGGCACCTTCCAAGCAAGCCAACAGACTTCACTGTAATATTAACAGATGAAGGTACCTAACTCTGCTAAAAGTACAACTGACTTGTAGCCACACAACAATCTATTTTTATATATTATTTTTTTATTTCTAGTCACAAAGTTAAATGGTTATGATCCAAAGATTCATGTGGTTGTGTCAAAACTGGAAGAGCAAATTGCTGTTGCAGACCATGTAGTTTTAAGTTATCAAAATGACCAGGGTTCCAAGCTGGATATGGAAGAGTTGTTGGAAAGATTAACAAAGCAGAACCTTAATAAAATATATCAAGTTAACAATAAGCTTCTTGTTAAATATTATGGAAGACAAGTTGTTTTTACAATAGAAGAAATAACATCAGTTTCTAGCAAAAACTCAGGAAATAAGGATTGCTTTTATGTTTTTACACCTGAAACAAAATTAATTGCAAGCCACTTAAATAGTAAAACAGAGAGTAAGAGATGTTTATTAAATACATTGGGAGGATTAAATGATGTTATTGAGGAACTGATTGACACAATATCTTTTATTATGGGGGACAAAAACGTTTTACCAGGTAAGTCAAATATTATTGCTTCAGCTCAAAATTTACTTTTATATTACAGTGTTCAAATGTCTCCTCTTGAGCCAGTATTGAATCAAATTTCTAGTTTTGCTTCTTGGTAAATTGAATGTAAAGATTTCTTATTCCTAATTTTTTTTCAAATTTCAAATTTTTTTTGAGTCTGTTTTCTTGGACATATTCAGTTATTTTTAATATTAGTAATTTAGCCCCCACACTATTACAGGTCATGTCATCAATTTTCTTTGTTTAGGTTTTTGTGGCATATGTCTTATTGCTATTATGACAACTTGGACAGAGACAAGGGGATCACCCATATTGGCTTTAAAACATTATTATTCAATTCAGCCTGCATAAGAAAATTAGGGTTTTTGTTTAATCTTACAAAATAGAACTACTTATTTATTACATAAATGAAATTTGAGGAACTATAGCGTTAAATTTTTATATCGTTTTTTGGCTTCTGTCAGGTCTACATGTAACACGAGGTATTTTGGTTCATGGACCTATGGGAACTGGAAAAACAATTTTAATTGAAGGTTTAGCAGAATATTTTACAAAAAATATAGTAAGAATTGAATGCTCCACAATATTTAGCAAAATTGCAAAGGAAACAGAAAGGGAGCTGCAGGCCAGTTTTGAAAAGGCTAAAGTACTAAGTCCTTCAATTATTCTACTTGATGACTTAGATGTGTTGTGCACAAAGTCAAATTCAAGTTCAGAGCATGAGAGACGTATTGTTGCTACCCTGACTTTGCTTATGGACAAGGTGAATTCTGATGGTGGATCAAAGATTGTTGTGCTAGCATCAACATCAAAAATTCATCTAATTGACAGTGCTCTTCGTTCATCAACAAGATTTGGAAAAGAAGTGGAGATTTATGTACCAAATAGCAATCAACGATTTGAAATATTAAAAGTGCTCATGCAGGACATCAAACATAATTTAACAGATACTGATGTCAGAAGTATTGCAAATTCATCTCATGGCTTTGTTGGAGGTGACTTGAGTTCCCTTCTTTCCAAAGCTTTATTAAAAAATTACAAAACTTCCTGTGGTCAAGATAATATCTCCATAGAAGATTTTGAATGGGCTCTTGGTAAAGTCAAACCAAGTGCTATGAAGGAAATTACCATTGATATACCTAATGTAAAATGGGATGATATAGGTGGTCAGGATGAATTGAAACTGAAGTTGAAGCAATCTGTTGAGTGGCCCTTAAAGTACAGAGACTCCTTTAAAAGACTAGGTATAACTCCTCCTAAAGGTTTGCTAATGTTTGGACCACCAGGCTGTTCAAAGACAATGATTGCTAAAGCCCTGGCTACAGAGAGCAGGTTAAACTTTATTTGTGTTAAGGTAAGAGTTTAAATTTAGATAGAACGTAATAAGCCATAAAAATCGATTAACGAAGACCCCTTGATTTAGGGCCCAGAGTTATTCAATAAATGGGTTGGAGAATCTGAAAGAGCAGTTAGAAAAGTATTCAGAAGAGCGAGGCAGGCGGCTCCATCGATTGTATTTTTTGATGAATTAGACGCAATTGGTGGGGAGAGGAATATGTCCTCTGGGTCTAATGTTCAGGATAGAGTTCTCGCCCAAATGTTGGTCGAACTGGATGGAGTTGAGTCCCTTGACAGTGTTACTGTAATCGCGGCGACAAACCGCCTCGACAGAATCGACCCAGCTTTACTGAGACCTGGACGCCTTGACAGAATTGTTTATGTTCCTCTACCGGATGCAAAGACTAGAAAGGAAATATTTCAAATTCAATTAAAGAAAACCATTGCTGCAGAGGATGTAACTATTGAAGAACTGGTTGACAGAACTGAGGGTTTCTCAGGAGCTGAAATTGTTGCAGTGTGTCGCGAAGCTGCTTTGAAAGCTCTTGAGGAAGATTTTCAAGCTGAAAAAGTTACCAGGCAGCATTTTATTGAAGCTTTACAAATTATAATACCTAGAACACCAAAATCCCTTTTAGATTTGTACAATAACTATTTAAGTAAATAATGAATTTGAAAGTTTTTTCTAATATTTAACCGTTATTACTTTACATTCCGCTTTGGTCAGAAATTTATTTTCCGTCCAGACGAACTTACAGTTACAGTAAAAACGAAAAGTGAAAAGTAATATTTGCAAAAGTTACAATTCTAATCCCAGAAAAATTAGTGTGTGGTCTTAATATTTGATC
Source organism: Polyplax serrata (assembly GCA_037055365.1). Taxonomy (NCBI): domain Eukaryota; kingdom Metazoa; phylum Arthropoda; class Insecta; order Psocodea; family Polyplacidae; genus Polyplax; species Polyplax serrata. Next base: position 1,825,087 of record JAWJWE010000004.1, read on the forward strand.
TGCGTCATTTTGCCTAGAAAATGTAGATTGTGGAGTAGTTGGGAAATTGTTTTCCCATAATATAACAATTAAATCCTTAATTCAGAAACTTGAATTTTTCACCAATTTACATATCCTATAAGAAACATCGAGCAGGCTGTGGCGATTCCTCAAAGGAAATCGAAATGACTCAATGGAATATCCGGTGGAACATTTCGTTGACGCTTTGCAACACCGAAACAACTTAGGCCTATTTTGCTGTGATCGCTGAAGAGTAGGCAGGTCAAGAATGATCAGGTTTGTCTTCTTTCTTAAATTATTTAAGTTTAAAATTTTTTAGATAATTTTTTTTTGTGGGAAAGGGGGCAAGTCATTTGTTATCGTCAATTTGGGTGATCAAACCTTTTGAAGGACGCATTTTTTTTCTCGCGGAACAAAAGCTTCGCTCGGCCTCGGCAATCTGAATTCGCCATTTTCCCCTTATTATACAAGATGCTTGTAAACGGAGCAAATGCTTACAAGGTTTTTTATCCGAATCAATCGTGGCTTGGCAGCAAGGTAAATAGTGATTTTTTTAGTTAAAAATAATCTGAGAAATTTAATTAAAGAATTCGCATAGTTTTAATCAAGTACACGTTTTAATCATTATAATGATTTTCGATTTTATTTTCTGCATTGTGCTCTGATTTTGTAAATCCGTATCGTGAAGGCGTTGATCTTAGGTTTCTGTGTTTGTCATTTAGTAATGTCGTAATTATTACTTTGATGGGATATGAAGGAACTGATAGCTACTGTTGCCTTTTATCGGCTCTCATTTGCTGGTATTTCTTTGGGGAACTATTTGAGTAGAATTGGAACATAGCATTACTTGCGTAGGCTTTAATTCTGCGTTTGTGTGTAAATCATTACGTTGTTCATTTTTATTCCTATTTTAAAGCGTCCTTGCCCGGCCTTACTTTTGAGAATACAATTCTATATACTTGAGCAGCTTGATTCACTGCTTTTGGGTATAATGCTTTTTATTGCTTTCATTTTTTGGGGTTCTATGTTACAGTATCCGGGAACATGGTATTGGTTTTCACTAATATTCGTAATTACGTATTCCAGCATTTCTTTAAATTTGATTAAATATTTTTTTGATTAGCCATTCTTACTCCATTACACCCTACAATGACTGTTATTACTCTAAGTAGAGACTATTCAGCTTAGGAGCACCGTAATTTGAAATGTTTTAAAGTCGTGGCTGGTCACTTTAGGAAAGGGTACCTTTGGTAGAAGTTTATAAATGTCTTTTTGTGTGAAAGTTCGGTATGCCTATGTATTCGTTTAGTTATGCAGTACAATAATTATTTATGCTTCCGGATTATAAATTAAAGTTGGATGTATTGTTCATCATGCCCTTTTGCTAGAAAAACTAATGTAACATTTTGGTGTGTCCTAGTGTAGTATTACCGGGTCATTAATTTAAGTAGCAATATTTAAAGGGGATACTTTTCAATATTTGAATATTAAATTTAATTAAATTTGAATTGAACTGTCACATTTAATTACTCCTTTTTTTCCCACAGCAGTGCAAATCTAATCAATATTAAGTATAGTAAGGAGTTATTTTCCACAATCAACATAAGTGTTTAATTTCATGAACGGCAATAATACGAAAACGCATTGAAGATAAATGCAGCAGTGGAGAATATAAAGAACTTTTATTAGTTCGGTTTAAAGTTTAAAATTGTGGTGTCTTTTTAATGAGAACTTGATTAATTTAATTTCTTGGTACTTTCAATTATTTTTCTTATTAAAAAAAAGAACTACAGTGTGTGAATTTGTGAATAAAAGAAAGTTTTTAACAAAAATTGTTCTTGGAATTAAGTAGTGGAGTTAAGGGACAAGAAACTCATTTAACAAATTGTTATATGGCTATACATAGTCCTTGTGTTAATACAAATCACATTACCAAAATGATGACTGAAACACATATTTCCAATCATATGATGCCTGTATTAAACAGTATTGCATCAGGAAAAGTGTAAGTTAAATGCAAATCTTGCATGAACATGTTTGAACCTGTCTGAATCTGAGTTGAGTCATAAAAAGTTTTCATTTAATTTCAGTGATGTTGAAAAATCAGATGAAGGTTGGAAGTCCAAATTAAAGCGACCTCCACCTGATAGAAGAGTACAGACAAGTGTAAGTTCAGTGTTCAGTTGTAAGTTATTTCATTATTTCAATTTGACAGAGAAATGCTACTACCTTGCTTTAAAAAAAATTAAAGCCAAATGAATAAATTTTTTGAAATGATGAAAATAAGCCTGGGCCAATGAATCCTTGTGATTAATAGGCTTTTGGTGAGGTTTAATAAAATCTGAGCAAAGCTAAAATTAATTGGTTAAAACTCTTTCAGAGCCAAACTATAAACATATAATTTGGTTCTAGTTTAAATTTTTTAAACTTTAATTTTTGTTTACAGGATGTAACTGATAGAAGGGGCAATGATTTTGAAGAATTTTGCTTGAAAAGAGAATTACTGATGGGTATATTTGAGAAGGGTTGGGAAAAACCCTCACCAATTCAAGAAGCAAGTATTCCAATAGCATTGTCTGGAAAAGATATCCTTGCTAGGGCAAAGAATGGTACTGGAAAGACTGGAGCCTACACTATACCTGTTCTTGAACTGGTTGACCCAAAAAAAGATGCTATACAAGGTAAGTTTTTATTTACAAGTTTTTTATGTCTGGGTAGAGATCCTTTAGCTGGCATGATGATTCTGGTAAGAGTCGGATTTCCCAACACTTTTAAGTGAAAACAAAGTTACTGAGGCCTGCATTGTTTGATAATTATATAGTGAGCCTAATATTAACAAAATAGTGACATTAATAATGTATGTAAAATATTTTGCAGCCCTTATTATAGTGCCAACCAGAGAATTGGCATTACAGACTAGTCAAATCTGCATTGAGCTGGCTAAGCATATGGAAACTAAAGTAATGGTAACCACAGGTGGAACCAATTTAAGAGATGACATAATGCGAATTTACCAAAAAGGTACATGTTGTAACATTGTTACAGTTTGTAGAAGAATCTTCATTTAGTATTTCATGATGTACACATCTTAGGACACCTAAAGAAGTACCCTGATTAAGATTTTTAAATTCTGATATTGAGTAGTAGTGCTGCAGCTTCTGCTTACATCCAAAGACAAAATATACAATTGTGTTTTTTTTTTTCCAGTACAAGTCGTAATAGCTACCCCGGGGCGTATATTGGATCTTATGGAAAAAAATGTTGCAAATATGGATGAGTGTAAAACGCTTGTTTTGGATGAAGCTGATAAATTGTTGTCGCAAGATTTTCAAGGGATGCTAGACCATATCATCTCACGTTTGCCTAAAGATAGGCAAATTTTGCTATATTCCGCCACCTTCCCTGTGACCGTGAAAAATTTCATGGTATGAAGATTGAATTTTTATTAGAAATTATACAACTCTTCTATCTCTAACCGAATTATTTTTTCTTAGGAGAAACATTTGCATGATCCATACGAAGTGAATTTAATGGAAGAATTGACACTCAAGGGAGTTACACAATATTATGCTTTTGTTCAGGAGAGGCAGAAAGTGCACTGTTTGAACACATTGTTTTCTAAGTTACAAATTAACCAGAGTATTATATTTTGTAATTCAACACAAAGAGTAGAATTACTTGCAAAGAAGATTACAGAGCTTGGTTATTGTTGCTATTACATTCACGCAAAAATGGCTCAAGCCCACAGAAATAGGGTTTTCCACGATTTTAGAAATGGTCTATGTAGAAATTTGGTTTGTTCCGGTGAGTAAATGAAACGTAATATATGTTAATGAATTGTCAACGCTTAACTATTAAAATTACATCGCTTGCTTTTGCATTGTTTTTGGTTATTTAGATTTGTTTACAAGAGGAATAGATGTTCAAGCCGTAAACGTAGTTATAAATTTTGATTTTCCCAAAATGGCGGAAACATATCTTCATCGTATAGGTAGATCAGGACGATTCGGTCATCTTGGTATTGCAATCAACCTTATCACGTATGAAGATAGGCTCGCCCTTCATAGAATCGAACAAGAATTGGGAACTGAAATCAAGCCCATTCCGAAGGTTAGTAATTAGCTTATTTATATTACATTGCTCGCATGGTATTAGTTTTACTAATTGTAATGATATTCTTGGTATACATACATATACATATACATCAATTTCAGGTTATTGATCCTTCACTATACGTCGCTAAACTGGAAGACACTCAGGGTATTGAGGAAGTGAATGTAAGTAAGTAAACAGAATATTCCCAAAGAATCCAGTATCTGCAAGCGTTGTATTGAAGTAAATAACTCAAAAAAACAATTACGAATTTCAAATCATTGCGCATCTACTTTCGGATTTGAAGGATCAACGAAAAGGCAAAACAAATTAAGGCAAAGAATTTCAGAATGTAATAATGATAATAATTTCCTGACTTTAGTTTTCGTCCGGTGGTAAATTTCTATGATCTTCGGTCAAGAGTAAAAAATTACAAGAATTTTTTAAGACGTTTTAAAAAAGAAAAACACATTACAATTTAGAAAAATTGATTACCTGATTAGATTTGTTTAGATTGACCTAAAATAAGTTCTTCAAAATGTTGTAGGACTGACAATATAAATATTGTTGAGGATCTCAGATGAGTGACCCCTCAAATGCATTCAGACACACACAGACAGACATGCAAAAAGTAAAAAAAATATTACAATTATTTATTTTTAATAATTACTACTATTAGTACCCTTATTATTATCGTCATTATTATTCACCTTGGTTCTTGCGACTTAGAGTCAGGGTTCCAAGCTCTATAAGCAAATGGCGAATAGTAGCCTGGATTTTTTTAATCTTCATTTTCAATCTGTCTTGGCGTTTTTAGCTGTTGCGAAAGTCGCTACCAAAAAACGTTTTAATTTCAAAACGTATTTCTTACACATACCATCAATTAATTGCAAAATAACAAGTTCTCACACGAATTTTCTTCATGTTTAAATTTCACATTTTATTGGCCTATTATTTATCTGCCCCTCTCTCTCTTTTTCTTTCTCTCCTTTCATTCAAATAAACTTTTTATTAAAAAGGCTGATGAAATGTTGATTAGCCATATTTATGCTGTACGGAAAGATTGGCTGAATCCCATCCCATGAAGGAAAAACCTTTTTATTTCAATTCGTGTGAGAACTTTGATTTAATCTCAAGCAGAAAGTTCTATATGGGCCCTTATAGGGAAGATGACAATGTAGTACTTTTGAATTAATATCTGACTTCATTCAGTGTTACACTTAGTAAAAATAAATAATGAAGCAGTACTTTTTTGATGGTAGTGTTACATATCGTTTCAGCCGTAGTTGCTGCTTACACCCATGATATTAAAACCATTTAATCGAGGAAACGGTTGAAGCGTTCAAATGATTTTAGTGAAAATTTTTAGGTAACGGAAATTATTTTCGTTTAAGTTTAAAGGATTGGGTACCATCAGAAAACGGTGAGGGATACTATTTAAAAAGTACTTCTTCAGAAGATTCATAAAAATACCAGGGACTTGTGACGATGACGGTTTTAAAATAGTCGTCCAACTGTCATTTACGATTCATCGTCAACGACCCTATAAAAGACTGATTTACTTTTCTTTTTTTTTCTAATTTTTTTCAAGAGAAATTTATGGATTGATACGCTGATAAGTAGAAGAAATGGAATGGAAATTGAAATTAATTTGTTGGTTGTTTTTGAGTTTTGAACGATCTGCTGAGAATGTGAATGATGAAACGGGAAATGAATTCCTCAATGGATTACCGACCATTAGCACTCTTAACTAAAGAACACTGAGGATTTGCGCGGTGGCCTTAGCACACCCTAGTAATTAATGGCTGTCATTGTCAGGTCATCGTCCCAGTAAAATGTCTGACATTCAAGTGGATGGGGAGGAGCTATTTGTAACCCCCTGTCTTTGGGTTATGAAGTCATTTGACGATTGCAAAGGGATGTTTGCTGTCTTAGGTAATGGATTTAACTGGATTGGTTGGGTGTCGGGCGGGTGACGACGCAGACAATCAGTTTTGTAATGATATTTATTTGGAGTTTGGTTAATCAAAGAATGAAAAACCATTTCTTAGTACATTTTTTGACTAGGTGATGTGTGCGATTGGTTACTCGTCAAATCAAGAAACGAATCAGTTCTTTGGCAGCAATATAAATTTTATTCTTCAATATTTCCTTTTATTTACCTACGTACCATTTCTTCGTCAGTGCTTTGGCTAATTTAATTTTGACATGGCGCGCCCTGCTTATTGCATGCCTTGGCCTTGCATTGTCAGGTTATGACCGTCCAAATCAATCAGTTTGAGGGAGGTCATGATTGTGGACTTAGGTGGGGAATGTTTTTGTCGACAGCGATTTAGGACGGAGTTCTGACATTTCAAATGTAAATAATTGTACATATTTAAAATTTTTATACTACCGGAGCATCATCATCGGACTTTTAGATCGCAAATAGCTGAGTTTTAGGTTTGAGGGGCTTATCCCCCTGGCGGTCAGCTATTGCATGAGTGGAAAGAAATATGAGGAGGACATCACATAGAGGCGAAGTGTTATGGGGCAGACTCTTCGAATAAATCAATTGCTCTTATTTCATTGGGGTTCCGATGGTCCAATACTGGAGTGCCTGTGTGTAGATTAAGCTACTTTCAGGCACTCTCGCACATACATAGATACCCATAATACCTGTACATATTGTAAAAAAAAAGTTTTCCCTTTATTGTAAGCGCAGATAGGTTGTGGTGAAGTATGCGTTTATGGAATTTCGGATGACCATGATTGAATTCTCGACCATGGCTATTGGAATAATGTAAGCTGATAATTATTGCTTACCCAGAACATCTTCACCAGAAAATGAACGACACGTGATAGTGAAGTACTAGATAAGATACCAAAGCGACGAGAACGTAGTTTTCTTTGGTAAAATAGTTATGGGATGGTATAGTGGTAATTATGGCAAGACAGTCGTACCTTTGGTGCGACCTAAACACGGTAGACATTGGACTGAGCTTTTACAAGAGGTATGAAGATACATGCAGAAGGATAGGCTAGACGCGTGATAATAATTATATATAACCTCGTACCGAATTGCTCCAAAGTGCTCGACGTGAAAGGCAATTCCAATGGATTGTTAAGAACTCAAAAGGGGGCGTTCAGGGATATTAAGCAGATGAGTAGGATGCGAGGCTCAAGCCCCTCGACATGAATGGAAGTTTACATATCCGGCTAAATTTGCTTCGAGCCATCGGAAATCTCACATAGAGAACTACTTTTGTAATGGAAATTCCATTTCTTCAATAAAATGGAAAAGACCCATTCAACAATTTTAAAGAAAATATTTATATATGTTTTTGCGAAGTGGTGTTTAAATAATTAATTTTTAATAGTATTTGTATTCGAACAAATGACAGGAATTGAAATGTTTGAAAGAGCCAAGGTTGGCGAGCATCCGGTGCTCCATCCTTACCATTTTTTTTTTTTTTTGCTATTAAATTGAAATTTGTATAACGTTTAAACTCGTCGGTGGCTTACCTGGCGTTTAGGTCATGGAATCAATTCCATTCACCGAAATGTTTAAACTGCTAATTTTGTTTTAAAACACTCAAAAATTATCTTGTGAGGTTTTATATCAAGGTGACCAGGAGTGTCGGAATTGGCGTGACCGTTATTTTGTTTCGGGCTTTTCCATTACATTTACCCCTCCAAAGCTGCGAAGAAAATTTCATTATTTTGTAACTGATTTTCCTGCACTCTGAGACTGTGATAAACGCTAAAATTAAATTAATTTAAATACCCGTTTGTTAAATAATAAATAATGCTGAAAAGTAATATTTTTAAACCACATAAAATGCAATGTTCGTTTAATTTAATATTCTGTTACTTTTTAACACTCGAATTATAAAAAAAAATATAAAAATTAGAAAAATGGCCGGGGCATATGATTGCATTGAGAGCTTCGGCAGGTTGAGGTTGAGGCAGAGGCGCTACAGGCATTACAAAATAATGAAATTTTCTTCGCCGGGTTTGGAGGGGTAAATGCAATGGAAAAGCCCGAAACAAAATAATGGTCACGCCAATTCCGACACTCCTGGTCACATTGATATAAAACCTCTCAAGATAATTTTTGAGTGTTTTAAAACAAAATTAGCAGTTTAAACATTTCGGTGAATGGAATTGATTCCATGACCTAAACGCCAGATAAGCCACCGAGAAGTTTAAACGTTATACAAATTTCAAATTAAAAGCAAACAAAAAAGTAAGGATGGAGCACCGGATGCTCGCCAACCTTGGCTCTTTCAGACATTTTAATTTCTGTCATTTGTTCGAATACAAATACTATTAAAAATTAATTACTTAAACACCACTTCGCAAAAACATATATAAATATTTTCTTTAAAATTGTTGAATGTGTCTTTCGTATTTTATTGAAGAAATGGAATTTCAACTAAAAACGTAGTTCTCTATGTGAGATTTCCGATGGCTCGAAGAAATTTGTCATTGGAATTGCCTTTCACGTCGAGCATTTTTGAGCAATTCGGTACGAGTTTATATACAATTATTATCACGCGTCTTATCTATCCTTCTGCTTGTTTCTTCATACCTCTATTAAAGGCCCACATATGTCCGTTCGAGCAAAGGTACAACTATTATACCATAATTATCACTGCACCTCCCCACAACTATTTTGTCAATGAAAACTGTAACAATCTCGTCCTTCTAGTATGCAATGTACTTCACTATCTCGAGTCGTTCATTTTCTGGTGAAGATGTTCTGGGTAAGCAATAATTATCAGCTCTTATATTCTTCCAACAGCCATGGTAGAGAACTCAATCATGGTCATTCGAAATTCCATAAATGTATACCTTACCATAACCTATCTGCGCTTACAATAAAGGGAAAACTTCTTCACAACATGTACAGGTGTTATGGGTATCTATGTAAGTGCGAGCTTGCCTGAATGTAGCTTAATCTGCACACAGGTACTCCAGTATTGGACCATCGGAACCCCAATGAAATAAGAGCAATTAATTTAGTCGTAGTCTGACCCATAACACTTCGCCTCCTTGTGCAATATAGTTGTATTGTAACATCAATTACTTGATAAGAACGTTCACCGTTTCGGTTCATCGGAAATTGTCAAATCCATATAAAAGAGATCTAACAGACACCCATATTGCTCTTTAACTGTTACACAATGCGGAGTTACGTTTTTGTCACCTGGTAAGAGCCGATCCGTATTTATAATTTAAACATTCGCTATAGAAGAGCCAAATCTATTAAAAATCGATCTTTTGGGTTCTGTAATTGGGCATAAAAACAAATCAAGTGTACACTCCTTGTGGGTTGAACTTGATTTCGCGCACAACACACCGTTACTGAATATTTTTTCCGCCTTCGTTTTATGTTTTCCTTGTTCTTGCTCGAATTCAGTACCCCGAAATTTTCTTTCTGTGAATTTCAGATTTCCCACTTCTCTGTTTTTATTCGGTGTGTGTAATTTTTCGTGACATTCAAAATGTGCGCAACAACTTGTCACTAGACGTGCATATAACAAAATCCAAACGGAAAATTCAAGATTCGAAAAGCCCGCCCAAGTACGTCTATGGTGCAAAGTTGAATTTATTTCTTTTGTTTTTCCCCCTGTCTCCCTTTCTCTTCTTCGGGGTGAAAAAGTCGAAACTCAAATTATTTGAAAAATTATTTTAAAAACGAATTTATATCTTCTCTCCCAAGAAAAAGAAACCATTAAGCACTGCATTTGTTTCATTGTAATTCTTTTGTAAGTCAAACGGATTAACTGTTTCGGTCGCCATTTTTAAAATTTTCGTTAAAATATTTTTTCTTGGTGATTTTTTGTATTTCCTCGTTTTGATTAATGATTATCATTTCGGAAAAAAACGTGTTTTTTGTTCAGTTCTGATTTTCTTATTTTCTATTATTATTACTAGAAATGGTTTATTGCAACTGTGCGATTGAGACAGTCTCATTACAGGAAAAAATGTAAACAAAGTTTATTGTAAAAGAAGGAAAATAAATTTGATTTTATACAGCATGGAAATTTGTGTTTTTTATTTTTGATTTGTTCAACCTATCACTCCACATGAAAAATTAACATATGCACTTGTCCTTCCTTCTGTACCTTACACCTTATTGTTTTTTTGTTTTATCAAAAGCAACAAAAACATTTTCAAAGTTTTTAATCGACGATTGAAACTATGCCTTTGGACTGGTATTTGAATGGTAAATATTGCATACGGTGAATATTGAGTATAAAACAGATAATTACATATTATTTGATATACTGTAAATTATTAAGCAAGATTACAGTTAGCAGCTTTCAGTGAAACAATGTCTAATTTCGATTTTTTTTGGATCACTTGAAAATCGGCGAAATGCTGGCGTTTGAGTAATCTTTTTCTCATTTTCAATTAATAATATTTATTAGTTTTCTGCAATTATCCTCTAAAACGTATTGTGTAAACATTTTCGTAACTACTTAAAAAAACAACCAGTACAAAATACTTTGGCCTAAACAAGAAACAAGAAAGTTTCTTTCTTGTATGGATTAGTGTTACAAGATTCTGTGTTAACAAAGTATCTTCCATGTTGACAACATGAAAAGATAAATTTATTTCGATTTCTGCAGATAAGTATTTTATAGAGACAACGCAATCATAATTTATCAAACCTGTTGCAAAAATTTCCAAATACGATACTTTCCATCCGCAAAAAGGAAACAGTTTTTTCCGGTTTGAGAAATCGAACTGCAACGTTTGGAATTACATAGACCTGAGTAATTTTAAAGTTAACTATAATCAACGAAATCTTCTAACAGTAGGACACTGAATGACGTTACTTGTTCCCCATTTTGTGCAAATAGTGAAGTCGGTCAACTAAGGTGTTTGTTGTCTTCCGAAAGAGTTACTCCGCCATTATTTTGTACTGTTTTAAGGTTCGTTAGTATTGAAACAGAAATAAAAGATGCGGAAAGGAAATTCTACGTGAAATTGATATTCCATTTTGTGTTGTGATTTTTTTTATTCTGAAAGTCATAAATTTTCATATAGTACATAATAAGGTTTTCAATGTTAATTTGTTAATTACTTGGTTTTAGATTTAAAGTTCTTTACCTGATAAACCCAATCATGAAAGTAAGGTCTTTAAAGTAATGGAAACATTCTTGACGCCTGAGGATGACTTCCCAGGCAGGTTGTTACATCAGGTAAGTCAAAATCTCCCATTAACTGACTCAGTATCTGATTGTAGAACAACTGTCATTTATATTGAGTAGTGCGACGTACAGTTAAAAACAATGCTTAAGTCGTTAAATAGTTTTTATGAGAAATAGCACCAGTTTCCATTGTTAGGCTTTATATTGGTCTGATGATTCTCTCTTACGTAACAGTCAAAATCGATTTCTTTCTGCTTAACCTAACTCGGTGTCTTTAAATGTTGATCTATTGCTTCATGTGTAACACATTACTTCAGTTCAGTTTTATGTTTAAATAACGAAAGCCGTATTATTATTATTTGTAGGCGGCACTCTGGGACAACCACGAGCTCCTTGAAGATCTGCTGCGAGGCGATGAGAAGGAACACATTAATAGCCAAGATTCCTGGGGTAGAACTCCACTGCATGCAGCTGCATTGACTGACAAGTCAAAGTGCCTTGGTGTGTTATTGACATCTGGAGGTGAGGAACAAGTTTATCAATAATTTTAAATTCACAGTGACAGTAAGTGTAAATTGTTACAAAAAAATTATTATCACAAAGTGAAAGATTAAATCTACTTTAATATTGAGTGTAATGTTTGGTGAGGAGTGTAATATTGAGTGGTATGTAAATACTGTAATAGGAATACAATTGGTCATTATAAAATGCTACCTGTTTTTATTCCAGCTGATCCTGACATTCCTTGTGGACCAAAAGGGGAGCTTAGGGTATGTACTTAAAATAGTAAATTTATAAATCTTAGTGCTCCAAAATTTCAGAATAAACTATATTTTACATTTTTTCTTTTTGTGCCCAGGTGCATTATCACAATGTAATATTATGTCAGTTATTATTTTTATTATTATTATTAAGTGCCACAATCTTTCCAAAAAAGACATAAAATTCTTAAAAGCCATTAAAAAAGTTATTCTGTCTAAATTTAAGTGAACTTACAGACAGCTCTCCACATCAGTGCGGAATGTGGACATATGAGTAATGTAAAACTACTTCTGCAATATGGTGCCAAGTTGACAGCAAAAGACAAACTTGGTCTAACTCCACTAGACCTTGCAGAGAGGAGCGAACAAAAGGAATGTGTTCCATTTCTACAAGAGGCTGCAAGTGGGTTATCACAATTTTATTGTGCTCTTCACTGTACACTGTTTTTCACTGTTCACCTTTTTCTCAAGGTATTGCAGATAATATGTTTGCTGTGTTTTAATATTATAGATGAGAAAGAGAATCACAAAATGCAAATTTACAGTTCATTGCGAGAAGCATGTTTGTCTAAGAACTTGGAAAAAGTAAAATCTTTGCTGGATGAAGCTGGTGCAGAAATAGAAATGATAATCAATTATGCACCTAATGGATCCAACACCCTTTTATTTTTGTAAGTGCCTAATGCGAAATCTTAAACTTGATTTAAACCAACTGCAACATCTGAATGCAGCATAAATAACTTAAAATTTTTTGTTTCATAGGTGTACAGAAGCCAATGAAAAAGAGTTGATGACTGTTTTGTTAGATCATGGTGCAGATGGGAGATTTCATCCTGTTACTAAATACTCACCTTTATACATAGCTTGTTACAATGGGTACATTGACTGCGTTGAAATTTTATTAAAACGATTTCCGGCATTGGTGCGTCACTGGACCGTGGAAAAGTGGCTTCCCATACATGCAGCCTGCATAGGCGGTCACGTGAACGTTTTAGAATTACTATTAAATTTTCCGTATCCTCAAGATTTTCTAGTCAAATACTGGTAAGCAGCCCTTTGGTTAGTTTGCTAAGATAGAGGTAAAATAAAATTACTAATTTTGCTTCCTTAAATTTTAGTGATATAAGTAATGAGTGGGAGTACCTAATGCCGTTCGACATCAACATGAAGGATGCAAGTGGACAGACTGTGCTGTACCTCGCCAGTCTTCTAGGAAATTTAAAACTTGTGGACACATTATTGAAATTTAAAGTGAAAGCCACTAGAATAAGAAAGAATCAGAAATCAAGTAACGAAACCGAAATCGACGGAAATTCGGAAGCCTCTAACAAAAAAAGAATATCAGATGGCATACAAAATATCATGCATAGACTGAATCTCCGCAGCAAGTTTGAAGTACGAGAATTTTCTAATTGTTTCATTTAACTAAAAACAAATACCATCACTTGTAATCTGTATTTTCAGGGTCACAGAAAACAGGAAATAGAAAAGTCTATAAGACCTGTACTTTTGGATTCTTACTGCTCGGAAGCCCTCGAGACAGCACTACATGTGGCTGTACGCAATAAGCACCGTGAAATTGCTTTGCTCTTATTGAATTCAGGAGCTGATCCAAATCTTTCGACTTTAAGGGTAAGACCTAATACAAATTTTAGAGAACTGCTTGATGTTGTCTTCGATTGCTCATTATTATTGGGTTTACAGGCAACCAGAAATAAAGACGACGACAGTGAGACGGGCAGCTGTTTAGAAGAGGCATGCAAAAATAGAGACATAACGCTCATTGACTGTTTGCTAAAATATGGAGCGCGGGACGACTCTACTAGAGCGTTGAGTTTAGCCGTTGAGAACAAGGACGACATTCTAATGGCCAAATTACTTGCCATACGTGTGAGTCGACCATGACATGAATTGATAATAAGTGCAATGTGAAGGATAACCTAATTTTAATGTTTATTTCCCATAGGCACACGCTGATCCTGAATATAAGCTGAATAAGAAGGTGATGGCGGAACAGTTGCCTGCCCGCGGGTTTGTGGCATCCGCTACTTTGACCTACAGCTCGGTGTTTCCCAACACACCGGTTATGATCAACTGGCACGGCCCCAAATGTCACATGACTGAGATAAAAATGAATTGGCTGGTGAGCTGTTTGTCATTATGTCACATCGTTCAAGTTCATTGGTAAAACTTTAAGGTTGCTATTTATTATTTTCCGTTTTAGGTTGAAGCGGCGTTGCACGTTAACCCGAAATTAAAACTAAATCCGAAGAATTTGAATGTGGCACTCTTTGCCATAACAAGACTCGATTTGAGTAATAACGCTCTCACGTTTTTGCCCATTTCCGTTTTTCAGTTACCTAGTCTGAGGTCAGATTGTCTTTACTGCACCTTACTTTAGCAGGTACACAGAAAATGATCATAAACAAAAACTTTTTCAGGTATTTAAATTTGTCGCAAAATAAATTAGAAAAATTACCCAGTGACGAAGATCCAGTGAACCGTTCACCAGGGAAAAAGACCGGTTATAATCTGCCTGTCATTGAGGAACTGTGCTGTCAAAACAACCGACTGGAAAGCATTCCAGATCAAATCTTTAATCTTCCGTCACTAACAGTATTAGACTTATCCAACAATAAATTACAGAAGTTACCAGCCAATATGTGGGTTGCACCACAGCTCAAAGAACTAAACGTGTCCCTGAATCTGTTGCAGAATCTTCCTGCCAGTACACAAACGGTAAGAAGAATCATGGGTTTCTTTACGAATCATGTTTATCACGTGATGTTTAGTGACAACTTCGGTTCTTTAATTCTAAGGTTGAAGCGTCCGAAGAAGTAAAATCTCTGGAGGATGTTATTCATTGTGATGTTTTTGAGAAAAAGAATGTGACAAACAACGGCAACACAACGTACTTCAAATCATTAGAGTGAGTTTTTAACTAATTTTATTAGTTGTTATGTTCTTGTTTTAGAGATGGTAAAAATTTCTATTTTCTTACCCACGGGTGTTACTTTAAACCTAGGATGACCTGCAATACAATGGTAATGGGATTAGGATCCTAAAAACAAAAAGGAAAGTGTAAAATACTTCAGTTTTTTGTTATTCACACGGGTACTATTTTTCATCGTTAAATGTTTTGTCTAGTTCCCAAGCGTACATACAAAGACTTAACGTTAAAATGTGAAAAAGAGAACTGGTGTGAATTCCAAAGGATTAAGACGTATGACGAGACGTTAAAGATATTAAAAAAACGGAAACTTGTTCAACAAAGTATCAGGTTAAATTAATACACTATTTCGAGTAAAATTGCAATATTATTCTTCAAAATGAACCAGATGAAGTCATTTAAAACTCAGTTTACTATAAACTTATAAAGTCGGTGCGTCTAATTTTCCTTCTGGTTTCAACTCGTCGGAATTGACCACAAGCCGGTTGATTCCATCACATTCCGCCTTTATGACTTGAACTGACTGAAGCCATAATTGTTCCACAATTTTCACTTCACAGTGTTTTACAACAGAATCTTCAGTCACCTTCAATGTTACCGTAATCAGACTTCCGGCAACCACTTGCCTTGTAGCTTTTACTATTTCAATTAGTTCCATTCGGGGCTCCCCAAGTTGCTTGTATTTGTTGATGTGCTCAAGAGCTAATTTACTGGTTCTGACTGCATCTTCACTTGTCACCGGTATTTCTTTTGGCGCTCCCACCAAACCCGCTTGAACATCAAATGCGATGCACAGCAGAACACACACGAACATTAGAAATTTCATCTTTTTCGTATCGGACTTTAGAGTTGAATTGAAAACTTTCCTCAATCACTAACTGATACGGCTCTGTAACTGATCCGTGTTTGCGAACTTCGTTCACCATTTATACCGTGGTGGGGGCTGCTTGCTTTAGTGCCATTCTGCAAGTCATCAAGCCTATGAACCGCCATTTGAATTGTTACCAGTGTCATTCTTATTGCGCAGTTGTCCTGACCACACGACTTACCACTTTTAACAGGAAATTTTTAGTCTATTAGTATCGTAATATGAAAGCCATTAATGCTTGCTGTGAAATGTAAAACATGTACACGTTACTACCACATATTTCTTTTATTAACATTGTTACCACAAAGGTTTGGTTTAAGCGTTGTTATATTTGCCAACATGAAATATACCTTTTGACATTTGGTTCGGATAATAAATTTTGTTCTCTTTAAGCCACAATTTCGAGGCATCCATATTATGTTCCCAGAACTTTGAATTAACCATTTCTTTCAAAGCCATTAAAATTGATATTACCTGTGACTCCATTTTATCTTTCAGTTTGAGAAACATAATCTTTTTGTTTTATAAGTCAGTTGTCTTTATCTTTACGGGAGTTTCAACTGTGTTTTGGGTAAAGGTTTATTTTCTTAATTTTTCACAATTTACCCAAAACTTCCAATTGTATTACATTATTGTATTCGGTCTGTCTGTATTTATTCTGTGTGCATGTAATTAAAATTAAGTTACTGTACATACATTTTATACATCTCCCAATGTATTTCTTGTATTACTTCCTTTTTGGAATCAAAACTAAATTTAGATATAAAAAATTAGAAATAGACTACGTCTCAGCCCAAATCCTAACGGGTCAAGAGAAATTCAAACAACACTTGACCCGTTTCAAGTTATTAAGTAGTCAAATCATGATGGTGTCTACATCCTCACCTCTTGTTCGCACTTGTTTTGGAAATGAGACAAAAATACTACATAAATCACAACATTTATAAAAATATGTACAGAAATTTTTACAAATTTCTGAAAAAAAAGTTTTCTGAAAAAGTTTGAGGAAGGATTTTTTATTACTTAATACTTAAAAAAATATAAAGTGTTTATGAAATTTCTATCGAAATGAATCAGACATTCTGTTACGTTCAGTAAATAGTAATTAAAATTCTGACACAAGGCTTATGGCCAGTTGGAATTTGTTGAAACTCACTTTATACTAACAATTATATTTACGACTATATATTCCTTATAATCAACTACTGATGTAACTTATCACTGTATTCATTTGTAATATTCTCAAAGTTGCAGTGAGAAATTGCAGTAATCATATTATCTCTCTAACGTCAGTGCAATCAACATAGCTGCCTTCTTACATATCCCATCATTAAACAGATCCGGGGTTACTATACAGGGTTATCAGATGTTTTCTGCCAACCCATGGCGACTTGCATTCATTTTTGTTACACTTAATATTATTAATTGCTTTACCCATTGCAGAATAATTGTGTGGTTGTCTCTTTGTGTTGTAATTAGAAAGAAATTATCCCGACTTTGAGTTCTTTGACTTCTGTGAGAGATTACCCCAATTTCTTTCCTTAATATCATGGAAGACAAACTTTTAAAAGTCGTAACAAATTTATATTTAATTAGAATCACTAAATTTAGATTTAATTTTATTTGTACATCTAAATGTACCGCAAAGAAATATTGGAATGAATGAAGTTCAAGATACATTGACAGAGTTGTTTTTCCATCATCCCGAATTTAAACCCTAATTTGTAAAATTATTTCCTATTAGCCTAATTCTAATAAATTATTTTATAAATAAATTTTTTTAAGTCATGTTTATTAATAAATGTTTGTCTCAAAAAAATAATTTTTAATTTTATATATATATGTATTTTGTAATATTTTATTGGAAGTAAAGTTTTCTGTATTTTTTGAAATCCGAAAGTCTCTATGTGTGTGCTGAGTAGTGTATACATACATAGTACACAAACTATACAGACGCTGACGCTTAAAAACAATTACAAACCTATAAATTTCTGTTTGCTATTTGTTGTAGCATGAAAGAATTAAAGCACATCAACGTATGGAATTCATCAGTCGAAATAACCGAACAAATCGTTCTAGATGAATGTCAACAAAACTGCTCCCAATTGACATTGCTGAATCTGTCTCATAATTCCTTCAGTGCTGTACCTCCGGTTCTTGCCTGTCTGGCTGTAAACTTAACGAGACTAAATATGTCCTACAATGGGTGAGCATCAGATTTTAAATAGAGAACCTCTAAAAAAATGTAGATTTGTCCCGAGAAAAATTATTTTCGTTTTTAGGTTGAAAAAAATGGGTCATATAACTTCGTTTCCTTGTTCTCTGAAGCAGTTAGACTTATCCTACAACAACATTTCCTCTTGGTTTGATTTACCAGCATACGAGCAACCATTTGGTGCAAATATCGTTTGTTATTCGTGCGAATCCTCGAAAGTATCCAAAGCATTGGGTAATCAACCGAGTGGAGGTGGGCACCGCAATGCTCTGATGAATTCCTTGTGCCCTCATCGAAGGCACTTAAAATTAGATAATTTGAGGACACTCATACTCACGAATAATAATCTGGATAAAATGCAATTGACATTAGAATGTTCGGAAGAAGATGGGCAATGGGTGAGCAACTTAATCTCAGAATATAGTCAGAACTTAGAATTACGAATGCTGAATCTCATGTGTTTCCCTAATTATAATACACTAAGGTGGCATATAATCCAACCTTTTGAAATAATCTTATTTTCTAGGATGTAATAGGGACGGCTAGTGGTAATGCAAAAGCCAGATTAATCTTTCCCAGCATAAGTATGCTCGATCTCAGTAATAACAAACTAAAAGAAATTGTTCACAATGTTCAAGAGCTTTCAAACTTGTCCGTATTGAATATCAGTGGCAACCCTGAAATATGTGAGCTTCCTCCACAAATGGGCCTTCTGTCGAGATTGTGGAATTTGAATACTGCCGGTTGCAATCTTCAAGAACCTTTAAAGTCTATGATCGGGTCAAAAAAATACAAAACTATGGATGTAATCGGATATCTCAAGAGTATTCTGGAGGATGCCAGGCCTTACGCCCGGATAAAATTAATGATTGTTGGTGTTCAGGTATGGTTGAAGGAGGAATGCTAGTTTACGTTGTGTGTGTTCAGCGTTTGTAATTTGTTTTAACCGTAATTTTAGGGAATTGGCAAGACAAGCCTATTGGAACAATTGCGACAGGAAGGACTGAGTTACAAGAGAAGACCACAAGATCACTGGGTAAAGAGAATGGGAAACAAAAATATGAATATGAAGACTTCCAAAGGTGTAAATATGTCGACTGTTGGAGTGGACATCGGACTGTGGATTTACGACAAAAAAGGAAAAGGCCAGAATTCAAAAGGCCCAGTGATATTTCGGTAGGTCATGACCCTCTCGGTCAGTCACGATCACCTTGGGTGGTCACTCCCAACTATATTCTACAACCAAACATCTTTTCTGTTTCAGAACTTGGGACTTTGGTGGTCAACGCGAGTATTACGCAACACATCAGTATTTCCTATCCAAAAGAAGTTTATATCTTGTTGTTTGGAAGATACCTGACGGTCATAAAGGCATTCAAGAGGTTAGGCAGTGGTTGGTCAACATTCAGGCTCGTGCACCTAATTCTCCAGTATTAATTGTAGGGACCCATCATGATGAAATGGTGGAAAAAAACCTAATTGCATTGAGCGAAGAATTACAACTATTTATTCGTAATAGGTATGCCGTGTAGAACACTGGGTCGGTTAAGGACGTACCCTTGTAATTCTGTTTATTGTTTCAATTTTAATTGTTGTCGTTTTTTGGCAGATTTATAAATGTCGTTGATGCGGAGAAATGCGGTCTCCCGAGGGTGCTGGACACAGTTGAGGTGAGCTGTCGGAACCGGCATAATATAAAGCTTCTGTGTAATCTTATCTATGACACAGTGTACAGTCTGAAGCACCCAGGTAATTATCCGTCATTTTTCTTTCAAATGACTGGGCTGAAGTAACTGGAGTAGACACGTCAAGGTCACATTGGATTTTTATTTTTAAACCCCAAATCACGAATGTATAATGTTTTACCATTACACAGAGTGATAACGGTTTGTTAGAGCAGGATGACGTATTCAATCGAGCTTTTAAATTTCTAAATTGTGAAAAATTTAGTAGAAATAAATAGAACTACATGAATCTATTAATTTAACGGACGGTTACTTCAAGCTCCAGATAGTAGATATATTTATAATTTTAAAATAATACAGGCCTCTTCCTAGCCGTACTCATTACCAAAATTAATGATTTATTCAGGTAGCAAAGAATTACTTTTGGAACAACGAGTACCTGCCAGTTACCTTGCCTTAGAAGATGTAATTACCCACTTAGCAGCTGAGAGACGTGCCAGTGGCACCGACCCAGTTTTGAATGCAGAACAGTACAAGACAGTTGTTGAGGCAGAAATGCAGTACAGGTACCACAAATCCTTTAGAGATTGGCCAGAATTACATCAAGCTACGTTATTTCTTCATGAAAATGGTATGTTTTCGAATTGGTCTCATCAAACTCTCAACAGCTTGTACCTTGCTTTGATACGTAATCATTTTTTTCTAGGTGTTTTACTTCATTACGAGGACGCCACTTTGAGAAATTTATATTTTTTAGACCCACAATGGCTCTGCGACATGCTGGCTCATGTAGTAACAATTAGAGAAATAAATCCTTTCGCCAGAACAGGTTTGAGTTTCATTTCAGACCTCTACCGCTACCATTAAATTTCCTAATTAGTTTTAATATAAAACAATTGTTACATTGTAGGTGTTATGAAGCTGACTGATTTAAAACATATTTTTAAGTCGTCAAATATTAGCAGTGGTGATACAAGAAGCTACATTGTTAACCTCCTAAATAAGTTTGAGGTTGCACTGACTTGGGACAATTGTTCTTTACTCATTCCTTCATTACTGCCTTCTGAGGAAGACTTGCAAGCGCCGTTTTCATCTCCTGCTGTTAGAGTTAAGGTTAGTTCACACTGATTATTTGATACATCTGTAAATTTCAAGATCGCATTCAAATATTTAACATTTTTTTAGATTCCTGTGAGGTCCAGGGGATGGGCTGTCCGGGCAAAGAAAATGACGGTGTCATCTTCTTCAACACTAGTGAGTAATAGTCTTCAAACTACTTCCGGGGACCGAGTTATCTTACACATGCCCAATTTCTCTACGTTGATCTCGCCGGCAAAAGAAGAGCCTCACGTAGACTTACCGTCGGAGTTCGAAATCACCGTACACCACAAACCGGAGGCGGCCATTCGCCGATTTCTTGTAATGAGTTACTTTCCTTCTGGTTTTTGGTCCCGTTTGATCACTCGAATGCTGGCAGATGATGGCATAATTGAAATTGTACGGGGATTTTTCACCATGCCAAAGGAGATGAATACGGATTTCAGATTAGCTCAAGAGCTAGACATCCGAACGGAATGGGTATTATGGCAAACAGGAATGTCCCTGCAGTACGGATCTGTGACCCTATTTAAGATGAGGGAAATACTCCTGGGTATGAAGACAATCTCAGTGGACTACCGCCAGTTGAAGTTCCGCTTGCAACAGGAAGGGTCTTGGTTGGACATGGATCTTTCAAGTTCTTCAATTTTGGAAATTTATTTTCCTGTCGACTCTGTGATAGTTAAACGAAACTTGACCGATTGTGAAGAATTTCAAATTTTACATTTGAACCCGAATCTAGAGAATGTTGCCAAACTACTGGCTCTTGCTATCGACCATATTGACATTTTGCTTGAAGACTGGTACCCGACATTGGGTACGCGGTTTGTTCACACATCGGAGGGAAAATTTCTGGTCACGCGTTTGATACCTTGTCCAAAGTGTTGGTTAGAAAACATTGATAGGTTAAGCAGTCACCACAGTATCTTTCAAAATTTGAACGATCACCTCTTCCAGGAAGATATGCGAGACCGACATAAATGGCACTCGCGGGAGAGTATAATTTCCGATGGAGATTCTGGAGTTGGTGCCGAAAGCGTTGATTCTAGTCGAAAAACATCAACAGATGATCATCCTGAAACGCGCGAAGAAGCCGTCAATATTGAAAGTAATCTTCAGGTCTTCAGCTGGATGGTGGAGGAATGTATTTTAGCTGCATGTAAAAGCAATAGCGTTTCCTGTCCATCTCACGGAGAGGTGCTGCTCTCGGCAATCGCTCCTGATACAATATTTGTAGACCTTGGCGAAAGGTACTTGATTAAAAATGAAGTTATCAGGCGAGGGTCCTTATTGGGTCGCGGAGCCTTTGGATTTGTGTTCAGGGGGTCGTGCAAAATTCGGGGCGTTCAAGAAGAAGTAGATGCAGCATTAAAAATGTTACATCCAGTGCAACCTGGACGACAGGAAAGACACTCTGCTATAATGGCCTACAAAGTGACCCAAGGGAAATGGGACCGTGATCCTTTGCAATACGCATGTAAAGCATATTGCACAGCACGACAGGAATTAAATATTTTACTTAATCTCCGACACCCGAATATTGTTCCTCTAATTGGGGTTTGCACAAGACCCCTTGCTCTCATTTTGGATTTGGCCCCACAGGGAGCCTTGGACGCCACCCTTAAAAACTATAGGAGATCGGGAGCGAAACTCGTGCCCGACTGCCTGCAAGAAATCATTCTTCAAGTGGCCAAAGCTATCGAATATCTTCATCAACAACGTATTATTTACAGAGATCTCAAATCCGAGAATGTCTTAGTTTGGAATTTTCCTCTACCCTTTCAGGTAAGGCTTTATTTTACTTTATGTGGTTTTATGTTGACAGATTGGCACAATTAACGGGACATTAATAACAATTTTCAGAATGCAACGACACCAGTTCATGTAAAATTGGCAGACTATGGCATTAGTCGATTGACTCTTCCTTCCGGTAGCAAAGGTTTTGGCGGAACTGAGGGTTTCATGGCACCCGAAATAATGAAGTATAATGGTGAGGAGGAATATACTGAAAAAGTCGACTGCTTTTCTTTTGGAATGTTCATTTACGAATTATTGACACTGCACCAGCCTTTCGAGGGACATGAATCCGTTAAGGAGTGTATTTTGGAAGGCGGCAGACCACCACTGACTTACCGCGAAACTGTATATCCTAGTTGTATTCTAGACCTTATGGTTTTGTGCTGGTCCCAAAGACCCAGGGACCGACCTTCGGCTAGTCAAATAGTATCCATTGCATCGTCTCCAGAGTTCATTCAGCTGTACGATTGCACTGCGCTGGATCACGTAGAGAACGTCAATAATGCAACAGTTTCGGTCATTATGAATCCCGACGAAAACACCTACCACGGAGAATTCTGGGTTGCTGGAGATACACGCATAGATTTAATGACTGCCACCCAATATGGTTGGGATAGCTATGGGTCGATGCAGATCTCTACCCCAGCGACGTCGCTAAGTCTAATAAACAATGAAATATGGGTAGGAGACGAAATGGGAAATTTATATGCCTACAAGACAGGAACTTGCTCACTTTCCTGGAAGTATGTCTTGGGTGATGCACCCATCGTCGCTATTCTCGGTCTTGAAGAATTAAATCGAGTCGCCATAGGTTTAAGCAATGGACGTTTGTTTTTGGTTAGAAGCGACGCAACCCCTACAACTGCATCTATGGCTGAAGGCAGTTTTGTCTTAACAGAGCTAGGAAGTAGTGAGAAACTCTTCTCACTCGCTCATACTCAAACAGATACTCATACATCGGAGATCTGGGTGGGAGAAGCTTCTGGCTACATTTCTATCTTCACTATCAAAGAAGAAATTGTGACGGGTCATGACTGTATTAACCATTATAATCCTATCATTGAGAAAGTTGATCGAGTCGAGATAGTTTCTAATCATGGGTCGGTTTTATGTTCGTATGTTTATCCAGGGTGTATGGTTTACCAGTGGGACACGGAGGCGAAGCATATAACAGCTACTTTGGACTGCACAAAACTGGTACCTTGTTCTGAGAGCTTGAAACCACTGACATTAGAAGATCTCTCAGAGAAGTGTCAGGTGACCGCAGTTTCTGTGTTCGACAGTTGCGTGTATGTCGGCACGGCCTGGGGGTGCGTCATAGTTGCTGAACGAACCTGTCTCTACCCTCTCATGGTGTTTAGACCTTTCGAGGAAGAAGTCAAATTTATTCTGCCACTAATTGTTTGCAATGAAGTGAAAGGTAAAAGAACCGAAATTGTTTTAGGAGGAAAGGGCTACCGCAGCCTCTCCAGTAGAAACACGGACATGGTATTGACCCCTAATCAATACTCACCGACACATCAAAAGAAACTTAGGGTTCACATGCTGCTGTGGAAACACCCCCAGTAGATGCACAGTATTTTATAATTTAACGAAGACTAAAATGTTAAAGCAGGATACTTAACAGAAGTGAATTCGAATGTTAGCCAGGGCTTAAATGTTTGCACGAAAACCAGCCCTAATAGCGGAGTTTACGCTTGCTTTGAAGATTATTGAAATATTACGATCGCTAAAATACTGCCAGGAGTGATACGTATGTTTTTATTTATTGAATTTATTTTTATAAATTCATCAGATGCCTGTAAATACTTTAAATTTTATATTTTTTTGAGCCATTTTGACATATTTGAATTTTAAACTTGTGTATTTCATTTTAGCCGTTTTTTCTTGTTAATTCTATATTTTATCCCTTTATTTTTATTGGCGTGCCGCACACAAAATTCATAAAGTTAGAATTGTTGAAGCTTGAGCAGTTACTAGTCTGATCGGGTCAGAAATCAAAATTTCCCTGACCACAGCAAAGCACTTATAAAAAAATTAAGTTGCAAATACGATTAAAAATATAGAAAAAATATCGAACTGCTTAGCTTTGAAGGAAAGTTGGTCTGGTTTCTTACAGAACAGCGACACCTGTTACATTTTCGAAATAAAGTGTTGTAATAATTATGCAACTTCCCAGTAAAGCAAGCAAAGCGATGGAGCACTCAAAAATGATAGATTTGTCAAATGGTAAACGCACAAGGACAACGCACTAATCGTGTTCATCTTCATAGGAATGCATTAATTTATATTCGAAACAGACTTCAGTGGGTACAGTGTGCCCCATCTAATTTAATTTCTTTGAATTGTAACACAATAATATGCTAATAAATAATCTGTGAGTTTCATCTGTTATTTTTAATTAATTTTGGTTAGAAGGTACGTTGGGCTACCACCGTTGGAATGTGTCATTTGTGGGAGGTCAAAATATTAGATATGATTCTGGAATTCAGCACAAAATTCTAAACGTTTCCGGAACGTTTATGATACGACGGTGGCAGTAGTAAAAACATTTATTTATGAATAACTAAAATAAAAAATAGTAAAAATAGTAAACAATAACAAAGCAAATAACAATAGGTGTGTGTTAACAACGAAATTTTATAACAGCCAGTAAACTTATGGTAAGGAGTTTTGAACTCAGTCATATTAACTTCCTCAGAGTATTTTCACAGGTGTTATCCACTTTTCGTGACGACGATTTTAATTGGGAAGCAGTACTGGATTCCAATGGGTGTCCTTTTTGCCGAAAAAAGTAGGGAACCAACAATCGTGGCGAGGCAAAAAAAGATTTGCAAAAAATCAAACTAAAAACAAAAGGAGAAACTCAATGGGGGCAAAATATCGACTCCCGAATTTTGGGGGAAATATACCTACGTCACGGCCATATAAAAAGAAGCTTAGGAAATGGGTGTAAAATCCAGAGGAAAGCAACGCCAAGTGAAGACCAGTTGCGCAGCCGTTCCGCAATATTTTTGACGTGAGCGAGTAGAATGAGAACTGAGTGACTGAATAGATAATCATATTGAACCAGTAAGACCAACTAGTGGGTAATCTCCCGCTCGTCTCGGAAGTCATTCTGAAACAGTATGTGGGGAAAAATCAATAAAGGGCATCCCACATTGAAGCAGAAATTACAAACTCGAGAGTCCCCGATGGTAAGAAATTGCTGTCGTACACCTGAAGTCCACATATCAGGCTTCCTATCAAACCAATCATTCCCAAATATTCGATACAACCCGTCGCCTTCACGATCATTTCCTGTGCAACAGAGTTACAGGCAAGGCAAATTCCAGACGCTATGCGAAGAACATTGCCTAGTAGAATTTCACTACCCGGATCTGAAAGGCGAAACAACCAACCAAATGATAACGGAAGTATGTACATGAAATAGAATTTGCAAAGACTCACGACTTTTGCTGTCAGACTCGATGAAAAGAGAGAAGCCTAGACTTGAAGTCACGGCAATGACAAAACCCAGAATATGTGTAGTGTGAAGCTGAACCTCTAGAAGAACATAGGCAATGACTAGGGACAGTGAAGCTGCAACACAGTCGATCATCTACAGGG
Source organism: Polyplax serrata (assembly GCA_037055365.1). Classification (NCBI taxonomy): domain Eukaryota; kingdom Metazoa; phylum Arthropoda; class Insecta; order Psocodea; family Polyplacidae; genus Polyplax; species Polyplax serrata. The sequence goes on from JAWJWE010000004.1 coordinate 1,851,307, forward strand.
TAGACGTCAACATCAGGTTTAGCGAGGTGTTTGACATTATCAGAAGGAAGTAACAATAAACGGTCCAATACCTGATTACCAACAGAACAGCCGTAACGCAGAGAAGATAACGTCAGGTAGTTGATTTCGACATGAAGAACTGATAGACATAGGTATCTGAGACCGCTGTATCTTATTATTTCGACAATGTCGCGTCCGTGATTTCGCAGTGCAAGTTGCGTTGTCCACAAAATACTCAAAAGAACATATTGTGGCAGGTTTTGTCCTTTAAATAAAAAATTTTTGTGACTTACTTGGGCAGATGTTTTCGAACCTTACAAGAAAAGGTACCGTTTATTATGGGGTGCTTTTCCTCTTGGATTTTGTCATTGCAGATAATCATAATCGCCAGGCATGCGGCAACCAACTGACTAAAAATCAAATTTTTCCAAAGATACCTGAAAATGATATAAAGTAAATTAAGTGTCATGCGAACCTTTTAAATATGAAGAAAAACATGAAAAATTACCAAGTGCCAAAAATGGCACAATGAGAATAGTTTCCAGCTGCAACTTCACAACGAATATCTTCAAAACCAGGAAGGTTCATGTAACTGCCTACCAGGGAAGACTTTGGTGTAGGTACCGGCGTTAAGTCTGCTGACAAGTTAGATGTGTCCAGCTCCAGACTCGAGCAGGATTCCGACTGTCGCTCAAATAGAGTTGAAAAATCAGAAACGGAAGCTCTACACCAATTTTCTATTGTAAATTGATTCCTTCTCCGGGGAATGAAAAGGACTGGAGCTTCCGGTGCTGAGTGTCGTCGCAATTTCTTTTTATCTACAACAATATACCGTCTGTTATCCGCCATTGATGCTGGTGTTGCTGTTGCTTCTTTGTGTTCACGACTGCTATTAATATGCTAATGAGAAAGATGGTTCTGTTGACGGCTGACTTGGACTCTGAACAAATAAAAACTTTTCAGATTAATGTATCTATTACTGATTTTAACAAATTCATACCGGTCAGACTGCACTATTGAAAGTGAGGTATGCGTAAAGACACAACATTGAGGCTCAGGAAGGCATCTTAATTACACTGATGCTGTAACAACATAATAAAATAAACGAAACAAAATAAAATTTCCTTACTAAATTTTCATTTCAATTTCGTAAATTCATAATGAAAAAATTCAGTTTCTTTCTTATTCTTCCTTTCTTTCTTCCTTTCTCTCTAACTGTCGTTCACCACATTTCCTTCTCAATTTTTAAGTCAAAGTCCTGCGATCGAAGTGAAATTAAATGACAAAGAAGATGTAAATCTTGCATGAATGTGTTTGCTGCGCCCATGTGAGTTTTTTGAAACCAAAACATACTTGAACATGAACATAATTAGTGCGGATTTTTATTAAAAACGGACGTAAAATTAACTTTTGCATTTAATCCTGACTGAACTTCATAATTTATAAAACTGGGCTACACCTTCTTTAGAGAATTATAATTATACAATTCTCAGGGACGCGCTGAAGTGGAATACAATTGATCTCTTTAAACCTATGATTCCAGAGCTCTGAAAAAATTGTTAACCCAAAAGATACTTCCGCGACTTCTGCGTATTCCTCATATTCAATTTGAATTACACAGTTACATTTAATTGTCCTCCGGTCAGCGGCTTCTAGGTGTCTATGGCCCAAATGTCTAACGACACGTCTCTCATTCTAGATGTTTTGACAAATCAGTCCTGTGCACGTTACTATGTCTTTGTAATTAATTCGAAATGTAAATTTTTCATCAAACCGACGCTATGATTCTAAAATTGATAATATGTCATCTGTTCGTGCCGATAATAAATATATGGGGGCTGGAAGAATTCGACCCTAATTTGAAAGGGTTTGATGACAGCATCCTGTTCAAAATAAATTGGCCAGGAAAGGATGGAATCGCCAATGAAAATTTTGTAAATTTAATTACGACTCACTCGAACGTATTTTATCAACTGCTAATATGATCTATATATGACAGAACGTTACGTTCTATCGTTTCAGGACGTTCCTGAGTTTCAACAGATGACAGTTATGACTGAAGACGAAGAAAAATACAAATGTATAATTCCGCAGATGCAGGTGCAAGAAAAGGAAAAGAAATACAATGGAGTTATCGGCACCAATCCTTTAGATTTATTGTCGGTTCTGTTTAAACAGTCTTCTTGTTCCCACAAAGTAAGTTCACAAATACAAGAAAATAAAATAGAAGAACCTTTACTTTTAGCTACTTTGCAATTGAATATTGAAGTAGAAATTTGTATAGATTGCTGAAATAATGGTTAAATATGAAGTGTTATATTTATTGTTATGAATTATATGAAACCATGTTTGCACTATGCATTGTTTCAAATTTCAAAATGTTACATAATTTTTACAGTTAGAAGCATATTGGACTTATGAATTGTGCCATGGAAAGTACATTAGGCAATATCATGAAGAAAGAGAGGGGAAAACAGTAAAACTTCAGGAATATTATTTGGGCATGTGGGATGCTAATCAACAGCAAAAATTAAGTAAGTAGTTCAGTATTAATTTTCATTACTTGAAAAGTTTTCCACACCTGATATTAACTTTGGTAATCAATTTAAACATAAGTGGTAAAAATATTATCCTCTCTACTAACCCACAATTAATATTTAATATGAATGTTTTGTTATTAAAGAAAATTGATTGGATTCCTGTGATACCTAAACTAACCTATCTTGGACACATTAATATTAATGGTATTTTTATTTATTTAATCATAAAATGAAAATTTAGGGAAACAATTAGAAGAAGAAGCAGCAAAAGTCTCCAATAATGTTCCTATCAAAAAAGTAGATGGCTTGAACATGCCATATTTACAAATAAACATGACTGATGGAACACTTTGTGAATTGAGCTCCAAGCCTAGACAGACCAAAGTATTGTACATATGCTATATTCATGGGAAGCATGAAATATATTCTTTAAAAGAAACATCAATCTGTGAATATGAAGTTATAGTTTTATCTCCATTGTTATGTCACCATCCAAAATACAGGTATAGTATTGTACTAGGTACATCTTTAAGTTAACATGCATATGACTTGTGTTACACCCAGAAACAACAATCAAAGTATATTTTGTAGTTAAATTTTGTTTCCAGTCTTACAGAATTTTACAATGACATCAGTGCAATGTGTTACCTGAAATTTGCAATAAATCTAGTCCAATGTGTAGTAAAGTTAATCTAATAAAGAAATTTTAATAATTACATTAGATACCGTTATAGTATGTACTGTTACATGTGAAACTTAAGTCTCACAACTGATTGCACCAATTGCACTTTTGCAATGTTCAATAAAATAAATTATATTCATACATATTTAAATTTTCAGACCTCAAGAATCTGGGGAGAATGTAATAAATTGTCATCCCCTTGACAATTCACCAAAAAAACCTAAAAACTTACTGCAACTAGAAGCAGAAAGCCTAAAACTGATGCACCAGAAAGCAAATGTGAGTCTGAAATTTTTAAGATTTTACATAAGAAACCTTGGTTGAAGCTAAATCAGTGAATTTAAATTAAATTTTATATTATATTATTGTATTTTGTTATAACTTTTTAATATTTATTATTTTTTTGTGAGAAGAGTGAAATTTAAAATTTACCCAGTTTTTGCTTAAATAAATATCATATATGAGCATAAGAATCTGTTAACAAAATAACTGAGTGCCTTGAATGTTTTGGTTAGGTTGATAAAATTCTGATTTCAAGAATATTTATTAACCAAAAAATTTTAAGTATTTATTATTCAAATTTAAAAAAGTATCAAATAATGTTTAAGTAATTGTAATCCCAAAACTTCTTTTTCAAATCAAATGTGTTTAAACAATTTGAGGCTGTAGTATCTTATTTCATTTCATTTGTTTTACAGTAATTTGGGTGGCTGCATATTAAATGTGCTATGAATAGTTCTATTGTAACAGAAAAAATATGAATTTTATAGTGCAGTATGTTTTAAATATAACAAATGCAATTGTTAGTCCACCTTACATATTTTTTCTCAATATTTGAACCTGTGGTTTAATTCATAAGTAAGTGTTTGCAATTTGTGAGTTTATAGATGGATTCCGGATGCGATGATGTTACGGTTTTCATCATAGTTGTATATTTATATTTTTACAAATGTTTAGAATTTAGAAATTGTTTTGTAGAATCCAGAAATTGCAAATCCAGCATTGAAACTGGGCTTAATATAAATTTTATAAGTGAATCACCAGGTGTAATGCCTACAGGGTAAGGTGCTCTGTTTAGTTTGCTTGGGCACACAATGAAAGTTCACAAAATACCAAACAGTAAAAACCTAATGATAATATTAATAAAAATGTATAAATTCAGTGTAATTTCGCATTAACGGTGTCAAATTTACATTTACAAACGGGAGTTATTCCCTTAGAACCAAAACATTCTAATGGCAGTCGTTTTTACTCGCCCCTTATTATTTTAGTATTGTTTGTTCACGTGACTCCTTGTTTGTAGGAGGACAAGATGAAAAGTATCTTCGCAGTATTCTCTGTTGACAAAGGTGAAGGAGAGGTTTGTTCATTTAGCATTCGCAAATCTTAACTGTGCATGTACATGTATGTGGTCTGCAATAAATTATTCACAACATACGTTTAGGTGAATGTCCCCTACGATTACACTCATGCAGACATTGCATCAAATCTTTGGAAAATCTGGGAGCACATTTTATCTAGTAAAACATACGGCTTTGGTGTGGGTTTTTTGTTGGTGCTGTGGTTATTTACATTAAGAAGGTGGTTGTGGTCCGATGATTGATGGGAAAAACCTACCAAACTTATCAATTAAAATTAAGTTTATACCAAGACCAGCTTCTTGTAATTTTATACGCAGATTCGAGTTGCCATACTTGAAATGGAGAATATTATATCCAGCGTGCAGAAAAACGTAACCTATGGTATTAGTATATGAGATATATAAAAAAAATTTACCTAGGGAATGCTATCTTTTATTCTATGTAAAGCGGCTCGTTTGAATGAGTGTTGGTGGGTTTTCTTGATCACAGATTCCTCGAAACCTACGAATTTTCAATTTCCAAACTTTTACATTTGCATAAAAAGAATAATACTCAGATTACTTTTTTACCTTTCTTTAACCGAAAATTTTGAACCACACTCAATATCATTATAAATGAAAACTGTTTCTTACAGGATGTCTCCCACCTTAGAGTTGAGATTCACCCCATTGATACTGATGAAGACGTCGATTCCCAGTCGTCCGTGACGATGCCTTATTCATCCGATTCGGAATCTTCTGTGGACCTTTCTTTGCATAGTTTTCTCTCAGGATCGGACTGCATTCAGGGTGTAAGTGCAAAAGAAATTGTCAGAATGAGGCGAGACCTCGGCAGACTAAATTTGTTTGTTCCCTTTCAGAATTTCGTCGGGTGGTGGAAATGTGAGTTCTGCTATGGTAAATATATAATTCAGTACCACGTTGAAAAGGATGGGTCTAAGACGGTCATGAACCTGGGTAATTTCGTTAAATCGGCACATTTAGAATGGCTGCAGAGCAATCCGCACAAAAGACCAGAGCCTCTGTCAGTTAGGAGATATGTGTCACACTTCTACAGCGGGGGAACCATTTGTGGAAAGACTGGAAAACCTAGGCATACAGAGGTAACTGACAAACGCTCTCAAGATCATAAGTGGTTCTACTAAAAAAAATTGTGTGACAAGACTTAGACAAGAATGTACATTCTGTTGAGCATTTCAGTTGCAAATCACACCTGATTAAAATGTACTCACCCCTATTATTTTGGTTGATAACAGGTGAAGCTGAAATGCTTGGAGGGTAAATACAGTGAAGGAGCTGTTTCTATATACCTACTAGAGCCTAAGGTCTGCCAGTACATCCTAGTTGTAGAATCAAAGAAGATTTGTCATCTTTTGACAAAGATCGACGAAAATGGTTTATACGAGCCAAAGGAGGAAATCGGTTTCAGCAAAGCGTCCTACAAGAATGGATACCAACCATATATGGAACATGAAACTTCGACTCCTCAGCCAGCTGCAGTATTTGTTGTAGAGGATGAAGATGAAGCAATAGTGGTAGAGGAAGAAGTTTCAGGCAAAGTGCAACCACCAGAGGATAAAACTAAAACTGATGATACCATGAGTGAAGAAGAGATCCTGGATAATCACATACCAGATGGTGATGAGTAACAGGAACACATAACAGGTTAAAGTTAATTGTCATTCATTATATTTAAAATAAATATATTTTACCATAAGACAGTTTTATAATTAGTGTCCTTCTGTTGTTGATTTTCCTATTTTTTAATTTATTTCTGTCCTACTTTTTGGACAAAACATTGGTTTTAAATATAACTACATGATAATTAATAAAAGCAAGGATACTCATCCAACAGGAAACTATCTGGAAAGGAATACTGAAGAAACCTAGCATACAAAAGTTGCTACTTTTATTTAAAAATATTACAGTAAAACAACCATTGATACTACAACTTAATGGCTCACTTTTCTTTCATTTATTTTGCTGACCAAGTCAGTGAATAAACTCTCCTTTGTCCATGGGATATCTGGCTCTTGAAGTGATGACTCTGGATGCAAAACCTTAATAAACACTTGGAGGTTCACCTCCTCAAAACTTGAAAATGCTGAATGCTTTAACATGTCATTTTCTAGCTCTTTGTAAGTAGCAATTTGCTTGACTCCAATTCTAAATCATGGTTTTTTAAAAATAAATCTCCAGCATTTAAAAAATTAAACAGGTCACAATATTAATTACTTACAAAGGAGCCTTGGCTATTTGTGTTGTCAAATCATCATCTGCAAAATCATCTATGCTTGGAATTACTGGAATGTCTGAAACAATTTAAATTACATTCAGTGTTTTTTATTTTTAAGTTTTTTTAGAAGTTTTATGTAATTTTGGTTTGAATAGACATAATATCAATGGAGTTACCATCTATGTAATCTTTTTCTGTTTCTTCAACTTCATTGCTGCTGAAAAATTATTAAGTTACATTAACAGAATGATTTTAATAGCACTTGTGAAAGACAATCTTGTATTTCAAGCAGTCTTTCTGTGTCACAGAACAACAAAATTACTTCTCTATCCTCAAACCACTGGTCCCCCAATCATTTGATTTTTTTACGTTTGTCATGAAAGGTGCATCCTTATGACTGGCCGATGAACTCTGACCGTTCTCACGAGCATCTTCCCTAGGACTCAAGAAAAATCCCAAACCTCCTTTTATTAATTTTTTCGATGAACTCTAGAAATAACAGATAAATTTATTTGAAAACTATCGTTCAAGATATCCGACCTTATTAGTATTAGTATTCAGAACCTTTCTTAATTTTTTAAAATCCATCTTCTAGGTTTTATCGTAAACGTTACTTTTTTTATTGAAATATGTTACTGCCTCTGGATACTCTACTTGAAATGTGTTTTTTATTTCGAGGAAACTATATTTTTTATTTAAGAAACTAAAGTACAATTGATGTAGCTGAATGTTTATTATTTTATCTCAACCAAGATTTTGAGACGTTGACAACGGCTGTTCGGTTGACTCACCGCCTACTACGAGTAGTTTCCTTTGGCTAATGTTTTGTTCACTGAATCCGAGTATTTGTAAGGTTTTATTTTCTTCGCTTTAATTTCTAACGAATTAAGTGTGACATTTGCATCGAATCGAAGCAGTAACCAATCACCAAAAAATTATAGTTGTACATTTTATGTATTTGCAAAAGGAACCAATGTATATTAATTCCCTCCGTAGTATCACTTCAAAATGAGTTTGTATAATAAAAATGGATTAAAAGTGGAAAAGCTAGACGACAGGGTCAACAGAATATACAAGAAAAAGTATAGCATGTTAAAAAAATTGGTTAAAAGATATGTATATGTAAGTTAAAATTGTACATAAGAAATTACGTTATATATATTTGGAATGGCCGTGTAATCAACACTTATCTTCCTCAGGAGAACGCTGCTCTCTGCGACCAGGTATTTCGTCTACAGGAAAAAATGATAGGACTGAAGGAAGAGAGAATTTTTTTATTGAAAAGAACATATCAATTTGAATCAACAGCCAAGCAGAGTGTTGACCTTTCAGAACAGAATTACATGAAAGCACAGATGGATCAGTCTACTCAAAAGTCAACAATATCTGGAAAAAAACATAAGACTGATTTCACAGCAGATTCACTTAAAATGAAGCACAAGAAAAATTTATATGCTAATGTGAAGAGAAAGACTTTGGTTCCTGTTCCTGTGGATAGTTCAGGTTTACCAGTCTTCCCTGTGAATTTAGGCTCCTTATCCGTACATTCCTTAGGTGAAATCATTACAGACAGACTCACTTTCCATGATGAGGATCTGATTTATCCAGTTGGGTTCTGCAGTACAAGAGTTTATGGCAGTTTGTCTGATCCAACATCTCCTTGTATATACACCTGTATGATCTTGGATGGAGGCAATGCTCCTTTGTAAGTTATGGTAGTTCCTTGTTTATGTTTTGTGTAATAATAAATAAACTTGTGCTATAATAGTGTGATAAAAAGTCACAAAAATTATAATAATGTAAATTTTTTTCATATTACTACAATTACATAGTTTCACTATTCTATATTTTAGGTTTGAAGTTGCTTCAGACACAGATTTAGAAACCTCAATATCAGGTGACAACATAAATGTTGTTCATGCAGAATTATTAAAAAGAATAAATCAAGCTGTAGGTGTTGAAGTAGTAAACACAAGAGGAAGGGGAGCAGAGTTTTTTGGCATTTCACATCCCACTGTGATGAATTTGTTACAGAGCTCTCCAGGCATAAAAAAATGCATTAAATATAAGATGACAAAATTTGAGGTGATTGCTTTGTAGTAATATTAAAATACAGTCTTGAAGAATTTTTTACTTATATTCTTAATGTACTTTTTACTAATAGAAACACATTTCAGTGCTTCCTCTACAATCTGTAGCAAGCAACCTAATATTTCAAAAAACTAAAAATTTATTTTTTACATTAGACTTTTTAAATTTCTCTTTCATGTATTCATTTCTTTTAAGATAAACAATTGATTTTGTTTCTTTCAGATAAACCGTTCTGGTGAACCATATATTGAAGAAAATGATGCTTCACTTCGTTTTGAGTCTCTACAAAGAAGCATAGCTTTTACAAGAAGCCATCTTGAAGATATGGACCAACAAGAAACTCTGGATTCCACTACAACACTAAGAGGTTTATTAGGAAATACATAACAGTTTTGGTTTCCTTGAGTTCTGTGATTTTTACATTTTTTGGTTTACCACATTTTGTGACACTCAAATTCTTAGAATATAGTTTTTGAATAACTTTTCAAAAACAGAAGTTCTTTGTAGGATGAAAAGATAACATACATGTAGAGAAAAATACTGTGAACATTTTATTGCAACAAAATTTTCATACAAAGATGTAATAAAAGATTCATACTTCATACAAATTATGTCTAAAAAATGTAATATGAGAATTAAGAGTAATTAATGAATTGTAATTAAAAATATTAATGCTTTTCTTATGCTGTATTCTTGAATGGTTCACACCCCTGTAAATTTACATATTGTTTCTATTCTCCTATGCAGTGATTTAATTTTTGTAACCATCTTCTTCATCACTCTCATCTTGATCTTCTATTTCACCATCTGAATTTTCATCTTGCAGCATCTCTTGAAACCCTTCATATTCCTCAATTGTGATTTTGGCAATTTGAGTAGCAAAAGTAATTTGATCTGTGTCAAATATCTCTTTTAAGTGTGGGTTTTTATGTCCAGTTTTGTCAAATTTGTTAAATTTATGGGGTTGAATGTATTTTACTTTATATATGCCACATCTCTCCAACACTCCCAATCTTGCCTTTATAACATCAAATGAATAATTCATTACTCCACTAAAAAATATTTCTGCTTGAGGAACCCTTTTTTTTTGAAGCAAATAATTAATTTTTAGTAGTACAATGTTCCAATCATCAATCATTACGCTTGGACAATCTTTCAAGAAATGTACTAATGTTTTTTTACTTTTTGATTTTGATATCAAAAAAGGCAATCTTTTCTTCATTTCTTCGGATGTAATTGCTAAAAGTGCTGGCTGATTGACCAAAAGGTATTGTACATCACTGTAGTCCACCTTGCAGACATGCCAATGATCTAAACAGTCTCTTAACCGATGTTCCGGAATTTTTAAAAACGGGGGAAACCAACGTATAATTCTAAAGCAGTCTGCGGAAGTAAAATTGTATTCTTTTAAAATATTTATCCTTTTTCTCCATTCTTCAATTGCAACATTTCTGACATCTGATTCGTTGATTACAGGTACTACGTACGACACATCTTCAAATTCAGCGGAGAGCTGTTGGAGCAGGCTCACTTTTTTTTCAGGAATACTTGTTTGATTACAAGTTCCGAAAAAACGTAATGATACTCTAAAAATGGATCTTGAGTGGAATTTTGTGAAGCTTCTAAGCATTTTCACTTTTCTTCCATGTTTAACTTTGAATAACACAGAATACAGTAATGATTTTATATTAGTATTATAGTTAAATTTGAAAATTCAAGTTGAAACTTATTTGATGTTTTGAACTTAAATATAACTTTACTTGACCATAGAGTACGAAAAATAATGCTTTACAATAACTTCAGGTCTGGATTACTTCGTATTTATTATTTGATAAATGATTTTCATGATTTTCTTGCTTGTTGCTGTTTCAAAATCTGTACTGCCAATAACTACATTCATATAACCAAGGCATTACCGTATAGAAATTTATAACGTTCTATATATTAATGTAAAAAAGTTGACTGCCTGAATTACTGCAAACTTTTTTAATTATTCACTTTTTCCTTTAATCTTTGTATTTAATTTTAAGTCCCTTCACACATTCATTAATCTTGGTTGTCTGCAATTAAAATCAGTATAAATATGTAAAACCTTTGCTGTAATGTGATTCTTAAATTTTTATTGCCACTGTTACTTAAAACTTAAGTAGGGTTTTTCAATCTTTTAACGCTCTAAAACTCTATGACCTTAACTGGCTTATATTTATTTTTGTTGTTTCTTATCATTCCCGGGGAAATTGTATTATAAATAATTATATTTACTGTCTGAATGTGAAAAATGACCAGCTGCTGTGTATCGATTGCCGTTATTTGTGGTTGTACAAAAAATTGAAGTTTTTCACTTTTCTATACCAGGTGTCCAAAAATGTCTGTGAATTCTGATGACCGGACCTTATTCATCGGTAATTTAGATAAAAAAGTGTCAGATGATGTCCTCTATGAATTATTCCTTCAGGTAGGAGCTTTTTTCCTTTTAAACTTGAACATTCCCCAGTTTGAAATATTTGTAACCTGAAATTATTAGAACTACAGCCTAGTGCTATTGAAAGAGACATACAAACCTTAGTGCATTACCTATATTTGATTTTTGTGTATTTCTTTTAATAATAGAGAACACATGATACTGACAGAAAATAACTTTAATACACAGAAACCAACACTTGAGAAAAACATGGTTTTTATGTTTTTTAATATAATTTCTCACTATTTTCAGTCATAAAAAAAGTTAATTCTTTACACAGTAAATTTTGAGTTATCAGTTTAACTTTAGTAATATTGGAATATGAATTGTTGCTTTTAGGCTGGCCCAATTGAAAGGGTAAATATTGTCACAAATAATAGTACTTCAAATCAATTCGGATTTGTCACCTATAAACATGAAATGTCCATTGATTATGCCCTACAATTGTACAAAGGAACCTATTTGTTTAACAAAGAACTGGCTATTAAAAAAAGAGGAAAGAACAATAATGTTGGTCAATTAAACGAAGTTGGTAGAGGCATTATTGAACCTCTAAGAAGCCATGCAACTTATAATCTGGATCAGGTGCACAATGGAGAGCAGAATTTCAGACCAGGCAGTAGTATTGAATTGCCAGCAGTTTTTAATTTCAAAGGGAATGGAAAGGAAGGGAGTTGGTCAGGAAGAAACAAAACATATGATCATAGGTCAAGAAGTTATGCATCTAGGGCTGATGAACAGAGAAGAATGTATAAAGGAAGGCCTCCTGTAGGGAAGACTTACCACCACAACAGAAAAAAACGATATTAAAGTGTCATTTACATCTGGAAAATGTTGATCTCTGTGTAGGTGAATCTGTGCTCATGTCACTAGAAATTTCAAAATCCCAACCAAAAGGAAATGTTTCCTATGTGCAAAAATATGTTGAAGTTGTTTAAAACATTTATAGTGATTCATATAATAACTTAAATATTTTCAATTTAAAAGTTTATAATTATTGAACATGATTAGTAATGAAGGCTAATATCTTTTCTCAAAATTTCTTGGTATCAAATAAAGAAATAGTAGTTGAAGAAAATAAAAAATTCTTGTTAAACCACAAATTAACAGGGATTTCATAAAGAATTATTATATTAGCCTCATGTAACTTGAAAACACTGGTATCTCTATTATCATCATTACATGGAACTGTGGATTTTATCTCTGCAAATATTTTATAATTCAATTCAGTGGATGTTTAAGAGAGTAAAGTAAAACAGCAGACAAAATTTCAGTTGACACAACAACTCTGTGTTTATATTTTAGGTAAAAAAATATTAGTATAAAAATTAAACTAGTGACTGTCAGGATCTAGATATTATTTTGTATGTATTTATGCAAATATTATCCACAAATCCAAATAAAAATAATTTTCAATTTTTAAGTGATTTTTATTTTGGTAACTTTATTTTTTGCAGCCATTTCAAAAGTAAAAGTCAATCTTAAAGTGAGATAAGTCAAAATAACTTACATTCTTGATACTGAAATAAATATTTTCTCAGTCACATGTTAATTATCATTATGTCTATATTTATCAGTCATGAAATTGAAAGAAAAAAGGCTCGAAATATTAAAAGAAAAAATATAAGTACAAGTGTATAATTACAGTTACAAAATTTTTAAATACAAAAAGACACTGCTAACATTTTGATTACAAATTGTAGGGGCGTAATACTATTTTTTGGTCCACTACTTCTTCTTGAAGCACAGTTGATATGGTTTATAAAATTTGATGCATCATTAAGCTGTCGCTAAAAATTGTTTCGATTTTTTAAGTAATTGTAATTTTTGATTCAATTTAACCTTTTGCTTGCCAACCACAATTGTAGTCGGTCCATTTCCATTTTTAACTGCACTTTAGTCTTCTTTCACAGTTTTTGATTTTCTGTATCGCTTATTAACGTAAGTAAACATCTGACAGGCGAAAATGAGTGAAACGACGTACAGGCAAACTGTACCGCTTTTGAGCACCAAGTGACATTTTGGGTGTATCAGAATGTTGCAGGTCAAATAGGTTCCGTAAAAAATTCTGAAGACAATAAAAGTTATCATGAAAGATAACTCCACTATTGTGTACAACCATGTACTTTTATATCCGTATGTTCGGAGGAACCACCTTGCCTGAAGACAAGGATTTGTTAACTCCAACCCTGATATACCTGCAACAGGAATCAGTGGGTCATATCAGCTTCAAATCAGTGATAGCCGTGACTTGGAAATGAAGTCAGAAACCTACCTACCAATACCTCGAAAGCTGAGGTACCCTTTGCTAATATAACAGCAAGGCAAATGATGCTAGCAGAATGATGAAAGTACATGGTCAGGCCTTCGGTTTGGTATCTGAGAATCCAGATGATGTCAAACAAGAAGTAGCCAAGTGTTAGACAAAGCACTATTTCCTCGTATGTTGTGTTAGGTTCTCCTGTAGATAGTATCATAAATAGTAATAGTATCATAAATATCTTGGACGTTTGACCAACGATTATGAATTTCAGAGTTCTACAGCACAAACCTAATTTTTCTATGTCCCATTTTCTTATCCAACACCAATCCATTGCGGCAAGGAGGGTAATGAGGCTGGCATGAACAGCGGTAACTAATCTGACGGACCATTCTGGTTCTTGTTTCGTCAATTTCTTTATTAGGAAATATGTTCCTGACCAAGCGACGACTGACGCCAAAACCAAACTGATTTCCATGTGATATGTAAAACTGTCGCCATACAGACTGCTTCCCCTAGTCATTTTCATGAGGAACTACTTTCGAACTCAGTTATCAAGTACTCCATCCTGTAGCGTATTGGTTGACCAGGTCTCTGCCTTCAGACAAATCCCAATTTTCGATGCATTTCGGCGGTTGGAGTTTTGCCCGTTACTAAATTGTCAGTCTACATTACTTCTGTTTTATAATTTTGTCATTGTAGGATTTGCGACGGAACGGTAGAACCGAACTCGAACCACCAAGGTAAGCCGTTAAAGTTATCCAGTTTTCACTCTCGGTCGAAATTTCCAGGGATTCGCTCGTATTCTTTGGGTCACGCAAACTTCGAAGTTCCCTTCGACAGGGCGCAAGTTTCAGACTTCATCGATCTGAATGGTTTCATGACGTCATAACATAACCGTTTTCTTTGACAAAATTACTGTTTCTACGTAGGTTCGATTGAACTTGAGTAACACAAGCCTTTAACTAAAATACATATACATCAATTTATCTTTTGTTAAAATTAGATATAAAAAGAATGTCGATTTACCAAGCGCAATCGAAAAATTTATTACTTGATTAAATGAATCAGATCATTTGCTTCATTGTGATTTAACTTAATTGTGTGCTCTGGTAAAAGAAAATCATCCTCACATGTTTCTCTATCTTGGTTTCGGTTCATATTTATAAGAATGAAAAATTAATAAATGAAGCGTGCATATTTTAATCCAAATGATATTTGGAAATGTACGATATTGTTTTGCTTCGAGATTTTGAGACTAGAAACGTAACGCGTTCTTGCCTTTCGGCGCGAAGTCCTTCATCATGGCGGACGACGATTGCAAAAAGGGAATAACCGTGTTGGAAAGTTATGATATATGTACCATTTTTAAATTTCGTCTTGACATTTCCTTCCGCCCTGAGCTGGACGGGCGACGCGATCGATTGTATTTAAATAAAATGTATTTATTTAGAGGTTTTTTCGGCCGGAGTGAAACTTCTCATCGAGTTTAATTGACTCCAAAGAGCTCCAGGTAAATTGAATAATTTGTATATGTGCACTGGTATCCGGGGAAATGGTGAACAACTGGTTGCGTGCCGTGACCCGATGCGTACGAAAATTCTTAATTTTTGCACGTGTTAATGTCTGACGGATTTTACGGACATAGGATTGTAGCGAAGTTAGAATCATTGCAGCTTTAATTAGATTTTACAGTGCTCCTGTGGTTGTTTTATAAATGGGCTAAGTATAATGAGAAGGGCAAATTTTTAGAGAGATAGTAAGAAACGGCAACTGTTTGGATTGCTCATCTTTTACTGCCTCTATTAACTTGTTCGACACGATACATGAATATAGACAAGCAACTTATGGCCCCTCTTTGATGGTAGATTCTCCACTCATTTTGTGTTACTTATTTTCAGTGAGCAGTCTTTTTCGTACAAACAGCTCCTGTGAGTAGAGACGAATTATAAAATGTTGTCAAAATACGTACAATGTCTGCTCAATTCGTGGATGGATGGACTATTGCTCAGGTTCTAGGCGAAGGTGCCTTTGGTGAGGTATGTATCAATGTTAGGTTTATTAAAAACCAAAAGATGAGTTTCTTGAATTATTATTAATATTATCTCATTTGGTTGCATTAATTCATTTTCTACGTTCAAGTTTTATGAAATGAAATAAAATTTTATTGAAATTTAATAATTTACCAAGTTCTATTTTACAGTACCACACGATTTATTATGAGTTTTATCGTCTCAGGTTAAATTACTAATTAATGATGAAACGCGGGATGTGCTGGCACTCAAAATTGTTAATACTGCTGTACACAAGGAGGCTAAGCTAGCAGTGAGGAAGGAGATAGCTATTCACAGAGCTCTGTCTCACTCACATATTATCAAATATTTTGGCCACCGAACTGAAAATGAAGTTGAATACATTTTCCTTGAATATGCATCTGGTGGAGAATTGTTCAACAAAATAGGTATGTTACTACTTTTTTGCTTGTATGGATTAACTTCCTGGGTTAATTACTAATTTTTATTGAAAACTTAAATAGGAGAATGTTTGCACTTCAACTTATAAGATTATAATTATAAATAGGGAACTAAATCTTTTAAATTGTATGTTAATTATATTTTACTCTGTTCAAATTTTAGGTGGAAGTTAGATTAACTTTTAATATCCACAATTGATTGCATGTTTTATTTTTTAAATAATTGGCTCATGGTTTATTGTACCTAGACTGAGATCATAAATAAAAGGATTGAATTGGTTTTTGTAAATAATATAAAATTTTTATTTCACTTAAAAACTTGTTTGAGAAAATCTAACCCTTGAAGTAATTAGGGTGAAATATTATGATATTTTCCCCCAAGTTTACTATAATGTTATGGAGAAAATTTGTGAATGTAAAACACTCTAATACATAACAATTTGTGCCAAATTAGTTTGACATTAAAAGGGTGAATGTTGCTACTTTTAAATTCAGAGCCTGATGTCGGCATGAAATCATGTGAAGCCCAGAAGTATTTTGTGCAGTTGGTGTCTGGTGTGGAATACCTACACACGCGAGGAGTCTCCCATCGCGACATCAAACCTGAAAACATTCTCCTAGATGACCACGACAATGTTAAAATATCAGACTTCGGAATGGCTACACTATTCAGGTAAGGCCTTAATGTTTGTTAACATAATCTCTTGTTGGCGTTAGACGATATAAAAATTGAAAACGTTGTTTTAGGAAGAATGGAGTAGAACGTTTACTCGATAAAAAATGTGGGACAATGCCTTACGTCGCCCCAGAAGTGTTGTTACGACCGTATAACGCCATGCCGGCCGATATCTGGTCCTGCGGTATAGTGCTTGTTGCCATGTTGGCGGGAGGTAAACCCCTTACACTGTGTAGTGAAAAGCTAGAGAAAAAATGTAATGCTTTGTTGTACCGACAAATTGGTCAAGGATTAGTTTTGGTTTGATCTTTGGTATCCTAGCCGTAGGGTGGTTTTCATGGTTCCCTCGGCTACCATACCCAAGGCCGAAGCAAATTCTGTGCTAGCAACTTCATTTAATTTGGCAAGTTACTTTGCGTTCAGGTAGGAACTAAATTTGAAAGAGCCTAGGAAATCCGAATTTGAAAGATTTTTGGCTTGACTATCATAGGGCAATTAGTTTTATCAAAGCCGTTTTTATCAATATCTGATTTTTTTTAAACAGCAGATTGTTCATATTTGAGGTTATATTTCTTTTTATTATTTTAGAACTACCATGGGACTTGCCAACACCCACTTGCAAAGAATTTGCCTGTTGGAAGAATAATGTCGTCAGTCATTCGCCATGGAACAAGCTAGACAACACCGTTTTAAACCTTTTGAAAAAGATTTTGGTACCCCTATCTGAAAAGCGATTAACTGCTGGTCAGATACTGAAACATCGTTGGTGCTGCAAAACCCTTCCGGAAGAAACAGGTATGAAAACTGTGTATGACAAACGACAGCAATTATAGTGGAAGTGACACACAACAGTTTCAGGGCAGACAACAGGAGAAATGTTTTCGCCTTTGACAGGTACTAAGTGACTCTGAGGTATTATAAACGACTCAGGGTGCTTCGATGCCTGGAAAAGTCGGGAGTTGTCTTCTTCAGAGCAGTTAATTGACAAGTCAGTCCTTCATTATTTTGCTTTGGTAATTTAGTTTCTGATGGTTTTGAAATTCATAAAGCTAGATTACCAAAGCATAATATGGAGGCTATAACACTGGATTGTGGAGAGGTGACTGAGCAAACTGCAGAAAAAACTGACCATCTTGAAGATCAGGTATCCTTTCTTTGGTTATCTAGCTGTATGAACAAATATTAAAAATTCATAAAGCTAGTTTACCGATGTAAGGAGAATTTGATAAATACTTCGGGCACATGGATGTTCCTTGATTGTCACTGAAAGGCGAAGGACATAAATTAATAATGTTTAGTTTTTACTCTATTTGGTTTTACTCATTGTTGTGGTGTCTACTTCACACACTCCACTTTATTATGCACCATTTATTCCATTATTTGGACATTGACCTACATATACGGTTGTTTTCTGACACAATAATGCTTTGTTTAATTATTCTGTGGAGTTTCAAACCAAATCTGAATGACCAAATTCTGACCAAATAAACGTGATGACATTCTTCAAACCAAATCTTTTTGATGTAAGATTTGATAAGGTAGTGTTATACTTCACTGTTCTTTTCAGGTACCAGAAAAAATATTTCAACGAACTCTATAAGACTCTATTCCGGGATGGAAGTCTCACCAACAACTGGCTCGTCCGACGATGGGCATTCCCGTTTCTGCTACTCGCAACCAACCCTAGAGTTCCCTAACCGAAAGGAGGAAGAAGATAGCCAAGACGAAGTTGATGACGATTCTCACAATAATAAAATATACTGCTTCTCCCAACCTGATCACATAGACGATCTTCTCCTATCCTCGCAGTTGCATTCAACCCAGGCGACAGCTTTAAATAGCTACCAAAAACTGGTTCGTAGGATGACCCGGTTCTTTGTAACCCTTGACGTGGAGACGGCAACAAGCCACGTGATCGAAATATTGGAGTCCCTTGCATGTACATGCAAGAGAGGCCCTCCATTAGTTTTGACTTTCGCCACGACCGACCGCAGAAAAAATAATTTGATATTTAAAGCTAATGTGATGGATATGAACGGCAAGGTTCTGGTGGATTTCCGCCTGTCCCGCGGGTGTGGTTTGGAATTCAAACGGCTCTTCCTGAAAACCAGAGATAAATTGGGCGACTTGGTGGTCAAAGGAATGGCCACATGGGTTTAATGCTCCTTCCTTACGTTTACCTGCCAATGTGCCACTTAAATTAGAAAACCATAATCCTATTTTTTATATTTGTTTATGTATATTTGTATATGTAAAAATAAATAATTAATTGTTATTCTGCATCGTAATTTAGTTACAACCAAATCCTTTTGTTTATGCATGATATAAAATGGTCATATTAATGTTCACGGTTAAACGATTTCTATTTGGTTCCATAAGTAAGGTTTTTAAATTGGGTAAAGAAACCTCTTTATAACAACGACAGAGCGGTATTTAAAACTCCATAATCTACATGCGTGGTGCGATTAAGTCGTCCCAAGTTAAATTTCAATTTGAATGAAAACTAAATTGATTGTCAAAATACCAAGGCGGAATTGAATTCGTATTATTTGAACTTAGTGACTTTTATTGTTTCAACATTGGCACTCTTTTTGTAGCATAGTATGACGTCATAGTCTTAAACAAAATGGTCAGCTGTGGCAGGAAAAAATTATGCAATGAAGTTGAAATAAAGTAATCGGACCATTTCGTCTGACAGCTGAAGTAACACGGCTGATATTGGAAGATATTGTGAGGGTCCACACAGCCAAGCCAGGCACCCGCGGTCATAGACAAAAGGAAAAGGGAGAAAAAAGCGTATCCAACACGGAGGTTTTCTAGCAAGCCTGGCCTCAAGCGGAGAGTCAGACGACGGTGGCCTTGTTCCACCACCGCGTAAAAAGGTACGAACTTCTTTGGAAGGTGCTACGATGCAGCAAGCAGCGAATGGCTGCTCTCCGCAGCAAAATGGAACCTCTGAAAGTCGTCAAGAAATCAGGCAGAACGGAACAGACGATTGTGTTATCAACGGTGACGTCAACGGGGAAATTGTACCAAAGACTATGGATAAGACGAATCAGGAGATTGTGCGATTGGTGGGACAATATTTGAAAAGTGTCGGATTAAAGTGAGTCAACTAATTTTGTATCCCATTCTGTCAGTCAGCCATGTCAGTTGTTTTGTCCACCATCAGTCCATCTAAATTAATTATGCGCAAATGCATAAAATGCACTTTATGACACTACCAAATATATGCCTCACACATTTTTCTTCTTCACTCCAAATTTTAAATTCTGTAATTTGATTGGAAAGATGCAAAATGAAAATTTAGTAATGAATATTCCTTGTGCCACAAAATAATCTGCTTACATAAGGCAACACATGCATTTGACAACACAAAGGAATTTGTTCAAATCTTTGTCCTTTCTGTTTGTGGAATTCATTTCACAAACCAGTACCATTGTTCTTATTATTGAAATCTTATTAAAATAAGAAAACTCTATATATTTGTTTGTAAATTGGAAATGACTCAGTTTAAAAAATTTTTTTTCATAAATGCACCTAATGTTTTCTGTTAATCTGTTTCTAGTCAAACTGCAGAATTCTTGATGCAAGAATCTGGATGTCGTTTGGACCACCCTGCTGCTGCTAAGTTTCGACAACATGTAATGGATGGTGATTGGAGCAAGGCAGATAATGACTTAAGTGAATTGAAGTCACTCTTGGAACCATCATCAATTCACAGACCTCAGAATGATCAACACATAAACCTCTATGAGGAAATGAAGTTTTTACTGCTTGAACAGAAATATTTGGAATATTTGGAGGATGGAAAGGTATATATATTGGAATGTTAAACTTGGTTTTTTTTGGGGTAATTAAAAAAGTAACATTAAGATTTAGATTAGATACTATTACTAAGAGTTGGAATTGATAATTCTAGTGGTAGCAGAACAGTCCTAGATTTTATCATATTTGTACTCAATATAAAAATTGCATTCACCATAATTTGTGTAAACAAGTTCAAATTGTTGTGGCATTACACAAATGTTACAAGAACAGTAAAGTATTTTGCAAAATTAGGAGGTTAAGGCTTATAAAATTAGCAAACAGAATATTACTTTAACCAATTTTTGACTCCTTCAGGTTCTTGATGCCTTACATGTCTTACGAAATGAATTGACACCACTGCAACACAATACATCTAGAGTACATGAGTTGAGTTCTTACATGATGTGCAGTGGCAGAGAAGAACTTCATGCTTTAGCTCACTGGCAGGGCAAGGGAACCAAAAGTCGAACACTGTTGATGGACAAACTACAAACTTTCCTTCCTCCAACAATTATGCTTCCACCACGAAGGTAAAATTTTAGTCACAAAATATTGGTACACCTATTACAATTAATCAGAGTTTATATTTGTGGCACATTTCTGCTGTATTTTTAGTTATTTAGTGTAACTCATGGTTATGGTCTAATACATATTAATTTAATTCTTATGAATACTCAGGTTGCACAACCTACTAATTCAGGCAGTGGATGTACAGAAGCAGAACTGTCCCTACCACAATACCAAATCAGAGGGTGGGGTCATTGACGTGACGCTGCTCGTTGACCACCTGTGCTCAAAAGAACAATTCCCATGTGAAACATCACAAATTCTCAATGATCACTGCGACGAGGTTTGGTTCTGCAGGTTTTCACCAGACGGCCTTAAACTAGCCACGGGGTCGAAGGACACAACCGTAATAATTTGGGATGTCGACCCTGTAAGTCAGAAATCGTCATCTTGGGAAGATTGGTTCCGTCACATCTTATGCTATTTCTATCTTGTCTTTGTTAAGTGAATCCTCCAGTAAATATGTACAATACAGAATAACACATGCCGTTCTTTGTACAATTAGGAATCTCTACAAGTGACTCACAGGCGTACCCTGGAGGGGCACGGATACGGAGTTGCATATTTAGCCTGGTCTCCCGACAGCACTCATCTAATAGCCTGTGGTCCCGAAGACTGTCCCGAATTGTGGATTTGGAACATTGAGGCTGACGAACTCAGGGTTAAGGTTTCACACTCACCTGAGGATTCATTAACTTCATGTTCATGGCACAAAGATGGGAAAAAGTTCGTCACCGGAGGCATAAGGGGTCAATTTTATCAATTTGTAAGTTTGTAGTGCAAACAATGGGTGTCGTGGAGTTAGTTATTACTTTGAGTAACTTATTTTATGCTTGGAACAAGGACTTGGAGGGAAATATATTGGATTCCTGGGAAGGTGTACGAGTTAACTGCCTCTGGTGTCGGAGCGATGGGAAGACAGTACTTGCGGCCGATACTCACCAACGTATTAGAGGATACAATTTCGATATGCTCTCTGACACAAATATGTGAGTGTAATTTTTTGACATTTCGTTGAATAAGAGAGCGCAGCTTGAAAACTATCTGTTTATATTATTAGATTGCAAGAAGATCATCCAGTAATGACATTCACGGTTAATGCAGCTGACAGATTAGCACTACTCAATGTTGCAACACAAAGCGTTCATCTGTGGGACCTGGAAGACAAATGCCTGGTACGGAAGTTTCAAGGAGTAACACAAGGCCATTTTACAATACACAGTTGCTTCGGAGGTAAGAAACCCGTTAAAACATATAGTAGTACTACTATAGTAGTAAAACATCTATAGTAGTACCCCTACGTAACTGATTCGTTTATAGAAAATATCAATAGAAAAATATTATCAGTTTACTTTAATATTGGCACATATCATTTTATATTTATTGAATAAACTTGAAACGCAAGAATTTAAATAAAATAGCCAACAATATTATGGACATTTTGAAGTTTATGGATTTGTTGAACTTATGCTTGGAAAGGAAGGTTCTCATCGTTTATATAAAGTTTTTAATTAACCAAGGGACTTGCAATTGATGTTAGGTGTCATTAAAAATATTGATACCAATTTTTAACAATTTCATTACCTTCTGAGATCTTTTTCTTTACCGTGTTTTCACAGCTGCAATTCAAGACTTATTTTTTGCCTTAGAATGAAGACATTTCTTATATTTCAATAATTGTTTTATTAAAAAATGTTTTGTATATTTGCAGGAGTTAACCAAGATTTTGTTGCATCCGGCAGCGAGGACAACAAAGTCTACATCTGGCATTTAAAGAGGGAACTACCAATAGCAATATTAAACGGTCACACAAGAACAGTCAACTGTGTGTCGTGGAACCCTGTCTATCACCAATTGATGGCATCTGTCTCCGACGACGGGACCATTCGAATATGGGCCCCAGCTCAAAAATATAGACCTATTATTAATAAAAATAGTTAAGTGGTCATTGATTTTTCAACATTTCATTTGCTCGTTTTATTTTGATTCACATCACTAAGTGCGATTAATTTCTAAATTGCAGATTTTGGTAATGGAGACTCGTTTTCGTCTTCATCATCTTCATCATCATCGAACGGAAGCCATGGTTTCATAGTCTTTGCTAATAAATGATTTTATGTAAGTATCAGAAAACAACAGCGAAAATGATTGGAAGCAATCTTAAGTGCTTTAAAGATAGCAACCTCACAACATTTATGCATAAGTCATAGTTTATAGAATTGGGGAAGAGGTCAAAAATGAGTGTTGGCATGGGATCTGTAAAGTCCGCTTCTCTTTACTATTTCTAGACCTCATCTAAGACTAAGGGAGTAGAACTTTGGGTGGGAATCAGAGCACTCTCGGTTAATTTGACCAAGGAAGAACAAATTCCATCCTGGACAATCTGAAGATCAAGGATGTCAAGCTGAAGTGGCACGTGTCCACCTAAAGAATTTGCCCTTGGACCGTTTGATTTTATACTTAGACTGTTTTATTGTCCACAAGGGTCTAAAGTACGTCCGAATAATTTGCGCATCATAGTGTATTCGATGCTTTGCAATTTCCGGTATGAAAACTAAGGTGAATTGTAAGATCTCCTACGTTTGCTTTAGGCTACGTTTGCTGTGCCATATTTGTCGTAACCAATGAAGCAATGATTTTTAGGATCAAATTCAATTTAAAAAGAAGATTGGAAATATGATTAAAAATCGTTTGATTGTCATTAAATATCCTTCTAGGAACAAACATAATAATTATTTATTACTAGATTCCTAAATTAAATTAAGAAATTCATTTCTTCTTTCAGGTACGTTGACTTGCAAACGTGATGTACGTTGCAACATAACGAGAAAGTCTATAAAAACATGCAGAAGAGTTGAAAACGATTTGTCGATATCGTATGATAAATCGGAGATTCGGACACATGAGGAGCAACAATTGGACGGGAAAGACCGAAACCGGGTAAATATAGGTGAAAATGGTTTAATGCACATAATCTGTGACCATTAAGGAAGGAGTAGAAAAGGACGAAGAAATGTTGATTAAATGGCTGGGGATTCGACGACACGACCGGATGTGTTGAAAATATTTCAAATAGTCTGTAGGACTTGTGAGTTCTCTCCGCAATTTATAGTCATAAGAACAACGCGTGGAAAATTTGAACGGATGCAAAAAAAACGGAGAGATAAAAAGGAAAAAAATTAGGAATAACCTTAATCTTAGGTTATTGTTGTACGGTTTTGTCCTAGGGCAGTAGAAATATTTCAAATTTAAGCACTTAATATTAAAATGCAAAGAAAGAAAGGAAGTATAAAATGAAACAAAATGAAAAAAAACAAAAAAATTTTGTTAACAGTGAAAATTATTTCTTTTTATTTAAAAGGGTTTAATAAAGAAACTATAATCTAAAACTTTTTCTTTGCACAAAATTGGACTATACCAAAATTAGACGCCGTTGCATCCTCCAGTTATCATGAATTTTTTATTCCTTTGTTCCCCATTAAAGGAATACATCTTCATAAATTGGAAGTTATTGAAAGCTTCTATAAAAGAAGTATGATAAGGGAAAAAATAATATACAAAAAACCAAGACATTGCAGTTTGTGTCATGCCTGTGTGTGTCTTCCTTATGTAAACCAATTTATTTACCAATTTTCACACGTAGTAGTTTTTATGAATATTAAGTAGTACTTAGACGTAATTTATTTTGTTCATCAACTTCTCGTCGAATGTTTGGCAGATTATTTTCAACCAAATCGCTTCTCATTTATTTAGGTGAGGTTAGGTACCAACATTCAACTCAAAACCCAATATCGAAGTTTAATTTCAACGACCTGCTGCTGTTCTTAAACGTTAGAACTTGTTCCTATCCACTTAACGAATCCTAATTATTTATCTCACTATACATCTGCAAACATTATGCATTTCCTTGGTCTTGTGGTTTTTCTTTGCTTTCCCTCAATGCCTGCACGTGCCACTTTACTTTACTTTGACTTTACATTTAAAAGAATTCTTAAGAGGATCAACATAAACATGGTATTGTCATTCATGAGAGTAGTCATTGAGGAGGTCTACAGTGGTCTACAGTGCAGGTAAGTCTAATGGAATCAAAAACTTTTCGACAAAATTGTTACGTGGTTTACTAAGTTATTTGGGACAAAAGAACCTCCAATTTTTGTCGTGATCTCTCCCATGAATTATCCTTTCTTTCGCAATATTACTTCATCAGGCAATCATAAATGTGCAGGAGTGAATCTCAAAGTTAGGTATCTTATTTGACCACTCCTACTTGCACCTCGTTGAGTGAGCACCACTGTCCACAAACTCCGCCTTCCTGCCGTAGAAACGCCGGCGCACTTCAACATGCGCACCATTCCTTCTAATTCACTGCACACCTAACGGTTATTAAAACATATTAGTTTAATAGACAGTTCACACTTCTAAAAAAAGGGTTGGAATGAATGGTATGGAAAACGAGAAATGATCTAATAGTTATTGAAAACAACTATAGATAGGAGGTAATTTTCGAACTGCTCAGGTTCCATGTGACCATTATCAGTTATGCCTCATGTGCACAAGTTTAAAACGCTGAGTGCTTTAAGTGTCTGCTTTTTAGGGATACAAAACCTTATTAGTATAATATGGGTGTGAATCCTGTTAAGTACCTCTTACCAAATTCGGAGAATATCCACGACTCATTCTTACACTCTTAAGTATTACTTTCATTGTGGTATTGAATATGTGATTCATACTCACTGAAGTTATGTTTCAACCGAATTGTCGTCTTGATGTATAAACCCCCCCCCCCCTAGAGCAACTATCCTAATAACTTACCACAATAACAAATTATTTTGATATGAAAGACTACTTCTAACTCCACTCTAATCTAAATCCTTTAACTTTCTTAAACATTTATCATGAGTCATAGGTTTTATAATTTTTTGTGTTATTCTACTGTAAAAACTGGAGCATGGTTCATAATTCATATTAGATTATTCTTGTCATCATCTTTTGTGAATTTGTTCAATTTTACTGAGAAAGAGTGAATAGTTTTCATTGCATTCTTATTGACTTTTCTGTCTGAAAAGCCATTACTAGCATAGACGTACTCACATTCTCGCACACCTGAATGTTTGAATTTATCCCCGATATGGAACTTTTAATAGAAAACTATAGCAAGAAATACTTATAAAAAGTCTTTAATTTTGCAATAAAAACAGGCTTCATGAAGTACCAATTGAGTCTTGGCTTCTTACTTTTTCCACATAATAAAGATTAATTTGCACAATCCTCACTTTGTTGGTATGCGAAGGATGAGTAAAGCTATTAAGTAAACATTATTAAAGTAACGATGAGATTCAAGGTTTCTAAGTCAAGAACGGCTTTAACATGGCGACCGCTGTTAAAATAGTTTCGGGGACCCCTGAGTAGTGGTAATAATGATGTATCTCAACCAGTATTAATAAGTTACGGGTGGATTTTTTCTTTCTCTGTCCTTTAAATACTATAGGTACCCATGGTTCCTATTTTCGTGGCACTAATTAAAGGCCAAGTTGGACCCAAGAGAGATGTAAGGAGAGGAAGATTTTCTAAGTCAAAAACCTACCCAAAGGGGCACAGGTTTCCGGTTAGTTGTATTTGAATTTGTTTGTGTCGAGACCGCCATTTCTAACCGACCTCAAATTAAGTCGAGCCTTTTACTCACACTGGAAGGACAGGTACGATGGTGGCAATGGTCGTGGTGGAAACCCAAATTATCATTTCCCTCGTTGAAAGAATAAAATGGGAAATGGAGGTTGAATCGGAGGTGTCTTTGTCCTTTGACTACTTGGAGGGTCCGAATATTTCACCTATGAAACCCAAAAACAAAGATGACGGCTGGGCCAAAACAATTTATTTGCTCTCCTTTTTGGTGTTTTCAACCAAATTAAGTACGATTGATACTCCCGACTACTTTACTCGGTTTCTTCTCCTTGGATTTATCATGCACGACCTCTTTTATCCCATTCCTTTCGGCCAGACTCGTTTTGGTTGATCCATAGGTAGCATCTGATCGTGTTTCACTTTTTAAATATCGGCTTGACTAACAGAAACGAAACACGATCTTGCGTTTGGGTGTTTGTAAAATGAATTAGAGACCTGTTTGAAACAATTTAGGCATTGTTTTAAGATTCTCTCCTTCTAAACAAACCCATCAATGTTGTTAAGTTAATGATGGGAAGTATGTTACTCAATTAGAGGGATCGTACCCGTTTCACAGATGTACCGCATGTAAATAAAGTTGGTTTTATTCCAGGACTTTTAAAATAGAATAAAGCGCTAATTTAATTAAATCCCAAAATAGGTTAATTCTCAACAGCTAAAACAAGACTTCCAAACCTAAAGCTCGCTTAATATATTTCGGTTAAATTCAATCTTGAATCAAATGGCCAATTATCTATTATGTTGTTTCCTTATTGAAAAAGGAAAGTAGGTTATAATTTATAACGTACTCTACGTAACGTAACTACCAAAGGAAAATCTGAAATTTATTGACCACAGGTATATGATTTCTTAATATATTTTTTTATTTTTATGATGCAGCCGTTTGACGCCACCCAAGACGAAAAAAATAAGTTTGTGCCAATGTGTCGTCCGCGGTAAAACTGAGTAAGAAAAGCTACTAAAGGAAGTTCGCCCACCCATTAACCGTTTAGTTTTTGATCTACGACTAAAATTAGTCGTAGTATAAGAAAAACAAAAATTTAGGAATTTTCCGACAGGTTTAATTGCTTATGATGTTCATTCGGGCGGGCCTTTTGACCGCTGCCTTCCGTCGAACTAATTAAATGAGCTGTTTCAAAACAGAAAAATGCGGCGAAAATGTTTCGAAACAACTACACCGATTCAGTCGAGGTTATTGGAAGGCAAGTGACGAACTACAAGGAGCGATGCTCCACAAAAAAAAAATATATAATTACTACATTTTTCTGTGTGTGTGCGCACGCTTTAAACGCCGCCCAGGTAGAAATATTAACTTTTGCTGTGTCGACGGTTGGAGACCACCATGAAAAATGGTTAAGAAAATGGACTTTTTCTGTCTGTTTCTGTCTCTCTCTCTCTACCGTGGGGAGGAGGGCTTAGAAATCTTTTGGTCAATGGTTCCGACTAATCAGTTACCATAATTTGCAGACCTCCGCCATTGAAATGCTTATTTTTATTTTTTGTCTTTTTCCTCTCACGCTCTCCCATTCCCTCTTGTTCCCAATCACTCTTTATCGAACTTCTATTACGTGTAGTTTACTCACCTGAGCCTCGGTTTTTTCTCTTCTTCGAAGAAAGAGAAATATATCTTTAACTTTCCATTTTGGCTTTTACGTCTTTATCCGGTTATTAATCAATTCATCGTCAATGAAAACCACCTGCGAGCTGAGTAATTGAAAAATTCCTTTTGTACTCGTTCACGGGCCATTAGAATCCGTTTTTCTTATCTTACTACCTCCCTTTGTTTTTCAGCATCTCCGTTCCCGGGCATTTTCTCTTCACATCCTCACTGAGTACAAGGCCATCCTGCCATGTCATTACCTCGTGTTTGTTCATTGAATATTTGATCTTATTTCTCGTTTCTGTCATCTCTGATAAATTGGTAGAAGCACATTTTGGAAGGACGAGTATTGTTGGAATGCCATACGAACCGCTTCGTAGATTCATCTTTGATTGTACGCCTATTAATTATTATGTATTTATGGAATCTCTTTATGTTTGCTCATAGAGTTCGTCTCTTAGTGTCTCGCATACTAATTTATGTGCTTCATTCTTTTTTATGGTACTTTTAATGTCCAGCACGATATATTCTAATTCTTTACAATGTAAGGTGGCTTTCTTCGATTCTAGCACCACCCCGGCTGCCCATTAGATGTTTCATTAATGACAAAGAGCTCATGCCTTTGCCTAAACCAAGAGAGAACGGGGATACCTCGTGCAGGTCCCCTAGTGTTCACTCGGGACTATATGGACACCGGGGAATTTGTGACCAGAATCCCTTTGGTAACGCAACTCTAAATTAACTTTTGCAACATTTTCGCAGCAACAAAAAAAACAGAATCCTTATGTAAGAGTCCTCTTATTCAAAAATCGTCCGAGACGTTTTATGAGCAGACACGGAGACGACGTCTGACATGGAGAAAGTGGAGATCTCCCATGCGTAAAATGAGTAACCATTTTGTTAATCTTAGGAAAGGGAGCAAAACCACAATTTACTTGATTATTTTAGTGACGAGATCTACGATTCCGAATAAATAAATATTAATTGTATAATAAAATTAATTATAATAATTAATTAATAATTGCGCATGCCTTTTTTTAAATATTGATATTATTTCCAAGTCACGACCATCTTTGTCTAATGAATGATTTGTACGCCGAGCTGTATAAAATCGTCCTAATTCACGGAGAGTGATAAATTCAATGATGAGACAATACCAATAACGAAAAACTGCTTTGGGTACCTGCACTCTAAATGTAGCCTCATATTTCATGTCAATTAGGAATAAACAGAGGTAGTAATTCTCAATAAAAAAAAACAAATTCTTATTTTCGATTATAATTATTAATTACTTTTCTTTTTACAATATAAAATTTTTTACAGATTATATATATATATATATTTTTTTTCATATATGTATACATTCTACAGTGGGCTTATTATATATTATATAACGTGCGAAACAAAACAAACACATTTTCGTTTCGTTTTCGCTTCCTTGGAATC
Source organism: Polyplax serrata (assembly GCA_037055365.1). Classification (NCBI taxonomy): domain Eukaryota; kingdom Metazoa; phylum Arthropoda; class Insecta; order Psocodea; family Polyplacidae; genus Polyplax; species Polyplax serrata. The sequence goes on from JAWJWE010000004.1 coordinate 1,881,191, forward strand.
CATTTTAATTTATTAATGCGTTACTTTTTACATTATTTCACCGGGAACAAACATAACAACGGTCGACAAAAGTGTTTCATATTTACAAGACAGATAACTGTTGAAGGTATTTTTATATGACCAATGAATTAGTAGGCATTTAATTTGCGTCTGCCTTCACTTCTGACATGTCTCGTACAACGTAGGATTTGAGAAAACTAATAATTTAGGACAATACTTAGTGCAATTAACGAATGAGTGGAGGGAAGATGTGTGAGAATAATACAAAGAATCGAAAAAAGCGAATAGTAGGACAAATTAAGAGGAATCGAGACATATTTATTCAATATCAAGCTGTTCAATAAAGTGAAGAAAGAAGAAATATGTATTAAAATTACACCCACCGAAAGTGACAAGGGGACAACGAATGTACCAAGATCAAAGTACCAGATACTAAGGAACCGTCATCAACAAAACAAAAGATCAAGAACAAAAATATTCATTAACAAATATGATACACATAAAATTTACATAAATAATTGGTTTACAGAAATAGGTAGCAGTTGTTAATGAAGAAAAATAATTTACCCTGAACGGTATAATAGTAAAATAGTTCGAAACAGACGCATTGACATGATACTTGGCCTTTTATGAAGACCGAAAACTTAAGATTTTCTGAAAATTACATTTGGATAAACATTTCAAGGGGCTAGCGACCGAAACAAATCATCGAAAGGTTGAACTGAAGTTTCTAACGTTAAATTTGGAGGGGACATGACATATGTGTAATTTTATTTCGCACGTTTCAACATAGTTCCATGTTTCATTTTCCGTCTCTTAATTTTCTCTGACTTCTTTTTGAATTTTTCAAAAAAATTATGCTTTTTTGGAAAGTTTATTTCCATAATTTAACTGCCGTATACTCTCAAAACGTCCACCATATGTGTGCACATGCACGCTGAGACACACACACAAACACACACACTCACACACACACGCAGGCGCGGACAGGCTCATACAAGAATACTCGCACACATAGAGGCTTGACTCTAAATGTTATCCCTACTTGTATCTGTCCTATTCTGGTTGTCTTTACGAAAAGGACTTTGCCCACAATTTTGCTAATTTCCTTCTAAAAATTTTTTTGAGTTTTTAGAAGGTTGATTTAATCTAGGACATGAGACATCTTTCTAGTATTTGGCTGTGCAAAGCTTTTTTTTCGTGTAAGACTGCACCAGCTTTGCTTTGCCGAAATTTCTATTTCGAGTTCTCAGGGGGTTTGTCCTCTCCCGCAGACACAAATAAGACACTGGACAGGCACTTTGAGGCGTCGGCAGCAAAATAGGCCGAACGGTGAACTTTAGCGTGGAGTATGAGGCCGTAGACCCACGGCGGTCAAGTTCATTCAGCAAACCGTTTTGGCGTGTCAGCACTGCTACAGCCCGAACGGTCGGGCCTGGTATCACCGACCCATCTTTGCAATGTTTAAACGCGCAATGAAGGCTACCTATGGCACTGATAGAAAGCTGAGACCGTTCTACTAACGGTTCGAAAACGATTTTCTGTCAACATTAACCACTCGAGCAAGAACTGTGTTTCCGAAGTCGGTTTATATAAACTTAATGATTGCAAGGAACAATTACCCCTCATGGGATCAAGATCTTCACTTCCGAAGTATAGTTGCTGCCATAGACATGTTTCTTGTCAAATTCCCGACACATCCGATGTCTAGGATCAGGATGGGGTCGATACCCTCCCGGTGGCGCGACTGTTCTGCTCTTAAAAGCTTATACGAGATCGTGGACAAATATAGTATGGAAGGGATTGAGATCTTCGCCTCATGGTGTTGGGAAAGTTCTCTCATCTTAGAATTAAAGAACATCTGGAAGGAGGATATTTGCTCATATTGCTCAGCTGACAGTTATTTCCCATATATCGCGGACTTTGGTATAGTAGACAGATCTCCCTACTCGATAACCGTGAATCCAACTTTGCACTTGTTTATCCCACGCGGGATCCTTGTCCTCCCCGACCACTGTTCAATTCCTCGGAAGAGACTTCAAATGGAAATTCAGGTACCTGCAGCGTCAGAAGAATTGTGGTCTACCGGCAGCCGCAACCCAAGATGGACATGTCGTCATAGTTCTTGAGTATGACCTTGTTCTCCTCGTCTACGTAGAGCATGGAAATTGGAGCAAGTGCGGTGGGCACGCAGCAAGCTTTGGGCGCCGTGTTGGGAAACACACTATTAACGAGCGTTTGAACAATGGCATGGTTCGTCGAATTGAAGTGGTCCGACAGCGGAAATGGACAGTCTCCGGAACAATAGAAGGCATCGTATCCGGGAGGTGCCAGAATCCAGTCATCCCAGCCGACGTCTTCGAACTTGACGTAGAGCTCGTGTCGTCTACAGTGCTCCCTACCATCCTTCCTCTTGTGTTTTCTTATGCCTCTTTTTAGCCTGCCCACGGAAGATTCATGAGACGAGCTCTTAGACTTTCCATCGTCCGTGTAAGTAAAGAGCAATGGCTCCATCTTTTTCCAGTCCCGTCGGCTCACGTGAGCTTCCCGTTTTAATCTCACGTGTCCGACGACCGGATTTGAGTCCGCACTACCTTTCGTTGAATTTCTTTTTGGTACACTGCCACACGGAGTTAGAACTTTAACTAGAAGACCGTGGTTGTCAGCGGGGTTCGCTAACCACCTTTCGACGGCCGGTGTCACGTCCATCTTGACCGTTTCACTTTCGGTCGCGAACACCTGTTTCGAATCGACTAGCCTTGTGATCGTGTCTCTTTTTCCTTTGATCCCGGGTAGTACGATATCGTGGACTAGAATATTTACGGAATTGCACCCTCTGCCATTTTCCAGTGGCAGGGCCACGCGGTTCAAGTGCAGCTCCGCCGCTGTCAGCCTCTCTGTCTTTGGTATGGACCCCTCTAATGGGAAGGAAAGTCGAAATCTATGCGATTGACGAAATTGTTCATCGATGGGACTTTCTACAATTAAACAAACAAACAAAATTAAAGGTACTTTCTCTTCAGTTGGTAACGATAACATTCCACTAATTCTTTGCATTGTTCTATGTTATTATTTGATGATTTTATCAGTCGGTTATTTCACATTCAAACCTTGACAAGTGTCGATTTGTACGTCATATCAGGTTTACAGTAATCAGGTACATTAATCAAGAATGAATTGATCAATTTGTTTACCAACAAACAGGTTGTAGTTTCAGTTGCATTGTTTGCAGTTCGAAAAGTGCGCCAACTATCAAGAATAGCCAGACAGAATACGTAATCAATGAGATTCTTAAAGGCGAGCTAGAAATAACATCCTTACCTTCGTGGGTAAAGCTCCTGACTGTGTTTGCGGAAGAGGTTAGTCTGCCCGGTAACATAAAACTCGTCGTCTCGATGTCCATGCCGGTTTGTTTCTTGTAGAGATCCAGCAGGGCCTTCGGAATTACAATGTCCTTTCTGTTGGGTCTGGGTCTTTTCGAAAACCCGAAAAGTCCCATTAAGTTCTTTTCGATTGAATCTAACACTTTTTTGTCCTTTATTATTTTTTCCTTTTTCTGTAATTCAACCGTTTCACTTTCACCATCCTTATTCTGTAGTGTGGCCTCTAGTGGCAGAAGAGCGAGCGTCAGGACCACCAAGAACACCATCAGCGGCCACCGCATGGTCGGTCAAACTCCTTTAAAGAGAAAAAAGTATTAATGAGCAATTGACTGAAGGTGACACTTTTTGAGTACCACCATATCACTTGTAAGTACTTTCAATCGTAAAACTGTTTGATTAGTTTACGACGCGCGCCTTATTCTTGGATCTTGTAAAACCGACGACAAACTTCTACGATTGTTCCACCGTGATTTTTTCAAATATTCCGGAAGAATGGTAAATTTCCATGACACTCTGACCTTGGTTCGTATCACCCGTGAAGGAATACGAGAATCCCATGTTGTTCAGTAACCAGATATGGAAATGTCAAAGCCAACGCGCAACTCAATACAATACCTGAAAAACATACCTGGCCGGAACATGGATCTAATTACAAATTTTTATTTACGACCTATGATAACGATTAGCTCAGAAAAAATGGCCAGGTGGTGTCACAATGAGAGAGACAGACAGGTTCTTCGTGGTTTGGTAATAATACCTACATTTATTTCATAAAGATCAAACAGAAACAAGCCATGAACCTCCTAATTATACAACTGCAATATACCGTGTTGAACACTTATGTATAACAATAATTGAACTGAGCATTACAAAAACAAAATGATACACATCATGTTAGTGTGATGATAAGCATGGCGACATGTTAATATGTATGAGAAATCATGAGACAAAGGCCGTAACTGGCGTTACAAAAACCACAGTGTAAATCTTACAGTGAAAAAAACTGAAACACCGATGAGATACATTGGTTGCTACAGGTACTCTAGATGAAGACACAGAATTTCTCCTCATTACAACAATAACCAAGTATCGAAAGAGCATTTAGGGTAATGCAATGGATACAAAAGAATCCCTGATTGTCGGATAGTTGAAATTGCGTACAAGAATGGGAATATGTGTGACCCCGTGACGACTGTGGCAATGGACTCAACTTAAAAATCTGAAATGAACTAACGCATTGGTGTAAACTGATTGTAGTCTGCTTCCAGACAAAAAATAAGCTTTTAACCCTGGCCCTAAGAAATTAAAGTGTAAGGTTTAAATAAAGAGGATTTGGCAAGTAAATTTTTCTCGTCTTCATACCAAGAAACGTTTGAAACCTTGGCGACAAAAAAATACCAGGAAACGACATACAACATGATATCCAAGATGTAGTGCTTTGTGGCACTACTCACACGCCAAGAAAAGTGCTGCGATTTAGCAATATGTGTGCCTAAATAATACCATTTATTAAAGTTACGTCTTCAAGTACCATTTTCACGTTACATTTGCATCTGTTCTTAGAGAAGAGTTTGTAACAAGTTTCAACTGGTATTAGTTGACATTACGTTGTCTGAAATTTGCTGTAATATAATAATAATAATAATAGTAGTAGTAACTAATTTCTTGTCCGCAGCTGGCCTTCCTATTTCGTAGAAAAAATAAGTCAATCGCGTTCGGGTCGGAAGTGCCTCAGGTTCAGGTTGAACCACCTTCGCCAAGGAGAAGAAACCCGAGGCAGCCAATTTCACGTCACAGAGTTTTCATTTTTAGCTGATCGATTAAAAACGGTACCTCCTCTCCCTTCGTCCCGGAACCGTACCTGTTAAAATATTGCGCGTCATAATGTGCAATTTACTTTGTATATACTTCCTGAGTAATATCCGTTTCACGATCGCGAGTAAGTGTCGTAATTGCAAGTGGCTTTCACACAATTGATAAGTGCAAACACGTGCCGCAGTAAACATCAGCCAACCCAACCCAAAAGGAATTTTTACATAAATTGATTTATAACAGTAGTATGTTTAGATTAAGTTATGTTGACCAGAAAAGTAATCCACATGATTGGAATGTATCAGAGACAATTTTAGATTGAATGACCAACCAACGGCCCACCATCTTCATTTGACGGAATCAAACTAATTTCATCTTTAATATGTAAATTATAAATGAGGCATTTGAATTGCAATTAAAATATGTGCCGCATAAGGCACACACGTTACTTTACGAGAAGTTACCGATAAATTTCAAATAACAATGGAGTAAAACTACCAAAAATTATAAAAATCAATGAAACTGTTACGAAATTCATCTATGAAATTTACAGAAATTGTAACCTTGACAATTTTTCAGGTATCCACCAAGACTTCTTCACAGGTATAAGAAATGTTTCCGAATATAATTACCGATTATGACTACCTAATTAACTAGCTATTCATCATTGAACTATCAATTAATAGGTTTAGCAAGTCTAGATCAAGTTTAGATATAAGATCCAAATTCTCCCTAAGATCGAACAGGTCGGCTGTGGCAATGTAGTCGGGTACCTAGAAGTTGGTATTATGTTAGGCGGCCATTTTATCAAAGGTTTGGTGGCCCACTGAAATAAGTTCAAAGAAGTTCTCCGCAAAATAATTTGTGACGTCACAATCATGTATTCGTCACAGACCTGTAAAAATTACAGGTACCTGTGATGTTATGGGAAGCAGTGGCGTAGGACCATCTCAAGTCAAACAGGAACCAGTCAAACTGTCTGCGAACTTGAGGGTACAACGCTTCCACTTGTGAGTTAACACCTGTTTCCAGGTACATTTGTACAATTTATTGTATAATACCAATCAACTGCAAAAGGAATGTCGCATCGATTAAGTCAAAATGGAAATATTATAACCCCGAACGATGGGACGAAAAGCCGGATTCGCCTAATTTTACCCACCCGGAGTTCAATGCTCCTCTAGTCACTATTGACAACGGGTTCGTATTAGTTTAAATAAAGTTTATAGTGGGTACGCTAACGGTAATTAATCCAACCGATAATTTGACGATTTCTACGAATACAACAAAAACACACAATTTCTAGTACAAAACGAGCAAATAAACATATTAATCCCGTTTGTTGAACCAGAAACACTGAAATGTTCACGGTGTAATAGTACAACTAAAAGGAGATCGTTTACTTATTACATTTCGATAATGTGAGCAGCAATCAGAATATTAGATAATACTGTATGCAACAGATAAACCAACTAAACATAGCACGGTTTTTAGGATTGAGTAAGCTTCTTGGTTAAAATCATTTATTGTTAATCAGGTAACTCAAAAATTATAATTAATATGTACTGCGTAAACGAAATAAATCGCCAGCAGGAAACGTAAAAGAACTTTGCCAATAAATAAATTATTAGTAAAAACTAATTCTATTAATAGAAATCATAACTACAATATTTGATTATTTTCAACCACAATTTTTGAGAAGGAACAGAAATGTATTCTTTGAAAGGGAAAATGATGAACGGGTTCAGAACATGGTATTTAATACTCATTAAAGGGATGAAGATATGACGAACATCAAAGCTCTCGAGAAAGAATTTGGCGCCTCCTCCAGAGAACGACCCAACCTGAAATGTGGTCAACCTGGGTAAAACGTTTGGGTGACTCATTCCGAACCTGAAAAGGTTTACTTCTGCAATGAATTGGAATTGGTACGCATACCTACAATTTATTGTGTTCTTTATATTTAAAACTTGAAATTCCACACTACAAACACGGTCACTGGCGTATTGTTTCACGTGGGAACTCGTGTTTTTGACCATTTTGCCACATGTCACTTTTCTAAGAGATTTAAGGTGTTAAGTGCTCATCACTGTTTTTCGTAGTGAACATTTGGGGGTTCAGAAGTTGCGCTATCTAGTTTTAAGGGACACGTAAAATTTTTAAAGTACTTACTTGATGAACCTGATTCAAATTGCGGTTTAGTTAAGCTCAATTTTGACACTCCGATCCTAACAATTTGAGTGACAACATATCACGGCATATGAGTTGGCAAGTAACTTCCAAAAACATACAAGAGTAAAACCAGGGATGGTGGCGAAGATGTCAATGATGACATTTATACGGGCGACAACGACCCAAACCTCTTACCTACTACACCTGGCGAGGCAGGAAAATCCTAAAAGGACAAGTTTTATTTTCATTTTTTTATGTGCCTTTTGAAAAGGTCTATTATTCGAGTCGGGAAGTTGACTTCGACCGTGCGCCCATTTTTAAGGTATGCGAATTTGTAATTACCGGAAGGATCCATGACCTTAGAATTTTTGTTACAATTGTCCGTTTTTATTTCGGATTCCCCATTGTTCAATGGGTATCAAAAAAGTAAAAATAAAAAAAGAGAAAGAGAAGAAAGAAATAGAGCCAGTGATGGACATAAAGAAGGATGAAATCTCAAACCACAAGTGGGCCCCGGACCACAAAAAAGGTTTCCACTTGTCTTTTTTGTTGTTGGCTGCCAGGGATCCACCTTAGAACACAACAACATCAACAACAACACACTCACATACACACACACACACACACACACACACACACACACAAAGAATAAAACAGGTAGGTTTGGGTTGGTGAATGTTGTTTTAGTGAAAGTATCAACTTGGCCTCTTGATTTTTACTTGTTAAAACAAATACTACTCAGTAGATACCCACTGCGAGGGCCGATTTAGAAGAAATTTAAATTTCACCCTCCCCTGCCATTTTTTTCTGTCTTGTTCTCTTCGTCAGGCTTTTCTACCCGACGGTTTCAACCAGCACCAGTTAGCCGTAAATTAAGAGGCGGGTTTGTACACGCTACCCATATGCCCTGAGTAAAAATTTTCGTCAGGAACTGAGTTCTTTCGGAACATCAGGCAAAGTATAGGAAAAGTACACAAGTGAAACTATGTTTAAACATAAACGTACGTTAAGGTTACCAATTCGTATGCATCACATTTAAAAATTCTCCGAAGAAAAAAACATTACAACTGTTGAAAAATACATAAATCGATTTCTGAGGGACAAAATACAAAAATTATTTACACCTTTCGTGATTGATTGGAAAAATAACATAATCGAATTATTATATTTTATTGGGGAGTCATAATGGAAATTTTCAACGGTTAATTTCTCCTGAGAATGTCACAAATACTTTCGTTCGTCGGTCGTATCGTAGTAATTGTGTTCTTACCTTTTTGTTATATACAATTTTCTACAGAGGTAACCGTCATTTTTTAGATTTAACATTTTAACCCGTTTTGAAATTAGTTTATCATAGTTTTTACCAATACTACTTGAACGATGCGGAAACCGATTGTTTTCACGAGACCATTTTTGACCCGAAGTGAGGAAAAATTAAAAATAAAAAGTAAAATTGGGGAACTGCGACACCCCAAATCAACACCACCGCAGCCGCCGCCACCACCACTGCAACCACCACAAAAACAATGGCGTAAATAAAATAAACAACAAAACACTCCGGTGAGCGAGTGGAACTCACGAGCACACGCACATAACAAACATCGGGTTTATCCAAAATGCCGTGTAAAAAAATGTCCGTTTTTTTTCTTTCGTTGCTTTTTCTTTTCTACACGTATCCTCTGAACCGTTCAGAATTGAAACATCAGAGCGAGCAAGCGAGAGTGAGAGAAAAAAAAATGTTGAAAAAAAATTCACGAGAAGAGTGGCCACCACGCCGATTGGTACCTAACTAGAGTGAAACAGGCACGTGCTTATTCATTTAAATAAATTTCAGGTAAACTCAGGTGGCTAAGCAGATCTTTCTTTTACCCTTGTCCTTCTCTTGAGCTGGCAACATCACCACCACCACCACCACCACTACCACCATCGACAACACCACCATGGCCGCCACCATCATCGCACTACCTCACAATAAAAATGTCACTTGCCACGGTCTGTTTCAACCCCGAGGAGTATTGCGAGGTTCTCTTCTCCTCCATTTTCCCTCTCTTTGGGTCCCACCATCTTTTGTGCGGAATCGTTCGTAGGAATCTCGTCTTGTGGAGCCGACACACATCTCTCTTTTTTTTCCAAATGATGTTCATTATTTTTTATTATTTCTCCTCCGTATCCCCTCTCGTCATGTTAGGCATCACGGCACACATACCCGCATTAAGTGAACTTATTACTCATGTCATTGTTATTGTTATTGCATCCGTTTTGCATAAGTAACTTTTCCATATCGGATAGGAATTTTAAAATGGTTTTATTTAGGTGCTTGCCACTTGCCGCGGCAAACTGCAATTAAACCTGCTAAGACTGTTAGCTACACTGGAGAATTTTGTGTTTTCTGTGCGACATTTATTAAATTTCAAATTTTACAATTCGAGTTGTATTCGATTTCTTTTGGCATGTTTAATGACCGGATGTGGCCGTGGACGAAAATAAGGAACTTTCTGGCGCGGGCGGCCATTTTGAAATCCTACAGGCACCTGCCACGTGTTCCAGGAGAACTTTTCCCGCCAAATTATTTATTCGAAATTTATCCCAAAACCGCTAACTGTTTGTTGTCTATCACTTCAGTTGCATTCCGTCTTTTTAGAATGGAAATTTTTAAATTCTTCTTAATTTCAGAAATTAACTTGCTTGTTTGGGCATTTACCGAACCACCTTCCACAAAAAATATCAATATAATTTTCAACAAATTTCCTAATTAATTCCAAACGTTACGTGCCGATTATAATGTTGTTTCTACAACTTTTTCGGTTTGTTCCCTCGTAGAGTTACCAAGGCTTTAATCAACCTTTTCCGCGTCCCTTTTGCATTTGCACTCGAATACAGCAAATTAAGTCTTTACTAAAAAGCAAAAAAATTGGTGAAAAATGATGGAAACCGCATTTTTTGTAATAGCAAGGTCAAATTCCGAAGGTGCGTACACTCCGGACCGTTAAAGAACCTGAAATCGTTTTTAACGATCAGGCACGTCCAATGGAAGAGCGATCGAGGTAGTGAGTGAGTGAGAGAGACTGAGATTTCCGTTTAATCGGGTGTACCTAAAGCAAATGAGATTAACAGTAAATGTGGGGCTGGTGTTTGGTTTTCGTGAAAGAAAAATACTTGTGGAATGTGGTTGTGTAGCTCTCCGTGCAACCCGATGATCGCCAAAGATGATCCTCTTACCTCTTTATCTATTTCTTTTCTTTCCTTCAATGCAGACATATCAAAACACTGCCGTGCTTTCAACAACATATCCTCTCGGGTTTATTACAAATTTCAATTAGCACCTTCTAATGCGTTTATTAGGTCGCATGATGCTCCCGGGACTGTCCCTAGAAAACAACTCGGAACCTTAGTTATACTTGAATATGAATAAAATAAGAATTTGATTTCCTTTGAAAAATCCTGTAGCTTGATTGCATCAGAAAACATCCAGACAAATTTTTACATTCTGGTAATTCAACTACAAAAATGAACTACTCTGTACTTGTTAAAATTTTCGCCAAATTCCCTTAAGTTCCTTCAAGTGACGGTAATGTAGAAATAAAGTTAGGTGACAGAAACGGATGAATTCGAAACGCCAAGAATTCAGAAGATTATAGAAAAACTACTTAATAAATGGACTCTAAGTCACATCAAAGATTAAAAAAATACCTGTGATCCACATATAATTGCAAAATTTTCCTTATATACTGCTAAAAAAGATCAAATATGTATTTTGCCGTATGTGAAACTGACGTAATAAAATCCTATTACAAGTGATGAAAACTGCACTAAAATTTTAAGATCAGCATAATTCATTTTGATGGAATTCCATTCAAATCATCGTGAACGTGTGAAAAATACAATTTTTTAAAAGAAATCTTTGCATGTAAAAACCTGGTTACATTGAGCTCTATAATAATACATAATGATGGTAACTGGTGTGCTTTGATGGGAGACCGCCAGAAAGTATTTTAAAACGACAGTCACTGTTTGCTATGAATATTTCATTATTAAATTACTGAAGTAGATGACTCAAAATTTTGTGTTTTTCGTTATGCTGTTCTCCAACATTGGATATGTATGACGAAACTACAGAAGTTTTATAACTATCAAACTTTTTATTATTCGTGTTTTTGTGTACGATTTGGGCATCAATGGTACCACTGTAGGTACGCCTTCGTGTATCTGTGATGTGGATGTGAATACTGAAAAAACAGTACGCTTCTGCAAGATTAGAAATGCCATTGCAGACGAGATAACCAAGACGGAATCGAAGAAGTAAAACAACAAAAATTAAATACTACAATGAGGACTGCGGATTGGAACTCCTTCAAAGTATTTCATGCAGTATTCCGCACCGAAAAGTCAAACTTTTATTAGAACCGAGTCATCACCTTTGACATACACAACATTTATGTCGTAAATTTCGGTTTTTCAGGAAGTGAGAGTGATGCAAACGTTGTAATAAATTTTTAATAAACTCGAAGAGGAAACGATGATTGACGCAATGAAGCATAAAAAAATAAATGGCCAAATATTTTCAGCAGGAATGTTCCTTTTACAACTCACCACTTCATTGTGTTCAGGTTGTAATGTTTTTATTACGTGTGGCGTAGGAAACCCTCGAGTCGGGGTAGCAAAAGGAATCGAATTTGGTTTAAGCTCAAAACCTGACCTGGGCGACATTAGGTCTGCGGTGGAAGTACCGTCTAGAGCTAAACACTTGTTCATTCCCGGATGTGTTCTGGGAAGGCAGCGCTATTTTAACAATGCCTTCTCCTTTGCTTCTCATTTGTCTTAATTATTATCACTGTGCAGTGTGTCTTCTTCTCTTGTGTTCTTCTTGACCAAACTACAACTTTTTCATATTGATGTTCATCAGCATTATTTTTCTCCTTTCACATCTCATCTTCTTTTATATAACTTTTGTTTATTTAACTTCCTCCATGACATCCTTATTTTGCATTATTTACCAGAATTTGGTACCAAACAATGTAAAACCTTTTATTTTATATAAATAAATTTACACAAGTAATAATCGTGAGAATGTTAGGTTGTGCAAATAAAAGGATTCCACTTAGTTTTCACTGAGGGTAGTGAACCGTCAAATACAAATTATAAACAATTTTAAAATCTTTAAAAAACTGACGGTATTTGAGGAAGGAGGAACCGTACGGCGCTTCCACAGCTCTCAAATGGAATAAATAATTTGTTTCGGTGAAACGACATATATTGATAGAAATATTTTTACAGGCCTAGATGTAGACACAGAAGTTGCCGCCTTAAAATCTCTTAACTGCCTTACTCTTGTATCTGACTTTTCCGCATTTTCATATTTGGGAGTACAATTGTGTCACCGACGACAAACACGACCAACAACCACTAACAAAACCGTCATCGATTATAATTGTTGTTGTGTTGTCCTGTTGAATGTCCTCATCTGTGGAGTGGCCAAGGGACCAACTATTGTTGTTGAAGTGTTTTGACATGTTTTTGGAGTTTTTTTTTCATCATCTACTCAACTTCCCTCCTCAGTCTCTTTCTCTTTGGTTTGTTAGATCAACAACTTCGTCTCGGCTCTTCTTCGGGGCTTCTTTTCCACCTTAATCGGTGGCATGACGAAGTCGTTTTCTCTCTTTCACATGGACCCTCCATCGAAACGAATACTACCTTGTCAAAACAGGTGGTTTAGTGGTTTTATTAAGTACTCGGACAACCTCAAACGTGAGAAGTACCTTTTTGTCTTATTATTATTCGAAAGAATGGATTTAAAAAGCAACTTGGAAGATCCGGTGCGGTGGAAATGGCGTTCAGCAATCCAATTCTTGTTCAAATTTTGTCAAGTGTTAAACATGATTTTAAATTTTGACTGTGCAACCCAGGAAGGCAGTTCAACTTTAATCCGAAACAAGAAATCTTTGAGTGGCGAAGAAAACTTACTGTTTACACTGATGAAGGGGTGACAGAGGATACTAACTTTTTACCACTTTGTGGAAAATCTCTTGTTTTATTTTTGTGTTTACTGTCACTCACGAATACGTTAGGATTCAATATTTACAATGCTGCCTTTCCCCCCCATCTACTACAATACTTTCTTTACAAGAATTGCCACATTTAAATATGGCTGCTAGCAAGTCCTCCAACGCTTCCATCTTCATTCCCTTAGACATAATTGAGAATTCGCTTATTTCTTTTAATGTAATTACTCCTGTTAAAAAACTTATGCCATAAACAATTTTTTTGCTTGAATTTGATTAAAAAACAATGTCGACGTATGTAACATAAACATCTCATAAACATATTTACCGAATCATTTGAAATTGTTCTTATGATTCATTCAAATGTTTCTGCGGATTTACACAAATGAAAATTGACAACAAATACATTAATTTTAATTTCACATTGAAGTCAAAACAACGCTACTAACTTCCTCATAGGGAAATTCTTACAATTCTAATGCTTCTAAGAAACATAACATAACAAAATGGAGTACAGAAGTTCTCATGTGAAGGCATACAAAAACATGGTACTTGCAACAGAAATAACAACGAGGAACGAGTACTCGAGTGCGTTAGACCGTAACACATAACATCAAAACAGAAATGGCAAAACAGTATAAATGTTTTTTAAAATATCAAAGTAGTGTTACGTTACACCTGGATTTACCTCCTCGGTAAAGAGTTTGTCATATTTGCATGTCAAGGCAGGTAAAAATTGACTCTCTCTCTCTCTCTCTCTCTCTCTCTCTCTCTCTCCTCTTCTCCATCTGAGAGATATCTCTCTGCAAAGTTGTTTTTTGTGTATATATTTGTCGTGAAAACAAGTAGCAGAACAACTTGTCGACCAGTTAATAAAAAAATACACTACTACACAACACACACTAGTCCCTGGTTGAAATTACCATACGATTAATTTAAAAGCGTCTACACAACTATTCCTCAGTTTTTTTCTGTAATTTTTATAAAGTAGTGTACATAATTTGATCTTACCCTGAGTTTCCAGAAATTGTGTTTTAATTTGTGAAAATCAAACAGAAACTTGTGTTCAAGTCAGTCACCAGTAGAAGACGGTACCGGGTGGAAGATAGTTCGCTCCAATTCAGTTCATTGTTTGACCGTTAAAACCAGAACTTCTTTTGTTTTTCTCTTCGGAAGATTTAACATTCTGATTTTTGGCTCAAGTAGCACAATTAAATTACAACTATTGTAACCCACTTCAGTGGTCTTGTCCAAATCACTGCAGTTGTACCATTTTCCTATCCTCGTCATCCTTTTCACGTTGCTTTCTGTCTTAATCTTTTTACGGGAAAATACCATTAACAAGATCTTTCGATCGTGGCATTGTTAATATCACGTTAATATATGTCATGAATTATGTAGGCATAAAAATCTTTTCATCAGAATGTGGTGGCTTCATTTATTTTTTCTAATTATTTAACTCTCATATATTTTCAAACAGCGAGAGTTAAAGCGCCTGTAATTTTACCTATTAGCTAAAGTAAAACATCTCCACATGACAGTTAGTGTCAAATGTTTATTGAAAATGATGAAACAATTTGGCCCTGAAAAAACCTGAACCAATGATAACAACAATCATCACGAATATATTATTAATAGAAGTCTAAATTTTTCAAAAGTGACTTTTCTAATATTCAAATACCAGTAGTTTCAAGGAAGTTCATTATAACACATGAATACAAACGGAAAATAGAATGACTTTTAAATATTTATTTCCTTGTTCTGTGACTACTACCCATTTGGTTCCTCAGTGCGACAGGTTACTTCCGATGAATTCATGGTCATTTTTAATAATATCTGTGACATCCATTGAAAATTGGTTGATAAGAAAGAGTAAAGAGGAAAAAATTGAAATTAAATTTAACATCCCGAACCGATCAAATTGCCATTACATATTATTGCAAATGAACAATGATTGGGGAAAAATTGGTAAACGTATACATTTGTATACGTTAAATGGTAAACACTGCTTGTGTTACGTATGTATTGAGTCTATTTAATTGTACAATACGTACTCGACAATTCCAAAAATTGTGTCAAGCGTTTAGGAACGGTAATGTATTGGTTTGACACTACCCGTGACAGATACATTTGGATATTCCAAGAGAGAGAGAGAGAGAGAAATAAATAAAAAAACTGGTAACACATCATCATTAAACGAGAAGAGAACAAGAAGGCGAATGAAAAACAATTTTTTTTTCAATTTGCGGATTGAAGAGAACTTTAATGGCGGTCAGTAACACCGGATGGGATAAACAGCATCGTCCTCGGTCGGTGACTGAACGGATCAGGTTCTCATTTGGCCTTATGTTTTCGCCTCATGTGCGAAAAGACAGAATCTAGTTCCACAAAAGTGAAATACTCGGTCTTCCAATAAAACCAATGCGATACATCAAAAATGAAGGTCATGGCCAAAGTCAACAAAAAAACCGGAAACCATGGGGTATGTACATTGGAGGGACAGGAAAGGCAAACCCCTAGGAACACGACAAGAAGAAGTCGGATGCAATTGAATTTGTCAGAAATTGCACGGGCATTGAAAATATTGGTACGAACCATGTCATGAAAAGAACCAAGAAAAAAGTGCCGCCTAACTAAATGAGCAGGAGGATACTGCTAAGGTTCGGGTATGTACATGAGTACCATTCTGTACCTGAACTGAGCACGCGTTCAAGTTGAAGAGAGAGAGAGAGAGAGACAACAGCCCGTGATCTCAAAGACAAAGTGCAAAACTGTAAAAAATGACCAAATTCTACTCCATCTGCTCTTTCAGGCTCATCAGGCTCCCAACGTGGGCCTTGACCAGTTCATTCTGTGAAACAAAAAAAAGGACAGAAAGAAAGAAAAATCACTTCCACCGTTTTGTTCAACGTAAATTCGAGTTTGGCTGATTTTTGAAAAGACCAAAAACAACAAAAAATTTTTTACCAACGAACAGAAAAAAAAACAAAATGGAGTTAATAAAATATGAATGATCCGGGCGGAGAATTGATGATTTGGACGAATGTTCGAATTTATTAATGGTTTTTGTGTGAAATACGCCTACCTAACAAAACAATAATCCGTAAAGTAACAATTTATTATTCTTCAAGTTCTGTTTCAATTCTGTCAAAAAAAGCCAAACTGAAAAAATCGAGGGAAAAGGAAAAAATATGGAGGCAAAAAAATTTTTGTCAATGTCTGCCAAAGCAAGTTTGAATGACATTGTTTATACGGGCGATTGCAACTGTTTTAATTTTTTTTTATTTCCCGGGGTTCGTTAACGTCTCAGCCGATTGATTTGATCATTCGATTGATTCGAGATTCGTTAGTAAGATGTGTCCGATTTCCGTTCGTCCAACGGACAGCCCTACGGTCGGAAAAGGGAAAATCGAATTTCAGAAAGCCAATATTCACCTTAGGCTCGTAACTATTTTATCAGTTTGATGGATCGATCGATCAGTCAATCATGAAATTCTGTCCGGTCAACTCGAGCGACGTGTTACTTATTATTTTTTTTTTTAAATATATTTTATGTAGTTTGAACTGAGTTGAATGGGAATGCTGTACGGTGCATTCCAAATTCGATAACTCGAACGAGATTCGAACTCGATGATAAATCGAAATTATAAATTAAACTAGAGATCTTTCCTCTTTCTTGCAACTGCCTATTTTCTTATATTAGACGATTGCAACCTATCAATTGATTTTTGTAGTACACATTAACGGATCAATTATTTACAGTCTCGACGTGTAACATTTGTCTCTCGTTTCCTTTGCATGTTGTAGTATTAGATAAAGTTTACCAAAACTGTACAAGATTGAAATACATAAATAAATGCTCTAAACGCATGTTCCTCCTTATTAAAGGGCCTCTGACGCCTTGAAGCACCCGCTATTGTTTTCAACTTTGTTTGCCTGTTCCACTAGCGTTTGTTTTAGGCACATGTAATGATGTTCATTGATCTTTAGATTTAAATGGGACTGGGAATGATAATTCTAATGAGAACTTGCATATTTGCATATTTGATCAGTAAAGAATAGTTCTCATGTTCACCATTCTGGTGAATGGTGGTGAATGAATTTTGAAACGTAACCTGCAGGACCGTGAAAATCCGTCCCGGATTTCGGGAAATTTCGGGTTGGAATTCCTGTCATTAAAACGAGGCCTAGTTGGTGGTAACCTTAGCTACCCGATTCCCCGGAATCAATCAGTTCGACTTGTGAAATTCTATAGATCTTTAGAATAAATAGATCAAATTATGCTTGTTGTTGTATATCGAATGTGAATTGAAGCTTACTCCTCGTGTAGTCCACACGGAATGTGTACAATTGCTACCTTGTTTTCCGTCGAGTGGATCATTCAATTTTATTTGATTCCTTGCGATCGGATGTTCCTTCACCGGTAGCCCAATGTAATTGGCTTGTTCCATTCATAAAGGAGAGGTAAATTCAAATAACAATTTTCAACGAGCAATTAATGTTCTTTTAACTCCCAAAACGGTTTACAACAGCTATCAATAAACTTCGTAAATATTTAGTAAATTATTTAATAGTAAATTTACGTTTTACTGCAGTTATGTACATTTAACTTAGATAATGGCAGCAATTCGTGCATGTAATTATATGAGGATAAATAATTAATGTATATTTTGAGTACAAATATGTATATGGGTTAAATAGTTAGACAAAATATTTAATTTAAACGGTTTTAATTTAAGTGTAAATGCATGTTGGAGGGCACGTGTTCTGGAGTTCAAGAATGGCACCAGAACAAATATTGAATAAAAAAAGAAGATTTTTATTCGATGTGTAAATTTGATATAAGTAGCATGTACAGTGATCTCATAAAAATGCTGCGTACTAGTACGAGTGATCGGCTAGTAATACTAATTTTAACTGAGTTTTTTTGCTTGATCCATCATTGCTCCTATACGTTACCATAATTCCACAAGGAAAGCATCAAAACAATTAAATAAAGCGAATATTGTAGGTGTGGAATAAAGATGTAATTCACATTATTTGCTACATAAATTATAAATATATTCAATCGATTGAAATTCAATTTCGGACAAATTCGGACAAACATGCTCGTCCAACCTTTGACTTTGGACAGATTGATTGATTATCTTATTTATTTATTCAGTGATCCTGTGGAGTGTCTCGTATATTTATAATTCGACTTTTCATTATGTTTGAGGATATTTCCCATTTTTTCATTTAAATCCTGTTGAGTTGTAGCGAAAATAACGACATTGACTGCCCAACTTGTAGTAGCAGTAAAATAGTGTAGTGTTTTAGTCTTTAATGTCAAGTCACGTGTAGATCCCAGATTCTTTTCTCGACCTCCTTCGAACCTTTTCTACTCATTGATCATCTTTCCTACCTCTAAAATTACTTAGCCGTGGCATTCGTTTTTAACAAGGCTGGAGTGAAGGCGTTGAACGTGCTGACCCTTCGACTCATTTTATGACATCAAAACCATTTTCCAAGAAAGTCAAAAAATTGTCAAGTGGAGTTTGAACCTAAAAGTAATGCCCCTCTCTCTCTCTCTCTCTACATCCGTCGCATAATTCGTACTAATTGATTGTGTTTCATTCGCCCCCTTCGCCTTTGCTGATCGTGCTGATTGATTTCTTCCCGTTGACAAAAATGACAACATCATCGGCTCTGTGGTAAGAAGTAAATTCGTTGACACCACTCGGACCGAATTTAATTGTAAAGAAGGTGGGCAGAGGTGGAGGATCGGGGGAAAAGATCGAACCATTTCGGAAGCAATCAGCAATGATATCATATTTCACCCGAATCGTACCCGTCTAGTACAACTCAGCCGGGTATGTGTCTGTGTGTGTGTGTGAATGCGTGAGTATGGTCATTCAACCGAGAGTCTCGACGTTAAACGAGATTACCACGAGAAACGCACACTTTGCACAGTTCCTTTCTCGGGAACATCAATGAGAGTAATCAGAAACGACAAATTTATAGAAATTGTCTAAATCAGAGAGTGAGAGAAGGACTTTGAAGGGAAGGGGAAGTCAAGGGTAGGGATCCTCCTCCACCAAGTGGTTTATCGGTGTAGCACAGATTCTTCTCTGCAATGAGTTCAGTTACCTCCTGATTGATTTGAAAATTTTTATTGAACTTATCTGGGGGTCTACACTGAGAGGTTTACAACGTCCAAGGAGGGTTTTTAAGGTAATAGGATTTTCATCAAATGGGCGTCCAGGGGTATGGGAAAAGAGAAGCGGACCAATTCAAGTAACATTTTCACCTGTACCATCTTCATCAAGAGCAGATGCCTCCTTAATATATTTACAACAACAAGTAATAATAATAATAATAATAATAATAATAATAATAATAATAATAATAATAATAAGGATGGCAATGATGGCGGTGATGTTGATAATAACGCCGAAGATGACGATAACTTTAACCCCAGTTAACCACATAGCAGAGGGTACCTAATGACAATGATTGAGGACCCATGGAGAACGATCCAAATTACATAGAACCTGGGTTAAACTAGCCGTTTCTATGTTATTAATTTGTGAGTATTTCGAAATTAAAAAACCCGTACCTGGAATCAATGGGAACTGTTTTTCTCCCCGAAGAAAAGCCTAATAACAGTAGTTGGACCTGATTGAAGATGGTCCAGTGTCATTTTTATTGCAGTTTCTCCTTTTCCCATCTCTTCTTCTTGCCACCTCCTTTTTATTTAACATTTTTTAAGGTCTTGCCCCCGAGGACTCAAATAGAATGCCATTTTCGGATACGTCGAATGAATCAATGACGGTCTCTCATTGATAAGATAGTTTCCAACCAAATTGGACCGTGTGACTAAGTCGTCTCATCACTTTGGGTGATCTTATTTGTGTGCCTTGTTTGAAGTAAAAATTCCAGACGAAAATGAATGTTCAAAATGCCAAATTGGAAATTAGAAATAACAAAAAACCCGAAGGACTTTCCAAACTAATTTAGTTTCCATTAGTAATTTGTACGATTTTTATAGGTACTGTTTAATAATTCAACAGTTTTCACATGTAAAATGTTTCAAAGACAAGTTAAAAAATCCAACATGTGAAAAATAAGATGAAGGAAACATCCATTGGTAGGTCTAAAAAATTGTGCCCAAGAAAAGTAGAGGAACCTAAAGTTCGAACATGCCTTGGGAACAGGATGAGAAACGGCCATAATCAATGAAATCTATTACTAGATGACAATTGCAAAATGTAAAAGCGAGGGTAAGAAAAAGGCACCATTTGAAATTGTCATGTTCTTGACAAATACCTTAAAATTACTTGGATATTTCCGTCAAAGCAGAACTCAGGAAACTAGGACGATTAGGGCAATCCTGTGCTACTTTGAACGAGTTCTGGGGATAAAAAAAATAGATGGTGACAGAAGCTCAAATTAGATGAAAACTAGGTACCTGAAATAGGGTGACAGATCACATCGGGCAGTCCAGGTGCCCAGGAAGAATTGCGTCAGGGACCTTCAAGAATCCGCCACTTTAATTAGATAAGTATATTTGAAATCAACTTCCTTCGACAATATCCTGCCCTCATACAATTTGTACATGTTTTGGAAGGGAGGCATCGAAGAGACTGGTCCTGTCCATCGGCTGAAAAAAATTCTGCATTGGAATTCTCTAGGCGTAGCCATTTCTAACCCGAGTTATAAATATTACTGAAAAATAATTCCGATGGTCACCGCCACGGCCGAATAATTACCAGTGTACGAAATATTTATACGGAACCTGTTTTTCACTTGAACACGTACGGGTAAAAGAAAATTTGTTTACCAACTGCTGTGTGTATGTGTGTCCACTTTGAAAGTCTCTCTCTTTCTCACTCACCATATCTATAAATATACATTTTACTTGTAGTTCTCGTCGCCATTTTGACAGGTTGTTGTACATCTGAAGCATAAATATTTCAATAACCGAAAACGGATAAATAGATAAGATGTTCACATTGTATTTTGTCGGATCCTTTTCTTTATTTCTATCAGAAAAATTTTCTTCTCGAAATAATCAGAATAACTAAAGTCATAAAGCCCTTACTATGAAGTGTCTAATAGTAATATTTGAGAACTTAGGAGTCACAAAAATATTGTTAAATGTTTATTGCATTGAAGAATATATTTAAGTTTTGATATTATTTGCTTTTCATTAGTGAATAGTAGTTAAGTACACAGTTATGTAAATATGTTATACATACAAAATCATCTTTGCAATATTTTTAAATATTTTACAGTTTTGTTGAAAATAGAAAAAGATTGGAAGTTGTGTGAATAATATTCTATGTTATATGTATAGTTATATGAAATTTTAGTTATATATTCTACAGTTATATTATGTAAGTTATATGAAGAATATTCTGAATAATATTCAATACAAAATACCACCCATTCTCCAGTGCAAAGTGCATAAATTAATAATAAATATATTAAAGCTTTAATTTTTGTAGAATGGCGTTCAATTTTGGAATAAGTATGAATCCCTGAATGAAAGAAAATGGGGTAATTAGGAAATTCACACACAGAATAATTGTTGGAAGAGTATGCTTAAGAGAATTGAATGAGACAAAATTGAACACTCCCAAGGCTTACTCAAGATGACAGATGTGATGAAAATTACAAAGCTGGCGGTCTTCTCTCCATTGAGGTGTGCCAAATTCTTAGCAAAATACAAAATACGAAATACAAAACTGGGGTAAGAGACGAATTCCCAGTATCGAAGTCTCAAAAAATGGTAACATTCAAGAACGAAATATGGAGTTACTTTGGTAAGGAAAGACTTAGACAAGAAGAAATTCTCAGATCAATGCGATTCCGAGGAAATGTAGATGTCCAAGACGAAACGTCTCCAAAAAGATACTTTAAGAGTTCAAGAAGCAAGCGGAGCAAATAAAAAAAATTAAAGCAAGACATTCCTCCATTAGACCGAACATGACAGACACAGCGAGACGAACAGACACTTGTTGCATTCTCAGTAGTCTGTTTGTTGTCGTTTGTTGAAACATCAGAGAACAGCCGTCGGCCACTTCCGTTCCTTTCATCACCTCCCAATTGTCATCTTGCTAAGAAGTTGATGAGTGTTAATTAAATAACTCGAATTCATCTGCTGTTACATAAACCCATTAATGTGTGTGTGAGTCTCGAGATAAGCAAATGTATAATCCAGTAAGTGGTGAAACTTTTATAAAATAGTAAATAGAAAATTAGACGATTTTGTCCAATCGTACTATTATTAAAAGTAAACAGAATAAAAGCAAGTGTTTTAAGATTTTTCTTCTGTTTTGGACAGCATGACGATACCTTTCGTCGAGTAGTATATAATTTTTTAGTCAAAATAGAGGAGAAGAAATTATTTCTTATGGAAAAAAGGAAAACTATATGTGTTCGTACTTTTTGGACAGGAAACGTAATGTAGAAAATTGGAAACCAGGAAGTAGAACTATAAAACGAATGAAAATAGGGAGGGGCTATTACTTTTGCCGATTTGATGTGACACAAACAACTGTAAATAAATAACTGCGCATATAAATTAAGTAATAATTTTTTCGTTAAGTAATAATACTATCCTAAACTAATACATGAGTAGATTACAGGATTGAGGTTTAAACAAATTATTTACTCCTCTACAAAATTTCGATTCCATAACTTTATATTTATTATTTTTCGCAATCTTATTGCTTGTGATGTACACGCACAGTAGAAAACTTTCTTCCCCATTAATTTCCCAAATTAGTTTTTTCTTAGGTGTCTCACGTAAGCCACGTGAGAGTCACGTGTGTCATCTCCTAGAGATCAGGAGCAGTTTTTTATTTGATTTTTCTTGTATTCCTGTATTGCTTACGATGGTATTAATTTACATAAAACATTGGTTCCTACTCCTGGTTACACCTTTTTACCGAGGAAATCGTCATGAATGCCACATTGACACATGTCTTCAGTTTGCCTCCTTAGTAATAGTTTTGTAGTTTTTCTAGCTATTCTGTACCGATGAGTACTGGTCCAAAAATTCAAGTACCACTTTTTCTAATGGTAACTAAATAGAAACAATTTCTTTCATTTTTTAAGATGTCTGTCATTACCAAATGAGATGTTTTAGATGTATATTACTTACTATTAGACTTGTTATATTTAATTTTAAATTAATTAATAATTAATTTTTTAGGTCTATTGTATTGTTAAAAGAAGTTCTTTTATCAAAGAGTGATTACAAAGTCTCACAGAGCGTATCGCAATATTTAGAAGTGTATTTCATTAGTAATTAGCCATTTCTATACTATTATTCAATTACTTTTAGTAGCCAAGCAGTCAGATATTATTTTTTTTATGCCCAATAATGGAACAACATTAATTTAATTAAAAAATTATATTTATAGTTAGTTATTTAGATTCTAGCATGAGTTGTAATATAATGTAAATGCGCAAAAAGTTAGTCGTTTGTCATTGTAATTTTACACATGAATTATTTAGAAAATTGTTATTACAATATAATTAAAAGGGTAATTAAATTGTCGGAAGTGCTGCGGTTTACTAATCTGATATTGGTTCAGTCTGTAAACTAAAAACACATACTTAAAACATTCTTATACTCGTTAATAGAAGCAACTCGAAGAACGAGAAGAAACTAGAAGTTTTGACTCTTCTGTTGGAAACTTACAGTGCACATAAATCTCTGACTACACAAAACAAACGTGGTCAACTTGTCATACCGTGGGGGAAGTTCCTTTTATGTATGTACACCTCGTTTTTTTTTACGTTTGCACTTGCCGGGAGGTTTGTTTCTATTTTTAATTTTCCATCCAATGTGTGACCTGGGCTGATCGAATTCCTTGCTAGCAACCATAATGGAATTCACCTATTATTTAGTTGATAGGAATCGCTCTTTGAAACTGGAATGCACTTTATCGGTTTCCAGTAAGAGTTCGACTAAGTGACATCCCAAATTTAAAAAAAAAATTAACGTCTCTCGAAATTCCAGCTTTCTCCGTCGGGTGACACCTCATTTTTAATTTATTGTTTCCTTCACTTAAAACGTTCTAATTGAACGAACGAACTTTTTTATTTCTTCTACCACGTTTGATTTCGTTAGCCATGAAATTTCTTTTTAATTTTTTTAAAAAATTAAAAAATGGCCAAACGGTTGTGGGCAACATTAATTTCTTATTCTCTTTCAAAGTTAGACATATTTTTGGATTTGATTCTGATGTTGAGTCAAATTAGCAGGTTAGTTCTGTAGTATTTCCACTTCGAAAATTTGTAGCACACGTACAAAAAAGTCAAATGTGATGTACTATTACTGGAAGTCAATGTTATTCGTTTTTCATGCAATTTCTTGGATCTTGCTCCGAATCTAAAGAAATCAACTGGGGCTCCTGGTTACTTAAACACTAAATATCTTTTGTGCATTTCAAATAAATGGGTGTAGTTCCTTTACCATTGTACTAGCTACATTTTATGAATCCTTTCTATCTACCATGACCTTGCATCAAACCGACTAGTTCCGGATACTGAAGAATACATTGTTACCGCTGAGCAATTTTTTACTTTTTATTTCTCACTTATTGCACGCTGTCTAATGCAATCAAACGTTCCTCATTTACCATATCATCGACTCCGAGACAACCGTTTCTTCATTTGGTTTTACTATTACCCAACCAAAACAATGTTTTTGTATTTATAAACGCAATTTATAAAAACAAACTTTAATGTCATAAAATTAGTAATGGTTCTACGGCACGCCATTACATATTCCTTTGTAACTTAAAAACTCCCATTCTAAAAAGAGTCTTTAGGAATTAATGAATATATATGGCTAAGAAAATTTTTTAACAGATTTATAGAACTGTACTGACGTACTCCGCCATTTTCATATTCTGCAAGTCTAATCTTACCTTTCACTATTAAGCACAAACTACACATTATCTACAGAGAATATTTCCATATTTCCAGAGAATAAGTAAATTAGTAACAAACTCAACTCGAGTACTCATTTTCATTGTACGCTACGACAGTTGAAAATTAAAATCGCAATATTAGTTAGCACAGTAGAGCTTTTTAGTTAAGAAAAACACTTGCGGACTTGATAAAAGACCAAATAAATAAAACCCAGTAGAATTTACCTTTGTCACGTTTATCGGTAGTCTGCGCTCGGTTCCCCGGACTCACATCGGGAAACGGTTTGCAAGTACCTGAGAACCTGAAGCAGCTCGCATCGGACAACTTTGACGAATCCTTCACCGGAGTGATCACAGTTCGGTAAAACTCTTCTGTTAAGTTGGAAGGCATTACAAAAACCTTGTTTGGTATCCGTGTTTCCCGTTCCAAACCGGATGAGATCGATCAGAAAACAATACCTCAAATGGAGAAGGAAAAGAAAAAATACAAATCGACAAACACGACGGTCAAACTTGAAACTTTGAATTCGCGAAATTTGTCGTATTTCAAAAAAAGACGACCTGCTCGAAATTTGGTTTCGACACTGCCGTCGCGATGTCCGCTCAGATTTTTCTTCCTGTTTTTTTATGATCCGCCAACATATGTGTCGACACATACACCAACTACCCGGTTATTTATTTCTTTTCGGTGGGAAGGTCATCAGACACCGGCATGAGCCCGATGGCATCCTCAAATTCTCAATGGAATAGCCACAACTTGGTATACAGGCTGAACGCACTCACATATGCACGCACGCGTGCACTCAAAAGCACAACGCACTACTATCCAGCACACATGCACCTGGTACCTGAATACCTCCGAAAAAAATACCAACAACGAAGTTTTAGCTGTTTATCGCGAACGTTTTACGGACGCCGAAGAACTCGATACAAGTCCCCGGTAACTTCAGAGAGTTTAAACTTTTGAAAATTTTTTAAAAGCGAAAGAACATCGGAGGAAACGCGGTCCTTGATTAAGGCTCACGAAGCAAACTAGTTACTGTACTTGGTAGACATAGCGGAGTCTAAGTGGAAAGACGACCATCACGATCACAGGGCCATGGTGGGAGACACCACACCAGTCTCGTTTAATATATCGTAATCATCATCATCATCGTCTTTGGTTTATCACGTAACACACAGGTTTTCCTTGTAGGAACCGCGGCCTATTCTATCTCACTAACGATACATAAAATTCTTCATTATCTCCCTTTCTCTCTATCTCTCTCTCTCGCACTATTTCTGTGTGAGTCTGTGTAACTACAAACCAGCTAATATCTCATTGCTTTTGCTCCTTTATTTTTTATTCATCTTAAATTTATTGTTGTTAAACGATGTAAGCGTGTCTGTTACCTGCTAGACGTATCCGAGTACTTTGTTGTGCTATTGTTGTTTTTCGAATTGTTTTGACATTTCTTTGTGTGGTATTTTCTAACCTCTTTTCCTAAATCAAAGTGTAGTATTTTTTACTTTATTAGATGACTGCTTATCAAACACTTCGCTGTTTAGCAGTCGGGGTCCTACATTTTTCTTGCTTCGAATTACACAACGTCTTTCTATTGTAGTGTAGCTGGCTCTCTCATTTCCCTGCAGTCCTTGATCAAAAGTAGTTGTCCAATTGCATAAAATTTAGGTTTATTGCAGTTTATAGATTGCTTGGGTGATGTCTGAAGTGAAACAGTTAATAAATAATAATAAACTGTATTTTAAAACTAATGTTGCACGGTAACCATATTACTTGTTCGTACACCCGGTCTGAATGTTACTTTTGTAACCTTTGGTGGTATTTGTTCGATCCGCGGGTGTCGGAAAAATCGTGTCGTTATGAATTTGTTAAATCTCGCTCCGGGGACGTTCAATTTCGCTCGGTTTTTTTTTAACAGAAAAAAAGAAAATTAGAAAACCCGTCATATTTCTCTTGATAACTTTATGATTATTGATCAAGGAGGTAGGACTAAGTGAGACACTCAGAATGTATGACGGGTACCTGAGTGTTGTAAGAAAAAATTCTTGGTCGGTTCCATCGTTTGTGGCGCACAAGTTTCTGTTCCACTTCTTTTTCTTCTGCTAAGTTTTTTTCATTTCTTTCTATTATTTTTCTTTTGTTATTAGCATCATTTAACTCCGAGTGTTGTATTGTTTGTTTATTAGGTCGTTTGTTCGTTTGTTTCATCGCCTCTTTTACAGATCAATCGGGTCTTGCTTTCCTTATGCTAAGATGTTCATAAGAGTAAATACCAATCTCTGAGAGTAAATCTCTGGTCATAAGTTTGGATGTTACACCGCTTCGTTGGAAACAACGAGTAGTCATCCTGAATTGAAGCAGTAACATCAATGTCTTACATAGTCAGCTGTATCCTCTATACGACTCTTCATTTCTAGCATGTCTACTGATTTTGGTAGAATTATTTTTACTTCTTTCACATCATACCAACCATCAAATGTCAAACATGAACCTTCTACTTCTGGATATTACAAGTTGGAAGTTGTACTTGACGGATTTGTTCCTCTTCCAGCCAGGATTTTTGGGGGATCAAAGACGAGTCTGGTTGGTTCGAAAGCTTTCCCGCTCAAATGCCAAACTGTCTGGCAGGACGAGGCAGGACACCATTCGCGGTGATCCCACACGTAATTTTGGGTCTAACAGACTAAACGGCACCCACTTTAGTCAATTGCCTCGGCTAATGGGTGAGACTTAACGGAACCAACTTCATTAAAATTTATTCAAATTGTTCTTGATTCTGTCCCAGGAGGGGCGAGATAGAGAGAGAGAAGAGTGGTAACACATTAATGGACGGACGTATCGTTTCACCAGAAGAACATTAACAAAGTCAAGACGAAGAAGGTGGACACCATGGAGGGTCGATGTTAAATCAAGTGTTGTCGACTGGAAGAGGTTCTTAAAGAATTGATGTTATATAATAAGGAGGATTGACCCTGAAACTTCTTTCACGCACTAATGTCTCTCTCTCTCTCTCTTCTCTGCAAAGTCCAAATTTGCTACTCGATGGAAACATAATTACTTTTCTCCTCAAATTGATTTCCTCTAGTGCCTCCTCTCATCCTTTTTGTTCTCTTCATTACAATTTTGCTCTACATTTATGGTGATTCTTAATGGTTATTGTCTACCTTTCTTCTGCTCAATTTTTTTCTTTTTTTTGTAAATTGAGAATTGAAGGATCTGAACGTCTTCGTACAAAATGTTGCAGGCCTGCAGTACTTCAAAATCTTACCGATATAATCCCTGATTGAATCTTTTTGAGAAAGAGCTATAAATAAATTGAGATGTTTTAAGTAATTTATGTATAATGGTAATTCAAACTTCCTTGTCAAGTCATATATATATTGTTTTATATATTAGTTATCAATTAGAACCGACACAATGTGAGGTAGGAATTATTAGCCCTACTTCTGGCCATACAAAAATAACAAAAACAGTATTTTTACTCTTCAGGTTGCCAACTCAGTAAACACTTCCAATCATTCCAATGCCACGTCTCTCCGTATGTGCAATAATAATAAGGTTCATAGTAATCCTCAGTCATGTACGTATAGTAATTACATAAAAATAAATAATGGAAATGGCGTTTCCAGTAATGATGGCGATAATAATCGATTAAAAAACAGTGGGAATCGTACAACAATTTGGTATTTGCCTTTCAGGTATCAATTAATTTGAATGATGAGAGGTGAGGTAGAGCAGGCGAGCGGGAACAATAACCATGAATCGAAACAATAAAATAAGCAGAGACCAAAGAAGAAGTAGGAGATGTTGTTGTTGTTGTTGAAAAGAACGCCATGCAGTCTCAGAATTATCGTTGCTCACAAAAGGCAATGTCCTCTACGTCCGTCGGATGGCATTAACCTCTAGGTATAGGGACAGTCACATGCCTCATTGATAGGCCGCTACTCTAAAATTGTTTGGTAGTCCCTTCATCTCACATTATATTGCTTTCAACCTTCCGTACCTACTGATTAATAGTACTGTCTAGGCAAATGGATCCTGAGTTGGGAACAAGTTTAGATAGAGAGCTTGACGTTGTGGTAAATGGATCGAACATGAGTCTAGAAGAACCAGAGCTCCAGCTCCAAATAAATAATTGAAACAGTTTGTTGACTCCCTTGTTATTGAATATCCTAAACCATAAGGTTAAAAACACTAACATTACTGGACATTTACCTACGAAACTCTTTTCATATTCTTTTTTCTCAACTATTTTGAACATTTGTTACTATAATATGACATCCGGTATAATATAATATCGTATTTCAAATCACAAAATTAATTCCTACCTCCTCAGCAGTCAGAGCACAGCAGTCACCTCAAAGTCAGCTTTTTCAAGGATAGAGATACAAGTAAAATGAATGTTTTTTGTGGTAAATTTTAAGAAAGCACAACAGCATTGCGACGCGGGATTTACGTGAAATACAAAAGAAAAAGACCATTCTTAACCATTCCTAATTCTTATCAACCGGTGGGTAATGCACTTACTACACTGATATTCTTCAATACCTTCAGTACTTCTCATATCTTCTAATTCTACTCTGTACGCTACTTGCATACTGTACTAAACCACATTTTTAGTTACTCCAAAAATGTCATAAATCGGAGACATACAGACAGGGGCATAAAATCAGGTTTGATGTCATGAAACATTCCAATCGAAAATTCAGGTTTTTAGTTTCTGTTTATCCCAGTCGCTACTTGTTTTTAGTAATCTTGAAGTTCAGAAATAGCAGAACCAAACAGAAACCATAAGACGCCAGAAAATTTAAAAAAATCTATGCAAACCATGGGACGTTAAATTTACAAGTCAGAAAGCAATAGGTGAAAGAATAATTTGGCGACCGTTAAAACACGAAAACTAGACCCTAAATGAAAACGGGGACGTAACAGAAACTTACTGCAGGAATGACTCCCCCCCAAATAAAGAAAACAAATTGTTCAAAATGGACGGAAAAAGGAACGATGAGTTCGGCACCCACGTAGGAATAGGATCGAAAGATTCTTTTTTCAGACGCTTACATCCGTTGGGAAGGAGGTCGAATAATATGGTGGTGGAGTTTGTGGAAGAACATGGGGAGATCCTGCTTCCTGTTAGGCCGGAACCACCGTGAGGTACTGCTGCCGACCTCTGTCACACAGGAACACAAGGAAGCATCTCAATCCTTGCATCGCTGCCTCAGTTGACACAGTTGACATCGCCTTTTTCACTCTTTGCATTGCACTGCCTTTTTGGCATGGGTTGGTTGTACTTTAACTCGGGAACCACAGGGTTCTTTGCCCCAATATTTCAAAAGTATTTGAAATATGTCAATGCTAATTAACCATTTAGTCAGCCAATGAACAGCAGCTAATATAAGTTTATTTAATGAAGCGGGTAAATATCACTACTGGTACCGGTGCTCGTGCTTGTACAGGCCTTTGTAGACAACCTGTTAACTGGTTCTGGTGACACGACCCGTTCAAAACAAATCTGATAGTCTTTCGTCCTTAAGGCAAAGTTCCCCGTTTTCTGGGTTATCGTTGACTTAATAAATTTGTCACTTTGTTCTCCTTTTTCTATGCTTGTAAGTTTATGTGGTATCTTACGTAATTTCTGTTTGGTTTGGCAATGTAAAGGACTTCTTCGCGACTTATTTGTTCCCTTACATGTGTCACTTGGTTAACTTCTTTCATCCCTTCAATTTTGATACACATTTCTCTAATGAAGCCTTAATCATTCTTCTCATTTTCTTTCTTGTTCATTTCACTCGTGCATTTCATTTTGTTTACTTCCTACAACTTTTTGTTATCCTTTTGTTGTATGACACCCCCCTCAGAGTCGAATGAATAGTCAAATATAGAGAGCAACCTGTTACAAAAGTGCCGATTAATTCAATTAAAAAGTTATTTAATCTACAATATTTTTATTGAAAGTAATACATATTTGTAAGTACTTATATGTGCAATTGCGAACTCATAAGTACAACATTAATATTTTTACATAAGCTTGATAAATGAGTAGATAAAGTACTGGTCAGAATTCTAGTTTTGTAGAATTGATTAAGTAATACATTATGTTAATTATTTACATTTTATATATCGGTAATTTTAGTTTTGGGCATTAATATATGAAGCACCCGAAATAAATTAATCCAGAATGATTTTAAGGTAAACAAACTCCCAACCAACAGTGTAGACAAACACCATCGACACAGTCTATAATTGATCTTTTAGGTTTTTATTCAATAATCGGTTTACCCTAAAGCAGACAACAACAAGGCAGCCCAGCGCTCCTGAAGCGAAATCAAACAAACGTTCGGTGAGTAGCAGGAGGGGGTACAATTTAATTGAATTAAATTGCAATTAGTTCTGGCTGTCAGGAGAATCGGTTCTGCCGGTTAAAGCGAAAGGAAGTGAGCCTGCCGTCAACCCCGGGCTGACTCAAGTTGATTCAAACATTCTTGCGAATGAGCATGACGTGGAAGAAGACAAGAGAAAGAAAGAGAGACCAAGGAGGGCCCCCATTAACCGACAACGTCTGGGCACCCCGGCTGCGGAAATAGTAACCTTTTTTATTTTTTCTCTTTCTTTTTTTAATGGATGTGCCTCTGAGAAATAAAATTTAAATTGAATTTTTCTCAACCCGGGATGGTCTAAATGGGCAGGACCTCCCTGAAATGTGAGAACCAATTTGTTTAATGGACATTCCTTCGATATCTTTTCAGCATTGTTGTTGTTGTTGTTGGTGTCGATGGTGTGCTGTTCTCGTTATTGTCTTCCACTTCTTCTGCTTCGTTGTTTTTAGCCACTTCGCTCTCATTCAACGTCTCTTCATTTTTAACATTTTATTTTCTTGTCTTTTTGGATTCTTCTACCTTTTTGTTTTCCATTACCACTGTGTCGCATTATTCATTCTTCCTTTACCTCTCTCTCTTAACCAATCACTTATTATAAATGTCAGTCCTGTTCTTTCGCCTTTTTTATTTTCCATCCTTACCTTTGTCGCTGGGTTTTACCCTCTCTCCTTATTTTTTAATTTTTATCTATTTATCTAGGTAGCTATTGCTTTATTTTTCTGAACATCTAACGAAGAATGATTCACCGAAAACTTGGCATTTTTATCTGTTTTTCATTCACTCGTTTTGTTCTTCGGTGGCCTTAACATTCGTTTCTGTCGTGCTCGCCTTCTTCTTTTCCGGCTTCGGTAGAAGCCTGATGTGTCGTGTGATCCACCAACTTTCACATTTTCACGAATACCTTCTGTTTTTCTATCTAATTTACACGCTCATGCTGCTTTCTATTTGGCAGGGTTGGCAGGAGTGCTACTTTCCGTTCTTGGAGGGTTGGACACAGTATTAAGCCATCTTCCTGTACATTTTTAGCACATCACTTTTAAATCTTAACAGTAGATCTATACTATTACATCAATACCCTTGCGATCTGATTACGTCAGAATCCGTAGAGCAGGAGTGATATATTTAGAAAATCATTAGTTAATGTCCTTTTATTAACATTCACGTTATTTTCACAGGAAACGGACGGCCGCGCGCCAATAAATTAAATTTGTCTTTTGATGTGAGCTGATTCAGTTCGAAGTTGTCATCCGCCCGGATAGCTCAGTCGGTAGAGCATTAGGCTTTTAACCTAAGGGTCCAGGGTTCGAGTCCCTGTTCGGGCGTACCTTTTTTGAAATTTCATTGAACAAAATTAGTGACTGATATTTCCATTAAAATAACTATTTTTTGGTGAAGCCTTTAAGAAAAAATTATTAGTCAATTTAAACAATATTTCTCCACTGCATAAATTATCTCTCCGTCGTTTAATACATTTGAAAAAGTAGCAAACGTCTACTTAAACAAGTAATTAAGAAGAAGGAGTACAGTTTGTGAATTTTTGTGATTAAAGAGAAAAAAGAAGATTGTATTAATTTGTTTATTCAATTCAATAGAATGTATAATTCTATTAAATGGTCAGTGGAAAATTATGTAAAGTAAACGCGCCCGGATCTTGGTTAACAAAACCGAAAAAATTTCACTATGACTGATGTGTGAATAATGTCTCTGTTCACTTGATCTTTTACGTGCTGCTGTATTACTGTAGTTCATAATTTTGTATTTCGACACAACAAGACACTTTTTATAGGTTTATTGTTGTTTTTCTCCTTCGACAATGACCGAGAAAGCAAAAGGAGTATTCTGGTGCAGTTCCTCTTAATTAAAACACTGCTGATTTTTCTAGGTTGAGGTTTCCGAAAATGATTACGAAAACGGCCCTCGGGGGCCTCCACGTCCATAAATATTCATTACGAAAATATTATGGCGTTAATCGAATTTATGACACAGGTTTCTCAAATTTATTTTTAATAATATTATTACTCGTATATGAATATATGAGTATGTAGGTGATCAGGGCATCTCTAAGGCTGGAGCTTTTGGGTTTGAATCTCTAGGTTTGACATGGTTGCTACTTCATCCATTGACCACAAATAAACTTCGGAGGATAACCAGAACTTTTAATTTTTAACAATTACGTTATCGTAAAATATATCCTATATTTATATAGTCTAAATGTAGAGTTTTTAGGAGAAAATTGATTATTGTCATACTGCAATACAAGGTAGTATAAAATTATTATCAAAACATAAAATTAATAAGAGTTATTAGTTCAAAGCTGTAATAATTATTATTATTTAATTGTATTCAATTGATCGAAATTAACTTTTAGTAGTGTTGAACTCATAGTCGTAATGAACTTTGTTTCCAGTCTACTCTTACGTATGATTTTCTCCATGAATTAATAGAAAATTATATTTTTCAGTTTGTAACACTATTTTTTGCATTGGAGTTATTAGTCTTGCTTGTGACAGAATGCTTTTGATGGTATTTATCGAATTCACCCTGTTTGGTTCTTTGCTTTCTCCCACGGACGTTACTGACTCTTAACATACGCACTACCACTCCTCTGTCCTACGTTTCGTTTACGAACTGCGTTTACTTGACACTTTTATTTTATGGTGTTTTATCATCATTTCTTTGTTTAACTGACCTAACGTCTTCTTGAAGAATGTCTTATTGCCCATCTTATTAGCCACGGTTAACAACTTCAAAAGATTGCTCTGACATAAATAATTTCCAATTTGTTTAAACATTTAAATTTCCAGGCCATTCGGACTTCAAATGACCTTTAGATGTATTTCTGAGGTATCGCATATATAACTTCTTAAAGTCATTACAACAACCATAAAAATGACAACTCGTTTGCTTTTCTAGTGACTTCTTCATAACTCCATAGCGCCTTATTGTAGATGGTTTCTAAGAAACTCTACCGCTTGCTTTTATCTTCCTCTTCTTTCTGCCTCAAAGGTTTTGCTTCAGGTCGAATTTAAATTTTTCACCGAATCTTAAACTTTAAATTGGAATTGTTTGTTTCCCGGCGGCACGTTGCCACAATCTGAACTCGACCGAGTTCTTTTCAATGTGTTTTTCTCGTGAAACTCGAAGAGCAAGTTCTGACCCATGTTTTGATTGACCTTTTATAGTATTTGCATAACAGCATTTATCAGTTATTAAAATTAGAAAAAGTAAAGTGATTACGAACAGTTCTACTGATGATGTACTGTAATCTCTGTTATTACTATTTTCGAGTCCTTTCAGGTATCTGAGAGGAGGTACCAACTCGGTGACTTATCTGTGCCGCTACGTTTTATGTCTGTTTGATGATGCTTTCTTCTTCTGGGATATTTCTCTCGCTTGCTTGAAATAGCATCAGAATATTTCAGTATTTAAACATATGACCGGTTGTACACTTAATTCCAATCGTGAAATGTAATAAGTTGTTCTATTTAAAAATAATTGGGCAAATTGAATTATTCATAGATTTTCTCTAACCTCACAATTATAAATCGTCAATTATAAATGACTAATATGTTTGCCATAATTGCCAAAAATACGTTGGCACCGTACACATAAAAATTATTAGTGCTACAGTAACTAAAAAAGGCTTCAATAAAATGTAGAAATATATGATTTATAATTGGGAAGTGTAAATTAAAAAATATAAGTTGACGCGAGGAAATGCAAAAAAGGGCAACAACAAAGGTTTGCTTATAAACTTAAGGGGAACAGGAGATGAAATACCTTTCTGACACGATTGTGAAGACCCAAACAAACCCCGTGAATAAATAAAGCAAAAGTAAACTTTGGACATTATGTATACATAATGTATGCACCTGCATTTGAAAAAGTGAACATTCAGGTACACAAAATGCACACGTTGTGAGGAAAAGAAGTTATTTTAAAAACAAAATTCTATTTAATTATGAAGTCAGTTAAGAGCTTACCTAAAAAGAGAGCAGTCATCAGGTACGGAATCGCTGCATTTTACATCATTTTAGGTTCGGCCTTATTCGGGTGGAATTTTTAAATGACCCAACCGGTTAATTGCTAAATACTCTGTTAGAAGTTCTCTTCTGATACTCGCTCTCCATCTCTATTAAAGTTCACACACACAAAACAAGAGAAGGATTCGACTCTTTCCATGGTTTCTCCTCGGGCGGATCAGCTTTATGAGACAGCCTGGATCCTCTGAATCAGGTACACGGTTGAAATATAAGATGAAGAAACCTCTGGCGGGGGTTTAACTCGTACAAAAAAGATGTACCAGGTACCCATCGGATACGACTCGGGTTTTCCCTCAATTTGGAAGGTTATGAGTTCCGAGAAGAACTTCCCCGCAGCAATGTTCATGTAAAGCTTTAGGCCGATACCAATGATACCCGTCACATACCAACGCATACCTCCGGGGTCTGAACTTTCGTGCCCGATGACACCCAATACCAAACCTTTCTTGACTGATGGCATATGTTCATAAATCACCGGGAACAAAATCTGAAAATTGATATTCTCTCGTTTTCTTACGTTTCAATTCCATGGAGAAATTCCTCACCGCAGACGAGTACCCTGGCTAGCCAGGACGCTATCGTAAAATCGGATGCCTGAACGGTGTGAGGCTCCAGCTCTACGGCCAGGTGTTCACTGCGTGGTTCAGGTGTCTCGTGCTGCCTTCGCCGACGAGTCAAGGATGGACCCAACGTGGTGACCTTTTACCCTCCGCTAAATTACTTTTACCATATCAAATCAACTTGACTGTCTTGCACGGGTGCAGGTTGCAGGTACCCCTTCGGAGGTCGGCCTGTTTCCTTTCTAGCGGGCAGAAGAGACTTCGGTGAGACGAAGGAACAGTTACATCCTTTGGCATACAATTTCTGGACGAGTCATAGCTACATCACCGTCGTAGAAAGATAATAAATTTCTATGGTTTTCATCGGTTCTCCGATACTCAGTCTTTGTTTGTTTTTATTTCACGAAATTGTTTCATTTATGAAGTCTAATTTATTTCATGTGTGGTTTTCCAGGCCAACCGGAAATTAACTTCGATAACCAAACATAACGTGATGTTTTAGGCCACTTATATTCCTTCAAAGGACCAGGAATCCATCGCAAGCGGTTGATAGTTGAGAGCGAAGGTTGAAATGCATTGATAGCCCATAAAAAGTCAACCAATACATGAACACGTAAAAGGAGCAAAGGTTAACGTCGAAGGACTAAGCACACAAATATTTGGATAATCTCACTAAGTTCTTGCTTACTTCTAGTCTAATTCTATTAATAAACGTGTCGAACACCCTAGCCGTTACTCATCCAACTTGATTGAGTCTTTAAACGCTACAAAAGGAGGATGTATACTCAGTGGATGTATACTGTGGCGTGGTAGGAAATGAAAATACACAAAACACAAACGATTGTAGCTGAAGTAGAAGAACAATCAGAAAGGATAAAAAAACTGGAAGGAAAACTGTCGCAAACTGACAAAGAAAAACAAATAATGACAAACAACCAGAAAGCTGACTGATTGGCACAGAAGTCCATTAGTGATCTTCAAGAGATCAAAAAGTTCACTTGAAAGATCTGTCTCTGAAGTGAAGAAGCCGACAATTAATAAAATCTCAACCCTGAAAACACACGAGTGCTACCCGCTTGTCGAGTACCTCGAACATTCGCGGAAGACATTCCTACTAGTACCGCTTCAGGTATCGACTCAAAACCATTTAATAATTATTTTGTACACCAATGATATTATTGATTAAGAGCACGTTTCTTAGGTATGCACCGTGTTTGGTAATTAAGATTCCATTTTAGCAAAAAAATATAAAGAAAAAAATTTCAATTTGAAGCAGGCACAGGTACACAGGCACGCACGTAGGACGGGAATAGATATTTACGTCATTTATCTAATTTTAGAGTTTTGTTTCTTAATTTGCCTTGCAAATAATCGAACCCGCGGCCACCAACTGCGCCACATTCTATCTAACGTACACCTGCGACACGAGTACGAAAGAGAAAATCACCTGTGGTACCTGCACTCTTGAGCTTTCTTCCGACTGTGTCACGTATCTGTTTCATTGGGACTTTCTGTCGATCCTTCAAGGTTTATAGAAACCCGAGCAGTGATTTGGTGTTATTGCATAAGATATATGGTTTTGACCTGCATTCATTACTTTGCAATAGATTCTTC
Source organism: Polyplax serrata (assembly GCA_037055365.1). Classification (NCBI taxonomy): domain Eukaryota; kingdom Metazoa; phylum Arthropoda; class Insecta; order Psocodea; family Polyplacidae; genus Polyplax; species Polyplax serrata. Next base: position 1,919,085 of record JAWJWE010000004.1, read on the forward strand.
CTGGTATCCGTTTCATCTTCCTACCTCATAATTCGTTCGCCTCTTTTGGCTGTCCTATTTCATTATTACATTCACACTTACCCTTAGTTGCCATGCCATTATTCTAATACTCGTAACCCAATTAATCATTCTGTAACTGACTAGTACTTAAGCGTAAAAGACACAACATACATAAATACATATATTAAAAATTTCGTGAAACATGAGGATTATAGTTGGTCGGTATTCACACAAAATTACACACGTTTACAAACAATTACAAACATACAAAGGTAAAATTAAAAACAAAATGCAATACTTGTTATTCAAAGTACCGGTACAGTAGCGTATCGATACTTTTAGAGTTAAATAAATTTACAAACTAACATGTTAAAGTGAAATATTTTTTAGTAAGTCGTTGGTTTGTCTTTTTTAACTCGGAATACCCTTTACTCTCGAGTGGTACACACCAGAGAATTATGCCTAATGTATTAGGTACATATAATTCAGCGCTATAGGACAACACAGCTCGGCTAAAAGATGTAATAACACAAGCCTGTGTTCACTTCAAACATACAGGTAGGATAACATGGACGTTTACATTCCGCGTTTTATAGTTCTGCGGCGGAAACATAAAAATAATTTATAGTTTTCCGCATAAATTCCGCGTCGTTAAATGGGATCAAATTCAACCGAGTACTCTATTTATATTTATGTTGTCTACACTAATTGTTCACTACACATCTCTCTCTCTCTCTCTCTCTCTCCTTCTGTTTCCGAAGTGAGACAGACAAGTCTAAAACTTGACCAAAACATAAAATTACCTCAGGTTTCGATTAGATTTGACTGAGATCGAGTTTTCCCCGTGTTAGTTTTGTATTATATACGTTTTAATGTTTTATTAGTTTAATGGGATTGTCATGTTGAAAATATTAGATCAGTCATAAATACATGTGCTGACACGCTTTTTCTCAGGGAAAGAGCAGAGATGAGTAATGTTGGTCAAGTACTACACAATAACAACATTCGAACATAGAAAAATGAGTACTCGATAAGGCAGTAGGAAATCATCCCTGGTGGTCGACAACTCAAATACAAGTGAGTTACGGAAGGAAGAAGGTTTTTATGTACATTTTTAATTGTAACACTGGGTTGTATGCACTGGATCAAGGCATGCCATTCTGTCATTCATCCGTCGCAAGGTCGATACCTGTCCAGTAAAAAAGGTACAGTTTGCGGTACCTATTTCAAAAATTTTACTTTTCCATGTTGTGTCGTGTCAGCGTGCCACCTGGCGAAAAATATTTGAAACGGCGAATGTGCCGCCATCTCCTTTGCAACTGCCGACAATTTCAAAATGGACGAGGCCACCGAGATGAATGAATGTGGGCTTGCCTGACGGAATGGCGACATTAAGTCGGTCGGTGGTCACTTTGCAAACAAACCTGGGAAAAAATTTTGGTGGCGCGGATGTCATCTTTATTCTTTTCCAATAATATTGCTAAGCAAATCGGCTGTCCCCTCCCACCTACTGATGGAGTCTTCCAGGTACTCCAGGTATTCAGGGCGGTTCCACGAATTCCCATTTCTCGGTGCCACCAGGCACATTTCAAGCACATTCCTTTGGCTTGTAACCATTTCTTCTTTTGTTTTGTTTCTTTTTACAAATATTTCAGAGTAAAACCGAAATAGTTTCGCCGTCATTTGGAAACTCCAATTGGTAGCTATCAAAATCATCATCATCATCATTATCATTGTTATTACTTTTCCCGTGACAAAAAGGAATGTCTCTTCCACCCAACCCGAGTTAAGTGCTCATCGATGTTCTAACAACGTATTTTGTAATTTGTAATTGATTAGAGTCAAAGCCCACGACGGACGTGTTATGTACATGTTTTCCAGAGTGTTTCCGACTGATTAGGTGGATTTGGGGCCCCACAACAACCACCAGTCCCGTAATGACGTTAAAAAAAGGAGCTCGTGTGAGTCATCAGCACCGGTAACTCTAAGAAAGACTGAAGATCCTCATCGACAGATGAAACCTGTAAATGAATTTTAATAACGTAACCATCCTACCCAAAGCACTTCCATAGATTCCTTGGTATGCAACTACCTTTCAGTTCAGGTAACGTACTTGTCATTTAGATATATCATTTAACCAGAGTGCTTAACTGCTTAGGGAACAGCACGACGCATACACACACACACACACACACATACACACACACACACATACACACACATGAGGTCTCAGGGTAGAAGTTCTGTCGGTGACTGCACCCAAACTTCTTCCAGCGCTGTACTTTGACAGTCTTTTTCAATGTCTACGACATTCAAAAAATTAACCGATGATTTCTCTCACTCTCTCATCAACAAGGGCATTCTGGATACCTCCTGTTCTCAGCTCCAGAAATTTCTCACACAACGTGAAAGTCATCAAGGCGTCGTAATTGGCAATGGCCATTTAGTCAAATTGCTCCGTGCAACTTGAGAGCTTCACCTAAGTAAGAGCCATGACGAGACAGTTTCTCTTTTTAAGAACAAGTTTAAAAAGTTTTCCGAAAAACAAAGAAGGCACTAGTTTAAGGATAGGCGTTTTCTGAAATAATAGAAGACGGAGTGCTAGAAAAGGTGATGCCCAAATGTTTCCAGTCACATGAGTGTCCATGCGTTTGTGTCTGACTGTGTATATATGTATGTGTATGCTTTTGATCACGGGGAGTTCGTTCAAGGTTCCTTCCACTTAACAAGCCTTTCTAACTAAGGCCGACAAGATATTTTTAGAAGAACTCACAGGACGGTTGTAGGCTGCTCCATTACTCTTAACAAATATTGCTCTTTGATGGAACCGCGGAATCTATTAACGATCACCTGAGTGAAATACCTGCGCAGGACCGAAATTAGGGCAATTGTTTATTCAGGCTGATACCCCAAGTTCCAAAGTTCCAAATTCTTCCCTTGCTCTACTGCAACCTCTCGTTGTCTCCTGCTGTCCATCTTCAAATTTAGGGAGATTCAATACAACTTTTCTCACTCACATTTTCAGTTTTCTTTCATTTGAATTGCTTAAGTTTCCTCTGTCTTCTCCTGAAAAATATTTTATGTTTGATATATCAAGACCTTGGATTTTTCCTGCTATTCGTAGGTGCTGCACGAGCTTTTTTATGTTCAACTTTACTATCATCACTCAAATATAAGTTCCTTCTTTTTTTTATGTGTAAATCGTAATGGAATTTTTCAATAGGATTCCATAGGATCTCTATACTAGTGCACATATTTCAGCATAACAAAGTGTAACAGTATAAGTACACAATAAATAAAGGACAAAATAACAAAGTAAGAAATAGATATGTTATAATACTTTGAAATGGTATTGGCACTGCGCAGCATCTTACTTGGTTCCTGGCCTTTAAACAATACATTTTATTTCTGTTTATTTTTCCACATCCGCCACTGTTAATATAACTTCAGGTCACGACTAATAACAATTTTCTCACGGGGAAAACATAAGACCACACCAGGGCATACCAACAAGGGAATCATCACATCCCGGCCCGTGTGGATGTGAATGTCTTTATATAAATTGACTGCTTTCCGACATTTATGGAACGCACGCACACCATGTTGAGTCGGGTAGGTACTAATGAGACATTTCAATTTCCTATAGGGTACCTTTGGTATCCCTAAATTTAATGACTAGAAAATTTTTAGGCGGTGATGGTGATAATAAATAAATAAATTAGGTTGGAGTGGATACCGAATGAGAACAGCAAAAGGGCATAGGTGTGTGTTTTCTGTGAAAAACCGACGAAATGCTCTTCAAATAAATCATTCAAAAAAAGGAAACCTTTTTTCTTCACAGAAAAAAATTTGAATGAACCTGAGTGATCAAGGTACGATTGATGGGTTTCCAAGTGCAGCCCATGCAACTCGTAAATTTACATTTTTTCTTCAAGCTTTCCAATCCAAACTTTTCAATTTATTACTATTACCATTATTATTATTATTATTATTATTATTATTATTATTATTATTATTATTATTTATATATTATATATTTTACTTTGTGGAAGTATGTGATTGTATCGGTCCTCTTGCTGATAGAAACCCAATCGGTCAATGTGCGCCACAAAAAGGTAGAAAGAATTTCTGGTGCATTTTTTTGTACTTGTTGCTGGGCCATCAACAAAAGGTAAGAAAGGGGGGGAGACATATGGCGTCTCTTCGGTTGCTTGCAATTTAAATTACTTTGTCAATGACTAATAACGGGTCGGCACTTGCAGTTGGTTGTTCCTTTTTTTTAAGTAATAATAGCGGACCAGGTTTTTAGTTGGTGCGATTTCTCATCATTCAAACGGAAAAACGGGTGCATCAGAGGTGGAGAAAGAAACGCGTTGAAAAGGCAGTAAAATTCATGAGAAGACGACGACAAATTGAAAAATAAATAAACGAGATATTTCTAGTTTTATGGAAACGCAATGTTCAATAAGTGTAATTTGTAGAAGTACACTCTCAAAACCATTCAGAAGGTGTAAGTCTGCTTGAAAACAACTTTACTAACATGTACCAGTAATAGGAGATGTATCTGAGATCAAATGAAATTCCAATACATCAATTGCAACATCCAATAATATTTTAATATAGTCATACATAAATAACTGACATTTATTCGATTTCGACCATGTTATGTGCAGACATCTTGCACGAGGCAGATTGAATAAACGTTATACTCCACGTGTATCATCGGGGTATCAGCGATACAAACAGATGGGTCTAGAGAAAAGTTCACAGAGGCACATTAAGTCACATTAAAGATCTAATGATTGATGTAATCATATTGATTTTAGATTGAAATGTTGTCCAAACTTTTCTCAAATAACTTACGGTAAGAGAAAAATTAAGTACTGGAAGTTAAATTGAACCGACCAAGTTGACTGTGAGTGTTGCGATGTACTCGAAGGTTTCTGGATGCTGGAGCCCATCACCAAGAACCTGCCTCTGGTCCCTCTAATTCAAACAGAAAATCAGCCTATTGACAATCAGTCACACGGACAATGGCTCAACGAAGCCGAACTAACGCAACACGAAAATCTGCTTCGAATGCCACCCCCCAAACATTGCCATGCGCTACACATAATTATTGTTATGTTCCTTTCGTTTTCATTTTCTTTTTTTTGGAATGCTGGTGGCAATGGCAATTGTTTGTTTTCACCGCAAATCCCTTGGTCTTCGGCCCCTCGGGCCCCAATGAAAACGAACAAGTCGGTTACCAAGCGGAAAGTAAAGGTAGGGTAAAAAGTAATGGGCCACAGTCCCCGTCAATCATACCCTCAAATTTTTTATCTCTGTCAGGTTTACCAAAAAAAAAAGAAAAGAAGAAAGAATGGAAAATGGCATCAAAATATTTTTGACGGGTATCACTTACCGTGGGGTCTACCTAGTCGTATTGCCACCGCCTCCGATGAATAGTTTTCATTCATTTGAAATAGAGAAATAACTAGGAGAGAACATAGATGTACAGATATAAATTTGTGTGTGTGTTTGTGTTAGAAAAATTTACAATGTTTAATTTTAAACGTTTTAGCCGTTATAAATTACACAGGTACTCTTATAGGTACCCATTCCGCAAATTATTCTGAATAAGAACCTTTCTCCTCTTACCCTATTTTTATTAACTTGTTAATGTAACAGGTTGAAGTGGCGTAAAAGGTTTTGTCCTGCTGCTTCAAACATAAAGATTGACATGAGTTTTTCTTTCTTTTACGAGGTGTACTCAGGGCTGTTGTCTAGCTGAGAGGGTAGTTGTGACGTACAGAAAGGATCCGTTCTTTTGTGGCGCTAAATATTACTTCAGCCATTTTCTATGAGAACACTATTGGTTATCTACAAGAGCTAAGAATCCTTTTCAAAAAAGAAAATTCCCAAATGGGTACCACTCAAGAGTGGGAAAAAAGAAAGAATGAAAATAATAGATACAATTCTTGGAGTAAAACTAATAGCTCAAAATAAGTTAAATGTTTCAGTATGTATAAGATAAACATTGCAATGAAGTAACGAATAAATGTAAGTATTGCTGAACCTCTTAGTAGTTGTAATTAATCATTACAATATACATGCTTACTGGTGTATTGTATTCTATGTATAGGGAAATGAAAGGTTAATAATTGAGATTATTTATACATGTAATAACGAAAATAACCTTACTTTTGTCTAACATTAAGGTTCTAGTGTCGTACTAATGGGTATCCAAGTATTTCTAAAATTCAATAGTTTATCGTCAGCACAATTTGCATCGCCTGAGGGCATTTGTTTACATTCCATCTCTATGGTTTGGTAACACAGTCATGACTACTTTGAACGAATGTAACGTTGCAGAATGATTTATGTAACACCACGTTACACCGATTTCAGGTCAGTCTGATTTAAGGCGCTGCACGCATGCCTAGGTAGGCACCTAATGGAAGGATGACTTGTCTAGGAAGTAGTAAAGCGATGACAGGACAGAATGACTGGAATGGCGAGGCACAACCGTAGAAAACAATATGGCATTAGAAATGCAAATTATAAGTCTCGTAAGTTGTCTAACAGGTGCGAGAACAACATCTTTTTGGTTTGTTACGTGAGGACAGAAGGCAACACTTTGTGATTTGTTAAGTTGACATTCCGAGTTGGAAAATTCCATTCCATTCGTTTCTTGCCAAGCTTTTTGTGTACTCGTTCGCACATTGTAGAGCCTGTAGGCCCGCAGAATTTTGAGAACCCCCAAGGATAGCGCAAAACAATGGGGGGGGGGGGGGGTAAACTGAAGTGGCAAAACAACATCCGCCTGTTTGGAGGTACAGGCACAAGACTTGACCACACTTTGGTCTAAAACTAGATGTAAACCTCAGATCGTAGGAGAACTTGAAGGGAATCGCGATGTTTTTGTTGGTACAAAAATTTAACTGACATCCCTTACAATTAATGAAAAAGAATGTTACTGTCGATTGTGTTACTGTTATGTAAAAGAGTAATATTCTGCAGATACCGTGCAATTTGTTTGGAATGAAGATAAGAGGTTGGTGAACTGTTGAAGAGGAAACGCCAGAGATCATATTGAAAAGCAATAACAGGAAGAATGTAGTTGGGCCACGAAGTGGGTCGGAGGAACCCGAAATCAATACAATTACTTAGAACAAAAACGAAAAAACACAAGAAAATATGTTAATTCTATTGTCACGTTAGTTCAACACCAGAACAACCAAATTGTTCTGTTTAATATTCCATGAGTGTTTTTATTTTTCTCATGTTTATTTTGTCTGAAATTTGTCGTTACGGTTGTAGCAGACACTCAAAATTCCTGAGTGAAATGGAGCTGCAATAAACGAAATGGTAAAGAAATAAACTTTTGCCATGACACAATTCTGTGATTTTTCTTTTTTCATTTCGAGTTTTTGTTCTTGTTATTCCTTTCTGTTTTGCCTCAAGTGTTTCCTTCCAAAGGAGTAACAAGATATTGAGTTCTTCTTTTCATCCGCAGACAACAATGTTTCCGTCAGCCTCAATTCGTCTACTGTTGCTTTCTGTATGCCTTTGCTACATTTTTTTGTCTAACAAGTTTGGTCATTACATTAATATGAATTTCAACAGGAAATTGGAAACCAAATATTCGCTTTTTATTACACAGAAACGACGAGAAGTTGAATATGAGAGAGAAAACCGGTCGATTTACGAAGTCAAATAATAAATTTCTATTAGCTTAATTTGAATTTTTTCAAATTTTTTGAACGACCACTTCCAACATTTGAGGCGAATTAGACGAGAGAGAGAAATATCCTTCATTATTATCATCATCATCATCATCATCATCTTCTGCTTCTACTTTTTCGGTGAAATTTGAATCTGAAAACGAGAATCATGTGAATTTTCTGAACGAGAAATACTGGTCGAGCACAAGGCGTACCTGAAAGAAAACAAACCTGTTGGATTGTGTTGTGTTTTTTCTTTTTTCTTTTAAATGATCTCGTTCGAACCTTCCAAATTCGAATTATTGGTGTCGGCTCTGTTTTCACAGTCGTCCATGTGTTTTTTGGTCGAATTTCCGTTTCATAAAAATGTAACATTTACGTCGACGCGGAGAACATGAAGCTGAACAACTACAAAAACGAGTGGTATTAATTGTGGAAAGAAAGAGAGGTGAAGAAGAATAAAATGAATAAAATGTAACAAATAATGTTAGTGTGCAATAGAAAAGGAAGTCATTAAACTTAAAGAAAGACATAGAAGTAAGGTACATTTGAAGAAGAAATAAATTTAAAATAAAATATAACTGGGAGTGAAGAAAAGATTGAAAGAATACGGTTTGCGAAACAAAAGAAACTAATGAAATTCTGAAGGACTCTTTAAGGAAATGCGACAAATACATAATTAAAATAAATTGAGATTAATTTCGTATGTTAGTTTGGTAACTAAAAAACGTATTAAATTAAAATGTAAAGTTAACTACAGAATAAGACAAATACGTCAAATATTCTAAAACCAACTAAAAACGATTAAAATATCGATGAGGAATCAAAGACTCTTAAAGCACAAAAATTATATACATACTAATAGATACATTCTAAGTACCAGAAGTAAAACGCAGAATATAAAAATAATGTCCTTAAAAGGAGACGGTTACAAAGGTGTACATAATTATTTACATTACTGGCGGAAAATAAGGATAAATTAGCCGGAGAGGGTTGAACTGGGGTGGACTCAGACACACCGAGAGATGTCTAAAAGTTAACTTAGGCCTCAGGTTTCGGCAGATGACTCCATTAAAAGTAGGAAACGTCTGAGGGAAAGCACACCAAAAGAGACCAGACCTCAGCCATGAGCCTGCCACGGGGTCCATGGCAAGTCGAAAAAATTGTAATTACAAGACCAAGAGAGTGTGGAAACCGCATTTTTCTCTGTTAAATCACGATGCTAATAAATGACCAATCTGCTTCTTCTTCCACTTCTTCTTCTAATAGCCGCCATTAAATTCAAGAGGCAGACGTTTGTTGGTTATTAAATCATAAAAATCTGTTGCGGGCGATTCGCGTAAAATGTCAAGATTTACTTCTTCTCTACTTTGATATCGTTTGTCTGTAAGTCTTCTGCTTCGGTCTACTCGGGCATCTGTACAATTGCTCCTCATAGGAAAAGAAGAAAACGAGAAAAAGAGTAGCCAGGTACAAATTCCCGGTACCCCAGATCCGATTTTTGATTTATGTAAACTTAACATAATATTAAATACATTGCATACATTTAATAAGAAAGAGAGACAATTCATCTATGGACGAAGTAGGACTGACAATTTTGATTAATTCGAAGATGATTTTGATTGATCTGCATCCTCTTGGGCGAGCCTCCTTTTCATCGTTTCTGACATTGGAATTGACTTGAAAAATTTGTTGCTTTCTTTCCTGTGTTTATTGTTTTTTGTTATGAAGGAACGCTTTATTTTTAATTTGAACTAATTTTTTAGGTATTAAGTCAGAGAACGGTAACGAACACAAATCGGATTTTGAATGTTACTTATTCCCGAGCCGAATATTTGGAATTAAAATGTAGGTATGGGGTAGATTGAAAAAAGTAAGTTGTATTTTATCATTGCTCAAGACCTACTCGCACTCAATAATTAATAAGTTTTAGTAAATTCCGAACTTGATTTGAGAAACCGAATATCTCACCCATTCATATTGTGTGGGAAAAGAAACAGATTGTTTGAAAGACCGTTTTTGTTTTTGGTAACTACATGACAGAAGTATATTAGTAGTAACACAATGAAAATGGTTGCGATGCCATCAAACCGAAATAATTAAGCGATAATTATGGAGAAAAGAAAAAACAGTTATTATTACGGTCACAATAATTTAAACGTTACAAAGCATTGTGGAAAAATATTCTATAAAGCGGAAAGGTTCAGTTTCTTCCAGCAATCACAAAGAACAAAAAATTATATACGTAAGTAATATTTTACTTTTCTGAAATATATAAGGTAGATTACACCTCTTTGAATGTCTCACTGATTAAAATAATTCGTTGGTCTGTCTTGATTAAAAAACGAAATTGCCGAATGACACTTTACGATAGTCAATAACAAATAGATTTGAGTTTAAATACTGTAATTTGATTTATTTAAATTGACCAAAAAAATAGGTAGAAATTTTGAATTGAGAAATTCGCGGAAATTTAAATCACCGGCCTGACATCTAGCGGAGGTTGGTTAATTGTCTTGCAGGTGATCGGTTGCAAACAGACAACTGCGTCCTCTTCAAACATAAAATACAACCCATTGGATTCATTTCCGCTTAAAAATGTAAAATCAAACGACAGATGTCGCGAGTATTAATTTTTTGAGGAATTGATTCATGTGTTGTGTTACTCGTTTGATGCGCCTAGCCTTTGGGTACCTACAGGGAGACTCGGCAAATTTTGTTTTATCAGGTTTGTAATATGATTTCAGAGATGGTTTCTAAAGTGTTTTAGAGTGATCGATGTGAGTAGTATTCAGTTCCTGAGAACCAAAGCTACAATTGAAGGTGGTCGTGGAACCCACTAAGTAAGTATCGCGAATGATGTGGCACTCGACAGCTCCTATTTCACGGGCATTTAAAAAACAAACGGGAAAAATGAAGTCGTTCTAAAAATAAACCAAACGTTGTGACTGCTTGTGTTGAGCCAATGTCTGAGCTCAAACCCACCGTCTTGGACCCCGTTCCTCCTTAGTCAGACTTGGTCTTTTCACAGCTGTGGACCTGTCGCGAGTGGGCAAGACAAATCTTCTTTTTTTATGAGTTTGAGTCAAAAGTGCGTTTTCGCGAATGTTTTGAAGCAGTCGAACGACCACCCGCGAGATGTCCGGAAGGGGTTGGTCCAGTGGTGGTGGAGGACACCAACAGCAACCTCCACCTCATTCCTATACACCGTCACCACCTCCATCAAGTTTTAGCAGGGCTCGGGGGCCCTCGCCTTATGGGCAGCCCAGCCCAAGGCCCAGATGGTCCAGTCCGTCACCCCAGGGCTTCTCCAGCCCCGTACCCAGATTTCCCAGCGGGATCTACTGCCCCTCGCCTGTTCCCATGTACCAACCCTCATCCTCATCCAGGCCTTACTACTCACCTTCGCCGGTTGCATGGACACCCGAGTACTATTATCCGCCTTTCGAACGGCAAGTGGCCAGTCCGGTTTTTACTGGGGTACCCCTGGAACCTCCGGCGCACACGGAGGGCGGAATGGCGACAGCAGACATAATCGCCGCGCAGAGTCAGGATTACATTGATGAGAAATTAGCGGAGTATCAAGCGACGATTTATCAGTTACAAGGTAAGGAAACTCTTATTTGATATGGATGAGAGGTATTAGGAAAAAAAAAGCTACCCTCCGGATAGGTCCTACCTTCTGGTTGGTGGGTATTGGTTTGGACACATACAGTGACCCTTCTAAGCAGTTGTTTAATGCCCATTTTGATACCGAATGAACTGGTGACTGGTGACGTCACCAGCGGTTTTGCAGGAAGCTCGAGTACGTGCACAAAACAGAAGTTAACAAGTACTTTTAATCTGATGTTTTGACTACTCAAGTACCTTGGACTTTTAGGAGTTTTTCAGAATTCCTACCAGATCAGTGGAACTTGACAACACCAGGAACCTTGGGTAGATCAAAAAACAGTTATCCGTGAACTGATATTTTTAGTTCTATCCCCTAGGTACTGTGCATATATTACGCGCATAGAAAATAAGAAGTTTTTGATATATTTTTATAAAGTAGAAGTTCCAGCAACAGTTACGACTTTTGCTCTGAACTACCACAAAACATTCGACCAGATTAGTCTGCACATTTATGCTTTTCTAAAGTTCATTTAAAGTACTGTTTTTGCTGTTTAGTTTTATATTCTGGTAGCAATGCCCTTTCTTTGAATTCACCTGAACACGCCTATCGTCTTGTTCTATGGGTTTCAGCATTCAACTGAGTATTCCTTAAAAATGTTCAATCTAAAGGTGAGTACTCTACGTGAAACAAGAGGAAAATTATTTTCCGTTCTGACATTTCAGAAGACTTTCAAAAAATAAAAATTAAATCCTCAAAGCGGTACATACCTTTACCGAATCTCCGGGTATATTCTAATGTAATTCGTTTCAGACGACTAACGTAGTACAAACCTCGTTTTTATTACCCTCCGCCATTTTTTTTTTATTTTCCGTCTCTGTCTGGTCCATCTTGTTTTTATATTTCAACTTTTATGTGTTTTATTCTCGTGACTTTCTTACCTTTATGTGTGTGTGAATGTGAATTATAAGCGATCTAAATATTACATCGTTCAGGTTAATAGCTTTTGCAGCTTTAAGGAACAAGCGAGTTGTCTTTCGAGTCAACCTGTACGGGTCTTGGAGGTACTTTGGTCTCAGTCAGTGGAACTTTAAATTGAGGTCCTCACCGCCATTTAAATTGTTTTAAAGGAAAGTTTGGTTTTCCTAATTAGTCGTAGGGGTTAAGAATCCCCTTAATCTTCGGATACTCTGTTATTTGAACCACAAGAAGTTGAGAGATTTCGACAAATTACTGTACTGGAAGTAAAGTGATTCAATGAATAGAAGCAACGAAAATGATTGATAATAAGGGCGAACTACTAGTTTTTAAAAAGTAAAAATAAGAAACTAAATATATGTATATTCCCTTCGTCGAATGGCGCCCCACCCAAAGATGTCTCGATAGGTGTCTGACTTGTGAATGATGGCCTAAAATAACTGTTGTCCCTCTAAATGTAAGATTTAAAATTGAATTTGTTGTCCTTGTCCTTTCCAGAAGGTAGGACACCCCGATGCTCTCCCGGCAGTTGGTAGCCGGACGTTCTGGTTTTCTGACATAATTTGAGGGCACTAAATGATGCAGAAAGGATAAATCGGTCTCAAGAAAAATTAAAGGATGCGCGACAAACTTTGGATTGCCTCCAACTGAAACTCGAGTATAATTTTTAAACTGAAAATGTCTAGGACGGGGGCCTCCCGGCTCCCTTGTTCCATCGCCCATTTTCGCTTTTAACTTTGTTTATTTTACATTTTTATTTGATTTTCCATTTCTATGTGATTTGACGGCGAAATGATTTTTATGTTGAACCCAAAGAGCAGAAAGGCTGACCACAACCTACCCGAATGTTGCGTTGGTCCAGGATCGGGTTGCCGCTTGTTTAAGTCACTTTGGGTGTAGATGAAATACATCGCAGATGTGAAATGCCTTCCTGTACTCCTTTTCACAGCACAAGGGCAAGCATCTTTTTGCAATTGTTGAAATAATTTGGTGTAGGTACACGACATTACCATGTTCATCCTAAGGTCTAATTTATATAACTGTTTTTGCTACCGCACCGCCCGTAAAGAAATCTTATTTAAAACGAATCTTTGATCATCTACTTTTGTTTCTGATAGAATTCATTTTCAGAATTTGTTTCTCATTGTCAGATGTTGAATCTCTCTGTATCTGGCAATAATAAACAAAACATGCGAAAATAAATAACTATAAATGTACCAAAATCGGCATATTGAAGGTATATAAGTTTCTCACTGAAAGACCAAATTATCTGTGCTCGGCGTGACAAGAATCTTTGGTCAGGTACTAAAACTTTATAATTTGTAACTGCGACTAGCCTACACCTCCTTGTCGCACTGGGTTTTGCGTTATTTCCTTGCGGGAAATTAAGAAAAACAAATAAGAACCAGGTAGACGCGGACGACGATGAACCTGCAGGCCGATGCCTTCATAAATGTTTGAGGAAAGCGACTAAGAAGTGTTCACGTCACCTGAAAAACACAAATCCATTTAAGGAAAACCTCAACACGGAGAAATTTGATCGAAATGGACAAATATCAAATACGAATTGTTGGTCGGAGTCGAGTCAGTTCTTCGTAAAATAAGGAAAATGTGCGACATGTTCAAACTTGCGACAACCGGGGCTTTATAAAGGACATACTCGGACGTATTCTCCTGCGGTCGTCCGAAGTTACAAAATTTAAATTTGAAATTAAATCCGCCAAAAGCTAATGAATAAATATTTATTTTGTTTTCGTGTGAACATGTGTATATAGTTTTGTTTAAGTTATTTAATTTATTTTTAATTTGTGTGTGTTATTATAATTTGGTAGTGCATCCGGGTGGAAGTCTCCCACTGTGTGCCCCATTCCAAGCTCACTAACGTATACCTTGATGTACATAACTATCAAATAAGTCTCGGTAAGAACAAAAATTTGTGAAAAAAGGGTTCGGAGCCTGAATCTGATCAATCTAAAAATTCACGTGAACTTGAATTGAGTTCAGATCAATTAAAACTTACTTTTTACATTCCTGAGAATCCAACCGGTAGGGTTAAGCACTCATTTAACAAATATAATATACTGTAACATTATTCTATTTGTCAATTGAGTCCTTTTAACCCTACCAGTTGGATATTTATACATTTAGCACTAAATCTAATATTTTTGGACACTAATATATTACGCTCATATGAAGTAGTTATTTCAATAATTACAATCAAATAAAGTTTCTAATACTAATGTTTGCTAATTAATTAATAAAATTAATTGCTAAATAATTAATAAAAAAGGAATAATAATTAATTTGGAAAAGTAATTATTAATGAAAAAAGAAAAAAATTTTCTCGTATTACATTGTTACGACATTAAGTTAAACCATGACTGTAACTTACTGAATAACAGACATTAAATAATTCGGAGTACTGAATACCAGTGTCTTATAGTGTGATAATATAAAATTAGAATGATTCTTGGAGTTATTAAATCTTAAAATGAGTAAAATTAAGAATACATTTTCTTGGCGTTTCAGTTGAAACATACTTAATGAGTCAATGAGGTAATGAAACAAAATTTAGGATGTAATATTATGCACAGAAATTAATCGTTTTATTAAAACGATTTCTACCTCATCTAATTTTGTAACTACTCTTTAGTAATTGTTAGTCTTAATTAACCAAGACAGTTTCATAGGTAATTTAGTTTCCTAAATTAAGAAGATTTTTTATTGATTGGGATGTCAAAAGCTCTATTGTTTGCACAGAATAAACAATTATATAAGTATACAACCGATTGTTATAATTGCTTAATTTTTCAATAAATCTTGAGTGTATTTAATTAATTCTCCTGCAATTATATTTTATTTATTGGCATTCGAAATGAACTTGGTCTGAACACATTCGAGCTCATGTTAATTTAAATTTAATTTAATGTTAATTTAAAGGAGATTAAATGCAGTGAATACCAAATTTTGATATTTTTAAGATTATTAATACTTCTTTATAGAATTTTTATTTTTGTATTGGGCAAGTTTTTAACACGTTGGTCAAATGCAGATTTTGCCGTATGCGATTACTAAAATTTATTTGAATTTGCTTTTTATTTTTTAATTAGCTTTGATTAATAACGGAATTGTAATGTAAAAAAATTTCAACCTGTTCTTTGTTAGAATTGTTAGTTGGGTACAGAAGCGTAAGAATTTTGTCAATCATGTTATAAAGTAAATAATTTGCGAAACCAGTCACTCATTTTAAGGCATTTCCTCAGGCTTCATTTGGTTGGTACCTTCCTGTCAATTCTGGCAGCAAATTTTTTTATATTTGCCTCTCGGAGTAGGGTCATATATTATGAGACACATAACATTCGTGCTATTGGGCACCAAAGCTTTTCTTGTAATCAGTCCCGCTGTTCCCGATTCGTTTTAGCGTATCCAGAAGACCGAGGATACATGGTAAAAGACATTGTTCACCACGTGTTGTTTCCTTCTTATTGCACCATACCTGTGAGTTGTATGTTCTACGGAATTATATAATAAGACGTCGTGCGAACCTACTTTCGACAGGTTAAGATTCGAGGGTTAGAATGTTTGATTCTTTTCGGCGCAAGAAGACACAAGTAGTTAGGTTGAAGTGTGGATTTTTATTGGGTTCAATTGGCTACCATTGCAATTGGAAATGATGTTTTCAGTCCAACTTAACGTATAACGAATTAAAAAAAGGAATAGAAATCGGTACAAAATGTGAAAATATTAATTGAGAAACATACACGCAATGTGCAATAGATAAATAAAAGCTCTATGTTCGATCAGGTAAGGTCGTCCTGACGCTCTGTTGGCTGTATTCTTTAGATTGCGGTCACGTGATGTCTCTTTTTACCTGATTTGGCCGTGTTTGCTACAAACACATCAGCATTTCATAATTGTACTGTTAATTAATGTCTACTGTTAAATGTCCAGATAAGGAATTTATTCGTAGAATTCCGTATTTGAATTTTACGGGCAACGTAACGGTATTATGTGACCTTCATTCTGAAAACACTGTCGGATTAAACAGAAGTGTTTGAATTAATGAATGACAAACGTAGTTTTGCTTGGAAAATTTTCAAATTAATTCCAACTAAAGTAAACGTATGTGACTTGGTTGTGAGGGAGGGGCAGATCTGGTAGAAGAGAGTAAGGAGGATTCTCACCGGAAGGGATGTTGACACGCTAGGGGTAGCGCGCGCGCCAATATCGATTTTAAACATGGCCGCCCTGTCGTAGCAACTTGTCGACTCCAACAGCTTGAAATCAGTCAAAAGAGAACACGTGTCCGGTCGCGACTTTCTTTATGCGTTTTCTGTCTGAAAAATAAAGCAGAAATTAGCCGCGTGGCTCTAGTCGAGGTGTTGAAGTACCCGAGGTAGGAGTTTTGTCGCTCCTGAGAAGCGTTGGCAAATATTGTGGGTTAGTCCTTTACTTCTAAAAAAGAAGCAGATTTAAATTTGGCCAAATGTACGCGTCTTGCCAGGGTCTCTCCCATCCTGTTTTTCGAAGTGGACAAGAGTCCAACGCCTGGTGGTCTGGTCCTAATTTTGTGGTTTCACCTGTAACGTTTTCTATGGCTTCCAGGCTCGAGTGAATTTGATCGACCTCGGTTGTATGTAAATTTTGAAGGATTTTTATGTCCCCCCAAACGATTCTGAGAGGTTCGTGTGCTTCAGGCATGAGATCGCACGAACATTTCATTATGCATTAATACAATAATTGTTTTTATTATTTTAACGTGTTTAACTCTGTTGATTGGCTGCTCGGACTTATTTTCTCTTAGCTAACCTGTACAAATTCATATATTACGGAGTCTTTGTGAATGAATTTTTTAGAGAATTGGATAATTCACGTAACGGTTGTATCACACATTTTGCTGTCGTGAAATTCTTTTTCTCAGCCGCTGCATGTTTTAGCAGAAGTTCAAAATGTAAACGAGTGCTACGTGAAACAATATCGGCTTATCAATTTCATGCTATTTTTATCTGCCATTTCCGTTTTCAAAATTGGCCTTGTTCGGTTTGTTGCCTCTTTCGGAAATAAAACAATCCAATAATGTTAACTACCAAGTGGCGATTAGAAGACTGCCAGAATGAAAACCTGAAGGTTAAGGCAAAGCAATCTGACTTGGGAACTCGGGAACAATTCGATCGTGCGGGCAAAACAGGACCTGATATTTTTTATTGGTTCGATTAATTCTGTAATTCGATACATCTCCTGTGAGCCTCATTAGTTCGCCATTCTAAAATCATGATCAAATTTAGATGGTCGACAAATTTTTAAAATGTATATATGCAAATGTATATAGGTAACGATGTGTTTGTAAGTCAGAACAAACTGAACAAAGAGACAACTAAATTTTGGACCAAAGCAATTGTGAAACCTCCACTCTCACTATCACTGGTAGGCGGAACTATTTATATAATGAATCAAAAATGTCACGAGTCTCCCAATGTGGAAGATGTTTTGGAGATGAATTGTCAAAAGCTTAAAAAGGTGTATAAAAAATGAATTAGGTAGGGCGTGTGTTACTGAAATACCAAACATGCTGAAAGTCCTTTTTTAATGTAATTTACTTTCCGTACCTTACTTTAATGTGTCTATTCATATCCAAAGTCCTACACGATTCCCGTTGAACAAATAACAAGATCATACCTTTCAACACAACTAGCAGACAGAATGAGTAAATAACTTTCAGTGCAAAGAATAATGTAATGCAGGATAATTTACAGTAGGCACTCAATGTTATAACAATAAAAATAATAGAGAAGTGGAAACAATTATTTAAAGGGCGTATATCTAAGTATTTAGTTGGGCACAATGATATTTATTTATATGTACGAATTGTACTTGGAGAGAGCAAAAGTACGAACATTTGTGTTGTACATTACGACGTTACGTTTCTGTCGCTAATATTCTACATACCGTACACTTTTCTGTGATTAAAATTGTCGTCATCCCATTTAATTCTTTTTCCTAGATAAGATCCGATAGGACAGTCGCGATGTGCTCGAAAACCATCGAACAGAAATTTTTGGGGGTCACACCAAAAACGCGGTACCCGTGTAGACCACCTCACGTGAAACGATCTGGTTGAGTCTGAAGGACATCTTGATCATACTGGCCTCACTTAAGCGAATGCGAACGGGTATACAAGGCAAGATGGTACATTTTATTTTATTCTTGTTTTTCAATATTTATTTGTTCAATGATGATTCAGTATTTGCAAAAAAATTGTTTCGGAGCAGCTGCAATGTCAACAAGAGAGAGAGAGAGATAATGTGCATGTGTGTATATGAAGACGATAGGGACTTGGAAATGAATTCAATATATGAAATTCGTGACGGCAAGAAGGAGGAATGAAGGACAGATTGAGCATGACAAAGTGAGCACGGTAGGCCCAAATTGTCAACAAACTGACGTCATTTCAAATGTTGGTGCAGTAACATCTTCAACAATGTTCGACATGAGTTAACTATTACTCTTGGCCACACCTGATTCCTTACAATGTAGAGGTTGCTTTCTTATGATTATTGTCTTTTTAAATATATGTCACTTAGATTTAAATTAAAAGAACTACAACCATTTTAAAAACAGTATAAAAGCCACGGAGAAATAAATAGTCGTGATAGGGGGCCGTGAGTGCTGCCAGAAGTAAAACTTGCCACAAAGCCCTGTGATACCATCGAGCTCGGTTTTTGCACCCCAAATTCATAATTATTTTCTTGTAAGTTTTCAGTCACCCGTCAGCTACTCTCATCTATTAATTCCAATCCTTAAAATATCCTGAATAACTGACTTCCCAGGGAGGGAGAATGTGGTGTCTGCACTCGAGCGAGGATAGAATAAATTCGTCTCATTCGTCCTCTTCCCACGTCGTTTCTTATTTTGCATTCTAATTTCGCCTTCTTGACCAATAAGCCATAACATCTGAGGAGGTCGTATGTAACCTCTATCACCATTACTCAGCCATATTGCTGGATGAGTAACGGAATAAGAGGGACACCATTTTGATGGCTGCCGATGACCCGTTAGAGCTACCCATTCAATTTTTTAATATTAATAAATAGTCTCTTAAGGTCGAGTGATCGCATCACATGGTTATTTCTATCCAAGGCAACGTAAGACAGAAATACAGACGAAATGAAGCGAGTCATCCGACGTTTCGGTTTCGAATCTCATTAAAATGAGGTATGCAATAGAGGTGTAAATCTTGTTAGAACGTTTGCATAATTTTCAAGAATATTACTAAGATGTATAAATAATCGTAATACCGAGCAGATGTCACATGTCTACGAAAAGAGTCTGACTCGTGGGTTTGTACCAGAGCAACTAGACCGAAGTTTATTTGTCGTTGTCTTACCTATGTCATTTCCCGAGTTACTTGATCTATAAAACTCTTGCTATATTAAAGTGCATCGCTGTCACATAGTCCAAACGATTCTACATTATTTTAACTTACAGGATGACTGTAACTTTTATACTATATATATCGACTGTAAAAAATCACAACTAACGATTCGATTATTTTTTGTGATTTAATGAAAGTTTGTTGTTTGTTCAAAACATGCGGTTGAACGACCTGTACGAAATCATTTCATGTTTCTTACTAGTCATTTTAAAGATGGGTACTGACCCAAACTTACTTTGACTTCATACCTGTTTACCTCTTGAATTTAACTAAATTGTTAATTGGCACAGAAAAATAAATTAGGTAAATTGTATTATCAACAGAAAGAAATAAACTCATTGTTTATTCGTTACATTACGTTTCACATTATGTAGAGCATTTAGTTTTCTTTATTTTCTACCCTTGTTACCCTTGCGACGTACTTACGTAGTGAGCTTGTATGCTCATGAGGTACGAAATTTTGGATTTGCAAACCCTTCAGTAGCCCTGGTACTACAAATAATCAAATATATGTAGCTACCAAATTATTAATAACGCCAAGAATTAAACTCAGTCACCTGTCGTATCGTATCACATTTGTAAATGATAAGTCAGTGTAGAAATCTACTTGAATTTTAAGACCATGAAGTTCATATAGTACTTGTACTGAAAAATGCACAGTTTTCTAGCATTTTTCTTCTGATCCCATGGGTGATGTCTAACGTCTACAAGTTCTGTTATCTTACTCAATGAGATCGGCGACCAATATTTTTTTGCTGCCATATTGTTCAAGGTCTCCGTAAATCAATTGCGTTCATTTGTCATCCAATTAGCCGATTATCGGCTATTTTGATTGATTAATTCATTTTTCTCGCCGTCATTTATTCATTAGAACCACTCGGGGGCCGGAAATACACAAAAGTTCATAACTACTTTTTAGTGTCTTCGTTTAAAATGATTTTTCACGGTTGCCGTAGTGCTACGGTACCGGCGAACACATGAAAAACCATACTAAATTGTATAAATTATCTTCTTGGAGAGAAAGAGAACAATGGAACGGTTCACGCAGGCGCATCCTGATGATGTTTTCAAAGGTTTCAGATTCAAAATTTATACGCAATAGTTAAGCAAAGGGTGTGAAGAGGTAGATAACTCAGGTTAAGTTCAGGTAGGGTTGGTTGTACATAGGCACGCAATATCAGGTATCCTACAACCCGAAAACCAGTCAAATAAATCGAATATATGAAAAATCGGGTCACACGTTAAACATAGACCCATAAATTTCTCCAATTTTCAATATTATGCACATTATGCAATACGAAAAAAATCTGTCTATATGTATATGTCGCTTAGTAATCAAAATATCATATCAACCAAATATCATACAACTTGATGTGTGTAATGCGAACAGTTGCAACTGCTGGCATATTCTCTTGCCAAAATTTAATAAAAAAACATGTGACAGAAGCAGAATTTGTATGTTGAGCGAGTGATAGGCAGATGATGACATGGCCTTTGTGAGATCAGAAAACCCTGCTGTACACTTTGGATTTTATCGTTTTATAAATACTGTGGGTCACAGACAAAAATCAGAGAGAGGGCTAACTCAGGTAGACTACGTTCTTAGGTAGTGATGTCACTTGAAAAAGCACAGGTTAGGTGAATACCCGGAGTGTCGACGCCCATTCAGATGCCAGTTTTAGTTGACTAAATAGCCAGCCGGTTAGTAAACTAAGTTGCCCATTACTCAACTCTTTTTGCCGATTTTGATACAAACTTCGTGTAATGCCTTAATTTCCATCTAAATCTTAAGATTTTCATGTCAGACTTCGTGTTGTTTTGTGCAGCAGAAAAGGTTAAAAGTCGCCCGAGGGTGGAACAGTAGAAGCATTTTCTAATTTCAGAAAACCCACCCTTTTGCCTAATGGGAGCAACGTATACTTCGGCTATATTTAAAGTTATTCCGTGATCGTCTCGAGGAGACCTGCACGATAGCCTTCGTCAAAATGGCGACTTCAAGAGCTGCAACTGCCTCAAACACGGAAAAAAGCAATTAAAACAAGTTAATAAATAAATTATCTATTGTTAATGAATGTAATGGAGTAGCGCGGGACAGGCTGAAACTGTTTACCATTAGATTGGATACTTTTATTTGGGACCGTACTTCGGTATGTGGTATGTTCAAATTATCCGACATTCAACCTTCTTTCGCTAGCTCTATCTCTATTTCTACTATGTCTATTTTATTTCCGAATCGTTGTTACTTATTACCATGTACAATATTATACTGGAAATTATAATGAAGAAGTTTTTTAACAGTGTGGAACTTGGTGTTTTCATTTGGCCCTCGGTTTTCCAACTAAATTTAATTATACAAAGAACACATCGATTTCGATGTCATCTGCCGGAAAGAAATGCTGGTGCGACACAGCTGCTTTAATTTGAGTATTTTGCAATAAATTTTTGCCAACATCTGAAACATCGGGCATGGGTAACCTCAGAAATGCACTTGTCATTACCTACACAGACGTCCGTAAGCGATACCGGAAACGAAATTAACAGACCGAATAAACCGAATAAATTTATCTTTGTAGCATAGACCAGTATCTGTCTTGTCTAAGTGCTCAATTGATATGGGTATCTGTGTGTTATTCCGCATGGGTTCAAGAATAGCTAAAGAACTACATCTCCGATCAATTTTATGCGTCCTTTCTGCTGTTTGTCACTGTTTGTCTCTTGAAAACTGCTTTCCACTATCCCCGTAATTAGACTAAACAATAATTATTGTGAGGTTCTCACATAAGAAACGTGGTCTCACATCTTCAAGGGTATGCCATCTACTTTGCAACGCATGTGCTGAGCTTGTTACTTCATTGACCCTGAAGAGAAAACACCTGTATGGTTGCCTTTCAAAGGAATTCGGTTTGAATTTTTTCCCTCAACCATACGGTTCCAAAGGATTCCAGAATTACACTTGACTCTTCTTCGAACTGGGAGTAAATATTATGTTTATGATGTGTTGAACATGAGCATGAGGTGAAAACTTGTTACGGGTTTTTTGATATAAAAAAGGAAAAACAGAAACGTTGCGAAATTTTAGCAACACCGCTATTTTTGACTTCTCTCGTAATTGATTGTCTGTCTTTCTTGCACTCATGAAAATCAACAAAGGCCTTGTCCTAGTGACGTCAAATTCAAGATGGCCGCCGCGATTATGGCACCAGACAACGGGCAAGTTGATCTCACGGCACACACACGAGTCCGGAGTTTATTTTGAATTAGTATCGCTCTCGAGTGGGTAGAGACGGTTGAATTTTTTTGGGAAGGATTTTTTAATAATTCGGAACACAATTCTCGGATATTATTTGCGGGTTTCTGATTCGTTTTTACGACATTTCACTCGTGGCCGCCGGCCTGTTTAATTTTTTGTCCTGGAAAAAATATCCTTCGGGCTAAAAATCATGGTAATTTTAACTGCGGGTGCTTTTATTTCGAAGCCGACCAAGTTTTGTGTTTCGTTGTGCACTGTAGCACATGAACCGAAAACTGCCGCTCCGACAAAACCTGTGTTGCCTGACGTTGTAACTTCCCGATTGGTCGAAGTGTAATCCTTTTGCTTCCCCTCGGCCATCATCACCCTTACCCGCGGTGTACCTACCGGCCGGCATTTTTGTTGCAAATTTTAGAATTTTGCAGTTTGAGTGTTCTCAAGTGTATTGTGCTTCTGTGCATAAGTTATTTAATCGAATAATTTATCTAACGGGTCGATAGCTTTCTGTTTTAAGCGGTATGGTGGCACACTGATTAAGTGATTAATATTGTTTTTTGTTTTATTTTTTGTGTTGTGGGCGTGCGAACCGGTGGAAACCTCGACTTGAATTACAGGCACATGAAATAATTTAACGGAAATTTGAGATACTACATTTGATTGACCAATTCAAAACAGCTGATTTCTTTCGTTACTTTAGGCTGGGCTTAAGATTTCCATTACTGCTGTTTATAAGTTTCATTTTCATTTATGCCGTTTTCAAAATTTAACTTTTGCAAATTTAAGGTGAAAACGCCAGCTGTGGGCGACATCAAATTCTTCCCCACTGGCAAATTCTGCTTTGTAATGCAATATTTTTCAATTGTTTTTGGCGCTTTTAAATTTTTCCCCTTTTTACTGCTTTAGAATATGAGGAACGCTATTGAGTGACAAATGCCTACAAGTGACGACCTAAAGTCGACCAAAGTAGGATCGGGACAGTTGTCCCCTTCACAGATGTGAAAAGCCAAATTTGTTATTGAAATGGCGGCAATGACAATCAGGAGGCCGAAAGGTGACCGTTATAATAATCGCGTAGGTGGTAACAGCATGAAAATAGGAAACGAGGAGATTACTATTGCTGAAGCTGGTTTATTAAATAAGCCTTAATAAAGAAGAATTCTTGAAGCAATAAAAAACCAACATGGCGCCTACCAATACATTCAGAGGAGGAAAAAGACAATCGAAAGAATAGAAATTAAATTTGCTTAGGTGGTTTCTTCGAGATGTAATTTAAACTGTCGCTTCAATGTTTCTTGAGTTTTAGTTGACAATGATCAAACGGTTTCGCAAAAGTAAAACTTCACCCACCTAACTGATATGAACTTTGGTTGAAAACTGGATCAGGTCTCCTTTACTACCTTGTCTTTTCTTGAAATCCTAATAAAAAAGGGGAAAAGACGTGAACCACGATCAAGTGACCTTGCATTTAGACCAAATTAATTCCTCAGACGTAGCATTTGCATGTTGTTGTCTTGTGTCCGTAGCATAGTTTGACTCACCATTGGCTTTCTTATATTATTTGAAGCGACACAACTGATCAAATCATTACATTTCTTTAAATCTTTACAGAGGGATTGACGAATAGTTACAGACGAAACAATAATGCGTCGACACGGATGAGAAAATTCAGTTTTAGGCACAGGTTTTGTCTCGAATCGTTAATGCATTGAACATATCGAAGAAGAGGGCCAAAGTATTTTTAGATTCAATATTGGATCCCACTTCATTGTCAGGCTGCTGTAATTGTAGTGAGGAGTAAGTGTCACTTCGTTTAGGCGGTGGAATCATCACTTCTCACTCCACTTTGAGAAGTATACCTCTCACTCTGTAAACATTTTACCACGATATTCTTCATGAGATTTACTTCAAGTCCGGATTGAAAATAAAATTATGTAAGGATATGACGTTTTAATTACAGCCAGCAGTTTGTACTTTCATTTACCTGCTTGGTCCGTCAACTTTTTAACCAAATGTGCGTTTACTTGTTTTCGCATTGATTAGATTAATGCAACTTAAACTTGTATCAAGTGAGCCAATGCCTTAAGCGCTCCTCTTAACTTAATTTGTTTCAAAACTTAAATTCACAAACTATATTAGCACTGCTCATTTAAAATGTTACACCAAGTTTTATCGATATTTTTGTAATATTTATGTCAATTTCTTGCTTAGAATTCCCTCTCTCACGACATTCAAAATTAATTTTTTTGTTAATTATCTTCCCTCCTCACCTTCGGATGATCAATTAATCGAAGTTAATTATTTAACTTAATTAGCGGAATGGAAAGACACTCAGATCCGATATGTTTTCGTTTCGGACTTAATTCTTACACATAAGACAATTAAATCCGTACACTATTAATTAAAATCATTGCATAACCGGAATGATTTTTAGTGGCACTTGAAGTGACCTGACCTGTAACCATTTTAACATGTCAAACAGATGTATCAAGGTTCTTCTGGAATCCCTTGATATCTGGAAAGAGTAGTTTAATGTAACTCGTTAAAAATAACGGAGAACTTTATTTTTGTTTCATTCATTCAGTCATCCATTTTCATTATAATTGTAGTATGGTCGGCTGAGAATATCCACCGACAGTCACCACTTTCGACACAACTTGAAGTTCCTCGAGTAGCGTCTTTCCAAACGCGAAAGGCCTCGACACTCACACGACTACACCTCTGAGGTTAGCCGTAGGAAAGAATACAAAAGAGTTAAACTTAGTTACTGATTGCTCCAAAGACTTCAAATATTGTTACCATTAAATATTTATGACTTCATGGAAAATTAAGGTGTTACTACAATTTTGTTTATTCTGTTTTATTGCTGACTGTCTGACAGTCACCTGAATCGAAAATGAAAGTTTATTTTTTGAAGTGAAAAGTGACTAGAAGAGGCTCTAGAATATGATCACCTCAGCATTCATTATGTTTTTTGACAAACATGATTTTCAGTTGTTTTGTTTAATGGCGTTCTAAGGGGTGACTCGCAATCCTAAAGTGACATTGATTAAGAAACGTAAAACAGGTATTACTAGAGAGCTGTGATATCAACAAAATAAATCTCGGATTAAACGAAAAGTAATAAATGAAATTGTCCATGCGGGATTAAGATTACGGATCAATGTGAGTGCCCTAATTTTTGGATCTTTTTTAAATGTTGGGACCGGTAATTAATTCCTACATTCATTTAGGCTAGTACGCAGATCCGCTGAAGTTGAAGTTTAAATGACTCAGTCTCACACACTAGGGCACCCTAAACAATGCTGTGTCCTTGAAATCACAAATAGACTCGGGCCGGTTTCTATGCCATTAGCCCATTGAATGATTTCATGTCTCGCCTGCGAAATGATGGCTGTTTCTTTTTCTATTTGAAAAATCAATTAGGCGTGTAAATTATTGAAAATGGAATCGGGCAATGACACAGGTTGTCCTGTGCAGTGGAGCCATTGCTGGTCGTCAAAATGGAAGCTTATTGTTGTCAGTTTTGTTCATTTTGGAAATGAAAAATATTGCTTAAATGTGTGTTTATATCATTTGGCTAGGATAAACCGGGCATAATTTCCAGCTGGATTAATACATGGTTTGTGGTATTGTGTCGTAATTCGTCCAACCATTGGTGTCACTTTTGTATGCTGTACTCTGAGAATTTGTTCATGGAAGTCAATGTCCTTAACAAAATCGCCGGCCGGTTTCTTATTTATTTAACCACCCACCGGTTTTTTTGTCAGTTTACATGAGCCGTTAAATTAATTTCAGTAACACAAAATGGAATGTGAATGCGATAGATCAAATGCTTGAGTTTTTCATCACCTATGAGGATTGCTTAACGGAGACCGTGAATAAATCGAATAATGCAAGCCTCTAGCAGTGGCGGGAAAAAGAACGGAGATGACGAGGAGAAGAATGAGAAAACCCTCCCGTTGCGCTCGGCGAGGACACCAAGTGCACAACTGAGAACACCTGAGAAGATAAACATAGGAGCCGATCCGGGAAGCATCTCTCAAAACCTCAGAGACAGGATATCCTTCTATGAACAGGTTCTAAACAGAAAAAAGAAGGATGCACCCAAGTCGGATCCTGGAAAGCTCAAATCGGCGACAACGGATTTTCTGTCGGCCGAAAGAGGAAGCGAAAGGTAGACATGCCAGGATAGTTTGACAATATCGGGCTAGGCGTTTTGTTAGGTAGTCGTGACTAACAGGCTACTATTAGGAAAATTCTTTTCCTTTTTTTTCTGTTTATCGTTTATGACGTCTTCCGTCGGTTCTTATCATTTTGCTTCCAATGGAGATACGTACAAGTGACAAATTACTATTAAAATAATTAAAAATCTGGGTTAAGGAAATTTGCAGGGTTTACTTATTTCATGACATCAGCAATCTCGACGACTCTGTTCCGTTGTTGAACTAGAAATGGATTCTTTTATCAGTATCTTTGTAGTTTCTAAAAATAAGTTACTGTTCTTGTATAATTTTTGTAGAATTGATTACCGGTGTTTCTGGTACTCTGTAACAGAGAAACTAATCTTTAAATCGTAAAACTTCCAAATGGGTAAAAAGTTTTTTCAAGAGTATTTATTAATAACAGTGATTAAAAATGGTTGAGAAAACATTCAAGTTCAGACATTACAGTTTGGTTATTGTAGGTAGTGAGAGTATTGTTCTATTCATGTTTCCACATGAATAATTTCGTGTAGAGGCACTCCATCCGTTTTTGGTTGTAGTAGAAAAATGGTTGGCACTGGGTTCAGCTTTTCCAACGAGCAGTAAAAATTAAAAATTTGAAGTCAATATTCCATCATTAAAAATTTCTGTTGGAGATATCCATATCATAGTATATCGAGAATAAGCCGTCAAGTTTGATGATGTTATGATTACGATTTTTAATTTTCAATTCGTAAACCACCGCATTGGGGTAATCTGCATTTGGCCAAAATTAAAATCTGCTTAGTATTCTCTTCTTTACTTGTTTTTTGGAGAGCAAGATATCTACCTATGGTACAAATCTCGTTATTAGATATGTAACCACACCAACAAGCTCTGCAATGCCCAGACCTACACCCAGAACCTCGACCGATGGAAGTCGGGGTGCACGGGAAAAAAGTTCTTCGGAAGTCACAGATGGCAGCAGTAAAGCGGAAAAATTCACAGTTAGGCAGAAGTTGGATGAGGTCACACGACCTCTGAGAGTTAGGCTATTCGGTAGGAGTTCGACATCCAGCGGAACAAGTACCAAAACCACGACACCAACGACTCCGACCAGGACGCCAACAACCCCAATGCAATCGACAACAACAACAACAACTCAGATAGGACCGAGTCCTACGAGGACATCGACATCTCCAATAGGTTCGACGAAGACACCGATCAAGACATTTAGTACATCCACAAGGACATATACAACACCGACAAAGACAGTAACGACATCCGCAAAAACATCGACCACCCCGACTAGGACTACTACCACAACTACCAGAGTGACAGTTTACTCCAGCAAAGACAATACACCAAGCACGAGGGAAAGTCTGATAAAGTCACCAAGTGACCTTCAATCGAGCAGGGATTCTTTTACCGGACGATACTTACCTAGAACTACCACCGAGGCACATTCCATTATCGTACATAAAGGGACTGACACATACAAGACCGTAAGAGCTGTACCGACCGACATTTCCGATAAGAGAATTCTTTCGAAGACTCCATTGACTGAAAGATCAGAAAGAAATATCATGCCCCGAACTCCGTCCGAGGAAGTCCTGCAGGACTCCTGTTACCACACTAATATATCATTGTCGAAATCGTCGAGTGCGGCGTCAATGACCCTTGACTCCGACGAATATCTACTTAGAAGAACCCCATCCAGGGAAGGAATGGACCTTGATTCATTGAGTGTCGGCTCTGGGACCAGCAGCTCAAAGGGTAGCGAGTGGTACAACGAGTACAAATCGCAGAGCTTTCAGAACTTCAATTCAAAGTTGGAAAGAGTGTTAACCAGACAGGAATATGATTCCCACATTGCCGAAATTAGAGGTGAGTTTTATACAAATATTATCTTAAAGAAACCTCTAATTCCTCTGCAAAGTTGTTTTATTACGTTACACTACAGCATTATGTAACCATATAAATCGTCACTAATATTCTCCCAAATATATTGTGGACTATATCCTTGTCATTTATAAGTCATATTCTACTCATAAATTGTACGAATACATACATACAATTAGAGTTACGAAATTATAGGAAAGATCGTTCATAGAATGGATATAATTATCAGTGTTAGAAAATTGGCCATCAAAGTCTACTGTTTACTATTGGTATAAAACCATTAAAAATTAAAAAAATCTGGATCATTTACGAATAATGTAAATGATCAAAGATAAGATAAAAAGAAAAAGAATAGGCGTGAGGAATTGGATTAAAAATTTGCAAAAGTTCTGCTGGCAGATCTCAACCTAAGAATTGAAATGTCCTAAATAAATAAATCAGTTTTAATTTCCTCACAGGAGGCGGTGTCCGATCAAAGTGACTTCTTTTTTCATTTCATCCTGTTAGCCGCTTTTGTAAGATTAATATTGGCCGGGGACCATATTTCAGAAAGTTTTGGCATGCCAAAAATTAGAATAAAACTGTTGGTCGCGAAAGAAGCGATCTCTGATCTTTCGACACACACCTGACGTTGAGAATTGAAATGTTTTATTCTCTTAGGAAAGTTGATCTGCTGTCATTACTTTTTTATTATGAACCGTTTGATAATTGAAGAATTTAGTAGATCGGAATGTATGTAATCATTTTGTTGAATAATGTAAATCTTCGAGAATACCACGATTTTATGATTATTTATGTGGTTTGGCTTCCGCTTAATTGTAAGAAATATTCGTGTGGACTAGAATAAAATCACTTTATTTATAAGGAAATACCTGAATTCTTATGTAGTGAGATCGGTACGGACTCTCCCTCACCTTGAAGTGTTCGTCATGGATGTATTCTGGCAATATTTCGACCCTTTAATTTTGTAATTTTGCTTTATCAAAGTGGTTCATTGCACTGAATAATAAACAAGGTTCTGAAGTGTGTATACATATCAGAAGCTCTCATACAGAAGGTTTTAGCTTGCACTACTGTGGCTTGTAACAACTTGTAAAAGTCACTTTTCAGTAGTAGGTCACACCTAAAGTATAATCATCCATGAGGCTAAGGGTATTTTCAATGACTGACTTCTAAAATGGAGAATAATGTTCGAACGTTGCACTTTAATCTGAAGCATATTAAGGTTTTTTTAATTTTATACCACAATATTGAACACTCAAGTGTTGTGTTGTAGTTGCAGATGCAGTTGTTAAATGTTTTATAGAACGATTGTAATAGTTCTCATATATTTTTTATTACAATTTTTGTTTGTCAAATAATGTAATGCCACCGGCATTACATATCACTTACTCTAACTCATTTCTAACAGTTCAAAAACATGTTTTACATTACAGTTCCCGGAAACTATGTTAGCTTTCCGAAAATTATATTTAATGTGTGATGGCAAAATTTCTTCATCACGCCTTACCACGCCACATTCATGCCAATCAAACAGCCAAATGGTTTCTTATTTATTTTTACACAATAAAATGGTTCTGGTTTGATGAAAATGATTTTACCTTTGACAAATCTTCTGCCTGACAGTCTTTCTTACTCAATGGCTGTATACCCTGTAATTCCAAAGAATCGTAAAACGGGTCGAAAACTAAAATCATCGATTTCAGTGACCCACTTGTGCAGGTGTAAAATTGAAGCGGGCAATTGATTCACCCAGTTTCCATTTCGTTCTTGTGGACCTTTCATGCTATCACCTATTTACGTTGATATATGTAAATGTTAAATAGCTGCTGTTGGTCACGCCATTTTTTTTTCGTATTTTTCTAATTTCTGGGGAGGGCGATACGGTTTTGACAAGAAGTTTTAATGCCTTGATGTATTTTACAGTTTTTATATATCAAATCTTTACATTTCTGTTGAAAGTACATTATTTGAATCACCCATATTCAAATAATTCAAATTTCGTATTTTGCAATTTTTTGTTCATCAAAAATCTATTCGTAACCGACTAATAATAAGTTCAATCACTATAAAGGCTTCTTTTCTAAAAAATTAGTATCTTAGTTTCGAATTTGTTGTATTTAATTTCTTTTTTAACCAATTTGGACTAATTTCGTGTATGATGCAGTGTGATTTATTTTTTGTCGTTATTTTTTGCATAAGTTTCACTGGCAGTTTCCTGGGTAATTATTGATATTGCAAATGAAAAAGGGTGTCAAAAACAGTGGAACGAATTTTCTCAAGTGAAACCTATTGTTCAACAAATAAAAAATTAATGCCGAAAAATAGTCACGCGAGGGTGGCAGAAGACCTTTGATATTTCAGCCGACAGTTAAGTTCCTAAGTCTTTTCGAATTTTAGGAGCTGCCCACACAAACATCTGAAATTAACTTAATTCGCGACATTGTTCTAAATGTTTTATGATTCTTTGCATATTACTGAACATCAGCACAAGCTCAAATCGCAAAGAAAGGAAAACAATAGGCTCCGAAATCGAAGTAAAGGAAATTTGTCATGGGCAACTGTATTTCGTGATATTTCAAAGACCATATTTATGCAGTGTTTGAAGACGCTTGCTTGTATAATTATTTATAATACCGTGAATCATTCATTGTCCGCTTCTATCACAAAATTCGTCTTGGGCAATGATGTGATAGTTTCTCCTGTAAAACATTAAATGAATGAACTAATGTGAACACACAATAAATCGCAAAGTATCGTTAACTTTTCTTCAAGACTTATGGATAAAAAAAGTATAAACATTTTTGCTATCTTCCACGGTTTTGTTTGAATTTCTTAATTATTTACCTTCTTAATAATTACCTTCCAAAGAGGGTTTTGGAGCCATTTGGAGTGTTGCAGTTAAACTCCAAGGTTATTCTTTGTATATGTTGTAGTCATAAGTTTTTCTTAAACAATGAAAAATTAAAATAAGGGTCGCAAGTTTCTCTGCAATAAGCAACATGTCGAGAAGTTGTTTGTTAAATCCGCTAAGTTTGGTAGTTAAGACATCACTTTTTTCACGTGCTATTTTGCTTTCTTCAGGTTGAAATTACGAATATTTCTCCTGTTTGTCCTGGAAAGGCCTCGAAAATGTTGTTCCATCTAAACTTTAAATTTTCCTTGTAGAAGATATTTTCATACTTTTGGTATTTAGAAATTTTTACTGTTGGTACTTCTCATTTCCATTAAACTCCCAATCTGTTTTTCATACAGTTGTATAAATTGGCCAGAGCTTCCGTCATTGTCAGTTGTCTTCCGTTTTTCCCAATATCAAATCACTTGTTTCTGAGATTTAAATTTTATTTTTAATAAGAGTGGACGCATTATTTTAGTTCATTTTAAGTCAACAAAGAATTATTGCAACGGATATTTATTTATTACAGTAGTATTAAACTAAATTATATTATTTTGGAAGACTTAATATAAACCAGGTAGCGAATAATATTAATAGGGCCGTCAATTTCATTGGGATCCTTCATTATTTTATTTTTGCCAGTTTGGAAAGCCTTCATTATGACCCGTATGGTAGGAACACAGCTTTAGGCATTTTTTGAAAGGGTCCCGCTTTAGAGATGTCAATCACAAGGATTTCATCTATAATTTCATGTAAATTGTAGAAGTTTTACTATTCAATAACTGGAGCAAAGACGTTGCCATCAAATTCTACGTGGAAGTGCACCTTTAGCCATTGTCATTGCTTATGCTATTGTGCAATAACATAAATAAAAGTAATCCGGCTTGTCAAAATCATTGAGTGAATGCCAATTTTTTTAGGGGCATCATGTTCGAATAGTCTCTTGGACACTTGGACTTGAGGGTCGAACTAATTGTTGCCACTAGTATTTATTGAAATATTACAGATACTCTATTATGTATTTGTTATAAATTGTAGTACTTTTTTATTATTTCTGTAGTTAAAGTACTTGAAAAATTCGCTGTTTTGTGTTTAGTCGAGTTCTTCGTGATTGTCATTGTGGAATATTCTTTCATATCTACGTGTATATTCTTTGTCTGGGTCAAAAACCTGTTGGAACCCGATTGAAATGGTTTTTATCTCTGCCTTGACCACCTTGCTTCCTACAGACGGAATGTCTGCAGTTAATAGTATTAAATAACAATGGTATCAATAAATATTCAATTTAATATTTGGTATGTTGAACATTTCTTTAATATTTGCAAAATCATTTGTAGGACTGACTGGCCTCATCAAAGTGTGACTGTAAAGTAGCTGTATTAAAAATAAGATACCATAATATTCATTATTCATGACATGTTTCAGAATTTGACAAAAAATTATTAATGGCGATAAATATATTTTGAACAAGTTAGTAAATGTTCAGATTTTCCTGTAAAAAATATATATAGAATGTTAGTATTATTGCAGTTTCTTGTTCCTTTAGAAAAAATCTAAGTGGAATTGAATTGCATGGGGATTTATTTCTGCCAAGAACGTATTTCTCTTTACCTTTTTTGTTTTTAAGTTAAAAAAAAACAACAGAAAATAGTCGTGCAGACACGCTTAAGTACGGGGTTTATAAATCGAACAAAAAATGCGTGAGCTTCATGCTGCTCGGAACGCACCAAATGGCACAAATTTTTAAGTTCACGTGACAATGTAAAACCACGAGATGATGACATTCAATTGTGAGTTGCTATGTTCCATCCATATCTCCTCCTTCCGAAGTA
The DNA here is from genome assembly GCA_037055365.1 of Polyplax serrata. Lineage (NCBI taxonomy): Eukaryota > Metazoa > Arthropoda > Insecta > Psocodea > Polyplacidae > Polyplax > Polyplax serrata. The sequence goes on from JAWJWE010000004.1 coordinate 1,952,872, forward strand.
TGGTAATATAAATATGAATTTTTTGTTGGGGGATAGCGAAGTCGTTGGTAGAGCTGCTTTGGTACCATTCACAGTTGTCTGGAAAATATTCTGATGATCGATTGGTTGCTCCTTTAGTAAAGGCTTAGCTATTTCTCTACTAAAGAGGGGTAGAAGTTACACAGGAAAACCCCTCTTTGGGTGTTGTGTATCTCAGCAACCGACAATCCAACTATATTGGGGAGAACCACGCGTCTGAGTTGTGAAATCTTTGTAGAATCTTACCAATGGCCTGCGTACCTTTGAAAAACTTTTTTAATCGTTGAAACTCTTACCGATAAATATGAATTACTCATGCTTAATATGGCGATTCGCAAGCTGCCGTCAGCTTGTTACTGATATCTTCATGTTTAAAAAAAAAGAATTTTAACTCACGTAATATTTGTAAGAATTTATTTTGGAACTGTGAAAAAGGTGCGAGTAATATTACACACTTCTGAAGACTTCTTTGTTTTGTAGACAAAGGGAAACCTGTCCAACACGGCCAAAAGGAACTTTGATTCCGTTATTTTAAGATTTACGTTAGACCTAAATGTTTGTAGCCACTTTAATCACTTGATTGAATTACAAATATATAAAAAAAAACGATTTGAATATTTAAAGAGACAAATCTATTACTAGATCCCGGATATTGGCTAATGAAACACCACGAAACATATCTATGAAGTTTGAAGAAATTATCGTTAACAGAACCAAATTTACTAAAAGGCGGCTTGGTTGTTAAACATTTTTAATTACAAAGTAGAACTTGCTGTTTATAAGAAAGATATGAGATATAGATATACGAAACTTCTTGAAAATATGATGAAAGCAATACGGAAGAGAGCCAAAAACAAAATGTATATAATTTCGATGTAATAAGTCTACAGAAACAGGTTTCAGTCATAAATTTATTACACATTCAATTTGACATAAGTAAAAGATAGTGTTGTTCATTTACACTAAGGCTTTTTGATTTTGAACGTTCTAATATTCCGGATTTTACGACCCGTAGCGGTGCCAACGAGATTGGAATTGTAGAAATTCGAGCAATGAATAAATTGACAAAAAAAACACGCGAAAGTAATCTGCGGGTTGCAACGGATTTTATTCTAAAGGAAAATGTTAATACGAAAGGTACAATAAATTATTGTTATCATAGTGGAAATGGCCTCTCGATAGACTTCACATCGTAAACAATCGTTAGTCGCTATTCAAATCGTTATTAAAACAGTAAGTCAAGTGTTCGGTGATTAATAATATCAATAGAAATATTTTTGACAGCGTCATGCCGCTAACCAGTGTGATGATGAAAAATGACGAGACATTTGCGTTGGAGGAGAAGACCTCCCAGCCTTTAATTTTTGGAGATTTAGAGTCAAAATCATACTTATATGGACTACACATTGGGTTTAACTAAAATGATAATCGCTTATCGTTTAGAAAGTAGAACAAACTTTTATAAAATTCTTAGAAAGAGTGAAGTCAGAGGCACTAGAGACTGGCTGAGGAACAAGCAAATAAAAAAATTTAGAATAATTAAATTTTGGTAGGATGGATTTATCTTAAATTTCTTTGAAAATTCGTTGCATAAATTTTATCTTTCAAAATTAATATATTATATTGAAATAATGATTTTTTGAATCGAATTTTACTTATAATCATCACACTGTAAACCCAAATGCACTAATGATTACACACTGGTATTTTTATATTGAACCAACGTGAACATCAAATTTAATAATTAAGGCTGTTTTACATTTTATATCATTTATATTGCAATGTGCACATTGAAAAATTGTGAGGTTTTTAATGGACTTATTTATACAAAAGAACCAATGCTTTCAATGTACACCGATTTACACTAGGCTTACTGACAGGAAAAGCTAAAACAGTAATACAATGAGAAATACATGTTTTAGAATAGAACTCAAAGGATAGCCTTCACTTAACCAGGTACATTTATTTAATAAATTGAATGTTCAAATTGAACTGAACGAATATAAATAAAGTATGCATTACAGATGGAAAATGGGTAACTCATTACTTACCAAAGAAAATTATTTACTACCTGCTACAGCGCCCAGTGATTGGTATTCAAAGAAAAAATGGTATGATAAATGTTAAAAGATAAAAGCAACTGGAATGGACTCATTTCCAACTCCTTAAATGACACGACAACTTTGCTACCCGAGTGCTACCAATGTGAAATCTTATGAGAACTCTTAGACTTGAAATTTCTGTTTAAGGCGATCGAACACGACGGCGACGAAAATATGCGACCCAAATGCTCCGTTTAACTTGGATATTCATAAGAAATGGAGTTATTTCCCTATAAAGGAGAAGGCATATTGGTAGTGCAGTTGATGTGCAGTTTTGGAACACATCAAATCCTGTACGTTCTTGACTCTTTGTAGTACCCTTAGGAAAAAGCTTAGGCCACCACAAAACGCATGTGCTCAAAGCAATGTGTCCGTACACGTGGGCGAAACAAAATTTATTTCATACGTAATGCGCAATACAAGTGAGATATTTTTAGAATTTGAAAATATCGTCAATTAGATTGCAATTCACGTGGGCTTAACTATAAGTTAAGAGCAGAAATTTTTAAATTTAAATTTAAAGGAAAATTCAGCAGGCCATTTAGAAGCTCTAAAATAATTTGAGAACGATGTCTTGTGCGTGTGGGCCCTCTTTACCCAAGAGCTGATGAATAGTGATGTTTTCCGGATGCTCGCAAGAGAAAAACCCCGACTCATTTTTAGTCCCAAAAGAAACTGAATGATTGTCTTAGAATGCCGCGGTTTTAGACAAATCACATCACTGCCTGGAATAGACTGTGATTCGTGGGCCAAATTTGTTGCATAATGAACCGATCGACTGTTTGGTAACTCACTTTAGGTGTTACTAGCTTTCGAGAACGCATTAATCCACCTCAAGTGTGATCTATTGTAATTGGCAACTTTCCTTCCCATTTTTACGACTCTGCATCTCTATAACTCTTTTGTGATTTTCTTCGTCTGAATAAAAATTAACATTGTCTCTGCTTTGATGTTAGACGTCTAGGTCAGTTATTGGAGAATCAAAATTCATTATGACATTGATCTCTGTGATATTTCTGTAAAGTTACATTTCAGCAATTCCTGTGCGAAATAGGATTACGAAAGGATTAAGTAACTTAACACACGTTGAAGATCGTCGTTTTTACGTTATCACCAAAATATACAATTATCTAAGTGTCAATGCTAGGAGAAAAAAATGTAGTGGTCTTATTCAAGGTACCATACATTACATTACTTGCTGATATTTGTGTATTGATGTTTTTAATTACATATAATCTTTGATTTAAACTTTTAATTTTAGTCGTTGGGGTTTTCCTTCCATAGCTTTCAGGTTTTCCACGACCTTTGGGTCTGACGTGCCCGACACAAGAAACTACTGCTGGTTTTGTTTCAGATACAGTGCTATACATTTTTTAACCTTTCGTATTAGGGTTTATATACTTACCTTTGTTCGTATTATACCCCCTTGCAAATTATGCTCAATTAAAAATTAAATACCGAATTTCTTCTTGGCAAGTCGATATTTGAAATAGTTGCATCCGCTCACATATATGGAGCAGTTGCAAATTTTGCTTGTTTTAAAAAAGTTGTTTTCGTAGTAGCACATCAAAATACTCTGCAATAGTTCCTCAATATTTTTTCATGAGTTCTGTATATTTGAGCTATATTTTCTGCCTAGTTTTACAACTCTGCAAATCAAGATTAAAATATCTTGATTTGACCTACCTGAAAGGAATTTTTGTACTTATATTATGTTTTTATTTAAGTATTTTAAACATGTGCTATATTTAATCAATGGATCACGGAGTGTTTCTTGGCACTCCTTTCATTCAATTTGTAATATTCAATTTTTAATTTTAATTTTTTTAAACTGTCACGATCTGATACTCGTCGACTACATTTTGTTTAAGTTAACAATTTTCCAGTGCATACACTGCTAAAAGTAGTGTTTCCTTAAGAGGATATTAAGAGAAGCCGGTATCCAGTTTTTACCTAGCTCCATTTAAAATATTTTGTCCAATCGGTTTAAGGCCATTAATTGTCGAGTATTCGGATAAGGTGGATTAGTCGGTGGAGTAGTTGACGGGTAAAAATTGTACATTCAGTTGTAATGTTGTAGACTCATTGAAATTTTTCAACAGTTTCAGCTGATTCTGAGTGTCGGAACGGCTGATGTCATCACAATGTACGTCTACAGAAAGTTCGAGAGAGAGAGAGAGAGAGAGAGAGAGAGTGACGAGAAATGTACAAGACAATTAACCTTGTCAAGAACTATTTATTTCGAGGGACGTTAAATAAGTAAAGGCAACGTCAACAGATAAATTACATTTCGACCGTTTGCTATTTTCCGGTGGACATTCCGCCAAGAATGTTCCAAATATCTGGGCGATTGACGGTTTATTTGAACCTGGGCTATTGAGGTTGACCCCCAGTAGTTATATAAATACTTATTTGACCCGATGTATTTCCAAAGGTTAGTAATGGTATAGGGTGGAAATATTAATATGTTGCAGTAGAGTTATTATTCTGTAATCATTTCAGGAATTCTTAATAATTTTTTATATTTGTGGATGTCTACTTATCTAAGTTGATACTTTTTTATTCTGTTACAGTGGATTTAAGGTCTTTATGTCTCATGGTTACGATTTGTAGAAGAAGTAGAAGAAGTAAAATTATGACGCTACGAAGAACTGATTTGTAAAGAGTTTTTTAAATATTAATATTGTGCAGTCTGCGAGGAAAATGATGATGCACCCAAATTTGTAATATTCTTTGCTGATTTGTAATACCGTTTATGCTATTAGACATTATTACATTCTAACGCAATACAGTTTTATTATGTCTTAGTCTAAAAATAAGAATCGAATTAAACAATTTTCACAAATTAATTAAAAAGTGTGAAATTTGTTTTTATTTGTGCCACATATAACCTTCAATACAAAACGTTGAGAAAACGATTCAAAGAATGTTGTTCGCGGCTGAACGAAAGGTTGTGTGAAACTCAAGTTTGATCTTATGTCCGTCCTACCTGTGTGTTTGGACAAGCAATTAGGAGTCATGCGAAGAATAATACTCACCTTTAATTCAATTTGTCTTACAGCCCAGTGGGACATTGATGCATAGATAATTGTCATTAAATAACAATGATAATTCGACTTTGGTAACTCTGTTTGTGTATGCCTTAGATTGACTTTGCGTTTTAGTTTTAGATCTACTTAAAGCATACAAACTTGGTCGCAAATGGCCAACAAAATTGTCCACTGGCCGTATGATTCGTTATTGTTTTCAGCATTGTAATAAAATTTTTGCTCTAAATTTATTTCGGTGGCTATAACTTTCCCTAGCCTCTGAGTCAGCTATACAGTAGTAGCACCTCACACTCGCCTTGGGTGTATGCCATCCGCTTTTTTACCACTTCCATTGCTTTCCTCCTACCGTTAAATTGCATAGTCTCTAATCTTCCATCCCATTGAAGGACTGTCCACCTCAGACTGTTTTTTTTCTCGAAATACAGCAGTATTGTACAGGTGTTCATAAGTGTAACTTTGAACAAAGTCAAAATTATCTGATAACGATTCAAGGTTTTGCTGCAACATAAATAACCAGATAACGAAATCTCATAGTCGGCTTAATCTCTTGCTCTAGAGACTTATAACATTTAGTGTATTGTAAACTACCAATTGTAATTTGCATAGTAAATTGTTTATTTAGTATGTGCATGTAGAACAGTACATGTGTCACTATTATTGTTACTTCTTTATTGGTAATGAATCTAAAAATATTTTTCTGATTGTTTCAGATGAGCAGGAGAGGGTACAGAAAAAGACATTCGTCAATTGGATTAATTCATACTTATCTAAGGTAAGATACATATTGATGAAAAAAGGACGTAAAAGTACATGTACGGATGGTTTGAATCAATAACCCTACATAAACAGCAAGCACCTAAAGATGCACTACGACTTTTTTCGTACTCCCTTTGCCCTGATTACCTTCATTCAAGGATGAGAAAGAGTGCTGTGACTGAATCGTAGTATTTTTCTTAAACGTTGAAATTAGGTAAAATTTTTCGTCCAAGGTTGCGGTCGGCGAGTCTAATAAGGTTCTTCATATTTAGGTTTATGCTACCTATTCTAAACGGTAACAGTAATAATGAATATTGGCGTATCATATTTCATTCATACAAGTTATTTCAAGTGTAGAGCATTGTGCGGGAAAATTCTTTTCTGAAAATGTTTGAATTTGTAGGTTCTTCTGCTGAGTGTAAATTTCGATGCGTAAATCTTCACTGCATTTTTCATGTATTCCTGAATTAAAATTTTTTTTTGTTGAACGCATTCATTGTATACTCCCTTTGGGGAAATTATTCGAAAATTTAATCAGTTGTAGGAAGACATAATTTTCAGTTATTGACTGTCATGTAATTGTAGCATAATTTAATTGTTGCATAAGTTTGTTAAGTAGACACATTACAGTGAAGCATTGTATAAAATAATGCAATCGTTGTAGATTGTTATTCAAACTTTTTCATTGTTAGACCTACGATTTCAGGTCTGTAATGAGACTTATTGCATTTATTGAGTTGTGACTTGTGTACGACTTACAGATGAGGAACAAAATGTTCGTCGTTTATTCTGTGGTTGAATTAAAGTATGTCCACCTTCTACAATCATAATAACTTTTCAAGGTAAATATCTAAATTTTATTAGATGCAAGTTTTGGAACGAAAATGAAATGAATTGTGACGAGTGCGAAACATTTAAGAATTAAATAAATGAAAAATTGTTGTATGGGAGACCTTCATTGGAAGATGACGAAGGGCGCCCGGTCCTGTTTAATTCGTTCGAGGTAAAATGGCACTGACTTTTAACTTTAGTCACTAGTTCCTGCCAAAATTTCACCTTGTTGGCCGGTTCCCCTTGACATGACAATGGTGGCGACGGGGTGGGTGTACATGGGTTTCCTTCGTCTGGTCATGCGGAAATAACTGCGGCGTATCATCTAACTATTTCTAAAGAACTATTAATGTTCTGGTTTCATTTCTTGGGTTACTAGAATTTTTGGGTGTTAATCTATTGTCAAAGGTGATAATTTGGTCTTTTTAAAATTGTTAATCCAATCATCCCCAATCCTTTTGTTTTCTCATAGCATTGCCTTGTACCTCAGTTGTCCTTTGAGACTGTATTATTTACTAACCTGCCACTGTCCTTTTGGATACCATTATTTTGTTATATTCTATTTTGGGTTGTATATTTGTTTTATAAATCCACATGGGTCCATCCCAGGTCGAAGTATCGGTTTAACGTAACACATGAACGCGACATTGTACGTGACATTCTGTAGGTGTCAGCATAATATTCGTAGACCTTTTTACATAAACTTGATGTACACTTTATAACTGTTATTTTTCTTAAACTCAGACTTATCATGAATCCTGTATTTACATTTCGTTTTTTTACTTCAATAAAACGTATGACAGACATTTTTATAGTGAGGTTCTTCTACACAATTAGACCAATGACGGCTCAAAGTGCACCTCGGTTTTAAAAAACATAAGTGGAATTATATTTATATAAAATAGGTGAAACGAGCAGACTTGAAAACACAAAATGTTTCGATCACACCACACCACATATTCAATGAAAAAATTCCAAAATTTGTTGAAAAAATCAAAAAACCCACACACTTTGACAAAAAAAAAGAATTTGGGAAGTAATGGTAGAAAAAATTTGGAATCTTTAATTGCGGCCAGTTACCATGCCCCTGAACATTTAATGCTGGAATCGGAATGTACCATTGTTTTGTGAGTGATATATTCATTTGGAAATTAATGTTTTATATAATTTTGGATTTTTCTTTAAATTTCCTTCTCCAGTTGGTTTCTCTGTATAAAAAAATCGACTTGACAGGTTCCAAGGTGGGCCGAATGTAGCAATTTAATTCGTACAATTGCATGCAACCAACCTTGAATCTCTGTAACATTTTTAAATTTTCTCTAAAATCGTACATTCCAAGTTTTTGTGAGAACTCAATATTGGTGAATTTCAAAAGTAAATATCGTAGATGAAATTGCGCAGCCAGTTTGACTACCAATAGGGAAATGTACAAACCAATGAGCGAGTGGCAGAAGAATCAGAATCAGAAAGACATTGTGACACTCATGTACCGGTGATTAAGTGGAGAGGAGTTTGAAAATATAGTGGACAACAAAGCAGTTCATACATGAATAATTAAATCACATAATAAGATATAAAGTATTTGTTACTACAGTTTTAACGCAAGCTTGTTTTTAGATGAAAACATTTTGGTATTATAAACAAATAACTCGGATAAGAAGCCATCTTGTGCACATGTCTTACAAATTAATTACAGGAAGTCACAGGTCTGAGAGTCTTCAATTTGTGGAGGTAGAAAATATACGGAATGACAAAAACGGCCAAGAAAGCAATAAAACGGCCTCCAAGGCCACTTTGACTTGTAATAAAATGATTCTTGGAATGGTTGGCGGTTACGCCTTAAACTGACAAGTCCGAATTTTAAGGAAATTAAATAAGAAATTTTTGATACCCGGAATTTCTATATATATAAATTTGCCTCATGAATTGTAGTTTTTCAAAATTTAGTTTTCAAATTTTACTTGTGCTACTTACCCGGAATTTATATATATATGTATAAATTCTGGGTAAGTATCAAAAGTAAAATTTGAAAACTACAATTGAAAAACTACAATTCATGAGGCAAATTTCCATTAAAACGTGACACCTGAATTGAAATTGCCCTAGTTATGTTATGTGAAGTTATGCATTTGTTTACGCACTCGACACTCTTTGATACTCTGAACAAATTGCAATTTTTTGTATAAAAAATGGGCAAAATTCAGTTCGTATTATGTATTATGTGATTCGACGATTCGTATTATGTGAGGGTACGAAATATTATTCAAAGTTAGAGTCTGTTAAGCATTTTTGTCCCACTTGGACATACATTATATCTAATTATTCAAAACAGAAACATAAGTGACAAGCACGAGCTGTCGGTGTCATTACTGACAAATAAGAACTCTTCACTTTATAGTACATAACCATCACGCACAACAGGTACCCTAATAACTAAAAGCATACGCAGTATATGAGGAAAATTACAGATTTACGTCTTACATAAGGCGAAAAAATCGTGATAGTCCTACCCGGATGGGTTTGACGTTGAATCCACGTTGTGAATTTTTAAAGTAAAAACCTGCTTGAAAACTGGACAATTTATGGCCGGTGTACCTTGTCGTGTCCTTTGCGGAATTCATTATATTCCCTCCGGTCCATTACGTTAGAAACCTGCAAGAGTAAGATATATATAATGGAAGGTTCAGGATGCCTTTACCAAAAATTCTTTGTTGTTCACTGGAAAAATCTATGGTGTCACCCCCTGTGATCGAGTTTTATAAATCTCTTATCATGCACCCGTTACCAATAATTATCCTTGATTTTACAAGTTAAAACAGTAGAGGCTTTATTTCCGTGCCCAATGAGAAGTTACGGTAGATTATCAGCAGCGACCACCTTCTTTACGAGGCTGTATCACGGGGTTTACTTGCGAAAGGCGCGGTAATACCAAATTGCACTGGTATCTTCAAATGCAAATAAGACTAGTGAAAGCCAAAAGTGAATGATGATTCCCGCTTGTCCGGAAATTCTTAATTTTAAAATGTTTTAGGGTGAAGTAATACTACTCAAATTGACAAATTATTTTGAGAAATTCTTGTCTGGTGTTACGTCTATTGTACCATAGTTTCCAGGTTCAAGTGTTCGTAACATTTTCTCTACATTCAGTTTACCTCCTCTTGCCACAGGAGGTAATCGGCGTTCTTATATTGGTTAATAATATATTTAAGAACGGTGCTTAAATTTAAGATGACCAGTTCTTATTTAATTTACAATATTTCATCAATATAATAGAGGACTAGCGATGTCTCAACTTTATCTAAATTTGGCTAACCAGGACCCTCTGGCTTTATAATTACAAATCTAAGCCATTAGAGAACATTTTACTTTCAATTTCGCGTTTTATTCGTTCAATTCCGCTTAAGAAGCCAGTATTGTTACATCACCTGCATGGTCGAGTTCGTTAACCCCCAAAAAGTCTAGAATGATTGCAGTGAAACGTATAATTTTATGCGCCACAGTTTGAAAACGAGACAAAATGTGGAAACTACGTCCCCGTCGACTTTGTCTGCAATGAATTTTTCAAACTGAAAAACAAATAATTGATCCATATTGCTATCGGATGAGAATTGCGTGCCACGTTAGGAAGAAAAAAAGAGAAACACTTTTGAAAATCGGCCTTGACTTACATCGAATACTAAAATACACTTTCGCGGTTCAATTTGGTTAGTTCGCCGCTATAAGTCGCGGGCACAGTTTCATTGACCAGCTGCTTGTCCGCAAACGCATTATTTATATGGTTTCATTCTGTTACTGAAGGTCGCTACATGGATGAATTTTATGTTTCTTTGGTTTCTACGATCAACATATGATGTTTAGTGCACAAAACTCTAAAGAAGAGCTACTTGACAAATGTTTAGTCTTAAAGATTCTCAGGGTCTGTCAGACCTGACTATAAATATCAAAATTGAATTGGATTTTGGTTGGAGGCAACGTGGCTTTTGGAATGTACAATGTACTTCACATTGTTTCGCTTACAACCGCATGAGTACAAGTAATTATATAATTAGGAAAGAGCTTGAAAATTTCACACAGCATTATAACAAATTACTGTACCGATATTTTGTAGTATTGTGTACATAAATAAACTGGGATTATTCAGTGTATTATTCTTCTGACTGATAGGTTGTTAAACATCACGACTGGAAATCAGTTTAATTCCTGTAAAATTCTTTTGGCGAGAAAAGTTTTTTAACTCGTTAACCGTTAATTAATTATAATAGTCAATCTTTCCAATAAATTTCAACAAACCTTTGTCAGGATAAAATTGATTCAAAAATAAAAGAAATTATTGTCTTATATTGGTCAGTGTTAGACTTATAATAGAAAAGGCTTATTGCAGGAAAAAGTGGAAGTCACCATGAATTCGCAAATGGTTAAAACGGTACATCGATGTATTGAATGAAAACTGTAGTGCAATGTGACTGAAAAATAAAAGTCATTAAAGATTAACATGCAGAAGGTATGAATAATTTTCAGTGAACCATTTACTCTCATATTCGTTTAATTTTAATAAACAATAAATTCACATATAATGGATGAAGTAACATTATTCCATAACAGTTCAGAAAGTACAACCTAGGTGAACTTGGGTATTACAACTAAAATTGTCGTAATTAGCATAATTAATAATACACTCTTAGGGTTTTTTGTCTTCAGTGACTTACAATAATGAGCCCAGGATTTAGAAAACTAATTGTGCAATAAAAGGAATTCTTTCACATAGCTTAATGAGATTCTGAGGCTTCTTAATTTCGGTAATTATTTCGTTAAAACACAATAGGCCGAAGCAAATTAAGAATAAACTAATATAGGAAAAACTTTCTAACTTTAATTTCTGAAAGTCTAATTGTATAATTTTTTTCCTGAAAACAAGAAGGAAACTTACAAAAGTCAATGGTAGTGGATGGTCGCCAGAGAACAACAATAAGATTTTCGTAAAATAACGAAAGACTCAGACGAACATTTATATTATGATCTCGCTGTACGATTGATTGAATTATTTTTAATTATGTTTAATTAGCTTAATTGCAAGATGTGATTCTTCTGTCAGATAACTATAGATAACTTGAAATTTATCAGCTGCTTTCTATACTTGTCACAGAGGGTTCCTCCAATGAGAATAAACGACTTGATAGAGGACTTAAAGGATGGAACGAAGCTTCTTGCACTCCTGGAAGTTTTGTCCGGAGAAAGATTACAAGTCGAGAAAGGAAGGAACCTGAGGAGACCTCACTTCCTTAGCAACGCCAACACTGCCTTACGATTTTTGACCAACAAAAAGGTATGATTAATTGTAAATTAATTATCCTACCGTTTTAGTAAAACATGGTTAATTGTAATTTATTTACGGGTATGTTGAATAAATTATAGATTTCCTTTCCAACGTATTCAGTATTGAAACAAAAGTAAGTTACACAGAAGTTCTACCGGTAGTACTATGTATCACACACAAAGAGTTAGTCTTTTTATAAATTGCGGTTATTTTGTGAAAAATCTAAATCAAGGACTTTATCTATTCGCAACATATTAATTTGTTAATGAATTATAAATTGCAATTAAATTACCAGTTGAACATTTTTATTTTCATTTAAAAGGTGGTACACATTCCGTCGCACACGTCATACTATTTACATTAATATGATATAATAATATTCTTTTTCAGATTAAGTTGGTCAACATTAACGCTTCAGATTTAGTAGACGGACGACCGCCTGTCGTTCTAGGCCTTATTTGGACGATTATTTTATATTTCCAGGTATGGATAATTTATTAATAAGTAAATTCAACAAAATGGTAAATTTGTCTTTTGATTTTTCTATATTCACGACTCCAAAGTTTCAATGCCACACAGATAGTTCCTTTGCATGTAGTTTTGGATCTAATCCATATCTGGTCAGATTCTGTCTTAAAAGGTATATAAGTTCATTCTTGATTGAAACAATTAACCTTCTTTTTTCAATTAACTGAATCAATTTGATTGCGGTTAAACATAATGAATTTAAATTACACCTCCTAATGGAAAAAATCTTCGAACCTTTTTCCGTTATCAATGTTTCCAAGCAAATTAAAGCTTTCGATAGGATTTGAATTTTCTGAAAGTTCTAAACCCTGAGAAACAAACATATTTGACTTTCACATTTGACATTTAAGAATTTATTTGAATATTTAGTCTTGATCTCTTGAATGGTAATCGTAAATTAAGTAGAAAAAGTTCCTAAAAATAAAAAATTTTCTTTCCCAATCAAAAAGCTGCGACCGTGGACTCGGACATTTTCGGTATGTATGCCATCCTTCGCATGTCAAAAAATACTCGAAGGAAAAGGAGAAAAAACAAATAATAATTAATTAAGTGAATAAAGTACGTGTATAAAATATTGGAGCTAATTATCGGTTGTCTAGCAATATGATTTTCTACTTCGGCACTGGCCTTAGCAGTCAAATTTTCGAGCGATTTTAAGGCTGGTCCCCCTTGAATCTTAATTCTTCCGCCATTCAATGCTTTGAAATTGGCTTATTGATGGCTCCTGTCGTCGGCCGCTATTAAAAAAAACCGAACGCGTATGCTCGTTTGTGTGGTCCAATATTTCCCTCTGGATCACTGCCTTTCCTGAATTCGTTTTAAATGAAATATGGGTGCGCTTTCAATGACAACTTTCAAGTCAGACAAATCTTAATCTTCTCAGAATACAATACTATTACAATATTATTAAGTTGTAGATTTTGTCAAAAATTCGTTAGAATGTTTGCCGCAGCAAATAAGAGTTCATTTTACCCCTCTACCCGGGTAAAAGAATTATCCTGAAATGCCTTGTTATAAAAATTCTTAATATTGATTTTAGAAATTTAGTTTTACTAGGGAAACATTTGTTTATGGAATCAATCTTGAAGAATGTAAAGGTGCTTTACAGTCTTTCTTCAATAAAAGGGTACAATTATTATTATTATTAATCTTGTACAAGGTTGTAACACTATTTTCCTATAAATTGTAAATGTGTTTAACAACAAAGTTCCTCTACTTTAATGTGTATTAAAATATGTTAAGTAGATTTGAGCGATGATGTTACTTCTTGATGTCGAAATTATGTAGAACTAAAACAATACTTTATTTTTACGTAAAAAATTGTTTTTCTTCCAATTTGTACTTTTTTCAATGTCTTTTATGTAGACTAATTTCAAGTGAATAATCTTCTGATTCCAATTTTTTAGATCGAGGAGAATACCCGTGCCTTAGAGTCATTAGGACACACTTTTGGTGGTAGCACAAGCAGCCTGGAAAGCATGAGTGAGAAGAAGCCGAGACTATCGGCCACATCGAAAGTGAATAAAATAGGTGCTAAACGGGCACTATTGCAATGGGTGGCTAATGCTCTGCCAAAGTAAGTTGAATTGGACATTTTTTGAATTTGCGATCACGATGGTGTCATCCGTGGCCCCAATTCTTCAAAGGATTCCCTTTCGCATGCTTTAAAAAAATGACAGTTGGAGCTCAGGTGAAACTAACGTGTCTTCTCACTTCCCAGGAACTTGAATGTTGAGGTCAAAGATTTCGGCCCAAGTTGGAGAGATGGAATAGCTTTCTTGGGCGTTATTGAGGCCATCAGGGCCGGATTAATAGACTTTGAAACATTAAAAGAAGCAACAAACAGACACAGACTGGAAACGGCATTCGACGTTGCCGAAAATGAATTGGGTGTCGCCAGGCTTCTGGGTAAGGGCCGGCTACATAAAGTTACACATATACACATACCACTGTGAGGACGTAGGACTGAGAAATTGGTATTTCTCTTTCAGACCCAGAAGATGTCGACGTAGACAGACCCGACGAGAGGAGTATCATGACGTACGTAGCGCAGTTTCTGCATAAATACCCGGAACCCAATACTGATGCTCAAGCCAATGTACAAAATGAGCACACAGCACTTTTGAATTGGCTGCTGGAAACTACACGGTACTTGCAGCAGTTAAAGGAAACTAATACCTTGCCAAATGATTACAACGTAAGTTTTAATGCTGAATGTAATATCCAAGAATGTAATGGCAAACGTCTATATGAAAAAATCGATTAACTGAGATTGTTGATGTCGATCACACGATGTCCGATCGTTTGCTTTTATAATAAATATTCATAATAAATCATTTTATAATACCAAGCCCTAATGGTTGCATCGTCAGTTTACGATAACTCCTAATGTTTTTTTAAAAATAATCTAAATAAACTTCATATTGAAGCAAAACGTAGTCGAAAATGGAAAAGCCGAATCACATCAGACTCATGTAGTTACGAAACATAAGAGCTGTTTAGGTTCCGTATTCGACGAAGAGTTTGTAATGTTTATTTGGTTTCATTGGTTGGGCCACCGTGTCTTAGATCTGGCTGCCTGTCTTAGATCAGGAAGTGAAATGAAAAGAAAACAACTGTAATAATAAATCTTCAATGTTTAAATTGTAAAAACGAACAGGATTTAAGTCCTGTTTCCTTCCAAATAGAAGTAACTTTTTTTTACAATCTGCATAATTTCGATTTCAGACTCCTATAGAATAATTTTGCGGTAAAAAAATTTAATAGTTATAATAATAATAATAATA
Organism: Polyplax serrata; assembly: GCA_037055365.1. Lineage (NCBI taxonomy): Eukaryota > Metazoa > Arthropoda > Insecta > Psocodea > Polyplacidae > Polyplax > Polyplax serrata. The sequence goes on from JAWJWE010000004.1 coordinate 1,968,257, forward strand.
ATAATAATAATATAATATAAAAAAAATATATATATATATATATATATATAATAATAATAATAATAATAATAATAATAATAATAATAATAATAATAATAATAATAATAAAAAAAAATAATAATAATAATAATAATAATAATAATTAATTTTGGTGAAAATAATTTCGAATGTTTTATTTTGGCATATTAATAAATAATTCTCCAGGCTCTCTTAAGAGCTTTTGTTCTTCTAATTGGTTGAGAAATCGGACTTCAGACTTTTCTAGATGATCGGTTGAAGGAACACAGTGCATAAGAAACCAATAAGTTTTCTATGTTTCAGGAATTTCTTAAAAGTAAATCCGAAGCTGTGGAAAAAGCAAAAGTTTACGAGAAATTTGGAAAAATCGTAGATTCTCAAAGCATAATCAGCATAAGTTTGGACTCATGGCGGGAAATGGAGAAACTGTGGTTGCTGCTCGAACATCTGCTACGCTACTGGGAATGGCTCCTGGACTCCAAACTGCAGGGTCTATTGGGTGAGATCGTAGATTGGCTAGGCCGAGCAGAAAACATGATTTACGGCGATGAAATACCACAAGTGATGAATGAGGAAACTGCCAGAATCATTAGCCAAAAACTTGAAGAACACAAGGCTTTCTTCGCCGATCTTCCCAAAGTGGTGGAGAAGTTTGAAACTTGCAAGAAAACGTGTGACCTGAGAGGTGTACCTCCTGAGCAGTTACGGAACATACAAAATCGAATTGATTCGATAGGAACCCGAGCGGTTAGAAGAAGGATAAAACTTAAATACTACGAGCACAAAGTACTGATACTTGTCGTTTTGCCATTTCCCTTCAGTTTTCTTTAATTTTATCTTAATTTGTACAATGCAATTTCAGTGTTGCCTTATTGCATTCTTGCACCTGACTGAAACGAAACTTAAAAACTGGGCCATTAAGTATGGACGTGAGGACAATGTCCAGCAGCTTTTGGACCAGTATAAGAATTTTGTCTCCAGAAACAAAATATTCCAAGAATTTAACAAGGCTTTCATTGACATGCAACAAGTCGTTGAAGAGTATAAGAGAGAAGGAGATGTCGGTAATGATTATTGCAATTTGGAGTTTTCATTATCTGCACCTCACAACAAATTTTTGTCGGAATAATGCTGCACATCTTACATAATTTATTATAATTTATTTATTATAGATGAGCGTGAGAGCCTAGCAATTGATCAGTTCATGAGAAACACTGCCGATCGATGGAGGTCCGTTTCAATGGAACTCAGATGTGTCCAGAGCATGTTAGAAGAGGTTTTGGCTTATTGGAAACGATGGAATTTCTCGGTCGATGAATTTGAAAACTGGCTGGAGAAGGCTTCCGCGATAAGAAATCAACCGGAAGAAGAAAAAATGGAATTCTTTCAGGTAATGATTACCATAAGAGGAAGGCTTAAAAGTTTTGGTGTCGGTGTGCTAATTTGCCATACTTTCATTTAGGATCTGAGTGTCTGGAAGGATAAACACCAACAGCTGAATGATACCGTTAGCTTTCTGATTGCCACATGTGAAGATCCCATTCCCGCTGAATTGCGCGACAAATACGGTCGAATGAATGCCCTCTGGGAGCAACTTTTCCCAACTTACAAACAGTATATGAAAGCTGGGGATATGTACAAGCATAAGAAAGACTACACTCAGGGTTTGGAGAAATTGCAGAAATGGCTTAGAGGAGCTGAAGCAACGCTCTCTAAGACACCAGCCGGCTCTTCCGAAGCTATCAAAGCATACGGAGATGAGCTTAAGAAGCTGTCTATAGAAATAGAGGAAATGGAGGAATTGTTCAAAAATATCAGTAAAAAATTTCAGGGACTTATACCAGATTTGCCCAGGGATGAAGTAGACAAAATAATGAATACACTTAAAAAAGAAAAAGGTAACTTTTTCACTGTTCGTAATTTATTCATAGTAAATTTGCTTACAAATAGCAAATAACCATTGCTATTATTATAGAGTCACTGGTTCGTATTCGGGCTTCAATACCCAATCAAATTACCCTGTACCACCAAATTCTGGTCCAGCAGGAGTCACTTGAAGTCGGGCAAAGCGAATTGAAAAATTGGTTGGAAAAGGCAGATGAACTACTGTCGTCTTATAGGTTCCCATCCAATCTGAACGAGCTTAGGGACATTTTAAATAAACATAAACAGTTTTTTGGACGTACGCTATACTATAGGTAGAGGCAGAAATGACTTAAATACTCAAAATTGTTCCACCCCTTATGAAGTATTAACAAATCTGATAATGACTTCTTTAAGGTCCATGTTGGACAGCAAAAACAAAGTTTACCAAAATATAGTCAAAAACATTGACGTCGGTGGAGGACTAGTTCCCTCTGAAATGGCGGCAAATATGAAAGAAATCAATGAGAAGTTTGAAAGTACGACCGATTTGGCAGCTCATTGGGATCAGGTAAGCATTAATTTTTTATTTAAAACACCTACCGTGGGGTGAATTTATTTGGATTGAATTTTTTGAATGAAAAACCTGCGGTTACATACTTGTCAAAAATACATTCATAATAAAAGGGGAGTTGTGATGTAGACTTTATTGAGTTTGAGATATATTTCAATAATTATTATTTCGTACAGAAATTAACCAACGCCTTGCATTACTGGGAGGAATTCTTGAAAAATAAAGAACTCATTACTGATTGGTTGGACAAGGCAGAAAACTTGCTTAAAGAAACTCAAGTGGACACCAAGCAAGGCATTGACCAAAGGAAAAAGTTTTTCCAACAAATTAATGAAAACACATTTCGCAATTTAGTCATGACCGAAAAAGAATTACGCAATTATATACCGCCCGAGTCACAGGTTCGCTTCTTAATTGGATATTTCAAATTAATCGTAACTTTATCTTGTGGTTTAATAATTTCACATAATTGGTTTGACAGCCAACGTTGCAGGCAACTGTGGATCAACTGGAGAAAAGGTGGAAGAATGTAATCGAATTTGCACCTCTCTATCTTCTCAAAACTGAGTTTAAGCAGGACGAGGACTTGTTGCATGGATATTTAGCAGACATCAACAAAGAAATTAATCTACAACAGACGGCTTTAGACAGAGGTGATGACGTTACCAAGCTGGCATCACGGAGCCAGCAATATTTAAATAACGGAAAGCCTATTATTGGTTAGTTGAAAGCACTGATTTTTGCACGGAATCCGTGTTTTAACCGAGTTTATTTAGCCATTTGTTACGCGATTTTACTTTTCCAGAAGGTGAAAAATGTCTGGAAAACCTTGGAAAGGTTTCTTCAATGTACACGAACAGGAAACCCAGCGATACGTCACTAAAAGAAGCCTATGAGAAAGATCAATTGCAGTGGACGTCGACCATGGCCAACATGAAACGGTTACAAGCTCATTTGGAACAGGTCCCTGAAAAATGGATTAAATACAGGGAACAGTTTCAGGACATGGTCAAATGGATGGACAAAGTCGATGGAAACATTAAGAATTTACTCAAAAATACCAGTACTTTTGAAGATTTTGAAAAGGAGAGACTTAAGTTCCAGGTTTGTCTTCGATTCGATCGGCTCCAGCTGTAATTTGAAAACAGAAACCATGTGAAATTTTAATTTTGTATTTTAGACAGTATGCCAAGAGGTGGAGAGTAAGCGAGAGGCTGTAAAATGGATGGTGGAAAACCTTGACAACCTGACATGTGGCCGTAGCGATCCCATGGCGGAGAAAGAACAAAAACTACTTGAAGGTCTTATTGCCAGGTATAAAGCTTTAATACCAACGATTGAAATGACTGTGACGCAGACGGAGCTTTTCACAAAATGCTTCACATACCGCAAAGAAGCTACAGAAGTATGCAATTTGCTCAAGAGGTAAAGTTTGTAAACAAATAAAATTTTTGTCAATTCTACACCATTTTGCTGCATTTCGATTCATTTACTTATTTTCTATATTCATAGGGTTGGAGAAACTTCGGAAGCCACTCCTCATCCTGAAACGCTAAATGCCATTGATCAAATGATCATACAACAAGAGATGGCCGTATCAAATTTAGACACACAACGCGGTAATATTATTTCAATGATTCAGCGCGGCAAGGAACTCGCTAAAGACCCTCATGCTCCTCCATTTGTCAGCGAACAGGTGAACAGTTTAGAGGGCAAATGGAATAAAGCGTACAATGCAACCCTAGACAAGCTGAATAATTTGAAAAGTAAGTCGGAAACCAAAGTTTTAAACCTTCCAGTTCAACTAGTGCAACGATCAATAATGGTATGTTTTCATTTTTAGCGACTCAAAAGACGTGGCAGAATTACAAAGACCAAAAGAAAGAAATAATTGAACTCTTGGAAAAGGCTGAACAAGAGCTGAAAAAAATGCGTGGTAAGCCTTCCTCCCGAGACGTCGTCCACGAACTAAGAGACAAGCAAGAGTTAAGCAAAGCTTTGCGTATGGCGACAGAAGAATTGTTGAAGAGGTTAAAGGAGTTGTGCCAGACGTTGAGTTCACTGACTGCACCCGAGAGAAAACCTTTGTTCTTCAAGGAGGTACACATATGACACATTTTACTAATTCATGTAGAAACGGAGTTATTACTATTAGAGTAATTTAAAATTTCTAGGTGGCAGATGTGGAAAAACGTCTCAATACTACTTTAGAAACGGTAGAGAAGAGAGTAATATTTTTAGAAAAATTGAATACCGACTGGGGAAAATTCAACAGTGATTTATATGAGTTGCGTGACTGGACCACGCATCAGGCTCCAGTTTTGGTTCAAGCATTGAATGTGGAAGAAACTGAACCCCACGAAAGGCTAAATAACGCCAAAGTTTTACAAAGAACTTTGGTCGAGAAGATAGATGTCACCAAGAATTTACAAACTAAGTGTGATGAACTAACCGAAGGTAGGTTATATTTAATTTTCCGGTTGAAATGTCATACTGTCGGTAACTTAATTGATCTAGTGACGTTTCGTAGGTGGTGATGCAAACCCAGAATCTCAAATGCTTAAAGACGAAATCACTTCGCTTGGAAGATCACTCAAGATCTTAAAACATTCAACTGATGAATCCGAGAAGGCCATTGTGACTGCAATAGAGGTGTATCAAAAACACAAGAGCGCAGCTAATATGTTAAAACCTTGGCTGGAAAAAGCTCAGCTTCAAACTAGTTCTGTTCCGAAACCTGTGACTTTGAAGGATATCGAAGATCAATTGCAACAAGCTAAAGTTTTCCAAACGGAGTGTGCAAAACAATATTCCCAACTGCAAGGTAAATTATACTTAAAAATAAAATTTACTTCTATACAAAGTTTTACAACAAATAAAACTTTACTAAAAAGAGCAATTTGACTTATCAGATCTCCCATCAATCACAAAAGATGTGCCCGTAACCACAATAGATGAGGTGGGCAGCCTCAGGGCCAAATGCGAAGTCATCAAAACAAAAGCTGACTACCAGGTTGAACGTTGCGAGAAGACAGCCAAAGCCTTTGAAGACTTTGAGAAATTGATAAAACACCTGGAAGGGTGGCAAACAGAAATGGACAAAAATATGAAAACTACTTTGGAAAACATAGAACAGGGAGACCCCCAAACTTGGGAAGGAGAACTGGGAAAATTGAAGGTAATTTTAATTTTGATAAATGGATTCGATTGCAGGACTTTATTCACCCCACAATGCATTTCAGATTCTGAATCGAGAAATTCTGACCAAGCAAGCGGATCTTGCCAAAGTCAAGAATGCATCCGATGATTTGTGCCAAGGACTAGCATTGGAAGGATCTAATTTGGTGAAAACCCGTTTCCAAGATTTGAAGGAAAAAGTGATGAAACTTGGGGACATTGGACAACAACAAGTTAATTTGCTGTCTGATAAACTTATTGAAAGGTAAAAAATCCATTTAACTTAATAAAAGAGTATCTCTTTCTATGTAGCGTCTTACATAGGAAAATGGTCAACCGTATTATGGAATTTTTATTTGCAGGCAAGATTTTGACACAAAGTTGGACGGATTCAATGGTTGGATGAACGATTTCGACAACAGAGTCAAACTCATTGAAAATGTTGGTTTCACATTCCATGATGTTAACGCCCAAGAAGTTCACAATCTATTACAAGACCACAACGATAAATTGTCAGTTCTGAACAATCTGATTGATCAATACAATTCAATGCTGTCTAAGACGACCCCGAAAGAAGCAAAAGAATTGGAGAAATCATCGAAAAAAATGATAGCACATTACAAGGTGGGAGGCTAATTCCGGTTATGTTTCCGGTTATTTTAAGGCTAATTTCGTATTATGTTTTTACTTCGGTTCATACATGAAACCTTTACTTTGTATTTAAAAATTGCTTTTTTGCATGCCATATTCCAGGAACTGGAAGACAATTTACAGAACAAGAAACACGCCTTGGAGGGTTGGACTGAGTTTTTGGCTTTCCACGATGACGTGGCCGAGCAGCTGAAGTATGCAACAACAACATCCCAGGATTCGGATTCCAGACTGGATACTGTGGGTTCTTTGTTACAAGAATTGAACTTGATAAAATCAAAAATTGGCACTTGGAAGGAACCTTGCACAAAAATAGACTCCATTTGTCAAAAGAATAATGTCACCGTCAAAGACCAGACGGGATCCCCTGTAACAAGCAACCAACTGATTTCCAAAATGGAAAAGAATGTTCAAGATGTGTCCGGTAAACTGAAGCAGCGGCAGGATGCCTTGCAGGCTGTAAGATCTCGTCGTAACGAGTTCGTTAATTTACAAAAGAAATTATCCGATGACTTGACGAAAACCCAAGAAGATCTCATTGAAGTTCTCAGAAGTGTAACAACCGGACAAACTCTAAAACCCGCTCTTGATAAATTACAAATACTGGCTAAAAAACAAGAGAATAATGTCGCCACGAAAAATAAGGTACACACAGAAGGTTCAGCTTTGATGACAGATGATCAGTCTTGCATTGAACCAGTACAGAATTTCTTGACAAGTGTGGACTCAGAGTGGGACAAAACGGACGATATTTTGAATGTTCAGCAGAAGCGCCTAACCGACATGATTGACGCATGGGACAAGTTAAAGCAGATGAAGACGGACTTTACACGTGAACTGGAAGAGATTACAGCAGTTATGTCTGACAAAAATCAACCCAGTGATGTGAAATCGAATTTAATTAAAGCAAAGAAATGCTTGGAGCAGTTGAAGAAGTTGAAGAATAATTTCAACATGATGACGAACAAAGCCAATTTCATTATAAAACAAACGGAGAACTTCATTAATTTTGACGTGAATGAGTTAGAGGAGTTGTTGAAAACGTGCCAAGAAGAATGGAAAGCGGCATGTGATGATATTGTCCAGCAAATTCAAGACTTAGATGCTCAAAACGTTTTATGGGAACAAATGGACGACGAAAAGAATGTTATCCTCGCTTGGATAAAATACACCACAGATAACTTTAATACATCCTTGAAGAATTCCGAACAAGTTCAGGGCAAACTAGCGAAATATTATAGTGACTTACCTACGTACGAGAATTTGAAATTATCAATTATTGCCAAGGCGGATCAGCTAAAGAAACTGCATGGCGATAAGAACCCAGAGCCATTAACCCAGTTCGTTGAAAAATTGAACGATGAGTTCGACATGTTGAAAATGGCTGCCAAAAACTTACAAGATATGGCCTCCTCTTTCGGAGATCAAGAGCAGACTGTGAGAAAAGAAATAAAAAATGCAGGAGATTTGATTACAAACATCAGGGAAGCCGTAATTTCTTGTGACGATTTGACGGGTGACAATAATCAAATCTTGGAAAGGCTCAACAAAGTACAGAGCTATCAAAAGGATTTGTATGGATTTAGCAAAGTATTGGAACAAGTTAACAAAACCCTGAGGGAACTAAAAAAAGAATTTCCCAACTTTGCCGATTCAAATTTGGTAAAAGAACTCGTGAACTTGGAAAAGCGTTATGAGAATGTCGGTTCCCACGCAAACAAAGTAGAAAATAACTTGAGGGCATATTTGATAAAGTATTGCAAAGACAGATTTCTCATGTTTGAAAGGATACTAAAGAACATGAATGAGAAGTTGCAGTGGTGTTTACCGGAAGAAAACTTAGATCGGTATAACCTTACCTTGAAGTTGTCATCACTGAAAGAAATCGAGACTGCAATTGAAGATTGTGGAAATAAAAAATCCGAGTTGGATCGTTGTTTGAAACTTTTGGAAAAAGTAGAAGACAAAAAACACGTGGAGGAGTTAACAAAGCAAAAGAAAAAATTAATCGAAAACCTAGATGGATTGAAGAAGACATGTCAAGAATATGGTGATAAATTAAAAGCAGGTTCTGAGTTGTGGGAGAAGTACGACCTGATGTTCGAGAATGTCTCAAGCTGGCTGAAGGAAAACGAGGCCAAAATACGATCAGAAAGTTACAATCAGGTGGATGTGAAAGAAATTTCTCAGAAAATAAAAGAAACTGAAGAATTTCAGAGAAAGATAGCTCTCCTGGAGCCAGAAATAAATCACCTAACCAAATTGTCTGAAACTATTTCTAAGGAAAGTCCTGAATCTAGGGCCAAGCAGCATTGCACTTACTTGGATACACGATACCAGGCAATTGTTAAATTTATTAGTTCTTACTTGGAACGTCTTGAAAAAACACAAAACAACCAGAGTTCATACAATGATTCAATTCGGGTTGTCAGACAGTGGTTAAAAGATTCCGATGAGAAATTGAAGGCCATTGAGGACAACATACAGAAGGCTCCAAAAAGTCTGAGTGGGTTTCAGTCCCAGGTTGATGAGGTCAAGAAATTTGAAGAAACCAAGGAAAAGGGTCAAACTTTACTCAACAACGCAATTGAAAAGGGAGAGGTTCTTTTCTTGGGTATCCTACCTGAGAATAGAGAAGCCATAAGAGCGGAATTACGCATGCTTAGAGACGCCGCCGAGGTACTTTTCGATCGCGCAAACAATATCAATAAGAGAATCGATACAATGCTCATGCAGAGGTCTTCCATCGACGATAGCTATTCCCAAATAGCCAGATGGTTGGAGGAAGCCCAAGCAAAAGTAGAACCAGCCTATGAGCCCAAAGCCACTCTTCAGGAGAAGAAAGTGGCAGTACAAGCCTACAAAACGATTTTCCAAGACATAGCATCCCATAAAAATATGTTAGGACAACTTCAAGAGAAACTATCGTCCTTACCTGATGAAGAATCAAGCAAAAAACTAGACGTTATGCTCGATGAATATAATAACCTAATTAAGTCAATTGAATTGAAAATAAAACTCGCCGAAAACGATGTTGCATCTCATGAAAAATTCCTGCTACTTTTAGAGAAGTTCCACGATTGGCTGGAAACTTTAAAAACAGAAGCTGCACCCATAGTTTTTTCTGGAGATGCAGAAAAAGAGGGTGCGGTTGTGAGGTTGGAGTTTATAGGAAATTTGCTACGACAAAAACCCGAAGGAGATCAAATGCTTGAAGCTTGCAAGGCAAATATAAGCGAAGCTCTCAAAGGTACCAGTCCTGCTGGGCAACCTTCTCTCAAGAAAGAATTAGAGGACGAAAACAAATCGTGGCAAGAATTTTTGAAGAAATGCACGGAAATACAGGACAATCTTAATCAGTTCTGCAACAGATTCACAGAGTTGGAAGGTAAAGTGGACGACCTCGTAAATTGGATCAAGAGCCAAGAGTTGCAGGTGAAGGATCAGAGCCTTAAGAGCACCGTAGAATCCAAAGTACAGCACTTAAATAAACTTAAAAGCCTGGAAAATGACATATTGAAAAAGGGAAAAGAATTTACTAAAGTAATTGATGACACAAAGGATGTCGAAAGAGACTCGGAATTGGTCGGAAAAGTATCAAAACTTTCGGCACGCTATCAGGCATTGAAAAACACGACTAAAGAGACAATTGGCAAGTACGAAACTTATGCTGAAGAACACAAGGCGTTCAATGATAACTATGCAAAATTCGAAAACTGGTTAGCCGAAACCGAAAAAGCCATACAAAGTAACAGTGGCGTTGTAGGAGATGTCAATCTACTACAAGAAAAGCAAAAGAAACTGCGAGAGCTGAGTGACTTACGGGCGAAAGAAAGCACTACATTCGATCACTTGCTTGATAGTGGAGAGAAACTCTATGCCCACACGTCTCCCGATGGTAGGGAAATTATTAGGCAACAACTAAAGTCGATTAGAACCAAATGGGATACCTTGGGTGCAGGCATACAGAGTACAATTGAAAAATTAGACGATTGCTTGGTGCAGTTTGCAGATTTTTCATTGAAACAGGAAGAACTCACAAACTGGTTAAAGGATATTGAGAAAGCAATGCAACAGCATACAGAGTTGAAGAATAGTCTTCAGGAAAAACGTGCTCAACTGCAAAACCACAGAATTATTCATCAGGAAATTTCTGCACATCAGAACCTAGTGGATGGTGTCTGTGAGAAAGCCAAACGACTGGTCGCCCAAACCAAGGATACATCCCTGAACGTGTACCTGCAATCGATTGGAAAGCTTTTCCAAGACATCGTCACCCAATCTCGTGCCCTACTGGAGAGCTTGGAAAAGAACGTTGAAAATGACACAAAGTTCTCTGATCAGTGCAAGGATTTGCGCGATTGGTTAACCTTAGAAAAGGAAAAATTACAAGAGTGCTCCGATACAAACGGCGAACGTGCTGATATTGAGAAACGTGCTGCCAATATTGGTGGACTTCAAAGTGACTTAAAAGAGGGTCGAAAAAAGGTTGATGAAGTAAAGGCCACCTTCGAGGTTGTGGCCAAGAGCACGGCTCCTAAAGGCGTAGCCACGACTAAGAAGGAAATGGAAGATTTAGTAGAGGGTTTTCAACAACATACAAACGAAATTGGTATGAATTTTAAATTCAGTACTTATTGTTAATTTGTTAAGTAATCTTTTACATTGTTTTTTCTTCATAGGTAATATTGAAAATAAACTCAAAACAGCTCTAAAGGATTGGGATGACTTCAATAGACTCTTAAATGAGCATTCTAAATGGTTCAAGGACTTAGAAGTTGTCTTCAGGGAGGAGAAACTCTGTGGAAGTTTAGCGGAAAAAGAAGCTCAATCGGTTCATTTCAATGAGAAAAGAAATGAAGTAACCCAATACGAGGGCAAAATTGACGAATTTGTTGATAAGGGCCACGCATTGCTCAATACAACCGGAGCTGAAAGGGTTAAGCCTCTGATATCACAAATTAGTAACAGGTACTTTTGAGACTTATTAACTGAATACAATATTAACGGAAATCTTACATTGGTGTCATTTTGTTGAATTTTTCAACAGGTATCAACTCCTTCATGTGCTCAGCAAAGAAGTTGTGAACCGCTGGAAAGGGCTTGTGGACGATCACAAAGCTTACTCAGACAAACTGAAAGAAACCGAAGAATGGATGAAACCACTAGAGGACCGCCTGAAGAAGGTTCTAAAAGACAGCAATTTAGAAGCGAAATCGAACAAGTTGGATGTCTTGTCATCTCAAAGAGAACAGGCACCACATAAACTAACAACCTTGTCAACAATGGCAGAGAAACTGTATCCTGAAACTTCTGCACCGGGCCGAGAGCAAATTAGGAATAGTTTAAGAGCGTTGAGAGATAGGTAAGGATTTTTATAAAACATTATAAGAGTTTTATTTGTGTTGTTTCTAATTTAATCGTGAAATACGAAAATTGTAGCGCAGATTAATTAACACTTGAACTACATAATTAGTCATTCGTGTAATTAATAAACTCATAATTGAAAAATATTTATAAATAGCATATTTCGATTGAGTTAGGTTTTGAAAATAATATTTAATAATCGACAATAAATAATTAATTTGATACCGTCAAAATTTTGAACAATATGTGATACTCTCGTTCAGATTGGTGCGTGTTATGGTGCATTTAATGGAAATGCTAAAGGACTCTCCTGATTGGTTAATTTCGTTAGTGACGCGATTGACTTGACTAATCAAATCCTTCGATGAAAAAGTAAAACGCGGCAATTTAGTACGTCCATGAAATTTTTCTTCACAACTATAATATTTGTTAATTTAAAACATATTTAATAAAAACATTAATGTGCTAGCAGTTAAAAAGTAGTAAATAGCATGACATTGAAGTTGTATATTCACGCAAGATAAAGTGATCATATTTTGTGGTTGCTGTTTAGGATTTAGGAGGGTGAGCCGTTTTTCATGTGAGAAATATTAATCCCCTCTGTAACCTTTTTTTAGGTGGGACAAATTAGAGGAGGGAATCTTAGAGCAACAAAAGAAACAGGACAAGGCATCGCAGCAATGGGCTAGTTACCAAGAAACACTTAACCAAACTCTCTCTTGGATTACTCAAATGGAGGCCGGTTTGGTGCCAGATCAAGGTTCACTGTTATCGATTCAAGAAATTCGTTCCAGACTCTTAAAGAACAAGGTATATGTTATACTTGACGTTCTGTCTCACTTAATTACTGGTAAAGGTAACATATTTTATCCGTGAATAATTTTCTATGAAACTGTCAGGGTGCATGCAAAAGGTTAACTAATTTTAATTCTGAAAAACAAGTTACTGCTAATGAAGAAACCGACAAATATATAAACGAATAACATACCTGAAGACTTTCAAAAATCTCTACTTCAAATGAATTTATCTTAATTTCAGACCTCTTTGCAAGAAGTACTGGCCCACAAAAGAATTATTGAAAATCTAAAAGACAAAGCAAACTCCATGAAAGATGCTCCTATGCACAACCAAATAACAGAAACTGTTGACAGTATATCCAAGAAATATGAAAATTTGGTTAATGCATACCAGAAGAACATATCCCAAATGGAGGAATCACTTTCTTCATTCCAATCATTCAATGATTTACTGAAATCGTATCAGGATAAACAAAAACAATTTTGGGACCTACTCTCAGGTTGTTCAGGTATTTTTTAAGAAATAAAAAGTTTACTTTCAAAATTTTCAAAATAGATTCTCATAATATGGTGTTACATTATCATGAAATTATGTATCAGATTTAAGTGGTAACAAAGCAGCATTGGAAGAACAACTTAACAAGCTTAAAGAAATCACTAGTAAGCTCCCAGAATCAGAGGCCCTATTGGAATCCTTAGGCAAGCATGTTGGAGAGAAAAATGAAAATCTTCCAGCAAGAGCAAAGGAAGCAATGGAGAGGGACTTGAATAACTTAAAGTGAGTTGGGCAACATATTTAAGTTGCTTCAAATTGGATACAAAAACTTGAAACACTATTAATTATTTTGTTATCTAGATATGATCAAAATCTATTGAACTCAAAAATAAATGACATTAAGCATGGTCTTGAAGAGCGTTTGAAACTGTGGAAGGACCATGAAGACAACATGGAAGCTTTACTGAGCTGGCTATCTGAGACTGAAGGAGTTCTTAAAAATTACACCCCTAAATCAACATTTTCTGAGAAGCAAGAGCAACTGGACAAGTACCAGGTAGGAAAATTTATTTTGAAACTAAATCATGCAAGTCAAATTGTTTTAGTAATAATAAGGAGAAAATTTGGCATTTCTAGTAGATTGTTAGAAAAATACTAATAGATTAATCTTTTATAGTTCATGTCAATATGTAAATAGTGTGTTTTAGAATTTCATGTGAGTTTCCACATTAATCAAGTTTGAAGTTGTGACTAAAATAATTATTTCATCAGTATCTAAAGAATATTTTTTAGAAATTGAATTTCATGTCATCTAAAACATATATAATGAGGTATTTTTATTGATGGTTTTGTTTTTTATATACAAAACAAATAATTCCACTTTTTCATTTATAAATTTACAAATATTTTTTTAAAATTTTATACATCCATTTGGAGCACAGTTTAACACATGTTGAGCAATGTTTATTAAATACTGATTGGACGTCTTTTACAGTAGGAGGAAATTTCGAACCAAAAATAGTAAAAACAAATTAATTTTTTTTTGATTATCAGGACCTGTGTCAGGATATTGATACGCATAATTTACAAGTATCCGAATTCCTCACCCTGGCCGATCATTTGGAGCAAGTAAGAAAAATATTTAATTGTACCGCTTCAAAAAAAAAACAAAATTTCTACTCTACTCTACGTGTTTGTTAAGAAACAAATTATCTTTCAATATCAGTAAATCAGTAATAAGGTGTTTTTCATTTTCTCTTTCTTCATCTTTTAATCATAAGTTTCATATTATTTTCTCTTATTTTTTAATGTGATCTCAAGCAATACATCGGAATTTAGTCATTGGATGGTTGCAATTTTTCTTCTTAAGGTTGTGTGAGTTTAATGCGATTCGTTTCTGTTCTCTTCAAATTGTATAACACGTTTCTTAGTATTTTACATAATATTATTTCAACCATTTTAATATAATTGAATTGCTCCTAACTCATGAGTAAATTACTCTTAGATTGGCTTTTGGGTTTATTTAGTTCGTTACTTTCTTTTCCATGGTATCATTATAACACGATTTTTGAAATACTTTTAACTACTTTGTTATTAAGAACAATTGCAAATGGTAAGCATCTGCTTCGAAACTAGCGATAACTTCTAATTGTTTGATCTCTTCAGACTTTCTGTCAATCTATTTTTAGAGCAATGATGCACAATATTGATTTCGATTTTTCCCGTCGGAAGACAGTTTTAGTGTTTGTATGCCCATGGGCCCTAAAAATATTGTTATTGCTGAATTTCAGCATTATGTAGTTTTATTAAGGTATTTTAGTGTTGTTACAGTATTAGTAATTTAAAAATATTTTTCAGCTATTTGTGGGGACAAATTTTAAAAAATTTATTTGCGGATTTGCCTATTGTGCAGCACTGCTTTAGTGTAAACATTTCTAGCATAATACTAACGACAAGTATTTAGTTTGTTTCAAAATTAATATAATTTCCTCTTAGCTCTTACTATTATTCATGTCATTATGTAAAAGAAATGAAATTGATTACTAATCGTTTGTGTATTATGTTTTATTTCTCTTTATTTTCATCCGCATCTATTATTTGATTTTCATACTATTTCATGAATTTAAATATTAAGTTTAAAAATAACTCTACATAACAACTGTAGATGTGTATTTTAAACCAAAGACAATTACGTCATAAAGTGTACAGCCTTGTTTTATTAATTATGACACATTTAAAACGTCGTCCGCTTTCCTATCGTATTTACTATGTTTGTTGACATAATGAGTTGTAACCGATAATGACAATATTACCATTTGAATTTGACAATAATCGTCCTTATACAGTGCATCGGTTTAAAGACCTGCTAGCATTCAAACGTTTTCCTTTGGAGGGTAGTACCCGCTATCCATGTAATTAAATTTAGTAGAAGTGTAGTGGTTTAACGGGTTATGATGCCGACAGGCGAGTCACCTACAGTGGCTACTGCTTCTATTAAATTACATTCTCTGTTTTTAAGACGTTGCTGGTGAGCCTGAGACAGCGCGAACCTGATTTTGACAAAACAACGGACGTGTCATCGGAACTTGCTCAAACGAGCGGCGATTCAAGGGTATCAGCGAACGTTCAGCAAGTTGTATCGAGGTTTAAGACTGTTCAGTCGACGGCAAAGGACATTGTCAAGAAGTGCCAGGAAGCTGTTGAGGATCACAAAAACTATTTGGACAAATACAAACAATGTTCCGATCTTTTAACCGCTGCCACATCTAGGTAAGTATTTCTATTTTGTTGACTTAGGATTTATGTACATGTTTATATATTAATCAGTTCCTTGCATATTTGTACTTTATTTAAAATTTTAGGAGGCAATGTACACCCCAAATATTTATTCATAATCTTCAAAATAAAAGTTTAACAACTTTTACTTTGGTGTAATAGTAATTTAAAGCCTGTACTCTTTTCATATTCTAATTACGACTTTCTTATCCATCAGATATCCATGATAGCCAAACTTTGATATCACCGATGAATAGGACAAATAGTTGTCAAGTTACTATTTCCTTATAATCCACCCTTAATTCACATTTTCATAAACAATGTACGGTTAACCTAATCAAGAAACCGCTAATAATTTCAGGTTTGAAAAATTGAAATCTCATCCCGAGAGCATACCTTCGGAGCTGTCAACTAAAATCACCGGTTTGAAGGAACTACTGTCAGAGCAGCCAAATGCAATACTACTCGTTAACACTACTATGGAAGTAGGTGAAAAGTTGTATCCTCAGACCGGGATGGAAGGACGAGACATTGTACGTAAACAGTTAGAAGGACTTCAAAATGCGCTTGAGATCTTATTCGATGGCGTTACAAGTACCGAAAGGGAACTTCAGACAAAATTGACGAGGTGGACCAGCTTTGAAGATACCACAAAACAGTTGGTTCAGTGGTTGACAGATATGGAGAAAGCTTTACCCGGTACAATTCAATATTCATCACAGTTACCTATGGAATTACAACCCTTCAACGGTGTTATATTTTAATACTTTTTTTCAGCTGATTTGGAACTAAAATGTACGTTGGACGAGAAAAGAGCAATGTTATCTGCTTTTCGTAGTCTTCTTCACGACATAAATACACGTAAGCAAGATTTTGTTGCTCTGAAAAGCCAACTGGAGGCGTTACCGGAGAAAAACAAAAAAGCCGAAGAGGAATTCAAAAAAATTAATGACAGACACGCTGCTATTTTGAAAAAATCAGGTAACGACATCTACGATAATCGAGAAATGAAAATTTTATAATGGTATAAATGTGGTATTTGAATTGTGAACCACTCGATTTTCAGGTGATGTCGTTGAAAGATATGAAGATATAGTTAGTTCCCATCAACGATATAGCAAAGCCGTCATGGACTTACAAGAATGGTTCGAAGCAACGCACAACACCCTACAAATGTGGGGTGATGCTGACCTCGAGAAAATCAGTTTGATAACGAATTTGGAACGTTTAAAGGTTTATAACCAATATGCTCTATTTTTATTTATCTGCTTTATTTTTGCTTAAATCAGATCTCTGATTAGTATAATTCCATTTGATTTCGATAAGGTAATTTATAAAAACGATTTTTTTACAGAACTTGGAGAAAACTTTACCGGACGAAAAACACAAAATTGATGAAATTAGACAGTTGGCCGACAAAGTTTTACCAGGCACCAGTAAGCCCGGTCAGGTAAACGTTAGAACCCAGGTTGATGACTCTCAACAAGAGTGGGAATCCCTAACGTCCACAATTAAGTAAGTTATAACTTGAGTATTATAATGCACAATAGTCTGGGACATAGATTTCCGGTTGATACGGGTAGTAAACTTGTTTATCAATTTATAGATCTACAATCGAAGCTTTGGAGAACAAACTTCATCAATGGACCGAATATGAACAACTGAAAGATCATTGTGTTAGTTGGCTAAAAGAAACTGATACAAAACTTCATTCCGTTGACTTGAAGGCGACTCTTAAAGAAAAGAGAGATCAGCTTGAGTTCCTGAAGAAACTTCAGGGCGAAGTACGAGCGAAGGAACTCGAAATCGATTCCGCCACGGAAAAGGCCCTGCAGCTTTCCAAAGTACGAAATTCGGTAACGGCCGAATTAGGAATTAAGTACCAGCAACTTTCCCACAAAATTAAGGTAGTATACAAGGAACTTTCGAATTTTTTACAAATTGAAATACAATTATAAAATGAAATAAGAAAAGCAGGAATTGTTTTACAAAAACGAGGATATTTTGAATATTTTAGGAGTTTACAACTTGTTGGCAACATTACGTGAGTACCCATCAAGATTTGGATGCGAAAGCCAACGAGTGCCTTCAATGGTTAGATGAAATTCGTAAGAAACTCAATTACTGTTCGGACCTGAGTGCTGGTTCTCAAAAAGATCTAGAAACCAAACTCGAAACCATTCAGGTATGTTGCCTTGAAATACAAAAAATATTGAATATTTTTATTGATATAAGTAATAGTATAATATTTATTGAATTTGCAGGACTTGTTGCTCTACAAGGAAGAAGGTTTCTCCAAAATCCAAGGAATAGTGGAACTTGCTCAAGCTGTTCTTGCCAACACGGCTCCTTCAGGTCACAAAAAAATCAACGACCTCTTGGCTCAGCTACAAGACGAGTGGAGCACACTTGCATTGAAAATGGTCGAAATTAAGACGAACCTTGACGACTCCATTCACCGTTGGGCCGGATTTTTAGAACAAATCCAGGAGTTGAACAAAACCGTTGATTACCTTGAGAGTAGGTGTAACGATTTACTACCCTTTGAAACAACCATGTCGGAGAAAAGGGCTAACTTAGATAAAATCAAGAATTTGGAAGAAAAAGCTCGGTGTGAAAAGGTCGAAGTAGATGGACTGAAGGCCAAAGCTAAGGAAATGTTGGCGAGTGGACAACAGGGTCAGGCCGCATCTCAGGCGAAGGAAATTTTGGATAGATTCGATGTAATAGCTGAGAAAATTAAGGTCGGTAACATTACTTTTTTTAAGAATCGAATTAAAATGTGAATTATGATATTTTATATTTTCATTATTTTTTAAACAGAAATTACTGGAAGAGAGAGACGATCAATATAAAGATCACAGAGTGTACAAGGAAGCTCACGATGACTTGGTGGGTTGGTTGAATAGGGCAAGAGAGAAAGTTCCCTCTATGAAACAAAGGTCTTTGTCTGATAAATTGGCCATAGAACAGGCCGTGGCTAGTCTAGATTCTCTTCTGAAGAAACAAGCTCCTGGTGAACTATTGGTTGAGCATTTGCAGACCACTGGAGAAGTTACTCTTGCCAGCACCAGCCCGCAGGGACAAGAATCTATTAAGAAGGAAGTAACAGCTTTGACAGAGAGCTTCCATGGACTATTTAAAGGTTAGCATTTCTTTCAGCATAGCATTCAAGTGTCTTTATTTCTTTCAATAATTTTGTTAAACAACGTTCTGAACTATTTTATTTGTTTTATATCTTTAGATATTAATGTCCTGAAAGAGCAACTTGAGGTTATGGTTGTGCAATGGAGGTCATTCAAGGAAGAATACGAAAGACTTTCGGATTGGCTTCAACAAATTGACATACTTGTGAAGGCACAAAAAATAGCAATGGTGTCTACTGTGGAAGAGAAGAAGAAACAGGTTGAAGAAGTGAAGGATATTCTTGACAGATTAGAGAAAGGTCAATCTCAAATTGATCAATTCAATGAAACCACCAGCTCTCTTCTCAAAAGTCATTTAGATACCTATGTGAGCAACCAATTAAGGCACTTAAATTCTCGCTATCAGGTAACTAACTCAAGCATACAACGCTTCTAGGAAAATGCGCTTATATTGTTACACAGGATTATGCATACTGTGATTTTATTATAGGTTCAGGTTAATTTGGCTAAGGATGTTTTGAAGAAAGTTGAAATCAATTATGAACAGCATGTAGAGTATCAAAAGAACTACAGAGAAGCAAGACACTGGATTGACAAAGCCAAGGAGGCCATCAGAGGTTC
Organism: Polyplax serrata; assembly: GCA_037055365.1. Lineage (NCBI taxonomy): Eukaryota > Metazoa > Arthropoda > Insecta > Psocodea > Polyplacidae > Polyplax > Polyplax serrata. The sequence continues at coordinate 1,987,742 of JAWJWE010000004.1, forward strand.
AAGTGAAAATGCCAATTCCAGTGCGAGCAAAGAGGAGCTTCAAGCCAGATTGAATCAAGTAAACTCCCTTCTAAACGCTTGTAACCCATTTCGTACAAAAACTAACTTATTTCATATTGTGGTATTGCAGATAAAAGATCTTCTGAAGAATATTGAAAAGGGTCAAAATATGATTCACTCTACCGTTAACTGCGGGGAAAAGGTATTAAGAAATACAAAATCGGACGGGCGGGATGTCATCAATACCCAATTGAAAGATTTACAAAGTGACTGGGACAGATTCATTCGTAAACTATCTACAGCAAAAGTTCACCTTGAAACGGCACTGCTTCAGTGGGCCGACTACAATTCTAGTTATTCGCAGTTACAGCAGTGGATTACTGACCGCGAGGCAAAACTACAAGAAGTTTGCGAACAGAAGGTGAGCATATTGGTTTGTAGATTGCAAATGCAGAATAGCACGTTGCAGTGGTCAATAACAAGTAACGTTTAGAATAATTATTTAATTAATATTCGATATTATTTCAGGTTGTAAAAGCCAAAAAAGGTCAGACTTCTGCTGGGTTGTCCAATCTTAGTCTGGGGGAAAGAAAGGCTACATTGAGGCAAACAGATTCTATTGTTCAAGACATTGTTTCATTCGAGCCCGTAATTCAATCCGTTACCAGCAAAGCTGAAGATCTGTTGCAAGCTCAACCTGCAAGTGAAATATCTACTAAATATGAGACTCTTAGCAAACAGGCGAAGGAATTGTACGCTAAACAAAAAGAAACTGTTGAACAACATCAAGCTTTCATTGATGCAGGAAATGACTTTGTTCAGTGGATTAGGAACGCAAAGGAACGTTTAGGAAAGTGCTCGGATCCCACGGGTGACAAAGAAAACCTAACCAGCAAAGCTGCCCAGTTGACAATACTAAACGCCGACCTCCCAGAGGGACAGTCAAAATTGGAGAAAGCACTGGCTGTTGCCGCCCAGACATGTCAAATCGCTGATGCCGAAGACAAAGAAATAATCGAAGAAGAGGTAGCACTGCTGCAAGAAGAACTTGACATTTACGTAGAGTCTCTGTCACGAATTAAGCAACTGGTAGAGGCCGGAATTGTCAGGTGGAACGAGTATGAAGATCAATACAAAGAAGCTTCGGATTGGTTGGCTCAAACGGAAGCTCTCGTTCAAGGTATTGTTAAATCTATAATTTTACAATTTTATCCATGTATATAACTCATTTTTTATAATGAATAAAAGTCAAAATGCATATTATTTAATTTTAATAGGTTACAATAAGTTGCAAGACAGTCTGGAAGAAAAGAAAATAGTTTTGGAAAAATTCCAAATTCAGCTTCAGACTCTGTTTGACTGGCAAAAAGAAATGGACAGATTAAATATGAAAGCACAAGTACTGTTAGAGACCTGCGCCGACACGAGAGTTAGCAATGCTGTAACTCAGATTACAACCAAATATAACGCTTTATTATCATTGGCCAAAGAGGTACCGTCATGAAAATAAAATAGTTTCACATCGATCTATTGTTCAATTACCCTTTTAAAATATTTAATTACGTCGTAATTTTTTAGGTGATGCGACGCTTGGAACTTCACTATCAAGAACACCAGCAACACAGCACGCTCTATCAAGAGTGTCAGGATTGGGCGGAGAGAACTCGTGACAAATTGAACGAATGTGCAAAGCCCGTCAATTCGTTAAATGACGCACAATCCAAACTTCAAAGTGTGAAAGCTCTGCGACAAAGTTTGGAAACTGGGCAGAACAAACTTCGATACACATTGGAATTAAAAGAAAAGGTTATACTGAATACAGAGAAAACTGGCGCTGCCAAAATACAGGAAGACACAGAAAACCTGAAAGCTGAATTGGACCGATTATTTATTGACGTAGACGAGCTACGTGTCAAGTTGGGTAATCGCGTAACTCAACTTGAAGACTTGCAGAAGAGTCTTAAAATGCTCAAGGATTGGTTGGATGAAACAGAATCCAAAGCAAAGGGAACTGAGGCAGTGTTGAACGACCTAAGCGAAAAGAAAGCCCTGCTAGAAAGATTTAAAGTCCTGCAAAAGGATGTTAACAGTCACAACGATTTAGTTGACAAAGTAAAAGCTAAATTTAGTGACGACCCACAATCGGGAGGTAAAGACCTGGAAGAGACCATTAAGAGATTCAATAATTTGAAGGAATTAATTGGAAAAAGAATCGATGCTTTGGAATGCGAAGTAATGGAACACGAAAAATATAAACAAGCTTACGTGGATGCCGTCGATTGGGTGAGAAAAACAAGGTCGGAAGTGCAGCAAAACAGTGACTCACACGGCGAAAAAGAAGAAACACTTAAGAAAAAGAATAAACTTAATGAAATCATCAAGAACTTACCACAAGGTGAAGCTTTGATAGACAAAGCCAATAAACTGAAAGAGCAACCCCTTAAACAATCCAGTCCCGAGGGACAAGACAATATTAAGCAAGAACTCAACGCCTTACGAAGTGATTGGGATAGTTTGAAGTCGGTATTAAAAGATTCCGACGAGGCATTGACGAAGTGCATTTCATTATGGAAAGAATATGCGGGAACGTTCAAGGATATGAATGACTGGTTAAGTGATTTCAAGAACAGAGTCAAAGTCGAGGAAGACCGGGGCGACAACAGGAAAGCAGCAGATCTAAAAACACTGCACAATTTGTTGGAAGAAGCAAATAACAAAAAGAACGTTCTTGAAGAGTTGAACGATCGCTGTGAGAACCTTATGGATATGTGTGCATGTCCATGGGTTAGGGATAACACCGTTCAGCTTCAAGGTGAATACACTCAAGCCTTGACTGCCATTCAGAGTTTGTTATCAAGAGCTGAGAAGAAACTCTCTGATTATTCTAAATTTAACGAAGTTAGGAAGGAATTTGATAAGTGGTTGAATGATGCCCGTGGAACTGTTAAGGAATGCAAAGGAATGGGAGATGAGGTTGAAGCCAAAAACAAATTGGAGAAAATTAAAATGGTTATTCAGAATTTGCCCGAAGGACAGTTACTGCTAACTAAACTGCAAGAGGTCTTTACAAAGGCTGTTGAATCTGTTTCTGGGGAAGAGCAAGGCAGCGTACGCGATGTGATGACTCAATTAAAAGCCAGTTGGGATCAATTAAATAAGGAACTAACTCCTCTTCAAGCCGAACTAAAATCCGTGCTAACGAAATGGGAGGATCTAAGGGACGGTCAAAATCGGTTTGAAAAGTGGCTAGTTGCAACTGACCAGGTTTTGAAAGAACCGTACGTAACGAAAGGGGAGTTGGGTGAAATGAAAACTGTGGCCGAGAAACTGAAAAATGTGAAAGGGGAAATTGATCAAAAGGGAGATGAACTTACAAAGTTATCCAATGATGCAAAGTCATTGAGTGAATTATCCAAAAAATCGAATCATCTTAAAAAGATAAAGGAGTTAGAAACACGGTGGACAAATTTGTCTAAAATCCATGACACACTTAAAACATCTCTGGATTCTGAAATGACCGATTACTGTGCTTATCATCAACAATTACAGGACATCGAGAAATGGCTTCTTCAAATTTCCTTCCAGCTTATGGCTCACAACAGTTTATACATAACAAATCATGAACAAGCTTCGGAGCAAATTAAGCAACATAAAACTCTCATGGAGGAAATTCAAAAGTATCAAGTAAACTTGAACGAGCTGAAAGAGAAGGGCAAAAATCAAATTGAGAGGTACAAGCCTTCTGCACCTGGTGTAGAGGGAATAATTAATAAGCAATTAAAAAATGTTCAGGACAGTTACGATTCGCTTCTAAATACGGCTGGACAAATCAGAACGAGACTCTTGGAAAGTTTGGCTAAATTCAAAGAATATGAAGATACACTGGAACTAATAAGTAAAAACCTGGACGTTTTGGAGCCATTGGTTCTAGAGGAAATTGACGTAACCGTGAATGACATTAAAAGTACTCAGTCCCATTTGAACAACTCCAAAGACTTAAGCGGAAAACTCCAAGGCGAAAAGACACGTTTGGCAGGAGCCATTCAAGCATGCGAGGCAGCCACAGCTTGCGTGTCAAGGCCTAGCAGTCCTCTAGAAGCAACTCCACCTTCGACGCCCGAGAAAGAACTTCTTATCAGAGCCCGTTTAGATGACTTGATCGATCAATTGCAGATCAGAATAACTACCCTCACAGAAACATTGTTGGAAATGGAAAAATGGAAAAAAGAAAGGAATTCCATTCTTCAATGGATAACAGAACAAAAGTCGGCAGTTAATGATTGGAAGTCAAAACCTGCCAAATTGAGATTAGAAAGTTCAAAACAGGAATTAAATACAATGAACGCACTCTTACCCCAGATTCAAGATAAACGGAATAAGATTCTGACGGAAATACCCTCCGAAGACGAAGGAACCGAGGAGCCCCATTTAGGTGACATGCTCAATACTTTGGAAGAAGAACTTATGGCAGTCATTGCCAAAAAGGAACGTGCACAACAAATCACTGAAGACTACCGAAAGAATTTGGCAGATGCGCACCAATGGCTCGACTCGATCATAAAGAAAATGGAAAACCTTGATAAGGGTAGTTCACCGACCCTAGATTGCTACCAGAAACTTAACGGAATTCATGATTTGTCGAATGAAATCAATACTCAGGGTAATCAGAGAACAGAGGAAGTGAAGAAGTTGGCTAATCATGTTGTCGACCTCGTCAGCAACTTGGATTCGCAACAGGTAGACGAACAAATAAAATCCCTCGAAAGAAGGCACAGTGATATATTCAAACGTATCCAAAGAAAAGCTCAAGCTTTGGAATCAACGAAACAAGGAGTCGAAAACATAAACCAAGAGATTCAGCAAATCAGAGATTGGATCAAGTCGAAATTAGATGGTCTGAAAACTCCAGAAGCGCTTGGATTCAATTCGAAACAGGTGAAGGATAAAATTCAGGCATTAAGAAGTCTTGTAAAGGAAGTAGATGGAAAACAAGTCGTTATAGATTCAATGGACAAGCGGTTGAACAATCTGGCTACAGAATTGGAGCCAAAAGAAGTTGGCGAAATTGAAACGGCACTGACATCCTTGACCAAAGAGCATTGTGACTTAACGACGGGTCTTAAAGGAGAACTCGACAAGTTACACAATGCGGACTCTGCTAGAGAGAAATTTGAAAGTGATTTGGAAACAATAACCAATTGGATGAAAAATAAATATGAACAAGTCAACAAAATCGGGGCTTACGCACCATTGAAATCTTGCGACATACAACAGCAAATTTCTGAGAACAAAGCACTAATTAATGATATAAACAAGTTTGGTGAAACAACTATAGCGGATCAAGAAAAACTCGGCAACAGTTTCAACAAGGAGTGCACGAAGGCGGATAAGAAGAAATTACAAGATCTGATGAAAAATATGAAAAATGAATACATAAAATTATTGCAAGCATCCGATGGAAAGCTTGAAAATCTGAACGACATATTAGCAAAAAGGAAGCAGTTCGAAGACAAACTTGGAAAATGTGAAAAATGGCTTGACGAAGCACAACTAGCAACTGCGAACGAGATTCGGTCTCCAAATATCGCGGTCGTTGAGGAGATGCTAACGAATTATGAAAAACTTAGCAAAGAAGCTGAAGACACAGGAAAAGAAATCATTGAAGTAATGGAAGAAGCCAATTTAATGGTGCCACAGTTGAACGACACAGACAAACTTATTCTCCAGACCCAGTTGAATACGGCGAAGGATAAGCATAGTAGACTTTTGGGAGTGATCAAGGACCGCATCAGTTCGGCAATGGATATCCTTCAAAAGCACCGAGATGCCGCACATAAGATACAGGAAAGTATCAAATTTCTTACAAGAATTCAGAACGAGGTAAAAGAACTAAATAGGCCGGTTGGAACCAAAGTGGAAGACGTTCAGAATATGATCGCGGCTCATCACAAGATTCTAAACGACCTGAAGGACCACAGGGGAGAATTAGACAGCTTGAAGGGTCGAGATGTGTCTGGACTTGAAGACATTCTTACGCAACATGATGCCCTTATAAAAGCTGTTGAAGATCAGATTTCCAGGTTGCGGCAATTATTGCTTCTTAGGGAGCAATATGTCTCCTTGATACAACAGATCACTTCATTTATTGCCAAGTACACGGAGATTGTACCTGCCATTGAGAAAGAGGATAAAAGTGTACAAGAAAAAATAAAAAAATATGACGACGTGATTCATAAGATTCAAGAATGCGATGCGCTTTTGGCCCTTGCAAATGACAAGGGACAACAGATCGCAGCGGATGGTTCAGCCACTGACAGGAATACCGTGACCGAGTCGTTGACATCACTGAAGCAACAATTACAGCAACTAAAAAGATCAGTTGAACGTCAACGAGAAATTCATGAGGAATCGCTGGCTGCCTACGGAAAACTTGTACAAGAATTAGACGATATTTTGGATGCTCTCAATAGTCTTGAGAGCGACGTGAAGGGCAGACCTCTTTTGAAACGTGAGCCAGAAACTGTGGATGAAGAAATACAAAAACATAAGGTTACTGATATTCTTTAGAGAGATACAACAATTAAAAGAAATATTTTTATGGCCAATCATTTTTTTTTTTAGGAATTAGCCACTACGGTAGGCAAATACCTGAATCGCATAAAAGAAGTTCAAGAAAGTGCAAAAGGTGATGAAGGCTTGCCAGGTGCACTTCAAGAGAAATTGTCAGAAGGCACCACTTTCCTGTCCACCCTTCCTAGTGAATTAAACGAGCGGCTGAAATATTTGAATAATAATAGGCAGATGAGAGTGGACTACCAACATCTGAAAGATAAGCTTAATAAATGGGTAGCAGATGTTGACAAAATGTTGCAGAAAGATACCACCGGGGCTAATTTTGATTCTCTTATGAAAGATCTCGAAAATCATAATGTGCGTAACAATTTTTCCTGTCAATAATTATATTTGTCTTCAACTAACTTGAATTTTTTTGTTACAGATTTTCTTTAGTTGTGAACCAGAAATATTGGATCTTCTTTCTCAGATTCAGCACTCTGGCGATAAAGTATGGCCGTCATTGAGTCAAAACGAGCAAGAAGAGTTAGGTAGGGAGCTTCAAGAGTTGAATCAACTGTTGAGAAATACGCTGAATATTGCAAAATCCAGGAGGTAAAACGGAAGTAGTAAAGTCATTGTTAATCAAGACTCTATCAGTATAATTATTATTTTTTATTTCTACCTAGGGCCCAACTAGAACAAGACATAGAAATTCTGAATGATTTCACTAAAAATCGGAACAAAGTCAATTCAGTTCTGTCAAATACTAAAGTCCCGGATGACGGAGTTGATAACATGTCGAAACTCCACTCTGACATTAAGAAACTGACGCAAGCACTGAATGAGATGAGCAATCAAACACCTGAACTGGAATCGTTGAATGAAAAAGGAAATGAAATCATTAAGAGGGCCGATGCCACAGGCAAAGATAAATACAAGAAAGAATTGAAAAAGATCAACGAAGAATGGCAAAAATTGTGCACCGATTTAGAAGGGCGCAGGGAAGCATTGAACAACATAGCACAGTTGTGGGAACAGTTTGAAACATACCTTCAGAAATTCGACAGCAATTTATCCAAGGCGGAAGAAAGAGTCAAGTTGATTGAAACTGCGGTCCGCTCGAAGTCACAAGAAGATGAAGCTAGAAACAATTTGATGGTAAGTTATAATGAAACAGATTCATCTAGACGAGTAGTGGGTTAAATTAAAAACCTTGTTACAGGAATTGAAAACAACCTTGGAGAAGTATGATGCTGACTTACAAAATATCGATATGTCATACAAACCTGTCAAGACCTTTTTAGAACATTCAAACCCAGAGTCAGTCAAAGGTATAGATGAAAAAATTGAGAAATTGACTCAAAAATGGAAAACGTAAGACCATTCTTAAATAAACATGTGACTTCATCCTTAAACTTGGCGGGTTCTTAAGTTCATTTCTTTTCAGACTTCTGGAAGATATCAATGGAAAATTGACCAAATTAAATGAAGAAAACGAGAAACTGAATAAAATTAGAAACCAAATTCAGGATTACATTAAAAAACTAAAGGACTTAGAGAAATACGTGAGGGAGTTATATGTTTACGGAGAGAACCAGGAAAAAGCAGAGATCGAGCTTAATAAGCTGAAAGGTGAGGTCGACAAGGTCGTCGGAGATGCGAAAAGTTTCTGCACAGTCAACAAGGAAGAATACATGAAAACTCAACATTTCATACCGAGCGACGTCATCCAAGAGGTAATGTTTTGAACTGAGCCACTATCAAATAGAATGTTACTTTATATCAACTTAAAACTTAATATCCTCTTCGCCTTTTAAAGGAGGGATATGTTTTGAAAAGGTGCTTGGGTGTAGTTTCATTATTTAGTCACTACTTTTTGGGCACAGTAATTAAAACAGAAAGAGTTTACTCTTATTCACGTAGACGTGGAGGTAGAGTACAGAAGCGAGGTAAAACAATAATTATGGACGGTTACATGAGGTTTCTGGCTGATTACTTGCAGATTACTGCTCTGGAATTGTTCAGCGAATCTGTTAATGCTGCCATGGATGAGAAGTATCGTGAACAACTAAGGTTTAAAACAATGAGAAGAGACTTTGCAGAGGATGTGAGCTATGTTAAGAACTGGATCATAAAATCCGAAGCAATTGCCAAAGATAAGTCGTCAACACCGCATATTCACAAGGAAAAATTGCAGGTAAGCTCAATAAATTTTAATTCGGATTCTAACCAAAGTGATCTTTGAATCAAATTTTATGGTTAATAAATTAACGATTAACTCAGACACCATGTAAAGGTAATATTATATCCCATTAAAAGTTATGGCTACATACTGAAATAATATCTATCGCTGTAAGGGAATATCATTAAAACAGTTATCATAAAATTATTGTCAACGGCCCAAAAATTTAACTTTAGAATGTGTTTACTTTGCATTGTGTGTACTTGCATGCGTACTTTACACTGATATTATTACAATATTATTAATGATATTAACATTACGATGGTCTTTCAGGAAATTCAGACCGATATTTTGAGCGCCACCGACCGGTTGCATAAAGCCGGAAAAGTGGGAAACACCTTAGTAGAGTTGAGCAACGATAAAACCGAGGAGGAAATTATCAGACAAACGTTAAGCACACTCGAAACAGAGCTCAGCCAATTCAAAAATTTGTTAAACCAATTACGTCAAGAAATAGGAGACACATTGGATGCTTGGGAAAGGTTCATGGCACTTCACAAAATCGTAGTGATTTGGTTGACGGAGAAGAAAGCTTTCTTGGATGAATCGCTTCAATTGGAAAATTTGAACGATGTTAAACGAAAATTAAACGACTACTCAGTAAGTTCGAACATGTATATTTGGAGGTACGCTACTAACACAATGTAATTGCTAACACCATTTAATCGTTTTCTTATTTACCTTCAGCTGGGAGTTAAGTCATGCAAGACTGTCGGGAAAAACCTTAGTGAAATGAGCAAGGAATTGGAAATCATTGGTTCTGCATATGATGTGAACGATCTACCCGACAAACTCACCAAACTAGAAGAAGCTAAAGCGGAAATCGAAGCAGAAATCATGAAGAGGGTGAGTAGCAGTTTGGTAGCTACTTTGATGCCAACTTGAACTTTTAAATAATTGCATTTTATCTTTCACATCACTTATAAGGGTACTTTGTAGTAGTTCACCACATTTATTAGTTAATATAAACATATTTATTCAAATAAAGGAGGTACATGTATACAGCACCAGGTCTGATCTTGTTGGGGGAGGATCAAGACAGAGTGAGGGACTATTGATGAATATTTATAAATTTACAAAATGATTTTGAAACGAGATGAAGTGATGCGATATTTACAATAAGGTGAGGTATGATCATGAGTTGTGGGAGAACTTAAGCTAACTTGGTGGAACCTAAGGTAACCTAATCTAGGTCATTCCTCCAGAGCAGAGGTTTGAGTAGAAAGAAGATTGCCAAAGGAAGTGAAAATGGGAAAGTGAAAATGAATATAATAGGGATGTTCTGGCCAGGGGGAGGGGGATAGGAACACTGAATAGACCGAGGAGCAGTAACCGATGATGGCCATTGTTAATCCGTTGAAAAGGATGAGTCTCTGGGAGCACGTGAGTCCCCAGTTGCTTTGTCGTAATCTAATAAAGTTTTCTTTCTAACCCTTTATAAACACAGTGATGTGCGATACATGGTTGTTAAATGAGAGGTGTTTGTTAATTATCAAGGTGTATTTCACCGAGAGTTGGATAGTTAAGGATGTAATAAAAGGTTAGCAAGCAGTGGTTCCTGGTTTGTCCGTCGGGCGTAGTGAGTGTGGAAAAGGACCTGGTCTTGCTGTTTTCCACAGCGAGCCCTAAACTTCTAAATAGCAAAAGCAAGCTTTGGTTTGGGTGAGGGGAAGCCGAACTATGGGGTGGTTTTTGAGTCTCTCCGGGACTCTCTTGTGTGGTTTACCCAGGCCGTAGAGTCCCTTACAAATTTCTTCCAGGAACGTTTTGACTTGGCAAATTCAGAGTTTATATAGCTTTTTGGAATACCGTATGGGCCAGAACTGTGTGTGGAGTGGAGTGTTTAAATGTTTTGGATTGTTTTTGTAGTGTTGTCAGTTCTAGGGTCCACCACCTGAACTTCTCTGCCGGGCAATCTAGTGTGTTCCGTGCAATAATTATGCCAAAGTCACTCTGGATTGCCCGACAGCCCGCTCAAGCTCTGGTTGGGATCTTGCACTCTGGAAGGTATCTGGAGGAGTGGGTTACGTTCCAGGAGGCGAGATCTTTCTCAACACATTTAGATGGATTTTCCTGCGGGGATATGGATTCAGGAACACGAAGGGATAATTGAAATATTATAATTCGGTATTCGCTGAGAGGCTATTAGGTCCAGATTATCATTACTAAACATTCCATATTGTTTCATGTTTGAATGAAAGATAAATTGAATTAGTAAATTTTCTACATCTATCAGAAACGGAGTCATTTTTATGCATTCTTTTTTGAATTATTTATTTTGAAAATATTTGAGACGGGTTTCCCGCCCAAATATTTATCACATGGTCATTGTTTTGTTTGTTTTTCTACGGGTGAGAACTTTTTGACAGGCCGAATTTATATTTTCATGTTTTTGTTATTGAAATTCAATTATACAATAAACATATTTAAATTTGAACGTCCCATCTTTTGTACATTAATGTACGTTGTACGTTAAGATGTGTACTTTTCTACGGCGACCGGGGACGGTGGTAATCAAACAGTGACTCAAAAAATTCCGAATTGAGTTTTTATTTGGAAAGCTTTTTCCTTCCCTAGTAAGTGTGTGAAGTCGGTGTTCTCGACAGTGTTCCTATCTTGTTGAAAATGTCTGGCAAGCCTGTTTCGGTAAGATAGAATCTTAAGTTATTATTCATAAGAACCATGTTTTGATAAACACATGCGGGGTGTGGGGTTGAAATGGGTGCAGCGACAGGTACTTTTTTTTATCATCTACTTCAGATAATGGAGCCTGATTTATTTCGAATGTTAGTCCATATGTTGTAAACTATAATTTCCACAAAAATTTTTAGGTTTGATTGTACTGTACCCGACGTTTCTTTGAAGCTTTGCTGATCAACAGTATTTGTTTCAGAATGCCCTGTTGTACGAGACAAATGAGGAATGGGAACAATGCGAGAAGAAATTAAGGGAGGTTCGTTCGTGGTTGGAGAAGTCCAGGTCGTCACTGGACTCCCCAACATTCAGGAAGCGACCCCTGAGAGATCAACTGGCGACGAGGGAAAACATGTTGACGGATATTTTGGTTCAAAAAGAAAAAATTGCCGTTTCGATGGAGAAGTTACAAGTGCACTTCCGATCTGGCATAACAGGAGACCCCATGATTGTCACAGATGCCCAGAATATACTGAAAGACCTGGATGACGTTGATAAAGCTGCTAAAGAACAGGTCTCCAACCTACAAGAATGTATTTCGCAATTGGACAAGTATCAACAGGTGGGTACCTAGTAAAATGATCCGTTTTACTATGTTTCGTCCCGTCCTGTCCTTGGTTTAATGCTTAAATGCTATGTATAATTTTGTCATAGGAAATACATGTACTGAGGCAACAAATTGTGCTGGCTGAACAAAAGTTGCGAACGGTCTTGGATCCGGTGGCATTTGCGCAACATCCTGAGAAAGCACGCCTGGAAGAACAGGTACAGAACCTTTTTGTTGTAATTAATTTTTCTTTTACATGTTTTAGTACATATTGTGTACCAGAATAATTTTATGGGTTTATTTTACTTGCTCTTTTTTTGCAATTTTTTACCCCATTTTGAATTTTTTGTTGCAATTTATTTCATTAAAATTTGCTTGCAATGTGGGTGTTGCAGCTCTAATACGTCCACATTCGTATTATTTCATTGGTCGGACATAGACAAAAAAGACAGTTGTGAAGTTCAAAAATGTATTTGTAAATTTCATTTTTACTCATTTTCTATTTATTGATGACTTTGTTATTAATTACTTCAAAGCTATCTTTAGTGGCAATATAATTCTCTCGATTTTTTAAAGTGGTAAGCTCTAATTAGCAGGCTGAAAATGTCATCCTTTTTTAAGACCACAGAAAACATCTTTTTGTTTTGTCATTTTTTGCTCTTCTGGAGTAAATTATATGACAGAATTGAACTAAAAAAAGCTAACAATTTGACCTAAATTGGGTACACCCCAACATGAATCTAAATCCTAAAACTCTCCTAAGCTGAATGAAATCAAATTTGTTTGCATGTCTGCTTCTGTAAACCCATCTTATTGAATTCTTGTTTATTCTTTCAATTCTACTAAAACAACCACCCATTAGATAAAATTTAGTAGTGCCTAAAATGACCAATGGGAAGAAGAATGGTATAATTCAACCGAAGTTCAGGTTTGTAATATAAATGAAAAATAATTATCAAAGAAATGATAAAAATGAAATGACTCCATTAATCGACTGTATCCTTGGGGAAAAATTTGAATTTAACTGCACTGTGACTACAATATTGGTGTGAATCGGAACGATTATTTTTAGAAAATGGGAGGGTCAAACGATGCCAAAATTTGGCTTCAGTTCGTCCGAGTACACTGTAAAATCCGGGCAGTTTCAATCTACGTTGTCTTTTGAATTACGCAGACATTTTCAAACCACAAACGTAATCTTTCAAATTTAAACTTTAAAATTATTTTTACACGTGGCTACCACGGGTTTCTACTAGGTTATAGTTTTTAATGTAATGAAATACATCAATTTATGCTTTTGCATATTTCTCAGGCGATAGAGCGTTTTAATTAGTTTTGTGAATTTGGTGTCGGACTGCAATTGGGCATAACTTTGTAGTTCATTGCTGTTCTTCCATCAAATTTGGGCAAAAAATTGCAAAAAGAATTTTTAGCTCGCTCGCGAAATAATTATTTTTAAATTGTCTCTGACCATTTTATTGCAAATCAATTAAATTTAATTTTTTAATTAATTTGCATAGCCAGCCTGACTTACATTGACACGTTTCACTATTAACAACCCAGAGTATAGTCCTGATCAACAGCCTCGGTTTTTTTTCTCTTGGATTTTCTTGAAGTTGTTTGTTTTTTATGTCTTCCTTGCTTACTAACCCCCCTGCCCCGGGGGGGGGGCTTACTGCCCCCCAAATGGTGCCTTGGTTCTTGGTTTTGCATGTATGCTATTTAGTTACCAATAAAGCTTGTGCTGACACATTTCTGGTTTCATGCTGTAGTGTGATGTTTGTTATTTTTCTCAAAGTGATTTTTTGTCGAATTTGAAATAAGATTCCATTCGCCAAGGATTGTTTGCCCAAGTTCAATCCACATTACACATTTGATCGCACTTCACGTAGGACACATATTTGTGAATACACCGTGTTTTGCTTTTTTAAGGGAAAGATTATTTAAAGTGTGTCACCAGTAGTATTGAATAGAAAAAAGAGTTCGTCTTCTTACATGAATCTATATTCTATTCTCTGACTTGGGAACTACACTTTTAAAAATTTCATTGGCTCATTATTGAATGGATATTGGCCTGATGCATACTAGTATGCTTTAAAATCTGACCTGTATTAGGTTGGGATTTAATAGTTGTAATAATATTCTTGAGTTCACAACATTGCAGATTCCAGACGATAAAAATTTTTCTTCAAAGCAAAAATCACTACTTTCAAAAAGTTTTTTTGAATCGTTTAAAATAAGATTTAATGCACCGATGACGAAGAACGAACTTGATTGTCTTGTTTGTTACTCAAAAGATCACTGTACTGAGTAAATTCCTACAGTACGTGCCAATTATAATTTAGCTTGGCTTCTTACCTAAGCTCCCCTAAAATATACAAAAAAAGAGTGATGAAACACCTTGATAAATATAAAAGTGTGTGTTCAGATCAATGTGTACCAATGTGAATCTTTGGAACTCTGTCTCTAAAGAACAATAATCGCAGTACATAATTGTGTCCGGATGTTACGTCAAATTCTATTTAAAAGCCTTGACTATTTCTTTTCTGCCGTAGAAAAGACAATAAAAATATTTTTGTAACCTTCACCACGTCGAGACAGGGTCCCGTTGGCAACACTGCTTTTTATGAGATTCGGGTAGTAAATTATTGGAGCCGAGAGGAGGCGACTCACATGGCTCTTGTCCTTAGAGTTACGGCCAAATTTCGTCCGACAAAAATAAAGTTTGGGCTTAGTCATAAAATGAATGAATGAATTAATTGTTGAAATCAGGAAAAAAATCGAGGGTATCAGATGTAAGTTCGAAAGGTGTGCGAGCATGAAGATTTTTCATCATTTTTAATTTAGTATGTAGTGTATTAAGCGAAACAATTAGTTTTAAAAATGAAATTCTGAATTATTCTTAACTTCAAACTCTTAAGTAATACAGTTTATTAACCCCTTGAGTGCCAAATTTAGAAAAACATCACATCATAACTTAAACAAAGAATTAATGTCACGATCAAAAAGGGTCCCAGCTCATTTGCAGCTAAGGGATTGTATGTACAAAATTTTGAATTGCATAGCTTAGGGTGACTTTGATCACTCATAAGTGTTATTTCCAATCAGTGTTATTTGTAAGTGTGAGTACTCATTTTTTGAGTTACTGCAGCTGTGGTAATACTTTACCATACATCCGTTCCCCAAACGAAATTGTAGTGCAGATTGTGCTCAAAGCTTTGAAGCAAAAAATAATCAAATTATAGCAGGTATTACCTTATTAAAGATTATTCTTCGATCTTATTTTTTTAGTCGGTGAGTTCCTTTAAAAATACTTGGCGCATGGAGTTCTTCAAAGCCGACAAAAATGTTTTGCCGTTGTCGTTACTCTATCTTAAATGTCTTACGTCAAGAATATTTTTTCTTGCTGTTCCCTACCTCTGTACCCCATGTTTTTGTCCATGACAACTTATTGTCCCATCATTTCCTCTGTCCAAATCCGAATATTGTAGGCTCTTCAGGAGCAGTTGAAGCTTCTGCAAACCAAGATGTCAGCAAGAATGGAGCAGGCTAAACTTCTGACCTCGAGGGGAACACCCGAGCACCTGGAGCCGATTTAATAGCAAATAATGTTTAGATTTGTGAAAATCGGGAGTATTTATTTTCTACCCAAACCCAGTGACACGAAAAAGAACATTTAGTTGAGTAGTTAGGATCAATTAATTTTTTTACCTTATATTGAAGTTTGTGTTGAACCGAGAATTGTGAACAGTGAATTAGAATAAAATAAAATTTAAATTACTAATTTGCCGTTCGTTTTTGAAAAGTTCAGATTCGTCCAAGTCGGATTTGGTTGGTTAGATTCGACTTATTTTATTTGACAATTTAATTTACCTTTGACTCCGGTTAAACTGTTAAAACGTTGAGGTTGGCATGGAAATTTGGCTTAAACATTTTGGGAATTTGACTCCACGATTTCTGCAAATGGATTTGAATTATGGGAACATTTCGCAGCCCAGGGTTTGGCACTTATTTTGTTCTATCCTTGGTGTTGGTGTTTTTCCACTTTCACACATCTCACATGCACATTTCTGTTTGCATTGAAAACAAACACTATGACAACTTATGTAAATAGGTCCTAGAATTTTAGTCACAATTTATGAATATCTCGTAGATTATTACCACCTCACGTCTCCTGCATGTTGGTTTACTGGCATTTAGTTCCTATTAGCCTCTTTAGTTCTTACATTTAACCTTTAAACTCGAGTACAGTACTCAAGTCGCAATAATTGTAGTAAACAAAATTTCGCGAAAGTATAATAACGTTACACCGTTACAGCTAATCGTTAGTAAAATGATGACTAGTAAAGATAAAATAGGTACAAATTGTCGGAATATAGTGTTTAAACATATTATATTAAACTGATAAGTTTAATAAAAATGACATATAACTTAACTGCCTTGTGAAAATTGTAAAAACATGTTTTTCATTATCATGTTATCATGTCATTTTTAGTAGCACAGAGGGTAAAAGGGTTTGTATGAATACAACTATAGTTGTGAAATGTAGTTGTCTTTCAGTTAGTTTTTGGTCGAATGTGTTTGGGTTATCTGGGAATCACTTGAACTGGACTCCACGAACTTTTCAGAACCTCATAATGTTTTTTATTATTAAAATCATCAAAAAACATCATCATCATTATCATCATCATCATCATCATCATTATCGTACTCATCGTCTATATCATCACTACCACTACTACGACGAGTATTATCACTGACCGTGTTGGAAGCTTAGAATTGCGAAGCTATTGATCAGAACAAATTGAAAATGATTATTTCGTTCATGAAACGCCAACGTTCTGTCGTCTGAAAGCATCAAATGTTGTATCCAGTATTACATTGTAATTTTCTTCATTTTCTTTGTTGGTAATTAATTTTCGTTCTTGTATTCATTTTTAACACGTGCAGGAAATCCAAAACGAAGTGCAGAAAAAACGCGAAACAGTTGCAAAATTAGTACGAGCTTTTAAAGAGTTGGACCCTTACACGAAGGTACCGATCGATTTCGTCATGTCAGACAAAGAAAGGTTGCCGGATTCAAATAAGAAAGTAGGAGATCCGAAGAAATTTGAAAAGGTGAAGGAAAAACCAACTGTTAAATCTGTAGTTGATTTTAAGCTTACAAGTCCGGTACAAGAAAAGTCACCGGAACAGGTGACGGATGTTAAAGACCAGTCGAATGAGGCTCTTCTTGCTCAACCAATGAAGAAATCGGAGAAGAAAACCCAGGCAGTAAAGGAGACGTGCGTCAAAACTGTGATACAGGGCAGTCCAGGAGGAGAAGAAACAAAAATTAGAAGTACGTTCCAAATGGAGACGTGTTCGCCTTCTGTAGGAGCCCATGAAGACGTTAAAACATCACCTCTAACTCCGGATTCTCTGTTCATAGCTCATGAGATAAAAGCAACATTTGAACAGCAGCAAGAAAAACCCACAAAAGAGTCAGTTGTACCTTCTGGCATGACGCCGCAAAAATCAGCTGATCCTAAAATTGCACAGCACGGAAAAGGGGGACAACGTGCAAAAGAGAATGGTAATATTACCTTTGAAGTGAAGGAGTTTAAGCAGGAACCAAAAGAGGAATTAAATATGTCCGGAGAACTTGAAAAATGCCATCTGAAGAAAGGAGATAAGGTCAGGGAAAAGAAGGCTCCTGTTGATGAACAGGTAGCAAAGGATTCTCCAAAGGACAGAAAACCAATCGAAGAATTAAAGACAGATAAGACTCAAACAAGAAAAGAGAAGGAAAAGCCAGAGAAAAAAGTTGCTGACAAGAAGCAACCGGAGAAGACTCCAACCCAACCAGGTGTAACAGGAATGGATCGAACCAAAAAACCGGTTGAACCAAGCGGGAAAGACAAGAAACATCAGGAGGCAACCGAGAAGATACCTAATATACCTCTCCCAGATGAAGAAATTTGTCAGACTCTCAACGAAACGAAACAGAAAGATGGATCAAAGATAGATCATGTATTGCCGTGTGAAAATGTTAACAAAAAACACCCAGAAAAGGATAATGAGGTGCCAAGAGACGTCTTAAGTCACAAGCATGTATCGAAGAGAGGAAAACAACTTGTTGAAAAGACAATAAAAGATACAACCATCGACAAAAATAAGAATGAAGAGGATAAACAGAAAGAGACTCCTGAGAGAAAGAAAGAGTTGGCAATTCAGGAAAAGAAACCAAGTGATGGATTGCTGGCAAAACCAAGGAAGGACGAACGAATGAATAGGAAAGAAATTCAGGAAGAGAAGACTATTGAAACATTAGAACGGGATTCTGACAAGAATGAATCAGGGAAACGGGCAAAACCAGAAATTAAGGCCAAGGGAGGGAATAATGAAATAGCAGAGAAAAAGAAAGGCGAGGAACAGCAGAAGAAAAAGTCAAATGAAGAAAACAATGAACAGTCCGAAAAGGATAACAATTACTACCATTCGACGGATGCTACAGTCGGTAAGAAATATAAGGAAGAACACAATAAACAACGAAAAACAGACCAGAAGTCGCCAATTGTGGGAGACGGCTCTGAACAAAAGAAGGAAATTTCTGTGAAAGATGATAAAAAGAAGGATGATGAAAAGCTCGACAAAAAACCAACTGAAATACCTGTCATGAGAGAAATACAAGATGAAATAAAAGACAAGGAGCCTCTGGAAAAAGAAAAAGAAAAGGGAAAGAAACTATTGGAAACAATAACATCATCTGTTGGTGACAGGATACGGGAACCATGGGATAACAAACCTGAAAAGCAATGCGTTTCTCAACCCCACGGAAACAATAAAGAAACAAACAAACCCATCGAAAAAGTTGAATTAACATCCATTATCAAGCATAAAGATGAACTCAAGGGCAATACGAAAAAGGAGGAAGCTGTTTCCCGGATACAAAATATCAAAGGCGATGATTTGGGATTGTTAAAACCAACCAACCCGGCCCTACCTAAGCAACGTCGCGATACGGAATCTTCAGATGATGTGCAAGGCGAACAGAAGAAATCTAAGAGGAATAGAAAGAAGAAAAACAAACGGGGAAAGGAACAAGAACAAATGGACAAACCCTTGGAAAACAAAGAAGTGATATTACAAGAGCTGAAAGAAAAAGAAGTACAAAAGAAAACAGGTGAACCCAAAAAGAAAGAAGAGAAGCCACAGAAAACTGATCAAGTCAAGAAACCAACTCTGGTTGCTGAATCTCTAAGGATATATTCGGAAGATGAACCATCACGGGAGAGACCAACCACACGCCCCAAAGAAAAGAGTTCTAGTAAAAGTGAAACAACATCATTCCTGACGGTTGGCTACGGACAAGATCGATCCCGCTCTCGTTCCAGATCACGATCCAGGGACGTAATTAAAGTATCAGTGCGAGGTGATTTGATTCCACAGGAAGAGCTAGACAAGATTGACAGGAAAATGGCTGAGAAAAAAACGAAAGCTTTGGCTAAAGCAGAAGAAAAACGGAAATCTGATGTCGTACCCACAATGGTGGTTGAAAAAGAAGTCAAAATTGTTGTTGATGAGGGAAAGTTTAAAAAAGAGGATAGGATGCAACCTACAAAACCCGACCAACTCAAGATATCAGAACCTAAGATCCTGTTAACCACGGAAACAAACAAAACAGTGATTAAGGTAGATGAATCTGAATTAAATCATAACTTACCTATAATTGAACAGAAACAAATTCAGAAGGAACCAACACTTCCAAAAGAACATAAAAAGGGTGAAAAGAAACCAGAAGACACCAAAAGGAATAAAAAACCAGAGCATAAAACGGTCATTATAGAGAAAACTGATCCAGCACAGAATTTGGATAAGGATGTTGCAGTAGACCAGAGAGAATCTGTTACAATAGTGACAGAAATCAAAGGCGCCATTCAAAAACGACCTCTGAAAGCTAATGAGGAACAAATTGATGAAAAACAAAATAAGATTGTCACGGATAAATCGATGGATAAAAAAGGAGATACCAAGAAACCGAAGCACCAACAAAAGGTCTCAGAAGGTGAAGTTCAAAAGAAGAAACAAGAAGTGGCAAAACCGGAAGACAAGGCTTCCGAATTGACTAATGAAGTGAATAAAATAAAAGAAGTAGTAAAAGAATCAGTTCTAACCATTAAATCGGATACCACAACTGAAGAACAAGAAATCAAATCAAAAGATGATTTAAAGAAATTAACAGAACAACAACAAAAACTGCAGAAAAATGAGAAAGGCAAACCTGAGATCAGTGAGTCTATACAGAAAGATAAACATAAAGGGAACAACTACGTTGAGGTCACACAGTTTATTACCTCTGAAAAAAGTGAAAGTGTGAAACATCAGGAACCCAAAGAGAAAACTTCCGAACAAAAGGAATCATACGAAGTCGAGTTTGAAAAGCTGAATGATAAGAAGCAATCCGGAAAAAGAAACAAGAAGGAACATATAAAAGACGAACCTAAGGATGGCAAGCCTGTTGTAGGTGTGAGAGTTGAGACTAAATCCATTCTAACTGAAACAATCACAAAACAAAAAGACGTTCCTAAAGACTCCAAAAAGTGCCACTCAGAATTGGTACCCCCCGAAAAGGGTGCGGTAAGTAAATCTGAAAAAGAAGTAACAGGCACTGAGGCAACAAAGCCGAAAAAGACAGAGTACCCAGATGATAAAAAAACTGAAAAGCAACTACAGAAGGATTCTAAACCTTTCGATAAATCTTCGAATGATGAAATCCCGAAGGTTACACCAGAGGAGAAGAAGCTAAAGGACGACCAACAAAAAATACCGTCCCTTCCAGCCGATTTATCAGAGAGTTCTGGTGATGAAGGAACATCAATGAGAATTAGAAAGCCTGGAAAATCCGTGCGAGTCAAAACGGTAACTGCTCACTTCTCGAATAGTCCTGAAGAGATGAAAAACGTCAGCCAGATATTTTTGGATGCTGAAAGAACACCACCTATTGACAAATATGCTGGAATTAGAACAATAACCTTTACGGATGTTGCAGAATTGGATCAACCTATCGAAACACCTCAGAAGAGTCAAACCATATCCGTTGTGACGGTCGGAGGTTTAGACGAACCCAACGTGAAAGAAGGAAAAAGGAAAATTGAAGATCCCGCTGAAAGCGTCGTTAAGCAGACTGAATTGCTCAAAGCAGTAAAAGAAAAAGCTGATAAACCACAGAACGAGAAGGATACGGAAGGTATTAAAAAATCTCCAACAGACAAGCCAAAAGAGAAAGGTGCTCCTGAAATATCTGAGAAACCAGTTGAACCAGGGAAGAAGTCGAAGGAAAAGAAAAGTCCGGAATTAGTGGATTCAACTCATCAAAAGAAGACATCGGATAATACAGAAAAACCCGTTGACATAAACATTGCGGAACTTGAAAATCAAGTCAAAAAGCCATCGGAAGTGGATTCAAAAGTGTATCAAAAGGACGGCAAATCAAATGGCAGTGTACCTCTGGAAGAGCCAAAAAAATCACGTGAGAAAGTAGAAAAAAATAAAAAGACACAATGCGAGCCACAACGAGCAAGCGGTAAAAATATTTCTGAACCGAAGTCACACGAAGAATCCGAGAATACAGAACTAAGAACTGGCAAAAATAAAGACAAACAAACTTTGCATGTATGCGATGAACCAAAACAAAAATTAACTAAAGAAAATAGGACTATCAAAGGTGCAGAAGAGCAAAACGAAAAGGATGATAAGGCAAAGGACACGAAGAGTCTTAACAGTGTTTCTGTACTTATAGATAAAAAGGCTCTCCTAGATACAGAAAAACCACGGCAAAAAGGAGGTAAACCTAAAGACATCAAAGTCTGTGAAAAAACACCAAAATCATTAGAATCGGAGGGAGACATGACAATTTCTTTCATTGAAGCTGAAAAGGCTTACCATAATGAGCTTTCAAAAGTTCCTGTGGGTCAGGAAGAAGTTAGTAAAGCCACTACCGATGGTACCTATAAAAAAGATAAGTCCAAGGAAAAGCTCGCAGAACCCTCAGGTAAACCTCATGATAAAATACCTGTCGAAATACTCGAAAAACGTAAGGACAAAAAGGCTCAGCGAGGGGCATTAAACCTCGAAGAAAAATCCGAAAAATTCGACGACGTGAAATCACAGATATTGAACCAAAAAGAAGTGACACAACCTAAGGACAAGAAGACTCCAGATGTGGTGGAGGAATTGGGAGAAAAGCCAGGATGCATCGATAAACGTAAAGATATTAAGCATAACGACGCACAACAAAAGACGTATGAGAAAGTAGAGAAACAAAAGGACAAAACGTCTGCTGTCGTTTTAGAGAAGCAAAAAGAAAAAGGTGACTTTCCTCTAGATAGAGGAGGTTTGGTGAAAAAAGAAAAGCAACCAACAAAAGAATGCAAGACTGAAGAGAAGAATACCCTTGAAAAAACAGACGAAACCGAAAAACCGGAGCATAAAAAGGTTTCCGAAGTTGGACAAAAACCACAACTTAAAGAAGGTAAATCGAAAAATAAAAAGGATCTTGAAACAATCACGAAACCTGACGAAAAAGATAAGTCGTCATTGGTCGCGACGAAGACCAAGCAACCGTCAGATGACGACAAGAAGGAACAACCTAGCTTGGTAGAAACCCCAATGCAAATGACACAACAACCGACTCGTAAGACGGTGGATATCACTCTCTCATTTATTGAGGCCGAGAAGAATCATCATCAGAAGGAAAATACAGAAAAACCTTCGGTTGCTCAACTAGAAGATACAAAACCTCCAGCGCAACAGCAGAAATCCGAGACACATAAGATTAAAGAAGAAAAGGCAGAAAAATCTGACAAGTCAAAGGACAACGCAACACAAAAACAAGAAAAACCGGTTAAACCAGATAAGAGTTCAGAGGTACCTGATAAATTCGCCGAAATTCCGAAAAATTCCGAAATCCTAGAGAAAATTAACCCAAAGGTTGACAAAAGAAAGAGGCAAAAGTCTCCACTATCGGTCGATAAATCTAATCATGAAAAGTCTCCCAATACGAAAAAAATTTCGGAAAAAGTTCCTGAGGTGGTTGCTTTCATGGAAGGCGAGGATACACATCAAAAGGAGCAGCCACAGGAAAAAGTTGGAGATGAAAATGTTGAAAAGTTTCCAGAAAAAGATAGTGAGAAGGTTGAAAGACGAAAGGAAGAAAATATAAAAACGTCGCAACAAAAAGCGGACAAGGTCAAAGAGAAGAAGGCTCGGGAATCAACAGATACATTGTTTGTCTTGAAGGCTCCTGAAAACGTTGATAAGTTTGAAAAACATAAGGTAAAGAAAAATATTGAACCAGTCGATGAACTCCAAAATGAAAAGATACAAGTCAGAGAAATTTCACAAGGGGAAGCTGATACACCAAAAGTTACAACGGCTGAGGAAGCCGTAACGACAGGAAAAGAAAAGATTGAAAGGTCTAAAGGTAAGAAAGGCGAAGAATCGCTGGATAATTCGATCAACAAGAGAGTTCCAGAAAGTAAAGGAAAACCGCGAGAGCCTAGCCAAACCGATGACATGCCGGGCAAAGGCACAAGCAAACAAAAAGACAAAATATCTCAAGGTATTAAAGAAGTAGCACAAGAAAAAATCGATAAATCTGTTGATAAAGCATCTCCAGGAGTGGTAGAGAAGTCACAGGAGAAAGCAGATAAACGAAAAGAGAAGGGTAAAGACAAGAAGGAGAAAGTGAAGGACAAGAAGGCAGATCAAACGTTGGAATCGCAAAAAGTATCAAGTACGACATTCATACTACAAGAAAGACCCAAAGAAGTCAAAGGATTACCAGCTATAAATACAAAGCTTGAATTACTAGAAGCAGAAGATAAAAAGGAAATATCCAAAGACAATTCCATTGAAGAAACTAGTGCAAAGGTCAACGAGATTGAGTCTGACACGTCAGGCAAGAAAAGTAAAAATAAAGCAGAAGAAAAATCACCTGCAGAAGAGAAGGCTCCCAAGCAAAAGAAAGAAAACGAAAACCCGAAAGGTAAACAACCAGAATCTGGTGATGATACCAAATCAATTGATAAACAGCGGAATTTGAAAGAGTATGCCGTAAACATAGAAGAAAAACAGTCTGAAATTAAACCAGAAAGGAGACTCGAAGCTGGTGACAGACTTGATGGTCAGGAAAAGAATATTCCTGCTGATGAGAACGAAACCAAACCGAGAGATCTGAAACACTCCGAAGCAATGATTAGGGAACCCAAAAAGCCAGAAGAAAACTCAAGCTTAACTCAGATGAAGCCAATAATTGAAGTCGAACACCGTGACAAGCCAAAAGAAATCGCCGATAAGAAAACTCACAGCCGACAACCAGAAACGCAGGATAAAGAAATTCTGAAGTTGGTTAGCGATCAAACGCCGGAATTATCAAAGGGATTATCTAAAAAAGTACCTACTGAATTCTACGAAGAAATCCGGGTACCTTCTGAGGTGACCTGGTCCTACCCCAATTCAACGCGTGAGAAACGAATGGGTATGAGAAGCGAAGAAAAACCAGGTGTTGTGAAAGTTATAACATCAGGTACAACAATCAATTGTCAGGCACAGGACAAGTCACCAAAGAAGGAAGAATACGATGATGGTAAGACGTCTGACATCAAAGAACCAGTGGAAAGGCGATTGTCTGTTTCTGAGATGATTAAAAAACTGGAAACAGACAAAGGAAATGCGACAGCTGATAAACCTGCTGATTCTGACGCTAGCGAAAATGTGATTTTCGGATCTGTCAAGGAAAGACATCGTGGTCCAAGAAAGATAATTGATTTGCAGGCAAAGGAAAGGAATGTAGAAGAACCCTCAAAGGAAGTTGATGGAACAAAGAGGATTACCCCAGCAATAAATCTTAGTTCCAAATTATACGCTAATTTGTGGCCTGAATATGTCATTTATAAAGATGCGGAGCGAGTTTGGGAAGAACGCAAAACGTCCAAACCGAAAACAGTTCAAATAGAACAGAAACAGTCAAAAGAATTTCAACCTTCGGCACCACCTTTGGATATATTCGACAGCAAAACATACGTCATTAAGCCTCCGACGACATGGGATGGTGTAAAAACTCAATCCAATCCTCCTGTTCTTCAAGTAACTCAAGACATACCAATATTTGAAATCGTCGAAGCACCGTCGGAAGTTTCAGAAAAACCAGGAAGTGGTGGCGGTGGTTTGTTGGGCGCTCCACCGCTGAGGAGAGGCAGATCTCGATCAAGATCAAGGACAAGATGCAAAAAAGAATCACCGGAAAAATCAAACTTGACTTTGGAAGTTGGTACACCAAGAGGTCGATCGCGGTCTCGCTCTCGAGGGGATGTTGTCAAAGTGTCCGTTCGTGGTGATTTGGTCCCAATGGATGTATTGAAACAAATTGCAGATAAAGAAGCAACAAAGGCAGAGAAAAAGGCTAAAGAGAAACAGCAGAAGATGGAATTAGCCCCGGTGCAAAGGCCAAAAGAACCTGTCAAACCTGAAAATGTAAATAAGGTATCGGAAGAACCAAAATTTACAGATCAGAAGGTGTCGGTAGCACAGCCCAAAATGAAAAAAAAAACTGAAAAAGATAGTCAAGAAAAGCGTGTGGAAAAAACGGCAGTGGTGACACAGGAGATATCTCATTCCTTGTCTACATGTACACCAGATGGAAAAGAGTCCGAAGCGAAAGACAAAAAACCCAAGAAGGCGAAAGAACCGGATGAGAAGAAACTTGAAGAACCAACTGAGGTGAAATTGATACCGACAGAAGAAAAAGACTCGAAACAAAGAGCAGAAGCAAAGGAGAAAAGTCCGAAGCCGGAGGAATTGAAAACTATACCTGTACACCTATCTCCGGCCAAGGACATCAAGCCGGAATCAAAAAAAGATAGTCCCCCGGTCGTCCGTAACAGGACGCCGAAAGTTATCGAAGATTCATTAGAGTCTCCAAAGGCTTCCGCATCAAGTAACGACATTAATTATGTCAAATCTAGTGAATCCAAAGAGCCTAAGCATCCTGTAGGAGATCTCCCTTCGAATTTGAACAAGGACGAAACATTTTGGTCTGACAAATGGCAGTACAATGACGCAGAAAATGCACACAGGGCGAATCAGAGGGGTACAAAATCGAAGCCAGAGGTTGAGAAATATATACGGCCTGATGATAAGGACGGTGACAGTGACAGAAAGAAAGATGGTTCAGGCGGAGGGTACTCAGGTTGGAGGGCACCCCCGAAAGACTCAAACACACCCGATAGGAAAGAAGAAACTCAAAAATTCAGTCATCCTCTCCCAGGTGGAGTGGGTGGCTGGACAGCGGAAAACACATACTTGTCAAAGAGTCCTGACGAAACTCCTAGACCGTCGTGGCGCGTTGAGAAGTTGAATAAGCCCGTTTCAGAAACTCCCTCTACGACAGCTATGGTCAAGGAACGCACGCCGGTTCCCGATGACAAGCAGCAGACGAAAGGAAGCACCCTCGTCACCGTTGCTAAGGTTGGAGCTATATGTATAATTGGTGCTTCACTTTGGGTGGCTATTGGCAAACTCCGAAATGCTTTTTAACTTACCCTGGCCTACCTTATGACTAACCTTCACTAACATTCAGGGACGCAACTAACCCTTCTCGTCTCGTGCCTGCGCGCACGAATTTGGTTTGTTTGTATTCCCCGAAACCTCACTCTTCAACGCACAGTAGATTTGAAAACTGTACTGAAGTGTAAACGTCCGCACTTGGAATATTGACTGGAATATTGTTGGCGTGCCGTTGTTATTGTCGTCTTGAGCGACGAATCAAAGTAGCTGCGTTAACTGCAATGTGAACTTAGCCAATCCCGAACAATCAAGTAGAAACCTGTGAATAAACTTTGATAATGAACTCATTTGTACCCATTTGTATTGAATTTATAAATACATACATAAGTAAATAAAAGTTTGTTTGGCACGTTGTAGCTCTAGGCCTAATGTAGATGCGGACTCTGTAGTTTAAAGTGACGGTCGTTATTCATTCATTTATTAGATCTATAGCCCTTTTTTACATTTTTCTGTTTAGTACTTCACTGTTCCAGTACAGACTCGACAGACTATTAAAAGTGAGAGTTTTTTCACTAATTTCCTTATTTTCAATTTTTTAACTTTAACTGTTGTTCTGTGTGTTATTTTTCGGTTTTGTGTATATGAGTCACAAGATTTGTGTATTATTTATAGATTACGTTTTTATGGGGATCATTAGGCTTTGGTATCTGTCGGTCACAAATCAGGGTAACAAAAAAACATGTATAGTATACATATATTAGTGTCTCCACAGAGGAACCTGAAATGAGCCTCAATAAAATCATAATAATAAAAAAAAAACAATTCTACTGTACAGAACAATAGCAATATATGAAATGGTAAAAACGTAACTTTGTATATTGAAGGGTAGGACTAATTTAACATTATTTAAATGGGAATTTGAAATTACATTTTTTGGGGTTCACAACCAGTGTAAAAATGTCACCTTAATCTGTTTTTATGCTCAGAAGAGTAAAGAAGTAATGTAGAAGTTAAATTAAGAATAGAGAAAAAGAAAGAATAGTGCAGAAGTTGCAGTAGAGTTGCGGTACAGCTGTAGCAGTCCCTGCTCTTATTTTCTTGGATATGACGTAATCGTTCCAGAACTCTGTGGAACCAGAACCATCAATTTCATAGAGAAATGGTGTCTCTTGCAATATCATACAAACCCTTAAGATTAAGAGTAAAGTTTAAAAAGCACTACTCTACTAATGTCATCTAGCATAAAAATAGAAAACTGTAGACCTCGGTAGGTAAATCAAGTGAACGGTGTCAGGTGTCACAAGTCTGCTTTGTTTTTACGTGGTCGTAAAACGTTCGGGACACTAATCAACTTAATCGAACTGAATTAGTGATTATGCAGACCGTAAGCGTGATACGTTTAATTCTAGCTAAATATGTTTGGGTTAACGCGATAATCTTCACTGGCTAGGGGGTGTTATATCTGGTACATAGCAATAGACTACTTGCCCAGAGGTCGAAATAAGTTAAAATTTTCTTGGACTATTTAGTACCTATTAGTCGACGCAATGATTTAGCAAGTATAAAATTTGTCTCCAGTAATGGATAGCGATGGTCGGTACAGAATCACTACAAAATTTATTTCTGGCAATTTTCTTAATATCATATATGTCACAATCTGTCCTAGGTTAATAAGTGACAATGTTACAGATAAAGATAAATGACTGAACCCAAAAAATAAGATAAGCTATTTTAACTGTATAAAAAATAACTTTATAAAGAACACAAGATATTAATTCACTCAGGAAGAAGAACGATAACATCGGATGCAACACCCATTGACGTGTGTCGCTAAGATTATGTCTGACGATTGAAAAATTAAATATTCTTCTTTCTCATTAGCAGAAATGTTTTGGCCCTTTCGTTTTTGTAAAATGAAGACCATAGAAACGTGTGACAACAAGAAGGCTTCGTTAAACAGAAGACCATTGTAAAAGAAAAGTTGAGAATTTAAGTTTATGTAGGTATCACAGACCCTTTTCCGAAACAGAGGAAAGGAAAATTCCTATGGAAGCAATGTATTAAACGAACCTCCTGTGCACAAGTGACAATTCATTTCATTCCTCTTATCCAAATTGTAGGTAACAAATAGGTAACTCGTTAATGTTTTGCACGCAAAATAATGAACCACCTCGGAATAGGAAGATGAAAAACAAATATTGTCAAAAGTAGGGTGCCTTAGTTTCAGCTTTATCTGAGTAATATGTGTTTTTAAACTAAAATATTTAAGTAAAAATGTTCAGCCACTAATTAAATTAATCGTGATTTTTCAGGGTGAAATGGCGTTGGTCAATTTATCTGTGGACGAGATTGAGAGTTTTCTGTGGGAGATGCCAGTCAACAATTTGGATGCCATGATCTCCCTATTGGAGGTATTACTGATTTTTTAATTGGAATAAACTGCCAAATATCTGAATTGATTTACGACAATAAACTTGTTAATTTGAGTATTGAAAAAATATTGCTTATTTAAACGTACGAGTAGGGAAAATAATGAGTAATAATATCCAAATAATTTTGTATTACATCTTTCGATCTTTTCGCTATGCTCAAATTTCGGAAGCTTTTTTCAGCTTATTTTTTAAATTTTTATTGCCAGGAAATTCTCAGACAACTCGAGGAGAAACTGAACTTCTTAAATGACATGGAAAACAAATTGAAACAATCAGATGAAGACATTGCGGAGGCCGTGTATCAATTAGAGACAATCAGAGTTAGAATTATTTGGCTTATTGATCAAGCCAAAATCGGATTGGAGCGAGTTACAACTGCTCGAGGTACCCGCTCTCGTCAAGGTACCGAGGCTGAGAAATTTGCCTTCCTAATGGCGGACCTCGAAAAATGGCTGGAGGAAGAGAGAGACATTCTCCGGCAGGAGCCAACTAATGATCAGGAGATTATTCTCTTGATCCGAGCTTTTGAGGTTAGTGATACTGTTGAAAGAGGTAATATTCAGTATTAGTCAGGAGTAGAAAGTTCAATTTCTGTATTTTACATTCTGTAATTTTGGTCACTTCACGTTTATTTGTAAATATCGAAGTTATTCCTTTTTGTTAGCTGTAGTTCTCCTTGAAGTTCATTCACGTGGAGACATACCACAAGTTTACTACCACGAGATGTCTGCCAACGTCCAAATAATTCTTTAATTCTAGGAAAATAAATTTGTTCTTATTGACACCATTACTTAAACCGTTCCTTAGGAACT
This sequence comes from Polyplax serrata, assembly GCA_037055365.1. Lineage (NCBI taxonomy): Eukaryota > Metazoa > Arthropoda > Insecta > Psocodea > Polyplacidae > Polyplax > Polyplax serrata. The sequence continues at coordinate 2,017,571 of JAWJWE010000004.1, forward strand.
TTAAACATTATAAACTTTTAGATAACTATTAGACAGTATAAGCTTTTAGATTTATTTTATTGATATATTTTAACTCGAAGTTCGATCTTTGTTCGAACATTTCATTATTTTATTATTTTTTACTACCGCATGTGTTGTGTGTAAATGACTAACGCAGTAGTTTAACATCCTATAGTGTCGCTGTATCTTTTCTTTTCTATACAACAACCTTGAAAAATGTAGCAAACCCAAATTATTGGTCAATTAATCATTGGCCATTTGGCTCGAGCAATTGGAAAACAAAAAAATATTATTTTTGCAGCTTCTCCTTGGCCAAAGATTCTGCTATTAACTATCTTCTGCTTACATCTATTATTTTTTCTCATTAGTTAAATCTACGCAATTGATCCTTCTTTAAGTACATCAAAGACATTTAGCACTGGAATCTTGTAGAGTTATTCATAAATTCCATGCTACACTTCTTTCCGTAGAAGCCTTGTTTCGATTACTTGAGGACAAGGTAAAGAGCCCATGAAAAACCCGAACTCGTCACTGACGACACGACCGTCATATGTTTTTGTGTAGCTTACCAAAGTGTCTCTTTTCTGTTGCGTGACCCTCACAATTTTCGCAGTGATCCAATTTAGTCAGACATCTTTCGTGGATCGGTGTGTGCGTTAGAGAGCTTACTTTTCGACATTTAAAAGAAACGAGTTGAGTTCACATAAGAAAGCTCATTATTTTTTTAACTTACAAAAAAATTAAAAATAATTTTGACGGAACTTTTCATTACGTTTTATCCCAATGTGTGCTTTTTCATTATAAAAATTCCATTCTCTCTTAATCTGCTTTACCTTTAAATAAGTAAAATCTTTGTGCTACACAGCTGACTTGGTATCACATCTTTTATAGCCGAAGTACACAATATACTTTGGTTAAATTAAACTGCAAAAATTATTTTTTTTATAAAGTTTGATAAAGCGTAATGGAGTGGAATATTGCTTTTATTGTTTATGGAGTACCATATGTTTCTGTTTTTGTCGTTAGCTTGAATTCATCTACCCAAGAAAGCCATTTAGTATCAATATTGCGATAATAAAAATGATTTTTATTTATTTTTATTTTTAGAATTTTCTTAAGGAGCTACGTCTGAAATCGCAAGCTTTGGAACCTATCTCGATTAGACTTGTTGAATTCGAAAAGGACCCGGATTTACATTTGCTGCATTCATCCCTGAAACCCCGTTTGGAGGCACTGCAACGTGATTTCGATAATTTGGAAAATTTAATAAGGGATCGCGTCAATTCACTTCAGGTTCGTGTTGAATGGCCAGTATTTAAGTCACTTGCACCCGGTTTTTGGGCGCTACCAATCACTCACGGTATTTTGGGATAAAAAGCCAGTCACCCGTAGACGCGACTGATTCATTTTAGCCTTCTCTGATCCTTCTGAAAGGATTTTATTTAAATTTGAAACTAGCAGAAATTAAAAATTAGCGAAATCTCTGTGTGGTGGGTAGCACGTATGTTTTACAACTGTGGTTTAATAAGTGTTGGGTCTCTCCTGATTTATTTCCGTATTTTATACGGTTATTTTTACTCACACTTGGTTGTGGCGGCCGGCATACTTACGGCGTACATATGATAATAAGCACACCTCGCCTTGCTTTCAGTATAATATTGCGACCACGCTTGACTGTACATATTTTTGCACCGTAGAAGAGTCATTTGTGAAATAAAAACTTGGAGAGGTGTCTAACAAAAGGTCCGAGTGGTACCGACTGGAACTGACTACTCAATACATATTTTGCGAAGTATCTATTACCACGTCAATGTCACTGATATTTACTTTCGGATTTAGTTGGGATGATTATGAAAGCAAAAGCAATAAAATCATAGGAGAGATTAGTCTGCATATATGTAGCTTTGCTTTGTTTTAACTTAGGAAATTTTAAATTAGGAAAGGCACCTCGTTTTTTATTTCTCAAACTGTAGAATTTAAATTTATGAGATCTGGGTATGGAGTACTTCTACTTCCTTTAAACATTTAATTACCAAATTTTTACTACTTCATGGTTTTGAATCCATTCAATTCTTCTTCCAAAACTATCTTGGTGATTTGATTGGGAGGACCCGAAAAAATTAAAATTAAATTTTTAAATTTCAAAAGTTTCAGTTTAAAGGTAAGGACCTATTATTCTAAAATGGAGTTCTTGTGGTTTTCGTCATTGATAGATGAACAGGAATTGACGAAAAGTAGGTATTTTCTGTTAAGTATACATTTTGTTGTCAAACGTTCGCGGCAATACCATATAAATATTGACGTATTTTCTATTTTCTTGAGAATCCTTCCTTTAGAACCGCCTCAGGTTTGATTTAACGAAACGGTCTATTTAAAATCGTGGATTCTAGTGTTTTGAATATTTGTTCGGGACTATCTGTGTTTTTAACCCACACGTTTCTTGATATAGAGTCCTTTTCATGAAAAGACCACTTCTACATGTACCGGAATAACAAGACGCCAAAAAAGAGAGGTTTATCTTGACTCCTGTTAAAGACCTGGTAGTCTTGTTGCAACGAAGGCGAGGCAATAAGTGGAAGTCGTTTGAGTTTATATGAGTCTGACAGAATGAGTTTATGTCTGTGTCTCCAACTGTACCACCGTTGTATGTGTGTTTGACCTTCGGAATTACGAATAATAAAATTACGTCAGATTTATTTTTTAGAACATCTCCACTCGTCGGCTAGGCACATAGGTGCGCGTGCGAGAGGCGACAACACCTTGTTCTCGCAAGAAAATAAATATTCGTAGTAATTAAATTGTGTATAAATTTTTAGCTCGGAACGCGGAGAGGAGCGAATGAGAAATTGTTCAATAGAAATGACAATTTATTTTCAATTTATTATTTACGTTTATTAGAAAATTTATTTCTCCTTCAGTCAGTTTTTGTCTACTTTTTGATTACTCTATTTAATTGCATGTGAGTTTTATTTTATTTAATTTTATTTGATAACCCGGCTTTGAGATAATCGACTTTAAATAATGATTTTTTCATAAAATTATTAACTTGTTGCCTTGTGACGGTGTGCCCATATTTATAAATGCTGATTTAGCTAGTATTTGTTGTACAATTTTAGTGCAATTCAATTAATCTTTATTTATAATTTTACTTAACTACACTTACACTGTTAATTACCACAGCTTACATAAAAATATGAGAGTTTCGATTTCAATTTTTGAGGGAGAATTTGGATTATTACAATAATAAAAGCATTGTACCTTAGTGATACTCCAAAAGATGGTAACATGAAGCACGTATCCCTTTGTTGAAGCAGAACTGAAAACGAGTTTCAAAGTACTTAGACACTCCGCGGAAGTGCATGCTATGATCCAGACACAATTTAAAGGATTGTATGATGCTATAGGTAACCAAATGAATGTGTTATTTTAATATTTCATTTGAATTGAAGTCCACTATTTTCTGAGCTTGCTTCATTTGCTCATTGTCATTCTTTAGTTAATTTTACTTAAAAGTGACTAAATTAGTCGTGTGGTGAAAGAATATGTTGTCCTGATCTTAACATCTTGTACCCGTCTAGTAATTTCCTCTTCTTCCCTACCCCTAATGCATTCATGATTTAGCACAAACAATTATAGCTAGTCAAGTTCATTTTTAGCGGCAAAATTATTACTTGTGGCTCTTGTTACAGGTAAGAGAGTTAACTAACTCATAGTTTACATAAGTTAAATGAATTTATAAATTTACGTAGATAGGGATACAGATTTACAGACCAGTTCATGTAAACTAACAGTACGGGCTCCTGTATTAGTCGAAAATGTTTTTTTTTTCGAACTTGATCTTCTGCCAAGAGACGGAACTCATAGAAGTTTTGTTTTTCCTCGTGACTTCTGATTTCATAATTATTTTCTTCGTACAAAAGGAACGGTTTGCACCGGTGCATTTGAATGAAAGGGAAGAAATTTTGGTGTGAAACGATACAGACGCATTTTACGCATGCGTTTATTTGTTGTTGACGCTTCAATTCTATGCCAAAAGACGAATACAGTATTGTGGCGGCGGTCGCTTTTTGTAATTTTGGTAATTTTTACATGCCGGCATTTATTACCATTATTAATTGGATATCATTGCTATTGCTGGTTACATTCATACAATAAACAATGTTGTTGCTGAAGATACGTAACACGTTTTTAAGCCAATACGATTTCCATGATTTGCAATAGATCATTAAGTTTAATGTGTTTTACAAAACGAACCGCAAATGTTACTACTGAAAACCTACATACTATTCGCGTAGTACTGCTACATAATGTAGTACTGCTATGAGTCTTTTCTTTTTGATGTACTCATTTTTCGTCAAATGACCGTTCTTAATGACTTTTTTAACATTCTTTTGCAGGAAACTTACAAACTGTTTGTCACTTCTAAAAAATCAAAAGACCCACGAGACTCCGGAATTAGCAAGTCACCATTCAAACCTGCACATGTAAAATTATTGTCACAAACTCCAGACGACGCACCCGCATTGGTTGAAGCAGCACAGAAATTTAGAGCGCCCAAAGGAATTATCACCAAAGTTTGTAGAGTCGATGAAAAGCACTCAACGTTCCCGGCACCACGCACGAATACCCATTTTGAGCCTATCCCAATGTCTGAATCCCCTAACTCTCTTACCGGAGAACACGACAAGAAGAAACTGCCCACGGTTCGTAGGGAGACCGTCGCTGAATTCAATAGTGGTCTCCCGGACAGTGAGTATTCGGCTGAAAATGTTTCGCGAAAAGTTTACGACTTTTTAGAAATCGACGAACCCGACAGATTGTCTCCAAGAGACAATACTAAATTCGACTCGAGGGCCTCGCCCATACCCCGCGAAGAAATAATTAAACCCGATAGTCCGCGCTTTGAGTATTACGAAGAAATTAAATACAAGGATCCCGGAGCTTTCGGTGAAAGTCCCGAGGATGAAGAACTTAATGACCCGAACAGACATCCCCATGACAAAAAGTTCCAGAACGAAAAGATAGGTGATATCAAGAACCAACCTTTACAGTCAACCACTCATCGATACATTATTAAAGGAGTAACCGATCCTCAAAAAATTAAACAGTATAAGTACGTTAGACTTCCGTCGAATGACGAATTAGAACAACAGGAAGAGGAAGTTCGTGAGCCATTTCATTGCCAACCCGCATCTAGAACTCAAGTCAGAACCATCATTCGAAGGCGTATCATCCAGAAGGTAGTGAAAATAAACGGCGTAGAAACAGTCACGAACGAAGTCGTTGAGGAACCAGTCGAACAAATCAATTCGACATTCCAGGAATCTGAAATCGACGAAGTGGAGAAAGAAGGAACGGAACAACACATTTTCAGAATACGCGATGTTCACTCGCCTACACGACAACAAAAATTTATTCTTAGCGGCATCCAAGTCGAAGGATCAAAACCACCTGAAGAACCATTGACACCGTCGATAATAAAATCTAACCTAAGACCAGAAGCAATGGAATTCACTCCTAGAGCAATTATTTCACAAACTAAAGATATAACTCATCTAGATGGACCACCCACCTTACTCCACACATATAAGGAACCAAAGAAATATGGATTTATACCCAGAGAGACTATCATGGACGACGATATAAAATATCAAGTCGACCCCCAATCCGAAAAAACATTACCACCGAATAAAACTACCCTACCCCAAGAAGCAACGTTCAAAGACAGTACAATGGTACAACCAGAAAGTCCAACAAACCAAAAACACCAGAGAAGAAAAAAAAAGAAAAGAAGAGAAGAAGACGACACAAAAGAAAATGACGACTCTGACAGTTCCTCTTCCGACAACACCCAAACCAAGATAACAAGAACAACGACTAAACTATTCCAACAACCAGATGGCAGCCAAACATATGACATTACACCTACACAAACAAGAACAAAAACCACATTCAGTCAGGAACAAACACCTACAAGCAACACCATCACGACTAAGGAAATTACATACCAATTAATTGATGGAAAGAAACGCAAACCTAAGAAACCACCTGGGAAGGAAACTACACCAGGTCGTGATGTAGATGAACCAACAAAGATCATTACTGTTGAAGAAAAGATTACACGAGAGACAAAGGAAAAACCTAAAGATGATCAGAAGGCTCCTAAGAAACCAGAGGAACTGGAACCCAAAGGGAAGCCTAAGGATGATCAGAAGGCTCCTAAAAAACCAGAGGAACTGGAACCCAAAGGAAAGCCTAAGGATGATCAGAAGGCTCCTAAGAAACCAGAGGAACTAGAACCCAAAGACAAACCTAAGGATGACGAGAAGGCTCCAAAGAAACCACATGAGAAACCCGGGAAAGATGTTCCTACTGGTGTTCCGGAGCCAAAGACCAGGAAATCACCTGAAGATGATAAACCGAAGGAGAGTAGGAGTTTCTTAGAATATGAAATTACCTTGCGAGACACATTGGACAAGACTAAACCTAGAGAAGATGAAAAAGAACCAAGGAAACCAAAGGATGAGAAGTGGAAAGATGTTTCGGAAAAAATGACAACTACTGAAGAACCTCGTGGAGGTTACACAGTTACCACGAAGGAAATAACCTACGAATTAATTGATGGAAAGAAACAGAAACCTAGGAAACCTGGGAAGGAAACTACACCAGGTCGTGATGTAGATGAACCAACAAAGATCATTACTGTTGAAGAAAAGATTACACGAGAGACAAAGGAAAAACCTAAGGATGATCAGAAGGCTCCTAAGAAACCAGAGGAACTGGAACCCAAAGGCAAGCCTAAGGATGATCAGAAGGCTCCAAAGAAACCTGAGGAACTGGAACCCAAAGGCAAGCCTAAGGATGATCAGAAGGCTCCAAAGAAACCTGAGGAACTGGAACCCAAAGGAAAGCCTAAGGATGATCAGAAGGCTCCTAAGAAACCAGAGGAACTGGAACCCAAAGACAAACCTAAGGATGACGAGAAGGCTCCAAAGAAACCACATGAGAAACCCGGGAAAGATGTTCCTACTGGTGTTCCGGAGCCAAAGACCAGGAAATCACCTGAAGATGATAAACCGAAGGACAGTAGAATCTTCCTAGAGTTTGAGAGAACCCATACAGATCGCATTGAACCTTCCAAAGAAGAACCTCGTGGAGGTTACACCGTTACTACTAAGGAAATTACCTACGAATTAATTGATGGAAAGAAACAGAAACCTAGGAAACCTGGGAAGGAAACTACACCAGGTCGTGATGTAGATGAACCAACAAAGATCATTACTGTTGAAGAAAAGATTACACGAGAGACAAAGGAAAAACCTAAGGATGAGCCGAAGGCTCCAAAGAAACCCGAGGAACTGGAACCCAAAGGCAAGCCTAAGGATGAGCCGAAGGCTCCTAAGAAACCAGAGGAACTGGAACCAAAAGACAAACCTAAGGATGATCAGAAGGCTCCAAAGAAACCTGAGGAACTGGAACCCAAAGGCAAGCCTAAGGATGATCAGAAGGCTCCAAAGAAACCTGAGGAACTGGAACCCAAAGACAAACCTAAGGATGATCAGAAGGCTCCAAAGAAACCTGAGGAACTGGAACCCAAAGACAAACCTAAGGATGATCAGAAGGCTCAAAAGAAACCACATGAGAAACCCGGGAAAGATGTTCCTACTGGTGTTCCGGAGCCAAAGACCAGGAAATCACCTGAAGATGATAAACCGAAGGAGAGTAGGAGTTTCTTAGAATATGAAATTACCTTGCGAGACACATTGGACAAGACTAAACCTAGAGAAGATGAAAAAGAACCAAGGAAACCAAAGGATGAGAAGTGGAAAGATGTTCCGGAAAAAATGACAACTCCTGAAGAACCTCGTGGAGGTTACACAGTTACCACGAAGGAAATAACCTACGAATTAATTGATGGAAAGAAACAGAAACCTAGGAAACCTGGGAAGGAAACTACACCAGGTCGTGATGTAGATGAACCAACAAAGATCATTACTGTTGAAGAAAAGATTACCCGAGAGACAAAGGAAAAACCTAAGGATGAGCCGAAGGCTCCAAAGAAACCCGAGGAACTGGAACCCAAAGGCAAGCCTAAGGATGAGCCGAAGGCTCCTAAGAAACCAGAGGAACTGGAACCAAAAGACAAACCTAAGGATGATCAGAAGGCTCAAAAGAAACCACATGAGAAACCCGGGAAAGATGTTCCTACTGGTGTTCCGGAGCCAAAGACCAGGAAATCACCTGAAGATGATAAACCGAAGGAGAGTAGGAGTTTCTTAGAATATGAAATTACCTTGCGAGACACATTGGACAAGACTAAACCTAGAGAAGATGAAAAAGAACCAAGGAAACCAAAGGATGAGAAGTGGAAAGATGTTCCGGAAAAAATGACAACTCCTGAAGAACCTCGTGGAGGTTACACAGTTACCACGAAGGAAATAACCTACGAATTAATTGATGGAAAGAAACAGAAACCTAGGAAACCTGGGAAGGAAACTACACCAGGTCGTGATGTAGATGAACCAACAAAGATCATTACTGTTGAAGAAAAGATTACACGAGAGACAAAGGAAAAACCTAAGGATGAGCCGAAGGCTCCAAAGAAACCTGAGGAACTGGAACCCAAAGGAAGCCTAAGGATGATCAGAAGGCTCCAAAGAAACCTGAGGAACTGGAACCCAAAGGCAAGCCTAAGGATGATCAGAAGGCTCCAAAGAAACCTGAGGAACTGGAACCCAAAGGCAAGCCTAAGGATGATCAGAAGGCTCCAAAGAAACCGAGGAATGGAACCCAAAGACAAACCTAAGGAGATCAGAAGGCTCCAAACCGAAACCTGAGGAACTGGAACCCAAAGACAAACCTAAGGATGATCAGAAGGCTCAAAAGAAACCACATGAGAAACCCGGGAAAGATGTTCCTACTGGTGTTCCGGAGCCAAAGACCAGGAAATCACCTGAAGATGATAAACCGAAGGAGAGTAGGAGTTTCTTAGAATATGAAATTACCTTGCGAGACACATTGGACAAGACTAAACCTAGAGAAGATGAAAAAGAACCAAGGAAACCAAAGGATGAGAAGTGGAAAGATGTTCCGGAAAAAATGACAACTCCTGAAGAACCTCGTGGAGGTTACACAGTTACCACGAAGGAAATAACCTACGAATTAATTGATGGAAAGAAACAGAAACCTAGGAAACCTGGGAAGGAAACTACACCAGGTCGTGATGTAGATGAACCAACAAAGATCATTACTGTTGAAGAAAAGATTACACGAGAGACAAAGGAAAAACCTAAGGATGAGCAGAAGGCTCCAAAGAAACCAGAGGAACTGGAACCCAAAGGCAAGCCTAAGGATGATCAGAAGGCTCCAAAGATACCTGAGGAACTGGAACCCAAAGGCAAGCCTAAGGATGATCAGAAGGCTCCAAAGAAAAGAACTAGAACCCAAAGAAAGTAAGAAAAAAAGAGGCTCCAAAGAAACCAGAGGAACTAGAACCCAAAGACAAACCTAAGGATGTCAGAAGGCCAAAGAAACCACATGAGAAACCCGGGAAAGATGTTCCTACTGGTGTTCCGGAGACAAAGACCAGGAAATCACCTGAAGACGATAAACCGAAGGACAGTAGAATCTTCCTAGAGTTTGAGAGAACCCATACAGATCGCATTGAACCTTCCAAAGAAGAACCTCGTGGAGGTTACACCGTTACTACTAAGGAAATTACATACGAATTAATTGATGGAAAGAAACAGAAACCCAAGAAACCTGGGAAGGAAACTACACCAGGTCGTGATGTAGATGAACCAACAAAGATCATTACTGTTGAAGAAAAGATTACACGAGAGACAAAGGAAAAACCTAAGGATGAGCCGAAGGCTCCAAAGAAACCTGAGGAACTGAACCCAAAGGAAGCCTAAGGATGATCAGAAGGCTCCAAAGAAACCTGAGGAACTGGAACCCAAAGGGAAGCCTAAGGATGATCAGAAGGCTCCAAAGAAACCACATGAGAAACCCGGGAAAGATGTTCCTACTGGTGTTCCGGAGCCAAAGACCAGGAAATCACCTGAAGATGATAAACCGAAGGAGAGTAGGAGTTTCTTAGAATATGAAATTACCTTGCGAGACACATTGGACAAGACTAAACCTAGAGAAGATGAAAAAGAACCAAGGAAACCAAAGGATGAGAAGTGGAAAGATGTTCCGGAAAAAATGACAACTCCTGAAGAACCTCGTGGAGGTTACACAGTTACCACGAAGGAAATAACCTACGAATTAATTGATGGAAAGAAACAGAAACCTAGGAAACCTGGGAAGGAAACTACACCAGGTCGTGATGTAGATGAACCAACAAAGATCATTACTGTTGAAGAAAAGATTACACGAGAGACAAAGGAAAAACCTAAGGATGAGCCGAAGGCTCCAAAGAAACCCGAGGAACTGGAACCCAAAGGCAAGCCTAAGGATGATCAGAAGGCTCCAAAGAACCTGAGGAACTGGAACCCAAAGGAAAGCCTAAGGATGACAGAAGGCTCAAAAGAAACCACATGAGAAACCCGGGAAAGATGTTCCTACTGGTGTTCCGGAGCCAAAGACCAGGAAATCACCTGAAGACGATAAACCGAAGGACAGTAGAATCTTCCTAGAGTTTGAGAGAACCCATACAGATCGCATTGAACCTTCCAAAGAAGAACCTCGTGGAGGTTACACCGTTACTACTAAGGAAATAACCTACGAATTAATTGATGGAAAGAAACAGAAACCTAAGAAACCTGGGAAGGAAACTACACCAGGTCGTGATGTAGATGAACCAACAAAGATCATTACTGTTGAAGAAAAGATTACACGAGAGACAAAGGAAAAACCTAAGGATGAGCCGAAGGCTCCAAAGAAACCCGAGGAACTGGAACCCAAAGGCAAGCCTAAGGATGATCAGAAGGCTCCAAAGAAACCTGAGGAACTGGAACCCAAAGACAAACCTACGGACGATCAGAAGGCTCCAAAGAAACCACATGAGAAACCCGGGAAAGATGTTCCTACTGGTGTTCCGGAGACAAAGACCAGGAAATCACCTGAAGACGATAAACCGAAGGACAGTAGAATCTTCCTAGAGTTTGAGAGAACCCATACAGATCGCATTGAACCTTCCAAAGAAGAACCTCGTGGAGGTTACACCGTTACTACTAAGGAAATTACATACGAATTAATTGATGGAAAGAAACAGAAACCTAGGAAACCTGGGAAGGAAACTACACCAGGTCGTGATGTAGATGAACCAACAAAGATCATTACTGTTGAAGAAAAGATTACCCGAGAGACAAAGGAAAAACCTAAGGATGAGGCGAAGGCTCCAAAGAAACCCGAGGAACTGGAACCCAAAGGCAAGCCTAAGGATGATCAGAAGGCTCCAAAGAAACCTGAGGAACTGGAACCCAAAGGCAAGCCTAAGGATGATCAGAAGGCTCCAAAGAAACCTGAGGAACTGGAACCCAAAGACAAACCTAAGGATGATCAGAAGGCTCAAAAGAAACCACATGAGAAACCCGGGAAAGATGTTCCTACTGGTGTTCCGGAGCCAAAGACCAGGAAATCACCTGAAGATGATAAACCGAAGGAGAGTAGGAGTTTCTTAGAATATGAAATTACCTTGCGAGACACATTGGACAAGACTAAACCTAGAGAAGATGAAAAAGAACCAAGGAAACCAAAGGATGAGAAGTGGAAAGATGTTCCGGAAAAAATGACAACTCCTGAAGAACCTCGTGGAGGTTACACCGTTACTACTAAGGAAATAACCTACGAATTAATTGATGGAAAGAAACAGAAACCCAAGAAACCTGGGAAGGAAACTACACCAGGTCGTGATGTAGATGAACCAACAAAGATCATTACTGTTGAAGAAAAGATTACACGAGAGACAAAGGAAAAACCTAAGGATGAGCCGAAGGCTCCAAAGAAACCCGAGGAACTGGAACCCAAAGGGAAGCCTAAGGATGATCAGAAGGCTCCAAAGAAACCTGAGGAACTGGAACCCAAAGACAAACCTAAGGATGACGAGAAGGCTCCAAAGAAACCACATGAGAAACCCGGGAAAGATGTTCCTATTGGTGTTCCGGAGACAAAGACCAGGAAATCACCTGAAGATGATAAACCGAAGGAGAGTAGGAGTTTCTTAGAATTTGAAAGAACCCATACGAGACGCATTGAACAAGACTTCCAAACCTAGAGAAGATGAAAAAGAACAAGGACAAGGATGAGAAGGGAAGATGTTCCGGAAAAAATGACAACTCCTGAAGAACCTCGTGGAGGTTACACAGTTACCACTAAGGAAATAACCTACGAATTAATTGATGGAAAGAAACAGAAACCTAGGAAACCTGGGAAGGAAACTACACCAGGTCGTGATGTAGATGAACCAACAAAGATCATTACTGTTGAAGAAAAGATTACACGAGAGACAAAGGAAAAACCTAAGGATGAGCCGAAGGCTCCAAAGAAACTGAACCCAAAGGCGAACCCGAGGAACTGGAACCCAAAGGCAAGCCTAAGGATGATCAGAAGGCTCCAAAGAAACCTGAGGAACTGGAACCCAAAGGAAAGCCTAAGGATGATCAGAAGGCTCCTAAGAAACCAGAGGAACTAGAACCCAAAGACAAACCTAAGGATGACGAGAAGGCTCCAAAGAAACCACATGAGAAACCCGGGAAAGATGTTCCTATTGGTGTTCCGGAGACAAAGACCAGGAAATCACCTGAAGACGATAAACCGAAGGACAGTAGAATCTTCCTAGAGTTTGAGAGAACCCATACAGATCGCATTGAACCTTCCAAAGAAGAACCTCGTGGAGGTTACACCGTTACTACTAAGGAAATTACATACGAATTAATTGAAGGAAAGAAACAGAAACATGGGAAACCAGGGAAGGAAACTACACCAGGTCGTGATGTAGATGAACCAACAAAGATCATTACTGTTGAAGAAAAGATTACACGAGAGACAAAGGAAAAACCTAAGGATGAGCCGAAGGCTCCAAAGAAACCTGAGGAACTGGAACCCAAAGGCAAGCCTAAGGATGATCAGAAGGCTCCAAAGAAACCTGAGGAACTGGAACCCAAAGGCAAGCCTAAGGATGATCAGAAGGCTCCAAAGAAACCTGAGGAACTGGAACCCAAAGGCAAGCCTAAGGATGATCAGAAGGCTCCAAAGCCTAAGGATGATCAGAAGGCTCAAAAGAAACCACATGAGAAACCCGGGAAAGATGTTCCTACTGGTGTTCCGGAGCCAAAGACCAGGAAATCACCTGAAGATGATAAACCGAAGGAGAGTAGGAGTTTCTTAGAATATGAAATTACCTTGCGAGACACATTGGACAAGACTAAACCTAGAGAAGATGAAAAAGAACCAAGGAAACCAAAGGATGAGAAGTGGAAAGATGTTCCGGAAAAAATGACAACTCCTGAAGAACCTCGTGGAGGTTACACAGTTACCACGAAGGAAATAACCTACGAATTAATTGATGGAAAGAAACAGAAACCTAAGAAACCTGGGAAGGAAACTACACCAGGTCGTGATGTAGATGAACCAACAAAGATCATTACTGTTGAAGAAAAGATTACACGAGAGACAAAGGAAAAACCTAAGGATGAGCAGAAGGCTCCAAAGAAACCCGAGGAACTGGAACCCAAAGGCAAGCCTAAGGATGATCAGAAGGCTCCAAAGAAACCTGAGGAACTGGAACCCAAAGGCAAGCCTAAGGATGATCAGAAGGCTCCAAAGAAACCTGAGGAACTGGAACCCAAAGGCAAGCCTAAGGATGATCAGAAGGCTCCTAAGAAACCAGAGGAACTAGAACCCAAAGGCAAGCCTAAGGATGATCAGAAGGCTCCAAAGAAACCTGAGGAACTGGAACCCAAAGACAAACCTAAGGATGATCAGAAGGCTCAAAAGAAACCACATGAGAAACCCGGGAAAGATGTTCCTACTGGTGTTCCGGAGACAAAGACCAGGAAATCACCTGAAGACGATAAACCGAAGGACAGTAGAATCTTCCTAGAGTTTGAGAGAACCCATACAGATCGCATTGAACCTTCCAAAGAAGAACCTCGTGGAGGTTACACCGTTACTACTAAGGAAATTACATACGAATTAATTGATGGAAAGAAACAGAAACCTAGGAAACCTGGGAAGGAAACTACACCAGGTCGTGATGTAGATGAACCAACAAAGATCATTACTGTTGAAGAAAAGATTACACGAGAGACAAAGGAAAAACCTAAGGATGAGCCGAAGGCTCCAAAGAAACCAGAGGAACTGGAACCCAAAGGCAAGCCTAAGGATGATCAGAAGGCTCCTAAGAAACCAGAGGAACTAGAACCCAAAGGCAAGCCTAAGGATGATCAGAAGGCTCCAAAGAAACCTGAGGAACTGGAACCCAAAGGCAAGCCTAAGGATGATCAGAAGGCTCCAAAGAAACCTGAGGAACTGGAACCCAAAGACAAACCTAAGGATGATCAGAAGGCTCAAAAGAAACCACATGAGAAACCCGGGAAAGATGTTCCTACTGGTGTTCCGGAGCCAAAGACCAGGAAATCACCTGAAGATGATAAACCGAAGGAGAGTAGGAGTTTCTTAGAATATGAAATTACCTTGCGAGACACATTGGACAAGACTAAACCTAGAGAAGATGAAAAAGAACCAAGGAAACCAAAGGATGAGAAGTGGAAAAATGTTCCCGTAAAAATGACAACTCCTGAAGAACCTCGTGGAGGTTCAAAGGAAAAACCTAAGGATGAGCCGAAGGCTCCAAGGAAACCTGTGGAACTGGAACCCAATGACAAGCCTTCTGACATCAAAAAGATAGGAGAACCTGGTTTAGTGGGTAGGCCTTCTGCTTGGGATGTTAGAAAGGATACATTTGCATATATCGTAAAAAAGGATTTGGATGATAAACGAGATGATACTGTTACGGAGGGTCCTAATAGAGGAGTAGAGTCAGTTATTGTTTCGGATGAAAAGAATATATCACTAGTGCATTCATCTGAAACGGAAATGTCGAACAGAAATGAGGATGAGGCACAAGGACATGCAACGTCAATTGCCGGTGCAATTGTGTCCTTTGGAAAGCGAGTGTTTGGTTTTCCGTTTAGTAAGAAATCTGGTGGTACATCTACTGATGATGTTCATAACACCCCGGTAGGAGGGATATTGGTAGCGCCTGATGAGGAAACAACCCGGGATAATGTTGGGAACGACGGAGTGGAACATAATGACCCGTCAATTGTGGGCTGGAAGATTGTATTTGAAAAACCCGAAGACACACAAAGCACACATCCCGCCCAAATATCCATTGATTTTCCGGTGCCTGTAGACCAGCAATCAAAGGTAGAATGCTTTTTTGTTGTATTTTTATTTTCTGTAACGAATGTGTAGTTGTTGTGAATTATTTTATTATTTGCGTAGATAAACATAAACGACTAGTTAAGACATTGCAATGTTTCTGTCACAATAGCATCTTCATTGTTTTTTTCTCCATTTTTGTAGGAATTAAGGATGAGTAAGGGTGAACCTAAGGAGGAGAATAATAAACCCTCTGCTCCATCCTATTCGGATCTATTCACTCAGACATCTACCCCAGAGTCGTCACCGCGTAAATCCGACACCGCTCACAAACTTATCCAAACAGTTGTCTTGGGAACGAATGAAGAGGGAATTCAAACGGACACAAATCGGGATAAAGGATCGGTCTTGGAATACCCAGTTCAGGGTGTACCAAGAGTATCTGTCACCGAGAAATTTCAGCAGACAGGTCCACCAAATTCGGCTGACATAGCTGACACAACATTAAGGTCTCATCGATCGCCAGAAACCATGTCACCAACTGAACCAAGTAAAAAGAATTCCAGAGAGAGTGGAAAGGAACCAGCATCTTGGTCTGAGGAATGGTCAATAGAATCAGGTGAATTGAAATCAGGTGATGAACCGCTCGATGTTTATGTTACAGCAAAGGTTTCTGTTACTCAACCAGACACCTCAGACCACAATAAACGAAGTAAAAATGTAGTTAAGAAGAATCGGGGAGCGGGAGTTGACTATCCCATGAAAGACAATCAGGGAAATATCAAAACACCCATGGATTTCATTGTAAAAGAAAAGCAATTTTCGACAATTAACATTGGAGTTGTACCTACCCCGGAAACAGAAATTTCAATTAATGTGAGACAAGATAAACCTGTCACGGACTTCATTGAAACCGAAAGGAAGATGACCGAGGAAGCCAATGACAGTCCTAAGGACCAGAAAGACGAGAGAAAGAAGGACAAGCGTGAGAAAAAATCTGACGGTGGTAAACCAATGAGGAAGCATCCGAATGAACTCACTTTTGATGACACTGCGTTGAAAAAACCAGGAAAAGGTGATACAATTGGTATAGACGTCAGCGTTCAACTTGACGATAAACCAACCACAGCCGTTGAAACATATGATACAACTCAGGACGACAGATCAATCATGTACCAAATCGTAAGAAGAGAAAAGGAGAAAAGACCAGATGACGGTTACAATGTGTCTGTTGACGTTAAAGTGAAATCAGGCGAGTCACCCACACAGAAATTTTTGGACGATAGTCGAAGAAGTGACATTGGTATTACTATACCTTCTCCACGACGTCATGTTGTGCACAGACTTTCAGATGGAGATGACCTAGATCCAGAACAATTTGTGGTCTACTTGCGTGGGGCATCTGATGCTGCAAAGGATCGCCTCAAGAAAATTAGAAGCATAAAAAACCAACCGCGTACTCTGACTACATGGATGCTTTCGTCTGCTCCGGAGGAACCCATTACCTCCGAAGATATCCATGATGGCGTAAACAAGCTGAAGGATGCACTGGGTAGGGGCGATTACATTCAAATTCAACGAATATTCATATATCTGAACAGGAACATTGATGATTGGCTGAATACCGTTCAATATCGCATAGCGCTCAATCGCGCAGACTCGACTGAAGGCCCAAATCGCGACAAAGTCAACAATTTGATATCCCTTAAGGAAGAAGTCAGTCAGGTGAAGGAATACCTAAATGCTCTAAACAAGATATCCGGCCCTTCAGACTCGGATATTATCCGTCGTTTAACACTGCACCTTCAAGACCTGGAGCAACAAATTATGGAAATGCACCGCATAGCCGAGGAGGAAGAAGGAAACGCAGCAAGGGATCTGAAACGATGGGAAGAATTCCTCAATGGTGTGAACAACTTATCCGTGATTGTTGAGGAGAATAACCAGAATATGGGCAATGTGGTGGATTCCGACGGCAGTCCCGCAACAAAAGTGGAAGAACTGGATAAAATAGATTCAACTAATCGAGACCACATGAATAGAGCCTTTAAGTTGATAAAGCAGGCTAAGGACCTGGCAAAGGACTACCCAAACCAAGAAATACCTCCGGATCCATACACCACATATGAGAAAACAAAGAACATCCAGAACAATTTGAATGCAGAGAGGGACAGACTCTTGCAGTTGTTGAGCCTCACCGATGAGTACGAGCAAACGTTGAAGGAGTTTGCTCAAATCATAGAAGTTGCCGAAAATCTGGTGGAGAGCCCCATTGTAATTTCGAGTCTTCAGCATTTGCAAGATGAAATGCAGAAGCACCGAAAATTTTTCGTCAATCTAAGTCACTGTCGAGACATTCTAGAAAGTCTTGAAAGCAACCTCGACGGAGAAACAAGAGGCATTCACAATCAACTTCACGGGAAATTACACGAAAAGGCTAGTTCAATTCTCGATAAAGCGGCCTCACGCGCACAGCAAATGGCCATGGCTGCTAGTAGATGGACGCTGTTGGAAAAAAGAGTTAGAAATGAGCAGCAATGGCTGCAGGTTGTCCATCAAAGACTACCCGATCTTCAGCAAGTAATGTCTTCTGACTATGACCAATACATTTCACTTCACCAGTCTCTAGCTTCTGACACTGCCGTCCATCACGCGAAAATTTTGCAGCTCATGGATGTAGCCAACAAGCTGCAAGACGTCATCACCTGCGCCGGATTTGAAAACTTTTATAAAGAGTATTTGAACGTCATACTGAAGCTTCAAGAAGAGATCGGTAGCAGTCTGGACAAACTGTTGGCATTCCGAAGTATGTGGACTTTATATGAAATCACAAACAAAAGACTAAACACTTGGATGAAAAGTGCAGAGCAAGACCTGAAGAGCTTGAAAGCAGTCTCGGGTAGAGCCAGCATGAGACAATTTTGGGAGTTGAAGGCCCAATTTGAGGTGCATAACCGATTAAGGGATGAAATGGGTAACAATTTTGAAAAGGCGGTTCAACTCCTACCAATAGCTGATGAAATGACCCAAAGACAAATTCTTGGGAAATTAGAAAACAGGTAAATGTTGTCTTTTTGAAAGAATGTAAAGCAAACAGTAAATTACAATCAAATATTGAGTTTACTCATTTGTTCTAGATGGAAGAAATTGGAAAAGGAGATGAAGGGTATTCAGGATTCGGTCACCGCGACACTGTCTGCTGAAGGTGTTCCTGTAAATGAAAAATTGAAACTCTTAGAGGATGAATTGAACGAGTTAAACGACACCGTTGACGACTTACATGGTATTATAAAAACAAGTGAAGAACTTAATTTGTACATCGGACGCCTACAGGTAAATATACTGACGTACTTTTGTGCCGTTCTTGTCACAACAGATCAATTCTCAACTTCCGTTAATTTTCTAGATACTAATTGAACGATTAGATACCATTCAAGAAGAGCTCGGTCAACTTGGTTTACTTCCGGCAGCAGAATCCGAGCAAGTCGGATACCTTTTGAATCTTGGCAGTAGATTAGAACAACAACTGTTAGAGGAATTAAACGAGGCCAGACTTCTTCGTGAAAAACTTCTCGGATTGCAGAAAGGTTATTCACAGTCTTTTCACTTCTACCAATACAAGTATTCCACGAAATCTTTTACTCATACTTCAGGTATGCTTTGCAGGTATCGAAAAAGGAAAACGAAATCAGTATTCGGTATCATCTATCTTAGACGAATGCGGTTCTGCTGAGAAATTGATGTCCGAAGTAGTCGCACAAGGAGTGAATACCTGTGAGAATATTTCTGACGAATTGAAGGAGCAGTGGCAGGACTTAATGACTCTACGACAAGTATTACACAACCTTCCCACAAGGTTAAGGTTGTCTGTGTCCCCCATAAAAGTGGAAAGGGAAATCAGTCAATTACAGGAAACGCACACTGGTAAGAAACGGATTTATTAACGCATTGACGCATAGAGCCAACTCATACTTCAACTCAACCGTGTTGATATTAATTTGTAGTTCTGGAAGAGCGATGCGCAGGGTTACTCAACCGTCTCAAACAGCGACTTTCCTTGTGGAAAAAGTACGAGAAGCAGTTAGAAAACGTTCATAGAAATATACAAGAAACGGACTACATGGTCGAATTGCTCACTCTTCAAGGTTCAGTAGACTTGGAAAGACTTCAGACAGCAACCGATAGATTGAAGGTGAGCTTAAACTAACTGCTTTTTTCTGAATAAAATGATCGCTGGCTCCCATCCAATTAATTTTCCATTGGGTTGTGGCTGATGAAAAATAACAATTGTTTTTTGCTTTCCACCCGGGTTTTCCTGTTTTCGTATTTTGTACTTCCGTCCCACCACACTCCGATATTGCCGAGGACAATTTAAAAACAACTTGAGCATTAAATTTTAAAGTTTAAAATAAGAATTGAAAACAGTAAGCTATAATACTCTATTATGTGGGGTATAGGGGCCTAGGTACTGTGAACAACAAAGGGTTCGACGATTTCTTATTTCGCAAAGTATGGTTGACTAGGGTTGGTTTTTGTATTATCTGATGAGTTTTTGTGTCGTCTTCTATTCATAAACCCATGATTATTCACATTATTGAGTTACCAAATAATAATATTTTAACGGTTACCGAAATACCTTTTTGCAATTGAATCACTGTCCATTATTGAAAAACTTGACCTTTGAAAGTTCATCAAACGAGGTGTTTTGTTTTGAGCATAATCTTATCGAATATTTTTAATGAATGAGTGAAATGCGTCACTTCTATTTGCAGAATCTTCAGAACTCCGTCGGGCAACGTGAAGGCCTTATTGCTGAGCTCCGACGTCTTGCCGAACCTCTGGCTAATAGCTGCGACCCGGAAGTAGCCGCCCAGCTGAACGCCCAAGTTGATGAGGCGGTGATTGCATGGAATGACACTCGTAAAAATTTATACAACATTACGAACAAATACAAGGGTGCGGTTAACCTTTGGAAGAAGTACAGGGAAGGTCGGGACGATATTCGCAGGTGGATCGAACATCAGTGGGGAAGTCTGGACCTGCTGCAGGACAAACCGGAGGCAGTTTTGCCGCAGATTAAGGTAACATCTTCAATGATTCAGTTAGTTGTGCCTGTTACTTTCAATCGAAGCAAGACCGATTATTATATGTGCCTGATGCCTGATTACCGACATAGGTTTCAGCACATTGGTAAACATTTATTGTTCATAGTGTTCGGACTAAAAGGCCTGTGATTAAGTCGTAGCCCATTGACCTTTGGTACGTACTTTAAGAAGAATTCGTGATTGAATTAATTAAAATGAAGGCAACAAACATGGAAAAATAAAAATAGATAGAGGCCAAGGTTCTAATGGTTGAGCGACAAAGACGACCTCTAACACAGTTAACGAGAATCAATCACAGCGGTCGTGTCGTCCGTCAGCAGTGCTGCCAACTCCGCAGCCGCGAGATCACGTGTTCGTCTTAGTACAAAATTTTCGTAGTTGCTAATCTTCCGTAACGGGTTTTCTCATGTACAGAATATGTTTCGCGATCGGATTCGGGTGTCAGACGTGGAGTTCACGTGCAGAACGGTTGAGGTAAGCGAGGCGTACAGTTTGTCAAACACGGTCAGATACCGATTTACCAGGGCAAAGTCGGAAAAGTGAGGGAAAGAAGAGAAAACTGTTACGTAAAGAACAACGAATAAGTAAGAGTAAGATGGCGCGCGCTACGCTTTGGTCGTTATAAGTTTTTCTCAGTCGGATTAAGTTTTTTTAGGGGGGGGGGGAACTTTGTCCTTTGTATTTTCTCTTAGCTTTCTGATTTTATATGAGAGTTGAGGGCTCGAGTTAATCGAACGAAAATAAAGTGGGTCATGCGTTATCACAGGATCACTTCACCGTTCTTAATGAATTAATATACCTCAGGGTTGTCCATTTATGTCACATAATAGCTAGAGAAAAAAGTACTACAGAGAGTACGATAATTTCATAAAGCTTCTCTGTAAGAAGATTTTTACACTTTAATAGGAATCATACGAACATGGGGGCACTGGAGCGAAACATTGTCAAATCAAATTGTGTTATTTTTCAGTTTAATGAAAGATCGCGAAATCATGTGTAGCAGAACACTGTTTGTTGATTCTGAAAATCGAATTAACTGAAACATATCTGCAGATTTAACTAATTTTACCATTTTACGTTTCAGTTTTATACATTATAAACATATTTCTTTCTCGTTCTCTTATGCTTATTCATGTACATGGTGATAGACAGCTAAAGTTCTGTATAAATATTTGGTATGAAAGAATAATAAATTAAATGCAAAGGGGAAAATGATTTATTGTATAAATGCTTTTAGCGCAAGTAATATATGTTTGGTTGATTACACAAGTTTATCCAATAGTAGTACTTACAAGTGCTTCATTGTTTAGCATTCATAACACGGAAAAATGTAGTTAACAAAGTTACTTAATAGCTACATTCCAAGCTTTCGCAATATTATGTTGTGAAAACATCTGTTTTTGGTTCGCGGTACTGAAAATTATCATGGGATTGTAAAGCTGAGGAAATTTAAAATGCGAAATTAGTGAAGAAAATGTAGAAAAGAGCAAATGTTAATTTTTGCACAACGTGTTTTGTGTAAAACGGTGTTTAACTCAAATGGAGTAAATAAGCAAAATGAGATACATTAAATAATAGGCCTAACCGATACGAAGAACAACAAAATTAACAATGATAGGCGAAGAACGGCAACTTAATTTTTAACCTTTGTGTGTGACTTCAGTTTTTAGTGAATTTCATATTAGGCAAATGTATTATAAACTCTTTACATAAATTGTGGCTCTGAATGTGGTTCCTAATGATAAACCTTGAGCTTCTAATAACTACAATTACATTACAACTATTGCCCGACTAACTAACTACCTAATATTACAAAACCAAACTCATATTCTTTCCAGTTTCTTTAGCTTTATTGAAGCTTATTTGGCTTTCTGCAAAGAGAGTTGTCCACGCAGTTATCGTTACTAAAAGTTTTCGTCTTTCGTAATACTAATTTGACTTCATGAATTCTTAGACTCTTGTGGTTGTAACATTGGGCGTTTGAAACCGGATGTAGAAATGATAACGGAAATTCGGATTCAGTATCTTATCTGGTTGTGTGCACAGGAAACCACATTTCATGTCTCCAGCTTTTTATAATTCGAAATATTTGGAAAGGTCTAATATAAGCAGTTGGAAAATATTTGGTCGTTTACATTATAATACTTATTGATATAGTTTTCGTACATGTGTGAATTGTGTAATGTAGTTAATGGTTAATGTTGAATTCTTCCCAATCTCAACTGTTAGAATTGTTAACTTCCGATGAATAAAATTAAGTTGAGGCTAAGCTCTATTTCCATCACTCAATTGTTGCCTTTGAGTTTGTTATAAATGGGCTGCCGAAGTGTCGGTAGGGAAGGCGAATAAGTGATTATTACCAAGAGCCTCAATGTTTTTTCCAAAAGTTTACTCATTGGAAAGCTGAACACCGTGAGGCAAATGCACGCATCTGAATTTCTCATTCGTGCTACTCCAATTTGATTTCCTGTCTGCGAAATGAAAGCTCGGTCACGCTTGTTCCTGTTTTCACACAACGAAAAATTGTTGTTCTTCATCCTGTTTACATTCTTTAAAAGGATCAGTTAAGGGTTGCGCAGAACGATATATATTTTATATTTTTTTAGGATACCTTCAAGTTTAGAATTCCTTAATTCTACCCTAACAACGAAAAGTTATAGCTGTTGTTAGTAATGCAGACAATTTTAATACTTTCTTTTAATTTGTGATTTTAGGAATGCAAAGAGACATTAGCCAATCAAAAGGCTAGGTTGGACGAGTTGAAGAAACTCGTTGCTCAAATAGCTGCTGATATTGGATTAGATGCCGGAGGTTTCTTGGAATGTGAAGTCGAAGACCTGGACAAACGTCTTGCAGATGTCAAAGATACTCTTTCTACGTTGACGTCCGCTGCTGACTCTAACATCAAAGGAAAGGACATCTGCAAAGACGAATTGATCAAAGCGAAGAAGTTCTTAGGTTCTGTTCAAAATGTAAGTGAATTCCACCTTTCTCATTTCACAGACACCGTCAATATTGCTTGTTAAGAGTCTGGAAATTTTTGTATTCAACTCTCCCCCCCACTAAAAAATGGCAAAATTAGTTTAGGAAACTTCTAATATGACCAAAATACAAATTAGCGGTGAAATTAAAGGTTTTTAGATTACTAGCAGTCACGGATCTAGGTGTTTCATGAATTCACCTTTCTTCTCAAAGTGACTTGCTTTTTAAACAAATGTTGTCGATTTTTCCTAGAAAATATTGTTACTAATTTGTGTATATCCACCGCCGAACTATTCCACTTAAGTTCACTTCTCAGATCTTGGTTGTAGTTAGCGAAATATGAAATTACTTAAAAAAATCAGATAGTAGTAAACAAGAGCTGTAGGAAATTTAGTCACAGAAGTTCTGAATTCTAAAAATGGGAGGACTGCTAAAAGGGCACTGTATCATGCCAAATTACGTCCAATTGTATTATATATGTTGATACGATATGTTGAAAATTTAAGAGAAGCAAAAATCTGCTATTAAGAATTCGTTTTAAAAATTTTACTTCAGCCGAAGCAAAAGAACATTAACGTTTAACCTTGTGGGCCACGCCTATTTGTTGCAGCTTTTGGAAAGGCAATTACAAGTTGAGCACGTAAAGGGGTTTGAAGTGAGTTTTCAGTTTATGGGAGGTAGAAGGGCCCTTGGCACTTTCTCTCTCCCCCTCTCCTTTATATCGTTTCGATCGCTTCTAATTAAAGAAAAGGGCTTGCAAAACACCACTTCATACTATTTCTTCTCTGACAACGGTCCAGATAAACAAACATTTGTTTTTTTTTCTGGTAGAGTTTGAACATCGTCGGAAAGGATGAAACTGAGAATTCGCTCGCCACTCTCAGGGACCATCTGCTCGCTCTCGGTAAGACTGAAAGTCAGGTACAAAATTTGAAGGAGAAGTCGATTCATATGAACGATAAACCACACGAGATCAAGAGTGAATCGTCAGTTGTGGAAATTCTAGAGTTGTGGCAGCAGGTTTTCCAAGAAACCTTCCAACAGTATTACAGGTATGAATAAAAAGCAAGATCACTTTCAGTTTTGAGAAAGCGTACAACTAAATCATCGTTTCATTTCTTACTGCAGATTATCTGCCAAATTAGTTAGAAGCCAAGATGGTGCTGCCGCTCTTAGGCTATGGCAAGAATATTTGCGACACGTGCAAACCTTCTTGGCGGGAAGTCTACCTGAGGATTATGATGGTCTTAGAGAGGCGGAAAGGTTATGTGAAGTCCATCAAAATCTATTGACAAGCCAGCAGTCTGTCTTAGCTTCCAGGCAGGATCCGATGACCAAAGACTTTTCTCAGGTGCTGCAAGAACAGTTCAACTCGCTAGCCAATTTACATAATGAGACCCTCGCTCGAATTATGGATCGACATAATGAGGTTTGTACTTATTCTTTGAAGTGCTCAATTGTTTCGTACATGGTACGGTTTAACTATATTTCTATGCTTCTTAATTTCCGGACAGGTGAACAAAAGACTGCAAATGTGGGACATTTATCGACACGATCAATCGAGGGTGTTGGCCTGGCTGCGCGACATGAACAGAGATCAGTCTAGACTGCAACTTAGATATATTCACTTAAGACGTTTACCTAAACTGTTGGAGCAGATCAATTTACTACTCACTAGAATACCACAGGGTAGATGTCAGATTCAGGACCTACAAAAGCAACAGGAGGGAATTGCAAAATTTTGCGACGAAGCCCTGGCTACATCCATTAAGATGGAGTCAGTGGCAACGGCTGAAAGAATCAACAACTTAGAAGTACATTTAATTACTCGTTGAATTTTACTTTTTATATGAAGAGTGTGAAAACTAAAATTCTTTTATTTTCCTTCAGGCGAGTTTGAAATCCTGGAAAGATTTCCTGAATCGTGTACAGGATTTGAATAGCAACTATGAATTAGAATTGGACAAGGTGGACAAGGTGTGCGACGAAATCACAAAAGAATTATCATCACCAGCACCTGTTTCCTTCTCAGCCATACAATCACGGCTTGATCTCTGTCGGGTATGTCAATAGTGGTATTGACTAGAGTTAACTTTGCCAATAATAGGAAGAAAAGGTACTCAACATTTTTTTTCTTCACAGGCTCTGAAAGATCGCATATCAAATCTGTCCAAAAACTTAGAAGAAGCCAATGTTACCTATGACCAACTTAAAGAGTGCTTAAGCCCGCACGACTTGAAGAGGTTGTGCCAGAGACTATGGCTGATCACTCAACGACAGGGAGACCTGGAACATCATCTTTTGCTGCAAATCCTATGGCTGGAAGATCATCTTGAGACTCAGCAGAGTTTTAATCTTCAACATGGAAGATTTATGACTTGGGCTAATGATTTAATCCAAAGGTATAACCTAAGTTTATTATCTATTATTACGTTCGTTATTAAGTTTATCGTTAAATTAGTTGTCTAACATAGCACAACGTAAAGTATAATCTCTTTAAAATTCCTTATTATTTCAGGTTCCACAAGAATTCAGCAGTGGAGCCCACAAATAAATTCTTGGATATTGATACAAGAACAAAACGACTCGAGACTGAAGTGCAAGTTGAAATGAATTTGAAGAATCGAGAGTATAACTCGTTGCACTCGATGGCTAATAACATAATTCACTTATCGAAAAATAGCAATCACACAATGGGAAAAATGAAACCCGCTAGTCAAAATCGAATTGACTACGAAATAATGAAAGCGGACGTTGAAAGAAAGATTAAAGAAATTGATGATGTGTGGGATCAGCTGAAGAACTTGAAAGTTCTGCGACTGGAACGAAAGTCGAAGTTAATGACAACAATGCAGGACTTACTGAAAAGAATGGAGGACCTGAAGACTTGGCTCGGGTCGGTCGAGCAGAAAATCGATGAACCCGTCGTATTCGAAAAGAATAATAAGAAGTGCCTAGATAAACTCGTAAAGGATCACGAAGTCATTCAGGAAGACATTGAAAAACAAAGTGGAAACGTGGGAGAGGTGCTTAATTTATGTGAGCTTTTCCTGGCAGATCCAGCTGTCGATGGCAACGGTATTGATACCAGTGATTTCGAATTGACCCAAAAGGCTCTGGAGAAAAGGTAGGTTAATTTGATTTTAACTTATTTGAAATTATTGGTCCTAAACATTACATTTTTTACCTAACATAGGAAATACTAATTATATTTTTTTAAATATAATTTATATAATTTATATAATTTAAATATAATTTTTTCAGGTGGAAATCCGTTTGTCTGTCATCTACAGAAAGAAAGAACCGAATTATCAACGCGTGGGAACTTTTAGCACAGCTGACCAAAATTTGCAAAGATCAAGAAAAATGGGTTGGAGAACGGGAGAAAGCTCTCGAAAACTTAGTTGTACAAATGAAGGACCCGAAAGTAGAGGTAACACCAAAAGTAATGAAACTTGCCGATAAGGAGAAACAGGAGATTGACTCGAAAGATCCAGCCCTTAAAATCCTCGACGCCACCTACTCGAAATTCGCACAAGATAGTAGACTTCCAACAGAAAACGTGCAACTCTTGGCTGGACCGGCTAAGACTTTACTAAACCGATGGCACCTTCTGTACGACAAACTCAAGGACATCACCAACAGATCGACGAAGGTCAACAGACTGCGGGATGAATTTCTTAAAAACCATAATAACGCCATTATTATGTTGACGAATATCTCTGCAAAACTAATTCAAGCGGAATTAGTGCAAAACCCTAAGAAACGAATTCGACGTGTGAACGATTTAGAAAAAGAACTAGAAAGAGAAAATGAGATTCTGAGGAAAGCTGATGAATCTGGTTTGGAACTGATGAAGATTTGCCCCGAGGAACAAGGAAATAGCTCTCCTACCCAAATGATGATCGACGAGTACCAACTGCTATGGCGAGAACTAAGGGATCGATTCCAAAGCATCAAGTGGGTTTTTGCCTTGCTGAAAAATACTGACTGTTCTTCTACGTACCTTGTTGACACATCTTACTTATTTTTTAGGCGTAAGCACCAGGAGAGTGTTGAGTCTAAGGAAATACAGGTGTCTACATTGCCTCTCGGAGCTGAAGTTCAGGTAGACACATTACCTCACATGGAAAGGTTGACGTCGCGAGATGCCTACGGACTTGAGTTGGACGTCGCATTGAGAGAATGTGAAGAAAACCTAAGAGGTTTTGAGACAATTTTGAATGCTGAAGATGGTGACTCTGACACGACTGTTCCTACGCACTCGACATTGGTAACTAGCTCCTCCACTCGGGTGAACTACCGAACACTTGGGCATGGTGTTTAAATGGTACCCATTATTTCAGGCTCGTATTATAGCCACTTGTACTTCATCAATTGAATTGGTTCAACATTTAAATCAGGCTCTTTTGGAACTGGAGATGAGCGACAGGGATGCAAGAACACCTCAAGTGAAGGAACTCACACACAGGTTCAACGCACTTCTTCCAAGGGCAAAAGAACGAGAACAACAACTTCGAGAAGCAAGGTATATATATATTTATTCTTAGTATTTTGAGTTTGGGTATATTGGTATTATTTTTTTGTTGCTTCTTAATAACTGCTTCTTAAAACCTTCATAAACCTTCAGGTCTAGCGTAACGGATTTCTATACTTTTTTTTGTATTCAGTAAGTTTTACGTGGTTTTGCATTGCTGCGTTTTGTGCTCTTTGCCCCTTTTACTTTGCTTGTTTTTTTTGTGTAGTCAATTAACGACGTGACTTACTTTTATTACTAGTGAGAGAGGTCGACTCACTTGTCCCATATGTTCGCGACGGAACTGGCAGCAGCTTGAAAACGACCTATGGCGATTGGAGCAGTGGATTCAATATGCCGAAGCCATTCAGAATAACCGTCCTAGTCTACCTTCCAGAATAGAAGCTTTAGAAGATATCATTCAAGATCACAAGGAACTCATCATTGATCTAGACAGTCATAAGAGCATCGTGGTTGCGTTGAACATTGTTGGTGACCATTTGGCCGACCATGTGGATGATGTTGAGAAAGCACGAATTCTGCGTCAAAGATTGAAGGGGCTGAATACAAGATGGGACAAAATATGCGGACGTGCTAGTCAGTGGCAGAAGAAACTTCAAAAAGCACTGATTGAGGTATATAAGAGCCAGACAACCGATTAAACAAACCCTGATAATTTCCGACTTTGAACCGCGGTATATTTTGTTACAGAATCCCGAATTCCACGATACAATTGATGATTTAGTTAGGTGGATGGAGAACACCGAATCAGTCATTCGAAATTCTGAACCTGTGGATCTCAGTCAAGATAAAATAATAATCGAAAGTCAATACCGAAAATACAAGGTACCGAAAAACCGCATTTTTTGACGACAATGTCCGTCAAGAAATAATTAGAACCGTATTAATTTTTTTTCTTTTGCAGGTACTTAGTCGAGAGCTTGAGAGGTGCGAGCCACGAGTGCAGTCTCTGCAGGATGCCGCCGTTCAAGTTTTGGACAATGGAGCGTCCACCCGGCAACGACTCAACGCCCTTCGTCTCCGCTTGATAGGACTACGGCGCCTCATTAAAGTGTATCTCCTTCGGTTAGGTGCCGTCCTTGGCAGCGAATCCACGGAGGCTCTCGAACAAGCTCTAATGAGTTTTCCACCGGAGGTAAGTTCGTAACCTCGTGCCCGTCCTCTTCCTGGTACCCACACACGTCATACAGTCAGCTGTCACCTTTGTCGGCACGATTTTAGCCTTACCTGTAGTCTTGTGTACTTAAAATAGGCTTTGTTTGTAGATGCTCGCCGGAGCGGAAGGAAGTGAGGTTCCATCAACAAGCACTGCACAAGCAGAGTAATTATTATTTTTCTTTTCTTTTATTTTATTTTAGTTTTTTGTAGTTTTTGATGCATTGTGTAGTTTTCTATTTCATAAAATTTTAAAGCATAGCACACACTGTAACAGTTCACTTTGGCATTTCTTTTCAGTGGAGATGGATATGGTGACACGACGAGAGTTCGTAGGGGACTGAGATTCCTCGGAAGAGTCTTCCGGGCGTCTCTTCCTTTCCAGGCCTTAATGCTTCTCATTTTGGGAGCAGCAACTCTCGTCCCCGACGAGTACTACAGTTGTGCCTTTTCGAACAAAGCCCGCCTGCAGCCTTACTACTTGAACGGTCCACCTCCTGTCTAAGTAATTCACCGCAAAATTGTCCATTCCTTAAATAAAATTAATTTGTTTCTTTTTTATTTCCGCTTTATGTGAACAATTAATGGATTAACGCTTGTTTTTTTTTAATTTTTATGGGTTAATATTTTGATGGTTGTTTAAATTTCGTTTTTGTTTTTTTTGAAATTGTATCTTTTAATAAAATGTTAATTAATAATTACTGACTATTTTAATAAGATTATATCCCACTTGAACTCTCAAGCAAAAACCACTCCGTAGTCCGTATCTGTAACATCCTCAGTAAAACCGACAAAAGACCTCTTCCTCTATTCCTGATCGAACTCGAACCCAAGGACAATAATAAAACTATTTCCGGCACAACCTCCATTTTGAACACCATCTCGAAAATAGAACCCCCGTACAAAAAGAGAAGTTCCTCAGTGTGTCCGATGTCAATCCTTTGGTCACACCAAAACATACTGTAATAGGTCACCGCGTTGTGTTAAGTGCTCGGGATCACACCTAACAGCGGAATATGTTAGAAAGGAAAAATCCGAAAACGTCAAATGCTGCAACTGCAATGGTAACCACCCAGCCAACTACAAAGGATGTATGATGTACCAGGAAATCCTTCAGAAGACATTCCCAAAACCAAGGGAAACACCTCTGCCTAAAATCACGCCGACTTCTGAGCTGCCATTCAATAAATCTCGTCAAGGAGTCTCATACGCACAGGCCTTGCGAAATCCTCTGAGCACCGCAACTAGTGACGACACCAAAAACTCAACCATCCATCAAGTGAATGATCACAACGTTACTACTAATGGAAACAATAACAATATTGCATCAATGCTAGCCACGCTAATATCGAGAATAGATAAGATGCTTAACATCCTCACCGCCATCGTCACAAACAAACCGTAATGGATCAACTCCTCAAAATAGGTATCTGGAACGCCAACGGTCTATGCCAAAGGAAACTTGAGCTAGAAAACTTTATTAAACTAGAAAACATTGACGTCATGCTTATTAGCGAGACTCACTTTACCAATAGAAGCTACTTCAAAATTCCTAACTTTCTGCTGTACGATACCAAACACCCAGATGGAACTGCGCATGGGGGAACCGCCATACTTATAAAATCTACCACAGATCATCACAGACTCCAAGATCACCAAGAAGATTACCTACAAGCAACCCCTATTCAAGTTCAGGACCGACGAGGACCTTTTACATTATCTGCTGTGTACAGCCCTCCGAAACGTAACATAACCGCTGATAAATACGCTGAGTATTTGAGGTCTGGGGAGCCGCTTTATAGCCGGAGGTGACTACAATGCCAAACACCACTCGTGGGGATGCCGAACCACCAATCCAAAAGGCATACAACTGCACCAATGCTGCCAAAAGAACCAACTACATCCAGGAACATCTAATGAATCCACATAGATTCCAACGGACAGATGTCGGATTCCAGACATCTTGGACATCTGCATGTACAAAGGTTTCTCGCGTCGTACCCTGAAAATCACTTCCTCATTTGACCTTTCGTCCGACCATACTCCCATCATCTTATCCATTTCTACCTGCATTCAACACAACCAACGCCCTCCTTCTCTATTCAATGGTCGTAGAAACTGGGGAAAATTCCGAACCATCCTTACCAAACAAATCAATCCTAATGTCCCCCTTAAAACTATTCCTCAGGTAGAAGCCGCTCTCTATTCCTTTACCTCTTGCATTCAAGAAGCCACATGGGAGTCAACTCCAAAGATTGCTAACCCCAACCTGAACCCTATAATTGCACATACAATAAGGGAAAAAATCAAGGAAAAAAGACAACTAAGGAAAGTCTGGCAAACAACAAAACACCCAGAAGACAAAAAGAACTTAAACAAAGCAACCAAAAACCTAAAGGACCTTCTAACCCAAAAAAAAAAAAATTGAATTCATTCTTAGAGGGACTCAGCACCAGCGGTCAATCATCAGAACATAATCTTTGGAAAATAATAAAAAGATTAAAAAACAAGAAAAGACCAATAGATCCAATCCGACAACCAAATGAACAATGGATTAGGACTCCTTCAGACAAAGCCGAAGCATTCGCCAACTAACTGCAAGACGTTTTCCAACCCAACCTATCCGATAATGAATCTCCCCCCTCCTCCCTGTTATTTGACCCTCAAACGAACCGTAGTTCTATCACCGCAGACCTGCAACCGGTACGAGTGTCCGAAGTTGTCAGCCTCATAAAAAGGTCGAGTACAAAAGACTCCTGGATGGGACCTGATCACAGCAAAGGTTGCACAAGAATTACCACCCATAGCCATCCGATTCCTCACCGTTCTGTACAATAGAATTATACACCTTCAGTTCTTTCCAACGCTATGGAAAATATCCGAAATCATCATGATACTCAAACCCGGTAAAGACCCCAGTGACCTTACCTCGTACAGACCCATCAGCCTTCTCCCCTACCTCTCCAAAGTATTTGAGAAAATCCTACTCAAAAGAATAAAAAACAGCCTCTCACCTAACCTAATCCCGAACCACCAGTTTGGCTTCAGGGATCAGCACTCTACAATAGAACAAGTCCACAGAGTTGTCAGAGAAATCAGCAACGCCTTAGAAACAAAAAAATACTGCTCTGCAGTATTCTTGGATATTTCTCAAGCCTTGGCATGAAGGCCTTCTAAGGAAACTACACAATACTCTTCCCAATAACCTATACCACATCCTTCATTCCTACATCTCAAACAGATACTACTATGTGAAACACCTAAACCACACCACATCACTGTTTCCCATCACCTCAGGCGTTCCTCAAGGAAGCGTTCTGGGCCCTACCCTCTATGTCCTCTTCACATCAGACATCCCCACAACAAACTCTACTAAAATAGCCACATTCGCTGACGACACAACTATTTTAGCTAGTGATGACAGTCCACATTCAGCATCGGAGAAAGTCCAACAACATCTAAGAAAGCTGAAATCATGGCTCCACAAATGGAAAATCAAAATCAACGACAAAAATTAACACACGTAACTTTCACTCTGCGAAAATCAACTTGTCCTGCAGTTTTCATCAGTAACAAAGAAATTCCTCGAGCGGACACAGTAAAATACCTTGGCATTCACCTGGACAAACGACTAACATGGAAGGATCACATAAAAAACAAACGAAAACAGGCGCAAATCATCTCAAGAAAATTCCTATTGATGTTACATGGACGATCCAAATTATCTCTCCACAATAAAATAACAATATACAAAACTATTCTTCAACCAATCTGGACCTATGGCATTCAACTGTGGGGTGCTGCAGCCAACTCCAACATCGAAATCCTAGAAAGATTCCAAGCCAAAACCCTAAGGAAAATCACCGACGCACCATGGTACGTTCCAAACTCCCTTGTACAGAAGGACCTCAACATCCCAACAGTGAGATCTGAAGCCTCTTCCTACGCCAGAAGATACAGAACCCGACTGGAAACTCATCCAAATGAAGCAGCCACAGCTCTACTTCATGAGACCCAGGAGGATCCTCGACGACTGAAGAGAAGAAAACCTCTCGATTCCTCGGTCTGATTCAACGTCCTACCACTCCTACAATCGGCTGTAGATCCCTCTCTTGTCTCTCCAAGCCAAATAACAACGGTGCACATCAATGGATGTCGGATCGGATACATCCAGTACCCAAACTCTTTATTTTTATTTTTTTATTATTTTTCAAATTTTTTCTGTTCATTTTTGTTTTTTTTTATTTTTTATTTCTTTTTTATACTCACTTTTCAAGGGTCAACACTGCTACTCATTGTTCTAGGACAGATTGTGCTTTTTAGGTCAATAAAAAAAAATATCCCACTTCATCAACGAGCGTTTGAGTTCTAAAAATTTTGAAACCAAAATTGAAATCATTCTGATTGCAGTCAAGCTGCTTAGGAACAGAGTCTAATTAATCTGTAAAATACATTGGCGGAAGTTAGTTTGACTTTAATTCAAATATTAAACTGAGTCCTGTCCGATTGAAGTTGTCATTTCTGTTTGACTTTCCAATTGATGTCCTGTAACTCGCATATTTTAAATGATTTGTAAACAAAATTATTTTTATTTGAATAGCTGGAATTAAATTCAGTTGAGAAAGCTAAAGCTAAGAATTTCATTGAATTTACGACTAAGGAATTTCACCTTAATAGTCGAAACTAAAAGGGATGATTTTCACTCCCAATGAAGAAACTCTGTTGGGGTTCCCGGAAATAAAAAAGCCTAAATAATTCTATAAAAATAAAGTTTATTTATCTAATTTAACAACAAAAGCTTCTCCACTGCCCAACTTCAAATTCTTAAAATTCAAGAAAACACCTCTCCTTCCCCGAGAATCTTCCAAAAGCTCTCCCCGGTAGTATATGCTGGACAAGTCATTTCTGGCCTCATCGGTACCCGCGTTATAAACAGCGACATATGCGTTCCTCCTGGGGTACGACCTTTCCAAAACGATGATGTTCTCATCGACGAACCTGAATGCAAAATTGGACAAGCTTTCCGCCTCTTTCCATATGGAATTCATGTAGATACTGGGTGCTTCCTTACGGAGGGCTGTCATGTTTGAGAGAATGTTTTCGTGGATGTCGTTAGTCCGGACAGACTTGGCGAAGGGCAGCCAAGGAAGAGTGTCCTGTCGTGTGAACCCCGCCCCGTTCGGTTGCCACTTCATTGGTGCCAGTTGGTGAACGTATCGAATATCATGGTGATCCATGTGAGGGTCGTGGATTTCGGTCAAGCCAATTTCGTCACCGTAGAAAATTGAAATGGTACCTGGTAATAAGAACTGGAACAATATGGCACCGAAGTTGTTCTCAACTCGCCCGGCCAGTCGTTTGGTGTCCACATTACCAATATTCCAGTGAATCCAGGGGTAGTCTCGGCGATCAAACAACCTGCTGCTCTGGTAAGAGGTTACTTCCGATTTGATATATGATGTGCCATTTGATACGTCCAGATACACGTCCAAAAGGTCCATTGTTGTAAGGAGGACGTGCACGACATCTTCTCTGATCGCATTCAGGACCCTGTAGTCGCACATGAGCATCTTTTCTTTACCCAGTAATTGGAACTGTTCCTTTACTTCTTTCCATTTCTTAAGTTCACGTAGTAGTTTCGAGTCGTTCGCGTAGTGCTCCAACCCCTTGAAATAGACGCCATCAACACCCTTCTCAAACCAAAATTCCACGGCTTCCTCTAGAACCGTTCGCGAGATGGAATTCAAGTGATCCGACGTTGACTTCATAAGTCCAGCTATGCCACCATCTATGTAAGGTTTCAGGTACATTTTGTTGACGGAATCGAACTCCGTTCTAGGCAGTTCCCGCTGAAAGCGAGGCTCGTTTTCTGCAGCTCTATGCGATCTATGATTGTGAACGACATTTGTTATTTTGTCAGCAACGTTCTTTCTCATCGCAGACACTTTCAATTCGCCGAGTGCCTTCACATAGGGGTACACCGGAAAATCCAAAACAACCGAAATGTTTTTCTCGTGCATTGCATTCACGAAATACTGAAAATCTCGAAAGTCTCCGAGGGACTTTTCAATATCCGTTAGATTGGTGACTTTGTCAAATCCTTCCGGGTAGTGAGTAGCTGGGAAAATTGAGTTCAAACGGACGGCTTGAATTCCCAGTTTGGACAGATAAGAAGCCCTAGAAGCGATGCCTCTGAGATCGCCCAAACCATCACCATTACTATCCTGATAGCTGGCCGGAAAAATCTCGTAGAAAACGGTACCCTGATACCAGGTGTGAGATGGGTAGCATCGACGTGGTACTGTCACCAACATGCCAACGAGAACGCAAAAGCATGCCACCATGATCGAGATTATGCTCCAGAAGAAAGATTTTCGAATGAGAGGCCAGTTCCACGAGATGAAAGAATACTCAACAGGACATGCCTGCTTTCTGTTAGACATGTCAAGTGACGCTCTTATTATTTTCTCCTGTGGCAGAAAATAAAATCTTCGTCTTAAAATAAAAAATCGTCTGCGATTGATCTATACAATTTGATACTGATTCCGTATTATGATTGTCTCACCTGACAAATGAAGTTACCAACATCAGTTAATTTATTATCGTCTAAATGCTGATAATGATTACCTAGAAGTTGGGCGCTGGACACATTTTCAGGTATATTAGCACTGCTGGACGATTGAGACGATTTCAGAGTTTCCACCGGAGTGCTGTTCTTAT
Source organism: Polyplax serrata (assembly GCA_037055365.1). Lineage (NCBI taxonomy): Eukaryota > Metazoa > Arthropoda > Insecta > Psocodea > Polyplacidae > Polyplax > Polyplax serrata. The sequence goes on from JAWJWE010000004.1 coordinate 2,053,400, forward strand.
TGCGACGGTGACTGCTTTCTGCCGCATTCACTACAGACCAATTAGATCAAGTTCATCCGAAATGTTTCACTTTTATTGAGTTCAATGAGAGGCTTCTTGGTCTTACCTATTGTGTGTTTGGCGATTTCCAGATCGCCGTACGACGCATCCGGTCCACTACTGGACTGATTTGAAATTCCGACAATCCGGGCATCGACACCAGGCGGTGTGACTTGACGGTCGTAAGCCAAATCTTTAACATATGTGTCACGAAATGAGGATTGTCAAACTTCACAAAGTAAACTCATTAAATGAATGGCACTCACTTCGTATGGGGTCCAATGGGTGGCTGTAAGAGGCATGTGGTGATGTAGCCAGGAGAGCCGTTTCTTCATCCTGATTGTTGAAATCTGGGGATGGACTTTTACCTACGATAATCATCTTTTGTTCCAGGACCTGAGATAATGGGTCCACCGTTTGATACTCGCCTCCTGTCGGCGATGGCGACAGCAACGGACAGATGGACGTTGACTCAGGGTCTCGTCCGAAATCCGGCGAAGACTTTCCCAACAGTCCGAGATGGTCCATTTGAAATTCAGGCATGTCATTGTAGTTGGCGTCGACTTTCTTCAAGTCCGAGTTGAATTCTTTGGTTGTCATGTTGACCCCCGCATCAATGGGATGCTTTTTTTAAAGTCAGTAACGTTCCAACACAATTAACCACCTGTAACAACCAAAAACATCGTTGAAGGTGAACTGAATGAAAGTTGACATTCAAGAAATTAACGGGTAATACTTTTGTAATATTCTGGTAGAACTTTCAATCAACTACTAGGGGTGTTGGGAACACCGTGTCGATCATCTCAAACTTATACAGAAAGAAGAACAACTGAAGAAAAGTCTATATTTTTAGGAAAGCTTTGCTCGATAAACTTATTCACTGCTGCCCTTTAAAAGAAAAAACGTAAATAGACATAGATATATATTGTAATAATGTCAATTAAAAACACCAAGAAACATAAGCTCAAAGAGGAAAGCTCAAATTGAATGCGTTTTTTGTTTGTTGTCGTCGCAAGTGCCCGTTTCCTTTAGTTTTGAGTTAGCAATCAACTTAAAATTTAAGCTATAACTTCCACACCTGAAATTCTCTTATTATAACAAATTAAAAAAAAACACAAGTATTTCTAGTCTTCACTTTCTTCTTGTCTTCTGCTGGGGATAGCTGGCACGCGCGTTTTGAGCTTCCAAGTGACTCGTCTGCGCAAAATCCAACAGCTTTAAAGCTCGTTGCGGTCTCTGGCAACAGACTTTCGTACTTTCTTCTTCAAATTTCTTCTTTTGGAACTTTTTATCTAGTACTGATAATCTGTAATGTGTATCACTACAATAAAACGTATGTATAACATTATTAAGGTAAATTGACAAGAGTTATAAAAGACAGGCAAACGAACGAAATATAATTAAAAATAAAATTTATTTTATTAGTGTGAAAAATGCCATAATAAATTGATTAATTATTATTTCTATTAATAATTTCATTTGTATAGGAGCCGAAACATTTTTTCAACTATTGCTTATTCTAATTATCTAGAAAAATTGATGAATTTTAAGTCACCGAGGTCAATTTCGAGTAGGTGTGTAGTCTCACAGGAATCAAGTGAAAATATAAATAATGTGAGCAAGGAAGAAGGAGAGGACTGATGTGAGGTCAACCGTGAGGATCATTGACGGAAGGCATAAAAACACTCTTTGTTAATGTATTCGAAGACCAAAATGTCTCGGCAGGTGATGCTCTGCAGCGAGAAAGGTGGAGTTGCATTCATCAAGTAAATATAAGGTAAATATACATTGTCGATACATAAGGAAAACCAATAATACGTCTGTAGACAAAGTAAAATGCGAACACCAAAAGGTAAAAGAGCTACAGGTATCAGCTGTAGAATTGCCTACAGGTTGAGAAATGTCAAAGGCGTCAAAACATCAGAGTGGAGGTGTAAAAACAGGGGAAAACTCCAGACCGGAAGTCTCGGTCAAAAGGCCCAACGAAAGGATTTCCGGTTTATCTCCGCGAGAGCTTTGTTTGGATTTCTCTTTTAGAGAAAATCGCGTCGTTTATTGCCACATTAAACGCCATGGAAAGCCAATTATTTATTAATTGAAAATCAATCGATCAAACAATGTCAATTTAATTAAGGTAATGAAAAAAACGAACTGCGGCGAGGGTTCCATTTCAGGATTCGTCGCCCAGGTACTTCAAATAGAGTTCGCGAACAAAACAATAGTCGTAGGAGTATATGTTGGATGACAAATCATTCCAAAGCTTTGACTCGAAAGTCTCCGTTCGAACATGAGCTTGTGGTACTTCTGTGGGTTTCTCCAAGAGTCTCATAGTCCAAGTGACGACGGCCCAGGTAGCCGCGTTAGTTGGAAAAGCCCTGATGAGAGTTGGACCCAAACCTCTAAAAAGGAATCGATAACCTTCCCTTCTAGTGCACTTCACTAGACAATCCAGACTACTCTTGTACTGCCTCGGACCTGTACAATGATAATGTATGTTTGTCAGAGAGAAATTAGTTGAAGAAAAATAGAAAGAGAATTACAAATAGTACCTGACATGCCATCAATTTGAATCCTAGATTTTACGACGTCAAGGGGATAGGTACAAAGCCAGGAAGCAGCACCCGAAGATCCTCCAGCGAGCAGCAAATGGACGGTACTCACAGGTACTTCACTCTCGCTTCTCGTCAGCCATTCATAAGAAGAAAAGTAAACGCCAAACCCAAGACTTTCTCTCAGGAAGGTTACGTTCAGACCTCTGAACACACCGCCCATTCCATCTTTTCGCCAGATTTTTTTCAGGTACACAAGAAGACCATCGGACACTTTGCCAGTTTGGATCTGCATTCGACTTTTAACAAGTTCCATCGGACTGCATATGAAGCTTTGAACGAGTCCTGAAATCAGACGAAAGTTAGCAAGTGCAGGACGTCACGATGGAGCTGAGACGTCAACAAAAGCTGCTGTACCTGCCACGGCGCCGGAAATAAAGCAAGACCCTAAGGATTCAGGATCGGAAAGGTTTTTCTGGATGTTCCCGTACACTCCAAAAACGACAGCATTTATAACGGCGACACCTGCCAGAGGAGATGACATGCCCTTGTACAGGCCTAAAATCTAAGATACGTCAAATTAGAGCCTTCGTCCTGACGTCTCTCCGGTTGACTCTGACCGAAATACTCACCGATTCCTGTTTGACAACCTTTCTGAAACAGTCAACAGTTCCTTTGTAGAGTGGATTTCGGAAATCCTGAGTTTGTATTCTAATTTTTATGGTGTCCAGTGGATGACCGACGAGTATTCCGGCACAACCTGACAAACAAAAAAAGCAACAGGAAAGAGGTTAAACAAAGTTTCATTCAATTTAAAAGGCCGTAAAAATCGTGGGCGCCATATTGGCAATCGGGTGTTTGCCAAAGACAATTTCTGTGATTAATTTAATTGCTTTTTACCATTTCTTAAATTTAATTGCGTCGTCAATTAAATTTTGACTGTTGAAAGGTTCGGCCTTTTTAACAGCTTGAAAATAATAAAAGACGGTACGAGTGGCCCTACAGCACCACTTTTTCAGCAGAACGTTAAAAATTTAAAGGGCCTCAGGCATCAGCAGATCGTCCAACGAACGATCCCCCTTTCGCCAATACATTTTAATACATTTTAATATAATTTCAATATGATTTGTGAAAAATTAAATATTCAATTCACATGATGTGTTTTAAACAAAAGATGGTTCCCTTTTCTGTGGTTGTTCTTTCTCTCCTGTCGTTTTACCGCCCTCCTTCAATTTTTCTGTACCTTAAATCCCTAAAGTGTATTTGCTCAGACACACACGTTCTATTTCTGAATTTCGTAGATTACACGAGCTGTGCGGGTCTTTCTTCAGTTAAATTCTCCAATTCTTAACCTTTTTTCCATACTATTTTATTTGTTATTTTTGTTGTATAGTTGTAAAATGGCGTTTTGGAAGTGGAAAATCACTCTTTAACCAATATTACATTTTTACATTTCTGTTGTATTGGAATATTTATAATTTTGCATTCGACCTGTCAAGTAGTAGTTGTCACTTCGAATTTGTGTTGTCTTCAGATGTGTCACTTAAGTTCATTACGAATTTAATAAAAAGTAATTAATTTTGACCTTGGCAGGCAAGTCCACAATTTTAATTTATTAAGTTCGTCTAGAAATTTGCAAATGCCCTAAACGGTTATTAACTCTCACACCGCCTGACAGAAATTTCCTTTCCTGTGACGACATGTCCACCTCTAAGAGCGTAACAAGCGACACCCCAGAAGAAGAAAACTTACAGGTAACTCATGGTCAGTTAAGCAGTAATTGCTGAAAAAAACCTATGACTATGGAACCATACGAAAACCTTGTGTCTTCTTATTTTATACAAAATTAAGAATTACGTAAATAACACGTTAACAACTGACAAAGAAGAATTGTATAACTTGAGTTACGTGACAATTCTGCCCACAAGTATTTGTGCTCAAAAGGATTTTTACCTCCGAGACATCCGGCGAAGAAATCCAATGCCATTTTTCTTTACTCCTTATACGAATTCAACTGTAAGTTTAAATATTCAACACGATATTCTCTCCTAGATTTTTTTAAAAATTAGAAATAGAAATAGACTCGACGGCTAGTAAATGGGTGTATTCCAGGGAGTTTCGAAAGTATATTTGACAATGGTATTGGTAAGTGAAATCAAAACGGCTCTCGATTTGCATGTGGACGTCCAAAAGTTCAGCAGGATCGGCCCGTGTTCAATATCGTAACTGAAACGACAGAAAATTATAATTACAGTAATGTAAAAGCTAAAAAGTGAACTGTAGTTGATTGAGTGCCACGCAGTCCTGTCTGACGTGCGGCAGAAGTCCATACGTCAGGTAAGGTAGGGGTTGGCGGAGTTTAGTGTTCAGTTACTTCGTGGATGGCACAAGGACCTTGATTTTGAAGGATTGACTGATAGTTAAAAAAAATACCTCATTTTCTATTCTCTTCGGCTGAAAATTTAATTTGCCAACCGAACGATTTCACATGAAATTCTTTGGGTGGAGATGATTAGTCTAAATGTACAAGAAATGCTGGTGACGAGTGCCCAATATTACAGTGAAGAGACCGAAGATTAAAAATCTAGAAAAAAAAACAAAGAAAATAACAGTTAGTTTAGAAGCTGGTTGAATGAAAGGTTAAATATATATATTAATATAAGAATTTAATTATAGGAAAGTAATTTTATGGCTGCTTTTAATGTTTCACAATGTCAACAAACAAATTTTATGAGAAAATGTGAGTAACCTTTAATTAATATTGCTCTCACTTATATATTTATATTATATTATCAATAAATTATAATTTATATATTTACATGTTAATATATATAAGTAATATGTATATGTAATTACATGTGTATTTTTATTACAGTTTGTACCTCCACTGCGATTTCAGCAGGAGTTCCGGAAGATTAACCATGACCCTTTCATGCTATCTTTGACGTTATTATAACATTCTGTCTTATATTACTTCTAATCCTTTGTCGTCTCTTTCCTGTCTCTAGGCCATACTTAACAAATCGGGAGTCCAAAAGGAGGTAAAAAATTTGTAATTTCCAGAATTCAGAGAAATAGTTTACGGTCTCAACTTTTTAATGTAATCTAAAATGCATTTTATTGCAATTATTGCACATGATAAAGTTGGCAGAGAAAATATAAACTGTTTTGAATTTTAGTTCTCTGCCATAGTTTAGTTTCTGTAGTATTTCGTAGTAGCATTGCTATTTGTATATGTTAATAAACTTTCAATCCCTGCCAGTTGTGTTTAATTTTCTATTTACTCAACGTCGTTGTGTAAAGTGACTGAGTAAAAAATAAATAAAATTTTAAGAAAAAATTGACTTTTTTTATTTAGTGACACCCTCCATCTGTCAAACAAGCTCGGAACTCAAAAAACTTTTTAATGTGACCAGAGCTAATTTTCAGTGTGTGGATATATTCAGCAGAAAGTTATTACGTCAGTCAATATATTAATTAAATACGCACTTCGACGTCAGTAAGCCTAGGTTACAGATTATTTTTAGATGTACATGCTATATTTACACACTTAAATTTTTATTTATAAATTTATTATCATTCGTATGTTTTATAAGTTTTAATATTATGATAAAATATATGTATAAATTTCCGAAAATCCCTTTTAGACAGCATCTTGATGTATGTTCACTAACTCGGTTACTGGTAGTTTGGTTATTTCATATATTCTTTATTATATGTAAATTGCAAGATTAATTGCCTTATTTATTATTTTGGTATTGTTTTTTTATAGTAAACGTGTTAATATCATTACATTAACGTGGTAATATTGTTACAAGAAAACATTTGTCCTAGTATTTTACCAATGAGACATATTGCAGCAGTCAATCTTATTCTACCTTAATTTGGATATTTTACATCTGAGACTATCTCAAGTTGCAAATGATTGTAATCCACCTTTGATTCCTTCGACTTTTATGTAAGATTATTTTCTATACTTTATTTTACTTTTATTTACTGATGGGAACAATGACCTTTACATTTTACTCAGACTATATTTTTCATTATCTAAAATCTTAGGAAGATCTCCAAGTAGAATTTTCTTTTACCGGCCTAGATGACCACGTTTTTCCAGTTACAACTTTTTTAACCTTTCACTTGATACAACATGGCGTCGTATTATAATTTCTTTCAGTGTTCCATTTTATTTCGGGAATGAGGTACCGACGGATACCTTGTTGATACCTATTTTGTTTAGAACATTCTGTTTGTCACATTTTCGTTAGTGGCCCTGGGAAACTGTCCTTGGCGAAATTTTTTGCTCCGATTCTCGTTCTTGACCCTCCACCACCGTCATTTGACCAGTGAACCGAATCGGCAACAACGAGACTTATATTTTATGTAGAATCACTCGGGTTGTTCATGACATCACATGTGATTGTACACTATCACACTAACAACTGCGTCATGATTTCGAAAATACCCTCCCCCCTTCTCTCCTTCTCTTGCTACAATCTGAATGTACAAAGCTAATAGCCAGTTGCAATAATAAATGAATTAATACGAATACATGTACTGAGTAAACATAATATTTATTAACTTCTGGTGACCTTTCGTGTGATTTATATCTGATTAATGAAGACTTCAACTTTATAATAATTAACAAAATAATTAATTAATTAATTAAAATATATGGAACTCAGAGTTACTGTTGCAAGATGTAGGACACTCTTTTCGTAAATTAATATTTTAGTTATTTCTAATGATGAGTTATCATGTATTATCGTTTTTATTTTAACATTTAGTACACAATTGCTTATAGATATGCTATAATTAATTGGACTAAATTATGATTTTTGGGACTGCTTAAGACCTTAGGTAAAGAGTAATAATAAAATCCATGTAATAATAATGAGATCCCACTAGCTGAGTCACATCTAAGCGTTTTAAGAGGAGTTCAATCTCTTCCTAAACCCGTAGAGTAGCATCAGTTTTCGCGACTTCGCCATTGTTATTTTCTTAGACTAGATAGCTTAATGAAACAACATCAATTTCCATATCTCTTGACTGCAGTAGTCAACAGTACGGAAAAAAATGGTAGATTGTACATGGGGAACAACAAGAGCAAGGCAACAGGACTAACCGGATATGCAATACGACAGGTCAAATTTCATGTTAATAACTTAAGTAAAAATAACTCAAAGACGTGACATCTTACACTACTTACTTAATATTCTTCAATTTTTTTCCTTCTTATTTGTCGTAATGTTCAGTGTCAGTACCACATAAACTAGCTAAGTAAAAGGTGAAAAAACTAGTTGAAAACAACACTGGTGGCAAGGTTTAACGAAACGTTTGTACCGACACCGACGGCGAATTATTTGTTAAATGATAAAATTATGAGCCTGACTTTTGACCCCAGATTGTTTGATGACCCCGAACGGCCTCATCGTGGGATTTTCAAAAATCTATTTTAATTTTGAAAGGAAAAACCCCTGACCACCATTAGACAGGACCCCCTCAAATAAACATACTTCCGTGACGTTGAAGTCAAGAAAAACTAGGAAAACCAGTGAAAACTCGGGACTTTTAGAAAACAAGCACTTACTACAGCGCTCTTTTAGACAGAAGAAGAGTATAAGTAAATCGTGCGTGCAAACAAACACTTAGATCTCAATAAAATAAGCTCTACTTGCTGAAAATGTCACAACCTGAGCAAAACTTGGTTCTCTTCAAGGGCAATTTCACTTGCCTCTGTAGCATTCCTGTTGGTATCTGCCTCCTCAACTTTTGTCTCTTCGCGTTGTTATACTCCCTTACGAGACCTGATATCCTCGTTGGATGTCTGAATGGCATCCTCGGGACCAGAACTCACTGTCTGACCACTTGTCGCATACTTGGTCTCTTCCCAGTAAAGTTTTCACAACTTTGTCGAACGTTCCACACTTCAGGTGCGTTCCTCCACCGCCTTCCAGGCATGGCGAGACCGGCGACCGTCCCCCACATTGTTAGGGCCGTCTCCATGTTTTTCAATAGAAGAGCAATGAGTCATCACGTGTCATGGCCCCTTGGCCACGTTCGGCCAAAACAATATACAAATTATTTTGCAAATTGAACACGTTCGGCCCGTACCCGGAGGCGAGGGGCAACTAAATAACGCACGATGAGTATATAAAGAGCAGCTAACTGATCACAATAATTTCATTGCACTTCACAAACTTTCGGACTCCAATTCCAAATATATTTTCATTGAATTTTAAATATCAAAATTTATCCGTCAATACCCGGCTCGAACTTCGAGTTTCACGTTCCTTGGTTTGTTCTGTTCATTTGCCTTTGCTTTGCTTTCTCGTTTTCGCAGTTTTTCGGCTGTTTGTCTGATCAGTTGCTTGTCCTTAGTTCCGCACAAGTATTTGTTTGTTGGGCTTATCGCTGTGCAGGTGTACCCTCCCCAGGAGACCACCACCACCTATCATATTCTAACACTCGAATCATTTCTTTTAGTAAAAATTATTTGTGAGAATTGGAAACGAAGTTTTCGATGGAAACAGAAGAGCCCGAAGGTCCGACATGTCCGATGGTTTTGTTATCACAAGCGCAACACGGTGGCCGTTGCATGTCTGCACAAGCACTCAACTCCCTCAATGACCTGCGACAGAAAAATCTGCTCTGCGATGCCACCATCAGACTGGAAGATGGTGGTGTGTTCCACGTGCACAGAGCCATACTGTCGAGCTGCAGCACTTATTTCAGGTACCTGTCACGGTCCTCCTTAATGAGGAAAATAGTTTTGGCTGAACCCTCGAGTTGCATCGGTCGCCTTAATGTTTTTGCTTCCTTGTTAAGTGATCTGTGATCTTTCTTCTTACCTTAGAGAATCATCAGTTTTCTGTAGATGTGCTCGGTCGGTGTCAGTCCTTTAGGGACGGTCCTATTCCTTCGCGACTTTTTTCTTAAAAATTTGCGTGATGTTTTGCTATTTGGTTTTGATACGGAGACGTCCTTCAATAACTCGGTTTGTCCATTTTTTTTTTTTTGACTTGGTACATAATTTCTCTTTTTTATTTATATTAAAACTACGTCACCAAACATACCGTACATAAATTGTTGCCAATTTTTTTATAGGTTTCGCGTATTCCTCTTAGCTTTAATTTGCTCCGAAATTTGCAGCCGTGACTTTTTGCCTAAAAGTCTCGTCTTTAGCAGATGACATCAGTACTTTTTATGTTCATAACAGCGCCGTTCATATCACAAATTAATAAACTCAAATGAGATTGTTTTCATTCATTCGAAAAATAAATAGTTATTCGTGTGGTCGTTAATGATCAATCTCTCACTTTCAATGGATTTCAATTTTTGACCTAAATGGGTTGCCTTTTTGACGTCGGTCGCTTCCCGGGAACCAATTTTATGTATAAAACGAATATCTCCTGTGAGAGTGTGAAGAATTCAATGGGCGGCAAAGTAATTGAAATGAAACAGTCAAAACCGGGCAAAGTTGAAGGGTGAATTCGGTCAAATTGTAAGCCATAGACCGAACACTTGAGTTTTACAGTTTTAAATTAATTTGATCCACTGGGGTTGTTTGCCAAAAGTTGGACAAAATGGAGGTTCAAAATTTATTTTGTGGGTTTTTTCTTCCAGAGCATTATTTACAACAACGTTACACCATAAAGATAAGACCGATGTTCTTCTCCCTGGTGTCACCTCTGACACCATGTCCAGACTCATTGACTATGCCTACTTGAGGACAATCGAACTGACTCCAACGAACGTCTACACCCTTCTGGTAACGGCCGACTATCTCTGCGTTATTGGCGTTCTTAACTTGTGTTGCGAATACCTCAAGAGTATACTAAAGCCGGAGAATTGCATAGGTGTTATGCGATTTGCAAGGTGAGGTAGTCTATCCTTTCTTTCGGTGTCCTATCGTCAGGCCAGCACTACACAACAGGCTACATACATTGGAATAGAAATTTTATGTGAAAATAAGTTAGTTGACATCATCGACAAAATAGATAGAGTCACCAGGTTCAGTAGATCCTCTTTCAACATTCATAAGACCTTTTTAAATTTTTCCTAGAGAACACTTTTGCACATCTCTGGAGAAGGAGGCATGGATGTACATAATGAGGAACTTTTCCCAGTTAATGGGTAAAAGTCAGGAACTTCTTGAATTGCCCCTAGAAGAACTGAAGGCAATGATCGGAGCCGACGAGCTAAACGTCAAGGGAGAAGAAATCGTATGGGAAACCGTACTTAAATGGATCGAGTATGACGTCGAGAGCAGGAAACCGCATATAGTCGAACTCATGCGGAACATCCGTCTGGGCCTCCTGGAAACACAGTTCTTCCTGGAGAAGGTCAAGGACCATCCTTACGTTGCAGGAAACGAGGCCTGCAGGCCCGTCATCATTGAAACGCTCAGGTACAAGGCAGGGACTGTTCGTAGTGGCACACCCAGGGATATTTACCCTGGCAATCTCCTCGCCCCCTAGGAGTAAATTTGACGTGTTTTTCAGGTTCCTCTACGATCTAGAGATGATCACTCAAAAGGATGGGGAAGTACCCACGCCGGAAATAGCTAGACCACGGGTACCACACGAAATTTTGTTTGCCATCGGAGGGTGGTCGGGAGGTAGTCCAACGAACTATATCGAGACCTACGATACACGAGCAGACAGATGGGTCAGAGTAGAGGAAGTCGATCCAACAGGACCGAGAGCTTACCATGGAACGGCCGTTGTTGATTTCAACATCTATGTTATCGGCGGTTTTGACGGCATGGACTACTTCAACAGTTGTAGGTGTTTTGATGCCGTGAAGAAAACGTGGCACGAAGTTGCTCCGATGAATGCCAGAAGGTATGGTTCATTGTCATTTGGCACTCGGTGAGACCGAGGAGACCGACTCGTCCCAGTCTAAAACGAGTGCTCTGCTTTTTAGGTGTTACGTCAGTGTAGCCGTTTTGGGTACTATTATCTATGCCATGGGAGGCTACGATGGTCACCACCGGCAGAACACGGCCGAAAAATACAACTACAAATATAATCAGTGGTCGCTGATTGCCAGCATGAACGTCCAAAGATCGGATGCCAGTGCCACAACTCTAAACAGTAACTTATTATTTATTTTGTTTACTTCTCAAACTACATATAATAGTCGTGTTTTGCATATTTCACCGCATGAGCACAATTAAAAAATATTTTTATTGATTGAACAACTAAAAATCATCATGCTTCTGGTACACCACAGCCGTTCACACCTTGATATAAGAGTATTTCTTTCCTACAAAAAAGCAATTAATTGGTCCCTTTCTGTTGCATAGGAAGAACTTGTCATCTTCTACTTAACTACCCCTCATCTTTTAGTGTTCTCGTCTCGTTGAAAAAAAAAACGAGACATATAAATTTTGTTTTTATTCACAAGTTGTCTGATCTCTGTCTTTGTCTGATCTCGTCTATGAATTTTTCATTCATTTAGAAAATTAGAATTCGTTTCTCATGAATAGTAATAGTTATAATAATATTACTTATTGAGATTCGAATCACGTTTCAACTTTGCGTTTTATTCCTGCTTGCCTGAGGGATGAAACCGGAAAAAAAGGAGTAAAATGTTAATTTCTCTGTACATTCTCCACTCGCAGATAAAATTTACATCACGGGAGGGTTTAATGGTCAGGAGTGCATGAATTCGGCCGAAGTATACGATCCCGAAGTGAACCAATGGACAATGATAACGGCCATGAGGTCCAGAAGAAGTGGAGTCTCCTGCATAACATACCATGGATGCGTCTACGTCATAGGTACGGTGCCACAATCATTCCCATTTCTACTTACTTAACGCTAAACCTACCGACATTTCATGGTTAGCTATCCTACTACGGTCAAATGACCGCGTAAAAAAATACGTATTTTAGCAAAAGAGACAGCAACCAAAATATTTTTCTTTTGGTAAAATAAACAACACTCTCAGTTTTTGATGCATCATACATTTCTTTTTACTTTTATACATTTTCATCGCATTTTTTACAAAATACAGCATTTTGTACCATATGCATATTCTCCACATACGTATTTTTTATATTTTACCAAAATTTTGTTTGTCGCAATTGGTTGGTCACAAATTGAAATAAAACCCTTGCCTCGATATTTTCTCACCCGTTGTTTCTTCATATAAAATCCAAGCATTTATCCCGATTAAATCTAAGATTTTGAAAAATACCTGTTAATGCCACCTTTGACTTTTAGATTTTGCACTGGATTTTGTGACCATTTGATCCTAAAGAGTTGGCTTCGTTAATTTTTGTTGTCAAATCTAATACTTCTGGTTTTTTCTGCGAAGTCTTTTCTTCTAATAGTTGAAGAAGAAAAATGACGAATCCCATTTCTTGTTCCATAAATATGATAAATTAATATTTTTAGCAGCATATGCTCCGTGGGCGCGTAGAAGTCCAATAAATGCATATAATTTTGCAACAGATAAATTCCATCTTGTTTTCAAAACTCGAAAATCTGATTCGAGGTTGATTCTGTATTCTCTTACACTTTCAATCATTTTCTAGCCAATAATCAAAGAAAAGGCTGATTTAAAACTGCCTTTTGCAATATATCGTTTAACATGTCCTTATATTTCTTTGAAAATGTTATAAATCGATGTTCTTCTACCGCCAGACGCGAACAGTTCCGTCTGTTATAGTTTTAATTTCTTCTTCATTTTCACTTTAATAACTAATTATAAATCTTTTTCTCTTTTGTCCTCTTGTTCGAAACACCTGTGTTCGAAATATTCTTTCACACACAGGTGTCGTGGTGTCGTCAAAATAAGTCATAATAATTTTTTGCAGCGTCATCATCACGATCGTCAACGAATTTACACATGACAATTCGAAAACTAAAATATAAAAATGTTAGCGAGGGAAAACCCCTGAGACCCGGTGACGTTTCTTCACAGTCCTCTGTTCCTTTCTAACACTTTACAATAAATTACAAACTAACATTAACAATAAAATCACAAAACACAACTTCATGTCGCGAGTTCGTTCCTCGAGTCCTCCCTTAGTTACATCCCGAAAAACCTGTTTCCCCAACTCTACCCGTCTTAGGCACCCTGCAATTTGCAATCATTTTCTAGTCCAGGCTTCTGTTTGTTTATTTGAACGTGATTTATGGTAGGAACCCAAGGCCCACAACCAAAAAGTTGGAAATGTAATTTGCCGGTTTAGTGTTAAATGAAACTTGAATTAAAAAGACTTAAACGTGTTTCTTTTGCAGGAGGTTTCAACGGCATCTCAAGGATGTGCTCCGGCGAAAAATACAACCCTGTTACCAATGCATGGTCCCACATACCCGACATGTATAATCCGAGGAGTAACTTTGCTATAGAAGTAATCGACGACATGATATTCGCCATTGGAGGTTTCAATGGCGTCACAACTATTTTTCACGTTGAATGCTACGATGAGAAAACCAACGAATGGTAAGAGAGAACAACTGACAAAAGTAGTGTGACATACGAAAAACATAAGTTTACGTTTTGACGGTACTGATAAAATGTTTTTCAGTTTATTTTATGTAAAAGTATAGTTTACCATTTTTTTAAAATCGGGCTTTAAAATCGGGTTGTAAGGTTTTTTCTTTTCTCTCTTGTAGTTTTTTGTACCTGATGGCAGACAGCCCGTAGCAACAGTACCTGTTTAATAGGTTTAACTGAGATCACTAGATTTTCCTGAACACTTTCAACTACAGGTGCTTTTCATTTACAGGTACGAAGCCACAGACATGAACATTTACCGTTCGGCTCTGTCGGCCTGCGTGATAATGGGCCTTCCAAATGTTTACGACTACATACACAAACACAGAGAGCGTCTGATGGAAGAAAAACGACAGAAGCTACTGGCGCTGGAAAGTCAACGACAGCACCAGGTTGCCAACAGCCACACCATCGAAAACACAAATCTTCATCACAATCAGGTCGAGGTTCATTTTTCCTTAAACGTTGACAGGTGTACAGGTGCCTGGGAGAAAGTAGCACCCTGTCAAGTGGGCGGCTTTTCCCCCTGGGGCACGGGTTTACTTTGCTTTCTCCTTTTCATTCAGGAGAATTCAATTACACTTTACATGATTTCTGTGTGGAAGTTAAACGAAAAAGTCATTTGAGAACTTCAATGCCCCGGGAAAAATAAAATTCAAATTAAACAGAGATTTTAGAACCTGAGGGATGCTGTCTGCACGGGGAGGCGGGTGTTTTTCGGTTCTCAACAAACATCTTAATTTGTGCCCTTAACTCTGATCAATTTGTTAGCATCCTACACACTGTTATTAAAATAACTATTATTCTGTTTACTCTTTTCGGTCATTTCACATAATTATGTTTTTTAATTGTTACTGCCCGTTAAGTGTTTAAATTATTGGTATTTTTTCTTTTGAAAGAAACGTTATTTTTTTCTTTGTGTTTCCTCCCTGATGCTCAAAAATACGACTACGTTGGCCACTGCAACACTACCACTAAAACACGGCTGTACAAAGTCTCTTACAATATTTAAATGCTTGTGATGTTTTATCTGTGAGTGTACTGCTCATGCCTGCTCATTGCTATTGTTATTCCTCTTGGGTACTGCTCCTACTTAACATTGGAAGAAAATTGTGCAGCATTACAATTAGAGCATTACAGCATTACAGCTTTCTAAATAACAAAATTTAATTAATTAAATTTATTAATTTACAAGTTACCATCGGCTCCTATTCAACTTTACTCAGAATTACATCATTAACACTTGCATATTTCAAATGAAAGTGTCACACCGTAAACTGAAACGTTTGCATTCAGTCAGTGTCAGGTCCAACTGTTACTCCGTGACAATTTCAGGTTTTTCTGCGCAGGTTTCAGGCAATCATTTGAATGTAGGTTTCCTTAAGAATTTTCTCATTTTATATACCAAATTAAACTGAACTAAAGAATTTATCTATGTGTACATGTGTGTTTGTATGTGTACGAATTGGACGCTTAGTAATAACAGTATTTAATAATTTGTAGTGTTACGTTAGTAATGTTGTCAGTACCTTTTCTTATTTCTAACTATCTAACTATCTTACTTTCTAACTACCTTTTCTTATTTCGTTTAGGTCAGCTAACTAAAGTTCTGATGGATGAACTGGACAGTCAGCCGTTTTAATTCGCTTGACAGCAATTGGATTAGATTTTCCATAGTGTTTCCTTCCAGGATGAAGACGTTGAAGATGTCAATGTTGAGAAAGATGATGGTGACGATGACAAATATGAAAAGAAAATTTTACATTACGATGAACGATGACAATGGTAATGACAATGAATTTGTTACTGACAATGAATGTCGAAGTTGAAAAGTAGAAGAGTACGATGTCGAGTATTGTGACAGTGACGGTGGTAACGATGGTGATGAAACCGATTGTGATGTTGATGTTCCAAGTGATTATTTGAATGTCGTGTAAGTTACTCTGTGGGAGGAGCATGTAGTTCTTCAACATTGTTTCCGAGGATATCAGTTCAGGAGATGTTCCAAATTATAGCTACAACACAACCCTAAAAGAATATATATGTTCTTCCTTATTTGCAATTAATCTCTTTCTTATAAATTTATGCTACGGTGTTCTACCTACAGAACTCCCAGGACTCATAGAATTTCAGGTCGTCATTCATAAAATCAATCACTACTTGCAGTAATATATATATATATATATATATACATATGTGTGTGTACATATAATAATGTATAATGCACAGTTTTTGCTATTTGGGCTACTCCAGAATGTAATCTTGGTGTAACAATTAGTTACCGGCTTGCATAGAGCGAATGCAGACGTAATTTGGATCTTTGGCGACATTTTTAAATTAATTTATGCCGAAACATAATTTAAAAAGTTAACATTATTAACTGTTAAAACAATAATTTTATTTTCAGGTGTCAGCTTTTGACCGGAGGAGAGCAAGAACGAGGACATGCGGGTTGTTTGAAAAAACCGAGGATTCAGTTTTTTTGTGAACAATTTTTTCTACAATTTTTTTTTGCTGTTTTTCGAGAATTTTACAAAGAATCCAAACAATTATACACGTGTATACACCAGCGTTTATATATATAAATACAGAAAGTTACGTACAGGCAATTGTGATTTTAACTTGATTTGGGTTTTTGGGGTGCAACAAGAGCTCGACGGGGTTGGAATTGAATTGTTCGAGGACAACGACCAAAAAAGAGTTTAATTGAAGATTTAATTAGATTTTATAAAACAATATATAAACTTAAGAGGTTTTCAATATTCATAAAGTGGAAATATACAAAAACCGTGGTCATAATTTGGAAATTTTGGTAAAAATTTCAACAAAAAAAAAGGGTGACGCATTCGTTCAAGTAAGGACAATTCAGTTTTATCTGTCAATCCAAATAGTCTTTTTACTCCATAGAAAAGCGTTAAAAGTGCCCTAAATTTCATACACAAGGGAAATTTAAAGAAAGTTCAACTTCTTGGGTTTGATTATTTGTTCAAATAAAAAGGTTTTGAGGGTGGGCCGTTTATTTTTTATTTCACTTTTTGAATCTTTCTACCAAAGTGTTCCACCTGCCGAACAGATCGCGTAGGGGAAACTCGAGGAAAATTTCGTGGGTTGCCACAGACGTTGGTTGCCGCCATTTTCACTTACGTCAGAATTCAAGGCGGGGAAATTTTTTCTCCTCAACCGACAGCAAGTGGGGAAATTCGGCCGACTCGTTTGATTTTCTTTGCCATTCGGTTTTCTTTTCCGTTAACGACCGTTTCCGGTTTTTTGCAGGACGAGACCGCGAGTCGCTCTTATTTTCCTTCCATTTTTGAGTTTTCCTACAGAAAAATAAGTTTCCGGCTTTAGTACCTGAGGTAGTCGCTGCAATACGAGTTTTTATCTCTGGCTAGGTCACATCATTCAGGTAAGTATCTTATTTGAAATTTAACCAACGTGTGTAGCTCAATATCGTATCATACTTTAAACGGTTCAGTATTTATTTCACATTTGATGTCCAAGTGTTGTGTCGGTACGAAAATGTCTCCTATTTGTTTTCGAACTCAACTGCTGGTGAAATCGTGTACGCAAAATAAAATACACCTCTTAAGCGATTGTATTGATATTTTTTAATACCTATGAATACGGTATTGAGAATTGTGCAATATTACAAACAACAAAAATAGGAAATACATTACAAAATCAATTCATAAAATTATAACCAGTGATGATAATGGTATTTAAATTTAAAAGGCAACAGTATTTCTCACATGAATGAAGTAAAATCAATAGTAGATTGCAAGGCTAAGTCACCAGAATTTTACGTAATGAAAAATAGAAGTTCAAGAATAACATTTTGTATCACCCATTAATAAAATTAGTATTAAAATACGTCTTGATATTTAAAAAGGGTCAGGTGAAAGACAATATTTATTTATTCACTTGCGTGCAGGTCTCATTTAGATATATAAAACAAAATTATTAGGTTAGTGACAGAAATTTAATTACAAGATTCAGTGACTTCGAGAGTTAATTATATGTAACCAAATAATTTATGTATCAAAAATTTTAGTTAAAGTTATGCAAAGCGCCCGGTTAACGACCAGTCCATTGGGATCCTTTTGATGGTCTCCCGCCATTATTTGACTTGGTGGAGATTCAAAATTAAAAATTTATCCGTGAAGGCTTACACTGTCAGGTAGTTCACAAATAATTCAGGCGCGACAGGCATGAATAATACAATTATTCAACAAAGAATGTCCGAATGTCCACAAGTTTTCAACCAAAATTTATTAAACGTTTCAAACATTTTAAACCTTTTTTGAACTTTCATGTCAACCAACTTTGTTTGGTGGAACTGTTTGTACTTCCGCTTGAAATGTATATCCGGTTGAGAAAAACATTCACTTTCTGCTTTTTTTTCCTCTAAGAGGTGAATAATTTGCACTTTGTATTTTCTAGTTGTGAAAACTAGAGGCTTTCAGGAGTTTCACCCTTTGTATGTGACCGCAGTGGTCAGAATATACCATCATAATGGTGGCGTTACTTTCATTCATAAACAATTAAAAGGCTTGAGGTTTTCAGAAAAATAACACTTTTCAACAGTGTCAATAGAGATTTAATTTACGAGCATGGTAGCATGGTAAAGCATCTTTCAGTAAAAAATTTATCGGTCTTTTGATTGGTCCCAGACGAATACCTCCTAGAACTACCTTTGAACCCGAAAGCTTTGATCGACGGCTGGGTTGTGTTCACCCTTCTGTTGCTGTTGACGCCGGAAGTCATTTTTCCTCATCTCAACCACAGAAAAGTATAAATTAGTGCTCTAAATGCTTTAATAAAAATTTATTATGATTCTTCCTTAATTCAGTTTATCGACATGAATTTATTAACTTTCTCAGGTAACGTAATCCTTTCCCGTTTTGTGGTTCTCGTCACAAGGATCCAGCTCATCTTACTGTCATGTCTACCTCAGTTTTGGTGATTTCCTTCTTCTGTCTGTCTCTCAGGTACTTAATAATCCTTGCTGCTTCTCCTCGCCAACGATCTGTGAGATCTTAAAATGATTCAAACATGGCCGGGAGCTACAAATTTTATTTTCAACCAGATGTAAAATTAATGCTGCGGGTGTGAAGTGTTTTTTTATGGAAGCTCCCACAAACTCTTTAATTTTACTCCTCCCGTTTTGATTAGTCGAAAACTTTTCCAGGTCGCACCTATCATTTGAAGTGTACTTTTTTGCGTTTTAGGTTCTTTTCGTAACTTCTGTAATTTTCCCTGACAAGTGGACAAATCTTTTAAAGTGTACCCATCGTTGTTGGCCCGTAAAACTTTGTTTATTTGATTGCCGACGTGGAGAGGTGTAAGAAGTAAAAAATTTACCATTATTGATTTCGATTAAAGTTTATTACGTACTGTCTCGTTCATTTTAAAAAGGATTATGACTGGAGATGGAAAATTTTCATTGATAGTATTGTTTTAATGGGATTTTTTACTATTTCTTGTACTATTTAATACGCTTAGGTCATTGCCCCATTCACAAACAGAAATTTTTCTTCTTTCGAATTATAAGCACACCTTCTCATTGTCATTTCTGTTCATTAAAATATATGTTCATTAAAATATATGTGGAACTTACCAAGAACTTGGTGTGTTTTTCAGTTAGGGCCATTTCTGTAGTTGGATTTAAAATTCACCAACTTTTTACGTAAGTTAATAAGACAGGAAAATAACGTCAAGGACTGTCCCTGGACACTAAACATTTACTTAAAAATAATGCTGCGTTATGCCCAATTAAAAGGAAAATAGAAAATTGGACATTAGGAAAATACAATAGGGACATTAGAGTCTCTCATTTTTACGTTGCGCTCCATTTTAATTACAACCTTAATTATTCAGTTTTGGTCTACAGCCTTCGCGATTTTTATTATTTATGTATTACACCTATTGAAGTTTTCTGTTTTAGTTTTTAGTGTGACAGTAAATCATCTCCTAGATATAATTGTGCTAGGGGTAGGATAAATGAAGAAAAAGATCATTTGTTATGCTCCAAAGAATTTCTAATCAATTCAATTGGTGTGTGTGTATGTGTGTGGCCTACATAAAAATCTTACCGACTTAAATAACTCAAGACTACAGGTTTTTGGAGTACCTAATAAGTACGCAAGAGTACTCGTAAATCAAAACTGTTTGCTTCTATTTTTTTTGTGCCTTTCTTTTGTACTTGTTCATTTCAACATTGTAGCACTTCCGGTCGCATTCCGCGTACTCTTCGTATTCTCTTCGGTCTTCGTCTGTACATTCAGACCACATTTGGGCCAGTTGCTTCATGATCTCGGCCATTGTCTTCTTCGGTGTCTCATCTTGCAGGTCCTTCCAATTGAGCCTACAGAACCAGATATACGCGGACAAAGGTCTCACCGGTGCCGTAGGATCCTTTTTTCTTTTTGTCATCTTTAACTGCTTGGGCGTCAATTCTTTCAACTGGTTCTTGTACCTGATAGCATCTTTTTCTGACATTTTTCTGTACTTTTCCTTGCATGAATCACTCATATGTTTCCACTTGGCAGCGCACAGTCTCGAGCATTCAACAAATGTCAAGTTGGGGTTTTGTTCCTCTAGTTGTGACCGGTACTCCTTCACGAAGTAAATATACGCCGATCGTCGTTTTTTCGGCCTTTTCACACAGTTTTTCCTCCTTCTCATATTTCCCGGGTGAAGGCAGAAAACGCACTAGCACTTACTATCAACCTCAGTTCAAGCAGAACATAACACTCTTAACAGAAACAAATCATTTTGCTACGATGTGTCCGAGTAAATCCATACGGTTGCCACAGTTCGATTCACAAGAAATTTTGATTGACTTTCATTTTCTAAATTTTATGAATTTTTGGCTACCGAGAAAGACACTCAACTAAGTGGTACGAGTAGTTGGAAGGAGGCAAAATAAACAAGGATCTTTTCCACACTGGGCAGACGTTCATTTAGAGACACTAAACTTTGCCTGCTGGATGATGCTATTCTTATTGCTTACTTCTTACTCTGTGCCCACTGGAAATGTTATTGTTTCTTACTCTGAGCCTACAGCGAGTCTTACCACCATCCGTCGGTCGCATTCTTCTCTTTTCTCTTGCTAAAATTTCTTATTTTTGTAGCAAAGTCTCTCAAGGAACTCTGAGCGAATTTCTTAAGAAGAATTTAAAATAGGAGTAGGCGGACGTCCAACCATCATCTATGGGAACCTTTTTTTATCTGATTTTAGTCATCCGACAGAGATCTACTTCGAACCTTTCGAATCATACAAGAACTCAATAGTTTCTTTTCCTCTTTCTTTTGATCCACCGGAAGTGAATGAAAAATTCACTCGCTTCCGCCATTTCCAAAGTCGGTTAAATTATTCACACATTAATTTCTCCTGCGTTTCTCCCCATTTGTGTTCTCAGCTTTCAAAATTGAATGGGGGAGGCAGCAGGATTTTCCTGTTCCATGTTTTTTCCTTGTACTAGTGGATTCATATTTTTTGTCTCAAATGGCTCGTAGCGTCCATTTCCTTTTTTTACAATATGGCGACCCCCTTGATATTTGACCCATGAACCTCTCCATCAAACGGGGACATTGCTATCTCCCTTCTACGAAATTCTAGAGCTTGTGATTATTAACGTCGCAAATTTCTGATTAATTTTGCATTTGATCAGGCAACGGAAGGTTGATGTGTGGGTGAAACAATTGAAATCAAAATTTCAGCGAACCTTTGATTACTTGAGGTTAACCCACTGATATTTGAAATGTAATATTTTACCCAACTCGTAACTTACTCGCACACGGTACTTTGGTCACTTAACCTAAATATTTTTTTGTTTTCTTACGTTAAGGAGACATGCCACCACTAGTCTACTTCACTGGACTGTTTCTTACTACGCTTTTACTAATCAATGTGTCCCAGTCGCAGAGTGCCGTAGAAACGGACCTTGACACAACCCTGGATTGCAACCGTAGGACATATAGCCACAAGGTGATTCAAACCGATTCAGAAGGAAAGATTTGCTGGGACATGGTGACTGTTGTCTCCTGTTGGGGCCGTTGCGACTCTAATGAGGTACAAACCTGTCGATAGAGTTGTTTTCACATTCAGGTTCGTCTACTGACCTCAATACACTTTACAGGTATCTGATTGGAAGTTCCCTTACAAGCGATCACACCATCCCGTATGCATGCACGGCGAGAGAGAACCCAAAACAGTCGTACTGTCCAACTGTGAAGAAGGTGTCGAACCAGGCACCGAAATCCATGAGTTTATGGAAGCTGTCTCATGCCAGTGTTCCCTCTGCAAATCCTCAGAAGCCAACTGTCAGGGAGTCAGGTACAATGGTGAAGGAGAAATCTACAGTTTTCAGAGGGCTTAAACAGCACCGAATTGTGCCTGGGAGGTTTCATTTTAAAAGCAAATACATTGCGTAATTGTTATTTCTGAAAATTTTATGTACTAGGTAATCCAGAGATATTTATATACATATACCCCTATAAGGTCCGCCTGAAAATTTTATAAGTTAAGTTATAAATAAAATATCTATTGAAGTGTTAAACGTTTCACTTTTATTTTGCCTTAACGTACCTATACGTTACACAAAACTAATTATCCTTTCATTTTAACCAATTTTCATGATTCAAACTGTATTCTCCCTAGTGAACAAATTCGACGTGCCCACATTGACATGCCCAATACATACAAATACATATTGTTTCATGAAGGACCTACTACACGTTTGAGCGGGTTACAAAGTATCAAATTGTCTAGCATGTAATCAGAATCTCTATAAGTTCATGTTGCCATTAACATCGCTTATTTTTGTTATTCACAATCAATGCTTTCGCAAAGGTGTTATGTAATGCCATTAAATTAAGAATTTTTCATCCAGACGAAGTGAAATGTTACTGGACAAGGAAACAATACCAGTACAGTTGCTGAATTAATTTAATCAAAACCCAACCCCTCCGAGATGAAAATGGTTTTCTGTCTACCTCCCCTTATATCATAACTTTAATTATTTTTCTAAAAGTTTAAGTTGCTGTGTTAGTCAATGTGTTGGGAACTACTTATATTAAAAATTGCAGTGGAATTTAGTAAATCCAAAGGTTTTCGATGGACAATATTTAATGCTTTGCAAGTATCAAAGCAAGATATTTGCCTTTCTTTCCCAGAGTTCAAAAAGAAGTACTATTCTCCGAATTGATAATAAGGAAATATTTTATTTGAAGGTGTAACTGAAATGGGTCAGACGATACACAAGTAAGAAATAATAGGGATGTTAATTGCAAACGTTTGTGGTGGACAGACTGCAATGACAACAATTGACCAAAACTGTTGTGTAATACTCTTATGTGTATTACTACTAAGAAAATTTTCAATTGGTTGGTTTTTGGCAACCGTTTGTAAAATTACTCCGAGACAATGTCATTTTATTCTTAAGCAAAGAATCGTTGTTAGGTGGGATGAGATGGTACAGGAGAAATGTGTTCGGATATTATTAATCAATGTCACCATCAAGCTGGGAACTGCCTGGGATTTGTCAGGTCCTTTGTGAACCGAAATCAAAATGGCGTAAAACAAAACAGACAAGAAAACGGAAGAGGAAAAGAAATCGAGCGAAATGGAAATGAATTAAAATGTAAGTCACGAAAATCTCATGAGAACGAGAATTTGAGAGAAAAAAAGGGAAGGCAAAAAAAGAAGGGAAAGTACAGAAGTGGAAAAAATTTTAACGTTGCAACCATCCCAAATAATAATAATAAAGTAAAATACTATTAAATTTATTTTTATTACTTTAATTTAATTATTTCTCAATGCCAAGTTAAGTTAAATTGTGTGTCTGCTCCTTAAAAACAGGTTCGGAAACAGGCTGGAACTTTCAATCCTTTTTGCAGTGGTAACAGGAACAAGACTTTGCTGACTTAAAGGTGAGTTCTCTTGTACCGTCCAAACACATTACTTTAACCTCAACCTGAAAAGACAACAAACTCCTCACTGCTGAATTGCTAAAAGCTGCCACTTACTTAAACTTCAATTTAAGGCGACTTGGTCTTTTATAGAGACGAATTTAAGACAACTTATTGGTGTCCTCTGAGTCTCCCTGCTTCTCTCACTTTACCTCACCTCCATCAGACTGACGGTCAAGCTTAAGAGCCTGTATTTACCTATTACGTGTATTAATATATGTACATTAAAATTAAAATTTAATTATTTAATACTTTTGTACGTGTAATTGTGTAAAGTAGAAGTCAAAGAAGGAACGATGGTAGACGAAACAATTAGAAAACGATGAGAGACGTAACGGAGAGAAATTAATGGTAGCAACAGCTAGGAAATATCTCACGGTTCTTTAACGTCCTTTCCATCTTTAAAACATTCAAATTCTACTTTTTATTGCCCACCCTCTTGTAATAATTTCATTAGTTGAAGGAAAGACTGAAATGATTCAAAACGACTTTCATTCCGTTTTTGATAAAACTGAACTCACATGAAGGACTGTAGGACTGCAAAAGTACCTGACACAACGGGCCAGGTGGCTCACTCAAATCGATACAAAAAAATTGAATTAAAACTGCAGGAGAGGCTTAGTAATTTCGTCCGCAAAAATCTTCCGCCTACTTTTACGCCTACTAGCACACAAAGATTAATAACTGTTTCTTCACACTACCATACACTACTAGACAACGTGTGTATACCGGTTTGTTGGAAATTTTATTCGAATGAAATTCTACCTGTACAACTGAGCAAATCTTTTAAAATAAATAATTTACTTGTTGACTCTCTAAAAATGCTTTTTTTCAATGTTTTCCTACAAATTTGTAATTTAGGGCAATTACCCCAAATTTCCAATTCAAATCTTAAATTTGCAATTTAATTTGTAGACTCCGTTTTATGTTTGAAGTGTCTGATACACAAAAGGTTTCATTGAATTTTAGAATTTTTTTCATGAAACTAAAATAGTTCATTTTAAAAAGGTTTCCAATTCCGGCGAGGTAAAATTTTATTTTAATTGTAAAATAAGAGAGGAAAAGTTTTGCGATCGAGTAAATCTAATTGTCAAAAATATTTTGAAAACTGAATATCTCAAGGGAGTACCAAAGGCAAAGAGTAGACCTTCAGATGCTGTCGTCGTAGGTTTTGGCAGCAGAAAAACCAATGTCCTGTGGCTACAAGTAAGGATGTAGCAAATTCAACTGTTTACTTACATCTTCGGTCTCCATTATATTACAACACTGTCCTACTGATGTGATCAACTGAAAAGGGTTGACCCTTAGGGTTTCAATAGCAGAAGGAATCGACCAGGACTCGCAGAAGCCCCTGCAGGCGTTTGTCGTGATGTGAAATTCCACGCAGTCGGGGATGCTCACCTTTCTTGTGTGACCTACACGAGAAAAAAGGAGGACATATAAAATCCGTCACATCGGCCCACGTCTGTCCTTTCCTTTTTAATTTCGTCATAAAAGCATTTATGTTTTAATAAATCAGGGCTTCGGGTAGGACGGCATCGGTCACTTGATGAGAGGAGTACGAGGATAAGCGGAAAGAAAGCAAGTAGGAAGCGATCCGATTGCACAATCGATGTGATGAGAAAATTATGAAAGCCGTGAAAGTATCTCCGTTAAGGGTTGAAGAAACCATCAGAAAAATTGATTTCCCGATATTAAAAAAAGGTCAGGTCTCTTGACCTACGTTAAAATTTACAATTTTAAATTTATGTAGTAGTTTATTATTGTACTAATCAGTTAGAAAAGTTCTTGTCTCACCCCCTACGACCTATAAAAATATGAAATGCATCTTGAGGGTACTAAGAGAAGAGGAAAGGGAACTGTAATAGCACAAGCATTAAAGCCAACTCAAACTAGTAAATGAAACACTTACAATAACGTACTTGAAACATATACAGTGTTACAGGTACGGTCATGTCAAACTTACCAACTTTGTGACAGCCAGGTCTCTTCCAAACGTTGTGGCCGTACGTCGAAATGACTAGCACGCTAAGAACAGACCAGGCCAAGACCAATGCGATACATTTTAACCTTGTGGGCATTCTTCAAGAAGATCTGAAACTTATGAGTAAACGAATGTGTCAGTTTGTGTACGATTACATTCCCGTAATTTTCAGGGTTTTAGTTTTACATGAGTTGAAAGAACCTCTGGTAAAAGCATAGAAAACAACGAGAAGTAGAACCATAAAAATATATATTCTCAGAAAAAGGGTACAAATAAATTGTGACGCTGTGGATGTCGGTTGAAGTCTGTTCGTAAAAGGTAATCATCATCTTTGTTATATTGAGTAATGAATTTTTATGAATTTCCATCATTTATAAGTTACAGCTGTGTTAGGTAAAATAGTTCAGATCGAATAGTTTATTGAATGGAAATTGTTTATTGCAAAAAGTTTAATGTCAATTACAATTAAAGAGTGCAGCATTGATAAACATAGTTAAAACTGTTAAATGAACTGTTTCGGATTTCCAATTTTATTTACTAATGTATTAATTTTTATTGTTAAATGTACGTTCAGTATAAATAACGGAATAAAGTTAGTTTGCGTAGAAAATAACGAACAATGAATTTCAACAGTTTTCATAATGCCTATTTACATCTTTTTTTGATGAACTTCACGCTAATTGCCGGAAATAATTAAGATGAAGTAAATTTCAAATTAAAATTACAAAATAAATTTGAGATATTTGATGCAGACGGTAGAGGTCAAAAAACCCTGGAAAAGGCAACTTCAATTAATTTTCTCAAGGATGTGTAAAAACTTTAGATGGAAGAGTCAGCAAAGAAATATTGATGTGACATGTAAACAAAATGATGAAGTATAATACGCACCTTATACGACAAAACAGACTGACCCGATACTCACAGCCAGTTGGACACATACACATGTAGCGTGTGATACATATTGATATTACTATGTACTCTTAACAAAAGGGGAAATTCACCGCATTTTCAATTATAAACAGTCATATATTTAACTATTTGTCACAATTATAAGGTTTTCTTTAATAGGAGTGGATATTATACCTAACAGGTTACTTTCATTTAGTCAATTAAAGCTACCTACGTGACAGTGACAGTTAATAACCAGAATTGAGTCAACCTCAAAGGATTTAAGTAAGTAATTTAATGAACTTCATCAATTCGTTAGGCCACTCTGATTATTTATTAGAGTTATAACAAATTTGTCTGGATGGATGCAGCGATTAATATTTTTACCTAAGTCGGAATGGGTCCCAAGCATTGTGTTCAGCGCTTTCTGAATTCAGCTTTATTCAGCTGCAAGTTTTTGAGTTCCAAGAAGAGACCGTAAGAGTTTTGGTCACTTAAAGTGTAGACCGCACCAAATGATGGGTTTGTGGGTTTGAAATTTACTCGTTCAAAGTGAACTGGATAAATAATAATAGTGAAAATCTACAAAAGAGCGCACTCGCCACTGCTCGTGATTCTAGTTAAAGTTCAACTGTCAAATAAGAGCTGTCGTCAGTAAGGCCCAATTCCCCAGAATAATTACAGAAAATCCCAATTACACCAACTATTGAGACGAAAGAAAGAATTTATTTGCATTGTCCCTGTCGCTGGGCTTATGGCGCCGACGGTTTGTTCCTCTCAGTCTGGGAAAAAGACAATGTCGAAAGTATTTGGATAAATTCTAAACTTCCGCAACTCTCATTTCAAGCCAATCAACTCGGAAAATAGCAATGAAAAGTGAAAAAAATAACGGTTAATCACATACATCGAGCAAGTTCCATTTTATGAATAAAACAGTCAACGTATAGTTATTTATTGGACAATAGAAGGTAATGGCACGGTCTCGAATACTCAAAATATGTTTTCAATATTAAATTACACTTCAATATATTTTATATTTTACTATATTTCAAAAGATTTACCCGTTTCTTACTTGTTTTAAATTAGTTAAAATTACCTACTGCTACTGCTCTGGTAAGCAAAGGACAAGTGAAATCAATAAAACTGGATCCATTATAAATTACTAACTACGAAATTGTGGGAAGTTTAAATAAAATTCAAACAATGATGAGAAAAAATCACAGAATAGAAGAAAATAGAGAATAAATTAGCTGTAGAGATAGGGAGAGGAAACAAATATAAGAATCGAAGTAAAGCTCAGGTTTGGTTGAAAGTTCACCTGTTGATTCCCTGATGGAACACTTGACTGTTGTCATGTCCAATAAAGCGGAAAAGGTCGTAAATTTCGAAGTTTAAGAAAAAGAAAAACGCAGTGAGGTTTGCACAAAGGAAAACTCAGGGGGCAGAAATGCAATTCAAAGGAAGTAACCGGAACACGTGAAAGCATTGCAATTTTTACTGACCTTCGGAAGTACGCCGTGTACATTGTATTGTAATATAGATGATATTGTTCGTCCTTATTGCTACTTAAAACATGTGGTTGATGTCTTTTACGATTTATACGAGTGAATTATATTATATTCGTCATGTTGGAATATAATATTTGTTGAGATCGCATAAAAAAATATTTGTTAATTCAGTAATACACCAGCTTAATTGTTAACATTTAATGTCATCGTTATATTGCTCATTCTGTATACATATTTTATATATTAACTTTATATTGGAACTTACATTGAAATAATTTCCTGTAAAAATGTTACATTTTCATGTATTGAATTAAAAAAAAATTTAATATTTTGTTAAGTGACCGATGAATAGTTTCCTCATAAAATTTTTGAAAGTTACTCCTTTTTAAATTAGTTTTAAAAAAGTAAATATTTCAGGGATTTATCTGAAATTGTTACATAAAGTTTTTTAAGTTTAATTTTTCGCCAGGAAGAGTAATTACTTCCTAAGTTAACATAATAATGTAAAATGGTTTTAAAAAACAAAAGCCAATCAATAAATTAGCTCATTCCATTGTGATAACTCTATCTACTTTATTTATATCAGCTATAAAAAATATTAATAATTTAGAGCAATTTGAATTATCAAAATATGAATCAAATATTTGGGTTTGGCCATTGATATCTAATTTAAATTTTAATGCTCACATCGATTATTTAAAACTCAAAGTAGACAAATATTATAAAATTCTTTCAGGTCTAGGCAACAGAACCTGGGGTTTAGATTGCAGTCAAAGAATAATTTTATTTAAAGGAATTTTTCAATCATTGGGTACTGTTGTTTAGTTTACATGACAAATCTGACAAAGAAAAAATTAAAAGTTTACAGAGAATTTGTCTATTGTCTGACACCAAGGCTTACTCATCGGTCTCAACTGATGCCTTGGATGTTTTGGCATCTGTCGGCATCTCCCAGTTGAGCTATTTCTTGAAAAACGGATCAAAATTTCCTCTTCTAGAAATCACATTAGGCGAAATTTAATTAGTGAAGACAAAGATCTTCTTTTATATGTAAGAAACGGTCATAATTATGATCAAAATAACAAAATTATTAATTTCGAGCAACACCACAAATTAGTGGATGTATTAATTTTCAAGAAATGGCAGATCAAGTTGGAGAACAGCGTCAAAGGCAGGCTAACATTTGATTTCTTTCCATCAATAGAAAAAAAAATTAAAATTAAAATCAATTGCAACTCGATTACTTTATTTGTCAAATTCTTCCAGGACATGGAAATTTTTTGATAAATATTTATGTAAAAGGAAATTAATAGACCATGACAATTATACTGAATGAGATTTAGGCCACATAGATTCTGTACACCATGTTTTATTTGAATGTAATCGATGGAACGAAATTTGAAACAAATAAATATATCTTATAAAAATTTATTAAACAAAAATAAAAATGAAAGGGGCAACTTGTTTGAATATGTAACCAACATAATGTCACTTAAAAGTAAAAACTGAAAATAAATTCCCATTTCAAGAATCAACATCCGTAAGTATTGTAAGTATGTATGTAATTGTAAGTAACATAAATTGAAATAAATTAAAATTGGTTTTATTTGGATCTCTAACCAATAGCAATGGATCAATGACACTAATCAAATTGTCCCATTAGTAGAGGCTCATTTATATTGTATAAATTATTAAATATTTTGGAATATAAAAAAAATCTACTTAATCTACAACTTTTTTGTTTTCTCACCTGTCACCACTTGGATGGAATTTTTCTTTGCTTTTAAGCCCCCGGAAAGAAGGCTCCGATCGCTTGGTCGCAGAATTCAACTGCGACGAAAAATCAAGTTCCTGTGATGGCTTTAAAAACCAGAAAAAAGGTTCGCAACGTGCAAAACGCCGAGTACTAGAACGCAAACGAATATTCACAAAGGTTTGAACATGGTTACGTTCGAAACGTCCGCGAAAACCGCTCTTAAACACAGAATCCTCACCTTCTTTAAGGTACCAAACGGACTTTAGAGAGAAAGGAGAAAGCTTTCTCTCTCTAAAAAGTCAGGGCTCCCCACTTTTGCCGTGCGATGTGGAAGGAGAAAGAGCTCCAAGGGTAGGGAGGACCGATGTTCTGCCCCTAACTTGGGGCAAAAGAAACCAAAACCGTGCAAGTCCACCATTGAATTGTTAAAGTTGCTCAACGGCAGGTGACAAACTACTGAATGATTCAAGAATGGTACCTGGTCGGATAGAATGTTCAACCGGCTACATACGTATGGTCCTCCTACATTCACACTTCTGTTCTATACCGTCCAACACTGTGCCTTTTTCTGTGTAACTGAACTTCGACCTCGCAAAATGAATTTTTGTAAAGTTATATTACGTCTTTCCTTGTTCCTTTTCCCTACTCGAGAATGGAAATTTTAAGAATTTCCGAATTACATTCAAACTGAGAAAAGTAAGACTTGTGCCTGTTACGTTGTTTAAAGTTCTACCAAATGATATGTCAAAACGTATTTTAACGTTCAATTTCTTCTCTTAATTTGTAAATAGATCTTTGTTGTTCAACTGATTATGGTTCTATGTAGAACGCCAGAAACCTTTTAATAACTTACACCAGTGAAAACTTTATGGTCAACCATTACGATTCTACTTAATCTCTTTCAGAGTGACTTCCTTCACAATGTTGATATTCTTTCATTAAAAACTCAATTATCAACCGGTTACGATGTTGTTAACGGTAAAATACTAGCATGAATCTCATGTTGGGGGTTCATATTTGAATATGCAGTACGTCTTTACATAGCGGAAAAGACAGGCAACATCACGAGGTGACCAATAACTGACGAAGCTTATAAAACATTGCAGACTTCATGTGAATTAAAAGTAATCAACTTCCGGTTTGATACAAATTTCCGGTAGTTTTAATTACTTCTGACTAGTGTAAAAGACAATTTATTTATTTTTTAAATAAAAAAATTTATTTCCACTTACTGCACTACATTTTTACACTTTATTGTGAAACGTTCGTTGGGTAAACTTTCTGACGTCCCAACAACCGCAACAGATACCTCAGGTAAGCTTTGTGCAGGTACCTGAAACGCTTTTGCAGGATCACAAATGAAGGCTGGTCGAGTTCAGGTGAATCTCAACACGTTAATACTGACCTAAACTTGTACTCTTCTGCTCTGACGTCACCATTCGCCTCCCGTGACGTCGTAAAAAGGGGAAAATCGACCGAATAATCCGATAATCAAATCCAATTGGGTGACGCTAAAACAGGGAGATGAAACGGGGGAATCCGAGAAGAGAGAAATTTCAACCGGAATCGGAAGTGAACAAAACTCTGACTCGGTTTACTTCCGTCCGTCCGCCCGCTTCCATTCAGGGTGATCCGTCAGCATGTGCACTCAACAACCAGGAAAGTTGGTGCCTGCTCAAGGGGTGCCCAGTCTTAAGTAAACTTCCGCTTAAATCAAGTTCCGTTTCCGGTTACTGCATCTTGGACATTTCGTATTTCGTCGTCAGTATTTCTTCCTCGGAGTCAAATATTGGTAGAGCCCTGCGACAGGTAGAGCGTCTTGTCAATAGGATTTTCAAAAAAGTCCATTTGGAAAGGATTAGAAAAAATCAAATTTCAAGGGATTCACTTAGAACTCCAACGAAAATGGAAGATTTTATGTATATGAACTTACGTTTCAACGCCTGCCGAAGGGATGTTCTCATCCACCCACTTAAGTATGTCCTCATCATTTCCCGGCTTTGGTTTAGGAGATGTAGGTCGGCTATGTGTTCGCATTTTAACACCTGAAGCAGAAAAAAAAATGAAATTTATAAAACAGGGGCAACAATTTTAGGTTCTAATGTATTTATATGTGTGAAATAAAAAAATTTATGTATGAAACTATTAGTAGTCCTAATATTATTGTAGTCGTAGTATTAGTAGGGATAGTAATAATAAAAAGAACTACCATATGCGTCGTTAACGAACAAATCTTCTTCTTCGTCGTCCTCCGCAGCGTCTAATAATGGTGTAAAAGCGTATCTTTGATTATTGTTTGTAGGCCTCCAGAGGACCATAATTACCAAAAGAAGTACAGAGAAGAGAATGTGCCAGTAGGCATCATCCACCCAAAAATTCTTCCAGTCCTGAAAAATAAGTCCATTATTATTTCGTTTCTTAAAGGGCAGACGGAAAACCTACAAATTACGAATACTCACAGTCACACACACCGCCAAACGGTGCACTTTTATAGAATACAACATGAATACAACGGAAGCTAAAACAGCAAAAACAAGCGTGTTGGTGAAATGTCGGTACAAACTGAGTTTAACTAAATTTCTTCTAAGTCTCAATGTCCGTGTGGTTTGTATGAGAGCGGTGAAAATCCACCAGCAAATGGCCGAATTGAGGAGGGCCAAAGGAATACTCGCAATGAGTAGTTGGTTCGAAGGATCGTTCTTCGGATGCATTACCCTGATATAACTCTCGACGACGGCAAATATGAAGTAACAGGCACCAACACCCACCAGTCTATGAAGCATAGACCCAAGACGAGGTCTGCAAAAGATCAAGTCAGACATTTGTAGTAATTGCATCACACAAATGGTTAGGTCTAGGGGGTCCACTCACTTGACAATTCCAAACCCTAAACTGACTATGATGACGAGCATTCTGGCTAGGGTTCTTTTGGCGCAAGACACCCACTCGGCAAGGAGAACAACGGCCTTCACGTTGATGCCCGTTGAATTTATATTTTGGTACTCGGCATAGAAAGTAGCCTTCTCTAACATTCCCAGGAGAATGACGGCTCCTATCCAGAACTGAATTCTCAGAAGCTCCCGCCATTGACAGAATGACACTATCAACCATACAATTCCAAATATAACGTACACGATACACATAATACCATAGAACTGGAATGAAATTTGGTAAACTCATAAACGTGTCACGGACAGTTGCTAATATGAAACCTAACAACAGGTACTACCGGAAGTAATGGCCAATCGGCGGCTGATAAATATCCATTGCTACTCAGCATTCTGATTTCAACATCTGCTTTAAAATTCAGTCCTTGAATTCTCAATGCCAAAATGTAGAATCCATCTTTTGGAATTATAAAAAGGGGTGCTGAGAATTCCTGTAAGACAAAAACTGGAATCATACATCAACAGTATAAATGCAATAACAGTGGAGTTAGCAGTAACAAATGGTAAGTACACTGGGGTAGCATAGACCTAAAATGAATGTGACAGATAAAAAAATAAAACAAGCATACTCCATTTGTATGTGCAGTTTTCTTTAAGTTCTCAACCCCTTGATTGTTCTCTTCAGGAAGCTTTCCAGTTCTCTCCCCTTGGAACAACTGACCACCAGATGCTACTTCTTCACCTGGAGGACCTTTTCCACCAAACACTATCATTTCACTCTGTAAAATTCAATCCTAAAAATTAATTTAATATTCAATACCACAACAACTGTATTAACTTCAATATGTATTGTTGGTCATGGCTACAAAAAATTTTATATTCCTGCTTCGAAGAAGGAAACTTTCAATCTTTCATGATTGACTTAGAATACAGTGAATTACATTAAATGTAATGATCATTTACTTACTAGCATGATATGTCCACTGCAATTTGTTGTTATTTCTTGTGCTACTACAGGTGTACTACTTCTATTGGTCCTTATGTTTGCAGGATCAAGGTACTAAAAAATAAAATTGCACAATAAATTATAACATTTACACTTTGTTAATTTACTGCACACTTAATTAATATTTGAAAATATTGATATGTAGTAGTTCAAATTGTGTATTGAACTGTACATTAGTTGTAATGGTATTTGCATTTAGAGTCACTATACTTTTAACAGTACATTAGAATTAAAATGATAAAACTTGAGGTTAGTTGTAGGCAATCTGAAGGTTAAGATGAAATATTATGGATTTCCAGTAACTAAGCAACACTAAAATATGCTGTTAAATTAACCTTATAATATGAATAATACTGAAAAGCTCTAAAAGAATTTAATGTCTGATCATTGTTACTGACCTTTTCACTATCCTCATATGCTGATCGATCATTCCAACAATGTGACTCAAGCACAGACAAGTTTATTGTAATTTTTGAATCTGGTATGTCTGTATTGCAAACAACTGAAAAAATCAAATTTTAATATGTATAGTAGCTCTTCATTTTCCTTATGTAAAATTTTTATGAATTTGTTTGATTATAATTGTAATGGTCTTTTGAAGGTCTTTATTGTCAACAAAAAGAAGTGATAGCAAACTGAATGTCATAATTTTAAGTGAGACCTATAATTGTGTAACAATAGGTCTAGACAGCTTATTTGACATAAAAACATAGAATAACAGATGATGTTTTGAATTCTGGTCGACTAAGTTTGACGGTAGCAATATTAACCGAACCTTCAAAATTACTCTTTACCAAAGATTACACCCTAAAACTTTTGGATAGGGCATGAAATGCTACTCAATGAAAAAACCATACTTATTACCATACGTTCACAAAAAATCATTTGCAACTTACTTTCAATAAAAATTTTAGATCCGGTGAACAGGCTCTTGGGCACGGATACCCAAGATTTTTCCTGAAATTTAACAGAAAATAGGTGACGTGGTTTGGTTACAAATCCATTGCATTGAAGACTTAATAAAGGAAAAACAAATTTTCTGTACATGACATGAGTCAAATTACCTGATCCAACGTGCAGTGTAATTTTCCTTCCTCTGGAAAGCTTATCACCAGAGTGCTCAATGCCGACAGGTGAAGGAAAAATAACAAAGCAGCCACCATGTCAGCCTTCTTTTCTTCAATCACTCGCTCCTGTTTACGATGAAACATCACAGGTCTGATCTTCCACACAGCGGCGAACGGTCGTCTTGTTGTCACTTTGAATTATTTTTGGCGCGTTAAATTTATTTTTTTTAATAATTTTTTAGTGGTATTTAACCACTCTCAGCAGAGGTTATTTCTTATTAGACTGACGTAATAATAACTTATTATTACATATTAAACATTGTTTTTGCTAATTCTCATTTCTTTACTTCCCACACGTGAAGTATTTATAGGTGAAGTATTTAGTGAAATATTTAGAGGCAAGAATTAGAGTGGCCTTCGAAGCAATGGCCGAGGTCTATTGGAAGGAAACGAAAATTTGATGTCCAACTACTGAAT
Organism: Polyplax serrata; assembly: GCA_037055365.1. Classification (NCBI taxonomy): domain Eukaryota; kingdom Metazoa; phylum Arthropoda; class Insecta; order Psocodea; family Polyplacidae; genus Polyplax; species Polyplax serrata. The sequence continues at coordinate 2,089,045 of JAWJWE010000004.1, forward strand.
GGCACGAACGAACTGTCAGGGTAACCGAAAAGTATTATGGTTAACAGTAAATTCAAAAGTTGATGATGCAGAATAGTAAACGAATTGAAGGTAAACGAACTGGACTTCATTTTTCGAAGGTATAAAAAATGCAAGAAACTTGGTTTCTTGTATTTCTTCATCACATCACCACCATCTGACGTAAACATAACTTATATTGTTTATTTAAAAACAACAGTTTCAATACTTTGTTGCATTAAACAAAATTAACATTTTCTTATGTATAAAACAGTTTCTGCCTTCTCCATCGCAACCATCCAAGGATATTCTCCTTCAGGAGTTGCCCACCTGGAGATTCAATATGAACCACTTCAATAAACATAACCAGTTCTGATTGGCAGGCTACCTATCACGGTGAGGCCTACCACCGATCGGTTCTGTCACAGGTGATGAGCTGAAACCACTGCCTGAGTGCACCACTTAGAGTACTTGGCAATTGAGTTATATCACGAAGTATTAAATAATACGGGAATGGAAACTGTTCCATGTAGGACTTCATACTGACGAATTTTCCATCGTTGAACTCGGGCATTCTTATGTCCATGATTGAGTCCTGAAAGAAACATGGAAGACAGAGGATCATCATATCATTTTTCCTCTCACAGCCTCACAAAGTGGACGTCTTCGATGGACCACCTACCTTTGAAGTAGGATTGTCAATTATAATAAAAACTAGGAAAATGCCAGAGTCCGTTGCACGCCTAACGGCTTCCTTCACTCTTTCGAGACCCTCGCTGAAGACTCCTCTTCCATCTGAGATGATCAACAGCAGTTGGGCTGCATCTGATTTTTTCTCACTGGTCATCATCGTGGTGCTGACGTCCAGCATCTCGCACAAAAGGGTTTTATTCTGTACAAATGTGAACTCGTTGATGACCCTGAGGAAGGTGAATTACTTGGTGAATTAATGAAAAAAGCGACCAATTCTAGTAATCTTCCTCAAGCTTAAGGACCAACCTGGCACCAACATCTTCAGAAAACGGGTCCCCAAGGCGATGGACAATGTTTGTCTTCTCTCCGAAGCTGAGGACTCCTAATCGGCCGGCCTCTATTAGGTCAAGAGCTTTGGAAACCAAAGCCAAGGACTCAAAAGCAAGTTCTCGCGACTCGTTATGAAACATGCTGTGGGAATCATCAATGGCAAGAACAATTTCGTATTCTCGTTTCCATGGCTTTGTCCTCCTGAGCCAAATGTTGTCCTTCCGAAACTCGCTGGCTATGTAGCTGATGACTTTTCTCATGTTTATACGGCGTCCGGTCCTGAAACGAAATGGGTCAGGGGTTGAGTAAGCCCTGAATACCCAAACATTGATTATTTAACAACAATTGCTACCTGTAGTCTCCCTTCAGTCGGGTGGCCCTTGTTGGTTCCAATATGACCCTCAATTGTTCACTTAGGTCCCTTGCCAAACCGTCGGTGACTGATGTCAGCAACTGCCATGCCTGAATGCTTTTGGCTGGTGTTCCGCTCTGTTACACAAAAAAAAACAATTGTAATCGTTCTGGAAAGTGTCGTTGTCGTTGCTGAACTTCTTTCCTCACCTGTTTGTGTAATTGAAGTTGTTCTTGTATCTCTCGTCTAAGTGCTTCTACCTCCTCTGGCTGCAGCGAAATGCCCTTCTCTTCTTTCAATGCTGAAAGCTGTGTATGGAATGTAGTTTCGGGTCCCCTGCTTACCGTCACCGTTTCTACAACTTCACCGCTAGTCTGTAAAAATATTTTCACTTCAGAGAGGCATCCTTTTGAGTGCTGTTGTTTGCTGTTTTTCATTCTCCTGTTTGCCTACCTCATATTTGACTTCTTCTACGACAGGATCTCCTCCCTCATTCTCCTTATTTCCATTTTGGCTTTTCTTTCCCTCAACTTCGGTGGGTTTCTGTTCATTCGTTTTCTCTACGTTCATGGATTCCTCAACGTCAACATCCATTGCCAAGTCTTCTTCGTTTCCTGATTCCTCCTCTTCATCTTCTCCTTTCGGCACGCATTGACTTTCTGCTTGTTCCTATTGATAAGAGAAAATCGTAATTGTATTGCGTAACTTTCGTTGCTTGTCTTCACGGCTTCTTTCTCATTGTGTACTACCTTTGTCGCGGCGTCCAGCACCTGCACTGCGTCTTTTACTTTTTCCGATATGTGCTGATATATTTCGGACTCGTTTTCATTTTCTGCCCCTGTTTGTGTTTCCATTTCTTTTTCTTCCATTCTGTCCAACGTTTTTAATTTTTTGTTAACGGTACTTTCGGCATCTCCTAAACATCTGTCGTCGTCACTCTTCCCCGGTCTTTCTCGTTTTCTTTCTCTCTTTTCCTGAGCCTGCCCTGATTTCAGTTTTTCTTTCTTTGAAGCAGCCGCATCGTGGCCCTGCTTCGTTCCTTCTATCTCTGCTTGTCCGACACCTTTCGGTTCCATATCCGTCTTTTGGGATGTTTCTTGTGGTTGAAACTCATTCGGCTTGGTATCATCGCCACCTACAACCTGCAAAACCGACGGCGTGTAATTAGTGACATTTACATTTTTGTGCAAGTTAAAAAAAATAGGTATGTACCTGATCCCGCGACATTGTCTCCTCTATACTTGTATCAGGTGCGGCTTGAGCAGCCATTTCGGAGGGTTTGTCATCCGACGGCCGGAAGTCGTCGTTCTGAGTCACTTCTTCTTCCATCTTCTCCTCGTTTTTTTCATCTCCGCCAGATCTTTTGGTAGTACCATCGTCGTCACTTTCCCCACTCTCTTCATCATCACCTTCCTCTTCATCGACCTCCATTGGTTCTGTGTGTTCATCTTTGTTATCATTTTCGTCAGAATCACTGTCTTTATCAATTTTATCTTCTTCGTTGGTTTTCCTCTCGTTTTCTTGTTCTTCATCTGCTTCCATCGGTGGTTGTTGCTGTTTCATAGCGTCAATGTCAAATGGATTTTCCTCTTGCGCGTCTTCACCCTTTGCCTCGCCGTCATCTAACTGCATGTCATCGGGCAAATCGAGTGGTTCAGGTTCTTGTTCGGGCGGATGATTTCCGTGATAAGGATCGATCTGTGAATGTCAGTTACAGAATATTCGCACAACTTGATGAAGCTTTGAGTTAGGTGAATTATGGTGGACATGTGTGAGAACTTACCTGATCTCCATTGTCTTCAGCATCATCCATTTCGTTGATGTCCTTCTTCTTTTGCTTCTTTTCCTTGTCACCACCAGAGTTTTCATCGCTCTGATCGTTTTCATCTTCTCCATCATTCTTGGGTGCATACTTGTCCTGTTCTGCTTCCTCGCCTTTGCCCCCACTATCTTCTCTCTTCTCCGTATTATCTTCTTCATCATCTTCCGAGTCACTCCACATCTATGTTAACCAAATGTGTAACGCTTATCAATATTCTTTTTTCTGTGGCGGATACCAAAACTTTTTGAAATGTGTTTAAATACCTCCGACTCTAATTTGTCAGCTCCAGGTTCCGTCTCTCCCATTTCCATGTCCGCGTCGTCTTCCTCCTTCTCATCATTTTCGCTTTCATTACCTTCTTCGTCATCTTCGGGTTTTTCGATATCCTGAGCCTTCCCGTCGAAATTCTCGGACATTTCGATACCATCTTTCTCTTCCTGAAAAATGTGAAAAGGTAAGTGTCGAATCTCTAAGACCATCTTGACTAATCTTAGGCAGCATATCAACTGCTTTTGGAATTACAATAGGAACATATGAAGAGTTTTGCAGATAAAAGAAATTTATTTGACAGAAGAAAAAACGTCACACACAGCACAAGGATGAATTAAAGTAATGTATGTTGGGCTTCCCATCGTCAATTGGTACTCTTGACAGAAATTTCATTCGCATGGGTTGACCCGTAGCTTTCGCCTCTCCTTTTGCCCCTGCTATTGGCTCTACTACCGCCTTCAACCTTGGATTTGGATGCTATCCTTTCGCCCATAGCTGTGACTATTGTTTTCTCGTCATTTGTCAGATCGGAAAACCTGCTCCTCAATACTCCTGTTATATTCTTGTATGTCTCTAAGAGGTTTTTGACTGTCATTTCTCCCTGGCTGATGGTTCGATCGAACTCAACCCTCGCGGCCATTTTTCTGTTAAGACTAGCTGTGATGGTCGTCAGCTTTTTGAGAATGTCTTCTGCCTCCTTTTCCAGTCTGGCCTTTTCCTTTTCTTCTTCGTCTATCACTTTTTGTAAGGCCATTCGTTCCTCATTGAGTTTACCAAGGTTTGAGATGAGTTCCTGCGAGTCCTCACACTTCTCGAGAATAAGATTTTGGTAGGCCATTTTTCTTTTTTTCCAGACTTTTAGTTTTGTGGTTATCTCAATATACGAAAATTTTAAACAAAAAATGCTACCACTTAAATTTATAGAGAAGAAGGAAACAGAACCAGGACGAAAAATAGTTGTGAAATTGGATCATGTAAACAATAGAAAATTTAACGAGTCAGAAAGTTTTTAGAAGACAACGAAGGGCAACGTGACGAACATCTCCAGACACTTTTTTGCGGCAAGAAATTATCTCAGGTACTTCCTGATGAGATGCTTAAAATTTTACCCTTTGGGACAAACACTATTTCACCCGATGAATATAATATTACACTCCGGAGTGGTTCCTTGTTATTGAGAAAAGAACTCAATTTTACCTTGCAATCTTTTTCGGCTGCATCATCCTTTTCTGATCCTTTCGGTCTTGCATCTTCTAGCTGATCTTCGCTTTCAATTCTATTTGACACGTCTTTTTGTCCATCACCGTCACCTCCCGTAAATCCTCCACCTTCTTTGTCGTTCCAACCGCTATCGCCATCTCCTTCGTCTTCTTCGTACTCGGGAGGCGCGCAATAGCCCTGCAACAGGGGACGTTTAGTAGCCTTTCCAGCAATAAATATATGAACACCGATAAAGTCTAGAAAGATTCTTACTTTCTGAGCAACCTGAATAAACGTTCCAATCAGGACCGAAGAGAGCTTATTCGAAGCTCTGTAGCAGTGCCTCTGCTGTGTAAGAAAATACAATATCAGGTTTTTGTATCCGACGACAAATGACAGTCCTATGGACAAAAGCCTGAAAATATCTGCAGTACAATTGGTGAGATCATTTGAGCCTGAAAATGAAGTCAAGTGAAGGAACATGTTTGACAAAATTTGGCAAATTCCGTTCGTATTCAGAGACGAAAAATCTAATCCAAGCCGAGAGATCAGATGTTTGGTTAGATAATTGTCCTTATGTATGGTAGTCTGATCCGCTTTATTCTCTGTATTATCTGAAATAATTATAAAATAATATTAGCTCTCGGTGGTAGAAATTAGATTGATCGTCTGTGTTGTTATTCACCTTGCTTCTCTTTGTCTTTCATATTCTCTCTACTTTTCGTAAGGTGCTGAACGGCCAGTAATACGCCTTGTACCAATTCTTCCACCTGCCGACTGAGAACCGTCCTTAGTTGTGTCCTCTCTTCCAAAGAAGTGTTATCAGTCAGGATGTAAGTGTTACACAGCTTACAAGACTCCTGTAATTCTGGCAACCAGTCTACGAGCCCATGACAGACAGACTCGGTTTCATCGTCAAAGACTCTGGCAAACTCAACTAGCCTCGCCATGATGGTTTTGTACTCAGAAATACACTCATCATATGTGGTGACATCTTCCATCGTGTAGAAGACAAGTCGGCCGTGGGACACCACGTTGTTTCCATTTTGACCTGTGACGTAATATCCGCTTTCCTTGATTAATTTTCTATCGAATTGCCGTTTTAGATTTGCCAAAGAGGAAGAAATGTCATCAAAGTTGCTGCGGGCCGCCATGTATGAAACATCCGACTTGGCCGATGTGAAAATTGTAGGCGTCAAATTGGAGGACAAGTAGTTGGACATTTTCATTTCAGGAGTTCCAGTTGCGGGCCAGGAATCCAACACACACTTGAACTGTTCGACGATGTAGTGGGCTTTTCCCAATGAGACTTGTAATGCGTCAACCACCTTAGAAAAGCGATTCTGATTTGGAATATAGAATTCCCTTTCAGGTACCTTTGTCATCGAGATCAAAGTGTTTTCAAATATTTTCAGACTAACGAAACTGTTTTCTGCCTCATTCAATGTGTTTCGCAGCTTCCGGTTTAAGTCCTACAAAAATTAAAAATACTTAATTTAATTTACTGTGTCACGGGAAGATATAGAAAAAAAGCATAAAACATACCATGATATGCCCCGTGTATCCCCTCAGCCTTTCGATCACCTGCGGCCCAATTTCCTTCGATGGACTGAGAAGCGAATTTTCCAGCACGAGCCTTCGCAAATTGGACTTAAGATAGTAGTCCTCTCCTGTGAGTGTATGTCTGAGAATAAATGACAAATAAGGAAATATTTTAATCAAAGAACGAGTCAAGAATATTAATATGTCAGCAACAGAACAAGGATAATATAACAATGACGGTTAAACTCTTTTAAAATTGCGAACGTTTTCTTCAAAGTATTACAGTGAAGCTTGCGGTAAACGGCAGTAAAGTAATTAGAGGTGCATGCACAGTGATAGAGAGTCACAAAAGAAGGAAAAAATTTGAAAATAAAAAAGTGGCTAGAAGAAGGGAGAGATTTAAACGAATAATAAGAATAACAGATGTAGGAAAGGTTGAAGATGAAGAAGATTGAGTATGTCTATTAACGAACCCATCAGATTCTCCCGACTGATTTAACGGTGGTGCTGTGCACATCTCAAGAACACCAAACTGGTTGTCACTCAGTCCAGTCCTGTAGGACAGACCCAAGAGCTGCAGAGTTTTGAATAAATCGGCCAGTGCTCTCCTTTTTTGATGGACAATGTTCTTTGCCTGAGATTTTTGTTTCTCCTTCGGAAGTGTTCTGTCTACGTCCAATTTAGCAAAATGTTCGGTGCTTTGGCAAATGTCGCCCGTTAGGTTATCCAGTTCGCTGATGAGATCTTCGTAACCGGACATTTTCGCGATGTCGCAAGAAAATTTCTCCGCCTTCTTTAATTTCTTGTCCAAGTTCTTCAGGCTAATCAGATCTTCTTCCTTAGCAATATTGGCATCTAGGTGCCAACACTTGAAATTAATTTTTGAATGGTTGTCACTCTTTTTCCTTTTTGACTTTTTCTGACACCTGTCGTCATTCCCACGTCTGGGCTCCAGGCTTTTCAAATCTACTCTTTCTTTCAGAAAGACCTAACGGTTCAGAAAAACAAACTATTTTTATTGTTCATTCTACGTTGGTTTTCACTTATCAGCGAACTTTCCTTACCTCATACTCTTTTACATATTTAAACAGAGTTCTATGACTTTTCTCGATGGCTTGCTTGACGGACCAATAAGTTATATCGTGCCACCTGGCAATTTTGACAAATTCCTTTAGTTTTTTTGAGATTTGGGTAGTGTCTTGACTTAATTTTTGTGCCACCTCTTCTTCAAACTGCCTGTAAAACGAATACAGGTTCCACAATGCGATGGTCAACTCATCTGAGAACAAAGAATTGTATTTCAATAAATTTGCACGTGGTTTTTTTAAGCAATGAAACATCTTTCTCCCGTCCCACCTCTTCGTTTTGACTGAGGAAGGTGCAACACGTGGTAATGAAAGGACACTAAAATGTCCAATCTGGACGAGTATTCTCCCGCTGGGGAAAGTTCCATGAAATTGTAAACGCATTTCAACACATCGTCCAAAAAGGTCTTCGTCTCGGAGTCATCTTTACCCAAATACTCTTCGACGAGGCACCAGAAATGAAACCACCATTTGAATGTTCCTCTTTTAATTCTAAAATAAATATTAACTGAATGATGAACGAGGTACCATCAAACAAAAAGGTTAGTTTGGTGGATACGCAGATGTCCTAGGGTGGAGGGGAATCTCATTATTATCATTTGTTAAGAATATCGAGACGAAAAATATTTGAACTCGTGACTGCTTTTGAAACAGAATTCGAAACTTGTCACAAATAACAAATTACCTTTCATGAGCTGCATACAGACAATTCATCCATCCTTGTAACTCAAGTTTTCTCCATTCGATAATGAGATTTGTCAGTTTGACAAGATGGTCAGCAATGCTGACGCCAGAATGTGCGACACTTTCCCAATCCTGACAAGTTTTCAGGAGTATTTCTAGACCAGTTAGAAACCTCATTACTGGGGAATCGATAGAAAACATAGAAATCCTCGTTATTACTGAATTCATCTAAAAACAAAACTTCGTCTAAGCAACATCATTCTCTCCTGCTTGCCTTTTCATTCTGAGCCTTCTTACCTCAAGAAGGGTCGGATGATCTGGCCATTCCATGAGCAAACTTGCTAATTTAACCTTCAAATCGTCGAGTATATGCAAGCACTTGACAACTTCATCGATATTTCTGTCATGATAAAAGTTGTAAGAAGAACCCGTTTCTGGCAGTAAAGCAGCTTCCGAGAAGAGGAAACCTGTTTCTTTTGCTCTCAGTAAGACCAACAGCCCAGGGAGTAGGCTGTTGTCTGTGTCTCTGGTCAACAGGTACGAGATGCTGGGTAAAACTTTGTGAAGAAGTGAAAACCTGAAAGTAATAAATTACATTACGACAAGTTCTAAGTAGAATTTGAGATTTTTGGTTTTCAACCAGTCAAATAAATGTTGCCACCCCCACTTAGAGACCCAAGTACCTGGCCACACACGGCACTGAGATATTTAGTTACTTAAGAAAATAAACTCACCGCATTGCAAGTGGGGATACTAGGTCAGGACTTATATTTGTCTGTGTCCTAGGAGACCAGCAGACTTTCCTGTAGTTCTTTATAATCCTCATGTGCAACCGGCTGACCTGTATGAGATGTTCTTCGCTTAAGGAACCAACAACATTCGTCTCTTTTTTCACATCTGACTGATTTTCCGAAAAGTCTTCTTCGAATGTAGGAAAAACTTCCGTCATTTCCTTCAAAAATTCTTCCTCTTCCGACAGATTTTCACACTTGCTCTGCTCTCTAAAATTTTATTGAAAATTTCAAAATTTTATCTTTGGTTTAAAAAAAAATTCTGCCATCTCAAGAGGTGCACCTAAAATTCAAGTTTCTTACATCTGTCTGGTGTACTTACTTTTTGACGTAGAGGCTCTCCTTATCTGCTGCTTCTTTTCTTTTTTTCTCATCCTCCTTCTTCCAATATTCGACTATTAGTGAGAACATACCAATGATTTCCTCGAACTGATTACTCTTTTTTATATACAGCCACTCGTTAATTTTGGCCAAATAGGAGCTAAACAGCACCAACGATTTGTTCTCATTCATTTTTTTGAGAGCATCGCAAGGCCAGGCCGCACTGTTCAAGTTCATAAATTGGGAAATTAGATGTGAACCAGGTTTCAATGGGAATTGACACATGCCAGAAATGGTCCTTTCAAGTTCTGGGTACCGACAAAAAGGTGTTCTCATAATTTCCGTGAGAATTAGGTTTAAACCCAGTTCGACCTGTGAAGTGGCTGCCAGAATTGGATATGCAATATCTCCGAAATGAATTTTGTACTTCTCTACATTATTAATGAAACTCTTGACTTTAAGTACTAAAAATCTGCCCTTCCTGTACAGATATTGTACAGAAATTGAGTCGTGAACCTGATCACACTGAAACACTTTTTCCAGTGCCGTTTCACAAAATAGTACAACATCGTCAAAGCCTGCCATGAAACTCGACATCTCTTTGATCAATTCTCGAAAACTTGACGGATGTCTCTTCACCTTTTCCAGGTGAACGTACTTTACTAACTTCCCTTGAGCTTCATTCAAGGTATCCCTTAAGTATTTATAGTACAGATGGTTCAAGCTTACTCCTGTTATGGCTGAATGGCATTCCAAGGCACAAAGCTCCAATTGGATATCGGCAACCTGAAATAAAACAAAATTTTACTTCTACATGTATTTCACGTGAATAGGACTTCAGGTACCGAACAAATTATAGTTAACTTACCTCCCCTCTTGCATATTCTGCTTTTATCAATTTTTTTCTTATGGGATCAGACTTTCCTTCGGTTAGGTACACCAATTCAAGTGAGCCGAGTAGCACCCAGCATAATCCAAGGGTGTCATGCCTCGTTTCGTCATTTACTTCAATATTCAAAAGAACATTAATAATTTTCTGAATCCTTCGGTAAAAAAGCTTTTCAACGCCACTCCTAGTTTTCTGCAACCGGTTTCCGATGACTTCTAGAAGTACTTTCGACTGGCTTGTTGGTACCAACCCCAATGTTTTCTTCACACCTTCCAGGACTCTACAAAACTCAAACTTGAGTCTACTTAATTCATTAACTCGAGAATTTGTCAAAGATGTTTTGGTTTCTTTGTTCTTCAGCTGAGGAACATTTGGCAGGATTGTAAGCTTCAAATTCCTGAGATCGATTCTTGCATTTTGGTAATTTGACAAACTCCACGCATTGTGGTCACCGAACACAAAGTTGAGTATTCTGCTAGTCCAAACAGGTCTGTGGTAGGGCAGAATTTGACGAAGGTACATCAACTGAGAACTCTCATTCAACTCTTCTTCGAAAGCAAAATCCTGGGTTAAAATTTTCAGGGAGCAGTGGAGCATCTCTGTCACCAGTTTCGCCTTTTCTTTCGGGGGAGCTCTAATGAAATCTTGGACAAGATTCTTCAGCTCTTTGCTACTCTTCATTTCTTCCTCAAACTGTCTCAGAAGAGTGAAAAACTGCATTAAATGTTTCTCAAATGTTGGATCGTTGATGTTATCTTGCTCAATATATTCCATCAATCTGCTATTAAAGTATTCCACAAGGGTGTTCAAAACGCCTCTCAAAATATGTCTATCACCCCGAAAATCAACAGATGAATTTGGCGTTACGTCAACTTCCATTGGGCTGCTGTTTCCATCCTCCGTACTTTCTGCCAAGGGTATGAACTTATTTGGAGGGGAATGGCCCAAGTGTTTCCGAAGGGCATTGCAAATTCTAATCAGTATCGCTGACTTGGAAGGAATCATATTTTCAGAGTTCCTGCAGAATTTCGATATCCTCTGACCCCTGCAAAGAACAAAAAACAAGTGGTTTAATTCAAGAATGAGGTCTAATAGATTTGACTAGTTATAAAGAATTTCAATGATATTCAGAAAAGTTACATTGTGAAAGAATACAGAAAGTGTAACTTCACCAAGTAATAAAAACCGTTAAATTGTATTCCAGAAATAAACCAACTCACATGTCTGTGGGCAAGTTGTCGGATAGGGAGAAAGATGTTTTTCCATCTTGAAATGGCGAAGAGTTGATAAACCAGGCGAAGTGCATTTCCAAGAGAGTCAATGTGTCTTCATTAAGTTTCTTCTCATTGTTACCAGTAAAGAGAACCAGCTGTCCCTGTCGTCCTAAGCGAAAACGCCATTTCATTAAATTGAGGAACCTCCTCGCTTCTTCGTCAGATACCTGAACGCAACTGCTCGTTAGAATATCCGTTAATAACTTATCGAACTCTTCCAGGTATGTGTTGAACTGTGGCACTATCAAGTGATCGGGAAATGAGTTTTCCGCACGACCTGAAATAACAAAATGTTATTGACTACTGTCTCGTTTAGAAATTATATTGTCTTTCTTAAAATACCCCGTACCTTGCACTGATTTCGAATACTTTTCAACAGTAGTCACACCGGCAGGAAAATAGTCGTCACCAGTACATCTACCATCAAAGGAGTATCTCATTAGGAGCAACGAATTATTTGGATTGATCTTGGACTGGTAGCCAAAAAACCGCCAAACGTTTTCGAACCATCTTTGGTCCCAGGGGTATGAACTCATATCTGTCCTGTCGAGAATGTTGGCCAACCTTTCTGTTAGGCTTGTGACAAGAGTTTTCCACTTGAGTTCCTTAACATCCGACAAAAGAGTTGCAATAAACTCTTTCAAATAACCAACAATATCACCCGAAATGGTGAGATAGACATGGAGTATATTAAGCATGCCCAAATCCAAGAGAGACACTTTACAACTGTTAGGCAGGCAATTAATCGAGCCAAAGAAATACTCGCAAATGTCTGGTGGTATCTGACTGCTTGGATTGACACCCTTTTTAACAATTTCAGTTGCTGCATGAAGAAAAGCGCAGGTTTGTTTCAATCTGGCAAAAGTCGGGTCTACGATGTACAAATTAATAGTTGGTCTCACTAGAGAGACATCAATTGATCTGTCAGGGCGGCCTGCAAGTACCTGAGACAGTTCTTCAATAAATTCTTCTTTAACTCCATCCATGAACTTGTAAATTTGGTAAGACGAAAGCTTAAATGCTTCCGACTTTGGAAATTTCTGTTTCAGGTATTGCGCTGTCCAGAATGCATTCAGCACGAGATTGGAAATGTTGTGCCTGACAGAGTGAGACTCTGTCTCCAAAAGGGCTTTCTGAACTTCGAAGTCTTCGATCCCAGCGTCGTGAAGAAGAGGTATCAGATCGAGTTTTGGCCAGGAACTAGCAATATCGTCAGAGTCTGGAAGAAATATTTCTACACCACGATTGCGCATTGCTCTGAAATCAAAATTCAGTTAGAAACATAGTCAAGCATGACCTGCATCAGGTATATATGTACGTAAGTACCTGGATATGGTTCCTTTTGTCGGATCCATCGTAAAGAAAAGTCTAAAATTCGGATGTGGCATAATTGTTGGGATTTTTCCCTCGGCATCCGACCCTCTTTCCCCGATTGTGAGGCATCCATTTGGCTCTAATAGGCCATTCAATCTGTCCAAAACTGCGTTTGAACATAAATTGACGTCTTCCACAACGAGCCAGGACCCATCTTTGAGTGACTGTAAAAAACATTCAAAAACAAAAAATTAGTAGCAAACGAGAGGTGTACATGAAGATAAGTTCAGGAAAATGAAGTAAAAAGAAATTTGCTCATTTGGCACGTTTTAGGTATAATTAGACGAATGTTATTCTCTAGCCACCTTGAACTGCAAGGAAGAGTCGAACATCACACCGATGATAATTTAACGTTGTAATAACATCAAGGTTCCATGGTGTAATGGTTAGCACTCTGGACTTTGAATCCAGCGATCCGAGTTCAAATCTCGGTGGAACCTGAATTTTTTTCTGATTTATTTTATGAACCTCAAGCACAGATTTTTTAATTTTTTTTAATTCAATGTTAATAATATTCCTCACCTTTACCAAAACACTGTCGACCCATTCGAATTTCCCACCAAAGGTAAGACAATCAGCAGCCGACAAACTGCCTTGTAAATGTTCCAACTGATCCAGCGAGGTTTTCGCCAAGCTCCTCAAATCCTCGTATTTTTGCACGTCTTTTCGGCGCAACGCAGTCCGCAGAAAATTGATTTTGGTTTTGAAAACATTGAGCGCCGCAGAAGCACTCACCGAATCTGTAAAACAAATGCTTTTACTTCACTATTTTACTAAATCAAAAGAACAGGCATCAAAATACGAGGGATGAATGGCGATAATTAAGAACATCCAAAAAACCAGAAAAGCGCAATATAAACTTTCGGTTATATTTCGTCTTCAATTTTAAAACAAATGCTGTAATAAATATAAAGACCCCGTAATAACCCTACTCATCAATTAACACATAAATAAATAAATTCATCTGAAATTCCGGTTTCTCTCTATGCAGGCAGCACTCAACTCATACTCTTTACAAGAAGGGTCATTCTACTTTTGAAAAGTAGTTATATAAGTAAAAGTAGTCGTGTAGAAAGTTATCCAAAACCAAAGGAAAAGCTTTTCCGTTTCCTGAATTTTTAACGGGAGCGTTCACTAACATAGTAGATTACTCCCTGGATAAGCAATTACTTCGGTAAGACACCATCAAACATTCAGCAATTTGTTTTACTTTTTCTCACAAATACCTTTCCTCTTACACTTAAGGATCAGAAACGAATGTTTCAGGTGGGATGAAACGCAGACTGAAAATTGGAATGAATTGTAACAGTTAGGTTTGTTTGAAATTCGCAAAAGACTGTGACAGACCAGTATCATTAAGGAACGAGTTTCAAATTTAAACTGACTACCACCGTAACATCAACCGTTTCTGTCCTCACGTTTTTCTTACGGCAGATTGACAATTCTTATGGCCAGTATGTTTACTTTCTTCCCTACTCTCCCTTCCTTTTGCTACCTGGTTTCACATTTTGCATCTGCTTTTTACAATGAAAAAATGCCCTATTTAGTACATGTACTAAATAGCTTGCTAATTTTCTAAATTTTTGCGTTCAAAATGTGGCCGCCATTTCAAATTTTGTGTTTGATCGAAAACGTCCTACTCTTTCAAAATCATCATCGTGATCATCATCATCATTATTATTATTGTTATTATTCATACAAAAAACATACATTAGTAATTCATTTCACTTACCTGATTCCAAACCGAGTTGCATATATGCAACCCACTGCTGCAGAAGTGCAAGTACGGTGTCTTCTTTACCAGTTTCCATGTACCGTCTGGCAGCAGACAGAAGAATTACCCTGGCTGAATCAGCAAGGGCTTCGAGGTGTCGATTGTAGTCAGTCTGAAAGAAATTACACAAAAGATATAAATAAACACTAATCCTCACCAACAACCAGTTGTTTGATTAAATAATAAATGGCCTAAGGTTCAGTAGGCCAGCTTGAAATTGAGCAAACTCTGTTTAATTGTATTACTAATAGTATTCCCGGAGGAATACTATTCCTCACACTCCCACATGTACAAGAATAATTAGTAATAAATCAAACGGATCTTTTGAAATTTGATTTTTCAGAATTGCTAATAAAATTAAACCCATTTGCCAGTACAAATGTTAAATGTCTATCTATGCCTATGTCTAAATATCAAATGTTTGAGTGGGTACTGCAGGGATGATGAAGTAAGTGCGATATATATGATACTGTAAATCAATATATATATCATATATCTCAATCGGTTGACATGAAACAACACTCATATATACATGTTTCATACGTCTATTTGAGCAAGCTCTTCGTATCAATGAATCAAAGCAAACGATAATATAAATAAATTAACACAGCATATAAATTTCAATAAATTTGGTTTCAATGTCACCCGTCTTCTACTCGACCAACCTAAAGTTAAAAACTATGTGATACGTCAATATCCTTCATAAAAGATAGTGATTGAAAATCTTATTGACATTTTAAAATCAATATTTTATTCCTAACCATTTATTATCAAAATTTAAAAGATCGTAAAAGATTAAGATCAATCAATAATCAAAATTAAAAGATGCCTGATGTGGCGGACAGCTGATGAGCAAAACGGTTATAAATTGCTATCCTATGATTAATATCCTACACAATGAGAAAATTTTGACATTATTTGTTAATGTTGTCAAAATTTGTAATATCATACTCTATTGTACCCCAATTCTTCATTATTACCTCTTCCATTATGTCTTCGAATTCATTTAACTAAATTTATTTTTGAACTGCCCAAAAGACGTAACGTTCCTTTTATTAACTTATTTTATTCTTACCCTCACATGTTTTATTATGTTTATGTATAATGTATATTACAGCTGACCTTGCAACAATCTGAGCGATACCAGATATTTTTAACTTCGTAAAATTTTTCTGTTTTCGTTTTTCCTTTTCAATGGAGCGACACACTGACTGTACAAATCACATTAATATCAAGCTTCAAACTATAAAAAATTTCAAGGAGCCACAATTTGCTCCAAATAATATTTTCAATAAGTAATATAAGTGTTTAAATCAAAATTTAATTTCCTTTATGGTTCTTTTTTTTCGTATTGACGATCAATACAACAAAAAAGTAACAACACAATGCGCTTCTTATAAAACTAAACACAACGGTGAAGAAATTTAGCGTTGTTAGTGACTTGATGTCTTAATTCTTTACGATCAATCAAACATATTTCACCCGATACCTTGCATTTTGTACGAACTTATGACATTAAAATTATTAAATTTGTAAATGAATATTAATTAATAAAAGCAACAGACCTGACGGAAAAAATGTATATCATCAGGTTCCACCGAGATTTGAACTCGGATCGCTGGATTCAAAGTCCAGAGTGCTAACCATTACACCATGGAACCATAATTAAAAGAAGATAACCACACACCGACCGTTAGCAACACTTTGGACGAGCTGTGATGTAAACATCTCATAGAGGCCAACGTTAATCGACGACCTTCGGGTGAAATGCCATCTTCATCCACCTCAGGCACAAACCTGAAACCAGTTTTGAGTTTGCTCTTGGTCCTGATGGCCCACACTCACCAACATCTTTCTAACATCCTCATTCGCTTTCACCTGAGGCAATAAAAGAGTCGTCATACTAATTTCGGTGCGATAGTTACAAGTTGTTGCTAGAATTTCAATTCTGGTATTGAATAATTCTAATCGAGGTGATTACAATTATTGATTGGAATGATTCAGTTGAACTACATTAGAACTAAACTGTATTAGAGAACTATATTAGAAGTAAACGAAAAGCAGAAATTTACGGGAAACTAGCAAGGAATTAACAAGGTTAATTTCGGTCGAGTAGGATTACGAACGTGACAATTCCTCCAATCTGAGAATATTTGTCAACTAACATCAAGGTTCCATGGTGTAATGGTTAGCACTCTGGACTTTGAATCCAGCGATCCGAGTTCAAATCTCGGTGGAACCTACCCAATTTTTTCCCCTAAATTCAGTAAAGCTTAGACCGAACTTTTTTTGTTTTCCTTCCAAGTGTTTTCTTAACAGCGTGGCTAACACTTTCTCATTAGCCATTTCTCTATTCACTCATAAAACATTTTATTAGTAATATTTGTTTTTATTTTTGTTGACAACGTTTAAAGTGAAGGTCAGCAGTAATATGCTTTTAGGACGCCACTAAAAAATCGTTTGGGTATGCTCCTCACTTGAGTAACATCAAGGTTCCATGGTGTAATGGTTAGCACTCTGGACTTTGAATCCAGCGATCCGAGTTCAAATCTCGGTGGAACCTAATAATTTTTTTTATATATCTATCGTGTTACAATAACATGTGCTACGGCTTTGATGTATACCACAATATCAGGGTCAGTTATACATAATATTTTATTTATTCAACTCTACAAAGCACGATTAATGTTAAAGTGTGTCATAGGTAGCAAGTACATTAAATGTCTAAAATAAATTACCTCGAAAAATACGAATTCTTATAAACTTAATATACTTAATACTTCGGTGGTTTCTCAAAAGTTCCCAAATTCAAAAAGAAGATAAAAATACAAAAAAAAATGCCACACAAGAGTCGGGGCTACGAAGTTGGGGCTTGTCCTTACCTTTTTCATTCTGAAATTTTCGACCCCCTCAGAAACGGAAGTTAAAAATTTTATGCTTTAATTAACTGGGAAAACCGACAGAAGTTTTGAGTTGCGTAAACCTCTAGACAAGAAACAAAAGTTTTCAAAAAATTTCATAATCTGTAGAAATAATGAATTTCGACGGTAAGTTAAATCTAAAAGAGACGAAGACTCCTACAGCGTCTTCTACACACCAGAAAACTTTACTTCACCTAATTTCCACCGCCTGCTGATTTTAAGTTTGGTTAAGTGTTAAGCTTAGCTATCACCATTGCCAGTAGCAGAGCTGAGAAGAGGGATTGCATTCAGATATCCCAAATGAAATATACAGGACGTGCTGTTTCAAGAGTTCTACCCGACTCGTGACGCTGTATTGAACTAGACTCTGTGAGACGTTGGTTCAGGCCATTAAATAAGCCTGACACCTTTATCGTAGCACGCAGTTGCAAAAGGTCAAATCAATCGCTTACCTAGCACTCTGTTTTTATTTTCTCATTTAAGGTCAAGTGCCAGAGTTTGGGTATCTTTGCTAGTTCGGTTAACATCAAGGTTCCATGGTGTAATGGTTAGCACTCTGGACTTTGAATCCAGCGATCCGAGTTCAAATCTCGGTGGAACCTAAAAATATTTTTTTTCTTCAATTTATTTTAAGCCGTAGATATGTGCGTAAGGCTCAGCCCAACCTACATTGCAATTATTAAAAACATAACCACTGTCTTCTACATCAGTTAATTAAATTACACAATTTATGCAGTGCATAGTTCTTATTGTTAAGAAACATTATAAAACGCGGGTTACTCACAATTAAATAATTTACGGATGATTATATGTATTTATTATTTATTATTAAGTACTTTTAGAGCATCTATAAATACTCAATTAATAGTATCTAAAAGCATAAAACTTGAATTTTTCATTTGCGATGAAGTTTTTTTGAACTTTTATTCCACTCCTGATACATAATTTTCAAAGAACTTGAACTTTTGTGTCCTTTTCAATTAAAAAAAATCAATTAGGTTCATTCAAATATATTGTAATTTTGAAGATGAAGTAATTATTTGAATTATATTTTACTGCACGATTTCTAATTGTAATGGAACATAATGCTACATAATGGAATAAAGAAGCAGTTACTAAACTAATATTATTTGTTACTAATTATATTTTGCACTAAGTTCTGTAGAGTTCTGATGATTTTATTGCTGCACAGTCAGGAGGAAAGAAGCGCCTACCAAGGGCGACATCACCAACTCATATCAATACGTCTAACCTGAACGTGACAAGAACGTTCGATTTCGAATATCTGTCAACTAACTAATACCAAGGTTCCATGGTGTAATGGTTAGCACTCTGGACTTTGAATCCAGCGATCCGAGTTCAAATCTCGGTGGAACCTGATCATCTTTTTGGCTTCCTTCGGTTAAGACTTATATTTTTTATATATTTTTATACTGCTAATTTCAAAGCCATAACATTTTATGATAGACCACCAGATATTTTTAAAAGAACAAATATAGAAGAACAGCACAAGTTTTTTTTAGCATCGGGCTTGGAAGATGATATTTTCTTAAGGAATTGTAAGCATGGCGAAACTGCATTCACAAAGGTGATGGAAAATTTGGAAGTTGTCTTAAGAAATGATAGACCTGGTTTGCTGATTTCAAGTACTAGTTGGACAGAAGATTAGGATTTCTCCATTTTACCCTCTGCTTTAGAAGAATATGAAAAAGCAAAAGAAACATAAGTGGGACTGCCAGAATTGGTTTGTGCCATTACAGGAAAAGGCCCATTAAAAGAATTTTATATAAACATTACTAAGAGGAGAAAATGGAAATATGTACATCTTGTAATTCCTTGGTTAGAAGCTGAAGATTACCCCAAATTTCTAGGTTCAGCTGATTTAGGTGTTTGCCTGCACAAGTCATCAAGTGGACTTGATTTACCCATGAAAGTTGTCGATATGTTTGGATGTGGTGTTCCAGTGTGTGCTATAAGTTTTAATTGCCCACCTGAGTTGGTGAAACATCAACAAAATGGTTATGTATTCAAGGATGATAAAGAACTTTTTACACATATAAAAAATTGGGTTACAGCCTTTCCCTTGGAAGACTCTCCTGTTAGGAAAACATTCCAGGAAAGTTTAAAGCAATTTCAAATACATAGGTAGCATGATAATTGGAAGTTTAATGTTCAGCCATTATTGGAATAAAATTAAAATTAGTCGAAAGTCGAAACACTATTTTTAAGCAAAAACAAAGTCAAATAAGTAACAAATTATCAAATTTATGTAATCAAATAAGCTCAAAAAATCAACTTAATATCAATATACAAAAATAGAAACTCCTGTTTGAAATGGGTTAGAAAACCGGAGTAAGACTTTAAACTACACAAAACAAGTAACTAAACTAACCAAGGATAAAAAGTTTTACGCAAGTCTACAATAATGACAATAATTAACGTACAATGTAGACGTATATTTCCTTCGGAAGCGTAAGTCGTCATTTTGTTATAAAATAAACATTTCAAAAAATTTTTATGCCCCGGGTGAGGATCGAACTCACGACCTTAAGATTATGAGACTTACGCGCTGCCTACTGCGCTACCGAGGCTTGTTGTTTTTCCTACGTTTCAAATGAACGATGACAATAACTGAACAGTTTTCACTTTTACTTAACAATCTAGGAAAAACAATTACAAAAGAGGCTAATTACTCTAAAAACCTTCGAATCAAACCGTAAGCGAAAGCTAAAAGCTTATTTCTTATTATCAATTCTGAATGTTGCAAAGCTTTTGCCAAGTCTACAGGATTACGCAATACGAAAAAGGTTTGAGACTTTCTCTTTAGTTCTAAGAAGGCCTAGGGTGAATATTTACACGGGTCTTATCAATGAAAATGTAATTGATAATTGAAGCTGGTACAACCAAAAAACACGATTTTTTAAGGGATATTATTAAATTTGCATTTTTCAGTAGTCATGTACATAAAAAACCCAACAAATAAGGGGCAAACACAGCTAAAGGCAACCTCCTTTTTGCTCGCCACCAAATTCAAACCCATGCATTTTTCAATTCATTTTCCTTCTCATCACGTTTATCTCCAACTTCTCCAGTAACTCACTCTAAACTGGAGAAAACTACAACCAAACAACAAAGTTTTTGGTAATTTTAACACTTTCCTCTGAAAATTTTCTTCCCTCCCCTCAATGTGATCTTCTTTGATCTTCATTTTCATTCTGCACACCATGGTCTGCCTTTTTCTTTTCTTCCTTTCGTTTAATTTTTCAGTTAAATTGACGAAGGTACATGTGCAGTTTGCCAAGTGATTCTAAATGGTACCAACAGGTACCATTAGGTACCAGAGGCATAAATTTCTGGTTTGTAATGTCTTTTTTTTCTAATTATTTCTATTAACTTTTTTTAACTTTAGGTATAAATATTTTCTTGCCGTTCATCAATGCGTCCCACTTTCTTAAACTCAGATTCTTTTCTTCTGGAGCTTTACTCTTTCTTATTTCCTTCCATTGCACCTGCTCTCCTTCTTTTAGCCTGTTGCTAAACATATTAATTATTCACACTTTCAAATTGTTCTTTCGTAAACCAACCTGTTGTTGGAAACCTCCACATTAAAATAACCTGATTTCATAATTCTTTTTCTTGGTTTCTTAGTCTCCAATTTCTGCATCAAATCGAAAAAATCTTATGCTCTAGTTAGTAAACAGCGAGTCAGTCTACCACAAGACAGAATCTAAACCGATTTTAAAACTTTATAGTACCAATAAAACAATTGTGAACATATAGAAAGATGTACATGATGTTCAACGAAATCCACAACTTGACTCAAATCTTCCGACCAAGAAATTTATTATTAATTTCAAAGTGTGTGACGCTGGCAAAAGGATAACGCAAGTCATTCGTCGAAAGTAAAATAAGAAAACGTGAAGGCCGTTTAAGGCAACTTCGTGGGTACTGGACAAACACAAGAAAATAGACAAAATGACAAGGAACAAATATAAAAAGCAGTACAAAAAATATGTAAATAAATGTGTACATGAAATATGTAAATGAATATTACATAATTATCGAATTGTTATTAATTCGTACAATAATTATAGAGTTAGTTAGTCAGGACTAACAAATGAACAACAAACACAAAGAAACAAAGAACGTAGTATTAAAGCATAGTTCTATCTCATCTACGAATCCCGCGAAGTAATTGGGAGAATATAATATTTGAAAGACTGTTTCTCTGTGTTAATTTTACTTTGCTGTCTTCTCGGTTTCATCAGTCGTTTCCATTAGGATTTCAACCATACAGATGACGTGGCAGCAGACCGTACAGTAGTCCATACACCACCCAGTCTAATGTTGACTTTGACACAATGGGAACCAAAGTCGTTGTGATAAACAAATTCTCATTAACATAACAAGTAGCAGAGTTGTAATTATAGTCGTTCCCGCAATTTTATGCCTTTAAGCTTTCATTTTCCGGGTCATTAGAATGTTAACTTAAAGAGCCGTGTTTCTGTTTGACCTGTCTGCTTTAGTAATACTAATAAGCCAGCCTATTTAATAAATATTTCTATTTTAACCTTAGAGGCGGTGCGCATCGAAATCGTATCACGAGATTCCATTGGTAAATTTCTACTTATTTTATTGTCATTGCACTATATATAACGGCAAAGCCATTCAATTTTTATATACGAAATTTAAGTACTGCTACACCAAGACTACAATCAAAGAATGAAACTAAAGGTAATGCCAACAAAATTTCAAATTCTGCGTACTCATGACTGACAATTGAGTAGCTCTTGCAGTGCGCGGTAAATACCGTGTCGCATTCAATTTTTTATAAGGGGATATCAGACACACGGTGTGTTTAAATATGCATCAACATCAATCATTACCAATAAAATTTCATAATACCATTTTTGGATATTGAAAAAGTTAAAAACATTAACGTTAATTTAAAGTTAAGCATTTTAATAATTAAGTTTATTTTCTAACTTTAATAGCATTGCTGGTTTATATTATTTAAAATAAAAATTTAATGCCCCGGGTGAGGATCGAACTCACGACCTTAAGATTATGAGACTTACGCGCTGCCTACTGCGCTACCGAGGCTTGTTATCCTTTTCAGGTTTCAAACAGGTGAAGGCGACAAATAACGATTTTCTTTTTCTAATATTCAGGGAAAAACAGTTTGATTACCTAATTGAAAAAACCTTCAAACAAAATTGTATCACGGAGGGAAACAAGATCGATCTAACTAAATAGTTCTTTTCGTTTGATGAATGATTTAATTACATAAAATCTGATAGTCAATAAGAAACCAACATGTGATACCTGTAATATAAATGTATAATAATATATTATTAAATATAATTTTTGTGGTATTACATTTTTAATTCCTGCGGTTTGTCGAATTATTCCGCCAGACCTTGCTTCCCTTTTTTGTACAACGATTTAAATTTTTTTACCTGATGACTTATTCACCATATGAAGTCCGTCTCTATGTCCCTTGACAAAACGTGAATACGAAGTGATACTCAAGATTTTTTATATTCATTTACACCTCTCAAAAATTCCAAACATTGTCACGTCATTACAAATTTTTAGGATTTTTCAGCTTCCCCTTTCGCCAAAAATTTTCAATTCGGTCACCTGATGTCAGGTTAACAAAATAAGAGATCTAACGCGATATCACCAGATACGACGTCAATTGCTCGTAGTAACCTAAAATAGCATACATTCAACTCGTAAAGATGCCGAAAATTGAACTCCAAGGAAAGATTCCAGGAGTTCGTTCATGAATTTTTAAACTTTTCGGTCGGTGACGGAGCTTTTATCATTCTTTCTGGGTTACCTGACCCGAAGGTTGAAGAGAGGGGGGGGGATGAAGAGGCGAATAAGAGCTTTTGACACAAGGAACAATGCCCGAAATCCGACACCTGAAGTTGTGGTAAAAGATAAAAGGAACTTCTCTCTTTTCAGCATAATGAAAAATACACACACAAACACACACACACACAATGAAAAAGTCCTTAGCTGTGGGAATTGATTTTTGATCCAAAGAGGACCCAAGACGCTTCCTTTTGCCTATCTTGTGGATGATTCTCTGGAAGAAAGTACACCGAATTGTGTCAGGGAGACTGCGCTCAGGAATGTCGCCTCACACCTCTCAACAAGGACCCAATTTACCCACCGTTTCTGGACACAAAAAATGAAGAAAAACTTTTCTTTCAAAAGCGAGAAAAAGTCAATTAAAAAATAAAAACTAAACTGAAACTTTGCAACTGTACCTTTTCAATTACAAACAACTAATTTGCTTCGTCCGAGACAAAAAGAAATATAATTCATATCATTTCCAATTGAAATTAAAATCAAATTGATAAAATTCAAAATTTATCGAATATTTTTCTTACATTCAGACCACCACCGGAGACGAGAATAAATGTGACAAGAAGTAAATTAATGGAGTTCTGCTTTCTGTCACCATTTCAGCTTTTGTTACATCACGCCCCAAGTCGTTAAAGACTTTCCTCTGAGTAAAACACCTACAGCTGAAAACGTCTTATTACCGCATCATTTCTCATCCTTCAGGAAACTCCATCTTTTCTTGATGAACACAGTGCCAGGGTCAAAAATTCTTTTCACTCTGTGATTTATGTTGGCCTTCATGTGATTTACTTCAACACGGTTAAGCAAATATTCAATTTGCAAAAGAAAAACATGAAAAACGGTCTTGTTCCTAGACGTGGAGTGGAATTAACAAATTAAATGAGATGAAGGAAATATCTTATGCCTTTTGTATGTATATTGATTACGGTGATGTGGTTCCTTACTCCTACGAACTACAGGAAGAAGAGATGGATAGAAAAATCTTAAAAGTGATTCCACTGAAGCATAATAAGTAGAAGAACAAAGAAGAACAAAAACATAGGACATTTTCTCACTCTTCAGGAAATGCTCTCTATATATACCTTAATATACTTCGTTCCTTCATCTTTCGGGTCTTCCAGTTGTTGAATAAGGCGAACCTACTCTCAAGTATGGCCGCCTGTCAATATGACATTATAAATAATATAAATGATAAGAGTACTAATAACAAGAAAAGTCATGGACCTTCAGGCAACAAGAGCTCACTTCAGTCATCCTTTTCACCAGGTTTTTATTCGTCTTTTTACGACTTCCTTCCCCAGGAACCACATACATCTATTATTTGTCGTCATTTTATTCCAAATGCAAAACTTTATGTTGCGACATAAAGTCAAGTTTTATGTTTGCTGCCCTGGCAGAATGTACCCCTCACTCGTCCCAAGGCGGCCGGAGAATTTTTTTAAATTAAAATTTTAATTCTGAAAGTGTTTTGTCTTCCTTAATTTCACTTTTTCTTGCCTGTTTAAATTACAATTTACATTTAGCTTTCTGCGAGAGAAAGAGAGAGAGAGAGAAATAGGGAAAACTTAAGTTGTAAATGGCGCAATTCCCTGACCGAGTGATTTTGTTCTTCGGCAATTTTGTCAATCTGACAGCAATTAATGCAACTGAGACTCTCTTTTTTTCACTTATTCAATTTACAATTGCATTATGACTTTATTATTTATCCAATTGTTATTGTGCACTAAAATATAATGTAATCCCTCACCATCCATCAAAAGCGGAAATTAACGGTCACAAAGCCTGGAAGCTCATGGATTTTACAAACTGAATGGTCCACTATTGGAACTATTAAAATGTCCAAAAACGACTGCATCTTATTGTCTACGTAAGCGACTTCATCTTTTTATTCGGATTCCTATTTGAAATACCAACCCATGCCCCTTTTTATTATTTCTGTCTAAGCGGGAGTTTGACACTGCTTCACCTTTAAGTGCGCTAAACGAATATTTCACATTCAGATACTAAAATCCATTCACGTTTTACAAATCATGAACCTCCTTTTAACGCTGTTCCAATTCGACTAAGGCGCAAATCACAGTAATTCCAAATAACTGTTTACTAAAAAACTATCGGTAGGAATCAAAAATTCCTGGGAGAGTGCTAGCTACTCTTTCTCAAGCAGAATTAGGAGAATAATCTGTAAAAAAAATTGTTCGAGAATGAAAAGATCAAAAGGTGAGAAGCAAATTAGAGTTGAGAAGTTAAAAAGAAAGCGGGCGGTATAATAAATGAAACGAGTATTGCTGAAAAGGATACAGACGAAAGAGTAATGAATGAACGAGAAAGTATAAATGCTTGGCGAGAATAAATGATTGAAACAGGCAAAAACACAAGGGAAACTTGAGAGACCGGTTAAGAGAAGGCAAGCTATGTTAAAATAATAGGAGAGAAGCGAATAGTAATGAAAATAGTGAAAATGGACGTGAAGTAGAATGAATGCAATGTGTGAGGTTGTGAGCACTCCGATGGGAGTTACAATAGCTCTCAACTATGTCCCTCTGATAAAGGACTACAACCGAAGTTTTACATCACCTACAGCTACCTAGGACCGACTGAAAACCACCGCAATTGTCAACAGCATCACACCCTGATGGCGAAGGCGCCCGCATTGTGCAGTCTCCGGCCACTGGAAACTTTTTCCACTTCCTCCACCATTGTCTGCTCACCGAACTGTTTCCCTTATTGTCGAACGACAGCAAACAAAAAATGAAACTCTGAATAATTGAAATCGAATTTGGTCATTGTAATTTTTTGTCTTCTTCCTGTCGAATGATTAATGGCCCTGCTGTTTGGGAGTAATTGAATTAGAGTTCGCTCGAGAGTTGAGCACAAGGTGAGAGAGAGCCTAATTTACAAAAACGAGCGACGAGGGGGACCATTTTTCCCTGGTACACGCCAAAAAACGGACGGAATACGAAGGTAAACTTCGACCGGATCTTTGCACCATCCTGTACATATCAATGTAATTGCCCTCTTGAAAGTTCCGTTCACCAAACACCTGACTGAGTTATATCGTAATCTGTTGTATTGCTCAACCCATTAACCGATAACAGAACGACATTTATAGCCACAATTATTATTTATACTTACATAAATTTGTTTGAACACTTTTTGAAGTAAACAATGACATGAAAAATTCAGAGTATAAAATTATGCCACGAGATTTATAGTCAGTTTATGGTTACGTTACAAATAAAGAGATAATTCTGTTGTAACTGTGTCACTACATCGCTACAACATTCAGTCAAATGTTTCCTTCAATCGAAATGAAGTAAAATGTCTTGGGGAACCACAATAAACCAGAGCTGAAGAGGAATATAACAATTTCAAAATAAAAACCAACACACATCAGTTCTTAATTGTAACTTATGGTAGTAATTATGTTACCTATTAGTAACCACGCACAAATTGGGTCGTGAATTTTACAAACATATTCCTGTAACGACAGAGAAAAAGCTGGATAAACAATACGAATTTAATTCAGAAAGGAAGTATTCGGAAGACAAATTCAGTTAATTTAACTAATTGTCTTTAAAAAAAAACCTCAATAAAATGACGAAGATGATCTGTCGGTAACATTATCATTCAAGTTTTATTTAATTATTCAAGTTAAATTTTAATAATTTCACGAAATGAAGAAAATGCGACATTTTCCCAAGAGTGCTGCTTAAAACTTTGTGCATAAAAAAACAAGAAGCAACTTCAGGAATTGTCTTGCGGTTAATTTTTTGGAAGAAAATTGAATTCAGCAAATAGAAAATATCAAATTAAGGTGAGGGTACCGCTCAAGTATTTCTTTGGGGACCGATGGAGCAGCTTCGTCCCTGGGGAGCCCGAAAAAAAATTCCCCAAGTATGTGACGGTTCGAACTTTCCTATTTAACATAGTCTCTACTCCATACTTCATCCCCTCGACATTTCTGTTCCAAGAATTTAAATCTCACCTTTAAAAAGCGTTCTGAAATTCCACATCCCAGATTTTAAATTGTCTGTCGAGCGGGTACCAACCAACCTTAACCAAATGTGAAATTTTAATTTCCCTTTTGTCTTGGGCCAATAGAAACCTTCCTTTCCACCTCTTTAAAGGCATGGGCCTAACGAAAAATATAAATTTCCTATTCTAATTTGGTTTCACACTTGAAGAACTGTAGTTTGACTACCTGCGCAAGTGGTTGTCTAACTCACCACCAACTTCTGTGTATGTCTGACATTTTCCATTCCGGCCCCGTGCATAACCCCCCCTCCCTCCCTGAGTGCGCCGCAACGGGCACCAAACGAAAGGAATCCAGCAGTTGGGCGACGTTTTCTCGTTCGAACTCCTCGCTTTTTCGTTTTTCCTAAACGCCGGGAAAATTCCGCCGCGGACTCGTAAAAATTCGAATTTTAATTTTGTAAGAGAGATCCCTAAAAAGTGCGAGTTAAATTAATTCGGGGAGGTCAAACATAAGCCTCCGAGATATGTTTCGAAACCTTTTACATTTATTTAAATTTTTTGTTCGTTATGTGAGTAGTAAACAAATTTTTATGAGCTGTACATGCACCTAAACATTCATTGTTCAGTCTTCCTTAGAGTTTTTTTTATTGATATTCTTTTTCAATATATTTATGTTTTTCACATCTTTTAAAAAATTATTCTACTCGATTAGAGAAACGTACAATTTAGGACTATCCACAAATGCAAATATTATCAGTGAGATGAAGTGAACATTACCAATCATTTTAAAAAGAGTTGTACATCGGGTCGTGGTGTCTACAAATGCAATTCTTTCTTTTTACGTAAATAATTCCTTCATAAAGTCATAATAAAGTCATAAAGCAACCTTTTGTGAGATAATAAAATTTTATATCCAACCCAGCAGACAGAATTACTTACTTCACTTTTCAATATGGGGAAATGTAATTGATTAACGAGATGCAGAGGAAGCTTGCAATAACTGCAGTAGGAAATTGGGGTAAAGTAATCTGCTAGTCGTTTTAAAACTTCCAAAGTAAAAAAAAACAAACAAACAATATAACAGAGCTACAAGACCCGCGTACATAACAGATCCTCTCACTGCAGTGTCACTTAAATGTTTTATGGTGTAACAGAACGCAACCGAGCGTGATGAGAATTCGCAGAATTGTCACTAATTCGATTAGTTTCCTCAATTAAGAACCTCATAGAGAGGTACATTTCTTGATGGAAGCCATAAAGAAGAAGTTGAAAAGTCAGATTGTAAAGTAAATAAAAGACTAAAAGAGGAAAAATTCGTGTTACTTGGCCAAAAACAAAAAAAATGTGTAAAATACTGGTCTGGAAATACAGTAGTAACTAGCGATATAAAAAATTATAATTTTTTCGGTATTGTTAAAATACCCTTCAACGATTAAATTAATTTTTAATGTTCTCATTGCATAATTTTACCCGTTATTTATGTTAGACGTTCTCAAGGTGATGAAACAGAGTTATAACCCAGGATACATACAGGAGGCATCCAGGGCAAGGCAGAATCCATATAAATAAGCATAAAAGGGAAATAAATCACTCGATTCTTGTGTGCATCACATCACTAGATAAACCTTGGAGAACGCAATGTCGCCGCCATTAATCCTGCAAGACGATTTTCCTTCTCTCCTTGTACGGTAAATAAATTATAACCGCTCAAAATGTAATGTATGGGATTGTTTTTCAGTTAAATGCTGTCTTTGGCACCGACCCATAACTAGCTGTGTTATTTTCAATTCTTTTTGGTTTTGTCCGATTTCATTGTGCCACGAAACGAAATTAGAAATGATAGCTCCCCTCTGTTGCAACATGAATTGCATTTATTAATTACTTACAATTCGGTCACTTAGTAACATAAATAAGGAACTAAAAGAAACAGAATTAAGGAGAGTGAGTATTTACCGGGAACAAATGGTTTAAAATTAATAAAATTGACACAGGAGAGTTAGCCAATATTGATGAAATCAGAATCAGGAAAAATAAGGTACTCCCGAATGACTAACGATTATCAGAAGGAGATGTGGGAAACAATGAAGTTACATTTATGTTAAGACACCTTCGGCGAAAAGTGAAGACAGATGCTTTTCTTTTCCAATATTTCCCCCTACACTCCTCCAATATTATTGAAAATATTCCATTGAGAAATTATTTCTGATAACTTTTTCAATTTTGGGTGCCCTGCATGTGCCCAAGAAAATGTGTATTAATCGTCACAACCTGAAAATTAAGAAAGGACATTTCTAGACCATTTGTGAAAACTCTTCATTGGCACCACTGGAGAAGATCCATAAAAAAACTAAAGCAAGTGAAGCTCAAATATTACGGACGCTAATTAAAGAGGACGACACAGTAGGACGGAAGCCAAATTTTTAGAATGACTAAAAAATAATTTGCAGCCAACGAGAACGGGGGAAAAAAATTAAAGGAACACAAAATTTCACAAATTTCAAATATAAGGGACATCAACGTACCAATTTAAAATCAATTTGTTTTACTCCAAGACTCCATGGCGTATATTTTGTACTGTGAGCTACTCAAGCGCTTAGACCGTACGTGTACCGACAAAATTTTAAAGTTTCCACAAGTTTCCAAGAAACGGTACACTCTAGTTAAATGGAGAATGGGTTGGTGAACCTAAGGAAAACAGAGACGCCTTGTCGTCAACCCTAGAGATCTGCGGTGCCTACGATAAGAAATATATATATATATAAAAAAAAAAAAAACGATTTCGTAGATGACAGCTTGTTTGCAGACGTTTCGGTCTGGCAGGTGGCAAAAACCACAGACAAACGAAGCAATCAATTTGGAGTTCTTTCCTTTTTCGATGGCCCCTGCAGACGACCGGCCACTTTTGTCCATCAAAAGGTTTCAACCTATCAAATTTTTAACTTTGTTTCGTCTGAAAACTTTCAATTACAAATTTTGTTTGTCTTCCATGTTTCCTGTCGGGATGTTAGGGGTGGGGTCGGATTAATGCTATGCCTTTGACTCACAAAGGTCAGAACCGAAACTGATTTCATCCTGCCCATGCCTCCTCTCTGAATTTGCCACTTGGTTTTCTTGAAATAGAATTTTAATTTTAGAACAATTTTTTAAAACATGGCGGACGGTGATTTAAGAAATTTCAAATCTGAAATTTCTGCACTTCTGATTTAAATGCAAATTTTTATTTACCGTAGCTAGCTGATTCTGTTTGTCATTTACATCTCCCTCTATCTATCGCGCTCTCTCTCTCTCGTTCTCTAATTTGGTTTTCATACATATATTCATCTTGTAAAACGTATACAACCGTTTTCATAATAAGTAACCGCTTCCATCACTTCATACACCAAGCAGTTCTGTTTTTATTCTTCTGAATAATCTTCCTGGTATGCAGCTGTTCACCTTCCAGTTGTCACAAAATTTACAAAGGTATTTAAGCGATTTTCCGTACGGTCTCCTATCTGCTGACCATTTCTTTTATTTCTCCCTTGAATATCGCCGATGCGATTTTCACTTCCCTTATTTCCACCGTGTGTTTTGTTTCCCATTATTCGATTCTCATATTTCCAGCCTTGTTATTCGTTTTCAAAACAACATTACGTCTTTAATAATTCCTTTTGCCGTTGCTTTACTTCAAATATCTGTGTTTACTGTGCCTATTTTGTTTCTCCGATTTCTACTTGCTCCCTTGTCAAAATGTCTTCCTGGTCTTAACTTTTACTCTTAACCTTTTGTTCTATTCCTCAAACTGACAGCACCTGAACGTACCAAATATTTTCTTTCGTCCGTTCTTTCCATTTCGTTCAAAATTAATTGCAAAATCGTATTTTTAGGAAAATGAAACTTACATATAGACCACACGTCGAATACAATGAATTTAGTATTTTAATTAATGCTAAGCAGGCACTTCATGTAAAGAACGTTGGTACATCGAATTTTTCTGTTGCATTGCAACACATGCCGAATTTTCAAGTGTTGGTCCGTAAATCTCTAAAGCTAAAATTTAAACGGTAGCAACACAAACAAGGGCTGAATCATTGCAGCAGAACCCTCACGAGTACGCTGTGGTGTAAGATTTGGTGTCCTCTGAGACGCTTCATTTATTAATTTTGTTTTTACACTTTATATTTATTACCTTTTTCAAAATAAGGTTTTCATGAATAATTTATGTTTATTAGGATCTCCTTATGTATATTTTTCATTTTGTATGCTTCATGTTTCATATGCTCCACAGTAACAAAGTACTTTCTCTGATTTTTATTTTCCTTTCATAAGTACACTGATATTAACCTAGTTGTGTTAATTTTCGTAATTCTGTGAAAAAACATTTACCAAAAAGGTAAGCCTGCCTAAGGGAAGTGAGATTAGCAAACAATTGGAAATTTCTTCTGTGTTTTCAGGTTTCTGTTCGTTTACCCACCACCCGTTATGAAAATAAAATCCGTGAAACCTTTCCAGGGAACGTCAGAGCCAATTTTGGCCCGGGTCAGGTCCGAGTTTATCCAAAATATACAGCTGGAGGGTGGAGGACGGGGTTAAAGCAGGTTTTCTGGTAAAAGTTCGGCTAAGGCATGAGTGAAAGCTTAAAGCACTTTTCTTTTGTAATGTTAGGCCGATTGTTAAATTCGTTATTAATGGCCTGCGAAGTTTTACTCAACAACAAGAGAGGAAAACAATTTTTGCATGTACGAAGGATAGTAGGAGTTCGGTCGGTTAATTACCTTTGCAGGGGTTAAATATTTAATCTTCCGGGGGTTCGAAGGTAAGCAAACACGGAAGGGTAGTACTGCGGAAGCAAAAAAGGTTACTTGTACAGGTAGCAAAGGGTACTTGCCTGTAGAAATTTTCAAGTACCCCTTGACTTAATACCTGTTTAATACTACGTAAATAACAAACTTTTTTCCTTTGTCTGCCTGACTGTTCATTAGGAAATGACGTTCATATTTGGCTAACATTTTCTAATAAAAGGAAAACTTTCCATATTTTTTTCTCCTTAGAAACATGCTTTTCTATAGGTTCTGGAGGATCCTCCCCAGCGCCTGTCTAACAATGTTTCCCTCCTGGATTTTTAGTAATTATTATTACAATTATTTGTTCTATCATACTTTATTACATTATTCATATGTATAATCTACGTACATTCCTTGGAATACTAAAAAAAACTGTTTTCCTGCTTTCTGGTTCGTTGGAATTTAAATATCACCCTTTAGAAAAGTGAAACTACTTGATATATATTCCACCACTGGAATGAAGCTACAGTCAAGTTAGTACGTCTTAAATGGCGCAATTTGTCCGATTCTTCAATTCTTTCAGGGGTAGTAATTTGTGATTTTACGGCTGAATTTTCTTTCTTTCCCTTAAATTAGGGTAGTCAATATTCTCCGACCTGTGCAAAAGGTTCTCGCAAAGCCTCTTTGTATTTTGATTCGATTTAAGTTTTGTCCACTTGTCTTCTTAATCCGATTTCTGGCTTGCTCTTTGGCCTACTGTCTCTCCTGAAGTTTCCTCGTAGGAAGGGAGAAATACTTTGTGTGTCATTCATTCGTAAACGATTTGACCGCAAAGCGTTATTTTTTCTTTCGTAAGACTTTGAAAAATAAATTTGTTTTTGGTACCTCAATATAAATTTTATTTGTCAATTTTGATCCCGTGGCGTCATGTTGCTTTTTCTGACCTTCAATTTTGAATCATTTGCAATTTCCCTTTCTCATTTTTTCACATAGATGTTTATTAATTCTTAGAGGCCAATCTACTGATTGTGGTTTTATCATGAAATTAAATACTCAATTTTTATTTATGTACAATTCACCTCGTTTACATGTTGTCTCCGTCTGCACATATTTAGAGTTTACCAAGACATTCTCGTTTAACTCTAATACTTTCGTAAAACTACAATCTTGGTTTAGCTGTAGGCTGACACCTGCCATTTCATTAGCCTTGGCCACGAACAACAAGTAATACCCGTGAAAAATCTACCAAACTTACGCAACCCACAAGTATTCTCAAAAAATAACAGGCACCATGCTAATTTCGAACCAATTCCGAAAATTGCTTTTGACACAATCACTTTCGGTTGCACATCCTCTTATTTTGTGGTACTTCAGTTTAGACAGTTCTAATCTCTACAGCAGTTCTTCCGCCAGAAGTGATTCAACCAGGATTAGAAGATAATTCATTTTATTTTTCTCCCGCGAATTACAAAAAGCATAAATATATGTTTAAAGAGCGTCATTTATGAGTCGGAGTCGCATCCACGAGTAATTACTTCCGGTTTAATGATCTGCACGAAAGCGTAAAACTGTCATAATTTAATCAGATGACCTGGTTAGACGCCTAACTTGAAAATTTAGACAACTGCCGTCATGGCCCATTTTCCAATTGTATCGTCTGCAGGTTTTAATGTTATCAAAACTCATTTTACTATTTGATATCTTATTTTCCCATTACAGTTAAATATTAACTGATGGTTGGGCATATTTGAAGAAAAATTCTGAAATGATTCGAGTAGCACACGCAGAAACATGAACTGCTACTTAGCCTGTGGTTCTATATTTACAGAATAACCGTTGCTAGCAATTTAGAGTAAGTCAATTTTTTAACTCGAAGGAACGTGATTTAGATTTTTGGAAACAAAAAGACAGGAGAGTAGGACTTCACCATTGACCTTTTTGATTTTGATGGCTGGGCTTTTTCTGAGAATAAGAGAAAAAGAAAACTAAAAACGAGATTGAAACTTTGGCTCGAAATGCCTTGAAGTGTAAAAGACTTAAGTGTTGGAGAGTAAAAAGTTCTTGAAAAGTGTTCCTTCTCCAAGCAAATATTAAGTTCTTGCTGAAACAAAAGCGTCGAAATGGAGTCAGTTTTACTTATTTCATATCAACACGGTCAGGTAAAATAAATTTCAGAGCAAAAGACGTCAATGACAATGGAGTCTGCGAGGGAGAGCATCATTAGGGCAAAAACTGATGAAGACAGACTGGAAAATTGATGACCTCCTACTCTCCTCGCAGCAGACCATTAAGGTCTCCGAGAGAATAGGAAAGAGCGGAATGATAACACGGGGAAAAAGAGACACAAAAGGAATATATCAATCGATCAAATGAATTTTTCAACTGAAATGAAAAATTACGGGGATGAAAAGAAAATAGCCGCGAGGGAGGAAGACTTACACACACAGGGTGGGAAGAGATGAGAAACTTTTCCACTAATTACAATTCTATTCAAATTTTACTTCCGGTCGCTGTGTGCTCGCCGTTTCCGCCTTTTCAAATTCCACAACAAATTATATGGCCACGAAACAGAATTACAACAACTTCAGGTATTTCCTACGGCCGCCTTTGGCGCGGTCTTTCCCGTGGAAGTACGTGAGACGGAAATTTAATGAAAACCTGAACGGAAGCAAGAATGGAAACGGGGAACCGAAGAAAAACTAAATGGAAAATTCAACCCCAAGCCACCGTCCAATTTGTCTTCTGCAAAAAAGAAGACAGATGGACTGCAGTTTCTTGGCTGGTTTCCTCAAGTGTGAACACAGTTGTCACATTGACACAAATATGTTGCAACTTAAGTAAACATGCCCAAAGAACTAAAATACAACTTGAAGGAAATAAATAGTGGACAAAGAAACTGTCCCTATTACTCACGTTCAGTAGGATACGCAGGCACTCATACACCAATAAATACAAAAAGTTTGACACAACTAGTTGCCCAACTGGAGATGTAAGGTAACAACAACACAGAGGTTTTAAATTAACACAGAAAATGCAACTCATAATTATACAAGAGCCAGTAAAAGCCATGCAAAAAAATCCTGCATGAAAAATAACAATATTAAGAAGAATATAAATAGAAAGTCAAAATATACATCAATGTTATTCTTCACGTGATTCTCAGATTTCTGCCTTAGAAAGAATACATAAATATGGAAGTACTATGCAATATTTTGTAGGCTGTGCACTTCATTCTTTAAAGGAACCCTCAAAGAGAAAAACTGTTGCGCCACCAAACAATATAAGTTACGTTATCTTATTAACTGCCAGTAACACTATGATATCATAAACAATAGTGCATTGACCCTAACAAATTACAAATATAAAGCTACCCTTACGGTAACGTTTGATACTTTACAACCTCCTACATGCATGGGTCTCGATTTATTTTCTCATTCTTACATAAGATGGCTCAACACATAAAATATCGGGGCGGAAGGCAAGCAGAATTCTGAAGAATAGCATAAATCACCTGGCATAAAGTGCATTTGCACCGCCCCTAAATAGAATAACGATGGTTTTCCCTTATAAATTTCACCCTTGGACATTTAGCAAGGATGAATGAAGTGGTTTTTAAAAAAGTTTGGGTTGAGTAAAACGAATGGGATCCCAGAGAAGTAAAAGCGTTGATGAAATACCCAACTGTAATTTTAAATTAAATTTGAAAAACAGTAAGTACACTTTTTGTAGAAAAAAAGGCAATAATGTTCAAAAGAGAATTAGGGCAAACAATATGAGGCAAAAAGTTATGGCAAAGTCGAGAGGGGGTATGTTCTTCGCAAATTCATAATAATAAAAATACAAAAAATAATGAGAACAATGTTCACAAACACATCAGAAAGAACTATTGAAGAACTAACAGTACATTATACCAAAAGAAATGGATAATAGAAGACATGGACGTTTGTCGTTCAACCAATAACAGATACCTAAGAAAACCATAAAAAAACAAATACCAAATGACAAAATATTTCGACAACAAATTAAAAGTTCATCAAACTACTACAAACTGTTATTAGAGAAAACCAATACGCAGTTGTCTGTTCTGGTTTCCTGTATTTGCTATAAAACTTTGTTTTCAATATAAAAGTTTCAGCATTTAAAAATTTTGATTTCTCCCGACTCCCTCGAAAGCAACCAATACGCCTCGTCAACCCCCTGAACCAATTTTACCAACGAACCAACGTATCATTTAAGAATAAATCATTATTTTTCAATTTCCTTAATGCAAACACAATATAAAAGAGATAAATAAGGGAAGAATACCAGGGGTAGAAAGATAATGCGTCAAACGCATCGATAAATCTATTTGCCAACGGTGAACTACCCGAAACCAAAAACTTTACTTATACATTCCAAAGCGATTCGAAATATGCAACATAATGTTTCTTGTACGATATTACGAGATACGCACACCTGTTTACGACATACATTACTTTTTATGCGTCTAATATACGGGATAAACAAATGCACGTTAAGTAAACAACAAATTCTGATGGAAAACTAACTATTAATGGAATAATGTCGCATACAAAATGCACATTAAAAGGTTAATTACGTAAAACCTATGTAATATAGATGTAAGAAGTTGCATAAATCTGTGCAACGTGTACTTCATTTCGTAGTAATATTTGTTTGTTTCCATATTTGTACTGTGGCTGAAAACAGCCATTACAGTTTAACTCAACTACTCCTATACTAACATTCCTCTTCGACTGAGTAGAAACGGATAAAAAGTTATTAACTTCTTTTGTTTTATTTCCAACATTCATTGTGGGCTAAAGTATTCAGTAAGTCCGACACGATACATATAGACTTTGATCGCCGGACTTTAAAAAAAATTTAATAATAAATAAATAAATAAATAAATATTAAAAATAGGTTTATGTTAGTCCACTACCCCAAAAGATAAATAGGAAGGCATTAGGACTTAAGAGGCATTTTCGTGCTTCCTATACTTTGTATATATTATAATATATTCCGGGTGTGAAACACTTAATAAGATTACTTATTTCCACTCCTGCAATATTTCCCGTCACCATTTCCTTCCCAAATTCTCTCTCTTGCACTGCTTCATTTTCACCTTTCCACTCAATATTTTTGCTCAAAGGAAGCAAAAAAGACACCCATGTTTGAGAGAATTTTCCATCGGGAGAGAATTGGTTCTCTCATACCTTTCATGCTGTACATTGTGATTCACTAAATTTTCAAACAAATGTAATAATATTTTCTATTAATTATTGCAACCATACTCGGAGTCAGAACCGAACTTGGTTACCACAACGCCAAAACTGCGGACAACCCTAAATGTTTGTTTATTTTAATATTTATGTAACTCCATATTAATTCAAATCTTTTGTTTGTCAGGTAGAACAGAACCGGAGTGACCGACCATGGACACAAACCATGAAACTACTATAAAACGTAAATTTATAAAGAAATACCAGAAATAGTGCAGTGCGAAATTCATAAATGAGTGATATTTGATAATAACGATAATAAAAATAACCAACTAGTCATAGAAAACCAGCGATGGATCGTTCTATAAATCATTGATCTCAAGACAAACACACTACAACAAAATGGCGGCAGGTAAGCTACGAAAACGCATCCATCCAGGCCTAAACGTAAAAAACTATTTTCACGTAGTGCTGTACAAGTGCACTTGTACAGTGAAGTGTTGCGTCCCTGCAACACTTCAATCTCCATTCTGAAATAACAAATATATTTCAACATTTCGACTGCTTACGTCAAAAAGTTATTAAAGTTTTATTTGAGACATTACTCTTGACAGATCAGCCTTGAAACTTCTGCCGTGAAGGAGGAAGAAGATGTTTGAAAAGTTTTCTCTAGCCCTAAAGTAAAAGCAATTGAATGAGGGACGGAAATCGCAGAACAAAATAATACGACTTGCAGATACTCTCCACCCCAGCAATATCCTAAAGATTTGTGTATCCCATCCTATTAGTATCCTAAACGACCATTTCTCCTAACTCGATATATAAATGTATGACAGTATAGTTTGAGCTGTTAAAGTGTGACACGGTCAAAACTTGTCTTTAAAAATTGAATTATCGAAGTGGTGTACAAATACTCTAGCAACTAATCTTTCAAATAAAAATCACCCGTTATGCACATCATTTTCGTCATTCTATACACAATAGACAGACTGGCATATAACTATGACAAACTTCATTTTACCAGGCGTTCCTTTTCTCAATATTAGTAGAATTACCGTTCGACAAATTTCTTGTCTTACAAAGACAATAAGATAATTAAGCACTTCAGAAACTGAATACGATGCATTTTTATTACTAGATATATATTCCAAGAGACGACGTACCAAGTAACTAAGGAATTATGACAATACAACTACGGGGAGAAACACCCTTTGGAAAGCAAAAAAACTGATATTGTTCGTACCAAAAGTAGAAAGTAAAAAAGTAGAAAAAAATAAACAGTGAGCTACTTCTATGATTAAACTATAAATAAATGATTTTTATGTACTGCTAAGAATCTTCTTAGGGCCTGAAGAACTCGGAAGCCAACGTTCACAACCTCATTTCTATTCCTTGGTCTCCGCCACCCCAAAATGTGGTAGTCCTCGTACTGAACCCAAATACACCCCCCCCCAACAAATATGTCTATCAGCCATATTTGCCAAAATTTTTGCCCGACTTCCTTTTTCAGTGGCTTGCCAAACTGTCTCGTATTCATCGATTTTCATTCAATGTGTCACGAGTATCCTTGTCACCAATTTTATTATGTTAACTTAAAAATATCACACCTAATTGTGCATTTTCTTGTACTTTACTGATCAAAATTTTAAATCTCAAATCCAACAGGGTTACCTCTTAAAATACCAAAACAATATTTAAACAGGACATCAAAAAGAAATTTATAAGAATATTTCAACAATTTGTAAACACAATTCTATATAAAAAGTGAATATTTGAATGGAAAATAACAAAGTATTTCGGCAAAAATTGGCCAGGTCAACATGTTAATGTATGACTTCTTGACCTTTCCTGAAAAATAATATTAAACCTTTTTCTTTTCTCTTTAGCAAAGGCAATCGTCTTTTCTCAATATTCTTAGACGGAACGAATGCACAAAAGTTGGCTGATCTCATTTCTCCATAAAAAAATTAGATTGACCTAAGGGAACATCCAATTTGAATACAAATAGACTCGATAAAACTAATAAAAGTGTATTCTACCTATTCTTTGCCGAACCACAGAGAAAAACGTCCACGTGAATGTTGCCCATTCTTATTGGTTTTTTGACTTTTTAAAGAGCCCGTGACAAGAAAGAAAATTACCAAAGTTTAATGGCAAAAACGTTAGACTACACCAGGGAAACTGAATAATTCCCGTCAACCTCTTTTTCATCTGTTTCGGTGTCATGAAGACAAATTTTAACTGTTAATACATATAACTTATAAGAGCTCAAGAAAACAAATTAACAAATCGCTAATGTCACTGCAAATAGTAAAAAAAACATAAGTGATGTCAAACTGAGAAGAAAAACTAGTTAGGGTAAGTTGACAAGTACAAAAAACAAAACAACACACAGGAACAATACAAGAGACCAGTTTCCAATTTGCAAAAAAAAACAAAATTCGTACACGGCAACAAACCAGAGGGAGTAAGGCAGTAGGAAGGAGAAGAAATTGAAGGAACTCCCAAAAAAAATAGAAAAATATAAGTTTAAGGAATAAGAAAAAGAGTCAACGAGAAATACTGAAGAGAAAAGCGGAAAAAAATAGTTAACGAAATGGGAGGGTTGAAAAGTTTAACCTAGAAATAGAAAAGTGAGAAAACAAGGGAAAACAAGAGGCGAGAGTCCGACACTAAATTTCCCTACTGACAACCTCCTGCCCATTTTCTTCCACCTTTTGCTGTCGCTCCAACGACAAAAACACTTATTTTATTCAGCTTGAGGCTTATTTGCGACAGAAATTTTAAACCACATCGAGAATCCAATGGCTGCTCTTTAAGGAATTTAAATAAGTGGGATGATTTTTCTCTTCAACCCTTACGGATGCAGCCCACCGCGGGGGTGTTAAGGCCCTCGGTTCACAAAATGGCAGGGACTGTCAAAAAAATACATTTACTAAGTTACAAACAGTTGCCAGTGTGT
The DNA here is from genome assembly GCA_037055365.1 of Polyplax serrata. Classification (NCBI taxonomy): domain Eukaryota; kingdom Metazoa; phylum Arthropoda; class Insecta; order Psocodea; family Polyplacidae; genus Polyplax; species Polyplax serrata. The sequence continues at coordinate 2,129,163 of JAWJWE010000004.1, forward strand.
GGGTCTCAAGCCCCACGTTTTATGACTTCTGGCCAGAATCTTGTCTTCTGCCGTGTGCGCTACCTTGTGTTTCGCAGGTTCCCGTCAGAGAATCTCTCCTGATTGAACTACCATTACCAAAAGCAGCTTAAGAAATAATTTTGCGAGGAACCTTTCAAATTTTTCCTTTCTCTTGACGAGGTTCTCATCTTCAGTTTTGTTTTAGCTTCCCCACCCGCGACAGCAACAGCCGACGCCGCAACAGCAGCAGCAGCGATTGTTATAAATGCTTCATTCACTTAATTCATTCAGCTCTGCTTCTGCATCTACATTATTCTGACTTTTTCTCTTTTCGAGAAATTCTTTTATTTCTTCCGTCTGTTCAGCCTTTTTCTTTTGGTTTTTTTCAGCTTACTACTCCTTTTCCTTCACTCCTTTGAATAATTTTTTGTTTGTCTGTTTGCCTGTTCTATTGCGCATTCCTTTCCCTCTACACACGTAGTTCCTACTTATCCGTCCCGCAATTTACTCCCGTCGCCTTTGTTTCCCTGACTCATTTAAAACTGAAAAAGTTTTATTTAATTTTTGAAAGAATCCCTGAAATATGACGGGACTTCAAGTTTCTATCGTAAGCCTCCTTCATTGTGCATTTTCCATTTCTACTTTACTTTCTTCCTGATTTTAGTTCAAGGCATTCAGTTTGTATTGGATTTTACGGGAAAAAATCTACTTTTCTCTACTTATGCACAAGTTTTTGCTCCTTGAAAGTCGGCATTATATGTATAATCGGTTTTACGAAAGATGTCTTCATCTTCCAGGAGCCATCGTCTGCCTTTTTTCAATGTAGATCTTCGGTGACAGTATTTTACACTACACCGACACAAACGCTTATAGAGTTACGAGTATTTTAGGTGCAGTCATGCTCACAGTGATTCTTCTGTGTACAACTGAAGTATTTAATTATGTTAAAATTACTGAAGTACTGCAAAACAATTGTGTTCTGCTTTTGGGGTAATCTTTGGGTCATTTTCGTACCTCCACACAAGCAACACGAACTTTCTGATTAATTAATTCTTTTTTTAAACTTAAGTCGATTGGAAAGAAGGAGCAATTTGGATTTCTTACATGCCATTTTCGCATTTCATTTTATGCTCTGCTTAGTACTGCTAGACTACATAAATCCTAATTATAGCGGGAATGTGATAAAAATAAGGAGGCAAAATATAGTTCAACTGTCCAATTTATGTTGTGTCTACTCCTCTGACAAATCCGAAATAAGAGAGACAATTTTCACTCCTATAAAATGGAGATATTAGGCATGTAGTCGAGAAAGGAAGGTTGGATGTTGATTAAGAAAGGAAAGTTACGTTAAGAGATAACATCTTATGAGAGTGGAAGGAGAAAGGAAGTGCAGATAGGTTGAGTAGTTTTCAGTTGTTCGGATTCGTTAGATGCTTTAACTATTTTCCCGAGGGAGAAGTAAAAATCCGTTTTTGTGTCTACTCCCCACAAAACTGTGATGAATTTTACGTTGAAACCAAGGTAGGTTTGATGTCGCCATTGATACGCCAACGTATATTTTACTTCTAAATCAGAGCCATCTAATAGCCCCTCATCCCTGCAACTAACATCATTTGCTACTAATTTGGAATTTCAAGTATGTCGTCAACCCTCGAATTCTGACATCCTTTTTTTGTTGCACCCATTGTCACATTAGCCTTTCTTTTGTTGTTTCATTTACTTTCACGTTAACCTTTCCAACTTTGAAACCCACACTTTTATTCTTCTCGCCTTCAAATTTCTTTCACCCAACGTATTTCACAATCACACCAACGTTCATGAAATTTTGCGTAAAATTTCCAAATTACAGTTCGATCGCCAAAGCAAGTTCACTTTTTACAACATAATTCTTCATTTATTCCCAAGTATGCCTCAAGATTAAATGCTACGCGTTTACTTAAGTACAAAACAAATAAATAAATAACAAATATTAAATAAAATAAATAAATAAAAGTATAAATTTTTATAAATAAAGTCATATTTCCATTTGTTTTGTAATATATTGTACGCTTTCTGATTTAACTGAAGGTAGTAAACATTAAATTTTTAATTTTTAACCTTTTTTCGAAAGGTTACCATTAACCTGTATTAGCAACGCCTTTTGAAATGCTGCGACACGTTCCTAATTAATTGTCTCAGGGCTCTTACAGCCAGGGATTAGAACAAAGTGGGAACCAAAAAAATCTATTCAAATTCGAATGAGTACCCAATTCATTCAAATTAATTACACATTAATTCTTGGAATTACTATGAAACGAGGTTTAAGATAAAAAATAGTAGAGAATAATTTTACGGACCCTTACAAGTGCTCTAGGGAAAGCTCTGGCAAAAGCATTATTAAAGGCACAATGAGAATGTTTTGAAATTTGATCGCAGACGATTTAAGAAGAATTATTACTGTAGATGTATGAGTATATCTTACTGATGTCTACCTGACAAAGTGTAATGTGTAACCCCTTCCGAAGGCAACGAACTCTCCCCGGCGTCCAGTTACCCCTAAATTTTTAATGTCAGTCTCTAAGTTCAGTTTCGCAAGTGCAAAACTGTTGGCGTACATAAATTGTCCCTAATACAAAGCTTACATAAGATGTGAAATTATATTATGTGGCATTTTGAAAATGTTCCGATTAAATCTTAGGTTGAGAAAGGTACGGATTGTTAATGTGAACGAAATAAAACCGACAAGAAACAAAACATATTGTATAAATGGAAAGCGTAATGTGAGTTACACCCAACAAAATAAAGATAACTTCCATTTATGAATTTGTGCTGGGAATTCGTCAAAAGGAACGATTTATAACCCAAGAGAAAGGAAACTCGGAGCTCCGACATGTGGGGGCAATTTGAAACTGACAAAGTCCTCTTCCCAAGAAAAGGCCAGAAGAAGGTTGGAAGGGTCTAATTGCCGAATGCCTTTTTCTTGTCCGACCAAAAAGATTGCTTTCGGTGTGTGAGGTCATTCGATTTCCCTAAGGATGACGTGAACCGGAGTCGATCCATTCTCAAGGGATCCAATCCATTCCAGTCACTCCGGACACGACTACTTCCTCGCGGTGGTTTCGCTCTCCAACAGGAAGTTACTTCTAACCCCGGGTTTTTCAGTGGTTTTGGGTACCGCACTGTCCCAACAGGTGGGGTGTAGCATTATTTCTGGACTTCAAAAAGAAAGGTCATTTGATTTCGGTTCGATTGATTTGACTGTTTCAACTGACCATTTTGTATTTGCCTTTATGTAAATTTGCACTCCTTCCTGTGTGTGGAAATTTACATTTAATACTCTACACAATGTACACGCTCACCCAGCTACTGCGAATTACAACACACGGAATGGTGTTTTTTGCTTTCCGCATCGGTGGGAAAAAGGTAATTGAAATTTACTTTGGATCCTTTGAGCAATAAATAATGTTTCCGATCATAAATTTCTTCAATATTTTTGTGTTAAAACGTTTTAATGCGTCTTCAGCGACTACTGAAAATAAGGGTAACTCTGTTGTGTCACACGCCTCGTAACTTCCGGTTAATAGTAACAATAAACGTATTAAACCTTCAGCATACGTATTATTACTTAGAGAAATAAAGTATTTTTCTTAAATATAGATAAATAACTCAAAATTGTATTCTCTACATTATTTGAATATATGTGGCAGGAATATGTACTTGTGGATTGCACATTGAGAAACAAAGAACATGCCCTCACCATTAAAATAGGGGTTATTATCATTTTCGTAGGTTTCAGGAGGTTTGATAGCTGTAAAATTAATCAAAACCCTTAAAGGACAAAGCAACAGAACTAATTTTTAACTACGCTGGCAAACACTTCTAAACTTTTGAAAGTCATATCATATGGGACGGAACTACAGAAATTTATAAGGCAGGACCCAATTTATCAGAATTTATAGACAGAGTTAAAAACTAATTAGGGAGATTTGTAAACAATACAGCTCAACACCTTAATGTTCTCAAAATATCAATCATGGACATTCATTCGTTACCTAAAAGTTTAAATGTATTCATTTCGGTATATTGAGTAGCGTCTAAGACTAGCGTGACCTTGAAATCATATGTAAATTATGGGTTATAATTAAGTGGGGGTGTAAGTAAGTTTAGGACCAAAAAATTCCTAAAAATTTCCCTGCACATAAATAAAAATACTGAAAATACTGAAATTAAGGAAACAAAAGAAAGTAATAAAAGAAAGGCGTCTCGGATGCGAAGAGGGCAAGAGAAACGTAAAAGCTGAAATGACAGAGTGAACCAAAACGAACAATAAAACGTTATTGAAGGACATGTCACATAAGAACCAATCTGAACAAAAAAAACCGAAAGAAGCCTACCCTGAAGAACACGTTGAAGAAGCAATATAAGTAATAATAACCACCATATAGAAAATCATGAAAGATCTTTCACAAGGTGAGCGGTCATCAATTGACATTGTCCAAAATATTGGGGCTTCGTCTGTGCATCCAACAAGATAAATTTAAAAAACCTGTTTTTCATCACAAGACTCCCAACTCAACAAAACTCCCAACAGTTAAGAAACGTTTGAGGAGTTCTCTGGAAAAAAAACGAAGGAAGAAATCTTTGCTGTTGACAAAGTGCGACGAGACGGTTCTTATAAAGAAAATATTTTACAAGGGACAGATAGATCTGTCAAAATTTATTGGGAACCAGGCAAACGGAGATAAGTGTTGAGGATTGGACGAGGTTTTTAGTACAGTAAATGGAGACAAAAGTGGCGGCGGTGAGGAGGAACGTACTACATAACGATGACAAATACAGATAGGAGCACACATTAAGTAATTGTACAGTGGTACTGTAGAACATCATAACAGTCACGTACTGTAATTCCTTTTTCAAGTAGAAGTTCTTAAACATATTTTTATATATATTTGTTACACTTAATCGACACGTAATCATGGTCTTACTAACTCATGACTACTCCCCATTAATTCGCACATTTTCTTTTCCTCTGCATTCATTTAAAACCAAAAGAGTCGTTCCTTCAAGCGATGAGAAAAAAAAGAATCTGTTCACAATATAAATAAAGACAACACTACCTGAGCGCTTCATTTTCCATTGAAAATACACCCTTGACAGTTTCCTTTGAACAACTTATAATATTTTCACCACCCTAGAGAGATCCTTTCTCTTCTCTTGCTTTCCAACTAAAATATTTACTTTCCAAGAAAGAATATTTTATGCCTATTTAAATTGTTATCGAATGTTTATGTTTCGACTAGACATGTTCTGTACATTATCAATTATTCTCAAGCTCATGTTTAGTTCTTCCAGATGATCCACCCAACTTTTCCCTGTCCATTCCTTCGATGTACTCTTTCTGTAGCAGACAGAAAAGTAGACAAATTGTTCGAAACAAGAATGAGAAAGTAAAAATCCAGCATTAGTTTTTGTATTTTCTCGCACTTGTAACTTAACTTTGTACCTAACTGGTAACTTTGTCACACTTGTAAAGGGTCATTCGCTCTGAACTCCACACTTTTTCTGAAGCTGAAGTTTTCATGAAGTCCCAACAGGGATTTTCTATTCAAAAGAACGGAAAAAACTACGGTCAAACACAGTTGTTGCGGTGTAAAAAACTTTTTAAATGTGCTATAGTGTAAAGGACAAGTCAGAATTTATTCAACGTCCCACAACGAAGGGCAACTGTTTAACAAATTCTTCTACAAACGGAAGACAACTTAGAGCCAATAGGGCAGTAGCCTGGCAACTAAATTATCCTCAGTTACTTGTATGGATGTAATGTGGTAAAACTCGTTGTGACTCACAGTATTCATTTGGATCAAATGAAACATTCAAACGACAACTGACGACAGCAGTCCTTGTCAGGTGTGCCACAAAGTCACCAGACACCATGAACTTGTCACAGCTTGTCAAAAAACATGAACTCAAAGGTATCGGTTCTTTTATTTGCAGGTTCAGCTGTTGCCATGATAGGTGCAAACCTCCGATATGGCAGCATCTCCAATCCGAACGCTTCCATTGGCCTCAACAAGAATTTCCAATGTCATCCAGGAGGTGCGATAGAAGCCTCCTTAATGTTCAGTTTGGGAGCTTTGGGTATGGGTGCTAACCTTGCTCTCATGGGTATAATACTACTGAAACGACAATTGAGGCGGTAAGTACCTTACTGTTTGTACCTTTTACCCACTTCTCCAGCATATTCAACCTCCCTGGTGTGGTACTCACTGCTTAAACCAAAGTCAACAGAAATAGGAGGAACTCGGAGGAGCTCGGAGGAGCTTCGAAGGGTCACCGTACATGGAGTTAAATTCTCAAACTGTTTCTATTCCACATCTATCAACTTTCCAGAGAGTAAAGCCTACATATTTTTGGGGGGAGGAGATATGGTGAAACGTCTTTTTTTATTCTCGGTTTTTCATTTCGTGATTTCATCCACCGTATCTGGCTAAAGTCCAAATTTCTTTCCAAGAAAGGAAATGTAAAATTCTTGGCTTTCCCAGTTTTTGTAACTAAAAACCTGTCAACTCCTCTCCTTCCCCTGCCAGTTGACTAAGCTTCTTCGCACTTTATTGGTACCTCACTGATTGCCTCCGTGTTTTCCCTAGTGGATTTCTCGTCAATGTTCACTCGCTAACTCGACGATGTAATTGGAAATATCGATTCAACTAGTCGATTTAATGGCGTCATGTCCGTTTCTCTATTGACTTGATTGTTTTAAACGTATTCTACGGTTTGCTAATATCTTCTTTGTTAATTATAGTGTCTACTTCGAAGATGCTTCAACATAATGACGCTTCTTTTATCCCTCTGGGTAATGAGAACACCTTTATTATTTTACCTGATTGCGGCACAACTCTGGTAAATTAACGAATTTTAACTCGATTCTCGTTCCATTTCTTTTTACTAAACAATATCGTACCACCTCCGTAAACCTGCTCTTTCGTACGCAAAACCGAATTTACAATTTGCCTTATCGAATTACCAATACCTCCATTATCCAGCTTGTCACTTTTTCTTATTCCTTTTTGGACCATCTTCAATATCCCAAATTTAAATATATCTAAGAATGAGACTTAGGAGGAGTTACTATGGCACATGCGATTACACAAAAACTTTCAAGAACAAATTCAGTAATCCAAGCGTTCAGAAATGTGCCAAATCCAAGATAAACATCTTTTCATTTCAAAAATTTTCAAGTGTATGAAGAAGTAACTATGGAATGGTTAAGTTAATAGAAAAAGAACCGTACGGTATTAATAGTTTACTTACGTACGTTAGTTAAAAAGATGAAAGTTTATGCAGTGAAGTTATCCCACTCTCTTTTTCTCTGAAAAAAATTGTTTGAGGTCTAAGAAAAAAGGCGTAATCCTTAAAAGGAAAATCATCCAGACCAAAATGGAAGAAAAGGCTTTCATTTGAATAAGCTGATTTAAAGGCATTCCAACTTTTAAGATTCCAAGTTTGTGTTCGGCAAGATATTTACGCCAAAACCTCTTGCACAGACATTCATTTCTGATGGCTCCTTAGAGAATCAAAAAGTATCTTCTCTGCATGTGAGGAAGATAAAACAGAAGTACAATCAGAAAATAACAACTTCCAACATGTCACAATAAGGTACTCTCACTTAGCTGTATCTAAAAGTAAGTAAAGGGCATAACTTAAGCGTTCCTTTGACTATACAAACAATCATGCCTTTCATTCCATTAAGCTAAAATAGCCCAAAGAATTTTGACCTAACCTAGCAAGACATGATACACAAGCTAATAGCAGGACAATTGAAGTTGACAATTGATGTCCATCATGAACAGCACTGTCAAAGCAACAGCGGGAGAAGTAGGCCACTGAATTTCTTTGAAGAAACAAGAAACTTAATTTTCCCATAGACTAGCATGAGAAAGACAAGAGCAACTTTGGGCAACAGTCCGATAAGGCAAAATTCGGGGCCAACAGGACATTGCAAAGGCACAAAATCACGTTTCATCCCTGAGGTCCCTTTGTCTGCTAAACCCCATGTACCTCCCCGTGGGAATCCTCCGCATTTTCTCGATTGCTGACGCACCGTTTATATAGCTGACAGTGATAAAAACGGTAACCCCCGCGACAGGACCCGCACCATCTACACCTGTTTGCAGAAGCAGCAACAGCAGCAGTCCTGCAAGCAGCGAAAATTCAAACTCGTCGAATTTACTTTTTATGCTTGTAATAAATTTAAAGGAGGCGAATAAAACTGGGTGGACGCTTGAAAGCCAATCGAAACAAAACGTTTTAGAACTTTCTCAGGTCATCAGCAGGATGTGTCCTGAAGGAAATGAATCTTGAGACGACTGACTCTACTTAGTTTTATGTTCCATTTAACAATTTAAATTTCTAAATTGATATAAATTTCAAATGTCTTTTAAATCACTATTCTCTCATTTTTACTAATTCGACTTTTAGTTTCAATTATCAAAACGAGTTTAGAGTCTTAAATGATTTAACCGTAAAGATTATAAAAGAGAAAAGAAACTTAAAATCGACTGTTATTGGCCGACATTCAAGACAATGATTCAATTAAGCTTATTTTCTATACGAGTCAGTTCGATTAATTAAAAAGAATTATTTTATCTCAGGTGGAATCAGGGTCTTCTCTTCCATCAGGCCATGGTTGATTGTGCCCGGGCTGCCATTCTACTACCTCTGGGTGTTTCCATCTACAAATGCCAACCGGTAAACAAATGTTCTCTCGTCGAAACGGCTTTCCTTCTGCTGGTCACCGTGTCCACCGTCAACATGCTCACCACAGTCCTCAACGACTCTCCCGTCTTTCCCGAAGTGGAAGGCGACAGTCCACAGTGTGTTCTTTTCGGGACTTTTATGATTTGGTTCGCGAGTATCACCATTAACCTCGGTCCGACGTTCCTGTCGGGAGCCTTGGCCGCAAATTCTGAATTCCGGCACAATGCTCCTAGTTGTCCTCTCGTGCACGGACCTTTCAGACACTATGTTCTTAACGTCCTGTGGATTTTTGTTAATGTTATTTGTGTATTTCTGACTCTTTTCCACTTGCATAAACTCTACAGAGACTTGACGAAAGCGAATGTAGAAGCATTGAGGGTAACAGGTTTGATTACAACCTTGGTTAGCGTCACGTCGAGTACAAACACAAACATGATCGGTGAGGGTACCGGAGACGCTGAGAGAGGTCGGGTAAGTGATCCTGCTCCTATTTTCCTTCACATGACGTTTTTGTTGTTCATAAAAAAAAGAACTCGTTGCAGACGGCCACGGAGGAACACAAAAGAATGCAGAGGTACCTCCGCCGAATGGAACAAGAGGGCGTTCAAAGAGTAAAAATGTTCGTGGTCATAACGGCTGCATATGTCCTCTTCTGGGGACCACTATTCTTCGTAACTCTAGTTCATCACCCTGTCATAGGATCTCCAATGGGCTATGAGGTTAGTGTTCGATTTCAATTTCCATCAATCAAACCTGTAACCCAAACAAACATCTTCCACCCCTCTACCGAGACAAACAACCTAAGTGTGCTACTTGTTTCTAGATCACCCTGCACGTGGCTTGCATCCACGCATTTATCAATCCCACACTGTTTATGGTATTACATAAGGGACTACGACAGGCTGTACTTGATATCTGCTGCGGAGCGTGCACTACTTGGGGTGATTGGCTCCTCGGTCCTCATCCATCACAAGGAGAAACGACACCACCGCATGTTTCCACCCTGTTGCCGCCACCTCCGCCTCAACCGAACCCGTACAAATCGCCATCAATCAATAAACAGCGATTATCACCCATGGTAAATCTACGCTTGTTTACGTGAGTAAATGTTGTAAATGTGTTGCACGTGTGTTTGGAACGGCGGAAAAACGAATAGGAACACGAAGCATCTGGACGAAGCATCGAGACCAGAGACTTCAGCAGATCGAGAACTCCAAGCTCACAACCAAATTTCATTTGAAATTTTGGGTTATGCACAGTCAAAATCCACGAACACGGCTCCGAACATTAATATTTTAAAATCGTGTACACAGACGTAACTCACGTTTCTTTTTTAAAGTTTAGGATTCTTCCGAGTGAATTTGGTACACTTAAAATACAGCCAAGTCCTTGGTTTGAGAGGAAAAAATGGCCGACTTTCCTTTTTTCACTTTTCAAATTGCCTACGATATTGATAACCCGTGTCAGGTGAAAATCTCCAAACTTATTCAAATGCGATTCCCAGGTATGAGAGGCATCGTTTTACTACCGTGACGCTTTGATGGAACTACTTTATTTCACACAAATATTTAATATTCTCTTTTCGTCCCTTATTTTCCTCCTTCAGGGCTCCTCATTTTCATTCTCATTATGCTAACCATTAAGTCATAACCTTTCCCTTTGACATTTAACTTAATGGTCAGGAATTCTTTCGCCACCTACTTCGCCACCTTATTTTGTACAACCAGTCTTAAGTTCCAAGCAAAGACGAAAACATTTCTTCTTGTATCGAGTTGAATATCACCTGAGACAGATTAATTGAATATACATTTGCATAAGAATAGCCGACTAAGCACGGTCAAAATTAGCCATCACACAAATCTAGCGGTCCCTTTGTGTAAGCAAAAGGATCAAATAAAAGGAAGCATCAAAATGGCTTCCGGAGTCGAAGGTTCACTTTGGCTCTTCACTTGGAAAGAAAATTCGGTTTGGCCCGACGTCCAATTTCTTCTTTCCGAACTTTCTCCTTTCACAAGCAGTCGTTAACTTTTTTAAATTTAATTTTTTCATTTTATATACTCCTCATTCTTATGACCTTGATAAAAGGCCCTCGGAATCCTTTCGGTTTCATTTCCTAACTATACTTCCATCTGTTGTTTTTTCTTTGCTGTGCAGTAGTAATCCGGCGGTCCTTGATATGAACATCAAGAGCAGATAGACACCGAATATTTCCAAGACGGACGGGAAGGGAGAAAATGAGGATTCATTAACTCAGTCAACAGTTTTCTGAAAATTATGAGAGTAATGCAAAAATATTATGAACTAATGAACCATCAGTCCTGCAGGATCTTTTAACACTTCCCTTGAGAATGAACTTAGAAAGACTATTTGCTATGTTTCAATGCTCTTGGTTGCAAAACTTAACCTAATTGGGTACTATTATTAACTAGCAGTCCCTTAGAGTTCTCATTTCCAATGATATAAAATGTATGCAAAGTATAACCTAATGAAAGTGACCATGGAATTTTCTACATTTAAATTTTCGCGACTCCATTACAAAAGATTAACCCCGTTCTATGAATTTTTCAATAATTTTCTTTTCTACTTTTCCTTTCTAAGATTAAAAGCTTGAAGACCATCTCCGGTTTGTAATTTTATGTACCTAATTCGACGGAGTACAGTAGCAACTTTAAAACAGAGCTACCTGCCACACCGAAATCATACGTAAGCAAATATAAATGAGAACCCAGCTGTCCAATTCATTTTCTGATCGATTTAATGTTTTCGTTCTCACCGTAACCAGGAAAAACTGGGCCAACCCAACTCGCGGTCTTTCACGTTTTGTCATGGCAAAGAAAGGTTTTGTTTAGACTGTTGCCACGCGAAGGGCAACTCGAAAGGGCAGGGTAGGGTCAGGGACAAACACCGCTACGCATTCTGTTGCAGATAGGTCAGATTGTTAAAACCATTTTATAAGCTTAAAAATAGTCAGAAAGACAAGTTGATCGATCTGTTTGCCACCTGAGCACATGGAAGTGATCGCTCTGCAAATAATCTTACTCTGAAAACAGTAAAATTGTTATTGTCAACTTATGGCCTTGACTTTGGGCGTTCCCATGCTAGTCTAAAGTGTTTGCTTACGTATCCTCGTGTTTGAACTATCAGCAAACTCTAGGCAAGGCCAGCTGCTCCTTGATTTATTTTTCAAAAGGCATCCTACAAACCTTCACATTTAAAGAATAACGGATTCCAAGGCAATATCCGCTCTTAGAAAAAAAAAGTAGAAGACAACTGTCAATTACAATTGCCACCTTCAACAGATATGTAGAAGATGTTGCATGGCAAAAACAAAAATATATTTATTGTTAAACTAAATACCCACTTCAAGTTTCAAATACATTTCTGGTATCCCTTTTTGACACGTATCCCAGGCTGTTAATTACTTTTCGTTGTTTATTTTTTTATGAATATCCTTCAGTACAGGTTTACTCAGACTGAGATATTCAAATTTAAGCACTAATGATAAAATAATTTTTGCAAGTGTGCCAGTAAACACTTCAGCTGAGGGGCCTAAAATCTTTTGACAAAAGGTGTTCTCCAACCAAAACTGCTTTGGTGGAATTTCGAAAATAACAAAATTACAATAACGTAAAAAAATATTGCCAATAAGATAAAATTAGGAACAGTTATGGCTTCGTGAAGTCTTTGGTTCAATAAAGAAGCAACGTATACCTGACAATGCAGCACTTTAAAAACCAAATTCAAGAAAAAAAGGAGAAACAAGTAAAATTGACAGGACGACAGCAAATAATGTAAGGAAAACATTGCCCACATACAACATGTAAGCAGAAGAGCAAAATGTAGGACAAAACGTCAGAAAATAACAAAAGTAACAAACAAAATGACAACACAGAAAGGGATTTTGAAGCAACAAAGAACCCCAGGAGTGCCCTAAGCTTATTTCAGAGCCACCCCAACGGTCATCAACTTCAATAAGAAAATACAACGAAGCATAAACGGAAATGAAAGAAATATATCAGGCATTGCAAATCACTCTAACGAAATAAAAAAACCGTCGCTCGTTTTTTGGCCGTCAGCCGGGTTCCTCCGGTGTTTTCATCCCAAGATTTAAGTTTTAATTAGTCTGATCGCTTTGATCACCATAATTGATTTTCCAACTTTAGGGGACACCCTTAATCAAATGATACGAACTTTCGACTTCCGCTTCCGCCAAAAGAGTAAAGAAGCAATTAAAAACAAAGTTTGATTTTAGGCGTTTAACATTTTGCCGCTGTGGCACAGGTCTTCTCTTGTCCTCTTTCTTTGGCTGGTTGGGGTGCTGAAGAAGAAGAAAGTGGAAATCTTTTGTGATAAGTAAACGTCACGCAACAATGCTTGTGGTAAACAAGTAGCAACAGAGTTGGAAGGGCACCAAAGAAATCAGTTTAATAATATCAATGTATAACTTACTAAACTTTAAAAAACCAGCCCCCTGTTGTACTTCGGTACAAAAAAAACTTAGACCCTAAATCGAACGTCTTTGCTCCCTCGAGCTTAGCTAGTTATTTAACGCATTATTAATTTCGCATATTACTTAGTATTTCAAAATTTCGAAAAGTATAATTGATTAATTGGCTATTAATAATTTTATTTTTGCGAAGAAACGTAAAAGTTAATGTAAAACTTCTGTAAAATAAACCAAACTTTTTGTTCTGAAAACTTATTTCGAAAAATTGCACTGCACAGGAGTTGGTCTTTTTTTCGTGGGTCGTAAAGCACAGATTGCTTCTTCTATTTGCTGCAATTCACCAAGACAAAACGTCGAAGCGGAAAGAGAGCAAAACTTGAATGTGTAAACCTTCCAACACAATAGACCTGTTTTTACTCGTCTCCAGACTGAGATTTTCTTTCAATTCCTGCCTTCCCATTCTATTTTTCCTTCATTTCTTTTACCCCCGTTTAAATTGAAACCTGGGAAGTGGATTTTTGTTATAAATTGGCTGGCGGCCACTTTTGAAAGGTTTCCCTTAATTGTTTCCAAGGTTTTTGCACTCTCCAAATTTGTTAAAATGTGTTTTGTCGGGGCCAACTTCATATACAAATAAACATAAAATTGAATGTCTATAGTACACAGAGAGGATTCTGCGTCCTACAACTGCCTGTACCTCCCACCAACCCAAAGCCACAGGAAATATGGAAAACAATGCGTTTTAAGTTTTCAGCGATTTAAGAGTTTTCCTCCATAGGGCAAAGTAAAGAAAATGAAACTTTTTCCCTACAAGTTCCTTATACCCGTTTTATACTTTTACTTCTCTAATCAAGTTCAATAAGACAAAAAGCACAACAGGGACGCATTTTACGACGCCTGTAACAGTGGCTAAATTTATTTTTCCTTTATTGTATTACCCTCAAAAGTTTTTTATTCGCGTCTATTGGTATAAAATTGCTGCAAATACTGTACAAAACATGACAATTCACATAGTCCTCAAATATACAGTTATCCATTTCATGTAGCAACTGCACTTACCAAGTTTGTTCCATTTGTTTTAAATGTAATCTACTAAAAGGGATATGGAATCTGAAAATTCCACCTTTAGGTATGAAGGTATGATATGTGCACACTTAAAAGTCCCATTACACTTACATCCATGTAACAATAAATTGATGAAGACCATTGATTAGATAGCATCAATACTGTCCTGCTAGCTCACTTTTCGAAACTGAAGATAATAGTTTTCGACTACCATGATGACCATTAACCCTACCTTTCATAGGACACTTTCAAATATAACATAACCTAGCGTACCTGTGAAAATTCAGTTGCACTGTGTAAAATCAACACCAACGAATGGTCACCCAAACTAAATTATTTTTTTTTACTTTAACAGGAGAAATGGACGCTGTTTCAAAAAACCAAGTTTCTGTTAGCCTACCTGCAATTAGGTAAAAATTTAATAAGAGGGCATAACTTTGGCCCGTGTGTATATGTGTACATAGTTAATAAAAACACGTCGGCATAATTAAAAGTGGAAAACGAGTAGAAAGTAAATGACATGCCTTTTTCAACTGCTTACGTTACACGCTTTTCTCACAAAATGCAAAACGCTGTTGTTAGAATCCTCAACCACAAAATAATTAAAAATGGGCAAACGAACTAGTACCGGGCAGGTACTTAGGAAACTCATTATTTACTCTACTCTACTGAAATGTATAACATAGTCTAAAAATTTGTACAGCGTCAAATCAATAATTGTAAGAATATGTATTATGCAAACAATTTTCTAGAATACTGCATATTTCCAACAGCAGAAAGTTCATAGGAAAAAAGCCAAACGCTTTATTTTTGCTGCTTTTATTTTTTTGCGTTTCACAGTCTACTCAACAGTCCCTTCAACAGTAAAATTGAGAATTATGATGTCTAAAAACCCTTCAAATATATATTGTCCTTATTTACTCCATCATAACAGATTCCAATACGTATTCACACGAGTACTCCTTTGAGGTTTCATTCTTTCAAGTGCACATACACAAACACATCATAAGCTCAAAATTTCAGAAATTTTCATTTTAGATGACATCATCACAAGAAGTTACCACAACCTACAACTGCCTTACGCATTTAAATACCTTTTTCAGGGAGACGAAAATATGATATCGGCTACCGACCTAGGCGGCCAGTCGTGGGCTCCGATCCAGCCTGAAAGCGCCACGGGAACCCAAGGACAGTTCTGGGACCCAACCGTCCATGAGTCATGGTCAGCTTCCTACCAAGATCATAACTCTACTAGAGGGACTGCACAGAATGTGCGGACGGAACCTGGGCGATCCAACGTAAAACCCGTTTCCGGTGGTAGTGGCACCAATATCCACACTCAGGCCTACTCTCCAGAATTTGAGTTCCCTTCGGAGCACTATTCAAGTGGCGGAAGTACAGAGTGAAACCTTCTGTACGGATTTCCATTTAAATTTATTAACTGCGGTTTCAGGCACGCATTGGCACACTCAATGCGCAGGGAGTTTATGCAAACCAGTTGTGGCTAGATAAGACGAGTAAAACCAAATACATATCGATTTTCTGAACAGTGGGGTTGCAGATATTTTCATCTTTTTGTTTTGTGAAAAACCTTAATTCTTTAATAGCAAAAAATAATCAAGTACTAAAGAGAAGGCCTAAATTCAGCAATAGTAAATTTCCGTCTTGACTCCTTGCAAGTTAAAGACCCCAAAATTTTAATGATTCAACAAAATAATTGACAGGCACAAGACTGACCTGTTTAATTTAGCCACAACGACCCATCGGGTCTTCTCCCGATATGCTAAATATACAATTTAACTTTTAATAGTTTAAATTTATTAAGGAACTATAAGTCAGCAATAGTCCGGTTGTCAAGGTAGTGCTTGGTGAACGTCTGCGTGAAACAGTTTCAATTTTTCCAAAAATCTCTTAATAAAAATAATCCTTTCCTTTTTAAATGTTTTAATGGCGCAGACAAAACATAACAAGAGATTTACACGTTAAAAAAGTATCCAAAGCACGTTTCATTTTATTGCGTTTCACTCGACATTTACATTTCCCAGGTAGGCAGAATCCGTTTTAAAGTACTGACAGTAAGAAAGTGAAAAAACAAGACAGCAACATATGTGCTTCGCGACTGAAAGTGCGGCAAACTGTCAGAGAAAATATAAAGGAAAATCGATGGAAGACAAGGAAGAGAATATGAAAACAGGAGACGACAGTTAAACCGTGAAAAATCCAGAAAAATCAGCTCAAAATTTTTGTTTCTTTGCTTGGAAAATTTGAAAAGTTTTCCCCCGAGGAAGATATGATTGCTGACTGCGTTTACCAAATCCCAACAGAAAACACTCATGACTAAGAGAAACACCGCGCTTCGTGAAGCCTTCAGCAATGAACAACAAATATTTTGTGGTTTTTAACTTGAAAATAAAATCACGGTCAAGTACCTGAACAATGTAGAAAAAGATAATTTCCGATTGCTGATAGCGGATACCATCCTTTACTACTGTTTTTTTCGCGCTCCAACCCTGATTTAAGATAGCAGGTTCCCTTCGGATTCTGACCCCCTAAATTTTCATTAACCTCACCATTTGATCATTGATAAGACAATTGATGGCCGTGACGCATTGAAAATCGCACCAGAATGGGTTTTTCTCCTCTACAGCAGGAAAGTTAGTTCTACTATATCTTAGTACAATATTTTTACTGCTTTCACTACTATTCGTATTGTGTATATCATTTCCCAATTTTTATATTTCTTTTCTTCGTAATTTAGTCGTGTACTACAAAACCTTGATTTTCTATTTTACGTAATCGTTTTATTATTATTTTCATTTCATTCCATTACTGTCCTTACATTGTATCAATGCTTTATACTTGTTTTCTTCTTTTTTATAATCGACATACTTTATTATTAATTTTCCGGGCATCAATCTTAGCTTTTTTAAATTTACTTGGAATTTACTAATTTAGCCTACGTTAAATCTACCCAATTACTTCTTGCAGTTGGTTGATACAAAAATTGTAAAACTGTCCTTGATTGCTCAAGATTGCTGTCTTTAACTAACACTACGTAAAGCTCAAAATTCCAAACGTCTAATTGTTTCTAAAAGACGTTCTATATACGTCAAACCATTCAATAGCCTTTTCATTTGAATTTGCCTTTTCCCTCACTTTATGCCTATTTAATATTTTTATGAAAAGACTCATCAGTTTCTTATTCAAAAACTTTCATTCTAACAAAATCATCTTTTCTGAATTCCTAAGAAACAAATTTCTAAGTGCATCAAGATGATGTTCAAGCACAAGAATTTAAGTATATTAAAAAACTTTGTAAGAAAGTAGAAAATTTCAACAATCTGTGACATTACATTGAAAAGGAACAAAAACAAACCAAGAGACAAGACAATTTGAATTGCACTCGAAAACAATAAAATAATATAGTAACTTCATGTGTCAGAATGTCATTAAACCTTGTTGCAATGTGCAAATAATATGTCAATTAAAATTGAAATTAATAAAAAAACTCATTGAATGCGACACCACTCTTGTCTTTTCTTACTCCGTACTCATCATATCATTCCAACCGTTGAAAGAAACCCGTCTTTCAAATGGTCATTAGGCTGAGTTTACTTAGACTGCACCATAAATAATTCTGGTACCTACGTATTTACATAAGTAACACGTATTTTAGATCTGTCCAACTCAGTCATTTGAAAACTTTTATTGGATAACTTTTGTTTGGGAAATAAAAGTTAACGCAACCGTCTTGTTCACCCTTGACCTACTGCACACAAAGTAATTTTCTTCAGGAGGAAACGAACATTAAATTGGAGTAATATGAATAAACGTTAACGTGTTTCCTACATTCTAAACGGTAAAACCAAAAGACCATCGCCAAAGCTGTTACCAACGGTACAGTTAATGAGGAATAATAATTTCATCCACTACTTTTACTGCTGTCCAATTTATTTGTTACAATGTAATCCGTTATTTGCTTTGTTACACTTGTCTGACCTCGAAGGACTTCTCACTCGTTTTTCACATAAAATATATAACAGGATTGACAAAAATTCAGCCATAATCCCGCAAACTGGAAATTGCGTAGGTCACCCAAAGCGCTTATACGATATATTGATACGATTAAATTAATTTTATTAACAATGGGGTGACTTTCCATTCTGTTTCCCTATGACAGGAAATTTTACAACGCAAAATTTCTCAATTATACATTTATATCGCACCATAAATCAACTTTTGGGGGAAAAGTACATACTTATAAAAATAGTAAAGCGTATACGCTTGGTTTTTTACTACCACCACTAACCTGACCTACCCACTAACTCTCGCGTTCTTCTACATTAAACGTCTTTTCCCTAACCCCAAATGCAATGAACTTTTCTACTTAAATATCATTTAACGCAGCCCAGTAGGAGAAAGCAATGCTACCTGTCGTATCACATAAATACTGTCTCATCAACCATTATGAAGCATCAAAATCACTATTTAAGAAATACAGTACTGCGCCAACATTTAACAAATTATGTCAAATTTGATCTCTGGTTAAAATAAATAAGTAAATAAAATTTTACCTGTTCGAAGCCCCCAAGTATTTCCGTCGTTTCCATTGTTGAATTGCAAGCCAAAATTCTCAGGTTTTCACCCTTAAGAGCGGCTAGGGTGCGTATACAACTCGTTTTCCCAGTACCTGATTGGCCAACCTTAGAGAAAAATGCCAGTCATTAGAAAAGTTGTAAAAGAATTATACGCATTTTCTGCTTTTCCACCATTTCAACTGCACCTCCATGCCACTGGCTTCGAAAAAGTTTGTCAAATTATTTATTTTAATGATTTAATGTTAATTTCTTAATCGCCTGGGTCTTAATCAATCACATATATTATCATATATATCATGTTCAACTTTTGAACAAATATGAACAAATCTCTTTTTTCATTTTGCCGGGGTTACCAAAACCTTTCTTTCGTTTTTCTATACCCATTATTTTGTATGCATAAGGTTCAGTTGTAACATTAATGTGTAATTCTGTCATTATTCGTATTGATTATGTCTTTAGCTCACAATTTTTTTGGCTCCTGCACTTTTGTGTGAATTTATTGAATTTCAAACGGGAATAGCAAATGTACAGCACGTTTCAAGTCCCAATTCATGATATGGTTTTGTATATTTATTTTTAAATATTTTCGCTGAGTTTTCAAGGTGCAGTTCAACGCTAATAAAACGTCATCAGGACGTTCAAAAAAATTGCCACAACTACAAGATATGTAGTCTGACCTTCGATCATGCATGTTTGTGAAACAATTTCTAATCATTCTGCGACTCATTTAGTTGACAGCTACGTATTAAAACTTTGCCGTTTCTCATTTGGGAACCACACGAAGCGGTTCCATGGTGTAATGGTTAGCACTCTGGACTTTGAATCCAGCGATCCGAGTTCAAATCTCGGTGGAACCTAAGTTATTTTTTTATTTTTACCGTGAATTAGATGTCATTTGAAATACTTACCAAAATAGCCAGCCAGTTCATGTTGACACAATGACAAAGAGAACTCAAAATGGGATATTGCTGCTCCAGAAGTCTCAAATCATTTAGTTTCCGTTTTCCGTAGTACTCCGCGCATGTTTTACGAATTTCGTTTTTCAGATTGTTTTTCACCTTACTTCCTCTTGGTTTCTTTTCAATTGTGAATATTTCAAATTCATTTAAATCACCGTAAAAAAACGATTTGTTTACGTTCGACACGTTCTCTCCTATTACGAGAATGTCCTCCGTTATGTAAATTTGCGGTTTTTCTTCTCCGAAATCGTTTTCCCCAAAGAACGTAGTGAATATATCGTAGACCATATTCCGGTCTGTTTTACTGCGAAAACGATTTAGGTACAGCAAATTCATGTGCTTGAAAGCTACCCGGAGGAGTAGTTTTCCTCCTTCAATCGACTGTACGGATTTTAAACTGTCTGCATCACCTGCACACGGAAAAATTGAAGTCTTGTCATTTCATGTTAAATTAGTCATTTTGAAATAGATCTATTCATAGCACAACCTGTGGTCTACAAGGTATTCGATAAATGTTGATATTAATGAATAAAAGTTAAAAATAGTCAAATCAAAGATAATTTCTTAATTTACGTCAGTTAAAATTAAGTTGCAACTATAAAAAGCTGTTAATTTTACCTAAATTCAAATCTTTCATTATTCCTTCTGCCCAACGAGTTATATCCCTCAAATTAAATTCCCAGGGTCCACCTGGTCCAGTCAAACGGCCATCCAAGACGCCCTGACACATTTCGGACGTGAATTTTATCATTAACCAAGTAATGGGTTCGCCATTCAATCGTAAAGTCGATAGTGCGGGAAACGTCTCTTTCAATATGACTCCATAGTCAGATTGTGTTAACGAGTCAAGGTATACCTGCATTTAAAAAATATAACAGCCACAATTCCAATATGGAAGCATAATAATTAGCAATAAAATCAAAAACCCTACTTGTGTGAACCTGTTGAGGAAACTACTCGGCAGTCCCCGTCGATTACCACCTTCTTTAAGTGGATTTTGACATCCAAAAATTCGGGTTTTTGTCGAGACATGAAAGACTTTGTTTAATTCAGGTATGTAAACGGAACCTCTATGGTCTAAAATTGCGTTCAACCCCTCGAGAACAGATTGTGAGGCCAGGTTCAACTGTTGAAAATATTAAAAACTGGATTTGGTATTTCCTGAAGTTTCGTGTTTCTCCATTTCACCTCATCAACTGCCCGACTCTTGAACCCGTAAAATTTCATTTGTCTTACCTCGTCCAGAAGAATCCACTGCCCTTCTTTTAGGGCCGTCATGAATGGGCCATCCCGCCAAACAAAATGTCCAGCCGAACCCCCCTCTTCTGGCAGATCCGCACCTAACAGGTCTGATATATCCGTTTGATCAGATAAATTGATTCTAGTTACTTTATACCTGGTCAACATTTCAATAGATGAGTCGCATTGATACAATCATTAATAAATAATAGGTCTAATTTAAAAATCTAGAGGAAGCAATAGACTCACCCGCATATTTTGGCTAAGGATGTTATCAAACTGGTTTTACCAACGCCTGGACTACCCTCCAAAAGTATGGCCTTATTCATTTTTAATGATCTAAGAATTCTTTTGGCATTTGATAAAGTTGTAGGAGCATTGAAAACGTAACTGCTCTCAGACGTAGCATTTTCTCCTAAATAAACAACGAAGGCATTAAATAGTTACATTAAATGAACTTGTACTTTAATCTACTTTAAACAACCTAAAGGTTAACGTAAAGTTCAGTTTAACCTCTTCTGATGTAAAACGGATGTATTCCAACCCTAGTCTTCTCCACTAGAAATTCTCCACCGCCACCTGTCATCCCTGACAACTCGCCAGCTTTTTCAGGAATCTGCAGGTTTATCTGTTTGACCAGGTACTCGAGACACTCCTCTTTGAAATTCTTGATCTCGTTTTGAGAAACAACCATCCGGGATCCAGATCCGAGTCCATCAAGGAAAGTTAAACAAACTCCGTGAATGCAGCTTTCATGCCAGGGCAAGTCCGACAGATTCATGAATGTAACCCAGGTCAATATGTCTCGCGTACTCAGTGTCACTCTCTTTCCTATTTCCGTACTTTGAAACCATCTTAAAAAGCCTGTCATTATTTCAGGTAAACTGGAGCACAATTTGGATGACAAAATTAAATTGTGCCTGATTATTTCACAGTAGGACTCATACTTGTTGAAGGTAGAGTCAGCCCAAATTTCTGTGAAACGATTCCTCAAGGCTGGAGAAAGCTCTTTTTTCCCGTAGTCTCCACCTGGGTTCATAGTGCCGATGAATTGGAAATTCTCCTGTGCTACTGTGGTGTACTCTTCGTTTTCATCTTCAATTAACCCTCCTCCTTTTTCGGCAAGTAGAATAGTCCTTTCGGGTTCTGCAAAAATTATTCACAAAATTAGTACTTATGACATTCGAATCCAAACCACAAAAATATAAAAAGCTAAATAACTCCAAATGCTACTCCTTAGGACATGTGTTATAAAACCCTCGAGATTATGGTGAGGCAGCGGTTAAATTGTTTGAGCGGAAAAAGGAAAACTGTGGAGAGGAAAAACCTACAAAATGGCCAAAACAGAGTATCCTTTTCAAGCATAGACAAAGTAGTCTTCCTTCCCCTCCATGAAGGTACCGGGAGAAGCAGACGTTCTTATTACCTTTTGAGTAAATGAAATATTCACATTACCCATATTTTCTCTGACACCAAGCATTATACTTAATGAAGTAACTGAATAATTGTTTTACCTAAAAGAGAATTTAATCTCTCAAGAACACTGTCATCTGCAAGAGAGATTTCATCAGCAAGAAAAAAAGAACCGCTCGTCATGGCTTTGACTAATGGACCATCGCACCATTCAAAAAGTTTTCCTGTGGTCCTAAAAATATCGCAACAAAAAATAATTTTCTGAGTAAACTAAGTACACAATTAAGAAACTTTGTACCAACCTTGATTCATCACGGACAGGACGTAAACCGCCTAAAAAGTCAGTACTCTCGGAATGCATGTGACAATTTACCGAATAAAGATCTCTGTTCTTCATCTTAGCCAACATCTGAACCACTGAAGTTTTACCGCACCCCGTTTCTCCAACGATTAATACCGGTTCTGAGAAATCAAGAGCTTTACATACCAAAACTGCTAATCTGTAACAATTAAAAAATCTGGTTAAGGGGAAACATTGTAATGCTTTAATTAAAAGAAGTACCGCGAGTACTACACATCGTGTAACTCACAGAATTACTGAAAAAAAATATTTTTAATAATTCCATATTATATGTTTATGTACCGTACCTTCTCATACTGTACGTCCAAACAATGTGACTAAATTCTTTTTCACAACGTGACTGATTTATCAGACTTTCCAAAATATTCCTGCTTACAGCAGATGTATTTTCATGAAGGCAGAATAAATTGTTTGGATCGGGTCGCCTTTTGAAATGTTTGGCAATTACTTCTTCGATAACTTTGCTTTCTTCCAACAGGCGAACCCTCCCGGCGAGCAAAATATAACCTTCGTCGCCAAGATGTTGCTCCCAGTCATGAAATTTAGCTTCCACACGAGCTTTATGATACCTCTCACCCCATCTGAACAGGTCCCTCAAAGTTATAAATCCGGCCTTTCCTACGAAAATGTCACTGCCCCTTCTCATCAGCTGTAAATCCGTCATGACTCCCACCATCTTTTTGCAATAATCTGAAGGAAAACAACATTTTATGTTAAATTATATAATGAAGATTTATATATATTAAACACTCCAGGACACAAACAGAAATTTTCCAAAATCTAATTCAAAACTCACAGGGTTCGACAAATACAAATTGTATACTCACTCAAAGGCAACTGGCAACGCTTTTCCAAGATGGTGACCAGTTCCGCAGGAGGAATCTGATTGAATTGCAATTCTACAAAACGGTTCCTGAAAGCCCTGGACAACTCTTTACGACCTCCATATAAACCAGGAGGATTTTGTGTTGCAAATAATAAAAATCTATCGTGGGCTCGAATGGTAGTTTGTGTCTCAGGTATAAATAGTTCTCGGTTATCATCCAAAACACGGTTTAGGGCTTCCAGGACTTCGGTGGGTGCCAAGTTTAACTCATCCAAAATAAGCCAGTGCCCTTTTCGCATACACTCGCACAATATACCTGCCAAAAAGAGAGATACAGTAAGAGGTTCACATAATTAATTGCAAACATTCCACTCATTCACTTACCTTCCTTGAAAACTAATTTTCCGTTGCAATCAGCTACATAAGTTCCTATATATTCTTGAATGTCGGTATGTTCATGATTATTCACCCTTGAACACACATTTCCTGTGCATTTGGCAAGGTAGTTAATCAAAGATGTTTTTCCAACGCTAGTGTCCCCCTCCAAAAGGACAGGAACTCCAGTTGCTAATGAAACTATTTTAATTAAATCCCTCAAATGTCGTCGAACGGTCGGCGTTAGAATATACTGCAACGTTAAAGCACAAGAAAAAGTTATAACTTCTAGTTACAAGACAAGACACTAAAGACACTTCAGGGTGATATAAAACTCACGTTGTCAGGCACTGATGGTTCTAAACTTCCTACCGGAAGCCAGAAACCTTCTAAATTGACATGTTCACCCACTTCAGGTTTGGGTATAGGCTGATTGAGCACTGACTTTATGTCCGATTCGGTCACCGTTTCCGTTATCAAGTCAAGTACCATTTTGTAGGACTTGCTATCTAGTTGTGTTAAGAAAGACACGCTAAGACTTTCGTAAAGGCTCCGGGCAAAAGTTCCACACGGATTTTTGGCTGTTATTTGAAGGGCACGACAAAGATTTCTCAAGCTGAAACATACAAAAATAATTTTTAAAAAAATGTCCAGTCAACGTCGCTTAGTTATTACACCACATCACTCTAGTGATAATTTCAATTACATAAAGTAAACCAGCAAAAAGAACATTTTCCAAAACATTACAAACGGCGCGAGCATGATAAATTAAACTGTTTACCTAAAGTGTGGTTTCCTTCCGCATCCATCCAAAATCTGATTCTTCAGACGTTTCTTAACTTTCAAGTAAAAATTTGCTATTTTCTTTAGCCTTGTTGGACTCTGATTCAGTTCACAAAGATATGTTTCAATAAGTGGCCGTAAATCGTTTACGTCGTCCAATTCGTCAATAAACAATTCCGTAAATCTAAAATCCAACATAAACATAAAATTTGTGCACCCTCTTGTTCTCAATTTTTTTGTTTTTTTTCATACCTATTTCTTAATCCGATTGGTAACTGTTTTTTCCCAACATCAGTAGCCGGGTTCATGGCTGCGAATAATCGAAATCCCGAATCCCTGTAAATAGGGCAATTGTCCCCTTTTTCGAGTAATGTAATTGACTCCCGAGAATTTTCCAGGAGTCCGCTTAAGCAATCCAAGGTTTCACTTGTTGCCAAATTAATTTCGTCCAGTAGAACCCAATGACCTGCAAATTGTGATATAACAAGAATGGAACGGATAATAGGAGGTAGTTTATGCAATACAATAAGTAGTTGAGATTTATGGTTATAGTGTCACCCTACATTATGCCATTAAAAATAACCTCCACTCAGGAAGTCAGATGCGAGTCCAAAAAAATTGGCAATTTTTTTTACCTTTTCTCATGGCGGTAACTAAACTTCCTTCCACATACGAGAAAACTAAACTTTTTTGAGCAGCTTCTCTTTGTTTAGAATATTTCTCAATGCCTCTGCTCAAATCTGTCCACTCCGTCAGACGATTCTTCCATTTAGTCACCTCTTCTTTATCCCTACCCGTCTTGCCTCCCGCTAAAATAAATCAAATGTTCTTCAGCTCACATGTTCAACCTTCAATTAAACATCAAAAAGATTCTCGTAGGTTATACCTTTGAAACCATCAAGTTTTGTAGTGATTTGTGTGAGAGCTCTCTTTTGAACGTGAGCAATGAAACCCAACAGAACATCCCAGTTCTCTTTCTTGAGAAGTTTTGAAAATTTATTTAAACAATCCGCGTTTTTCTTCGGATTGAAGAGATCTCTAAAAAGTATCTCGAACTTCTCACAAAATGGTTTCATTACCCATTTAAAAGTGACTGGTTTATATCTGAAATTATAAATTGTACAAAAATTATTGTTTGAGGAGCATCCAGGATGCTTTCCAAATGATCGTTTCAATATGAATAATTTATTTTAGAATGAGTTACCCTCCTAATAAATCGGCAGCATCGCTCTGTTGATTCATGTTGATCACAACAAGGGTTCTGCCAAGTACATCTGCTATGTACTGTAAAACTGTAGTTTTACCACAACCTGTCTCACCCACAAGTAATACAGATTCATTATTTTGAAGGCAGCAACTTATTTTCTCAATGAGGCAACATGACTGTTTGGTCAAAGAAAAAACATAATTCTTTGCTCTGAAATTTATGTATGTAATGGTTTAATCTTTGTAACTGTGCAATGTCATATTAATATTTAGAAATTTAAATAATTACCTGTTAATTAGAGTTACACTATCCTTTTGTCTCTGTAATGAAGCTCTCCCTGCTAACAGGTCCTTATTGGATACCACAATATTTGGCTTATATGTTGAACTAATGAAATTTGCCTTATTCTGCACTATACCTAATTTCAATCCAATTTGAGTTGCAACTGTAAACTGCAGACCTGTAAGTTCATATTTGGATGATGAAAGTAAAAATCTTACTAACAGCAGATTTAAAACAACAATCACAAGACTGACCCTTTTCCATAAAGCCACAAAATATGTCTACAGCATCTTGAAAAATCTTTAAAGCAGACTCAGGACTGCCTGTCTCAAAATATGATTGGGAACGATTGCACCACTTAAGAATGTCTCTAACAGAAGGAAGTCTATTGCTCATGGAATATGACGTAAAGTCTACATCTAGCACAGACACCATCTTCTCAGCCACAGTTTTCAACCTTGGATATTTCTCAGTTACAATATCAACAATTTCTGAATTTGATAATGGACTAAGATAAATTGTTATCCACTGTTTAAGAACATTACTTCTCATGCAACTTGTAGATTCATGCCCAAGAGTTCTGAAATTTAATAAATAATTAGTAATAAAATACTTCTGAATATTTACAAAATCTACAAATTTAATCAGTACTAACTTTTTAATATAAGTTTCAAATTTAAAATATTTAAGTTTTACATCTGTTTCCCAAGAATTTTAAACATCAATGTGTAACACATAACCTTCTGTAATATGACAATTAAATTAAACTCACCTTTGAGTCGCAAATAATTGAAATTGAGGATGTAAAATTATACTTTCACCATAACCAGGAATAAAAAGTGTCTGAGTTTTTATAAGATTTTCAATTATTGTAATAACATCAGAGCTACTGCAGTCAATGTCTTCAAGTAATAACCAATACCCTTTCATAACAGCCTGAATAAGAAAAACAAAATTTCAATTTCATTGCTCCTTAAAAGTAAATAAAATTTCACTTATGCTGTTGCCTGCAATACACATCTGTCAGTTGCCCCCATACATTACATTTGTCTTTAACAAGAAAATATAACTTAGACCAGTCCAAAATTCAAATACCCAACCCACATTTCAAGTTAAATATTTTATCACCTGTGTTAAGACTCCAGGCTTCCAAATAAATTGTCCAGGGATTTCCGTGCATTGATATCCCCCAAGTAACATTCTTGAATCTGTTTGCTCTCCTAATTGAACTTTGATAAACAATGATGTGTTTCTTAGGTCGTCATTGCTATTAGGGGATTTGTGGCCGGTTGCTCGTGCAAAGTATTCAACAGTAGAAGTTTTGCCTGACCCAACAGGTCCTTTCAGCAAAACAGGACGACGACAGGCAGCAGCGAGTACAAGTTGCTGAAGGTTAGAGTAAGGCGAACTTCCTTTCTTGTACACAAAATCCGAATCCTTCTGCTGATAATAAGAAAAACAGATTTCAAAGTTGAATTAATTGACAAATTGAAGACAAATTGTTTTGACCGTTTCCTCACCGTTGCATTTTTTTTTCTCGTATTTATGCTGCAGGGAAAAAAAATGTCAGCAATCGTCAATCCTGACGGCTGCTCCATATTCAGTCGCAATTGATTTATCACATAAATAAAAAAATTAACTAAGTTATAAAAGCTAATTTAACACGTTCTATCGGCCGGTGTTAAAGCGCACGTGAGACTTCACTATTTACATGGCGGCGCACGTGGACGTAGGAAACTGTCGTGGAATCAGACTCGTTTCATAAGCACTTAACGACCTTACTACTGAAATTGACTTAGTCAAGCAAAAAACTAGAAGTTTTGAAAGGAATTATTGATATTTAGTCTTTTGAGTACATCAAAACTTAATAAAAAATAATTTGTATCTAACAGGGCTGTTAGACAAAAATCATTCGAGAAATAACACCAAAAGTTTCTTGTTTTGATGATCTTTCGGAAGTTTTCGCAGTAACGTAATTAAAGTACGTTACAAATCATAATTTCACATTATGTATTCATTACTTAAACACGTTCACCTATAAAATGTTAACACAATCTTTTGAAATAAATATTTCGTCGTATATTTGTCTCACACGGAAAATATCTTCACTACATCTGTGGGGATACTTATGGGGACTTGACTTTAACAATCGAATAATTTTGTATATGGATTTGATTCAGGCATTATGCGGATATGGAGCATCAGTATTCTTCCCCAAAACTTAAAAAAATCAACAAATAAATTATTATTGATTCAAAGAAAGCTCTTATTTATAATAACAAAAAGCTACAGAACGTGCACTACGATCTCCCTACTCGTTATTGCCCATTGATTTCTATTTACTAAAACGAACCTTGCTATTCAATGGGCGAGCAACATTAAATAATAAATAATAACTAGCATGTTTTTGAAAGAAACTGTTAAAAAAATAATGAATGTCTAATTGCAGAATGGCAAATAAGATGGTCCGAGTCTGAAAGAGGCCGAATTATTTATTAATTATTAATTATTATATATCACAGATATCAAAATGAGATTAATGTATAAATATTTAGAATTAGATTATTAGGAAGTTCAAAACCTAACGGGTCACGGGAAATTCAAGCAGTACCTGACCGGTTTCAAAATTTTAAATTCTGATGTCTGCTCCTTGTGCCGGAGCGAGGAAGTAGATGATGTTGTCCACATCCTCACTTCTTGTTCGCGCTTGATTCAAGCCAGACAAAAATACCACATTAACAAAAATATCTATAGTAATATATATTGAAATTTCAAAAATTTTAGAAAATCCTCTGAGGAAGTTTACCTCTTAAAAAATAAAGAATTTTAGCAAAACAAAATTGCTCTCGAATTTAAATAAATATATATGTTTATGTGTGTACCTAAGTATGTACATTTACTTTTAAGTAATAAATAAATATATAGTAGTTCTGACAAAAGACGTATGGTCAGTTAGAATCTGTAATAAACATATTGTAATAATTATTTTAAATTATTAAATTAAAAAAAATTATTTTTCAAGGCAGAACAGATCGTCAGGATCATTAATGGTAAGGACAAAGGAGTCAATACTAATCAAAAATTCGATTAATTTTACTATTTATTTAATAATATAATTTTACATATGGATCTATATATTATATAGCAATACTTTGTTTAATATAATCAATTTTAGTAGTAAATTATACTTTCCCCAGTTTTATTTGAAATACTTGTTGTGAGGAGGATCAGAAGGGACTATGTTAAATCTATTAGTGTGACAGAAAACAAATTGTTTTCGAAACACTAATATATGGTTGTCGACCGACATTATTCGCAGTACAGGCATTTCAAATGTTGTACTATCACTAGCAGAAAATAGCGGCCTTGGTGCAATTGACAAGAGTGCAGAATACTCCAACAACAATAGCACAGTTGCATGCACTGACAAATATGATATTTTCATTCGTCGTGGACTCTTCGGTGTCGTTGTTGGAGATGTTACTTCGTCCAGACACTCTGCTCCCTGTCTCTGAAGTTCTACTTGATTTGCTAGTTTTGGTCTCGGGGGTAGCCTCTCCTTTGCTTGCGGTTTCGACATCCTTACCCGTATCGCCTTCGTCCCCTCCGGCAAAGTACTTGTCGACGTACTTGTATATGCCCCAGGAACCACCGAAAAATACTCCCGTCAGAGAACCCTCGATGAGACCGACTTTTCCGGCACTCATCATGCAGGTCAGTTTCCTCGTGAAGAAAGATGGCGGACACTCGTCCTCAACGTAGATGTCTTCTGGCAAATCGCACATGACGGGTGTGTCCACTGGCTGGCTGGGTGCTTCCTCCTCTTCGCTGCATGACTTTGGAAAAGGCGTGAAGGACAGCTTGCGAGGCCAAGCACCTTGTGTTGATGCCCTCCTCTCCTGCCCACCTCTTACCTCTTCGGCTTTCACTTCTGATAGCCTGAAAGTATTCAAAAGGAACTCGAACAGCATTGCCATTTCAGTCGGAAACGTCGAAAACTTCGGTTAAGCACTCAGTTGGTGGTCGAATATCAATTTATGGTTTTCGAATGCGACGTTTAATGTGACGATTTCCATAATTTTGTAATTTAATAAATTTAGATTACATTTTTTCTCCGAATTGTCCGAAAACAGCCGAGATGAAACGTTTACAAACAAAACGTAGAATGAAAAATAACTTGAAGACCATGGAGTAAACTTCCATGAAATGTGGCTGATTTAAATTGAACAACATATGTTACCCCATACTTTTACATACAAAAATTTTAATTGTGTTTTATTTATACCACAAGTAAATATGCAGAGCACGACAACTACAACTGGGGTGATACTGCATGAAGAATGAAATTCATAAACTCACAAATTTGAGATACAATTTTTCTCTTGTATTTCTTAACCACTCCTACACGTAGTGTAACTGTAATTATATATTAGTTAGACAAATATTCACGTATAGTATGTATTAATATTAAACATAAATTAAAGAAATATGTACAAGTTGCAACCGGATAAAAGTAAAAAAGCAAAGAACGAGTTAATGGATGGACAAAAATCTTTATCTGTCAGTGCCTTCGTCTTATACTTGCACAAAACCTATTTTTATTTTTAAAGAGAGCCTAAGCACTTCTTATAAAACTCTTTTATTATTTATTCAAGAAACTTTGCTCGTGCAACGTATAAATAACATATAAATATTGAGCATACCTTTGATGAATGACTACACGAGGGAAAATAGTAGTGATGGATAATTCGTCACTCATGATCAAACTTTGCTAGTTCTATTCCTTAGGCTCTCTACGATTAGGACTAGCGTTCCAGGTCTTACAAACCGTGACTACATCTGAATTTAGAATACTTTAATATTAGTGTTATATTAAATTAGTTTTACTGGCTTCATGTTAAACAATTTACAGCATAGTCTCGATAATGAGTCCAACCTCCCATATAATAAGTTCAAAGATTCAATTCCGCTTCAGATTATGACCAATATTCCATTTAAAACCTTTAATTTTCTCTATGGAAGTGAAATGTCCGCCATCGAATCGAATTCAAATTTTATCGTCATCACATCGCGGACCTTGTTTACAAATTAATTGTTAATTTTTCTTTTTTTTACCAATGAACAAACATAAAAATGTAAATTCTCGTTTCAAACATAAATTTAATTGCAAAATTGCTTACGCACAAAATTATGGACAATTTCTTCAGTCGATTATCCGAATTGGTAAAACTTTTAGACGTCAAAGCACAAAATAAACAAGTGAAACCCCGTAAACGTTGGCTCCTCAACAAGGAGTACCTGGAACCTGTGAACGATGACGATGACGTCGAAGAGGAAAACGCGACGGAAAGTTCAGGTTTGAAGAGCAGGGCAAAATGCCTGTATGAGGCAGCCAGGTACGGTGTGCAGGAGGGCGTTTTAGCAGGGGTTTTCTTCGGCGGTTGTTGGGGAATTTGTAAGTTTATCATGCTGCCGGAGACGACGACACCTCCGACGACGAAGACGGATAGTCAAGTGGCGTCCACCGGTACCAAAACACCCTATAGCGGTTCCGCAAAACAGTTAGAAAACAACACAAAAAAATATAGCACATCCGGTGAGTCGGAAGGTCCAACTTCCGGAAGGCTGACCACCAAATCTAGCGAAGCACCTAATACAGAAAGTAGTACTAGTTCGCCTAAGATGAGTAAGTCGATATTGAAGAAAATGTCCAACGAATCGGACTCAGAGAGGCGAGGGTCCCACAACTCCGAAATTTATGGCAGGAGACTGACCATTGAGGAAAGTGATACTTCGAACAGCCAAAGGTCTGCCACTGGCTCGGAAGGAACGCAAGGAAGCAGAGGCAGGTTCAACATGAACGACAAGTTCATTGGGTACGCATTCACCCACACAGAATCCTTTGAGGATTCAGACAAGCAAGCTGAAGATCAGGGCGAGTCAGATGGACAGAGCAGAAAGAAACCAGACAGCGACACGGAGGGTGAGAAGACACCAAAGCAAAGTAGAAGCACGTTGGGTGAACAGTCAACTTCTCAACAAAAAAGTTCTTCAAAGAATTTATCCAGGCACATATCCCTCAAGGCACCCCTGGAAAAGAAGTCTTCGACGACACTTACGAGAAAAAGTTCAAGTAAAATGAGCACAAATGAGCAAATCAAGTCCGGCCTGTCAAGGATACTGAGTAGGCACAAGCCTACTGACGTGTCTGTAACCCCCAGCAAAGCAACCCTCGTACCCTCACTGAGTCAGACGAGCAGCAAAAGATCACGTATTTGGAAACAAAAAAGTCGAGGTGAACTTTCAAGTTCGCAAACCTTTCCGCAGAGCTCTGATAATGAGTCTGATGCCGACAACAAAAATAAAGTAGTGATGGAAACCTTGGCCTCAGACCATTCGTTTGCCTCTGATGCGAGCGAGGTCGAAAATTTCGATGCAAATCTTCCCACAATGTCGGATATTCACCAAGCAAAAAGTAAGTCTATAACACTAAAGAAAATTGGCTCAGAAACTTTAGGTGGCAACATATGGCCGGGTCGAAATGTAAGCAAAAGTATTATGCGAAATGCAGAGTCACTCAGTAACGGTTACCTATCTGAGAATAATTTGAGTGATTTTATAGGCATGGAAGAGGACAACGTGAACGCCTTGAATGCTGGTTCCAGCATCAGTGAAATCGGAAAATCTGAACACAAGAGAGTTACCATTAGTACGGCTGACGTAGAAACATGGCTCCACGATAGCGGAAATGTGTCTAATCAGAGCGAAAATGTCTTGGGAGGTTCTTCGGATGCCTCAGAAAATGTCATGAAGGCTTCTTCCGACGCTACCCATACGGAACTGAGCAGTGCCACACTTTTGGGTACCACAACGCCCAACCAAAGCGCCGTATCCAATGTAGAAAAGAGTTTATCGAAAGACACATCAGAAACCAGTAGTAACCTGTTCACAGCTATGTCGTCGACTCAACAACATTCTTCGGCGGCAGAAACAATTGGTGCTAGGAGCCATAGTCAGACTCCATTGAGTTCTACCACGTTTCATGAGGAGACATCGACAGTTCCTAATCTTACACTATTGAAATCTGTTGAAATCAGTAAGACAACTGTGGTTAGCAACCAAAATGTGTCCTCTCACAGCCAAATGACGTTTCTAGCGAGCAAAATATCGGAACTAAGCGAACCAGATTCTGTTGTTCCTGCTGTTACAGCCGTTTCTGCTGTTTCAGCCATCTCTGCTACCTCCGCTGACGTCTCAGCTGATCGAGACATGTTAGGCAGTACCTTAATAGCTCAGCAGGATTTGGTGAGTCCTTCTTATCAAAACAGTGACGTCAATGGCAGCGCCTTGGAAACAACTCGACAGGTCTCAGACGCAAGTCAGATTACCATTGAAGACAGAAGCGCGGTGGTGCTGAGCACCACCACTGCAAACGCCGTTCAACAGAGCAGTGCTGTCCTCGCCGAGAGCAGAGGCACACTCCAAAGTATTCGAAATATGTCAGGACTCGACAAAAGTACTTCCAGCTTCATAAGGAAGGTGGGACCCGGGAGTGACAACAACAGTAGGTCATCGTCAGTGGCCAAAACTCCCTCCGGGGGAGGCTCCTCCATGGCTCCAACTATTACCAGTAAAGATGGAAGTCTGCCATCCCAGTCAGCCAGCAACTTTAACCTGCTGTCGGCAATCAACGACAACATCATTGTCCTGACGGCATGCAACTGTGCTCTTGTCATGGGCGTCATATGTGGCGTCATTAGCACAACCAGAGCTTCTTTGAAAATATGATAGGTAAAGAAATTTTTATAGGATTCTAAGTTTGACAGTATTTTTTCACCTATTAGATGAAGTAGGCATTAAATTAAATTATTTTTTAATAAAAATTGTTTTGTCCAACACTGGGTTTTTTTACATGAACAACCGACACAATTTCGCCATTCTAACCAATGGGTACGGACAGTACTTCAGAAAATTTCAAGTCATTTCAAGTAGAAATTTACAAAACAAAGAAATAACTAACAAGCTAAGTTTACTTTAGTTTACCTATCAGTGAATCACAGCCACAGACCTAAAATCTAAGTTTTCAGTAAACACGAAATATCGAGAACAACATCACGGCGTAATGAAGATGCTGGAGACAGGTACGTTCGACACGAGTCTTCTGATTAAATTCAGGTAGATGGAGGAGTAGACCTTCTCAAGGGAGACCTTCAATCCTTCGAAAACTTCCCTGGAGTTGTTACGAATAAATTGGTCGACGGTTTCACCTGAAAAATATTTCACTCAGAGCTCGGTAATCTGTGCAAAAGAAAAAAAATGATTTTAATTTTAGGTGTCACTCTCAGTGACTTTGCACCCGGAAGTCATGAGAGTTGATGAGCCACCATAAAGGGGACAGGTAGAGAATGGGTGTGAAAGACTACACACAAGCCGCGTGGAGAAAATTATACCCGGAAATGATCCTGCAGACAATGTCACTTTAAGTGTTGTGTAGTCGTACGCTAAGGTAGCTGTCGATAACATGTGACATTAAATGTCACTCGTTAGAAACAAAAAGGTTTAAGTTCTTTACGGTACAGCAGCTGACAATAATCACTGGCAGACACCAAGTAGTCAGAAGTGTATTGGTAAATATACCGAAAGCCTTAAATCAGCAGCATTCTAAAGAATGACTAACAACTTTTTGTTTGTCAGTTTACTCACTCAATTGTTTATTTCCACCGAAGAGATTCGTCATTGAAATAAAACACTTGTCGAATCCAAAAATAACCTTCAGGTTTGCGAGGTGGTGAACCAACAGATCGTCCTCCTTCTTCGTGTGTCCCTGCATGATGAAATCTACTTTTGTGTTTGTCAATGTGAAGTTGGCGTGTCCGTCTCCGATGATCGGAAGGAGGATAATCCTGCCGTTGGCCATATACCGACCGAACAGTGCGTAATTGGGAAGTGTTGCGTTCAGGACCCAGCGATTCTTGTCCAGGTCAATTCTGAAAATGACAATACCTGAGTGCAAATCTTCGAGTAGCAGCACAACAGCAGCAGCAATTGTTTCGGTCCTTACGAAGCTGTGTGGAATTTCATGGTGCCCAAGCCCGTGTGAATGGTGTCCAACAGCTTCAATCGAATACTGATCGGTGCGTTGCTCTGATCTACTTTCATTTCCGGTATTCTCAAAGGATCAAGTGGAGGAAAATTGAGATCTTTGATACCTGCAAAAGGAAAAGAGGTGTCCCATCTTCTGTAGAGAGTTGGCACTTCGAGTGAACTTCTACCTGCCTACCTTTTACCAAAACAGGAATTAAATTGTTGGCTGAATTTACAACGCAGGCGTTCAGGTTCGGTTTGGTTATGTCGCATAGTTGAGTAAAATCCGCTGAAAAGAAAATGTACTAAGTTCTACATAGGTCTTTCCGGTTGTTTTATAAAAAATTTATGTATTTCGTAAAATATGTATTTATAAATAGTAACTACAAGTGGCACTATGTAGTTGTAATGCACTACAACTAGTGGCACTATGTAATTCACACTGGTACCAAATATTCATTAGTACACTTTAAAATTTTGTGTTCAATTTATTTGATTTGATTAAATACATAAATTGTATTATGTGACGATTAAACAATCATTCTACTACACTTTTTACTACTTTTATCAGATTTTTTAGTGTTGTAGTTGACCCTTTGACTACAAAACCTTCCTTAACCGAGGTGGCTTTCTAAGAAGTACGCTTAATGGGAAGTGAATAGTTTTTTCATGTGATGTATATATATTGTGTCTTAATGTATTGTTAGGTTTTACTTTTGATATTTTTAAGCACTACCTCGTAAATCTGAATGTTTTTGTGATGTATAGGCTTGGCTTCAACAACAGAAAAATCTTAAAGGTACAGATTTATCAAATATACAATATCTAATATACAGATTTATCTAATTATGAAAAGGTGCCTATATGTGTAGTAATTTATTCATTTTGTGTGTCTTAGACGGTTGCAACTGTTTTTTTTTTGCCCTCTGTGACTTAATTCAAATAAAATTAAACAATACAGTCAGACATAAAACAACAAAAAATCGTAATGATTAGATTGTAGAATCGTCGTTTTTTGTGACTCATAAAGTGTTACTTTGTAATTATTTAATAAATAATTTTAAAATGTCATCCCCGTAACGAATTAGGGATACTTAATAGAAAACCTATTAAACGGAATTTTCCAAATTTCCTTTCCCATTTTTCAGTTCAATTTAAAACTATTCTCCTTCTTTTCTAAAAAAAAGTGCTAAAATATTGTTATATGCCTCTTACCCAAGTGAAGTTTTCCCGAAGTCAAACCGCACGCGAGCAAAACCAGAAAGATGGACGACTTCATTTTGCAAGTGAAAGAACCAGAATGATTTCAAATGGTCAAATCGATTGCAAATCTCTTGGTAGAGGGAAAACGGAAGTCAAGTCTGCCAAAAACTAACTTAGGAAGGTCTCCAATAGTTCTATATTATAATGTTACCCGTAGGCGGTGCTATTTCCTCCCTCCCTACAGTGTTTGTGGCAGAACACGTGAAGGTTGCAATTTCGTAGTCACGTCATTTATTGCCGTAATTAATAAATAATTTATAACTTCGGTTGCGAACGTAGACTAATGTGCATTTTTCTGTTGCATCGATGTTTCCTTCGTTTATTAAAAAATCAGTATTCCCATTTGACCGTTAGAAATATATTAACATATAATTATCGTATTTGCAATATGATGTGTGTGCAATTTAAAAAGTACAACATAGAATTCTTTTTGTTACCGTTAATAAATTAACTAATACAGCAAGAAATGCATCGTAATATATGGTTTATCAGTAAAATCTACTTCTAAACTATACTAAGAATTATTGGCCACATGTGTATTACTAGTTTGACGTGTATATTAAAATTAAGAACAAGTGAAACGAGGAGGAAACCAAATTATCAGCCAGAAGCAGGGCTTGAAAGTAAGGCTACGTAAATCCAACTTGGGTTACTCGTGTACTTTGTGGGAGAATCACATTTCTATGACGCCTACGGTGTTGTTTAGTACACAGGAAAGCTACTAGCTACTTTGGATTTTAAAAAACTAAACTTTCACATCAGTTTAAATTTCTGATCTGAATAATAAATAATTTTAAGTATAGTACGATAAAGTTACTTATTACATATATTATTAAGTAACTCTTTATATATTGTTATTAATATCCCAACATTTTACTGAACCTTACTGAAATGTTTTGGCTCAAATGGCTTGCAGCCAGTTGGAACTATTGCTTGTTGCCCTGTGTGAGGTAATGTAAAAACGAGTTGCTAAAGGACCATTTATCAAAAATGTATTTGGTATGCCAACAAGTTGTAATATCGGTACCACAGACGTCTTTCATATAAGAAAATGGATGCACAAATAAAGCCTTAAACCGAGAAATGTGGGCTTAATATCAGCAATATAAACGACTTCAGGTAGACGCTGGAAGCTTCATGCGTCCAACTTGGCCACTTTCACTCTGCTACTTACTTCTGTTTGTTTACAACAATTACGTCATCCTATGGTAGCCACCATGATGCTGAGTTTGACCAAAACAAAATAAACATCGGAATCGGCGAGTTTGTGGACACGTGAACCATCCCAGCACGTCCTAGTAATTCCTGCAAAAGGAACAATGGTGAAGAAGGCTACCTTGGCTCCTCCACCCCTGGAGTGGGACCCGGCTCTGAAAGAATCATGGCACTTTGACCTGGAACGGGAACCTGTCAATGACGAGAAGTGGACATGCGTTGTGACCGCGGCAGTTCCAGCCAAGGTGAGAGACCACCGGACACCTACCAGAAACTGTTACAAAACCAGAAGTTTTGGAAAGTGAAAGCAGATGTTTCCGTCATCGTTGGCAAATTAGATTCAAACATTAGACCTAATGGTTCTTCCTATAGGTCCCATCAATTCTCTCTAGGCTTTTAACACTTAACCGGCGTGAGTACGCGTGCGTTGTCTTCTGCACCTCTGTGTCATTCTCGTGCCCGTCATCTAATCATTTAACCATCGTTACACGTGACCCACTTTTATGGCTAAATTACCTTCAAACTATTACCCTTCATTTTGTTTTTCTTTTAACCGACCTTTTACCAATCTTCTTAATAAAACTATTTCCATGACGAGGCATTTATTTTGAATATAACTATACAATATAATTAACGTTTTCCAAGAGGCCAACGGTGGACAACAAATACCTTGAGGGAAACTACAAGGTTTCTTTGTACGTTCCTTGATATCATTTCTTAGGATATATTCCAATACATGAATAAGTACTCTATATTTTAACATTAGAATAAAAAATGTAACACTAGCTTAAAACTTATTACTTACAATTCAAATTTTCGAAAAATATTTCACAAAGGCACCGTTGAAAGTACTTGAAAGAGAAGGTTTCTATTCACTCATAGCTACAGATTGGCAATAATAAAAATCATGTAAATCATGTCAAAAGTTTAAAGCAATCAAATTTTGACGTCATTTTGTAGTAGTAATTTTTTTTATTCAATCCCACATTAATTTGTGTTTATTTCGGTGAGACACCGCCTTGAACAACACAAGTCAACCCGATTTTCCTTGTCCCATTTCTGTCACTAGGCACAATGAGAGGTAAATTATATGTAATAGCTTAATTATGTATTGTATTTTTTTATTTTGTGTAAACGCTACATCTCACGAAGAGCTAACAATTAATAGTTATTCGCCTATCATGTGGCCTAGCCTCTAGGAAAACTTGTAGAATCAAATGTGGTGACCCACTCCAAAAGGAACCTCTTTAAAGGAGGTTTATTTTATGTTATGGATGTCCTCGACCCTCTGGAGGTACAATCTGTAATTTACATTTGCAATCAACTTGTTTTTGGCCGAGTTCCTTCCTTCCGCAACGAGATGTTCGAAGAAGGAATGTTGTCACTTTTTATTATTGCTTCATTCGAGTAGCCCAAATGGCATGCTACAATAATTAAGCTTTGTCCTTTTCCCTGGACCCTTGCCTGCACTAATCAACTTGCTCGCACTGATAACTCGGAATGGTAGTTTTAACCTTCAGGTTTAAAGTCTTTGATGAAACTTTCTGTGTATACTCCAGGATTTTCTTTTCTACTTAAGAATTGAATTTTCAGTCGACTTTCAGCTGGAAGACGACGAATGCATCCGACTTTTCAGTCAAGGTGTCGACACCCGGTCCCGGAGGGCCATCAAAGTACTTTCCATGTCCCATGTGCTGGAAATTTTGCAGCAAGAAACAGGTGATAAATCGCAAAAGAAGACTAAAAGCGAAAAACCGAGCAAAGAGGGAAAAACGTCAAAAAATACAGCTCAAACGGAGAAGTCACGTCTGCGTCCACCGCCTCCAAGAAGTTCGCCCATCGTCGAATTTGTCGCCAGTTACGCAAGTTTCACTGACTCCGAGTGCAAACTGCCACCTGACTTAATGGCAGCACTCCTCAAGCATATGATATTGACCATGAAAGACGAGAACGTGTTCCAGAAAAAGGTGGAAGCTGCACGTGAGCGGAAACTACAGGAGATGGCAGTCCAGGCGCGCTTCATCAAGAGCCTCAAGCCATTTGAAGTTCCCAAAAGAAAAAGTACTGTCAAGGGAAACGAACAAGAAATCAAATCTGAATGCATAAATGACGAACCTTACCCTGGTCCTGATTTATATATAGTGCTAATCGATTTCTTCAATCCATTCTACTTCAGTGAGTTGCAGAGAATGAACGTTCCCTTTTTGGCCATTTTGAAAATTTCCAACTTCTTGGACATGACAGTTGGAAAAAGCTCACTTCTGACGACTGGAAAACCAGACTTCCTCAATCGCAAAGAAGCACTTATTGAGGGCTTCTGGGAAACTCTTGAGGACAATTGTATGACCATTGAGAAAACAGTGGAATTTAAAAATATGTTGTTTATGCAATATCAGCCGCAGTTTTTGAGATTGTTAGAACCGAACCAATTGGTACGCGACGCCATTTTTGACGAGTTGTCATTGATGCTCTACAACGTTTACACTATCTGTCGACAGCACCAAATGTATCTACAGGAAATGTTGGTACAAAGAATGATTACATGCATGGAACCCTTAGACCTGATGAAGTGTACCCTGTACAACAAACTTTGTGACGCTCTCGTCACTGGTGAACCCAACACCGTTTTTCTGGTGGTCTATGCAATGGTAGAGCAGGTGGTTGCAGGGATAATCGAGACGAAAAATATGCCCCTTGAGTACGTACCAATCCGGAGCGAGTATTTTGCAACTAATTCCGAAGCCGACTTGTATTTTCCCGAAGATGTGACAGATTCAAAAACCAACAACGTTATTCGGATGACGCCATGTTTGGAATGCAGGCAGAAGGTTAATCCATTGTACTTCTGTACCCAAGTATCGGGAGATGCTGTTGCCGAGAAAGGTGAATGGTAGGTAGGTGGGTATTAGAAAACTGAAACATTATTACGTTATCCTTCAAATAGAAATCCGTTACTTCTCTTGTACCGCCACAGTCCATCATCGGTCAGTTCCGACCGACTGCACGTAATTAGGGAAGGTGTCCAAAACCGAGAGTGCGCCCAAAGTAATCACTTCCGCTTATGAAAACAAATACTTTCGTCTTTCTCTTACGTAATTCTAAGAATTGAAATTTGACCAACGTTAATCAACAAACAATTATATGTATTACTACCACTATTTAACTGCACTACAATGATAAATCATCATTTTCAGTTAGAATTTCACAAACTTTCCAGTAATTGATTAATTCAACTGGCCTATTGATTTATCATCACAATTCCTTATTCTCCGGCCATCTTGCAAATATTTCTATTGCAAACAAAACCTAATTTAATCTGTTTAGAATTAATCAGTTGAATATTAATATCAATTTCCATTTGTACGAGTTGGTTACCAACATGGGTGTACGGTTACAATTAAATAGAATTACAAGAGTTACTGAACCTACCTTTAAAGTAATTAATACTCCGTATAACATATATTTACTGTTCCGATTTCATTTTCTTTTAAACCACTGAACAGGTTCAAAACGACTCAGGGAGATGCTCTAAGTGATTATCAAGACGAAATGAATGGCGAAGAGAATATTTCGCATTTGGCGGAGAACAAATCGTTTCCCCACGAGGAACCTTTTGTTGACGAGATTCTGACAGATCAAATCCTACAGGAAATGAATAGAGAAAATGACGATTTCAATTTGGAGAAATCGCCAAAAAGTCCAGTCGTTTACTTCTACGGTGACAGACTTGCCCGGTACAACTATCACTGCGATTCCCGTATCCTAAATTCGGAGGCAATGGTTGCGCGTTTCCTGAAAAACACGGATGTCTCACAGTTGTGGTTTAAGTACCCGCAACAAACGTGCGAGAGAAGAGCCTTTTACAATTATCACTATCAGAGACTCCTGGACACGACAAAGGAAACACAAGAAAGTCTGAATATCAAGATATTCTTTGTGTTATGCATGAAACTGGTAGGAATCATAAACTCGTACCTATACAGAGGTGAAGAGGAAGTCGTTTCTGAAATGTTCAGAAGTCCTAGCAAGGAGCGACCGAAAAAACTGTCAAAGGTTAAATTCGAACAAACGGAGGTAACAGTTCAAAAAAGAAACAATAGACATTTTTCGTCCTGTTTTTTCAAACTATTTCCACTGAGTGGGATTACTGGCATCAGGAAAAAGGTGACGTTGCGGATGGATAACACAGAAAAGATAGACAAATTTAGAAGATCCTCCAACCTTGGAGATGTTGTATCTCCTCGAAAGGTGACAAGTTTCTTCAGTATGTCCCTCATAACTCACAGAAACAGCGGGTATTGTTACTCGTACTGCCTCAAGGCAGCCGACAATTCTGCGGTCAAAACTATGTCTGGGTCTGCGGCATTGCTGCCAGTACTGGATCTGCACGAAATATCCAACATGGTGGAAACGCACATCCTTCACAGTCCAGAGGACTACGCAAATCTCATTAGAAACTTCAACTTTTTCGAAGCTCTCGAACCCAATCGGATGATCCAGACACTGATGGAAGCTCAAGAAGCATTCAGTACTACCCAATGCTCGTACTTTGCTCCTACGGACACCTTGATGGTGATCCTTCACAACGACAGCGATCACCGGGGAGTTTTCTTACACTCTGGGTATGGGGTCCTAACCACACCTGTGGGACTGAGAGATTTCTACAGCCATGTATACCAGGAGATCACTGACTGGCTAGAATTGGAAAAAGACGAATACATGAAGTTTGTGTCTGATATTGAAAGACGGAAAAAAGAGTACGATACTCGTAGAAATATGAAATACCTTAAACAGCTTAAACGGGAATTTAAGGCGAAGACTCAAGAGCAAAGGGAAAATTTCCTTAAGCAGAATTTGGAGGGAAACCAACGGCAAGAAGTGGAAATTGGACCGGAAGATCTGGAGGAATTACCCATCAAGCCGAAACCCGAGTGTCCTAACAAGGTAGTCTTCGTCGCAACAAACTTAATAGATCTTCGCGTAGAGACAGATAATACACTCTACGAATTTTACTCGAGGGACGGCAGCGAAATTAGTGTTACTATTGACTCGTGGCTCTACGATCCAAACCAGCTGTTAACTCTGAGTATCAAACAGAAAAATTTCAGGGTAGTCTACCATCATTGGCTAGGAGAAAACGTGAGCAAGACATTTTCCCTAAACATCTCATCGGATATGTTGTTTGTCTTCTACAAGGGTGACGAATGTTTGGACGAGAGGTACAGTATGAAAGCGTCCTGGCCTTCGGGTTTGAATATCGAAACTATGCTCAGACCTAAAACCGATTTGTACATTAAACAAAGTTACATAGAAGTATATAGGAAAAAGTTGAGCGTGAGAGAGGAAAAGTCCCGCAGTTTCTTAAGAAGTGGACAGGTTCTTATTTTTAAAGAAGATGGTAAGGTGGACGTTCTTTGTGCCAGCGGAACAAGGCACAGTTTAAACGAATTCAAAAACGACCCTGAAAACGACACTTGGACTATCACACATTACCAAACCACCCTGATGTCGGGT
The DNA here is from genome assembly GCA_037055365.1 of Polyplax serrata. Taxonomy (NCBI): domain Eukaryota; kingdom Metazoa; phylum Arthropoda; class Insecta; order Psocodea; family Polyplacidae; genus Polyplax; species Polyplax serrata. The sequence continues at coordinate 2,172,530 of JAWJWE010000004.1, forward strand.
GAGTTAAGGACGTACAACACTCTGACTACCTGTCCGAACAAAAGGATCAAGTCAGGAGCTATAAAGGTGTACCTAGGCGTCGATCCAAAGAATAAGGAGACTTACTATGTGCGGGAAGACGGTGTTCGGTGTATGCTCTGGCCTAACGGCATGTTGGTCACGACGTTCTTCGACGGGACAAAAATAACATCGACGCCGGATTTTGATGCTGAGGAAATCTTTGTGGAGTGGACACCAGATGAGAAGACATATCTGGAGCAGATCGAGTACCACTATAAGGAAGACAAGCCCAAGAGTAAGACCATTCTGAAAAATATGAGTCCGGATTCTCTTCCACGATACTCCGCATCTCTCTGTGGCGAGGAAACTGAACCAAGAGATGATGGTTTTGTTCAAGTGAATGTCTCCTACCTGATGGAACACCCAAAGTATGCAACCGTTTATTACGATGTGAAAAGTCCATATACTGAAGTAAAAATGCCAAGCCATGTATCTCTTTTCGTGGATGCCAATGGTACTTACCTGGTGACCCAGGGAAGAAACTGTATGAGTATTCAGAAAGATTCCGTGGAACTCTACGAGACGTGTCCTGAGTGTGGAGAGAGAAGCATAGCAAATCTCTATCTAGACAGTGGTGACATATTGTGTAAATTCGTAGACTTACTAATGACGGTTTTCTATGTATTTCGAAATGGTGAAACGAACTGTGAGGAATCCGACAAAGGGAACGGTGCCAGGAAATACACGGAAGACCTCGAAGTGGTAGCCAAAATGCCACACTTTTCATGCAGCAAAAACGGACACACAAAATCAATATCGAAAAACCAGAGATGTTTCGCATTACAAAGAGATCTCAGTGGAGTTGAATTCATCCATAACGAAGCTCTTGCTCAGTACTGCTACTCTCTATCACCTGATACTTTCTATGAACTGCACTCCAGGAACGACAAAGAGTCATCGGTAACCCACCTCTTCTCGTGTCCCTATTATACTGTGGGCCATGAAAGGTGGACAATGGACTATGAGGACGGAAATAGTTCTCTGCCGACGAATTTAAAGAAAAAAGACTTGAAGGAACTGGGTACCAAAGACACTGGTGCAAAACTGTTTAGGTACCCCTTTGCGAGAACTAAAAAAGACCGTGATAACGGGAAAGTTGGTAGTGCTTCTGATGTGAGACTTCCAAAAGTCGTGGAGACAAGGATCGTCAAATGTTTTTCTCAGGACACCAAAATCGTAATGGAAGAGATGAAACAATATGTGGGAAAATACCAAAAAAGAGCCCGGGACGTTTGCAAAGAGTTCAGATTGAATCGCAAGGGCGACGAAGACGCGGGGGACACACAGGAAACATTAGAAACGTTGATAAACCAAAAATGGACGGTCTTTCCTCACCTGGCGACATTAGTGCCTTCGACGGAAACCGAAATACATCGTGCAGGACATTACCTGAATCTGATAGAAGAGTTGCACGAATCGGAAGATGGAAGTACACCCCGGTGCAAGCAACTGCCCAAAACAAAATATGCCAATTTTCCGTCTATTGACGAGGAGAGCGAATCACTGGATGAAACGTGACGGTGTCGAACTGTCAACCGTTATTGAGAACGAAGAAAATTGTAGGAATGTTAAGCTTCGCTTTAAGACTAAAGAAACGGAAAAAATACGGAGAAGTAATCCTCATGGTTTTTTAATAATCAAATCGTTTAAGAGTTTAGCGGTCAAATAGCAATTTCTATACCAGGTTGTCCTCCACGTCAACCGTTTGTTAAACTGTAAGTGGTGTGAGTTTTAATTAAATACAAACACATCCTTTCAAATACTGAAATACAATTTTTAAACTTAAGTATTTGTTAGAATTTAATGTAACTAATACTGATAAGTAACACCAACAAAAGTGACACAGTGGAAGTAGAAAACTTATGAAGAACCGCTTTTGACAATTTGTTGCCGTTCAAAGTTATAGTAGTTGTGTAATTCCTCTATGGCGAAGCTTTTTTCTACAATTTTGTTCGCGAAACCTTTCGCCGGATTGGTAGCTAGGCAGTCGGCAAAAAGGGGTTTTCATTTTACATCTTTAAATATGATACAGGTATTTCTGGAAAATAATACTTAAAATCCCTTTTTCGTTTTCTGAAACTTGTGATTTATTACCTAACCTCACTAGGTTCAATATCTCACATTGGTTTTTCAATTTGAATTGAGAGTTATCACATTTTAATGTGAGACAATTGATGGTGTATTTTTCATTTTGCAGGTTGGAGAAAATATTCCATCTGTTGATTTGTATGAAGGGGACCCCGGTCATGTTATTAATACTGGTGAATTTTGCCAAAACAAAAAAGTAATTTTATTTGGAGTGCCTGGTGCTTTCACCCCAGGTTGTTCAAAGGTTGTCATTATTTTTTTTGTTAGATTTTACATTTTGCACCATCATTTAATTCTTAGTGGAGGCAGACTAAATTCACTTGGTCTTGTTGGCTGCCATTGTCATTGTTCACTACTCTGTAATATTCATTTTCTTTACTTACTATTGTAAGACATTAATGTTAAAATGAATTTGATTTTTCATTCCCAGACTCATTTACCTGGCTATGTTCAAAGATATGAAGATTTAAAGAAGAAGGGTGTTGATGAAGTTGCTTGTATCTCAGTAAATGATGCATTTGTCATGGATGCATGGGGAAAAGCACATGAAGCAGCAGGAAAAGTAAGTAACAAAAACAATAAGCTGTATGGTAAAGAAAGAAAGTAAAATACTGGTAACATTAAATCAAATGAGAATAAAGCAATGAAGGAAAACACATGATTTGACTTGTTGCAGATTCGGATGTTAGCAGATCCAGAAGGAACCTTCACAAAGCTCCTGGGAGTTGACTTAAACATACCTAGGTTAGGAGGAATCAGATCTAAAAGGTACTCAATGATTGTAGACAAAGGTGTTGTCACACATATTAACATTGAACCTGATGGGACAGGACTCTCTTGTTCCCTTGCTGCAAAGTTACCATTATAAGAAAAAATAATAACAATACATTTTGCATTAGAAGTAACAGTAAAAAAGTGTAATTTTAAAAGGACAATATTGTAGATTAGAAGTATCCATTAAAAAAAATTTCAATACTGGAACAATTATTTATTTACACCTTTCTTGTAAAATATTAGAGGATTGATTCCTTATATTTGATGAATTCTTATCAGGGAGTCATATCTTGAGATTAAAGTAGGTAAAGTTTCTTCAGGTGTCATAAATATTGCTTTGAATTGTTCTGAAAAAATATTTCAGCATAACAATTGGTACATGGAGTCATTAAAATTATTATCACATTTAATTGATAAATTAATTTATATTTTATATTGTGTAAAAGGGTATTTCAATGCTTTAAGAGAATTTACATTTGAAATTGGCATGTTGCCTTAGGAATAATAATAGTCATCGTCAACAACGACGACAGTGGGCACTTTAAATATCTGCAGGCCAGGTCTACGAACTGTGGTTATAATTACCTCCCTATTCACCTCTCTTTGGCACATTTCCTGTTGCCTGCTGATCAACAGACTAACAATCACCTATGTCCCTTGGTGGCGCAGGTACAGGTCTCGAAATAATGATGTCTCACGATTACCTAAAACTACAAAATGTCCTGCTTGGGGAGAGTTCATTCGTCACAATTTAGCTAGTATTGTGTAGGAAATAAATTATTCTGTTAGAAACCGCATCTGGTTTCATTCATTCGTTCCTTATTGCATGAGCCTTCTCGGCTGAAAATTTCTATTTATTTTACTAAACTAGTTCATATTGTCCTCAAGTTTGTGCGATTTGTTGATACTACTATGTTACGCAGTAGACCCCACTGATGGGTTTAGAACGTGGCCATTCTCAAGCAACATGACTTTCCACGTTTGTTAGCTTTCTGTACATGTCACCTCGTAATTCATACATCACAAACGTCAAAAGCTTAAACAACTCTTATCTAATTGTGAAATGTTTGTAGATATCCACATTTCTACAATATTATTTTTAAAAAAATTTGACTATGAAATTGTGTAAACTAATGGTTCACGTTTAAATAAATTAAAATGAAACTTAATTTTAATTAAATTTCATCTGCGCGACGAAACTTTCCACCTAAGAACGAAGTAGGAGACAACCCGGAGGAAGACGAACATGAGTGACAGAGCAAGTGCATCGATCCAAAACTGCGCTTGGGACATGTTGAGGCGTTCCAGGAACTTCGTCGGAGACCGAAAGTGGCAGTAAGCCTCGGAGCAGTCCAGGCGTTTCCGATTATACCCATAGAGTGATATTATGATCCCTTCAAAAGCGTACCTAATGAAACTGATGTAAGTGAGCCAGTGAAGGTACTTGGGAATGGTGTCAAAATTGACAAAGAAGCCAGAAAAGAGAATGAATGGCACGGTGCAAACGGGACCCAAGTAAACCCCGTTCTGAAAGTAAGAAATACATGTTAGGATTAAAAAGATCAATGAGTACATTTACAGCGGTTGATACTGTGCTTACCTGGACATTCATGGCAGCTCCTATCAACAGTCCAATGCTTTGCGACACGAGTGATGTCAGGATGCAAACGCAGAGCACCATGACAAACCTGGAGGCATCCAGAGGTTGTGATGTCATAAAGTATATTATTGTGACGTACACTATGGAGAAGAGAACCTGAAAAAAATGCCTGTTGGATATTACTGAAATTTGGCCGGCCTTAACAAGTAGAGGCTCTGACCTCATACCTGAAATGGAATGTCTGCTGTAGTTTTGGCCAAGTAGAACGATTTCAATGAGTACCAATAATTCAAATGCTCCCGAACGAAAATGGTTCTCTCCATTGGAACTGAAAACAGAAAAGAGAGAAAATTGAGAGTGCGTAGCAAGTTAGGGGGAGGGAGTTGTTGCAGGAGTACTTACAAGTCAGTATGGTGGGCATCATGGCCGTGAAAATAAGAAATAAAACGGCAATAAACATACAGCCGGAGTTGCTGAGGACCTTGAACGCGTCATTACCAATGCCCTCATATATGAAACCAATTAGAAGTCCGACAATTATGTGTGAAATCAATCTGATCCTAGTCAAAGTCTGGAAATCAATGATCAAATCTTCAAAATCGATAGTTGAATATTAAAGGTTTGTCACGAAATTTGTTGAAGCAACATCCCGTACCTTGTCCCTCAGAATTGTCAGAAACGTTCTCTTGAGCAAAATATAAAATTGCGTCCAAGACGACGTCGGAAATCCTATTTTCTGTTTTCGGTTTCTGTTGAGCGATTCATCCGAGTCCAGAAGAGAAGTGGCACAAGTCACAGGCACCGTCAGAGTCGTCGATGTTGAGGTTTTGTTGACACCTCAATGACAGAAACAAAAAACAGATTTACGATACGGTAACCTCTGCTGCACTGAACCATCTCTGCTCTGGTGGGAGTACAGAAAGTAAGGTTAGGTTAAGCGATTGCATGAAGCAAAAAGTGTTTACAACATTGAAAACCTTCAAAAAATGAAACTTTGAATGTTTCGGGACTGCCGTTTTGATGAGTCAGAGCAAGCGATCAGCCTGATGGAAAAAAATTGCTTCAATTCTCCTATCGAGTGAGTCAGAGAGGTAATCAGTGACTAATCAAATGTAAAAATACAACCTACATTTCCTAGAGCAAAGAATCCACTAGGAGAAGAGATGCAATGAAAATGGTGCAAACGGAAACTTAAGTAACATATCTTTAGGTAATATATTGAGCAAGGGAAGCAGAGATCAAAGAAGCAGTCACTCACTTCCATTTAACTGAGGCCTAAATATTTTAGTTGTTCCTTCCGGGATTTCTGTCGGGGTCTGCTGAACTTCCTTCGTGTTTAAGCTGCCACATTTGCCATCGGCAACGGCAACGACCAAACGCTGAGCACAGTCGCCGTGTTCACCAGTTGCAACTTCCATAACTGAAAAGGTTTAGAGGAATTATTGTTAAGAATGTTTTAGGGCAAGCACCGTGGAGTGAGATGGCTACTAACCAAAGTCTGCCGGATTATGATAGTTCGGACAGTCGAGTCCCATCGAAGAGAGGAATGGAACCAATCCGGGAATACTTCCCTGGTACAGACATTGTCCATCCGCCAGCGTGTACAAATAATCAAACATCTCAAATATCCTGGCACTCGGCTGATGGATTGTACAGATGATGGTTCTTCCACCCCGGGAAAGAGACTTGAGCAGTGAGATACACTGGAAGCAAGACGAACTGTCCAGTCCACTGAAAGTAGAAGCAAAATTATTTACTACATTAGTAGGAATATTCTTTACGAAAGTCATACAGCTGAAGAAGCGCCGCCCTCACCTTGTTGGTTCGTCGAAAAACATAACTGGAGGATTGTTAACTAATTCTAAGGCTATGGAAAGTCTTTTCCGTTGACCTCCGGAAAGGTTCAAAGTTCGAGTTTGGCTGCACTCAACTAGTCCGAGTGCCTCTAGGATCTCTTCTATGACAACCTGTTTTTCAGCATCCTTCACTTCCTTTCCCAGCTTCAGGTTTGCCGATACGGTCATCGCTTCTAGTACCGTCAAATGTGGCAGCAGGTGATCGTCCTGCATTATGTAACATGAGAATTTTCTAAATCGCCTGAGATTTCTCTCTCGTCCGTTGACAGTAACAGATCCTGTTAGTCGTCTACCAATGAATCCCATTCTGGAAGGGAAGGGTGCATAATGTTATTTGCTGCAACTCAGTTACAATATAACATTGTAAAGTTCAAGATTTAGGGAATAAGACAAATAAATATTAAAGGAAATTGAGTAGGAGGTAGTAAGGAGTAGTTGAGAAGCAGCGAAAGTCGATAGAGTTGTAGAGGCCTCACTTTTGCAAAGATTATCATATCTGTACGTTATTAGGCAAAATAATTGTCAGAACCAAACAGGAACTTCAAAACTAAACAATCAAATACATACTTGTACCCAGCTAGGATGTTCATTAGAGTGCTTTTACCAGCCCCGGAAGGGCCCAAAATGGCCGACAACTCCCCAGACAAAAATCTACCATTAACACCTTTTAGTATTGTTTTATAACCTGCAAATGTATTGTATTATTGTATTAATCATCTAACACAATCTTCTTACCGTGCCCGACACCACATGGGTACTAACCTCTTTTCCTTCCTTCTGATATGGAATAAGTTAGATTATTGAAATGTATGTCGACAGGTGGGCGGGCAGGTAGATGATTCAACATGATAGGTTTCCTAGTAGATGGACTGACGGGTCCGCCGTTTTTGTTTTGAATTTTCTTCGCTAATTTTCCGGACATGTGAGCGGCAGGTAGTACGTGAAAATTTGATTGCCCTGAACTGCGATGAAAAATAAAAGTTTAAGACTGGTAAACATCAAGGTAAAGATGATCACAGTTGGGGAATGTAAGACCTCCTGTGAGATTGCTACCGTAAATAAAGGTATAATAAAAGTTAGTGTACCTTCGTATGTATTCGACGATAGTGATTTTATCATTGTAACAATATGATCACAAAAATTCCATTTAATGATTAATCACTAATTAAAAGATGTTCAGGGAGTACATCAAGCCTAGGGGTCTTTGTGATGTATGTCTTGTCTTGATGCGTCCACAAATCAAAAGGACCTATTATCAGGACAATATGCATAGCGTCACACAATTAGAGAGGAACGGTAGTAAAGAGAGGTGTTAAGAAAGTTGATTGTCCCGGCAGTGATCTGTGAGTGATCCTCACATCTGAGGGAATTGGCCCGAGACAGGAATTCGAGAGTTTAGATCAGGGAAAAGGTGAACAGACCCATTAGACAACGTTTTATTGACATAAACGGCAGCTATTGGTCAGGTCATGTGCTCTAATTTGGCCTTAATTAGGACCAATCATCGGCGACAGTGCAAAAATTATTGAATTGACTAAGTCCTACATGTAAAGATTGGTCAAGTACCGACGTCTGCTGACGAAATGAACGGCAATGAAAGAACAAAAAGAGAATGTGCCTTCGAAAGTGCCTTCTGCCCTTAGTGTCCTTCCATTGCACTTTGTCAATAAGAGCTTTGTCGAGTGCACATTCATCAGTCTTGTTTATTAAAAGCGTTCCATCCCTGTCATCTCAAACCTCGAAAGTTAAAATAAAATTTTGACCCTACCGAATCTGGCAGAAAATTTGAGCCCACTGCACAGTACTATTTATTTAAGTAATACCTTTTCAAATGCTTGAACTAGGAGAACAAAAATTACTTTCCCACAGAGCCTAATATTGGTGAGTGGTAGTCTTCTTCGATTCAGCACATGCACAAGCACAACTTTTCCCATTCCCAATATTTTTCACATTCACAAAAGAATTTATTGAATGATCTGATTTTGTTGGAAACAGCCGTACGTCAGGTTACAGTCAATGTAATTGTAATAAACCTTGGGATCTTTCCAGTTCCAGTAATAGTCCAGTCATTAATTCAAGGCCAATTTCGAAAACACTGATGAACATTTCAGCAATAGTAAATATCCTAAAAGTGGAGTTATGGTGGAATTGCCTTTGAGGGAAACAACACCCGTGAACAGCAACCGCAGGTTCCAGTTTTTAGGTGAATTTGATAACTCGACTGTTTGGAGAATTCTAAATTCTACAAAGGTCGTTGAAACGAAACTGAATTGACCTTTGCCAAATTCTTCACCTGACTTTTCCCTAATTGAGTACAATTTGGCTCTATTAATTGAGAAAACTGGCCTACGTCAACTATTCAACACTCAACACGTACCCAGACACACACGCACACACGGAAGCACAAGGACGCACACACACACACACACACACACACACACATACATACACTAAAACTGCTACTGAAGATAATAAAGGGCAATTACACATTGTAATTTGTATTGAACTAAAACTGATTTTTGATTGAGTTATAATCACCTTCACCTCGAATAAATTTGAAAATAATATAATGTATTGGTATTCATGACGTCAGTATTTTCACCGCTGATGTTGTACGAATTCTGGGTAGGCTTTGCTGTTGCAGAAAATTCCCACATTATTTTACACAATACCATGGGATAATTCGGGATAGACTTAGTGATTAAAAAAGGGAAATCGAGAAACCCAAGAAAACCATGAAAAGAAAAGCAAGAAATAAAACCCTTTTGGACAAATCTAAAAATAGTGAAGTTGACATAAAACCTAGGTTAATTAATGTCTATGTGTCATTGCAGTCATTCATGTACCGATAGAGTTAACCGGTAATAGAAAGTTCATATGACGTTACACTGCGATAATATTATTAGTTAATATTATTTGATAGTATTAGCCTAGAAATCTTAGTGATGTAAAGTAAAACAACTCAAGTATATCTGTTGGTAACAGAAGCAAAGCTCTGTTTAGTGACAAAACGCGAGAAAAGAATTTAAAAGAAAGGGACCTAGAGACTTAGGAATAAAATTATTGTTCAAAACAGAAACGAGTTTGTACGTTTTGAATGTCATTGAGTACGACAATAAAGTAAAGGCGAAACAGAACTGGGGACACGCTAACAAATAAAAATGTCAATAATTGAAGAACGAGACACAAAATCAAGAAAGGAAAATGTGTCACACGTCAAGAGACTACAGAGTGTCGCAGCAAGAAAAGTAGCACCAAGTAGGAACTTCAAGACGTCAGTTAGAACTATTTACAACCTATTCTTTTATATTTTTCTTCTTATATATATTAAATTATATTCTTCTATATACAACTATATATAACTATATATATAGCCTTCATTTTACCAGTTAAAAAGTTCTGCAAACTTGATTCTAGTAGAGCAAGTTAGCAGTGGGTAGGTGTGCTCGGGCTGCAATTTCCGCCACGTATGTGAATAATTCACTAATACTAATTATAATGTAATCCTTAGAATTATGTGCAATAATATGTGCCATTTGGAACGAATAATGTAATCCAATACGACATAGCTTCCTAAAACTATAATAACATAATGTTTCATATAAAAATAATAACTAATTTTTTTAATATTCATAAACAATAATTTATCCCTCACCCGCACTGCACTTCTCATTATTTCATTTTGTAATTATTATTTCATTGACTCACCCATATTAACACTGGTTTATTAACAATAATTGTGAATTAAACCTAACCCTGGATTACTTTTCGTATAATTATAACTACAAGTAGATCATTAATAACCCTTAAAAGGGATTATGATTAAAGGGAGAAAAATAGGTAAGAAAATTACCTCAATAAACAACTGTTGTTCAAACTAGTCGGAGGGGGGCTCCTCACCACGGGTATGCACACATCGTCCAATTTGTACTCAGGTACAATAATCTGCATGTTCTGCGACTCCTCCATTTTGTTTAATACTTCCATTCGTTAGGATGCAAAGTACCTGGAACAAAAGCAACATAATCGTTAGGCGGTGTCATGAATATCATGAAAATACTCAGGGATATTCAGATCCATCAGGAAGTTCGAGAGTAGCCAAGTCGATCTGAAGAACAACTCGACGACGAATGTGAACTTCATTTGAAGTTACTGGTCACCTGGCACGTTGCATGACAATGACGTCTTCATTCAGACGGGCAGGCTATTTGACTAATTGTCACATCAAAGCAAAAGCCGCGTACCTAAATCCTTAATGCCGGCACTCGGGTACCTCGGTGGACATCCTGATCATGTTCCTTAAGCTCAATTCTAATTAGTATACCTATTTGAGAGGGCCAGCTAATGGCAATATAAATACATCAGAAGTCTATTTGTCCTTCTGTGATGGTGTAATGTCCGCTCTTTGTCCTTCCGTGGTGAATCGTATACAAACAAAACTACAGTATGTACCCTGTAGTGTTGCTACTCGTCAAATATCTCATTCTGACGGTGGAACGCTTTGAAATTTTTCACAAGTTCTTGGTTCCTGCAGTTTTCCCTTAAACTATTCGCATCTTGCATGACATTTAAAAATTTCTGAGAGAATCAACTGTCCGCAGGAAGTTTGCAACTCTGACAAAAAGTTCCATTATAAGTGTGCCTTATTTTTGTACGTATACTTATTGTCATGTTTTGTCGAATAACACCGTGTCCTGTTTTGATGCCGGATCGGTGCGTTTTTGGCTTTAGTTGGTATTTGACTCGGTTCGAGTGAATAGCAATTATAGCTCCAGAAAAAACTCTTACCACTGATGATGCCAGCAGATGGGAAAGTTGGCGAAACGTTTGGGAAGGGGGGTAACCAAAACAGAACACAGTCTTATTCCACAAAAAATAAGGATAAGTATACATATAAAAATAGTGTACGCCGTCAAAATTTAAATTCGATCTTTGTGTGCCTTAGTCTTTTGTCAATGACTGTATGGCTTCATATTGCCCTGAATTATATTCTTTATGTTGACGCCATTTCAAAGGTACACTTTCCCATTGGATTAGTATAAATCTAAAAAATTTCATCTTGGCGAAATTCGCTTCACAATTGTCTCCTCGCGGTCACTTCCGCCACATTTTTTAACCCGTCGAGCGAAATTCTTTTTTACTTTCACGCCGGAACACATTTTTCCTACCGGACAAATTACGGAAAGTGTCGTAACTGTTTCTCCAGGTCGATTACGTCAAAAGTGCGAAAAATCGAACGTCACAAACATTCACTATCACGTGCTCTCATGAAGGCAAAAGAGACATTGTGTATGGTGGTTGTCGTAATGAGAGAAATAAAAATCAGTTGTAGAGTAGTGAGACGTTCGAGCTACATAGTACCTGAATGAGATACCCGACAATTGGAGTCACAGTCATGTTCAGAAAGACATGCAACACGCAATATGTGAAACGTGAGGCTTTGACCCTCACAATGATCGAGTAGGAAATTCGGCAAGGAACAAAAGAGCCTGTTGGATTAGTATTGTTGGTCCCCCTGCATAACTAATCGTCCACAAAAGAGGATGAATAGTAGAGATACGTAGAAATATGTACCTAACAGAGCACCCCATAAGGTCATTAGTGATTATGTCGTGCAAAATAAATCACTCCAAAAGCAGTCATTGAAAGGTTCAATAGGCCTCTCGAACCAATACTCAAATGAAAATAAATTCAAAATAGTTTTTCAATACCTTGACTAGACAATTTTCATGACGTCCTGCTGAGTGTTTTCATCCAGTATTATCCTTCTGGGTCCGTAACCTTTTTTTTCACTGTCGCACAAGAGCGTCAAAGGTTTCGCGATTAGAAAAACCGTTACGTTTAAATTTCGCAAATTTTACATCTCCAGAGTGAAAGTCCCTCGTGATTTCGTTTGTCTTTTTGTCCAACACTCGAATTCTACCTCGCTTTCAATCGATCACCTCAACCCGTTCGCGTATTTTTCTGTCTTCGAACAAAGACTACCGTCAGACAGCCAGCAAATGTCATCCTGGTCTTTCAGCTGATCGTTGAAAACCAAAGCAGAAGAAAAGTGTATTCTGAGTGCAGGTGAACTCGTGAGTTGAGGACGTACGACCGTCTGCTTCTTTGTGCTTGCACTCATCAAGCTGAAATCCCGTTTTGCTTTTTACTGCCACTCGGAAATGTGGACCTCAGCCTGCAAAACACGACATGTCCGTAATGCGCGAGTAAACTTTTTTCGAATAAGTGGAGAAGACTTTAAAGTGCGCATGCTCGAACTTTCACAGTACATTTTCGGTGCAGCTGCACCCGATATGTACTGGAAAGCCACGAGAGCGAGAACCATTTAGCCGGTCATCCCTCAAAATTGTACGATTTTTTTATTTCTCTGCAACAAACGCATGCGTATGGCAGGCAAAAAAATTTCATTAATCCCCGATCTATCATAGCTTTCAAAATATGTACGAGTTCTTTGTTACTCACAAAACGGACGGTAGCGATGAACTGAAAGTGAAGGCTAGGTAGGAAGCACACTTTGAGGACACACCTCATCAAATGCAACCATGACGCGTGTACCAGTCTTAGTCACTATACATTGTCTATTCACATCATCTTTACCTCAATGTGGGACGGTGTAGTGAAGTTCATAATCAGAAAATGCAGGAAATATCAATATGGTCAAAATATCAATAATTATTATTATTATTATTTTAGCGTCGTTACTAGAATTAACAAGTTTTAAGATAGATCAATCAAGTACCCAATACTTGTGTATTAAGAATCAAACCTTTTACTCGTGGTTTTATGTTACACATGACTAGTCATCCTTTCAAACACAAAGTGGTTTTCCACTTAAAATGTTATGGTTAGTTTTAACACAAAAGGACAAACCCTTCTTTCATCAGTATTAACTTGGGCCATCAGCCTCCTTCATAATATTTACCAGATTGAACATACATCACAAAAATTTAACGTGGGAACCTATTGTGGAACAAGAATGAAACTCTTGGAGTCCCTTGTAAGAATAGAGACACGAATTGCATTGAAAATGGAACGGACGGTACAATATTCATTTGAATTTTGTGTAAAATACTGCCTAAAAATTTGATACCCAGGATTACGTTCTGTTTAATACCGTGTCATTAGCAAAAGAGAATGTTTAATTGAAATGTAAGTAGTCATCATACCAATGTCAGGTCATGCGTCGTCTTGGTAGTAAGTCTTTGCATTTATACATGTCTTATGTAGGGAGCGTCATGCAATTGAAGTGGCTAGGCTGACAAATGAGGAAGCAATAAAATCAAAATAAGGAAGTACTCAAGAGTGAGCATTATGAGAGCTGTGGAGCTACAACAGAAACGCAGGCGGCTGACATCCTATGGAGGGTTGCCTTGCGAGGCAAGACGGGCAAAGCAGCATCTCTGAGTGCACCCGACTCAACGACCTTGACCCCCCCCCCGTTAAAAAAATTAAGGAAACAGCAACACTCGGACCATAGAAATGGCTAAATTCGTTCCCTGAGCCTGGTGTATTCTGCCAGAAACTATTTGGCCTTTTCCCAGAAAATTCTGAATGAGGAAGTGTCGCTTTAGGAAGCAGCAGCCAAAGGGAACTCAAGCAAGTATGATGACACGATGCAAACAAAGACTGACTTGCTCTCTTAGGACAACAAAATCTGGCATGATTTAGGACAGACGAAACCCGATAAAACCAGACTACATAATAGTAAGTAATGTCTTCTAAGTTGTATTGAGTATCAATTGAATCAGCAAAAACTGGGATAATACAAGTACATACTAAATTGTGGTTACCTGTTTTACTTGAATCATATTAACCACCTATTCTCCTATCGTAATAAGTTCTAGTTCATTTTACACTAGCGAAGTGCCTCCTGTTGTGCATAAACAAGCCACATTTATTGAACTATTTTTATTGCTTCATCCCATCTCATTAAATCACATAAACCGTGTAAATCTAAAATTTTTATACGTCAAATTAATATGAATGTTGTCTATATAATATTTATAATGTCACGTAAAATAGAATAAAAAGAGGTCGAATATTTCGACCTTGTATGGGTATAAAGTATTGTTCTCCGATGAAGTGTAAATATGGCTAATGAAATAATATATAAAATCACAACTTTATCACTATCCACATTAAATCAAATAAGATCTGGCATTTGTCGCAGTAAAATTCTTGTCGTAAACAATACCAAGGAAATAGAAATTAATTAGGTTATAGAGTTAACAAAAGGAACACATTCCAAACCTTGAATTATGACAAATAAGCATGTAATAAGATTGGTTCAGTTAGTTCTGATTGAATAGAATCTCAACAATGAAGCAACCGGACAAGGAAATCCATCAAAAACATTAGTCAAGCTTCACTCGTTGAGTAAGTAAATAATTCGAATGGGTACGAGTCGGACTTTCGCCGGGGTGTTCCCAGAATACTGAACTTGGACTCCAGATGTGAGTTCGCGTGTGCAAAGGCCCAAATTAAAGAGTTCCAGCGGAAGAGTCTATAATATACAGGTGAAGGGTTTCTCCACAGACAAAGTTCATTTTAAGTACAAATGCGGTTCGTCGAGTGCTTGCGTACCTGTACGCACTCAATACTAACAATCGATAACGAGGGCAAACGGAGTACGCATGTACGCGCGTTTGGCATTTCTCTTCCCATTCAAACGCCGTCACCAGCTTTGTCCGCATTTGCTCCATTTAATTTCCACTTTTTCTTCATCTCTCCCCATTAACATTTTATCGATGAACTCTCTGAAAAGAAATGAATGAACCTTTAGTTCGGGTTGGTCTCGCGGCGAGGTTCGCTCCTTCTCCTGTCCCCTAAGATTCGTTTTATTGATGAAATATCAATCGAATAAATGGAGATGTCTTTGCAGAAGAATAAAACAAATAAAACTAAAATAAGAAAAATAAAACAAAAAAACTTTTATGTACTAGATTAACCACCAATCGGTTCACATACCTACATTTTTACCTCCTTCCATCCGAAGCCTATGATCTCATTGAAAAGTAAAACAGAAAGAAATACGTCTCGCCGGATTTGGCAGCTTTAATTCAATTCCAAAACAAACAGGCGTCAATGGAATCAACAGGAATCAAGAGAGTGTGTAAATGAAAGGAACAAAAACCATGTTGGTGATTTCGCTTCCATGGTCCAACACCAAAACTAATAATATCACTGTTACTTGAAACAAACTTTGGAACAGGTACATGGAACAAGAAAGAAGTATTTAAGGAATGCACAATTTCAAATAATCAAGAAAGAAGAAGCTTCAGTAGATTGTTGGAAGAAAAGGTCAAGAATTCTATGACAAACGCGCAACCACGAGAAGGTAACAGATACGATCGCAGACATGGTTGTTTTGGACAACAACCCAACAATGACAAATTTGCAGTATCTACCTCAGAATATTCAGAAGATTAAATCAGAATAGAGAGTATTGGTGTAAAAACTTGACCATCCATAACCTAAGATTCGATGACGTTTTTAGGTACGCGATGGCATAAGCAAATTACCCATAAATATTGCATAGAGGCTTTACGAATACTGTGAAAAACTACTTTCACTTTGTATGCTAAAACTGGTAGTCATAACATCGTTACTATTCATTAAAACTTCGCGGGTCTAAGTAGTGGATATTGGATTGCTTGAGACATCCAGTTGAAGTCGTGAAAAATCTAAACAAAGACGTAATTTTTTCTATTTTTCGACCTTTCATTAGGTTTAAACAAGTGGGCAATTTCAATGCTTCTTGTATAAGACAATGAACTCAATTCTGCAAAGATGAGTTCGTAGAATAATGAAGAAAAAAATACAAGTAATAGAGCATAGAAAAAAAGTAGAAAACAGAAACAAATAGTATAAAGCTATATGGGGCAAATAAGTTTGGGAAGACAGTAAAAGTAGGAGAAGAGCAGATATTGACAAAACAAGACAATAGAAGACAAAGAGAACAATTCAGGTTCTAAACAAAATATAAATCATAGTTTTAGGAATATAAAATATCATAGTAGCGAAAGGGATGGTGACCATGGTATTAAGCATTTGGTCAAGGATAACTGGTTATCTAGTTGAAATAGAGAAATTTGCTGCACATGAGTGACAGTGCTGTCAGTCGTTCAGTTGACTATCTCGAAGCTTTCGCAATGTCCGTAATATGAAACTTCTTCTCGTCGACGTACCACAAATACAAAATTTCCCAAAAGGTAGGTAGACACAATAGTACAATATAAATATCCCTAAGGAATTATTACTGGTCTTTCTTACTTTGTTTAATACCAATGATATTATTTATTTTTATTGAAATGGTTGAAGAATGTTTAAGTAATTTATAACTTTTATATTGTGTACATTTTATATTTTGATTTATTTAACAAAATAAAACCCACATAAATTCACCAAACATGAACAATGACAAATACATTGCCATTATTTTTTAATGTAAATATGGGAGTCTTGAGTTTACCATAAGTTACACTTAAGTAATAACTTTTCATTTGTTTGGTGTATCACATCTGTTTTGTTGACAATGTGGTGTGTCACTGAAAGTTCCTTTGATTACACCCTAGGAGCTCCAAAAGCATCTGGCATTCGTTCTATTGTATACCTAAAAAGAGAATGTAAATAATTATACTTTTCTGTTTACTACACTTAGTTTTCAACCATGAAACTAAATGCTTCACTTACTGGTGTTTTGCTATGTACATAATTGGAACCCCTGGAATTTTTCTTATTCTCCTCTTTAAGTCCTTGTCACAGGTTGCTACAATAAAACATTTGTGCTGCAAAATAAAGAGAACTAATAGAGCAGATATTCAAATTAGGCATTTTAATAAAATTTAACATCATTAAATGTTCATATTGTTGTGCCAAAAAAATATTTGTTAATGCAACATAGGATTCAGTCATACTGTTCATTAACTTAACTCAGGCAGGCTAAAGCTTTATTAAAATGTTATTTTTAAATTGAAATATTACTTGGGTAACTCGCTGAACAATGCAGTCATCAGCATATGTTCCTTTGTGCAAACATGGCAGTCTCTCGAATCTGGGGTCCTTCATTATTCTCAATGCAACTTTATACTTTTGTCCTAATTTCTCCATTTCACCCATGACACAGTCTGTGATGTAAGGTATGCATTTGGCATACAAACAATCCATCATATTTCTCATTATGTCCAATTTGTATTTAATTGAAAAGTTCACAAAATTTGTATCTATTAAAATATGATATGGGGGTCCTAACTGTGTGTTGTACTGGAAGAACAAAGCTGACGATACCTGCGGCCTGGAAAATTAAAAGTTTACACAAAAGTAAACAAAAGTGTACTTTATCATCTATGTGAAACAATTAACAACTAAACCTTACACTTCTCTAACAGTCGGTTCTTCATCTTTCTTTTGCTTTTTCTTAGGGGGTTTTCTCAATTCTTCTTTTATTCTAGAATCCCTCAAGCTGAGCAAACGTTTGGCATTTATAAATTTCCTAGTATTCTTGCTCTTACCCTGAAGTAACAGACATCCAATTACATATAATTGCGATAATTTTCATTATTAAAATTGCAAGGATCAAAGAGCAAAATAAGATTTCTTTTCTTGTGCACAATAACTTACCATTATTTAAGTTAAACGGTAATATTTATTGAAAACCAAACGAAAAAATATTTAAAATCACATGGCGTGGTGAGGTTAGACAGGTCCATGAACCGTAAGAACCACGTTGCAGAAGATAAAGTGGCGTTAGAATTTACAAAACAACAAACAGCTGGTTTTATTTAAAAACTGTGGAATTATTTTTACTGTTATGGGAAGGAGGAGAAGAAGTTATTTTTTATTTCATAATTAATTTCACAAAAAATTTCGATATTTTAGCTTAACTTCCAGTCATGGAGGATACAATATTCGACATTCGGTACGCTGATTCTGTTTCGTCTCTTGTCAAAGCGATTATTAAAGGAGACTTGAAAGAAACAAAGAAACTTTTATTGCGCGGCAAATTACCCCAGGCTGCGGACAACAGGGGATGGACAGCCCTTCATTATTGTGCAGCTTTAAATCAAGTCAAAGTTTTGAAGCTCATTCTCAAAATGAAAGCTAAAAGTAAAAAACACTTGGTGAATTTGAGAACTTGGGAAAACCTCACACCCCTTGCTATAGCACTCAAAAATCAGTCTCCATCTGTGAATCTTGTTCAAGTTCTTCTCAAAGCAGGTGCCAACACCAACTTATCAAGCCATACTAATCTATCCCCACTTCATTTAGCTTGCATGAAAAAAGGAAATATTGAAATTGTAAGATTATTAGTTCAGCATGGAGCCAATGTTAATGCTCAAGAGGATATTTCCAAGTCTACTGCATTGCATCTTGCTGCTGCTGATGCAAAGGATGACCAAGTTCTTAAATATTTACTGGAACTATCTGATTTAACAATTGAAAACTGTCATGGCCATACTGCTTTTTTTGAAACCTGTGCAGCAAATTTCACAGAGGGTGTGAGAGCATTTTTACAATTTGACAAAAATCTGGCAACCACAAAGTGTGATATACCTGCATTAGTGCAAGTCTGCTTTTTAGGAAATCTGGAAGCAGCTGATCTTCTCATAAAATCAGGTGCAAATGTAAATAAAAGGTGCAAGGCACTTGTTAAAGACCCATCAGAAGAAGGAGCAATTATTTTGGATGTTGAAAACTACCTGCCAATTCATTCAACATTGAACAATTTACAACTATTTCAACTCCTTTTAGGACTGACAAATCATGAGGAAATTAAAAAACTAAATTCCAATTACTGTAGTTTTCCTTTGTTCATCTTAATTTATGCAGAAGATATCAGCTTTTATGAAACACTTCTTCAATTTGACTGTCCAGAAGAATTGAAAGTCATTACTTCACAGGGACTGACCAATTTTTTTGCCAATTGTTCTTGGGAAATTACATTGGCTGAGAGAAAATTCAGATTTTGCTTTGCATATAATTTTCTCCTGCAGCCTGAAGCAGTTATTCAAAATTTCATTTCATTTGTATCAAGGAATAAAGTTGAAAAGACATTAAAATTTTTACACCAGTTAGCAAAAATGGGAATATCATCAGGGAGACATTTCTTTCACAAGCAGCATTTAACTGTAATTCTTCAAGAAATAACCAAGGAAAAATTTCATGACTGTGAAATGAGTATGTTAGCTGAAAGCTGTTACACTTTACTTATGAAAAACGTGTTATCCCTCAAGCAGCTGTGTAGGAGAGCCGTGAGGAGTTATGTTCGGTCATTGACGACTAGTGATTGGTTAGCGTATAAAATAATAAGGGAATCAAATTTACCTGAATGTTTAAAGGAATTTCTGTTTTTTAAAATGTAATGAATTCTGGAATTTGTTGCACGTCCAAGTAAGCATGCACATTATTAAATGTCAATAACCACTTATCTGTAAAAGTACAAGGCAACAAAAGTGTAACAAAAGTTACACCTTAAATTATTATTAAGCAAAAATAATTCCAGTATATAAAAAATTTAAGGCCCTTATTTTGGGACATAAAAGGATTTACTTAATAGCTGGTGATGTGGCTCGAGTGATGTTTTCTGGAAATTCAAAATGTAACAATTGGGAAGCGTTTACCTTTTGTGTTTGTTCGCAATTCTGATTGGTAGATTGGTCCGTCGCTACTTTTGTTTAAATACTGGACATTTTAGAATAAATTGAGATTTTCCTGATCATTTAGCCAATTTGTCTCTTGTTTTTATCAAGACTAACCTTACATGTTTAAATATTCATGGGGAAATCTTCCCATAAAATGGTCCTTCTCGCCGGATTTCGAAGTTATGCTTATCAACTGACATTGTAGGAGGCCACGAGGGGGTCTATTTTTGCTATTTCCTTGTCTCCTCCTATAAGCACCCGAAGGGCTGACTCTTCGAAAGGTTTTCAGTGGGAAGCTATAGGTTTACGAGAGATTGCAGTTCGGAAAGTGCTCAACTAAATCGTCGAATTGGCCACACGGGTGGCTCGTGGAATGTCCGCCACTGTCGGATTAAGAAGTTGGTTCGCAGCGGCCCATAGCTGAAAAACCAAGCCAATTTCAACGGTGTCATGTCGTCGTCACAAGTATTTAGTCCGAGGAGAGATGGAAGCTGTTGTGAAATTACTTCGTATCTGTGGCGACAAGTTATGAACATTTCAAGAGATGTAGTAAATCCTTCAAGCAATTCGAGATCGACTTTAGCCAAAATCAAAAAACAATCGGGTTAAGAATAATTTAAGATTGTACCGCTTGCTGATGAGGAGCTGATGATGAGTGACAGGATTGGCAAAGCGCCTCGTAAAACTACCTGAGGAAGATAACACTTCGTTACAATCATTATTAAATCGATTCAGCGAGGCACGACAGATGTTGCGACCTGCACTGCCAACATGAGTATCCGAAAGTCTGGTCGCAAAAAATGATTTAATTGGTAGATTGTATCGTCGCTAAGTCGGGCGCCTTCCAAAGAGTGACAATTTTTTTGTTTTTAGAGTGCTGAATGTAAAAAAGGTTCTGATTGGTGGCTGGGTGCGTCGCTTAGCCACTTTAAATAGCACATCAATTGGAAATGTAATTCAGATTCTTTTTGACATTAAAACAAAAAAGGTGTCTAGTCTTTGTCACGACTATTACACGATTAATTTCTTATGGGGAAATACTTCCATAAATTGACCCGTATGAACTGCTTGGATCTTCGCGTAGTAACACGTGATGACGCTTTTACATTTGGTGCAAGGTATTCCTCTGTATTCTAAAGATCTCTGGCCACCTTGCACACTCTGGATCCTTTTACCTATTGATTTTTTTCTGGAATTTAACCCTTTTTAAATTTCTCACACTAAAATGCCAAGTGGGGTCCCTTACAACTGGACATATCGTTTCCTTCGGCTGTAACTTTGGTGATTCCTTAGCTTTCTTACCTTAACATTCTGGCCTTACACGGGATCTCATTTTTAGAAAATTGATCAACTCTTCTAATTTTGGCATTTCCGAAGGTTCCCTGTGAGGGTTTCCAGCAGTTACAAGTGCCCTCACTCAAATGGTTTGAAATGTTCGTGTACATATCCCACAGCTCTTCTTCCTTGACGACACTGAGGATACTCTGCCGTGCCTCGTTAAATTGGTTGAGTATTGCTTTCAGTGAATCGCCAAATTGGAGAAGACGATTTGCCAGCACAATGGTAATTTCTCGTTTGTTGTCAAATTTCCGTTTTAGAAAGTCACATGCTTCGATGTAGTTTCCCTCTGTTATCGGCATGTGTTTAATCCTGCCTTCCCTTCTTAGTGTGGTAGAGAAAAGTGAATTTTGGAATCTCTGTATGGATGCCAACATACTGAACCGTCTAAACGAAGAAACTGCTAGGGAGTGGAATCTTTCACAAGGAACTCCAGACATAACAGAGATGGAGGCATTGACCACGTTTCCGGAACTAAGGGCAAAGGTGAATCCAAACAAGGAAAAGGCAAAAAAACAGCAAATCAAGGAGGTAATGTGCCCCGCCTGCAGAAGACCAAGCTTACCACACCTTTTTGAGGAATTCATTATTGAAGAGCGAACAAAATTGATTCGCGATTCAAATTTATGTTTAAATTGTTTCATGGTCAACGATCCGCAGATCATTTGCTAAATGTGGAAAAAAGCATCATTCAGTGTTGCTTAAGGAGATGCAAGTAACAATGGAACAACGCAAAACCAGCAAAACAATTCGCGAACAATATTAGCAATTGCCTTGGTCAATGTTACAAGTAAAGTGAAAGAGAAAATAGCGGCAAGAGCACTTGTTGATTTTAGGTACTACAATTTCATTTGATCTCGCACAGATCTCGTGTAAAGACTCATATTACGACGAAAGCGGCCGCTGGGAGGAGCTTCTGAGATTGCGGACGAGGCAAGACAAAAGAAATAGCGCGTCTCACCGTGTCATCAATAAATAATCCAAATGTCAGTTGTGTTAGTTATATAAGAATTTAAACGTATAACAGTCTCGATAAAGACTAGAGACCTTTTTTGTTTTAATGTCAAAAAGAATCTGTATACATATCCTTATTTTTTGTGGAATAAAGACTGTGTTCTGTTTTGGTGGTGGTTACCCCCCTTCCCAAACGTTTCGCCAGCTTTCCCAGATCTGCTGGCATCATCAGTGGTAAGAGTTCTTTCTGGAGCAATAATTGCTATTCACTCGAACCGAGTCAAATAACAACTAAAGCCAAAATGGAACCCAGCTCTCCTTTTCATCCGTTCTTCTGTTTTTGAAAATTTAAGTTTTATAAAAAAGAACCTGATTTATATTTTCAATTAATCTGTTATTTAAACTGGCTAAGCGACGCACCCAGCCACCAATCAGAACCTTTTTTACATTCAACACTCTAAAAACAAAAAAATTGTCACTCTTTGGAAGGCGCCCGACTTAGCGACCCAAAAATCTACCAATTAAATCAATTTTTGCGACCAGACTGAAATCCACATGAATTGGAGTAATGAAAATAAGGTCCATACGTTAAAAAGTTTCATCTCTTTAGACAAAAGATTTAAAAGATGCGTTAAAGGTATTGAAGATTACATTGACAAAAAACATATGATACCTGCAACCGGATCAGTACTGTCCAAGACTTGGACTTCGCACACGACCACGCAATCATCAGGAATGATCACAAAACACAAGTTCTGATCGTATTCGACGGATCTGCTAAAATGAAATGGAGTTGCTGAATGAAATGCTAATAGATGAACCAAAAGTCTAAGATGATTTGATGGACGTTTTATTGCGGTTTCGAGCTCATCGTATCGCCTTCACGGCTAATATAGAAAAGATGTACAGGAAGATAAAAATACACCCAGAGGATTATAATTCACAAAGAGAAATTTGGCGGTCAAGAGAGGCGCTACCACTGCAGGAAAACTGGCTAACCACGGTCACATTTGGATTAAATTCTGCGCCATTTCTAGCGACAAGAGTCCTAAAACAAATTGCAGATGATGAAGAAGGGACATCGAAAGAGGCTGCCGATACCATTCGAAAGGAATTCTACGTAGATGACCTTTTGTCGGGAGCAGCTTCGCCAGGAGGGGCAAAACAATTGGTCAGGAATTAAGATAAGATTCTCGGTCTGGAGGTTTCACACTGGGAAAATGGGCATTTAACAATGATGAAGTTTTATCAGATGTGCCGCAGGACAGAATAAAGACAAATAAAACGGTCACCGACGAAGGAAGTTTTGTCAAAACTCTTGGACTGCAGTGGAATTCGAAGGTTGACTCTTTTTCGTTTACGTTGGCAGAAAACAGCGACAAAGAGAGCGGTGCTGTCGGATATCTGTAAAACATTCGATAAAATAATTTTCCAGGACATTTGGAAAGAGAAGTGCGACTGGGATGACACCTTGCCAGAGGAATTTCAGCTGGCTTGGAAGTCTTATAAACGTTAAAGAAAGAAAATTTCAAACTTATCTACACCAAGAAGAGTGTTCATACAGGACTTACGATGACGGATGTTATCTGATGCATCGGAAAAAGCTTACGCAGCAGTTGTACACACGAGATATGTGACGGCATCAGGAATTCATGTTACTTTAGTGGCGGCAAAAACCAGAGTAGCCTCATTAAAACCCATTTCAGTTCCCCACTTAGAATTCAACGCCGTAGTATTATTATCGAAACTTTTAAGGAATGTGTCAAGACAACAGAAGGTAAAAAATATACAGGCATGAACTGATTCGACGGTAACATTGACATAGATCAGACATGACGACCCAGCAAAATGGAACCCTTACATAGCGTACCGAGTTCAAAGGGTTCACTAAGCAATAGGCAATCAAGATTAGTATTTTGTTGCGTCGGAGCAAAATCCTGCCGATTATGCGCCTCGGGGCATGGAAGTTGCACAATTAGAAAATCACTCCCTGTGGTGGAATGGTCCACAATTTTTGTACAACGATAACTTTAAATGCGAAGGGAACGTCCAGCCTTGCAGGGCATTAAAGAGGAAGCATCGAAAACACTTTCAGCAATTCATCACATGATCCAAATGGTACAAGACCCAACGTAAAAAAGAGACAACTCACAAACTTCTTGCATTCGTTTAGATTGGGTTTTACATATTTTGAAACTCCGGTTGTTTCAAGGTCGGGGGTACGTTGAAAAATAAAAGGATTTACTTAATAGCTGCTGATGTGGCTCGAGTGATGTTTTCTGGAAATGCAAAATGTAACAATTGGAAAGCGTTTGCCTTTTGTGTTTGTTCGCAATTCTGATTGGTAGATTGGTCCGTCGCTACTTTTGTTTAAATACTGGACACTAGAATATATTGAGATTTTCCTGATCATTTGGCCAATTTGTCTCCTGTTTTTATCAAGACTAACCTTACACGTTTAAATAATCTTGGGGAAATCTCTCCACCTTGCCAGTGCTATATATAAAACGAAATTTATTTACATAAACAAAAATTATACAATTGTAATGAGACCGTTTTGATAATTAACACCACAAAACGATATTTATTTGTTTTGTTTAACGCGACTCAATTGAGTCGTGGCGCACCACGTTCCCATTGGCGAAATTATCACCAAACTTTGCACTTTTTCACCAAGTTCATCGTCGAATTTGTGGAGCAGTTGAAAGCGAGAGCGAACTCTTCCGAATTAGACAGTGTCCCAATTACTCTACGAAGAAATACAATCAGCGGTTGAACCAAGAAGTGTCAATTTGAATTTATCGTCAACAGACCATTTAATCTTTCAGTGTCGTAAATACGCCATGCACAGCAGATTTACAGATGAAATGTAAAAGAAAATAAAAATTGGTGTAGAGTGTGCAGGGCGTTTGACATTACTGAGACAGAAATAAGACGACTAGAAATTCTAGTTCAAAATGCCAAAAATTGATCAATTGTAATTAAATTGCAAAGTGAGAGTTGAAGTAAAGTTGACCCAGAACTAAAACTTAACTCGAAAAATAAAAAATAAGAGTTTCCCTTCGTACCTGAATTTTCCCGGCGAATGCACGGCGGTTTTTAGCTTGCTCTTTGACGCTTCAGGTCGCATACCTCCGCACCAAACCTGAGCGAAATTGAGAAAAAACAACTGAAAGTTGGTGGCGTTCAAACCAGGCAGATTCTCATTACTCGCGTCGTTTTGACTAAGCCACCTTTCGTATGCCTATGTAATAAGAAAATTCATTATTGTGCACCTGTCGCTCAGTGACGGGAGTCACATTTGGTACCCACTTTAAAGGCTTGCTTGATCCCTCCGTTGTCGGCTATGTTCTCTCCCTGAGTATGAACGCCGTTGATTTGTATGTCAATATCTCTGATTGTGTACGAACTGTACTGATCTGGAAAGTAAAATTTAATTGGTTTTCACCTCTGAAGTGGATCCCAATGTGATAATTGTTATGTACCTATGAGACATTTAGCCTTCTGATGAAATTTCTCAATGGCGCCTTCATCCCACCATCGATCCAAGTTCCCGTGCTCATCAAAGAGTCTTCCTCTGTCATCAAACCCATGAGTTATCTCGTGTCCAATCACTATACCGATACCACCGTAGTTCAGAGACTTAGGAAAGTGTTTGTGGTAGAAGGGTGGTTGAAGAATACCCACCGGGAACACTGAAATTTCGACTATCTAAAATACCTGTGTAGCCGTCCGCGCGAACCTGGATCAGTCTACCTACTTATCTGGTTCTTATTACGGCTGTAGTACGCGTTGACGACAGCTGGTGGAGTGTTCCACATTGTTTTGTTAACTTTAGTATTCAGGCGATCGAGTTCTACACGAGCGAGGTGACTGATGAGATTGAGTGAGTTTTCGAAATATGACTTCTTGCTGATGTTGACCTGAAAAAAGCAGAATTTTACAGTAAGACAGAAAGCTGGTCAAAGAAAAATGTTCATTTTACTTACATTATTGTAGCGCTCGTTCAACTCGTCTTCATCTAAAATGAAATCTGGGTATCCGATCCTCAGTGTCATGGCATTGACTTTGTTTAGAGCTAATAATTTTGTTTTCCCTCCGATCCATTCCGTTGTATTTAATATATTTTTGAAGGAATGCATAATATCCCGGGTCATACTGACGGTCTGCCAATAAGAAGTTGGAACCCGTTAGTAAAATGCAAAATTTGCTCAGGGTTGTCAATGACACTGTTGCGACTCGTACTGCAGACATGAGGTCCGACAGTCTGGTTGCAAAAAATGATTTAATTGGTAGATTGTATCGTCGCTAACTCGGGCGCCTTCCTAAGAGTGGCAATTTTTTTGTTTTTAGAGTGCTGAATGTAAAAAAGGTTCTGATTGGTGGCTGGGTGCGTCGCTTAGCCATTTTAAATAGGAGATCAATTGAAAATATAATTCAGATTCTTTTTGACATTAAAACAAAAAAGGTCTTTAGCCTTGAGAAAGACTATTTTCTATAAAATAAATCTTTAAATCTTTATGAACATCTCCGTAAAGACACTGTGCAGGGTTATAAGGGATTGTTGAATTTCTTTTTAGAGTGTAAATTAAAAGGCTTACGTCGTTTTTACTTGATTCGTCGAAGTACCTCTGTACAAACATTGAACCAAGTGCCATACCCATGTTGGAATTGACATGCGACACGCAGGACGTCCATCGGGGTGGAGCCTTTTTTCTTCCGTATAGGACGAGGTAAAAATCTTGTTTAGCATCCTGAACACAAAAATTGTTGCTGTACTGTGATACTTGTGACATAATATTTTCAGATTAGTGTGAAAAAATAAATTTTTGAAGAATAGGATGATAGTAAAAGTTGTTGGTGATTTTCAGTTTGTGGATTTCATACCTGAAATTCTTTGCCCAGGTAATTAACCCTGTGTCGCATGAATCTCCACATCAGGTAATTTGCAACCGTTCGATGAGATGATGTTTTGATTAATTTGACAAGGTCTTTGAAGTATTTGAGAGCAAACACGACTACATTTTCTTCCTGGTCGACCTTTCGAGCCAGAACGATTGTTAAATATCTTAACCAATCTATCTCCGGTACAACATTTGATAATTTGGCAAGTGACATCTTAACGTAAAGCTCAGATATGTTTCGTCTGTCTTCCCCACTGGTTGTGATCTGCATAACGTTTAATATAAACAGCAAAATCGACACACTACGTAGGATCCACCTCGGTACCTACCTCTGCCAATCTCGTCTCAAAGTCTATGACATCATTGGCCTCGGTAGTAGCATTTTTCCTATTGACTCCTAGCAAAACAGCTATCTGAATCATGTAGTTTCGATATGCATCCAGATAAACAGCATTGAAGGGTTGCAGGTAGTAGTCTCTGGTTGGAAGTCCCAAACTGGTTTGGTCAAACTGAGGTGGAGAAAAAACTCTAAATGTCTTCCTTGTGAAATTAAAGGAATCACTGTACGTAGGCTCACCTGAATTATGTAATCAGCAGAGTTTTTAATATCAGGACCAACCCATTGGGCCAGAAGTATGTCATTGTTGTACAGTCTTAGTCTCGCCATAAGGTCGACCCAATCGAAATCCGTTGCATTCCAGTCCGGAGTTATCAGAGGCCACCCCTTTAGGCTTCTGCTGAGGACATAAAGAGGCTCATTGCCTCGCTCTTGAATCCAATCTATGTTGAATGTAACACATAAGATAAATATTACCTGAGAGGAAATAAAAAGGTTCGCACACTGCTTAAGGGTTTCATTAGACATTAGGTCCAAAAGGTTTAGTAAAGAATAAAAATCTCCAAAAAAATGTGAAATATGAATGGGAGGAGTATTGATATGGGTCATTTGCGGATATGGAGCATCAATATTCCTGTCACAAATAATAAATTAAATAAGTATAAGAAAAATAAATTAGTATCTATATAAAAAATTTATAATAATTATTACTAAAAACTATAAAACGTGTCCCAAGATCTCCTGCTGGAGAGGTTGCTGGAGTTTTGCCCGTTGATTTACTTTGCTATTCAGTGAGCGAGAAATACTAAATGGACACAAATATATTTTTTTTTAATAAAAGCATTCCTGAAACATACATGACTGGCATAAGTTGGAAAGGAGTAGTTTAAAAAATCGATGAATGTTTAATTGCCGAATAGCAAAAAAATGATCTGAATCTGAAAGAGGTCGATTCTTTAGAGGCATCAGAACTAAATTTAGATATAATAAGTTAGAATATTAATAATTGGAAATAGACTATTTCTCGGGCCAAATCCTAATGGTTCATGAAAAATTCAAATAGTACCTGACCCATTTGAAATGGTCAAGTCCGTTCCTTGCGGCAAAATCAAAAAGTTCATGATTTTGACCACATTCTCACTTCTTGTTCGAGCTTAGAGGACATCAGACAGAAATACTTCACAGACAATGACATTTATTAAAATATATGTTGAAACTTCAAAAATGTTAGAAGTTTGCTGAAGAAGTGTACTTTGTAAAAAAAATAAACAATTATAATCAGTCGAATTGAACCAAAAATACTGTTCTTTAAACAAATAGTTATTGTAATTCTGACCTAAAGCTTATGACCAGTTTACTAACTGCTAACTAATACTAACAATTACATCCTAGCAAATATATATTTTTAAGAAATAAAAAAAAACAACACCAACCTTCATTCATGCAACTCTCAAATAGATCCTTCGCCTTTCTGACAGCATCAGAAGTGTCATTTTCTACAGGTTCCAGCAGCAAGTCTCGCAGAATCGAATCCAGACTCTCTCGCAGCATTTCAAAAGTGTCGAAACCTGCCTTATCCTCGGGTATTGGATTTTTCTTTTCCCAGTTGCCGCAGGCGTATTGGTAGAAGTCTTCACAGGGGTCCACTGTTGGATCCATGTAGGAAAGCATCTTTTCGGCTGAAATGTCAAAATTTAAGGTCTTTTACTCCTACAAATATTTTTTTCAGGTACTCATTACTCGGGTACCTTGAATGGCTCGTATGATTTCTTTATCAACTTCCTTTTTCCAAAACATAGAAATATCCCCGTATCGATCGTTGAATGTTTTTATTTTCTCACTGTTCTCCTGTGAAACAAATTATTTGGGAATACTCATGATCTGACAATTTTGTTTGTTACAAATTTCTATTCTTCTTCAAATGAATACTACCTCCTCCGTTTTCCCAGTTTCCCCTGTTGCTTCAGTTTTACTATCATACTGAGACTGCATTTCTTCTACGATTTCACCACTTTTGGATTCTGCCATCGAATCATTTGTTGTAGAATTACCAGGCTCATAGACATTTTCAATGACATTTTCTCTCTTTGAACGTACCTGTTGAAAAAAACAGAATATTGCCTTCTTTCTTCTTTCTACATGCCTCAAATCTAATTCTTACCTTATTTTGATTTCCCTGTACATTCAAGTAGCTCGACACTTCTGGTATATATGTTGTTTTGAGATCTTGTAAAACCTCTCTGTCTTTTTCATTCCCCTCCAGGTCATCGTCATAGGTAATTGCTATTAAAACCGAATTTAATAAAATTAGGTGGGTTTCTACATTCACCTATAATTTTCAATATTATTCATTAACAAATATTAGATGCATATAGACAGGTCGTTCCTACTTTACTCAATTAATTAAATGTTGTTTCACGATTTATTAAGAGATACATAGATAGGACATAACAGTAGAACTTCATTTGTCTAAGGTAGTCATGCAATGGGACAAATGTGCCCTACAAGCGAATGCAACAAAACTAAATTCATACCTTTTTTTATGTAGCTAACGACTTTGGTTTGATTGTGTGTGATTGTGTTTGTAGACGATTTTACTGCTGTAGCGCAGAGAACGGCCACAATTATTAGAAGCAGTGCCATTATGAGAATGGCTTTCGTAATTAATCTATTCCGGAAAGCTCTGTCCCGTTCAAATTTCAATCCGTTATTGTATATGTTACTGTTTAAGTGCAAAAGTAATTGCTGTTGTTGTTGCTGCTGTTGAGGCACGTGTTGTATTTCTTGTTCTTGTTGGCTAGCCATTATACATTTAGTAAAATCACAGTTTTTATTTCAATTGGAACGAACAATTATAATTATAATTGTGTCTTTATTATTGCGTTTCTTCTGTCTTTGTAAGTTGGAAACGGCCTTTTTGACCTTTTGTCTCCCGTCATCACACCACGTTCATCGCATATTCCGAACTACAACATACATTCAAAAAGGCTTTGGAGCCATTTTTGCTGTTGTGACCGTCCTGACGCGAAACTACTCTCTTTGTTGTCGCTTCTGTCGATGCTGCTGATGGCCTGCTTCCGACTCAGACATTGACCCATTTTACTGCGCGATAAATTGAACAATGTTTTTGACCTTGCTTCAGTGCCAAATAAAAGGTTACAACCATTAATCCTACAATTTGATTAAACCTCAAATCAAACTATTCGTACAGTTACTCGTCGTGTTGGTAATGTTAACACAGCAGCAATTGATTCATGGAAAGGACAAACCCGCCTTGTTACGAGTGTTCGATCGATCGATCAGTCGAACATCAGGCCTTTGCGAAATTTTCTCTTCGTTTATAGTTCTTTATTGATGTCAATAGGTATTCGACATGGTCTGATTAAATTGGCCCCGTCGATCTGTTGTGTTGATTCTCTGTCGTAAGGTTATACTGAAAGATTGAAGACAAAAGGATAATAAACTTAGAAATAAGGTTTCAATTCTATTGTGTACAAAAGTATTTTACCTCACTTTGTAAATGAAACTCTCAGGGACTGTAACTTCGGCGTCATTCGTCGAATTGACTTCAACATTTTCGGAGTTTAATAATTTCCAGTAGTAACACGTATGTTTATTGTTAATTCTGTTATCCTCGTAAAGCGTTCGTTTTATATCCTTCCCAATTGCACACGTCTCCCAATATAGTCCTCTAAAACTATCAATACCACCATAATTATCTGATTCACTTATCATTCGTATTATTCACTTTTCACATTAAACGCTGTATTTTTTAGGATGTATTACATTAGAAAGACGCATTTATAATTGTAATTCTTATTTTTTTGTAAAAGTAATGTCAATTTCTCCGTAACACTATAAGGTCTATTTATTTATTTATAAGAATGAACTTTTTATTAAATTTTTGTAACTCATTGTATGTTTTCTCGTTGCCCCTTAGCGTATCGTTGTAGTATTACGAGCCTTGTTTTTGCTCCCTCAAAGTTTGATACTTGTAAAATTAATAAATAATAAAACTCACCATGTGAAAGAGCCGATGAGTGTTCCCCACCGACTTTGCTGCCATTAAACTCTTGTAATATTATCGCTGTTAGATGTAGTCAAAATTTAAACAACAAACTTTTCTTGTGCTTCTGACCGTTTGTCCGACAATAAAAAGGCAATAACCTCCAAATAAATTGGATCTTAGTAACTCAGTGTGACCTATTTATCGACTGACGATTTGCAGATGACCAACCGAAACAATCGTATGCTGTGTATGGAATGCTCCCATAGAGTGATTGATTGATTGATGAGTCCTATTGATAATTTGATTTTCGATACTTGTAGTTCATTCAAATATACAACGGGAGGAAGTGGAACAATTGCACCGACAAATTTCAATATTTTGGAGATCATGCGAAGAATAAAATTCAATAAAATAAATTGAATGGCACAAAACCTGTACTCTTAACGAACCACGGGTTATGTTACATTTTTTATTGGATATTGGACTTTGTGCTTAGGCAAATAAATAACCTTTTTGTAACCTATCAATTACAGTCGAAACAGTAAACGGCAAATAACCTTACACTTAAACTTGCATCAGAATTCGCCAAACTATCCTAAGAGCATCTACAAAGTTACTGTCACTTCTATGTAAAACGAAATAGTGAGCAAATAGTACAGTGTGAGTGTACACAATGAAAGCGTTTAACAGCTCGTAAAATTCCGTAATAAACTTGAAATTTATTTACGTAAATATAGTAGCGATTTATTGGAAGACTACAAAAAGTTCCTTATAATTAAATAACGTGTGTATAACAAAGATGTGTAAGTGTATCAAAGAGTTTCAACAGACTATGTAAAAATATCTGCATGTAATATGTTCACGTATGGGTATGTTCACATGTATAATAGTATACGAATGTATATGTGTAGGTATGCGAGTGTATATGGGTTCTGTATATAATCACTACAAACTTCCTAAATTTATACGGGTCCTAATCAAACTGAGACCTAAAATCGGCCTCTAAATAATTTGAATCATCTTCTAAATCTGAACCTAAATATTCCTTTGGCATCCAAAATTCCAAGTAATTTGATGTTCCAACAGCGAGAATTCCTCCTTTGTAGTCCATCTGAGAAAAAGATAAGTTCCTGAACTTAATGGTATCTTAAGCATTTGTCTTGAGTACCCGTCATTGGTAAATGGTTACTTACCCCTCCGACTTCCCCCCTGCTTGTTTTTATAGAGGTCAGAACCTTCAACGGCTGAATTGGAAGTGAAATTTTGACAGTTCCATCGTGTGATCCTGTCAACAGGTAACTCCTTCCATTTTTAATAACTGAAATTGGTTTCTGGTGTCCTATGTTGTATACCTTCAACCTTTTCACGGACTCTCCACCCGTCGTGAAAACGTGAACGCATCCCTTACTGTCTCCTACATAGAAAATGTTGTCGTCTGTGCAGGAGCAGTTCGGAAACCGCTCTTGTCCCAGTACAATAGTCTGTCTAACTTTTTGTATTCTACTGTCCCAAACGACGAGAGTCCTATCTTCACTACCTGATATGATATCGGATCCAACTGAGCCTGTAAGGGTCAGTCTATTACGATGAAGCCTTGTCTTGAGGCTTTGAACTTGACTGAGGTGTTGAAGTACTAACCTAAAGTTAAAACAGCACGACGATGCTCTGAATATCTAAAAACAGGTTCGTCTCCACGCCTAGGATCAAAAGCGGTTATGTATTTTCCATAATCGCCCGCGACCACTGTATCTGACCGCAAAGTCATAGACAAAACTGGAGAACAACATCTGCAGCAGGTAAACTAGAGTTAACTCAGAGTAACAAAAATTCTTAGTTTGTACGTCCGACCCGTACCTGAATGTAGTCTTATGATGTAAATCACTGCTGTCAAAGGCCCATATTTTTATGCTATTGTCCCAAGAACAGGAGTAGAGGGAGTCTCGAGAGCTCTGAAGTCTCCATATCCACCCTTCGTGTGCCCCGCTTTTCTGTACATAACTAGGAAACCTATTTGTAGACTTTGTAGGGTTCCAAACTACTAAACTTCTGTCTCGGGATGCAGACACACACACAGAGTTGGCTATGAACAGCACAGCATCCACGGCAGCTATGTGGACGTTGGGTAGCACGTTCATCCGCCTGACAGTTTCTTCCCGTGATTTCCACAGGTTCCATTGCTTCTCCAGCTCCAGGCCAGCTCGTTTCCAGTCGAAATTATCATTATCGATCGATTGTAAAGGATACTTATAGTTCCATCGCTTCGCCACGAGTGTTTTCCAGAAATTAGCATCGCTCAAAATGAAATGAAATCGTTTGCAAACGCGTCCGAGTGAACCAACCAAATCTTTTACCTGCAGCAGAGAGCAAATGTACAGAAAAATTTCAGTGGGCACTTTCTGAAAAGGAGATATATCTGATTCCTCCTCTTTCTCTGGCATTTTCCGCTTTTGCTTCTGTTTTGAATCTTGAATCTGTTTATTCTCAATTAATATATCTGTCTAAGAGAAATTCCTACGCTAATTATTTAAATTTAAATTTTTACTGTCGGGAGAGAAAATGTCGGTTGCTGTAAGTTTTCCACTTAATGTTTATAAAATTCACAGTTTCATAGAGTCAGATAACAAATCAGTAATTAATTAACGAATCCGTTAATCTGCCTAATAAAAAATCATACATTTTTTTCATGTGTACCTTCATTCTTACTGTCTTATTGAACAAATTTCTACGTGAGGGGAGTTTATATTAAATATTTCACGGAGGTTTTTGAAATGCTTTTTCCTTATAATATGTTTTGCTTTCATTTCTGTGCCCATAAGGTCCTGTTCCATATTCAGGAGGAATCAGAAGGAGCAATTTCTTTCAGTGTTTCTAACCTTTTATTAGTAATATCCTTTTTTAGTACTCCATTGTTCTCCTATTATTTTCTTTTTGTTATTCCCTTTCACCAAATAATCTACCTTGTTGTAGTCACTGTTTTCCGAAGCACGACGAAGTCAGTGAATACTTTTTATTTCATAAGTTCAACTAATTTTTGAAGTACGCTAATCTCAATTTGAAGTACAAAATTTTTTGTGTCACTTTTGGTAAATGATGAAGAAAAGTGAATGCCAATTCATTATTTTTCAACTC
Organism: Polyplax serrata; assembly: GCA_037055365.1. NCBI lineage: Eukaryota > Metazoa > Arthropoda > Insecta > Psocodea > Polyplacidae > Polyplax > Polyplax serrata. The sequence continues at coordinate 2,207,222 of JAWJWE010000004.1, forward strand.
AAATATTTGAGTTATTTTTAAAAATAAATAAATGAATCTATTGTGACCATGTGTTGCGTAGGTAAGAAGAAGTATCGCATCAAACAGCTGTGGTTACCTTTACACCGTTAAAAAAAATAATGGTTAGAAAGATTTTGAGAATAATTTCCGTTACATGAAGTAGGGTTTACTATTTCCAGCGCGTGTTTATTTCTCTATGACATGAAATTCTGCAGTTCGTTAGCAGCAAAAATTTTTACTTCGTATATTTTACTTGTATTGTTGTTAATTCGTCTAGAGTAAATGAGGAATAAGTAGTAAAAAATAAATAGAATCGACGAGATCAGGGAGGACGTGTAGGATGGCGTTTACTTTTGTTGCTTTCGCTTATATAATTGCGTTAATAATTGACGCTGTTTTAATTTTTTTAGCAATTTATCACGTAAGTATGCGGCTAACCCCATCCTGTCACCTTCTCATTTTCATTAGAGTCAAATAATTTGATTAACAAACATTCAAAAGCCAGGTTTAGAACCTCAAAAGATAGAACTTTAAGCAATACAATGTGTGATCTAATAAATTGGCTAATTGCCTTGTGAAGGGATGCGAAATTGGTAATATTTTTATCGAGTCAGCTTATGACACGGGTGCATTACAATATTAATTTGAATATTTCTTCCTTTCAGGTAATAGCATTTGATGAACTCAAAACAGATTGTAAGCATCCAATTGAGCAGTGTGATAGTCTTAATCCTGTGAGTTTACATACAAAAAGTATAATCTCTAACACCTATGAAAAAATCAATTTTACTTATTAAAAAAGGAAACCATAATTTACATTGCATTTAAAGAGTGTGATGATTCTTAGATTTTATTTGTAAAGAAGAAACATTGGTCAATTAATAATGAATAACAAATGGGCCTGGGCAAATAATAATTCACAACACCTGAATTAGCAAATAATCCTGGTACTTTCCTTTAATTAATTTTTTTTTTTTACAGCTGGTGCTGCCAGAATATACTTTACATATTTTATTTAATTTACTTTTTTTAACATCGGGAGAATGGTTTTCACTGTTGCTCAATGTGCCATTAATTGCTTACCATGTAAATAGGTAGGGATCATTCATTTTTTTTTAAACTATAATTTTTTCAAACAAATGTAATTTTTCACATTTTTAACCTTATGCACATTTATTTCTTAGGTACATTACAAGGCCTGTAATGTCTGGACCAGGGCTCTATGATGCTACAACAATCATGAACACGGATACATTGAACAAATGTCAGAGGGAAGGTTGGATTAAATTGGGCTTTTACCTTCTGTCATTTTTTTATTACCTCTATGGGTAAGTAAATTTCCAACATTTGGCTTCACTGTTTAAAAAATATAATTGTTACAAAATAGATTTCATGATTAAAACATAGATTTTCTTGTTGAATAAGCCAATCAACTTTTCTAATACCTCCATTTTTTTCAGAATGATTTACTCTCTTATATCATCGACTTAAACCACTGTGTGCAGGATGTACAGGAAAACTTCATGAAACCAGTTCAACCCATAACCACATCTTGTACAGTATTTTTTATTAATGTAAATATTATGTTAATTTTTTATTCTTTTTTTGAATGAATATTAATGTGCAGTAATGAAGGATCAAAGTCATCTTAGTACTAAAACTTGAATAGAATTGTCTGCTGAAGAATTGGTAGGTGTCTCTAGGTATTATCCACAACTTTATGAGTGTTATAGAAAGTACATAATATTTTACCTGATTTTGTCCAGAATATACAGGGGCACCAAATACTGTCCTTCTCATTTAATGTGTAGCAAAAAAAACAATTTGACATTGTGTAAATTGTGTGGTTGACTTTCCTATTTGCTCGAGATGTATCATTGTATCATATGTGAGAGCATTTTTTGTGATATTTTCTCATCATCCTTTGACTGCCTTGTATATTTTAGTAGATTATATTTTGAAGATTGTTTACTGGTTTTTTGTAACATTAGCTTGATAAATTGCTTTAGAATATAATTCCAGCCCACCTTTCAGGATTATAATTTTATAATCCTAGGATAATAATTTTATAATGGATACTTTTCTTTGTTGTTCTAATATTTGATAGGTTAATTTTGGACGGCAGTATTATTAAGGATAGATTTTCGTTAGTATAGTTAATGTTGATGACTCGGTATTTTCGAGTCACCGGACCCTTTGAGGAAATCTGAAATATCAACTCATTTGTAAAATCTAAAGTCATTAAAACTGTTTAATGTCTCACACTTTACAAAACTTTATATACTAGTTATAATCGGTTGAACCCATTGGTGATGTATGTTGATCAGACATCGATTTCTATGCGGTGAGAGTTCATGCATTTGTCGATTTCATCCAAGAGATCCTGATTGTTTAATTTTCTCTAAAGTGGTGACCGAAAAGTATAAAAGGGAAAATATTAATTAAGATTATACGTACCCGACTTAATCATTAATAAAACTGCCAAAGATTTTATGCAGCATGAAAGACGTGCTACTTAGTAAATTGACCAAATTTTAAAAAAAAAGTAATAATGGTTGTACAAATATAACAAAGTTTTTCAATCAATCTAACAAACGTGTGAAACTCACCTTTTTGGCTTCCAAGTAGCAATTAACGAGCATGTCGAGTCTTCCTAACAATCCATTGGTTAAAGCTAGGTACCCCCATGTTTCCGCATCCCGATTGTCCATATAGTTAGCCTCTCCGAATATTGTTTCAGCTTGCTCATATTCTCCCAGCTGTGAATGAAAGTGATATTGTATTGTCAAGTTAAGAGTAACATTAAACCAGTTTTTGAAGCAATATCATAAGTCATTGTGAAAGCAACAGAGAAGTTCACCCTTAGATAGGCAACACCAGCACCCTTCCACATGCGTGGAGACGGGGAGTATTTACAACCGGTGATAAACACTTGTTTGGCGCACTGGAATTTGTTTGTTGCCAGGTAGTAGTGACCCATTCTAAAACAAAACAAAAATTGAAAACAAATCTTTCTAATTATTGGGACCAAACACATATACCTGTATACTACCTTAAATAAATCAAATGAATGTCACTAGGTCGATTGTACGATTCCATGACATACTCATAGCATGCGATGGCGTTTTCATGGTCCTCTAGCTTGTAAAAACAATGTCCCATCAAGCTCCTTAATGAACAATCCTACAATTGTAAAAAGATATAATAAAATTTTAAATTACATTACAAAAAAATACATAAATATAAATACAATATATACATAAAAAGTTTTGATAAATTATAAAATGGTAATATTTTTTTGAAGTAATTTTAATAATTTGTATCGACAACTGTGGTGTGTTTTTCAGCTCTTAAGTCTTCACTTGACAATACCACGCGTAATAATAGTAAAGGTGCTTTTTCAGACTCCATAATTTATCGCTTCTTTCTTTTCACTCTACTTCACGTTTCCTTTGAATAGGATGTGTAACAGAACGCTACACGTCACGTAATTGTTTACAATGTAGTAAAAAATAAGTTCCAGTATGGCGTGGAGTACAACTTATCGAAAGACAAGACAAAAATATTGTAGCAAACCTTTCCATAGTCCCTGACAGTTTCCTCCAACAGGCAGATTGCTTCGTCATAATTTCCCTGCAGATAGTGACTGACGGCCAGATAGTACTGATAGTAAGGTTGAATTTGAGTTCTTTGGGTTAGGAGATCCTCAGATAAAGCCATCAAACCAAACTAAGGGAAAAAAAACTTGTTGAGGAATTTTGCTATTGAGCAGTGAAAGAGTGACTGTGGTACCTCGTAGAGACCCAGTTTAAATAGGAGAACTGTGGTCTGAATATTCATATTATCAGGCGGGCAAAAAGATGTGGTCCAACTGAGGGGTTCCATAGAGCTGAGACGTTTGAATGGAGTTGTGCCGTACGTTTGGTACCTTTCGGATGTGTCATAGGTCCGGCAATGAAATGCCTCCGATTCAGGTTCAGTAAAATTATTTTCATTCGAGGAAGTAACTGCGTTTTTTCTTTCCCACTCGAGTTTTCGGCCTAAAAATCAAAATGAATATTAAGCAAGTTCACAGATTTGTTAAAGGCTAAAGACATGGTCATTATGACAATGTTTCTGGTGTTTCTGGTTACTAACTCATTTGCAGGGCAGCATCCCCTCCTTCATAATTATGAAACGTAACGTAAACGAAATGAAACGCTTTCCATCCTTCAATGAAATATGGGTACTTTGACGTGAGGAACTGTAGAGTCAGTTCGGAGACAGCTCCATTTCTCAATTTTGCCATCAGTAAACCGTAAAGTAGAAGTCCAATTTGATGATGGATGTCCAGCGTAAGAGCTTCTCGAATTGCTTCAAGAGCTGTCTCGTATTCATCGGTCTTCACGCAGAAGATGGCGTAATCGAGCCAGTAGTCTGGATGGGTTTTATCTTTTGCTATATTCTGAATACATTGCCGGTCAAATAAACTCAAATGCGAATAAAATGTTTTTGAAGAGCCACTGGTAACTTACAGTTAACAAAAAATTTTTGGCCTGTTCAATAGAATTCTCTTCCAGGCACTCTTCGGCAAACTTATGAATTACATCAGTGTTGCAATTAGAAGTTGGAAACCCACCACTATCAATGGCACACTTATTGGTGGCTTTATGCATCTCCTCGACAAGGGCAACATAAATTTCAGGTATTCTCTCCTTTAAAACAAAAATTTGAACACTCTTGTGGCGTCTGTTTTACACCACACTGTTCAATCAAATCTCTGGCTAAATTTCTTTAATTACATTGTACTGACTCAGTTCTCCGTATTTCTCGTGAATGAATGTTAAGACTTTTGCCCTCAGTGATGTTACGGCCGCGTTGAAACCTTCGCTGCACTTCAGAAATTGATGAAAAGCAGAAATGAAATCCTTCATATCGGTTATGTCTTTGTTTTGTTGGGCAAAGGTGCTGTATTCTTCTGTCATGAGTGAAGCCACATTCTAAGAAAGTAAATAGATGTTTGTTGCTACCCTTGATAATGCTTTGACCCAAACTGTCATTTTTCTAACCAAAATTGCTGTTGTAAACGTTGTTTGCGCCATTTCATAGTTCATCGATTTCTTCGGCATTTTTAGTCGTACAGAGAGATATGATTTTAATCTAAATAAAAGTAAAAACTTTCATTAACTAGGGTTGGTGTTTTCATCTTTTACATGTACATTACCCTGCTTCCAAATATTCTGGAGGTTTCTGCCGCATGAATGGTTTCCAAAATTCCATTTCTACTATAATGAAAACCGGAAGGCCATCTTTGTTAAATAAAGGTTGCCCCGGAGGCTCATCTTTGTCCTTCATCAAAGCAATCGTTAAATACATTAAAAATATGATGCGCTTGGATTTACATTAAGTTGGGTCGTATTCTTCACCTCTGAAGTGATTGAAGTTTTTGGTCTATCGGATACAGGTTTTGATTTTGATGCGACGGAAGATTGAGAATTTGAGGGAGGAAACTCAGCGCCAAATTTATTCGTTAAGTCTCTCCGAGAATAAGTGTATAACTGCGCTGCCACTCGAACATTTGTAACTGTAAGCGATAATTTATAATTATTGAGAAATACAATATGTGGTTTAGTTCGTAACTAACGCCCGACCCTAAAGGCAAATGGATGTTTCATGGTTCAATACCACTTGCAGAGAATTTAAGCTCTTCACATATTATTTGATTTGAAAAATTGTTGCTCCTTCATTAAATTGAAAGCCTACAATAACTTAGGCAATAATTTGGAAATACTATAAATGTACCACCATATTTTCTTCTTTTATTATTAAATTAAAATTACCTCCTGGATATAACATTGATGAGAAGTTGAGGAAAGCTGTGTAGTGGTCTGAATTTGAAGAAGTTTCACTTGCAGCTGGCTTGGACTTTTTCTCTGATTTGGCCGACTTCTGATTAGCTGTCTTATTTGCAATTACAATTTCAATGGGCCATGCATGGTATCTGTTGACATTAATAAGATTCAATGAACCAGACTTTTTCTTCGGTTTCCTGGGAGTTTTCCGTGTACTTACTTTAATAACTTGGAATACATGTAATTTGAGTCAGCACCCGTTAGTAAGCATCGTTTCCAAGAATTCCATTCTATCTGGAGGCTCCGTTTTGTTAACTCTGCCTCTAAATCTATTTCAGGTGGTAACGGGTTGAGAATGTTGTAACTACTGTCGCAAACTCTAAAATAAAATTCCTGGGTTTAGTGTCATTACACCTGGGATTGCTGTCATTATTCTGCGCTAACGATATTAATTTACTTGTATTTGGAACGTCCTCCTCGTCCTCCCACGTTCTGGAGAGTGCACCATTTTTTACCTCTGAGTGTGTCCCTTGTTGATGTGGCGATTCCATTCGGAAATATCATGAGGTTGCTTCTCTGTAATATTTTATAAAATCTTTGGGGCTCAATAATATTACGAACTAACCGTACTTTGGTAAAATCTTCCTGAGATTGCCCTTGTGCTAGCTGTTTAATTTTAGAAGAAATGGTGCCATACATCACCGAAACTTGGTATAGATATCATGGCATCAAATAATGTTCCTTCCGTTACGTTATCTGGAGGATTATACACGGATTCAACGGTTATTCCAACTACATTGCTGTGTTCGCTTAGAATATCTACAGGAAAGTCGTCCTCTTCAAAAGAAGCAACAACTAGTAGTCTAGGAAGCTTAACCCATGTAACCGAATCTTTAAGTAAAGGAGTGTTTTCCAGTTCCAAAATAAGAGATTCTTGAATTCTTCTCTTTTCTTAAATTAAAATTTTTTTATATAAATATTATTAAATATTTTAATACTTTTTTTTAACAACTTGAAAGAGAAATGTTTCGTTTGTTAAGCGTACCAGTTAGAAGATCACCAATGTCCAAATTACAAATACCAAGGACTGTTTTAGGTGGAGCTGCCACTGCCGTGGATCCTCTGGAAGCCGTTGTTTTTGCTGTTTTATTTTTGTCTTTATCAGCCGGAACAGGTGATGATTGTGTAGGACCCGTTGCAGAGCAATCATATACTGTCACTATTTGTCAAAGTAATTCGAGGAATACGAGTTTTAGTTCAACCAATACAGGGATTGTAAGTTTTTAGGAATTGCCAGTGAATTAACTCACACAATACTGGATTAGCTAATACATCATTAATAAATTTTGAATAATTTTCTACCATTGGAATATAACAAACTAAATCAACTTCTGAACCACGATCTTTAACTTGTAACTTGTCACTCTGACCCAGTAGTTGTCCCGCAAATTCTACTTTTACCATGATTTCTTTAATTTTACATTCGTCCTGTCGGAGGCAAATATTAGTTAAGACCTAAGAAAGTAATCATTAACTTACGAATAAGATGGTCACGTACCACATTCTCTAGTTTTGTAACAGTGATGGCTATATTTATGTTTGTTTGACCTGAACCGTTTTCTGATTCATTAACATCGCTCCATCTTGGTTTTTGAAATCCCATTTTACTCCCATTTCTGGATTTGGTATTTACGTCCGCCTAATTTAAACGAAATAAAATGCACACAAATATTTGGTGCAGTCGTCTACGACTAAATAAAGTCGTCTACTGAATTCGAAAATTTGATAAAGAAACGACACTTACCATATCGAACCAAATATTTCATAGCAATGTGTAATGTAACGATTTTCAAAATTGTTTCGTCCAACTATTTTCGTTTGTAGATGAAAATGTAACGGTTTTATTGCCAACCTCTGAAATTCTAATTAAAAGTTATATTGAATGGCCCTTAAGAGTTACGAATAACAAAATGAAAATTTCAAATACCTTTTGAGTTCGCGAAAAACAAAGAAAAAAAGTTTATTTTATTTTAATTTGCAATTCATTTCCTGAAAGTTTATAATAAAAAATAATACAGATGTTATATTGAAACTCATTAATTTTACTTGATACACGTTAAGTACATATAATTTAAAAAATATATCTAATAATATACATACAACATAGATCCTACGGATAGTCTTTATACTTTGAACAACTTTACTTGTGTTCTAATCATACAATTTATACAGCACAAGCAATGGCAAAAATATGCGTAATTCGGAATACCGAATAACAGTTAACGTACTTTTTTCAAATTTTTAAGGAGTTCACATATTGAAAGCACAATTCAAATCCTGGTAAAGAATTTTCTGCATTTTGACAACTGTCAATTACTTAACAAAATTGAAATATGTATTACTAAATTTAATTAATTAATAATAAATTATAATTACCAAGCGCAATTAATTCTAAAGTGTTTGACAAAGAGAATTTGAAAGGTTTCTGAGATTACAACAAAACGAACAAAATGGTTGCCGGCTGTGTGCTTTGAGCGAGTGCAAACACGGCAAATTAAACCAAATAAAACGATGGTCGTCTGTACGAAAATTACATTCAATCAGACGGCTGGGTTGTGATCTCGTTAAATTGTTTATAATCTATTTTTACTTTTAAAGATTCGCGTTTTGACATTGGGAAATAATGTAAGGAACCGATCCACTGCAAGACATTTTGAAACTTCAAATATATTTATCTGCTGTGACGTCAGTCTAAATTTTTATTTTTATTAAAACTTCATTTAGTCATATTTCTATTATTTTTAAACGTAATTTTGGAATCGGGCATTCGACCTAGAGTAATTAATGGGTTCCGAGAGAACAACAGTTTTTACTGTTAAATACTGACCATTTATTCTGGTGTCGGTGGCTCTGGCCTGACGGTGATGGAAATCGATGCGGAATCCATAGACGGGGGTGAAAATCCAGCAAACTTGACGGAAAAATGTGAAAGCACAAGTTCGGGAAAACGGCAGATGACCAATAATGAAGTACGAAATGGAAAGATCAATGACATCCAAACGGACGACTCGTCAAAAAAGAAAAAAGCAACCGGAGATAGAGATGGAGACTCGGAAAATACGGCCCAAATATCGGGAACATTAGAACGGTCAAACGGTAAGGGTGACGGGTTTCCAAAAGTCAAGTCAAAATTTAAAAATAGAAACTACAGAAACAAAAGCCAGCCTGAGTCTTCTGGTGACAGAGTAAGTTCAGGAGACGAAGAAGACGCAGATGGTTCAAACGTCAAGGTAGTCATTCTTGAATTCTAGTGAATTCTACTACTTTACTGATAGTACAGCTAATTTTCAATTATGCCTATTTATAGAATAAGCAGCAAACAGCCTTAGGAACTAATCCATGCAGTCCAGATTCAGGCATTCCAGAAGCAAGCTCCAGTAATGGTGCTGCAGATGAATATGGCAGTGCTGAAGATTCAATGGAAATGGGTGGTTGGGCACCAGACTTTTCAATAGGGTGAGAACTTCACTTTTGTCAAATTCTAGTGTTAAGTGGTTTGCAATCATTTATTATCAACAGATATTAATCATTAAAATAAATGCACTTGGTCAAAGTATACAGTTATAGAATATTACTGTAAAATTTTCAAAATAGTCATTCTTGTTTAGTGATAATACTGAAGCAATAGAAAGAGGTGATGCCCACAATTCTTCCTCATCAATGAGTTGCAGTGCTAGCAGTAGTAGCAGTGACTCAAGCATGTCAGCTATGGAAGATAGCAAGTATGATGCAATTGATAGTGACAAGGAGGATCCTCCAAGTGTGTTACTCAAGCAGAAACCAAAGCACAAATGGTTTGCCATACCAGAGATTATTAATAGGTTAAACATCATGTTTCTGTTGCATTATTGTGTTATAAATATTGTTAAAGGTTGTAATAAAGGGAGCATTTTTATTTTTAGGCAAGTTGGTTTTTCAAATAAGAAACAAGGCTCAGAACTCTTTCAGCACAGAATGTATGGGTCACTACACTCCGTCCAAAGACTAGAACTTATGTACAAGCTCAAATATCACAGTGGATGTGTCAATTCCTTAAATTTTAATCAGACAGGCACACTACTGGCTAGTGGATCAGATGATCTTCACATATGCCTATGGGATTGGCCTCTTGGAAAGCCTTTAATATCATTTGATAGTGGCCACAAAAGCAATGTTTTTCAGGTTGCATAATATTTTTAGATTTATTTTAAGGTTGCCATTTTATAAGATTTAAGTTACTGATAATTTCTTTCCAGGCAAAGTTCTTACCATTAACAGGAGATACTCATTTGGTCACTTGTGCAAGGGATGGACAAATCAGATTGGTTGAATTGGACGGTAGTGGTGAACTTCGTAGTAAGAAAAAACTTGGTCAACACATAGGACCAGCACACAAGCTTGCAATACAGAATGAAACACCACATGTCTTCCTAAGCTGTGGGGAGGATGCCCTTGTTATGAGCCTTGATGTACGCCAACCAAAGCCTGCTAAGTATGTGCTTCAGTGGTAGAAAAGAATTCCCATGTCAGATATTATTTTCCAACATATATATTTCCGCTTCGATCATTACAAAGCGGCGACTGACAAGATTTTGGTCCAGTCATTAGATAGTCGCAAATGCGTAATTTCTTGAACATTCGATGTTATGTGATTTTTATTGTTTTAGGGTTCTGTTTGTTAAAGAAGAAGGCAAAAAAGTTTCACTTTACTCAATCAACTCGAATCCGTTGAATAGCAATGAGTTTGTCGTTTGCGGACGTGATGTATACTTGAAAGTATATGATCAAAGAAATACTTCGACATGGAAGAGCAAATTCTACCCACAGCATCTGAGCGTGGTCGGTTGACTCATATCAGTCACCATATTTACATGAAATGGTATCAAAAACTGTGAAAGATTTGTTTTTTAATTTTAGGAGGAACCGACACATCACGTCACCTGCGCCGTATTCAACTACAACGGGACCGAAATTGTCGCATCCTACAACGACGAAGACATTTATCTCTTCGATACTAGGCATTCATCAGACTGTGATTTTGTGCATCGATATCAGGGACATAAAAATAGTGCTACCGTTAAAGGTAATTAATGATAGCGGTCGTTAAGGAAATTTTCAATGGAGTCACTTTTACTTCAATCCTTCGTTCCAGGTGTGAATTTTTTTGGACCCAAATCCGAATTCATCGTGTCAGGATCGGACTGTGGTAACATTTTCTTTTGGGAAAAGGAGACTGAAGCCATAGTGCAATGGATGGCCGGTGACGACAATGGAGTTGTAAATTGTCTGGAACCGCATCCTGAGATTCCGGTTCTCGCAACTAGTGGACTGGACGAAGATGTTAAAATTTGGGTGCCTTCATGTGAACAGGTAACACGGTTAATATAATTTTTGTTTGTCACAAGTAACTACAATTGGGTGTATTAAAATACGTTTTGGGCATTTCAGGAACCCACACTCGAAGGTCTGAAGAAAACTGTGATAGCAAACCTTAAAAGTCGAAATTCTGATCCTCTTCGAAGTTCAGATGCTTTGGATGGCCAAATGCTCTGGATTTTATGGCGGCACATAACACGCACCGAAAGACAAATGGTAGGGCAGGACACCTTTTGCTGTAGTGCAAATTCTAGTATTGATCTGTTCGGTTCTTTTATTTATTCGTCCGTGCTTTGCAGAATCAAGATAGAGAACGGGCCAGGGGTAGGTCGGCTCCTAGCGAACCTCCACAAGATGGTGGAAGCAGCGACGAAAGTTCGGTCTACTCAGATGACGAGGAAAGTCAAGGTGGCCAGGGACGTCGACTGCAGTGCTCGCCATCCTAGTTTTAGTCATTTCACTTTTGAACTATGAAACATTGACACCGAGTACTCCAACTGCGACTACCGCCATAATTTTCAATTGTTTGCTATACCTCGTTTGTAAAATGAGTATGTACCACCAATGGGAGGTGCAAGAGAGGAAGCCTCACCTTTCACGCCACCCATTGCATTACAGAAAGTGTAAGAAAACCCTTGGAAGGCAATTGATACACAGTGTCTTTGCCTTGGCAGAGGTTTCAAAAGAACAGGTTGAAATTTTTTTGACGAAAAGGGGATTGTAACTGCTGATTGCACTCTTAACTGAAATTTGAGTGAGTGTGAAAACAAAAAATGGCAATGAAATTAACAATGCAATAGTCAAGAGGTTTCACAATTTTTCAAGTTATTTGGTTTTATTGTTTATTTTCTTTTAAATATATTATGATATATTGAAATATTAAGGATCAATAGTAATTTAATAAATTACTTATCATCCTGTTATAAATCCTGTTTATAAAAATTGTTACATGCTTTTATTGATTTACATGAAACAAACATTAGAGTACATTATTTTAAATGACATTTCTGCATCTAACATAGTATGATACTGAACAGTCTTTGTTTCTTCCCCTTTTTCTTTTTTTGTGTTCCTTGTTTTGCAAAGTATTTCTTGTTCTTTTCATACACATGAAATCCAAAAAAATTCACTTAAACTAATGACTTTCTTTTTATCATGGGCATGTATATTTGATGAGTCCTAAGTGACAGTAAGAATATTGTTGCAGTTTTCAATTTACATTACCCATGTTATTTAGATAAAGGCAAATTATCTTGACATTGATTTCTACATCCCTTTACAAACCAGTTAACCAAATGACTGACTATTCCATATCAAAACCTTTTCTATCAAAGTAAAAAATACCATTAATTACGCAAAAACCTTGAACTGAGAGTTCCTGAAACTTGAAAATACTTTGAACAATGAGGTTAACAGCAGATTGTCAAAAATAAAGTTGAAGAATCTTTGTTTTCCTTTTATAATGTAACCTAATATTTCACTGATTCTAAATATTATGTTACTATTCTTGTGCCCTTGAAGTAATTGAAGAGTAATAAATGGTTGTATGTATACAGTGGAATTAAATAAATTAAAATGAATATTGTTGAATCCATTCCTCTCCCAATTATATCTTTTAAAAAATTCCAATTGAATGAGCCAAACCTGCATAGATTTGTAATGAGGCAGCACCTACACAAATAGTGAACATGGCCTTAACAAGTAGTGTCACCCATGGACCAATGTTTGAGGCAGTCAACAAAATGTCTAATATCATTGGTTTGTATACACAGAGTCCCAATAGGAATAGCACAACAGGCACCAATGTTTTATGTAAGTCATGCCTTGACCACAACCAAACCAAAGTTGCAGTAGTGATGTGTTGTACCTAATTGTAGTATGAAAATCACAAGCATTAAAAAAAATTTAGGTGTTAAAAAATTACATTATTTTTGTTGAAACTCACAAGGCTGATGTTAGATTCAAGACATTTTTGAATGTATTTCCAATGAAATTCTTGGCCTCTGGCCCCAATCCACAGTAAAATGCATCTGGTTAATATTATTTCGGCACCAGCCCATCCAATTCCGGCTGTGAGAACTTTGGCGTGACCTTTTCCAGGTATACCGGCTAAGACGAGGTATAGTCCGACCAAGTCGGCTACATCCACACTAATTTTACAGAATTCACCAAATGAACCACCAGTGGTATCAGATGTGGGAAAGAATGTAGCCAGAATCATCATTTTGCACAATTGTGTAAGCATATACATCAATCCCGACTGAACGCATTTCCAAAAGGTTCCGTATTCGGACCTGTCAAGTTGAAAATACAAGAAAATTATTGTGAATTAATTAAATTCATACTGCAAAAATGTTAAAATCCCTAATGGCACAAAACACTTACAGGCCCGAATATTTGTAAGTCAGATAATACGGCACGTAGACTAAAGCTAAACAATTTCCGAAATGATATAACGTCATTCTGATTGTGAGATTTTTCCCTAATCTTAGTTAAATGACTTAGAATAAATTCCTTACTTTATGCATTACAAATTTGTATAACTTGCACATTTTACTTCAAAAAATGCGTGGCAGCAGGCGAGTTTGTGCGTTCCGTCCACGACTGTTGTCTTAATCATCGGTTTCCTGACACCATTTTTAAAATGTCAGCGGTGTGAAACAAATACCCTTGAAATTTTCAATAATTTTTATCAATTAAATTCATTTGGAGAAACGATGAACACGAAAACGATAAAAATGCCGGCGCTGAAGGATACGAACGTTGTCAAGATCGCGGTCGAAATGGTGGATCAAGTGCCTCAGTTGATCAGTTTCAATCAGAAGCAACCCTTGGCCGCTATCATTCAGGATCTCTGTAACGGATGGGGTCTGACAGAACCAGAGCAATATGCTTTACAATTTTCCGAAAACAACAATGAGAATTACATAACGGAGAAGAATAGAAACGAAGTGAAAAACGGTTCTGTTTTGAAATTGACATTTTCACCGTCGAAAACGGCGCACGACATTCTGGCCAAATTGAACGGGACCAATTCAGATGAGAAAACGTCGGCTCTGCAGAAATTGTCGACACTGAGCGCGGACATTACATTCGCTTTAGAATTCATTAATAAACAGGGGCTGGCGTTGTTGATATCTCTTGTGGAAGGGGGGAAATGCAAAGGAAGTATTTTAGCGTATTTGTTAATTAGCTTCGTAGAGTTAATGGACCACGGGATCGTTTCATGGGATGTCCTGGAAATTCCCTTTATCAACACGGTTGCAAGTTACGTGAATAATCAATCAGAGGCGCAAGATTACAAAATTATCCAGGCATCTCTTTCAATATTAGAGAGTATTGTTCTCAACAGTTCTGCCAAGTATGGACTGGTTGAAAAGGAAGTGACAGTTCCAAATTTAGTGATGCACTTACAGAGCCAGTATGTAGTCATTCAACAAAACTCAATTGCACTTATTAATGCTTTGTTTTTGAAAGCTGACCCACCCAAAAGGAAAGTGATATCAGGTACACTCACATCTAAGCAAGTTAGAAATATTATTCTTACAAATATAATTCAATCAAACAATCAGGTAAGTTCATTATTTTACCACAATGTTAATAATTATTTTGAATCAATGATAGAGACCTTTAATTCTAGGTTGGAGCTGAAATGGCTCATCAGCTATATGTTTTGCAATCTTTAATATTGGCCCAATTGGAGTCAAGAATGAACACGAAAATGGATCTACAGGATTTTGATGCATTGGAAAAAATAAAAGAACTCAGAAGGATTGCATTTGACACAGATGGGAATAACATTTTGGGGGATTCTTCCACCCTGAGGCAGATGGGTGGTTTTGCCAAAGATTATAAAAAATTAGGTTTCAAATCAGATATAAATCCTGCATTAGATTTTACAGAAACTCCTCCAGGCATGTTAGCATTGGATTGTATGGTCTACTTTGCTAGGAATCATGTTGATGCTTACACAAAGGTAAGACACTTGCTAGAGGACAGACATTTAAAATTTTTTATAATTCTGCATTTATTATTTTATGTTATAATTCAAATCAAGGCAAAAAATTTAAGTTCAATTGGGAAATTTTTGTTTTAAGGTTGTATTGGAGAATTCATGTAGAGCAGATGAACACGAGTGCCCATTTGGGAGAACAAGTGTTGAATTAGTAAAATTACTTTGTGAGGTTCTCAGAATTGGAGAACCTCCTACAGAACAAGGACAGAATTACCATCCAATGTTCTTCACTCATGATCACCTATTTGAAGAATTGTTTTGTATCTGTATTGTTTTGCTTAATAAGACTTGGAAAGAGATGCGGGCCAGCACTGAGGATTTTGTGAAGGTAAGTGATGTAAAAAACTTTTAAATTGCAAGTGACAATTTGTTCTATCAAATTTTATAAAAAATAAAATCTTTTAACCTATCATGCAACTACCAACAACAAACAAGCATTCTTGTATTACACATACCAGAATGTATGTAATGATATATATGATAATATATGATAAAATATATTGGTTAATGGTTTGACAGTCGAAAGACAGTGGAAATAATATTTAAAATTTATTGTATGGTCCAAACTCATTTTACAGGTATTTAGTGTAGTCAGAGAACAAATCACAAGAGCTCTTGCATCTCAACCTTTTGGTATGGATAAATTCAAAGCCAAACTTTCAATGTTAACATATTCAGAAATAACAAATTTGTGGCAACAGGAGAGAACAAGCAGAGAGGAATGGGAAAGTCACGCGAGACCGATCGTTCAACTGAGAGAAAAAATAACTCCAGAAATAATGGACTTGATACAAAAACAAAGACTGGGATTTCTCGTGGATGGAACACGGTTTACGAAATATTCATCAAGGGGACAAGTAAGATGATACAAGTTACACATCTCACTCAACGTCCATAGTGAAAATGAATAAATTGCAAGCAAATTTTACAAGCAAATATGACCTACAGTTTCTTTAAACTGTAATTAATCCCATGTTGAAGTTAAGAGAGATATAAAAAATTTACACGCAGAAGTGGAAGGAGTTGAACAACTTGAGGAATGTACGTTTTAAGTTCGTCATTCAATATTTCCCCATTTTATTTAATGCAACCTAATGTTTTTGTGCTCTCTTTGACTCCCTGTTGTACGGATTTTTATCCCCAAGGGGTATTTCTCAGTGAAGGACAAGTTGAGGTTTTATGAATAGACACCTTCATTTGATGAATTTTGATTTGAATTGTCTGTATAATCCATTCAAGAAATTTTCACAGCATCAATTTATCTAAATTATGCATTCTGAAATAATTTCAGAGAATCAAAGATAAATTCTGGTATGTTCGCCTATCTCCGAATCACAAAGTCTTCCACTATGGTGACTGCGATGAGAAAAGCGTACCTTCTCTGGAGGATTTGCCAAATAAACTCGCTGTGGTTGACATAAAGGCTTTGGTAACCGGAAAAGAATGTCCTCATATGAAAGATGTCCGCGGAAGGAAAACAACACACACATTGGCTTTTTCACTCCTCTCGGACTCCGTAGAAGTTTGCTCCTTGGATTTCGTAGCTCCGGATGAGCAGGTTTTTGATTATTGGACAGACGGAGTCAATGCCCTTTTGGGTAACAAAATGCTGAGCAAAGAGGCTGAGAATGACCTGGACACGCTCTTGTCTTTAGAAATAAAGCTGAGGTTGCTGGATGCGGAGGGATTAGACATTCCCCAGGATCCGCCTCCCATTCCTCCTCATCCTGACAACTACGATTTCTGCTTTGACTAATCTCAAATGTGTAAATCGATACCTGGAAAAAACTAGCAGGAGTTGTAGGTTTTCGTAGGAATTTTGGGGGAAAATGACAGGTAACAAATTACTTCTTGATCCAAGAGGTATTTCAAACTTCCTTTGCCTTACCGTTCGTAAACGACCTTTTTCTCCAGCCATTTTGTACCTACCTCTCTCATTCAGTGGCAAAATATCAATTAGTGCAATTGTAACGTATACTCTTCATGGTTACTCTTCTGCATTTTCGATTTACTATAGTAGTACTGATCCCTTCCTTGTGCTTTTCATGTTTTATTTTTTTGTGTTATTGTCACCTAATTATTTGTGGTATCGTCATAAACTCCGATCGCAAGTTTGTATTATTTTTTTTTCATATTTTCTCTCACCCTCATTCAGATTTCCATTCTTCATTTCTTTTAATTTTACACAAGTTAGAGTCGCAGTATTGAACTTAACTTAGTTTTGGACTAATTATCTGAATTTTGCAGCTATTCTATTCTATTCTATACAATAAACTAATATTTAGAGATTCCTACACGTACCTCTTCTTTTAAAAGTTTGACAATAATTAAGTGAGGACAATAGATGCTTTAATCTTAGAACTATATATCATGAGCAAAAAGAAAATGTGGCCAAATTGAAATCGTCTTCAAGACGAGAGTTCAGGGTAATTCAGCGTCTTCCTTAACAAAGTGCTACTTAGAAAATAATTTACTTTTTTCATTGAAATTGCCGAGTGATACAAATTTTGGAGGTTTTTATTTTTCAGAAACCCATTGCTCTATTTTTTTTTGGTCTTGGAGGAGGGTGAGGTTGATCTATTTAAGTAGCAACACAATTTAATTATATCACATTGACAAATCTCCTACATCAAACACGTAATTCATTTCTTTTGCTGATAAAAGGGTACATTGATGATTCCCACTCTTTATCAATTTGTATTTAAAGATTTTTATATTTTCTAAGTTCATTTTTTTAGTAGAATTATGTAGTATTTACCAAGTACATTTTATGCAAAGAAAGAGTTTTCTAAGTCAGGCAGATCCTTCAACGTGAGATCGCCATTTACTTCAAGGTGTGTATATAGTTCTGAAGGATTTGAGAAAATAATAGAAAATCAATTTTCTAGGTCAAATGTTGTGGTAATATAATGTTGTACAAGTATTGTAATCTTGTGTGATTGAATCCTTGCACATGTTCGCAATTGTGTAAAACAAACCAAAATCTTTTTTATCTATAAAACATTTATATGAATATTATTATTGGAAATTGGTAAACGTATCCAGCATTTTTTGTGGCAGTAGACACCTGAATATGTCAGGTCAAAAGGAATTTTGGTGCTACTTTTAATACCTCCGCGTAAAAGATGAACTCAATTAGAAGTTAATGTGAAGCCACTAAGATTATTTAATTGAGTGAACGTATACACCAACCTTAAGCGGTTCATTTTAGTCATAAATGTAAGAAGTACAGCCGTGTAAATAAATACTTATATATATTTTATATTTATTTATATTTTATGAAATATAACTACTACTTTAATTTTACATTATTTTACTTTTCAGTAGTGTCTGCTCTTCCACCGTGGTTTCGCGACAAAGGATTTCACACCTACTGGTGTTTGAACGACTAGAATTTATTCAATAAGGCACCAAGTAACCCGTACCTGAGCTTTTGTTCTTTCTATCTTGGTCCAGCTCCTTATTGGCTTTTCCATCTAGTAAAGTCCAAATGACTACCAAATACGTTTCTGTTTTACACTTTTTTGCTCTGTGTATTTGTCGATGGTGTCATCTCATTGATTCTTTCCATCCATGTCGACCAGGGGCAGAGGAGCTTCTTCTTTTGTTTGTCTTTTACCACCCAATTCTGTCAGGATCTGCTCCAAACTTTTCCCCTTTGTTTCCGGGACATAAAAATAAATGAAAACAGCCCCCAGAATACAACATAGTCCAAACAATCCGAAACAGGTTGCAGTGCCGAAGGCTTCGCTCAAATCGGAATAGTATGTCAAGAGAAGAAAGGCAACGAACCAGAGAACGAACGTTGAAAAGGACGTGGCCGCACTTTTAGCCTCTGTTTTGAATATCTCACCTACTATAACGAAAGGTACTGGTCCGAAACCCAGGCCGTACTCCACTACATAAGAAGCAAGTGCGGTAACGGGTATCCAACCGATGGAACGCATGAAAGCCGGGTCATAGTTGATTTCTTTCAGGTAGAAGAAGAAGGTCATGAGAAGTAGAGAGAATGCCATCCCGATGCTTGAAACCATAAGAAGGACCTTTCGACCGAACCTTTCCATTGTCATCGTGCCTGCGATGGCACCCAGAATCTGCAGTGCACCAACGATAATGGCAGCCAAGCTGGGTGATATATCACTACCACTAGCCTGGAAAATGGCTACTGTGTAATTCAAGATGGGTGATATCCCACTCATCTGTTGAATCAACATGAGGACTCCTCCAATGATGAAACCTTTCCGCGTTTCAGGCTCCGAAAGCATCTCTTTTGCAGACATTCTTTTGTCGCCTTGAGATTCCTTTAAAGACGCCACCAACTCTGTCAGTTCAGATTCTACGAGATTGTGATGATTGCCTCGGAGTTTAACTAGGGATTTTCGAGCTTCTTCCACTCTGTCCTTTAAAAGGGAGTAAATGGGAGCTTCTGGAAGCCAAAACCAAAGAACGACGAAGATGGTCGGAAGAGAAAGACAATACCAACCGAGAATATTGTAGGTAGTGTAGGCACCAATTATGTATGACGAAAGAATTCCCAGGCAGATGAACAAGTTAAAGTAGGAGCCCAGAAGACCCCTGTTGTTAACTTCGGCCGTTTCACCAACATACATGGGCGCTATAACAGACACTCCTCCGCCGCCCAAACCAGCAGCGAAACGTGCCACATACAGCATCATAGGATTTGTGGCAAGAAGAATAAGAATGTAGGTGACTATGAATGGAAGTCCGGTGAGAAGGGATGAGTATTTTCGACCTATTTTTTTGGCCAAGTACCCGTAAGAGGGTGTCGCTATGATGCCACCCAAGCAGTAGATTCCACCCAACCACGATATCTGGTCTGACGTCAGGGGAGCGGCGTCCGCTCCTAACGGTGAAGTTTCGTTTGTGTTTGTGTAATTAGCCTGCAACAGGGGCTGCATGTTGGACAACCATCCTGTAGTTGCTCCATAGGCAAAGGCCACCACGTTTACTGTAGAGAGAAGGAAGATGTCAGTAAGTCAGAGCAGGAATAGAATAAATGTGCTGCTTGAGAGTTGATATAACTCAACAAAACTCAACATGCCTCGTAGGTTCCCAGGAAGACGTGTCTCTATTTTGATTCATTTACATTATGATAGTTTTTTCATGAAATAGTGTAAATACCTGACAATTCGATTCGTACGCAGAATTACATAACTGCGACATTATGCAAGTTTACAAACACCTGGCGCTTTGATTCATAACTTCGGGGTTTCTTTTTTTTGGCAGTTCTGTCAGGTTACAATTTCGTAACAGCAGTACTTGACACAGAAACTTTCTTCTGTTGTGCCATTCTAACTGAAATGAACTGCGGGATTTTCTCCAAATATTTCCGCTACACGCAGATAAATATTGTTTAGCTTTGCCCCCCAGATTAAGTGTCATTTTTCCATGTTGGAATGGAATTACAATATTAATTGACGAATAGACCTGATTATTTTAATTATTCCTTAATTGATATAATTTCAGTTTAAGGTAACTCGCCTACTTGATGAGGGTTTCATGTTACTCTTTCCTGTTGGTTAGTAGTAGTGTTATTATTGTTGTATATTTTGTTTTTAATTTTTAGGTTTTCCTTTTTATGTTTATAATTTTTCAATCTACATAATGTACCTTATTTATTATTAATA
Source organism: Polyplax serrata (assembly GCA_037055365.1). Classification (NCBI taxonomy): domain Eukaryota; kingdom Metazoa; phylum Arthropoda; class Insecta; order Psocodea; family Polyplacidae; genus Polyplax; species Polyplax serrata. Next base: position 2,228,131 of record JAWJWE010000004.1, read on the forward strand.
AAATTATTGTGATACGACCATGGTTAATGAATTAAACATTTTATTGAATATATTACAAGAAAATGACGGAAGTATCGTTGTAGTTCAATGCAAAGTACTTATGGATACTCGGAAGGAGCGAAGGAAACCGGGTTCAATTTAATACTCACCAATAAATGTCAAAATATGTTGCGGCAAAGCATTTCCGTGCTGTCTGTTCTCCTCTGTCATGACGGTCATCTTATTCGCGACAACAGCCCCCCAGGAACTGAGTAAGATAACTGCTCAGTGGTGACAGTCGAGGTACTCTCTTTGGTGGCGACCTTAACCAGTCAAAATCTAGTGATTAATTGCACTAAATATTTGCTCAAGAGTATCAATGGTCTTGTTCAAAGCATTCTTCTATATTATCTATCCTTAGCTCTTATGTAAACCGCTGACGAAAGCTTTTCTGCTTTCCGTTCAGGTGCTCCCGGTGTCTGCCCGACCGTCCCTCCTATTTCTTCTTTTGACCACTAGAACACCTATCGAGATGCCCGCCTGTTCATAACTAAATTGTATAACCATATATTTCCATTTTTAGAACTTTGATACCGACTTCTAATCAGTAATCGTTATAATTAACAAAGATGTCAAGCCATCTTGACCTGTGGCAACTGTCCTCTGCCTTTGCTCAGAAAACTGTTATCAAAGCATTTGTTTGGACGAGGGGAGGTATTCTCGGACTCCTGTTAAAGAATTAGTAATATCGTAGACAGGTCGAACAAAGTCGTTGAGGTCTTACGGGACATGTGAAACACGGCAACAAGTTTGTGGTGCCCGGCCAAAACCCCCAGCAGGCCACTCGAGTTTTCGAGCAGTGTCTGCGGGTGGATGCATTTCCAAAGTCTCTGACTTTTCTCTCTTAAGGCTTTCTGACGTTCATAATTTTTTTTCTTGTTTATTTCTCCTTCCCATTCATTGTTATTACCGGTCGTCGTATTATTTACTATAAGGCAAAATGAGAAATCCAACATTAATTTTTATCAGAAAGACGGTTCAGTGAAATAGGGTCGAAGCCTTGCAGCATCAATTAGCTGAAAAGCCACGAAAAAATTGTCCATCTTTTATTCGTATTTTGATCCGCTCTTCGGTCTGTGACATTATTTTTATGTATGACTATTTGGAAGTGGCCAGCCTCTAATGACTGTCTTAAAAATAATGTCTTTTATTTCAGTTTTGATTGATGCTGTTCGGAAGAGAAGAAAACGTAATGTTAGTTATACGATTGTTATTCTACAACATCTAATTTACAAAGGAATGGAAAAGAAAGGATAAAAACATTTTCGAATATAAATTATCTAAAAAACAGAAGAAGGTTGCGTGACGAATAAATGAAGGTTGAAGGTGTCTTTAGGTACTGCCCTATACCATTATTGGGATAAAGGGCTGTATTAATTGATTCTTTAATTATTTATTTAAACATCAACACTGTTTTTGTGTATGAAAACATACTTGAGTAATTGTGACGAATTCGAAGAATTCATTTAAAACTTGTATTGGCCTAAATAATTCTAATCTGGCTGTACACTACATAAATACATAAATCATGAAAAAAATATTGAAGAGCACGTACAAAAATGGAAAAAGACATTTGATCATCAAGTTCGTTTTCGAGGTATAGAATACTTTCCTGGTAGGATGCTCTTCAATTTGTTTTTTCTCACCGCTGTTTAATGTGAAATTATTTTTCCTGATCTGAAAACAAAATAAAGCACAATAATTATATGAGATCCACGGTGATCTACTGGTTGTTTTTGGCGGCGATTCTTACGCAACACTCCTGAGCAGAAATGACGATGACATTTAGAAACAAAGCGGCGAAAATGAGAAGGAGAGAGAAACCGACCCAGGTGTCCAGTATTGTTGGGTAACTGCTGAGATGAAAAAACTCCCTCGTCGACTGTAGGTGAAGAAGAGCCGTGAAAGTTATGGTTGCTGAGATGGGTAGCCGAGAAATCCATGTAGGTTCCATGCAAAGAGTGACCCAACTGACGGCCACCATAAATAAAATTGGCAGAAAAACATGGTACAGTTGCTTATGTGGAATTCTCGTCAAGTGGATATTCAATGTTATTCTTGTGTAGCTGTTTTCGGCTGTAAAAAATGTGATGAACATCTGAAGCTATAAATGTTTATACATTGATGTCCGGAATATTACAATGTAACCTACAGAATTGTATTGTTTCTTCTGATGTTGAATAGGCGACGTGGAAATCTGAAGGTTCGTTTAATCCAAACGTCGTTTCCGGCTTCCATTTGAGTATTAATTCGTTGGCTGTGTATCCGTCTTTTCATAAATAAAACAATTAATTAGCATGCTCAAGAAGGCGATGAATATGAAATATTTCATATTCCTTAGGACTGCTACTCTAGCAACAATTGTAGCGTACAATTTATAAAAAATAAGAATATTGAGTGTTTGATTTGCCTGGGCCTAAACATTATACGGAACTGTATAAGTAACGGTACACACAAGATTTTATATTATTCCTAGTTTTACTTCTGAAACCTGCGACTGTTAGAATACATTTAGAAGACAGAGTCATATGCAATCTGAAATTAGATTTCACAAGGTCTGCTGCACCTATCCAGATATTTAGAATGAGTACCAACCAAAGTTGGTACTCTAACTTCTGTCGAAGTTAAAGCTCAGCTAAAGAGCACTGAGTTAGTGAAAGTTGAACTAAAATATTAAAATGCTACAATTTCTTACAGCTTTCAATGTGCATTTCGCATATTTGATTGTCGAACGGGTACTTTCTCAAGTCCATAGGGCAAATTAATCTGACGGACATCCTGAAATTAACAGTTAAATGTGAAAGAGTTTAAATACTGTCATCAATTTGAATTTTTTAGATAAGCAAAATATTCCACCTTCGGCTCATTTTTACTGTTCCCTCTGGGTAAATTCGAACGAGTGTATTTGGCTTAGTCAGGGTGTGAAAGTAGCCCGATTTTTCATTGACGAAAAATAAATCGGGAGTCCAAAGCGCATTAACGTCGTTCCCGGACAACATCTTAAGTTGATCTGAAAAAAATTATGTAGGAATGTGATGACCATTATAAAAGTCTGAGTGGACTGATTTTATTCTACAAAGTTGCCGAAGTGAATGATTCAAAACTCAAGCTATGGAAATGTTAGAAGCAAACTCTATAGGGTAGTAATTAATATGAATCCTGGTAGCATTGCAATTCTTAAAGAAACATCAGAATTTTTAAAGAGAAATGAAATGCAGAGTGGTGCTGTCTGAAGTTAAAAGGGTACATCAGTACCCTTCAATTTCAAACAGTTCACCCCGGGCACCCCGGGCACCCCGTACACAACCAATACAAATGACACAGGATAGATTCTTTCATCAATATAGTTAATAGGAAAAACACCAATAACAGAACACAGAGAATCCTACTAGTTAATCATAGGAAGAAGGGAAGAAAGCATACCCACAGAACCAGTCAATTGACTGAAATGCTTACAATCTTGAAGGACATTGGTAGAAATTACTTTTTGGGCAGTGGTACTTCATCAAAAAGAAAAATTTCCACATTGTTACGTGATACACACCTTGACCGTCAAAAGACAATCTCGTGTCGTTCCATTCCTCTCTGAAATACATTTGTACATCGATTTCCTAGGTAAAATAAAAATAAATGAAAAGCATTATTTAATAGGGACGAGAGATCATTCGAATTCTTACCTGACTCCTCGTATCAACAGCCATGTTCAATATGTGCATTGAAATTGTCACTAGCAGAGGTTCATCTGAAAATTTAGGATGTACAATGGAGTATAAGTAACACATTACTACTATTACTACAACAACTACTACTACTACTACTACTTAATCTCATGTCTTCATGCTAATACAAATGTTAATTAATGGATATTTAAGCGCGACAATAAAATTCTGAAATCAAACAAACGAAAAATTGTTTCAGAGGATGCCTGGAAGGAATGAAATACATCCTGAAATTGTTGACGGTAAACATTGCTATGAATAAAAGTTTCAAAATTTCAACAGAAGAAGTATGACAAAGTAATAATGAAATGCAATGAAGTGTAGAACGTCACAGAAATGAGGCTGTAGCAACTACTCACCTGGACTTGGGTCGTCGTTACCTGGTCTGACATAGGGGTGGAAGTGATTTAATTTTTGAAAAGTGTTCTGCAGTATTTGTAATTCTAATTGGGACCGAGAAGGTAGTCGCCCGTCTACTTCAGGTACAGCAGTGGACCTAAGCAAGTTAAAAACCTGCTTTAGCAATTGCAGTGTTTCTTACGACGTTCCCCTTTCTCTTTACTCACCAAGTCAGCTGAGTCAACGCTATGATGGCAAAATCCACCCAAAGTCCTGCTGTCATTTTTGTCTCTCCTGACAGGACTAGCGATTTAAACAAACTTGGCATTCAATCATTCACTGACTGAGTGACTGGCCTATCACAAAAACTTCTAAAGTGAAAAATTTCTTTTCTTTTCTTACAGTGCAATTACATTAAATTGGTCACAAAGGAAGTTCTTTCTGGCGTAATTTCAGGGTTAGGGTGCCTTGGTCAAAACTGTAGCTTTTTCATATTGGTCTGCCTCACACAACAAGCAGTGCCGGATTAAGTCCTCTTCTTCAGCTGTACAGCCTTGAATAAAGTTGTTCGATTGTTTTGTATACCTGTTTTTACGAACCTCATATTGTAGGTACAACTTCCTGAGATTATAGATTGTTTATTCCAACCAAATCGTCCAACAATGAAAGCCTCATACCGCCAATACCGATTTCCATCACCACTGATGTGAATTGTATGAAGTTGTAACCAGGCCAATGGGAGCTCAGAAAGTATTTTAAAAACTGAATAATTTTTACTTTATTTATTTCTTTGCTTTTCAAATTGGTACGGTTGTTAACTTCTGTCTCGGCTTCTTCTTGGTTAAATGTCTTCAACTAAACGCATTACGAGATAGATTATTCTCTCACTCATTTCTTTTTTAGCTTTGACCACTCTGACCAACAATTTTTTTTATTAATTATTGTAGTTTAGAGCACGTGGTAGTCGATTGACATTACTATTATGACCACAACAATACCACAAATGGAAGCATGTTCACCAGGAACTTATGTCGTTAAAAATGTCATCAAAAATCAAAAACATAGGAATTTTACGTAAACATTTCTTTCGTTTTGATTAATATATCAAGAGAGGAACTTTTTAATACTTGTTATTAATAAATTAATAGTTGTAAAGAAAATAAAACTCTTCAGAGAAAAATGTAAACATTATGTCTTTTTATTTATTCATAACGTTAAAAAATATAAAATAGAAAAATACTACAGGAATATCACAGTGGGTATTATTATTGACGATACAGCTGTATCCCTTCCTTCACATTAAAACTATTTCATATTCAAAGTCTTATTCATTCGATAGTTCATTTTGAAGAGGCTTACACAAGTTAATGCATCTTTAATGCAAATCAGTATACATGTACATTTCTATACTTCACAAAAATGAGGAGATATTTCTACAAGAGTGGAAAGAGTTTTAGTTACAAAACGTCCCATTGGAAACCCCCTTTGGCATATCCAACCCTACTGGACCGTTGTTTTGGAATACTTTTTTCTCGCTTCTCACATCTTTCGCCTGAAATGAACCAAAAAATTGAGAAAAATGTTCAAATAGGGTGGTTGATTGGAAAAATTTAAAAAAAATACCGTTTGGTGTAAGGGCAGCCTTTCCGACGCCATCAGCTCATCCTTAGAGTAATGTTCCACTACAGCGGAGGCGTAGCAATCCCCCAACATATTGTTCACTGTCCTGCAGCGATCCCTGAAAAATTCAACAGGCAATATTTATTGTCGTGCTGTATGTTACAACTGTGTGATGGTGACAAATTCTCTTGCACTTACACCAACCAGTCGACAGCAAACAGAAGCGAAACATCTTCGACGGGACATCCAATAGACGTTAAAATCATGAGCATTAGTACGAGGGCTGCACTTGGAACGCTTGCAGAGGACATACTAGCGGCCGTAGACACAAGACTAAAAGAAACAAACAAATAAAATACATCCAAAACTTTTTGTGCAATGTATTGTTTATTCACTGATATACTTGCTGGTGGATTACGACTTGTGGGTCAGAATAATATGAGTAAAGGTTAGGGGTAAATGTGTGTCACTGAGTGTGTATCCATAATTACAAGTTGCTCGACAGTGTGTAAGGAATATTGAAAATATTAAACACAGGAGCGTAAAATGAGAAAAAATATTTCAATACCCAGGAAATACTCACCCTACTGTAATTAAATCGCTTGCACTGAGTGTCATGGAATTCAGTTGGGATATAAAAATCGTTGCACTGCTGAGGAACAATGCAGTTCCATCCATATTGATTGAGCAACCGATGGGTAGAACAAATCTCGAGATCCTCTGATCGATCTTCAGCTTCTCGTCCATGCATTGAAAGGTGACCGGCAACGCTGCTGCCCTGAAACATATTTAAAAGAGTACAAATTATGAAATAAATTCCACGCAAGCAGTCCCGTAAATCCAATGGTAACACAGCAAAACTCACGTCGAAGCCGTGGCAAACGCTGTCAACATAGCTGGAGCGAGGTCCCAATAGAAAGTGAACGGGTTCCTTCGAATTATTATGAAATACAAGAGCTGAAGAGCTATGACTTGGTAAAGGACGAGACCTAAAACAACAGTGAAGACAAACCAGCCCAACTGAGCCACGACAATACCCAAATCGTCAACGGAAAGAATTTTGCCGCAGATGACGCTGCAGATACCGATTGGTGTCAACCTGCGAATGAAAAATACTAAAAAATATAATTTCTACCCTCACCTTAACTTTGAATTACTACCTACAGTAAGATTAGCAAGCTCTACTTTTTAAGTGTACCGTCATACTATATACGTGGGCAAATAAGTTGAGCAAATAATATTTCTGCTTCATTTGAAAAATCATAACAAACTATATTAATGACATTCTTAATGACGCCTTCACAAGACGTATGATACTTGCCACATAATTCCGGACATAATTTTCATCACAACCTCGTAGATGCATCGGAAAAAATTAATCACTGTTTCACTTCTCGCGGATTCAATAGTACCGAGTACAGTGCCGAAAACCAAACAAAACATTATAATGCCTAAATTATTGGATCCGTCCCTGGTGAAAGAGCACACCATGTGATTATTATGAAAAAGTAAACAAGGAATGATTGCTAAACACCACAAAGCACAAGTAACACGCTACCTTGGCCGCAAGGTTCTCGTCATCTTGACGGGTACTACCGACTCAGTTCCGTTCAACAGCGTTCCATTTCTTTCCGTCTCTTTCACAGGTACATGTACAGTGTGAGTCTGAAAATAAAAATATTAACTTATCTATATATTTAATTTTGTTTTTTGGATGTCTGCTCATGGGACAATTAAGTCCAATTTACAAATATATACGTATGTAACAGAATAGTCTATTATTTTCTTTCTTTTTCTATTACTCTATAGATACATAGTTCTATAATTATGTTTTAATACCTGTTGAAAAAACGCTTGAAAGATGTTGTCGGGAAACATGTTCCTAAAAAGAAACGGATGAAATCAGTTGTAGTTTGTCACTACGACTAACACCACTACCGCCAGGGCGAAGAGAATATTCAATAAACTTTGGTTATCCGTAATGGGTTTGCATTTCGTAGGGAACTGAATATTGTGACTAAATATTTTTGCACAAAATTATGTTACTTACAAATAGAAGTAAACGCTAAAACAAAATGTAATTGCAACATGTGAAACATTATACTATAGTTTACAAGTGACGATATGGCTGTCTAAAATGAGCAATTCAACCACTGATATGGTTTTAATGAAGAATGAGATTTGTAAAAATTCTTTCTGCATTCTGCATAAGAAATGAAACGAGAAACTAACCAAACATTGGAGGAGAAACTAAAACCTTAGAAAGCTGTCGTACAACAACTACGGTTACCCATGTGATTTTGATTTAATTACCCGAAACGAATACCTACAAACTATTTGTCATTTGTCATTCCTTCAGTAATGCTTCTGTTGTCCTATCGGGTTGCTTATGATATTTACTTTTGAACTCTTTTATTACATAAAAAAAGCATCATATGACGTCAACGTATATTGTGAATATTCGAACTAAAATTTCTTTCCCACATGGATGATGACTGAAATATTTAGTAATGATAACAGTAATAATTACCGAATAAACTTTAATAAGTATTAACGTCTGCATTTATAACAAATATTTTTGTTTTAGAAGTATAGACCACACCAGACCTTTGGATTCGTATTCAGCAAGTTTTGATAAAGTGTAAAATAAATATCGTCACTTCCTATGATATAATTAAATCACATGTTAATCGGAGCTATGTTTGATCATAGTATTTCATACTGCTTTTATTTCTCCACTTCCACTACCTTATTGATTTCATACATTTAAATTTGAGCGACTGACTGAAGGAGCGGTGTTAGTTTCATTTTCCGAAATGAACACGTGCAAAAAAAAGTCACAGACCTTCCGATATCCAAGAAATTATCCAAAACATTGACGACTCGACTCTCAGAGACACTTGACACGACAGTTTTGGCATCCTGACTCCCAGGGTGTAGGGCAACAGCCAATGCGATACCCAAACAGGCATTGAAAAGTGAAGTTAACAGGAAGTACGTCAGAGTTTTTACTGCTATTTTCCCATTCAACTTGGCATTTAAACTCGCCGTACCTGTAATGCACAATAAGATGTTTGCAGCAAGTAAATGCCATGAATTATACTGATTGCCGGAACATTTCAGGTATAACTATTCAGTATAAATAAAAGTTGGAACCCGGAATTGGAAATGTCAAATTTTTATCTCTAACTACCTAAAAATGTTTCACTTTTGTATTAAACCACTAAAATGGCGTTGCTGCACAACTGCAGTAATTTTACGACTACAAAAAATATTAAACACATTCTCTGAATAATCTAAATATTCTAACCGTAAACATGTTGGGTTTTCAACTACTTGTCCACAAGCAATATAATTACTTACATGATATGAGACTGGACACGATTAGAGGCAAGATAATCAATTTAAGGATCCTCATAAATATCTCGCCCGGGTAAGAAATCAGGAGGATGCTGTCCTCCGTGAGATCAAAGTTCCTTAAAATCAAACCTGTAAAAAATTGAGTGTAACTTTGTAGAATTTTGACAGCTGTTGACGTTATTATTTGTAAGCGACAATTGTATTTAGGTTCGCTATAATGTGTCTCAATCAAAACAGTTAACTTAAACAGTTAAATGTAATGAAAGTACATAGAGTAGAAGACCTAAGGACCGTTAGCGATGAGTGGCAACAGGTAATGGGAACTACTGATGGGAACGTTACAATTACGAAAAGTTGTATAACACATGACAATAATTTACATATCTATTGTAATCGTAACGGCAGAAGCAGGTAAAATCAAAGGACCGATAACATCGACTATTCAAGAAGGTGAGGAAAAATGAAATGTCTTGTGGTCCTGCAAAAATTCGTGTTGACTGATTGACAAACCACCCACGGGTGCCTCCACTGGCTCTTTCTTTTGCAAAGGGTCAAAAGTAACGGCAGGCCATTGAACTCACCGACAACAGCACCGCAGACGACTCCGGTCAAAGTCACAACCAAAAGTAAATTGTCTTTGAGCAACTGCAGAAAGAAATTCTTTTCTGAGATTTGAATGTCCAGATTGGAGTCAGAAGACATTTCCAGGCGGGTACCCGGTATCTTGGTTGGCGATTCGGGTATAACGTCCATCTTATTCAGAATCTGAGGAAAATATGGGGAATTTGTGTTACGTTTTTCATAACTTTTAAATTGAGTACCAGTAGGTATTTGAAAATGTACGATCTACAGATGGTCTACGATGGATGGTTTTTGGTGTCCCTGATTACATTGAAATGCAGTCCAGGCCTCGTGTTATAACAATAACAAAGTGCTTATTAAATTACACAACCCAAATAAGAGGACTTTTATTATTCACTGTCCTTCATATTGAACCACGGTGTCGAAAAGTATTTTGATATAAGTCCGTGTGCGATTAAATCTGTGAACAAGATCTTGTTAGTCATGATGTAAATTGTGGCTTCATTTTTGATACGAGTAGTCTTTTGTTAAATATTTTTTTAATGTAGCCTGGCTTTAGAAGTACTTTAATTCCTTTTTCTATCACTTTTTACCATTGAATTCAACAATTCCCATTATCTACATTAAATAATACGAAACATATTTCAGGTATTTTACTTATTTTTAATGATCGCTACTCGAAATGTTTTTCAATTTTTAACTCATAGAAGCGGCGAACATATTACGCAACTGTCACACATAAGTATAGTCAATTTTCATCGTTTGAATCAATACACCACATTTATATTACAAATATTATATTAAACACATCTTTCCTCATCCCTTACGAGTGTTTAATTAGTTCCATCAGATCTGTAACCCAATCATCTCTCGTTTTTTCCATGAGCTTTTTGTTTTTTCCAAATTTCACGATCTTTCTTTGTTGTAAATAAAAGGCTAGAAAAACACATCGACTTCACTGCTTTTACTCACCTAAATTAGCAATAGACAAAGCAAAAAAAATTTCATCTGTAAATGAAAAATGTCCAAGTGTTGTGTAGCGCACGCCACAAATGCTCGCCTGTTTTGTAAAAGGGAAATATGATTTCAATTACGGTAGGTCAGTAATTTGAAACATCTTCCAATGGACTTATCATCCATAATCCGGTTTCGAAGTACCTTCCGGCCGGATGCCGAACGAACCGATCGAAAACCGGATGTGAAAAATCGATACAACGAACGCATTCGACCGTTAAATTTTTCGACATCGCCACCAACAAAAAATTCAAATCCTGGAACGAGGTAACCTGATTAGGTTAATGGGGCGATTTATTTATGGAAAATTGCTCTTCAAAAAATTTTATTTTATTGTACGTAGTCAAATTTTCTCGTCACAGGATGCCGACTCGTCCACGGTTACGACCGGTTGAATGAGATGAAAATTACAGTTTCAAAAAAGAACGACCGTACACTTGCGGTTCAGCACGACTCGAAAGAAAAATTCCGATGGGGAAATATTCACCATGGAAATGCCCAGCTGATTTCATTCTGACGTGGCACTTTCGAGGGTTGAAGGGCGGCGGTGGAAACGGAACTTGCGCAATGGCCGCCGACTTGACCGACTTCCCCACGAAACCAAAGTGCAGTATTTCTTTTTGACTTTGACTTGAAATCTACTCAAATACAGACAATACCACTCTTAATGCCTTTTCAATTTGAGTATTTTTATTTGAGCATTTGAATATTTGTTCCGTCATTTTCATCCATACTTTGAATTTTTAAGTACTTAAATAGGTTTTTATTGCTTTTATTTGAGTTGACTAACTTTGATGGGAACTTTGATACACATTTTGATCGTTTTAAAGGATTGCGAGTTCGAGATGAAAATGAAACGAATAATACAAGAAGGTCAGGAAGCCTTATAAGTTCGTGGACATTTGACTTAATTTTTTTTATCAACTTTTTCACTTATCTTTCTCGATCTATTTCGAAGCCTTGTAGATCAATTGAAACGTATTTCTCGTGTAGGTCAATATCTTTCAATATTTTCACTAGAGTTATTTTATTATTAGGGTTACTATACAGTTATTGTCCCCTCATCATGTCGTGCTGTGAGCTACATTCACCACGAATATTCTCTCTCAAATTTCCTTAAATTTAATTTATTCCTTACACTAACTTACTTGAAGTCATTTCTTAATGTGAATCTTAAATAAGTCCGGCTGTCTTTTCCAATTGCAAAATTCGACTGACATTTTGCAACGTTAGACTATTCTGTCATTTTGAATTTTGCACGGGTGTTTTTATTGTTGCCAAAAAATAATTTTTTGCATTAAATAGTTGAAAAATTTTTGGGACGTCAAGGCGGTCTTTCGAATCGATTTCTTAGTTGCTTTTTTGTTTTAATTATAGTTTAATTTGGCAACAGTACACTAGTTTTCGAAGCCCTAACGCATGGCACTAAATCATTCGGGCCGCATTTCAAATCACAGAGCGGTGATGATTTGCTTTTAAAAAGAATATCTGAGATGCAAAAAGATTCAACGTTATTTTTTGCAATTTTATATAAACAAGGCAAAAGGAAACTGACAAATCAGTAATGTGAGGAAAAAAGAAAGAAAGTCTATAAAACTTGGCGTGGGATAAACAAATCGAAGATGGTTGAATGCTATTAGTTATGTAAACATAACAATACTAAAACTGAGTGTTTGGAAACTATTGAGAACCTTAAGTGAATCATATGTGGTAAGAGAAGTACGCAAAACGTGCTAGTAAAAATATCAGATGTAGAAAAACACATCTTTGAAAATAAAGAATAGAACATTGAACATCTAGTAGATAAGTAGTAAATAACAGAAACCGAAAAAAAAAGAAAAATAAAGTAAGAAAAATATCATTACGAAATAATACTTGTGTTTTCATGTAATATACGTAAATACCTGGCGATATGTTTAAGGTACGCCCAACAGCACTTGAACTCTGACCCAGTGAACACGGTTGCCTGACATTCGACAACAATCACTGACAGTTGCCTTCTGTTGTCTTCCTCGTACAAGTGATAAAAATAATGTCCACACACCTCATTAAGGCACAATTATTTTATTGTTGTTCTTTGTCCATCAATCTGAGAAACCGTCAGCTCTGTCCCACTTTTGTCCGATTGACCTTTGGCAGGAAAACAAGTCAAAACGGCTATCAATGCGCGTCTGACCAAACACGAAGGAGACCTCCTCTTTAGAGAGAAGTCCACAATAGAGTAGCGTTCGCCATATTTTAACTACAACGCTAATCTGCCGTGGTAATTTGTCACTAAACATGACAGCAAAAGAATTATTCAACGAAGGGAAGTGGGCCATTTAGAGCTTGCCATGCTACTGTTCCACCTGTCCCGCAGTCATCCAAAAATTGGTTGGAGTGTTTGTTGCGGGCCACAGCTGCACGTAGAGTCCCCGTGCTTTCGCCAGGTATTCAATTTACCATGTAAGTTCTGTGGAACTCATGTATGAATTGTAAAACGATATAAGGCTGCAACGAAACCAAAGTAGAAGATAAAAGATACTTGGCGGACTTCAATAGAACCTGACACTTCCGGACGTCTTAGGCAAGACCTGTAGATGGTTATGTTACAATCAACATTTTTAGATAGGAAGATTTGACAAAAATGTATCCATAAATTTGGCTCCAACGTATTAGGTCAAATAAACATAGACCACTATGCATCCATTCATAATATTATTAATTTATAATAATATTGTGTGTCTAATGTGCTACAGTCATCTTGCTCTAAGAAGCTAATGTATATGCAAAATATCCCCTTTTAAAAATATCGCTCCTCATATGTTTTGTTCTACCACAAACTCTGTGCGCCGTTTAGGGGTTACAAAAATGTCACCTTACTGCTACTAATCTTATTGCCTCAGAACGACTGGGTACGTAAAATTTTTCTCCATTTCAAAAAAGAAACATAATAAAATATCACTACAGTTCATTAGAAATAAATAATAACTAATTAAGAAATAATTATCTGTGTAAAATAACAGCCTTTCCTGAATATATTTTCGTAGAGACTTCCAGAGTGTAAGTAGGGGTAAGGAAATGAATATAAGTGGTACTGAGAATCTGTGCATTTTTTCTCATTTTTCTGATATGAGTGTTTTTCATGTCATGTAGCTACCAGTTTAATGTACCGTAACACAGCACTACACAATGACTTAATTTAGCTACACTTAATAATGCGTACGCTTTTGTTTATCGATTGTTCACTGAATTAATTTAAAGGGAAGACTTAGCGTGTGGTGAAGGTGGTGGCTGTCGTGTTGGGGGGCGACTGGCCCAAGGCCTCATTGGCCTATCACTGGATGAGTGTGCCACACCGAGTAGTTTCAATTAAATGAATTTAGGATCGATTGATTGTGCAAAATTCCGATGAGTCACGAGAAATATTGTCCGACACGCATCATTGTAATTCTTGTCGATGACTCGCGAATGTTTGAACAGAAATCACGTTCTGTCTATGTAAACAGAAAAAATTGACATCTAAAGCTTCCTGCAAAGTCTTAAGCTTCTAGAGAAACGAAAAATATATTCTGCTTGAGGGAGGACACTTGGCCTCTAAATTTAATGTTAATGAGTTTTGCAAGTTGTTTACTAAAATTTGCTACACTCTAACTGTTGCAACTTTAGGTAAGAATTTTTAATCAGTATCAGCTAAATCAGTAAAGTTTTGAGTACCATTCTTTCGACCATAATCCTAGTACTTATATGCTTTCAGGCAGGCTCTGTTGTCCTTTACTATATTATATGTAGCTTTTATTGAGAACTCGAAACGCTTGACCACGCTTGCGAACTTATGTTGTCCGTAAAATTCATGAAGTTGAGAATCTTTGGGAATCTAGTTTTCATTAATCAGAAGAAAGTTCAAGAATCAGAAGAAGCAACATGTGCCAAACATTAGTTATCTTTCAAAAAAGATTGACGTTAAATATTGAAAACGGGTCTACAACATCACAACCCCCAACTAAGCAACTTGGAGGCACACAGTACGTTGCCACCAACTTGTTTGTTTGGGGTCACCTCAAACGGTCACCGAATGAGCTAAGACAACAGAAGTTTGGCAGATCTCTACGATCTTTCCCTACCTTCCCATTCAGGCTGCAGTCAGCTGACATCTGGCAAGGAATGTGAATACGACGGCCCTGGCCTCGATGTTTAAACTTAAGACCTCTGGTTTTCCATTCTATTTTCTTCATCTTTTCAGAGAGCTCATCTTGTTCATTCGTTATTCTGACTGGGTTAGGTTACTCGTATTTTAGCTAACTTTCCATCTTTAAGTAAACATCGTGTCTTACAAGTATGACTTTATATATAAGAGGACAAGTTTAGTTTATTCGTTGTGAAGCATTCTTATTTTACAGAATGAAATCAAATCTTTCCCTAACTTTGACATTTTAGACTTCTTCCCAAATATCCGGAAAGTTGATTTTTCTATTTCAGTCAAATGACTCGTGACTTACTTAATTTAGGAACTCGTTGTTGCAAAGCACATACCACAAGTTTCTGTTTGACCTCATTCCGACAAGTTATGTGGCTTCTTCGGGAGGAGACCGGAGGAGCCGTTTCGTTCCACCGTATCCCCTCAATCCCAGTGCTCCAAATTCCAAATATTCTTAATGTGACTTTTCGAATATGTAGAAATAAGACAGAATTATTTGGCAAATCAACAAATCCGCATTTCTTCATCACAAATTGCAATAGTATGGGAAAATGGTGAAAGTTGTAGAAAATTAATTTCAACAAAAGTTCAATAAAACATTGAGGTAAACAATCCAAAGCTGATGTTCTGTGTCACGATGTTGACGCCTTGAACTTTCTCAAATGACACAGCCGCAAACAATTTTTTATGAATCCGATGTACCTTTTCGCTTGCTTCTTCTATTGTAAAACACCACCGGTGTACTTATGTAGACCCCACATTGAAGTTAATGAATATGGGAAAAGAAAATTTGAAAATTGTAGGTTTTGTGTAGAACTCACCTTTTTTTCTCAAACTTGAATCGATGCTTCAGAAAATTATCCACGAATTTGACGACGTGGAAAATAGACTGGGACATCAAATTGTCTGGCTTCGTACCTGAACGACGCAGGAAACAAGAAAGAGGATATTCGGGGATCTGAGAGATGATCGCCAAGTGAACTCCGTTCGTTTGATTGTCTGTCCGCACCTGTCTTCTGAGAGGCTCAACCGCGTTTCACTTCAGGTTCGAAGTATCCCAGTCAGGCACGGCTAACACGTCTAGACTGAACCAAGCTCAGTGAGTTGAACCGTTCGACTGGCCAAAACTGTCCGAACGACACATTTCGCCGCATTTCCCTTACCCCTCGTCTCATTCTCTGTTTGCCAGCAGTTCCTGTTCTTCGGCCAAATTTTGTGGGCAACATGTGATAGAAGCGTCTTCCGGGATTCAATGGAAAATGGCGGTTGGTTCATATCTGTTTTCGAAACGGTTGCCCGGGGAGAGAAGAATTCTATTTTTACAGTCTGCGTTTCTAGCGACACGCACATGTGCGTCAAGAATTGTGGCTGTGGGCAGGTCAAACAAAATTCTGTTGGAACCGATGGCCAGCAGAGACGACGGCTCTATCGCCTCCGAAGCGTTGACTTAACGCCATTTTTTCCGTGTCGGTATTCCTCAACATTCACCTGTTTAGATTTTAAACGACCTTTTTAGTTACTTAAGTGTTTCTTCAATATTGCTGCCCAAATACCCATGCCACTGAAACATGTGTCATTCGAAGAAACGATTGTTGCCTTGATATTATCGCAAACCTTAAAATTTTCATTAGTAGTGTTATACAGTTCAATTATTCAACAACCGAATAAGAAAATTTTCATCTGCTCAGCAGAATAAAATTTTTTTTATCCCATTTCTTTGTCCTGGATTTGCTGGATTTCTTCTTCGGTCCAGTCTGTTGTTTTTATTTGATTTCTCCACTAATAACTAGAGTTCTTCCAATTTCTGTTCTGCTCCTTATGCTGTTTTTTTCATCCAGAACTTTCTTGTCGGTTTATTAATTTTCACCCCTTTTGTTTTTTGGCGAAATTTTTGAGTTTTCCCCCTGACTGGGTTTCTCGGGCGGAACGTACACCAATTGCATGGCACATAGGCCAATTACGTGGAATACCTTTTCTATAAAGTCACCATTGACCTCCTTAAACGACGGTATAATTATCCTAGTTTAGGCTTCAAAATTGTACATTAATAATAACCCTTTTTGCGATTGAGCTGACGGATTCAGTTTTGAAAACTATCATAATTATCTCCTAAAGTTACTGGATGGTATTTAATTGACCATTTTCAGGTATTGGGAAGGGGGGAATAGAAGGTCATTGAAAATTAATGTTGTGTTAATAGTAGCCCCATGTCTGACCTAACACTACTATCCCAGGTTTCCTGTATGGGGGGGTTCACTTCCACGTGGTTCTCCGCGGGCGTCGCGCACTGGTGTGTGCTCACCAGGGTGCCTCGTGACAGCCTTCCCAGGGTGAGTTCTGGCCGGGGTAGGTTTTCCCGTCTCGCGTCTCCTACTTTCAAATCCCTTTGGTAGCTACCCAACCTGGAGCCTCTTCGGAGGGTAGATAGCCTAAGTTATGCGAAGTTATACCTCTATCATAATTATCTTTTAATTAAAATTATGGTTACTGCTTGTACATTTGAATGAATGAAGATTTTGCTTCTTTGCCTTTTGTGGTACGACTAAATAGTTTCTGATACTCTAAGGTCAAAATCATTTCTTAAGTGACTCAAGCATGGCCTTTAAAATGATAGACCGAACACAATCAATTCGTATTAAAACCGTAGACCAACGTTACCTTCTTAATTTTTATCGATCAATAAAAGTTAGTCACTTTTTTAAATAATTATATCTTTATTACTTTTCTATTTTTCGCAGTATAAACTTTAAATTAAGCAAAGGTTGAACCTTCAAAACGAGAAAGTTTATTCACACCCCTGAGTCACATTAATACAGCAAATGTGAACTGCACTTCATGGTTAGCCTTTATATGAATGTGTAATAAAATTATCAGTTTTTGGTGTCTATGGATATTTTTGCATTCTTTCTGGCTTTCTTTTATCTCTGTTCATGCTTTCTTCAATTACAGTTCTAATTTAGCAGACATAAATTGGAATGACTCAACTCTGATCTCAGATGCAGAAAGTGGTGTTCAATATGCAGTGACCTGCAACTAGTCCAGTACCCTAAAAATAAACTACACATGGATGTTAAGAATTTTTATACATAGAAATTAAGTCAGAATTTAGAATGATTACTCACAGGAATGGTGTCTTCTGCTTGCATATGAGCAGGCATTTGAATTTTACAATTTGTGGAATCCAAAGGTTCCCTAATTACCTGTGTGAAAAAATTTTTTATAATTACTTGTAAATCTTAAAGGTTATTTGTGTTCTTAGGTTTCTGCTACATTAACATACCTTCTGTCCCTCTTTTGTATGTGGATTTCTACATCCCCTACATTTGCAGTCCAAGCAAGCCTTTGAATCTACATAACATGGACATCTAAAACATTTAATTGTAATTTGCAATTTTTATAAATATCAGATTTATTTTTATTAGGAAGTAATAGATTCTTAGTTCATACCTCTGTCCACAACATGTTAACTTTCCTGGACTAGCAGTGGCATTGCCACACCTACATCCTAGCTTTTTCTTCTTGGCATTTACTCTCCCTGTGCTTACATTGCTAACAACAGAGCAGTTGTTATTATTATTATTTGAAGAATTAGTTCTGTCCTCACATTTAAATCCTCTTCCCCTTCCCCTAAAACCTCTGCGATGTATTGGCCTCTTGAAATTTGTACTCTGAAATTGATGAAGACTATAAATTTAGAATCCTGTCATGCCAAGTAAATATTACTTCCTGTATTGTCTTCTTACTTTTATTACTCTTAGGTTCTCACAGTTCTCCATCTCTCCTTTATTCCGCTTTATTACCATTTTATTTCCGTTCCCTGCATAGGACACAGAGTATATTGATGAACCATTTGATAAATTTGGTTTTGATGCTGGAACATTTTCCTCTGGTGCACTTTCTGATTCATTGTTGGAATTGTTTAAACCAATATTCTGTATCATGGTTTGTGTGGATGCACTAGCATAAATGCATGGTAGGATACTGTATGCTGATTTTGATAAGCCTGCATTACTTTTAAACTCATCTTTGAATCCAGCTCCTTCTTGTATTAAGTCTATCATATTTGCGATATTCGCATCTCCAACTGAGGTAGAGGCCACACTTTTACACATTAACCTATACATTGTGGAGTTCATCATGTATTCACAGAGCTTTTTGTAGCACTGGAGTAATATCCGTAACTGAACGTTCTCTACGTACTTATCATAATTTTTACACCAGCTGCACGACGGTTTCAATTTCTTTTTACCCCCCTTACAAGTCCTACACACGTGATGTTGACAGTTTGTTTCAGTTGGAGTATACGGCTCTATAAGTAGATTACCGCACACAGTACACGACAGGGACTGCCTCAGGTACGGGATCAACCTGTATAAATCGGTGAAACATCCAGGATCCTCGGGATTTGCTTGTAGAACTAAACGGCATGTAGAAACGTACAAACTCGTTGCGTTCATGTCGACGGCTCGTACGCCTCAACACTGACGCAGGATTGTCCAGCAGATTACCTGTCGTGCTTGCGAACAAAATTAAACTACAGAAATTTGTATTTTTACACAAAAAAACAAAACGAAAATAACAATCATTTAGGCATACACAAAGCTTGTGTTTTCAATAAACAAACATTTTTCTCAAGTTGGTAAAATTGATTGAAGCGGTCGTTTAAAATCCAAATTAGCAATCATGCATCCGAATTAGAAAATTTTTCGTACTTAACAAAAATAGTTCTTTGATATTATAAGACAATTTGATTAAAATAAAAAAAACAAATTATGAAACCAGAATTATCTATATTTTTTACATTTAAAATAGCAGTACATATATTGTTATAGAATAATTAGTGCGACAAAGAATGTTCTGCGTTCTTTTTAGAGTTTAGCGGATGGTTTTTGCGAAATGCCAAATTTATTATTATTATATAAATAAATTTGGAAAATAAAGTAAGCAGTGTTATAATATTCAAGAAATAAAGTATGAGTTTTACGTTTTAATAAAACATAGACAGTAAGGAAGGACGTGGAAGGAGACAATCAGAGAAATGGATTTTCTACTGCCATTGAACTTTGTAAATGTCGGGACCTATCAGAAACGATAGTTTCCTTTAAAAAAACGCAATTTTCTCATTCCTATAATTTGATATTCTCAGATTCCGTAGAGGACGCATTTATTATCGCTAACCTATTACCGTGATAATTATTGTGATGGTATGTTTGTTTTGAGAATTGACTTTTCAAACCTTTTATATTTAACGGGCTGTTATTTTACTTCAGCCCAAGTGACACCATCCTTTATAATTCACTTAGCAAATATATTGCTTCCGTTCCGTAGTTGTAAATGATACTTTATGAAATTTCAAATAATATTGAAATGTTATTGCACCTATGTAATTCATAAATTTATTAATCTGTTGCGTCATTTATATTGATTAATGTATATATTGCATATTCCCTACACAATAATAACCCTTATAATTATATTCTGTGCTGCACAAAATTTCTTGATTTTATAAATGTTTGATGAAAATTTTCTGTTTCAGTCAGGGAATGTTAAGGTGTGTGACATAAATGATGATGTCAAGGATGCTTTAAAGAAATTTAGATTTAGAAAGAGTGAAAACAATGCTGCATTGATTTGTAAGTGTGGAAGTCTAGAGATATAATTACAGTAGAGCTATTTAAGACTAAAAATATTTCTTTATTTCAGTAAAAGTAGATAGAGAAAAACAGAAGATATGCATAGATGAGATGCTGGAAGATGTAAGCATTGATGAACTAAGAGAGTCTTTACTGAGTCACCAGCCTCGCTATGTAGTTTACAGCTATAAGATGCAACATGGTGATGGTCGCATTTCATACCCTATGTGTTTCATATACTTCACACCTCGGGGTAAGTCTAACAGAATGAGAGTCACAAATTTTATCTAATGTACATTGATTAATCTTATTTCTTTTTAGATAGTCAAATGGAACTGCAGATAATGTATGCAGGAACCAAATTGGCTCTGCAGAAGGAAGCAAATCTGACTCGTGTGTACGAAATCAGAGAGTTGGATGAACTCACAGAGGAATGGCTACAAGAAAAATTGAGCAAATAATTCCAGACTTGCTTTTTTCCTTTCAATGTCACAATCTCCAAAGAGAAAATTAATGAAAAAAGACATGACAATACAGAGCAATTAACACATGATACAAATGTAAATAACGTTTGATTTATCTGCACACATTTTATTACTTTATATTTTACTTTACACAAAAACATTGTTTATATAAATTTCTATATATACATATATATATATCCTACACATATATATATATGTGACCTTTGCAAATTATGCTCTCTCATTGCTACTAAAGTAACTTCCATGTTTATTTTACACAGTTTATGTGTAGGCAATTGTTTAAAATTTTTCTAGGTGAATAAGAGAGTTTTTTTAGGCATCTTTAGTATTTAATATTTATTTAAAATTTTTTATTTCTTACTATTTTTCTTAATTTTCTATGCTAGTGCATGTTTTACATGTTTCATATGACAGTTGTATTGGAGTAACAAAAAATAATAAAATACCTGTGAAATTTTAGTAAAATCCTTTAGTTGACATTTTTTATTGTTTTCGCAGGGAGTCACTGCCGTATCAAAATTTGTCTGATAAAAAATGAAAATTTTTATGTGCCATTTACGAAATTTGTTTTTGACATCCGTGTCGCTATTTGTTGTATACAAACATTTTTAAATTTGCAGTTCTATGGGAACTGTGTAATTGTTCGAATGCATGTGAGAACAAAATTTACAAACTAGATTTGTATAAATAAAACATTTTTTTTATGAAACCTAGATGTTACTTACAATCCTGCAAATTTTCACAATTATATTGTATGTTTACCTGCAATTTTAAAAGTGATTTTATTTAGTTCAGGATTTTTTTATGTAGATGGTAAGAATTGTTATTTGATTTTGGATGGGTGCTATATTATTCTAACAGGAGTGTATTACAAGGTGACGCCAAGACAGCTAAAGAAGGAGTTTGCGAAACGAAAATATATTTTGTTTGGGGGAAGTGGTTTGTTCTTTGGTGAGGATTGGAATGCAAAGGTATAACTTTTTTGACATTTCGGATGGAGACGGACAGATGGATGGATGAACTGTCTCGTTTAATAATGTAGCAGTACAATGGCAATATCAAAAGTAATTTCCCTTGTTATCTATCTTATCAAAAGTTGTTTTACATTTAGCAAAACTTCAACATTTATTGAAAATTGATATTACTACAGCAAAAATATATTACGAGGTAGTAAAATTTCCCCAAATAGTAAATTTCCTACCAATGTAGTTTTAGGAGTTTTGTTTTATGAATCTTCCTATAATGTATTTGAGGTACATGAGACAATAGAAGTAATACACAGGAAAAGAAAGCTCGTTTACTGGAGACTCAATGTAACAAAGTTCAGGACTGAGAAGTACATGACATTTTTAAATACCCATGTACAATCAAAATTGTGCCAATACTTGAAACGGTTATTGACACTAGGTGTTGAAATTTTTTTTCGTTTTAACTTTTTAAGGGATTGCAGATGCTGTCGTTGATACAAAATTTCCATCCAATCATTTGCTTTTTCACTTTTACTTACATCACCCAATGAACTTTGTGTTGAAAGGTGTAACATTCTAAAACGCGATAGGATGATATCCAGTTTCCACACAGAGACAGCCAAACCAGTTTCACATCAAGCTCACCTACGCAACCTAGGAAATTAAGTCGTCCGGCCTTCGGTGAATTGAAAACTTTTGCTCAAGGCGGATTTTTTCACCCGTCGTGGAAGAAGAAAATAAACAAGTTCTTGTCGGTGGGTTCAAACTCGTTTCGGCAGTTTTAAGTCTTCAAAGTATATAATTCTCAAAATCGTTTTCGTATGAACAAAACGAGTTGTACTACACCGTTGTACTTTGTTCTATAAATATTTTGTATTTATTTTATCATGGAAAACGATATATTGGATATGCTTGAGGACATCGGGTAAGTTTTTATCAAGGAACTATGGTTATTTCGGTATATTCTCGCCACATAACTTAATTGATTATATTTCGAAAATTTGATGTGTCAAGTAAGGAAAACTTTTATTGTAATGAAACACATCATATTCACAGGTATAATGGAGAATTACAAGATGACAAAGCTCTAGAGAAAGCCATT
Source organism: Polyplax serrata (assembly GCA_037055365.1). Classification (NCBI taxonomy): domain Eukaryota; kingdom Metazoa; phylum Arthropoda; class Insecta; order Psocodea; family Polyplacidae; genus Polyplax; species Polyplax serrata. Next base: position 2,251,169 of record JAWJWE010000004.1, read on the forward strand.
GAAACGGGACCCAAAAGTGTTCAATATACCGGTCTCATTGAATGGATCTGTAGGGAACTCAAGGTTCTTTGCAAATTAGAAGAAACTGTTAATGCAGTTACATCTGAGGATGATGCCACTAATTTTCTCATGGAATTAAGCAGCTTCCTGAAAGAATTGGGTCAGTATATCAAGTATTGCCTCAAAAAAAAAAACAATGAAAAATAAAACATTCTAAATACTGCATTTTAATTTGAGTAATTTTGATATTTATTGTTGTTACATTAATTAAGAGAAATTGTTTATTTAAAAATGAGTTCATTAAGTGGACATAGAATGATGTATGTAATGTAATCTGTTCCTGTGTATGAGAAACCTTTGTCGTTATAACTGTACCAATAATAGGTTTAGTGTACCTCATTATTTGAACATTAATGGAAACAGATTTTCTTTTAATTTCTAGTTCCCACATTTGAAATTTTTGTCGAATAAATTCATAACAACACATGGCTTTCCTTGAAGAATTGATATAATAATGGTTTTATCCTAATAAGAACTAAAGCAAAGAACACTAAAACAGGGAAGCAAAAAAACACTGCATTTAGAAATAAACCCAAATTTCATGAATAAGAAATTGATGAGTTAGTTGAGAGATTTCATTATGATGATTTATGAATATTATTATTTACATGAATTAAATAATAACTATGTTCTAAATGACAAAAATAATTAATTTCAACCTTTAACAGGATGCTGTTACACATTGCTCTTAGAGGGTCACTTAACTGAGAGGCTCAATAATCGCGAGAAACGCCTACTCCTTTTAGACTACTTACTCTCTGAGTTAATGGCTGCAAGGATGATAAGAGCAGACAAACCACACTTGAGCAAAGGCATTGAACTGAAATTAGTGAGTCAAACCAATTTTTCATCTTGCAGATATTTCCCCTATGAACAGTAAATTCTAATAGATTAAGATGTATGATTTGCAGGAAGAGAGCTCAACAGCAGCAGACCTGAAATGCATGCTCATTGCTCTACAGTTCAATAAACCTCCAGACAACATAACATCTCCCATTTTATTTTCAAAGGTTGAACAAAAGGTAAACCTTCATCAGATTAAAACTACAATTTAAGGAACTTTTCTTCAAATACTCTTGTATTTATTTCCCAGCTTCAAGAAGTACTCAAAGCTGCCAATCCGGAATTACTCGGCAATCCCCTGTTCACGGGAAATTTGTCTGATAAGCAATGGCAAACTCTACAAGACGTTCAGTCAGAACTTCAGAACGAATATCGCTTACGTCGGGAATTGTTGATAAAAAGGCTGGACGTCACTATTCAGTCATTCCAATGGTCCGACAGGGCAAAAAAAAACGAAAATGAAATCGCCGAAAAATTCAGTAGACTTAGAGGAAAAATGACAGTAGAACCCGAAGTTACCTTGGCCGATCTCTTGGCAGCCCGAGATGACTTGGCAATTGTAGAAAAAACGAGCAACGCCTCTGTAAGAAAAAACACCCAGAGTTCCCTAAACAAAGTCATAATTGGAAGGGTAAGTTAGAAAACTGACATGGAAACACTCAAGGATATAAACAAATTTACAAAATCATTTTAGGTACCCGACAGAGGAGGAAGACCAAGTGAACAGGAAGCTCCCCCACCTGAAATGCCAAGTTGGCAAAAGGAGCGAGCACCAACTAGTGGTGGTGGTGGTGGTAGAGGTGGAGGAGGTCGTGGGAGCGGTAGGGTTCAAGGAAGTTGGAATCAGGGTCACAGGGGACATGACAGGGGAGACCACAGGGGTCATGACGACCATCGAGATAATAGGGGTGGCCACTACGACAACAGAGGAGGGTATCAGGACAATCGAGGGGGTTACAGAGATAGGGGTGGTCGTCACTCTGGTGGAGGCGGTGGAAGGAGAGAATACAGATGAAAGGTTTGTTGGGTTACACAAAAACAATTCTGAATCACTATCCAGTGCCATTTATGCACCCTTTATGTATTTTGCAGATTTAATCTTAGAGCTATTTATTAAAATTAACAAAATGCAACGCCCCTCTTCACTCATTCTGAAATATCAATTCTATCCTGACTGTGCTGACTCAATACGACGTCTGAGGGAGAATTACGTTGGAGCACATAACGCCCACTGTCTTAGATCGGTTGTTATGTCCATGTTCTGCTTGACACCGTCTGATACTTGCTCTTCCGTGAGATTGAAATTGTACATGCGATACTCGATGGGTACCTTTCCCAAAGAGTTTTCAATAGTCTTTTTCACTGGCAAAATTATCTCCAACTCTTGCAACCTTTGAAATCCTTTGAGGACGACGGAACGCTCGGAGACTTGAGTTGTCGAGTGCTTATCACAGAATTTCAGATATTGGGCATAAATCATCTCAAAGTTGAAGGATTCTCTTTCATAGTTAACTATATGGTGTTTTATGGCAACCACCTGAAATTTCAAAATATATCAGGATTCTACGAGAAAGTACAAGTAAGAATGTTTTTCAAACAAGAACCTACCAAACCCATTTCCAACATGCTCAGAGTGCTTAAAATCAGTGTGTAGTAGTCCAGTGTAACAAAAACAGACTTAATGCTATCTGCAGTTAGTAAAGGTTGTTCAAAAGTTACTGTATTAAAGAGTTTGAACATAATATTCCTGAATTTGGTTTGACTTGGCATGATATCCAATTGCCTTTTTATACATTCTACAACTTCCTTGTTTTCTATCAATTCATCTATCCTCATATTCCATAAGACTTTATATCTGCAAGAAAGAAGAGAGTCATAACTTTATTTTATAACAGCCATTAGAGATTGAAGTAAGGATGACCTAAGATTTCAATCCTTACATCTCATCAACATCTGGCAAATCCTCTTGACTAAGTGTTAGAATATTCTTGAACATTTTCAGCCTTTCTTGAATAGTTGTGTCTGGATGTAGCCAAATAACTCTGTGTGAGAATCTTGATAGAACTCTCTTCTCCAAAAGATCTGACACATCTGTGTAGTATGTTAGTCCCAACACACAAATAGGACTTTTAGAAGATTGGACAATATCAAATAGATTATACAGCAGAAGTTGATTTTTATGTGCACAAAAGAGGTGGAACTCATCAAGGAGAAATATAACACAGGGTTGTTGACTGCTCTCATTTTGATCTTCCTTCAGTTTTTCAAGTAAGTGAACTAGGTTTTCTTGAAAGGATGAAAATTTCATGCAATCAAAGCCTTCTGCCATATTTAATTGTCTCATTATGTCTTTCAATGCGAGCCTATCATCTGTGTGAAGCAATCCATTTAAGTGTATAACATGAGCAGTATCTTTATTTATGACATTTTCTTCTTTCAATTCCTTTATAACATGTTCTACAAGCTGAAATGTTACAGATATATTGAAAATAAATATATGGCTATGGTATTGTTTAAAATGTCATTCTGTTGTAGCAAGTAAACAGCTGACTTGAAATATTTATTGGTCTCAATATTAGGCTTAAAATTTTATAGGTAAATGAAGAAAATATAAAATACTTACCACTGTTTTACCACAGCCAGGTGGGGCGCATAAAATTGCAGAATTGCTCTCCTTGAACTCAACGGAACGACGGATCAACTCATGAAGTTCTTTTTTTTGCGGCCAAATATCATCGTAGTGTCCACTTGCGTTTGTGATTTTACGCGTTATCATATTGCGTATTTCGTTAAAAATTTCCATGTCCCGCATGGTCAAACTACTGTCACTCTCTCCCTTTGACATTTTTCATTCATAAAAAGAGAAATTACTAAAAAAAATACACTGTGAACAGCTGTTACAAAGTTTGTATACCGACGTAATCTGTTGCCACGTTAAAGGGATGCACTAAACCTTTGCGATTCAATTTAACTTTTAATAACTCTTAATGCGTGTAACAAGTTCTTTCTGGGAATGAATTGTGAAAAATTGTTTGAATAATGTAATTCAGTGTTTTTTGTTTAGTATGTTACAATGTAGGATATATGTAAATCGTAATTCTACGACTAATGGCCATAGAGTATATACTATTTAATATCAATACCAATACGTAACCTCGCTTATTTTTATAGTTGGTATTGTAGAAAATTTCTGTTTTTAAACAGGAAAGCACAGTAATGAATAAATAAAAAAATTTACCATGAACGTGTTTACAAGAAACATTGCCCGAAAGGCATGGTTACTAACCAATACAGAGAGTTATTATCCTTTGTGTGGAATCAAATGCAACAATTTTCACAGCACAGAACCTTACAGTAATACTTTTGCTCCAAAAACCGAAATATCTGCTATTAGAAAGGATCAATGTATGCAAAATGTGAATTGGAGAAAAACAGGCGCTATACCAGAAGATAGATTCATGGACAAAATGAAGAAGTTAATGCGAAAGTTCTCATTATTTGAAAATAAAAAAATGACATTACATGGTTTCCTATTATATTCTACTTTAGAAGATGTACGCATTATTGAATTTATGAATCTCTTAGAATTGGAAGATTCATTTTACTCATGGTTTAAAATCACAGAGTTACATGTCTGGATGCTTTTGGTAGGTTTAAGGAGTAACTTTCCTTACTTTTAGGAGAGACATTATAATTATTTTTCTGAATAGGTAAGGCTTATGCAGGAGGAAGCGGACCTTAGAAAATTGAGATCGGCATTGATTAATGCCATGTGGGAAGATGCACACATAAGGGCAAAAAAAATATCAACTGGTTATTCATCATTGAGTAGTAATTTTAAGCAACTTAACAATGAATTTAAGGTTGGTATCAATTTTCAATAGTTGTAAAATGCCCAATACAGAAATCAACAGGAAACCTGTTTCTTTGGTTTTATGTATTGCCACACATATAAAAAACAGAAATAATGACTCTTTTCTTTTGCTAGATGGTTCTATTTTCCTATGATGAGGGCCTACTTGGAAATGACATGATTTTATGCAATGCTTTGTGGTACTATTTTTTTCACAGCAAATGTGATGATCCACAGAAATTAGAAGCTTTAATTAGTTATATTAGGCAACAGGTAAAGAAACTCATTAATATTTAACTTGACTCAAAGTACTTTATTTTCTGAAAATTGCCTTTTTATTTCCAGGTTGACCATCTATATTTACATCAACTTTCAACACCTGGAAAAATACCAGAAAATTTGTGGCTACCTTTAGAGCCCCACCTCAAAAGCTCGGGCTGAAGCCTTAGACTTTTGTCAGTAGTTCTTTAATGAAACTGGAAAGTAAATCACTGCAATCTTTACAGACAAACATTATTCTGTACTTTTATTTTTGGTTATTTTTTGTATTTGTCCAGACATTATTCAAGTTTCTGCCATTGAAAACAGGTGATGACTGATTTTATTTTCATTATTGTCATTTTAATTCATTAATGTCAATTTACAATTTTTACCAGTACAGTTAAACATAACCTCAAGGTAGTTTTCAAATGAAGCAGTTCCTACACAGAATTTGGTGGTGAGGTTGTTTTAAGTCTGGAGGTTTCATTAGTGCAGGACAAAATTTAAGAATCTTAAAGTGAAGGAAAGCAGTGACTTGCAAAAATTGTGGTTGTGAAGTCTTAATAAAAATATTGGTGCATTGTATTTTATAAAATACAATATTTTGCCTATAGTGTTTTATTGCATTTGATTGTAATTTTAGGACATGTTTTCGTACATTTGATTATGTCCTGTATTTCAATTTAGTAATTCATGTAAACTGGAAAATTGTGACAGGATTGTCCTGTGCTTCTTCACATAATGGAGACTCTTAGATGTGCCATATAAAGAGGTATAGGTAATGTGTAAACCAACATTAAGTTGAGGTCCTGAACTTTTATACTTCCGAATTCAAAACTATTCAAAAAACTCCTGGGTTTGAATTAACCCGGGGCTGAGGTAGTCGCCAAATGGAGTGTGTCCGGAAGGTTTTCTTGCTGGTTTTTAAGAACCAGAGGGCGGCATTTTTATTCAGAAGTTGTGAGGTCGAATTCCCCTGATCCAGTCATACGTACCAAGCCATGTTAACGAATGAACACCATGAACACCGCAATGCAAAAAAATTTAAATTTGCCTTCGTTGACATGTGATCATACCGATCTTTTGATCGATGACAAATCCCGGAAGGAGGGCAGTTATTTACGAGGTTGGGAGGGCCTCAATTTATTAAATCGTCGTAAATGAAGTATTGGTTTTTAGTTGATTGAGCAGGAGATCTGGCCGAGAGGGGGGCAACCGTTGCCTTCGTAAACCGGATTTTTGTACATTTTTTAACTTTTCAGACAAAATGGCCGTTTCCGTTGGGGCCCACAGGTGTGCTAGAGCCCGCTCCCCCAGCCTCTGCTACATCCGCCTCGTTGAAACAGATTTATTGATCTCTCCGATCGTTCGAAATTAAATTAATATCGATGATATATTAAACTTACTCATGGGAAAAGAGCCCCGGACGGTTTGATATTGATTATGGGGTTTGTTGAAAGGTTTTGTCTTTACCGCATAATTCATAATTTTTCTTTTCTTGTTTATTATTTAAATGGTAGAAGATTCTTGCTCGAGTTTTGGGCGGTTGCTAACTCTGTGAGGCAGAAACTTTTTAGTTTAAATTGTACATTCTATTTATTTTATTGGCCATTGATGGAGATAAAATTGCTTTGAGTGATTCCTTTGGTTGTTGGTGGTTTGACACCCCGAGCTCGAAAAATTTCATTCGTCGTTGCCATCTTACCGACTCACAGTCTTTATTCTTCCGCTTTCTTTCCAGCTTCATTAGAATTATTTAGTCCATCTCCTCAGTATTTATTTTCTGTTGTTCTCCTTTATTGTGTATCTCTCCTTTGTTGTTACACTATTTTTCATAATAAAACATAGATTTGTAACAATCTTTATAAAACTTAAAAAAATAATATACATATAAATATGTCTATATTATTTAACAAGCCTTTCTACATTCCTATTGCACTTCTATTCTTATTTCATTACAGTACATATTTTTACAGTTTGGATGCCTTACGCAATACGAAGATATAATTCAATAAACACATTTAAAAATAAATTTATTTGAGGTTTAAAGCATAGAATTAAAGAGAAAACATGGCAAAACCGTTGCGTCATGTTCTTCCTTCACGAATCAATAACCAAAAAGTGTAATTACGCCAATTTTAATATTGAGTAACGATTATTACTGATGAGAGGAAGTGATAGATTATCCATCAACGACCTTTCCCCATTAAACTGTCTGCCTACCTGCATTCTTAAGCAAGTTGGTTTCCATCGACTTCCGTCTCTTCTCAACACTTAAAAAATTCCCTTTTATTCACATTCATGTTCCCCTTGCCTTACCGCCATATTTGTATCCCGCGAAATTCAATGAGCAATTATTCATTCTGCTATACTCTCCTCGGTACTCCAGCTCGGTACCTTCCTTAGGTATTTTACCGTGTGCCTAGGCTGTATGCTCAGCCTCCTAGAAAAATTCCGATAAACGAGAAACTATTTATAAAATTTTATTGTCCTATCACTACTTTTATTCATTTAATGAATGATTGATTCCTTTTTGTCAATCGAAAGACGCCCACTTCTCGACACAGATTGCTCTGTCTCTCTCTCTCTCTCTATGAAGACCTGTAATATTTTTCTTGTAAAAACATTTAGTATTAATATTTATTAGATTTATTTTTAAACAATGTCGCACATATTAAGGTATTTCACTCGCTATTTCTTGCCCGACGATTGTGCACCGGAAGAACCGAAAACTTCCAGTCATCCACGCGCCGTATGAACCTGATTGAGTCCTCCTTTTTATCTTTCTTAAATAGGGTTTTACTCTTATTATATTAAATTATGCTTCGGTTTATGTTGTTTAGATGATACTAAGTTCTCTTGGAGCTGCACTTCGTTTGTATTTACCTTGCAAGCCTTTTAAGCCTCAACTTCATACTTGGTTATCATATCACACATCCGAACCTGTTTCTACTACACATTTGATGGGCCCTTTTCGGATGTATTAGGCTAGGTGTACAACCATACTTCCCAAACAGATTCCCGCGAGAAATAATAAATGGAGTTGATTCAAAGTGTGCATTTAAGTAGGTCTAACCGCATGACGTTTTTGCTTTTCATTACGTCCGATTCAGGCACGTGCCCAGCCCCATTTCCAAGGTGATTTGGCCGATACATTCACTCAGAATTCTCAATTGCATGCTGATACCTTCTGGCTTCGAAGTGTGTAGTGTGTTAAATACTTTGAATGTTTCTTACCGTGAAGGGGGAGCCAGAGAGAGAGAGAAATGTACGGGCAGGTCAGTATTGATTTCTGGTATTCTGGTCGGACAATGAGAATTTGTCATTCATTCGGGCCAAATGCTTCGATTTCTTCCTTATGAACGGAACGCTCTGCTATATACATCCATCTCTTGCTTTCTCTTACAGCCATTGATTTATGTGGTACACACTTCTGCTCTTATTTCTTTCATTCTTCCTAGCAATTCTCCTTAAGTTTAAATTTACTTTCGGTGTGCAAATAAATAGGTTCCAGTTTTAATGATTTCTTAAATTCCTACTCTCCAATAATTAAACTAGATATCACTAGTACATCCACCATATCCATCAATACCTAAAAAGAATATTTTAGCTGGAGGAATACTTAAGCGCAAAGGTTCGGTTGAGTTTGCATAGACAGATATTTAACGTTAAGTGAGAAGTTCTGCTCCTGACAGCTGAACGAATCCTGTGCAACTGGAGTCACAACTGTTTCTAATTATTGTTTATGTTTTTTGAACTTAATTGAATTTGTGTTATAAGTTTACACTTGTATTTTTACGTACTGCAATGGCGGACCTGGGTAGATGTAACGTTCAGATCTTCTGCTTTTACGATTTTATGAATTTCATGTTCTACTTTAAGATCACTATAATATACTTTGGCTTAGAGAAGTGATAGCAACAGCCGCAAGTAAACCCTGTGTATCAGATTTAAATTTTTTTTTTGAAATTTCAAATTTACACTTTAAATGTGTAACTAGAAAGCAGGTCACTCATTTTAAAAGAAACAAATAAAAACCACAAACTGATTCGTTATAAATGACCCGTTCAGGGCAGTATTGAGACCACGAAAGTGTAGGGCGCAGACCGCAACCGCAAAATACATTTTTTGCCTTATTAAAAGATGAAATTTCGCTTTGAAGGGCCCTTGAGTAGGCCCTCGCAGGGGCCCTCGTGTAACGTCTGGTCTGAAATGGAGATGGCCCCATTTTGGTCGCGATTTTGCCTCTAAGTAGCTGCGTTCTTTCCTCCTCAACTTTGGCCGTTTCAGTTATGTCTTCATTAGTCTTTCTAAATGCACGATTCTGCTTCTGGACTCACGACGGACGTCTGTGATTACGCCACGACGGTAAACAAAAGTCCATTCAAGTTGTGTTCCCTGTCTGCCATTAATTTTCTTGCAATTATCCTTTCCTGAAACGTACGCAACTCCGAGAAAGAGAAAATTCTAGGCATTCAGACGAATCCAAATGTAAATTAATTTCTTGGCATTTTTATTGATTTTTTGAAAAGGTTATTAAACGACCATGTCGATGAATTTTAAAATTTCCAACGTGGTTTTCAACGATGATGCCCTGACTGGTTCACGACACATGCCGGTAAATTTGTAGTGGAATTTCACCAAATTGTCAAATCTGACAAAATTAGATAGTTTTAGTGTTTGGTCTGTACGAAACAGAGACGATGGTTGTATATCAAGCAAGGCAATGTTTTGAACCTACCAATTCACCACTGGTGTCGTTGTGTATTCCGAGTCCATTTTGGAGTCAGGAAGTAATTTTTGTTTCAATTTCTACGAGCCAAAGGTGTAACTTGAAAGTAATAAATAATTACATTCAAACGCAATCCGATTAATTGGGATTAAAGGGGAACGTACTGAATTACGGGGATAATTTGCGGCGATACGACCGGTCCCATGATCACGGAAGATTAGGGTGAAGCACATTGCTGACCTGATTTTTCACCCCTTAACCGTAAAATCTGTACATTGAATTCGTTTTGACAGAAACATAAGTTTGCATAAGTCCACCTGCATAAACAACATCTAAGTGGTTAAATATTTTTTTTACCTCAAGTACTAAAAAGTATCATACATTGTTTGGTTCATTAGAACCATTGACATTTTTTAACAGGCATTTGAACTTTATTATTGCTAACATCAAAAACTTATGTTTAAGCATTTGTACCGTGATATTACCATTGTCATATTTCCATTAGTTTTTACTTATATTCTATCTCTCATGGTCAATGTGTGGCACATTTGAAACATCATAAGGTACAAAGTCAGGATTCGACCTTAGGTCGTCGGTAACTCTACGTAAACATTGCTATCGCTAAGTGGCACACCTAATTTTTCCCACTGGTAAGTCTTTTTCCTTACTAATTCCGTTTCTTAATACTTTGTGACTGAATCATTTGGTATAAGGTTTCGGACGAGTATCTGACCATCAGCTTTTAGGTGACCGAGTAGTCGGAATTTTTCAGGTTCTTGGTACTTACGAATCTGATACCTCTGAAGTACTCGTTAGAAAGCGTTCAAGCAGCACTCAAGTTCACAAATTTGGTTCTTTCTCTCCCCCCTTTCTCCCCATGACTTTCCCGTTGTCTTCGAGAGCGGGAATCTGGTTTTCGAAAGAGCCACTCGAGTGTGGGTACCTTGAAAAAAGAGCCAAGAAGTATGCAACCTGTCCGACAACCCGCAATCATTCATGAGGAATTCTTTCAACTCGAACAGTTTTACCTATGAAATAAGAAGAATCTCTTGGAGTGTCCGCCCCAGCGGTGCGTGGTCTTCTACTTTTTTTCAGGGTTCTTCCCAGCCAGGTTCAGGCATGCGGCATTGCCAAATCTAGGTTTTAAATCACCGAAAGACAGGTTCGTCTCAGGTACCGTCTCTCTCTCTCTCTCTCTCTCTCGGGTCACTTTCAACGCGCACTCTCCTTAATTTTCTATCGCTTTGCTAATCAATTGATGTACGACCTGGAAGTAAATTGTAAATTAATTCAATTATACAATTTAATTGGGTATTTTACCTGTCGGTCTCCAGTCGGAAACAGAAGCAATAAACATTAGGAGTCGACCCAGTTTGGTATTGCCTCTACGTCTGACGCCTACAATTTACTAAAATTTATATTAATTTATTATATAAGTGTTTAAATTTATGGACCAGAAGCATGTTTATACTGGAGAAGCAGCGGAACAACGGTGCCGTCAAATTCGACAAATAACTATTATTGTTTGCAGAATGGGAACTCAAAAAAATTTGACGTAGTCTCCTTAGTAGAATTTCAGTGCACTGCGATGAGAAAGGAAATATAAATCATAAAAGTCAAAAGTTGTGACATGTTTTGCAAGTTCGGAGACTCACGACCGACTAAAAATTGCCTCTATTGAAACTAAATATTTTCAGAATTTTGTAATCAACAATATGATACAAGAAGGCAAGATCAATGGGTCGGTAGTTCAAAGGTAAAAGAAACAATAATATTTGAATATTCTGACGGAGAAGGAAGAAAGTGCCATAGAAAAAATGAAATTCTTCTTTTCATAAGTTTCTGCGAATTAATTAAAAAGGTACTGCTTATTGTGAGATATTAATGTTACTTTCTTCATCGGTATACACTAGTTAAAGGCAAACCATTAATAAAGAGGATAGAAATAGGTATGGATGAAGAACGATTTTTGATTGATTAATTAATAAAGCAGAGTTTAGAAGTAAAAAATAGAAGGGACTGTTTAGAAGCAGAAACTGCAAAATATTGCGACGCTAGAAATCGTTTATTCCCTTTCCCATAAATTATTTTAATTTTTTTCCAACATCAGGTTAAGGGAGTAGGAGGTCTGGGACATTAGCAACCTGACACTAGCTAGGTTGGTTGTGCTCCTCAGAACTTTTAAAAACATCAAAAACTGTAGATGAAGGCTCCAAAAGTCACGAACTAATCCCTCAAAGACACATGACAGGTACCAAGTTGCTCACCCAAAAATTGAAAAAGAAAAACGCAAAAGGAGGAGAATTTGGAGAGATAAGAAAGAAAAAAAGATGAGAAAACTCGTCAAAAAGTAGAAATGTCGTAAATGAAATATCCAAAGAAAAACACCAGAGAATTTGAGTGCAAAAAATACCAGGTGGTGGCACAGGTACCTCACAAGAATCTTACCAGGAACATTGTGTTGCAGGTTTCCAACCAGGTTAGGTATCCAAAACCCCAAAAATATGCTCATAGGTTGAGTAAAACCGGTGACAATAGCGAATGATTTTTTCAACCCTAAATTCAGGTACGATAGAGAACCCTTGAACCATCCTTGTTAAAAGGCCGTTTAATGAACATCCTAAATTATAATAATTAAAACCGGTTGCGTGGTCGACCTGGGCAGGACCCAGGTGCACAATTTCTAAATCAAAAGGCTTAACTCAGTTTCAATGCGTTTGGGTTATTGCAAAACCGGAAAAGGGTACCTGTAAATTTAAATTGGTTTTCCGTGAGTATGTATTTCCGTTGTCTGTTTTTGCATTCGGGATTTGTGTACTACCAATTTGTACTCTACCTAAACTGTCGGGTACCTGAGGAGCCTTCAGATCTTTCCTATCGAAGAATGACGGGAAACCACTCGATGAATTGTAATTTGATGTTTAACGGGAGTACTACTCTGGCATCGACACCCAAGAAGATATCGGAAAATGTATTTTCTGGGATCATTGACTCAGTGATCAGTGTGTTGTGTAGGAATGCATCCAAGAAATTCCTAAGGTTCGAGCCTAACACCTTCAGACCAGACCAAACAACCGCATCGAGTTTTTTTTATTAAATCCAGGGAGATTTGTCACTTGCCGTCAGCCTCATTCTTTCGCATACCTGGAAATAAAATTTTTAACGGCATTTATAAATATCACGGAACCCCCGGGCCCCTCTTCCGTCGCTTCCAGGTACGTTTTCCCCGGGGTACCTCGGCATCAGGAACCCCAATAAATCATCGGATAAATTCTTACAAAATGGGAACAATAAAAGAGCAATAGGATGGAATCAAGTGTGACCAGGTACCTTCCGCCATTGCCCGGCTCTGCTCTCGAAAGCCGAAGAAAAACTGGCATGGCGGGAGCAGTGGGCGAGGGAAAATGGAGGTCGGGTGGGGGGCAGTTGGAACCTGAGAGCACAGGACTTTCCGTCCAGTAAACGCAACGCCGCGTGTGCACGCGAACGTCCTACTCAAACTCACGAACTGGACATATTTTCGGGTTCGGGTATAACGATGGACGCGTTCCTTACGATTTTGCTGTTTTTTTAAACGGCGAACCTTTCGACAGGTACACGTTGAATGTGAAGTGTCAGATATCAGACGCAGATCCTCAGGGTTACGGTGATTCCCTTGGTCGATACGACAACCCGGCACCGCTCTTGAGGTGAAGAACACCAAAACGGATAAAAAGTGTCTCTCCTGTCGGATGTAACGGTCATTTCAAACGTGGACAGCTGGATTTTTCAGGTAGGTGAGGCCATTCCGCGCCACCTAACCACACCTGGTTAAACGGACTGGGTTAACAACCTACGCATTTCGGGTTTTTTGTGTTCTTGTTACGATGCATGTTTTTCTCGTTGGCCTTTTTTCTATTTCTTTGGCACAGGGAAAATAAAATGAAAGGAAAGGATGTGCAAGTTGTTCTTGAGCCTGCCACATCCCGGGCTGTCGAATCCTTTGGTTTTATTTCACTTTTTAACAACCGCAGAAGAAAATATCCCATTTCCCTACATTTCAAATCCTCGTAGCATTTCTTAAAGGTTCTCTAGAGACCTAGGCGAGTTACTGTGGCGAGTTCTATGTAAATTGTTTTTCTTAGAATGGACTTCCTCTTGTCTTTCATTTAATAGCCTCAACCTTTAACCTTAACGCAAAGTTGATGTTTCACTTTTTATCATGTGCTCTGATGTTCATTTTCCACTGCCTTCAGTGTGATTTTATTTATCTTCACCTTCATCCCCACAGCTACCGTGTCTCAGTAAGTCTCAGTGTAATAAGAAAATTGTTACCTTTCACTTTCTTTTTCACTCGCGTCTTCTGAATAAAAAAACATTTGGTCAGCACTCCTTCCTGTTCTCTATGTCAATGTCTACCGTTGTCTGTTCCCTGTCTGTTGTCTAAGTTTCTTTTAATCACTTGGTGTGACACCGCGCCACTGTGCTATAATTTAATGTTTTGTTTAGTTATAATTCAATGTTTTTGTGCCTGGGCGTCGGCTTACCAAGACTTGCGTTAGTTGGCTTTGTGGGTCTTTTATCGAACCTAAAGACTCACACTCTCATCGTTTGATTTTGCTGATTTGCTCCTTTCTGCGTTGGTTTTTCCACCTATTAGAGTTCTTCCCAGGTAGAAATAATTCATCAGTTCCGTCATGTTTTGATCTGCTTACCCCTCGGGTAATCTGACATGTTCGCAACATCGCCTGCGAACCATCATGGTTACCGATCTCTTAAATTTATTATAATTATATTCAGTTCTTCGGGTCCAAGATCTGTTGTTTTATTTTCGTTTACGGGAGGAGTTGGGCATTCAGGTGAAATGTCGGTTCCCGGTAGAAAAAAAACCTAAAAATTCTTTATGGTGGATCAGAATGTCTTGAGGTGATCATTTTCATCGTCCGTTATCACCCGATCAGGGGCGTACCAAGAAGCAAATTATTACAGCAGATTGGCTTTAGGCGCAGATATTTTCAACTTGGAACAATGCCTCCTTACTCTCTTCTCTCTGCGTGTGCTTTTGTGTGTTTCAAGGGAAGGTGGCAAGAAGGCAGGAGCGAGAACGAGATCCTGGCAATGTTGCTTTTTCAGGTTCGACGAAACGTCGTAAAGAAAATTTTATTGCTTTAATTAAATTTAGGTGGGCCTTAAGGGTTGATAGCGGTTGTAAGTCACCCAAAGACGAGTGCTCGGCCTTTCAGGTTTCCTGGCTTTTTCTTCCCATTATGACTCACTGAGGTATTTCCGCCCTGGACAACACAATACATCGTAAAAGCGTGCCTTATCATTCAGTGATCTTATCTCAGATCCATGGGTAGGCGGTGCAATAGATCACCACCGGCGAATCCTATTGATTCACCATTAAGCTCTCGTGATTAATGGAGAAGAGTCTTTTGCGGCTGCTTCAGCAGAACACTCCCTTGAGTTGGAGAGCTAGGCAAGACGGTCACAATCACTGTTGTTAGACTGTCGTAGAGATTATGCATGTTGATAATGGCTTTACGTGACGGAAGGTACAGAAGGTCCGCAGGTTTAAAAGTAAAACAACAAATCAAAACTGTGTCAAACGGTTTATCTTTTACTTATTCATGTAATGTAAGAAAAATATTTAACGAAATATCAATAAGTTGAATAAAATTGGAATTTCTCAAAACGGAGGGAGGAAACTCTTTAATAACTAATTAAATGCACTTTGATCGTTGGAAAAAATGCAATGGTATGTGTAATAAAACTTGATTGTGTTTTAATTAATAAATCAATTTACGGTGATCAATGATTTTGAATCATTCGAGTCAGTAAATGCGAAATCATGAGATTAGACCAATGTTTGTTAGAAGATATTCAGTGAGGTTGTGAAACATGCGACCTAAATGGGGTAAGCATTCTATAGGAATTGTAATGGAAAAAAAAATGTCTGAGGCTTTCTACGAGACGGAACAGAGTCAGGCAAAAGTGAAGAAAGAAGTACCTGAGTACCCGCCAAGAATGAATCAGACAAAATCACTTCTTGATACCCATCACATGGAGTCAACATGCTTATCAAATGGAATTAGGACATTAACGTTATTGTCAACCGAGAGGATCTCACCAGCACTCAGGATGCTTTTTATTATGTTGTCATAATCTCACCTGAGTATTAATTTAAAACTTACGTAAAATACGTTAGATAAATTCAACGTAAATTATTATTTATTGCGGCAATGCTCGATATTTATAAAAACCATAAAATAAATAATGTCGTATATTCATAAAAAAGTTTATAAGTTTCTTGGAAACCACATTCATTAAAGGAGACCTTATGTAATATATATTTATATATTAAGGGTACATTAACAATATATAAATTAATTATTGGAAACTATTGTAAACAGTTAATTAATGTAAAATATATTTCTGGTTCGTTTTATTCATATTATCTTTCTCTTCCACTTTTTAATATTGTTTTTCATAACGGTACTAAATAACCACCACGAAACGATCATGTTGGATCAAATACAATTCATGTGAACTTAGTTGTATGTGATGTGCCATGTTGGACTACGTGGTAGCGTGCCGTAAAGTTAAAATATGATATACAATGGCATTCATTTCTTCAGGTGGTATTCTCGCATGTGATACCTGATGCTCAATAGTTTTAAAACGGCTTGTATATCTAGGAAAAAGTTCGAGTGCGATAGCATCTCTATGAGGCCAGTCCCCGTCGAATTGTCTCGTTCGGGATGGTTTAGTACCGATTTGTTTAATGTCAGTCGAATGACATTGACATGGAATTCCTCAAAGTTGGTTGGCATCCCTGTGCCACAGGCACAAACTACGCTACTTTCACATGGGTCTCTCGTCGGGTGGAGCATTCACCCGGGGCCCAGATTAACTGCATGCAATAAAAGAGTCAATACCGTCCGAAGACGAAGAAAAAGTGACCTCCCAGCCGAGTGGTACCCGCGTCACCCACCGAAGTCTCTCAGTCTTATCAGAACGGGCCTTGACCTGTCAAAAACAACACTCTACGGTACCTGGAAAATATCACTCGACGAATCCATCAGGTTCGGGATGATGGAGGAAGCCACTTTCAGAGGTACCTCATGGCTTTGGCTTTACCTCGTGATCAACCATCAGATGTGTAACTGGGTGGAGCGAACTTTCGCTCACCAGATCTATAGTTTATAGTTCAACCAGGCCACCTTATTTATGTAATTTCACCTATTGTGCTCAGAATGTTTGGTATCGTTCAGTGCTGACCCACGTACTTGTCGTCGGTGTTAACTTTTTCCGAAGCTTGCCACGGAAATTACAGTTTAAAATGAAATGTTTGAATTTTTTGTTCATTTAAAAATAATAAAATAAAATGTAAGTAAGAAGGGAGCCATTTATGTAACGCCAGGTGTTGTTATGCGCCCGTAGAAATGGCACTTGCAGCACCAGCCTTAACCATCAATTAAAATCTACTTAACGACCTGATTCGTTCTATCAGTCAATTTATTAATAATGTAAGTTATAACCATTATTAATATCAATAAAAGCTAAGGGACAATTAATAAACGGCTTATCAGTGTATGCGTGATAACGTAATGCAATAAATACGGGAGTTATTTTATAATTTGTACATAACTCGTCCTGTCAAAGAAGAGTCGGATTATCTGGTTTTCCTGGATTTTGGTTTTATTATTTATTTTAGTTGGTAGTCACATGGAGTGCAGTAAATTTCATATTTTGCAGTTAAATTAAAACTAATCGATGAACCAACAATAATAAATCAATCAATAAAATCGACTTTATATGTAGTATAGTCAAATACATATGTACATGTAATGTAGGTGGTGTTATATTCGCATATTGTAAGCTACTCAAGATATTTCACGGGGTTTTCCACTTATTGTATACGAAGCTCTCTGTCATGTTCTAGTAGCAGCCTCTTTCATCAAGAAGTCCTTTTGCCCTCTTTTGGATTTCTGGTATGTTGACTTTGATTTTGTATGCTGGGAATAAGTCGAAGGATGAAAACCTGATCGAATTCCATAACTATTCCCTGAACTTTCTTTCGAACTTAGAACTCTGAGAACTTGCTTTCGGTTGCTTTATAGGAAATTACTCTTATCGAGTATTGGCACTTCCGCTAGAACCTGACCGAGAAAGTGCGGTTCGGTGTGGGTTCAGGTTCGGACGTTTTACTGCTCGATATTTTTATTATTTTCCTGCTCATCTGAGACGGGTCCAGATTTTCCCATGACTTTCACCAATGGGT
The DNA here is from genome assembly GCA_037055365.1 of Polyplax serrata. Lineage (NCBI taxonomy): Eukaryota > Metazoa > Arthropoda > Insecta > Psocodea > Polyplacidae > Polyplax > Polyplax serrata. Next base: position 2,269,181 of record JAWJWE010000004.1, read on the forward strand.
TCACAGACACAACAGATGTCCATCTTTATTCTTGCGAATTCTTTCATCTGATCGGATGGTAAATCAGATACGAATCAGTTACCCTCCAGTGGTATTTTGGTTTCCTTTTCTTGTGCGCCAAATGATATTTGTTTTTCTCTTTGTCTCCTGCCGTTTGATTTTCGACTTCTTTGTAAGTTTTTTGTCTTCTCTTATTATTTCAACTGTTTTCTTGGTTTTCCTTTCAAATATTGTTACGTAATGTTCGTAGAGTTGTTGGCGGTTGGCGCTGATGCCTCCATTGGTCGGACCACATAAATAACAAACTGTAAATGTCACATAACTCAGTACAACAATAGAAGTCTTTGAAATTATAACAGGATTTATACAAATATGAATGTATCTTATGTATCCGCTCCACTACAATCAGGTAACAATCGCAACGATTCTCTCCTTGAGATTCTCACATCTATGCATAATATTCTTTTAAACAACGTATTTGAAAATTCTTGTTTAATAATTTTGTTCGTTTATACTTCCAAAATATAAGGGTCGGGAGTTCTTTGGTACCGTAGAAACTCATCTTTTTACTTATTTACTCCATCTTACCATAGCACAACTTGGACATGTTTCTAGCTGTTTTCTTCGAGTTCATCCTTGCGAGTGGAACCCGGTTTCTCTTTCCTTTCTATTACCAACATCTTTTCAACGTGATTCTGGCTCGTCATTCAACATCCTAGGGCAACAAGGGAACCTGATTTTATAGGTTAGTTCCCGTTATTTGGTAAATACGCGAACAAATAGCAACAACAACAACAACGAAAACTAAATTTAAAATTTTATTATTCTCTTTATCCCGAAGGAAATCAGACAGGCGGAATGATTTATGTGAGAAAACTCTATGGAGAAAATGCTTTTGCTCTCTCAAAGACAGGAAGTCCGATGAATTCTGATGATTAAATTCATAGGCAATTACCAAAGCCGGCTTTCTACCTCCTCTTTTCAACAGGTCCGACTCACCTGTGCTGAAGGTGAGACACCTTCGATGACACGACACATATTTAAATATCCAAAGGATGATAAAACGGATGGGAGAATGAATAATTCATGGTAATTGTCCTCCTAAGAAGTATTCGTTACACTGCACGGACTAAATTGAGTGTATTAATGTTGTGTGATATGTACAAATTATTAATGAGGTAAACAAGCTATAATGAGATTGACTGAAATAATTACACGTGTAATAAGACTCTCACTGGATGATAATGTCATTAAAACTTTTATTCTAAGACGTGTAATTTATTGTTATATTAGTACAAGGTATTTTGAGGGGTTGGGACGTGGCACGGTGATTGCGAGAGAAGGTACTACTATTGGATAGTTGTAAATCAAAATTTAAAATAACCAGTGACACCCTTGCTGTTGTGGTAAAAGCTTGGCACATGGAGTGAAGGTTCGAAAAGACGAAAGACGAATTAAAGTTTGTTTTTAAATAGTCAAACAAATAAAATGCAAGAAACCGCAAGTAAATAAAAGTAGTGGAAATGCTGAGTATAAGAAAATAATAAAACAAGTAAAAGAACATGTCGTAACAAATTAATTAGAAAGGCAACAACATAAACCTATATTACTACATAGTCACGGAGGTATTACACCCTATGGTTAACATTTTTATACCTTCCACCATGAAAATGGAGGGAAAAATTTAATTTATAAATTGCTGTTACACTAAATTAAGTTACCGTACATGAGTATTGTCTTACCGCTTGAACGCGTAATTAATATAAATTATATATTGTTCTACTACTCAAGTTAGTGGCAGAAATACTTACTACCTGCCAGAAGAGAGACCATGATTTCTTGTACGGGCGGAAATTCATTCATTAAAGTCTACAAAACTACTGCAGACACTAATGGAAGTTACGATCCTCACCTCCAAATGTTTATAACAATACTTAACTTATTGTGCGAACTAACTAACTACATACTTTAGAATTAGAGTTAGCTTTTATGCGAATTTTATGTAGCTTTTATTTGTGACAATTTGTAGGGAACAAAGAAAGTGGTGAGAACTCGGGGGTTTTCATGCGGGAGACATTTGGAAAATAATTATAATTAGAAACGATGCTCCACCGTTGAATAAAGAAGTAAATTTTCCATTTTTTTTCTTGTCTTCTTCCACGTCTCTCGGCAAAGAAAATGCGTTTTATCAGAGTCGTAAAGGAGTTTTAGTGCCAACGCGGAGTGTCTTCCTCCTCCTGGAAGGCACCCGCTTCACCTTTCGAATGACATTAAAAATAAAATTCAATAATTCAAAAGTTATTGGATCTTTTACAACCCGCGCGGCTTAGGTTCAAGTTGAGTATTTATTCACTTTTCTCATTCTAGGAGGCAATTAATATTAATTTTACGAATTTTGTTACAGATTAAGGAAAAATTTTGGTCGGGGTCACTTTTTTTCCCCGGCTCGCAGGGCCCCCGGGGGCCCTCCTCGTTTGATACACCTGTCCCGATGGATTAAAAGAATTGCTATACAGAAAAAAGAAGCAAACCCCAAAAAAATTGTACAAGCTCCTCGGTTTTTTCGGATTCATTTGCATAATTCATGTGGTTTTTATTCATTCTATTCTTTTTTATTATGCTCGGCCATTTTGAAATGTTACACCTACCCATTGTAGGTACTCCCTGAGATTTTCTGTGCTGTCGTTTTGCTAATATTCCCTTCGCTTCGTCGGACTGTAACCATGTCATCGTTATGATATGGTAAATTTCAAGTAGATAATAATGTAACAAACAGTAAACTCCAGGTTCCGACAAGTTCCAGACGGAAGACCAGTACAGAGAAGAAAAGTTTTTTGCAAAGTTGCAGGAACCGACAGTGGTCAAGGTCCATGGGTTGGGCTATTTGGTCAAGGTTCCCGGTCCCCTGTCATCCAGCACACTCATTACAAATTAAACTTATTAACTGACTAAGTAATTAAGTTTGAGTTGCAAAATTATCAGTGTAACTAGAGTTATTTATATAAATTGCCGTTCATGCGTTCGTAATTAACCGGCGATTATTTCTTATTTTTATTGCCTTTAATACCTTCCGTAATAAAATTTTTAAAATTATATTCCATCCGAGTAACTAATCAATAACAGTTTAAGTATCACATGTGAAAATGATAACAGTTTAAAATCTTATTATGTTTTCCTATGAATTTCATTCGTAATAACTTTAAAATGTTAATCGCAGTGCAGGCAAGCAAGGCTTCCCATCTATAATTTAGTGTTTCGTTATTAAACTCCGACAGAATGGCAACATACATACAATCGTCTACTATTTATTAACTCCAAGTGTGGATTATGTAATTATTGTTATTATTATTACGACTGTATTGCGATTGCCTGTATCTTCGGATTACGGTTGACATTATAAATTTCGTTTGCTTTTAACCTCTCTTATACCTTGGCTGTATTTGAATTTGTAATTGAATATCTTGATATGTTCTGTTAATATATTGAGTATTTGATGGAGTTTTTTAAAAGTATACACATATAACTTACAAATTGGGTGCAGATTCCAATTGTATTCTAATATATTTTGGGGCCTAAAAATATCTATTTTTTACTTTGTAAGCCCCACAAACAGGAGTTCTGTTGCTCTGTTATTAAGACAGGAATAATGGCAAATTGTCTATGTATTGCCAGTTAACATGCTCCACTTCAAAGTAGAAGACCTAATGAGAGAAAATTTGAAGTCAAACGTAAAGTAGAATTTAAAATAAAATATCATTCAGGTAGCATGATGCACAAGCAAAACTGCAAAATTTGGCACACGAATTATGAATTATTAATCATTAAGTAACTAAATATTAATAATATAATAAATACTATATTGAAATATTATAACTAAATAATATAAAACGAATAAGTATACGTTATTAAGAATTTTTTACTAACCGATTACGCTATTATGGTTCTATTATGGTAAATTCCCGGTGCTGGTTAAACAGTACGAATTATATTTGACAAGATGGTTGATTTGATTGTCTTTTAGATTTACAGGGCATTGCCATGAGTTCCACACATGCTGCAAGGTAAAATAATAAAACGAGTGTGAGATAATGCGAGTATAGAAAGGATTTTTGATATAAAAAGAGTAAAAACAGGCCGTACGGCGAATTTCACGGGCGGTTTATTCATTAACATTAACATTATTAAGAATTTTACTTGTCCAAGCAGACAGAAAGGAGAAAGAAGTTCAGTTTCACATTAACTAGAATTTATATTTTCATTTATTGCACAGGTTTCGTCTTAGACGAGTCGTTAGTTTCTCATCTGTGCCATCGATGACTGTGTCGACTCCATTCAAAGTTGGCATTTCTGCTCGAATTTACGACTTTTGTGGTACCGGGTGAAGTACCCGGTGGAGTGAGTACCCACGGCTACGGGTACGCAGTTTTACGTGAGTCTTCGGCTAATCTTGCGTTTTACTGCACACCGACAGAATTTGCCTTTCAATGGACATTCCCTCGAGTCGTTACTTTTCATCAGGTTTAGCCTGTGGGAGTGCTGCCTCAGCCAGACACCGTTCACTTGCAATAAATCGAACGATTGTGATAGGAACTCGCATACCTGTAGGTTTTTGTTTTCGTTTATTTACTCATATTTTTGTGATTTTTCTAACGGTTTCTTTGGGGGGGTTATGTATACATTACACCTTTTACCTTACGTATTAAATTGCACTCTTACTACGAGAAAGTTAAGCCGCTGTATCCTGCATTTTATTAACTGAAAAAGTCAATTTGTGTTGAGTTAAATGTTGGTTCTATAAAAATAGAATTCATAATCTGACTAGATTTATGACAAATGACCTAAATGAAGCAGAGGTGTAGAATATTTCACGTGAGCTGAACTCTGAATGCTCTGTTGACAGGAAGAAACTTGAGTTGAAGTGCAGAAGAAAAGACGTGAGATTCTTTTCTTAGGTTCACATTCCAAATTGTGGTCTAAACGAGTCAAACAAATTAAGAAGAGGTTGCAAGCGTTAGAAGAAATAAAAATTAGTAGAAAAAATGGCAAGAACAAGAGTGACGTGGTCCAAAGGAACCGAAACTACACAAAAACACATGTCCTCAAGAGCAAACACGTCGACACTTTTTATTGAGTTGGTCACACGAGCGATTCAAAGAATTTAGGTTTACTATCCGAAGAAGTGTTGTATGTATATGGGGTTTTTTTTAGTCTGGCGACATTTTCCAAACGGCCGCTGGTTTTATGGGCCCCTTTCAGAGAGAGAGAGAGAGAGACAGCCACATTTGGACTTTTTAAATTGAAAAAGATGCGTTGGAACGATGATGCATGAAATTCTGTTGAGTGTAGGCCCTCCTAACGGTCAATTAATCAACTTATTGTAATTTTACTGCCTCCTGAGTAAATCATTCCTTAATTTGCGTTCGATTTTCTTTTGGAGCATTGCCGAGGACCCACAAGTCACTCGACAACATTCCAAAGGGATGGAAAGTACCGTGCGAGAGAACGTCAAATAATTCAGTCATTCTTCAGCCTTAATTAAATCAAGAATATTGCGGACGTAGTAGAGGGACGGAATACGAAAAGAAGTTTATCAACAAAGGACAATGCTCGAGTGTGAAGGCGTAATAATGAAAAATCACAGCGTGAGAACGTCGGAAAAGTTGAATGAAGAAGAATACAAGGAGTGATGAAGGTGAATGTAGCAGAGACAAAAGGTTCGTGGAAATGTTGGTGCAGAGCAAAAATTGAAAAAGAAAGATGGAGGACGTGTCAAAGACAGAAGACTACGATGAGGATTAAAGGAACGTCTTAGAAAGCGAACCTTGAAGAATACTCAGGTACACGTGGAAATTCTCAGAAGCCCGTAAAACACAAAAGGGAAGACAAATTTTTAATAGAAAAGGTTAGTCAACCGTGTTGTGGAGGAGTCAACGAAGAAGAAGTCGGTAAAGAAAGGTACACAGCAAGAAGAAAAATAAATAATTCCATACCTGGAAGGTTGGCTAATGAAAACGAAGATTTGGACAATTGGGGAGTGACAGACGAGAACCTAGAGATTTATTGTTGTGGTCTTTTTGTCCGTCAGCTGTCCTCCAATGTTGCTGTCATTCAACCTTAAACTCTTTTTGTTGAATGGCAAGACGACTGTAAAAATTGGAATTTCAATTTACAGGTTCCATAGCGGTATGGAGGGTATGAAATCAATACTTGTGATTTCTCCCTAAGTGAACTTAATGTTTCAGTTCAATGTGTCCTATATTGTTTTGATGAAAGCCAAGAAAGTGATTCACCTTCACTTGTCGGCCTTCTTTGATTTCTCTCATCTAACTAATTTCTCTTGCCAATTTTGTAGCAAAGACACAAAAGTATTCTTCATGTTGTTCGTCTAGGCGTTTTTGTTGTTTATTTTCTTTCTTCCTTAACTCAGATTTTCGATATAATTCTTGTATTTTAGCAACTTTTGTTTGCTTACTTTTATGTTTAACTTATATTTATTAATATTTATTTGCCAACATTGCCATTTATTGTCACATTGCGGAATATTGCGTGTAGGACACGTTGTCAAATTGTCAACATTTTAATAAAAAAAGAAGAAGATATGGTATCTTCTGTTTTTTTGGTAATTTTTGTAAATTTTGTGTGCACCACTGAAACATTAAATGCACAAATAATGATACATTTTAAAATATTAATGTATTTTACAATCGGTTTTGTTACATTCGAACTTAATTCTTCACACATAAACTTCACATTATAAGCTTCGATGGCTTGATAAAGCGTGGAAACAAAGAACAAATAATTAAATAATAAAATTTAAATATGGATAATGACGTTACATTTTGCCGGAATGCCTTCACTAAAATCAGCAAAACTCGACTATCCGATCAGAGCATCTTGTATTTTTATTGTTTTCTACCTCAGTCAATGTTCTTCTATTCAATTTGCGAGGTTGTAGGTGTGAATTTGCATTTTCTGTGCAAACCTTGTCGTTTCGTACCTTTTACAGGTTTTCCCTCCCGCGATTCTGTCACATTTCGAACTTCTTTGTTGCTGCTTAAAAAACAATTTACCTCACCCCTTTGCACGTGTTTTGCAGTTTACATTACTGTTAAGTTCTTATTGAATTATTAAACTTGGGCCTTGCTAGGGTTTCACTCTGCACGACTTTTGTTGGACATGGAGGATGACAAGCAGACAATACAACATTAGAGTGGTTAAGTTTATTATGAATGCAGTCAAAATTGTGCAGCAGTACAATCGTACACAAGATTTTTGACACATTTAAAAGTCTAGATTACTAAAAGTCTAGGCGACCAAGAAAAATATTTAGATATTGAATACATCGTTAATATATAATTAAATTTTCTCAGACACAACACTTCACTAAGCATACGAAAGTTTGAAGGTACGAGACTTTTATTTTGGTACAACTCAAGTTAAACTTTCAATGTCAAAGTTCCATGTTGTGACAGCCGAGGGATGCTGTCCTGGTGATCGGTGACGTTAAAATCCACTTGGTTCTCCGAAAACCTACGTAAAAAGTCATGTAGGTTCACTTTATGTTCATAACGCACAAGCGACCTTAATCCTAAATATCATTTATTAACCCAGGAGAACTATTAGTTGCCCGTGTTTATTAGCTTAGACGTTGGAGTCAAAGCCAAAGCCGTCCGGACAATTTGCACTCGTTTAAGCTGCGAACCGGTTGACCTTAATTTTCATTTCAAATTTATAATTTAATTTAGTTAAAAGAGGCGTCAGTGAGAACTTATTATTACCAAAAGAAATTGAAACCCGCAAAACGCAATTTTCTAATTGGATTTGTGTGCCCGATCAATCGATCAGATTTCTAGAGTTCGACGGGTCTGCAATTTGAGAGGAAAGAAGAAGACAGGATGAAAGTTGTCGGGGAAGGTACCTGACCGGCGTTTGTTACCTGTACAGATTTAAATTCTGCGGGCACTCGCATCGACTTCAAGTTGACTGGCCCCTTCGGCGAGAGAAATTGCTTACAGAAAATTCTATATAATATTTTAATGTGAATGAAATCGGGTACTCTCTGGCCTCGGTCGGGTGTCAGTTGCCCAGAACCTGTTAGAAGTGGTGGTTTCCCCATGCCTTTTTTGGAGCGGATGATGACGAACAAGAACTGCAGTCGGATATGCCTGTTTTGATTTAGCTGGGTGTTTACATAGAACAGATCGATAAGTACTTGTACAGAGACTGAAGAAGTTTAAAAGAATGTGTTAAAAGGTGTTTAAGGATGATTTCAAATAGAGTCTGAATCGACAGAAATGGCCTTGTTACGTACGACGAGTGAACAAAGCGGTCAGAAGAGAAAGGCAGAAGGGACTTATCATGGAGAAACAGAATTCTCGGTGAGCAGGAGAGAAGGAATCGTAACGATAGACAAAAAAATAGAAAATAGAATATATCTTTAGACGTAGTGTGATATATGAAACGAGGGTTTTGAACCGGTGCCTGACTGTTTAAAGTATTCCGCAGGTACGACGTTGTAAGCCTTAAGGGGTTTCCCAACTCCAACTAGGAATTCACCGAATTCCAAACCCCCGAACCTGATACCTAAAACCAGATGTATAATTTTGTCTGAAATAAGGTTGCTCTTTGTTCTCTTACAAGTCTGCTTTGCAGAAATCGCATGAGGAAAAACTTGTTGTGCCTTACCTTTCGGGTGCCGATGATTTGGACTTGTATTTTCGACTAGTACGAGAAGGAAAAAGACAAAATTCAGGTACCAAGTGACAGTACAGAAAAAAGGTACTGAATGTTTTTAATGTTGTTAAGTTGTTGAAATACCGTTCAAAAACTGACAGGACAGTCAAAGAAAAACACACAACTTATTCTGCTCTGCTTAATTCTAACGGGTACTTCTCTCTCAAGTACCTTTTGTTTACCCTTTGACGAATAGCCCCGCGCAACGGAATCTCAAGTGTCAAAAATGTGCAAAATTTGTACCTGAAAATACCCTCGCGGGTATCTCGTTTAGCTCTCATTTCCTTGTTTAACAGTTTCAAGTGCTCAGGCTCAAGCATGCGCGTCTACATTTTTACGTGGTACCTGTCGGTGCGAGTATTTTCATTTTGGAACCCGTTTGGTTCACGGATTTCCTAAAACACATAAACTACACGAGTAAACACGCTGTTTTTTTTTCGGAGGAGCATCCACGCGGAAATTTATTTCCTTTGATTTTAAATTAAAATGTTTTCCAGGCGGGACACTACGAGGTACTCAGCAGGGTACTCAGCCCTCACCATTGGGGGGTACCTGCTTGGCATTCCATTTATTGTTTCTACGGCCTCCAGGCTTTCCAGCCTTTAATATTTTCTTGTGTTTGAAAAAAACACCAAGCACCTGAAGGGATTTCGTATTGTTGTGGGAATGAATGAAGGCGTTTGGTTTTTTCTTTCTTTATTTTTTGTTTCTACAAAGAACTTCAGAGGTGCTCCATGGGTTTTTCGACTCGACTTTTTTTCGGGTCCTGCCCATCAGACAAAGATGGTTTAAATTTGGTCTCATCGAGTCGATTTGCAAGTTAGCAACTTCGAAAGACTCACTTTGGATGGTGAGACGGAAATGAAACATTTAGGAAGCTACAGCGGATCCCATTTGTAGCAACAGAACAAAGTCTAACAACTTAGCCCCAGTACCAGAAAATAAGAAAGGAAAAGTTGAATAAATTGTACAAGTAAAAAGTAACGGAAACAACATGACCCAACAAAAACTGGTGCAAAAGAGTTTAAGAATTTTGCGTCACCAAGTGCCAAGAAGGTCAAAATATTATTAATAGCAAATAAATATAATGTGATAAGTATAATTTACTGCGGTCCATGCGACTGGTGCCAGAAGAAGGTCGGAACTGAAGGAAATTCTTGAGGATTCAAGCCAATTTGTCAGTTTGAAGAGCAACGGGGAGGACTTTAGGGTGGAAAAACGTGTCGTTTTTCTTTTACCTGCACGGGTGCAACATGGCATCTTCTTAGACACATTAAGACGAGTAGTTTAACAGTCAATTGGACATTTAAATGATAAGGTACTTGAAATTTGGCATCCGCTCCAATTTAAACTAAGGCAATACGCCAAATTCCAGTGCCTCGTGCAACCGGAAAACTGGAATTTGAATGGTCCATGTATATCTGTTACCTTTTTTAAGCGGGTGTTCTCTTTATGGTTTCCCTTGCAGCCGGTAATTACCACGTATTTTTCTGGTAATTTGAACCTCGTCGGGTCAACACTCTCTGTCGCATGAGTTGGTGGATTAAACGGACAAAGTCGGGGAGGAGGGTGGGAGGCAGGGGAACAGGGGAAAAATCCAAAGTAAATCCTTGCAAGTGGCATCAGGTTTGGTTTGCGATAAGAGTCTAAGATGACTGAAGTAGTCGGTCGTACCTGAACACGGGAACGACTGCCCTGGCAATTTAGACAAAACTCTTGGATGATAATAACAAAATGGAATTCCACAGGTATTTCTTGTGTGTGTGTGTGTGTGTGTGTGTGTGTGTGTGTGCACTTAGAAGCAGACAAAACAAGCAGACAGTTCGATGGGGAGAGGCGTGCAGGTTCGAGAGGCTAAGAAGCCGGCCTGAGCGAGTTGCTCCGGTGAAGGTTCCAGGTAGACACCTCGATCAGGTACCATCTTCTAACGAGTTCACTTTTTCTATTCTTGTTTCAGATTTTCTCCAGAAGAGATCTCTGAGGGTGAGGAGCTCTCCAAAGAACTCGAAGACCTCGACTTTGACCATAGTTACGGATGAAATTCTTGGGCGGCTCCATCCGCGTTGCCGTCGCCATTCGCGTTTGGCCATACCTGAATACCTGAAATGGATTGAAACGGTGTGAGCAAGAGAATGTTTTTTTTTCCACTTTAAGAAAGCGTGCGGGTTTTTTTTGTAGAAAATATTTGTGAATTTCATCCACAAGTTTACAAAAAATTGAAAGGAAAACAAACAAAATCGTTTTAAAACAGCGTTCATATTTTCAATATTTCCAATTACCAATAACAAAGTCTAACGAGTTATTATTTATTTGTGCTGTTCAGGTTCAGGTTCGGATATTATTTAGTTTGCAGTTGCTTATCCTGAAATTTTATACAAAACCGGGGATCTGAAGTGTGTGAGTGTGGCCCTAAGAGGCTTAGTGGATACATCCAGTACGCGCGCATGTGCGTATACGTTCTTTTCGCGTCTTGTCCAAGTGCGTTATATGGTTCCTACATGTGATTGTGTTGAAAGAGTGAAACAATGAGGATTACACGGGTCGGGCGTTCGGTCGCGACGGTGTCGCCACGTTCCGTCGGATAACGGAAAAACCCAATGAAAATGTAAAGTGCTCTGAGAAAGAAGCCACACACAAGTGCCATGCTTTGGGTGAAAAGGTTAACGTTTTTGCTATCCTTGTGCTTGTTGATCGGGGCACAAGGACCTGGTCCTGGTCCGGGGAGGAAAAGGTCTCCGACAGTCGCAATGCAAAGCCGCGCGGTGGACACAAGGATCTCTCTGGAGGTAGCTGAAGGTCTGCCCAGCGGCACCGTCGTCGGTTCGATTCCCATCAAAAGTAACTTCACGTACAGGTTTAATGAGCCACCGAATGAGTTCTCTCTGGACGCCAACACCGGAATTATTCGCACCACCATGGTTCTGGACAGGGAGTCTTTCCGCAGTGACCGATTCGATCTGGTCGTTCTATCAAGTCAGCCAACATATCCAATCGAAGTGAGAATTGTTGTCACTGACACCAATGACAACGCTCCAGAGTTTCCGGAGCCCAGCATTACAGTCATGTTTTCTGAGAGTTCGGCACCAGGCACGAGGCTTCTGTTGGACTCAGCCTTCGACCGTGACTCCGGTGTCAACGGGGTTCTCACCTATGCGATCGTTGCCGGTAACAAAGATCAGAAATTTCGTATAAATGTGACGTCGAATCCGAGCGGAGAGATGTCCTACCTTCATTTGGAAACGACAGGAAATCTCGACCGCGAAACTCGGGCGTTTTACAATCTGAACATCTCGGCCCGAGATGGGGGCGATCCGCCCCTCTACGGATACCTACAGGTTAACGTCACCATCCTGGATGTCAACGACAATCCGCCTATGTTCGATCACAGCGATTACAATGTGTCGTTAAACGAGAGCGTACCGCCTGGGACGAGCGTTTTGCAGGTTCGGGCGACGGACAACGACATCGGCGACAACGCGAAAGTCACCTACAACCTAGAGGACATAGGAAGACAGTTTGCGATAGACTCAGAGACGGGTGTCATATCTACAACAGAGCCATTGGTCTGCGTCCGACAGCAAAACTGTTCCGAGTTGTCTCTTTCGCAGGGAGGTTGCCCTAAGAGTTGCGTCATATCCGTTTCCGCTTGGGACCACGGCTCCCCCCGCCAAGTCGGCCGAGCCTACGTCACGGTCAATTTGATAGAAGTTAACACCAACGACCACGACCCAATAATCAATTTCACTTATTTTTTACGGCCGGCAAAATTTGCGACGGTAGACGAGAACGCAGCGAACGGATCAGTCGTGGCAGCCGTGACCGTAGTAGACCTGGACGAGGGCCTCAACGGGGAGACCACAGTCGTCATTAAATCAGGGAATGAGTTAAATCACTTCCGACTGGATTCGACACCAGCAGTTAGAGTGAATGGTGTCCTGGATCGGGAGGAAATCAGCAAATATAATTTAACTATAGTCGCCACGGACAAAGGCACTCCACCCCGCTCGTCTTCAGCTAGCCTCATCATTTACGTCAACGACGTCAACGACCACGAGCCTGTTTTTGAAAAATCCGAATATTCGGTGGTTCTGAGTGAACTGTCGCCTCCTGGAACGTACGTTGCTGGAATTACAGCGACCGACGAAGACAGTGGCGTTAACGCACAGATATACTACGCATTCGTATCTGGAAACGAGAGGAATTGGTTTGCAATAAATACGGATTCTGGTTTAATCACGACGAGAACGTTCGTAGATCGGGAAGTTCAGGGCTCTGTGGAATTAAAAATATCGGCCAGAGACGGTGGTCCGAATCCGAAGTGGGCCTACACGCAACTGAAGGTGACCATTCTGGACGAAAACGATGGAAAACCAAAATTCTTTCAAGATCAAATTAATGCCACCCTGTCAGAGGACATCCCGCCCAACACACTGGTAGCCACCCTGACGGCTTCGGACTCGGACCAGGGAACCAACGGAAGTGTAGCTTATTTTCTGGACACGGAACTTCAGCCTGAACTTCTTAATTTGTTTGCGTTGGATTCACTGACGGGTCAACTGACAACAAAAGTCATGTTGGACAGAGAGATAACACCTGAGTACAAAATAAGAGTAATAGCAAAAGATCAAGGACTGCCACCACAGTCATCCACAGCCCTCGTGCATGTTTTTGTCGAGGATGTAAACGACAATTCGCCGGAGTTTTATCCTTTAAAGTACTTTGCTCCGATACCGGAAGACGTCTCGGTGGGAACTTCTGTTCTTCAGGTATTTGCTCACGACATCGATGAAGGGAAAAATGCAGAATTGAGATACGCCATTGAGAGTGGACAGGAGGGTTTGTTTGAGATCAATTCAAAAACCGGAGTCATAAGCATTGCGTCTCCTTTGAAATACTCAAAGAAAACTTTGTTCGAAATTGTGGTTACCGTTCGAGACCTGGAGGGTAGAAAATGTCCAGAAAACGCAGTCGTTGAGATAATAAAGGATAATCACGTTCAGCAGATAGAGTTCGATGTCTACGGAGGGTACTCGTTTAAAGTAACAGAAGACGAGGCCAACACCACACCGGCCATTGGGTCAAAGTTGGGAAGAATTCACATTCGATCGGGGGATGCACAAGAAATCAACGGAGATGACATCAGGTACTACATTATTGAGGGAGACGAAGGAAAGACCTTTGCAATGAATGATCGTACGGGTATCATAAGTCGAATCAAAGCCATTGACAGGGAAGAAAAGGCTTTCTACAGTTTGAAGTGCATTGCAAGGGCGAACCTGGCCTACGGTTGGACATTGGTGAACATAACGGTGATCGACATCAATGACAACCGACCCACCTTTGCTAGGGAGAAGGAAGAAGTTCATGTTGACGAAAACGCACCCGTGGGTTTGGAAATTTACCACGCAAAGGCAAAAGACAAAGATGCCGGTCCAAACAATCGGTTCAAGTACACCCTGACGGCTAATCCTGAAAATCGCTTCAGGATAAACGAACTCACCGGTGTGGTGTACCTGAATCGGAAGATCCAAAAGCCTCCAGGAACGCGGATACCCATTGAGATAACGGTCACCGACTTTGGTGAACCTCCGCTAACTTCCAAGCAAGTTGTCACACTGAACGTTCGGGACGTTAACGACCATACGCCTGTTTTCGACCACACATCTTACGAGACATCCTTGTTGGAGTCGACTCCAGTCAACGACAGATTTTTCCGTCTGTCCGCCACCGACGCAGACCTCAGTGCCAATGGAATGGTGACGTATGCCATCACAGAGGGAAACACAGAAGGCAATTTTGGTATATTCCCTGACGGGTACCTCTATGTGAAGAGTACGTTGGACCGGGAGGACAAGGATTATTACTCTCTGATTGTCACGGCAAGAGATGGGGGAGATCCTCCCAGAAGTTCGACAGTTCCTGTTGTCATACACGTCATCGATGAGAACGACAACAGGCCAGAATTTACAAATTCGACATTTACATTTCACATTTTTGAGAATGAACCACCAGACTCGTTCGTCGGGAAACTGACCGCTGTGGACAGCGACCTGGGAAGAAACGCAGAACTGACATTTTCCTTCTCTGGTTCCCAAAAAGAGTTCGTTGTCGATTCAAAAAACGGATTCGTCAAGACGTTGATTGTGTTTGACAAAGAGGAGCTGACAGAGAAGACAGGAAGGAGCTTTATCTCCCTAGAGGCCGTCGTTAACGATAACGGACAGAACAGGTTGAAGGACAAAGCGACGGTGAACGTGTACATTGATGACGTCAATGACAATCCTCCGGTGTTCGTAAAGGCGCCCTACAAAGTACACATATCGGAGGGTTCAACGAAGGACACACAAGTAATTCGGGTGCATGCGTCTGATGCTGACGAAGGCATCAATGGAGACGTTTACTACAGCATTACGGCCGGAAATGAAGAAGGGAAGTTTTCCATTGAACCTGGCACTGGGCAGATAACGCTGCTGACGGAACTAGACAGAGAAAGCACACCCAGGTACCTGTTGACTGTAACAGCAGAAGATGGAGCCCTACATAACCGACTGAGCGTATCCACTACCGTAGTCATTGATGTTTTGGACGAGAACGACAACGCACCTGAATTTGCTCAAACTGAATCGAAGATATCCGTACCAGAAACGACTCCTGTCAACACAAAACTAAGCCAGTTCAGAGCCACAGACAGAGATCTGGGAATCAACAGCGAAATTGTCTTTTCCATAGGTGCAGGCAATAGGAGGGAGACTTTTCATGTCGACCCCAACTCCGGAGCTCTCTACCTGCACAAACCTCTCGACTACGAGGAACTAAATATGTATACCCTAACAATAGTCGCATCTGATGGTGGAAATCCTCGTCTGTCCTCCAGCATCCTCTTCAATGTGACCGTGGAAGACAGGAACGACAATCCGCCTGCGTTTCCAAATACAGCTTTGGTACGTCAAATTCTAGAGGGGATACCCGTTAATAAGGCAATAGTTACAGTGGTGGCGGAAGACCCCGACTCTGGAAATAACGGAAAGGTTATGTACTCCATTGCAAGTCAAGAACCGGAAATGCCCAATCACGAGAAACACTTTGGCATTAATCCTGTCACGGGGGTCATATATACTTTGCTACCCATCGATCGAGAAGCCGTCGACACTTTCCTTTTGACGGTAGTCGCCACCGACCAGGCGCAACCGGAAAGCAATCGCCTCTCCTCAGAAAAACTCGTCACCGTCATCGTCGAGGACATCAACGACAACGCCCCTGTCTTCGTGTCCATGAAGGCAGCCGTTCTGCCCAAGGAGGGTGTGCACGTAATGAATGTCTACGCAAGAGACTTGGACTCCAACACGAACGGCCTCGTCACCTACGACCTGGTCAGCGGCGACGTGGAGTTGTTCAAGCTGGACATAAACACAGGAGCGCTCACCCTGCGTCAACCACTGCGAAACCCTAGGTCCAGGTACCACATTGGAGTTAAGGCAACGGACGAGGCAGTGCAGACGGAACGAAAGGCCACAGAGGCCTATATCACTCTGTTCGCGACGAACGAGGAAAACGCTGGTCCGAAGTTCGAACAAGAGGGCCTACGTGGAAGCGTCAACGAAAACGAACCTCCGGGGAAAAGCATCCTGACGGTCTACGCGAAGGTGACCAACGTCGACGTGGAGTATTTTGTGACGAACGTGACCGGAAACGGAAAACAGGTTGACTGCTTGTTTGACGTGGACTCAAAAACAGGAGTTTTGTCCAACGCTGTCGCACTCGACAGAGAAAAGGGCTCTGAATTTTACATTGTGGAGATTTACGCTGTTGGAGTGAACACGACGAAGCCTTACACCGCTAAAACAAAGGTAAAATATTTGCAGTTTTTTTAGAGTACCTGCAGGAAAGAGTACCTGTTTAGTTTGTTTCACTTGACCAAATCGTCTTGTTTACTTCCCTCTCTTCTACTCGAACACCTAGAAAGGCATTCGTTGGTGTTCCATCCCAGGTGTACGGTACTAGCGTCTTAGGCACTCAAAATAATCAGATTTTGAGGGATGGAAAGTGTGATTAATGACAAATTGAACATCCGTGACGGTACTCGTACCTATCTCATCTCCTTTTCTTTTATTTCGGGGCAGGTACCAGGCACGATTCCTAAGTTATCTGATTTCCGCAAAAGTAAATTTTCAATTTCGATCTTTCACTTTTTTATTTTGCAAATTTGCGTCTTCGACTCTGTTTTGGATTTTTAGCTTCGATGTTCTCCTTTCTTTTGATCCACTTTTATCTCTCTCTCTCTCTCTCTCTCTCTCTCCCTTCTTTTTTTATAATGCTATGTATAGATCCACTGGACACGTTTGTGAATGTGTGGGTTCGCAGTCGAAAATCCATCTACTTTCTCCTAACCGTGTAATTTTACCATTTCTAATTGTTTCTTTCTCCACCCTGACGTACCCGTACGACCGAGTCTCCGTCTACTTCCCTCACATCTCAATTTTATTTCTCACGGAGTGCTGATATTCGTACCTGATTATCACGGGTTTCAACTGATTTTTCTGTGACTTTCCCACCGGTTCAGGTGCCGTTTTATTACGTCATACTGTCCTGTCTTCTTGTCAGCCTTCCACGTTCGAGATCCGTTTTCGTTGTGGGGGTGGCACAATGGTAGGATGGTACCCCTTTTGTTTAAATATCTATTGTTTCCTCTTGCATTGATTCCATCAATGGTTTCATTGTTTTTACCGAGTGACCCCCAGGTTGTCGGCAAATGTATTGTTTTCCGGTTTATACTTTTTAATTTTACCGTTTACCTCTGCCCTTTCTTGAGGGTTTTCTTCTTCTCTTGAGCCCGTACAACGTTGGTACAATAGTAGTCGTTCTTGAGAACTTTCCTGCCCAAGACTTGTATTTATTTTTATTAAAATAATAGAGCGCAAGTTTAGTACTTTTACACGGTAACACTTATTATAGTGGTAATGCATTGGTTCCCACTTTTTTTCATAATTTATAATTGGTATTTATTTACATTGTGTTAGTATTTTTTGACCACTGCACACGTCACTTCGTAGAGGAAAGCTCGGCGAACTGTAATAAAATAAAGGTTTTCAAGACTTCAAACAATAATTTCTGGTGAAACGATAGAAACATATATTTCTTGTCACTCGAGATCAGTTCTTTTTGAACCGCTACAAACAACATAAAAAGTTTTTTTTTTCTTTTCAATGATCCTTTCTGTAATTTAAAAGAAAAAAGAACTGGTGAATGAAATTAGTTTTTGAATAAGAGTTTTGAGTTAATGGCGTCCATCAATGGTGTGCCTTTCATGCCTTTTTTCTTTAGGTTGCTCATTGTCAGTGATGTGCAGTCGCCTTTTCAGCTTTGACCATTCTTCCTGCCAAGTGTTTTTGTGTAAGCAAAACGAATTACAAAGAAGTTAATAAAACATCCGCAGGTAGTAGACTTTTTTGGGGTGATACCTGAGGAACTTTGTCTTTCTGCCGAGTACGTTGAGAATAAATAAGAATTTTTTTTCCTTTTAACGAGTTACATATATATATGTTGTTTGCTTTATAAATTTTATGATCAGAAGTAAAATCTTTGCACAACTTCGAAACTCATCTTACAGTCCTAGATACGCTGAGAAATTAAATTTGTACTTTCCTCAGGAGAGGTGTAGATCTGAGATCTCTTATTTCTTTTTTTCAATGCGGTGTTCTTAATTAATTAAAAAACCAGTACTGCTCGACTTGTCTAATTATTTATTCGTTCTCCAATCACAGAGAAAGCGAAGGTTTGGTGTTGATTCTTCCAGAGTACTCAGTAGGTACGCCTACAGTCGGTTGGTACGCCAAGCGAAGACCAGCCTACATAAGTCCATGGCTACGTATATTAAGCACCTCAGCTATGTTTTTATAGAACCAGTCAGAGTGGCCGCAACAGGCACCTCACCGTTAAACACATTTTATTAAAAACCTATAAATAAACACGTATAATAGTGAACGTAAAGAAATAGGAAAATATAAGTAAGCGACGGTGTTTAGATACAGAAAAAAACTACCACACATCCACAAGTTAATAAAGACTCCACTACGACTATTTTTACTATTATTAACATTACTTTTCACTAATTACTACAAATACCGGAGCGGAATGAATAATTGTATTACTGCTTCATTCTTCTAATGTAACGTAGAGTTTGTGCCTGAGACTTTTTCTTCGAAGTTTTCAAGTGTGACATTTGAAAAAACGCAGTAAGGCAGGCAGGCACGCACGCACGCACGCACGCCGATTTTTGGTCGAATTAAGCGAACGTCTCCGAGACAATCAAATTCCTTTTGACATTTTTAAAAATTTAAATGTCGTCTGATCACTCCAAAATTGGCTTGGTAGAATGTAACTTAAATTTTTTTTTGGAATGTGTCCGGTTCTAAAACGTTCTGACAAAAATTACGTACTCTTAGAAGTCTGTACTAAACCTACTAGGAAGGTATCAGGGAGGCATGTACTGATGTTTTGTAGTTATATATATAAAATATCTACATTTTTTGGCTTGTTTCTCCGTTAACGGAAACTCAGAGTATTTTGTTGATTTTCACAAGTGACTGTGTCTGACCTGAGAAGGCGGTGCAGCAGACTGAACGCACAAAGTAAGAAGTAAAATGTCGTCTTAGCCGAAACGAAGGTAAAACATATAACGCGATATAACATATACAGTGATCGTAAACGTCGCGACCAAGTTAACATATAAAACCACTTTGAAATTTAATAGAGACAGTAAATTTGTTATAAATATAAAATTTGTGATGTGGGCAGGCGTGTGAGAAGACTCCAGTGCGTTTCAGGTATGCTCAGGTAGGAGTCTGGGAAAAATCCCGATGGAATTTTGGTCTAGGAAATTTCCTACCAGTTCTGTCCGAAGTGGTGCCTTTTGACGACGCAGACGTCACTCGGTCAGCAAACCTTTGTTTAGGCTGTTGTTTCCCTGTTCGGTGACAGGTACCTGTTTGTGAAACTTTTAATTTTCCCTTTCATTGTTTTACCCCTGTAGGTCGTTGTGTTTCTCTATTGTTAGTTTCTCCACTTCGCGCTCACAAAATGGTTTATAATTTTCTGTTCACCAGGCAGTCATGGCAGTTAGAGATCTTTTTGGTTTCTTAAAAAGTGTTCTCTTCAAGTTCGAGTGTTACGACTAGTAAATTAAATTTTCATCCCACTCTCGCTAATCCCACTCAAATCATTTCCTCAAGAATATGAAGGTAGTTAGCCGGAAGGGTAGGACGGTGTCAAAGGTGGCAAATCACCAAAATCAAGATGGTGTCGATGACGATGATGATGGTGATTTGGAATGTATAACGGTCCGAAGTAGACGGCAAAGAAACCGAATTTTTTGTTATTTCGGGGACATAAAGACGAGAAATTGATGGTGTCGATGCCAATGCCGGGCTTTACACCTCATCAAAACATTCACAAGAACAATGGAAAGACCATGGGGGAGTGATGTTAGTGATGGTACACTTTAACGTGGTAATTGCCGTCTCTGCTGGCACATTCTGGCAGGAATAATTGTCAGGGGGACCTCCATGGGACTGTGCCGGAATGTCCCGCACGAACGTGCCGCCGTCTTCTTCGTACTCCTCCGAGTACCAAATTCTTTTTTTTTGGTACTTTCCGGTTTTTTCCTTCATTCTTTGCTTCTCGCTTTTGTTTTGTCTTCCACCCACCGATCAGAAACCTGAAGATGTCAGGTTCTCACACGGTGTCAACGTTTTCATCAGGCCGTAGTCATTTTGACTTTGCTGACTGATGACTCTCTGAGTCGGTACCTGCTCGATGTTGTTTAGTTGATGGATAATGACAAATTTACGCCTCTCGAGTTCGACTCAACTCCGGCCATCTTATTCTTCTTCTTCTCATCATTCGTCTGCTTCTTTATCTTCTCCAGCATCTATGGCGCTTTTTAAATATATTTCATGGTCAGGTTTCTAATGAAATTTTCTGGTGTCCTTTTTTGGAGTTGCGCGTCTCTCAACTAGTCAGAACTAGCGTACAATATATTAATACATTTATATTAATGTTAATAAAATACATTAATATTAATATTAAAAGAATTATAAATCTCAGACAGTGTGGTGTATCACCCTCCACAACGATTACTCAGGAATGACTATAATTATCAGTATTATGTCGGAGAGAAGTACTCCTTGGTGGTCCTAGCAGTCGAAGGATAGTGTCCAACTGAGTATAACTATTATTTACTACAAGATCTTTGACGTGAAACGGAAGTAAGTGTGGATTCGTCGTTGGACAGATTTTGTTTTTGAACAAGAGGAATGCGTCCACCGAACATGCTTGTGAACACTTTTTATCAATACTGTCAATAATAATAGCTGCCACTATATCCTGCACCCATTGTAAATCAAACATTACTAGTAATAGTATTTAACCTTGTTTTTTTTGTATAGTTCGACATTTATATTTGCATACACTACTGGCCCATATCATTTTATTACTTCTTTTACGCCTTATTCTTAGTTATTGGACTTGCAGATACATTTTAATGTCGTGCCTGCGAGTTACACTGCTTTACTTTCGCGATTTCAGGTAATTTTCACGCAAGTCCAAAGTTATTACAAGTTATAATAAAGTAGTGGTAAAATGGCGACAATGATAGTGTTAAACTCTTTTCAAGACCCAAAGTAAATGTTTTGTTCAAACGATTTGACATTGAACCGAAATCTCGCCGAAGGAATCAGGTTTTCTCGATTTCAAAGTAATTTTTTTACTCGCATGCGCAAGCATTTGCGTACCTGAAATTTGAGTTTGAACGGACAAGTGAAAAAAAAGTGAGGTTCGAGTTTTGATAAAGTCGAGAAACCTCCCGGAGTGTGGGTTTCCGCCGTTTTCCGCGTGAGGAAGTAACAAATTAAACGAGAAAGAATAAAACGAAGAGAGAGAGAGAGAGAGAGAGAGAGAGACGTTAGTAGGTATAATAGGTTTCAGGTATTTGCAGATGGCGAACAAGATGATCAAGCGGTTATGGAATTTCCGGTGTTTTAACTCGGTTTAATTAGCCGAATAAGTGATTATTCGGTTTCGAAGATTAGTTATTCTAATCCGTTGGTAGCCGAATTGAAATGAAGAAGATGGCAGGGCGGCGGGCGGGAAAGGTACACAGGTACGAAAAGTACTCGTCTCGGAGGAAAAACATTAAAAAAACAAACGTCAGTGGTCTTGAAAATCGTAAAATGTGAATTAAGCAATGCTCGTGTTAAATTAAAAGCAGTAAACAAGTCAACTCGTGAAGAAGAAATTTCTTAATTTTCCGTTCTTAATTTTAGTGAAAATTCTCAGGTGCGTTTCAGGTAGACAGACAGTTATGATCAAAGGTGACTTTTTCTTTGATAAATTCTGGAACCCTCCAATTTTTTTATCGGTAACAAATGTTTTACCGTCCTGCGGTACTTGCACATTACAGGTACGACACGGTTGTTGTCGGCAGGGAGGTGTCCTCAAAGGTAGAATGCCCCGGCCAAATCCTTCGGGACAGGGTTGTAACACCGAAATGCCCACGGAAAATGAAAATATCAACCACTCCCACCCGTGTGGGAAAGGTAGCAAACGGGTACCTGGTCGAACCACGCAAAAACAAAGTCAAACATTGTAAAAGAACTTTGAGGTCGACAAATTCACACAGTAGAAATTCCTTTGATTTCAACCTGATTTAACCTTTGACCTTTCTTTTCGGATTTGTCCGCCGTTAGTAGAAGTGACTTGAAGAGATTCTGTTAAAAGACATCGGGCCACCGAAGGAGACTTGATGGAATGTAGGCGGACTCATTTTGACAAAAGACCGGTTGGAGATTTTAAAAAAATTACAAGTTGGGTAAGGCAGCAGTTTAATCGGGCGAGAGAAAGGAATCGGAAGGAAAGAAAGAAAGTCGAGAGAATAAAAATGAAAATGGAGCGGTGGTAAAGGACAAGTACAGAAAGAGGAAGACAAAGGAAAATAGAAAAGAACAAATGCAAACCTTAAGGCTGTAAAATAAAAACGAAACATCCCCATTAAATGATTTGGTGACAGAACCTGAACCTGAACGACCGGTCTCTCTCTCTCTCTCTCTCTCTCTCTCTCTTCTATGCTTTATGTTTGTGTCTTTGCAATGTCTACCGAGGGAAAGCAACGAACGTGTCGGCCTTAGGTCATCGTAGGCCGATTTCGTCGTCCCTCTCAACACATACTTGACAGGAAACCCAAAAGTTGTGACTTGGGCCCTCCAGTCCGGCAAAACCTAAAAAACCTGAGTTCACCGCTACCGGCTTGGACTTTTCTCGCACGAAATTCTAACTTTCTCTCGTGTGGACCCCAGGTTGAGGTATCATTTGTCTTGCTTAGAGGCGGCATCCATAATTTTCCAGGTACTTCAACCGGTCCGTCAACCTTGCGAGGGGGTTGACATTTGCTCTTTTAACACCTTAAACCTACTGCTCCCTGCATTTCGGTCGTATCACTCGCTTGTTCTCTGTTTTTCTCCGTCTTCGACCTGAGATTCTTTTCTTCAGGTTCCACTGCTCTTCTCTCTCTCTTTTGTTTTGTATTTTTGCCTTGTAAGAATAAGAATGTTTTGGAAACTTGCTACAACTGTTAGGTTTGAGTCGACCTGCTGACTTTTTTTACGGTATGTTTCCACACTATACATGTGCAGATTTGTAGAGCGAACGGACAAACGCCTCCGTGGACCAAGAACTTCTTCCCAACAATATGTACACTTATTATCAAATTTTTATGTACAAGTACAGTTACCCGGAGTGTGTTTCTAGTTTTTCAATATTTTACGGTGGTTCGGGTTCAATTATGAATTCCCTGTCAATTACTTCAGAAGGACAAAAATGTAAAATTGGGTGAAATGTTGTATAAGAAGGAAAAGTTCGACATGGCAAGAGATGGTAGGAGTCAAATACTTTGACGGACTTCCGAATCACATTGCTTCTATAAACAGGATTTCTACGATCTCCTGGGTCAGACAAGAAATTCAACAATTTGCCTGTCGGACATTTAAAAAAAACAAATTGATGTTTTCTCACGTAGGGCAAACAGTTCGCCTTTTAATTCATACGTAGAAGGTGGAAAGACGAGGAGGCAAATGAAATAAAAAAGTCCAGGGTTTCTTTTCTGTCTTTTGAATTTTTGTTTCCCGACAAGGAAATACAGTCGTAAACGCACGCCAGAAAGGGAACCGTGCGTTCGAATATATAAAAAATTACGCCTGTGGACCTCGAACTGTACACTTTAAAAAAGCGTAATCAAATAAACGATATAAAATGTGTATAATCACGGGATGAAAGGGCTGAAAGACAAAAAGACAGATGAAGTGAAGGAGAAGACGCACCCGCCTACTATCAGTCTTAATATTTTATATTTTCACTTGTGTTACCTTCACCTCGAGATAAGTTCAAAATTCTTCTTCCACGTCGTTTTTCCTGCAAGTTTCAATGATTTTTCTGCCGTTTCAAGAAATGAGAAATCTCTTCCATTTTCATTGATGACTTCTTTCTTTTTTGTTCTTTCCTTTAGTCTATCTTTATAGGTTTGCTTTATCTATTAAATGTTTGGTAGACTAAAACGTTTTCAAGAGGATTAAACAAATGGATTTCTTTTAAACTCACTTTTGGATAAATTAATCCCGGAGAAATTTGTATGAACATATTTTCTTACTCATGTTACCCTTACAGTGTAGGAAATTTTTACCATCCTGTTTTCAATTCCTCTAATGAAAGTGCTTAACAACTTTTCAAGTACAATTAAGTTACACCTTTACCTTTTCATCATGCTTTACTGTATTTTGTTATGTTTAAGAGTTGTGCTAGAGTGCTGAATATACTTTTTTGTCATTTTTATCTTTTGCCAATTTATATCGTGCCACATCTTTTTGTTTTTCCACCTTTGGTCTGTTTTACTCTTCAATTCTCCTTCCCGTGCACGCCGTGCGCACCTTTTGTTGCTTTTCGTGGGTTTCTCACCAGGCTTTTAATAATTCGTTTTGCGTGCTACATAAATCATTTTGTACAATGTCAGCGTGGATGTTAATTGCCCTCAATTAGCAATTGAATTAATTCGAAATTAAATTACAAAAGGTAAAAATTAATTCACATTTTATTTACATTTTTATTTTATTTTATTGTTGCAGGTAAGACGAGCCAAAGGAATTTTACTATTTCCTTCCATTTTTTCGCTGTTCTGTCCGCTGTCCAGGAAATCGGTTAAAATCCCTATCAAATGAACAAGGTAAAGAGTTTAACAAAATTAAAATAAATTTCCTGGGGGTGAGGGCCTCGATTTGCCGGACGCGGAAGGTTCGTCCGGCTCAGTCGTGGCAGCGGCCCCGGCCGCCATTTTTCGTCGTCCCCAAGGCGGTGAAATTACGTCCGCCATATTGAATTGTATTTCACAATGAATTTTCATTCCTTTTGAATTCGTTTGCCGTTGAGATGTTGATTTTGTTACAAGCGAATTTATTCTGTCACGATGTTGGTTTGCCTTCAACCTTCCAGAGAAACCCTGACCTCATTCGCTTCATTGTATTTAACACCACACATTGTGTGTACCAGACTTTTACAGAATGTTCAGTATATTTAATATACAGAAATAACAAATGCGGAGCGATGGACTAACAGCACTGATCTGTTGAGATTTCATAATTTCAGTCACGTTGCTACTGATTTTCATCTTCGCTTCAAGTTCTTCTCCCTTTCTACACTCCTCCTGCTTTCCTTCTTTCGAACTTGAAACCCCCAGTTTTTATTTTTTGAATTTTATTTAGTCGCATCCTCCCGGTCACATTCTTAGCGCCTATCGTGAAAAATCCAAATAATTTCTATTCCACCTGGTTTTGTAGTTCAGTCTGAGGTGAAATGTGACGCATCAAGAGCAGAAGCCACTTCTGGGGTGTTCACGTTTGTCTAATTTGTGTTGCAAAATGGTTTTTTGTTCACACGTCTTGTACTTGAGTTGAAGTACCTGCGTACCTGAATTTCTATTTTCTTCTCGTGTTTCCAATCTTTCCTTATCATTCCTGTGTGACTTTATTTGTGATTTACTTATGGTGGAATTACTGTTACTCTGCACTTCTTCTGGTTTCGTATCTTTAGAATTTCTCTTTTATTTATAATTTTCTTAATTCTTTTTGAATTTTGTCACATTCACAGTCTTCTGTCTAGGATTTTTCTTGGTATCTCTTGGTCTTTCCTCTTGGACGACGGTTTTGTGTGTGCCTTGTTTAATTTTTTTTATCGTTCCATCTTGCGTCTTCCTATGTTTTTATCGCTTTTACATCTCTTCTTCTGAACATGTTGAATGAGTTGGTAAATGAACCGGATTCCGCAAGTATAAAATTACGACTAAAATTAATGGCTCTGTCGTTTTGTGCACGGGAAGGTGTCAAGTGTTCAAATGACATTCTCGGAGGCTGGACGGTGTGGACGATCTGATGGACTCAAGTCCTTCATGGATGTGCCGGCATGGCCTCCGTGAGTTGTCGGTGACACTCAGTGTGAGGTACGTCATTCTTTTTTTGATCTTCCGGCAAGCACCGGGTATTTTCCTCCAATTTCATTTACACAAACATCCTTTTGGGTATCTTCTCGTTGACGTACAAGAATTCATCCTGACGGCGGTTGGTTCAACAAGAATTTTCGTTTTTTTGAACCAACTTCACTCCTACGGTAACATGCTTACATAATAATACATTTTTGTTTCTGCTTTTGTTTTCTCCTGGTTAAGTATCACTCAATCTTGTAATCGTCTGAGGACTCCTAAATATGAGTCACTTCTTTTGGGGCAGTCGTACCGTAGCCAACCAACTGCCAGAGCTTCCATTTTGTGCTTTTGTGGACCATCAATTTCTCAAAATAATGGATTCTCTAAAGACTAATAACAACTGTCTCGGTGGTTTTTGCTCGGTCTGGGCTTACTCGTCCGCGACCTATCGTGCCTGTCTACTGATAATCACAACGTGGTATGCCGTCCACCAGGAAAAAATGTAAAAACAAGCCATTTAAATGATCCGTGGGAAGAGGAGGTTTAATTTAGCGATTAGCCGAGGAGGATCCCAGCGGGCCTCAGGTAGAGGGCCCTAATAACAGCTTTTGTGGGTTTCGTTGGATTTCGGCGGGGGCTGGAGAGGTACTCTGGTACCTACCCTGCCTACCTTTCCTGCTCTTCTGTTTGGTTCAATGTGCTCGCCTCAACATTTTTGGTAGTCTTCTTAGTCCCGGGTTCCTTCTTCGTCTTTCCTTTTTTCACTAAAGTGCTTGTCCTGGTTCTGACGGTGTTGAAGAAAATCTTCCATGAAAGTCTTGCGCAATGTTTTTCACTTCTTTTCGAAACCGAATATGCCGTACGAATAACTAATGAGTTTTATTATTGTCCTTTCAAACGAAACGAAGTTACGAAATTATCCTTTCTAATGCTCAAGTGACGGTTCTTCATCTATCGGGTCAATTGTTATATTTACTTCACCGTTCATAGAATTCAATTGGCAGTCATTCCAATTCATTCTTGGCAGTAATGGCGTATTAATTGCACACTGCGGAAGACTAAAAAAGTTTTTGTACCTGCGAGAGTCAGGTTAGTTTTCATGGCTGGCCCGTACGTTGCCCCACAATAATATTTCACCACTCAAGAGTGTATGTTTTTGTATTTTGGGTCTTTCATTTACTTCGGGTAGTGTTGTGACACAACAATTTATTACATACCCCCTTCCGTTGAGGTAATTACAGGTTTAGCAGATGGAGCCAAAGCGCCCACGTGTCATCGGGTCTTCTCCATGAGGAACATTCCACAATGTCAAATTCTACTTGACATGGGTAACGGGAACATTAATAATTTATTTGTATGGAAATATCAGTTAGCCGAGGGAGTTACTCGGGGCCCTAGAGAGATGTAACGTGCCACCGGAGGCAGATGAAACTAAAGCAGCTCTCCATTCATAAGTCGGTGTTGTCGTTGCCTGTCGTGATGGACTTCTTCGCAGCAGATATTTTAGATTGTTTGAGATTTTATTGCACATCCGAGCTTTGTTATTCCGACTCAAAAAACCGGGACCATCTCACTTCTGCTCCAACTTCACGTCTCTGCCACTTCCAGAAAGAAATGCAGCGACTAAAACGAAACATCGGGTTTCTTACCATGACGACTACCATTTTACTCACGTGCGATTTCACAATAAAACTTACTCTAATCGAAATTTAACATAAGACAAATGCTTGAAACAAATTAAATGTAAATTAATAACTCAGGTGTAAAACCTTGAAGTTTTAATTGAGAAAATAAATGTCGAGCTGAATGTACGAGGTGCAACGGACCAGTTCGAAGGAGTTGATTTTTCATTCATTTGACATTGCAACAATCAGATTTTCATAAAAAAAAAACGGGGAATAATGCAAAAACCAAGTAGGAAAAAACAAACTGGTTAAAAAAACTGTCTTAGGAAAACTAAAACAGTCAGAGTCTGGTCATTTTGGGGTTCTGTCCAGACACAACTCGGTGTCCTAAACTTCTATACAGGAATACAGCCTTAATGTAAAGTTTTTTTTTTCTGAAAATAAGACGGCGTTTATTCCTCCATTAAACATTTTTTTTTCACAAAGAAAGGTTTAACACCCGACACGTAGAGTTTCGTCTGCAAAACCCAAGTGGTTCCTCGAGGACTGTCGTTTTGGGTTCTTTGGGTTAACCGCAGTCTAAGTGGCGCACTTCACGCCATTTTTCATGTAAAATAGATTTTGTTTATGTACACTCACGTAGATCTTTTTCTTAGTCCCCCCACTCTCAGCCCCCCCTTACTATTACCCATGGCGACAGGGCCACCCTACTGACAAATTTAGAGAAGGGATATTATTA
This sequence comes from Polyplax serrata, assembly GCA_037055365.1. Classification (NCBI taxonomy): domain Eukaryota; kingdom Metazoa; phylum Arthropoda; class Insecta; order Psocodea; family Polyplacidae; genus Polyplax; species Polyplax serrata. The sequence goes on from JAWJWE010000004.1 coordinate 2,297,793, forward strand.
TGTGTACGGCACCACTGAAACAACTTCTTGATTCTTGAACTTGAAAACATGCAGAATTATTCATTTCTTAATGTATTTATCATGCATGCATTTGTAAAAAAAAAACTCAATAAATAAATTCAATCGTGGTATTTGATTAATGTCGTATATAATTATTACTCTAAACCCAAGTGGGTGTCACGTAATTGATGAGTTGCTAATTTTTCTAATGAAAGCAATCATTTAATTTACAATTTTTTTATTAATTATATTGAAAAACTTACACATTGTATATTATGGAATAATAATAATAGTAAACCAACTGTACTGCGGGCATTTTATTAATGATGTGACCTTTGAAGCGACAATGTTTTGATGTATTTACACTCTCGAGCAACATTTAGCAAGTATTGCACATAAACAAAAACAAACTCACCCCAAAACTTTGCAATGAAGTTACATAAATGAATAATACATCAATGTTACTAAAAATAGTTAAAATAAGAAAGAAACAAATTAAAAATGTGCAAATGAAATTTCTAGGAAAAGTCAAAATCACCTTCCACCTTGTCTTATTTCGATTGTTCTGTCAAAGTTCTCCTCAAGTTCATAGTTCCAATTAAACTTTTATTCAAACTAACCTTTCATAAGGTTACATTCCCTTCTTCGGGACTCCGCTAGCGAGTATTCACCTGTCACGAATCTGTCGTCCGTCATGGTCAGAATGCAAGGAAAAGAAGCCTCGAGGACATCGTAAAGCATACTCTCTTGACTAGATAATTAACTAGTTAGATTAGTTTGAAAATTCAGTTGGTGGGAGGCATGCAGAAAAAAATTCACGTCAGGTGAAAAAACGCAAAAAAATCTGTGAATTTCAAATTGGTCGAGTGCCTAGGGTGAACAAAACCAACAATGTCGGAGGCAGAAAGTACCCGTGAGTAACCCGCATTAATGTTAAAGCTCGAAAGCTCTCCCCTCATCTCGTCCACCATTTTTCATTTTGAGATTGAAATTTTCGTCCGTCGAGTAATTTTTATTATTTCGTGCACTCTTAAGGTAGTACTTGTTTGATCGAACTGCGAATTTCGGAGCTGTCCTAGAGACAATTCTGAAAGGATGACGTGATAAACCAAAATTAGTTTTCTACTCGTTGAGGACCAGTTGTGGTGTGTAATTTTTTGCTTCAATGACGGGCTGGAGATTGTGCGTATGCCTTTGTGTGTGTATGTGTGTGTGTGTGTCTGTGTGTGTGTGCGTAGGGTGGCTGTGGGCCTGTGTACAGTAAAAATGAAATAATGATACTGTTTAAATACTGCATGAAGATGTATTGCACAATTTACCTCTTTCGCTTGTTCATCTCCGGTTCTGGTTGTTGTTGTTATTATTATTTACTTGGCCCGAGGACGAGTTTTGATTTATTTATTAATTACGCGTTCATGTTTTTGATTCTTGAATACACCGTCTATGTTTGCACAGAATACCCCTCCCCCTACATACACACACACGGAGGAGCTCGAACATAAGCTTACCATTAACATGTTTCGTTCGTTCGTAGGCTCCTGATTCTTTTAAATTTATGTTCCTTTCACGACCATCCGTGTGATTACCTGGTGAAGACGTTGAGGCCGCCAAAATTACCAACTGGAGAAAAAAGTACGACGCGTTGGATTTAAATTCATTTAGTTTTGTAGTACACAATGACATAGAGAATGGAATTAGCAATAAAAAAAACAAGAAATGATTCTTTGTGGAACACCAAAGGTATTTAAAAGAAGCAATTAATTGAAAAATCAAAGAGGGATAGTTTGAATTTGATCGGCTGCTAAAAAAAATTGGCTCATTCGTTTTGGTTAATAATATAAAAATTCCTATGTATAAAAAAAATAAAATTCAATTATTAATTCATCCTAAATAATTTCAAAGAATGGTTTATCGATTACCTGGCCAAGAGCTGTCTGTGAGAGAATATTATAAATAAATAACTAGATGTAATATTATTAGGAATATAAAAAATCCAATGAAAAAAACAACGGCGGATGCAGTCACACTGTGGGAAATCGATAAGGCAACAGCCTATGACAAGGCAAAAGAACTCGGGAGGAATGAGTAGAACTGTCAGATGATAGACAATACCTATAGAATTTGGAAAAAGGAAGGCCAGTTGGGGGCATCAGAATCTGAAAAAGGAGAGAAAAACATGGAAAACCAAGTGACGGGAGCCGTGAAAAAGAAGGAACCGACTGCGGTGCCTACTAATGGCAAGTGGAACGGCAAAGAAGAACTTAAAAGGCGATGTGAGCGTCATGAGAAGGTTGAACAGAAGGAAAAGAACAAAACTGAGTTTCCATTTTTGTAGTCAAAGCCTGTTGGGTACGCGGACGGGTACCTCCTCAAATCTTCACGTGCGAACGGCGTAGCTGAATATTCAAAGGACGCTTGTTAACCGGAAAATTCGATCACGCTTACGCAAACTATTGAAATAGTTTTCTTTCTCTCTCTCTCTCTCTCTCTCTTTCTATTTAAAACTCGAAGGTGGGCCGGTTTCTTTGTTAATGGACGCCGATAAGAAGGCTTTTGTTCTAGAAGCGATGAGATGGCAAATTTAAAGCTTCCGAGAAGGTACATCCGGGGAAGAGGGAGGTGTGTGTGTGTGAGAGAGAGGGAGAGAGAGAAGGCAAGGCACCAGGTACAACAATGTAAAATAATTCAGACGGTGCTTACCTGAACTTGAGCCTGAAGTCTGAGTTGAACAACCGGTTCGGGCCCCACTGAGAATTCAAAATGCCGGATGACTACAAAAATTGAATGCTCGAACGTCTTACTCGTTTCCTCATTGATTAATTGATTGACTGCTCCCCTGGTACGGGCCACGCACCTTTTTAGCAATTAATTACAGGTAGGCAGTGAAGTGGCGCACCCCACTGCTGACACCTTCACGCCCCGTGCCCCATTCGCCATTTTGAACGGTACCGATTAACACTTTCGATAAGTTTAAAAGTTTCTCATGGACCTGTTCATTTTAGTTTCAGGTTCGGTCTTTGGACTACACCGCCATTTTTGGTGGCTCTAAACATTAGGCATTTTTTGGCAATTCATTAGGTACCTCTCCTGATGATTAGCGCGTCCATCGTGACTCGTTCTCCCGGTACCTCGGGAAACCTCTTCGGGTACCAGGCCTTTTTTTTTAATTAACGCTGGTTTGGTCTTGGCATTGATGGTCGAGGTGTCCTTCACTTCAGGTGCTACACATGTAGTGTAAGTGCGCAAAAGTACGAGTTTGATGTTCCTTGTCCGCGTGGTTGGAGTGCTTTTGTAACCTTACTGCTGTAATCAGGTTATTGTGTATTTGTGCACCCCAACCTTTAGAGCTGTGAAATGCCATCAAAGTCAGGGATCTATCGGACCAAAACCCTATTTCGCCGAGCCTCGTTTCTACTTGTAAAGAACACTAAGGTTTTAAGTTACGAAATAAAGGGTTTTGCTCTACCCTACACTCCTAGAACTCTTTTGTATGTTCTTTCATCAGTCAGCAATTCATTCATTCGCCATCGTCAAACGGACAAAGGTACACAAACTATCATTAAATTAGGCCAGCGTCGATAGGGTTGGAGTGGAGCAGTAAAGACGGAAATACCGTGAAACCATGGGAGGAACGACTTACCTGAAAAACTCAAGAAGAAAAAAAGACACCAGACGACTTGGGACCTGTAATTTTCCAAGAGCGTAATTGAGGGTTGTGATATCAACCATCTCGGAACTAATCGGCTTTCACTTATTTCCTTTAAATCCTTACCATTGATTTAATCGCCATTTAAGCAATAAAGGTCCATGGTTGGATGGTTACCAGTTGGCTAATTTCAATTAGCTTTATCCTGAAGGAAACCAACAAGTAGAAATAAAATAGGCGACCCAGAGAAGAGGAACACGTAACATTTTATAATTATTAACATAAATACTCCCGGACATCATCTCTTAACCAAAGTTAACTGGTTCGAGTCCCAGTTGAGTGCCTTAAGGCTTCTTCTCTTCCTCCATTTACCGTATTTCAAGGTCCGCTACGTTGTAATTACACTGATGGGTCTGACACTGATTTCTTGGGCACGTTCGAACTCCCAGATCGAGAAGGAAAAACTCGAAGGAACCCAATCGAAAAAAAAGGAAGATAATACAACTGCCAGATACCGGTTAAATACAAAAAGAAAACAAGAAAGAATAAGTAGAGTGAAGGTGGAAATACGAGAAGAATGATGGTGCAGAAGAAATTATTCATGGGAATGATGTAGGTTAACCAACTGAAGTAGGCGAAGAAGGACAGAAAGCGAAGGAGAAGTAGGAAAGGTACGAGTAAATCAGGGCAATAAGAAACCGAAGAGAAAGATGAGGAAGGAACGAGACGGTGGAAAGGGAAGAGTCGAAGAGGAAACTTTAAGAAATTCTAAATATCTTCTGAAGGGCTTTAATGAGTGGTCCTTGTCTGCAGACGTGAAATGACAGCACTCACATGCTAAAACAAACACTCGACACGAAAAAGGTGCTCCTTTTGTGTGGAAGGGCAAAGGTCTCTGAAGGGCCCAACTCTGTTTGACCGAGGCTCTTCATTCACCTACCACAGACAAATTCTCTCTTCGCATTCCTTGTCATTTTTCATTCTTTCCCATCGCATTAAACTTCTCTATATTGTAGTATTTCTTGATTTTTCATATTTTCCTTCAATTTCCGTTTGGTACACGGCTTCTCGTTATTTTACCGGTCTTCTCTGACGGAACATGGTCTTGTCAGGCGGACACAGAGAGGGAATGACGAACACGAAGAGGCGAATAATTAAATTAGGTTTTATTTATGCCCGCGTGGGCACAAAGCAATATATCATGGCGATTATACATTGAAACAAGATTCTAATAAAAAGTGCATGAAAAGAGTCTTAATTATCACCGGGACAAACATGGGTTTCCGTCCCGGACTTATATTTCTCCCTTTTAATTGTAATAAATTACCGGTTGGAATTACTTGCGACGGACAGACGGAGGTACCGACGGGCGCCTTTTTTTTTTTTTTTTTTAGGAAAAAAAAAAAAAAGGTACCGACGAGGTTGACTCGAACCTCGTTCTGAGAAATGGACATGTCGGTGACACCTAGGTAAATAAAATGCGATAACCAGGTACCCGTGAGTACGTAATGATGAATGCCAACAGCTAAGTTAGACAGGTACCGAAGGCAAACGTACTACAAAAGTTTTACCTTCTCGAACGTTTTTCACTTCCTTGAGCTTTGGATACTAAAAGTGTAAGACACTCTGAATGGTGTAGGTGCCAAGCAAAAACGTAAATTTCAATGATGGCGATATTTGTCCATAAAGTTTTCGAAAAAGACAGAACGAAAATTGTAGAAGTCTAGGAGAGTCAGCATAAGTGACAAATAGCTCGAACTATGAGCATACCAAGACAGAAAATAGAAAAAGAAATTAAGCTGGTTTTGGAAAAAGGTCCTTCCGAGATCGGGGCTGTACCTCATGGGGCCCCCGGGGGTCTAAGCAGCAGGTGGCTTTGCTGGGCCCTCACTCGCACGGGTCCCTCAACCAGGGTTTTTGGGCCCGCGCCTTCCTGCCTCATTTTTTATCTGTTTAAATCGAGGTACACATGGGTTTTCTCTGATTTATGCTTTAGACCTTGGTGAACAAGAGCATTTTGACAGGAACAAGACAGGAGAATTTGGCTGGGGGTATCCGGTGGCTGGAGTGAAGGCAGTTCGTCCAGAAAACCTGAAAATGAATTAGAGAATGTCTTTTAGTGAGGTCTCAGCAGAAATGTACAGCGACAGAAGAGAGAAGAAAGAAACTATCCTAAATGGCGTATTCGTACACACTCAGCTGTTGTCTCGAACGCGAACCTGAACAAAGTAAGAGCTAAAGGTTGCTAGAACGGAGAAGAGGAAGGGATTAGCGGAGGGGGGGGGGGGGGTGAAATAAGGTGAGAAAGAGTTTGAAGTTTGAATTGTTAACCGTAAAAGAGTCTCGCATTCAGCAATAAATCAAAAAATTAATTTATTTGTGAGAGATTCTTTTCCCTTTGGACTTAGGAGTATCGACTCAGGTACGAACGTGAACGAAGAAGGGAAATGCAAGGGAAGGGCACAAAGCTTGCCGAGAACTTAAACTTGAGTTGGTAAAATTTGTAAAAGAACGTCTGCTTTACCAAGAATTCGATGAGGAACCTGAAAGTACCTGAACTCCTGAACCTGAAACTCTCCAACTGGGACGTTTCTTGCTGTTTGCTGAGATTAGCGCGTACCTTTTGATTTCCTTCTTATTCATTCGTACCCATTTTTTAGTTTTGTACCTTCCTTTCTGCGACTTTACTTATCTACACCTGCGAAGTTTGAGTCTTTTGGCTGGCAAATAACCTTTTCTCAGGTTCTCAGGACGTAACTTCTTGAGCTGCTTTAAAAGTTCTGTTTCAATTTATTTCTTCTTCTTCTTCTCTGGTACACGTTTGTTTTTCATTCCGGTCGAATGAAGAGCAGGTAGGTGTCATGGGGTGAGGTTTAAATCTAAAATATTGTAATCCAATCCATGGGAACCTGAAATAATTAATTTTCAAGGGCCAACAGGTGAGTTAAGGGTTTCTCACCGCAGGAGTCGCCCTCTTTCAATTTCGTTCCGCCTGAAATGGGTCGGAATTAGACATGTCAAAAAAGTCAGGTATGACCCTAAACGGGCAGAATGCGGTTCTGCTCTACCTGGAAGGGAAACGAGGTACCGGTGTACCTGGACGTGGCGTGGGACTCGAACGCAACGACTCGGGCCTGAACCTGAGTGCCTGAGCTTTCACATTACGACTGGATTTTGCCGAATTCCGGAACTTTCGGTTCGTTTCCTGTAAAAATTTCATAATGACAGGTGTTTTGCTCTCGTGAAGAAACTCTTAAATTATTTTTAAAGTGGTTACACCCACCCCAGGACCCCGATTCTAAGAAAAAGGAATTCAGGTTTCTTGGTACGAACGTACCTGCCGTCTTCTCCGGCTTCTGCCTTCGGATTTCCCCCATGGTTTTAACCTTTATGCTTCACTCGTTACCCAAGTCACACGTTATTTTCAACTTTCTTCATCATCTTCTTCTTCTTCGACTATTTCCATCACATCAAGTCTCTTGTCAACTTTTTTCATTTGACATTATCCTCGTCCAGGTATCCGGTAACCTGAAATTCTGACAAAACAAAATTTCTCAAAAACAATTTGGGGGACTTGTTAATCGAAGTGGAAAACAAAATAACACGCAAAATAACCTCAGCCTGAATCTGCGAAACTTATTCGGAGACCGTGTAAAAGTAATGAAGACATTCACCTGCGAGGTATTTCGGTTCCGGGCGCTCCCGGGGGGCTACCTGTGTAGGTGCAGGTACCCGGTAATGACCGCAGATAAAGCGAAATTAATGAAAATTAACATATATTACGCAACCACCGCGGTCTATGAAAGAAAAACGAACTTATTAATATTCGTGTGGTGCACACATAGAGTGCCACGAGGGCGTTAGGTTTTTCAGGTACCCGGTACCTGGTTGTTCGAAGGCGCGAAGTACCGTTCGGGCTACGATGCTCCGAGTTGTATCACCGAAATGAAAAAGTTTCTAAACATCAGGTTGGCTTTCTCTTCTTCCCTTGGGGACGATACGTCCGTGTGACTTTTCACTAGGGTTATCTCCTCTATCTACGTAATTAAGTTATTAATTTTTTATTTATTTATTTATAAGTGCAAATTCATTGAAATAATTAATTTCTTGCTCGGGGCCAGGGGGTACAACCGTTGGAATTTAGGGCGCGGGTTCGGAATAAAAAGCAAAGCACGGAGAGAAGCAAAGAAGTTGGAAAAAATTGAGGTTTTGAGGTTGCTGACGTGAAGTACCTGGAAATACCTGGGTGGAGAGGCTCAACAGAGATTAAGCAACGTGGAAGCAGAAGAAAGGTGGAGGCCAGTTGAGGAAACCAGGCGCAAAGCACATGAGAAAAATGCAAATAGAGGAGGAAGATGAAATTAAGATGGAACTTGAGATGTAAAACCCTCAAACAGAAAGTTACAGAGTCAAATCATGGAGGATTTTAAGGTTTATCACCAAGTACCTGTGGTACCTGTGAGCAACCGGTTTCCCTTTCTCCATTCAAACTTTTCTGTCAAATAAATTTAAAAAATTTTTGAAAATATTTAAATTTCAAAGCCCATAAAGAAGAGAGTTTACCTTCTGTTTGGGCAATAACAATAAAATGTAATGTGAGGTAGTAAATTATCTTTGTCTCTCTCTCATATTATATTATTATACTGAATTATACCAAAATATTAACTCTTTTTTCTTGTTCTGGACTTGTCGTGGGTTTCTTACCGTGCCTTTTTGCGCAATTTCTGGCGAAATGATTCAGAGGGAATGAAATTCACATGATGGGTCTGTTGCCCTCTCCTCTCTCTCTCTCTCTACTTTTCCAACTTTTTTCCAAATCAACTACTATTGTTTACTAATTTTAAACCTTTTAGAATTTCGTGTTTCAACTTTCTTGTACACTTTGCAAAACTTTTCTTCGTGACTTTCCTTCTAGTATTCACGTGGTGGGAGTATTCTGAATGTTTTACATCATATATATTTCTATTATTTATTGTCGAATGATTAAGATCAACTGATGAGAAAACCTGAAATAATATTCCATGATTCTACGAGTTCTATTTGATTTCTCTTCACGATCCTTTTCATGTTTTTGTATTCCCTTGTCTCTGTACCTGCGGGTACCTGTACCTTTGTTGCTATTTTGCGTACACTGTCGTCTTCATTTGTCCCTATTTTCGCCTGTGTTATAGTTCTTTAGGAGTGTGCGTTCTGCTTTTCAACAGAGTGGTTCTTCAGAGGCCACCAAACATACCTAAAGCAGTGAAGAGTTAAAATTGGTAAAACGCGATATTAAAATGTCAGTGGGGCTCTTGGGCGACGGGAAATCTCGTCACGGACCATTCCAAGCGAAGAGATTCCTCCAGTTTGACTCGGCTCTAGATGGTCGGACTTAACCCTGTCAACGGGTTAACATACCTGAATGTACCTGCCAATAAACCGGTTAGGATGTGCGGGACAGGCAATCGCTGACGCATTCTATCCTGGTCTCATTTCAACAAATTTATGTGCCCTTTCGCCGGACTGTGCCACCTTAATGGCGGTTTTATTGTTGTCAGGAAGGTTCTTAGGTGCAATCGTTAGGTAAGAGACACAGGTGAATTCACAATTTGTTATGTAACCTACCTGTTCCGTTCCGCGACGAATTTACCGCCAGGAGTTTCGATTTGAATGCCGCGTTCTACTGTTCTGTAATTAAGTTACTCCTCCTCCTACTAAACTGACCACTTCTGATTCTTCTGATTGTTTCACTCCAAACCTTAACCCTTGACTTATTAGAGGTATTTTTCTCTAATTTATGGGTTCTTCTTTGGACTATAACTTGGTACCATTGTGTAGTGATGTCTGCTGTTCGAAGCCAAGCTCCCCATCATCAGCTAATACCTTAATTAGGTATCAGTGTTACTTAGGCGCATCATCATCTTCTTCTTCTGCAACTTCCCAGGTTCCCTAGAATGTACACAAAGAAGGTTCAACGTGATAATAAAACCCCACTATAAATTGTCTGGTTGTTCTACCGACCACAGACAAACACCAACTAATATATTTGTATGTATTTTCCTCAGGTCAGAGTTGATGTTCTCGACAAAAACGACAGTCCACCGTCGTTTCGAAATGTCCAACTGAACTTTTCCATTTCGGAAGATCTTCCTGCCGGTCACGTGATATCAAGAATTCAAGCAGAAGATCCAGACACGATCGGAGAGATCAGTTACCAGTTGATCGATGGTGGCGATGAAAAGTTCGACATCGAACCTTCGACAGGTAGATTAAGGCTCAACGACTCGTTGGACAGGGAGACGAAGGATCTGTACAAGTTGCAGCTGAGGGCCAGCGATGGAATTCAATACACAGACGCCATTATTAAGATTACGGTGAGTAAATTTCCTAAAAATCTACAGTTATCGACAGGTACTATCCTACTACCACTACCGAAGGCTACTTTGACGATTAAATAGTATTGGTGTGCCGCAATGCCCAGCAATTGTAGATACATCACACGTATTGTTCTTCCTTTATTTTTGAGACAATAATAAATTTCTAACTTCCTATAAAACCCACGTGCGCATTTTATTCCGTTCAAACGCAAATAAAGTAACTTGTTTCTTTACCGTAGAAAATTATGAACAGAAAATTCACTAATCATTTTAATGTATTCATTACGTACATCATTACATACAAATTATTGCATATATAAAATAGTGTTCATGTAGTTATTACTCAAGTAATGTATTCATTATGAACATAAAATTCACAATCCGCTATCCTTAGTCGCAATCCATATTTGTCGTTTTGCGGAGTTCGGAAATTTTTATTGAAAGTTAGCTTCTCAATTTATGTAAATATAATATTTATGTAAAATAATAATTTCATAATACCTTTTGTGTACAATATAATACATAGCCTCAAAATACAAGGTAATAAATGATTGTAGAACTACACAATGTAAATGAAGTCATATTACTTATGCTTTGTCTAGTTGTAAATGCACATTGTCAATATACCCAGGAAAATAGTTGTCGGAATAGTTGTACGGTTTCTAGAGGGCCCCTCTTCACGGTGAAAGGTACTCAACTACATGAAAACTATCACCGCTGGTGACCGATCAGAACAAGTTCGATTGACTCACCGCAACCAGACTCGTCTGACACGAGTTGAAGTTCTCAAAAGTGAAACTTCTTTTTCTGAGACGGTTCAATCTGTAGCCAACGAAACCGTCCGATAATTAAAAAGTAATAAAATCGGAGGAACTGTAACGAAGGAGAGAACTCGTTTGTCAGCAGACGACGTCCATGTTGACGTAAGAGAAGAAGACGTGACGTCAACAAACATTTTCTACAGACATTAAATTAGTCTCAGGTTTTATGAGCTGACAATTCGCTTAACAATTTGATTTAGAACTCGGCTGAACTTCCGTTTCCTTCGGCCTCTTGTTCTTCTTGTTCTTGCCCTTTCAAAACTTATTACGCACTCTGCTTGTTGCTTTGTTGTTCTGTACTTCTCTTCTCTTCTCTTCTGTGGGTTTGTTCCTTCCAATTCTACCTTCTTGTCATTCGCTTCCTCTTTCATTTCAGTCCTTAATTATTTGTACAGTTCTAATTTCATGTTTCAATTAGCGGCACGTAACATTGTTCGCGTTTGACACGAGTCCGACACATGTTTCTTTCATAATTTCTTCCTTCTCTTCGTCCCACATTTTGATTTGTTAAATTCAAGTGTTTTGACGAAAAATTTAAATGCGGGACGTTTCTCCCTTGAATGCAAAGATTGGAGTGAGGACCAAAAACTAGAAGGCAGAATTAGCTCCGGTCTCCTCCTGACCAGCTTTCGTCTATTGCCTGGTCTGTTTTTTTTTTCTCTCTCTCTCTCTTTTCTTGGGCACCCCGCCGGGGTCTCCGATAATGAAAAAAACGTTCATCTCGAGACGACCCATGACAAGCCAACTCAAAAGAGCATTAAATCTATTCATCTGACCACAATCATCTCACACATTCAGCTGATTCCAAGGGGGCGGAATGTAACAAAAACAGAGAGCGAGGGAAATAGGATAGGAGACCGGGGAAAGGAGGGCATAAATAGAAGAAAAGCGAAAAATAGAAAAAGGTGTTAGGTACTCGTTCCTTATGGGCGATCACGGTCAGGTGCAACCCGGGCGAAGAATTAGAAGGCCAAGAAGAAGTAGAAAAAACCTTCGGGGCCTACTCGGGCATTGTGTAAGAATGCATTCAAATCATTCGCATTCCTTTCCTCGGGATCCCAGGTTCCGATACCTGAGATACCTGGTTATTCTTTACTCTAGTGTTTGTTTCTACGGTCGGCCCTTGTCTACGAGCCCGTACGTGGAAATTCGCCTATTCAAGACTCTCTTTTTTTTCTATGCTCGCATAGTTCAACCGCTCTTTTCGTGTATGTCACGTGGAGGCACCCGAAAAAACAAACAGAAAATGAGTAGAATTGGCCTTGTTTACTGCAATAAATCCTCCCTGAGATTCCGACCAAGACGAAATTATATTGTTGTTATTTTCGTTAACTATTAACATTTATGTTAATTAACTTCAGGTAGTGAGTAATTAAACCGACCATTCTGGACTGTTAATTTGTTACCGTCGCTGGAGAGGGGGACAGAATGAGAGAAACATGACCGTATCTGACTCACGAAAACAAGTAGAATAATGTGAAAATACAAATTTGAATGAAAATTAACGTCGGACAAAATTTCAATTGACTGACTTTCAGGCAGAGTATTCCTTCTGCATTCTGTCCACCTAAAATTTATTGTAAATTCTCCTCCTGCTCCTTTCAGTTGTACTTGACACGTGTGAATCAGTGAGAAATGTTAATGATTGATAGGAAAGAATTCAAGTTTTGCTACGGAGGAGGAGGATAAGGAAGAAGAAGCCTTTTTGAAAATTTATTTACCGGAAGAAAGGGGGCAAGGTGAAAAGTAATGTTCTTTGCGACAGTAGACACGTAACAAATAAAAACAGGTTCAATAATTTTGAATAAATATATAATTTCCCCGGTAAACTATCAAACTTCGTTACCATACCGATAAAATAGTAATAGTAGCAGTAATTTTATGTTAGTTTGCTGTATTCCATTTCTGTGATGTATACAATTGCTGTCTGGCATCTATGGAAGACTTAATTTTAATTTAGGTACGTTAGAACACAGGTACAGAGCACAGGTTTTATATCAAGATTGTTTAAAAGAACCTTTGACGAACCAACTTTTGTGAAAAAAGTTGTAATTTGATGTTGATTTTCTGTCGCGATTTCTGTTGCATTTACATGTGTACTTATGGTTTACTTCACCAACAAATAACGTAGCACATACCATAAATTGAAGTTACACGTATCGTTTAGGTTACTGACACCAACGACAATTCTCCCGTCTTTCCGGACAACGCGTACTCTTTTGACGTACCTGAGAACACGGCCCGAGGTACCCGTGTGGGAGAAATCGCTGCCGTCGACGAAGATGAAGGTTTGAATGGGCAAATCACATATCAGGTGATTTCCGATTGGGCTAACGACGTCTTCAACCTGAATCCGCAGTCCGGAGTGTTCACACTGACAGCCAGGCTGGACTACGAAGAGGTGAGGCGGATACCTGACGGAAGAAAAAGCCGGAAGCGGCAGGCAACAGCTAACAATTCTCTTTCGTTCAGGTTCAACACTACATATTCGTCGTCCAGGCACAGGACATGGGAAAGCCGAGTCTCTCGTCCACCGTGACGGTCTACTTCAACATCGTGGACCTGAACGACAACGCTCCTCTCTTTGATCCTATGAGCTATAATAATGAAGTCTTTGAAAACGTCACAATTGGAACGAACGTGGTTACAGTCAGCGCCACGGACCTGGATTCAGGTACGGGAATCTAAAATTTATTATGTCTTTTGTACATGGAAGAGGGAGATAGACGCGGTGTTACAGCACTCTCACCGACAAGTGTTAACGCGTGGGTCTCAGGTTCTTTCACGTTTTAGACCCGCGTGCACACGTGTGCATGCAGGTTCATTTCGAACCTGACGCTTTGGTTCCCTCTCAGGTCTACTATTTAGTCTAGAAAATCCTCTTTACAACTCCGTCACGGTTATAAAAATCATTTGGACACTTCGATCAGGTTCCCCCGGTGGAGTCCTCATTCAAGTTGCACTTCATCAGTTTCCCAGAGTCAAAGGTACGGAACCGGTGAAATGAGGCTCGTTCCAGGTGGGAAGGTTTGACAGATTGACAGTTTTAGTTAAGACTTTTATTGTCGGAGGAACAGTGGCGTACCTGAAACGAATCGACTTACTGCAATGGCTTCGTTTTCATAATCTGATTTCACTTCTTGAATTAATTTTTGCATTTATTTTGCATCGGTTTTTGGCGGGTTTGTTTCAGGTCGAAACGGAGAGATAGAGTACAGAATCACGTCAGGTGACGAGAACCAGGACCTGGCCATAGCCCAAAATGGAACTATTTACACGGTTAAGAACCTTGACAGAGAGACGAAATCCGTGTACAATCTTTTGGTGACGGGCACGGATTTGGCCGATGAACCACAGCAAAGGCTGTCGTCTACGGTTCAGGTACGTAGATAAACAATATACTATTTACAAATAAGGCACTCAACTGCCACACTTGTGAACATGTGAAAAAGGATGTTATCTGGGTGTTCAGGTACCTGTTTAAAATAACTGAAAGTATTAAGTTGGTGCCGGTGCACCTTCCAATCTTTTCATCCGGTCAGGTTTGTCAGGTTTGGCCCCTCAGGAAAGAATTACCAAATACCTAAGGATTATTTCATCCCCTGAGTGACCGCATTCCACAGTACGAAATCTTTCTTGTTGTCTTGACAAACCTAGTGGTGAAGGATTATTAATCAGATACGTGACGTGGATATACCTTCGGGATGACGTGATACTAAGAAAGGTACTTTCCATACCTAAGCAAATTTCCAGAGGAGTAATATAATTTTAAACTGATCAGGGGATGCGTTTGCGTACCTTATTGAGCCCCACAAAAAGTCAGGTTTAAATTCAAGTTGATCCTGTGTCGGGCTAGCTGGGCTCTATATGTTGACGACCCGGGCAGAGTATCTCTTTCCAAATGGCTTTCTTTAGGTTCATCCATTCAAGAAACAGGTGCTGGTTGATCAAAATCTAAAAAATATACCTGCACGGTCAGAGAATCAGGTTGACATAAAATGACATCAGGCTCGTCTAGCAGTCTGCCCTCACACCACATTTTTAAAATTTCAGGTTAGTATAGTCGTAAAGGACGTTAACGATATGTCGGCGGAGTTCATTACACCAAATGCAACGTCCGTGTCTGAAAACATACCCGTAAACACAGTTGTGCTCGCCATCAAAGCCATTGACAAAGACGAGGGTCGCAACAGCTACCTGGAGTACTCTCTGTACGACCCCTCGAAAACATTCACTGTAGGCCCCGTTGACGGACTTCTCAAAGTTGTCGGAAGACTGGACAGGGAGACCCGTGCAAACTACAGTCTGGAAGTGACTGCGAAGGACCGAGGTGACCCTCCACGGTCGAGCAAGCAAACAATCCTCATTAACGTGCTCGACGAGAATGACAACAGCCCTATGTTTGATCCAAAGCACTACAGCGCGAGCATAGCAGAGAACGCTAGCATCGGAACCAGTGTGCTTCAGGTAGGTATCAGTTGGAGTGTCACTTCCGTTGTGAAAATGTCGTTTCCCGTCAATGATGGTCCTCTTTTAATGTGGCAAAACATGACTTTTAGGTATCAGCTACGGATGTGGACGAAGGTGCCAATGGTCGTGTCCGGTACTCTATTTTCTTGGGAGATGAAAACCGAGATTTTAGTATATCAGAAGATACGGGTGTCGTACGTGTGGCAAAAAATCTGAATTTCGAAAGAAAGTCTAGGTACCTATTAACTGTTCGAGCAGAAGACAGTTCTCATGACGACGAGGACAACGTCAGGTACGACACAGCCACGATATCCATAATAATACGGGACATCAACGACAATCCGCCTACGTTCCTCGACTCACCGTACATTGCTTATGTGATGGAGAACACCGTGCCACAACCTGACGGGTATTTCCTGACCGTCAGGGCGTCTGATGCAGATACGCCACAGTACAACGGACAGGTTCGGTACTTCCTGAAGGAAGGTGATGCTGGACTCTTCCGAATCAACGCCTCAACCGGAGACTTTTCCCTACTGAAGGCGCTGGACAGAGAAACTCAGTCCGAGTACCTTCTCACCGTGGTCGCTATGGATACCGGTGAGTGTTTTGTACCTGTTTCTGTCTTTTGAGAAGGAGATAGTGAGAGGTGTCCCACAGCTAAAGTTAACCTCCAGTAAATTATTACCGAGTGAGCAAGGCCTAAGAACAGGGATACCAGTTTTCCCATCGAATCAACACCCTACCTTCGAGTCTTCTTTGAAAAAACCGGATTTTAGACCCCCAGAGTATCTGTACCTGAGAAGGTGAACACTTAAGAAACAGGTTGGTAATGAACGGTTTTAACGGTGCTGTAGGTTGTAAGCATTTTTACCATTTTTTTGCACTTTTTCTCTCTGATTTTACTTTCTGAAGGATGAGGTTTGTTTTTATTTGTACACCTGTACACTTTTGTACCTAGTGAATCGTATTATTCTACCTTCTTTCCTTCCACCTTTTCATACTATTATCATCGAAAAATTGTCAATACTTAAAAAAAACATGAGAGTTTCTCCTTTAAAAAATCAGAGATTCCTAACGATAGTTTGATGTATCCCTGGCACACGTGGAACTGGTCACAAAGTAAAAGAACGAATGCGTAAAGAGGTACCCGGGAAACCATTAACCGTTCATGATTAAAACGTTAAATAGACGATAAGAAATTTAAGTGTCAGGTCCGTAATGCGTTGCAGAAGGGTGACCCCTGAACCTAAGAAACCTGGACCCGAAGACTGGGTCTACAGATGGTTGAGGTTGCGGGGAGTGACAAGGTAAAGAAAAGGATGATGAGGATTCGGATGAACTTCATGTTCAGGCATATCATCGTCTCTTTTGTTAACGATTTATAACGTTTTTATTGTTATTTTTATATGACAGACACATTTCAGGTTTAAGGTACTCGAGCAGAGCCGAATTAAGGTGCTCGGTCGTGGGTCTAAGCAGGTCGGGTGGGTGTAGTGCCGGGTGGCACGACGACCGAATTACCGTGTGAATTATTTTATTACTTAATAATAATTAATTAGCACACCTAACCAAGGAGTACCTGATTAAGGTACACCGGCAACCGTATCGTACCTGCTAAATTGTAGCAGATTTAATCCGTCCGAGTTTCACACGTTTTCAACATCTTTCCTTGCCTGCCTTTCCTCTGCTCTTGAAAGTGTTGTCTTTCCCAACCTTCATTTTTCAGGTGTCTCCACGGTTAAACCTGTTCAAACTTTCAGTTTCACGTACTCAGCCGTAGCATTTATTGTTTTCACGGGGTTCACGGTTTAATTTAACTCGATAAGTGTGTTGATACTTCAGGTATGTCTGTCACTGGGTAGAGTCAAGAATGGAACTTTACCGGGTTCTCCGCCGTTTACATAGAAAGAGGTCTGTTCGATGATTTGCAACTTTGTCGTTTCTCTCCTCGAACATTCTACATCTGTCTTAATCTAATGGCTGTTTTCATTACGTGTCATTCTTCAAGTCGTTTCACCTTACTTCACTTCTTCTTCTTTTGCTATCCTCACGGTTCCCCCTGTCTCGCCATTTGTTTCGTATGAACCCGAACCTGATTCGAATCTCTCTTTCGCTCGACTTGAAATAATAATAAAAAAAGGTGGGAATTCGTTATCCGCCAAAGCACTCCGGGCGCTGTTATTATATTATGTTGGAAATGTTTGAAAAAAAAATCGTTTCTAATTATATTTCACGTAACGTGAAGCAATCACGACTGCCTTAAATGTGCCGCGTAGAAAAAGAATCCCCGGGCATATCCTCGTATGTCTTTCCCACACACACACACACATACACATACACACAGACTGGACAGCCAGCCAGGCAGCCGGTCAGCCGGTCAATTCGAGAAATATCAAATGTGGAAAGTAGGTGGATCAAAAAACCAAACACTCGATTCTTTAGGAAAGGACCTGAAGATTCGGACTTGGAAAAGAAATACAGATTCTGAAAAACGTTAAGTAAACTATTAATTGATGAGTTTCACGAAGAGAGCAACAAAGGACGAGATTTCCTACCGAAATTTAGAATGAAATTAACTTCCGTTTAATCTCGTTAATAACTAAGTAGAAAACGATTGTACAATAGTGACCAGACGAAATTATAGATAGCAAGAACCACTTAAGGAGTACAAAGTCTCATCGCGGGAATAAATCTATGGTAGCTTGGGTCAAGTTGGTTTCTGGTTAACCGACTTAAACAACCAGAGAACGTTTAAAAGACAGTCGATGTAACTGTGCTCGAGTTAAAGAAATTTATTCGTTGAAATGGACTAAGGGAGTGGGAGGTAGCTGACGGTAAAAATACCAAAATACCAAATGGCTCGCACGCTGGTGAGGAGATGTTAGATAAACCGGCTGAGTTAACGGGCAGGAAGTTGAAACTGCAACGATAAATAGATAAAAGTAAGAAATGTCAGGGGATCAGTGATTGAATATAAACAATGTGGACGTATGAAAGACACTTTAAAATGGAGGAATTCATAAATTAGGAATTGCTAGGAAAAGAAGGAAAACTTTTTGCCGAGTAAGAAGAAAGTGACAAGTAGAAAACGAGGGATCGACACTAATTCAGATGGAAAACGGTGGGGAGGAAAAACTAATACTAGTAAACCACTACTCCAGAAAGATGTAACTGAAGTCACAGAGATGTCAGAAGTTGAGGGGATAGAAAGAACAAAATGGCGACATCGCAAGCAACTGCAAGAAGTGGAAGATGTGGTGTCGACGATTTGATGACTCAAATCGGCCGATCCCCAGCATGAAAACTAATTTAAATAAATATTTTACTCACAATTTAAGAATCATTTGACGGATAATTTGGGCCTGGGCCGTTCGGTCGCAGGGCCCCGACAAGTCCCCGGCAAAAAGCAGGAGGCGGGTGGAAATCGAATGGTCCGTTAATTCCTTTGTTAGATTGACGAAGGACACTCTCAGGTATGAGAAACAAAGTGTTGTCTGCGGTGCCCGGAGAAGGACACTTCCCCGACAACTTACGAACACGTTACGTAGATAGGGAGGAATACACGTCCTAAGAGGCAGGCATTCTTCCTGCGGTCGCTCCCAGGTGAGCACTGAATCTCAGGTACCGGCAGGGAACCGAAGGGGCCCTGGGCCCTAGCCCCGCATCTTCCGATTTTAATCTTCGCTTATTACGACGAGTTTGCAATTTTATTATTATCATTATTGTTATCGTGCAAAATGACTAAATTTGGCCGTGGGTTGCCTCAGGAGTTGATTTTCGTGATCTTCGGAGGAGGAGAAGACACAGGTACGGAACCTGGTACCTGTCTCGTTCCACCCCACGTAAGAAAGGAAACGAAGGGTGACGGGTCTGTGCATCTTGTCGTTGTTCTCATCTCTCAACAGTTTTCTTTGGTTTTAGTTACTCTTGTCCATCTCCGCTTCTTTGTCCTTTTCCCGCTGAACTTTCGGTTCTTGTGAATCTTCGTTTATGGATTTATGGATTTATACAGTACAGATTTTATAACCGGTTTTGGCAAAATTTCTTGTCTTCACTTCGTCGCCCTCAACTCATTTGTCATTTCCAAACCATTTATCTTTGAATCATTGCCACACTCATGTTTCTTCTATTGATTAAGAGGATAATCCTTTTCCTAAAACTGGGCTCTCTTTTGCTCATTCATCCATAGGTAGCTTCTCCGTTGATTCTGACTCCTCTTCCTCAACCAGCGTCATTGACTCGATAGTCACGATCGTTTCATTCGCAATCATTCGCCATTGAATTTTGATTTCTCTCTTGCTCATTTCGTTCTTTTACCATTTCAAGCACCTCGTCTGAATATTCCGAATCGTTTTTGCTTGTATTCTTCGGAGAGTTAATTGATTCTCTTTCCATTCTCACGTACCCAGATTCACCGTTATTACTCCGTTTTGACAATACAGCACTTGGGAGTCTTCATTCTCTGCACCGGTTAAAAACCGAATCACCTTGACTAGGGCAGAAGATACTTTTGTGGGCTCCATCAAATTTTGTTGATTCTGTTTGTTTCCCGAAACTATTGTAATCGTTTAAATTTAAGATTGCCCAGGAGAAGAGACAAGGACCCTCCGTATGAATCAGCCGTGAAATTATTATTATTTATGCTTATTCTTAAATGACATGTGGGAACAAATGGTGGGAGATACCGATCTTCTGATCGTCCGTAACAAACTCACCCGTACAGATTGTGAAAGACAAAGTAAAATCTTCGAACCCGGACCTGATCTTCAGGCAATCTTAATCATCTTTTTCAATAGAAGTTTCGACACCCCAGAGGAGCGCCCATTGCTGGAGGGAAAATCCTAGAAAATAGATCAGTGGTGAGTTTGACGATGCTTGAAACGATTGCCTCCTTCTAAAGACAGGAATTCCTAGGAAACTAGAAGGAAGATAGAAGGAGTGGAAGCTACGCAGGCTGCTTATACCTGTTTTGTCCTGCCTCCTTCTTCATCTTGCAATTCTCTCTTGTGGTTGTTTCTTTGTCCCTCTCTCTCTTTTTGTCACCTGAGGCCGCACTTGTTTCTGACTCATTTTTACCTAAGGGGCCCAAGACAGAGTGTTTTACCGTTATCTTTCCATGGCATCGTTAAATCTAATAGATTTAAAACGGCAGAAAAGGGCGGATTTTTTTTTATAAAAAAGAGAACGATCAGCACGCCTATCTGTACGAAATTTGCCTGGTGCTTGACGACCTTTGGCTCACCTACTCAACGTGTAGCAGAGCTGGTGTTTCTGCCTTAAAGACCTAGGCAAGTTCTAGTCGGATTTTGGATAGGTCAGTGAGACACAAATCCAACTCAGGTTAACTCGTAATTCTTGGGCAGGTAGAGCAGATGTCATGCCGTTCCCAGGCCTGGAAATTTGCATTGCCTACATCCGAACCTGAGCACAAATTTCAGGTATGCTTTTCAATGCGTCTCACCTGAGGTTTCCCATCGTGTTTTGCTGGTAGCGGGGAAACGTAAGATTTTTCAGGCGATTATTTGTATATCCTCCTAATTAATAAAACATCTTTTTAAACGTTATTTACTAGCGTGATCAACATTTCTGACAACAAAGATTTAATGCGGGCATTTGCATATCTTTCATGCAACATATATTTATTTATGTGTTTTTTTTTTGGAGGGGAGGTGAGAGGATGAAGAAGAGAGAAGGACAACTATTGTAAAGCTCAATATGAAAAGAAAGAGCGGCGCCTGAACAATGAATTATGGTAGTGAAGGTTGTCTAAGACGCAGTTACAACTTTTAGTTTTAAAGAATAACAACGTTTTGGAGAGTTGGTTCAGCTTTAGAGGTTAGAAAAAGCTTTTCAACTTTGTAGTTGAGAAGCTAGAGCGGACACCTTAAAAGACGACGTGACGTCGATTCAGTCAGAAACGTCGGATAATAATAGAAACGGTGTTACTTAAAAAACTAACATATCTAAAAGTATATAATAGAAATAGTAAAAAGTAAATTAATATTAGGAGTGTAACATTGATTTTCTTCGGTCAGTTGACTCGAATGGATTAGACACGGGGCGTAGAAGCCAACAAAGAGACATTTAAGAAGAAGAAGAAGAAGAAGCCGTGGTACTAATAAAGGTACACAAGTCTTGGATAAAAACTATAACTAAACCGGAAACTAAGAAAGAAACAGGCAGACTCTGCCAAAGTGCCAGATAAAGTTTTAGTTATTCCTCTAGGGCGGGAATGACAACGTTGAGGAAAACATGAAAATCACACCGGAAAGGGGAAACTCGTTGAGGTGCGTGGTTGCCTTTGGGCAGTCGATCTATGAAAGTAGGTTCGTGACGGATATCAAACGGTCCAGGTACTCTCAGGCAAGAGAGGAAGAGAGAGAGAGAGAGAGGCGACCCGGTCGAAAGAAGTATAATACCTGATTATCATAATGATCAGGAAGTTGCTCGTACCTTCTTACCACTGTCCGCCTCCCCCGACAGCTGCGTCTAGCCTGCTTACGTCACGACGGCTTCTGATCTATGATAGTTCGATCGGTGCCTGGTTGCGTGCCTGATGAATTTTTCGGTCTTGCTCCTCATCAAGATTTTACTCTCATCTACTTCTTCAACCTCGAAGCCATAAATTTAAAACTGCTAAGTGTTTTTCCATCTCCCACTGCTTCGTTTTTTGATTTATTTCTATTTATTTGTTAAATCCAGGTACGCGGTACCATAAGGCACGAAAGAAAATTTTTTAAATACGTATAAAAACACGAAGTAAATTTATTCAGGTTTTTGTTTGGAGTTCCTCTAGGTGCACCTTGCGCTCTGCCAACGCTCACGGCAGATTTTTTTGAAGGAAGCACATCTCCGCTTGACATGTACACACGTGTCTAATTTTGTACAGGTACACTAAAGCCAAAAAACGGGGATAGGCATGTGGAATTAACATAAAAGTACCGATCGGTTCCTACGATAAGGGTACCCGACCGAATGTGTCCCAGGGGGGCATTAAATTTGCATTCAAACTGGTGGTGGCTGGTCAGAGCTGCCTCCTCACCTCAGGGGCTGACGAAAGGATGGAAGGAAAGGATGGTTCAACCTTTCTTGCTACCAAAGGATTTCGGTTTGACGTGAAAATCGGTTTGTTCTCCTGTGGTGCCTGACAACCGGTAATTCCGCTGCTTCATCCTTTTCCGCTTTCTTACCTTCCTCTCATGTATTTTCTTCTTCTGCGTTGGCATCTTACTTCTGACAGTTTTTTCTCTCCCGAGGGCTCCAATCTTCAAATTTTAGAATTTCATGATACTATTTATGAAATTACACCACGCGTTCTTCTTGGATAATTGCTTGTGGATGGTCAAAAGGTTAAATTTAAAATTTTTCATCTGTCGCGTCCTTGGTCATTGCCTCGTGAATGTCTGGAGTTGCTTCTTCGATAGCCAGGCAGTAGGATTCTCGTTGACTTCCTAGTCTCCTCCGAACTTTCGTTTGTCGAATTACTCGTGTCCTATAAAAACAACTCGTTTTTTTATCAGGGTCGAAAGGCTACCTTACCGTCTACTGAGCCGTTAAATAATTAAAAAATGAGTAGTCCTGTTTAACGCCTTGTCTAAAAATTTAATCAGATCTTTAAATATCCATTTTTAACGATAAATTATTGTACGTCATATATTAAAGAGCCGAATAAGTTTCGTAGAAGGTATATAAATCCGTGGAAAAGGAGGAGGAGGAGGAGGAGCGGGCGACGAGAAGCTGCGGCTGGTCCAGTGAAAAATAATCAATTCAGGAGATGAGTACGCATGCGTGTGGTGTAGGTACGCAAGAAAACCTGAATGGAAAGAGGCAGAGGACTCTTGTTCTTCGCCTCCGGTCAGAACCCAATTGATTGATTAGTTAATGTTCGAATTGGAACCTAAAATTCTTTCGTACCTGACCGAGCCCCCGAGATGATAATTTACTAAACTCTTGTTTCGGTCAAATCCAGATGGTTTCGGAGATTGCGTCGTCCATTGTAGGAAAGGATGGTTTTTGTTGCGTGTCTTAGGGCCAGGGCTCATTTGCACGGTGCCTCCCCTGCACGGTGTCTACGGGGAGACCTCACTTGACCAATTCCATCAGTAGTTCCTTAAAATGATCACCGCAGACCGTTGTAACATTGGACCGTCGTTTTGTAATATTAGAAATATCAGAATTGTGTTTCTCCGCACACTCACTGCGCCGTCCAGCTTTATTACACCTTCTATGGGTGTAAACAATACATATACACATATTGTTGCAAAGTGTGACGCAATAGTAGTTATTGTTTGAACACTTCCTAAAGAGCACGTACATAAATAACTGGGCTTAAGCGTATTATTAAGTGAAGCCCAAAGCCAAAAGGATTTTACTGTACTTCCTTCTTATTGTCACTCTCTAATTAGTACTTTCCTTTTTATCGGTCCGTCTGCGAGATGCAATACCTGAAAAACTTTTTCCTCTTTTAAAACGAACAAATCAAAGCTGCAGGTAGACAAGTCGGGCCGTCACATTTCACCGGAGCGTGATGTCCGAGAGGCTGAATTTGCATTGTGAACCGTAAAAACTTGTTGAAAACGTTTCTATTAATTTGAAAGGAGAGAGAGAGAGAGAGATAGTGTGAGTGAGTGAGTGAGTGAGGAAAAATATCTTATAAATTCAACAGTTAAATTCCCCCACGCCTACCTGGGAATACCTTCCAGGTTTTTAAGGTGTGCCTGGGTCGTTCAGGAAAAGGCCGAAAAACAACCGCCAAAATTGTGCGTAAGCTGAGTACCCCAGAGTACCTCCGAGTATTTGGCGTTTGAGTACTCAAGTTCTTGTGCCAGTCGTTGGCCCGGGTCATTTCAATATGACCCTTGAACTTGGACTTGTAGTTTTCATTTCGTACATCAATAAATCTTTTATTAATAGTTGCGGATGGGTAATGGGGGAGGGGGAGGAGAGGCCAACCTAAGTCCTTCACGCAGCTCATTCCTCCCACATTCAACGTTTATTAATATTAATATGCACACGGTGATGTTCGAGATTATTCTATAGGATATGAAGGTCTTCCCCCAATCTCTCGAGGTTTTTATTAATGTTTTTTTTTACAAATTAAGACAGGTAGGATTCAAATAAATTAGTTACAAAGCTTAACGGTACGCATCTCCTACCAAAAACTTCTTCTCTTTTGTGTGTGACGACAGAAAGATTTTGTGCTGTTGCTGATCAACTCGAACGCTCGTTTGTACACCTCTGCCTGTAGTTTCCAAATTTAAGTCATTACTTGAACTTAAACCGCGATGGCAAGATACCTGTCTCGTACCTGTAATTTTTTAACTCTCTTTCACTACCAGACACAACCAAGCGACTGAAAAGTAGTCAGGTAAAGGGTGACGAAACTTTGCGACATCTCCCGATTTCATAACTCGTAATTTGTACTTTTTTCACCTACACATTTGTAACGTGTCAAGCTTTACGAGACCCAATTCTTACCTTCAGCGTTTTCCTATCGTGTTCTCCTTCACATTCCTAACCGTTTCTAGGTTTGTCCAAGTTAATAAAAGAAACTATGTCGACCAAGGACTCTAAGGCCAGACCTGGCGGGGAGGTACCCGCCAGCAGCATGCGAAACGATGTATGGTCAGCGCAAAAAATCGTTTGCTTCGTTTCACAACTCTGATCTTTGGTACCAACTCCGTCCTCTTATTGCATACTCGTTCTTTCGTCTGTGGGCTAAAATCCCAGCTTCTTCTTCATTCACAACTCGTTTCTTGTCGACTTTTCCGTTTTTTTTTACAGTTTATCTTT
Organism: Polyplax serrata; assembly: GCA_037055365.1. Lineage (NCBI taxonomy): Eukaryota > Metazoa > Arthropoda > Insecta > Psocodea > Polyplacidae > Polyplax > Polyplax serrata. Next base: position 2,322,881 of record JAWJWE010000004.1, read on the forward strand.
GTCTCTTGTGTTCTCCAGTTTTATTTGATTCCTTCTTCCATATAAAATTAAAAGGGCTTTCCCTTTTATTTTTCACCATCTTTTTTTTATGTTTTGTCCTACGGTCAGTACATTAGTCGGATTCGGCAACATTAATTTGCGTAAAAATCGAATAAATATATTTTCTAGACATTATATATGTATAAATTTATATTTATATTATTTTGTCGGGAAGAAGTATTAGTTGTAATTTATTTCCTGTCGTTCCCGGCCCATTAAAACCGGCTTTCATTCAAAGAAGTATTTTTCACGGCAGACGAAAATCCGGACGGGTTATTTTTTAAATACCCAATGCTCGGGTATCGGATAACCAGGGATGATATCATTTATTAGCTCCACGCATGATTATACAGTTGCACCTACTTTTCTGGCCAATGTAAGTGCCAGTCGGAGAGAAAGAGAGAGAAAAATTACCTACACAAGTTTCGTGCCTTCCGGAAACTTAAATTCCGACCTTTAATTTGACCCGTCTCCAGGGTTACTACCCATTGATCTGAACGTTTTCCTCGCCATCAAGAGAATGTCTGCCACATGCTCAGTTCGAGTAACTTAATATAGTTTGAAGTACACCATGTTAAATGTTGGATGAGACATCTTGTTCGTGATGAGCAGCTCCTTAGTATTTATGTAATGCAATATAAATAACAAAAATTCCTCCACGATGTGGATTCTATAGAAAGGAATTTTGATCTTCGACTAAACGGACGGACTAGTAGATCTCCGGATAACTTTTTATCCGGAGATCAGAGAAGAACCGAAAAAGACAGGTGAACGAAGTAGAAAATGACATTCTTCTCTCTCTCTCTCTCTTGGAAGAGATCAGGTTTTTTAAGGATCGATTAATTTCAATGATAAAAAGTTTATGTTTTTTTGTTTCTTTTTTGTTGTTTCAGGTACTCCACCGCTAACCGGTTCAGGCACTGTCAAAGTCGTTGTTCAAGATGTGAACGACCACAGCCCCGAGTTCGAACGGCAGACATACGCAGCCAACATTTTGGAAAATACTCCTGTTGGGTCCTTCGTCATCCAGCCTGTCGCCAGGGATTTTGACGCAGGATTAAATGCCAAAATAAAGTAGGTTGACAAATAAACTTCAACTTCATTCGAAGTAATCATAAAATTTAACCCGTTCCAAATTTTCTATTGACATTCATTACTATTTAATTTCAGGTACAGTTTTCTAGGCGAGAAAAGCGAACGTTTTCATTTAGACGAAAGTACCGGGACAATCACGACGGCCACGGTTTTAGACCGCGAAGAGACTTCTGTGTATTTCTTGACATTCGTGGCACAAGATTGCAGTCCAACAGAACCGAGAGCGACGGCTGTAAATTTGACGATCAACGTTTTGGACGACAATGACAATTCGCCCAAGTTTGATCGGTCTGAGTATACAGTTTATGTGCCGGACAACACGCCCATTGGTCAATTCGTTTTTGGGGCCAAAGCTCACGACAGCGACGTGGGAAAGAACAGTCAAATAAAATATCACCTTCGTGGTAAGGACAGCGGAAAATTCTCCATAGCTCCAGAAACAGGAGTGATCAAAACGGCCAAGGAGTTATCACCCCAGGGCGATGCCTCCGACATGGTGTACAACATGGAGGTAATAGCAGAAGATGGAGGAAAGGAACCGCAAACAGCATCTGCTAAGTTGACCGTGAAGATCAGGCCCCGGGATTGGTTCCCGAAGATCGTCACACCAACTGATCAGAAATTTACACTTCCGGAGAATACCATTACCGGAAATATAATCACGAAACTATCTGCGGTCTCGGCAAGGCAAGACACCAACGGACGGATTCAGTACGCCATAGCCGGTGGAAATGTTGGAGATGCCCTCAAGGTAGATGTCAACACTGGAGAAGTCATTGTTGCTGGAGGCCGATTGGACTACGAAACATCGCCAATCTACGAAGTTTGGGTAGAAGCTCACTACGTTGACGAACCATCATTGCGTACCGTCATCCAACTGGTAATAAATGTAACCGACACCAACGACAATCCTCCGGTGATTGAGCAACAGATGTACAATGCTTCTATCTACGAGGAAGAGTACCCACCACTGAGAGTGTGCATTGTCAAGGCCGGAGATTTGGACTCCGGCTCAAACGGTCAGATCACTTACAGACTCATTGATAGCTATGAAGGAACCTTCGGCGTGAACGAAGAAACCGGAGAAATCTCAACGGAAACAAAACTGGATCGAGAAACAGCAGACAGTTATTCTCTGATTGTAGAGGCTCTTGATCACGGTACACCACAACTGACGGGAACGACGACGGTTCTGGTGACAGTATTGGACAAAAATGACAACCCACCTAGATTTACGCGTTTGTTCAGCGCAAACATAACCGAAAACGCCGAACTGGGCTCTTTCGTGATCCGTGTAACTAGCTCGGATCAAGATATAGGCGAGAATGCTAATGCCACGTATTCATTCACGGAAAACCCTGGTTCGAAGTTTCACCTCGATCCATTGACCGGTAATGTGACGGTGGCTGGACTGTTGGACCGCGAAACACAAGATGAATATCTGCTTAAGGTAGCTGCTTTTGATGGAGCATGGAGATCAGAAACACCTCTAACGATCACAATTCAAGATCAAAATGACAACGCACCACAGTTTGAACATTCATACTACAATTTTAACTTTCCGGAACTTCAGATGAGCTTCGTCTTCGTCGGACAAGTGGTGGCCTCTGATAAAGACAAGCATGGACCGAACTCAGTCATCTCCTACTCCTTGAAGCACCCATCCGATTTGTTCACCATAGACCCTGCTACAGGAGAGTTGTTCTCAAAGCGAACCATGCGATATAAGTATACAGCATTGGAACTCTCTCCGGAAAACCAGTACACGTTGACCGTTCTAGCGACAGACAATGGAAAGCCTCCAATGTCATCCGAATGTCTCGTCACGGTGAACGTTGTCGATTCCAACAACAACCCACCTAAATTCAATAAAACCAAGTATTTCAGTCCGGTGCCCAAAATGTCGCAAATCGGACTAAAAATTCTACAAGTGGCAGCTAGCGATGCCAATGACTACGGCATTAATTCAGAAATCGAATATGAGATATACGGCGGCAACGGGTCTGAGTATTTCCTGGTCGACAAGAAAACCGGATGGATAACAGTTTCCCGAAGTGTCCTTCCAATTCCAGAGTTAACAAAGTTCTACCTCACCATACGTGCCAAAGACAAAGGAGTTCCACCTCTGGATGACACAACAATTGTTGAATTAATAATCACCGGTGATAATCTGCATACGCCCGTGTTTCCGGCATTGAGCTTTCAAGTCATCATCCCTGAGAACGATCCTGTGGGTTCCACCATTCTCACTGTGGTGGCCACGGACAACGATGACGGCCCCAATGGAATGATAGAGTACAAGATATCCAGCGGAAACGAAGATTCAAAGTTCGGTATTAATAGAACGACTGGTGCCTTGCAAATATTCAAACCTCTGGACTACGACACCGTCAGCAGCTACCATCTCAACGTTACAGCTACTGATCTGGGTTTTGAATCTCGTCAAGCAACAGCAATGATAACAGTGGCACTCACTGATATCAACGACAATCCTCCTAGATTTAATCAAACTGAGTTCCATGCTTACATATCTGAAAACTCACCTCCCGGGACTTTGGTCTACCGTGTACAGGCGCTAGACTCAGACTCGGAAAAGAACGCAGTAGTAAGGTACTCCATCACCAGGGGCAGCGGAAAAGATGTCTTCACCATAGATGCCATTACGGGTCAGATTTACTCAAAGACCGAGTTGGACTACGAAGAGAAGAATGAGTACGACTTGGAAGTACTTGCTGCAAACCCGGAGTCTCCTATGTTTGGTATCACCAGGGTCATCGTTCATGTTACGGGAGTCAACGAATTTTATCCGAAGTTCGTGAGACCAGTTTTCCATTTTGAAATATCGGAAAGCAGCGAAGTGGGGACCAGTGTGGGTACCGTAGAAGCGACCGATGCAGACGCCGGAGACGACGCCAAAGTCTACTACCTTTTTGTAGGTTCGAGTAATGACAAAGGTTTCAGCATCGGATCTGAAACAGGTGTTATACTCGTTTCGCGGCGTCTCGACAGGGAAACCCAGAGCCGTGTTGTCCTCACGGTGGTGGCAAAAAATGCAGGCGGAATTAGAGGAAACGACACAGAAGAAGCCCAAGTGATAATATCAATACAGGACGGCAACGATCCACCGGAATTTATTCAAAGAGAGTATGAGGCAAGGGTGTCGGAAGCTATTCGACCCGGAAAAACAGTGATGATTGTAAAGGCAGTTGATACGGACGTGAGGCCACAAAACAATCAGTTCTCCTACTCCATAATTAGTGGAAATGTCGGAAAAGCGTTCAAAATAGACCCCCAAACAGGAATAATAGAGACGACGACACAACTAGATCGCGAGAAGGTACCAGCATACACTCTGGTCGTTGGAGCCATTGACGTAGGAGTGCCACCACAGACGGGTACCACAGTCGTCAGGATACTCCTCGACGATGTGAATGACAACGGGCCAACCTTCGATCCATCCAATGTGGTTGGCTACGTTACAGAAAACGAACCTCCGAATACTAGTATCATGACACTGTCTGCGACAGACCCTGATCTTCCGCCAAACGGAGCCCCATTTTCCTACTACATTGTAGGGGGAAAAAGCAGAGATTTTGTTTACATTGAGAAGTCGACGGGTGTTTTAAAAACGAAGAAAGTGATTGACAGAGAAGCAAACCCGCAGCTAGACATAATCGTGAGTATTCGACACTTAGAGACAATATCTGACTTTGAGGTTAAGGTTCGTTAACGAAATTGTCGTTTTGAATTTCAGGTCGGAGTGGAAGACAGCGGAGTACCGAAAATGAGGTCGGAACACCCGGTCTCTGTTGTTGTTTTAGACCAGAATGATAGTCCTTCGACACCCCGGACCGTTCGAGTACTTGTTCACTACTTCAATGATGATCTGCCCACAGGAAAGATAGCCGACGTACATCCGAACGATGCAGATGCAATCGGCGAGTACCACTGTAAGATAGTTAACGGACCAACTCCTAGAAACGCTCTTCACATCAAGCATGGCTGCGAACTAACACCAGGAAACGTGTCACCAGATGTCAAGTACACATTAAGCGTGTCCGGGAATGATGGAAAGCATTCGGACGTTGTGTCAAAAGTGTCGGTTGAGTTTTTCCAGTTCAGCAACTCGTCTGTAGACCACGGGTACACGATACGCATAGACAACATGACTTCGGTCAATTTCCTCACAAACCACTACAAGAGCTTCATGGACACCGCAAAATCTGCATTTGACTCTAAAGATCAGATTCACTTATTCAGCGTGACCGAGGTAGGTGCGGATCTGGACTTGACCATGGTGACCAAAAACTCGAGGGGATCTTACTACAGTAAGGAAAGGGCAGTAGAAAACCTCGTAAGAAAGAGAGATACTTTACAACAGATGATGGCATCCACAGTAACCGTGGGCTACTCTCCTTGTGGGAAAGTTTCATGTGAAAACGGAGGAGTCTGCAGTGACGGAATAGAAATTTTGGAAGGTACAAGAATCATAGATACTCAGTCGGTAATTTTCACGAGTCCTTTGGTATCACACGACTACACTTGTCGCTGTCCGGATGGCTTTACTGGGAAACGGTGTGACCGTCAGCACGATCCGTGTTCACCCAATCCGTGCCAGGCAGGAGGCATGTGCAGGAGGCAGGGATATGACTTCCAATGCTCATGCCCGACGACCCGTGAAGGAAAGCTTTGTGAACGTGAAAGAGGAAATGTCTGCGACGGAAATCCCTGCCGCAATGGCGGTACCTGTCAACAAAGTCCAGATGGGTCGAGCTTTTTCTGTCTTTGCAGACCCGGATATCGCGGAAACCATTGCGAAACGGTGTCTGATTCATGCAGACCTAACCCGTGCTTGAATGGGGGCATTTGCATTTCTCTCAAACCTGGGTACCGTTGCAGTTGTCCTCACGACAGATACGGTCGACACTGCGAGAAATCGACTTTTGGTTTCAATGAACTCTCTTACATGGCTTTTCCACCGCTGGACGTCAGCACAAACGATATTTCCATAATTTTTGCTACTATAAAGCCCAACGCTTTATTAGTATATAACTTTGGAATTCAAACGGGAGGACGATCAGACTTCGTTGCTGTCGAACTCATTGACGGCAAGGCCGTGTTCTCGTACGGTGGTGCCAGATCTGCTATAACAAGCGTTTCTGTACCAAGAGGAAATGTATCACTTGCAAACGGTGAATGGCATAAAATAACGGCCACGCGAAACGGAAAAGTCATCTCGTTGAGCGTGGCTACCTGCACGGAGAATGGAGATGTATGCCAGGAATGCAAAACGGGAGACACCAATTGTTTTGCAGACGACATAGGTCCCACAGGGTGAGTCAGAAGTCCTATGTAATGTCACTTTAGTTTTTAGATTACCTGCGTACACCAAGAGTGGGTTTTAATTTAACTTAAACTATTCCAGAACACTGAATTTCAACAATCATCCCATGTTGGTGGGTGGTCTCATGTCAACCGATCCGGTTCTCGAAAGACCTGGTCAAATTCATTCGGATGACTTGGTTGGTTGCGTTCATTCCATCTCTATCAACGGTAGAGCACTCAACTTAAGCAATCCGATCAGCTCGAAGAATGTCGACTCGATTTGTGGCAGAAATAGGTCACCATGTGCCGGAAGTAGTCAAACCAACGAGGTCGTTGAAGTGTTCAACCCATGCGGCGAAGGACAGTGTTTGGATCGTTGGAAATCCCATCAGTGCATCTGCTCTAACCTGGTATCCGCCGACTGTAATGAGTCCCTGGAACCAATAACCTTATTGGAAGGAAGTTTCGTTGAATTTAAAATATCAGAGAAGCACATTCGCATGCAGTTGCTCGAGAGTTTCTATCACGGAACAACACTGTGGAATAATCAGAGGTGGAAAAGGTACGCTCGTCCGGGTTCAGCATCTACACCAAATGACATCCTGTTTTCGGGTCCTCCCAAAACTCTAAGTCTCAAGTTCCGAACCGTGAGGAAGGAAGGTCTTTTGTTGTACTCCACAACAAACAAAGATTTCACATCTATAGAGGTAGGTAACATTTCAAATTGAAATTATTTGACTGTCTATTGCTTGGAAAATACATAAAATTTTCTTCACAGTTGAGAAACGGCAACATTGTTTACGTTTCCCGAACTGGTACGTCAAGTCCTGTCGTCAACATGACCGTGACCGAACTCATGCTCAGCGATGGAAACTGGCATAATTTGACTCTTCACTCTCACAACCGAGGAGTCAGACTCATTGTAGATGGGAAAAAAGCTGGCGAGGAACTCGACTCGGAGGGAGTGCATGATTTCCTGGACCCATACCTGACGTCGCTGTCCATCGGTGGTGCCAGAAAGGAACTGTTCCAACCATCTGAGTTGGTTCCTCTGGGTGAGTTTTCGTTTCTTCGTCTCCATCATCACTGAATTCATTTGGTACATTTGACTAATTTTGAGTTCATTTGTTTCAGGTTTCGAGGGCTGCATCACCAACTTCACCATCAATAACGAAATCCAATCATTCAATGGATCAGGCAGCATCTTTACAGAAACGATCGTCTTCGGTAAAATTCTGAAGGGATGCACGGGACCTGTTGGAATGGGAGCCGCGACGGCACCGGATCCACTGAGCATTGGTGTGACGCTGGTCATAGTTTTCTTTGTGACACTTCTCGTAGCTATTTTAGTCAGCTTCATCGTCTTCCATTTAAGACGACAAAAGAAAGAGAAAATAGGATCACCGGTGGGACGGGGAACCATGGGTATTTCAAAACAAAACGGTGGAGCCACGCTAGTTGCCGGTGGGGACGGTCTCGTCGGGGCTACGGATGGAGTGTTGGGTCGTGGATTGCATGGCGAAGCCAACGTTGGTTACCTAGCGGAAACGGCAGACGCCTTAAGAGGACACCATCTAGTGGCACCAGAATTAATATCTAAAAAGTATAGAGAAAGAGAGATTTTAGGTTCAGATACACAAAGGCACCCGAGACCTGACATAATCGAAAGAGAGGTCGTCAGTAAATCACCTCTTTTGCGAGAGGAGCATTCTCCCAGTCCTCCGAATCAAGTTCGACAGAGTCCCCATAATCACGATGGTAGCGAAATACCAGAGCATTACGACTTAGAAAATGCCAGTTCTATAGCACCGAGTGATACAGACATTGTGTATCATTACAAGGGATATCGGGATGGAGGCATACGGAAGTACAAACAAACACCACCCCACATTCCTTCAGGGAGAGGATTCCACCACAAACATGCTGGCACGCAGCAGCAGCAGCAGCACAGGCACAGTCCACGAATGAGCGGAGGATTTCCGCCTCCCACGAGGGACAGTCCGCGTTCGGTGGTTCCCCCACCGCCTGTTTCACGGGTAGACTCTCCACAGAGTGTTGTAAATAGTCTAAATTCAAAGACTGCAAGTAAACTTCTTCCCCATCAAAGCACCCCATTAGCAAGACTGAGTCCAAGCAGTGAGTTGTCCAGTCAACAACCACGAATATTAACCCTCAGTGATATAAGCGGGAAACCCCTCCAGAGTGCACTTCTTGCCACGACATCATCGTCTGGTGGGGTCGGTAAAGATATACTTCATAGTAACAGTGAAAGAAGTTTAAATAGTCCCGTTACGAGTCAGTTGAGTGGTCAGAGTTCGTCAGCTAGTCGCAAGAACCAAGTTCAAGTAGAGGACAGTTCAGAAAACAAAAATGTTCCAATGGGTCTTACGGCCGAGGAAATCGGTAGGCTTAACTGTCACCCACGGACGAGCAGTCTAGTGTCTACTCTGGACGCCGTGAGTTCCTCCAGCGAGGCACCGAGACCTAGGCAGAGTCACCATTTGGCAAATACCAACAACATTCCAGACAACGCATCGTCGACGACGACAGACGAAAGTGGAAACGACTCTTTCACCTGTTCTGAAATTGAATACGACAACAATTCTCTGAATGGAGACAAAAGAAGCGACATCCTCTTTAGTAAACTGACAGAGGATGAGGATGGAAGGAGGTCTAGGTCAAACAATTCGGGTACGGCAAGTAAACCACCTCTACCGCCACCATCCTACGACGGGTTTGATTCCTCCTTTCGGGGGTCTTTGAGCACTCTGGTGGCGTCCGACGACGAACTGTCCACTCACATGGGAGGTCTGCTGTACAGAGGTCCGAATGGTTCGCCATCTTCAACAGCTGCCCTAGGCTGGGACTATTTACTCAACTGGGGCCCTAACTTCGAAAGTCTCGTGGGTGTTTTCAAAGACATTGCCGAACTTCCAGATGCAGTCAACGGTCGGGGGCAAACATTAAGGTTGCCCAGTCAATCACCGAAGCCAAACGAAGAATACGTGTGACCGTGGAAATTCCGAAAAAAAATTTTGTGCCATAGGAAACAAGTAGAAATTACGTGGCCAAACGTTGCAATATTAGTATGGTTGGGTGTTCGACTAAATTGCACCTGAACCCCAATGTAATTGAAAACAATCGTACCTAAAACTTTTGTAAAAAAAAGAAGTTTTTACTTGAAATTGGTTGGTCGGTAGGTGCGACTTTTAGAATTTTTCTCTGCTCATTAGGACACCACTGCCAACAACAAAAATTTGCTTCGACTCGATCGTGTCCTTTAAGCCCCTTGAAATTCTAAAACTGTAGAAAAGAAGTCATTAAACTGGACCAAATATGAGAAAGTTTACTGCGTCCTTATATTGTAAATACTAAATTTAAATAATATATATAATTGCATAAATAATAAAAATACTTGACTTAGACTACTGGGGCACTATTTCAAGAGGCTTCGAGGATTCTGTAAGAGTACGAAAGCGAGTTTCCTCCGGTTTTGTAAATAGAAAAAAATGAAGTAATAGTCAAACGAATGTAATTACTACGAACTATAAATATTATTATTTTTAAATCATATTGTTCTTGTACGCGAACTTAAATTTAAGTACTAATTCTTCAGATAAGCCAAAGACAATCTCATCGTTTAAAGCGGCACCTCCGTTTCCTCTTTTTCTACTCCAGCCGACAATAAATTTTCTATTAATTTGATGACTGGCCAATTTTCGATTTATTTATCATATTAATTTAGTCATAGTTGAAAGTGTAATACCATTCACAAATTTTCTCATCTACATATTATTTTAATAGGAAACGTTAGAGGTTCAAGCCATGTTGGAGTCAAAATGTTTTATTTATTTTGGGCTCCTGTTACTCATGATTGATTGTACAGATATCTTAGAAATAAATTTGTTGAATTGCGGTTTGCAATAATTTAATTGTTGACCTTATTATTTTTTTTTTTTTTGACTTCTGCCGTGGGTTCCCTCAAATTTCGCAAGAATTTCAAGTGGGAGTGTTCTCTAAAGTGACCACATAAGACATTTGGTATCACAAGGTATACTGTGCCGGGTGTTTTGAACTTCCCTACGTCTTCTGCTTTATTTTCAACGCTTCTAGAATCTCACATGTCTCAAGTTAAAGATGTTTTTACCCGCACCTGGAATAAAGTTCAGTTATAAAGTTGTAGGAAATCGTAATCTGGTTTTTTGGGTCATCTCACGGAAATATTTATTGTATTGTTCATATTTTACACAAGTTGCTGCATAGTTGGAGTAACTATTCTGCAAATAGATTTTTATTAACACCCTGTAATACAATTGTACATATAAACATTGTGATAAATTGGGTCTTCGATTCCAGGAAGCGAAAATCGAAAGTGATTACAAATACACGTTTTCACAACAGCAGATGGAATAAACTATGCGATTGATAAAAAAAACAGTTAAAACGGTTGTATTATTAAACAATTTACTTTTTTAGTAATTTACAAAAATTTATTGTGAAAATTTGAAGTCCGGAGCCTTTGCCGGTGTCTGGTTTGACTCACGTATTGTTTCGTCTGCGGATGGATCTGATGGACAATGGTGTCTTTCGACTAACGCTCCCCATGAATTGTGCAATTTTATAATTTCGATTTTAGAATGGGGGATATTGAAGAGGACGTGAATGGTCCCTTTGTGGGAGAGGTAATGTCCATGATATATAATCCATTAAATATTATGAACAATAATTACAATTAACGTTGCGAATTTAGTATATCAACTTAACCTCAAAACTTACCTGATTTACCTTATTATTTTTTACAGCCGGTGATGTTTCTGGGCAGGGATTTAAGAAAAATAGCCTGCTTTCGAAATTCGTTTATTTTTGGAATTAGCACCGGTATAGCGTCGGGACTAATTACTTTTATGTTTACCAGTAAACCACGTTTCAGCACGCATACAGCATTTGGAATGCTTTGGCTGGGAGTTTTTGGGTATTGGTAAGCAATAGTGTTTTTCTAAACCAATCTGAACAAGAACAGTTACACTCAGGGATATATTTAAAAGAATTCCTTATATAGATTTTATTAATCTCAACGTTGCTGAAAGATTACCCTCAAAAATACTAACCTCTAAAATAATCAGCTGTCACTTATACAATACATTCTCTCTCTCGAAGTTTTTGTAAAAAATCCTCAATATTAACAAACAATAATAAATTGTGTCACATTGTGGATTGCCTAAATTTTTATTAATATTTTATGTTGCTTTTGTATATTTATTAAGTTACTGATTGATTTAAGATATTTTTGTGTTGTTTCTTAAACTCTAAGTTTAAGAAAAAAAATAATTTTTTAAAAACATTTTTTTGCAAAATTTGGACACAAATATATATTTGAAGTTTAATTTATTACAATTTTTAATTTTCAGGGTACCATGTAGAATTAAGTTTGAATCTAAGAGAGCTAGTCAAATAGATATGTCCATAAGAAACTTAAGAAATCTGACGAGTACTCCTTTAAAATAGGAATAGTGATTCATCAAATATATCTCAATGCTACACAAATCGAAGAGCACTGAGTTTGTATTGGAAAGTACAGTAACATTCTACCCTAAAGTATTAATAAAATGCACAAAAGGGAATTTTAAGAGCATAATTTAATTTTTGTGGTCAAATTCTCTGCAAATATATTGATGTAGTGATGATGAAGTATAAAGTGTAGGATTTGTTGAGTCAAAATAAAGTAATTTTTCCCTCATAATTAAGTGCCTTGTTTCTTTTACACTTCTTAAGAAAATTCACAAAGCTTCAATGCCAAAATTTGTAACAGCTTGAAAGAATTCAACAATAATTTTTATGGTGAAGTGATTAGTGAATGTAATACCGCAACATATTTAATTCAAATGATATAGATAAAACAGTGGAAGTGGAGGATTTTTTAAATCACTGGTTTGCATGTTGCTTACAGTCAGAACCGATAGAATCATGGTACACAATGATAAAAGGATTACTGTATTTTAAGTCAGAATGTTGAATGAAATGAGCATCATCTAGTGGGTGTACCAATATTGAAGGCATTGGGCAGAAGGAATTTTGTCTATTTCAAAAACAGGACAATATTGTGTTAAAATAATAACGAGTCTCTTGCTATTTTTAAGGTAGATATACAGCTTTATTGCCTAAAAATTTCCAACCGAGTAAACGGCCCAAATAGACATAGCCTCTAGGCTAAAACAATGAAAAGGAAAGAAAAAATATTACATCGGTGCGGAAAGTATACATCAGCCATTTGCTGTAACCTGATGAATTTTTTACATTTAAAATTTTAACCACAAATTTTATATATATTTATATAAAGTCTCTTTTTCAAATAGTTTTGTTTTTTTGTATACATCGTCAGGTTCGGAATCAAACCAAGTAATTTCTCTCTCTGCGATATCACAAGCACCCACGAGGACATATAGGTATCAAACACGAGGACCATAACAGTTTAAATTAAGTGGTTCAAACGTTTTTCTTCTTCCAGTACTTTTCAAATTATTAAAATGTTTTTTTCTTGTTTTCTTGTTTAGTACACCTCATTCGTTCAAACACTCGCCTCATATTTTTATTCATTCGGTCAAGAAAATTATTTAACTTGCTATTTACGCTTTTAAATTGTTTTTGATATGACTGACATCTACGTAAATCTGGGAGATTAGAATATTTCACTTTTGCCACACGAATGACCAACAGTTGCAGACCCCGGCTTTTTTTTAACATTGAGAAAATTCCAAAAATCTGCCGAAAATTAATAACGAACTACAGCTTGATCATAATCGGCTGGTGGTAGTTTCTTAAATTAAATGCAAGCTGGGCAGTTTATTTGATTCTCCAAGGGAGGGGTTTTGTGTGGATGATTGTATACAACCAAACGACGACCAATTTGCATGCAGAAATTTAAAAAAATGACAACAAATTTCAATAGTAGAGGACAAAAAAAGAGATTACACACCAAGAGAAAAATTAATTAGGCTAAATAAGAGCAATCAGGATGCCAACAGTAACTGTTATTCTCCACATGATATTATTGGTAGCAATTCTAATTTCATTTGCTGTTACAACTCTACTCAGATAGGCAACCATTTAATTGAAATGAAATGTGTTTTATGTACATCAAAAATGAAAAGTTGTAAGAGTGCACAAATATCAAAACATTGATTCGATTTTTAATAATTTTTCCCTCTCTTTTTATTCTTTTCATAAAAATATGTATGTGTACTATTATACACCATCCATTGTATTTGTTGGTTAAACAGATGTAATTTGATAAATTGATTTGTTTCGGAGATGGCAAATCATTTTCACTGATAATTATGTTCATTTATATCCTTACTCATATTTTTCAATATTTTTCATTCAATATCAGTTTATCATATTTGTAATTTAATTAAAATTGTAATTAAATTATGCTATTCGGGTAATTGTTTTTTTGAAAGTAATAAGAGGTATAATTGAGAACATTATCTCAGTCGTATCACTTCCAACGTATAACAATTTTTATTTGTATTCGAACAATTAATTTTTCTCCTCTCTAGTTGTACGAAACATCAATAAAGTGTTGATATTTTGTTACGAACTGATTTCTCTTTGGGGGTGGGGGGGTCCGTTATTCACGTTCACAGGTAAAATTTTGAAAAAAAGCTATAAATGAATAACTAAAAACTCGAATGTAAAGGAAAACTATTAAAAGTTTTGCATTTGCCGCCAAATTTTGGAGCGTTTTTCGGGCTCTCCTGCCACGTAATTCTGAAACATTAAATTTTTTTATAAATTTTTCTGTGTATTGCCGTAGTAGTTGATCGTTTAGTGCAAAAAAGTGTGTCTTTTTATATTCATTATTTGTAATAAACCAAAATTAATTTTAAATTCCGAAATCCTAAGGTAAGTGTCAATACATTTCAATTTTTACGTTCAACGTGCCTGTATATCTCTCTTGCTTGGTTTTACGGTCTGATTTTGTTTGAATTGCTCGATACCTTTACAAAGTCTAACATTGTAATATTATTATCAAAAAACAATAGATATTTTCAAATCACTGTTATTCGTCCTGCTTTAATTAATAATTATTACTGAAGAAGCAGAGCCTTCAATAGAAGACTGAAATTGAGGAGTGAACTTGAGTGAGTTAGAAATCTCACATATATCATAGCTTACTATACATTTTCAGGAATAAAGGAGGAACATCAATTGGTGTGTGTGTGTGTGTGTGTATATGTGTCTTTGAGTTCTTTGGTGTTGATATTTTTAATTCAGAAATAACAGGAAATTCAGAATTCAGGTATTTCACAACTAAATTTGGCACCCCTCAAGTTGTAAATTTCAAAATTGGGAAAACAAATGCTGCCAAATTATTTTGACAATTAAAATGAATGACATTTCCCTGCAGAATTTATTTTTATTTAGATTGATATGTCTTTCCACCATTATCTCTATTTTAGCATGAAAATGTCAGTGTAAAATGTGATTGTGTTAATTTTCTCATCAGAAATTTACTTTGTGCTGTGGCCATGTTCTTTCATCAATACATTAAATAATTTGACAAAACATTTTAACTGAGGTATCTGGAGAAATGAACTTGGAATTCATACACTTTGTATTCAAAATTAAAGTTGCTAGAGTTGAAGAGGATTCAGTTTTAGGCATTCATGTAGGAGTTTCAGTTAAATTTGGTGCTTTTGGTATGTTTCTTTACTAGTTTGCTAGGATTGCTAGGTATGATAGGAACTACAAAGTGGAAGACAGGAAGTAAACTTCCCCAGTTGGTTTCCCCCCATGCAAAACCTTTTTCTTGTGACCAACTGTATTTACACAAAAAGTAGAAATGAGTGAGATGTTTGGAGAATATACATTGTATATATAGTGGTCTGAACACCTGATCAGTTACTCACCACCACTCTCTCTTTTCCCTCTTCTATTGGCTTTTCATTCTGTATTTATTTTGTAAACTGTTTAAGTGCTCACCTGATTAATATATGGAGAAGTCATTCTGCAAACATTTGACTTCTAAATGATTACAATCACATGAGCACTGAAACAGTTTAAACAATTCCACATCAGTCTCATTAATCCCCCCTCCAGATGCATACAACATGTCCACTCATACTTGGACAGATACACTTGTACAACATTCAGTTAGATAGAATTGTGCCTGATAGTTTAGTTTTTTTTGCTATTGTAAATATACCCGCCTCTATCAGCTACTGACACAGTTAAAATTTTTACTAAAACATTCACCTATGCAGTGTTCCTGTTATCTGTTACCAATAATTTCAATATTAATGCTACATTTTGCTACTGCTAACTGCTACTGCCACTACTACTATTTATCTTGTCATCCCTTAATAATTATGAATATTATAGTTATCATTAAATACCGAATTTGTATGCGATTATTTAAAAACTTTTCTCATTTTTGTCTATTTTTTCTCTCAACAGACTCTATGTACAAATCTTTTTTAGGGATATGTCTTCGTGTATGTTCATGTATATTGTCTGTACATGCCGTGTAGTCGCCTATGACTGGGTTCAAGCGAATGCCACATTCATTTTTGCCAGGCCGTAGCCTTCGTCACTGACGATCCGTTGCCTTCCTCTCGGTGTCCCATTTGTTGCGTCACGTGCCATGTCCCGTACGTCTCCGGGGATGCTGACCCACGTTCCCGTTTTGGCGTCCACGGCGAACCTGGTTTTGAGGTTTTCCCACCATCGTCCTCTTGCACTGTCCATCGGTCCTTTCCTTCTGGTTGCTCCGCTGTCGGTGTTCTGGACCTTTTCGGACACCACTCAACGTCGGTTTCTAACTCCTTTTTCTCCCCTTTGGGTGACTCGGAACGTTTGTGACCGGCTGAAGTCCAAGCTGGTGAGTTTGGTCGTTTGCTGTTTTTTCTGTCAACCTCCGACAAGTCGGTGACCCATGCCTGAGATTCTTGAGAGTTTTTCGACGCCCACTCTGACGCAATTTCCGTTTCCGATTTTTTCGCATTGAATACCCATGATTTCTGACTGTTTGACAGCTTTGGTAAATTAATAGGAATCCAGTTTTTTGTATTTTCGCTTTTTTGAATCCACTGTTGCTTCGGTGAGTCCGGGTGCGGGATGTTGAGCCAAGACTTTGGTGTTTCCAAAATTTTCTGTTGATGAGATGGGAGCCATGGGTGCTTTAGGCCGGATTCTGGAGAGGTTGACTGGGTTCTCATGGTGTCCCACTTACGCGTTGAATTCAAGTCTACTAGAGTGGGTATTTTTATCCACGTTTTCTGGTGTGTTGTTTCCGGTGCCTTTGGCCATTGTTTGACCGGCGGAGTCGATGACTTCTCCCATTGCTTCAGTGACTCGGAATCAGAGGACTCCGACTGATTGATCCAGGTCTTATTGAGCGATTCGCCTTCCCACTTTTCGGGTGACTCTGCAGGATCCACAGAGTGCGTCCATTGTTGTCATTCACCCTTCAGATTACCCTGGTTTGTGCCCCCAAACGAATGATTCGAATTTACTAGGCTAATCGGTAGGTTCCCCAATGAGAACATATTAGGGCTGCCAGCCGTAGGACTTCCTAGCGTGGACGCAGGGGGATTGATTCTCTTTTCTTTCTGTCTCCGGTTGCAGAACCAGACGCGTACAACTTCCTTTTCCATCGTCAGGTTATCGGCAAGAACAGCGATTTCTTCTGAAGTTGGTTTAGGATTCTGTAGGAAAGCTTTCTCTAGCGCTACCCGCACAGTCGTTTCTATGCTTGTCCGCTTTTTTCTACGGCGACCAATAGCTTCTGGTGTCGTCAGCGGATTGGTTAGGGAATTTGGGTTGGTTAGAGAACTGTCGGCATCTTCCAGCCACTTTTGCAACAAGGGTTTCAACTTGCACATGTTTTTAAATGACAGGTTCAGTGCCTCGAACCTAGATATGGTTGTTTGAGAGAAGTCGTTCCCGTAGAGTTTTCCCATTGCCAAACCAACGTCGCCTTGTGTGAAACCCAGTTTGATTCTTCGTTGCTTAAAGGTTTTGGCGAATTGCTCGAGCTCTTCCAGATCAGTGGTCTCCTCTATTGAAGACTCAAGAACTCGAGGAGGTTGGGGCGTTTTAATGCTGCTTGTTCCGGAAGTACTTAAGGGCGTAAGGTTCATGACGTTGTGATTCCCCGCTGGTGTGGCGTGCAGAGATGCCTGATTTTGATGGTGACCATGAGACAAATGCGAATTTCCCTGTGAGGACGGCATATTGCTATGGGGGCTCCCGAGAGGTCCATGGTCTTGCTGTTGTTTTTGCAGTTGTTGCAGTTGTTGTGCTACTGCTTGTTGCACCTGTAATCATATGAGAAAACAATTAGTTTCATAATAAAAAGCAATATTTTCGTTAATATTTTCCAATCAAGGCGTAGAGTATATAATTAAACCGTGATAATTGGTAATATCAGCTTGGGATAAATCATTCGTAATGAATTTCACCATCTAATCGAATTGTACATTCAATCTGTACGAAACCTTGAATCTTCTAATTACGTGGTCGTAAAGTATGGAGAATTAACAAAGTCGAAACTTCGAGGAATTAAGTAGAAAGTGAGAAAAATTTATAATTAATGGTCACTCACCTGTAAGACGGGAGGGACCGTAGCAGGGTTGCGTGATCCGGTATGATGGTATGCCGGAGGAAGCAAACCCTGAATGAAGAAAAAGTAAGAAAGAAGCCGTCACCCATTAATTATACACATGCAAAAATTATAACCATTAAAATTATTAAAATTCAATCACTGATTAGAAGAATCGAAAAGAACAGTCTCGCACTCACTAAAGACTAAGGATCAAAAGAACAATACAGAAATAGCATTATGAAAGAGTGTTAAAAGATTCATTGAGAAATAGGTATATGTATTAAATATTTCTTGTGGAAATGGGAATTACATTCACGGTCTTCACAAAGTGAAATTTGTACGGGCAAAATTACAAATAATTCAAGTTCACTACAAATTTTGTATCTGTTTGGCACTCAAAAACATAATATATTACCTGATTCTGAAGAAAAAATTGTGCTTGGGGATGAAGTTGATTTCCTGCACCCGGTTGAAAAAGTACGAACTGCTGCAGCTGTGTCAGGTTTTGCTGCAATGTTTGTTGCAATGCCTGGAGCTCCTGCGAACCGAGGGACGATAAATTCGGAAGCGAGGGCATTTGGCCTGCAGCAGCGGCTGCCGCCAACTGATTCTGCAGAAAGAGTTGCTGCTCTGTAATATGAAAAGAAGCCTTGTAATGAATTTGACAGGAATAAATTGTTATATATCCGCTTTCTAAGAAACATGACCACGTACCTTGCGCAGCATTTAAGTTCATCAATTGGTTCAAACTCAGCTGATTGGCCTGAAGTGCAGCAAGTGTAGCCTGAACGGTAGCTGCAGCGGCAGCTGCTGTTGCCGAACTTCCATTGGACGGCACTTGAGTGCCAACACCAGAGGTCGAAAGGGTAGGTGATGACAGAGTCATTCCACTCGAGCCTGATTCTCCTGAATTCCTTGCATTTATCTCCGTCACCTGAAAAACAAACAACAGAATTGAATCGATGAGCAAAAGAAGAAGAAATGATTGGAGAAAGAAAAAGAAAACGACGGTAAATCGAATGCAAAAGAGTGGAAGACACAGAAGGGAAGGACAAGGCCTAGAAAACTTATTCAATTTAATTCCATGTCCTTAAAGACAGCAAGAAACAGAGAGATGTGAGTGGCTCGGTCCTGGCGAATTATACTTTTAAAGTGGCACCGGAAATAAAAGAAAGCAAATAATTTTAAATTCCATTGACTGTATTCCTTTGAAAATCATTCGGGGGAAATTTATTTTTCTTCTTTTGCTACGGTTTAAAATGAAAACTCCTCAGGGGTTAAAAATGCGTAGATTCGTTTTTATACTGCCAATTCAACTGCCTTATCCTATCATAATTTCACTCTCCATCTTAATGGTTGAAGTTTATGTTATAGTGCTACTAAGAAGCGACTGTTTTGTTAAATTTTTAATGTAATTATTTGCAGAAAATTGCAATTTTGTTATAGGACATTAAATGTGTAGTTTTTAATATATTTTTGTTTCAATTTCGTCTGCGAATTTATGGTTTCTAATTATTCTTCTGCTTTAAATTATTGCATCCGTTGACTTTGTTTAGTGATACTTTATCGGATTTCGGTTTTATTTCACTCATTGAATTGTATGCATTTAATGCTATCCAGCACTTATTTTTTAACACAACTTTTGTTTCTTAAATCCTGATTAGGTTTCTATGCGCCGTGATTTATTTATATATAATGCTCATTTATTATTTGTTTATTCACAGCATTAAAACTAGTCTTAATACGATGCTAATTAAATCTGTGCCAATAAAAGGTGAGCAGTCGTGAAAATCTAAAGTTAAAAACAGAGAACATCTCCATTCCTTCATTTCACGCTGCTCTATCTAAAGAACAGAGTTGTCTACCTTTCTGCTCCTCTTTTGGACGATTTCGGTTTTATTTCGGATACTTTCGGTCCTTTTTCTACTCCAAGTAATGTTTTTTTCATGATCTCACTCTTGTTCAACTATTTCGGATCTTTCTTTATCTTTGCCATACAAAATTTCAATTCTTCCTGTGTGACACTTGCTATTCAAGGCTACTTCTCAACTTCTGGCCCTCGTTTAAAATCCGGGAATAGCAATGGAATGGAAATTGATTCGTTTCTTTTCAAATTATTTTATTTTCTCCTTCTTTGTTCCTTCGTCTCCCTCTTTCTCTCACTTAAAATAAACATTCTCCGTTTATTGTCCTTTTGTGAATTTATGGGCCTAGGAGGAACTGCTTAGCACGTTCATGAGAATGTACTTAATATGCAGTAAGGGATGTACAGGAAGTTTATTTGAGATTGAAAAGTACTTACCAGGTTCAAGGCAACAATTCGGTCAGAAGTGACAGACTGACCTTCCTCATCCTGATCCTGACTAAGGTCTCCTCCATCGCTCACCAGACTTTTCTCATCCTCACTTCTCCCGTCGCCGTTGACTAATTTTCCTGAATCAGAAAACAAAAATGTGTTAAACGTAACAGTGCACTAGGCGGACATTATGGACAAAACCAATTATGGCGGTGGTCATTAATGGAACGGGGTCGTAATGCTCTGCAGTTTTCAATCAGTTTTCAACCCCATCTGGTCTGCACCACCCCGGGAACGAACTCTTGGAAATCTAGTTATCCAGCAGTCATCTGCCGGGGTCTGTTACATAGGGGCTATTTTCACTGAGGGGTGTATAATTCCATGATAAGGGTGAAATCATCTTGGTTCTTTCGGAGATTGTGGTTTGTTTACCTTTGTCTCTAACTTGTTTTCTGTTTTTCACCATTCAGTCATTGCCGAAAAGATTTTCATAATCTAACAACATATCGACATATCTTGACGATATAATGTCGCATTAAAGCAGCCTTTAATCCGGGACACACGTTGAACCCCCTCGTAATGGGCAAAACCAATCTGCCAAGCCTCGATACCTGACTTTACATAATTAAAATCTCACGGCCGAATCGAGCGGGTGGATAATCGGTCACGGTAGATAGACAGTTTCACACTTATTCTCTTTTGGCTTTTCTAGGTGTGATTGAACACACCTCGTGCGGTATAATGAATGCGAAATCTACGGAACGAA
This sequence comes from Polyplax serrata, assembly GCA_037055365.1. Taxonomy (NCBI): domain Eukaryota; kingdom Metazoa; phylum Arthropoda; class Insecta; order Psocodea; family Polyplacidae; genus Polyplax; species Polyplax serrata. Next base: position 2,344,007 of record JAWJWE010000004.1, read on the forward strand.
AACTGATCGATGACTGAAGAGTCCATCGATTAATTCAATCAACGGAACGTCTATGAATTTTAAGGTAAGTGCTAATCTTCAATTTCTTCCTCGAGAGAATGACAGATAATGTAATACGTAAACGTTATGGATGTGTCATGGCTAACTGATTTCTGGTCAAATTTGACTGGTTTGGATGACTGAGGCAAGACCTAAAGATTTCACATTTCGTTTGGGAAGTTAGATTTTTCACCTGGTGAATGACAAAATCATAAGGAAAATTCAAGTTTTTTCAAGGTTGCATGTTTACAGCTATGCCATTATTACTTGATGCGTGGAAATATAAACAATACATCAAAGAAAAACATTTCCATCTCATTAATAAAAATTATGCGAAAGGAGTGATTGAGACATTGTCATCACACATATTCCTACAGCACGGTTTTACACTTACCAATAAAACATTTATTAATTACATAAAACCAACGACCTAATATTTCTTTCCCAACCTCCTATCGAGGAATATTTTATGTGTGTTACACGTTTGTAAAACATGTAACCTTCCGATAAAATAAATTAGGTTTCACGTGCACGTACAAAGTATGCCGGTTAAATTCTGCATGTACCTTTATGTATACATTGTTAATGGTAATTGAAAGTGTGGAATGAGACTTCAAGAATCGTATAAAACTCTAACTAAGCATTCTGAGGTAGAATAGCAAATCGAAGGCGCTTCCCGGAGGGACACTAAACTAGCATGTTTTATGTGGCAGAAGTTGTAAAAGTGAAGCAAAAAATAAACAGAGACTCCACGCATAATGAGCTGTAAAAGAGAAGATAATGGAAAATTTCTAACAAAATAATTTGTTTAAAATTTAAATAATCGTAAATAAAAATTTTGAACGTTAATAAAAATGAGCAACGGGTGGTGGAAGTGGGGTTCACGTTAGCCCATTTGAATAATGTGGTACCTGCAGGGGGGGATTACTGACTGGATCAGCTATAAACTGGCCTCTAATAACTCAAACATTAAAAACCTAAGAAATTTCTCATTAACTGCCATCTAAATCTGTGCCCGGTTAACAGATTCTTTTACGACCGTGAACATTTAAATTTTTGTTCAATTGTAAATCAACCCGGCCGCGACGTGAACTTGAACATTGTGTCTGATCATTTAAACGTTCCTACACAGTGCGAATTCCTATATATTTAAATTTTTTAATTAAATTTTAGCATCAAATTTAACCAAATACCGATGAGTATCAAGTTCAGGACCTCGCATTAGAGGACAAGAATATGTATTTGGCAGGCATTAGGGTGTCCAACTTAATATACACATTGTGCACATCTAATGTATAAAATGCGTATTGGAAATTTTGTATTCTAAGCAGGAATGTGTTATGTATCGGAAGTATATCTTGATATTCGATAAGGAGATGTGGTTAGTAAGGGTGAGCAAACTGTTGAGTATTTGTTTCCATCAAAATACGAGGCATCGTAGGTTTCTTTGGTTCCCTCAGGACTGGTCAACTACCTAAGAAAAGTTTTACCACTTCAATGAGAAGAAATTGGGGGTGAATTCTCAAAGAGCTTACGACTGGACAGTGGTAGACTACTGTGCAGAAATCCAAGGGAAAGAGAACTTGAATAAAACAAATACAGATCAGAAGAATAAGGGAGGATAATCGGTGAAGACAAACGAGAATGAATGGTGTTGAATGTAGAAAGAATAGGAAGAAAAGTGAAAAGTAATGATTTTGATGGCGGACATATACATACGATAGGATACAAATAGTAAGAAAAAGGTAGTAATCTAGCGGTACATATTTTTCAATATCCGGTAAGCGGATACTTAGGCAACGAATTTATTACTTGGCAATTGAAACAGGGAAGCCAAATGAGAATCAGAGCATTAAATATAGCATTGATGTAATTAGCAAATAAGAAACCATAACTGTTTCCGCTGTTATCTCGTTCTCTAGCTTTGTTACTCCAAATCATTTTTGTGTAATTCGCTAGACCTTCTTGGAATAGCTAAAATGGCTACTTTTGCATCAGAAAACGCCCCAAAACAAAGAATTTGAAGTAATTCGCTTTTTTGTCTAAAAACAGAAGTAACGAATTTTATTTAAATCTTGTCCTGCTTGCGGAAGTGGTGCAGCGTGCCTTTATTTTTGTGTCCCACTCTTACAACTTTCAAAACCCTTGGTGTTGCACATGGTTTCGCCTCTGAAACGCCAATCCAAAACTACAATGGCTCGTCAAATAACTGCCACATTGCCAGGAGACAAAATCAATCCTTAGGCGCGTGTGCCCTTAACACGGCCAAGAAGATAAATATGACAAAGGGTTGATGCCACGGCTGCTGCCACCGGATTTTTTCATTCGTTTTCTGTCAACCCCTTTCAATTTCAAATCGTATCGGCCCATTCTGACGCAACCCCTTGCCGGCCTGTCTTATGCCACGTTTCTTTCTTTATTTTCTAGCTCGTGCTCCATTGTCAGACGGTCCCTAATGTAATTATTGGTATCGGATGATTTATCTATTATTATTTTATTAATTGTCGATGATCCAAATTTTATTTTCGGCAGTCTTCATTATTAAAAATTGATTGATCGGTCGATCCGATTCGATTTCTATCGTTAAAAAGTCTAGGGATTCACCATTTTCCCAACAGACCCATATGGCGGATCATATTTCTCGTAAATGACAATGGCGAGTTTTGCACTGTCAGAAGGATGCCTGAATTATTTGTTCACTCCTGTGCTACATCCCAACCGACTGACAGAAATAATGACGGAAAACGTAGGCGAAACAGATGGAATTCGACGTGTATTTCAAGCATGAAATGGACTTGCGCCTTGTAATTATATAAGTAATTTGTTATGTGTACAATATTATTATAGGTGAATAGTGTTTTGCGGAGCAGGCAGAGAAGCATCAAAAGAAAATCCGAAGGGATAGCCAGATGAAATCGTGGCCTGAAAGTGCGAGGGCAGTAAAAAGAAACAAGAGAGTGTAAACAATAAGGGGGATAAAAGAATTTCTAGGGATTCCTTACACGAAACGACTTTGCCAAAGATATACATTTGAATAAAATTCGAAGGGCTCTAAAACAAAGTAAAAAAAGCACACAACTCAGTGTAGGAGTCGACTTTTTGTTGCCTCCAGGTTGTCACCCATGTTACCACTTATGCCACATGGTTTTCTCCCCATATTCGTTATTAATAACAAATTGGGACAGGATTGGATAAATTGAACTATTTTAGAGTTCACGAAACTTAAACGGTCAGGTCAAACGGTGTAACAGACAACATATGCCTCACATGTGGGCGAGTCGAAACTTGTTTACGTAATTTAATATTAATAACCAGTGATATTGTCACTCGGTTCTTAAATACTTAAAGTGAAGGGTTAGTTTTGCCATCAGTTATACACTCTCTCATATGTACAAGATCACAAAATGCTGTATGATTACTGATATAAGAGTCATTAACCTTACGTTGAGCGACCATTGGTTATAACTGGAAGCAGGTAGAGTAAATGTCTGAATCAAGAAATTGTTAAAGAATAAAACGTTGCACTGCTAGGTACTGGCTCCTAATTGGTTGGACAATAATTGCACAGTAAGAGGAGTTCGGGGAAGATGAATTGATCGCAAAGATAGAACAGAAAATTAATAGAAAGGAGAAAGGAAAATGCCATGTGAAAGAGGTCAGGGACCCCGATGGCCATTTAATAATTTAAAAGGTTTTCAGTTGGATCATTGTAGTAAATCATTACTACTACTACCATCAATTATTGTCTCTACTATTATTGTTATTACTACAACAATTAACAATTGTTTTCACATCCTTGTACAAATTATTAATAAATATAAGCCGATAAAAATGTTTTGTAGAAGTTGTTGAAGTTTCTTTCGCAGAAGGATAGTCGTTAGAATGCAATGACTATAATATAATACAATAAAATTCAAGTAAGGTGGGAGTCTGAGAGGTAATGTCACAATACCATGTCGATCAAGATGGCGATGCTGTCATGTAATGCTCTAAGTTGAAAAAATTTTTAACTCCCTTAAGTCAGACTTTAAAATTTAGTACTGTAAGTTGTAGTATGTTCCAATATTTCGGTTCCATCCCAAAAGTTGTTTCCTTAAGTATTCAAACAAAGTTTTGTTCTTAGTTTTCGCGAGTACTGCATTTTGAGGTGTACTTAGCTTATGTATGTTGTGCTACAGGCGTTTTATCCTATTTTGTTTCACTATTTTAGTATTATTTTTCATTCCCCTAGCTGAATCTTTATAATTTCTATTTTCACGTTTTCGTTGGTCTTGTCGTTTTGCATGAATCGAGTTGAGAAAAATCCTGTTCTGAATTTTAAATTTTTTCAGTCACTTACTTTATGAATTTTCTTTTTCACCCCATTAGCTTTCTTAACTTATTCTGGTTTTCTATTCATGGTCACTTTACTTTCATTCCCTTCAGGCAGATTTTTCTCCACATGATTCGAAGGATTTTTATTTTTTATTGAAATATTGAAATATTAAATGTTACGTTTTTATTTATTCGATTCTGATCTTGGTACCCACGTTGGTAAATTGGCGTATTCGATTCATAATTGACAATCACGGCGCAGAATAATTATTTTGGATTTGTTTTAGATTCAGTTAATATTTTATTTGTTAAATTTCACCACGTAGTGCACGTGTCTTTCCATTGAATGGTACCTAACAGTAATACGAAAGTCCTCATCGATAAAATCTGTTACCCTAAATTCTGACCCAAAAATCGATTGTAACCCACAGGCAGGGCAAATTATTTTCCATTTAAGGGATGAATATCAATGAGAACCATACGTACATAAAAATGTGTGCGAGTTGGGTTGGAAGCTATGGAAGTCCATTACATTTTAACATAACTTTTCCGGTTTTGTGAATTTTGAAAACGTGTTGAGTCGTTCAGCAATGAATACTCAATGAACTTGCTTAGCAGGGGCTGCGAAGGAAGGGTGTACAGGCCATCATGTTGAACGGAGCTATATAATTCCTCAAATTTTATGCATTTTATTACGTTTAAAAACGACTTTGAGTTCTTACCTTCGACCGGAGAAAGTCTGGCAATGTCTTTGTCGACAGAAATTCCTCCTAAAAAAGAAACAATTTAAAAATTTTTGAAACTAAAATTTTTTATTAGAACTTAAAATTGTTAAGTAAGACGAAGGGGAGTCGGTGTTAAAGGCCTCTAAAAGGCTCCAAGCTATCTGTCACATACTCATAATTTTTTCTGAACGAAATAAAAGTTAAATAAGATTATTGCCTAGCAAGAAATGTACGACTGGTGGTGTCCGACAGGAAAAATACATCCTACCAAGGAATGGAGGGTTCAGGGTTAATAGCGTCACGACAACCCTTGGTAGGAAAATGGAACGCCACATTTGCTTTTTTAATTTGGTCTTAACTGAGAACAGAATTGCATACTATTTTGAATGTAATGAAATAATTACAATCCCTGGATGAACCCGGTTCCAAAAGTCCAGTCAAAGGAAAAACTGAAAAAATCTTTTCTTACAACACATTGCATTCGAAATACAAAAATTTAGGTAAAATTTTGCCAAATGCGCAAGCCAATTACGAACCGGTAAATTAGGACGCGTCACGTTTGATTGGTTCATTCTGTCGTGTGGGGGTAATGAAAAAAACCGCGGAAGTCATGCGATGATAGAAAATTTGAAATTTAAATTGTTCGGTAATGAAATGACCTTTCACGATAGGCCTGTGTTCACATTAGACATTCATTTTTTCATTATTATTTATTCTTATTATATGTGATCGGATTAATACCCAGTCTTCGGTTTCCTGTCATCCTTTACTGACGGTGGATAAACACAATTACCCGCACGGAAAGTCTAGCTGATGAGTTAATTCGAGTGCGGGGTAGGCAATCGCACGCGAGATTTTGCCCTTTTTGAGGCAAAACAGATATCGTTTCAGAAATGCACGGGTAACCGAACATGGAGAATTCAGTACTGAAATATTCTGGTCACCGTTTCTCGTTCCGTTTACGAGACTTATTTTTCACGGCGAACATAAACAGGGATCCGGAAATATAATGGTGGTCATTCGTTAGGATAAACTAATGCGGTTTATCGTGAGACCGTAAATACGGATTTTCAGGATTCGTTTTATACCTCAGGTCGTGCACATACGCAGTCACCCGCGTGCACACTTATCTACACACAAATACGAATCGGTTCTTTACAAAATCCTGTTTTTACGGCTCCTAACAGAATTCAATGACTTTATCATAATAATTTTGCGAAGGGACCCGTTGACCAGTTAGGACCTCATCAACTATTTTTACTGTTTCTACTTTCCAACAATGGAAATTCTATACTCTCTTTTTTATTATTTTTCTTTCTTTTGTATGTTTTTTTTTTCGTTTTGCCATGTTGCTACCATTTCACAACTCAAGTTAATTCGAACTGATCTCCTCATCCTTTTTCCATTTTAGTTTCTCTCTATATTGAAGCGTCCTTTTTCTTGTAGATCTTTTTATATTTAAAGACAATCTTCTAAAATTTGATTTTACAATTCAATTTTTTGTGGGACGCTGGTTTACTGGAAAATTGTTTTTTGTTCGCTCCTCACGCGGAGTATTATTTACCTGAGTGGTTATTGTTTTTGTTTTGAATTCAGCTGTATTGTAGGTTTATTAGGTATTTGTAAATTGCAATTAATCCTTACTTTTTCGTCTTAGCTATTTTTTGATCTATATTGCACTGTCACTTTTTTTGAAAAGATTGATTTTCAAATAATGATTGAATAACTTGCTTCCGTCCACATTTATCTCTATTTAGTTTTTATGTTGCCATAAGTTCAGCAGAGTCAAGTTTAGGTTTCCCGTTTATCTTTGTTTAGCATTTCGAAAGACCTAAGATATTCACATCAATCAGGAAATGAGGAAGACAAATATAGAGCTGGCAACATGTTTTCCTATAATTTCAAATTAAAGTATTCGTGCATCTCGGCGACAGATTAGGCACACGAAAAATTCTCATTAAACCTGGACTTATTTTTCCTCCATTTCACTGTTTGCGGTTAGTAATAAACCTGCAACCGGTTGTCGTGACTTACAGGCTGTTGGTGGTTAAATAATAAACGAAGGTTTGATTGAGCTACCACGAATGGAAGGCGGATCAGTGAAACACACCACGTGAACGTTAATGCCGACGCGGAAGTGCAAAATGATTACAAAATCCCGTACCTTCATCATAGTAATGGAAATGTAAAAACAAATGTTTTGTAGCTTTAGTCAAGTAAATTGCGAATGCTTTATTTTCAACTATTCCGACATCAAAGAATTCGTTACATTTAATTTTAACTTCTTTTGGGAAGAAACTCATTTGGTGTGTATTATTTGGTATAATGTTCTTAGACCATCACACTGATTTTATTACCCTCTTATGTTCTCGCACCTAACTTATGGCCAAAGTGATAAACTTCTGGTGCTTCTTACACGTACTATTTTTAATAATTATTTAATAGTCTAAAATCTTTAATAAGAGAGGTTCTATTAAACTAGTGATTTTGAAGCTGAACATTATTATTAAATATCTGAACTGTACTTGTGAAAGGAACTAAAATATAAAATATTTGGAAGGATCTAAAATGAAAGAATATAAGATGCAATGGAGATAAAAACATGAACATGCATACTGAAGGGTCTTGAAAACGAATGGTTTTCTCACCTTTCTGGGTAATTGTCAAATGACGGACAGTAGGAAACCCTCCGGGGTTAAAACAATTTCACAAATGTAAATGAAACTGTTAATAGGACGTGAAAAGGAAATGCTGTGAGTGAGGAACATCAAACACGTCAAGAGATCATAAATCGGAGGACATAAAAGTCTATTAGGAGAATGGAAAAAGTCTCTTTGAGAGTGGTCTTAGGGGGTGGACATGGCAAGTGGAGATCGACGGACTGAGAGAAGAAAAAAAAGTAAAATGAAAATGCACAGGAGAGTCAATCCCCAAATATTCTGGGATGGGACTGGGCAAAATGTCCAGGTTCCACAAATGTGTCCCTGGAGAACAACTTTCACGGGACTCTGCATGCAAGACTGCACGGGAGCACATTTCCCTCTCCTTAACGGTCATTCAATAAACATAATTCTCACCCGACCTTTCCACTGTTACCCAATCATTGAATTCCGGTTAAAACGATATTTTATGGCAGACGTGAAATGATCCCATACTACTTTCTTCCGATTTCCGTTTAAAACGATTATGGGTGACAATGAAGTTTGAAATAATTCCTTATAAGGAAACAACTTTCTTGACCTGATATTGGATTTTGTTCACTTTGTTCTGATTATGGCCAGGAGTCCGCATTGTTGTTACAATAATACAAGTCAAATTGTAAACTGCATATGTACAATTATTCTGTTGTGTAAATAAATATCTCCTAAATTTTTTGGATGCCTTTATGTATAATTGGACTGAGATTTTGTATCTTCTTGGCGTGTAGTTCGTCTTCGAATGAGAACTTTCAGGTCATTTGTTTCATAATTTCAACTGATGTCTAGGGAGGTGTGAAAATAGAATAAAAGTACTATAAGGAATGAATGACGGTGGATAAAGAAGTATAGAATAAAAGAAATAGAGGGAAATATTCTAGTGAAACTAGAAATAATCAATGTTGAAATACAGATGATAATAGAGAAATAGCTTGGAATTAAAGGTGCAAGAAAATAGGAAAACATAGAAACAACCAGAATAGAGAGTGAAATTAAAGAGAAAGTTATTATTTTTCTCCATATTTATTTACTTCACATTTGGTTCAATCGAACTTGGCGTATGCAAGCGCCTCGGGCGTAGGTAGATTGCCATAAATTTTCAGATCTCTTCAAGCTCTTTACAATTCTTAAGAGCTGTGACCCTTTCACTTCGAGTCAATAAACAATAGCAGAAAAGCACGAAGAAAATCGTTTTGTAATTAATTTGGAAAAGGTCCATTCGATCGGAATAACGAATCTTCGTGTTATTGTATCGTTTTTAAAAATAATAATTTGCCACCCACCCCAATGCGAAGTAATTTCTTCCAGTTTAAGGGCCCCAGTTAGGACCCTCTAAATGTAATTAAGCTGATGAAGTTATATATAGACCGTTACGTTCGAGATTTGTTCCTTTTCTAATTGTATCTCAGCCTCCAATAAGTTCACTGTTGAATTGGCATTTTTTCCAAAGACATTATGTCTTTCAAGGTGGCTGCAGTTTGATGACAGCGAATGCACTGTTCCGAAAATGCAAGAAAACCGAAGGCTAATAATTGAACAATAAAATCGGCCGTCCGGTAAGTTTTAATAATTCGGAATACACACGAAATGTGCAGATTTACAAATTAATAATAATTAACAATGTAATAGGCGGCATTTATCTGTATACCAAATTGAGGAGGCCATGAAGGGTAGAGCCAGAAGTAAACGAAACAGAAGAACCGGAGAATGAGTAATAAAAATTAATCTTCTAACTCCCGATTATCATTCCCATTAACCGAATATATTACTATTATAATACTATTAAAAATTCAATTTTCACCATTTTTAATTCGGACGGACGGCCAGCGTGGCAATTATTGGATTTTCACAAGTGTGACTAATTGAATTGGATAAGAGAAAACGAGTCAGAAGACGGAATAACACTGAAAATAACAATGTGCTAATTAAAAATGAGGTGAAGTAACAGAAGAATAAGAAAAACAACAGATATGAAGGAAAACGACCTAAATTAAAATGCACGCGACCGGACGAACTGAATAATAACAAGAGCTAATGAAAGAAGAAGAAAATTAAACCGTTGTCGAAAATCTGCTAATTAATTAATTAATTACGCATTTATTTATTAAGACTTTATCGTAGACGTTACAGTTGCACTGCTCAAACGGGTCGTTGCTTAATTATTTACTTGATTTTTTTTTTACACTGGTTTTACTCACGGAACTGAAATGTGGGAACGAGACGGCGAGCGAAAATCATGACGTGGCAACAGATGAAAAGCCAGAGACGGACGTCTCGCCGTGGTCCGAGACCAACGCGAACTGCACAGAAAATTGGACAGAGCGAAGAGAAGGCGACCGATTTCGATCAATCGATGTGAATAAATTTGCCAGGTCCCTTTACTCGTAAGATATGTATAAGGGATGAGGGTAGTTCTTCTCAACCACGGGAATGTAAACCGGCATTTTTTACGCTTTTTGCAGAGGAAGATCGCTTTTATTTCCGAAAGGGCGAAATTTACTACAACTGCTGCTGTGGGTGAAAAGGCCCCCAAATGAGCCCGGGCGTAAGTCCAACAGGTGCCCGGATACACCAGCAACCATTAAAATGCAGACCGGTCAGAGGAACGAAAATTATGGGTGTCGTGGAAAATGAAGGTTAAGAATGTTTAGTGACCGCCTTTTGAGGACTTACAAAAAATCCTTTGAGCCTTTTCGAGAAGGTCTATGTGAAGAAAGGACTCGTCTTGAGGTCGACATATTGATTTTCATAAATAACGAAAGCCGACGTCAGATGGACTCACAGTAAAAATCTTTTCTGGACTCATATCTGCAAACCTATTCTATTTTCTTTCCGTTCATTCTTTTTTTTGTTTTTGGCGTTCGAAGCAATACATATATATGCCTTCATCCCGTTCGTCCTCTCTCCGGAGCATGATGAGTGTCAGATGATAGAGGGAATGGGTCTTGCGCTTGTTATATGCTGATCCGATGTAGAAGTGAAGAAGGGGCATGAATAATAATATTAGTAACAAAAAAACAAAAGAAATTAGGCACCCCATCTCTTTAACTATTTCTGGTCATTCCTTGCAATATTAGTTTCTTTCGTGGATATGTGACTATAATGTATTTATATTTTCTCGTTATTCCGTTTATGTTTAATACTTGCGTTTCATAAATAACTCTTGTTGTGTTCAGAAGTTTCCTCAATAGTAGGGTTTGTTCTGTTTTAAAATCTACTTTTTTATCTATAGTTTCTTTAGTAATAGTTTAGTTTTTGAATCTCATTTTCTTCTCTTCTGTGCCAGTATCCTGCACTTTTTATTTGCAACTTTCCAACTTCTATTATTTATTGCAAAAGGTATTTATCATAAAAATTTGGTCTCCTTTTTCAAGGTTTTCTTGTCTTTTTAATCATGGTCGTGTTTACTCAACCATCTCCATAATGAAAATTACCGACAAAAATAAATTGTCTCTTTTTAGTATTTGTGAGTGTTCTGGATTCTGCACATCAAACGCCGAAAGTTTTATCGATTTTTTGTTATGTATGTAATATATGTGAATGGAAAGGTTGAAAAGGTGCCTGTTTCTAGCGGGGCACGGCGAAAGTCCGGGAAGGACGGACTCGTGTCTTACCACATGGTTGACAGGGTTTAATCTCTTGCCTTGTTGAATGCCTTATTTTTTTCTTTTTTTCACCCTTCCATTTCATTTGTTTACCAACTTCTCTGTTTGTTTTCAACCACGGTGAAAACGCTTAACCGAGTTGCACGTTCACGCACACGAGCCTTTCTTTGTATCGCAACCTCTTCTTCTCCTTCACCTGTGAACCCTGATACTTGACAAGCCCTATGTTTTTACTCCCTGAGTCCCTTTGTCTTTGAAACGGAGCCAATGACATTCATAAGCCTCGTTCTTGTACGAATTGCCAATTGATTTCTCCCTCAGCCAATTCCAATTTTATTTCATCAGCTTATCTACTTTTCCCCTGGTTTTCTGCATTTTACCACTGGGCGTCTGTTCTTCTATAATTCGTTTTAATCATATTCACAGAAATTGAAGTTGTTTCACCGGAAAAAATGTTTTGCATGTAAAGTGAAAATTCAAAGCACCAATTTTAAGGAACGTGTCAAAATATAATACGTAGACTAAAGTCTGAGAATCTATTTCAAAATATTAGTTAGTATTAGGATAGATTTGGTATTATGGAACCAAAATATTAGGTTACAGTAGACTCCTACTTGTTCCTATTTTCTTAAGTTTTTTGTACTGCTCGTAAAGCAGGATTCTGCTTATTTCCTTCTCATTAACAGAACTCTAGAACTTCAGCGTCCTACTACTACATTAATATACGTTCTTTGGCTTCTTAGTCCAAAAATCGGTAGGTGCCAATCAGTATAAGATGCTTCTACGTAAAAATTTATTACACTCGTAGGGGATACCAATTGTTTGGTTTTATTGATGAGAAGTTTTAGATTATTTATTAGATTAAGTTTGTAATGGAAATACAATTTTAAAATTGAAAACCTAAAAATCGTTGAAAAAGAACTTAGGAGATTTGTCCACTACAGCTTTTCAAAAGTTTTGATCGTAACAAGAAGGGAAGAACGAAAAGAAAACGATACGAAAGTTGATTTCCGCGAATATGGCGAAACCATTCGTAACTATATAATTTAGATTAAAAACTTTGGTCGGCCATTTTCTTTAATTGAAGGAGGAAAATCTCAAGAGGTCAATAAAAGATACAGATAGCAATTAACGACGGTTAAATAAGTGGAATTCACGGGTAAAGAGATTCCCGCCGCGTATCTAGATGGAACCCTTTAATGATGAAAAATTTCAAAAGGACGTGTCTCAAGATTTTAAAACTCTTGACTCGTTAGCGGATGGGAAACAATGACGGGAACACCCTGTGATGAAAAGTTAAGAGAAAATGCAGGAGAATGAGCAGAGTTGGCGGGGGAAAGATTTTCCCGGAGCTCCTGGTAATTAAATCCGTGAAATTTTCCAGGGCGGAAACATTAATTTCTGTTTCAAACGCAGGGAAGCCATTTTTCTTCCACCGCCTTCCATTTCATTTTTAATATCGTTTCAGCCATTACTTAGCTTTTCGCCCGTACTCCCATCTTCCTATAGCTATTTCATCTCAATTTCATCCCCCGGTCGGCGCTCTCAAACCGACCAAAACTTATTTATTTATTTTCTCAGAGCCAAAGCACTTATGAATTAATAGCAAATTTTGCCCGGGCCCGCAAGGCAAAACCCGCCACCCTGGTGCTGAGGTTGCCACCCATAGCCTCCTCGTGACGTTACATTCGAACCCCCAGGCCTTGCATCTTAACGTTTCCTAGTTTAAAATTTCTGGGCATTTCCCATTCATTCGACTTCGAATGTCTTGTTCCGGACCAGGCTGTGAAGGGTTAAGGTGTTAACTTATGTTTTTCTCCGGATTTCGCTCAATTCGAGAGGTGGGCCCCGCACTCTGCAAAAGCGAACGCTGCCAGGGGACCGTGATTTTAATCCTAATCGAAGGGTTCCGTTTGAAAGGATTATCTGGGCTTACTCGACGTCCACACTGGTGGGAATGCGAGGCTGAGAACAAAGAGTGGAAAGTGAAAGACATTTTCTGCAACATAAAACATGTAAAAGAAGAAGAAAACATGGCTTGAGGGGTTGCTGGACATATCGCGTAGCAGCACTCGAAGAAATGCTGTTGCCATGATTGAAACGAGGGTTTAAAAATTACAGAAAATGTGAAAGTGCTTAAGAAGGATGTAGAAGGGATGTTTGATTTTCAGAAGGCCTTTCCCTTTATGGGCACTGAGGTCATCTACAAGCTTCACATATGCCCTCGCTGGATGGCTGCTTGACCAAGGCTTATCATTTTCTTCCAGACATTCTAACTCTAAACGGTTTTTCCTCCCTGTTACCTCCAGCCAACATCAGTAGCCTACTACCCGCAGATGCATATTTTGCTTACAAAATCCATCTGTGAACTGTCCTCTGATGGGTACTACCTGAGCATCTGCCACAGGCATGCCTCAATCATTTTGTAAAAGAATTTTTTGGAGATTCAGGGCCATCATACATTTGACTTGGGTTTCACTAGAAAGGGAATGATTGCCTAGTGTGAACTACATATTTTTTATTGAGTACGTTTCTCGTTTGCTATGCAATTTGTTCTCTGGTGCCTTCACAAAATCCACAATGGAGAGAGAACAGTTTTTTAGTACTTAAATATACATGCCTAACGACGGCCCGAATGGTATGTTTCTTGTAAAGAGCAGAGTTTTGTGAAGATTTTTTCCAGTAGGATGAAATAATGATTTTAGTTTAAAGCACAATTGAAACCATACTCGGTGATATATAGTAAACAATAAAAGAAGTACGGAAAAGTTGTCTCAAATTTTATGGAAAATATTTACGTTATTGATATTCTGGTACACGTAAGTCTCGACGGGTAGCTGAAGAAAAGAGTTGGCATTTTAATGATTTTTAACTTATAGTATCGTCTTTTTGAGTTAGATACGTACAGTCTAAAGTTCACAATTCCCACCTGACTCGGGGTTTCATTCTTTCAACCTCATAAAAAAGGAGTAAGAAAAGGGCAGAGACCAAAGAAAAAAGTAGATTTTAAACCCCTACGCCTCATCCCTTGTGCACGCGTGCAAATCTCAACTGCGTGTTCCTCCTTCAACCTTTAACCCTTAAATAAGATGCTTGTTCGCGAGTTCATTAAATTGCCATAAACTACCCTTCTTAAGGGCCGACTTTAAAATGGATAACAATTTCAACCCCAAGTAAGCGAGGGGTAGTAACATCTCTACGCCGGAGAGATTTCTGAGGCATATTGTTTGAATAAGACACGGGGATTACATAAGTTGTAGAGTGCTGCGAGGGTTCCCTCTCCGCTTTCTTCTTCTGTTTTCGGAATAGATCGACCTCTTAGGAAGTTGTTTTGTAGAAAATTAGAGTGAAAACTAAGGAGTTAAAGGTCAATCCACAAAATAAGAAAAAAAAATATCATAGTACATTAAAGATACACCATAGACTATGAGAAATGGGTGTAGGAGAAGGACATAAAGGATGAAAATCAGGGAAATTGAAAGAAAACAAAATGAAAAATCTAAAGTAAGTGTCTGGTCGACTTGTCATTCTTGCTCTATTCGGCCTGTGAGGGATGCAAACAGAGCCCTGAAGAACCGATAAGAGTCCATCGACTCCCAACTGACAGGCAAGCTGTTCTCTCGAACGTATAAAATCTCGTTTCACACTTGTTGGAGATTTGAATTATGGCGGGTTCCTTCGATTGGGGCCCAAACTACCCCTAACGTTTAAAGAATTTTCTCCCAGGGGTTAAAGTAGCCAAAGTTAACTATCATTTCATTTTTTCTCACTCTCTTTGAGTATTTGTCGGATTCCTGCAAGAGCCGGAATCCGAAAGAAAATTGATATTCCGAAAGGGTAGAAGCCAAGGGGTCATCGTGTGACACAAGTGAAAAAAGGAGTAAAAGGGCAGAAACATGTCATTGATTACAGCAACTTAAAATCTATCAAAACAATGTGACGCAACGTGTAATACATATGTTGTTGGTAACAGAGTAGAGGGTTGAGTATAGAGTAGAATAAGATAGTTCGGGTGAATGTCATGGACGAATGAATGACTGGTTGATGAATTAATGCAAATATTTCTATTCAGCTGGTGTTTCTGCCCAATTCTGAAACCCTGGCCGAATAAAAATCATTAGAATTTTGTAAATTATGAAGGATGAAACTTAACGAATTCCCGTGAAATTGTGAGTATTGGGCTGTTACACTTCTGTCGGGATTTCTTTTCTTTTTTTATTCACCTCCCATTTGTGAATTGGAAGAAGTATACTTTTTTATGTCGTTTCTGGTGCTTTGCTTCATATCATTTTGTTTCTACAGTCATTGAATCACTCAATCAATATTTTATTACAATAATTTTTGTGTTGTCGGTACACCTTCTCGTATTTAATTTTTTTTTATTTTCGTTGAATTATTTGTTGTTTCGTATTCGTATCTTCCCTCTAATAAATTTCATCGATTTTTAAGGATATTAGGTGTAGTTTACTTCTTTGTTTAAGAACATCCTAGCGAAAAGGCAACCACTTTTCTCCATTCTACGAGAGCTTATTTACCTGATATATATTTTTTTAAGAACCCAAGGTTGGTCACTAATGTTCCCTTAATTACAGATATCCGTTTATTTTTAGCCATTCCTGTAATATATTACAACTCCTCTTTTTGGTGTCCTATATTTTTTCATCTATTTATTTGCACATCTCCATTATTCATCACCCCGAAAAGTCTACTTTACATATTTTAATTTTCATTAGTTAAAATTAATTATGGTCTTACCTATTTTGGAGTGTCTGTTTCTCTCCTCGCCGATAAGGTCTTTACTTCTCCATGCAACTTCATCTGAAGTCCATGTTTTATCTGAAAACAATACGAGTTCGGTAAGTCTTTAAATGGTTGTACCGTATTTAAACATTCTCTAAATTGAATTGCTGTTAATCCTTGCTGTTAGTCTAGTGCATTACGTAATGGCACGTAGACAAGACTTTATCTGTTCATTACGACCCGAATTATTGATAGTTAATTATGCCATGTTGTTTAACTGGGTCGGTTTTGAGTATCCGGTGAAAATAAGGGAAATAGTAGAAATTAGAAAGAGGGGATATTTTCTTGTCGAAAATAGTAGAAAAATAGTTTGGGTTTCCATTTTCCGGGAGAAAAAGCAATTCAAATGCCGGTTTACTTTTACATCAAAAGCATTTCTTACATGAACAGTTTTCCACTTTTCTTCATTCGGCCGTTGCCGTTGTCGACTCAATATAAAAAGAAAAACATGCTTTTTAGGAATTCAATTTCCCTTCTTCATCTTCTGTTGTACGCTTCTGCTGCCGTTGTCCATTGGAATGAAACTGAAAGTGACCAGGTGCCATTGGGGTGAAAACCTTTGAGGGTTGGAAGCGAAATTTCAGGGAAATTTCATTCAGCACAAGTCTTCCAGAAGCAGGGAAATTTGAGAATTCTAATTATTTCTGTGAGAGGGCCATGATATACTGTTCGTTGTTACAACGTATGATTGCGAAATCACTTTCATCTTATATATGTTTCACCTTATATATGTTTGATTATTTTTTGCCATTTTTACCATCTTTACTGGGCTTCGCCATCTTCCTTTTTCAGTTCTACGTAAAATTTCTGAGTTGTATTTTCCTTGTACCTACTTCAGGAAATTTAGTAGCTCATTCATTGGACTATTGCTTATCATATTTTTCATCAGGTTTTTAATTCTCGCTCACGGCTTTCCGTTGTCCTTTTAAGCTATTACGGCAAAAGATTTTCCCACATTGGATTTCCAATCCAAATATGCTGGTAGTTTCTATGACGTCACATCCGCCATGTTTTTCCAACAGCCAATCAATAATTAATTACCTTCGGTGTACATTTTAAGCAAAAAGAAAAATGGCGAAATGCAAACGGAAAATTTTGATCAAAATCAAAATGAAATTCCGCTCGGGGAACCGGAACTAAACAGAAGTTTGAGGATTTCACTCGGGGAGGACGGGGAGCAACGCTTGAAATTGGAGAATTGGGGAGAGCGGGAAACGAAAGCCGGTATTGATTGGTGCGCGACGCATACATGACGCGGGGGCACGAGAAACAGGTTGGTGGTAGTCAGGAGAGTTGCTGGTCCCCCGCTCTTCTTCTTTGCTTGAATCTGAAAGTTAAAATTGTCGACCGACGAAGAAACGAAGTCAGGTTTTGGTGTTTACTGTTTTATTATTTTTACTACCGGTGGTAAAGTAAAGAGAGGTGGAACCTTAAATCCTTAACCGCCTTCCTCCTCATCTAAGTATCTGGCGACCGGGAAGGCTACGACTTCTATTTCATTTTGACACATTCTATTTCATTATTACAAAACTGTTTTCACTCGAGTCCTGTGTTGTTTGATCGTGTGTTTTTTATTTCTGAACTCTGCTAGGTTCATAAAAGTATTCGTATTCGTCCTACACTTTTTCACCTATTTGAATACTTTGAAAGCCGGAGAGTGATTCGTGAAATCGGTAGCGAAAACTGAGCGTACGATTTTTTGCTAACACAAATTTTCTTCTCCTTTCAGCATTTCTAGCCTTAACTTATGTCCGTTCACTAGTTTTATAAAATCATTCATATTAACGAAGAAATTTTTTATTTCACTACTTAATTAGCAGACGCTCTGTCTTCACAAAACTATTCTCTCTGATTCTTCTGTTCAGTATTTATAATTATTTTATACTCCTTACATGCAATTTCATAAAAAAAATTCAAACATATTAAAATAAAATTGGTAATATATACTCATCATTAATTTTGTTGGTGTTTTATAACCGATTGCTTAGAAAACTTTTTGCAAAAAAAAACAATTAACCGCTCATTAGTAAGCTAAACTATCACATATTTTATGTTGGATTTGTGTAATATTGCTTTATTATTTAAGTATTGTTACGATTTCTGTGTATGTTACACGCCGCCACTTTTTTGAAATTGCAACGAAATGAAAATATTTAATAATATAGGTAAGGATTGAAGTAACAATGAATCTGTGTATGGTAATTCACTTTTAAATTACTACGTCCAATTGCTAAATTACAACACAAAGTGCCTTCAATGTAACGTTGGTTTAGCGGATAATTTCTTGATAATTTCTCTCACAAATGACTTATTGTCTTCGGTTTTAGTCTTTACAAATAATTTGCACCTTCTTGACCAACGATGCAACACTATACTAATATTCAATTTTGCATATTTTATTCATTTATATTCTTCGGAATTATTTTCTTGTTGTAGGTATCCTTGGTTTAAATTATATTAATTTTTTGAAATAAGAATCTGAAGGGTTATGTTTGAAGTACTTAGAAATTATTAAGCAAACTCAAGTTGATCAGACCAGCCGAACAAACAATAAGAGCTGAAAGATTACTGTAACTGAAAATGAACTAGGCTTTCTATGTATTATATTATATTAACAAATTTGGTTATGAATGTGCCATTCCTGGAATGGAGGAATGCAATAGAAACTACCAAGTAGAGGACTACAGAGAACAGTAATATCAATATTATATCTAGTTGCAACATCTTTATTGGTTTTTGATTACCATTGGTTAGATATTGATAGCATTATTGGTTTGATTTTAATCTTTACTTAAAACGTAATGACTGGAGATTTGTCGTACGATCATACATTCAGTACCAATTAATCAGCTTGTATGCTCCTTATTACCTTACTCTTGCACAGTCTTATGGTGTGTCATCTATTTTATATTCTTCTCCTACCCAAACTTCAGACTGTTAAACCTGGTAGATCAACTCTTTGGCTCGTTGGAACGAAAGAACAGATGTGCTTCCATGATTATGGCTCAGCATCACCATGAAATCGGTTAAACCGATGAAATCGAACATAGTGATTGGTTCCCAAATGAGCCAATCATACAGGAGTATCGTCACCCAATCGAGCATACGCATGCACACCGATTCTTCGGAGACACACGCATGCACACATAGGCAAACAGACACACAAACACACGAAAGCAAAAAAAAAACATTGTTATGATAATATGATTAGAATCAATAAAAAATAAACGAGGAAATCGGACGCCCCGTGACAACCCCCGGCACGAATCACCCTATCCTTTTCTTTTTTCTTTATTCTTCTTCAACCCCTTAAACCCCTTTCTGTCACTGCCACCTACTTCCCTGTATCCTGACTTATGCCTACCTACGGCCAGATTTACCTTTTTTAGCACACGATTGATTGAAACGTACCGCAGGTGACGGCTTTGCAGAGTTGCACCATTCAAACGGAATCTTTTTCACCCCATAAAAAAATATAAGTGCGGCCCCATTTTTGGGGTGCTGCAACCACCCCTTTAACATCTTTTGCATCTGCTACCACTCTTGCCCCATCATCGTCAAAGGTCTCCTCGACGTCCTCAACGTCTTGTACATCTTTTGTACGAATTCAACGGAAGATGGTGGCGGATTAATCCACCCCTTAAAAAACTTAGGCACCACCTTTAACGTTCTCGCCCGGTTTCACGGGTTAATGCAGGCACTTCTTTCGACCTAAATGAACCTCACCATTATTGATTTGAAATGCCATTTTCCTTTCACATAGCAAAAAACGCAGGTTTTCGTAGGGTTCAGGCATGACCCTGACCTTACTTTCATTATTATCGATTTTAATATACCCTCGTTTCATTCTAAATTCATTTATTCCTCGTTTCACCCTATTTGAGTTGTTAATTATCAATCTTTTCAAGAACGAGGTTCAACAGCTATCTGAAAAATCTGAAAGATTTTCTTTAAGATAGAGTTCAATGCTTAGAAACAGCATTTAATGGACCGTTATTTGTCAAATTCGAAAGATAGCACATCTTTTAAATAAGTTTGTGTTCATTTTGATGATTTTTTTGCCGAATTTTTTGCTTGGAAGTTTCAGCTGCCACCAACAAGTTAAGAAAGCTTTTTAATTCAACTTTGTGGCCTAGGAATAGATTCGAATGATGTGATTAGTGGAGTGCCAGAGATTCGAATCTTAGGGGTTTGTGTGAAATTAATCAAATAAATTTTTATGTAACATATCGTGCTGCTCTATGTACGGACGCAAATGCCTTAAAATACAAGTAGAAGACAGCATCATTGATGAAAATATAATAAAAGGCGTTCTGTTTCTTTTGTTGTAAATAATTTTATAAATCAAACACTAATGTGTTTTTTTAAACAAGATAGAAATAAACAATATCTTTTTTGTCATATTGTTATCCACCCGAGGCCTCGATGAATGATAGTTTCGTTGCATTAACCTCAATAACACTTTACTTGAGAAAGATATAATTAGGAGAAAAATGAATCTCGTAAAAACTTTAAATAATCAGGTCCTCCATCAGCAATTGAAGAACTCAAAATCTAGCACGAGTGCGATGTACCTTTGCGGTGGTAAATAAGCTGGAAATTCGTTATAAAAGGCAAGTAGTTTGCACCAGGGGTTGACCTGATAGGGTTGGGAAGTGAAACAGGAAGCAAAATAAGTAAGAAAAAACGGTTGAAGCTTGCGCAAACACGTCGTGCATTCGCCATAAATCAAATGTGTCAAAATTCTAACTGCAAAAACACATGTACACGCGCGCGCACATACATAAATGTGTATGTATGTGTGTTCGGATATATATATATATATAATTTGTAACGGAACCGTGTACATATTCTGTCCCTGTGTCTACCTCTCTTCTTTCTTGTCCCTGACACCATATCCAGCCCCTGGTTGGAATGAAACAAAAAAGCAAGACCACCGCGCGCAAGCTGAACACGATCTCTTATTGGTTCCATATCAGGCAAAAAAGGGGTAGCTTACACCCCTGGAAGCACGGGGTTGAAACTATAAAGAAAGCCAGTCCGAGAGAGAGAGAGAGAGAGAGAAAGAGAAAGAAGGGAGGGAGGCATAAAAATGTAGATATTATATTTTTATATATGCGAGGTGTACGGGATGAAATTTATAGATGTGGCAGAGAGCGCATGCACTTATTCAAATCAGATTTTGCGCCGTTACGTGCCCCGTTTCCATTTGGTGCCCCTCTATAGCCCCCACTGCTAGGCCTGGAGGAAACTCTGTCCCACCTACCGAGCACCATGCTGCCTTATTTGCTGCCCCCCAAGTTATTTTCCCTTCGACCGTCTTTGGACTTTCTCTCTTTAACTTTCTCTCGTCTGCTTTGCCTGTTTTCATTCCCTCATCGCCTTCTTTCTTAGCATCCACGTTTTCATTCCGCGTCGCTTCCCTTCATCCGGCTCGTTATTACCACCATATTGATGCAGATTCCAAACTCTTTCCTTCGTACTTCTTCGAATACGTCCACAACCCTCACATTCTTCTTCATCCCCCAGAGTACCTGTTTTCTACCCTAACTTTTTCTCTTATTTCGTGGCATTTGTTCTCTTGCTCGACGACTTCACTAACCGCGAGTTTTCTTATTTGCTCAGTCACAATTAAGAATATCCAAAATTGAAGCTCAAATTGGTTCTTGCAAGTAATATTGTAAGTTGATTTTGAAACCTTGCAATTTTAACATTCCGGTTTTCAGAAAGAAAACACGTATGCAGTGTAGAAAATAATGGGGGAAGATTTTTGGTAACAAAAAGTAGAAAAATAAACTTAAAAAGAAGGACCAGAAGTAACGAAAAGTAGTTGTAAGGTTACGACAAAAGACAAAGAATCCAGTTTACGGTACAGGTATTCAGGTATCACTAATTCTTTCAGAAATCGGCGTGCCTCTTCCGAAGGGTGCGACATTCTTTTTACTTCAGGCCCTAAGGACACATTGTATTTGCACTGAACTACGCTTACTACGGTTTCTAAGGGTTTTCTCTTCCAAAATGGCTATCATAAAGGCAACGGAGACGAAGTAACCCGACCAGAAGGAAAAGTTGCCCCTAGTAAAATATTATTATCTATTCTTCTTGTTTACTTCTTTCCTATCTCTTCACAGTTAGAGCCGGGATGATCATATCAGATGCAAAGTTTAGAAACGGATAGGCGAAACCATCACCTCTAGGTTTCAGACTTTTTTACGGCCGTTAAAAAACATACATGATGAGGATATAAAAAAATGAGGATGAGGTCTGTCTCCGATTACTGTTGATACAATACACTTCCCTATTTCTATTAGTAAATTTATGCAAAAAAACATGTAAAGTCTGGAAAAAAGGGGGGCATTAACGTTTTTCACATGTCTTTTTTTAATTTTTTTATGGATAAAAAAGTCTCACGACCCAAATTCTACGCGTTTTTTTTTCAGTGCCTTTTAGGGGTGAAATCTTAGGGGAATAAATCGTTTAACATATTCGCATGTGAAAAAAGTCTGAAATCTTACAGAAATTTTTAACCGATTACTGGAAATTGAGTTTCAAGTTATTTCGTTTCTTTCTGCCTATCTCAACACAAAGGGCCCCGGGGCTTCTTGGGCCCTGGGGCGCGTCCGAAACAATGGCAACGGTTTTCTTCCCCATTTTTTCCTTTTTTTCTTTCCTCTTTATAGTTTTTTGGCAAATGTAAAAAAATTAAGGCCCATCTTATTCTATTTTTCTTGTTACGTTGAATGCGTTATTATCGATTTCCGTTGGATTTTTTGGGGTTGTTTAACCGTTTTCTTCATCCTTTCCTTCTCTAATAACAACGGAAAGCTATTCTTTACTCCGAAAGGGGCCTCAGCTATTATTCGGAATGGATGTAAGCCAGTTGAACAATGAGGAAAAATTTTGGACCAACAGAATTGCAAAGTGATTTAGACCTTTCAGATGGATTATTAATGTTACCTTCCACAGAGAAATGTAATGTTGTATAACGTCTACAAGATAATCGTCTTGAGTCGTCAGAATTGGAGTTTATAACGGTAGAATATATCAGGGTACTTACACTTGAACATTCAGACGCCGCTTCAATAACTTATTAAATAGAATTTTATTAAAGTGAAATTGAAAATGTTTTAATGTAATGTCGCTACATCTGCGACATTACCCATTAAATACAATTAATAGTAGGGATTATTTATTAAAAGTCTTTCTTCAAGGTTTTTTCATGAATATTTTATTGTGGAAGTATTTCTCATTGGATTTAATGAAAATTGGCAAATGATACCTATGTAAAAGATTAAGGAACTTACTGAAATGCACCCACTGAAATTCGAATTAATTTTCTTGTTTCATTGCATTTTATATCATAACTTGTAATTAGACTTGCTAAACGAAATGCTCAGGTATTCGGTTGAGTCGCTCTTAAGTCTTCTAATAAGCTTCAATGGAGTTTGATAGTCCTAAAATTTTTGTATTCTTTGAAACAGTTTACTCTTAGGTGATGGCGGTGATGATGGTGGTGGCGAAGTAAACTGAAAGGATACAAAAAGACGGGTTTTCGGATCTCAATGGACAACTTTTCGAGATTGCTTATGAAGAAAATAAACAATCGGTCAAAAGGGATGATGAGGCCGGTTTGCTCTGCTGGGAAATGATCAAGAGAAAAGAAATCCACCCTCTGAGCAAATATTAGACGAAATTCAGGAATATGAGGGATGAAAATTTTGGAATGAAAAACCTGGGGAGGGTGGTTTGGAAAATGAAATTATGTGTTTTAAGAACTAAACCTTACTCTACAATGAAATTAAGAGATACCTCGACAGATGGCATGTGACCGAAAGGGTTTCAGATATAAGAAGATGTAATGACATAATTTTTCAACATTTGACTGGACGAAAACCAAGATTGTCCGATTGTCTGGCTAGCAACCTCAGAATACTTTTGCAAATCTTCGCAACCCCTATTCTTCCTACTTGCTACTTCACTACCCTCAAAGGTGGATTCGATTATTTCAACTTCCGGTGGAGCAATCGCAGAAACGAGTGAGCGAAGACGAGATGGCCGTGAAATTGCATTTTAGGGGTTGAAGGTGGCGTCGGCTTTGAGGGTTGCTGATGGAGTTACCTTTCTTATGCCCTTGGACTCCTCTGCCACCCTTTCTAGGAGGTTGTTTTCCTAACTCTTAACGACCGATTTAAATAGCTTTTACGGACCGGAAACGAGTTTTGCACGGAGATGCCGCCCCGTCAGTTTTGCTAACTCTGTCAACGGCCGTAGAAAATTTGATGATTTGTTTATTTGCCGTGTGATTCAGTGATTTCGTTTTGTTTTGTGACTGTTTGTGTTTCTTTCGTCATTTCAGAGGTGTGGGTATGTCACCGAATTAGCTCTGTACTACGTCGCCGTCTTTTACTTTTCGTACTTTCGTACTTCGTTACTTTTCGAGTTAATAGCACTTGAAAATTAAAACGAGTACCGGCTTCGAAAGAACAACCAAAAACTGATTTTTTCGGTCAGTAGTTTCAATTTTTTAAATAAATTAAGTAAATTACCTTATTAATTTATTTCATGCCACAAAGAGATTTCTATTAAGTTTTTTTTTGACGGCACAGCAAGCACGGTTGACATCAAATACTCTGCAGGAATGTTTTTGTCTCGTTCCCTGCATTTTGTTGCGAATGTTTTCAATAGCTTCCCCTTGTTTACTCCCGGGTTTACGTTGGCTTTTATGGTTGCTCAGCCCTTGCGGCTGGAACAGAAGAAATGGAAGGCTCGTGCCGTTTTTGGAACCCTCGGCGCGTAGGCTTCTTTTTAGTTACAAACCAGGCTTGCAAGAATAAGAAGTACATGTTGTTGTAGTTTTATATCCATTTTTTTTGCTGCAGATTGCAACTAGTATAGTCTTCTGCCACACATAAATGTAGAAACTCAAACAGTACCTGACCCTATTTAACTTTTAAAACAGCAATATACGAACTTTGTGTTAAACGAAGACGTGGATCGTGTCTTCTTATTTTGTAACATTGAATAAATATTTGGAAGGAGGAATGTTTGGAAGTACATAAGTGTTGGATAATATCGGAATGCATGTGTATTCGAAGTGGGCCAGTGGAGCCTATTATAAAAGGAGAACCTCAACGAGTGATGTAGGAGGGAAAAAGATAACTCGGCTAATTATATCGCACCTTATCTCCATCACCATCGTGATTCAATCTTTGTTTACGCGATCTTTTGACCGAAAATTTTGACGTTTGCTAGTTTTTGTTTGATGTTGATAGGAGTGAAGGCTGCAAATCGCAGATATTGCTCATACGTTGATTCAATAGGAAACGGAAGTATCAGGCGGAAGTCTGGAATTAAGGTCACTTGTGTGAGACTATCCATCGGTATCAGGTGCATGAGACTCGTGAGTAGCAGATCGGGACACAGGTTAATTCCCTGTATTTTTGCACTTTCTTTCCTGATAACATTTTAATGCTCTCCTCGCGTGTCCGCCATGTTATCAACAGGATTTCGATTCGGTCGAAGGGAATATTATTTTCGCGTATGAGGGATGGAAATCTGGGAACTAACGAGGGTGGATGATGGTGTCCGGTCGTGCGTGCGGATTCACGTCTGTGAAAGCAATCATATGTTTTTGAGTTAATCGACTCAGTCGTGCGAGGTTCTCTTCAGAGAGTCACCCCCGAAAGAAAATACATAACTAAAAAATATTGCAAGAAAACGGAAACTGCTGATTTTGTGTAGTACTCAACAGCTTATTTGCGGCAATTACAAATAAGTTCCGGCGAATTTCAAAAATTATTTTTATTCAGAATGCCAAATAAAATGCCGCAGGATTTCGAGACGTAGTACTCGGGCATCTTCTACCTCGGGTTTAACCGGGAATGAAGCCTACCTGTGGCACACCTGTGCGTCAGTCAAGTGCGCATTAAAATCAGCCATCCGAGTCGGATATTAAAAAATTAATGCAAAATAAGTTTGAATATAATTAATTTGCTTAAGGAGACTCATTCGCTTGCATTGTTTGTCCAGATCCACTTTAATTACAATTATTTTGCATTAAGAGTAAAATGTAATTAACTTTAATTATCGTTGCCTGTGGCTGTGTGTGTCTCTTCAGAATAAGACTCTCATTCTACCTATTTCTCTTCTTTCCGTTTCCGGTTCTTCCCTGGAGTTAAAAATTTTTTTGTACCTTCTTCGTTTAGTTCAGCACTGCACTACGTACATTTTTATGCTATTGCGTGCTACTCGAGTTTGAAATGCTACCTGATTAATTTTGGTACCTCATTGACGCGATGCTCCTTCAGACATCTGACACTGCACTTGAGTTTATCACTGTCATTGTGCAGTTTCCTCATTTTCATCGTTCTTTCGCTTTCGTATTCACCTTTTCACTCTACTTATTAATCAATGTTTCGTAATAGCAATTTTTTCTTGCTCGCATTTCTTAAAATTTGTAATTATATACACTTCCTTCTTTCTAAATTTAATGTTTGCTTTATTTTAGAGGATTTCAAATACGTCCTTCTTTTTCTACCATTTTGCTCTTACAAAATTCTTTCAGTATTAGACAATCTTCAACGTTCAAGTTCATTTTATTTGGGTTTTTTCTCACTTGTGAACTATGTACCGGTTGCGATTCTTTTTTTTCACACTAGGTAATTTAAGTATGTCTCTCACAGCTCTCGTTAGAGTCGAGCAATCAACAGTTATTGTTTCTTTCATTTTGCCATGGTGCGTGAAGGCGGTGAGGTCCTATCTCTGACGAACCTACCAATGCCCTTAATTGATACCAATCGGATCAGCCAAAATGACTCTTATTCCAATTCCATCGGACTTTCACTTCGAGTTCCTCCCCACCCCTTGAACTAACTGGTAGAAGAAAACATATAAATGATAATAATAAAAAATAATAAAATCACATCTTCTATGTAGAACAGAAGAGTTGCGGAGAGGAGAAGTAAAGAATAATAAAACTGGGCAATTTTAATAGGCAGGTGAGAGAAGTAATTAAAGAGACTCAGTGAATGTGATTTCCAGGTACGGTGTAGAGGAGAAAGGCGGGACATTGAGGATATAGCGTTGCAAGTAGAGGGACCAGAAAAATCCTTAGTCTGGCCCTGAATGAAAAACCAACGCGGCTAATAATAATAATCACAATTTTTCCCTGGTTTAGCGGTTCCTTGTTGTGACTGTCCGTACGAAAAAACAGGTTCGTCAACTTTCCCGGGCCGACCTGAATGGGCGGAAGTTGAAGAATTACCAACTAATCCATCAATACACGGGAGCCGATGGGCAACAAGAACAGACTGAGAAGAAGACGAGAAGTTGAAAAAATTCATTCAAAATAAAAGTACGTTGTTTTTTAATGTTCGGTTTATCCGACAATGGAGTACAATTTGTCTGTGATAATTATAGACGTGATATATTGATTGGAGTGTGGAGGATGAGGTTGAAGAAGACGTGAATTGAGGTACCCGGTATTAATAGAATGGGATTAATGGAAAGAAGAATACAAATTCCATAGAAAAGGAAAATGACGGGTAGCAACAGTCAAAATATAGCCACCAAAAAAGAATACAAAATTATAGTGGTAGAAAGCTTACAGAAGAGTAAAGAAATTTCTTCAAATTCCACAATATTTCATTTCTTTTTATGCATTCCATCGTATACTTATTATTATTATTTTTGCGTACTTCTCATTCAATCAACAATATATTTCTAGCGGCTTCTGTGGTCAGTTCCTCTATTTTTGTCTGCCTCTATTCCTATTCATATTTTCCGGTGATTTAATACTTTTGACTTCATACTTTTTTCAACTTTACTCGTCATCAAATTTTCTACTTCTTTGCTCTTTCATTTTGTCACTTCCTTCTATAATGTTTTCTTTCTTGTATTTGAAATAACATCACAGTATTATTTTTATTTTTGCTAAAAATTATTTTTACTAGGTCATCTGTATATCCTTACTGTCATTATAAATTTTCGAATGCCAAACCTTTGTTTAGTCAAACGGCTATTGCAGATATTCATTTGATTCCCACGGTTTTCATCATATTCTTTTAGCTTCACTCTGTCCTTCTACTCTGCTTCACCCAGACGGATTCGACACGGTTTTACATTTTTTTCTACTTCTTTATCCATTCTAATTTCTCTTCAATCTTCCTTCATCATCATCTTCTTTATTACAATTTTTTATTAGTTGTCTTTTGTTTTGTTAGTACCTGGTGCCATCGCACCCCACCCATCTCCATTCCTTTCCTCATCTCCACATCTCTTGCATTGCTTTCCTTCCCTCCCATCTAATTATTCTTCTGCCAAAGATTAATTTTCATTCTTTCGAGATCTAGTAACGACCAAGACGACTTTTACGGGTTCGAGTCGTACCAATTAAACGGTTTTATGTTTTTAGGTTTTTATGGGTCCATTGGGTACGCATTTTGAAATCATTTCCCTTATTTTTTCTGTATGGTTTGTAAATTTTGTTTTCCTCTTTGAGTTAGACTTATTAAGGCGAGGGTGAGAACAGTCATCCTGAAACAACGAAGAAAAAGCTTTTGTCTGATGTTTTTCTATGTAAAAGTCTTTTGATACTTTGTTCTTAACAAGAACACTACATAAGTCTTTGGCTTTATTCTTCGCTGAAGTTCCTTCGTCTGCTGTCCCTCCTCCAATTTAATTTACCTACATTTTAGTCTCTTTCACTCTCCTTCTCTGGCCACCGTAATCTCTACCTTTCCCTTCCACGTATCCCATTTTCTCACTTCATTTATAAGTACAATTTCAACCCCATTTTGTATTTTCCATTTTTGTATCCTTTGTACGTCTCTCTCTCTTTCTCTCTGGTTTTTCCATTTTCGAAAACCCGGTAATCAATTTGAATGGAAACGAAAAGTGGTGGGTTTCTGCTGCAGGGTAAATGAAGACTTGAATTGGATGAAATAAATATTCCAGATATCACATTGAATGTTTGGAAAGGTTTGGGGAAAGAAAAGAAGATAAATGGAAAAGGGAAATGGCCGTGATGAGTCAAGAAGGTGTCCGAAGGCCCGGAAAATTCAATTTTCTTACCGTCCGGTAATGCGCCGGTATTTCTCATGTGGTGACCAATTTGAATTGCGCCAGGGCTGAACTCTCACCTGGCCGACAATTTTTTATTCCCGGGGCCATTTTCAAATATGAATAAGTTTCGGCCTTTCATTAGCTGCGGTACACCTTCACCTATGTACTCGCACCAGGTTTTTTATGAAAACTATTGACTCTTTCTAATTGGATCTATGTCAGATTTATTAAGTTTCTATGTAATATGGCGATTTACTGCTGTTGTCAACTGTTTCCTTGTAGTTTTTTACACTTCGCCTACTAAGTACATCATTTCTCTGGCTGCTTGCACATATATTTGTAACATTGTTTTTGTCATTTGGATTTTTTATTCAACATAAATCGTTACGAGCGGCGTCACTTTTATCTATGTGGACACATCAATGTTTTCATTCTCTGTTTATATTAGGTATTACTGATACCTTATTACCAGCTGAAATTTGTACTCAAGTGATAAAAACAATTATTACAAATTTATTTACTTTAAAGAATTAAGAACAACACGTGGTATTTTTGTAAATGAAAGTTTCTTTCTACTGGTAGTGTGGTTTTATGTTTTGTATTGCATTTGGCGTGGAATCATGAAAGTCTGAAGTAGCCGTTTAAGAGTTCTAAACAATGCTTTAGAATGTTGAAAAGATGGATGGAGAAAATATTTCGTAAAAGTAATTAAATTAGGTCAATTAAATTTATAAACGTAAACAGAAACCCAGAAAGTAATTTTTCGGCCTGTCATTTTCTCGGGATGCAACCGTGAGAATATCTACATCTCAGCGGAGAACACTGCGATTGGTAAGATAAAAAAACTTAGATAAATAGACTCGAATTGCACTAGTCTGGTGGAGTAAGAGCAACTTGTCGGGGGCCCAAGAGTGGGAAAGTAAAGTTCTATACGATCGCAGCGGTTTTTATCGAAAAATATTCATGAGGGAAGCCATGAGAGAAGACGTTTTAATTCATACATAACAAATAACAATTTCAAATATATAATTTACATAATTTTTAAACTCATTATTCGTTTTATATCTCTCGCGTTCTTTCACTTTGCACACACACGCCATCACTCTAATGCAGCAATGACTATAGTGAACGGGAAATTCAAAATGAATTTTATTAAGTAAAACTAATTGCAACGAGGAGCAAGTCACTCAAAAAAAGCACCGGAAGAGCAGTTGGGTGATGTGCAAAAGATCTTAAATTCAAATCTAACGTAAATCTAATGGAGTGATATTCATTGATCTTCACAAATAGTTATTAGAAAACCAAATGGATTCAATAAGTTTGTTACAGGTCATTAAAATTATTAAGTTAGATTGAGAATTGAATGTGGAAGTGTGGTGAACATCATCACTATGGGAAGGTAACTGCTTCTACCTCGTGTCATATATAGCAATTAAATTATTACTCGTCTTACTTACATCATGACGGTGAACACATTCTATGTTTTCAGAATTTATTCAAATTTATCGTTGCTTTCTATTTACTTTTACAATTTTTATCTTCGTTCATTCTCCATTCATAAAAAATGGTATTTTATTGATTGCACTCAAATAGATTGCGCTACTATTTTACACTAATTTCTGCAAGATTATTTTAAAATTTTGTTTTTGAATCTGTCGAATACCAGATTCTGTTTCTGTAATGCTCACAAATAAAACGGCGAGAGTGAAAAATTCAATTCTACAAAGGGCAGAACAAAACCTAAACCCTTGAAGCAAAACCCGGGGTCGGCTAATTACAATTTAAGGCACAAACCCACAGGTGATGTATGTGCCTTATTGTACTGACAGGTTCGAATTAAAATCACATCAGAGGGGCGCCAAAAGGGGCGAATGAAAAAAATCCGCTGCAAACCGAAGATAACAAATGAAATACTCAACGTGCACCTGAACCGCATTTTATATCTGATGCGGGTTGTCGAGTGCCTAAAAGGAAAGAAAGGACCCAAAGGAACCTGGTTGTCGGGCATTTGTCGTCAGAAAGGAATTGTCTGGCAAGTTGTATCTCAGACATACCAGACCGGATATAAAGAATAAAAATGAACCGTTAATTACGGAGTTTCCTCACAATCTATTCTACACGGTAACTTCCCAATAATTAATTGGAGGCCGGTATGTAAATAAGGCGCTTCGTTTGATCGCGTGGGCCCCAAATCGAGGGCCCCCTCCTGGCGCAAACAACCGTGTAATTCACGTCCGATTCAACACAACAACTTGATCTTTCCGTCTTTCAACGGTATCCTCAGATTGTCTCTGTTTCTGACTTTTTTCTCCTCCTCTTCGGGCTTTTCATCTCTTGTTTGGTTAGGCAGACGGAAAACAGCCTGTGGGTGTAGTTCCGGGCCGGGTCTTTTACTTCCTCCTATTTTCCTTCTTCAGCTTTCAGCTTTTATAACCGCTCCAACAGGAACTTTATGTTTAACTTTCCATCATTGTCTGCTATGTGTTGACATTTTTTGGTTCAAGATTATTCTGTTATTTGGCTTTCTGTAACTCTTGATTTACATTTCTTTGGACTTTTACCCGTCGTTCTTCCTGTTACATTGTTCGGTTCTTATACCTTCTTCCTCCAGTTCTAACGTAAAACTTATACTTGTCTCACCATCCATTTCAAATTATCGTTTTTGAATGAACCACTCGCGAGGTGATTGTGATTGGTAGTAGTTCCCAATTCTTATCCACGGTCCATTTAAAAGCCTCAATGTAATAATTTAAAATTCCGCTGGAATGTTGCTTGTTACAAAAGTAAAGTCAATTTTGAGTTGCTTCTCTTACTTTCCATGGAAAATTATGTATAATTGTACGCTAATTCTTCGTGCAGAGTACCGCAATTTGGGATTGTGACTTAACACTAGTATGATTTTAAATAGTTCTCCTGACATGAATCACCAAATTCCCACCCTTTTGCCCAGTTGTATTTAATCCTCGTTCAGTGCGTTTGCAACGGAAATAACTTTAAAGACAATTATAAAAGCAGACGTCCCTGGATTACTCGGAGTTAAAATTTCCTCTTCAAATAGACAGATAGACACGCATTGTACAAATACACCCATATAAAATTATATATTCAAATTAATATGATTTCAATATGAATATTCAAGCACGAGACGGTCGGCTGAAGGAGTAGGAAGGCGAGGGCAGTGACGGAAGTTTTTCCATCTTTTCAATTAATTTAATATTCATACAGTAAACAGGCAGAACTGTCTGAAGGGTCTGAACTACTTGGACCGTGCAAAAAAATAATTTAAGGTCACTGCGAACATGAATATTCATCGTTTCACTATTATTACTACCATGGTGAAAGTCATTTGAACTTCAAATTCAAAGTAAAATTCGTAACAACTGCTGTTTGCCATTTCTTCCCTCAAATAAGACTAAATGGACCAAAGAACGGAAGAGCGACACCTCAGTTTTGAACAAGAATTTACCTCAAGAACAGGTTACACACCTTTTTGTTGTAATAACTATTGCGTTATTTAACTTTGGTCAAAATGTAGGTCAAATGTATGCTTTTTTACATGACACATCCCCTTCCTGGTGTAAATCATTACGCTGATATTTGTCTTGGATATTCTACGAGACGAGTTTGGAACACTGCAAAATTCCCTGAGGCAGCGTATTAGTCGATAGCGATAGACAATAATTTAAATGTTTTGATTAACGGTTATTGCTACTCATACTAGTTTTGAGGGTATCAGAATTTTTTGTGAGTTCGGAATATGCAATTTGTATTACGTATTGTACAACGTAAATAGCATCAATTACATAACTCATAATGCTCTGCAGAGACAATTTCGGTGACCAGTAAAAACAGAGCAACAGAAGTGGGCAACTTTCCGTGCACGTATCGAAGAAGTAAACAAAAATTAATCGCAACCTAATTAATAACGCATTATAACTGTACAAAGGCAGTTTAAACTAATTTTCTGTTAGTCTAATCATTCGGTTCGGTTATAACGAACGAGGGAACACTAAACCTCGTTTGTTGACTTTTGCACGGTGCAACGACATTCAAACATTAGGCGGTGTGTGTGTGTGTGTGTCACACGCACAGATGCAAACGCAGAAGATGACAAAAAATTTTAATGACTTTATGCGCTTTCATAAAATTTGACAAGTGTGCGTGCGAGGGTATCCGAGTGTACAAATTTTAAATTTGTTTACTTGCAAAATCTTGGGTACAAATACAAAAGAATGTACCTATCGATTCTTATTCTTTCACTAAACCCGTAGAGTAGCGAACCTTTTGTAATACACGTGATAAGTATTATACTAATTCTTTAATTGTCGTAAGCATTCTTAGGAAATGCAAGAAAACATCTTCTGAAACTAGAATTGGTTCAATTTTCAGTGTGAAAATAGAAAAGACTTGCACAAAAGAGGTTAGATAAAGGACGATCAAACCGAGTAACCGAAAACCTGCTAGAGATGTTGAGATGCGATGAATGAAATATTAAAAAAAATGAATTAAGAACAAGAGAAATAGATGAAAATAAATAGAAGAGTAGGTGGAATAGATAGGTACGTAGGTACCAGGCACGGACGGGTACGAAGAGGGAAAGAGGGAAATTTCCATGCTCTTACACTCTTTAATGACTTCAAACACAGTCGGGATTTAATGATAATTAATTACATTTTAATTTCTACGCGGAGTGAGATTTACTTAAGATTTCAGGGCCCAGGGAAAACAAGGGTCTCGGGGGCCCCCTCAGTCCCATGCAGCACCGGTGTCAGTGTCCGGGGCCCCACTCTATACCCGTAAGCTACCTCCCTGCTCTTCCACGGATTAATTGACCACCCCGATATCCCAGAGGCCTCTCTTGTCATCCTTAATGACATCCTTTGCTTGTTCATCCTTCTTCCTTCGTCTTCCTCTTCTTTATTATCATTTTGTTTCCCTTCTTCCACATCATGGAAGCAGAACCTCCACCGCTTCATCCACCACGTTTAATGACCGCTCTTCTTACTAATTGTACTAATCTCTAACCCTGACCCCTTAAGACAATTTTTAAAAATAATTAATTATTCACAATGGGAGAAAGTAACAAATTATGTCCGCCTGTTTGCCTGCCTGACTCTCCGGTTGTCTGCCTGTTTGTTCACCTCTCTCTCTCTCTCTCTCTCTCTTTCTCCGTATACTCTAACTGCAACTGTTTGAGTATAAAGGTTCACGAGTTTACCGTAGGCCCTTAATTTAAAATATAAACACAAAAACACAGATTTTTAAATTTATTCACCATTCTCATCTACTTAAAAATTCTTCAACCTGAGCAAAAATTTGCTTCTTTATGACAGTACGTAAACAAATTTCCTTTGCAAGATTAGAGTGAGCCGTAGTGAAAGAGAGTGAGAGAGGAAAGAGAAGAAAAGATATGTAGTGGTTATTTATTGTTGGACGGAAACTATCCTTCGGTGTGGCACACGTTTTGATCTTTTTAAAATATGTTTGCGGCGTACCTTCATAAATCATGGCTGATATTAATTACAACTAATAGTGTTTGCCGTGCCGGGGTCTCGTGGGTTTTCGGGTATTTGACCCGTTTTGCCCTTTTTCCTTTGTTTTTGGTCCGATCCAACAGAGGAAAGAGATTCCGCGGAAATTAACCAAAATTACAACTTGCGTGCACGACAAACTGAGTAGTGTAAAATTCAGAACTGCTGAAAACCTTCCGAAGGTACCTTAACAAGTAAAACACAACTTAAATAAGCAGCTTTAATTTGAGCCTTTTATTTTGCTTTCTCTAAACAGCCTCCGTGAG
The DNA here is from genome assembly GCA_037055365.1 of Polyplax serrata. Lineage (NCBI taxonomy): Eukaryota > Metazoa > Arthropoda > Insecta > Psocodea > Polyplacidae > Polyplax > Polyplax serrata. Next base: position 2,379,045 of record JAWJWE010000004.1, read on the forward strand.
ACTCCGGTCCCATCATTGATCAGGTTTTCCCTGCAGGTTTACAGGTTTTTCTATTTCAATTTGTTCATTATAGGCCACGGTATCTTGTTACACAATAATATGCGTGACGAATTGAATTCAGGTTGGGAGGAGATCGATCAGTGCCCAATTACGGCAACTTAACTGATTTATTTGTTTTAAATTTGTGATTTAATGGCAGGGCCCGCAGGGGGTTCACTCGAAAATGTTTCTAATGTCTCTATAGTGCTCGTAATGAAGTTTATACGATAGTTTTTGGCTCAGGGTGAAACGAAAAGTATGAAGCCATGTGATTATTGCCAATTGTTTTCTGTTCTCGCTTTTTTTATTATAAAAAAGGAAAAACTACGTTGATCAATGAGTAGCTAGATGACGGGATAAGATATTTAGTTCTGGTTAGAAACTGTCACACTAGAAAGGAAACAAAAACAAGAAAAGGAACCTGTGATTGCTTCATTTTAACAACCTTGAGACACGAATCTTAATATTCAGGTACGACGAAGGCGCGGGCGAGAGGGAGGGTAAGAGAAGAAGAGACAACAAAAAAATAATAAGTCAGGTTCGAACCTGAGGAACCAACAAACATTTGTCCTCGCGTTTAATTGCAGTGCATTAAGGCGTAAGCGGAAGAAGAGAGAGAGAGAGAGAGGAGTCTTCTTTAATTAGAGCCGGCACCGTTTCTCTCAGGTTCATCCGAAAACACCGCCTATTCGCCACTGCAGCTGACGGTCAGTGAAAATGTTCCTTGTTTACAAAACTCTTTTCCCATCAACTTTTTAAAGTTGTACAACAAAAAAAAACTCTTAGACGTAGAAAATTCCTGCCGTCCGAGGAACACAAGTCAACTAGCGAAAAACTTGAATATTTGAGATGAAACGAAACAAGTAACGAAACTGTACCTGACAATTCGTACCTGAGGAAGGCGGGTACGAGTGCGCTCCTTGTGCACGAGGGAAAAAACAAAATTCCCAGAAGGTTGTGGCTTTTTAATTATTATTATTATTACTAAGGCAGAGAGGTACAGTTTCCGTTTCCAAATCATTTCAGGTACGATAAATGGATAGAGAGAAAATACCAGCCCGGTGTAGCTCAGGTTGACTGTTTGTGCCCACTTTAGGATTTTGTTTCAAACAGGGGATGTTGCGACCAAATGAAGAAATAGGTACCGGAGGGAAAAGAAACATTCACAAAATGCAAATGGTTTTGTTAGTGGGGTGGGCGCGCGCGCACACACTTGCTCAGGTTCAGGTATCCTGTTAGGGGCCGGTAAATTTTTAGCATCTTTGAAAAAATTCTACCTGAACGTCGAGGGCCATTCTTAAAGACCTTTTATGGGGTCTCCACACTGAATAATTTTCTTTTTGCGTAATTTTTTAATGGTACCAGTACATATTTTTCAACTATTTTATGTGTAAAACGGATTCATCAGCACATTTAATTACGAGTGGATTTTTAAAATATACCCATTACCACACAGGTAGGAAGAGAACACCGATTGTAAAAAACGTGGTTCAGTAACTAAACAATATTATAGAAATAAGAAATCAATCATTTCAGAAATTTTGTCATTATTCAATAGAAAAAACTAATAGTGAAAAAATAATCCCTGAAAAATAGATTCTTCATCTAGAAAAATGATTTAAAGGAAAACAATACCTCATTTTGTGACCAACCAGGACTGTAAAGTGCTTGTGAGTTTCACAGGTACGGCAAATGTAAAATCGAGTCTCACGAATGGGTTGAAAAATGACTAAAGAGCTTGAAAAAAGCTTAACGTAGAAAAAAATAGTTCAGTAATGGATGAAATATACCAAAACAAGACTTGTCAACCCGGGACTCTTCAGAGGATTTAGGAGAGTGATAATTTGATTGGTTGAGTACCCTATTTTACTCAGTAACACAATTAATTCGACAGTATTTGATCTATTTCAAGTAAGAAAGATAATGTAGGGACATCAAGTATTGACTTCAGTACTGTTTAAATATAGGAAAGATGCTTATCAGACTGATTTTTGGACACGACGTTGCGGAACGGAACAAATAACATTAAAAATTCACCTTCTCATTTAAAAATCCAGGAATAGATAGTTTGTGGTCACTTTGTGGATTTCGATATGCCGCTCACCAGCATGGACGGACTGACTCTGTTCAAAGTATTGGATGCAGAGAAAGGACAAAAGCAAGATCCAAGCATATACAATCCAGCGTGACAAAAAAAAAATTATAGAATAATACGGAGTCGATTTAATTAGTTTCGAAAGAAACATACGATTGAGTAAAACTATTTAAAAAGTATGGGCAACTAATGTCAAATCGCAAACCGGTAGCAATGCATAAAGAATTAGCTTAACAACTAGAGAATCAGCTCCTCTTGTTACCTCCCATCGCCGGAGACGGGTTCCACAAAGTATTCATTCCACGGTAGTCGAATCACATATTTCGAGCCTAATTTTCGGAGCGATGCTAATGTCTCACATTTATTTCTTTATTTACGTTTTATGTATGCATTTATATAAATGTAAAAGGATTGAAATTATCTTTACACTGATGCCCCGCTTGTAATAACCCAAATGGCCCATTTTCAGAAACTCCAGGAGAGACATGCCATCATCATCATTGTTATTATTATCATTACCACCGGGTAGGTAATATTGACAATTTCCGGTCGGAACGGACATTTTCCCCTGACGACCGAGAAATTATTAAAACTAATGAAGTTATTAAAAATAATTCGACTTTGAGTCTTCATTAGGTGAGGTATCAGGTACCAGGTGAGAGAGCCCCAGAGGACAAATGTCCCACTTGTTTTTATTCATCAAGTTTGTGCGATCTCCACTGATCTTGAATTTAGATCGTGAATTTCCGTGAAATTCGATGCGAAAACTATTATGTATTTAAATTGGACATAAATTTATTGGACTTGCGGTTAGGTTTTATGAAATTTACTTTTCAATTCCCTGTACAGTTTTCAATGGCCTCACTTCTAACAGACACTCAAATGAAGCCACAGGTACTCCAAAATACCCTAACTCTTTCTCGGAGATTTTAAATATGGCATACCCTGGGACAGTGTCATCTCCTACTAAGACTATGGATTACAGATGAAAAAAAGTTTTAAAAAGTTATATGTCGCAAATCGTGTGGGCCAATAAACAGATTTACTTCATTTAACTCACGATGCAGTTCAAATAGGCACCAAAGCCCTGAATTCTGTTCCTTCAGCTAAAAATAACAAAAATTCAACATTTGTTTACCAAAAACCGAGGGTGAAGATACCATTTTATGAGATACTAAACGAAGCAATCGCATCCGACACCCCAGTGACGAAAGAAAATGGTTCAAACAATGAAAGACAACGTAACAATGACACAAGAGAGCGCAGACTGGATGGAAGAAAAAATCGGTAATCACGGGACAAAAGAATTCCAAATAGTCAAAAATAGAGAATGGGAGAAGCAGGTGAGCAAATAGTGCGGGACAACGTCGCCGTACTTAAACCACAGGCAGTAAAGTTGAATATGCAAAGCCACGGAAAACAAATAATTCGAAGAAGAGGTACCCGAAACCTTTGGACGTGCAAAAAAACCGGGTACCCTGGGGTGGGCCCCCCCTCCCCGAAAAAATAAACACCACATTGAAAGATCTTATTTGTGTCTGTGCTTTCTGATTTCAATTTATTTTTGTTGGTCATCCGCCTGTCGTTATTTTCGATACCCGTTCATGTACCCAAAGCCGATTATTAAAACCAATATGAACCCGACGGTAATGACTTTGTAACTCCGAACGAAACCGCAAAAATTCGTTTCTTCTTCATCATCATCTGCTTCTGGTTCTGATTGTCGGGGCCCACCGCGTTATTTCTCTTCCTTTTCTGGGCTAGACTATTGGAAATCAGGTAGACAACCGAATACCTACAACTCCTAGCCAAATTTTCACGGGGCAGATGTCATTTCGGTACCAGCCATCAAATACCCGGAATAATTTCTGATTAATAATTTTCGGTGTGTATGTGTGTGTGATAGCCTCGATCATTACGAGTGAAACAATATAATAAAATCATCCGAGGTACCTCTGAAGGAGTCGGAATTGTTTGAAGGCACCTCTCTACCCGCCTCCGCCGCTGCTTATTACAGGCGTAGACACAGGGCGGCGTACCTGTGAGGGCCCCCGAGTTTCCCAGGTGATTAGAACTGCTCTCTCCCGTAAGTTAAACAGCGAAAAACAAGGCTGAATTCATTATTTATTCTAATGTGTCAGTGTTAATGTCACGTATTACAATCTTAATTTTCTTTCTCAATGATTTGACGACGGAACCTTATTTATGTTCTCTCGTCTGTCTCCTTCCACGTCCGTTTATACTCAACTCTCAACTATTTCTCTCTCTCTCTCTTTGCATCTTTCATCTATTTGCCTATCTTAGTTCCGTTCTTTGTTGCTTTAATATATCTCGTTCCACGTTTAATTTCCCTTCTCTTAGTTTCCCTCCCTGGCGTATCTCTAATTTTCTACGTCCTCACGTTTCTCGCGGACTTATATAAAGTGTTTAATTAAGGTGTGCGGTTAATCAACTTACCGTGTTCTCGTTTGATAGGTTTCTCTCGTCCCGTGGGTAATTCACAGCCATCTGAAAGAACAGAAAGAAAATTCGTTTTATTTTCAGTTCACAAATTGAGAAAGAAGAAAAGGATTGACTTAATATTTTTTCGTCGTTTAATTTCACGAATAGTCTAAAGAACTCGAGAAACAGAAATGTTTACATGTCTTGAGGTGATTTCTAATGACACGATACCATTGCCCGTGTGTGCATACCTCAGGGTTTACAAATCACTAGTCAGTCAAGGCGTGAGTTCCGGTAATTCAGAAATTTAAGGCGAACAATTAAGTTGTACGAGTTATCTTTAGTTCAGTCTTTACGGGTAAATCTATCCATAAAAAAACTATAACAGTTGTAATAGTAGTAGTAGTACTCATCCGCAGCTTTCTGTGTGTCTTCCATGTGTGTTATTTACTAAAATGGGACTGTTTCCGTGCTTTTCAAAACGATGCTGTGAAAGTTCAGTTCGAAAGAAGAGTAATGGACAATTTGAACTTAGTATTTGTCACAGAGAGCACAAAAAACCCAAGTCTAAGAGGAGAAGTCTGACTGTCAAATGTGACAAAAAATCTTCTTTGAAATGACTTCGTGACTTTGGTAACGAAGAATACCCGACAAATGGACACGACTTGAGACTAAGATTACTTCCGTAAATACAACACGGCAATTTACTTAATATCTCAATAAATACAATTCAGAAATATAGTATTTGGAAAATAGGCGAATGTTGGAAGTATGAAATGAATGTCTCTTTCTTTCTCGGTGTGTGTGTGTGTGCGCGCGTATGCGCGCGCAAATCTTACCATAGAAGAACTGCTTTAAGTTAGTTTTAAATTACGAGGAGATACCAACACCGAAGTCGAAGAACTGTTGAAAGCAGTAACGAGCAAGAAGCAAAGAAAGGATGAAAATAAAAGACGCAGATTGGATGGTTCATAGAAGAGTGGAAGCCCACGAGGAAATGAATAACTCAATTTACTCTTATAATTATTTAATCGAACCGCAAAAACCGATTTGTTTAACTTTCATGCGGTTTGCACGAAACCAATTCAAAATAAATGAATTCTTATTTTTTACGACTGACCGTGCTCCTCCGTGTCTCTCTCTCTCTCTCTTTCTCTCTCTCTACCTCTCAACGAGATGAAGCTGCTTCTTCATGGGAAAAAAGAATTTGCGGCCAAATATAGAAATATGACCGCCGATGAGAAAAATATCATAGCGTGAGCAATGAAACATGGCTAGATCCTCGGCGTTTATTGATAAATCTAAATATACCATCCGATTATCGGATTGAAAGGAGGAAACTACATGTTGAAAGGAGCAAATTGAAGAGGCGTTGGGAGGAAACAAAGGATGTGAAATGAAGGAACAACAAATTATAACAGATACCCACAATCATGTCAGCAAATGGAAAAGCACTAGGAAAAGGTAATTCCTGTGGAAATATGTTAAAGGTTGTGTGCTCCACACGTAGATATTGTTGTGTCTTTTGCACGCGGCCTTCGTATGCAAATGTCATCGGAGAAGCGGAGGGATTTATTTAGTGCCAAGTACCGTGATCCTGAAAGCCTAATTAGGGTTTCTCGTTGCCAGTTAAATTCTCACACCTTTTGGCGCCACAGAAATCCAGGTTGGTCGATCTGTCCTTTTTTAGGAAATTACAATCAACCTGAATGACCAACACAATTCGCCCCACACTTATTAGGTATTAGCGATAATTCAAAAGGTTTTTGTCTTTTAACACTGGAGTTATGGGCACGTCAAAGTAGTCATGTAGTTAACTTAATGTCGAATCCAAAGTCCAGACTCAGTCTGATCGACATTCGTTAAGAGGCGACAATTCCTATATCAAAAGTCTTTTTGCTTTTAATTATTTTCGAATTTTCTCTTACTACCAGTCTCTCTCTCTCTCTCAGGCACTGAATAGGTTTAATGGGCTTTAAAACGTTAAACTTCAATGTTTCGGTTATGGATGTTGTTAAAACATAAAAAATTAAATGATAAAAACATGGAGGAGACATGTGGGACCCTCACTTTTTTCTTTTATTTCTTTTGCCTGTCCGTCATTTTCTTTTTTATTTTTAATTGGGCAACGAAAGTGCCCATACCCGTCCATTTGAGAAAATAGACTCTTTTTGTACCTTTTTGTCGCCGCTCTGCCTTCCTATCGTTTCAGTTTCTATACAAATGGGCAGATATCGATTAGGCAAATCTGTAGGAATGTATTTTCTGTTGCGAGAGCTGACCATGCGATTTCATCATTCTGAGACCGGAGCAGGGTCGAACCTGGTACCCGTACATGGGAACCGTAATCGACGACCTCGCACCGGTGTTCGCGCCGTCTGGAAGAATTTAAATTAGACGAACTCTAAAAGTAATTAAGGCCGTTTCGTCACAGCATCCACCTCATTAATTTGCATATCGATCTGAGAACATTCTTCTCCAACGACCTTGACCACCATGACGAATCTTCCCCTCTACTCGACGTACCTAGTTGGGAGAAACCGGTAGACGACGCACTACAGTCTCCCCGTGACCGCAAGTTCCCTTCTTGTACAAACAACCGAGGCAATAGATGGATGAACAGACGGCTGGGTGGAGAGCCGGACGAAAGAGCGGCGATTGTCCAGGTACTCGTTCCAAGAAGCAAAAACCATATAACCGAACGGGTATCATTTGGGGCGCAATAATAACACGCTGCAACCGTGTAATGAAGTTTTCGAGTAGTCATCGGGTCGGTGCCACGTCTTCTTCATCATCTTCACCATCTCGTACTTATCGTCTTCATTGTCCTCTTCGTGTGCAACACCAGAGACCTATCATTTCCTTTTTTCTACGAGGTTTTCCGTTTCGACTACCCCGTTTCATCCTTGCATTTTCTTATATTTTCTGCCTTACGTTTCCAAATGGTAGCATTACGATTTTGCACCGCTCAAATGATCTGCTGGAGCTTCTGTACACCGTCCTGTTTCTCATATGAACCGTCCTAGACATTCATCCTCGTTTTTGTTAATTCTAGAGTCAAATCGATCACGTTACTTGTTCTGGTTAGCGTACTCGCTGCCCTGTACCGTTCGTAGTGAGTCATTATTTTTCCCCCAAACCCACAACTTTCCGCCTAATAGAGACAATCCTCTTTCTGCACGATCACGTCTCCAAAAAATTTTAAAGTATTAAAACAAATTTGTTTTTAATGCTGCCAAATGAGCGGTAGAGGTGACTTCGCAAAAAAAAATTTTTAAAACGACCGAAACGTAACCAAGAAAAGTACCAACAAGAAGCAATGTGGGAAGTACCGTGAACCGAGTACCGGGAAGTGGTTTAGATTGAATATATGCAAATATTATAATGGTAAGGAAAATCCAAGTAGTCCATGTGGAATTTGAACCTTCGCTATTACTTGTCGGATATGCGATCAGACTACTACCTTGCTTTTAGTGAAACAATAGTGAAAAGTAGTTTTGATGGAAGTAAACTTTAACCTTGGCGACGTCAGGCCGGTGACGTCATTTGGGAAACCTCAATGCCATCAAATTTTGACTTGTCATCATGACCCTTCGTGGGAAGAAGACATTTTCTCTCTTTTCTTGTCTGCCTTGTTGAACAGTTCACTGCTCGGGAGAGTTCGGACCGAGTAAGTATCCGCAAGCTTACCTATCGCCTACACCTAACAGCTGAAGTCTGCATTGGGAAGCAAATGGCACTGCGACGATAATGGTGAAATTGGCAAGAAGTGGCAGAACGACCAGAGCGAAAGAAATAGTCCGGAAGACAAAGTAATCTATAGATAAAAGTGGATGAGTAAATAGATAAAGGAAGCAGGTACCGCCGAGAGGAAGGTGAGTCTTCTTTATCCTCATTGGGCGCACTCGATGACAAAACCGGCCGGAAGATGTGAAGAGTAGGCCAAACACGAAATGAATGAATTTCTTTCGGTTTTATTAAGTGCCAGGTTCAGGTAGTACCTGAATGATAGGTAACGACCTTGGCAAAAATCAAACAGGCCCCACGGCACCGCCTGTATTCCCAAGCGCATCCTTTTCTCAATTAAGAACTAGCGGTTTTCCGAGTACCTGTTGCCTTTCACTGCAACTGACACCGCTTTATGTCTTTTATTTTCCTTTCTCAATCTGTTGTATTTGTCATTCGCTGTAGCACTTTCATGTTTTCTCAAAATTTATGTCCTTACTTTTACATTTTCTTTTTGACTGCCAATGAGATATTTTTGATATCAACCTTTCTCGCTTCACACTTTCATATTTGTATGAATTGTAGGTTCCAACATTTCTCTGCCTCAGCTGTTACTTCCACCGTTTCTAGTACAAAAACTCAGAATTATCAGATTGTTCTCATGGTAAATGTGATATTCTGAAACGGCTTTATTCGCTCAATTAAGCAATAATAACTTTAAATTACAAACACTTTGAGCAAAGTGTTGAAGTCGATTTAATCATCAACACCTGAAAACTTCAATTTCGGTAACTACGCAAGCGAACGCATTCTGCTCGCAGACGGGAGTATGTTTTGGTGCCTTTACCAGCGTACCCAACCTGCGTTTTTGTCAATTTTTTCTGACACGAAATTAATTATTTTTATTTAATTATTAATTAAACAATAAGGGTTTTCTAACAAAAAATTAATTTCCCTTTTTTAATAGCCTTCTTCTCACTTCCTGTCAAACGCACGCGTTCGACTTTGTGATGATGTGAATGTGTTCGTCCAAATTTAATTAAATTTTTAAAAGAATAAGTCTTTCACATGGAGTACTTTGGTATTGAGCAGAATGATGTCGAATTTTTTCGTACTTAAATTTGGAGTTTGTTCTATACTTCATAGAAAAGACTCTGCGACTACTAAAAGTACTAGAGGTACTATAGAATTAATCATCAACTGATCGTATTGTTTTCTGCAGATCCGTTCTGATTTTCAGTATCCAGACCTAACTATTTATCTAATTTTATAGTCTTCCTACATGTAGTTTTAGTTTTGCCCGTGTCCTTGTGCGAAGCAGTTAGGTTTTCTTCTCATTTCAATTTCGTTTCCTAATGTTCATTTTATTCTCTTAATATTTCCTTTGTCTCGCCATGTTTTTGGTAAAAACCTGCTAGTGTAACTGGCCTGTTTCAGAACGTAGTTCCCGCCGCTTCCACTAGCATTTGCTGGTCACTCTCTAGTGTCACCTCACTCTATTTCAATTCCTCTCAGTCCCTTCTCTCGTTCTTCCAATTATTTTTTCCTACCACTCTTGAATGACTTCGTGCGTGCTTATGCCACCTCCATTTTTGCATTTCTCGTTTCCTTCTTTCCCCTGTCGCTCTCCGTGGTTTTTCCAATTAATTTTTTAGTCTTCTGACCATTCGAAACATGGGAGAAGAAAATAATTTACCATTACGAAACGTTATGTATGAGCCGAGAACGATTCGTTAGTCACCGGTCACGACTGCCACGCCTCTCCCCGAAAGCCCGTTGACCCTTAGGAAAACCTGATATCATCCCAAACGCGAGCACGACAATTTAATGCTGAATTACTTCGGGAACTACTTAATCGTCGGCGCATGTGGTCCGATACCATCTCAATTTGTGGTGGATGGTGGAAATGTTAGGCCAAAAGCCTCCGACACGACGTTCGCCATGACATAGGCCTCGATAGAAACTGAATGACAGGCTCTGTGAGACTAAGCCTGGAAACTCACGGAAGTACAAATGGCTACCACCCATTAAGAATTCGACTAAACTCATTAATGGGACTTTGGGGATGCAAACAATTGAAAAAAATTAATTCTTGAATGCGTCAACTTTTCATGAAGTGTATTTACCTTTACTTCCTTTTTCTTAATCCACCTCGTGTCCTGGAGTATCGCACACCGCAATTCCTTTGCCAATAATCTAGTGGAAATGTCGCAGTGATTCCTCAAAGGGATTTCCGTGAAAAATTCCATCTCATTAACGGTCTGAACTTGCCTGGGTTTTGGACGACACTCATATCAACCTGAGATACTTGGGTACTTCTGAAGCGAGGCTAGTTCGTTCATTACCCGGATTCAACGGAGCAGTAAGTCGTCATTTGTATAATCAAATGATATAAAAAAATTAATTCGTGTGATGATGTACCTCCTTCAACTTCCACGGTTTTCTCTTTCTCATACATAGTCACATATACCATGCACCTGGTACGATTTAGTACCGGTCAAAATTACCAATCCAAGGCAGAAGGTAGAAAAAATTAATAATCAAAATTTTAATGAAAGTACTAGGAAGAGAATGAAGAAAGTGGCGACATGCTGAGACGGGATTTTGTGGGGGACGGGGAGGGAAAAAGATATCGACCAGGGCCTAAGCCCAGGGCACCGCCTCATGAGGCCTTCTTAGGGTACCCGCCTCGAAATGAAATAATAACTGTAATAAGATGATTATTGGACTTGGTTTCTGTACAAACACGACCAACGTCTAATTCACAGTTGTGAAAAAAAAACACATAAAAGGAAAGGAGGCGTGTTGTGGCGACGGTGCAAGTAGCGGCAGTCGAAACAGTGTTCAGGTATATCAGGCACGACCGACTGATTTGGTGGGTACCCCCACTCCACCCCAATGGACACCGGTACGTATTGTGCGAGATGTGTGAAGGGCCACCGAAAACAGGATCGTCGTCGGGTTCACGAGGGAATTGCGACCAACTAGAAAGATCCGATCCTGTCCCGTACCTGAATTTCGAGGGTACACAACACAGAGAAATATTCGACGTAATGAGAAGAGAATGAGAGAAGAAGTAATTTAAGTGGAAGATGGAAGGGCTCAATCAGGTTTCCGCCTTCAATTCTTCCGACTCCATATACATAATGCCAACATAATAAAAATAAATTATTAAGTAATTGTCTGTGTCAGTCATATTAATTGCTCCTAGTATAATGCATTTGCCTCATTATCTAAAGATGGCGGATTCAGGTGAGGAGAGAAAATGAATGCTTGAAAACACATAGGCACACACACACACACACATGGAGGCCTGCACAATCACACGAAGTCAACTAAATTGTCTTTCTTTTCCCAAATTACTTAATTTTTTTATTAAGTCATCCTTTCGCGGGGAACGGGGCAGTAGAAAAATTAGGTTCGAATGAGAACCCGTCGAAAATGGTTTTTAAAACATAATGTCGGTGAAGAAATTATTTCTTTTCTCTTTATGCAACATCATTTCTCAATCTGGTCAATTTGGAGCCGCACAGCTTCCCACCGCCGCCGACTTCTACGACTTTCTAAATGAGTACAAGAAAAGAGTGAGTACGGATAACCGGTAAGAGTGTGCCACCTCCTCAGGCACCGACAAATAAAAGAAAGCCAGAAAAAGTACCTGAAGAAATGTAACAGCTTCCCAAAGACAAAAGGAAAACCACAAAAACAAACGCGAGAGAGAGAAGGGGGGAGAGAGAGACAGAGAGAGAGAGAGAGAGAGAGAGAGAGGAGGTCAGGTTTACTGGTAGGAGGAGGCGTGCGATTGCTTTCAGGTATGAGTCGAATTATAGGAGATGTAGATATCAAATCTGTCAAAAAAGGAGAAATAGTTTACAGCGTGAAAGGTACGCGGAAGGTCGGCAACGAAATGACCCGACCTCAATGAAAACGCAATACCTGAAATTTTTGGCTCTCGTACCTGGTACCCCAACGTGTCTGGGCCAATATTTTCGTTTGGTACCTTTTAAATTTGAATGTTCAAAAGCTGAAGGTAGGAACCATTGCAAGTGGACTACTTTACTTTTGAATTTCTGTTTATCATTTCTTATTTCTATTTACTATTGGCCTGTTAACACAGAGCCAAACATCTTCCATTGATAATAACACTGGAAACTGCAGTGTCTTTTTTCTCACCTTTAAAGGGCTTTTCCGTCCCAAAACTAGAAACTACAAGGATTCCCCAGACTTAGGATTTTACCACCCTTTATTTATTGTGCTTTTCATATATATTGTGATTGCTTCTACCGATTTCACAGAAAAAAAAAGAAAATTGTTATTTCTGTTCTATTATTACAACTCTTATATTAACATTGATCCGTCCTAGCTTATATTTCGCTTTCTATGCTATGGCTCTTTGTTTTTTCTTACCAAAAGAAAAATTTAATTTGCGTGTAGACCACATATAGAAAAACAAAATTCGGCCCTGAGTTGTGTTAAGACCTTTGATTTGTCTAGTGCCTTGTCAAACTCTAACGGGGGAATCCCTTGGTGGTTCTATTTGGATACTCGTCGTCCAGACACAGTCTTGCTTTCATTTACCGGCGCCTCATTGGAAGTGCCCCTGACCGGGTGTACCTGGCGGCCTCAGAATATCCACCGTGTTAGTTGGTGTCGAATTTTTGCGGTTTTTCCGTCGGACCGAGTCGAGTTTCACTTTGACCGGGGCCGAAATCCACCGAGACAACCGGAATGGGTTAAGAATGCGTAAAATTGGCATAGTTGAAAAGAACCCCCCCGATTTGGATTTACGTCAACGGAAAGAAATGAAGGAATCCAAGTGGAAATTAATTTCTGCACGAGTACGGCCTACAGTGGGAAAAAGGTGTTAATTTAGGGCCGATGGTGGCCTCTTACCTGGCCCGATTTGAATCATCTCTCTAATAACTTCACACCTGTTCGAAATCATTGGTATTTTCAAGTACCTTCCACAGGAACACCGTTACTTTCTTGAAAACTTTTTTGCATTCATAGAGGGATGTGACACACACACAGAGAGAGAGAGAGAGGTGGAAGAAAAGCTTGAAAGAAATTCAATCTACCCCGGGGCTATCAAAGTGAGTGTCATCATCACCTCTCATTACACACTGACCATTGTGGTGAACATCCATTAAGGATAGAATGCTATTTTTAACCCCGGAGAAAAGAACTCATCCGCCCTAACCTGTCTTTGAATATTCAAAAAAAAAATCTACCAACCTAAGAACCAATTGATTGATTGATGGTTCCTTTAAAAAGAGGGAAGAAAATTGCAGGTGGTCCTTCACAAGGTGATCATCACCGGTGTTCTAAAAACATCGGGTTTTTGTACCTGGAGGTACCTGCCACTTTCAACCGTCCAATCGGTTGAAGTAATACAAGTAATTTAACTTACCGGTGTCTCCCTGTAGTGGTCCAGGCGATCCCAGGCTTGAACTAGGAGGTCCTACCCCCTCGTCCTCACTTCCTGCCGAACTGGAACTGGAACTTTTAAACGACTGTCTATGTCTCACACTATTCGTATTGGTATTATTGTTTATGTGGTGATTATTGTTATTATTATTAATTAGCCTATGACTATGAGTCTTCTTCAGGTTTAAGTGTCCGTTTTGTAAATTACTAATCAGAGCTTTCGTCTGCGATATGGTCATTTTTGGTTTGAACTTGCTCGGATTCTTTGTCGAGACAGAAAAGTCTAACGGTTGGTCGTCGTGAGATCTATGAGACGGCGGATGGACTAGCATCGGCATTAAACCCCGCCCGGGTGACTCCTGCGAGGACTTGGACAGGAGGTTCGAGGGCGACGGGTTCCTCGAGGACCACCATGCAGGCCAGATAGGCGACGGAGAGGACTTGGTGTCCTCCGGCCTCTCCTCCGTCAGAGTACCCGTCGGAGAGGACTCGTAGGTACCCCCCAGGGGTGACTCTCTACTCGATGGACTCGACTTTCCTTCGCCGATCGATCCAGGAGAAAGCCGATTTCCATCCCCAGGTTCCGGCAAGATCCGTGGTACGTCTACTGCCTTTCCGCTCAACTCCGACAGTTTCCCTGCCAAGTGATGGTGATAGTTCCGTATGTTGCCAGCTATCAGACCTAAGTTGCCGGCCTCTACGAGCTTGTTGTTCAAATTGAGGAACCAGCTAGCGGGGAGGCTGTTGAGTTGTGCCCCCAGTTTGGCGTTCTCTTGTGCGAGTTTTCCATCGACGGGAGACTTGTTGTTGTTATTATTGTTGTTGTTGTTCTTGCCTAGTTTGCTCTCGTCAATGTTGTTGTTGTTGCCGGTAGCGATGGTCAGAGCCGCCTCCTCCACCCAACGGCGGATGGCCTCGTTGTTTAGATCCGCCAGAATGGTGGAATTAATTTTATACCATGTCCGACAAAACGCGTTTTTGGAGGAAATATAAAACAAAAGAATCTTCACTTCATTAAAAATTCATCACAACATTTTTTGCTGCTGAAAATTTACAAAGGAAGGTTCAAATTATGAAGTCGATTGAGCGTCAATTTCAGATTAAATATCAATGGATTTTACATCTCGTCAGTGATTAGGTTTTCCTTGAAGGTACTGAGTTTATGAAGAACAACTTCAGGGCATGTGGGAATGGTGACAATTTTAAATTATACATAAGCACATAAAGGTGGAAAAAATCATACATTAAGGAAAAACGGACGGTTATGTCAGAGTAGTCAGGCGACCGCCGGATGTCCAAATTGTCCGTGTCCTCCGCAATCGGACAATGGTCCCGATAAATTTAAATTTGAACAGTTTTATTGTCCTCTCTTTCGTCCACCCCTTAATTTCTTTATTAGGCCTTTTAATAATAATTCAAGTTTCTGCCCTTTCCAAAGCAGGGGTGTCGTGCACATGCCGGCCCTTTGAAAGACAAAGAATTGGATAGCACCCCCACACTCGAACCTGGGGTTGGTAACAATCAGCCCAAATAAGAGCCGGGAATGATCCACCAGGACGAACCACCACCTAGTGGACACCTTGAACTTGTCGACCAGTATTTCGTCACTTCTGAATTTCAAATTTGAATTGTTATATCAATTGTGAAATGTAATACGGTATCGATGGCACGGTGTTCCCAGGTAATAATAAACCCATTCAGAGGTGGGTACCAGGTGGTGAAGTCCTGCGAGGCATGTTTCTGCTTCGCATACCACCGCCGTCGCCGCCTTTGAAACGTGTCGAAGTTTAATTTCATTTAAGTTATATAAAAGTTCAATCAAAGAAAACATTGATTTCGTGTTGAACAAGGTGACTTCTTCGTGCTGAATGATGCAAATATTCGTGCATTCGCTTCTAGAGATTGGACGGTTTTAATTAAAAACTCCTTCAAATCAGACCACAATAATGGGCATAATAAAAGAGAACGACATTCCCGTACATTTGAATTCGAACGCATCTTAGAATCTATTTCTGCGATCTAAGAACTAGTTAATAATAATAATGTACTCATATTGCGGTTTAATGGTTTTCTTTTAATTATTGCATACGGCACGAATGAAAATAATACAATCTCCTTACGCGAGTGACAACCTTCGAGTAATTATCTTTAATGTCTGATACCACAGACTAATAATATCTGGCGATGTTAGCAGACGTAAAAGTAGATTGCAAAGTCTACGTGTGATGATGATGATGATGATGATAATAATAATAATGTAATGTAATAAAATTATAGAGATATATACAAATAAATAAGGATTAAATAGGTTAATCAAAAATTGTTCACAGCTAATAACGAAGACCGTAAACCGCTATACAGAAATATGAGAAAAAATGATTGACTCGAAGGTGTCAAGTGTTCTGTGAGGCTGAAGGAGGAACAGAAATTACTACAATGTTCCGATACGTACTCGAATATCCGGTACTGAAGCAAACCAGCAGACGAGAAAAAAACCCAAAGTTTTAATTTTAAAGTAAAAGCGAAGAGAAAATACAAAGGCAAAAAGATAGATAGGCGCATGCCCTCGTACACGCGTTTGCAAGTGGAAACAAAAATGCATAGTATAATATTAATAGTATATAGGTATTAGTTCAGCGGGAAAATCGATTCGATTTCTATGCACCCGATTTGTTGGACATAAACAGACAAAGCCGAGACTGTCAATTTCAATTTCTCTTTACGTCACAGTCCGAAGAGGCCAGACAGACGAAAATAGTGACGAATAAAAATACGTACGTAAAACTAGTTTTAAAGCCCAGTGTATTCTCGTGAATGAAATTTTGAATTAAAATGAGAAAAAAATGAAAACGAAGGTGACGCAGAGAAAAGGCTGGAGACAGTCGGCCGGAAAACGGAAATATCTCAAGCGAATGAAAGTAAGTCTATGGTTACTAAGAACTAATATAAAACTGATGAGAAAATAGACGAAACACACGGAAACGGCCATGTTAAGGGTGCCTTTTGGTAAATAGAAAAGCAATGAGACGGAAGAAGAGTGAGAAGGTGAGAGGAATGCAGTACATAAAGTTCTGGAGTGTAAGAACTGAAAAAAATAGTGAATAGAAAATGGTGAAAAACCACAGAGTAATAAAAAAGGTGGCAGAAAAACACAGACAATGGAAGATGAGAAGGTCAGGGCACCTACACGACCAACATCGAACATCTAGGGAATGGCAAAAATATAGAGGCGAAACAGGGGAAATGGGGCGGGAGTGGAGGTTTCGCATAGAAAATAGAAGAACTAGAAAATGCCTTAAAGCAGGCAAAGCAAAATTACGTCAAGCATCCCTGCAATTTCAATTTAAATTGTATGAAATTGCACTCATTTTGACCGTCCTCGTCCTTCCTGTACGCCGGCGTTCCCATAGACCTAACCATGCTAATTACTAGGGTAATAATTAACATAGACAATTAATTAAATTGTTATTTATTTGAGTGTGTCACATATGTTAAGAAACGAATGACGAAAATATAGAGAGACATGTGTATGTGTGTGTATATGTGAGAGAGAGAGAAAGAGAGAGAGGCAAACATTTGACTCACATTACTCAGTCAATCAATCATTCTTTGGCCCTCACTTCGCCAAATTTTATCCCTACAATCAATCATTCAATTCCCTGAAGTCTCGAGAATGCCCAGTTCGTCGATTGCTGGTTATGTTTCGGTTTTGTAAACGTCTACAGCAATTTTCCACGCTTTCCCTAACATATTATATATAATTTTTATACATCCCTTCAAGGACTGAGGGTAGGATGAAAACGGCAGAGAAAAACCGACAAGAAAAATCAAGACATTAGACGTGGGAGGAGTTGATGGCTGCGGAGTTCGTTGGCAACATAAAAATCGAGCTCAATATCCGCCTCTTATATTAAATTACATAAAATTGCAATGATATTTTGATCTGGGAAAAGATCTCCCTCGGATCTCTGCGCATACATTGGGGTCGACGTCTAATTGCAACTTTACCTGTCCACTCGAGGAGGAGAAACAAGGCCCAACTACTCGCAGTCGCTGTGTGAAAATTAACTTTATTTAAAATGGCAAAATAATAAAAAATAAATTTTCCTGGAGTCGTTTGAGCATCCAAATCGGTAAAATATTAAACTAGTGTTAATATGATAAGAATTTTGAAAAGATACAGTTTCTTAAAAATTTCATCTACATTCTGTCATACATCATCATACAAAAGACGTTTAACGCAGAGAAGAGAGTCGAAAGTACGAAAGGTACACGGCAGCGTACCTGAAAGTAAACGGGGAAGCCAAAATTTGTGGCGTCCCACCGTCCACGAGGAACTTCCATTGGGTCAACAAGTCAGCATGAGTCAATCGATCGGTAGATACCCGGTGGAAGGTTTTGAACTAATTAAAACACCTGTCTCGTGGTACCTGAGTTTCTTCTTCCCCTTGGCTACCCATTTCAAGCCCACCCACCCCCCCACCCCACCCCCGTGGTCCCTCGAGAAGTTTCCTCCGTTTTTACGGGAAACGCACAAAATTAATTGCGCGCTGTCTGGCATTTGAAGAATGAACGGATTAATTAATTATCATTAACTCTTAATGAAGATTTCCCTATTGTGAAATAACGCTATTAAAAATTAATTAATTAATTATTAACCTAATTATTAATACGTGTTTGCTCTCGGGGTGGCCAACATCACGCACCAGGCGTACGAGACGTATGTGGCAAGGGCCGAAGAAAACCTGCCATTTTTGACCCGAGCGAGAGAAAGACAAAAATAAACTAATTGAACGATAATTAGTTTTTGGGTGACAATAATAGGTATAAAATAATACACAAAACACGGGATTTTAATAGGTCCCGAATTAGTTAAATGTCGTTTTTAGTTAGTCGAATAACGAAATAACCGTTGACGTTCTCGACAAAGTCAACATTTTGGAAGATTTAAATAGTAACAAAAGAACTATGACTGTTCAGGAAGTTTATTCTAAGTTTTCAATAGTATTAATTTGCTTTATATCGTAAAGTTCGAATTAATAAAGTATTGGTTACGGAAGAAAGTCCGATTTATCTGTTACGATTGCGTATCAAAACGAACCTTAAAACTTGATTCTACGAATGCTCCAATAGAACAGTAAACGAAATCTACCCTAATTCACCAACGACCTTGGAACGGTGTCCGCATTTAGGGAACAGCACCATCCGACACAATCCAAGTATTAGTTAGTATTCTTCTGTATTATTATTAATACGTAAATTATTGGTTTTCATAGAAATATGATGGAACTCATTTTGTGCAAAAAATAATTTAACCGATCGTGGCTGGATACCGACAAACCATTGTGTCAGTATCGACCAACATTATAATTAATTGTAATAATTAGTTAGATTACAGAAATATGAAAATAATAAATAAATAGCAAAATAGAAAAAACTGTAAAAAGGTGTTTCGGTAAAGCTTTGAGGTACTTCGATACCGAAGAAAAGAGTCCGGAGGCAAAAATGTGAAGTAAAAATAGATGGTAACTAATGTTGTGTGTAACAAAAAATAATATGAATAAATAATTAACAAAATAAATAAAAGAGTTAACTTAAATTATGAGAAAATGAGAAAATAAGTTGAAATAAATTTCAGTCAGCACTGCAGAATAAAGATTGTTTGACAGGACCACATAAATCGGAATACGAATTATGACAATTGTTCAATGAGTAAAATATTCAATATTGTACTCTCGTATAACCCAAATTATATGTTTTTATTATGGTTTACCGAGGTAGGGGGAAGTTCGATTCTGAAACTTGTTTGAGAGGCACATCGAGATACTCAATGATGTTTTTAATTGTTTCCAAAAGATTTATTCTTTATTTCAGGCAACCCACAGAAAGGTACAAAAAAGGTGCGAGGGTGCCCAAAAAACGGAGAGGTCCTTCCAGGAAATAAGTTTTAATTTTTTCCTTCCTTTTAAATAAACACTTCTACCGCAAATTTCTTGAAAATAGAATTTGTTATATGTAAAACTATTTTGTTACTACTCTCTAGATAGTAATAAATTGTAATATTAAGTAAACTATAGCAGACATATTGGTTGATAATATAATATTTAATATTGTAGTTTCGCGAGATATTATTACAGTCTCAAAACAAAAAATAGTTAAGCTAATTAGTAGTATATTATAATTGCCATAATATTATTGGGATAATGACTGTGGTAATAGTACAACACGTTCGGTAGATTTGATTGTAATTGTCACACAATACAATTGCAATCAATATTATGTAATATATTATGTTAAATATTACAAATAGAAGAACGAAATTGTAGTTCCAATAGCATTTCAATAATGCTATTTTTTGTTTACGAAATTTAGGTTACTTCAACATGTTACTTCTTGCCTAGTAAGTTTTCTGTTTATTGGATCAGGTGACAGAAGACATTTACTAATAAAAACTGGTGTAAATCAAAAAATCACCACCAGCAATTAGAGAAAAACAATTTGAGGCCAAACATAAAAGTTTATAAATATCAGTGATATTGCGAGAAACCGATGAGTTTCACGTCAAATTAGAAAATAATACGATGTAACATTCAGGGAACAACAGCATGAATTTTTTAGAAGTCTATAAATACAAATGTAACATTGTACCAAAGTAATATTATAACTGTACATATCAATTATTATTATATAAATTATAGGTGCCACTCCGTTACTTAAAATTTCCGGTCCAAACATGACGTCAAAAATTTTTCCAAATTAGTCCGCTTTGTTCTAAATTTTCGTCTCATTTCGATTCAAATACTTCACTTTCGGGACATCTCTAAAAATTTCTTTTAATCTCAACAAAAGTATTCAAAATTTTAAGCTGAACAAAACCACCAATGCCATCATTGATTTAATTTTTTCGTCACACATTGTGCCCAAGTATTTGAAATGTGGTCCTTAAGTAAAATTACTTGGCTGAATTCAAGAGGACAATAAGAAAACATTAAGGTTACGTTGCCAATTCTGTCAGTGAAAAAGTTCCAAACAATCAGCAAGTGCCGAAAACATTTTTAGTCACCATTTTAAAATCTCAGTAGGAACATTGAAAAGACTGCTTTTTTTGGGGACGTTCCGCTGTTTCGGGCGGAAAGCCCTGCTACACCAGGAACGTCGATGTTTCTCCTAAATTAGACAGAGATGTAAAGCACATCGATATTTATCCATAAAAACATGAGAAATCCATAGATTTTTTCAGGTGTTCCATGCAATTTAATTTACATTTTGTTGACAGGAGAGAAGACAAAATCGGTGAACGAGAGATCGAGAGGTCGCACTGCACGCACAGAACACAATCACCAAAACACAAGCACACGACAGCCGACCGACAGCAGCAGCATCAACCCCCGTGTCACTCCCGTGTCCACTTCTTATCGTCGCCCGAACCGGTCGACTAAGAGGTAAGCAGACTAATTAATTAATTAATAATTATAATATTAATAAGAAGATGCGAGCCTTTGAGAATATTTCTCTGTGCGATTAGTTCGGGCCGATTTCGTAACCGTCTCCTCCGCGTGTTTCACTACAACTGAATCCGAAATTAATTCAAAGACTCCTTCCAAGAGAGGGGGAAAGTGAAATCGCGAGCTCGGTTCCAGGGATTGACTGGCGCTTCTCAGCGTCTCAGCATCGGCGCTACTCACCCTCTTGCGTTTCTCTCCAGCCGGATCCCCGAATTCCCTCCCCCGTGATTTTTCCCGTCGGAGTTTTCCCGCACGGTTTTACCCCGGATGAGCGGTAAGCAAAACGTAGGCGACGCTTCTCAACGGGGAAAGAGATATCGCTTACAAATTAAAAACATTAAAAAATGTATTATTTATGGCTAATGAATCGGATTCAATTACGATTCGGCTGCCGAAATCGATCTTACCATAGGTTAAACATGTGCGACACTCGTAACGCGGGGGTGGGAGAAGTCTTTTCCGGGGGACTTGGACTTGCTGGTCCTCTCACGGGGTGCATCTGTCTTCGTCGCACTCATGCCATTTTCATATTAATATTTGGCCATCTTTTTTGCGGCCATTTTTCGAGCGAAGGTGCGGGGTGTTTAGAAATAGGCGGGATAACCGGAAATTCACGGCTGTTGTTCAGCCATATTTAATTATTATTGCTTTTAAATTTGTATTTTAAGACGGACGGTTCGACAATTCAAATAAAAATGATCATATAATTCATAATTCTCAACATGTGGTTCTGCAAATTACTCAAAAGTTGTTGGGGATAATCAAATTAGGGAGAGAGTCGAATGAGACCCAAAATAATGGAAGTGGAAGGATTCAGGACAAGTGGCCAAACTAAACAAAAACACCAAGTAACGAATTACCGACTGTCTTCTGGTTCCCCGATCTACAAAATATAGGTTATGATTGTTCAAGTATAGCGCACTAAATAAGGTTTAAGTTGTCCAAAGTTATGAAAAGTTATGCAGAAGAGCAGTAACAGGTGGGGCTGCAAAGGTAGACTAAATATTACGTGGCAACCTTTAGTTGGGTGATGATAATCGATGGTACTAAACAGTTAGTTATTAGTTTTAGACGTTGTTTGATGCTACGTGAAAATAGCCGCCAATTGAGAATAACAATAAACCAGACGTCATGTCGTTTAAATGGCGGGTGCGACCGGTGATGACGTCGCCCGTGACGTAACAGTTGCGAAAGAGCGCGTTCGAAATTGATTCTCGACAAAATGAAATTCACCTGGATTCTCTTCTTTACTTTTTTCCCTTTCTTCTTCTGAGGTTAGAGTTGTTTTATAAAACAACCCTTTTTCCGGTTTTTGGTTGAAAATGTGTTATCTGCCTTTGACATGTTGGTTGTTTTCTATTAATTTGTGGAAGGTTTCTCGGTCACTCATTTCAGTGTAAACTTTATTTTTTTTTGTTTTTTAAATTTTGTAAATTTTTCATCACTACTTAAAAGTTTTCATTATGGGCCGCGATTTCCATTAAAGTAGAAGTATTTTGAATTGTTTACCATGCAAGGGGCACCGCAACTGAAACTTTAAAATTCACCACAACTTCCTCTCATTTACTTCATGTCCTCTTGCCTTCTTGCTGTGCCACTGAAAGAGTCCCTATTACTTAAGTGAATATTAACGTTTGCCTACCATTATATTGACCAGTGAATCATTGAGCATGATGATAGTTATCAGACACAAATAGATAAGATGTGGAAAAGATGTTTTAATAGAAAAGGGATGAAACCTCGTACTCTCAACTGGAGAAAACAGATATCAATCTTTGATCTGATAGAAACACAAATATAGAAGAATGATAGATAGATCACCGTGTAGAATGTGAAATCATCACTAAGAAAAAACATAGAAAAATGAAAGGAGGACCGATTGATGCCTGGTAGGAAATAGAATATCGACGAAAAAGAAAAGATGACGAGGGTAAGACCTTGCAGGGCACGTGAATAAAAAAAGCAAAGAAAAACTGCTTAAAACGCATGAGCATCCATCCCGGATTTTAAAAGCTTAGGGCATTGGACGCTGATTTGAATAAGGGTGGGGCTTATTATGCAAACCGTTTTTTATGATTGGCAACCCTTCGGTCCCCTCCGTCAGCCCGTCACCTGCTGGAACAAACGCGAGCTTTGGGGGCGTGCCGTCAGGAAGAGCTTTTTCCAGTACTTTAGAATCTAAGAATATCAAAGTGATCTAGCAGTGCTGTAAAAAATATATGCAAAATCAGAATTAATAAAAAAAAGAACGGGAATCATCCCTTGGAATTCCCCCTGTCGGAGTCTGCCGCCCTCGGCGAAAGGATTGATAAATCAATATGGCGTACCCTTATTTACATTATCCGATTGGTTATTATTCATGGCGAATAAAAAGGCTCGACACGCGACTCATTTAAATGTTATGATCCTCTTTTTAAAGGAAAGGAAATGATGTTAGCAACCCTTTCCTTTGTTGTTTTTGTTCGTCCGACCAATATTTTTAATAGACTTGTTGCACCGCCCGAGTCGTGTGCCTCCGCGATGCCTTTTTTCCATTTCACTTACGTCAGATGAACCCTTTTGCGAAGGATCAACCCCCAGGCATCACGTTCAACCCTTTCCGGTGGTGCACGCGACTTCTTAAAACCTCCGCGACCTCCTTCGTATCAACCCTTAATAATCGGTCGGCGGGCGTTTAATGGCCGTTAATCAGTGGAATTGGCTGTTGATAAGGTGATGAGTCCTGGTTTTTGGAACGGTCGGCGGTAGTTTTACAACTGTTGCTTCGAGGACGAACCTCGTTTGATTTGATTTTTATTTTTCTTTCGCGTTGACCATGATCTGATTGAAAGTTTGGCTGACTGTGATCTTTCTTTTTCGCTTTTCAATCTTTTTACTGATGTTTTGGCGATAATTCCAAAAACCTTTTCTGAAGATTTGAATTAGACATCTCCAGTTCTATCAATGCCGTTATTTCCATTTGCTTGCTCTTCTTAAAATCCCCTTCTCTCTCTCTCTCTCTCTCTCGCTTTCTTCAAAATTCCTTTTCTATTTGAAAATTACAAAAACACATTGTCCTTGTCCTCCTTTTCCTTCTTCATTTAGGTTTTCAAATTACGTATGCTCTTGTAGTGATCCTAATGATCCCTGGAATGGTTATTTTTGTATTGAGAGGAATTAATTTTATAAATAGGAAACTCGATGTTGCCCAAGTGCGACAACTTCACTAAATAGGATAGTTCACGTATGAAACATCTTGCTATAAGTTTTCATTTTGACTTGTCGTTTTTTTTAAATTTTTCTTGAGTATTAACTTTCTAATATCTGTTGTTCTACTAGACTCTTGGAGAACTGCCTCTATCTAGTACCTACATTTTGTAGTTTGAGTTCAGCAACGGTACATAAATTTCTCTGCTTCCAATTCTGAATTGTAGTGAACAACAAGAAATGCAATTTTTGTCATGAAATATAATAATGCGATGAATTAGAGGGACCATTCGAATTGTTGCTGAAGCTAAGGGGTCTGAACTTTATGAAACCTTCAGGCAATTAAATTCAGGTACTCGGGCATTCAGGCACAGACTCAAAAAAATATGTTTAGCAAACCACAGAAAAATACGAAGGTCGTCTCGTCATGAAGTAAAAAATAGTTTATTTGATTCACCCTGATGGCAAACAGGGGTGGAAGGTTGATGGTGTCGCTTCGGGCAGCTGAGTAGTTTTCATCCCGTGGAGAATCCGAAAAATATATTTTTGCACATTGTTAACTAATGGCCGATACATTCGGTTCCGATTTAATTTGAATTTCCACCCCAACGGAACCCCTCGTGCAACTATGCAAAACTAATTTTAAAACTATCAACGGTTCAACGGTGACTCAATGGTTCGGAGGATCATTTAAAGGTTGGGGATGATCTCCTCAATAGAAAGATTTGATTTTTTGTCAAAATCGGTTTGCCCGTGTCCGCCAACTTAGAAGTTAAGTTGGAGTTAAGTATCGAATGGAAACACTGTTCATTTTCGTTTTTTATTTTGTTCCGCGAGCCTGCCATATTTACATATCTCGTTTAATTTTTGAAGGGTTGCAGAAAGTAAGGGTTGATGGGTTTTTTTTAGCAAGAATAACCGTAATGGCAACTCGAAACAATTCTATCGTATTTTCAACTCGTACATTTGTAAATTACCAAATAGAAAAGTAAAAAATGGTGGAACGAAGGGTTGTTTTTGGCCATTGTAGTTTCATCGTATACGAATGATAGAAATATGTTTGAAATTTTACGCGACAGACGCTCGACCACTTTCTCAATTCTTTCTGCCATTCGTTGTCCTAGCCATGCAGTTATTAATCTTATTACATAGGAATGTATGCATTTTTGTCGGAACGAGCATTGAACATTCGATATAAAACGTGGCGACACAAAGGAAGGTGGGCCTGACAGGCACACAAGATGTCCTCAAAGGACACGAACAGAAGCGCTGACAGTTGAAAAGACGCTGCTAGGCTCATTCTGGGCCCTGCCATTATGCAATTTCACCCCCGAATTTCTGGACCATTGTTACCCCTGCCGATGGGGATGTTCTCTTAGAGGGATGATTTTGATGATGCGGGGGTGGTTGAAACCCATTGAAAATCCTAGGCATCGTCATTCATCATCATTGGCAGTTTAATGAGTCCGTTTGCATGACAATGGGCCTCTTTGTCCGGCTTCTGGGCCACATTGCTAAATTACGGCTTTTCTTTGTCCTTTCGGGGCCCTTGTTTTTCACCTTTCAGGTGGCTACCAAAGCCACGAACCGTTTTGACTTTGTTTTTCAACATTAACGCTTATTCTGCTGCGTTTATTTCCCCAATTGGCCACTTCTAAATTCTGCAATTTATTTTATTTCCATTGTGGCTTTCAAGTTTACCTTTCGCCCTCATTCTCAAGTGCAGGGCGTTTGAGAACCAAACTGGCGTCTTTGTTTAGTTATATCGAAATTTGAAGTGCGTCAACTAATTTATTTCGGTGCGAATGGATTTGAATGAAAATATCTGAGTTGCGTCGAATAAACCCCACAGTACGTATACAAAAATTGTCATATTCTCCTTTTGATTTGTTATGAATATCAGTGGAATCTATGTAAAAAAACAACTTCACTCAATATCAGGTTTTTTAATGTTTTTTTATTCAAGTTCGTAGGTTGCAACACATGGAAACCATACTCTTCTCCTTCCAGTTGCATGTTGTCCAATTTCTGTTCAGTTTGTGGTTTATGAAAAACCGCAAGTCCAGCAGGAAGGCTCGGTTATTTATTAACCCACAAAGGGGTGAAAAATACACTTCAAACACGAGCCATTTCCATTTGCAAGTTCTTTTAGAAGCATCGTACCTGACCTTGAGGATTCAGGTACCGTTACTGAATCCAATGAAATCGAGTGTTGCGTTACCTAAAACGCTGCAATTCCTTTTCCTATTCTTTTGTACATCGGTTGTGGACAGCCACTCCGTTTCTTCGCAAATGATTTTTTACAACCACCTTCTTACGAATTTCTCTTTCACCGTTTTTATGACCTCATTTTTTCTATTTTATGAAAAGAGTAACGGTACCGGGGTTTCGCAAGGAAGTCAGCCAAGGGCCCTCGGGTGGATGATTTTGTAAATTTATTACAGGGTCCTTCGCGCCGCTCTCCACAGGGTTAACAATGCCAGAAACGAGGAAAAAGGAAAGAAAACCTTTTTTGACGGGTTTATTGCAGAAAGGCCAGTTCTTTTTTTCTTCATTGTGTTTCAAATGAGAAAGAGAAGGAGAAAACCGCGCAATTCGATGGATGCAAAAAAAACCCAAACATCGGTAATGTGAAGTGTGCAAACATAACGGTGGACGCCACCTTTCAGCCCTGAAGAAACCGTATTGATGCAATTCGAAGGAGTTTGGGAGTGACGGGGGTTTGTTGAGATTTATGAAAAGGCAACCTAGTTTGCACAATGGTGGAGAAAAGAAAGGGGAAAATAAGTGAAAATAGCTGAAGAAAGAGACTTTCCAAGATGTTAAATAAAACATGAAATAGAATGTTTCAAGACTGAGAAATGACAAAAATAGACAACTTGAAATATTAATCCGCAGTAGAAATGTTGGAAGAGAACCAGGATTCAAATTCTGCTATTTTCGAATGCCGATTTTGAAAATTTACGTTTTCATTATGGAAATGTACACAGAAGACCAAGTACTTATTAATTAAAAAACATAAATATACAGAAGACCGTAAAACACATGAGTGGTTCACTGTTGGACAGCAGAAGTTGGACACGAAGACAAAAGCAACATGTCCGACCTGACGATGGTGTCACCAGACATCTGTCACCATGGGAAACGACTGATTTCCCACCGCTTCTTTAATTGCTGTTTGATTAGTGTGACGCACTAACACTCTGATGCTTAATCAGACTGGATAATTAAATGATTGAGGATTTGATTAGGTCCCGCTGATGAGCAGACATACGATATTGGTAGAATGGGAAGACTCGTGGACAAAAAAAAACACAATTCGGAAGAAGACCTTAGGTGCAATTAGACAGCAAGAAAGCAGATGGCGGACGTTTGGCCCACCACCCTGCCTGCCCGGCCATTTAACCCGATCAAAAGGAAATAAAATGAAATTATTTTAATTGACTGAGTGTCGGAGAGTTGCTGAGTACCTAAAATCATAAGTACTTGCCTTTTATGAATATTGAAACCGTGGCGGGTACCCGTTTGTCGGGTGTAACAGACGATCTGTTTCCGGTACGCCTTCCTCGTTAGCAGAAGGAGCAAGAACTGTCACCGAA
This sequence comes from Polyplax serrata, assembly GCA_037055365.1. NCBI lineage: Eukaryota > Metazoa > Arthropoda > Insecta > Psocodea > Polyplacidae > Polyplax > Polyplax serrata. The sequence continues at coordinate 2,407,064 of JAWJWE010000004.1, forward strand.
CAGGTGCCTAAACCTTTCTATAAATTAAAGTTTCTAATTGTTCCTCTACACTCGACTACTACGCAGTAAGAAAGGTACTTCTTGGAAATTTTTTACAGGTACGAGGAAACGGTAATGATTTACAAGTACAAATGACAGGCAAATGAAAAATAGTGAGGTATGACAGAGGAGGACACTCCTTCGGGACTGGTAAAGTACAACATCGTACACTACAATTTATAAGAATGATGATTCTTTTGCTATAAAGATTTTACACATACGTATATATATATATATATAGGCCGCTACATAAGCGTGAGTACCACCATCACTGAAAAACTTAAAAGGTGAATATTTGGAAAGACAATTTAGAAGCATCCTGTGACTTAGTAAGAACGATGGAAGGACACAATTAAAAAAACTACAAAGGCAGTACAGTATAATCTTACACAAAAAACAAACCTGCAAAAAATTCAATACCTAAGTTTTGAAAATGTAAATAAATTTTATTAATTCCGTAATATGAATAAGGACAGCCAATCGCAGAAACTTAATTTGTTTAAGCAATTACGGTAATATAATAACAATACAATTAAATATACACACACATTAACAATATATTGCAATATGTATAATGTAACTGCGAAATATCAGAAGCCAATTCCTAAAGTGTGTGTTTCTGCGTATGTAACAGTGTATATAACAACTTTATACAAGTATTGCTACCTCCATGTGTAAGGGTATATTTCATTTTGTCTCGGCCCCAAATCCACGGTCGGTTGAACGAGCCGGGTAGCATCACATCGGGGTGAGATTGAATTACGTTTTTTTTCCATAAAATTGGATAAAAATTGAAAATTGCAAATTACAATCCCTTCTGTCCTTTTGGGTTAAAAAAGGAACAGTTTGAAAAGGTTCGAAAGGCATTGCATCCCCTTTGGGTTCATTTCATCCCCATTGAGAATTTCACAAAAATTAAAAAAACTGTGGCCCTGTTAACCCTCATCTTCTACCACTTTCGTCTTATTTACCCTGTTTCTCTCTCTCTCTCTCTCACTCTCTCTGTCTCTCTCCGCAATCCACTCTCTCTCATTCTCATTCTACTGTATACGAAAATCCTCAGACAAACGTTCTCAGGCCGGATTCTTTTATATTTTTCATAAAAAACCGTTCTCATGGAATGAATTCGATTTCCAGGAGAAGTTGCAACTCACAAACAAACTACCCTCATCGTTTACTGCACACCCATATTTCTAACTTTTTCTAGAATTTTTTACTATTTGGGGAAACTTTGAGTTTCGTTAATTCCGTCACGGGACGAAGTAACATTAAAAGATCGCTTGTAACGATCTATGAGTTCCGAGATCTAACTCTTTCCCATCTTAAGGGTTGATCCCACATGAACCCACTGCCTTCTTGAAGTTGTTGCCTCCATTCTATTTATTTTATTCTCTCATTTAATTTACTTAATTTAAACGTTAATTTTATTGCTTCGATGAGAATTTTAATTTAATTATGAGAACAGGTGGATTATGTGAAAGAGAACAGATCAACTCTTTAAAAAGGCCCACATGACTTAAGTAGTTGAAGTGAACTTTGTGACCATTCGCTGGTTAACCAGGAGACATTTTAGTAAATGTGCATGAGTAAATAAAACTAGAAAACGGAGTAGCACACATCAAAACTGGTCCTCGTATGACAAAAGTTACTTGTATTTGCTCTTAGTTGACGCCATAGAAATAAGACATACACTCAAAGTGTAGTGCAGTGTGAGTGTTTGTATATAACAACTGAGTAACCAACATCACCCCTAGAGGAATCTTGAGACATTTAACTTCACACCGATTCGGGAAATGTTACAGAATGACTATTGTCGTAACAGGTACATGTAGTACATAAGTAGCCATTTTATTTTATCAATAGTCAAAGAATAGGAAATAGATTATATTCGACGAATAAGAATGAAACTCAGCACGGTTCTCGAGAAATTTGTACGGCCGCTACATACAGTTCTTTTGGGTTGTAGTTGGAAAATGTAGCTGCTGTTTCATCACCGCAACGTGACAATGTTGGAAATCATCCCCTTCGTCAACAAAAAAATAACGTCATCCCTCATTCTTGGTCGTTTAATAAGTGGAATAATAGAAGATGAGTCAGAAAAATCTAAATTTTCCTAATTGCCCCTTTGGATATGAATGCGGGGCCCCAATCATTTGGATTCCTCCTTCCCATTTCCATTATTATTAATCACTTGTGGAACTTGCGCTCTTCTAACTTTATGAAATATTATAAAATTTACCAATTCATGGATATTTCTAGGTAAATTTGGGTTTCCCTGCCAAATTATTGTTGCCTTAATTTTTGTTGCGGATGTTTACTCAAAGAGTAAGATTCTTTTCCACCTTCAGAGTGGCGTCAGTAACTGATAGATTTAATAAAGTAGAATTCAGCACGGATGTTGCTGTTATTCTACTTCTTATCACTTGCTTATCTGCCTTTACCTAATACGCATTGTTTTTACGCTTTTGTGTTCATTTTCTCTCGATATTGCCTGGAAATTGTAAATTTTTGTGTTTCGTAAAGCCTTCGCGATCCTTCCATATTTTAGTATAATTGCATTGCAAAAGGCAGAGTAAGCAACAAAACCTGTAGGAATGTTCGTATGGGAACGGGAGAGAACAATCTTCAGAGGCCAAAATCGATGCAGCATAATATTTATTTATTTATTGACTTACTTTTGGGAGACAAAAGAACAGTCACAAATCGTATAAAACGCTGCGCCACACACTCACCACTCAAGAAAATCTTTAAATTACGGATACAAAATCTTGAGCATCCACTACCGTTGAAAAATTCCTCCGAACGACAGTACTAAAAAAAAATAAGAAACAAATTGCCCAGAAAGAAAGTCAAGGAAAAAACGAAAACAAGTAAAACAAATATAAAACTATAAAAAGTCAGAAAGTAATGAGAAGTAACGGTAACACACTTAAGTAATTTTCGTGGCATAAGATGAAAAACAATTATTTTTTTTTCAAGTGGTTCCATCAATAAAGAAAAAAAACGATAGAATATTATAAATTATATAAAAAAGTGTAGAGAAGCATGAAAAAATTGTACAAAATAAAGTGCAGGCTAGTGGAAATTCACTGGTACCTAAGTTTAGTTAATTAAAGAGTAAAATAGACAAAGAATGGAATTCGGCAAAACAAAGGCAGCTGAACCTGAAGGTACAGGAGAACCGGCCGAACCTTAAAAGCCACTTAAATGGCATTTAGTGCCCGTGCCTAGTTGCGCCTAGTTGCGCCTACTTCCAACGTCTCTTTTTGGGCTTTTAGCAAACATCCGGAAGAGAACAAAAGACTAGATAAGCAGATAGACGAGTAATGAAAACTATTAAAAAATACTACTTTCTAATTATTAGTAATCAAACCAATTTTTAGATGTTCACATTTGTCTATTTGTCTATGGTGGAATATTAACTCGTTATTTTTTATTTAATTTTTCAACTCACCGGGTCGCATGTTCTCGTGTGTTTTTACCTTTCTTGTTTTTCATTCTGTTTAATTGGTTCCGCCAAAGTTAACAACCTCATTAAGAAGAATAAATACTTAGAAATAATTGAGGAAACATTGCTTTTTATTACACGTTTTGTCATTATCCATCATCCCACGCAATCCTCCAAACCTGGTACCTGGTACCTACAGATAATACTCAGAGACGACTTCTGCGGTAGGTGACAATTTGTCTCTTACATCGTTGACGTAAGATTAAGAAAGATCGGTGGTAGATGATGGAGCTTTGAGGTACTGATTATTTTTATTTTAATGATATTATATATATATATATATATAGAAAACGAAATTCAAACTCTGTACGTGTAATTTAATTTGATCATTGTGATTCAAGTACTACTTGTATTATGTCTAATATTACCAGGTTTGCACCACTGTCTTGTTGTTAACCCGCTGTAGTGCCTCAATCGACACCTGGCAGCAAGGCAGGTATGTTGGATGAGAATAGCAGAAGGTACATTGTAGTAAATTTAAAACACAAGTTAGTATCAACTGGCGTTACTACTAATGTGGTGACTTTTATAATGTACTGCGGAGTATTCACAACAGTAGTGTTACCTACAAATATCTCACTGTTTGATCAATTTTTAAATATCATTTTTAGCAGGGCGATTGTTCGCTACTCTTCATCCATTTGGTGTCAACACGAGTACACACAGTAGTCAGTTCTAATTATTTATATATATCTAATATATTTATATAAAATTAACTTAATAGCGTACATAAAAATTCAACGTTTCTTCCATTTAAACATGGCGCCCACTGTGTGTTATTTAGACAATCCTTATTTAATTTTGCTTGACGTGCCTTGCACTTACCTTTCACGTGTCCTGTCGTCCGTACCCGTATTTATTAACTTTAGTACTTTTAGAAATGTCGGCATCTGTCCTGAACCTTACGTTCCTTCCCAATTAACAAACCTTCTCAATTATTACACTCGTCGTCTCATTCATTCGCGTTCCACGCGTACCTGAAAATTCAACGTGTCCCCACTCCCACGCCAGGTACCATTTGATGGATTTGAATTTCTTCATTATGCGAATTTCGCGTGATTCAGGCACCGGTTCAGGTTTTCGAAAGAATCCGTTTTATGAGTTGATTTAAAAAGTCTAAATTGTATAATAATATATGTGCCTTCACGATGCCGATGATAATGATGGCGATGGTGATGATGATGATGGTGGTGACGTCCTGAGGTATTCAGGTACTTTAAATTTTAACGCAAGTTATGCAGGACGGTCGTTAATACCGTTTAATATTATTTCGAGTATGGATAGTTAGTGGTTTACTTGCATTCAGCTTAATGCGTTTGACGGTGTAGTAAGTTTGGAGGAAGTTAATATTTCGGGCATTCCACAGTTAAATTCCTCTTCCACAGTTGTGAAGTTCTTCGTCTGCCACTGACGTCTCTCTTTCATGAGTGTTGGTCACTTGTTTTATGTATTCGTGTACCTTTAGACCAGTTAGCCGTCTACTTCTATTGGTCTTTTGCAATATAACCGCTCAATATTGTACCTCTTAAACATCACATCATGGTACATTTCTTAATTTTTCTGTTTCCAATTGTACAAAACTAATCATACCGTTTTTCTTTCTAATGTGTGAATAGTTTTAGTTCTTGGAAATTTATATATGTTCAACGATTTAATGAATTTAAATGTTTTTCTGATATCCCCTGTTTCTTTTTGTTTAGGTCAACTCACCACTTACACCCATTCTGTTAATGTTCTACACAACACTTAATCTCATTCTTTGTCTTGTCTTGTCTCATTAATTAATTGAAATCCATATGAAATATTCATCAGGGCAAACATCAGGTTCGTGCTTTGGAAGGGTCGCAGGTTAAACGAATTCATAGTTGACCGGTGTGGGCCGAAAGAAACAAAATGTAGCGGCCCATTGTTTTTCTTAATTTCTTCATTCACGACTTTTCCCGACCTGATCTCATTAGGTTGTGCCTTGGTGGTCTCCCCAGATCTACTCCTCTTGGAAAGCTGGACGGAAACGACCCGAAACGGCCAACCCGTGCTAACCCGCAGTGAGAGTTTCCACGTCTTCGTGTTGTTCTTCTCTCTCACTCTCCACCCTGGTGCCACTTACATGGGGTGGATAATTCAAGTCAATGAGGAACGAATGCGAACGTGAACGGGTAATTAACTTGAGAGAAAGGACAACAGAGCACTTTGCCGGCATTCGAGAGGCGAGAAACAAGCCAGGTGTTGTGCACACAGGTAGATTAGCGGGGTTTAAAAAACTCAAGGAAGAGCAAGAAGGGTTGAAACTTGGTGGCACGCGTGCTGAGAAGCATAAAAAAACCGGTACAAAAGGGGTTGGAGGGCAGGAAAAGGGTTGAAGCGTGGCATCCACCCTTGAGGACGGGGCAGTACCGGGGAGGACATTCAACCGGATGTGATTGCTCTGCATTTAAATCACGCGAATCGATGAACCGGAAAATGATCACCGCCGTTATTAACGGATATCCGGTTTTGAATCAACCTGATTTCTGTTGGAAAATACGCTTAGTTGGCGTGTTTCCGCTTTCAAACGGTGGTTTTCTCCACTTTTACGGCGGATGGCATGCGAGATTTTCTCTGCATCCTACTGACATCCTGGTCCCTGGCGTCCATGTGGATTATTTGACGAGGTAGTTGCTGGTTGAAAGAAATCCTGTAGACCATCATCTGACTAGTTAGGTGTGTTACATGAACGTTAAGTATTTAAGGAATAATTTCCCGTACTAATAATTCTTTTATTACATACGTTATTTTTCATGTTTTTATGTATGTATTATGTAGAAAATAAAAACGTTCGATTGCTTCAGAAGTCGAATGTTTTCGATCGTCGACTCCACGGTTGTGTACACTTGTGTTTTTGTGTGAACTGTACACGTTTGACAAGCCTCAGCTTGTCATCCAACCTCTTAAGTACGGGTACCTAAACACGGGGTTCGCGCACACACACGCAACCCTAATTCACAAAAAATTATTTCTTTTCTTTACCTCCATCTTCTTCAACAACAATAGAAGGATTAAAGAAAGGAAATGAATACGAAAAAAACGTACAAATCGAAACGACAGCAAAAAATAAGAAAACAGCCGATTGAACTGATTGACAGGCAACTTCGATGGAAATTGAGTCGCCCCAATGTCGTGTGAATTGGATTTATTTATTTATTTTATTTTTTTTTTCATTTGGGGTATGGAATCCTCCGTTCGATTAATCCTTTGATTGAACAATTTCAATATGTTCGGCAGCCGTTTTCGACCGTTGCAAATTTCCACGGCATTTTCTTCCTCAGAACAATCGCACTAAATTTGTAAGGCAAAAAGGATTTCTCTCCTGTGAGAGGTCGTGGGACATCACAAATAAACTCAATAAAATGTTATTAATATTATGTAAGAAAGTAATAAGCTCGTGATACTCCACATAACATTCACGTGGACCGGGATTTTCGTAATTAACTTGAAACAAAGTCGTCTTTTCGACCCTCTCACAGACGGGGGACGTTATGTTTCTGTACAATAATTATGTAGACCAACTCAAATTACTGTATTTATTTTATTTTACGTGTTTTATTTATTTTTATGTTGTCTGCTCCTTGCTGAAGATCGAGCAAGTCCATAAAGGACATTAGTTTTGGAATTATTTTAACACTTAAATTGCAGTACTTGCTACAGAAACGGTTTATTCTCCTATCTTCTATTCTTTATATTTGTCTACGTCTAGCACTTAGTTTTCTATTCTCATTCACACAAGTTCTGTTTCCTTTACTCGTTACAATGGTTGCCGACATTTGTGTTGAATTTCATCTTAATTTTTTACTAGAACTGAGCTATGTACGGGACGTCTCCAGTTAGTCACATCAGTCAACAACTTCAACGTCTAAATCACATTAGACAGAACCACACGCAGGCGTAATTGTGGGAGTCCTTTTGTTATGTCGCGACACGTGCAACTAGGAAGTCCGCCGCCCGCCCGACCCAACGAAAAATCCCCAGAAAACAAATTTGAATTTCTCACAAATTAATTTATAACCAGAAGAACAATTAAATTTTTTTGTTAACGAATTAATTGAAACGAACGCGTTTTCTCTAGGTGCTCGTCTGCGCGAGCGAAATAAATCAATCATTCCAGGGACTCACCTTGTGAGTCCTTCGTCCATTCAATCATTCCCCGGTTTGGTGTCTCATTCATTCCGTCAATCACAACTGGTCATCCATCCATTCATTCATTCATTCATTGGGTCGGTCGGTCCGCGTTCGTTTAATTTCTAATGGGAACGAGAGTTTTCCTTGCGATTTTTTTTATTAATTACCATAATGGTAGAATGGAAATGGCAGAACAAAAAATTATGTAAAATAAAATGAAATAAAAGATTAATAATAAAAGTCAGATAACCGTAACAAAGACCTATTAAGGAGTCGTAACTCTTGACTTATGTCAGAATACCTGGAGAAGGTTAACTAAGGTCTGCTTTAATTACATGGGGCATTTTGCATAATTTGTGGGTCCCCACGAAAAAGGAAATCTTGAGTGAGAGCCAACGGTCACGTTTATCTATTTTTTCTATTTCTATTCATGTTTTTTCTATGCTTGGTGTTCAATTCTGCGAGGAACCCATCGGTGAAGTGCTACGACGATCACTCTTATTAACTACACTTTGTAGGACTTGGTGCTTTTTTAATACGAATTAAACGAAATTTGTGTTTATCTATTACTATTTACTATTTTGTCACGGTATATTCTTTGTAACGTGTTGTAGAACGGTGGATTGTGTAGTCGAAAACAATGATTTTTCCATGTGTGTCGTAACTATTGCCTACCTTTTACTAGTTGAGTCTAGGTGTTTAGGTTCTTCTGAAGGACCTCGACTATTTTCTACTCGCCAAAAAAATGAGCAGCCATTTGGCGCGCTTTTATTTATTTTATTTAGCGTTTCATTTTCGTTAGCGAGCTCTCATGTGTGGCTTAGTGCAGTTTCAGTTATGTTCCCATTTACCTTATTTACTTATATTTCCGTTCTTATTATTTTTTGGGGAGAAAGGGGGGGAGAGAAAAGCAATAGAAATAAAAGCAGAAGTACAAGAGAGGAGTAAAGAATAGAAAGTAGAGGGCGAGAGGATAAAAAGAAGATCACATCACAATCATAACACAATTTTGTGTTTTATTTATACTTGCTGTGTGGTTATTATAAAAAGGTTTGAATCTGATCACCACTTGTTTTCCTTTGATCCGTTCCTGTTCGTTACATCAGCTCACTTCGTATAATTTTGCTTTTTAAATATTGCCTGGAAGTTTCTTTTCAATTCTTCTAGACCGGGCTGTCAACATTTTAGCATTTTAACGCAAAGGCACAAACACATGTTTAATTCGTTCAGGTTTCCATTCAGGTAATGAGACGGCAGTTATTGCCCTAAACGATGTTTTAGGGGTTGAAAGTCTGCCTTAGGCAGGTGCATTTCCCGGTCAACCTCCTTCCAAAGCAACCCTTAAGCCACCCAATGGCGACTATTAAACTTAAGTTATTAAACGGATTTTTTGCCTCTGGCTTATTAACCATCGACTCCTGAAAATTGGAAACGAAATTTTGGGATGTTTTTTTTTGACACGAGGTTTGTTGAAAGTAGTTTTCGATCGAAGAGACCTGATGAAGAGGTCCAATTCTAAGTATTAATTTCTTACTTTATACTTAAGCCATTATATTAATTGTTTTTGAAAACTTGTGACGGGTCTGAAAAGCAGCCCTCAAATAAAACAGCCAAGGTTACTTCTTTCTGCGGGATGTTCTACTCGGCGGACTACGTTACCAGATACCAACAATATTAATCGATTTTTGGTGTTTGGTTTGAATATTTTATTTTTTCATACAAATACTGTTACTCCTATTAATAAAATACGTTTAACATTTATAAATAACGTCTAAAATAAATATTACGTTTATTAGTATTTCTCAGTACTATCCCAAATTTACAATTAATTGCAATATACAATTATTTACCTACATTGTATCTGTTGACTTTGAAATACATGAATCTAACCATAAATTTAGGGAAGTAGAGTGTGCATGTTTAATTTTAATTCACATCATTCTGGTATATGAATATTTAGAAGGCCTGCTTTAATTGGTTTACTCCAGCTACCCTAAATTCTTATTCCTTTGATATTCGAATTATGACGTCACAAAGGTGGTAGAATGAAGCTCATGCGGATACGGTGAATAACGAAATGGAAAGGAGGAGGATCCATTAAAGAACCGTTAATTTGAATATTTTCGTCTGACTACCTAAGAAGGGCCCGTACCTGCACTCGCCGTACCTGCTGCAGGCCCTCCGATTCTACGTCGATGACCAATTCCACCACTACTAATTATCTTCTCGCTCCTTTGAGATTCCTTTCGGGTTTGTTTCTTCCACCGTCTTCGCATTTTCCCTCGTTCTTTATTAACCATGTGAAAGATGGCAACTGTCAAAAAGTCTTCCATTATCTTCGACCGAGTTTGATTAATGACGTTTTCTCATAAATGTGGAAAGAATTAAGGCGCCACGCCATTTTTCTCAATTTTCAAAATTTGATTTTGGTTCTTTTTGAGCTCCTCCCTCTCCCTTCACGGCTGTCCGAACTCAGTTTCTGCAATTTTCTTCCTCATCTGTCCGTTTACCTTTCTCTTTTGCCTGGTGAACGACGAGACCTTGAGCTCTTTACCTAGGTATCACCCGCTACGAACTTACTGTTGATGACCCGGCGAGAGAATCACAACTTGTCTTCCACACGTCGTAATTTATTAACACATTGACAGTGTTAATTTTGAGAAAAACTTTCCATAACTTGTACTTCACTTAGCAAAAGGATTTAAAATGGAAGTGCCTTCTGCAGAAAACAAAGAACATAAGGCGCAAGAAGACCATATGCAAAGTGCAGACAGCGCTACTGGTCTGTGTAGGACTCAAGTGGTGTTAAACCTGACCGAGGGCAAGATTTTCGGGGCAGCTGCGTGTCCCTTGAAGATGAGAAATTACCTGGCAAAAGAATTTATTACGCTTACACCTCACAATAACGAATTGAAATTGTTTAAAATGAATAGGTTTGGGAATATTGTTTTACTCCCATTACTCTTGACTTCCTCTCATGGTAAACAACCTTCTAAATGGTTGCAACGACAAACCGTGGAATTAAAAATCTATTGCAATTTCTACATAATTTTAATATTTTGCTTTGCCAAATTAACTCCTGAAATTGCTTGAGTCTGGTTGAGTCAAACGAATGAAAGAAAAATTTAATTGTCTGGTGTATTGAAATATCCATCTGATAAGTTGGAAATGCCACGGGGGATGAGAAGGAGAGAAATGAGAAATTGTCGGTCGCACAGTAAAAAAACGGAAATTAAAAAACAAATTTGACGAGACGGGAAATCCAAAAACTATCTCGATGTTAAAACAAAATTGAGAAACTAAAATAAGTCACTTTTTTGGGTTTGTAAAGAACCACAGACTGGAGTCCCTCATTGTCGACGACTCGGAGAATGCGGAGGCCTTGCTCTTGCCACGGGAATAGACGACTTTACACCTGTACCTGGACGCCGGTGCCTGGAGGCATCGGTCAGCCACGCAAACCGGCACAAAGTGAGTCATCCTTGAAGGTACCTTTCAGGTACTCGGTACTAACTAGGTCTCGTTAATTGACTTATCTCCGCTACCCACCGGTCATTTCTTCTTCTGCACAACTCGTTCCTCCGACGAGTACTTCAATCAATGCCCGGGGTACTGTTAATTATTTTTGATTGACTAAATAAGTGCGGCCGTGTGAAATACTCCACAGCCCTCTGCATCCTCTCATAAGGCAAAGATGCAGACATTAAAAAGGTTAAAAAGCGGATAGTTTGCATAAGGGAAAGTGAAAATTGGTACTGGAACCACCTGTACCTCTACCCAAACTGCCTCATATGGGTGATCGGAAAACAAGTAGCTGAAGAAACCACAAAGAGAATGAAGAGTGGAATTGTCTTCGAGGTAATTGGTTCTCACATGTTGAAAGACATTTCCAGTTTTAGGCAGACCCCCACGACCAACGGTTGCCAAAGGTAAAAAGGTCAGAAGTTGCTCAATTTTGTTTAAAACGGAGTGTGAGAGAAGGAGAAGAAGAAAATTGGAAAAAAACCAAGGAGGAAGGCAGAGAGCATAGATAATTCAACCGATAACGAAATTACATAAAAATCGTGTATCAAGTGTTGGTATTTATAAATTAGTATAAATACCATAAGTTATAATGTCATATTTTAAACCTGAACCTGAACTCGTCTTCGTGTCCGGTCCCGCCATTACAATCAGGTACTTTCATCTTTTTCAAACACTTTATTTAAATCGATCATAATTTTCGAGTAATCGATGGATTTTTCACTCTTCTCAGGTTCAGGCAGCTGCAACGCGATGAAAACAGACAGAAGATAGGCGCACCTAAGCAAACAGGTACGTTGCTCTCTTTTTTTTTGTCTCAGGTTCAATTAAAGGTACGCCACAGTTACAGGCATATCGAATAAAATCATCTTGGACCCGAGTGGCGAGCCGACGAAATGTGATTTCGACGGACGTTTATCGTCTCTATCTTTTCTTTTTCGATATATCGAATTTATATGTATCGATTTGACCTTCCTACCAACGAATTAGGAAACGTTTGTGTTTATTGCTTTGAACGAGATTAGCCTTTGTTCGCTACATATTTTTTTGCTTTGGAAGAACATCGCGGACTAGCCAATGTGGTGCCTCGTGATATTCTGATATTTAAAAATGGTTGATTCCTGTGAAAATGTCAGATTCGGACACACGTACTTAAACGTATGAGACGAATCACTAATTGCAAATTGTATATACTCTCTTGTATAAATAAACAGAGATACACGACACGGTTACACCTCATGTGGTAGTGCCGCTGAAAGATATCAGAAATACTTAATTATTATAAAAAGTTAATAGGTAAACAATACATAAGTAAGTAAGTAGAAGTAAAAGAGGTAAAGAACCCCACAAAAAGGAGGTTCCGAGTCGGACATTGATGGTAATAAATCTCACAGAATCTGATCCGGATGATCGATCAAGAAACCCATAGAAATCCGTCGCTTGTCCTTCTAATTCAATAGACAGAGCAGACGTGTACCAAATTGATAGAATGGGGCCTGAGATATCGACGGGTACCTCTCGACGAGTACCCGCCTGTTGGTACGTGGAAAGACCACATGTGAACCCAAACGAACGTCTCATTACTTTCCAGGTCTCATTTTCAGGTTGGTTAATTGCCCCCAATGCCTTCCCGAAATGGTCGGTAATTATTCTTTATTGCTTTTTTTTTCGTCAGGTATCAGACTGACACACTTATTAAAATACATTCATAGATAATTTATTTATCTACCTAACGAAAAATCACTCTAAATTATTATTTGTCCAATCTTACGCGAATAATCACTGTAATTTAATTGACAAAAGGAAAGAATAGAAGAAAGACTGATGGATTGAGAGATGGAGGGAAGAAGAAGAAGAAGAAGTAAAAGAAAAAACTGGTTTTGCACGTTAAAATAGGGGACCGGTATTTCACGTGGGGGGCTAGAAAGAGACCGACAGGGCCGTTCTTAGCCAATCTCAGGGTATCTAAAAATCTATTGGTAATAGGATTACCTGCTTCATGGCAGATTTTTACATAAAATTATTATAAAGTGAACTACAGTGAATTATAGAGTTGTCTAGTAGCCTCAGCCTGTACCGTGCGTTTTCCAAACCATCTGGTTGTAAACACCTTGCCAGAACTACCAATACACGACGACCATAAATGATTTTGGTGCTCCTATGAGTCCCGTAACAAGGTAGAAATATTAACACCACGTTTCTTCGGCTTTTTCACAACTCAAGGGAATCCTAAGTGTGATACTTTTGCTCATAATTAAAAAAAATACTAGTGAAATAGTGTAAGTGGTAAAAAGGCGGTAAAAAGTCAAACATTTTATTAGGAAGCTATAAAACGGTTTAGTAAAGGAATTATTGACTGATTACCTGTTGTAGGTACTGCCCAGAAGTACCTGGTCACACACCTAGCGAATACCAAAAGCAATTAAACCTCTTTGTGTCCAGGCAAACAGATTGCCGTGTCACGTCCGACCGCAAACTATCCAGACTTTCACAGTTGTTTTGCAGGGTCCGGCCGGGTAGGAACTCTGGAAAACGTGGCAGCAACTTTCTTTCAATCGGACGTGATGAAAGAGAGGCGAGAGGGAACATTTTCCTTTCCAAATGAACTTCCCCATTTGCTTTATTTTCGGTGGATATTAAAAGGCCGTCGCAGGGCCCGGGCATTGGCGGAAACCCGGGGAGAAAAGAAAATGGTGGAAAACAACACAAAAAATGTCAAGACAAGAAGAAATGAAAATAAAGGCAAAAAGGGAAATAAAACGGGAGGGGGGCAGGGGTGAATGAAAGCTGTAGGGAGAAATGCAGAGAATGAAAAAGTTTTAATTAATTTGGGCCCGGGTTTTTGCTTTTGCTCATCATATTTTTACACGGAAGCAATTTCTTTTAGAGAGCGTAGGGTTGCTGGTATTATTATCATTATTATTATCATCTTCATCCCCGGGCCTTAACGCCCAGGCACCTTTCTAGCTCCTCTCCTGGAAGCTGCGACACGTACAACATCATCATATAAATAGAACGTGGTGAATTCGTTGGGCCTTGGGCTTCCAGAAATCTCAGTCTCATTAGGGAGAACGCTTCTTGACTAAGGAACAAGACATAAATGCAAAACAAGCATTGATTTATCGGCGCCCAGGTGGGATGTGCGTGTGCATGGGGGGGGGGGAGCGGAAGAGAAGCAAGTAGAAAAAGGAAGCAACAATAAAAAAAATTCAATATTAACTTAAATAATTCCGATATGAGCCCGATATGGCCTTCACGGTCGATAATCACGTTCATATTATAAACTGATTATTAAAACAATATAATAAGCAAGAGAGAGAGAGAGAGAGAGAGAGAATCGGAAATCCGTGACCTCCATTAAAAGGAAAAATAAAAAAACGTAAAAGGAATTCGGGTTCGCAGGTTCGATGAGTCGCAAATAAGTAGATGATATAATTAGGAGAGCGAGGGAACGAGAAGACAGGTAGGAGGCCCCCGTAGTGGGCCCCGAAAAGCGAGAGACCAAACGAGTTTCGAGCACAAAATTAATTTTTTACCGATCGATATGGAAACTCGTTTTATCTACTGCTCGGACGATTATCTGCGTTCGCGAGTATCCAAATAAGTATCCGTATCTGATAATCACAACAATCAATCGGTGTAATTATTTGAGATTGACTATTAACCGCAGTACTCAACGCGGTACTCACGAAAAAAAAAACCAACAAGACGAACCTAATGGATTTACATATTTACCATCCTTATATTTGTTCTTGCACAACATATTGGAGATATGTGGCGGGGAGTTTTTCATAAAACGTCGTTTTTTGTCCTCTCTACGATACGAAATCACCCTCCTCACCTGGAGTTCTTGCGGAAAACATAAACGAACTTAATGTTACTCATTCACCTCTTGTACTTACGTACGTACTACAAATTGGTAAACAGTACAGTGGAGAGGGTGAAGTGATACGGAGTTTAGCTGAGTGAACGGAAAACTTTGACCAGTGTAAGAATGAAATTTCGACGTTTGTGTATAGGGAAACAGACAAAAATATAAGCCGTTAATTAAAAAGTACACTCATATCCGAGTAAGAAAAACGTTAATTTCCGGAAAAATCAAGATAAGCTGTTGGAACTTGAAGGGAAAACCTCGCGGTGGAAACTGCAGAGTTGAGAAGAAAACGCGGGGAAACAAAAATTAACCGAGCAGGACCGTAGCAGGGCAAACTGACGGAATATGCGAGCGTTTAACGTGTTTATTAAATACGCGTTGATTACGTGGAAACTTCTTGACTGAGGAGTGCGGTCAACCCTTGGCTGCCACCCTTCAGCTGACTAAAAGATGAATTTTTTAAAGCCAATGAAACTCATTGATGTTCATCCCCTCGGCCGGCCCATTCGGGTCAAATCGGGACAAAACGCTTTGCTTTTTACCCTTTCCAAATCGGTGAACCAATGGGACGTTAAACCGGTTGATAAGAGATAAGAGCAGCAGGTCTCCCATTAAAAAAAATAAAACATTTTGGCTGGCAATCAGGTGTACGGATGATTTTCACCAGGTTGGCAGATGAAAGAGAAGAAACACGTGCACACACATAATTACATCGATTAATGAGAGGTTTCAGGTAGATTTAATTCCTCTCCGGTTGTATGCCACTTACGCATGCAAGCGCTCGGTTTACCTGAAAACCTGACGACTCCGACCTGAGTCCAATGTCGCCAATTCCGCACACGAATTTCAACCCTGACTTCTTTTTGAATGGAAAAAAATTTCATTTCTCCTTAGGGAAGGGTTGATGCTAATCTTTCACGTTCGAGGGATGAAACGGACGTTACGCGGAGAGAAAACCCGGTGAAAAAAAATAACCGTAGGATTTCAGATTATGAGAACTTTAGAGCAAATTTATTCAACGTCTTTGGTGAGAACTTGAGAAAAAAATGTCTTTTGTTCGGCCCGAAACTGTTTTTTTGGGGTTGAAAACACAAAAAAATGTTTGATAATTTTGTTAAAAAACTATGTTACAACCGTAAAGGCTTTGATCCAGTCAGTTTTAACCAATTTTTTTTTTCAAAAAGGGTGTAAAAAATCGAATGACAATTTCTAGTAGTAGTAATATATATAAATGTATATTATTCTTCTGCGTAAAATCTTTGCCTGGTGGTTGCTCGAGATTTACCCAGACGGAGAGTTTGATTTGTAACATTCCCAAAATGTTTCCGGGATGACTGCAATCCGCGTATGTTCGACTCCAGATAATTACAGGGGAAGGAACATCGTTACTTTGAGCAGTTTTAATGAGAACAAATATTAAAAACTTACCCTGAATGCATGAGAGTTATAAGAAACCATATTTTGACACGTTATTTGATATATTATAATAATTATATTCTCATATTAAATGTAACTATTCAAGCTAATTGTGTAACATAACAGTTCGGACGTGTGCTTGTGCTTCTTTCCAAGTTCTCCTACTCTCGTCGTATTATATTAACTTCTCTCACGTATTTGAATACATCTGCTTACATCTCTGCTTACGTGGTTAAAATGTAACAAATAAAACAGATTCAATTTGTATTTTGTCTGTTATGAATTACACTAAATCAATAAATTTGAAAAAAAAAAATATTCACCACGAGGAACAACATTGTGGAAAAACAAACATGTATTTTTGTACAAAATTTTGGACGAGATTTCCGGTGAGCAGATCGGATCATGACAGTAATACGTTGCGATCCGATCGTGATCATTCACAACGATCGCTAAATTGTAAAGTGCGTCTCATATGTGTACAACTTTAATTATAGACTTCATGTTTTTGGCGGGGTTCCTCCTGCCGGGTCAATTCTCCCATGCACGCCACTTCTAAACCACCGTTTTATGGACTCGACGAAATTTTCTTTGAATTTTCTTTTTGAATTGACTTTAAGTTGCCAACTCAAAAGTTTTACATTTCGCTCTCAAGAGAAATAAAAATTTAACCAGGGAGATCGGAACTTGTGCGAGAAAAAAAACCGGGGATCCGTGGGGGGGCCCCGGCTTAGAGCTCGACCAGTTAGCTTCGGGAACGAGTGTCACGTGACACAGGCGATGGGCGTCGACGAAAGGAGGTCTAATTTCGTATGCACGGACAAGTTGAAGCGGGGGATTTTAAAATGAGGTCCCCCACTGACGCCCGCCTAAGTTAAACAGGAGAGTGACGGCAAATATTGGAACACTTAAATCTCATATTTGGTTGAGAATCGATTTTCTTGAGGGGGCCCTGGACGGGCGCAAGGAGGGAGGGAGAGAGGGAGGAAAGGAGGGCGACGAGCTGGGGAGCAACAGCAGAGGGATGCTGCTCAGAGAGAGAGAGAGGGGGGGCTGCGACGGGGACGGGGGCCTCGCTCGTACGCAGCTGAAGGCTCTCCCCTCACCTCCCCAACATTTCCAGTGAGGGACCTTCGGACTTCCTCGGTTTCTCTCGCCTCGTCTCGGCTTTTACATTTCATTTATTCTAATTCTTGTATTTATGGAGTTTCGCCATTTTAAAAATTTCAGCGTTTCTCAGCTTTTGACCTTTGACGTCACGACATTTTTTTCGTATCATGTCGTTCTGCCCGGACGACGATGATAATTTTAGATTTAGATTGATTGGCATAAACGACCTTCCTGCAAGTGTCAAACCGAACCGAATACAAAGTGTAAGGGAACTTCCATTTTTGTGTCGGACGTTGGAAAGCGGCAAATGGGGATGTGTCGAGGACGAGACGTTTCCTTTAATTCTTATTATACGTACATAGTTTCCTAAAGGTGAAATGAGGAGTTAGCAACAACAACAAACTGACGTGACTTCTCATTCGTAACACAAATAAGCAAGTCATAAGAACTACAGAAAACCTTAAAGTGCATCTGTGTATCACTACTTACCCATTACTTTGGACAAAAATTAACCAACTAGTATTTGTAAGCAAATTAAAAGGTTTACCTATCAATTTCATACACTGCAATATTCGGGTACCGAATGCGTTTTCCGAAATATTTGTGTGGTGATTATTAAAATTTTTTTCACACAAAATTTGTTTTCGAGCAGTGAAAGAATAATTTTCACGGGTTGTAAACAATTTTAAGAGCGTAATCAACCCTTCCACGTTCTTCTTCTCTTATTGCAACTCTAATCCTTTTTGTTCCGATTGAGAAAAGGAAGGTTCCAGAACGCTGCATTTATCAACCCCGTGGGATGTCTTCAACCTTTCGTTGGCTTTCCTTTGAAATTCGATCGAGGGATTCCTTTTTTTAATGTTCTTCATTTTCTCTCTTTTTTTCTCCCTCTTGCTGGGGCAAACCATCAACAAAGGTGTTGCGACACGCGCTCGCGGTTACAAAACGGTTTGAGAACCTGTTGAAATCAGCAGGGCATTTTCTGATGACAAGGAACTGCTGACTGCTGCCACGACAAAAGCAACGGAAAGTACTTTGACGAAGGGAGAACATCCTTTTCACGTTTTGCGTAACACGTTGGGGCGCATTTACGTATTTTTACTGCTTCTCCTCCTTTAACTCGAACAGTCACCAATGTGGACTTACTTCACACGCGGTTTGGAAGTTGCAAAATACAAGAAGGAAAGCCACATAACCGAAAATTCGGTTACGAATTTAATTTCCAGTACTAAAACTAATATTTACATAGGTTTTAGATATAATTTAAAAAAAAAGGAAACAATGTGAGAGCGAAAGAGAAAATTTAAAGAGTAGCACAATGTAATGGGAAATTGGGGATGAGATGAAGTCGTTAAACTCGAACGGCCTGAAAGGGGGTGTACAATTAGTACATCGCACCCCATGGGTGTGGCTGTCCGTATCTATAAATACTAAAAAGAACAGGAAATATATGATAAAGACCTGGTGGGATAGGCCGAAGAACCATGAGACATGACTACAATCAATTGGCAAGAGCGTGGGAGGGATAGAGAAAAGTGGTTCGAGAAGAACTTTAGTGAACATCAAATGACAACTCATAAATTAAGAAGAAGAGAAATCAGATAGAATAAAAGGAAAGTGACGACACGAGGGAATGAAATTTAAGGATAGAGAAAAGACATAGCGTATATTAAAAGTTAGTGTCACGTGGTCACTGGATAATACGAAATAGTAAAACGGAATAAATAGTAGAAAAATAGTAAAATTTCAGTAGGGGAAATGCAAAGCGAAAGAAAGCGAGTAAACGCAGAAATTTTGACTGTCAAATATTTTTGGGTAAGAAAATCAATTTTCTTGACAAGCTATTCTTAGAAATAGAAAGCGAAATAGACGAAACCATTTTCTTTTCCTTCCTTTTTCTCTCTCTCTCTCTCTCTTTTTCATTGGTCTCGGTGTGTTCCCTTCGCCTCTCCTTCCTCTCGATCATTTCTCATTGTGCTCGCTTTCCTTTGATTATTCGATGATAAGTGACACAAAGAAAGAATAAAAAAGGATACAGAGAATAACCGGGTGGAGGGCAGACTCGACGAGAAAGCAAACAAGAAAGAAAAAGACAAATGGAAATAAAAGAAAAAAACTTTTTATGGGGATTAACTGCGTCGTAAAACCGTAAGCCCTCGGCGTCCTGGTTTGAGGGCAGAATGGGAGGCCACGAAGGACACCAAGACATGAGGACAAGTGTGCCCAACATTTCCATTTCCTACTCTGAGATTTACCCAGTGGGCAAATTGTCCTTCGGCACGTCCTCGGTGGTTCCCGACTGTTTACTTCTTGTACCTGTCCCTGAAGAATCAGATTGACCTTCCCACGGACCAAATTAAAAGTTCAAGGTCCTCTTGTTGCATCAGCGAGACTTGTGAGGCTGTATCCTGCACCGGCAGGGATACAGACTTAGTTGACCTCAGAGAAATTCCTGTCTCGCATTTTCCAAAAGTCTATTTTTGAGAATTTTCAACCCTTTTCGATGCGGTCATTAAATGACGTTGCTACTCACCTCCATAAAATCCGGAAATTTTCCTTTTTCGATGAGTGAAGATGGCTGTCGAAGTGCCAATTCCATTTGATGAAAAGGCTGAAATTTAATATCGAGTGTGTATTAGCGTAAGATTCCAACAAGTGTGAAATTACACCGGAAACAAATCTCGTTGCGAGAACGAGAGAAATGAAAAAAAAACGAAAATATCAAAATATTTAGGCTACGAACACCGACGTGGGGAGCAGAAAAAATGGCGGAACGGTCGAGACATTAGACAACGACGCCTTATTAATTTCATCCATCAATTCTTCCCAGGAACAATTAATAAATCAATTAATTAATTAATCAATAGCAGCGGGAGTTTTATAATTTACGGTCACCGTGGCGGTCACCCCGTGTCGGGGCTCTAACCGACGACAGGGTCCTTTCCCCCCGCCACACACAAACACACCCCCCCAGAGGAACGACTTGTCCTTTCCTCGATGTCCCGTTCCTTACGACTTTTATCAAATTTAAGGATTTGCAACTTTGTTTCTTTTCTCAAAGGAAAGACGGCGGAATCGTTTTTGGTTTTTTTTTGAAAATCAAAGGAAATTAATTTATTTCTCATTTTCTCTTGGTACTGCGGGGGTAGGAATTAGGGGTGGAAGAGCAAAGGGAAAGACCTTTTCGGGGATTTGGGGCGAGAGGTGAGGCGACAGGGAGGGAGGGAGGTAGGGCAAGTGTTTTTATTGATCGAACGAAAAGCAAAAGCTGGCCGTGAGGTGGTGGGTGGACCCGGGAAACAACCAATAAATTAAATTCTTTTGAAGCTTTTTTTAATTACTTAAATTTGGAAGATTTGAAGGGAAATTTGAGAGAGGGGAATTTGATAGAAAATGGCCGCCGGAAGAAGATGGAGTTCTGTTGGTGCATGGGGAGGGGGTGCAGGAATGCCGGGGTGAGGGTGGGGTGGAGTGCGTGTGTGAGGGAATTTTCCTCGTTAGCGGCGAGTGGAAATGACGCGGGGAGCAAGCGGGGGTGGGGGTGGCAGCGGCGGAGGTTTGCCAGTTTCCCCTCATTTTCGTTGTCTGCTTTTTTCCCCTTTTGTTACTTTCATTTTGATTCAGTTAATTGCCATTTTCATTTTGCGTCTACGTTTCTTCTATTTTTTTTTCTGTTTCATATGCTATATTATTCTTTGTTTTATTGCCTCTTTTGCTATCCTCGGCTATGCCACGTATCCATTTCCTTCTGAGTACCTCAGTCATCTTTTTATGTTCTTTTCTTTTATTCCTTCTTCTTCCTCTCGCTCTCTCTCTCACCTTTTATTCTGTTGCAGTAAAGGTACGTGGTTTTATTACTCCATCGCGATTTTCCAACTTTCAAATCAGCCTGCGTGTGACTCAACAATTTTTACGTTCGCATTGGTATGGGAGTCTAAAATAATACAGAAAAGACACTGCACTGGTGGAAAGAGTAAAGAAGAGAGAGTGAAAAATTTTCATCTTTGTACACGCCATTTACTCACTTATTTATTTCCGGTCGATACAGTGAAAATTTATTTACCAACAAACCTATTGCAAAAATAAATTATACAAATGGCCGGAAAACGCAGCGAGAAACTTATATATATATAAATTTCCACTTAAACAAGATTCTCCCCACCCGGGCTAACGATATATGTAGACACCGTATATAACGGTTATGTTTACAAAAAGGAGGACAAACATAAAAACATAATTTTTTTCGTCCGACTTCTTGGCCGCGAATTCGGTCCTTTCTGCCAGCCAGATGAATGATGAAGGAACGGGAAAGGAGGAAAGGTTGGGTGAAGAAGTTTCGATCGTACAAATTCTGCGTCCGAAAAATAAAAAAAAAACCGAAACTTAAAAGTTGGTGGAAAGCGTGAATTAATTTGTACAAAACCTGTGTGGCACCTAACGAAGCGTTAATGTTTGACTTGTAACTTAAGTATGAAACAAAATTACTTATGTAACGTGTATTGTTAGACCAACAATATACCGGGTAACAGTCAGGAGTAGAAAATAAATTGCGGAACTTAAGCATTCAAAATCACGAATTCGAGTGTGAAAAATTAAAATTCAGTGTATTTGAATTCTTAAATTAAGTTGCGTTTGCTGCGAAGTTTCAGCGGGTTTTCCCGACACTCGAGAAAATTCAATTAAAAACAGGTTTCAATTCTACTTAATTTAATAAATTTGTTTGTAATGTTGCTATTGCGCGATCCTAATCACTTACCTACCTAAATTATTATGCCATTAATCATTTATTAAGTTATGTATAAATATATTTATTTATTGCCTCCCCTAGGCAACCCTTAAGTGGAAGTGCTCCAGCACGAACCACCCTTTAATTTGAAATAATTCCGGCAACAACTGCAAAATATAGTTTACTATTTAAAATGTAGAAATTTATAAATTTGGTAAAACACATTAAAATTTACTAAAACAACTCAAGTCCAAAGTAAAAAATGCTCAATGGAAGTACCGACTCGTTAACAGAAAATTATCGTTTTATAGTTTTTTATTGGTCAATTAATAGTTTTTAAATGGGTTTTGATTGATTCTAAATTTCAAAGTACTGGATAATTAATTTTCTTACTTCTCTTTAGTTAGTATGTTGTATGTACACGTAACGTACTCATTAACACGTAAAACGAGCTGTTTTTTTAACAGTTTTAATCGTCCACTACCAGGTACCTGTCTACTAACCGTTCAATTTGCACTTATTTTCTACTTCTGGTTACCAGTTAGTCGTCCGGGTTTGTCGGCATCTCTCCTAGACACGGTTGACCAATTTTTATAATTTTTTATTTTCCTAGGGACAGTATGTGGGTCGTACGTAAAAATACCTCATGGACCCCACCCAAACTTACCTTCTTGAATTATTAAAGTTTGTTTACTTAATTGTGCAATAATTGTGAGTCCTAAATTGTTTAACTGAGTATTTGGTAAAACTCTGCAAAACTGGGAATTTTGTGTCACGTGTCAGAGCACAGGTTCGAATTGTAAAGGACTGACACCAGAAAAGAACAAACATGTAGAGAAAAGACAGAGATTCGTGGGGAAGCAGACACCAGTGTTATTTTCTACGATCAACTTTGAAGTAAAAGTTCTGGCAAATGCTCACGCGTCAAAGAACCAAAATTACAAAAAATAATCAGATCCCATTCAAACTGTTAGAATAAATAATTAATAATAAGAAATTAAAAATAAATTAAACAATTAAAAAAGGAAAGCGAAATTAATTAAATTGGATTAAATTTAAATTTAAATCCAACAATTAAATATTTAATGACCATTAAATAAAATTTTTATTTAACTTTGCTTTTTTTTTCTTTTTTATTTCGGAGAGGAGCGAAGGACCTTGAAAATCAATAATTAATTAAGTGACGTTTTAATTGATGAAATTAACTGACAGGAGGGACGAGGGAAAAAACTGCCAAATTCGGGCAGAAAATTTGATTTTGGATAGCGTGCGTTCGCGCCATTTTTAATATTTAATTATATTTGGAACGAAATTTATTAGTTAATTGAAATAGTTTTGAAGGCGGCGAGAGACGAGGCGACGAATGCTGTGGGGAGAGGCAGGGGGCCCACAGGTGAAAATGACCAGGTGGCGGGGGAAGATTCAATTATTCTTCTGTTTTGTTTGTGTGTCTGTATGTCTTCTTTTTTAATTCAATTTAATTTAATTGTCGGCCATTTTACTTTACCCGGCTACCCTCGACGACAAAAGAAAATCAAAGAAATTGTCTCGGATTTTTAATTTTTGTTGAGTAGTTACCATTGTTTACTATTTTCTATCTCTAAGTCGAAGACATGAGCAGTCCATCAGCAAACGAGTTGGTCTCTCAGCCCAACTAGACCATACCTGGAAATTTTAGTTCTTTTTGTTTCTATTTAATTTGAGTTTGTTGTGAAACGAATTATTACAATTGACTTCTGCTCGTTGGTGAAATAATAAAAAATAAATAAAACTACAATAGAGAAATGCAGTACGGTACGACAACGATTATTTTTTTTTTAATTTCTGAATAAAGTCAGTTATAAATCCAGGTTTCAGTAAGCTATCGTTTTCTATCCTAGAAAATCTTTTCTCTCCCTCAGACGAGACTCTTTCGTGTGACACAATTTCGTGCCTTCTTAGAGCCCCTAACCAAAAGGTTCCCAAAAATAACTTTTTTCAGCGTTTCCCAAACGGCTTCAAACCGTTGTATTATTCAAACAGGAAGTAGTTTTATGTGTTAATCCATCCAAATTCAAACCAAATGAGCAAATAATGTTAATTTTCATCGTTTTTATGCGTTAAATTAAGCAGGTGCCAGGGTACCTCACATCCCTCACACTGTGACTATAAAATTGAAATTGTACCTTTTAATCGAAGTGTAGTGAGTTGAGTAACCATCTTAGTATTCCTACCCGACTGCTGTGTGGCTTTGATCATGCCCGGCAGTTTCCGTAGTATAGTAATAATTTCTTAGAGGTGTTCAAATTTATATTAATTAATATTACGTTTTGTGAATCGCAACAAGCCATACACGTCGCAGTTTTTCGCGCCCAAGTTCCTGCACATGTTCCTGTGCGACATTGTAAACAATTTACTTTACTTAATTAGGAATTTGTAGCGAAAGACGTGGTTGTGTCTTGTGATCAGATGATCCGTCTGTTTTAATCTAATGACGTTCGATTACAATTACAAACCGATCCGATTTTTTTTTTTTGGTAATTCACCTGCAAATTGTACGGTTGCCGAATTGGTTTTTTTTTACATCATTTTAGTTAACTCAAGGACGAGTAACTGGAATTTCGTACCTTTTTTTTAGTTAAGTAGGCGTCACCTGTTAACCTCTCGTACCTTAAAAGGGAAAAAAAGGAAGAAACTGTAAATCGGTCAGTAATTACAAAACAAAATGGTCCTTCAAAAATTTATTCATGGATTTTTACAAAAAAAAAAATGGCAGAGAATGGGAGGATCGCTGCCAGTTTTGAACGGAAATTGCGAGACAATTTGCACACGAGAAACTGGAGGTAAGGTCGAACCTGACCAGGCTGTTCATATGGAGGGATGCCTTCATCGTAGACGCCCTCGTAGACTCCTCAAAACCTAAACTCAATTTTTAAACCGTTTCAGAAATGAAAATAATAGATTTTTGGAAGTTCATCAATCATTTTGGGTGACAGGTCTCCGACCTGAATTTTTCAGGTATCAAATAAAATCCGACGGCATGTTCCATGGATTTTCTCTCTTCGTAGAGAAAGTGAAATTGACTTTACCGCCCTGTTACTTTGATACCGAGGGTTAGCCCCATGCACCTTCTCTGGGTTTTTGTCTAGAACTGAATTTGTTTGACTTGTTCCCAGCTGCAGTCTTTCATTTTTCAACTTCTGTTTCTTTGTTCTAAGGGAATCAAATAGGTGTGCAAAGCAATTCTGATTTTATACTTGATTTATGATGTATGATTTATACTTCTGATTTTAATATGCGTATGATAATATTATTTATTTATTTATTTTTATTGTTGCTTACGTTGCAGCAAGGAAGTAAGTTTGTGCACATGTGTGATGTGTGATGCATTTATACAAATACATTTCATTTGTAGAATGCTGGTAATGTGTAGGAATTGTCGTTCCTACTGATCAGTGGAGTGAAATTAGGAGTAGATTAACGGGAAAGCTTGCAAATAAAATAGTATGAATAGTACAATCCTCTTGGTGGAGGGTAAAGAAGTTACAGAATGCAGACTTATAATATATTGATATTGAAAGAGGAAAATGTTCAAAGCGAACTTATGGACGATGGGACCTTTGACACGACGATTGACTGACTGAATGATTGATTGTTGGAATCTGATTGTTTTAAAGAGTGTCAGAATGAGTCGGACACCCTTTAGAACGAAGGACGTGAAAGTTCGCAGCCGGGCAACATTAGTCGAAATGAAGCGTCCTGGTGACCTCCGGGGGTTGGAGGGCACGGTACCTGGGTAGTAGGTATCCGGTACCGACGCGAGTGCATGCTTGGAGATGGATATCTAGCACCTCGGTCTTGGCGGGATCAACCTTTGTCCGCCCGACGACGTCTCTCACATTTTAAACACCTTAAACCGGTCAAAAAGGCTTCCACCCGGGGTCGATACCATCGAGTGACCCGACCTTATAAACAATTCATTCCTGTCCTGTGTCGGAGAATATGCAGCAGACGAGTGAGATGACTTTTATCTCGTCCGAATAAACCGGTGACCGAATCCGTGAGAACTTCCGACTGCATGCCCGGACTTAATGTTCTGCTCCTATACAGGGAGAGAGAGAGAGATGGCATCGATGGGACTGACGACAAAAAAGGACCAAAATAGATGTAAACCCGTAAAGACGTGAAGAAAAAGATAGAAACTCTTGAGATCAGGTGGATATAGTTAGTAGAAGCTTACATATTCACGACTCACTAGCATGGTACCACAAGTCATGAGCTGCTCAACTGATAAACAGAACTGCATTTTGTTAAACCTTAGGACCAACAGTAAAGATTCGAATCTTCGACTGTGCATTGTTTAATGCCACAAATGAGTGCACTAGACAACCAATTAATAGTTAAACGTTAAAGTTGACAGATCTGATATACTCGGTAGAAACGATTATACTATTTCGGGTTTTTGAAAACCCTTTTTAATCAAAACCGTTCAAAAACTATTAACTAACATGGACAGTTGTAACTCTCGTGGGTGGGAATGTTCGAACTAACGGAGCACCCAAAATGTTCGATAGGTTCAATAAAGTTAAGTTTTTTCCATCCAACTCCACACTCACGTCACTCATTTAATTATTGAACCAAACTAATTAACCCGATCAGATGGTAAATTAATTAATTTCATTAATTAAAGGGGGATTTAAATGAATTGCCTTGTTAATTATCATCGTCGTCGTTATTATTTTATTGTTTTATTACTGCTTCACTTTTTATTACTCCTTAAACTGGATATAACTTAATGATTTGTGGCTAATTGATGAACGGGAAGCTCACCAATGTGTGGAGGGGGACACACGAGAAGAAGTACAAGAAGAAAAAGGCCCACGAAACCAGTTTGGTTCCCAGAGAAGACAAGAGAGAAGACATGGGAAACCCAAAACCATCGGCCACGCATTCGGTGAATTAATAAACGAGGGGGGAAAAAAACGTTAAACAAAACACTTGACGGACGAATTAATTTGTCAAGAAATGATTACTCACTTAAAGGGAGTAGATAGAGTAGTAGATGGTTAACTGGATGAAGAGAAGTGAAATGGAACAAGTTCACCACCCGAAGTTGCCTGATGCAACGCCCGAGGAAGGTGATGTTGTCGGGTACCACAAGAAGGGTAAATAAGGTGGTACTCACGTCAGAAGGTAAGTCAGCAAATAGACAGCAGAAGAAATTCGAAAAAGTAATAAATCCGAATAAAACAATAAAAAAACTAGTGGACGGACTAAATGCCTGGGTAACTTAGACTTGTCATTCGTCAAGACATTGCAAGACGTGCGTCCAGAGGCTGTAGACAGACCTGAGACTCGAGGATCTGAACACACCACGGACAAAATAATAAAAGAAATGAGAGAGGAGAAGACCTTTAACGGCAAAACTGTATTAATAAAGTAAAAAAGGACAAAATGCGGTTGGCAGGAAAAACCATAAAACTGAAGCAAATAAAAATGTATACATGTGCAAAATAAAAATAAGAAGAGGTAGAAGTCGTCCAGGTAGATGGAAATGAATAAAGTAGGTGGTTTCGGAGCGGGGCAATGAAACACAGAGGGAATGTACAATGGTTCAGAGAAAGAGGAAAAAAGAGCACATTGCCGGAAGAAGACCTGGTTGAAAGAAAAGAAAATGGAAAGGAAGAAACCGGAAAGAGATGAACTAAAAACCGGATGTGAGAGAGGGAGAGGACAAAATGGCTTCATTAAATTCTACATAAAACAAATGCGAATGCATCGGAAGTGCCCATCTGTGCGGACTGCCCTGCAAAATGCATGAACCGTAGCAAACTAGAAGGTTTCAGGTAGTAAAACGAGGGCCAAGCAAAACTTTCCGGAATGAGAATTTAAATTTTTAAAATGGCCGACATGAATGGCGAATTGTCTCCTCTCTGGTCCTCCTACCCGTGACTGTAAAGTAATGAATTTCGTCTGCTTTTGTCCTTTCAGGAAATTGCTCAGATAATAATTGCACGACGACGAAGGCATCTTTCGACTCGAACAAAGGCAAACGGGAAAGTGTCAATGGAAATAGAAAATGGATAAGAGAATGAAATGAACGAACGAACTGACAAACTAACAAACTATCAATTTGTTTGTTTTTAACGAAGTAGTTCTTAACTCTGTGTAGTTGGAGAGGTCAGTGATATCCAGTCAATTTATTTTGCCCGCCATTTTTTCGGGGCCCATTTTCTCATTCTGATCGAATTTTTCTATTAATTTTTGGCTCTTTTTACGTTAGGTAAATTGAATTTGTTTAGACTTTGCTTCTGGCTTTTTATTTTTCTCTCTCTCTCTCTCTCTTTTACCTTGAAGACACAGATACTTTTCTGGCTGGAACGAATCATTTTTGTCTTTCTTTTTCCTGTCGAAAAATCGCAAATTAATTTTATTTATTTTATTATGTTCTTCGTTTTATTATATCCGAATATTCCTTCCTTCGTGAATGTTTTTCTTTCTGGCGTCAGGTGTGGAACTCCACCTGCCTGCGTGTCTCCTTGTGGATGGCAATCCGTCACCGTCGACCTGTCTGAGTGTGAATTTCACCACTCGGTCCAAAGCTGTCTTTTTGCTATCTTTTTTCTATTTGAGTGCAGGAAACATTTCGAATATTGAATTTATATGCGTTGCATTCTATTTAATACTGCGCTTTTAATAAGAAACACAACTTTTGTAGGTGTAAAACGAACGAATGCCTTGATGACTAGGTGAAACGCGCGCGTTTTTTCATGCTCATATATTATTCTCGTTGGTTCAGTCGGTGCCAGGCACACTATCGAACGCGGTGATCTGTCATGTCCGGCCACCGTGCCTGAATTTTCTTTTTTCGGCATTTTGTTCGTTGCCTTTCGTGTCTTTTTTTAATTTTTTTTTATTTCTCCAATTTTAATATTGGCCTTTTTTATATAGAGAATTTCCCTCGGAGCGGTTTGCGTTTACCTTGTACTTATTTAAGACATTGAGAAACGTCTGCACGAACGGTCAAACAGTTACATCTCACTCACAAGAAAATGGTCTTTTGCGGCCCTTTTAAATCTTGTACACGTGTCTTTGTGAAGCCATTTTATAGTTTTTCTAACTCTCCGTTGGGTCAACTTGTCCGGAATTAACATTTTCCTGGCCATTTCAATTTTTTCCTTTATTCCTCCGTGTCCTACGCAGATACATCAACTCTTAACGGCATCGTCGTCTGCAGGAATGAAAAACTGGCAATTACCTCTCTCTATATTGAAAATAATAGGTACCAGACGCAGTCTCACCTTCTGGCTTGTATTTCCCAGTGACCACTTTGAAAAATTGTCTTCAAACTCCTTTTTTTCTGGCGTAGACTAATTTAATTCTCCAAGATTTTCCGTCTTAATAATTTGAGCGTTTCTCCCGGCAGCGTTGTTATTTACCAAACTCAAAAAAAAAGAAGGAGAATGAGAAAGAAGGGGAGAAGAAGGAAATAAAGGTTTGTCTAGCTCGTAGAGAAGGAAGAATTTGCAGATCCGTAACGATGAGACCATGTAAAAAGGCAGAAATGTATGTAGGGTATTTACACACACTGGAGGTAAAGAGGAGTGTAATATAAGCAGTGGTGTAGGGTTGTCTTTGTTCAGAATGAGTAGAGAAACCTTAAAGTACAATAAAAATGAGAAAGAAAAGGAAGCAGAAACAGGTAGAGGATTTCGATGAAACGCTGCCGTCTTCTCGTGCTGATTAATTAATTTTCATGAAGTTCGGTTAGTCACCAAAAAGGTAACATTTCTGAAACGCACAAGTAACATCACAAGACCGAAGGAATGAGAAGGGAAAGAAGAATTAAGAATTCTGTTCGCTGGTCCGGCCGGGGGCAGCAGGAGGAAAAGAAAAAAAAAAGGAGTCAGAGGGAAACGAGTTGATTAAAGGCGGCCGAAATATTAGTCAACCGAATTATTTTTCTTCTGCTGATGGTCTCACCCTCATCCCGGTTCTTTCCTCAACTCCCGTGACCGGGGAAAAAGGAAAAAAGGAAAAGAAAGCAATGGAAAGGGAAGAAAAGGTTCGCTTGATTGAGTTTCTCCCCGCCTGGGGTCACCGGACAAAGGAAACTCCCCAGATGAGGGAACCATTGTTATCGGTCGTGGCAGCAGAACGCACTGTTGCCAAATTTTTTGGCTACCTGTTTTATTAAATTTCTATCATTTGCTTCTTTTATTTTCTTTGCTTTTCTCATTATTCATTCTTCCACGTCTGTCGTTTTCCTCGGGTTCGCTGCTCTGGTTGTCTACTTTCCCTACATCATTCATTCTTCTTCCGTGCAAATTTCAACTTTACCTACTTCTGTACTTCACCTCTTCTACTTATTTTCAACTTCTTCTTTCCTCTCTTTAATTTCGTTACTTTTGCAATGATTTTCTCTTCTGAATCTTTCAAATCCCTTTCTTCGTCGCGGTATGCTAATAAGTAAACATTTCTAATGGTTGGTCCCGGTGCTCCCTCGTACTATAATAACGTGGATAATTAAATTTTTTTAATTTGAAAATC
Organism: Polyplax serrata; assembly: GCA_037055365.1. Lineage (NCBI taxonomy): Eukaryota > Metazoa > Arthropoda > Insecta > Psocodea > Polyplacidae > Polyplax > Polyplax serrata. The sequence continues at coordinate 2,437,943 of JAWJWE010000004.1, forward strand.
AGATAACGTTAAAATTGACTAATGTAAATAGGCAGAAACAATTAGTTCCGGCAGGTAACAGAGAGAAAGAAGAACAAAATCGAGACCTCTAAAAGTAGTCTCGTGTCGATTCAGGTTAGGTGCTCTGGCAGAAGAAAACCGGAAACTCGGAGAGGTAATTACGTAGAAAGAGCAATAGATGTAAATAGTGAACAAGTAGTTTACTAGGAAAACTATTGTTTTCCAGCTCATTCAAACTTTCCTCAACGTCGACGCCTTGACTTCAGGTAACATCTATTTTGTCTACTTATTTGTCTCATCTGATTTTACTATATTCAACGCAGTGTCCTCCACATTGACTGTTTTGCAGTCTGTCCAATTTGTAGTTCTTCTGAAAGAGACGAACTGCCATGGGACCGGAAACTCAAACTAGAGAAAATTCCTTCGAGTGATACTCCATGACGTCTTTTCTGTCTTTTACTGCCCAAAAATCCGCCTTTTTTTCCATCCAAAATCCCGTTCTTCTAAATCCTCGCTCGAAAATATTTAATTACAGATATCAAGTAGGAAGAGAAACTGGTTTTGCATTTTTTTTTCTTGATTCTAACAAAATCACGATGAATATTTAAATAATATACGAACGAAAATCCGGCATATCTTATAATTAACGTTTAAATAATAAATTATAATTATCATCCGGCTGCGGTGTGGGATTTCTAACTATTTGGGTCGACATTTCGTACCTGAGAATTTGCATCGTCAGGTACTCGTTCCTTTTTGGGATCTCTCCGTCTTGTGCTTCTTGTGCCCTCGAGTTTTTATTTCTTTCTTTGGTCTTTGGTGACAGACCCGAAACCGTTACCAAGTTATTCCGAACCGCCTGAAGACATTTAAGACCTCACATAAACTATTATCTTCTCAACACCTGAATATTAAAGGTAAGCAGAATTCCAGTCTACTGTTGAAATATTTCTGACCTGCTTGGAGGTCCTCCATTTGAAGGAGATGAGCTTGGGAGATGGTTGTGCTTGGGGTACAAACGTAGTTTTCTTCGAGTTAACACCACAGTGTGACAAGTGACCCTATGGACACTAATTTTCTCCATTATTTTCATGAGTCTGTTCTGTTACTTGGCTTTTATTTTTCATTTTCATTTTCTCTTGTACGCTCGCGCTCTCCTCATCACGGACCTTTTGTTTCCTCAAAAGGCCCCGTCTAATTAAATCCTTAAGCAAACAACAAACGAGCCTAATTTATTCGGGGCTCTCAATTCACCGAGAGTCCTATGGTCGACGCCTTCGGTTTTTAATTAAATTTTTCCGGTTCGTGATCCCGTCAAATCGTTCGTGCGTGGTTTTCTTTATTATTTTCTGTTAGGAAATTCGGATAGATTTTTTTTACTATTTCAAAACTTATAAAAATAAAAGTATGTTTTCTAACGAGATTCCTCACCTACCTATCTCCCTCTCCTCTCACTTACCATAGCCTGGCCGGACCGAAGAAAAAGAAGAGCCGAGGACCTGCACAAACCGCCCTTTTTTCTGCATATTGCGAATAAAAAGCGTTTTTAATTCTCTCTTTCTCTACCTCTGTCTGCTTCTCATCAACGCATTCAGCACATACGCGTGCATAATTAATATATAAAATTACTCTATCACGCTCGCGGAGTCGTTAAAATTCTACTGGCCTGAATTTATTAAGCAACAACCCACAACACCACCGCTCCGAAGAAAAAGAACAAGGAGGAATCGCGTAAAAAGTTATGAAATGAAATAATACGAAACGCGACGGTTGTGAAAAATCGTGAATGCGTCAGGAAGGATGAAGAAAAAAGAAAGCAGAAGACGGGAGAATAAATTTTTTTTTCCTTCGGCAGGAAAAGAAACCTGGCGGACTTCCGGGGCCCCAAAAAAACTTCCTATACGGACGACTCGAATGCAAATTGACTTTTAAATTGATCGAACTGTTCGTTCGGAAACGAAGCAAAAGAGCCAAGTTCAATATTTTCCGCGGGGGGCACTCCCGGGGCCCTCTTCACACATGACTTGATCACACGAGCCGACCTTTTACAAATAAAAAGGAAATCGTGAGCTCTCATTTGATTATTGATTTATTTAATAATTAACGAGATGAAATCAATCCGGATGGGATGGTTACGGGTTTCTATTTCTTTTACTTGGGTACCTCGCCTTTGCAAATTTATTAAGTAAAATATTATGATGTTTTAAAAGAGGGCCTCCCCCGGGGGGGGGTTCCACCTGGGGCTCCTCGGAGTTTCGAGTCGTGCGTGTCGTTGCCTCGTTTTCTTTGTGCCGCCTTTGTCCATTCCATGGGTTTTTTTTTCCTCAAAGTAACAACTCGAGTAACTTTTAACAACTTCGAACATGGTCTCTGTGTACTTTATTTTATTTCGCACGAGCTGGTTGCCCGTTGACGAGTCGATATTTGTTGATGATCACCAATAGTCACATGGTAGCCAAAGGACTCCAAGTAGTGGGTTCTGTTCTGTTCTGTTCTCTTCATGTCGTTCGCCCAGGTTGTAGGCCCGTTGCAGACGGTTCGTATGGTTAAATTGGTGTTTTATTTGGGATATTTTTATGGATTTTGATTTGGAATGTTTTTCCAACATGGAAATAAACAAAATTTGTTGTGGAGGAATACTTCAATAGTGTGATTATTGTACGTCTAGTGCTAAATATAAATTGCTGGTTCAGTGGAACCCTTGAGGATGAAAGCAACCGTCGCTTTTCCAACTCCAACTCGAGTGCTCCAACTCTCTGTTCTTTTCCTTTTTGTTGTTGTACAAAATCACATTGTCTGATGTTTCAGGCAAATGCAACCCCCCCCCCTAGAGTTTACCGTGTGCTGAGGCCAAAGGCCGAGTGAATTTTACACACCGCCTTAATTTTTATTTTTATTTTTCAAATATAATTCTCTTTTTAGATTTTAGATAAATTCATTTCACGTGAACAATTACATTAATGGACGTACCAGGCAAGATGAACAGATAATTATTCATAAAATTAACCGTAATTAGAGTTTGTTTTGGGGTACGAAGAAGACCCATGCCTGTACCTGTCAGTCTGTTTGTTTTTCTAAATTGCTCTCTGCACTTTGTCCGGTTGTTTGTTTGTTTGCTTGTTTTTTGTTGGGAGTTGTCTCATGAACTTCCGTTCGCTTGCTGCATCAAAGAAATTCCCATGACTTGTTGTTTGGCCTGACCCCCGGCCATTTCCAAAGTCTCTCAAATGTGTTTTTCAGTGAGAACGGAGAGGACAATACGTCATTTTGGAGAAAATCCATGAAAATTCAATGCAACATGAAATAAAAATGTGTATAAGTTTAAGAACATAACTGCTATTAGCTAAATAAGTCAGTTCTCGAGGATAGTCAATTTTGAGCAAGTTAAAACAAATTGTGTGCAGTTTTCAGAGTTGAACTCTGTGATTTATTTCATGATTTCCGTGCGGTCGCACTTCCACCGGTGCCAGAGGTCAAAGTTCACTCAGAAACCTTGTGTATCGTCCCCGAACAACTCGACAAACACAATTAATAATCTTGGAGACTCCTCATTCAGAAGAGAGGTGAAGTCGGTGATCGAAATAGGAAGGACACGAACGGGGACGGTTGGAACGGTCATCGGCCATAAAAATTCATTTTTATCGGGGAGGACAATGGGGAGAAGCAGAAAGGCAAAAGGCAAGAGGACATTTCGAGTGTCAACACTGGAAGCCTTATCTGCTCCGTCCAACCTTTACCATAGTAATTGAGTGTAAAATTAAATGATGACGTTTTATTTCTGTTTTTTTTTCTGTGTGTGGAAACAACCCCTGCGGAGCCAGCCGAGGGGTAGGAAATGACTTTTGCATGTCCACCCTTTGATGAATTCTCTTTCACAAGTACTGGAGAAGGACCTTCTCCTTCTGCCTCGGCCATAAAAAGCGAAAGAGCCGAAGGAACTTTTTTATTATTTATTTACTGCTGTATGTTTACATGATGAGGTGGTGTAATAGTAACGACCTTTCCCTCAGCCTCCCTAATACTCTCTCTCTCTCTCTCTTGTGATGTTACTTATTTTGCAACCAGTGACAAAATATCTGTAAGAACTCGATTGTGAGTTAGGTGACTCTTTTTGAGTCTCACCGTACTCAAACAATAAGTTTCTATTCCTTTGGATTTGGTGCATAAGAATATATTTTTCAAAGGTAGGAGAACCAGTTCCGGTAGGAAACCAAACACAGACTCTTCAGGCAGATGAGAGCGATGGTTTTGATGTGGCACATTTTGTTCATTGTGTAGAACTCAACTACAAATCAATACAACTGCGTAACAACGTAGGTTGGTTAGTTTTCCTCACATCGAAACACAAAGTAGTGATGATTTAGTGATGGATCCGACGAAGTAAAACCGACGCTCGCATTTTATCAGTCGAAATGCTTTTCCCAGTTTTCTTCCATGAGTTCCTCTTATCAATATTTCTGCATTGATTGTTTTTATGTAATAATTAAATTGGTCGAAACAGTCATCGGAAGAATAAATATTTATCGTAGGTGATAAGGCAGGAAACGAATTCGAGTGAGATAACGAATTATTATTTATTACCTATTTATTATTATCAGATGAAAAGTTTTTTTTTCCTTCTTAGTCAGATTCTATCTCGAGTGGGACAATTGAAGTTTCGTGTTTTTAAAATCAGTCAATTCTAATCAATCAATCAGTCAGTCAGCGAAGCTTTGGTACGTCGAGTCCCTCGTTGAAATCATCCTCGTGCTGTTGGACCTCGTCTTATCGGTTTCATCTTGCAAGACACCGTTGGTTAACCCGACAAACCTAAAACTAAAACTGTTTGCAAAGAAGGGGGGTCATCTGTGATCCAAACTAAGTGATCAGATCTTGAGATCTCTAGAATACGACACATCCAAAAGAAAATAATTCAACTTTAAAATTCCCGCAAGAGGATTATTAAAATTTAAAATTTATCATTTCAATTTAAATTTTGAATTAACCAAAAGAATTTAAATTGCGAATTCACCAGAGCAAACTCAGAGGAGTTGTAATTTTTAATTTAACAGAGCAATTTAAATTTTCAGTTTGCCATAACAAATTAATTTTCGGTTTATCATAACAAATTTTAAACTTACAATTAGAGTTAATGAATTGAATATCTATTTAAAACTCGTCCTGAACAAAATACATTTACAAGTTGCGACATTTTGGTATGTCCCATTTAACTGGTGCTTTATATCAGAATAAACATAGATATGAAAGACGTTAACGTAACATGTAGGACTCATCAAGAGTACTCAGCTTTGTCAATTTCTACAACTCCTCTCTTGCGACGTGTAGACGATGAAAGGAATTGGAAAAATATATACATATACGAGATAAAAACTTTAAAAAATTTATTAAGTGAAAAGAAAAAGAGCAAGAAACACCGTTACGACTTAAAATAAACAGATATTCCCATTCCAAAAATTTAAATCTCACAAATAAAATATCGTCAACATCTTATAATTTCAATAAGTTATATGTAGTTTATTTTATTAAGTATTTAATGGTAATTTTCATTTTACACAGATTTAAATTTACTTCAATGAGTTCTACAAAACGAGTGGACCTCTAGTAATTTGGCTATTACGATTATATTATATTAAATTATATTATTGTCATTGGCCCATTACTATTTTATAGTAGAAGTTTCACGAAAATAATTAAATTAAGGAACTATTAGAATTCTTCCAATTATTAATTCGTATGGTGTGTATTAAATTAGAATGTAACTCTTTTCTATTCTTTTGTTCGCCTTTCTTGCCACGCAGTTTACAGCCAGTGGGACCTCGCAAATATCCTATTAAATGAATCAGTACTGAGTATGTACTTGTAAATACAAGAATAATAGTAATAAAGTCAAAAATAAATAAAGAGAAAAGTATTTTGTCGGCGTCTTACATAGCTGGAAATCAGCGTGGCAGAATCTCTGATTCCTTTGCCCTAAATATCACTAAACGTATATTCATGCAAATAATAGTAAAATAATTTTCACAGGTGAACTCTCGAGGTCGACTTTTAACTGGCGGAAACGACAGTAATAATAAGCCTTGGTAATTATTTCGGGTAATAAACGAATTTGTGTTTCAATGTATACGTAAACACACAAAACATCATTATTATTATTATTATTATTATTATTATCATTATTTATTTATTTATTTATGATGCTATGTACGGAGTTAATTATGTAAACCCGAGCGGGAGATTAATGGGCTAAATTAATTAACATTTTAATGGCGTGTTAATTAGATTTATCACGTTGCCTCGCCTCGCAGGCAGTTCAAGTCGTTTATCATGGAGGAAGAATTTCCGAGGGAGGTGGGGGGGGGGGCAGGAAAGGCCCAGGGTACCCTCGTGGACTGGCCCAAAAGGCGAAAGAATTATTGACAAGTTTCGGTTACACCTGAGCTACCACCGCGGCGTTGTGGGACTTGTCAATTAAATGAATTCAATTTGAAGGTGAAATTTACAAAAGTTAAACAAACAACGTGGGAAAGTTGAAGAGTTAAAGTTTAAGGCGGGCGAAGCTACCGGTTGGACGTAGGAGAAATGAATTATTATGAAACTATATACAGAAATACACAAGTTAACTCCTTCGGATGCAATGGATACAGAAAGCTCAGTAACGTCAAAACGCAGAAAGGGTCGATTGGCCAAGAACACCCCATATTTAAGCGTAACGATGTAATGTGAAGGAAAAAAGGTAAAAATACACGTAATAAATAAACAATGGAAGAACTGAGACCACCGAGGACATTGACAGAAACAAATCATTCGGTTCGAAAGTGATTCGAAGAAAAGGAACCGAAAAATAAGCAAAAAGGAACGTCGTAAAACCAAAAAATTTCCAAAGCCGTGGACAGAAGACCGAAGTGCAGGCTACAAGAGGAAGAAGAGTTGAAGGTCTTCTTTAGTAGAAGAGTTGACGGTAATGAGTGGGCCATGTGAGAGAAACAAACCGAGCGTAAAATGAATGCTAATGAGCCAACGTGTGGTCATTCATCATTCCATCGTGGCAGGTACCGTAGGAATAAAGTGAAGTGAAGAGAATAAAATGAGAGGAGGACAGTGCCAAAGACAGGCTTGAGACTAGCCGAGGGGAGACGGATTAGACCCGGCCAGGTAGCTAATTAAATCCGGATTAATTAGACCCGCTAATCTGATAAAGGAAATAATAATTTCGTCTTGGCCGTGAGGTTAAAGCAGAATTTGAATTTTATATTAAAATGTTTTCCCATTGCCCTCCCTGAAAGAAATCATTTCCATTTGGTATGCCCCGCACCCGTAGAAAAGGGTGGTAGAGTGGAGAGAGAGGGTTGTCTTGCGGGCGTGTGTCCAGACTTTGCTGAGAGACGGAAAAGAAGGAAAGCTGACTGGAGTAGGAAGAACCAACGGGAACTCAACGGACCTCAGGTTTGCGGTGGATGACCCAGGACCCGACTGGAGTTCGGCATGGACCCCAAATGAAAATTAGGGGAGCTTCTCGGGTCGTTCGCCCACCTGTCCGCATTCGCCGACGTCGTAAAGCCGTTCTGAGGAACCCGAAGGAGAACCTGATTAAGTACGCACGCGTAGATCCGCAAAAATTCAATGAAATCAATCATAAAAAGCCGGGCTTTTTATTATTCCCAACCCGGACGTCTACTGAATAAATTTGTTTCTCGGAAAATTCAGGTACAATGGGAAGTGTCAGTGGCGGTGGCTCGTAATCAAGGTACGACATAATGGCAGAGGAAGGAGAACCGTGTGCCTGAATAAACATGAGGTGCAAATCGGCGACCGTCTCGGGTGCAACCTGAAACCTCGTGCTGCCCGTCACTACCCGATCTCTTCATTGAAGAAGGCAACTTTCAGGTGTTCGACCGTTGCTGGGACCTTGGAGTGACCTTCGACACCCTCGAAACCTGAATGAACCTGAATGTCTGCTTGAAATTATTTTAATCCCGGAGGTTTTCAACTACCCTCGTACCTGTACAACACGAATACTTCATCGTTTTTTTTTTCAGTTCTTTGCTGCTCCTCCACGGGTTCATCAGTTCAATTTCACATCGTCTTCAATTCATTTTATTTTTGTCTTTTACTGTTCAGGTTGTACTGCTGACAGTTTCCTGACTTCATCTCTTTCGGTTCAGTCTTTTCCCCATTTAGTGTCAAAACAACCACCGATGCCAACAGGAAATATTAGAACATCCGCGTTCGTTCCGCCAAAGTTAAAGTCAAGCGGCTAGAGAGAAATTTATTAAAAAGAAAAGAAGATTCTGATGATGAGGATTGCTGTTGCTTGTATTAGTGGTGAGACGGCGAGAAGATTTTTTGGCTGTGGGGACGCTGTTTCCATGGCGACGCCATCGCCTCCTGCTCCAACTTCATTTCATCTCAAAATGAATGCCAAAAATGAAAATATTTATCTATTTCTAGTTCCTTGTAGTTTTCTAATCGTCCGTGACACTCGTCGGACGAATTCACCGTCGGTTACCCTGGAGAATCTCATTTTGTCTGATGCCCTCGCGGAAGGCTGGCTGGAAAACTTGCTCCCCGCGCGAATTATCTATTCCTCCTCTGTGATCTATTCCGTTCGATTCGATATCCTGGAAGAGTGATCTGTAACCAGCAACAACTGTTAGAATTTTTCTGTTCGCTGTCCGATTTCATTTTGTTTTACTTGGTTTATTATTTAATACTATATTTTATTGACTATTTAATAAATCTAGATTCGGTGGTGTTTCTATTTCCTACAAATATGTTACATCACATGCAGGCTCTTCCGACCCTCGTGTTTCTAATTTTGCCGTTTTAGTTCTTCCATGTTGAATTTTTCTCCATGGTCTTACCCATTTTATTTTTTGTTTATTTTTCTTAATTAAATTTCGTAGGTTGCTTTCTTACTATTTCACTATTTCACACGATTTATACCATTTGTAGAAACCATTGAGCTTTTCCACTTGTAGTTTTGCGTTTTTTCTTACATTCTGCTCCTCTGACTTAACACTACCGGTACGCGTCTTCTAGTTGACACCGGGCTGCAGGATTTGCCTTCACAACTGCGAGGACACTTTCCTATTACAAGAGAATGACAAACTCGAAACGCTTACTGGGCTTGAGGGGTAGACCGTACCTTTTTCTCAATCACACTCATCCTCAATAATAATTATAGGACAAACAATCAATCTAATAACTCTGCATTCCTATCAGTTACCAACAGATTCCATTTAAAAAAGGTTCTTCTGTGACAACATTGGACAGGTGGTTTGCAAAAGACAATTCAAATAAATGCGGTATTCAAAGCGAGAGTGTTGTAGCTTCGGTAAAGTACCCGTCATGACAAACGAGACCCTGACAAATGATCAGATCAGATCATTCGGGAGATCTGAAGCTGTTGCCAATTGAAAAGATCACCCGCTGTTCAACTGTCAGTAGTCAAATGCAGAAAAGTAACCGCCACTAAAATCCCAACGGTTTCCATTCATTTTTTAATACGAGGATGTTGCAAATCTCTAGGATCCAACTATTTTTCTGTCGATTCTTCAGTTTCATTGAATTTCGATGTTCACCGCCTTTGCTTTGCTTCCGTTGCCAACACCCACAAGGACAAAACTATGTAATTAAATAGTTTTAACGCGATAACTTTTATTTGGAATAATAACTTATTTGTTCAGATAAAAGAAAAAAAAACGTTCTGCTGCCACGCCCAAGAGATGAAATTTATTTAAAAGACAAAATCCACAGGGAGGCCACTTATTTACTTCGACTTTTAACTTATTAATTCGTTTTTTTTTCGTCGTCGTCGTCGTCGTCGTCGATTCTTTTCTTTCTTCCTTTCCATTTCCGAGAATATCGAATCGTCGGCCCGCGTTTCGATTCGATTGATCGAAATGCCGGAAGTGATTTTTGTACGTCCAAAGAAAGGAACGGCTCACGTTTTCGTCGAGAAATCGGCCCTCAGGTGCGAATCGTAAATTATTTATTTCATTCCATTGTTGCGTACCTGAAACGCCGTTAATTTATTTATTGACATTACTTTATTGATCCTGTTCGACAATAAGTCATCGATTTTTAATTTATTTTTGAGTTTGGTTTTCCTTTTAATTTTGGAACTTTCTTTCCGGTTTTGGTAGGTGGATTTTGGCAGAACAGACAACCTGGCGGTTTTCTTTTGCTTTTTCTCATTTATGCAGTTTGCTTTCTCCCCTAGTTAAAATCCCGCGTCCGTGAATAGTTCAGTTCTTTTACCATCTGTTTTCTTTCCTTTATCTCTTGATTTGCTTATTTCTTTGACGTCTTCTGCCTCTGCTTCGCCTTTCCTTTCATAGCGCAAGCCTTTTCTTCGGCGTTACATATCTTTGCTCAATTCTCTTTTTGTTCAATGCTCTTTTGATTCTTTCTTTCAGTTTCTTCTCTCCTTTGTCCCTTGCTCCTAAGCAGTTATTTATGCTTTTGCCTGGCATTCGCTTCTTCCCGATCTTCTTTCTTTTCTAAGAACATGCCCCATGCCAAAACTACATGTTTCCTTTTACTCTGGACACTTTCTTTGTGTTACGTGTCAGGTGTTGACTCTCAATACGTTTGCATGAAAAAATCGACGCTGGCAAAATTTAAGTAATGGGAATTTCAAATTTGGAGTATAAATTTTCTTTATTGTTGTTTTGTGGGTGACTTTAACAGGAAAGAGATATTTTCCCTCTTCGTCTTGCTTGATTAAATTTATGTGTGTGGTTATGTCACCACTGCCAATTTTGGTTAAAGTTAGGTGTATAAGAAAGGTTGAATGATTTGGGGGATGGTTATGCCCAAGTGATCACTCCAGTGCACCTTCCACCTGATAAATGTAGCTAATTTAAACTTACCAAAATCCATAATCCCATTGATAGTATTTTCAGATTTCTAAATTAAATTCCACTTGAGTAGTTACACACCCTCCCAATATACACTTTTCTGCCCTTTATTAAGCAGACGACATGTCAAGTTTCAGAAATTTAAATCACTCAAAATAAGAATATAAAACATTATATGAAACTGTAAGACGGTCGCGATTTTTTTAAGTTAAACCCTAAAGAAGAATTTTAAATTTAAATTTTGTTTGACCGGGAGGGAACAAGTTACAAGGTAGGTAACATCATGTTGAACCAAGTTTGATCAAATATCTTCAATAAAGTAGAGAAAAACCTAATGTGAGTGTACATAAAGTAAACTACTACTTCTTTACAAGCAATATATATAAAGTAATAATACAAGTTATATAAAGTAAACTACTACTTTATATTACATCTCAATAGTATATATAAGAAAGCTCCTACTACATTTTATGTATTGATACTTAAATATTGTTATTTGGATGATGGGGTTGACAAACGCAACTTATTAATAGTTTTACGCATATTTAAATTTCGATACATATTAATTTAATAATTAGGATATCTACGTTACGCCATACTTGAGGTAGTTGTTTGTGCAACAGATAACCATTTTCATTTCCAATGAGTCCACTCTTGGTTCTACCGTGTCACAGAGGTAAGTGAGACTTGCACTGCGAAGAACACAGAACTTTAGGACAAGCGTCAGTAGACCAGAGATAAGCAAGACAAAGAAGAGGAAAACTAAAAATAGGAAAATAAACAAAATCGACGATTGACTGCAGCCAGGAAAAATATAAAAAATTAAATTTGTTGCCGTGTCTAGCTGTCCTTTAGCAAATCGTGGAGAAAGACAAACACGCGGGAAACAGGTAGGAAGTATGGAGGAAATCAAACTACCTGCGAACATCACCGGAGTCGAACGGCAAATTAAATTTAAATTTAATTGAAAAAGGTAAAACTTATAAAACGGGTAAATTGAATTACACGGAACTATGCAAAGTTCGAAGAGAGAAAACGCTCGCGTAATTCACCTTATTCACATCGCGGTAAGTCACACGCAATTATTTCGAACAACGGACCGACCGACCGACCGAATGATTGATTGATTGATTGATTTAATTAGTTTTAATTCACATTAATTTCCGCTGTTTTACAGAACTAATCTTCTTCCCTTGTTCTTCTACTGAATAAAAACCTCGATGTGATTAAAAAGGTGAAATAATTTTCGATGTATCGAACGATTAATAGGTTCAAATGAGTTTATCAATATTTATTATCTTATCTATGTACGCACACACACACAAGCCAGCAAGGAAGGTAGCCAGCATGAGTTTAACTTAATTTAATCTTCTTCGTCTTCCTCGTCTTCTTCTTCTTCTTCTTCTTCTTCTTCTTCTTCTTCCTTCTTTTTTTCTAATTAAATTTTTTTATGTTTGCTCGGGTTTGACTATGTTTGTCTAGCCGAATTAGATTATAGGCGAATGCAACTGCAAGTATTTCCTCTCGGGCGAGACTGAGCTTGGGACTCATTTGGCCAAGTGTCCTCCTCTTCTTGTCCTTTTCTCTCTTTCTCTCTCTCTCTCTCTCTCTCTTTGAGTTGTTGTGCTTCTCAGGTGTAGTGGTTTCTCACAGTGATACATCAATTGTCGTTCGTGTGAACGAAAAGTGTCGTGTGCTTCTTCTTTCGTATTCCTCGTTGGATTTCCTCTGTTGTTTCTGCCGCGGCAGGACAAACTCCTGTCCTGATCGGCTTTTTTTTTTTGCTTTAGAAAATTTTCCACTTTTCGGTTGTTTTTTGTGTTTTGTTTTTATTGTTCTTTTCTCTGTCCAGGTTAAGTCCTTCTAGAACCTCCAGATGCGTTACTTTTGAGTGTCTTATTTAGGATTTCTTATTGATATATTTTACATATACTTATATATTTGTAATTTCTATTGTTACTCTGTAATACTATTGCTACTAGGGTAACTGCCTAAAGTATTCCGTGCTGCATATTCTGCTAGTGTGAGTCTTCTCTGAGGTGTGCAACTGTCCTAAATGGTCATATTTAGGATAGTCACGTCGATGTTTAACGGCATTTGGATGAGCCTTAGGCTTTTATTAAGCGTCTTACACCTCCATTTTCGTATTCGTTGAATACATCCCTCTAACTTGTATGTTTTCGCGTGTGTTTTCTATTACTCTAACTAAATTCTACAGTACTTCAGTGTTGTCCATTCTGTTCACATCCTTTTGCCAAGAGAAAGTCCTACAAGAACACTTTTTATGAAACAGAAATTCCTGCAGGATCCAGTAAACTTTTGAAAGAATTCAAAATATAAGACCGTTTTTGACTAAACTTTTTCTGCAAGTCTCTTTTAACCCACAACTGTAAAACTATATATTTAATATATGAGAAAACGTGTTTTCTGTTAAATATTTTCATACCTTTGTTAAGCTCCTTTACTCAACTCTTCATTAATTTATTTTGTCTGAGCTGTTATGGAAACCTCATGTTGTCTCTCCTCCATCTAAAAAGACAGTTCGCCTTTCTTTAAAGTTAAACAAAAACATTTTGCAACGGTAACAGTAAATTCAGAGAGTCCTGACTTTTCTTCCGACACGTACAACACGCGTTGTCATCTTAACCTGAACTTTAACGGTTTTCACGTACGTTTACTGCATCTTTTTTTTCGTTTGAAATAAAACTTAAACAAATCTTTTACAACTCTTCGATTGTCCAGAAAGTTAAAAATTAGACAGAACGTTTCGTTTAACGTGTCGAAAACAAGCTAAGCTTTTATTATACCTCAATCATAACTATAGTAATTACATTTTTTACCCTGCCGTTGCGGTCCCTGCTGAATTTTTTATTGTAACTTCGTCACTTGGTGTCTGTCGTGTCCTTCTTAAGTACACCTGAAAGGTAAAAATAATTTTTTAAATGGTTTATTAGCCTCAACAAAGCCTTTTTGATTTTAGGTGTTTGCCTTAAACTTCTGAGACTGAAGAAATCTTGTGGTTAGCATCCACTGGCTTGTTTTCATAATATATATATACAGTACCAATGTACGGATGCGGATGAATGTTCCTCTAATTTTAGGTAGGATGTCTTGTAGTCTTAGGAGAGTAGCAGAGTCTTCTGACAGAATCTCGCCTTCCAACTTTACTATTTTTTTTCGTCATATCAGAAATTCTTTATTTGTTGCCTACCTTTTTTACATAAATGTCGATGTTCCAGTTAAAAATAAAATATTTTACGTAATTACTTCTACGGGGCATTTCAATTCACTGCAAATCCAGCTCGTCCAACTAATAACAATGAATTTCCACTTTCTGATTTCGTCCCATCAGTCGTAGTAGTGCAGTAGTACAACAGGCTGTTTTTCCTTCTCTTGTTTTCACCTGACCAAGGGCGTCGTGTGTCAACTATAGAAGAAATTAAAAACGGTACTTATAGTTTTAGTTAATAGTTATCAAACAGAATGGTTAAGGTTTTTACCTGAGTAAACCTGACTTTTCCTCAGATTTTCTTTTTTTTTCTTCGCCGTGCTTCCTCATTCGTTTTCTTCATCTTCTTCGTCGTATCTTCCGTCTCACAATCACCTTCAACATTATGTTGTTTGCATACAGATACCTGAAGATAACGATTTCTTTGGATTCGTTAAGTGGTTTTCTTTCCATTGAAACACCAATTTAGGCGGATTGGCTCGGCAAGCACGAACGCACGCACGCACGCACGCATACGGAAAACTCAGGGCAGTGACCTGAAAATTAAAGAGATAGCACTCTGCATAATGAAGCTTTCTAGTTTTTGTTTCTACCTGTGGAATTTCTTTTCCCTCTTCCTGTGACAACCGTCCTACATTATGTTAATAGACGTGTTTTATTTCCTCTCGGGGTAGTTTCAACATATCCCCTCCTCAAGGTGTCTTCTGACTATTCTCAGACGGCACCCTCGGCCATTTCCATTCAGCTTTCTTCACTTTCTCTTTCCTTTGACATTAATTTTCCTATATCGTTCGACATGCGAACTTCACTTTTTCAACGAGTAACTTCCCTTCCTTCCTTTCTTATTTCTTCCTTGCTCTCCTGCCATGTTTTCCTCGTCCTCTTTCTCCTTCCTCTCCGAATCATATTTCTTGCAACACAAAATATAGATTTGCCGGGTGACATTAATTCTCAACTTCTAAAAACAAATTTCTCACGTGGGATTTGAAATGTCTTTTTTGGTCTTTCTCTGATTTTTCTTACTTCTCCTTTTTCTGCCAGTCTTCATTTCGCCTCATCTTTCTGTCGTCGGGAGATATAAGGTCCTACGAGTGTGAGTCCGAACCTCTCAAACAACAATTTGTTGGGGTGCCTTTTTCATCCGCATCTTTTACTTCTTTCGTGAACTATCCTTTGTTGTACATTGCGTTTTATATACAACACATAGTATGTGTGAATGTCATTTGATTAATGTCTTCGACCTGCCACTGTATACTACGCCACGAAATGTATTGTCTATTCATTATTTATTTCTGTTGCTCGACTCCTGTCGTTCCAAATTTCTGATCAGCTCGCAGTCGTTCAATTGCGACTTTCTCAGTTTTACAAATTGGATTTCCAATGACTTTCCTTTGACACGCCGCATTCCAAACCTTAATTTCAAATTAACACAATTGATTACCTCCGAGTTCGAATTGTTTCCTTTGATTCTATTCTAGTATTTTCTTTTCTGATCATGACAAATCCTTTCAAACTGCTTCCCTTTGAGCATTTTTTTACTTTTAATTCGGATTTATTCCATTGACTGGATTCCTGCCTTTTTTATTGCTTTCAAATCTTTCTGTTTCCTAGTCTCTCGTTTTTAGAAAAAATAAACTATTAGAGTATTAAATACACGAAAACTCTTACAGAGTAACTTACCATTAAGCTACACTTGTCTTACATGCAACTATAACACTTAGTTTATGAAAGCAATGTTAGATTAATTGATTGAAATTACAGTTCATGTTTTTCGTTTTGAATAATATATTAAATGATCTATTTATTTTGTATTTAATTTCCTTCCATATGTTAAACTACCAATTGCTTAGATAAAATTCTATATACCTTGTGAATAATTTCTATTGCAGTTATTCTGTGTTACATATTATCATATATATTACTAATTGTTATTTTTCATTTATTTAAATGTTACGTACAGACGAATAGATTAGGTGTTAGATTTTAATTATCTCAGTAATTTTTCTCTATCGACGTAATCATCTGATAGTTTCAACTCGTTTTCTGTTTACGCTCTAAACCTCTTCAACATCGTCACATGGCAATTTGAATTCCATAATTAGATCAGAAGTGATCTTTCGTGGACGTATTCATCACCTTGGCGCGCTTGCGCGTGTACAAAAGGAACCGATAAAGATGTCTTCGATCAATATTTGCCCTTGTGAAAGAGAGATAAAAAGCATTTGGACCAATTAGTATTCAGGCGAAAAGGAAGCCTAGGGCCCCGGGAATTGTGACTCATTGTCAGGGCCCCCTCCTCTAACAGGCGAAAATAACATTGTCGTTTCATTTGTTTGCTTAAGGAGAAGTCAAGAAACTCTGAGTACCTCGGTTTTCTCTCTAGACAAAGGCTTTTTGGTAGAACTTTAACTTCTACCGGAAGACACCAACGAGGAGGCCGACTTTAATGACGAAAACTCCGGGCAGAAGGTGAAAGATAAAATGGAAAAAGGTTGAGAGGCTTCTTTGAACTTGAAAGCAGCTTTTTGACTGCTTGCCCGTGACGGGCTTCATCTTGTAGGGTCTTCAATTTCTATCTTTTCATTCCCCAGACAGGCCGTCTTATCATAATTCAAGCCGTAAAATAATAACGATGCCTCCATAATCCATAAATTTTATGGCTTTTACTAAAGAAATCATTTATAAAGGAGCAGAAAGATGCAGTTTCGCCCGGTCTTCTCTCCACATCTCGCGCCGACCCGAACCTTTTTTTTTTGGTTTCCCGAACCTTTTTGTGCCAAACAAACGACAGAAAAATTTTACTTCACACAAAAGAATTTGACTTATTAATGTTGTCAGGAAAATACATTGTACCTTCCACTAACCGAACGTCACAAAGAAAGAAGAAACTTTTTTACGAGTAGGCAAGAAGACATATTTCACCTTGTAAAATTCGTACTTGTACTTAAGTTCGTCATCTTATTATCATAAATTTCATATCTTTAGTTCATTATTTATTTATGAAGGGTTCCTTGTTGGCGCTCACACTCACCACGTCGTAGGTCTGGACAACCCAGTTCTGCGACCTCTTTCAACTGCACAGACTCTCATTAATTTAGGTCCTTCTCGAACCTTTTCACGATACTGATGTTCTGAAAGGTACACATAATAATGTTACTTTAATTACACGTAAGTAAGTTACAGCTAAACTCAATGTGCCGCGTAACTCATGTGGTATTTCATAACTATTAATAGACAAACTATCATCCGAAGAGAAAGAAGCCGGAGGGAATAGGAGTGAACCCTCGGACCAAAGACCATTCCAGTTAAGTTTACAAAAGTGAAGTTCATTGGAAAAATAGTTTTTTCTTTAGTACACGGGGCTTAACTAAAAAGGATAAATAAATCGAACGGAGTGATGAAATAAAAATAGGAGAAAAGGAGGAATAAAGTACATTGTTGTGAGAACTCAAACTTCATTTGACTGAAAGAGCAGGGGTGACTCGGGAGCTTTCACCAGGAGTCAGTGGAGAGGGCACGTTCGAAGGAAAAGGATAACGGAAAGGCTGGCTTTCGGAAGACCTTAGAGAAGGAATAAACGCACGACGACATCAACAAAGGCTTTAAAACGATGAAAATGTATTAGAACATTTGTAGTGAAGGGTCAAGGCAGTCGGGGTCAAAAAGACAGAAAAATCTTGGGAAGATGGCGCAGGGCCCTGTTCTCTTGCATATCCGCTTAGGCTGGCGAGGCCCCGAGAGCGGTAAGGGCCATGGCCTGCACAAATCCCAGGGGTTGGAAAATAAGAGATGAAAGGGAAAAACTCACCCTTTATTAGGGGGATGAAAAACTCGGTGTCGCGGACAACTGGCCCTCGCTTTTCGGAATACAAATAGAGAAGGAAACGTGGAAAAAGTTATTCATCGAGCAGCGGTCGGACGTTCTGCTTCCACGACAGCCCCTGTACCGACGTTACTAATTTGTACACCTTGCGACGGTTATACCTTCACCTTTTGGTTCATTCAAAATGTTTACTTCTGCCTGTATCTAACGCCTGTTTTTGTTTTCGTAAGAGCAACTAACTTTTAACGTTCCTCTGTCGTTCGTCGTAAATCTATTGTTTCACTCCAAAACGAGAGTTCTTTCTCTATCTGAGAATATCTGATCTATTTCGATCAATAATTTTGAAAAATTCTCTTGTTTTAAATGTCTGAAGAAGACATTTTCCATTGAGAGACTCGAATTCTCTTTAACACAGGTGTTGAGTAATGGCCGAGTGTGACATTAACTGACATTTCTACATTCCTCCTGTCACGCAATACTTATTTTATATTTGTCGTGTTTCCTCCTCGTTTTTTCTTCACTTTGGTTCCTTTCATTTGTTGTGTGTTGCAGTGTGGTTTGGTGTCCTTCTGCGGAATTTACAAACCGAAAACCACGGGCCACGGTCGAGGCATTCTCGTCCAACGAGACCACCACCCTCTGTTTTCATCACTGCAGCAGCACTAACGTCCCCAAAGAACGTTTTTGTGCAGGAAAATGTTCTTCAATTTCCTTCCTGTTGCCTGCCCCCCCCTCCCCGCCTTTACTTTTTTCATTTTTTTATTTTCCGGTTTTGATATTTTTGTTGTTTCAAGCCCCAGGGAGCCAAGTTGTAGTGTAAACACTCTTGTTTACATTGAAAATAATACCGAAATAATCTCTCTCGGAATTGACTTGATGTCTGTCCTTTCCTTCTTTAATGTTCCTCCGTGGTGGTTCCCACTCTCGTGACTACCGTCGTATGTACTTCTTCATAAATATTGATCTCTCAAAAATCAAATCGTTGTGTCCTCGCTGAAACGACGAGGGTGTGGTTACGCCTTATCTGAAGGTTACCGTGGGATGAAAAAAGAAGACGTCATTTCAGATATTGTCAAAGAAAGTTAAGAAAAAAATGGAAAGTTCAGGTAGAAGGTTCCTCCCGAGAGGTTCCATGATGGAAAACTTTGTGCCAGTTCAACTAGAAATCAAATTAAGAATGAGAACTCTGGAATGGAAGATGAAAAACCAGAAAAGGGAGAGAGAGAGAGAGAGAGAGAGAGAGAGAGAGAGAGAGAGACGGAGTCAGGCGGGGGGGGGGGGAGAAAGGAAGACTGAGTATTAATAACAGAAACATTAATCTAAATGTAAAAGTTTCCCTTCCGGCCTGCTTTCCAGGGCCGGTTCCCTCTACTGCCCCCCGCAAGCCCCTTACCCTCGCCATATCCCTATTTTGGGGCCCCGAAAAAGCCGTTAATTGAATAAATATGAAAGACTGTCAGTTGCACTAGTGCCACGCAGGCTCTGCTCTTGAGGATGATTGATTTCCGGTTGCGTTGATGACCTTCCACCGGACTTGAAACTTTTTATTTAGGAAATTTGTAAGAAAATGAAAGTCCAAAGCCTTCCTCGCTGGAGATGATCCTCCCGGTCTCCCGAAGAACATTTTCTTAGGTATTTGTTTCTACGGGCCCTGTGAAAAGCTGCACCCAATTGATCCAAATCAAACGGGTGTGGAAGAAGGTTCTAGTGACACGTTAAAAAATTACAATACTACGTGGTACATGTTTTCGAGGGTCGTGCCCTTGGGGGTTTTCACCACCCCGACATTTTGACGAGAAATTACCTAGAGGAGAAAAAAGCACGTATTTTGCTTACTTCGTTAGCCCTCGTTGCGTTCCTCTTGCAATTCTTCAAGATACCACAATTGGCTTTTCTGCTGCTGAATACATTTGACATTTTCAGCAGATTTTACTAGTTAACGTGGGAATAAAACTGCTTCCTGACGGTGTCCTGGAAACAAAATAACCCAAGAATAATACACTTTATATGGATGAGAGAGAAGAAAAGTATATTGAAAAGAAGGCAAGAGAGTTCGTACATTTCTGTCACATATATATATGTAATTAATGAATGACTGAAACATAATACATAAATATTAATTGTATGAGGCGTTACCTACTATACGAGATAAATATGTTTTATATTATATTATGCTATATGTAGAAGATATTACGTTACAGTTACATTTGTTAATATTTATTTTTGTAATTTTTGAGTTGATATTGAAGGAATCACCGGTAATGTTAGCGTTTGGTAAAAGGTTTACGCGAAGAAAACAAAAGGTCGGACAAATAAAGACAACCCACACTGGAAAATAATTTTTCTACATCGGACTCTCGGTCAAAATTTCGCCATTTCCGACGAAATTTGGTTAAAAACTCAGTGAGTTTTCGTGAGTCGTCGCGTCATTTTTATCCTCATCCTTTTCATCTGTTGTTTTGGAAAAATTCCTAATTTAAGCCGTGTGCACCCTGTTAATCAGGCATGTTTCTATCGGCTCCCCGGGCGGGGGGGGAGGAGGGAGGAAAATAAAACGACCAACAAAAATAAGAAAAAGGAAAGCGTCGAAAAAAGCAAAAACCAAAAACATTCTTCTCTGATGGCTCATTTGAAATGATGCGTCACAAAAACCTCCCCCATGTACTGCCTTTCAACCTTTTCCTTCATCCCTTAGATTGTGTGCTCTCTCTCTCCCTAGCCGGGCAAACCTTTTCCCCATTCGGCTTAGACTCAGGAGGAATTCTCTTGCAAGATCCGTTTCCCAGCCAGCTATTTCTATTTTCTATTTCGTGTGAATTATTCACGAAATGCTGCCCCCGCTGTGCTTTCGCCACACAAGTAGGTGTTAGTGAAAGCAATGAGATACCCACCAGAAAAATTTACCTCTCTTAGAAATACTATTTTAAACTACCCGATTTTAATATTCTCCCGTTAAAAAAGAGTTCGACGGTGCACTTTTTTGGTTTTCTCCTGTGGAGAAAAAGGAGGGTTGCCAACAGGTCGGAAATTCATGATAAATGTCACTCGAGATAGAGTGATGGATATTGCTTTTTGTATACATATTTTCAGTACGCACAACTACAATGTGAGGTGAAGTGGACACGATGATATGTAATGATACATGGTTAATGATCTGAGATGAAGTATCATACATAAATTTCTATAAGGTCAAGTAACTGCGTATGGAGGATATCAGCAGGGTAAGGAAGAGCAAGAGAAGACTTTTTTATGCACATCATTCTATAGAATCATCTTGAAGGTCAAGACACACTTACATCTTGTCAGAATATGTTTGTTTTGAATTTGCAACCGATTCTGACCATTCGGAGACAAATTTATTTCAGAAGTGAAACCTAACAAATAGATACTCACTAATAATAGTTATCAAGTTATAGAAAATACTTAGAAATAGCAAAAATAGAAGACGTAAGACGGAATAATGTCCGCGTGCTCTTATTTGGACGACAGGAACCATTTTTTCTTGCAGAAATCTTCAAGGCACATACTCTCGGCAGCATTAGAAGAAGACCGAGTCAAACGGAAGAAATGAAAGAGTCGCATGAAAGCAACCGAAATGGTCAAATTGAATGCAAAACTGCTGGAGGATGGTAGTCCCGAAGAAGGGAAAGAAGCAACGCGAATGGAAAACAGTTTGAGAATGTGAAATTCAGTGGACGAACCAAAGGGAAAAGTTCAAAGGAAAGAAATTTAGGAGGGAAAAGGAAAAAAATTCCAATGGAAAAGTTTCAGAGATAGCCAATTCCCATTTCCCAACTACAGGAAAAAAAGAAGAAAATTGTGAAAAGAAGATTCCAGCGGGTCGGGAATCGGTCCCCAGTTGAGAGTTCGGGCGGGGACCCGAAGCACTGGGGCCCCATCCCAGGGCCCTCACCGTGGCCCGCACTCTCCAAAAGAGGATTTGAATGTTTCAAGCGGTCTTCGATTTGATGGCCCCCGGGAATTGCCTACTTGGGGTGAAAACCTTCTGGATGGTCTAAGATAAAACATTCGACTGCCCTTTGGGGTGGTGTGCCACGGCGAAGGGAAATGAAAAATCCGTTTTTTATCTTCAAATGGGTTTTCCAATCGAGAAACTCAAATTCGTGTTTGTTCTAAAGGTTTCTTTCTTCCGGTCGGAAAAGGTTAATCTGCCTACCGGTGACCAAGGTGGTAGCAATAAAAGGATGGTACTCAGGACGCTGAGACATTTTGTAACAATTAAATAAAAAGAGTAAAATATAATTAGTCTAAACCGCGGTGCACTGGAAACTCGTGCGCAAAGACGAAGGGATGCTGCACGCAAAATACAACCATACGAACGTCACTCCTCTTTGGATGACGAGAAACTAAATTTTGTAATAAAAAAGGGAAACATAAACCACGAAGTAGAAAATGCCAGATGTAGTGGAAGAACATTGAGAATGAGATTGACCTCAGCTGGTGGATTGAACATGAGAAAGGTCAAGTGCTTCTCTAGTTTTCGTCAAAATCAACTGACCAACAAGTTGATTTCCAAAATTTAACTCGAGTCAGCGAGTGGACAAAAGGTAGGTAGGGTCCTCCGCGACGTGACAACTCGACTCCGAAGAAAAAATTCTAAAGAAGTGAGGCGGTTTGCTGTCGCACGACAGGTGAAAATACAGAAAGTTGAAAACAAATTGTAGCGCGGAATCGAAAACTGTCCAACCCCCAATGTAAAGAGCACTAAATTCAAAGGCACCCTCAGGTCTCACCCTCAGGGCCACTGTTTTTAGTGCGCACCAATTTTCCTAGTCATAAAACAGCACGACCTTAGTTTTTTCAACCGCCTCCTTCCATTTTTATTATTGTAACGTTGGCAGGTCTTCAACCCCCGGCAGTGAGTCCGCCATCTTTAAATTTCTTTCATCCCTTGGAAATATCTTTATTGGAAAAACCAAAATAACAGGGAAACAGGTCTGAATCCCATCTGGAAAAGATAGATAAATAATAATAGATGGATAACGCGTTTTCATCCCTTCGACCGGTGGGCCGACCCGGAGAGGGTTGAAACGGCGGGGTTGCAGTTGACGCCGTCGCCCGAGGGATGAAATAAGATTTAAATTGCGTGAAGAAATGATCATTCAAATTTTACAATGGCGTTTAAACGGTTTTCCAGCCCTTTTCCCCCGTCTCCTTTAAAAAAAAATGTTTTTACCCTTAGAGTCAGGGGTTGAAACGTTGTAAAGGAAATGTGAATTGCTTCGGCAAATTTGAAAGATTTTCCAAGGGGTTGTGTCATTCGCTCGTCTGAAAGTCGTGCAATTTGAAAGTTTCAGGTTTCTATGGAAATTCGAATTGTGAAATTTTGACGTCTTCACGGTGTCGCCCCGAGAATTCAAATGGCAAGAAAAGCGACGACAACGTCGACAATCTTCAGATTTTTCGGGGCCCAATTGGGCCTTTTTCATTCAAACCGACGTCAGAAACGATCATTTTGATTTTGGTCATTAAAAGAGTTCGCAATCGATAAACCGAATGTAGGGAAAGTTTCCATTTGTCTCTCTCGTTCACCTCTTAAATGTTCTCCTTCATTGTCTTCTTCTTCTTCTTCTTCTTCTTCCAAGCGTCTCTCATTTCCCTTTCCAACCTTATTTTTCCAAATGGAAGAGTAAGGTAGAAAGCACGTTCAACAATTATTGTAGCAGTTCTGAAAAAAAAAAAAGAGTGACTGCAGGAGTTTCGCTCCCGGCAGCAATGAAAGAGAGAGAGAGAGAGAGAGAGAGAGGGCATAAAGAGAGATGAATTTTCGGGGGTTTGAGAAGAATCGCCGACCATCCCAGAAAAAGGAAACAGAGAGAGAGAGAGAGAGAGAGAGAGAGAGAAGAGAATCAGACTTAATAAAAATATCAAAATAGAAAAAGTCTAATTCTGACGCTTGGAAAATATAAAATGAGCGAACTTCTTAAATGGATGGATGAGGGGAGGGATCCGAGGAATGAGTGGGGGGGGAGGGAGGGAGGAGGCGGAGGAGGGCTCGGGCGACCTGCTCGGAGGCTCTCCAGAGCACGAGGAACTTGGGCTTTGAGAGGGGGAGGAAACGAAAGAAGAAGACTTTGGAACGGGGAGGTTGGGAAAAGCGGGAGAAAAGCTGGCGGGGAGCAAAAGGAGCAGGGAAATGGCGATGGATAGAGGGGGATGGGGGCGAGGCAGAGGAGGAGGAGGAGGAGGAGGAGGAGGTTAGAATCGCTCTTATCACAACTTTGCAGGAGTGTAATTTAATTCTGGAGAAGTGGGGTAATGAGGGGGAATACGTGCGATCGGAGGGGAGGCTGCTGGAGAAGCTAAGCGTCGAAGTTTCCCGTCATCTGAGACGTCCGACATTTTTCCTCGTTTGCTCGTTCACAGTTAAGCTAAAGACCCGTTTTAATTTTATTCTTCACTTTAGTTTTTCTCTCTTTTTGCCTTTCCGTCCGGTGTCTTCCTCGTGCCGGCGGTAGCCCTCGTCGTAGTAAGGCCAGTGCGAGGAAAATAGGAAAAAAAGAGAACTTGTGTCGAGCGGGCCGATTGTAAAAATTTCCATGTCCTTTCCTTTTCTTACGAGGTAAAATAAAAATAAAATGAGGAGAATTCTGACATGTCAGAAGTTGAACTCACGGTCGGTGGCACGAGGCGAACGCAAAACTGAAATACGTATTTGAATACTAAATTTAACCACGGTCTACCAATTAGCTTGAAGGGTAACTCTCCTGGTGAGTGCCCAAGACCGTGCCGACCGCGAGCACCTCTTTCTCATTTCCTAAAATCACATTCGGGAAACGTAGTCAACGCGATCGGAGTGTCACCCGACACTCACCATACTCTGCGAAAACTCAACTTCAACAAAAATAAACAAGTCAAATTTTATTTGACAGAGACAGAATTGAAGCGGTGCCGATCTAACCAAACCTGAGGCTTTTCCGCCTGGGAAAGGCCAAGAGGACGCAACTTAAAACGGACAGACTCAGGTCGACGGTTGACGGCAGTTTTGAAGCAAAAAATAAAACAAAAAAAAAAGCAGAGAAAAAAAGCGGCATCTCACCAATTATTTTCCAGTTTTTCCGTCGGGGGACTTTAATTGGAAGCCTTTTACAAAGCTATTCTTGTTTCAGCGGGAGAAAATGGAGAATCAAATTTCCCTGCTTGGAATTAAAGAGAAAGTGAAAGGGCGAGAGGAAGAAAGTTCCGGATGAAAGTTAAGCAGAGGGTGGCGGCGAGAGACGTCGAAGAGGACGACTGGGGAGGGACGCGAGGAGAAACTTGAGGTGCGCGATGCCCGGGAGGGGCGACGGGGGGATGGTGGCGGGGGCGCGGTTGCGGAGGGAGAGGGGCAGAGCGGTACGGCGATGAGGGCGAGGGTAGGGGAGGGGTAGGGAAGGAGGAGGGTGGGGAAGGGACGGCGTTCCTCCGAATTCAAACCTTTGTTACATAAATGAAATTCTGGATATTTTTAATTTTACCATTTTCTTTAACTTTCCCTTATTTTCCGCCCCCTCCTCTCCTCCGACAGACCGCCCGCCCGCCGATCCTTTCACCGACTCCTCCTCCTCCTTCTTCTCCCTCCCCGCTCCCCCACTTTCTCTCCTTCCCAACAAATAATTTTGACTTTTCCAAAAAGGGAAATTTTGGCTTTTAATTGTCTGCTTTCGGCGTCTTCGGTCGGTGAAGATTTGCTGCCTCCTTAATTTTTTTTTTTTTTTCATTCTCACAAAACACACGGGCACGCGTCCTTTTCTGTCATCCATTTTTACGAATTCATCCTTCGAAATTTAAAGAACATTGAAATTATAAATGAATTAAATTTCCTGATATTTTCATTGCACCGCACGGTCACTTTTTGGAGGCTTGACCCAAACAATACCCGTTTTGTACGGGGACTCGGACGTGGATTCGGATAATTTTCAGAAATGAGCTGAAATATTCCTTTCACGATTAAATGATTGTACGAAAAAAAATACTTTTAATAATTAGTACTAAAATCGTGTCACGCGAAATGGGAATTTTAATCGGTACCGAACCAATTTAAAATGGTCAAGCCTCTTTCCCGTACCGAGATGTTGACCAAATCTTCATTTCCTCGCACTCGGTTCAAATAACACAAAAAAGTGTATAGAAACTTGAAAAATTTTTAATAAAATTAAAAAACTATAACTTTAAAAAAGCAAAGAATCAATCGAATACAACAAAAAATATTATTAAGAATTTAAATAAATATTTATTGTAATTCTGACAATTCGGCTTGTGGCCAGTTGGAATCTGAATTCAATCTACATTAACAATTATTATATTTATATATTTAAAATATATGTGTATATATACACCCTCCGTGTCATGTTTCTTTTCAAATAACAAATTTCAATGACCGTGCCTCATCACTCGAAAGTACAATTTATATTTCAGTATGCCACCCTTAAGCTTTCACATTCAACAGGATTTGGCAATGTTGTGAAACCTTCTCAATAAAATTCTGATTTCTTAGCTTCTTCAGACGCCATTTCCTTTCAAAGGTTGGCCCAACAAGTTCTTGTTAAATTTGTTTCAACTTTTAACAGTCCATTCTCGGAGAGTGAACGTAATTTAGAACAAACCACATTCAGGATTTTTTTACGTGAAAGTTTGCTCACCTTCGATCGAATGAATTTTTTCCGCATATTATATTACCAACATAATTTTTTTATGCACGTCAGGTACACCTATTTGTAAGAATACAGTTCTTTTCAATTACGTTTAAAGATGCAAATACTCGTTCAACAGTTAAAAGCAGATTTTTTTGTTCCTTGATGTGTCCAGGTGATGTTTAACTTGAATACTTTTCCATTTATGTTACGTCCAATAAAATGTGCAGCAGCAACAGCGCTAGCAAAAGGAATAGAATTTAAGCACCAGAGTTGTGAAGTTCACCTCTCGAGTTCTCGAAACGAAGAAGAGTGGATAATGTCGTAAAAATAAATATCTCCAGGGGTAAAATAATAATTTCGAGTTATCCACGAGGCAGTGTTTCGTAGGAGGAATTCTAATTGTTCCAAAATACCAAAATTTCATGTCTAATGTTTGAGAGCGGAATTCGTCGCTGTCGAACTCATTCATGCAAATAACCCTGAACCAGACAAGCGGTCTAGTTGGACTAGGATTAAATAAACAAAAATCTTATCGATTCGGCAAGGTGCGCAAGGTCGAATTTGGAGACCGCAAGCGACACAATTTGGCAAAAGAGAAAAATGACAAAAGACACCCAAGAATAATTTCCTTATTTCTCTTCAGAAGCGAGAGAATTCTTTGCTTTCAGGGAAGACAATGGGGATAGAATGCAGTCAAACTCCTGGCGGAAGTCCTCAAAAATCACAGACATTAAATTCAACTGAAACAAGTAGGGAAAAAATAAGAAGGAGATGCTGAAGAAATAGTCAATGGAAGCAAAATACGAACAAAAGTTCAATTCTGATATTTTCTAACAAGAAAATGAGTTTATTTTTCCTAATTACTACTGTACAAGTTACTACAATCGATGTATAATTTGAATTTAAGATAGTTTAAGACCTCTCAATTTTTCTTCACTTGGTTGTCGCGAATTGGACAAACAGCCTTCATAAATTTAGATTTGCAAGAAAAAACTGAGGAATTTGAAGAGACGTTTTAATTATTTTGATATTTGTAGAATTTCTAACATTGTTGTATCTATTAAATATTTATTCTATTAACAGCAGTGAAGTATTGTAATTTAAGTCACTGATACAGGATACAGAATTTGTACTTATTTATTTTAAAAAAAAACAGGACTAACTACTTTGATTTTTTTATTGACATTTGTTGTATTCTGGCACAAGGTTTGTGGCCAGTTGGATTTTAAATTTAAAGCAATTGTTACAAATACATTCAGAAAATTCAGAAAATTTGAAAATTCAGTTTGAGCAAAAATAAAAGAAGTTTTGAAGTGATTCGCACGAGAGGAAACATCAGCGTAGAACTGAGGTGAAACAAGGAAAAGAAGCATCTGATTTTGTCTGCAGTGGTCTGACACTCTCGGAAAAACGTGAGATGTTTGCGTAAGGAAGGAGTCACGCAGACAACCGAAGAGTTCGTGTCAGAAGAACAAACGGCAGGGGTAACGACAGCATAAAAAATCATCACCACCACCATCGTTGGCTACATTTCGCGTACCCGTGGCACCAGGGCAGAGGGTAGCACAGAGTACTCGGGGAGGTAACACCCCCTCATAAGAGACGCCTTCGTGGGCTTTCCTGTCGGACCGACAGTGACCCAGTCGGCTCCGAATAGAATGAAAACATTCTGTCAATTCTTTTCTCTTCTCTCATCGTCTGTTCTTCCATTTATTTCACCAGCACGACCACTTTGTGCTTCCATTTTGGATGCTCCGAGGCTTTTAAGAACCTTCCACGCCATTTATTCGGCGTTGATTTGATTAATTTTCGTGAAAAAGCGATGAGAGAGAGAGAGAGGGAAAGACGAAAGTATGGAGAGCGAGTCGAAAGAAGAAAACCAGCATTCCACGTTTCGTTTTATAGTTTCTTACACTAGTTTTCTTCACTTTCCCCGCTTCCGTTATCGTTTTCATTCAACAAAATCCTTCTCCTGACTCTGGTCAGACGACAAAATTCCGACAAGGTGACTACAACGTACCTCCACTCCTTGATTTTTAAATTCTTCAGTCAAACGGAGGAAACGGAAATTTAAAAAAAAACACTTGGCGTGCATTCAAGGCAAAGAAAAATTGGGTGGGGGTGCGAAAAAGTCAAATATTGACTTACTTAAACTACAACAATTTGGCTCACTTGCAACGTCAGAAAACTTACAATAGGCTCAAATATTTTATACATAATATACATAAGCAGGCATTGACAACTGATATTAAGGCGTACTGTAAGTTATGCTTAATAAGTTTAATGTGGTTTTTATTTTTTACCAAACTTCTTTGTACTTTATACTTGTTTCCTTAGTATTGTAAATTAATGCAAGGAAATAAAGAATTAAATTAAACTTTCAAAGGAGTAGGGGTGCAGTGAATGAAAACCACTAGATTTCTGGAAGAGGCAACACTGATGAGAATTTTAACATGGCAGGAAAGGACAACCTTCGGCAATGGGAAGACACCTCTGAAAATGATGAATGGAAATGAAAAAGGAGTGGGACACGTGAAGATCAGGAGCCTGAAAAGTGGAGACACAAAAACTGTGTACAATCGTACCACCAGTTGTTGGCTCGAAACTAAGTAATATAAAGAAAACACGATTACATTAAGTTCATTTCTCCTTCAAGAAAACCTTGAGAAAAATCTTACTTTCATTTCGAGGAATGGGAAACGAAAAAGGATTTGTTTACTTGTTCAAAGCGAAGACGAACGAAGAAAGAAAGGAAGAAAGAGAAAATCAGGAGAGAACAACCTGAACAAGTTTCTAGAGGAAAAAAGAGCTTTTCTGGTGCTGGAATGAGACGCTGGAGAATCTCCGGTATTTTTATTACAACTTTCGTTTGTCAGAATCCAACACGGTCTAATGGAAATTCGAATTGTCTTCCCGGAAAACGGAGGCTTTGCCGTTGAATACGACGGAGGCATGGGCACTGCCAAGAGACACGCTGGAGAGGCTGGAAAGAATCGTCTTTCTCTCCCACGTCTGCCTTTTCTTTTTATTGAGGTAATGAGAGTCCCGTTAAACCCCACTTGAACACTCCGAGTGAAGCAAACTGAGACTGGAAATTCCAGACGTTCTCCAGAGTAAAATGTTTTCGCCCATCGGCCTTTGAGACGGATAAAAAGAAAACAAGATGGCGATGTCAGTAATCGGAGAGGAAATGAAGTAGAAAGTGATTAAAATTACCAAATTGGAGACTTGGAGACGCGTCAGATGAGGTTTATCTTTATACTCGGAATGTGATGGTGTGCTGTCGTTAAAAAACAAGAGAACTTCTCCGAGTGCTGCTGTTAACGGTAGCGAAACTACCTACGTAACAAATTGTCATTTATTACTTTTTACTAAATTTCTTGACAATATAAGTGACAAACTCACAACGACAACTCAAACTCGAGACCCAACCAACTTAGAAAGCATTCCCACTGACATAAACACCTGTAAAAATAATCTGCTCGAAGAAATGAACCTTAGCATTGCACTTCTATAATGGATGTCCAAAAAATAGAATAAAAACAACAACAACTTAGTAATTACCTGCAACAAATACTGTTTCAAGGAAGCGATACATTTAGTTTCGTACAGAACTTTTGGAGTAGTTGTGGAATGAAACAGGACCAGGACAAAGTTGAGAGCTCGGGACCAGACCCAGAGTCAAAATCTTTAGTATCTAGAATGTAAGCAACTTTTTGTAAGAATATGAATATGTTGCTTATTAACTAGTACAAATAGTTGAATAAAATAGGCCGTTTTTTGAGTGGTGAGAATCAGGAAATCTTCTTCAAAAAATGAAAATGGCGTCCTTCGCAGAAGGCCCTCGCACGCCTCGGTCTCCCCGATAACATTGTTTTCCTTTATTTTGTTTTTTTTTCTTTCCCCCGACTCTGTTTATAATGAAAATCGAATCAGACTTCGATAATGTCTCGGTAATGGCGAGATATCGATTACTCGAACCACACCCTTCCTATTCAAACTGAAGAGGATCCACTTTAGTTGAATTTATTCTTCTTTTCTTCCTTCCTTTTTCCAAAATTTCAGCGCCGGTTGCACAATTTTTATTCGTTTCGTTGCACTTCGCACCTTTCCCCGTGGAACTTTTTCTTTTTCTCTTCTTAGATTGCTACTCCGTTGAACAACACGGTTGAACCGTCTCTGCTTGACACTTCACATAGTGTGAATTGATTTCCGCGTCTGCCACGACACTTTCTTCGACAATCATGTAGTATTACATTAACGATTTTCAATTGATCTGTTTTCTATTTTGTACGTCCACTACGACTGCAACCAGTTATCTATTTTTTAAACGATTGTTGTACACCACAACAATATAACAATGCGCAAAACGGAATGCTTTTGGATTTATCCTCAACAAAAGTTGGCGAGTTTTTTTTGGCATTTTCTTTTTCAACAATCAAAATAATATTTTCTCCTGCTAATCATACTGGTCTTCACATTCATTCACAATTTGTAGTCATTCATAAATTTGGAAATGTATACATCGGTAGGTATATTAAAAATTGAAGTACATTTTTTATTTATTATTTGTAAGATATAAATCGTGGTAAAGAGGCGGCTATACCAGTCGTTAACTTAAATTCTAGTAGTATTTTCTATTCTTTTCAGGTGGAATTCTATTCATCGTCATGTAGTTTGGTACTGCCTTTAGTTTTGCTACTATTGTCTTTGTGTTATATCTGACCTTTTAGCAACTATTCCGTGCTGACCTATTTGTAATCGCGGTCTTTTAATTTACTGTCCGCAAAAAAACATGTGAACATCAATCTCTTCGAGTTTTCTAACTTTCCGTACGTTTTCTTTTTCCCTGTTATTTATTATAACAATGTACTTGTAATTTAAGTACCATTGTTTCGCGAAATATTATTAAAGTTAAATAATTAGTAAATTAAAATGTTCGCTCAGGTACGTTCGAATTTATTGAATACAAAACTTACACTGTTAGCAAGAGGATGTATTGGCTTACATCACAGATATGAAACACAAGAGGTTTTTAAATTATTGGGCTTCGTGTTGTTAGCTAAGCGGAGCAAAAATGGATGGGTCAGAAAAAATTACTTGTTCGGAAATAAGAAGAGGGATGACTAATTAAATGATTCGCTAATTAGGAAAGAAAATGCATCCTCAACATGAAGACCCTCGTCTCATTCAAAGTCCGAAACGTGATTTTCATTATTTGAACCTGAAGGAAAAAGAAAAAACATCCCCCGTTGTAGATTTTCCTGTCTGATTGGTTTTTTGAAATTCAAGGGATGAACCCTGTCTCTCTCTGTCTTTGGGGTCGAAGAAAAAACTATCGATAGCGAGGATGTGCAACGTCTTTTGTGGACACAGGACATTCGATTGTTTTAACGAGGGACCCTCTTGATTAGCCAGAATGCCTCTCTTGTTTTTTTTCTCTCTTCCTTGTTCCCGCCATTCCTTTGTTTGTCGCAAAAGGACGAGCGTAGGGTAGAAAGAAAGAGAACTGCAGAACGGGAGGGAAGTGGGAAAAATGTCGCAGAGAAAAAGGACAAAGAAAAGGTGGAGATTAAAAACATAATGAAATTGATTTCTCGGTCCCTCAGTCTAATCTCGTAGATTACGTCACTCATTCAGTGATTGAATGTGAGCTTCATTCCCCAGCTCCAGCATGCTGCTTTCCTTTGTAAAATGTCGTTGTTTCCATGTGTACAACTAATTACGTCTACGAAAGAATTCGGCGGGTGTGCTGTGCCATCTCTTCCTCATGGCCACTTAGCAACTGCCCAGCATCCCTTCACCGTACCGATCCAACGACTCACCTGCAGGGTTAAATGTTAAGGTGCACGTTCATCATTCACTGAGCAATGTGACCGGTGCATTAATTTTAAAAATTTCAAGACGAAAACTCGGTGCTCAGAAATCGATTAACAAACAGTCAATAAGAACTAGTCGGTATTCTTAATTCATCACCCGCATCTTTGTTTTCGTTTTGTTTTCTCTCAGCGATACTTTTGAGACGAAATTTATTTTTGTAGCTGTCCAATTTTATTTGTCTGAAGCTGTCATGAAGTTTCACGTCGACAGACAGATGGAAATCGACTGACATATGCACCGAAAAAAAATGATTCTAGTATTAACCGTACTAGAATTAAAACAATCAAACAATCAAATGATTTGAAATGAATTCTTCATGAAATAAATTACTCTACAAAAATAATAGGATTGATACCGCCAGTGAATTAACATGAATTTATGTCATTGACGTAAACGCACAACTTGTGTGAGCAGGGAAAATAATAAAGTTGTAATGCTGACTGGGTGTCAATGAGTACCAGTACTAGAGTACTAAATCGTCACCACGAAAGGAGACGTTGTTGAGCCGTTCACCCTTGAGTGAAACTGATGAAATTTCATACTAACTATAAATAATAACAAAAGCAAACTAAGAACAGTAACTTCTTCCTCAGATGCGTTTTTTTTTGTTAGTTTGTACCACGAAGTTGAGTGTTCGAAATCAACTTGAAATTTCATCTCAACGCTTTGAATTAAGTGGCTTGCTCGTGGCACCAGACACTCGGCTTATTTCTCCCTTTCTCCAGCCTCACAGCCTCGGCGATTTCTTTTCAGATGAGAAGCGAAGGCTTTTTCTATTCAGCTTTTACTTTTCATCCGCTTTCCCTCACTTCTTCTCTTTTTCCGAGAAAATAATCAAAATTTATGGAATACCGTGGAATAAATAAATAAAAATATCTGTATCTTAAGTATTCTGAAGGGACTCAGGGGGTTAGGAATTTTTACACGGGGAGAGAAACGTGGAAGTAGACACGAGGAGGCCGTGGTGAGCGCGTCCCAGCAAGGGTTTTTTTCCGGCCGAAGGAAAAGTCGATTTCCTCGATGGACCGGCACAGGAGAAAATCTAAAATGACATGGTTGGCAGGAGAGTTTCCGCTGGTTCGACTCGGTCATCTTACCTCGGTCGGACGGCTAAAAATGGAAATCGGATTCCGTTTCCGGTTTTTCGATTTAAAATGAACGGCGTACGCGGGGATTCGGCTACGCAGAGCCGGGTCTTCCTGTTGCCCCTCCCTTTTAAACCCACGGCTTGTTGTCGGGGCCCATTTCACGGCCGCCTCGAATGATTACGCAGGGCCCAAAAAAATTCAGCTTTTAGAAGTTACCAGTGGGGAAGAAGGTGGCGGTCATGGGGCAGGATTAAAGGGAAAGTGAGATTTTGAATTATTCCAACTGGCCTGGAAACCTCGAACTGTTGCATTTCGTACGGCAGCAAAATCAACTTTGACCTTTGCAGTCGCCGCGCGAAATCAACTTTGTATTTCTAGTTTCTTTTTACAAAAAATTGTTGGTTAACTGTCTACGATTAGATTAGCAGAGATAGAAAAATTTTACGAGAACTCTGGTCAAGTGATGTTCGCGACACAAAAGATCAAACCAACAGCAAAAAAATAGCCACCCAAAGGT
This sequence comes from Polyplax serrata, assembly GCA_037055365.1. Lineage (NCBI taxonomy): Eukaryota > Metazoa > Arthropoda > Insecta > Psocodea > Polyplacidae > Polyplax > Polyplax serrata. The sequence goes on from JAWJWE010000004.1 coordinate 2,471,978, forward strand.
GTTGGAGAGTGGTTACCTCCTAGACTGATATCTTTCGAATGGTTCACAAATAGAAATATCAAGTGACTGGTCCTTTCAGGACATTAGTCATGAACACAACATGATGTGGACTTGGTTGCATGGCATCCTCTTGGAAAATTGATGAGGAAGGGTGGAAAGGAGCTCATGTGACGCTGGTGAGTGCGGCGGAGACATTGAAAATCTCATCCGGATGGAAGGAAAAAACTATGAAAATTCAAAAGGGACGCTGTCACTCTGTTTGCCTCTCTTTCTAAGGGTTGAAGCAACCCCTTGACATTTTCACCCCCGTGTAGTAATGTACTCACATTGAAAACATGTCGCTTCCGAGACCTCGTGCCATTTCAATCATATTTTTGATTTTCTAGACTTGCCCTCGGGCCGAATGTTAAAGCAGAAGATGTCCCACCCCCTGACAGAGTCCTGTTTTCACCCTCAACCAGTCCGACCCTGATTCCTTTGACCCGACAATATTTCGTTACGTAATGTATTGAAAAATTCCTCGTAAGAATTTTGTTTCGCTTTTTTCTACTTCCCAGCGTACTTCATGGATCTTCTCACTTTCATGTCAACCCCATGTGAAATGAACTGTTAGAAATATTGTTTACCACTTAAAATGGATTTGTTGAAGAAATTGGAATGCCTCCTTTCTTCTCTGCCGCTGATACTTCAATAATGCGATATGCAATCAAAATGTTTTGCCCAAGAAATTTGTACTATCTGTTAGGATTGTTCGTATTTTTTTAAATTGGTAAAATTTTTGTTCAAACCCAAGGTAGCCTACATTTTAAGAGTATCAAGAGAGACGTTTTCTAGAAAAAAGGCAACAGTAGGAACTTCGACTTAAATAATGAAAACCTCTTGTATGTTTTATTTTAATAAATTATTTTTCATGTATTATTTCAATAATTCAATGTTATTGAAAACCATAACTCCTACCATTTTTCTTTTTTCTATTTTACTTTCAAATACTTTAAAGAAAATATATTTATTATGTATTCATTTTATCTAATTCAATTCTAAATCCACGTGTAGCTACCGTACCATTATGTTAATGTTAATACGAATCAGTACTTTGACCTTGTTTAAGTGTCCATAATTTTGGTAAGTTTAGCGGCACTCAAAATAAGACCTAGTAGAAAGTGCTAAGAAGTTCAATCTATGTTTTCTAATTTCTGTCACCCACCAAAATATACCCCTAAATAAATTAGTAACCTCAACCTGAACGAAAGGTGCCGAATTTTAAAGCTCAAAGCTCGTCAAAAGTTTATTACACAAAGGGGGGTGTAGTAGCTACTCTCTGGCGTAGAATTCTGCCAGAAACGCGTGCGTTCTCCTTCGGCCCTTTTCACGAACGAATGAGACATGTTTGGTTTCGTCGTTTTGCCGGACGTCGAATCCTCGAAAGAGAGGACGAGGGAAGAAAGTTGATGGATAAAAGACATGTGAACAAGATATAAATTGAATTTCAAACCACTTTCGATAGGCGCTTCTTTTAAGGAGAATGAAAAAATATACAAAAACAACATTACATAAAATTGAAAAGATGAAAAATAAATAAAAGATGGGCGGAGAAGGAGACAAAAAGGAAATTTCCTTTTGCGGCTTTCCATTGAAAGCCTCGTCTCCCCACATAAATTGATAATGGACTCATGTTTGTTTAAAAGGTTCAGGTTTCCCGCCTTAGAAAAATATTTTTCTCTACGTTTGCACTGTGGAAAAGCATTTAGGTTCCACACGAGCTTTTACGCATCTTTCCCTTACCGAAGAAATGTTTTGGTCTTAAAACATCCCTGAAGTTAAACTCTGGTGCCTTGCTTTTTTTGGATTTAACTGTTGGTTCTGAGGACAATTTTGCACACGGCAAATGGCCAGGCGCAGCCAGAAATGTCGATGGCAATTGTATGATTTCAATTTTAACCGTTTCCAAGTATTATAATTAACCAGCGTCTGCGTTATGCGTCTACAAGAACGCATTTAACATCAATGTAAAATAGAGGCACTACAGAGTGAACTACACGCTCTACAAACACCGCAGAACTCTCCATTCTACAACTGGACATCAATTCTCAGGCATCGGGTCTGCGAATTGTTCAGGATTTGGTCGTGGTAAAGTGGGACTAACCTGTCACTATCATTCCATTTTTGCAATTCAACTTTCTTACTGTTATCTTATTCTTGTCCACTTCTTTTTTAATTTGTTAATTTATTAAAATTAAAATATCTCTAATTGACAACTTTAAGATTGGGCCGTTTGGGCCTTACGAAAGGCAGAACCGAACCCCCCATCTAAAAGGACATATGTTGGAATCATTTGAACTCAGGTTCTCATCTCAGTCATTCGCTTAAATAAAAGTTAATTGAATCTAAAGATCTGCAGATTTGTATGAACCATTGTTCTCCTTCTTTTTCGTTCTCCCGGAGTTAAAATATTTGACATAATTTGCTTCACTGTTTTTATTCAGACGGTGTACCTGTCTAATGAATCTGTTCGGTTGCCAGGTCGGCTCCAGCCACAGCTCAGACACAGCTGGGCAGTTCGTCTTTTCATCGGCTTTCTCTTACATTTGAAACGTTTTCAAGAGTCGTGAGTACCAACAACTGCAAATCGACTTGTTTAAACATTTTTCGACTCGTTTACATCATGTTGAGAATGAAATTTAATACGTAATTTCCAATTTTCTATCTTTTTTCTTTCTATTTTATACTGCTATTGCGAAATGGCGGTCGCCTCGAGAGATTCACGCTCGAGTTAACTCGTTATAAATCAAAATTAAATGCTATATCTGTTTGAGCGATTGCTTCGATGTAGTTCTGATGTCAGGTAGTTAGGTGAATGAAACCAAAGAAAGTTATCGGGGGCAGTACTCTCCGAGAAGGTACTCGTTCTGTCTGCTTTGACTGTTCTATGGTGGTTGTTCTTTTTGTAAGTAGCAGTTCTTTCCGTCTTGAACATTACAGAAAATTTGTAAAAAAAAAATTGTTGAATGGGAGTTAGCCACACGAGAATGGAGAAGACTTCGAGATGAGATGTAACGCAACGGAACAAAAACCATAGCCAAAACTTAATTTATTATAAACTATATAAACTCTGAGTATTTTACCATCTAATTTGCCCCAAGCTACAGTGAGCAGATCTGAAAACAAAATTTGAAATTTAAGAGTCTGTGCATTCGGTTAACTGCTCGTTTTGCCGTAAAACAAAGTATCTCTTCTGCTCTTTTTTTCACATTCAAGTTATCTTCCACTATCAAGCAAAGTTCATATGACATTACTTACATAATTTGAACAACATTATTAATACATATTAACATTATTTTGTGTAATACAATTTTGTGTATTATATATGAAATATGTAACTGGAAGTAGATGCAGAAATCTTGCGGCAGCATTACTGATAGGTTAGCTTTTCTTTGGGAAATAATGCAACGGCTACGACCGGTCAGTCAGACAGGGATGACATTGCCGAGATAATGTGATATGAATATTTTACAGAGCATGCTACACACCATATGATAAATGAAACAACAGAGGAGAGGACTGCTTACCAATTCGCTCCAAATGGTCTTACTATAGGGAGTGAAAATATAAATGTGATTTATTTAATGCAGGAGGGCACTAATAACGTGCGATTTATGTATTCGTAAGTAAATAAGATAGGAAGAATAAGAATATCGACATTGGCCTATAGGATCACCTCAAGGAGAGGAAAAGAAAGCAAAGGGTGAGTTGAAAATAAATAATTATGATATTAATAAAAGTTAATTACGTAACTTGTTACGTTATTGGGTAATTATTTGTAATTTCTTCCATTTCTTCCATTAAACGCTACTCATTTTCAGTTTCTTAATGCTGTGCGGAAGATTATTTACCAACCCATACACCACACAATTTATGTTAATGGTATATAACTGTGGTTGCCAAAGGGGATGCTGGCAGGTATTATGTGAAGCAACACAAGCAAACTAAGAAAAATATTATAAGGAGTAGACACTTTAAAAAGAAGTCTGGAAATTTCAATAGTTAAAAAAATTGTAGAGGGATAAAGAAATTTTCATGAAAAATTATTTAGTGTGAAATGGTTTGTTAACTATTCATGGGACACTACTGTTTACAGAATTTATTTCAATTCAGCTGAATTGAATGACTAAAAACATTCTAAAAACACCTTAATAAAATTTGTGCCAGATACAAACACAAAATAATTAGAATAATAAGAATAATTATTGGGCTCTTTTCAACCTTCTTCAGAAGAAATTTTTACTACCAATTTAATGGGATAAATATTAAAAGGATACCTTCTGTGATAATTACTAAAAGTGTAATATTTGGTAAAGGTAATTTAAATTAATGCTCACCTGCAGGATTAGATTTCCAAAAAACTGTCTCTTATAAAATTAAATTGAACTCTACCAATAAAATAAAGCAGTGAAAATTGTGGCATAATAATTAAATATAAAAGATTTTATTAACTACACCATGGGCTGCAAAACACAATATTAAACTTTACTCTGTGCCTTATCCATGCACACTGATTTTCTTTTGACAACATTTGTGTAAAGCTGAGAATGAAACTGGGTGGAGGGGCTGCCCATAAAAAACATTTCATCCAATGCTGAATGGCAGGAGTGTTTAAAACCGAATAGAAAGAGGTAAAAAGCAAGGGTGCACCATGGCCAGTTCATCCGAGTAAAAAACAAGATTGCCTTTTAGGAGACACACACATACAATTCATACTAGTTGGAGAAATGGACCAACTAACAGGAAGAGAACAGAGCATGATCCGTGGAGTAAAATTTGAATCTCGCTTAGCTTATTCCACCCCTTTACTCTCCTTCCCCATTTCCAGAAATTTCTTACAATCCCCATTCATTTGCTCAGTATCTGAATAAGCCTGGCATTTTTATACCCCCTAGAATAAAAACCTTTTTTTTAAACTCTCTAAGATGAATACTTCTAACCAAAGCACTGCACAATTTGATATTCTCTTTGGTGAAAAACATTCCTTACTTGTATATACAGTGGCGCAACTAAGGGAATAGTAGGTTTTTTTTACAATTCTGGTGGCGTAATACCAGGACATAGTCTAAACATTGGTGGCATATTATGATTTCACCCTTTTTTAACCCTTTAATTGTTAAAAAAGTTATAGGGGTAAGGGATTGAGGTTAAATGGCTGGCACCCTTTTGCAAAAGGGTTTAACCCCTTTTTTGTAGGCGAGCACTGCGAATAACATTAAACACGACATGAAGCATTCACGCTGTGTATATTAATTACGCATTTTTTATTGGTTCAGTTTTACATATTCACAAGCAAAAACGTTGATATTAACGGATCCACTTGATTGAAAACCATAGACGTTTATTTAGCTATGCTACCATGGCAACCAGCTTCGGTTACGATGTAGTGTCTGTGGATTGAAACGACTTTTTAACGTGCAGAGATCCACTATTTCATTTCACTAGTATTCTTAATTTTTGTACAAATTTTGGTATTATTTCGTTGAAGTTGACTTGATTTATTGTTTGAGTAATGTCTTTTATCACTCTACCACACAACTACTTATGTTTATTATTGCTTTGCAATTAAAAAATTTGAACACAATAGTTGGGAGAATTCATCTAAACTGCAACTTAAGCAGAGTAGGAAATTATACAAAAAAATATTTACAATAAATTTTGACAAAACGACATTGCCGCGACTTATAATTTCTGGATTAATAAATAAAGGTTATGCTTCAAACTTTGTTTTTTTTTCTTTTAAAATAAAGACTACAAATTGAAAAAGTAAGGTTGGAATATTTCACACAACACCAAAACTTTTGCCTAAAGCCTTTGAAAATCAAAATTCAAAACCCAAAATTCTCATTTGATAATACTAATAACTGATAAATTAAGTTTTCAACACTGCAGCTAGTAGTATAAATTTAGTAACAATATCAATAAACAGAATGTTTTTCTGTTATGAACTTACATAATTCCAAAGTGTGAATTTTTGTGAACTCTTTCAAACCATCATATTAAATTTTTCTTTACAGAAATTGCTCACTATTTTTTTTTGTAAGAACATATGAAATGATAAAGAGAAGACTGAATTTAATATGTGAATTGCACAAACATACATTTCCCTTGAAGTTTTTCACATCATTTTTTACAACTAAATCAAGCAATTTGATTCAAGATGGTGAAGCAGTTACGAGTGGAATTATGACAAAGCAGTTAAGGAAAAATTGGGTTCATTTTGAAGTTGGTCTTGGTAGTATTTTAGTTATTTTTAATTTTTTGCATGAATACTCATGAATTACATTACATTTGAGCTGTTGTTATATTTTGTTTTATTATAGTAGACAACAAGAATTCCTTTACAGTTCCCTGGCTTAGTTACTCATTCAATCTGTCAAAAAGCAGAAAGCTTGAAGTGTATAATCCCCTTCAGAGGAGGCAATTTTCAAAACAGAAAGAAAAAGAGAGAACCAACATGGAAATTGAAGACCACTGGGGTGGACCAGAGGCATTCAAACAGATTTTATTTCTGAAAGATGATTTTGATGCGCAAGTCGAAAAACATGACTCTATGTTGATCTTTTTCTCAGCTTCCTGGTGTCCCCATTGCTTGAGGCTGAGAAAACCCTACGGTATGGCCGCACTTATGTCTAAGGAAGCCAACTTGCCAATAGTATTCGCCACCTACGACGTCAATCATAATCCTGATTTTGCCCAGGAGAAAGGAGTCGTCGGAATACCCCAAATCAGGTACTACAAAGGTGGAAAGTATATAGCAATGTATAAGGGTAAGAGAACAAGCGACGAATTGTTTGAATTCGCCAAAAACCCTCCCACCGAGAGCTCTAAAGCAGTGGGTATTGATTTTTAGATTTTGAAATAAAATATCAAACATGTATTTCTCTATTTGATTATGACTTGAAAATCTCTCGCATGACAAGTTAGCTCGTTAACACAGAATTAATTTTCAAAAGTTTACGTTCAACCGCCTCATGGAGTGCCACCAACACAATATGAGAAACCAGCTCGACCTGCTGCAAAAATAATAATTTTCCTAGAATTTTTTCTGGAAGCATTACAAAAGAAACATGAAAATAGTTATAATTTTATATATTTTCAAATCTCAAAGCATTCTGCTCAATTACTTTCTAAATTCAGTGCTTCTTAAAACTATTTTTAAAATGGCGTTGAGTTGGCAGAACTGTTGGAAATCATTGGTCTATCAAACCCGATGACCAAAACTAATTGAAAGTATTTTTTTTAAGAAAATTAAACTATAGAGGCGGAACTAGACGTCCGATATTTTTATCAAATGCAGTTTACATTTTAGTTTTTTCTCGATTAATCGGGGTTTCCCGCAAAATGCTATGTGACAACGGCCGTTGTCATTTAATTTAGGTATTTATGTTTGATGGCACTGAAAATTTTTAACAGGTTAATTTATTTTCTTAATTTTTTGCCACGACGTAGATAGTAACATTTTACCCCGTTCTTTATTAAAAAGTCCACACATAGGTATTTAACATTTTCAAAAGTTATTATTATTCGTTAAGGTAGTCTACAATAATTCAGTTTTCAATTGTTATCACACAACCAAGTGGGATCGTTTTTGCTATCGCCAATGTAATACAGTGAGTCTATAAATAAAACATCAGGGAATGATATCAGTTTATGTAGGAGGTGAAATGACCAAAGTATTGCATTCTGATATGAATATTTCATTTACTTCTAGCAGTGTGTGTGGACAATATTTGTATTGTAATGAACAGTACTAGTGATTCATTAATTATTTATTTTATTGTTGTATTAAGTACCTTGGTGACATTTAGAGCATTGTCATTTGGAATGGCTTGGAGGTCACATGGAAGAAACAATATAGATTTAGTTAAGAATTTGAGACTGAATGGAGTAATAAGATCAGATGTAGTGGAGAACACCATGCTGCAGGTTGACAGAGGGAATTACTCAAAAATGTCACCTTATATGGATGCCCCACAGGGAATTGGCTACGGAGTAACAATTAGTGCACCACACATGGTAATCTTTGACACATTATGATGCAGGTGCTGTGTTTATTTGTTTGACACTGGATTTACTGCTCAAGTTTCTTGCAGCATGCTCATGCTCTAGAACTGTTAAAGGACCATTTGAAAGAAGGTGAAAAAGCACTGGATGTTGGTTCAGGATCTGGGTATTTAACAGTCTGCATGGCACTCATGGTAGGAGAGAAAGGGAAAGCTGTGGGCATTGACCATATTGCAGAGCTTGTCGATTCAGCAACAGAGAATGTTCAGAGAGACAAACCAGAGTTACTGAAAAGTGGGAGAGTTAAATTTATAGGTTGGTGATGATTTTTTTTAGGTTACATTTGAACTATATTATTTGCATGATAACAATTTTGATAGAACTTGTGTAACATGCATACTAAATTCAAACATATGACTCTGTTATTCTTTTCTTTTATTAAGACCAGACTTTTATTGTTAGAATTAATCTAATTCATCCCTAATTCTTCTTGACTAAGCAAACATTTTCCTACAGCGTTCAGTTTTGAAGTTGGACAAAATTTGTTGAAATGTGTTTGTTTGACAAAATGTTTTAAATGTTATATTGATAGCGTGTTTGCGATAGAAGTGTTTTATATATGCATTGATATATATAATATTTAGGGCAGCCACAATTTGAAAACTATTTTCTGTTCTTCATTTTGTTTCTGTGGAGTCAATGATTTTTAGTAATTTTTAATTCACAATTGATTTTGATTAATATGATTTGTTTCAGTTGGTGATGGTCGAAAGGGTTATCCAGATGAGGGTCCCTACAATGCAATTCATGTCGGTGCTGCAGCACCTAATCTTCCTGTATCTGTAAGTCATTACCTCAATAAATAAATTTTCTTTTTTCTTTCTCATCTGGAAATTCTCTTGCAAGGGTAAAGAATAAGAACTCAGAGATGAATGTCATCAGATTCCTTCAGTTGACAAAATTGATGTAATCTGAACACTTCCTTACACCTAAAAAATATACATATTACTTATCAGTATTTAGTTTTTTTATGATTCAATAGATTTAATTTATTATTTCAGTTAATTGAGCAACTTAAACCAGGTGGACGTTTGATCGTTCCCATAGGACCGGAGGGAGGTAATCAAAATTTGGAGCAAATCGATAAAAATTCGGATGGAACGTATACGCGTACACCACTCATGGGTGTCGTCTATGTACCTTTGACCGATAAGGAGGCACAATGGCCTGGAAGGTAATAGTGAAATGCTAGATAAGAAGATGTATATATGAGCCACCTGCCCCTGTAACATTCCCTGTCTTCTTGCTCTTGCTCATTCTCTTTGACTACTGTCCTGGTGTAAAGAGAGCAACTTCTCTTGAGACCAACCTCCAGCGGCACTTCTTATAGATTGTTCGTCTTCTACACATCTACTTGTTCTGTTCTTCTTGTGGCCTGCCAGTACTGCTCAATCTCCACCTTCTACTCTATCTTTTTCATTTCTTGGCGTATTTTTTTCTCAATCTTATTTGCTTATTTCATATTTTCTGATCAATTTTTTTTCTTCCTTTATTTTCTTTGCGTCCAATTCACCTTGAATGATTTTACTTTTCTTTTTAAAGTGGAACCTTCATTTAACTCCCTTTTGCTGTTTGGCACGTACTGTCGTCTGTCGCCAGTTATTCTTTTTTGCATCGATAAACATGTCCTTCATCATGTGTACCCAGGTAAAGAAATCCATGGGCTTTAGACTTTTAAAACCCATTTATTCTTTCTTTCTCCAGTGTGAGTTCAAACGAATCTGAAATGATTGCTTTAATGCGGAGGCCCCGGTCGACGATTCCAGAATCAGAGTATGACTTTTTCGAAGAGCCCATGTCCGAATTCGAAAGGGACAGAGACAGTTCAGGTCCATCAGGCTCGCGTTCGCCGAAATAATGCTAACCGAATTTCAATGTCTGCCATTTTGTTTTATCATCAAATAAATTTTTTCAACCCGTTTTGCCTACCCCGTTGGTTGATACCCGGTTCAAGTAGGTAGGAATTGGACTTGAGAATTGGCGCACAGTGGTGGGTTTTGGTACACTCAAAGTCTTTTACTTCCATTAAGTCATCCCTTTAAGTTTTTGTGAGCTTCACATTCTTACTTATTAAGTAGATTAAGTAGTGTAACCAAAACCTGAGAGTGTGTACCAAACGACAAGTATAAACCTCCCAGCAGGGTTTCTCTTCGTTCTCTTGCCTTGTACATTTTAATCGTATCTGGGGATTTCTCTTTTTTAAGTATTTTGTTTAGACATTTTCCTTGCGGAAGGATCTTTGGGTCCTGCTAGCAGTTTCAAATTGAAATAATGAAATGGTTATTATGTGCATTTTCCAGCAGAAACCCGAATTCTGGTGAACTTTAGCCGAAACCTTCTGGAAATAACTGAGAGGCAACATGTCATTTTGGTAAGATCTCACTTTGAAATGATTTTATTTCTCCCTGCATTTGAATTTTTCCTATACATAAAAAATCCGCTGACATTGACATAGCCTGTGCCGTTGTACATAATACAATTTTCATTATTGAGACGGTGTCGACTCTTTCAGGACCCATGAAAGATCCGTTTTGACGTACAAAGTACCCGAGTCCTCAACACATACAAATCCTTGAATGGCTGACTGTATTGGATGCTTCGCCATGGGTTCCTTTCACCCTCTCCCCATGTATTCAGCTGTGTAATTTTCCAAAACGGTTTGATACCCAGGTGCTGCTTCCAATGAGTGGGTACCTGTTCGATTTTCGACGCCTTCATCGCCTTCTACAGATGTGGACGTGAGTGTCACCCATTTTTGTTGCTTCTTGTTCTTCCAGGAGCGGGACGGTCAACACCCGAGAAAAAATGTTCAAGATATTGGTAAGGAAATATTTCTTTGAAAAAGGTCCTCAAGAATAAATTATATACATAACTTTTTAATTACTTGTTTTTTCTATTGAATTAATTTCTGATTTAAATTTTCTTTAACTTTACGTAAATCCTTTCACTTCCATATTGCTATTTCCTTGTAATGTCATTAGTACTATTTAGGCTACTGTTTTCGTTCCAAATGCGTTTTAAATAGCCGTGGTCAATTTAAATTCCTGTAAAAAGTAGGTAATGGGCTTCTAACCAATTCACAGCAAAGAAAATTTTAGTTAATTAACTTGTAAGTGACAGGTAGTATAAAGAGTTGACCATTTAAAATGTACGTTGATATATTCCCATAAAAGAGCCGTTAAAGTTGTTAAAAGACCATTAATAACATCAAACAATAACTGTAGTTTATAATTAAAATTTAACAAAAAAATTAAAATTCCGTGTCAAGTAAACCATAAAGAATTAAATAAATTAAAAACAATTGAAAAATTGAATCTAAGTAACAAATTAAAAATCATGTACATGTACCAAATTGTTGTAATGATAAGTCAACTAAAAATATTGTTTTCTCTGCTTTTGTATGGCTGCTGCAATCTTTTTTCGTGGCCCAAACAACCTGAAATCATAGCAAATCACAGGTACATAGTGACGTTCATTAAGGTTGACAAAATACTTAACATAAAATTCTGTTTGTTGCGCCTTTTAGGGTTACTAAAGATCTGATCAGATGCCCAACACAGGCTCTACTGGTGCAACGCATAAAATCGAACTTACACAATGCCTAATTCTCTAAGGTTCTCTTCATTTAGAGTCATCAGCGTCTCATAATCAACTTCTTCGTCTCTAAACATTGGCCAGTATTTTTCCAGACTGAGATTCTTGAGGAACTCTTCAACACTGTTTCCTGGTTTCTGCTGTGGAGACCAACATTTTCTCTGAAGTGACAATTTCCACTGTGGGGTAGTCAGTATGTTTGGTGATCCACTTATTGCTGCTTTTCCAGGAGAATACGAAAAACTCTTCCCTACTTTAATTGGACACTTGCGTTGTTTCAGTGGTGTTTGAAAATACTGTTGAATGGTAGGAACATTCTTATGCCTTGATGTTCCTAGTTTTGTCACAGAGCTTATGTTGTTTTCTTGTTCCCCGTTCTTTAAGTACTTATATCGTTCATTGATCATGGCTTCTATCTTAGGACAGCCTAATTCATTTGCTAGCATAAATGCTGATTCTTGCTTGAAGGACACAACATCTAAATTTGTCGCTGACTGTAAAATAAGCTCAACCATTGTCTTCCTACCAAGTTTTATGGCCATCATGAGAGGTGTCTCATTCTGAAAATCTCTGCAACATTAATTTTATTTTAGGTCCAACAGTAATACAAATGGTGCAATAATTCCTTGAAATAATTGAAGGAATACACTCACACAACATTTACATTGGCTCCCTTCTTTAATAAAAAATTAAAGCATGTATCTCTGGTGAAATAAATTGCATAAAATAAAGCAGTCCATTTTTTGTAATCTTTCTCTTCCATGTTTGCCACATCAAAAACAGACTCTACAGTAGAGAAATCACCACTTGATACAGCTAACATAAGTGAAGTTACACCAGAGTTAGTTTTGCATCCCCTTGGAGCCCCTGAGGATAACAAAAAGTTTACTAGCAGTGAATGACCCCTTGAACAAGCGTGCATGAGTGGAGTCCAACCAGATGAATTGGTCTGCGAAAGTTGACTCTTAAGTTTTCTGTAAACAGAATTTTATTGTAAAGATAGAAGAAATCAAACTTCCAATAAAATAATTCTTCACAAAAATTTCCAATAAACAATACAAAAAAGAGTAATTTCGGAAGCACTTATTTCTCACCCGCAATCATATTTGGCAAAGTAAGAAACATCTCCAAGACTAGCCGCTGTTTGAATATCCAAAGGCCAGAAGCTCGAAATACTTTCGTAAAAGTTACGACTTTTCGAAGTTTCACCCGACATCTTTTGGATATTCGTTACTTTTTAAAAATCCATGTTGACCAATTCCGGTGGTAGTCCGCAATGTAAAAATATCTTTGTAAGTGAAACAAAATCAGAATTTAATACTCTGCATATATTCTCTAAGTATAGAGAAATAATTCAGAAGAAGTGCAAAGTACGAATTCGAAATGAGAAACAGGAATTTTCTTGCTTTTCGAAAGTTAATTCAAGAGAATTTCAAAATCCATTTTACTGTTGGCACCACTGTGGTGGATGTGTACATTTGTGTTAGCATCAAACACTGCGGAACTTTTATTGTGTTTTTAGGATTTTTTCATCGTTTTAGGAACGTTTGCTCACCGGACACCGTATTATTATAATTCTCTGTGAAAATGGCAGAGTATTTGGCATCCATTTTTGGAACGGAAAAGGATAAGTAAGTTAGACATTAACTTTTATATTTAGTCCCGGCTAACCAAAGCAGGCATTTCGATGAATATTATAATTTTCGTTATGATTGCGAAATATTTAGAAATCAATACGTGATTCAACATTATAAAATTATAACAACATTTATGTGTACGCCCGACCAAGAGGTCCATTTTAAATTTTCGCCTCTAAAAAGAATGCAAATAAAAGCGTCCCCGAATTTCATTATGTAGAAATGAGTGTCACTTAATTCTTTCGGTGATGGACGTTTACAGCAATTTAAAAACTACACGCTATGCAACTTGTTCCTTCTGGTGTGAATCTTGTACAAAACACAAAGCTTAAGGCACTGTTCCTTATCAGCCAAGGCAAGAGATTAATTCTGCCTTTCTTATGTACTTCTTATTCTGTTGCCTTTTCAAAAGGGTTAAGCCTGCATTGAATTCCTATAATTTTTTCATAATAAACTGTTGTTTCTTTTGAAGTAACTATTTATTACAAGTTCAGTATTTTCTTTCCGTTAATTATGCACTGGAAATTTACTATTTAAAGTTGATCATGTTCTCGTTCTCTCCCTCAGTTGTATGAAGTAATATGCTTGACAGATCAATGGATGACAATTATTATTACCATTACTGAATTAAAGTTACATTCTTCTTATAGTTTATATTTGCATTGAACTGCAAAACACTGAGTTTCCTTATATGGTTATGCTGGAACATGAAACCAAAAACATTTTAGTGTACCCAATTTTAGGTACATGCAAGCTTCCACAGAATTGATTTCAGGATTGCAATAAAGCCCTCTAATTCAATTATTTTTTCATGTTTTCACAGAGTCAACTGCTCATTTTATTTCAAAATCGGAGCTTGCAGACATGGAGATCGATGTTCTCGGATACACAACAAACCGACGTTTAGTCAGACCACACTCCTCCAGAACCTCTATGTGAACCCTCAGAATTCGGCCAAATCCGCAGACGGGTCACATCTTGTGGCGAACGTGTCTGACGAAGAGATGCAAGAGCATTACGACAATTTCTTTGAGGATGTCTTCGTTGAATGCGAAGACAAGTACGGAGAGATAGAGGAAATGAACGTCTGCGACAACCTGGGCGATCACCTCGTCGGCAACGTCTACATAAAATTCCGTCGAGAAGAGGACGCAGAAAAGGCCGTAAATGACTTGAACAATCGATGGTTCGGTGGCAGGCCTGTGTATGCCGAACTGTCACCGGTCACTGACTTCCGAGAAGCCTGTTGCCGACAGTATGAGATGGGTGAGTGCACTCGATCTGGATTCTGCAATTTCATGCATTTAAAACCGATTTCCAGAGAATTGAGGAGGTACCTGTACTCGCGACGGAGGAAGGGAGACAGGAAGAGATCATCCCGCTCAAGAAGCCGAAGCCCTGTGCATCGGGCTGGATTCAAGAGGTCAAGGACAAAAGAGCGAGATTCCCGCAGGAGATCTCGATCGAGAGATCGATCCTCGAGGAAGAATAAGGATGACAGGCGAGACAAGGACAGAGACGGCCGACCAGGACGATATTAAGTGTATTATTATTTCAAGTCTTACTTTTGAAGATCCCAACAGATTTTTTTCTACCCGTTTACCTAGTTCAATAGACATTGATGATTTCAGTGAATTGAAAAGAGTAATTTTGAAACGACTGCTGCGAGTAAAAAATAGTGGCGACATTTATTAATTATAATATAATCAATTAAAAAAACTTATATCTTTTATGTCTCCCATCCATCAAATTCCCTCAACATTCATTTCCTTGGCGAAGAAATTGATCAATACGTAAACTTTTTGTATACTTTTGAGTAGTTTCTACGAGTATTTAGAAAAAACTCGGGCATTGGAGCTAAGTTTGGAAAATGAAAGAAAAATTAATATTACTACCGTAAATAACATTTATTTAAACATACTGTTCAGTTGTTGAGTAATTTTTTGGTAGAGTGACTTCCCAGGAACTGTTACCCAAACCCATGGTCAACTTTTTGAGTATTTAATAACTTATTGACGTAAATGAACTGAGCAGTCAAATCTGTGCTTCCTATTAGAATATTATCAGCAAGTGACTGACAGAATTACCCAGAAAGTTTCGTTTTCTTGTGATAAAGCCGGAAAAAATTTCCGTCCCTCCTGGGGCGATGCTTGAGTTTTCTAACTTCACCTTACACTAAAATTTTGATCGAAATCAAAGAGTTGATGTTACTTAACATATTAACAAGCCTGTGCATGATTATTTACATAATTGATAGTTTTAAATTTTCAGAAATTTTGTTATTTCCTAAGTGCAAATTTTACAAACCAAATGAGGAATTGCAGAAACAAAACCAAATTTCCGGAGGGTGAGTGTTTGAGTGAAAGAGTTCATCTGTTGACTGGCTAAACAACGCATCAAGGTTGTCAGGCATCCTACAAGTTCGTCTTACGGGTTTCAGGTTCAACTGCAAAAAAACTTGTTCCCAAAAGGACAAATGTCTAACCAATTGAACCTCACAAATTGCACGTGTTCTCCTCAGTGTGATTTTCCGAACGTCTCTTACCCCAAATCTTTGATGCTTCCCTACAAAAAAGTCAAAATGTCCCATTAAAAAAATAATTAAGCAACAGTTTGTGGGTTTAAGGAGAATCAGTAATGGATGGGAAAAGTAAAAATAGAAAAAAAACTTAAACAACTCCAGGAGAAATAATAACTGAAATGGAATGTCAATCTGAGGCATGAAACGCTTAAGCAAAACTGTTATTAATAAAGGGGACACACAATAAAATTTTCTAAAATTTCAGATAGAAACAAAAAAGGGAAAGGGTACATACCTAAACGAGCATTCATTCAGGTTGTTGCATATCCACCAAAGCACAAGCGCTAGAATAATAGACCAGGTACGCAACGGACCCAAGAAGAAGGCAATGGTCCCATACGCTAACCAGAAAAAGTAGGCACATATAATTTGAATACAAACGACCACGCCGAACGGAATGTGATGAAACACAAAGTCCAACCTGGAAATTATAGGTGCCGTTTGAAAGTGCGAGAACCTGAAAAATACAACGCTACGTGATGAGCCTCGAAAGAATTATTTCCGCGTGTTTCCTAGTGTCTGGTCAAAAATCCAAACTCACCGCCTGTCTACGGCTTTTGCTAAAACTAACGTCAAAGGTATCTGAAAGCTGCACATCTGGAGGAAACCGTACGCGTAGGTGAACGACCCTGGAAGGTACGAGTTGTTGACCACCAAACCCCAAGCAAAAACGGCCCCTATGTGACCATCGATGACTTCTCCGATCGTCCAGGGTCCTATAAAATGACAGACTTATTTAACTAGAACGCGTTCAATTACCAAATATGCTACAGACAGATACTCACCGACTGACAGGTACAACGGATACGTCACCAACGGGTAAAATATTTTATCTACCGTCGAAAGTATCCAAAAGCTACGTATCCATTTCCTTAAGAGCCGGTTTTGAATTTTCGGTTTTTCGAGTTTGTTTTTCTTGACTAGAACGTGAACTACTTTGAAGATACAAAGTGGAACTGTGCAAAAACACAGGGCCATACCGAAGAGTGACTGAAACTGTTTGAAAAAACAAGTACGTAATAAAAACTTCCAATAATTTGGGTAGTTTTGGTGGGTCATATAAGTAAATACTCACCACGATACTGATATTCGTCATAAGTGCGACACGGGGCCAAAACCTAAAGTCCAATCGAGTTCCATCGAGACAAAAGGGCTGGGTTATTCCTCTTTCTCGTCCTTCAGCGTCTCTTGACCGCACATTTAAATTGTGTACGCCATTTTCGTACTCTTTGGGATTCCAAGGAACAACATAGAGAGGACCCTTAATATTGGTCGCGTTTGTCCAATCTCCATCATCTATTTGAATCTGCACCAATTCGATGGGTGCTAGGGAAAACACGAGAACCCTACCAGATGTAAAAATAAGAATAAGTAATATCACAGAATGATCAGGATGATTAAAAATATGGTACCAACTCACCGAATATGAGATGAGTGAATGTAATTGTAACGAGATTCCTTAAAGGGAACCAAATACAATGAATGCTTCGGATTGGTAATCAACATGACCGGCCATTCTCCATGGAAAGTATCAATGAACGAAAACAGGCCATGATCAATTGCCGCCGTTCTGTACCTAAAGCCAAAACATTTCTTTTTGTTATTTCTAATAGCTTCTACACAAAAAATAGTGATGAAAAATACTTACACCCTGTTATCTTTCCAATCACCAAGTTCAAGCTCCAGAAACCCATTTTTCTGTAGAGTGTACATGTTTGGAACAAGTCCACCCAGCATGTGAAAATGTCCACACAAATAAATCCAACACCCTGGAGCTTCAACAATGATGTTTCTGATTGACTTCTGCCCTTCACTTATTATGCATGATGTTGGATAATGACCAAACATTATTGTATACTGAACTTCTGAAAAGTCAATTTTTTAAATAATAAACCTGTCATTTGATTAACTCAAGTGGATTCATCAAATCTAATGCTATTTACTCTTTTGCTTAGCTTCAGCTATCAAATGCTTGACATGCTTAATTTCTGTCTTGTTCAGCACACCCACAAAATTGAATGGTCTTTTGGGGCCTGGGGACAAGCAAGCATCAACACCTAAAAATCCATAAGTGTCACCATTTATGTGTGAGGTGTACAAATAAGAATGAGGATTTTTAGCTCCCTGTATTGTATAATTTCTGTAATAGTTAAGCTTAGAATCTGGTGTGGGTATGTTAAAATTATCTGCAACAAGAATTGTTCATTATTAACTTTTATTTCACAAGAAAAGGATCACTTTTTATTTAGAATTTTATTTAGTTCATACCATGATTTCCTCTGATGTCTAGCCAGACTGTTTTATTTACAACTTCAGATTCTATCAGAATGTTCCTATAAATTTCCCATTCTTCAATCTGTTGGGCAGATCCCATGTTGTCTGCAGTTTTTGCATCAGTCAGGTCTCCTGTTGCCAAAACCAGTGATGGATTGATGGCAGGTATGGTCCTTTCACAGAACTCTTGCAGTTCTGTGACTCTTGTTGAATCATGAAAAATGCTGACATGAATGTCTGATATCTGCAGTGAAGAAAATAAGAAAACATTATTCTGTCTCTGATGAGATGTAATTTCCTAGAATACTTCTGGAGGTACTGGTGATAAGGTTAATCAGGACAACTGGTGGTTGTGAACAAGAGAAAATATGATATGCTCTAGCCTATTCCACAATGAATACTGATTAATTTCTCCACTTTTCTGTTTAATACTTTAAACCTTTTCAAGCCTCATGTACTACAATTATAAAACTACAAAAAATATTTTAATAAACACTTTGATGTAACAACATGAGGAATAATAATACCAACACACATTATATGCTGTTAAAATTTGATGCCAAAATACTGAACACAAATATTTTGACAATTCACAAAAGTAAAGCTAAAATATTACGACTATTTTTATTTTGTTTTTGAATAACAAAGCTGATGCGCTTTGAAGTTGCATGAGGAAAATACACTCAATGACACTAACTTTACCATCAGTGATTTTGACAAAGGTGAAATTCAACAGCAAATAATTACCTGAACGAACCACATAAGATGTTCGAAGCTGTCACCTATTGTCACCTCTTCTTTGGTGGCCTCGTTCTCTGACTCAAACTCAGCATTGTAAATCTCATTGGGAACATCTTTGCTTAAATCACCACGTACTATTGAGTTCTCAACTTGAATAGCAATCAAATTAGATATATTTGCAAAAAAAACTGAAAATATCAATACTAAAATGACGAGTATAATGGTGGAAAAGGGTAATTTCATTGCCGGAACCCAAAATCAGCTAAAAAATCTCTCTCATCACGACATTCTCACTGAAAGTTGGAGCCATTTTGATTTTCTAAACGGTTCGCGGCTGCCTGCAAAAATTTCTGTTGAAGGTTCGACAGATTTGCATGCTGGCGACAATAAGCCCGGCTTTCACTGTGCTTTAAACCGTTCAGACAGATTTCAAAGATGAAAATTATCATTCAAAGAGTGACACGCTCTTGTGTTAAAGGTAAACGACAGCTTATTTTAGTTTCAATGGAATTTCATCATTTCAAAAAGAAGTTAAATCAAACATGGTAAATTGGAAACGTAACTAACATTAATATAGCACGTTTCTTCGTATACAGTGATGTGTTTGTTTGCTAATTTGAACGATTTTTTATTTATAGTTAACGATGAATTAATTAGCTCAATAGGCAGGGGCCTCCTTCTTTTAGTAGGAATTTCACGCACTGACACCAAAGACGATTTGGACTACATGTGAGTCATCCACCCTCCTTTATTGATTTTCAAATTACACTTCTTTAATTCAAATTATTTCATTCCAGGGTTAGGAAAGTTCTAAACATTAAATTTTTTGACAATGAAGAGGGAAAGAAGTGGTGTAAGAGTGTTGTTGACAAGGAATATGAAATAATGTGTGTCAGCCAGTTTACACTTTGTCACAGCTTAAAAGGAAACAAATTGGACTTTCACCATGCCATGAAATCTGAAGAATCACAAAAGTTTTATGAATTGTTTTTGGAGTCCCTAAGAGACAAATATAAATCTGATAAAATCAAGGATGGTAAATTTGGTGCCTACATGCAAATTGAACTTTTTAATGATGGACCTGTTACAATTGACTTGGTATCAGAAAAAAGTAAATCTGCCACAGAAGCTAGTTCTGAGGGTTGTTAAATGTATCAGTGCTGTAAATTTAATTCTATAGAAGTGTCATGACAGTGCAAAGTAATTAAATTATCTACAAGCTTTAATTTATTTTGAACAGTTGAGGGTTTTTTATTCACACTTACAGAAAGTGTCAAGAGTTTCATTGTTATTTTTTTCATTAAAACTCTACAACTGAGAACAAAATATTTTGTGATATGGAGCTACCCACCTTTAACCACTTGCAACTTGTTTGAAAAGGAACCACCTGTTTGTATTTTCTATTCACCATTGTTGCCTTCATATCAAAAGGGAAAATAGCCTTGGTTCTTCAAAGCAATAGCTTGGTATTATTATCCAATTCACAGTGGACATTTGCTATAAGTCTAGAACAGACAATGTTGCAGTATTTGTGCTTCCCTGACAGTGCAAGGTATAAGAAACATCTGAGGATACATGTGTATCAACCAATTTGTCATTTGGCAGCAGTATTTACCCAATCTGTGCTAACAGCTTCACTCTTTTCTATTTTCTTTTGTACAATTCTTCAATTCACTACTGCCCACATGCCTAGACCAAGAAGCTTGGCTCCACATTTGTCCAAGATTTCTTAAAGTTATGAAAAGGATTTTTATTTATACTTTATAATTTGTAATATCAATATACTTATTTCTGACGGTAGCCCTGCCAGTCCTGCCAGCGGCAAAGTTGGCAAAAATTTCAGAGTCAAGGCCGAATTCCTGTAGTATGTGCTCCGCTGGGATCTTTTGCATCATTGTCGGTATGTTTCAACCACATCCACTTGACCATTTCTCTATCAGGAGCAATAAGCCGATCATTTGGAAAACATCTTAGTGCAAAATCAGAAGGAATATGAATTAAATATAATATATATATAATGGTGGTTTTTGAAGAAGGACCTTGACCATAAGTCAATTTTAAATAAATAGAGTCCTAGGCGAAGTAAACAACGTGTGATTGTGAATAAAGGTTCCCACGACAAAAAATAAGGAAAGACTAGAGACAAGAAGAAATTAGAATAAGCAAAAGGAGGACTCGAGAAGGCATTCAGAAGAGAACGGTCGAAACGAGAGGTCATACCTTAGTGATTGATCTTGTTGGTGTGTGAATTAATATAAAATATGTTTAAAGAATCATGGACTTGGAACTATCTTTACCCTTAGGGGTTAATCCTTATCCGACATATATATGTGAGAACATTTATGAAAATGTCAAAAATTTCAGAGCATTCTCAAAGTAAATGTAAAGTTCATTGACTTTCGAAATTCTAAAATAATAAAGTAATGGGTTACTCTAAATTGTAAATGGCTGACCTTCACCGCAGATTTTAATATACCTAAGTAATAACCCTAAATATACAGCCCACGATAGGCGTTTTAAAAGGTGGCATATCACTGTAAATATTGCACCCACAATTGAAATATACTCTCTCCAACCGTGGTTTAACAGTTTTTAACAAATTTTCTCAATCGTTCTAAGCTGTTAATACGTAGAAAAATAGCTCAGCCATTTTAAGGACCACTGGAAGTTTTTATTTATGGAAATTGTTGAAGAGCCTCCAGTCAGTCAATAAACTTACGGTTCTATTTTATTTGCTATCTGACAAGTGCAACCGATTATAGTCCCACAGCGACGCAGACATCATTCTTTCTTCTCAGGAAACTTATATTGTGCAATTTAAATTTTACTAATAATGAGTCTGCAGCGTAGGAAATACGTCCTCTCTTAGGAGTGTTTTTGTAATAGAACACCTCGGGTAATTGCCTAGATGAAATCCATTCTCATAAGAATTCTGAAACTTCAACAGTAACCGACAGGGAACTCCCTACGAATGGCATCGACTTTGACGATTGAAGGAAATCACAACACCCAGAATATCTCAAAATGTGACTTATTCGAGTGATCTAAAAGAATTCAAGTAAAGTGGAGTGTTGAAATCAGTCCTTCGAGGTGAAATACTAAGATGCCCGAATGACGATTATGGAAATGTATCACTCATCTCACCAATTAATTTTAAATATAAATTACTTTAATAATTTTTTCTTTAAATACCAAAAAAAGTTCTTGTTTTCCATAAGTATACATGAACAACAATGAAAAACCCTACATAAAGTTTAATTTATAACGACTAAAAAAATGATCATTCTCAATTAAGACCTGGTATTGAAGAGATTTCTTACATCTTATTTTTATTTTCGCAAAACGAGCATCGATCCTGTGAAACTGGAAATAAGATGTAAAAAATCTTTCGATGGTCGCACTTAAGCAGAAAAAGTAGCGTTGCAGATTTCAAACTTATTTCTCTAAAAAAAAAAAAAAAAATCACAAAAGCAAAAGATTTCCTTTTGTAACGCGGTTCACGTTTACCATCCATATACGAAAACGGTGGTTTTCTTTTATTTTTTTTTCAAACGGAAGAAAAGCGAAATATGACACGTTTATGAAAACATTTTTAATTGCCCAAAACTTACATTTTTTTATTTACCGAAGTGGCACTTGATTTCAGTTGAGTAGAGTAACACATTTTCGCTTCTTCGCCTACACGCTTTTTACATATTTCAAAACTATAAAAAACACTCGGCGACTTTCACGATTTGACATTGGCACAGTACGGAAAAGGAATTTGAGAAGGGTGAGAAATAAGGCGGAGTACAAGTTAAATTCGGAAACCGGTGACACTTTTTAACTGCGACAGATTTAAAATTTTACATTGATGCGAACGTTCGCACCACTGTGTGAGTAGCTGCCATTACGGCCGTTGGTGTCGCGCAAAAATCGAGTCAGTTTTAACGGTCTGCAGATTTTCCTTAAATTTCATTTGACTTTACCCGAGTTTAAAATAAATACGACTAAAATACGAACGGTAAAATTAATTTCTGGAATTACATTAAGCCTTACGCTTCAACAAAACCTAGTCTGAAATTGTCGTTCGACTCCAAACTGCAAATTCCTTTAAAATTATATCAATCTGAAAAACAATACAACATACCAGAAAATCACTACAACGGTAAAGAATTTCCTGTAATAACGTCGAGCGAGTGATGTGCTCGTACAAGAAATGTTAAAATAACTTATTCTAAAAAGAATTTAAAACAATTCGTTAGCATCTCAACAACCTTTTCCGCAAAACGGCTCAACTCAAATTAAAGAAAGTCACACCGAAATTTTTTTTCCACGCGAAAATTAGGGGCTGCGCGGCTAATTGAGCTAAACAAAACAAAAAATTATTACACTCGTAACTATTACTACCTTTCATTCTTTAACTTCTATTACAAGCCTATTTCGCTCACAAGAACCTGCTCATATGGAAAATAAAAGAAACGAAAAAAAAAACGAAAGCTTTCTCCTTTCCTTTCAGAACGCTCCCAAATCATTAATGTAATTCGATATATGTATAAATATATATATATTTATATAGCATTTATAGCTTAGAAAAAAATTTCAAGCAGTTGGGAATCAAAATCAGTTCAACGTGTGAATTAGGAACGGTTTTGGCCGCTACTCAATGCTCAGATTTAAAAAAAAAAATACAGTAAATAATGGAAAGCAAGAAATTTGGGGGAACGTGAAAAGCTCTGCTCGGATATTATGGAAAACCAAACTCAAAATTTTGGTATTGTTCACACACTGATCCGGGTGCAATTTACAGGCCGTTAAAGTTGGTGTTCCGTGTCCCTTAAACCTAATCATTACAGGGTGAAGAGAAAATGATATTTAACTTTAAATTTCCTCGGGTGATGTTTCATTAAGTCCTCGCTCACTCGCCCGCACGCGCACGCCTACATACACACAGATACACATACATGTACACACATACAGAAGAACAAACAATTTATTTATATATATAAAACCCCCGTGGAATCGAATTATGTTTCTGTCCCGCTAATTCATCACCTGGTGATATAAATTAAATTTATATTTATTTAAAAAAAAAGAAAAAAAAAAGAAAAGAAGAAACTCTTTTACATACATAGATTTGAGAGAAACAAAATTACAAGCCTAATTAACTAAATACTTTTATTACTTAATTTTTGTGTTTTGATTTTTGTATGCAATTTAAAATGGCAGCTCTTGCTTTTGGTCCATTTTCCAATTATAATAATTATTAATTTAAATGAGCGATTTCAATCGAATTGTAGACTCACTAACTAATTAAATCGTAGTATCAATATTTTATTATTACTATTATAAAAAAAAATCCTTCCAAAATGTTTTGTTTTATACCTAATCTATAACCAAAAGACTCTTATCACTATCATCAAAATTAATTACAATAAGTGTAAGAAATTACTTCAGTTTCAATTTTTTAAATAAAATATTTGTATGTATAAAAACTGCCTGAATTGCTTTAACGCATCGTTATGTTTTTTGTTCTTGTTTGTTTATGCATACTCAATAGTTATCGTGTTTTAATTGAGAAAATGTTTTCTGTTTTGACGGCATTTAAAGGTGACTGTTTCTTTCCGGACTCGGACTCGTCGGCTGAAAGAAAACATCCCTCGGGGCCTTTCCGGAAAGAATCGGTCATCGTCCAACGGCACATTTACTTATTTTAAACGAGTACATTGTTGTCAGGGACCGAAGAAACCCACTACGTTACGGACAATACAACAGTACCGAGGGTACTTTGTTAAGGAAGGTTAAGGGGTTGTAGGTACCGGTTGGATGTGACGAACATAATAAGACTAATTTCTGACAATCTTTTCTTTCGGAATTTCTCTTAATTGGTGCTTCTATTCTGCAGCCGGGGCTTCCACAGGTGGCGGAGGTGGAGGTAATGTCTTGCTCTCTTCCGGACTCTCTGGTTTGACTGCTTCGATGGTCGCCTCAACCATTTCGTCGGGCAAATCCTTTGGAACGTCCGCTAAACTCTCTCCTGCACCAGAATCTTCATTCTGCAAGTAAAAATTCAAAATTTAACTAAAACCAATGATTTTACTCAACGCGGTGTGTACGTTAGATTTACACGTACTGTACCCCATTGTACCTAGCGTCTAAGTCGTGTTAAATAGATAGCGAAAATTATAAATTTCAACATTATTATTTACATGAAAGAACAATAGTACCCGATTACACAAATAAGGTGTGATGTTAAGGAACGTTAAAATCGCAAAGAATGTTAGGAACAGCTACTGTTTTCAAACCTAAATACAACTACGAGCATAGTCCCCCAATTAATAAATGTAACATACTCTATATGTTAAGTTTTTAAGCGTTATTGTACGAAATTCCACAATTACACAACATTAACTACAACTTAACTGACGGAACTTTAAGAAAGTAACGTAGTAAAGTGACACACTTGTTAACCTGATCGGATTGTGACATCATGGATACTTCTGAGGAGAATTCCTCTCAGCACCTGTATTCCTTTCGCATGGCTGACTTGCTGACATTGTCGTGTCGCAAATATATTAAATATGCAGGAATGCAATTAATCAGTTCTGCATGGTAAAATTATTAAATATTTCCTGGGCACTCCCTTGAATTTATATCATCTTTTGATTGCGTCACAGATACAACAGGTTATTAACAATTCATTTCCTCACAACTAATTCCCTGCGTACTTTGGCTCTTCCCTTTTTTATTCCATATTAGTAACAAGGGTGTTATTTAAACTGGTTTAATTTCAGACAACAAACTTCATAACGACAATGTTTACATATCCGGACATACTCCATACCTAGTTATGGAACTATTAACAACTAATGTGTACTGATGGTTTCCTCAAGGGTTAACTCGTAACCGTCAATCATTCACTCAACACTACTTCTCTTTAATTATGCTGTTTCTCTGTTTATTTATTAAGCAATTAAAACTACTTAAGTTACTGTATTAATGCTACTACAGAACCAATTAAAATGCAATCATGCGTTCGACTCACCTTTGAACATGCAAATTGGTTGTGAAGCTGTCCAAAAGCACTCATTAGCCGAGAGGCATGCAACACGAAGAGGTTTATCACACAATTTTCGTATCGTACAGCATAGACAGGCCGACATACACTCAGACACTCATACACACACACACACATGCACACAGACGATTCATCATAAAAAAGAAAAAAAATTAGTTACTCGGGAATAGACATAAGTAATTTATTACTTATTAATTACAATACACAATTACTGCTAGGTGGGTTAGTAACATGTGGTGGCGAAATGGGGGAACATCCACAATCCAGTGATGGTGCCCTGTAGGGTAACAATATTCTATTTAGGGTGAAACGTTTTATTTCGGCACTTCAATACCCCAAAAAGCGGTATTTGAATTGATCACATTTACAACCCATCAAACGATAAAGAGTAAAAGTGGGATATAGTTGAGTGGAAGGTCTTTTTCGTGTCTTTTTCACTAACCGGCAGCACAATGACCGGAATTTCCACTACAAAAATCCAAATTCTCCCCCGTGACGATTGAATGGAGGGTTCAACTCATTTGTCATCTCCCAGCATTTGTGTCTATATGCAGTTTTAGCTTATAGAGTTTAGTTTTTCATTTGAAACCATCGGTATCCCGCCCGGGTAAATTAAACAGTTTTCCCGTGTTCAACTCCACAAATTGTGATCTTTCAGGGTGAAAGTCACACTTCTGCGAAGGGATTCAAAAATTAGTTAAGTGTTAGAAACAACTAAAAATTATTTTAATGAGACTCAACAAACAAACACACAACAAACGCGTATATAGCCACCCAAGTTCTTATCTAATTTAATTAGAAAAATCGCAATCTATTGACGTTCACAGTAATAATATAATATAATATATATTATATACATAAATTAAAACTAGAATCGAACGTCCACTTGACTATTTTCTAATTACAATTTTCTACTTTGGATTGACAATTTGTGCCCAGAGATATACGAAACCAACTATGCATTCGCATTCCTCAAAATTCATGCAAGTTTAAGCAAGCAGGTGAATCGGTCGTGGCAGAAGATGCCAATTAAAAATTTTGCCATTAGGATGCCCACCCGGTGGAGGTACCTGCCACCCAGGTGAGACCATAACCACCCTTACCCCACCCTCGCACCCGGTGGGGGCACCACAAAAAACCCGGTTCGGGAAAAGACACCCCTCTCGAAGAGAAGACAAAAATTAATCTATTGTTTAAGTAAAAGCGAAATAGGTTTAACTAGGAATTTTTATGGAAGGTACGAGGCCCAGTTCAGGTAGACTGAGTCTACATGTCGTACAGATCTTTCGCCTGGGTCTTCCCTTCGACACGGGCGGCCAGCTCGACCGGAAGATTTCCATTTACGACGTTTACCTTTTCCGCGGTCTCGTCCATTTTCGTTGCTAGCGCCTCTGTTGGAAGGCTCTTGGTTGCATCCTCCGTGCTCGTCTGCATTTCCGTTTCCTTTTCTGCTGCTACTTTCTCCCCCAAATGCAATGCATTCTCCATCATGCCGACGGTATCGTCGATTGTCTGAGAAACCGTTTTCAAGCTTTCCTCGGCTCTCTTCTCCACCGTCTTCAGCAGGCTAGTTGCTTTTTCCTCGATCTGTTTTCCGGTTTCGATGGCGATCTGCTCGGCGTCCTTTATTATTTCCCCGGTTGATTCTATCGTCTCAGTGAAAGTATTTGATACAGATGAAGTTACGTCGTCCAATTTGCCTGAGAACGAGCCCAAAAGTTCACTTGCAGTGTTCGAGATGTCGTCGGACAGTTTGGCCCCGACAGGTTCGCTGGGTGGCGGAGATGCCGGCAGTGGAGGCGGGAGGTCATCAGCAGAACTTTTAACGGCCGTTACCATTTCTTTTGTTTTCTCTGCAACCTCACCCACGGCATCCTGTACAGAGTTAACTAATTTAGATGGAGTTAATTCAGGAGCTTCTTCGATTTTCGCAATCTCTGCTGTTTCTTCCACAGATGGTGACTTGGCTTCTTCTTGTCCTTCGGCAGTTCCGTTCTGAAACAAGAATCACATCAAAAATTATTACGGGGAAGTCGATACCATAACACCACCACTTTTCACCTCGGATGTGAGATCCAAAACAAATTACAATGCAGGCAAAGTTTCCTATCGAACTGCAATTCTAGCGATTTTTAATTTGCTTTTCGGGTCAAATTGGGTTGGAAGCAAAGATTTTGGCGACTCTTAACTTACGCTACGCTCCAAGACAAATAACTAAGACGAAAGACGTAAGCGTTTACGCTTGATTGAAAATTTATTTCTTTTCCGACAACGTGAAGATTTTTTATTTATTATTTCGACCCTCTGCCCATATAATCTGTAAACACATAAAAAGAGGATAGACTAGGTCCAGAATTTTGTCAAAATCCTCTCGAGGCACGTTGAATGTCGAAAAACCATCGAGGTTTGACTTTTCTCAGGGTTGACATGGTTGTTGAAACTGAATAGTTACTAATTTTGAAAATGAATCACACACAACTGTGTGTGTGTGTGTGTGTGTGTGTAACGAGAATTTCTTACAATTGTGTGGGGCAGATGTGCAAGGGAATCACTACTATTTTATCACCAGTAGATATCATCACAATGTGATAGCAGCTAGATGTCAAACGATTTGAAGTCTTATACACACAAAATTAGTCTAAATATGATGACACCATACGGCGGCTACTGCTTAATGGGATGCCTCATATTGGCATGATTATGGCATGACCAATTGCTCAAAATAACCGTTGCAGCTCGGTTGTTTAATCAAAAGACAGAACAAAAACAAAAGACTCAAATGAGTTTTGTGTCTCGTCTGACGGTGGTTTAGTCGTCGGGCGCACACATGTCACCCTAAGGGAAATGAGAGAAATGTCGTGACATCCTCAAGAGGTTCTACGTCGTGATCATCCCCATAGGCGACTATTCAAACAGGTAGTCGTTAAAATCAAACTACCTCTAACGTTTGACGCTTGTAACATGTAAATGTTGCAACTGAATTGCAATTCCAAATTTCGTTCAGACTGGGCAGTTGCTCATACAACATCGTACACTTGTAAACAACACTCGATTGACCAATCGATCAGTCAATCTTTCGCCTTGCGACAACACGACAAATGAATGTGAACATTTCTATGTGTCCTTGCAAAATTAGTAAAAGCAAGAAGGTATAAATGCCATGTGTGCACACGCACTTGCCTGCTTCTACTTCAGGGACCGATCATCTGACACCTGCTCTCGTGTCGACAAGAACACAAGTTTTCAACTTTGAAATCGAAAAAAAGAGAAGCGAAGGACACTTGAGTAGTTTTTCTTTTTTCTGAAAAATTCTATCAAGCGTAAACCACGCAGGCCCTTCATCACTTTCAGGGTTCCACTGTTCTTCCAAATATTTCACGTAGGGTTGAATGCTTGGTTTAGCAATAAGGTCAAATTTCGTACCTGATAGGTTCCTAATCGTTGAACTGCTCATATTTAATGTAAAAAAAATTGGTGAATACAAATAAAAGACTATTTGACAAACTCGTAAAGCAACGACATTCAATCGAAATTGTAAGTCGTAAACAAATTTGAAATGTAACGAAACTCTACGATATTAAAACTGTCCTTTTATAATTTAATTAATTTAAATCGAAATAAAGTTTCTGCGCTGAAAGATTTGTGGTCTTTAATGGCGTAAAAATTCCAACCTCACATCAAAAACAAATATCAGAGCCTCTGACTTTTTCCATTTGCTTCTGAGTAAAAAAATTATTTGATGGCCCACTCGTTCACACTAAATTACAATATATAAAATGAACCTATGATGTTGGTGGTGCCAAATTCTACCATCTACCAGCTGGACATTTGGGAATCCTAAAGAACCAACGAGTAAATCCTAGTTTAGTTTGAATTACCTCACTCACTAAACAGTCGTAGTAGTTGTACTAGAAACTAACTAGATATTGATTGCGTGAACAATATTCTCTATGTATGTCGCACTACAATTCATTTGTTCGTAGAACTCATGTCAATTCTCTTTAATGGCGCGTTTAAATTCGCTTCATACAAAAACCCCGTTGTTTTTCTCTATTCTTCGGTATGCGAAGGCTGAACTTCTAAAAATGTTCTAAAAATGTGAAATTTGAAAGCCAAGAAAATTTAAATTCCTCTACAAGGCCAATGTTAATTTTTTGGCAGAGAAACTGCGACAGTCCGATTGCATCGCGATGACTGCTTAACCTTGTTCCGACAGATAATAGTTCGCAGTTGATTCACCAATTAGCAAAACTATCTCATTAGCAAATTCAACTAGCTTCCCAACTTGGTTGCTAAGTCAAACTATGGCTTCCATAAACACTACAAGTACCAACACCAACTGGAATCAATTCGTTCCAACTAAAGTAAGCTTTACAAATTGCGAGAAAATGAGAGTAATTAGCAGTGTAAAAATTATTGAATGTTCCTGCGAATAGTTCAATGTCAATTCAACCAGTGTAGTCATTTACTTCTTCAGGGACTCTCCTAAGACAGCAAATATGGTAGCAACCAGATCCGGTTAATGTAATGGTTGACTAGGAATCGAAGCTTTTATTAAACAAATTTAATTAACTAATTTTAATCCTCTTTAATAAAATAAAAAAATTCATATATAACGACACCGGTTACGCATAACCATAATACAACGGAACGAATATCACAAATTTTATTTTACGAACGGGGTTTTAAAAGGGCTTGCCTTCATTTGCCGAATTTAAAGCTCGACAGCATTCCTTTTGCTCCAGCCAAAAGAGAGTCCTTTTTGCCTTCCATCTGACTAAGTAAACCTTTCGCTTTGTTTGTCACTTCTTTGGCTGCTGCCTCCGCCATTTGTTGGCCCTCCTGCGTTTTTTCTGCGACCGACGTCTTAAGGGAATCTGCCGCGTCCGACACTGCGCCCTTCAAGCTGTCCAGATTCGTTTTGACGGTGTCTTGTAGGTTTTCTGTAAGGTTGCCCACAATGTTTGAGCCTTTTACACCGTCTATGGTTTGCTCCACTTGAGCGCTCGCCGACGACAGCAACGACTGCACCTGATCGGTCACATTACTTTTTGCTTCCTCTAGCTTTGCTGTCGTTTGCTGAGCCAAATTTTCGGCTTTTTGTGCACCGTCCTGTGCTAAACCCTTGACAGCTTCCATTCCGGCTTTTGCCTTTTCCTCTGCTTTTGCTACTCCACTCTCTGCTGCACCCTGAACGGCCGCCGTCGTTTCGTTCACTTTTGCGCTCACATCTCCAGCAATTTCTTTCAGAT
The DNA here is from genome assembly GCA_037055365.1 of Polyplax serrata. NCBI lineage: Eukaryota > Metazoa > Arthropoda > Insecta > Psocodea > Polyplacidae > Polyplax > Polyplax serrata. The sequence continues at coordinate 2,503,220 of JAWJWE010000004.1, forward strand.
TTTGTGTAGCATTGACAGCAGCTGCTTGTACCTGAGCTGTGACCGATTCCTTTGCATCGCCCAATTTTGTTCCCAAGTCTCCAGCAACTTTTGATGCTTCATTTGCACTTTCGGTGACTTTCTCAGCGACCGAATCTTTGACTTCTCCTAATTTTCCACTTAAGCTGCTGGCCAATTTTCCAGCTTCATTTGTTGCTGACTCAACTTTAGTTGCAACGTCGTCCTTAACGTCGCTTATTTTTGCACTGAGGTCTCCGCTCACTTTATCTGCTGTTTGTGTCATGCTTTTTGCAGCTGCATCTGCTTGATTTGTCAATGAATCCTTTGCTTCACCCAATTTCCCTCCCAAATCTCCAACCAAATTCTCTACCTTTTGTGCCATGTCTCTCGAGTCTCCTTCAATTTTATGTGCTACTGAGTTCTTTACATCCCCTAATTGTGCTCCTAAATCACCAGCTAATTTCTCTAAGTTTTGCCCTGTCTGGGCAGCAGCATTCTCAATTTTATCTGCTATAACTTCTTTTGCTTCGCCTAATTTTGAACCCAAACCACCGGCTGCGTTTTCTACATTTTGTGCGGCGTTACTTGCAGTGGCTTCTACTTTAGTTGCGACACTTTCTTTAACTTCGCATAATTTTGTACTGATATCTCCGCCTAATTTTTCTGCCTTCTGAGCCACATTGTCTGCAACGCCCTCCACCGTAGTTTTGGCTTCAACCAAATTTGCTCCCAGGTCACTTTTTAATTTCTCCCCAATTTGCCCCGCTTGTGTTGTAGCCCCGTCGACTTTATTTGAAATTTCTTGTTTTGCTTCGCCTAATATTGCTCCAACATCCGCTGTGATTTTTTCTGTGTTTTGCGTCAGGTCGTTTTTGATATCTTCCATTTTATTAGCCACCAGTCCTTTTCCTTCTTCCAATTTTGCTCCCATGTCTCCGACTACTTTTTCTACGTTTTGAACAGCTTGAATTGCTGTTCCCTCAATTTTATTGGCGACGGTCTCTTTCGCCTCGCCTAACTTTGATCCTAAATCTGAATCTAATTTCTCAGCATTTTGGACGACTTCACCTTTGGCGATCTCCAATTTATTTACAAGAACATCTTTCGTATTTCCTAATTTTGCGCTTAAATCGGAAGTTAAATTCTGAGCATTTTGGATGGCTGCATCTTTCGTCATATTGACCGAGTCGGCAAGAGCTCGAACATTTTGTTGTACATTAGCCGTAGCTGTATTTGCCGCTGCCGTTAAAGAATTCATATTACTTGCAATGGTTCCTTTTGCTTCTTCGACTTGTGCTGCAACACCGGCAAGTATTTCATTTGTTTTGTCCGTTACTGCATTCTTCATATTATCAACGGCTGTATTTATTGTACTCTTGGCTTGTTCTACTTGACTGCCAACTGCGGCAGCCAATTCTTCTGCCTTTTTTACAGGAGCATTAAAGCTTTGTGTGAGTCCTGGAACTGCATTCTGCAAAGTTTGCTGAATAGCACCAATGGGAGTTTCTGCAGCTGGAACCTGTTGAGCCTCGCCAGGTCCAGCTTGAACGGCAACTTTCGCAGCTTCCACGTTTTCCGCTGTGGCCATTTTAGTACTATCAACTACTTCTACCCCAGCACCTTTGATATTTCCTACTATCTCACCAATAGCATTTTTTACACTATCTACCTTTTCTACTCCTGTTTCTTTAGCATTTTCTACCTTTCCTGCAATTTCTCCTTCTTTCCCTGTGAGACCTTGCATCAATTGATTGAGAGCTGCGTTCACGTCTTCGGTTGCTTCCTTAATCTTTTGCTGCATTTGATCTTTAGCAATCTGAGATTCGGACGCCAAGGAACCAGTCATGTCGTTAACCTTTCCTAGGACAGCATCTTTTGCCTGAGTTAACTGCGTCGTCAAGTCTCCGGCAACTCCTTCTACTGCTTTCGTTGAATTCTCCAAAAGTTGTTTTGTTCCCTCGACGGCCATGCCCAGGAGACCTTGTGGCAATGCTGCAACTGGTGTACCAGGAGATGACTTTTGGTTACCATCGACTCCTGCCTTAATAGCACTCACAGCTCCTTGCAATTGTCCAGCCAATGCATTGCCTACATTTCCCATCATGTTTTGCATGGCTGCCACAGCATTAGCCGGTTGCTCGGCCACAATGTTAGCAATATTGCCCAAATCAACAGCCTTTTTCTCCCCTTGTTCTGCGGCAACGTTTGGGTTTCCTTCCACGACGACCTGTGCTTCCGGTGCCGTCTCCTTCGCAGTGACGGAATCAACTATTCCCTGTACTCCTCCGACAACGGCTCCCAGTGCCGAATTAAGGACGTTCGTTATTTTATCCTGAACTTGCGAGGCCTCACCTTTTGCGTCTGACCCAGGCACTGACCCAGCAGAGGGTTCTGTTTTGAGCATTTTATTCTCAGGAACAGGAGCCAAATCGACTTTCATCTCCTTCAAAATATCCTGTGCCTCGACAACGGGATTCACTTGCACTTCATTTGTTAATGCGATTGACTTCTCCAGAAGACTTTCTGCGCTTTTACCGGACTCATCTTTTAGTTGCACCTCCATTTTAACTACTTTTCTTTAGGTCCAAAGCACACCAATGTTAAAGGGCACGAGCTTATTCGCGACTTTTTCGTCACTAAATTCTGCTCTGGCCCTTGAATAAGATACCAACACAAATACACGCGAAACAGCTCTTGCAACAGAAGTATATTCTGTTGTGAGAGGCCGAAGACGAATGGTGTCCGGCACGGCCCCGAAGGCAAAAATAGCACAAACGAAGTAAAGAAATCTAAAACAAGACCACACGTCTTCTGCCTATATATATAGAAACACACATACGCATGTACGTCACGGCGAAGATTAAACGGTTTGGTTATTGAAAAGCCACGGGTTTTCCCTTTTCAATCGGTAAACCCATTGAAAATAATATTTACGCCTCAATTCTTATTGGACTTGTCCGAAAATATCTACTTGGTTAGACGTGAGTTAAGTAGAGGTGTACCCGTCCAGATAAAAACAAATTCCCCGCTAATTATCAGGACCCTCCGTCTTTTGAACGGGGCCCCTCTCAAAAGCTTTCAATTGAAATGGTAACTCTATTAGTGTTCATCGCAAATTAGTTAATTTGATTAACAGCAAATCCATAGTTGATGTAATTAAAACGTGAATGCCCAAGTCGAGCAATTCATGTAGAGGCAAAAGAACAGATTTAAGCCGCCAAAATCTAACATTTTCCCGGAATTTGATGCTTGAAAGCCGTATGGTCAAAACTGCGTAGAAATTTATTTTAAAGTCAAGTGCTGGGTGTGCATGTCAAAAGAACGTATCGTGTTGGTGGCCGACCGATTGTCATATTTTGACACGTTCGAAAACATTTTTACCGTCATTTCATCAAGTGAGATTAGGCCCAGACCCTGATCGACTCTTCTAGAAGAATGTGGAGACATCACAACATTGCAGTGGCATGCAAACATTTAAATTGGAACGAGTAGTACCTCTAAACCAAACCTGACGCTGAGTGATATCACGTAGTAAAACCTGCACTACCTGCCGGTAGATGACGGAAGACACGTCAAATTTCCAAACTATTTTATTAAAAATAAACTCAAAAAGAGAAAACAAATGTTTTTCTAAATTAGATGGACAAGCCTTTACTTTATATACCCATCTCCAGAGTTTTCATAATTTTCAAAGAGTAAAAACTTAATAAAAAAATTTTTTATTACCGGATGAATCGAACTAGATAGTTAGATCACGTCCCATTTGAACTACAAAACCCTAGAAATATTACCTACAAAACATTTTCAAATAACAATGCCGTTCTTTTGAGTAATTATGGTTCTAAAAAATTTAAAAATGGCCAATTCTTAACATTTTCTTCACTTCTCTTCCCTGGTATTTTTCTACTGTCCCGGAGGTAAGTGTGGCAACATTTTTGTCAATGCTGAGTTTAAGCCATAAGTTCTACAGCGAAAACTTCATTCAACTGAGAAAACAAAATATCAAATTAGTAACAAATTGGAAACTACTTCACTCTTCATCTTCTCTGTAGGAATATTGGAAACGTTGTTTTCTGTCATATCGGAACTACTATCAAAACCCTTGTTTGAAGTCAATTTCCTGTCAAATAGATTAATCAATATGTAAACCCCAAATATTTTACTCTCTTATTACAAAATATAAATGACAACAACTTGTATGAATGAAGAGTAAGTATGGTACTTTAATATAACCCAGCAACTACACACGACATCAGGCATGGATATGCGATTTGCATCGCGCCCAGAAGTTCAATTCGATATACTACCAATCGTGGCGGAAAATTAATTAGACCTGTTGTTTCAGAAATTCAAGGCCACCATCAGTTCAAATAGGCGAACATAAAATTGCAGTTCACCAATCACCAGGAGATAAATCAAATGCCAAACCTTTGGCAACCGTAAAGAGCCAAGATTTGTTACATTTCATTCATTTTATGTAGGCGGAATGGGTTCGCGTATGGGTACCTGTTTCCAGACGACCGGCTGTCTAATCGTCACGAGAATAGAAGAATTCACGTGACAATTTCTCAATTTCGTCCTTATCATTTTCACAGCAAATAGTGCGTTGAAAAAGTCAAATTTTGACCTGCTACGCGGCACAAACCTCCTCGAATTCACGCCATTCGCCTACCACAATTTTAAATTAAGTCCTTCAATTGGGGCCACCGAAACGAGATGCACAAAACTCTGCCAAATTTGATGTGACAACCAGACACGGGACCTGATTTCTTTTTTGTTTCACGACACGTGGGCTTCCAATACACACAATATTCACACGCTTAGAAATGTAATGCTATTGTTTCCGACGCTTTTCGAGAGAAAAAATTTGTGAGAGAAGATTTTGCGTTGGCTTTTTCATAACAGCCAAAACCCGAAATTATTCTCGTTTACAGTCAAAGTTTAATTGTCCGAAGAGGACAGGACTGTGAGAAATAATTTTCATCTATTGTCCGATTCATAAACAAAACACACGATTTGTTTTCAATAGAAGTTACCATTAAAATATGCAAAATTTGGAAACGAGCAAAAAAACAGTAAACCTCACAATCACAAAATTAGTGACAACAACCTAAAGAAACTGCTGACAGTCTCGCAGGTGTTAGGACCCACCGTTGAAATTCACACTGATTGATTATTATCGCTGAAAATTTAGGTTTTGAAAACATTGGGGATAATACACATTTTGCAAAATTGACAGATCTCTCAACAATTCCTTCATTGAAAATCTCATTCTTTACAAATCTCCCAAATCCGGAACACGTTTAATCCGCTTTAAGAATTAAATTACGATGAAACCCCAAAAACAGACAGGTTAAACGGTCTACAGATGTTACTCGTTAATAAATATTTAAGGGCAAATTGTTTCAAGCAATTTCTCACAGAAAATGGCGTAATTAAAAATCTTCAAGGGATGTTGCAAGCGGACTGGTCCACGGTAAAGCCGTAACAGCAAGGGCGCTTTCTAAAAACCTGATTGAAGGCAAAGCACAAGCTAGACAATATGGAGTGAGAAATCTGCCTAGAGACACATCAGAAATTCAGCCCTTGAAGGATTCCCCCGATCTCGCCTGGAAATTTGAAAATCCAGTGAGTGATTGTTCAACAGGCGAATGAATCACCAGACACCATCGCAATTCACCCTCACGACAGACAAGTAGATCGAATAAACTTTTCTAAGTGGAGGAAACAGAAAAAAGAAGAACGGTCTGCAGACACGAGCCAATTGAATCAGACTCTCGAATTAAAATGTTTTACCGTTTCCGGTTCCGTCAGTAACAGACCCTTAAATCGATCGATTGACTCATCCCATGATCAATCAAAAATTCTGAAAATGGCCGATGACGTCTTCGAACTCGTTTCTACGCGTTATGATTTCGAATCAAATTCGAAAGGGAGGAATTTGAAGAGAGCACAAGCAGAGCTTTCAAAAAAATTGGCAAAACCAACTTCGAATACTAAAAAAATTCAAACTATTTTTCATTGATGTCCAATTATTTTGTGCAACCTTTCAAAAAAGATAACTGGCGTCCAAGATGTAATGATTTTAACTTGAGTAAGCAACTATCACAGTTTTCTTTACCTTGTAACATTTAAACGGGCAACCTCAGACTCGAAGTACCGAATGACCCAGTAATGTTACGACTGAGTTTCTCCCTACTGAAGATTTACTGAAATAACTAGAGAAATATAGCACTATTCAAATATAGGCCTGATCCCTTTGGCATGTGTACGTCTAACTGTGGAGCAAATCATGTAACAAATGTAAAAAAATTCTTAATAATATTTCCCAAAAAATACTGTTATTGAAAATGAAACTTAATATGTTTAAATTCAATCTTCGTACAGCTTATTGAACAAATTACTTAAATGGGACTACACAATGAGAAACTGCCCCTGAGTTAAATCAATGGGCACCCTGAAAAATGCCCCACGGCCCATTCTAATGCATCGCGTCTGAGACATGCCTGATGGGTGTGACACAACAAACGATTTCCAGGAGTTCTTCCAGTTGACATTCCGATTGCGCTAGAATGTCAAATAGTTTAAATTTAAACTTCCCAGAAGTAAATATTACGCGTCACGGGCTACCAGTTATGAAACTCCATTGGATGCCATCACATACGCAGAATTCCATTCGGTTACAAAAACACGGCTATTTGTCATTCTAATTGAACAAGCAAGAAAATTTGCATTGTACTTTCAACGTTCTTAAAGAGAATGCATCAATGGAAGTAAAAATAGAAAAGTGTTGACAATTTTATGTGGAAACTGTTTAAACAATTTCAAGGAATTGAGAATTTGCACAAGAATCTGATGGATTGAACGTCTCATATACGACCTTACTTTGCTACACCTAAATGGACTCTCGTGTTGGGTAACATTTGGAATTTTATTAAATAATGTTAGTACGACGGTATTTTAGACTGTTCAAAATTGCACCACTAAGGCAAATAAATAGGTTGATTGGAACATAAGCACCAATCATTATTCAATTTCGATGCTTTCAAGAAACAAATAAAAATCAAACAGAATCCAATATAGAAGATGCACAAATGTTACTAATACCTGAAAAAAATTAACGAGTTGCTTTATAGTTATTTTGATCATTCTAATCTCGAGTGGTACAATCGTTACGTATAAGTAAACCATACGTGGAATGTATAGGTCGTATCTCAATGTACTGTTACTGTATGACCAAAATCGCTAACTTGAGGAATAAGTTTACATCTATTCACCGCAGGATTTCCGGACGTCAGGGGATTTTTCACCCTGGAAAACTACCAAAATTTAACAGCCATTCTGCGGCCGATTAAACCTTTCGCTTACATCAAATTATCGTTTACGAAAACTTTTCTCAACAATTTAATGTTAGTAAGTCTTTGGGGTGGTACATATATGGCGGATGATCCGACAGATGATCCTAGGGGAGGGAGAAGAGATCTCTGATCAGAATGCTCAAAAATCGAATTCATTTTATGCTGTTTTTTTCTAGCCATAAATTCAATGCACCAACAACGGGAATAACATTCACAGTCGAAATGCAATTATAAGTATTATCTCAATTTTAAAATCGAATTCACTACAAATTATTGAAATGATCGTTCGTTTTATCCCTACACGTCCGCCAAAACTTTAGGTAATTAAGCCAAATGGCAGGGTGAATAGGGTTAATAAACTGCTTAACCCTTAATAATTCAGTTCAAACGTCTTAATATCTGACTGCATCCCGTATTTTTCTAAACTTTCAACAATGGTTAAGGTCTTTACTCTCAGAGAATTGAACAACACACATGAATTCGGGAGAGGAAGTAACTCAAATAGATCCGGCAAAAACTGGAACGAATTTACTCAAGTTCTTTTGTATGTTAACTGTGTTGTGAACTATCCTAGACAAACTTGGCGAGTCGTCTGAAAATGGGGTTAAACCCGCTCAAACAAACCGACGAACCATTCCGTCTTTCTTTGGTCCAATGAGGGAAAAAAGCCACTTAGACAATTTTTATCTTGTGAATTACATCTAAAAATAGTATCGAGCAATCCAAGGCTGTTTGGTAATGTCTACGTGTAAAATTGTTGGTGCATGCAATTCACCCACAAGCAATTGAATTCCTTTGGAAATTTGCAATTTGCAAATTTGCAAATCGGATACCTTCCCGCATGCCAATCCAACTCAGTCACCTTTAAATCTTGCCTCTGTTTGCTTAATGTCACATGTCCGGCGAATTAAATTGAAGCAAACTGTTGCATCAGCAAGTGTGAAGTTGCACGGGCGTTGCACTTACTTGCATTACCCGTGCATATCTTCGTCTACAACTACTCACTTTGTCATACAGTTACTCATATAGTTCACGTCAACGTGACGTCAAAATCGACATTAATTTAAGTAACGGACACAAAGAAGAGAATCCTGAATCTGCAAAGCGCATCATATCTCCTGGTTTAACATCCTGACCCAGAAAAATTCCACTTCGCCATCTTTTTATTTATTTAAGAAAGGACTAAACCGAATCCGAAATACCTTCTATTCGGTGCAGGGAAAGAAAGACTTCACCTCCATTTAGAAAATTAAATTGGACTCTGTGGAAATAAAACGGTTGCCTGAAACTCCTTAAAAAATAATGTGGTTCCTTTAGTTCAGAGTACAAGTTTCTATGTAAAAAAGCAATCATTAATTAGCCATCAAAAACTACATTCATAATGACGCCAAACCCGTATAGCTTTATCCAACCAAGTCGAAAAGATTATGAGAAACTGATGAAATTAAAAAAATGAACGATAAAAGAACATGATATGGAGAAACAAATCTGCTCTTCTGCTGGGCTATGGACAATGGTATCAGTTACCAGGATATTTTTGGTGTAGAGAATACGATTTTGGATACTCAGAGCTATAACTAAATCAAAACTTCTTTCTCGAATTGCAGACCCATAAACCAGCTTTGTCAGGTGCAATCTCAGAGAAATTGAAATTTTTTCAATCAGGGAAAATAACAAATAACAAAGTATCCTTGAAAAGTATCACAGTACTCCATCGAAGGAAAACATTAAAGATTTCAACAAAAAATTACTTCAGGTGCCTACCACCTTGGACAAAATATTCATTAATTCCCATGGTTAAAGCGCTCAAAACAAAACAATTTTCCACGACACCATTTCCCCGACATAAGAGCAAAGCAAAACCTATTTTTCTCTAGTTATTTAAAACTTATCGAACATGTCATCGACAAATTACTCATTGCGAACAAGAAAAAAACACTCTCAAGTACCTCTGGCACGGAAATGCAATAGCGCAACCCTTCAAGGTTGAGCCTCATTACTCACATATTAATAATAAGGTATGCCAAGGCTTTCTAGTACACAGATACTTTGATTCACAGAATTGTAGTGAATTTTAACTATCCGTTGGACGATCAACACTGGCACTCGAGATGGGAAGAGATACTCATCTCGAAGAGTCTACACTCCGAGAATGAAAAGTCTCCCATTAGAAATGAAATTCAAAGAAAACGTCGCCGGCTTTTCTCTATTTTCTTCCTCCATGGAAAGACAGAGAAGTAGAATGAATTTTAAATTGCACCACCGACTCGGGGGAGAAGACCGCCGGTTACCAAGACAACCTTGGGAAAACCAGAAGGGGAAAAAAACAAGATTTCCGCTTTAGAAATGTTAGTGCCCTTTTCTGCATTCCTTATCACTTGGATAACTTCCGCCATTTTCAAGGTTATCAAAGGTTTTCTCCAATTTGAAACAACAGTTAAGGCAAAATATTGACCATGGAACTGGGACTGATCGCACAGAACCTAACTGAACCTAACGAAGCAGAAGAATGACCTGTGGCCGTAGGGTACTGCGCACAACTAGGGTAATCCGTTTGGTTGTATTAAATACAATTAAATTCAGGTGTCACCAAGTATCCTTCAATCTGTCAAAAGCTCCGGCTAAGACCTTTTATGCAGAGTTCTCACATTGTGTATTTCCTGTGAGATTTAATTTTCATGGGTTTGAACGGTGTCGTTCGAAAGCAAAGCTCCAAAAGACAAATCAGAATTAGAAAATGGTTGCAAATAAAAATTTCATGTTGACGTTTGCCAAAACAAATATGAGCCCCCCCGTCACATTTGCAAATCGATTCAAAATGAAATAACTTTCTTCATTTTCAATTGACTATTTGCTAAAATTGAAGATTTTCCACAGCACGATGCATGCGTGTTTCTCATAAAGGCATTTCTCTGTTAGGTGACTCTTCGAACAAAATCGACATCTTGCTGCTCCTCCCCCTGTCCCTGCTGTCCCCCTACTGCAACACATCTGGAACAAAATCAAGTACTTTCTTCTGATGTCAAAAGCAGTCAACTGCACTCTCCACTTATTGTTTCATATAAATGCTATGCCACCACACCACTTCACATTGAGAATTGCAACATTGTCATCTGTGAAAATCACAAAACTGTTTAATGTAGTTCTACTGCTTTTAGTGGTCACCACACGGCCTATTTTCTCATAATTAATTGGGGTTAATTATTTTCATTACAGGTGTGCCTGGTACCCAGTTCAGTGGAATTCATTGGGAAGCTCAATTTGCTCATGACCTTGTTTTTACGTGACGTAATTAGCAGAAAATTCGGGTAATTTCACCTTCATTTTGTGGAAGAACGTGATAGGCTTGCCTTTTAATGCTCATTTGTTTCTTCTTAGAACGACACAAAGTATCGTTGCAGGCCTTTGTTGCCCGATACTGAATTTTATATATAATAAAGAACAAAACCCACAAAACACAAGAAGGTATCTGACATGTATTTCCAGTAGCATAAAATTAATGAAAGGTATCCATACCCAAGTAGACTGACTCAAGACCGTTTCTCAGTAACTCAGTAAATCGTCTTTATCGTCCTTTGACTCATGTTACTAGACATGTAAATCACTTTGTTTTTAGAAGTAAGTGGCTACCCATAAACAACTGACCTGACCCAAAATCTGTCAAAATGACGTTTTTCATTATTCGTAACCCCGTTGTTTGTACCCATTGCAACCGACGCAACCGAACCTTCCGTCTTAGCAATCCCGGCAATGTACGTCGCCAAGTGGAATTCAAACCGCTAATGAATTTGCACGACCATTACAAATTCGCATTAAAAGCTACCTCGCGCAAATTTCTGCGTCCGAAATGTCTCTGCAAAATGACCGTTACAAAGCGATTTCGCAGAACGGAAGAACCGCATGACTCAACCTCGGCGTATAAAATGACACGTTTTAATGAGAGAGAATTAAGGCCCGACCTGACGAACCATTTGATAGTTTAAATTCGTTTTTGGGCAATGAGACGATGGGAAGAATATTGGACGAGACCCATTCGACCAATTACCTTATTGAACTCTGATAGGTCGGCATTTCAAACATTCGAATATAACAAATCATGTCGTTTGAAAAGTTTCCCGCGATAATTCCATTCGAACCTTTTAATTGATCAGCTATTGAACTGAAATTTAAATTTCGGTGTATTGCAGCACTTCTAGGAAGACTAGAAATAACAGAATCAGGCTACTTATCGTATATGACACGTTAGAGCATTCGACTCATTTGACTGAATAGGAGAAAATCTCTCCCCCGGCAGTTGTTAAAGTCCATCCTTCGCGAGACAGGGGTTCGTTAAGCTCTTTCTTAATGTCTTCTACGTGTTAAAAAAAGTACAATTTTCACATTACGCTTTCAAGTAAAAGACTCACAGCGAAGCAGAAGTATTTTTCTACTCCTAGGGGAACAGATGTTAATGAAAAAAGCTCTAAAAGCTTTGCGCCTCTGAAACAGTGACGCGGCAACCGGTCGAACGAAACGCTACACCCAAACGCAAAATCGTGCGATTTTACGGCCCAGAGATGTTCCACTTGACCGTCCTTTTGCAAAAATGCGCAATTTTGCGCTCGTGTGGCACTCATTTACCCGTCGCAAAACGAATTGAAACATGCAAAACTCACCTCAACCGGGGCTTCGTTCACTTGCTCGGGCGAAGTCTCATCTTTTGATCCCTTACTCTTGTCCTTGTTTGAAAATCTGAAATTCCTGAACGAGAATCGTTTCTTCACCACCTTCTCCTTCTTTTCCTTTTTGTCCTTTTTATCCTTCTTATCCTCGCCTTTTTTGCCTTCTTCTTCTGTCTTTTCGGGCTCGCCGTTCAGCTCACCGTTCGCTTCCACCTGACCGTTGGGGGTCGGTTCGGCAGCTGAGTCGTCACTTTCTTTCGTCATCACTTTCTCGATGGCAACCGTCGCTGCTTCTCCGTTTTGCACGGGTTCGATTCCGTTTTGGTGAACCTCTCCACCATTCTGCAAACAATAAAAAAATACAAATACGTAAAGTCAGAGCTTTACATGATACGAAAGACTTATACAATAAGTGATATCATCGGCAGCTACTCGAACAGGCCCAATTATTTGGCTGCTTGCCTAGATACACATCAAAAAAGAAATTACGCTAAAGCTCCTATGCCTTTAAAGGGTATCAAAACCGAATTGAGATATTACTGTCCTATTAGTCTTGACAAATATAGTGAAAAGTCATTCGATCACATGGCAACATACAAAATAAAACAAGCTGCCTTTGAAATAACCGTCGCTAAAAATTAAGAATTTAATTTTACAGAATTAAATCGGTATTCGTAATACAGAGAAAAGGAGTGACATTCATTAAGAAAGACTCTAGTGACAAAAGACATTAGTGTTTAAATAATTGGTAGTTTTAGTCACGTATAGGGTGTCAAGCACATTCCAGTCTATATGGTGTTTGTGGTGGATGATGCTTGAGAAGACTTAAGAAGAAGAAGGGAAGACAAGACAAAAAGAACTACTCAAACAAGTTTACTGGACATTAACATAGCTTATTAGATGCGTCATGCTTTATACTTAATCACAATAATAAAGCGGCACGCTTATTATAGATACTTCTGGGTATCGCCAACTAAAAACTGTTTTCACTGAATCAATGAATCGAAACAAGTTTAGATCGGTTACGTCACCTCAAATAGGGATATAAATTTGCCAGAGTACCGGAATCTTGACGGCCTGACAAATATTCCTAAGTTAGACCACAGAAGAATAAAAATAATTCTTAAGCGTGGTGATACCAAGACCACCAGCACCCCATCTTTTGAAATCAACGTTCAAATCCCACCGGCCTTTCATTCTTATAAACTTGGGTCGTAATTTCATTTCAGTTTCCTAAAACATTCGAACTTAAATTCATGTATTTGGGAATTACGTGTAAAAATTGTTACCGAAATGAAAACAAAATGCAACCGTCCTCATCTGCACAGGAAAATATCCCTCAAAGAAAGAGAAACCTTTTTACGGTTTTTGGATGGCGACAATTCATTTTAACAATTCAAGTTCCGGATTAAATGTGTTATTGCATCAATCACGCACGCACACACACTCGCACGCAAAAATTTGTCAGAAAAATGTTCACCCATGAGGGAAAAGGGAAAAGACCGATATTCAAATCTTCTGTATATACTTAAATTACTCTCATGAAACCCAACGCAACCGCTTTTGAAACTTTCAATCAGTTGGTATTATTTAATTGGAAATATAAAACTCTAATAATTCATCTTCGCCACGTTCACCACCCAATCGGCACATCTTCCAGACCAGAGCCGATTGTTTGAATATCTGATTATATAAATAAACTCAAACATAATCTTATTCATCGGTCGGATTTTTCAAAATCTCTATGTAAATTTACGAAAAATAATTTTAAATTTCCTGACAGCTGTCAAATCGAACGCCAATTAATAACATTAAAAGCTACAAAAACAGTGGTTTTATTTGTTTCTAAACTGCCGTTTAGAAAGAATTACTCAATTACACGCCGAGATCGAGCCACATTTCAACTTAAATTATCTAGCTTTAATTATAAATTTCAAAAGTTACAAAAGCTCACAGACTGTTACTAGAGTGTTGTATTAGGAAGCAAATGATATTCTCGTATTGAACAATTTCAGAATGAACTCTGAATCAGTGAGGAAAACAACACATTTACTATTTTATACTATAAGGTTATTTTTAAAAAGTATTTAATAACTTTTGGTTCTTGGAAAACAGATTGCTTGAACCGTTCTGACGCTGCAACTACTAATTACGACTACCTATAAAACTAACGGTTTGTAACCCATTCCCCAAACCCGATTGAGTTCTGATGTCTAGTAGAACCCCGTACTGAAATCAATAAAATGCCACTTTTTTGTTAGCATTCATGTCGATTGAAACCTTCAAATTTTTATCCGTTATTTTGGACATGACTCTTTATGAACTGCTGACAAATTTCCAGCTGACCGAAATTTAAAATAAACAACAAAAATAATTTGTACATCTGCACAGACCTAACGGAACAATAATTACGATCCCCTACAAAAAATAGTCAAACAGCAATTAGAAAAAAGAAACCCATTAAACCAAATAACGTAATCACGGGACCGAGATGTTCTACACATCAAATTTAAGGTACCAACACTCCCGTAAAAAACATTCCTGACTGACAGCCGCAACTATTTCGTTTTCCAGTCTCCCTTAATTATGTATATTGTTGTTTGTAAAATGACTAGCCGTAAATGGTAGACACTTGGAACCGTTGACTTGAAAACACAAGGCGAAACTTCATTTTTCTCCCGGGGATGGTTGTACAGCAATAAAGGAGAGAGAACGAGTGTTCTCGGCCTAGGAGTCATTTCGCGTTAAACAAAAAAAAAACCACTCCGACAATTACAAATCAAAACTATTATTCTTAGGAGGTCAAGCAGGCAGGTAGACAGGCAGGTAAGCAGAAGAACTCTGAATGATTGAAGACCAACGTCCGAGATGTACGAGAAGGTAAAACCGCCCGAGGAGGATTCGGTCTGAAATTTCGAATTTTAACAGAGATAGGCCGCTGAGGCACGGACAAAGTTAAATCATGTGCCCCACGTCATTCGAAAGACCTAATATGCCTTCCAGAGCTCTGTCTGACCATCTAAGGCTTGGTTCCCGCGATGACGGAGGTAAACCAGAAAGGAAGATGCAGGATGACAGATAACTCTCAACTCAAGCGTGGAATTTGGGGACATAGCAAGGGGGAATCACGTGAAGGACCAGATAAACAGGAAATAGATAAATGTTTGGTACGGAGACTATGAAAACCAGCGTATTTAAAAAGAAACAGACACTTCAGTAACATAAATAAAGAATAATTGTCTAACTGCTTTAGACCTGGCAAATTAACACCTTTTGTATGTGTTCAAAGTGACAATGTCTCGATTCTTTAGCCCACAATTCTCTTCTCGCAGTTCTCGCCAGCTCAAAATAAGTCTTCTCATTTTATAAAAACATACGGGTCAAAGTCATTTTTGTCGTTTTTTGCATCCCGGTATGTACGCAACCACAAAAAAAGAAATTGTTTTTGGAGAAGAAACCAATTTGTTTCTTTTCTTTTATTTACCAAAGTTGAAAATAGCGCGCCCATACAAAACAATATTTCCTTCAATTTTGTTACAGTTGTGAAAATCTGTACCTTTCCAACATAGAGGATACAAAACGACTGCAACAAAACATAAAATAATAAATAAATAAATAGTTTTTATTAATAATAGAAACCCTACTTCATTGTTTGCGAATTTTTTGAGCGGACCATTTAATATTCTCCTTTCTCGTAGACAAGACAGTATCAGAACCAATTTCACACTGTCATATGTAGTTGAAATAAAAAAAAAATGAAACTCTAATTCACAAAACAGCGATGGGGTCAGCAATTTTCGACAGGATTCTGCAGTGCGAAATGAATTGTAGAATGTGGTACCGGATGAGAGTACCGAAGGGGACGACTACAGGCTAAAATATCCTACTTAAAATCTGAGACCGAAGTGATTCACTAGAACAGGCGTTTGCTATTTGATCCTAGAGTATCGGGTTTAAATTCCGCGGGGACATTAAGTTTTTTTTTAATTCAAGTGCACCGCATTCCACAAGCAACCACCTCACCATTGTAATTTTCACTCAGGTAGAATTACTCAAGTTTCTCCGATCAAAGAAACTGTGATTATTCTACGACTTTTCATAGTATGTACGGTGGGCTCGAGAGATATCACAAATAAAAACGATAAACTAGAGACAAATCTGCGGGGAATAGATTATTATTCCAAATCAAGCCCTGTATCATATACAAAACGCGAAAATGTTGAACCATAAAACAATATAGAGCAAAACATCACGAAAAGTTACAACTTTTAATGTGAAAAGGGTGCTTAATAAACTGAATAATCATCTTACGTGACAATACAATTGCATCGCAACGCACAAGTATGTCAGACATCCGAACTTTGGAGGAGATGCGGATAATTTAATTTCAATTCCAAATGATTCATCCCGTAAATTTAAAATGTTCCTAGACATGTGTGACAATGTCTGAACATTCACGTTCTACACATGTTTGAAATGTTATAAACAACCGATTTAAATTGTCGTGTTAAAAAGTACAAAAAAAAAACAATGCTTTCCAGTTTCCCTAAAGGGCGAAGATCTTAAACAGGCTTTCATATATCGCACAACTTGAAACAATAGGTATGTAATCTTATTAAAGTTCTGATCCGCCATTTTCCCGCTCTTAAATATTGCGGACAGCTGAAGAAAGAACGGTACTTCCGAGAAAAATTACATACGCAAAGAGCAGTGGTAACTTCAAAAATTTTTAAAGCTTAACGCACATTTTATTAGTAAAAAAACTTGTCTAAGACGCTTTCATATATCTATGAAGTTTGACATCAATAAAAAATTTATAATACAGGCGTTTAACATTGAATTTAAACCACATGATGATGTATATATTTTACTGTAGTGTCATAAATTGTATATTTTTCGTAAAATGTGCTAAGGAGCCTAACAGTAAAATCTTTAGCAAAAGAGACGCAACAAAGAGATCGTATGAAGGCAACCTATAAGTAAAAATCAAATGAAAAAGGTCAAAACGCGAGACCATGTTAGGAATGCAGTTAACAATCAATCAATTAATACAGCAATAACCAATAATAATAAGCAGCTGACGTAAATGCTCTAGTCAAGAGATATTTTGTATCGGGGAACTTTTTTAATACAAGGACAAGTTTGACAAATATACCAGAATTTAAAGTTTCGATTAAAAAAAAAACATTCGAAACTGGGAATTACAAACGAAAACTTAAAAAAGAAAATTACTACTACCTTCGATATCCTATCAAAAGAGTACGAAATTTCAACACTTCATTAAGTGCAAATGAAGTGATATAGTGATTGACATTGAAAAATACATCAAATACACCGAATGTGTTCACATGATGTTTTCATAACTGCGTAGATTGAACAATAATCCGTACAACACTAAAATTAACTTAACTTTTTAGTACGTCAGGAGAAGTTCTTTACCTCATTCATTCCAACGTTTTCTTCCCATATGTTTTGGCTTATTACCTTATGAAGTTAATATAGAATCCAAATTGAATATATCACATTTAAGATCCTAAAGAGAGTTTTCAAGAAATCGACAAAACAACTGTGGTAGGAAAGAGGCAGATGTTGAACAAAAGCAACCATAAAGGGAGAAACGTGTTCAGGGAGCACGTCACTAAAATAAGTACTTTAAGAATATCTAAAACAACAAATTACATTTACTAAAATAAAAAAGGAAACGGTTACAATTCTCCTGGTAGAAAAACTAGTAAAACTCTTAGGCGCATAAGTGTTCCTATTCCTATCTTTAATAGCAAAATATCCCGACCATCTGGTCCCCATATCAAACAAACACACCACCTGGGTAGAACTTCAATTTTTCATACCTGTAAATCATTTTCTACGTGTCCATTGGCGGCCACCTTCTCCATGACACCGTCCACAATTTTCTCTACTTTTCCTTCATTTCCAAATCCTTCGATTTCTCCTTTTGTTGAAGTCTCCGTGATGTCAACCGAACGCTTACTCTGTTTAACACCCATATTCACTCTGAAAGCAGAAAAACAACTCTTATTATTATCACGTGTATAATGAATAGATGGCCTTTTAAAAAAAATACACCTGACCATTTCTTCAAGTGCCGCTATTCCTAGTGATAATACTGACACCGCCAGCAACAACCTCAATAACATCATGTGAGTACAACAAAATACAAGTGCAGTTGCTGCTTTTCTTATGAAACACAAAGTTCAAAGTTAACAAAAAGATGTCTGGGCCACGGCATTCTCTTCATTTGTAGGTTTATTACTCGGGGAATCAAATCAATACCTATGTTACTAGGCATCTAAATTTAAAGATATGCAATCGTTTATGAATCAGATTAGATGGTCCGATTAGTGGGCAGTACCGCTTTCCCAGTCGCAGGTTCAAAACCTGGGCGAGTCAAAAAAAACATCCCCGATGCCCCATATCTGATAAAGGTCATTAAATTCTTCAGGCGAAGTAAATGATCCAACCTGGCTGTGAGTTGCCATGGTCTACGAAGAGAAACGCTATACCTAACAACCTTGACAAGTACCCAGTAATCTACCTTAACTTTAATGATAACAATAGACGAACGAACTATGAAGTCTCAACACTCGTAAACCAGTTCCTTTTGTTAAGTCTGACCATGACGAGGAGCTTGGCGCAATTAAAGGCAAATTAAAATTATCAAAGGCATAATTCCAAGTAAACAAAATATTAATCGTGGTTTCTTTTGCCACTATTTAACAACCGTTTCAAAATAAGCGGTTTTTGTGAGAAAATACACTAACGGTGCCATGATTGCAGTTTTGACTGCTTCAACAGCAACCGACCCATTAGCTTCAATCAAATCCGCACAAGTCATCATTTCTAATAACAAAGTGATGCAGCTGTCATTGCCTATTAACTCGATCGAATTTCCGCAAAGAGTCATTTACAAACAGAAAAATCCTCACTACAATTTCCTTTATTACAGTTGTTCCTATATTTTTTTTGTGCGAATGCAAGAAACATGTATAGGTCATACATTAATGGTATTAAAAAAATAAAGCTTTAAACGCGGAAGAAATATACCATGGATCTATTGTGCCTCTAAACACTCTCTAAACACGCCGAAAGAAACAAATAAAATTCTAAACACTTAAATATAAAAGTGGCCGATTTCAACAGTAACATTCCGTTACGTGCGTCTTCGTTCCTCGAAACAGTGTCACGCAGCTAAGGCAAAGACTTAACTAGGATTTGTCACAACTAGTCTGGTGGAGCAACGAGTAAGCCGTAGCATTGAGAATATTTTTCGCAATTCTCAGGTTGAAGCGGACAGAATCTAACTAAGAAGGCAAAGCGTTACAATAGAGGGCTCCCTAACTTCAACTGCTCCTTAAGTTTCAAGAGGTGCACACCAACAAACAAGACCTATTTTCTCTGTTAAATGCACTTGATAGTAAACTAATTCCATAATAAAAGGACATGATTGGTTAAAATCACTTGCGTTTGTTTATTATTCAAGTCGTACAAATGTTAATTTAAATGAAGTGACACAATAAGCAACGTCTATTGTCTCATTCCGCCCCGAAAATGATGTAACACAGCTGATATTCTTTAATTCCCCTGACACCTAGGAAACATGTACCTGGCTGACCATTTTAAAATTCAAGTTATGATACTACCCGTTCCTACAATTTGACGGGGTCCTTTTCGATGAGTTTATTCTTAGTAACTACTAATGGGTTTCATTGTCTCATTAAGAAAATGGGTCACATGGGGCCAACAAGAACTTTATACTCGAGTCTATGTGAATTTAATTGAGGCACCGCTGGGAATGGAAACCTGAGATGGGTGAAACGAGTCTTCATCAAACCTGAACCTGGCAGGTAATTCTTCATCTGTTTCGGGTGATTTTTTCTAAATAAAAACGAATTACAGGTTCACTAAATTCTGCTTTGATTTCGTAAACCCCACGCCACAATTCAGCTACCTTTACGGGTATCAAATGTATCAGATATGTAATTGAAAATCCGATCAAATGTCCGTGAAGTTACGAACATTTTGAAAGGCTGTGATGCCTTTGCAGATGCAAAAAATAAGATGTTTCTCTGTTTTGGGATTACTTCCCAGCTCGCAAAAGCACTAAAATATTCCTGAGGTATATCATAATTTACATTATTTACAAGGACTCTGTGAAATGAACGTTAACACTGTCACAAAATTTAAAAAGTATCACATAAATATACAGACAAATCAAACGTCTTATATATTTTACTCACAACCACTAATCAATAAGTAACGGTAAAATAATTTCAGTCATAATATCAAACATCGCAATTCACTGCCTTTGATTTCATTTACCTGGTAATCTGAACAAATTTCGTTCGGCAGGTGAAACAGTGCAACAACCGAATCCTGGAAAAGACGAACTGCAAGGTACCTTTGTCCGATTGTTACTACACCAAAGTCACAACTAACTCCAAGTGAGTTTCAAACAAAAATGTTCACCGTCCGACCTGATTTCGTTATCACCTAACTTGGGGTTCGTCTCATCCCCCGCCTGTTCATTGAAAAAGAGAAACCCTGAACAATGAAATCAGACACCATTTTTCCCGTTTTCAACAATAACATAGTTCAATAAATAAAGATAAAGGTTCTCTAAAGGGGCTACCTGAAAAGAAATACCTTAGACCAGCCACGAAACATGGGGTCTAAGGTACATTCCGGGTTTGACTCAGGGGTGATAGTCTACGACTTCACTTTCAAATTATTCGTAACTTGTGATGCATTTCACTGGTATTTGAAAGAACGCCATTTTTGTTGAGATTAACTTTTGTCACTTCCTGTACAAAAATCAGCAAATCGTGTACAACCATACCCATCAAAAGGAAATCAGTGGTTCCTTGAACTTGGGTACCGTTCTCGGAGCCACTGTCAAGTTTTTAAGGTATGACAGAAAATAAGAGAAATTTTCTTTACTCTTTACTATGAATGTATAATAATTGAATTTGCGAGTGTGTGCTACGTTTTTGACGGTTTGACCATTGGCGCCTCACTCTTTTTTTGGACGTGAAGATAATGAGTGGTAAATGAATGACGTGTTAAGGCTCCATAGACGACCAAAAATTTTAAAAAGTAAAACAACTATGTTGACAATTAGAATTTCACATGAACCGGCAATGAATGACCGTGAGTGACGGATGAGGTCTCGCCAGTGTCTGTGACATAGTAGAAAGCAATAGATAACACTCAAAATACCTTCAAGTAATACAACAAAACTAATACCCATTTAGTACTTATACCCGTTAAATGAGACAAAAAAATTCCACATTTTTTGCTGCTCGAAAAAATCGTCCTCTGAATTATCCAGCAAAAGGATTGTTGTAACCCAATCAGTTTGTGTCCGAGTACAAGTTTCAAGACACCTTAAGGTGATATTCTCAGGCAACAGAACGCCTTCGATTCATTTATTGTAATGCTCTGACCACTAAACGTAGTATTTTTGTATTTAATTACTTCGTTGAATGTAAATTAATACCCCATAGCATTAATCCCACTTTGCCTAGTAGAACAGATGAATCTTATGGACTATGAAACCACACAACTGACCGAGCAAGAAGAAGAAAGTAATATTATTTCAACGCTAATAAGCACTACGACTAAGTAACGATTCCATTATATTTTTAATGTCATTTTTAATTCTCAATGATATTTATATGTCACAATAACAAATAATAATTATACCAGTTCTAGGTTCAAACGTCATAAGACAAGGCTCGCAATCAATCGGAACATCCTTGAACCATTTAAATGTCTCAATAAATAATTATGATTTTAATCCACGATTAATTCTGAAGTTACTATTGACAACACGAGATACGTACATAGTTCTGTAAAAAATGAGATTGTCTTGGAGTTACATTTGGAGCTGGGGAAAATGAAGTAATGATCAAACACTAAATATTAAATTGTGTAACACCGAACGAGGTGCCCTCAGAAAGCACTTCGACAGAAATCAAATTGTTGGTTAAATAATTTCATTTTTAACAAAAATGTAATTAAAAGACAGGACACACTGGGTGAAACCCAAAAGGTTTGGAGCTTTGAGCAGAAGAAACGGTGGAATGGAAAACAGTGAAAGCCTTAATTTATTTTATATAGGCAAGCATTAAAATTACACGCCAAATTAAACATCATTAATTACGTTTAAACAATTCTCTTACCGAAAAAAAGGTAAAATAAAGTAAAAACCGGGGCAACCAAATAAATGTTTCATAACATGGGGGGACCACGAAAACACCTAAAAACAAATTAACAAACGTAAATAGATGTCTTTTGAAGTCTCTAAATGAACCACCTCCACACTCAATTCCCAACGTCGTTTGCGTATTTACGCAAGCGTGAAACCTGAAGATTTTCACCAAAGTTTTCGAACAAGTATTAAATAGAACAAGTCATGACCTCGTGCCGGCTCAATTTAGCGCGAACACGATTTTCCCGCAAGTTTTAGGGTTAAAGTAATGATCGATCAATTGCATATTTGAATGAAAACTATTTTTACCATTTTTGCGGAGTTACGGAAGCATTTTAAAAGTTCCTCTTCCACTTCACACGGTCCTGGGGATCCAAATTCCTCCATTTATTCCCCTGTCGCGTTAATAGTTTGCTCACGACCTTTTTCATTTAAACTTATGTGAGAATTCTTCTATTATTCTCCTTGCATGTTTTGCTAGTTACGGTCTCTTTCATAGAAAAACCTCCTCCCCTATTTTGCGTTTATTTTTCTTTTAAAAACTTTCTCTTCAAAGTTTCTGCATCCTTTATTTGGTATACTTTCCTGCATTATACTCCAAGAGCTTTACACCTATTTTTCCTCTTGGAGAACTCACAACACATTTTCGAGTAAGGTGATACAAAAACTAAGATTTGGTATTCAAAAGATTTATGTGTTCAAAATATATATTTCGAACCAGAACCTGAAACGGTATATTATGTGTAACACTCCTACTTCTTTAATATCACACAAAAAACGTGTGTAACAAAGCCCACATGTAGGGAACTAAAAATTAGAATTTCAAATTATGTATGAATTGGCATAATAAATAGAAATTTATCATTTTGCCTAGATAATCAACTCCAGTTGCACAGGAAGCCCAAAATGGGGTGGTGATTTCTCATTTTCTGTGGCAGACTACACCGGCGAATATTTATTATCCAAATGACGAACAGACTGAAATTGTTTATGCAATTAATAATTTCACTTAAATTACCGTATGGTAATGGTCACGCCGATTTAATTCGGTTACTTTCCATTTTAGTGCAGCAAATGTACAGTGAAATATATATATGGATAACAATGAAAAATTTTTTAAATCAATTGAAAATAGAAAAATAAGAGTTTCCTGTCAGAAAATGGAATACACGGGAGTGTAATGAAAAATTTTACGACTTCAAACGGTGGTCAGGCAGGCACAAGCCTCTCGACAATAACACTAGACAAATGTATTATAATCTAACATTTAAAGATATGTAGTACGGACATCAACAATAATATTTGTGTTGAACAGTTTAATTCAAGTAGTCGAAAATGTAATGGTGACGTACTTGCCACACCACTAATCACAGTATTCTTCCAATTTTTGGAAATCAATTACATTCAAGTTATACATTACTCTGCACTCTTTTGAACGCTTCCGTTATGAATCCCTACTTTACTCCACGATTGTAAATCTTTGTTACTGTCTAAACTTTATTACAGAGCGTATGGATTTGCAGTGTTGGTCTCAAACACCTGCCATAACATTAATTGAAATATTAGTAGAGTGGTATTAATCTTATACGTTTATTTTCTTGTTTAATGCATAAATCATTCGGTTACTGGAACGTAGTAAAAAACTGTGATTTTTACAGATATAGAGATGGACTTCAAATGATACTTTATAATAAATTTAATCCTGTTCGATGCGTCTTAGAGTAAGCGATGTAACCTCGGGGTTACATCTTTAAGATGCGAAAGGAATCGGATACCACTTTCCATTTTCTCACAGTTTTATCTCAGAGTATCCATTTAACAGGGCCATTAAAATACTAAAATTAAATACGAGTAGCAGGGAGCTGGTAGACATCTTGTGTACGTGCGTCTTCGTGGCGGACCCAAACAAAACGAGTCTTCGATCAAAAGCGTAGCAATTAATTGACACGAATTCCCATTATACTTCTTGATCTTTTGGAAACAGAGACCCTAAAACAAACACTGGCCCACTTTACTCGAACTGACTCCATGTGAAAACGGGAAGATTCACTTGACCCTTCACTGTTTCACACGAAACCTTTAGGCTAGTTCAAAACAAAAGAACCTGGGGAAAAATAACTTTTTACGGGTGCCTCATGGCAAAGGGTCACAATATAATTACTCATTTCGCTGGAACATTTTTCAAATGACCGTAACAATCAATCAAATCCTTAGGTCACGAGGAGCCCAAGACCGAGTCGAACATTCTGTAGATTGCCCGTTTGAAGATAAGGCAGATAAGCAAATGGAAATGTTTGTATTTGATACCGAAACTCCATTCGCCACGTTTCCTACCGAGACATTCTCGGCTGATTCGATTAATCGAACTCATGCGCAATTGATGATTGGATGTATAATATGCCTGAAATCATTAATTCAACTAACTGAAAAGCGGTAGGAGCATAACGAATTCAGATTCTGCTACTCAGTGTGTAACCCTTACAGAAACGTTCGGGGAGAGAGGAAATAACAAAATAATAAGAGGAGAAACGCAAAATGAGAAGTTCAGTTTCCTGTCCACTAATTTGACACTCGGCATTCAAATCACATCCGATGGAAAAATGTTCAAGAAAATAGTGAAATCAATGGGAAACAATGCTGCGTGCCCATGACCAACCTTCCGGGAGAATCACCTTGACAAGAGTGGACCAACAAAGAGGGAATGAGTATCCAAGTATCCGGGTTATAACAACTGCAATCAGACACGGATAATAGTTGGGTAATAGTTAGAAACAGAAATGTAGAAAACAAGAAAGACATGGAGCTAGCTGTACAATGGACAACTTCCGGTCGAACACTCACAGATAATTCAAACTACAATGTGAATGTAAAAATGTGCATTCGAATGAGACGGAAATATGACCTTTTCCGTAAGCCTCAGACAGGAATCACAGAGATTGCGGCTTACAATGCAACTATAGTCGACTTGCATTCAGTTTCCCTACATTCCCAGTAAAAGCTCGGTAGTTGCAGCATTACGCCTATCAAGGACGTTTCCACCAGGTGACGTCCACAAGTAAAACATAAATCTAAGTCCATTTATAACAATGTCAATGTAAATAGCTCGGACAGGGCAGGCCATGATTAAAGCTGCGTTTCGTTTATCTCGAAACTATTTGAGGCCGACCAGTCGAACAAATTTAACTAGTTTCAAAGAATGTAGATGCACTTACAACAAAATAGTTTTCTTAACCTGGGGTTAGGGGAATCTCATATAACCGACATATACTACAATAGGTTAAATCACTCGGGAATACCAGAACATAATTTCCAACTTAACTTCGTCGGGTACTTGCACTAAACAGAAGAACCTTTAAGGAACAAATTCGAGTTATAAATTTAAAATAATGAATAAATAGAAAATTAGAAATAAAAGACCGGCAGCACGACAATCTCTCGTTACAGAGTTAAGTTACAAATTGTCTTACCCAAAATAATGCCAAACCAATTATGCGATAATTCTTAAAATGACGTAATGTAGTGGTATAGTGTATGGTCAGTAGCATCCTACCAAGTTTGAATTCAATTCATAGGGTTGTTTCTAACCTTCTGTAGCTATAATTTGACTTCAGTCAATCACACAATCTAAGGGATATAGACAACAAATTCTACCTTTGTGTACGACCCAGTAATATTTACCAATACAGATATTCCCTGGTAAAGTTAAGTTAGAAACAAAGGACTATATAACTGGTAAATCGAATGTTTATGAATTAGAATTAATTAACCTTTAATAAATAAACAAAAGGTCCGCTTTTATACCTAAGGACATTTCCCATTAGTAGGCATCCAAGAAGGGCAAAAGGTGACGAAAACAAATCATTCTTAAGTAATATCTTCGATAGGAAACTACCTGGCGATAATTAATAAATAAAATTTAGATATGAAGCAAAAGGGTCTACATCAAGCGGTGACATCTCCTGTCACCTTAAATTGTTTTTCTTAGTGATCTATCGTGGTGCAACTGGGTAGGGCCCAGGGCAATAGTCTTAGAGGCTAGACCAAGCTGGGCTTCCCGCAAATGGTAGATGGTTGAATGCACGTGTTTGGTAGTCACACAAAAACGAAAACACGTCCTCGCTCTTGCCAGTTGGTCGCGAAATGTAGGTTTTACTTGTTTATTACAATCTGGTGTTGTCACGTTAAAAATATTAATAAAGGAATTTCTTAGTAAATTCTCATAGTAAATTACACACAGATGACAAATAAAATGCAACAATTCCTGGAACCTCTTACATCTCTTCTTCAGTGTTATTTTAGATCAATGCGCATAGTGTGACACAATAAAGACGTATAAGTCCACGATTAGAAGTATAATCTGGATTTGATTTGATTGGATTTGATTCTGATACTAATCGCAAAAGTCAAAATTCTGAAGTCAGGTCGACATTGTGTACAAATCAGTAAGCAACTTCTGAAAAACCTCCCTAGTCATAAAGTAAGAATCGAATCATTAACCTTTGGAATTGGGGAAAGCAGTAATATTTTTCCAATTTCCAAGTGATTTTCCCAATTTACTCAGCCGTAAGATTGAACAAACATATTGGATAAGCACTTAAAAATATTTACAAAAAAATCCGTCTGCCATTTTACACTCATGAAATCATATTCTGAGCCTCCGAAAACCGATGATGTTTGAATGAAAGGATAACAGCTTCGAAATAAAACATATTTCTGAAGCAATAAGAACATAAAATCGACTGTATTAACTTGACCTATGAACCCTACGACTCAAATGAATTAATCATATCTGAGGATTGATGTTTCTCTATGTATTTCACCGGTTCACCGACTGGTAGCAATAAGGTCATTTTCACTCTAATTTCATGCCACCTGTATCCCACCTAAAACGATTTCGCTGAAGGTGTACTTCCACCCCGAAAAACTGTGACTCGCTAAAAGTCAAATATAATCAAATTGAGGATTACCTTCTCGTTTTATATGATAGATAGATGATATAACTCATCGGGATCAAAAGATGGCGCTCTTTTAAATAACGTTTTTTGCAAGTGCTCTCCCATGGCTGAAAAGACTACAGGTAGTAACCTGTAAGTTCTGAGCTTATGATTCTATTAAATTAACATAATATGAAATGAAAATCAAAACTTTCAGTATTCTGCCCTGCAGTAAAGAGGTACAGCAACTTACAATTCAAATATTAATAATAGCTGAACTATTGTAAAACTATTGAATCCTCGATACCAATCTCTCGTGTATATCAAGGACTTCACTTCCAATTATTATGCAGAATAGAAAGCGCACAGACTCCGGTTGTTCTTAGCTACCTGACAGACAGCCTCCGACACTTCCTTTAAACAGTGTAATTGAATGAACACCACGACGCCCTTTTCTAACTTTGTTTTATACTTTAAAACTTATTTTTATTCAACACAAACTACTCGATCCGTATGAATGGAAGCGAACTGCACGTCTTCTTCATTCCATTTCTTCCGTGGCTTCTTTCGACTGACGTGACCACTCCCGTAAACGGGACAACATTCGTACTGAACGAACAATAGGAGAATCGTTCGATTCGAATTTAATTTCCCTTTCTTTGGCCCCCAATACGATGTATTCAATATAATTAAGGAAACATTGAGTGCCATAAACCAACTGGGATGTCATTCGCTGCCCGAGATGCACCAGATCACGGTTTGGGGACGTTGCATTTGTTCACAAGCAACTCACAACGCATAAAGTTCAACGATTCCTTCCTATTTCAGTAAAGCCTTCTCAATTCACTGACATACTTCCTAACTTATCTAAATTTTGGTTTCGTTTTAGCCTCACCATTTCGCAATTTCCTGATCGCTTCGGTCGTTTCCAGCGCTCAATCTCTGTATTGAGGTGTCGAATGACCGACTGCTAATCCACTGATAACACCCTAGTGGAATTGAAGAACATGGTAAACATTCTCACTCGGGAAACTGATCAGAAATAACGGACACTACCGTATATGCATGCCTTTGCCCCATGAGTCTTGTTTGATTCAAGAGAAAAAATTGTACACACCCACGAAACTGAAGCTACTGATTTTCGTTGAGAAACTAACGACGCCTGTGACTCAGCCACATAAAAAGTTCACAACGAACCGAAAATATATATATATATGAAATAGCTATTTTAGTTCTGAATTCATAAAAACTCATATTGATTCATAGCGTTCTCTATAAATAAAACTAATGTTTACCACTAATGATAACCTATCGAACCAATGCCGGGTGGGACTTAACTGCGCCTAATCAAACCATTTCATTACTATGCACATAAGAACAACCAAATTACAAAACTGCCAGTAGTTTAAAATGTCTGTTTTTCAACATTTAACACTGGTAACTCCTTCAGCAAATAAGAAACCAATCACTACTATTACTGTCAGGAAACGTTACGTAACAAATAACAATAAACCCAAGACTCCTTTGTCTCCTGAATTATAAAGAAAATTTGGTACTCAGGTTCTGACTTAAAGCATTCCAAGCAAATATTTTCTTAATAACTTTGTTCTGGCATGTTTGATAACCCATTACTTGAGAACATAAATAAAACAATGAATGTTCGAACTTATTACGTAATATTTTGTCATCGCTAATGCTACTAACATATTTGGAAGAATTGAAAACACAGCATCACCATCATTTAATACATGTTGGAAATACATAACAATTATCATTATTGCGTTGTTAATTGTCTGCAGCCCTGAAACTGTCGCATTTACAGAAAAACAGCTATTTGGAGTTCGGTCAACGTGGAAGTGTCATTCTTCCTGATTAATTAGGAAAATATTTCAGCAATCGAACAGTATTTTAAACCGAAAAATATTACATTAAACTAAGCTCTGCATCAGAACAACTTGGAGGTCAGGTACTTAGACCATGTTAGTTTGTTGATCAATTCCATTTATTTCAAGAAACAAAATAGCAATCATATCAGAACAATTATAAGGAATATAAAATTTGTTCTAATGTAATAAGATTTCAACAGCAACTTGCTAACTATACTATGGCTAAAACCCAACAGGTATATAATGCAATCACCTGGTTATGAAATGTTACAAATTTAAATAAATCTTTCCAGGTGGTTAGAAGAGATATCAGCAATAATAAAAAAAATAAATTTAATGAAAATAATACCAATGAAATACCAATATTATTATGTTAATACGTAACGATATTACATTACCACCTACTATTTCACCACCACTTTATTCATTTTCTTAATAAATTATAGATTTAACAATAAATTTTTGGTACGTGTTTACACTTCAGAAACTAAAATAATTTGCAACGAAGTCATTAACATTTAACATAATTTTCTTTTTAAGCAAAACATTTTCAAATGCCCAAAATATAGAACGTTTCACATTTACCTGGAGAAGTAGACAAAAAATATTTAATCCAGATAATTGCACAAATATTTCACTTCACGATTTCTTTCTGAAAAAATGATACCGACCGAATAAAGCAAATAAAATAAATGAAAACTAAAAAAAAATAAATAAAACTCCGAACGATCGAACAGCACTTGCGTATCGGCCCGCTTCTGGTGTGTAACAACCGTTTCAAAGAGTTGGGCTACGGTGACGAATAATCGCGCGCGTTTACTGCTAGCTGATTCGAACGTAACGCACTTGGACTCGCAATGACGAATCCGTCGTTTATTTCCTAAGTGGGGTCTCTCACTCTCTCCAACTGGCTCAGTCAGTCAGTCAGTCAGTCATTCACTCATCAGTCGAACCGCAATGATTCAAAATCCGTTTAAAAAGTCGATAAATGCAACATGACTCATAAGCCTCTCACTCAATCTGTAGTCAAAATTTTCCTAATTCCAATCTACGAGATTGAAACCAATGGTGTGCCTCCCATCAACTTACCTAGCGAAAACCTAAATGACTGATCATCGAACGCACACAGACACAAACCCGTATACGCGTGCTTTTACAACGTCAGCCCGGAAACTTCCAATTGGAGAAAGAAAGGACGAAGAAAGAAGTCGGACGGGTTTTTGGACTCGAATTGGTCTAACACACCATGAAGGTCATCCGACATCTTTGTGAAGGAAGTTCTTTGACTGCCTCAACTTTGGCCCCCTTCTGCTACCACCAGGTATATAATTTGACTTCAGGTTAACTAATCCACCGTAATCGAATCTTTCGTACGCATACAACTTCGTTCCTCACGTTATTTCGTGTTCGGACTTTTATCATACAATTTTGACAGTTGGGACCGAAGAAAGAGCCGAACCTTGAAATCCTGGCACAATAGGAGGTCCGTCAAACCCCACGCTTGGCTACGCATCTTCAATACTCATTCTCCTTCATCATAGACAATGTCTCTAATTCTGACCGAATAGAGAAAGATTTATTACGACTTATGAGACAGCTATTTCATGCTAACAATTTCAACCCGTGCCCATATATGGAGTTAAGGAATGAAAACAAACTGTAAATAATCCAATGAGTACTCTACATAATTATGAAATAATGTAACACGCTCCTACTGTACCTGTACGTCAGCTGTTTATATCAGTGTCATTGTTGTGCAACCGTAGTCATACCGACTGCACGAGTAAAAATACAATGCAAATGATGTATGTTAGAGATTGTTTCCGTTCAGGCAACCCGATTTAAAAAAGTTAGGAAAGTGACCAGGGCAGGGATGCAACTTAAGGGTTAATCACCTGATGACCCCAACACCACAGTTCTTGCATTACCCATCACTCCAACAAATAGATGCAACAATGCATGAACTGTTAAGTAAAAATACAATGCGATCCATAATAACCTACATCGCATAATTTTATTCAATCAGGTAAATAACCCAACACCCCCGGTCAATGACAAGGCCCCTATTTATCACCTCCTTGAACTGATTTCACTCTAGTCAGTTTGTTGACACCGAAAATAACAGCTTCAAACCGGTGAAATTCGATCCATTCAGTTATGAAACAATTATTTAACGATTGAGAATAAGATGTAAGAACGTTAATTTTGAAATCGTCTAACAGATTTAACAAATACCAAACGACCACTTCAAAACATGGAGAATTATTTGAGTACTCGTTAAATGAACCAGAGGCGCAGGTTCTTTCATTACGTAAGATATTGTAGTCAGATTTCATTTTAATGCACAACGTTTACAAATTATAATTGGAGCATAAAACAAAAAGAAAACATCACTGCACTCCTACGTCAAACCTCTAACCCAGATGTTGCATTTGTGTCATAGCAAGACAATTATTCAATTAAACAAATTACTCCAATATTTGTTGGGTGCCAGAGGGTGGACGGTAAGAAAACACGCTATTTGCCCTTTGCTCTCAACACCAACACATCAGAACAAACTATAAATCCGATTATTTCTACTACTGTTCCTTTCGAGTAAACTAGACAACGCTAATAACAAAATTACCCCTAGAACCAAGTTAATTAACATGACCCTTTCGCACCTGGAATCGAATACTCCATTATCATATACACACACACAAATATAATTCACGTCCTCATTGGCACTTGAAGCATGAGGTCCGTTCGAGTGGAACGACATCCCTTACCCAAACTAGCCCTATGTCGAAGGTTGTGGGGATGAATTCGTCCAAGACAAACCTACACTCAACGGACAGAAGGACCACCACTACCCACCACCATTTCATGAAACACGGAAAAATCACATGAGTCATAGGCATGAGTCAGTACATCACAGTCAGTCAACAACCACGGAGCTCTGGCTCGCCCTTCGGTTTTCATCCCTCAAGCTTTTTGTTGATGGTTAAAACTTTGACCAGAGATCAGAGTCCAGAGTTTGACTCATCCTAGCAATACAAATCCATGTCTGTCAAATCAAGTCGTGACCATTCGTGGCCGCTCCTGACGAGTTTTCGCGGTTAGATAAGGATGTTTGGTCTCATATCACGACATGGATAACAAAAGTGAAGCATGCATTCTGCCGTACAATACCAAGAAATAAAATATTATCAATGCTTTCATTTAACAAACAAAAAGGTCCAAATTAATCAATTATTAATACTAATAATGGTTGTATTAATAATAATTTAGTGATCTCACACCAAATCTTACACTGGGGCCATCCAAACAATAGCGCCATACAAATTCACCCTTCACTATTGCCACTCAATCAAACAATAGTTTTAATTCCTTATACGAGTAAATTGAAATTAATTACCGAATACGCTTCCTTGAGTGAATTGATGACAGGGGTCATCGGATGAACGAAAAGCTTCCCTTGCGTTTAAGGCTTACTATTTAATTCTTCGAATTGCAGTTAGAATAACTTTTTTGCGTCACCAATATTTATAAGAAAAATTGATAAAATTTACATTGATAAACATTCCACTAATCAAGCTTCCATCCTTTTTTTAGAAAAGGAAATTTGTCTGACACAACTGCAAAATCCAAGGTTAGCCGAAGTTATATCAACAAACACCACAGGTAAATAAGCTGGACTGGTCGAAATACTGGCTGAAATACCAATGGCCAGACGAAACAGGCAAATGTTTTTCTAAACAACTATTTCCCAGAACTTTCATTTTGATAGTGCAGCGATGAAATACGCCTAATGATAACTATTTTCGATAATGAGCAATTCGATGCTTTCCGAACAAAGCACTTGCGATGACTTAACTTTGGTAAATAACTTAACGAATCGGGCAAACGATTCCTACAACAATGTCGAACCTAAGCAAAAACGCGTATAGAAACTAGAAAAGTTCAGTGATCAACGAACCACATTTCATTCCAGGTGTACTTGGGACGGTTATAAATAATATTATTCGTCACTTAACGACTGACGTATGATGGGTTTTGATTGGGGCACCTCAACCCTACTTCATGTCATCAAAACGGGCGTTAGATCGCAATAAGGGTGGGATTATATGTAGTTTACGACCAAAACACACATCCACTTTGTTTTTGCTTCCCGTATGGAATTTATGACTGTTAAACGATTTCAAATACTCCAAAGTTTTCTATAGTCTCCGTCTGCCCTGTGAAATTAAATACGTATCCGTGTGCTTTGATTTAATTTACACTGTTTTCAAATATTACGGTCCCGATATTTCTCCCTTTAAACAGCTTGCAACTGGAGAACTTTGAGAGACGAATTGTTTGCCTTAGTACAACCGATATTTCCATGTAGGGTAAAGACCAGACTTTCTATATATTAAGCTTCGTTGCGCAGAAGAATCAGGGGTTTCCACCCCAAACCCAATGCAATGAAAATAAACGCCAGATTTGATTTCCAAGTATGAAACACAGAAATATTTAGACTTTGCTCTATAAATCATTGCCGAAGTCAAAAAAATTCTAGACAACAAACAAGCGTTGCTGCGTAACATCGTGAATTTGCCATTAAGAGACTACGTCAACACAAGAATAATAGAAATTAACAGTCACCCAAACCATCTGCGATTCCTTGAAATTGTTTAGAACAAGCTCATCGAATTAATTGAGAAAAATGTTTAACGACTGCGTTGTCGCCTAGATTAGACAAACTATCTAAATGAATGGAAACTTTCCATCCAAACTTCCTAAAAATGTAAGAATTCTATCTGGAATAAGAAAACGTTGCCTAATTGTTAAAATAGATCTGTATCATCAAGAGATAATTACTATTACCATTATATCTTCAGGTATACCAAAAAGAGTTCACACAGTAGAAAGTGAAACCAATGGTCAAGTTGCACCCAATCTTGTAGCTTTTACTGTTACATTCATGTTAGGTCTTTTCATGGGTAACAACCCTCACAGGTTCAGTAAGTTTATTACTTAAAACAGAGACTTAAAATTATTTAACTCCCTTCTCTGCACAACTCAATAAATAGTATTATTTATAATAGGTCTCTACTTATAATATTCCAAATTTTTAAAACCAGAAATATCTAGGGCGTCGGCCACACCCCATGTCTTCATCATGAATTCATCACGTAGTAATATCGCCTTCCTGTTATTGGACACTTGATAATCAATTTGTGTCCACGGACAAACATGTAAACTTAAAATTCTAACTGTGAATTCTATACTGCCAACCAACGATTCACCAAAAATAATAAGAAGTAAAGCTCATTCAATGCGTTCAATGTTATTTCTCATCGTCCGTTACGATACAATTTTTTATAAGGCAACCATCGACCAGCAAAACGGCTTATATAGAACTACTTAAAGGACAATGCGATCCGATCCCCATTTAAGTATCGGAATTCTTGTTTCATTATGAGCATTCATGGACTACAAACCTTCTCATGAGGCGGTCTCTAACAATCCATTGAATTTGAGTTGTGATGAGACTCTCGCCATTAAGCTGTTCCAATTCCAATAACTTATAAAATACTAATTGTACTTCAAGAGATGGTGAAGAAAGCAAATGAAATAGCCTAACCAATTTTAATGGCCGCTAAATTTATCAAAAATAAAATTCAACTGTTCGTTATGCTATAATTATATTATAATATCTGTAATGCATCTATCGCAACGGTCAGGCAAATTCCCCTTGATGACGAGATTCGCCCAATAGGCACGTGATACTATTAATATTTTATATATTATATTATTTTTATATATTAATATTTGATATTTAAAAAAGGTATGTCGAATACAATTATTCTTACCAGTGGAATTTTTATCATGTAAAAGAGTTTTCGAAGTATTTGATCAAACTATTTGTTCGCACCAAATTAAGTTCAAACAAAGCGCTGTGCAATAAGATTCCCAGACACGAATTCACAGGTTTTGTCTCACAAGCCCACGTAGAAAACAATACAACGCAATGCCCTTGGAGTAAAAAAAATACTGACAACCACGAATACACCTGGATACAGCAATTCCAATTGAGACCCGTCAAAATGTCGAGTCTAATTGTTTTCTAAATCAATTTAAAACAACATAAATTAACACAGTTGAGGCGGATCCAGAAGATCTGTTTCTTCGGCAACGGAACTAGAAACACATTTTCAATTAAGAACACCGATTACGTTACACAAGTACTTGCATTACTCAAGAATTCCATAACGTCCTACGTTACTTTAGGCTACGTTACTTAGAGGAATTCCTCATTCTCTTCAGTTTAGATTCATAACCTGTTCTGGAAAATTCTGCCTCAAAGAAGTGTGACTTTCGGAAGGGGTACCTCAGTTAACCTTCACCAAGGCAGAGTTGGTGCGAAGCCGGGTCACATGAACTTTGCAACAAATCGAAAATTCGATTACTTGGCTGATTTGAAACCAAGTACAACCTGTCAATTAACAAACAGTATAGTAGTTGCAAGGTATTGAAACATGAGGTAACGACAAACTACGCACTCAGTCAAAACACCAAACACATATAAACAGCGGCGTTATCATTTGTGAAAATTCCACAATGCATTGACCACAACAAATGTTATTAAGGAATAAAATTCACGGGTCCACTTATAACGATTATCACTAGGGTGCCGTGTCCGATAAAAGCTCATTCCGAATGTCCAATATTGATACCAATCGATTTCTATCGATTTATGACACGTCAAAGTTGAATGATCTGATCTGAATTAATCACCACGCGAAACCTGTGAAAATAAATCTTGGGTAGTCACTTTATGGTTCGCACACATGTTCACGCAGGTGACATTTATTTTTATATCGATCAAACCAATTAATTCAATATTTCGAGAGTAAAGGTCTTAACTTAATTCTAGGGAAACCAATAATAGATGATGCACTAATTCAACAGGATGAAAAATAGTTTCGAATTTTTTACCACCGTCTGTGCATATTTTTTAAATTATTAAATTACGATATCAGATGAGCGACATACATAATTGACGACCCTGTTTAATATAATTAATACTATTCTAGAAAAATCAACGCAATAAACGAAAGTTTGGGCGGGTCATGGAAGAGGTCGGAAACCATTAGCCCTGGTACCGTTAATGATAAGCAATTAATCAATGGGTATAAATGAGAAAGAGACTCTGTAAGTGATGAGGTAAAGCATAAGACGGCCACTAACTCATAAAATTTCTTAATATAATAATTATGAATTGAAAAATGACTAGCATAGCATAGTTGATGGGTAGCCTACTTTTCCAGTGGATCTTCCTGGCCTGTTGAACACCGGCACCAAGCAAAACTTTTACGTCTACTCAGACTAACCACAATTTATGGGGCTTGAGTAGAATTTCCATTAATTCTGAAAACGAGATACTCACTGGGTTAGTAATATCAGTCAAAGTTCTCTGAAGCAAAGCGGAATTCATTAGAAACTTCAAACAGAAACTTTGGTTTCATTTTCACGGGCGAGGAAACGATTTAATACAATAAGAGACTTCCCTCGTTACGAAATACTATACTCTCGACTACTACAAACACCTTCCAGGTATGAACCAAGGGCGTAACAGAAAAATGGTTCGCTGTCTGCCGTACCAGAAATCCAGAGTCAACTAGGGGAACCTATGAAACGAGAACCGAGAAAAAGAACGGAATTTAAAGTAAATACCAACTGACATTAAAAACTATTGCAACAGTAAAAAAACCTTTCGAACTCATTCCTTTCAAACGGCCTAGACCGCCTACTTAAGTTATAGCCACGTCCGCGATCAGCTGGGTCCTATCTAGTTGGGGTGTTGCCTGTCATAGAAAACGATGTTGCCACATTTATGATAGAACCAACTAGGGAACCCTTTTTAAACAAAAATTAATTAAAAGTTAAAGTGAAGAAACGAAACCGTAGACTTTTAATGGCCTCTACGAAGTAATCTCACATGTTGAATTTAACCTTTGGAGTTCTAGTTATTTTCATGAGCAGACAGAGCATGAGGCATTTTCACGGAAGCCAACTTTCTAAAACACAGAAAAACTTATTGTAATGTATTCTCTTACAAGGAGTGCATTCGTTACAATAAAAATAGATTGTAATTCACATGACCACCTATTGCTTATTTTAACGAAGCATACACTTATAATTTTGAGTTCGAGTTACTTTTAGATTTTGGGAATACTGCTCACATATTAAACTGCTTAACCAAACCTATGTCGAAGTATTCAATTGAAAGTTAACGAAGGTAATAGTTGTCGTTTGAGCTCAAATTAATAAATAACGTGATTAAAACCAAATAAAGTGTACGGAAAACGCAATTCTGTCGCAACGCCCGAACGTTTTAATCGCTACCCGATTTCCACTTATTTTTTAAATGTGTACCGCTATTATTATCTAGTATGAAATTCTGTTTGACACAGGATACATCCCCAAGATAGGATTCTCTCAGAAACAGGTCATCCTGACAACCTGGATATATTCATTTGACATCGTGGTTACACTATCTAAAAATTCTCCATTCTCATATAAACAATTAGTAATAATAACACATTTATGCCCTCCCCTTTCGTGGAGACAGATTCACTCGAGAGCGACTTGCCCGCATAGAAAGATCAAGTTTTCCTTTTCATTTGGGCCAAAGGCAAAATCAAAGAAATGTTAAGGTTGGTCGAGAATGGTAAGAAGCAACGACCTTTTGATTGAAGCCAACAACAAGGGAACATTTCTGTCAAGAGCCAGAGATCACTCAAGCTCACGCTCTTCATTTTACCATCACGACATTTGGTGAAAAGCCGAAATTAATGAGCCATCCAGAGGATCCATCCCAATGCCTTGAAATCCTCACTCTACATGAATGACAAACGAGTTCTTGTGTTTTTCTTATTCATTTTTTAAATCTGTTTAATTGAATCGGAGCAGGACTTAACCGATGACTTAGATGATGTTTTTTAGGTCGCCACCATGTTATTACTTAATAACAGCATGTAATTACCAGTCGTTGGAAAAGTTCAAGATCTGATACACTTGCTTGTTCGACTTAACAATACTACTACATTTTCTTTTTGTATAACTACCATAAATATAATAAAATAAATGTCCGTTTAATTTATCACACTGACAGTATACAGTACCCTTATTTTCTGAAACCAGTACTCCGTGCAAGGCATATAACGACAATGCAGTCACATTGTGCGGTAAGAAAATACTAACTTTTTGCGGTGACGCAACTTCAAATGCTTCGAATGCATCCCAGACAATTGTCACTGTCGTATTATCTGTTGACTTGTCTACTTGATATCAAAAACTCCATAACAAAACTCCAAAGGTTGCTTTGAAGGGTGTACACTCAGGCAACCGATAACTTTTACCAGAGTTTCATCGCAAACAAGTTAAATAAATGTTACCATATAAGGGAGTCCGAAGTCTGGTTTGTCAAACTGTGACAGATAACTTGTTTAAATATTCCTCTGGTATCCATTTAATTTAAAAAATGTGACTGAAGTGACTTATAAAAGAGAACCATACAGGGTCCTGCTCAAACCTCCCTAGTAGGCGAATTACCATCAAGATGACCAAATACAAATGCCAAACTTTTCATTCACCATTTTTATAAAAAATCCTTCCCTTTAGTGGTAACGAAACTTGTATTCTTCTATTGTTTAGTATTATACCTGCCATTACAAATCAAAATACATATGCTACCACAGTAAAAAGTCATTGTGAAGGAATACAAGGAATATTTTTAATTTGACTGACCGAGAGATCAGTCTTCAGCGACACATTACGTCGAAAGTTCGAATGAAACAAAGAACAATTCTGAGAAATTTGAAGAAACACAAGCAGAAATTAATAGCAAACAAGGAAAAATAATGACAAATCAATTTATATATAAAAATAATTCTAAATCCAAATCATAGAAATGATAAAAAAAGGCGAAGAAAACATTTTTAGTAGACCTAAATATATCTTATAAATATAACTTCATAAATATCATTCGAAGTCAAAGCACAATAAATTTCAACCAGTCACTCTCTTGCTCACACCAAATATGTAACATCGTAAGACAATTACAAAATACATTTGAACTGATGCAAACAACAATCAAATACCAAGTTCAATAACAAACAACAACGTTATGAGTCCGTCATTTACGCGTAATCGCAGTACGCAGAAAACAATGACACACGCAATATTTTGATCGGAATTATCTGCAAACTTGAAGAAAATATTTACGAAGAAAAAGACGGTCTAATCTCAAAACAATTGGCATTGTCCGCTGACATGCCATTACTCATCTATATCATTTGTTATTGTTGTCTCCTGCAATTTGCATTAGACTTACGCCAATTAAACTGTAAATGAGAGTGCAGTAGTGTAGTATAAACAAAAGAGTGAACCTTCTTACCCACAAGCCAGGAGAAGTGATGAACTGTGAAACTGTAACATGAGTGTTTTATTGAAAATTAAATCCATATTTAAGCGATTAATTGTTATCCTCAGGGTTTCATGTAACCACACTTGGTTGTTTCTCAGGTATTAATTCAATGCATGTTGTGTAACTACTTCAATGAATGTGAAACATCTGCTTGTGTTATCATTAATTTTTATTTTCACAAATGCAGGAGCCAGAAATTTGGAAGTGAAATTTATCTCAATTATTAAATCATTTGAGTCAAGGCAGCTGAAAATGAGTGAAACAAAATTAAATTCCCTTTTGTACAGCTTTCTCTTGCTGTATGAATAAATCAAATGCTTTGTTTAGTACTTATACGAATAGCTCCTTCACATATTTTAAACTTCCCATGAAAGAATGACAGTGTTTCCCTATCCAAAAATGAGAGTATTCCCAACTTAAAGAGCAGAATGTGTTAATTTTTTAACTTCATTTCACAAAAGTGACATTAAAAAAAGAGGTTTTTCACACATGTCACATGTAAGGAGGCTGACAAGTCACTAATTATTTTAATGTCTCACAACCTACTCCTTGTATGTGTAAAATTATGCTGGTCAAGAAAAAAGGGCATTTCATTGTGATCAAATTAAAAAATGAACCCATTTCTGTGTGGCATCCTGACTGAGTTGAGACCCCTTAAATCTTGTATCATTTGTGTCACATAAAAATTATTTTTTTATTTACTTGTTATGGTTAGAAAACCATGCTTATCTATTTTTCACTTGTATCTGCAAGCTCAAACATACTGTTTCATATCATTCATCATTTCCTCCTTTCAATCCACTGAAAATCCCAATTTAACGTTTATTTGAATGGAAATTGTTGTCTGCGTTTTACACACGCGCTCAACACCACTACCAAACTCAAGCAACATTTTTTTACGAAAAAAGAAATAATTCTGAATTAAACATGGGTAAATTCTGCAACGGAAATATAGGATATAGACCTAGCAACTCTAAAGTTGTCGACAGACTCTGAAAAAACCCGGGGTTCGGTGGCAACTCATCAGTTTCCGAACCCTCTCACAAAAGCCATTAAAATTACTTTTAACGGTATTAATGATTTTTAGTTTCCACGTGCTCCGTCTGATTCCACCAACCAATTTAAATTCAGTTTACCAATATTAGGAATCACCACGAGACGGGGATGAGAATTGCAATTTGATTCGGGGCGTGGACCTCGCCCAGCCGGGGTAGGCTTCACGTTTCTCGAAATGTGACAACACCGGCCAACCAGGACGGGGTTCTTCCACCATTTCAGCGCTCGTGACGGAGACAAATAACATTTGTACAAATGTCCGATTCGTCCCGTCTGTTTTCCGTGAACACCCCGACTCCGTCACCTATTAGTTTAACGCTCAATTCGAGTTTGACAGACGATTAATCACTGGG
This sequence comes from Polyplax serrata, assembly GCA_037055365.1. Classification (NCBI taxonomy): domain Eukaryota; kingdom Metazoa; phylum Arthropoda; class Insecta; order Psocodea; family Polyplacidae; genus Polyplax; species Polyplax serrata. The sequence goes on from JAWJWE010000004.1 coordinate 2,544,152, forward strand.
CTTGCACCGGCCGAAAGTTGGGCGCGCAACGAGCGAATCGGCCATTTGCATGACTAATAAACAACACATTGCGAAAAATTTCAAATGAAATGTCTGGATTTGTAACTTACCCTGTATTATATTTGTCTAGAAAAACCTTCCGGGATAAGCGTCAATATCGGAAATATCCTCAGAACGAGCGCGATTTACCGAAACACGAAAAAACACAGAACGAGGACTTTCTTTGTTGGAACACGTTTAACAAGCTCCGACAGAGAAACACCGCTACTTTTCCTATTCAAAATTTTCCAAAAATAATGAATCTAAAAAAATTCTGGACTTAGGGTTCAGTGTAAAATCGGATAAAAATCGGTTAGCATACGATTGTGTAATAGATTTGATTCATTAATTTAGAAAAAAACGGTAATTACAATCGAACGCACACGCCCGAACACAACTCACGGTAAACTATGGTAGACAATAGAGTCGTTGTGTCGACGTTGCCAAGTTTTTAACGTCTTTTGATCGGAGCTCGTTGCTGCCACTCGCGTATAACGGTCATTTCCTTCTGCTTCCCCAACCTTCGCTTATAAAATTAACTATTTTTCAGATATTAACCCACCATAATTGATATTATTCTTAATCTTTGATTATTTTCGCTTCATCTTGAGTGTGAAAGCATCTTTAAGGTTTCAAATAAAGCAAAATTTCCTTAAAGTAGTACAGTTTTACCTTTGTCGCACAATGGAAAAATGACAGTTGATAAACTGAATACAATATACCGGTTTTTACAACAAGCAAAAAGTAAGCAGCACTTATGTTTCTCAGACGAAACATAAACGCAATGCATTCCTACATTGAAATAAAAAATCAACATTACTTCATCCTGATATTCCGATGTATCCGATGTATGAATTTAGGTGTAAACAATCGCTTCACAAATTGACCGTCAAAAGATTACCATAAAAATTTTTGCCACTTAATGTTTACCTACTCATGTGTACAGTTATCGTTGTACACGTTTTACATTTCATAGTAATTACGAAAACAACGGTTATAAGAAGCCTTGCATACGTGTGTCAAAGACTTTCGGCACTTACTTGATTGCTTTTACGGTCGAAGCATATTTTTCATTCACTTTACGCTACCATATTTTATGTGGCATTAATTTGACACTCGGAAAGGCGAAACGAATGTTTTTTACTAAATGAAAACTTCTAATAATTTACACTTTTTAAAATAAATTGTTCTCGGGTTACGACTCAAAGTCAAACCATTGGTCACGCAATAATTCAATTCCGTAAACATGACGGTCGCGTTTCTGAACGCGCTCTCATAATTTCTTAACTGGCAATTGGCAGGCTTTAAATGTAAATAAATGGGAGACCAAGAGCCGGTCCACGAGATTTTTCTTACAGATCCAACCGAACAATTGAAGTACATTGACAAAAATGTTAGATTAGTTCTGGTAACAGGAGACGTCTTGATTGGAACTGTTTACACTATTGATCCCGTTTCCCAAAGGTATTTAAACTAAATTGTGCCTATAAAATTGATGTTTTATCTTGAAGAAATAATTTCATTCTTAAACCGTGACGTTTGCATTTATACATGTTCTTGTATTTATCAGTACCTGTTTCATTTCTTACAATTTTAAATTTAAAAATTTTAAATGTGAGTGCATAATTATAATATGTCAGCTGTCAAAATAAAGTTGCCACAATTTCACCTATTGTAATGTTTAAAATTAATTTTTATTAAGTTCAGTGGCAGAACTGCATTTTGATTCCTTCTTATTAGGTTAGGAAAAAGTAATTAATGTTTTCTCTTTTTCTAGTATTGTTCTGACTGTAGGAAATAATGAAACCTCCAAGCCTACAGTCACAGTTGTTATGAAGCATGCAATTCAATCAATGGAATTTGCTTTAGATGGAAAGCCGAACCTGAATGTTATACTTGAAGAAATTTTAACAACAGGTGAAACCAGCACATCAACAAAATGTCTGAAAGCTGAGGTGAAAAGGTGGCTTGAAAAAAACATGATACCAGTGATTGAACAAGCAGATATTCTTAAGATAGACAATCTGGAAATTCACCCACCCTATGGCCCTGACCAATGTTTCAGTGGTAATCCTATAGTTTTGTTACGAGTTCAAGGTTTACTCCGGCAGATGCCCATGACAAATAACAAGGAATGAAATTAAATAAGCCAACATTCACAATAATTTGTTACTGTTCATAGTGAGATAGCTACTGTTCATTTATAAATGAGAGTGGTAAATATTTAAAGAGATTATTTAAGAACATCCTACAAGGGAAATCCTGTTCTGTTGGCCTTTTAAATTGTAACACAGTCATGTACACAATTTCTGTAGATATTACTGTCAATAAACAATGAAATCAAATTTTTAATCATTAGGATTGTCAGTCTTCAATCAATATGAAAAGCAAAACTTTGGATAATGGACTTGTCTCACAGATTGTCTCCAGCAAATAACAGTGTTTATTGATACATGTTGACATCCATTTGGAAAAACAATTATAGCTGGGGTGACCATTTTAAAGAAATTAAACAAAAAGACAGACAACCAAGTGAAAACTAAATCCAATTATAAAATGCATTTTTTTATTTAAATACAGAGTACTATAATGAGTACACCTTGGTTTATCTATTTATAAAAGTTGTTAAAAAGATCTAACCATTATTAAACCAATTGCAATTCATTTAAGACAAAAAGTCTCAAGTTAACTTAAAGAGTAAGATGTTAGAAGAAGAAGAAGAAGAAGGAGAGCAAATTAAGCTACATGTGCTAGTGTATGGATATGGCATTGGTTGTAAATATATGTTCTCCAATGTGATTCTCCCCTTTTTTGTCGTCCTGAAAGGACATTTCCATGGTGACTCCATTGTTGGAGAGATGCGAATGTGACCTGTGGTATCTCTTCTCGTTGTGAATGGGTTCCCGAGGTTCTCGCCGGTTTAGGTGACGTTCCACCCATTTTAACATTGTCAGCACGCTGTCCGTGGATGGCAGTCTGTACTCGGCGGCTGTCTTAACGATGTGTGATGAAGTGATTCTAAATGTGGCTGCCATTCCCTTCAGTGCCTATGGAAAACGCCAAGGCGTAAGTGAATGGTTCCCTCTTATTTGCATTTAACGGATAAACGGAGGATGACAAGAACTTCATTATCAAAGCACACCTCCTTCACTTGCATACCTGCATTGCATCTTCATCTGTTGTGTCATCTCCTGCATAGATAATTCGAATCCTTTCGGACCAGTCGACTCCAAATGCAGTCCTCAATATGTAAATGGATGCTCTTCCCTTGTTCCACTGCACTGGCGGTTTAGCTTCAATGGCACAATGCGCCCGTCCTGCGCTGAAACCTGCAATTCAAAATTAATTCAAATACACTTATTCACTTCTCTGACTTTGTCTCGAGTCTCTGCATTTTTTCACACCTGCTGCCTCGATCAACTGTTTGGCCTGCTCCACTAAAGCAGGCCTAAGTGACAGGGGGGTTTCTCTGTAGTGAAAAGTCAAAAGAACTCCCTTGTTTTCAACCCAAGCGCCTTCCTTGCAAACCTGCTCCTGTAGAGCTTTCAACAGGTCGGTAACTTTGTCCTCGAATTCGCTAGGCATTGGGTGAACGAATTTACTACCGTCTGGATGCAAAATTTCAAGTCCGTGGTTTCCAGCGTAAGTGATGCCTTTTATTCCCACCTGAAAATAGGAAGCCTCAGATTTTGTTCAATGGAAGCAAGTCGGGGACACAGGGGATGTTCTCTCGTACCATCTTCTTGACATTCTCCACGTTCCTTCCTGAGATGATGGCTATGTAAACGTCTCCTTGGTTGCTTAGGCGTTCTAAAACGTTCCTAGTTTCTGGTGGTAAAATTGCTAAATCGGGGTGAGGTGCGATTGGTGCCAGTGTGCCGTCGTAATCCAAGAGCAGTGCCAGTTTATGACTGCTGCCTATATACCTGAATTGCGTAACAACCGCATTAGGAGGGACATAATGAAGAGGGAGATCCTTGCATTGTTTGGAATCTTCTTACTTGGCCAAGTATTCGTCGAAGTCATCCAGTGTGACCGGCTGCATGGTCGTTGGCAGAGTTTCTTCTCCGTCTTCCGTGATTAGAGTGCCCATTGCTTTCAAGAAAGATCGCATCCAATAGTTGACGTCATGAACCTTTTCCCTTCGACGAAGATAGTTCATTCTCAGAGTTCTCTCGTCCTCTGGCATGGTAAGTGCTCTAAAAAAGTATGAAATTTTGAATGGTACAGAAATTGTCTGTTTTCATCGTCCCACCCATCATTTCAAAAGGTACCTGTGAATTACTTCAGCGGCATCATCGATCTCATACGGATTACAAACCAATGCCTCATGCATCATTTCTCCCGCTCCTGCAAATGGCGAGACAATTAACACACCCGGAGGGGTATTGATTTGACAAGCAACGAATTCTTTGGCGACCAAGTTCATTCCATCCCTTAGAGGAGTCACCAGTGCCACAGCAGCATCCCTGAAACAGATGAACATTAATAAACAGGCACTGCAGGCGCGGATAAACAGGGGAAAGAATTGTGTAAGAGCAAACCTGTAAAATGCGGCCAATTCGTCCTGACTGACGCACCCGTAAATGTAGCGGATGGGAGACCAATTGGGTGTCGTGAAACAGCCATTGATACGTCCAACTAATTGGTCCATTTCTTCTTTGAGTTCCTGATATTCCCTAACATCGGTTCGCGAGGGAACTGCTATCTGGAGAAGTGTGACCTAGAAATGATGCGAGTCGACATTGTGTGTCATTCAAAAGAACTGGAGAATTCAATTTAGGAGAAAGTCACTCGAACTGCAGAGATTCAAGCACGAAAATAGCAAGGTAACGTTAAAACCATACTGGGGTACCCAACACATCCGAAAAGGTCAATCAACTACCTTTTCTATATGCTGAGGATACTTTTGTAGCAGTCTTTCAAAAGCCTTCAGTCTGTGGACGAGTCCTTTCGTGTAGTCCAGCCTGTCCACACCAAGGACGATCTGTTGATTCGTCAGCATGACCCTGGTTGCGGACTCGGCTAGTTGAACGAACCTTTCGAATGGGATGCCTATGGGCAGAGGTCTGACCCGAACGGAACGTCCACCGTGTTCGACTAGAAGATTTTTACGGTCGACCCGACAGCCCAGTCGCCGTTGACAACAATCGACGAAGTTGAGGCAATAGTCCTCGATGTGAAAACCGACCATATCACAGCCTAAAAATTTTTAATTACGGCGTTCAGAACACAAGTTATCTCTTAAGCGAAGATATGGCGTAAATAAGGCAGAGCAGCATTCGTTTCGACTTGAGTTCGATTGTGTACCGCCACAATCCGCTTCTGCTTGCCAATCTTTTTGACCAACATACCAAGCATTCCCTGCAGAATTTCGTCGGACCAGGGAAACAGACGGAATATATCCCAGGCGGGAAAGGGTATGTGAAGGAAAAATCCCATTTTACAACGAATTCCGGCTTCTTCTGTGGCCTGCAACAGTAAGAGTAAAATTCCACTCACACGTGACAGACAGAATCGAATTAGCTAGAACGAACCGATAGGAAGCTTACCTGTCGCACCCAGTTAGGGCAGATCATCAACTGATAGTCGTGAATCCAAACCGTCGGAACAACCGAAGAGTTCTCGTTTCTCAGAGTTTCCAAAGCCTGCATAGTTCTCTTGGCGAATTCCTGGTTGACTTTGACATAAGCCTGCAATGATAAACAGCCGTGCATTGCGGGCTGGAGTAAAGGGATGGGAAGTCACGACAATCGGCTCACCTTCCAGGTATCGGCTGAGAATTCGGCTCTGTCAAGCATGGAGTGAAACAGGGGCCAGAAAGTGCCGTTGCAGCAACCGTTGTAAAAGAGCTCGAAGAGATGACGTTCGCAGTGGACTGCGACCACCTGCTTCGACAGCAGACCTGCTGTCGGGGTTTTGTCATTTGGGTCCGACTCGGGTATCGGCTCATTCGGATCGTCCAAATGTATTCCCGGCCACCCAACCCAAATTCCCTTTCCTTTTACTACAACCGGCGCAACGGCCGTGACTAAACCTCCAGCGCTAAAACATAACTAAAACTGTTATTTACCCGAACCTTTGCAAAAGTAAGGACAGGCACGTTTCTCTACGGTCAGACTTGTTTCACCTTGCTTTTCTTTCCAGTCGACCCGTTTGTTCGTTTCTTCTTAATATAAATGGTAGTCGATTCGAGACAACCACCATGCTACTAGTCGACACCGACTTTACGTAATTGCCATCTTCTTCCCTCATTTTTAAATTCTGCAACAAATTAATTTAGGTCTTAATATAAAAATTATAAATGTAGTTACTTGACAATAATGTAGTGTAAATTATTTATCTTAAAAAGTAACTTAAAGAACAGAAACAATAACCATGTGACTGTAGTCAGTGCAGTCACCTGTATGCAAAAGTTAGGCCTACAAAATATACTTAAGCATAAGGCGTGCTGCTCTTTTGTAAACACACCACAGTAGTTCCCTTTGCCGAACAAAACTATCAGACATGATCAATACACTATTTATTACATAAAACTCGATTAGAACTTTAATTTGTCATTCTCAAAAGTTCCACTTGTGAGTGTTCGGTTCATTCAACTTATTCTGTCTTTCTTATACTTAAGCTTTTGACCATACTTTTAGGGACTTTTACGGGCGCTCGAACCAACGTACGACACTGTAGTTTCCGGACAAAAATAGTTCAACTGTTAACATAATAGGAGAGCAACATCGTTTCTGAACTATTATTTTTCACTGATTATTCCCAAACACGTTTACCGAAAACAAATTCACGTGACGACTTCTGCAGTAAATAACATCTCTCACGGGAAAAGCCGAATGAAAAATGATTCAAATACCGCTTGAATAGAATTCAAAACTATTATTATTTATTTTAGTTTTTACCTAGCTATCCACTTGCGACCCGCTAAATTTTCGACAGAACTTTCACCCGTTTCGTGTCCTTAAAAGGACAAGTACAGTCTGTGATTCTCACGATCTGACACCTTCCTATCAGACTAATCATCTGAGAACTTTCAGAATATTTAGCTGTCTCCTTATCGTCAATGCTAATACTTGTCTTTCCTAAGAAATCAAACGATTATTAACGGAGATAATATCCCTTTTAACTTCGATTACTTCACGGATGGCTTAAAGAATCGGAGCAAAATCCTAACTGTCAACTGAACTTAATGCTGCCGCCTGTAAAAAAATAGTAGAAGTAGACAAAAAACAAAAATATTTACCTAGTTCCTTTATAAGAGAAACTGTTTGCCGATAGAAAATAATCGTTTAATAATTCACTGTAGGAGTGCGTTCATTTTTCGACAGCGAAATCACGTTAGGTTGAATAACAAAACGTCCAAAGAAGTTCGATTTTCATTTGATCACAATTATTATTGATTCGGTAGTTTACTAGTTTTACTGCTCCGACAGAGAGGGAGACCTACTAGAAGAGAGAAAGATGAACGGCAGAAAACTGTGACAAACTTGCTGAACCGCCACCTTTTACAACGAAATGACAATGTATGACAATTTCAGAATTTGATATCGCACTGAGAAAAGGAGGACTTCAAACACAATATTTGACTAGGCTCTAATTGTAAATAAATCATTTCAGAAGATGATAATGCAAGTCGCTATTGAACAATAGTTTCGTGGATAATGTACGCAGAACGCAGGCGTATGAGATTGAGAGAAAGAGAGAGAGAGAAAGAGAGAGAGAGAGAGAGAAGGATATGACGACCGCAACTGATCAGAATATTCGTGAGGGCAAATTTCAGCAGATGGATTTCCGCAAAAGCATACGGGCGAAACACACAAGGAGTAGTGAACTACATATGAAAAACCAATCGAAAATGCTTATCGGCTGTAAAAGAAGGCGAAAGTGATAAGCGAAACAATTCTGAGTGGTTGGGAGGTATCGATGGGTGAAAATAGTGAAAAATTTCACCTGAACGAATACCGATGAGGCAGATGGACAGACAGACAAGAAAGTGAGAAACATTGGTGCCAAACAGAAAAAATTACTCTCTCCGTAGTAATTTAGCAATTGTGGAAAATTACCACTTAATAATTTGTTACAGCCACATGACACGTCCTTATCGTCAAACTGTCACTCCGTTTCAGCCTTTTGGTACTTTTTTTATCAAAACTCGTCGGGAAAAAAGTACAAAAAATATTTGCTATTATAAAACCATTAAGAGAATAATGTGTTTGGGAATTGGTCAGTTAAAAGTTGTCACTTTTAATCAGCAATACCTTAAAAAAATTCAGTCCAACCAAAATTTTCAGCACATTTCATATTGTATAATTCTGTAGAATTATGATACAGGGAAGTAGCTTAACACCCAAACACATTCCTGTTGCTGACAGGCACCAAATCATAACGGCATAACATATGTGACATAAGCAACCCGTCACACAGATATGAAACGACCACACCAAATAGTATTGTACTGTAATTCTGTAAGAATTGTCATTGATTTTCCAAATAGGGCAAAATCAGGGGAACATCAGGCACTCTGGTATCAACTTAATAGATACTGTGTGGTTAAGTGAATAATTTTTTAGAGATGAATATTTACATCCATGAATAACTAGACATGTTGATAGAAAGGTAAAGCAGTTTTGCACCGATAAGTTACGATCTCGTAATGAATTGTATGTAGGATTAAATTAAAACGTAATGATTTGACTGAACGGTCGGTACGTAAGTTATTGAAATAGTTTCATCAGAAACTAAAATTCAATAAATGTAAGATTATACTTTTTGAAAATATTTATAGCCGTTGCGTAATAATATGCGATAATCGCGTGAAATTTAATCATGTGATGTCTTTGTCATAGCCTTTGATGCACATTTGACAAAAGTAATGTTGTTGTATGTTTTATGGTTCCATGCGAGTACTTTTCTCACCTGTGGTACCCTTTTAGGTGTATCTCGGATGGGAGTACACAACGCGGGACGCCTTGTACCACCTATACAATAAGTGTGCAGTGTTTGGTACGTGTAGTAAACTTCCGCTTCAATGAAGTACCGACAGTATTTGCGTCTCTTCTAGGTTCTGTCCGGGCACATGTTTCTGGGAAGTGTTCTGCCCAGGTGTGCTCTCTTAAAACTGTCACGCAACGACCTTATGCTCACTAAACTAGAAGACTGCAATTGAATCATTGTAAATTGAACCGGGCGGTGAAATACATGGAAATTGAAACTGTAACTCTTAAATTATGTAAGTGTGAGCAACAGGAGTAGTGTCTTGCCGGTCAGACTTTGTTTCCCCATGTCCCCTCCTATGTCCTTTCTTTCGACATTATCTGACCGAGCGATAGCCGAAGCGTGCAACTCGGTCAGACAAAATACTCGGATCGGTCAAATCAATAGAATTTTAAAATAGGAAGATATATTTGCCTTTATCTATTGACTCTCGGTCTCCACCTATCAGAGATCAGAAAAGCGAGGGCATCGTCCATACGGAACCAACGAATCAACTCCTCCGCGGAGATCTAAGAAATTATTAAAAACTTAATTCATTTGAGTTTGACCAATGATTATGTGAAATATCGAAAAAGAAGAAACAGAAATCTATCAGATTTTAGGTTTGAGTAATTTGGGTATCCTTCCGGGCGGCGTCCAGTCGCCGGTTTAACGAAAATTGCACCGTCTCGAAGCGACAATGAGGACATCGTAACAGAGTGAAACCAACACACACGCCAAAAACTAATTTTGATGGTTACTATCGCAATTAAATAAAAATACAAAATAAAAACTTTCAATAGAGGCAGACTTTTCTTTGTCGCAATCAACCAAGAATAGATTAGAAAAAATTACTTATCCCAGGAATGATTAGTAAATAGGAAGATTCACACTAAGGGCAAATTTCAAAACAGACATTGAAGGGTGCAACAAGAAAGACAAAAGTGGGGATAAAACCAAAATTAGTAAAAAATCTAGAATATGTTTATGTTTAGTATCATATGGTATGTTTGGTATGTCGTTAATACAAATTTTAAAAACCATAAAATAATTTTTATATCATATAGTAAGTACGAAAGTTAAGTGTCCAACTCAATTATCGGTATTTCCCGCCGGATACATTTCCTTCCGAAATAATTTGGGAGTTCAAAATACTACAGAAAAACTGACCATCAACAAACCTAATGAAAGACCGATAAGAACAATGTCACTTCTATTACGGGTCGCAATATCTAAAACATCAAATACGAAATTTAGAAAACACAGTTACACGTGACAATGAACAATGTATTGTGGACAAACAATTCTGTCTTCTGACATTGGCAGGTTCAGGTCCCAGTTCAAAGGGGAAAAAAATACACCGAATCAACACTGAAATGGTGCATCAATTCCATTCGGGGGCTATCCGAGGAACATTACTGCAGATGTACAAGGACCGCAGAACTACAAATACTACAAATACAAAACCAGTGTGAAGTACATGACGGAACCAAGCGCATATGTACACTGTCCTCATCAACAAGTGGTTGTTATTAGTATCATTTACAATAGGTCTCATCTTAGTATAAAACACTCTTATGCTTGAATTTCGCAGGTACCGACAACAGATCTTAGGTAACTTAATTAGCCGAGCACTTACACATCTAACCGTTAAATTCCACTTACTATTATTAAACTATTTCACCCGATCTCACATACTCCGATAATTCCAAAATATCATACCTATGGGTTCGAGCTTTGATATGTGACTCTCAGGCCCAAAAGGTAAACTCCAGAGTGTAGCACTAAAATATCTCGAGTGATAGTCAAATCTGTGATAGTACGAACGATAAGCCGTTTCTGAGAGTTAGGATATTTTTCTCTTTCTCTCCAAGTATCGTTAGGAAAATGTGATAATATCAAACTTTAATTTCAGGAAGTTAATTGTAGAAAAACGAGATAGCCGTATCTGTCACCATGTGCGTTGAAAGTGTGAGTGTATGTATCAATCAAGAAAATTTGATAACGGAATGTCAAAATCAATCGAAATTGATATTTGGAACTCTAAAATTGAGTGTGGCTAATTTATACATAAACAGAAAAAAATATAAACAACCTGTTAGATAGTTTTGTGCACCCGTCCTGTGGGTAATTCGTTCCTTAGTGTTTCCGCTACCATCTGAATGTATACGGAGTAAGTACACATATTTTACCATACATATTTGTGTATTTATGTTTCAAAGCGTTGGTTATTCATTTCGACAAACAATTTTGGCTTTTTAATATTATTTGTTTGCAAAATTGTACCGTCGTTGTCATATGTGTCTGTCGATCAAGTCACATCATCAGGATTAATATAAAGGTAAACATCAGGGGTAATATATTCTCTTGATAAAAGTAATTCTTTAAGTGCAAATAATTTCCTTATAGCAGGAATAACAACAAAATCATGGAAGCACGGGCCGAATATGTGATCAGATGACAGAGTAATAGAAACTTAAAAATTACAAACAACACCCCAGGCTTATCATTTGTCGTAAAGGTGGAGTACAAAGATCAAAACTCATCAGGAATCAATGGGATCATTCCCGCCACTGCGGTACCGATTCACCAAAGTTTTTAAATCAATAATCGATCACTTCAACCTACGTCATATTGAAGAATGTGTTAATATTTTAATAATGACTAGGGAAATAGCGAAGGGTAAACAAATGCGATAAACCCATAATAAAGAGACAACTCACAAGGAGATCGAGACAAAATTTCTTCATTCAAAATTTGTGAGGCACAGCCTACGACTAGGCAAGCAAACACTCACAAAAGAGGGCAACAACAACCAGAAAAAGATTACAACTTAGAGTCTCGGAATATAAACAATCAGAACGATTGAACCTGCCTATATAATGTACCAAAATATTGTTTAATCAACACACTCACACTAATGTCGGGTCAACCCCGGGTCAACATTTATTATATAAAACATGGAAAAATGGTGGAAAAAATGCGTGCATACCTGCCGAGGGAAAAAGTATTAGAAAATACTAAAAAGGAACCATTTTCAATGTTGTTCGTTATGTTCAAAATGTTTAACATTGAGTCGGAAAGAATGCCAATTATATTAGGAAAAGACACTCCACTTTTTGTGAGAACTTATGTAAGGTTTCGTGAGCAAGTTAAAAGAGTTCAACACTCAAGATATTGTCTTACGTGGTACAACTCACATCTTTCTTGAGGTATTGTGAAGCACCACTGGGTTTTTTGCTCGTATTCTTCTGCGGCCTCCGGCCCTGAGGGTCACAACGGTAAACTAAATTGGCCACAATGGTAATATTACTTAATACGACGAATTGTATGGATGTTCAGGCTTTTCAAGACTGACAAGACTGACTGCCGGGCTGACACTTGGAAAAATTTCTTTTATTCGTACTTTTTCCACTGATAATGGTAGTTTTGTACCACATAAATCGAAGTCGGAAATAACTTACATTTTCGTTTTTTCGCCCCGTTTTTGTGTACCCCTCCCCCCATAAAAGGCCGTTCCGTAACGAGAAACCGCATGCGACGAAATCTAAGAATGAATACTGGGGAGATTTTTCACTCGTCAACTTGCAAAGTTGCCAATTCGTAACGTTTAATGTTTCTGGGGAGGTGATAACCTATTGAACCTGTTAGACAACAAGTTGAAAGGTCGAAAAGGTTAATGACATGATCAATATTGCCTTTAACCATTATTTAATAATATAGTAAACAAGTTGATTTCAAGTAGAACAAACAAATAGGGAGTCTCATGACGAATACACAAAGCCTCTTTCAGGAGAAGTCAAATCAAGTTGCACGTAAGACACGTAGTCCATATAGTAGTAGTACGAGTGGTGGTAAATAGAAAAAATAAAACGGAGAAGGCAGATGTAGACTAGGAGTACATGAAAGTAGTACTGCGATTGGATAACAGAAACGCTAATGCAAATAATATCTTTGAAGTACCTGGAAGTAACTCTTTGCGTTGAACAAAGTGCACAATAAACCACTAGTGGTGATGGTCGTAAAATTTGAGAAGTAACAGTAAAACAATCAAAATACATTTTGATTTATTATTACCGTAACTGTTAAACAGGTAAGCTGTAAATATCCCGTAATTCTCCTGTTTAAAACGTTTCCATAGTTTTGTACAAGTGTTTAACGTATGACAATTGAGTGAAAAACCTTTCAGTCATAGGTCCAAGTTAAGAGGTTTACCAATAGATCAGTGTGGCAAATTTCCTAACTTCACCGCCGTCATAGTCAAATTCACACCTTCAATTAAAAAAGAAGAATATCTGCAGCAGTTACAAAGTTGTTAATTCACAACATTACACGTGTTTATTTTCAAAAGAAAAGGGAGCTGTTTTACTTTGACTGATAGTAGCAGCCATGTTTTCTGTGGTGTCATATTATCATTTGAAATTTTCTAATGAATGCAGTTAAATATATGACCGAGCATAACAATACGCAGTATTTGTTTACACTGATATTTATCCCATGTAACAATACTCGACTGACAATTCGCAAAAAATGACAGTGACAGGTTCCTGCGTTTAAGATTGATTTCCTCAAATCGTTAATCAAAGACCCCGAAATCATTCTGGTTGAATAATACAATAATTTTCAATTCGCTACGTTATTTTATTGATAATAATCTGTAATCAATAATTTATCTAAATGTGCTTTTAAACATTGAAAACATTGTAACCTTCACAGGCATGTGTGAATAATCAGAAAATCAAATTCCGGCGAGCAGCCCTGAGGAGTGACACTCAGGTCACTCAAGCACACACTTCCTTATTTTAATAATAAAAAATTTTTAGTTCGATAAATACAAATCGATTGCACGATTGACCAAAAATCGAAATGTCAAAATTTTGTGAAATGTGTTTGTGGTCGTTAGGGCAAATGTTAACGTGACCCCGAATTTACACTTGATGTCACAACTAGCTAAAATTATTTTCCTGCTAAACCAAGAAAACAAACTACAGTTCTCTAAGTCTGAGATTAAATTTATGCAAGGAACGGACGAGTATCATGGAGAAAAAAAGATTTAAGATTTTAAGGGCTGGGAAAGTACCAAAAGAAAACAATCGAAAGTGCACATCGCTATTTAGGAACAGATATTTTCGGACGTTCTGTCGTGACACCAGGGGCTCAGTTAAACTGCCCGAAACCGTACACAGCTGATTCAGAAGGCCTACCTGTCAAACTGCTCATCATACGGGTGATACGCATTTGTCATTGGACCCGATGACGCATAAAGTAAAGTCACAACGGCTGTTCATGGTGTTAGGGAACATTGTGTTTCGCATTCGTGTTCGATATTGAAAAAAACTACAGCACACGTGGTGTGTGTATGGTCTGCAAATGTGTATGCTTGTGTTTGTACTTGCTGCTTTATCACAATTACCGATTTTATTTAATGCAACACGCCAATGATGAAAGCCTATAACAAATATTACTTCCAAACAAATCCATCTTAGATCCCACTTGTAATTCTCCGAACCGAAATCGCCTATTACGAAGTACAAAAACAAGTTCACTTAATTAACTATGACCTCACTATGGTGTACTTCCTTTTTACTATGACTCCAATACTAAAATATTAATATTTTGTATCTGGGGAAGGATGAAAATTAAAAGTTTTTTTCAATTAATTTCCAATTAAAAACGAATCGTTATTTCGTATGAAAGTAGTTAGGCTTTTTTATTAAAACCCCAGGATGAGTAAATGTTACATAAGTTTTTTTGGAAAGAAAAAAAATCCTGTGTATGTTTTGGTCAGAAAGTAGCAGATGTCAATGTCAAATAAATTGAACGGAACATGACGTTAACTCAGAAAACTGGGAGTAAAAGACCTAGGATGGAAACATTTAAGAAGAAATGAATTTTATAAGAACAACGTAGGTCTGCTTGGTGAAAAATACAACAAAAACTTGGTCAGAGTGAATAGTAACGGTTAGCAAAGTTAGTAGAAAAAGTTAAAGCTTCGGTAGCCCTTATTGCGTCTTGCTGTTGCTCTATCGGTACTCTGAATCGATAAGTTAACTCTTTGAAATTCTTCGAGTTTTAAGTTTCGCCAACAGTAAAATATTAGTAAAAGCCCAGAACAAGCAGACATCCTCTCCACTACGTCTACGTTCCTGCGTCTAATCTTCGCAAGCAAATTTGAATTTAAATTTTGTTACCGTGAAGTATTCATGGGTCCATAATCGCGCGCCTTCCTTTTGCAATTGCCTAGACATTTTCCGTCACATTTAGTAAAGTTCCTACGCGGAAATAGGCAAATCAGATTGTATCGCGCGTGCAAATGGCATGGGTTTACAGAACACGCATGCGCGACACACAGAATTTGCCATAAGAAAATCAAGTCGAACTTTTCGCTTCTCAACGACCAGCAGCAAACGGTACAAATGAAAGAAGAGTGAAAATTTCCAAAAAAAAAGTATTTAAAAAAATTGTGTGAATATCTAACAAAAATTAATAATTAGTTAATCTCGTGATTTGGTGGAAACAAAACCAAGCTAACGACAATTGTAGTTGCCAAATAATAGTATACATCCAATAAAATACGAATAAATTAAGGCTTGCATATGACTGTTGTAATTGATAGTCATCCAATGTGCAATACCAAATTACAAGGCAAGCCAGAACACAAAAGCGATGGTTAAATACTCCGCACAAAATACGCTTTGGGGTGGCCCGGACCAAAAATTTACACGTTTAATCATAAACTCTAGGAAACCAATTAATTCTTTCTTAAAAACGTATTTTATACATTGGCAAATAACACCTGTCTCCTTTGCCTAAGAAAAAACCCACCTTCACCTTTGTGGTTGTCCAGACCTTTTGGTCGACCGACCGCACCATTTCAGCACCTGAGTATTTTTTGCACCTTTTGGTCAAGTACCTGAATGAAAGCTCACAGGAAAATGAATACCTTTTTTCTGTTTGTGTCCGCGATCGGTTACCGTTTCTTTGTTTAGGCCACAGAAAACTGCGGAATTGAAACTACGATTTCGTTAACTTCTGTTCTCTGTTCATTTTTTGCCCTGTGTGTGTGTGTGTCTGTTTCTGTGAACTTGTGTCTGTTCTTTTGGTCAATGTCCACTCTTCCTTATCTCATAAAAATTAATATTGTGAGATGGAATGTCGATGGAGCAAATAAAATTGGATGTTTCCGGTTTCTTCATTCTCAATCGCGAGCGAATATATTATATCATACAGCAGGAGTGCCTAAGTTATGTTTAGTATACATATTGAAGCAGTATTTATAAACGTCTGCCTATTTTAGATTAAGCACTTCTTACAGTTCTCTCTCTTCTTTCTCGTTTCATTGTCCTCAAGTCCCTTTTGCTTGTGACAATCTCGCTCTTGTATCTCTGGGAATATGGTGACAACGTATTTTTCTACCATTGGGTGATTCATTTTAATAGAATGTCTGCCTCATTTTATATTGACATTGAGGAAGAAAGTTTTTCAGTAACTCTAAACCAGTCACTCCCATTAATATTTTCTCCACGGTTTTCCTGTCCATTTAATTTATTTGAAAATCTTTCTCTTTAGTACGAATTTCTCTGAAGAATACTTAAACACAAGAGTTGACGATTTTCTTTTCGGACTGCCATCAACGAAATTTTATAAATCAAAGTTAGAAATTATACCATAATAAAGTAGTCAATATGTTCTTTTCAATATTATAAAAACTGAATTTCTTTCTTTTTTCCTCTTAATCTCGTACAATTTCAAATCTCTAAAATAATCTCATGCTACGGATCTGAACTTTTACGAAAATTATTTTCCTTGAATCATTAATCAATTGATTTGCAATATTAATCATCAATGTTTTTCTGTTTCGCGACGAAAATTTGTAATAATGTGCTCTTGAAATCACTTCACGTCAATACGTCAACAGTAAACATAAATAATGGAAGCATTGCCCTTTCCTCATTTTGTTTTGATTAAGTGCAGAGATTAAGTTAAAATTCAAAACATTGAAAAATACATTAATAATTTCTTAATTGCTTTGTTGACCGGCATAAAGGTGAATCATTTTATTTAAAATAAATTAAATAGTTAGAATTTTTCCTCTTACGCAGAACAGAGACGTTGATTCTTTACAGATACTTTGAGTGAATACCTCGTAGTATAATATTAACCAATTATATTCATATAAATGGTAACGCTGGCCATTCGTAATGGCAAATGGCCACAATTCTATTTAAGTTATATGATTTTTGTTATTGTTCGGTTGCTCGAGGACCTGATTTATGAACAATTTAAATTCGTTTTAAGGCCTCACCAAAAGCATTTTAACTCGATAATCGTGTACTTTTTTCACAAAATTAGTTCCGTCATATTAAATCAATTGAAGGTATTGTAATCGTGTGATAAGAAGTAAAATAAATATTCTGACTTACCGCATGATCTCTCCCAAACTAAACTAACACTAACAACTACATCAATTTAGTGGACGATTAAAGAGTTGTCGATGTCTTGTTGATAAAGCGTTTTGTCCTTCAGCTTTTCCTGCAGGATTTCATTTTCGAAAACACCAATTTTCACGTCGAGGTCGATAATTTCTGTTTTGATTTTAGAAATCGCTTTCTTTATATTGATCAGAGGTGCTAAAACAAACGAGTTTCGAGTGTGAGAAATGCAATTTTTGTTTCAATACGAAAAAAAAAGAATGGGAAAGCTCACTTCCGTCTGTCATGCTCGAGCCTCTCTCCTCAAGTTCTTTTTTCACTTGTTCGAGTTCTTCGGTAATTTTGGACAGATTTTTGGATCCCTCAGTCATCCGCTCGCTGATTTTCTTATATTCATCCGTCAGTTTATTTAATTCTTCCTGAAAAATGGGTATCAATGCCAAAGTAAATTTAATTTGTCATGAATACAACAAAGAATTTGATTGCCAACCTGCTTGGTTTTATATTCAATCAACAATGGCTCCAAATGATTGTTTAAATGCTTTTCCCTTGTTGAAATTCTCTCCATTGTGTTACTGATATCATCACTCAGCTTATCCAGTTGTATTTTTGCTACTGATAAATTTTCTTCAATTCCACTGCTGTACTTCTGCATTTGTTCCAAATGACTTCTCCAGTCTCTTGAATCTGAAGTAAATTAAAAGGTAATTAAAAAAATCTATTTGGTCTTCTACACTGTTAAACTAACCTGTTTTAATAGTGATTTTTAGCTGTGGAAGAACTCTTTCCAACTCAACCAACCACTCCTCACTGCTCACATTTGTCTCTAGTATTTCTTCAGGTTTTTGATGCATCTCTTGGAAATTCTGAAATAATTCTAAACTGTAGAATTTTATTACACAGGTTGAGAATCAGTCATTCATCATATAATTACTCACTCTGAACATTTGTATATTTTTCAAGTCATCCAGATTAATGGTAGTTTCATCATCATCCTCATCATCTGAAAAAAATGTTGCCATTTCCTCTTCAACCTTCTCCAGAATTAGTTCTGCCTCATCTTCAACTTCTTCCTCTGCTTCCGAGACTTCTTTCACAGGCTCAGGACTGTAACAAAAAATTCACTTGTTGGTTTAGTAATCAATGTTTGATTACTTGATTTGATTATTTTTATTATACCATACATTATACCATACTATTATATTATACCATACCATATTATACCATACAATTATACATTATACCAAAGTTATAAAAACAAACATTACTTACTGTAGCCATTTGACATTGTTGAATTTCATTGCCTGATTAGCCAGCTGATCTAAAATATAAATGACATTCTCTCCAAATCCTTGTTTTACACGACTTGGTGGAAAGTTAACTGGTATGTCCTGTAATTAAATCCTGATTCACTTGCAATTTTCTATTCAAAATTTGTGGAGAATTTTTGTTTGCAGTAGCTATTGTAGTACTTACAAATTCTCTCAGTACATCTAATATATTTGAAATGGTGGAGTTAGGATCATCATATTCCTGGGCTTGCTCAAACAACTTTCCACATTTATTGATGAGCCAGGCTGCTAATGTTGTGAAAGAGTAAAACTGCTCCCCTGGATTCGTTTGAATGGCAAAATAATGCCTGCTCAATGGCCTCATTTTCAAGTCTTTAACAAATTCTTTGTCGTAATTCAAAACCTGAAGTTTATCTATCAGTTCCTCCATAACGACGAAATGGGCAAAGGCCTGTCCCGGGCCTATGCCAATGTTTTCTAATACGTCTGATGAATCCACTTGTCCCTCTGTCATTTTGCCAGGCACTTCCAATACTTCTTTAGAAACTTTTGTCCCGAGTTGTGATCTTTCTAGTTACCTGGCAACGGTCCTCCGTAACTACAAATGTTAAAATATATGCAACAACCTACTTCAAAATCTATAAATGATACTGTTTTAAAAGAAGATTAAACCTAGAAATAACTTATTGTCGTACGACTGAGAAATACGCCGTCAATTTTCGTTATTCTCATCCAGAAAGTTATTTTGTAACGGACAAAAAATAGTCGACTTATCAAAGGTCTATGGCGGACATCACGTGTTGTAAACAAACATGGACGAAAGATTCGTAAAGAAATTAATCGCGCCCAGTTTTGTAATAGTTGTGTTATCCACTGTGTTCTTTTACGAACTCAAATACTTATTTGATAAGATATTTTTTAAGAAAAAGCACATTCTCATCATCGGCATTTTGTCATCTCCAGAGAATTTTCAACAGCGCGCAAGCATACGAAATACTTGGCTTAAGTTGTTAACAGAAATTTCTGGCTCGGCGTATTTCATTGTGGGGAACGAAATTTGCGAGGTTCCCATTTTAGACCGACCCGAGCCTTATGTCTGCATCAGTCACCCCTTCATATTGCCCGAAAGTCAGTTATGACAACATTTTTGTTTATGATAATAGTATTCATTCTGTTAGAGGTTAACCCAACTTTTATCGTTGCAGATGTGACGAACACAACTGAGTTCACCACAATGGATATTCCAATAGAAAAAATCGATTTGACCACCACTCATGTACCGACTTACATGGGATTCGGATTTTATGTTAGAAATTCTATTCGGATAACAAAATTGGGAATTTTGAGGGAAGTACTTGAACTAGCTGATTCAGAAGTTCAAGTTAAACTGATCTCACCATCCAGCAAAAGAGTTTTAGCTTCTGTTACTTTTGAACCTCTGTCGGAAAATCAAACAGAATCTGACATTTTGTTAAAAGCCATAAAACCAGTGATGCTCAAAGAGTACTCAGAAGCTGTAGTCATGTTACATATAAGCAGCACAAATAATGGGCTCCTTCCTGACTGTAGGAGAACAGAGTGGGTAAACTTGCCAAGAGTTATTCATTTTGTCCAGCTATGGTCAAATGACAGTGTCATGCCACATCCTTACACAACAAAATCATGTACATATGTCTCCATGACTTATAATATAGCAGGTTTGTATGATATTATTTGGATTTTATGTCTTAACAAAAATACAATATTCTTACATAAATTGTTGCAGATTTTAATAATGTCAAAAACATAGTAAAAAACAGAAATGTAAGACTGAAAGAATGGCATCTACACAACAAAAAGTTATCTGTAAGACTGAATAATGAAACTAAAAATCATAATGACATTATCCTGGTAGATGTTGTTGATGTGTACAGAAATATCAGTTTAAAGTTGCTCAACTTTTACAAAAGGTAAAACAAAATGAATTTTCAATTGTTTAGTTGGCAAGAAAATGACTGATTCATTTCATTAACATCACAGGGTTTTAGAAACTGAATATTTTCATTACATTTTGAAGACAGATGATGACTCCTTCATAGATCTCCTTAGAGTTTACAATCAATTAAGGCTAGTCAGTAGAGAAATGGATGAAGAAATGGCTCTCACAATAGAAAATAAACCAAATGGATTCATTGCCAAGCAGAGACTTTCCAAGTTCTGGTGGTGGAGTTTTTTCAGGGAATTTTGGAAAGTTCAACACTTTGGTAAAACCAGAAATTGGACTTTTGGTTCATAAATGATGCTTTGCAGACATGAGTTCATTTGAAACTTTTATATTTTAGGAAAGTGGAGAGAAAGTCAGTACAGATCAGCTTCCTATCCAACATTTCCCTGTGGTGGTGGCTATGTTGTTAACAAAGGAATTGTGGACTACATTGCATCAAATGCAGAAAACCTCAATCATTTTCAAGGAGAAGATACTTCCATGGGAATATGGTTATCTTCACTGCCTGTTACCAACTACAAAACCTCCAGAGTGGTTCCACTGAATGGTTCTCATGATGTGCAAAAAAGAATTTTCACAAAGTTTAAACTGCACAGGGGGAAACAACCTTGGATTAAATTGAAGACTGAACACAAATATCCTCCAGATATTTGTCAGTGGACATGTACTAATGAAGAAAATTTTTTACTACCATCTTGCAATAGAGTTCAATTGAGTGTAAAGGATATGTATGATACATGGAGCAATTACATAAATAATGGATTCTTGTAAATTTGGTACATTATTTGTTTTACCCGACCCTCAACATTAGAATTATCCTTGCAGTTTTAGCACTTTATCATTTTCTTAGTCATGCAAGGGTGTTACGTCGCAATCCGCGATCCGACAGAAAGCACGTCAAGTAAAAAAACTCATTAATTCTTCTTTTATTAATACCGATTTATTGAATAAAAACTAGTAGAGATGAAAAATATTACCATTACACTAATAGATATGTCAATTTCCGTTCAACGGCTATTCCGTGATAGAGACTTTTACCATCTCGCATACCGGTACTTAATGGTTGCATCCATCTGCTGCGATTTTAGCGTCAAAATTTTTTTTAGTTTTTTCCCAATCATAAATTTCATTTGAGTATAAAACAACACACCACGACCGTACTATGCCCATGGGTAAAGGGCCATGCATCACAACAACCATGATGCTCGAAAAACAAAAATAAAAGATATTTTATACATTTCTGGGATACACTGAAACTTTTTTCGCTCGCGCGAGAGCACAGCAAGTTCTATTAAAAAATTAATAGTAATAATAATATTAATATTAATAGTACAATAAGCAAGGTAAACCCCATTTAACAATCGGGTTTTCATTAATAAATGCCTGGCCAACGAATCTCCCTTTATTTTCGAAATTCATAAATTAGTCCTACTACTGCTCGTACTGATTTATTTAGTAAGTAAAAACAACTGAAAATAAAATAGTTTATTAATTCCAGTTCTGTTCGGGTTTTCATAACAAAAAATCCGGTCATACAAAGTTGAAACAAAAATCGTATAGTACATTTCTAAGTTAGATAGCGAAGAGAAAAAGAGTATATTGCCTACGAAATTGAAATTCTATAAAATTAAGACCATTAAATAATTCAAAATCAAATTAAAATTCAATATGGTACTAAAAATAAATCGCACGTAAAAAATTAAAAAGAACTAAAAAATCCTGTTTACACCTGAAATCGGATCTTACTATTTTAGTTGTGCTAGTTTTGGTGACGTAACAATTCTCCTATATATGAAAATCAGTTTCGTTTCGTTATATTTGGGCATGATCCTCTGATTTATGCATATTCTCTTGAGCGATATCTACTTTCTCTCCTACCTTTATTTCTATTTAAATAAGCGGAGAAAATAGAACACAATAAATATTTCATGAAAAGACCAAAGGATCAAAAATTTGTCCGAAACTGATTTTCCCAACTCAGCCGGATACAAACACACACAAAGATTATCCCAGAGATTGCACGACTGCAATCCAATGTTTTCTCTAACGACTCAAAAACTTAACTATTTGTGGTGCTCTTCGTTAAACCAACAGCAATATTATCGTTACTATTATTTTCGAGAATTTCCCGGTCGTAAGTTGTAAAGCAACTTTTGATGGGCGTAGGCTAAGGAGTTGACCAAAGCTTGACTTGTTCCTTGTGTTTTTATTGTCGAGAAACGATATGTTCTGAACGTCTGATCCTCATCCACGTAGGTAACGGCATCCATCAAGGGACACATAATGATCTTGGTGTGATTCAGGAAGTTTACCTAAGAAGAAAAGATTCGCTTAACTTCAACTACCTAAATAGACTAGGTAAAAAATAAAGTTAAGAAAACTATTTCACTGCAATTTCCTACTGGGTGATTTGAAAACTTTTCAAAACATTTAAGTCATTTCCTGTTGAGGAATGCACACAACACACAAAATATCTGATTTTGCGAATTTATAAATAAATTCACGACTTTAAAATAAGACTTCCGTAATAACACACAGAAGTCTTTAACGTTTACAAATGCAATTTATGACTAAGGAATGAAACTAAATTAAAATAGTTGGCATAGCGTGACCGAAGAGTCGTGAGACACACGCGACAGTCGAAAAGACACAGGTTGCTTTGACTAAACAAGTTGAAGACAGCAAACTCACCTGAACAGTTCCATTTGTCAAGCACATAAATACACCTTGTGAAGTTCTGAACCATTGGTAAAGGTAAGGCGTTCTGGAAACAGGATCAGGCACTCGTGGAACATTTCCTCCAGCAGTCATTAGGTGCTCATTCATGTATTTTCTGAAGTATGAGAGCAGTTTAATTTTCTTCTCCAATTCGACTGGGTGGTCGTAGACCGTGAAGTATTCCTCTAGTCCATCGCGATTAATATAGTGAACGTTCCTGAAACAAACGGCGTTTCATTTTCCTCGGCCTTCGGCATATTTTACTTATTAAAAATTCTCCACTACTTACAAATTGTTAGCCAACATAACAATTTTAGTTGTATCATTGAAGAAGACACCCCAACTTCCATCGATTAATTGAAATCCAAAACCATATTTATCGGAATAATCAACCCATTTGCTGACCCAAATCAACGGCTGAGCAGCTGGATCACAGTCTTCGACATTGTTTAATTCTTTGTGTTTTGGATTGCTCTCCAACACAGAAGCCAATTGCTCCACAAGTCTTTGTAAATGTTTCCTGCATTCGTAGTGAGACACCATCGCGATATTAGCAGCTCCTGCAATTGCTGTGCTCATACGGTTATTTTTCTTCGGAGATGGTGCCACTTGTTCTGAAAAAATGTACACTCATATTTTAAATACATTGTATCAAAAAGGCAATTTGCTTGGTTTAATATTCGAATTAAGATAGAAAAAAATAACTTATTTTCTGTGAAAACGCTTAATACCATGGCAGTGCCAAGACAAGATCTGTCGTAACTCGTCTGACAAAAATAAATAAATGGTCACTGTGAAGTGACAGACTGAGGCACACAGATTACTCACCTGAATTAACTTCAATGAGGGGTTTACGGGAGGCCGTCTTCGACGCCTTCGTCTCTTCGACGTGTGGGAAGCGGGGTGTAGAAATAAGGACAGAAGCTGGTAAAGATGTCGGAGTCCAACCTGAAAACCACTCGTGGTTTGCGGCCTGTTGAACAGTTGGACGTTTAGAAGGATCAATTTGAAGAAGCCAAACAATCAATTGTTCAGCATGACGAGGAATGTGACTCGGAATGCTGTAGTTGCAATCCTTAATGCGCTTGTAGGTTTCCTCCAAGGTTTTCGTCTCAAATGGGGGTTTACCAACCAAGAGAGTGTACAGAATGCATCCGATGGACCACATGTCGACTTCAAAACTGTGGCCCAGGTTGTTTAAAATTTCAGGGGCGATGTAATTTGGAGTACCGCAAACCGTCCTAAGTAGACAAGTACTTTTCAATAACTTTGTTCTCGATAAAAAGAAACAATGACAACAGGATCATCCGTCTTACTGTTTTTTTTCATCAGAATGTTCCAACTTTGCAGCCAAACCGAAGTCTCCAATTTTCACTTGGAGATTATCATCCAAAAACAAATTTCCCAATTTCAAATCTCGGTGGACAATGTTGTTTTTATGCAAATATCCAACTCCATCTAAGATTTGTTTCATGAAGTAGCGGGCTTCGGGTTCAGTTATGGCCTTTCTTCGGCGGTGCAACTCCATCATTGACTGTAAAATACAATTTGGGTGACGATCACACAAGCTTTGCTACATTCTAGTGGTTAGACATTTCCCGCTTTGGAACTTACCCGTTTTCTGCATAATTCCAATACAATGTAAACATTCATGTCATCATCAAAGAAACTGTGAAAGCCCACAACATTGTGATGTTTCAGAGACTGGTGAATTTTGATTTCAGATGTCATTTTTTCCTTCTGTTTCCCTTTTTTCTAAAATAAAAAATAAATAAACACTTGAAAATGCATGATATTTATCTGTACATCTTTCACTTCAGATTACTGACAGACAGGTTGCAAAATGTAAATGAGAACCTGGCCTTTAAGATGTAAATAAAAAGAAAATGCAAAATTAAATTTGCAGTCATACAAAAATAACTTGACATTTTCAAAAATGCATGGGATTTGCAAACTACTTCCTAAAGATGAATTGGTTAACAGAATGTAGAACAAAATAAATAGGTATTAAAGGTCAAGGTTAATTTCAAGAAAACAAAATCAATACTAGACTACTTTTTGTCCCATTTAAAGTTTACTTTTTTAGATTTTGTATCTGTACCAGGCTGGAATAGAGCCATATGATTTGTTCCATTAAACCTCATGTAAAGTACAATTGACCTAAAAAATTTGCATTTGCACTCTGCTTCTATTTTTGAAGAAAAATAAAAATTCATTTTCAATTTAGAAAAAACCAGAACAAACTTCATTAATAATTTAATGCCTTTTAATACTGTGGCAATGGTGAAATAATAAATAAAAGCTTTAAATGTGTACATCTGTATGAATAATAAATGCTACACTACAATTCATTGCAGAATGCCTCAAACACACATTAAAAAATGTCTGTTTGGTAAGCAAGTCACTCCTATTTGTAGGTTTACTGCAACCAGTTAAATTAAGCAACAAATTCATATTTTTGGCATTAGACTATTAAAAATACATTTTTGAAAACATAAAAAATTGAAAAATAAAAAAAAATTATCCTAATAATAACTTAAATTATGAATATGGAAATCTTACCAAAAGTCGTTTGGGAACAACTTTTCCAGCAAACACACCACCAGTCTTGGCATCTGTGACTTCAAAGCATTTGGCAAAGCCACCCTGTTGAGAAAAAATTATTTTTTTTATTTGTATTCATGGCAATTTTGTAGTCTGTATCATTAATTGTTATTCATCATAAATTTAACAAACAACCATGTATTATTATTAATAATATTTGTCTATTCTTGGGACCAAACACACTAATAAAAAATTATTGTCACAAAAGGCTTTCTTGCTGTCATTTTGTTACAAACAATAAGCTTTTAACTGTGAAATATTTATGTTTTTGAAATTAAAAATCTGACACAAGGAAGGTACAATAACTATAAAAATAAGTTAATTGAAAAGGAATAATGAGACAGGTTCAAGTTGACATGGGTCTGGGTTAGTAATGTAAGAAACAAACAATGAAGTCAGGTTACCACCAGCTGGATGTTGAGGACTCCTACTTATTTACACCATTTTTAACTAAAGTAAATGGCTTAATGGTAACTTAAATTTTTTGAAAGGGCACAAAAATTTTGTTCCTATTCATGTAACCTTCAATTTTGTACGAAAATCACCGATGTGGTGTGTAGTATAAAGGCGGGAGGGGATGCTGATGGCTAAAGAAGCATTTTCACATGTTCAAACACGCCCTGTTACCTAGCTTTCAGGAGGCATCTTGCACAATACGCTGTACAAACGCTATAAAATACAGAATGAAAGAATGAGTATTGTGTAGAACATTAAAGCCCACAAAAAATTTAAATATTTGTTATTCACAAGGGATTTAAATGTAGTCTCCAAGGCCTTTACTGTTTGAAGGTAGGGCGGAACAGTTGCAAAATAATATCACGAGTAAAAGCAAAATAGTAACGAAATGCAACTAATTATTTTGTTTTGTGGAGTGGCTACTAATAAGTCCTCGTTCTTAAGTGAACTGATCGTAAATATTGAAAATTGAGAAAGCGTCCCTCACCTTTCCAAAGAATACCCCTTTGTGATAAACAATATTCCGGTGCTCATCTCGAATCACGTCCGGAATGTAATCACCCTCTTTGTTGTTACTGCTACTCTTGGACATTTTAATACACTGTGGTCTCTAAAAACTGTGTAAAAAAACATAAAAAATAATGCGGATCTTTATAAAACTCCCGCCACGTTCGTAGGCGACCAAAGACGGTTACGGATTAACCAATAAAACGTGAAGTAAACTCAGACGCGTTCAGGAATTTCACTCATGTCGTGGTGTCGCGCAAACGAATTTCATTTGGCAGCAATGATATTTGCTGACATTGCAATATGGAGCCCATATTATAATAATATTCGTTGAACATTAAAACTTCAGGATATTTCGAACAACAAATAGTAGTATCTAATTACTCGATTCAAAATGATTTCGCTTCGCGACAAACAATTAGGTTAGTCCTTACAATATTTTACTTGTTTTCCTTCATTGAATTTCTTGTTTTCTACAAGTTTTGCATTTCCTTTGAACTGTTTCAGCTGCTCTGAAGCAAATGTTGAATTTAAATCAAGTGCAATTCAAGCCTAAAGTTTCAGAACCGGTGTGGAAAATACTTATTTACGATAAATACGGCCAGGATATAATCTCACCCCTAATATCTGTTAAGGAGCTAAGAGAACTAGGAGTGACTTTGCATATGTAATATTTATTAAGTAATGAAATTTGTCAACAAGTGCTTTTATCATTTATTATTAATATACAGGATCTGTTTTCAGGCAATTGCATTCCGACAGAGATGCAATACCAGATGTACCAGCTGTGTATTTTGTTCTTCCCACAGAGGAGAATTTAGGTAGAATTGGGCAGGACTTCCAGAAAAATTTGTATGATTACTACCATTTAAATTTCATTAGTCCAATCTCTAGGGAAAGATTAGAAGATTTGGCAGCTTTTGCACTTGAAGCCAATGCAGTAGCACAAATCCAAAAGGTCTTTGATCAGTATTTAAATTTCATTTCACTTGAAGATGATATGTTTATATTGCAACAGCAAGATAGGGATAAGATTTCTTATTATGGTAAGATTGTGTGTAGCTATTCTTATACCGAAGAATAAGTTGTAAATCATTTTAACATAGGCATGTGCAAGAATTACATTCCTAAAAGTAATTATCACCTTTTCTGTAATTTCAAATTTATTTCAGCTCTTAATAGAGGAGATATTAAAGACTCAGAAATTGAGAGCATTATAGACACAATGGTAGATAGTTTGTTTTCTGTATTTGCAACATTAGGAACAGTTCCTATTATTGGAAGTCCAAGGGGAAATGCAGCAGAAATGCTTGCAGAAAAATTAGATAAAAAACTGAGAGACAACTTAAAGGATACAAGAAACAGTTTATTTTTAATGGATGTCACCCAGGCCAGCAATTACAGGTTTGATTTATGGCTTATTTTCAGAAATGATTTGGTATAGATTATCATGAAATATTGCTAATAATGTATGGTTTTCATTAGTTTTCAGAGACCTCTTTTAATTATATTAGACAGAAATGTTGATATGGCTACTCCACTGCACCACACATGGACATACCAGGCCCTGGCCCATGATGTTTTGGACTTGAAACTTAATAGAGTTGTAGTTGAGGAACCAATGGGCAATACTCCAACAGGAGGTGCCAGATCCAAAAGTAAAACATGCCAGTTAGATTCAAAGGACACTTTTTGGATGACTCATAAAGGAAGGTAATAAAGCAATTGTACATCTGGTCCTTTTGTGAGGTTGCCTTAAGGTTGACAGTGACTTATCATTATAATTTCAGTCCTTTCCCAACTGTAGCTGAGGCTATTCAGGAAGAACTAGAACAGTATAAGTCAAGTGAAGAAGAAGTGAAAAGGTTGAAAAAATCAATGGGACTTGAAGGAGAGAATGAAGATGTCTTCAGCATGGTATCAGGGAACACAGCAAAACTCACTTCAGCTGTTAATAGTCTACCGCAACTGTTAAAAAAGAAGCAATTGATTGATATGCACATGACCATAGCCACAGGAATTCTAAATGCAATTAAGACAAGGAGGTTAGACAGTTTGTTTGAATATGAAGAAAAGATTATGGGACGGGCAGTACTCGACAGGAGTTTACGCGAACTTCTCTCTGACAGTGAAATGGGCGCGCCGGAAGATAAACTTCGTCTATTTTTAATTTATTACATATGTTCTCCAAACATCAATGAGGTACGATCCTTGAAACATGGCTAACTATAAAAGAAACCTTTGTAGATTATTGCTAAGATAAGTATTGTTTTTCATATGCAGGTCGAATTGGAAAAGTTAACAACTGTTTTAAGGGAAGCTGGTTGCAATTTAGCACCACTGTCTTATCTAAAGCGCTGGAAGGCCTACTTTAAAATGGCAGCAGCCCCCTCACAATATCAGGGAAGCGGAACCAAAACAGTTTCCATGTTCTCTAAACTCGTATCGCAAGGATCTGCCCTCCTCATGGAAAACGTAAAGAATTTCATTGTTAAGAAGCACAACTTGCCCGTAACGAGGATTGTAGACAATTTAATGGAACAGAAACCTTCGTCTGAAACGGAGGACTTTCGATATTTTGATCCGAAACTGTTGCGTCAAGGTGATTCCAGCACGAAATTGAAAAATTCATTCCAGGAGGCCGTTGTCTTTGTCGTTGGCGGTGGCAACTACATAGAATATCAAAATTTGGTGGACTACACGAAGAATAAGATGGGAGCAACGGGTCCCAAGCGAATTATTTACGGTGCATCTTCTTTAAACAACGCGAGTGATTTTCTAAAACAGTTGTCCGTACTCGGACAGGAAATACAATGATTTGACAACAAAGAATTTTACTTATGTATACTCAGAGGAACTCTTTATTATTACCGATATGTCTGTATACTTCTTTTCGGCCTTTCTAAAAGACATCTACAAAAACTGTGAACATTTCTGCTTCATTCAACTAGTTGAAATTTCTCTTAAAACGGGATTGTGTTTATATAAAACGGTAAAGTAGACAGTTCATTGATTTTTATATCTTTTTCAGTTATCATATAAAGAACTTTCTTATCAGCCTTGTACTTTTGAAGAAGACTCATGGGTACAATAACATTAATGTTATTGTTCATGCTATTATTGTTCCACAATGCTGTCTTACGGTTAATGTTATTTTAATTTCCTTTCGTGGATGCTGCGGCACAACTCCTTTTCGTTACATCTACTAGGGTTTTAACCCCTCTTCTGACACCAAGAAAATCACACGGTGCCTTTGTCAAAACCTCATTTAGAGTGTGGGCTATCCCAATAAGACAATAGACTGGATAATGGATTCAAGTGCTCGTGCTAGGAACCTTCGCCATTGTATTATTATTATGTTTTAGAAAATCTCCAAATCTGTACAACTGGTAAATAGCATTTATTTCTCTAATGTGTCTCTGCAATTCGTATGGAATAACTGCAGTAGACATAATAAAAATATATATATATTGACAAATTAA
Organism: Polyplax serrata; assembly: GCA_037055365.1. Taxonomy (NCBI): domain Eukaryota; kingdom Metazoa; phylum Arthropoda; class Insecta; order Psocodea; family Polyplacidae; genus Polyplax; species Polyplax serrata. The sequence goes on from JAWJWE010000004.1 coordinate 2,574,642, forward strand.
AAGTATATATAAATGGAATAAATAAATAAATAAATAAAACTGTTTAACTAAAAATGTGAGGATTTTACTTAATAGAGGGGCACTGACGCCTCATAACACTACACCTTTTCATACTATAGTACACTGCACATGTTATAAATAATGTTCGCTGCGGTAACCTCTGATCTCCAAGTAATTCAGCATCGCTTCCTACGATATTTGAGATGATACGTATAAATATTATTGCACACGACTTTACAATTGTTACTATGTTAGAGGTGTAGTCATAAAATTATTTACGCCCATGCAACTCACGTTGCCGGACAAATACCTTGTTGTGTCTATCAAGGTATTCATGCCTTTCCATTAATGTACAGTCAGTAACTTGATAATTTTCCATCGTTCTTTTCTGTAGTAAAAAGGTAATATTGTGTGTTGTCTTAAATTGATTTCGTACTCCCACATGCTGTTGGTCTACCTACAACTAAGTTCGAAAATCTAAGTCATTTGTTGTACCGAATGTTTCTTTATCCTTAAACTTAATTCCCAGACCAGGCCGATCCCACCCGCTCTCTCCCTTTCAAACTGTAAGTTAAACTTTGAAGAAAGAGTAAACAGTAAACCGAATACGAAATAATTAAATAAGAATAATAAGTTTAATAATAATAAGTGCAAGTTTTCCAAAATGAAAAAGTTCCGTTTAATCAGACATATTGTAAAAGACTTAATCCTCGACGCACATCACACCTAACCTTTTTTCTCTGCCATTTTCAATTGATGAAACTCGGGTACTTTCCTTTTTTCTTTTCAAAGATCGATCATTCTCCCGAGGGAAAATCCCCGCTGCGTAGGACTAGCAGAAAAGTAAAGTACGGCATTTCTTCAAACTTCAAAAATTTATTTGTTTCAATTTCCGGACATTCTCATCGAGCTAAATAACTTTCTCTTGTCATCTAGAAAATATTTGCCTAGAAATATTAAAAAATTTATTACATAATTTTTTCATTAACGACCTGTTTGTAAGTTTTTCTAAAGAATCCCCGGCACGGGGGTAGTCACAATTACCTGACTTTCTAAATTATGAAAATACACCACTGTGCCTCCACCTTTGTTTTTTTCGTTTGTAATTCTGGTGCCGTTGTCGTGTCAGACTCATTTACGATTCATTTTCTTAACAGTTAGAAATATTTATTTGCATTAAGAAACAATAAATCTTCCGTAACGGGAGGGTTTCTTTTTGGTGAAATATTACTGCTAGGCGGGTGAGAAGAGAAAAATTTACTTTTCCAAAGATTAATTAATTCAATTAGGTCACGAGATTCCACCCAGGTACTGTACCTTAGTTGATTTTTACATTAATTACTGCATGAGAGAGTGTGACAGTACCTATGATTCCATGCATAGATGGAAATGAAATATCATATTAAAATTCTGCCGGACACAGTAATAGTAGTATGTACTTAAGAGGTTTTAAGGTTTTGGACTTACTACCTTTGTTACCTCTCTGACTAATCGATGATGACAAAATAGTAGTAAAATACTTGGGCAGATGATTGAAAATCCCATTTTAATATGATGTAAACTGCCCTGATTGTCAAGTTGGACACAATATAGGTTTGACTAGGTACATGTATACTTTTGTTCTGGTTCTTTTGGTCGATCAACATCACACAGAAATCTTAAAGTATAACCATTCATCTGTCTTCTACAATTATATTGCACGCTTTAACACCCGCCCTCGTTTTAACACAAGGAAAATTCGTGCATTGAAGAGACTCACTTTTGTAGTTTTTAGTGCATTTATTTTTAGTTCGACATTTATACCTCCACAAATCAAAGAAAAAAAAGCAGCACAACTGTCCCTTTGTCTGTATTTTGACGACCGTATTCAACGAACATAAAAAATTGTTGGAAATGCGCAGTGGAACTCAAAGGGAGAGAATGTTATTCTACTCTGAATGAGAGAGTGAATCTGTCTGTGACACCTGGTCCCTCACGTCAGATACGACTGAATGTGAAAAACCGGATGAAAATCATGGAGTAACCAACGAAACGGTCCAGGTTACGTGAAATGCGATGAACAATGAGAATACAAGAGAAGGTTTGATTTGATTTGAAGTCGCTGTTTTGCCACCGCCTGAGGAAGTGTTGACCTTACAAGAATGATGAAAAAATCTAAGAAATTATAATTTTGAACGAAAAGATTTAGTTATGGATGACATTATTGCAATATTGTTGAATTGTTTTGAGTATTATTTTCTATTGGTGGAGCCTGAAGGTAACTGTTTTGGTTTAACTTCCATCAACTGATCACTTGGTGGATCAAATAAAACCCAAGCGGAGACAACAAAAACAACAACTACGAAACTTAATTCCTCCCAGTTGAGAGGTTCAACGATGAAAACTCAATTCTCAACTCTTTTATACGTATATATATAGTATAATACGTGTATTATAGTAAAAGTATTCTAAATTATGTTCTAGTACTCACAATATGTCATTGGTTTGAATCAGTAATGAGTTCAGTGTGAAGTATGCGTTATTACACAATTTATTCAAGGAATCTTGGGAAAAGAAGAATGATCCAAATGAAGAAGGCAAAAGAATTACAACCCTGTTGTAGGGAGTCAATGCGGTGAACCAGAGGTAAAACATAACCTGTTGAACTGTAGGAAGTTGAACTTCTTCGTGACGGATGTAGTGACAGGTAATTTGAATTTCAATTAGATAGATAGAGTAGGACCACCCAGGAGGAATTACGGAAAATGGATTCTTCTAAAGGTAATTGAAAGAACCTGAAATTATAGAAATTGTGGGAAATGAAACTGTTCAAACAGAAATGTAAATGACAAAACTTTATGTATTTTAAAAATCTCAATTAGCAAGTAATAGGGAAAAATAAATGTTGACGGCACCTACAAGAACATTAAAACATAAAACCTACGAGGGACACCGGGCTGTTTCTCCTGCGTGCCACGTTACGGTCACGGCACACGTGACCCCCCCACGTAAATCGTCAGGATACACGTGGGACCCCGTGGAGGGAAATGAAATTTGTCTTGCAGAGAAAAATTCCAGCACTTAAAATTGTCACTCAGAAGAAGAAATAAAAACGGCGGAAGAGAAAAATTAGAAATTCGTTCGTGTCTCCTTGCAGAACCTTCCTCCTGAGAGACGGCATGTTGCACCCCTTTCTTTGTACCTTTCCCTTTATAAAAGATGACTCTTTCACCGCAGTCTACTCCGAAACTTTAATGCAACTTCTCTTGTGCTTTTTTCACTCTTTCGCTCTACTAAATTTTTTATGGCAGGCGTCACACTCGAAACTTCTCACTTATTTTCCTGTCAGAGGAAAAGCTGGAGGCTTCGCGGCCGTCGTCGGGACGGGAAATTCGCTCCGAGAGGTTTCCTGTTGTTCGAATTCGTACGGTTAATTTCCTGTGTCTGTTTTAATTGTGGTTTTTCAAGGTGCGAGAAGACGAGGAGGATGAAAAAGGTAACAAACATGACGCTTGACCGGTGGATACCTGGAAGTGCAAATAATTCGACACTATTATTTTTAATTTAAAATAAGTTGCTTCCCAATTATTTCCGTCTTGTAACAAACACAGACTCGAACGTGAAAAAGGGATTTTTTAATTAAGGGACTCAAAGAGAGTTTCAAACTCTGACGAAACTAAACGAAAAAAAATTAATTTTCAATATTAATAACCGTCGGATCACGTTAATAATAATCGTTCTGGAGAGAAAAAAATTCTACTTGCCTTTGATGTCGACTATAGGAAACTTTCCAATATTTCGTTTCCGTTCAAAAGGTGCGAGTAAAAATTTCTCAGTCCAAAGCGACTGCAGACGCAGGTAGAAAACAGTAGCACGTCGAAGTGCTTTTTGGACTTTCACATTTTCTCTCGTCTTTTGTGGTTTTTGTTGTTGAAGTGGTCTGTCACGGGGGATAATTTTTTAAGAACTTGGCTGAACCTTTTCCCCTTCACACTCTGGGCTTATTGTCTTTGAATGGCGAATGGTGAAGACACAACAAAATGTTCTTTTATCGTCTACCTGACGTTCCTCAAACAGGTGACTATTTCAAGGAAAACATAAGAAATCTGGTTTGCAAAAACTGACGGGTAACCTGTACAATTAATATTGTTTTTCAGTTGTATTTAAGTATTTAATCTGCACTCTTAGAGAGAAAATACAGAAACTTATGTTTTATGTTCGATTGTCAACTTAGAAAGATTTGAGAAAGCAAAAAAAAAAAGAAAACCAAGGTTGAAACCCTGAACGAATAGTAAATTTAACCGGCGACCCTACCTACTAAGTAGGTACCTTTTTTTTAGTAAAATCCGCTGTGGAAAGCTCCAAAAACAAAAGTGAAACTGAAAACACCTGTCGAAAACACTCACCGGATAAATCCTTAAAACAATTCGAGTTTCCTCGAGGGAAAACTTTTCCATGAGACAGAACACAGGGAAAGAAGATTACGAAATGTAAAAAACAGAGTGGTTGGATGGGGAAATGAAGAAACCAAAAAGTTCTAAATAAGAAGATAAACAAACTTGCCAAAAATGAATGAGCTTTGGCTTAAATACGGTGGAAACAGTGAAAGAGAGTAAAACTAAAAGATTAAGCCGGGAACAAGAGGTAATTGACGACAAATTCAAAGGAAAATCAGTTCAGACAAGACAAAACGGGGAGTGCTGAATACCAAGAAATGAATCCCTGGGGAAAAAAAACGGTCGGAGCAATGCCCCGTTTGCAGTACTCCACGGGTACCTTAAGGAGTTTCTTTTGTCTGCAAAAAAATCCCTCAAAAACGAGACATTCCTCCTGTTACTTTTCTCTGAGTTACGAATTGTGGTTCTTTTCTCCTTTTAAACGCTCCTAACTGAGTAAACTAACCGAATTTTCCATAATATTTCATGCGTAAACATTTTATCTTTTCTATTTCGTACACAATTGCGAGTTCTCTGCTGTAGGTTTAATTTAATGAAATCAAGTATCAAGGTCCTAACGGATATACTTGGTCAGTGGTCTGAAACATTCCTTTCAAAGTATTGGTAGACACATAAGTTTATTAGAGCACAAAAAATGTTTTATCTGACCTGCAAAAGGGAAAAGCATCTCTCCTCAAAGTGAAAATGGATAAATAATTTACTTAGCGTTTTTATAATCCTGAAACGGATTTAGTGATGTTGGACTGTCGGGTCGTATATAGAAATTTTTATGTACATCGCGGAACTCCACAAACTCTAATTAAGAAATTGTATCATGTTTAGCCGGGTTGATTCCTGGGTACATCGTCATTAATTTTATATCATGTAAATGACGTATACAAAACTTACAAATTAGTAAGAATTAAGAAGAGGTAGGTTAAGTCCAAAGTAATCTTCCATCCCTTACTTGTGTACTTTTCTTCGCTTCGGAAATCACGGAAATTATTACCGAGGAAGTTTTAAAAATGTTTTCTTCTTGCAAACACCTTCAGCTATAAGAAACCGCCAGATGTTTCCGCGTTGAAGTCTCACGACCGGAGTATTTTAATTTTTCCACGGCTCCGGAACTTAATTTTAAAGTTTTTGAATTTTTCCCAATGCCCTACCTTCCAGTCCTTCTTTCCTTCTCTCACGCCGTGAGATGTTCCGAACTCGAAATCATCCTTCTTGAGAACAAACTGCGGACGCCTTTTCTTCAGGGGTGAACGAATGAAACGGGAGGAGATGAAGAGTTATGAAAAAATAAATTAAAATACCGTTCGCCCGAAGTCGGAGAACTCGACTGCTACCGGACATGGAAAGTTCAATTACTTTCTGTTCACGACAGCAGCAGCAACTGGGATCACGGAAAAAGGACCGCAGTGTAACAAAGAAAACAGTCAACTACAAAGGTTTTTCATCAGGAATACGTACACATAAGAACATAACTGCTTGGTCTCTACTTATTTATTTATTTACAACTTTTATTTGTTCCAATATACAAAATACATTATAAAGTGTCGAATCACCGTCGGAAAGAGGCTTGAATCGAATTTTAATTTAATTAAATTACACAATAAAACGCGGAAACTGAGAGAAATTAAATTTTTGACGAATCGACGGTTTCTTTAGATCCAATAATCACAGTAACAATGAAGAGAACCTTTAACCCTTTGAGAGTACTCATGGAATTAGTCGCTTAATAAACACGTACATTGTAAACAAACGCACGGATTAAATGCAATTAAATTTCGGCTAAATTAAATTAAATTCCAATTAAATTACCGTAAACCATGATACGAAGCATTAGAACAGGAAATGTACCTTTTCGTGGTGTGTAACAGTGTAACTTAAAACTAAAATAAAATATCGCGCGTACATTAAATAAAAAGAAAAACTTAGGTGACATCGAATTAATAAGTTAAAAATTTATTATTTAAATAAATTTACATTTAAAACTATTAGTGGCTCTGATATTTGCGCCCGCTCAAGCAAATCTTTCGTAATTCGTTCGTGTACTTTTAGATTCTAATGAATTTGTCATTTATTAATTACTAAAATGTAATCATTACGCAATGAGTTATTAAAAAAATCAATCAATCAATCAATCAACTACTGGTACAGATTTCAAAGTAAAAAATAGCGAGAGGGAGTACTTTGGTGGGTTATTTTCACTTGTAAAAAACTGGCACGGTTTCTCAAGTTCTTTCCTTTCAAATCCCTCAGATCATGCCAACAGCACATTACGTATATTGTGTTTAGTGTAAAGAATGTTTTGAGTACGAAGGCAAATGTTTTTCGCTTGAAGAAGAAATTGAAGAAGTAGGATTTTTCTAAACAAGGGTTTCAGTACCAAAGAGATAGAACAAGAGGTTGTAACTTTTAAGTTGTGACATTTTTTTATGATTAAGTTAAGGTGACGACACCTCCATGAGGTGCCCGTACCGCAGTGACAAAACAAACCGTTTGAGTTCCACACCAGTCACCAGAGTGACTCCTCTCACTTTTGGCACATTCTAGAGTAAATTGAAATCTTCTCACGATAAAGCCGGTACCTGAAGACTCGCTAAGACAGCAACAAAACACAAACCCGACCCAGTTATTTCAGTATTTGTTAGAATATACGTTGTATAAACCGAAGTCCTTATTACTGGTGGGGATTGTAGAATAGTTGAGGTCTTCAGCCGGAAATTAACAATTTGTTACTAAGGTACAAAAACTATATTGGTAAGTCGCGAGTATTGTCAAAGATTTTCCGCCCTATTGGAAAATTATGTCAGTTTTTCTTTTCCTCGTGGGGAGGTCTACCGCCAAATTTCAAATACCCGACGAAATTTGGGTCATTCGTCCCACAGGCACAACTGTTTTTGTCTTACGTGGTATGAGAACAAAGAACACTTTTTACACGTTTTTATTCCGCATCGATATGAGCTGCCATTCGACGTTTTGTCTGAGGATTTGCCCTTGCAGTACTTGAGACCGCACGGATACCACCCGATGCACATCTCCAGGTGACAGGAACAGGACGACCAAATGTTGGCAGTGTCGTAGCAGCGTTTTCCCTCCGGCAGAACGCTGTTGTACGTTGGGAATGGTCTGACGGCTGTGAGCATACTCTCTAGTGAGTACCCTGAAATTTTAATAAACACGTAATTTTGGTCCATCGGACAAATATCAGTCTCTTAACTACAGTTGAGATGGCCAACGCGATACAAAAACAATGACGCAATAGTCCAACAGTAAATACTACACAGTTATTTATCCCGTTGATAGACATTATTTCACAACATTGACTTCTCCAAAACCCACAAAAGTGAAAACTTTCTATAAAATTTTCTAATAATATCCGAATTTTACCTAGACACAGACCTAGATTTTAGATAAAGCAATAGACAAAGCTGGGCAACATTCAAAGAAGACAGTTTTTCCTTGGAGGCAATTGCAGGCAAAACCCCACGTATTCCAAATGATGATCTTTCAAGAACTATTAATAGTTATATATATTTTATAATTTCCATAGATTTCCCCTGATGCAATAAATTGCTCGATCGATCGTCGAATTTTCGGGAAACAGTTCAAATCCGCCGTAAGCATGTCTGTTTATCTGAAAATTCATTTCGCAATTAAGTCTTCATTATTTGAAAATTAATTTGCACAAGGGGTTTCAGAGCAGTGCACACCGGTGAAACGCAAACAGGTCAAACTTAATAGTAACTTAATATTAGTAATATTAAACAACGTTCCTGCGTGTAATACAAGTACAAAACTATCTCAGTGGCAACGACAGCAATACTCTGCGGTTTCTACCTTCAAAACGGTTACCAACTCCTGTGTTGTAGAAACCACCCTGTGTACTCCCCGTCATTACGTCTGCAAATTACAATGTAGAAGGAGTCCCCTCGCAACTTTCTACTTTGGTTCACCTTTTAGTTGCAACTTGAAGAATCAAACATTTTTTTAAAGATATTACCTACGTAGTAATGAGAGAGAGAGAGAGAGAGAGGGAGGGTGCTGCTTAACCATTGTAACTAAGTGCACCAGGTGTCTCACAAATCATCAACATCACTACTTCAAAGCCTCGTACACCACCCGTAACCTCACACTGACCAGCAACTCTTCTAATCTTCACACTTTCAAATTTTCGTCGCGGTCACCAGCCTCTCTGACCGATGACTGAAATATTCAACTTTTGTGAAACTCACCTTGTTGCGGTTTGTCCCGTGGGAATTCTCTAATGCCACATCCCAACATCTATTTCCACGTGCCGTCACATCCGGGACAAACCGCTCATCTTCTGCCTTCCACTTTCGGGAATTTTTTCGATTTTCTCAGAGGCAGGCCATCGTCACGTCGCAATTTTTTTCCGCTGCACCAAATCCGCAGAAAGAAAATTCTACGTGATTTGATTTAAACAATTCGTTAAGGCCGACCGGACGGGTAGCTCCCGTCGAAACGTACGTTTCCCACCGTGCGGTTAATTCCATTTCCGGTCAAATACACCTGCTCAAGATGAGTTCAACTGAAGCAATCAGCTTCCGACCAAAGCCTTAAGTTTTAAGCATTCGGCGAAAATAACAAGTTGATTAGTACGAAGCTTCTCAGTTTAACCACAAATGTTTCAACATACGTATATAAATATATAATACAATACAAGTACCCGAAAAGTTATTCGTTCTATTATTTATTTATTTCTGTAGAAAATACAGTTGCAGTTCACGATATGGACAATTAAGACTGATAAACTATAAAATGAAAATAAGAACCGAAGCCTTGTGCCTTTCTCTAAGAAACTAAGAAATAACTAAGATGTATCGTATACATCATCGGGATTTATTTAAACAAAAATATTTAGAAAAAAGAATATAGATAATAGCATTACATAGATTACATAAATATTTTCTACTAGGAGCTAAAATTAATTGAACTAGACGAATCCTCCCTTAGGCTGTCGTGCTGTGCAATACCTTCGACATATTGATTAACAAAAAAGGCAAATTTCTATGAAAGTACCCACTGAAATATTGTCGACCATAAAAAATTCATAAAGCAATTCTCTTGTCTACGGCTGGAGCGTATTGATAGCGTAAAACGAGGAATTTATTACTTGCGCTTAATAACAAAAAAACTACACGGAAAGATGACTTTTCAGGAGAGGAAATCCCTGAGCAAACAAAAATGGCTGTCAGCATTTCAAAAAATGACTTCACATACCGAAGCTTTCACATAAAAATTTATTGCTTTCAAGGAAGTTCCAAGTAAGTACCCACTTTAAAAGCAAATCACTTCGACAGATTGAATATTTAAAATTATCAGTACTTTAGGTTAGATACCAAACACACGAAGGAGTATTTTTACTGCACTACTTCCCATTTCCAATGTTTGTCTGTCATAAAAAACAACCACCCTCAATTTTCTGCAGGAAATAAAAAAAATTAGAGGTTTCCTAAAACAATTAAGGGTAGCTCTCTGCGGTCAATGAGGGTTAACTTGCCCTCGAACAAAAATTATTGAAGAATAATGTGCGATGGTTTGGGACTCAGACACCAGCAATTAATCACCCCTAAGACACAAGCAGATTAATTCGGTCCATTGACGCATGCAACTTCGATTTATGGCAAGCATCTCTACAAGATAAAAAGTTGAGAGGGACAAATAATATGTACGGAGTAGTAAGACTTGGTAGCCAGAAAGTTAGGAAAACTCAAGCGAGGGAGTGAGGACATTAAAAGACGAAGACCGAAAATATCCTAGAAAAAACGTCACTATGAATGCCATGTTAAAACCTAGGAAAAGAGGTATATTCTGAGCACTCCATTATCTATTCTGTTCCATTATTAATTGATTTGTGAACTTCACCTAGTATTTATGTTACATTATTTATATCATGCTATTTATTGTGTTCTACCTAACCCTTACTAAATCTATCCGATAGAAATCTTAGAGAATAATACGAAATACCAGGTGAAAAAAGTGTAGAAACTAAAAATTCTTGCTGACGAAATTTACCGAGTCGAGAGTACAAAAATACTTAACGTTAATAGACAGAGAACACTCAAAATTCATAGGAGAGGACTTACTTTCATGAGTAGTACAGACAACTGTTACGTTAATTTTTCTTGTTTATAGTTAGCACGGAACGAGTCTTCAAACATCGCATTTATATATATTAATATATACTCAGGCCCTAATTAATGGCCGAATTACAAATTTATACAAACAGGTGTAACATCCAATTAAAGAAGAACCTTTTCCCGTTGACCGCAGCTAATGCTCTACTTCCGGTGCTCAAAGTTCGCCCATTTCTCTCTTGAGTGAGAAGCCTTTGGAGTTGCTACCATCAAACCACAAACTATTTGTAATTTAGGGGTATCTCCTTATGTAATTATTAATAATTTGCTATAAGCAAGTGCCCTGCAAAAACCGGTAAAACCTCACTTTTCGTGTTCAAACTGCCGGCGTTGGGTTGGAGGACTTCCAATTAGCGTAGAAAATCAACCAAATTCATTTTATTGTAATTTTGACGAGAAGTGAAAATTATTATTTTTGCTATTGGAAAGACAAGTTACACGGTTATATGACATTTTACTAGGAAATAAAAATACAAACTCTCCAAAGCAAATAGAAAAACACAGACACAAATTTCAAAACTTGACTCGGAATATCCGACTTTCAATTTCAGATAGAAATCTCAGTTTAAAATTTTCACTGTGATACCTGTGATAACGTGGAAATTAATTTGTACCTAATTTGTCTTAGGGAAATTGCAAAACGAACAACAAATCGCAACTTTGAACAAAATCACACATAAAAATGTCCACGGCGAAGGAAGTAAAACAAAATCCCGGATAATATACAATACAATGCGGTTACCGGCAACTTGTCCGAAATTTCGAATTTCGTTATTTATTAATTTACTCCTGAGGGTCTAAGCCGCGTGCTTTTCGGGTTGGAAAGCACAGGATGTGTGTCTGTGTTTGTGTGTGTGTGTGTGTTTGTGTGCCGTTCCACTCCAAATCTGAGGGATTACATTCTGTTCCATAGCAAATTCTGTTTATTCCACTAGTGAAATAAAATGTAAATTTTCCCCGTGTGAATTGAAACATCCGGAGGAGGACTTTGACCAGAAACACCTTAGGTTCCAGCGGTGCAGGTCACCGGTCACTTGTTTTATTTCGAAAACTACTATTGTAGGGTTGAGTAAGGTTTTTCCTTGTCCACCCGTTGCGTGAAGCGTTATAAAGTCAACATTTCGTGCAATTAACTCTAAAAACTATTAATTTACTAATTCAATATTGCGGAAACACCATTTTGTACAAGACAGAAATTCAAGACGCCGTATGCGTACTACAACTGCGGTATTACAACTACAACACAATCCTTTTCTTATTGTTTCCATTCTCCTGGTTAACTGCTTTAAACACACTTGTTATACACATATTTATATTTCAAATTTATGTTTTTACTTCTTTATGCACTAGCAATAATCTATCACATCTCTCACGTTATTCTTAAGTTATTTACATTAATAAATAACTACATTAAACATCACTATTGCGGTGCTCTACTCCTCTACACCACAAATTAATAGCTCTCGTACTCTCCTCGTTCATTCCAAAACATTTCTGAATTATCGATTTTTGCTATTGTAAATTTCGTTCGTTCGCAACCGAAACGTTATTAATATTAACACCCAACTTCGCGTTATAAATTCTAATTTTCCGACGGTTCCATATAATTCCATTTATTATTTGTTATTATTTATTATGTTCGTGAATAAATTATTTCAGAGTCGTATTAAATACGGGAAAGTGCAAACGTTTTTGCCGTGTGAAATTTCGCACGCGGAGGAGAGGAAATGTCCAGGTGTTCTCAGGTTCCCCAGACCGCCTGAACTAAACGACTTATTTCACAACCTCACGAGTTATGAAAAAGCTCTGCGAAACCCGGGAGGAGTCCGAAAAACCAAATTTGAAATTCTCCAAAGGGAGTTATGAAAATTCCGACGGTAAACTCTGGCTTAATTTCGCCACGGGAAATTTCCCCAATTACACGTGCGTTTCCCGAATGAATTTGCAACCCTTTCGGACTGTGAGACAACCTCGTTTTGCATACAATTTTTTTTATGTTGTTGGATTTTAACCATCAGTAGGCCATTAATTTGCCTGTCTACTATTTTATTTATATCGTTAGATCGTAAATTTTCTTGCCATGAGTTGAATGTTTCAGGGGTTGATACGTACACACAAAAGTAGAGGTGGATTTAAACCTTTCTGAATTTCGTACGGCAACCAAATTTATGTTCCACAATACTAATTATGGATATCTTATTAACGGATAACACTGTTCTTCAAAATACGATGTTACGAATCAACATGTGAAGAACAAACGGGCATTATAATAAACTTTTTGAGTAGGTTCTCGGTTCGGTTACTGTCAAAAACACAACTTATCAAAAATTGAAATTTAAGTTTTTAGAAACTGAAAAAGGTTTCTTATAAATGATTTTCATTCAAATTCATTTTTAAAAACTTTCTTTTTAAATCGGGAGTACAGGTATGGAATATACCTGGACATATTTAAAATTTAGCTAAATTGAAATGGACCAATGCAAGTTATTGAGTTTATTTCCTATTGTTGTACTGCCACCTGAACCTGCATTTTTGCTAGGAAATAATTTCACAAACAAATTCTACAACTAAACTACTTTCCTTTCCCGCCATTTTGCCACAGTGCAGTAAACGCAGGAGTTGTTATGTTTGTAATAACTATAAATACTATATAAAATTTTATTTAGTTAAAATGAAAACGTAACCCTTGCACGTAGAGAATTTGAGTGTCGACGTAAAAAACAAATTTCTTTTCCTGCAGGTTCTTCTCCTTCCTGAACATCTAGAAGGCGGTGAAATGTCGAAATAAATGAAATGCGGCCGATGAATAAGTTGCGGTCGGTCAGGGAATCCGCCATTAAAATTCCACCAAGTGATGTCTGCAATTGCTCATGTGGAAAATCGAGTTAAGTTGATGAAACAGTACGCGCTTCCTATGCAAACGAACGGGGCAAAAATGAAGAAAAAGAAGGTGAAAATTACGCTGTCGTACAAAAAGAATCAACACTTTTGGGTAGCTACGGGGAAATAACTTCTCTAATGGGTCAATTTGCACTTTCAAAAAGGCTGAAATGAAAGGTTCTCCGGTGGCATAGAGACAAGACAGAAAAAGGTTCAATCGGACAGAAAATACGTCATAAATCTAATGAGTTATGGTGAGTACTTTGCATACTCAAAAATAGGATCTCTAAGGTCGAATTTGACCAACGCCGACGAAAAAATAGTTAAGAATACATGAAATTACATATATACAAAATTTAAGGTTATTTTGAAGTTGGAACCTTCCTAACTTTACATCAAGTAAAAGGTGTTTCCTTCTTGACCGCACTGCCATGGGACAAGTTCATTTTTTATTATTAATTTATTAATCCGTGTAACAGAATCGTGCGACATTTTTCCACTGACTACGACAATCTTCGTAGTTTATCGTACGAAAATAATTGTATACTTTTCTAAATATTTAAATAACATTCCTATCCGATTCAAAAGAAGTGACTCAAATCATGTGAATAAAATCAACTTCTAGGTCATGACGCAAAGTAGAGTTACGTAAAGAAAAACGGGTCGAGCATTGTTTGAATTTTCCATTTTATACATAAGTACATAGCAGTACATAACAACAAAACCGTTCATTAAATCTCCGCGCTCTATTTATAGATCGTTAAAATTGTCATGAATATTCATAAGTTAAAATTACACTTAACGACATGGGTCAATTTGCCTGTTTTTATGTTTCGGTTGAGACTGCGAGAAAAACTCCAAAACATTTGTTGAATTTTATTAGGCCTGGGGGGCGGCTCTGTTATTATTATTATTATTCTTATAAAATCAAACGTTATACATAACCTAAAAAAATAGTAAACAATTTTATATTTTTGAGTTTTACTTGATACGAGAAAATCGACAAAGAACACCGCACCCTTGCTGCACTTCTATGTTAATGGCAAAAGTTTATACATAGTTACCTACTAGAATGTTATCTATTCATAGGTCGTAGAAGTTAATTTAGCTAGTGCCAATTTTGTGACACCTAGAGCCTCACCAAGTCACATGAAAATGATCGTAGGATACTCTTCGTGAGGTAATAGTAAGATGCTTTTGTGACGAACTGGAGAATTCAATAACCGCATTAAAAGATTATTCAGAAAACACATTTAGGATTATGACCGAAAAGAGAGAATGATGGGATTGAGAAAGAGAGAGAGAGAGAGAGAGAGAGAGAGAGAGAGAGACTTCGTTATTGCACGACGGATAATAAAAGTTTCAAGTTGTTGATGACATCTCAAAAGAATTTCTTTGACCTTTTCCGTTTTAATTAAAGCGGAAATGCGAGGACTAAGAAGGTTTTTCCTCCTGCTGCTGAGATCCGGGCGCAACCCCCTAGATTTTCTGGGAAGTTTCCTTTCGACAACTAGAAAGTTATATCAACTTGAATTCTACTCTCGTTCAAGTCAAAAAGCTCTTCGAATTATTGAACCTCCCTGTCAGATTTCAAAACTTGCCTCAAGACCCGTGAATAACAATCCACTGATGTTAGTAGTGCTAATAAGTCAATAAATAAAGATTTAAACATTTCATACGTTTGCAGGAACCCAGCAAGGTACCCTTAGATCAAACGTAGAGAATGTTTTTTATTTGACCAACTTACTAACTACAACTTACTTAGTGAATTGTTCACCGACATTTGTTGCCTGGTTACCAGTTCGGACTTGTGACCACCTCTACGTTTCGCACAACTCTGGCGAATTGTAGTTGAACTCTGACATTGTTCACTTCACTTCCACATTCATTTCGGGTTTCCTGTTTGTTTGTTACCTAGATAATGATGAAAACAACCCCGACACGCCATTGTTAAAGTTAACCTTCGGTTAAATCAAACAACAATAACTCATAAATAATCTTCAGCTCGTCTTCATGTGTATCATTTTGGGTGACGCACTGACAACTCAATCAGCATCGATCACTCTGGTAAATCCAGGGACCGACGTCGGAATTAACTACTGCTTTATCTATCTTAGACTCTTTTAGATCAGCCTCGGGGAAAGATCTTAAACATCGACTGAAAAAAGGGATAAATCTAAAATTATCGAAGCAGAAATAATGAATTGCTTCGACTCTGACAACTCTAATTAGAGTTTTAGAAAGAAGAACAATTTAAGGAAAATCGCTGCGTTATTTTCTTTCTATTGATAAAATTCGGCAGTACATTCGTTTTGTATGTCGTTACAATTTTAAGTGATGATACGAGAGACTCTGCTTGGGGATTGGTTAAAAACATCCCTTAAAAACTTCTTCTGTGGTGCCCCGCGTGTAAAACCTCACAAGTGTCCTCTTTCACGACCGCTGTCAAGTGTTCACAAGAGGAAAATGTGGTTACCGGTGTAACACTACACTGCAGTGATGTTTTGGTGAAAATATTTTTAATTATTACAAAATTAAATTAGGCAAACGGAAACGGAAAACGACTAGGCCAACACCACAATTTGGTTTGGCTTATTCTACAGCGAAGGACCATCGAATCAATCGGTGATTTGCAAGTTACTACATACATAAATCAATTTATAAAATTTCGACGGATTACGAGCTGTAAGGTACGGCACAGGTAAATAATGCTAATCGACCTTTGTAAGCAATAAATCGAACATTAGCACCTGTCTGCTAATGAAGCCATTCCTCGTGCCTTCTGCATGAATTTCAGCGATTATTCAAAACCCGTGAACGTGACTCTACGTCTAACGGCCGTAACACGAGGAGAATACCACAGAGTTCTTAGGTCACTGTCATTCAACTACATAATATTTTATAAATTGATGCCCTCCAGACTTTTGTGACGTGTAATTCCAATACCACTCTAACAAAACCATTTCTAAACTGCTAATCATAAACATCAAATTTTTTTATTTAATGACTGCATTATTCTTTAGTTTACTTTCTTCTAAGTTACTCTCGAACGAACGACCTTTCTCCCCGGTCTCAGTAGACGATCTGATTTTATCCATTTCCCGTTAGCGACAGGTTTATACCTGATTTCAACAAAAATGGTTTGGGTCTCAGGGGCAAAGAAATACAAAATTCGAGATTGAAGAATCCCAACAACATAAAGGAGAACATAAACCGATCTTTTCATAGGATCATCCAAATTAACTCAACTACAAAACTGAATGGAAAATCCCGTGGAAGAGAGTAAAATAAACGGGAAATTAAAAAGAGAGAGAGAGAGAGAGAGAGAGAGAAGATAGAAACTGTTTTGAGTAAGATCACTTCATCATTCGTTTTCTGTATATACGGTAGAGAGAAAGAGATAGGTAGAAGAATGATCGAAGACGGAAATTAGTACAGAGGTTGAAATAATTTCGACTGATCAAGAACCTGAACATGACACCGTAGCATTTCCCAGAACAAAGAAACTTCCCCGTAAAGAAATTTTCTAGTGGAAGGGGTGAGTCAGACGAAAATGAAATTTCCAGATGCACCCTGGCCCCTTGCTACCTGCTCAAATTACCATTAATCTTTTTAATTAGACATTAGTGTTACCCGTGTGAATCCGGCAGACGTTTCCATATTTATAGACTTTCAAGCTTACCTGAAACAAAAATGGAAATAAATCCATTAATTTTCCCTGAAATTTAATATTAAGGAGAACGAAACACATTCTCTCGTCTGCGGGTTAATGATAAAAAAGGAAACATTAACGCCAGCAAAAACGTTCAAAGGACAGACTACCTGACTGGTTAAAGTATTCGTGACTTCAGCCCTGCTCCAAACTAAAGAGAAAAACTCAAGTGTCTCGTATGAAACTTCACAGGGCGTAGTTTTGTCCCGCTTGTCCCTGTTGTGCCTTTCTCAAACCTGATAAATTTCGCTAAAAACTACCCGTGAAAGCTGCTTTCTCTTCCACGTTTTCCTTACTTTACTGCCCGACATCTAAATCCAGACACAATCTGCATAATTTACTGTTGTTCATCTGCCTCAGTCGTATATCACTCCCCAAACAAGATTTTCTTTGGGCTCTTCACCAAACTTTTCCGTTTCCCTTCTCTTCTGTCCTCGATAGAAACTCTTGAAAAAAAAAACTTATAAAATCTCCTTTTCCCTTTTACCGTTAATTTTAAAAGCAGTTTTTAAGACCGGAATTAAAAAATTACCGAGGAAAAGGCACTTTCATCTAATTAGGAATTATGAGAGAGGAAAGAATTAAACAGAGAAGAAGAAGAGAGAGAGAGAGAGAAAGAGAGAGGGCACGAAAGAATCCATGGTGACACAAGGAAAAATCATCTTCCACTTTGAATCCTTCTGACAGTATTTGGTAATACGCCTCGCTACCAAATCCCAACATTGTGGTTAAGTCCTTCGCGTGTTCTATTTTTACCAAAGAGTACCACAGACGACAGAACATCGACTGCAACTGCGACAAAAACAAATCACAACTTGCACACCTCAAACCAGGCTACCGGTACCAGGTTTTCAGGTTAAGACAAGGTTACAAGTACCGAATTCAACGACCTAGAATTTCCACATTATTAGAGTACCAGTACCTCTACCTACCCCTTAAGGTAGATGTAAACCCTAAATTTATTGTCTGTCCGTGTTTTAATTCACCTACGGGTATAAAACCTTCAACTCGAACCGGAAAGTCCTTTTCTGGGTAATGAGAAAAACACTATCAGGGCGAAAAAACAAGGCGAAAAGGCGAGAAACCTTTTTTATTTGATTTCCCCGCTGTAAAAAGACCGTAAAAATACATGAGGAAAATGGCGGATCACATAGCCATCCTTTTACTACATCAAATTCTCGCGACACGTCTGAGAAGCAATGCGACCGTATGCAAAAGCGTCGACACAAATGAATAATAATTAAATTTAACATGCTTGTTGTTAGTTTGGTAATGCAGAAAGGCATAATAAAAGCACAAAATGTCACACGAACTCTTGGTAAAACCTTAGTAAATACGAGATAGACAGCATAAAAATAATTTTACCTAAAATTTAATTTAATACAAATTACGTGTCTTCGAGTAATAAACACCAAAACAAAAAAAAACTACTTGTGATGGTGTGAAGAACCAAAACAAAAAGAAAGACAAATGTCATCAGCAGGTGTGAACTCTCGAAAGGCGATCGAACTCGGAGCAAAAACAGTGGCAGACAATCTAGAGGGTGACACGACGATATGGAAATAAAAAAATCGGCAAAAAGGGGTGGAAGAAGTGAACAGAAAAAAGCGGAACAGAAAGTAAAGAAAAACAAGTAACAAACCAAGTTCCCATCCGGAGAAAGTAGAAACATCCTGAGAGATGGTCCATTTACATATGTTAGAATTTTAGTGGGAATTTATTCTTTAAAGTTTGGTTTTGAATTTTAGCTGGAAGGATCGTTCGCCGGAAAACGAAAATTCAAAGTTCATATTTTTTTTTAAACAACAGGAGACATTTCGTTTGTAGAAAAATAACGCTAAAAAATTTTCTACCGGAAGGAGGAAACACTGCGTTTTCCAATGCGGAGAAACTGCAGTTGTCTTTTCAAAATGTCAACCTCACCGACGGCCTTAAAATTAATTTGACGGATCAAAACGTAAATTTTCGTTAGTGTCAGAGTTTAGTTTTAACCGGTACGTCAACTAATTTCAAACTACAATTTTCCTGCGATTCAAACACGAGCTTTAATTTTACCACACCCAAAATTTTACATTCAGTTTTGAATAAACTGGGACGTTCCTCGTTTCCTGACTTTGCTCCTATTGAAAAGTTCGATTGTTTCAAGCGAAAAAATCTTTTCCTACTTTCCTTTGGGAAACTAAAAAGGAAAAAAAAATAATTTTTTTTCGTCAGTTTTGCGCTTTAAAGACTGCGTGAAGAAGTTTCGAAGGAATAAAAAAAGATGGAGAGAAAAAAACATTAAAACTTGTGTTAGACCCCCTTGTTTGTTAGGTTTGAAAGCACAATTCATTTTTATGATCTTGTCAGTCTTAAAAAAGTTTCTCAAGAATCGGCACAGGGGAGGAACAGGGCAAAGCACCGCGACCTCATAAATTCCGTGTTACGTTTTACAAGTAGCGCAGAAATAAGGAATGAGAATGGGGAGAAAAACATTAAAGAAAATAGAGAAACAAATAATAATAATAAAGGAAAATAATAGAGAGAAGAAAGAAGGTACAACAACAAGAAAAGTAGAATAGAAAGTTAAAAATAGAAAAGATGATCAAGTAGAAGGAGAAGGTAGGGTATAGAGAGACAAGTGAAAGTAGGAAAAGTACTACAGAGAAACAAAAAGGAAAAAAGGAAAGAAAGAAATAATAGGAAATAAATAAATAAATAAATAAATAACACACACACACACACACACAGAGAGAGAGAGAGACACAGAGAGAGAGGGAGAGACGTCAAATGGGATTTGTCGCATTTCAGTTGGTTTTTCCTATTCGAAACATTTCATTCTCACCCTCTCCTGCCACTTAGAAGTAGAACCTTCCTCATTCCGTCTTTCTCATCTAAGAAAGAATACTGTCAACGTCATTTTGCCTCTTATCTAGTGTTGAATGCGGTCCTAATGCTTTCTTTGTGTAACACATTCAACATTCTGTCCGTCTAACATTACCGGATCTCCATGACTTGAATTTGTTGACTCAACCTTTTCTCCTCTTTCAAACAGAGACTGAGTCGGATATCATGTTGACTGTGTCAAAACGGGTCGTCAAATCTTCCTCGACAAAAATGTCCTCATTTGAGGAGGATTCCGATCTCGCCATTTTACGTTTTGTCACTTTCAAATGCTTTTCTGCAACCCCCCTGGAAAACTTCAACGTTCTTCTAAAATGAAGTTTTGGTTACTTTGAGGTGCAACCCTTGAAATGCTTGGCTACTTTCCTGCAGCAAACGTCACCAGACAACTGCTCTAGGAGGCAACACACGCAACCTACGAATGTCACAATCGTAAGTCAACATCCGCCGTTACTAGCTGACTACAAGAACTACTAAGTACCGAGTAACATTCAATGACTAAAAATAACTTAAAAATGGTTAACGTGAGCACCAAAGAGAAAACTGAAAGACCACAAAGAAACCGCAAAAACTCCACACGAAGTACTTAGACTAACACGTCTCAACAATGTCAAATTCATGTATAAAAAGAATGAAAAAACGTGCTCCTCTGAATTCACAAGAAAGAATTTAAACGGAAAAATAAATTAAAGTAAAACAAAAGTATAATTTAAGCTTTTCCAAATAAGTTTCTGGCTGTTCTGAGTATGTTTAATTCGAACATAAATCCCGAATGATTTATGTGAAGTAAGCCTCTTAACCGTAGCAAAAATGAAACGCGAAAGACCAAAACGGTGCTTTTTCCTGCCGAAGTTAATTTTTCCATTTTTCCTAGTAGATAACTTGCATTATTTTATATAAAAAAATCAATATTTCGTTTTTCTCCACTGAGTGGAAAGAATTTGGCCACCAGACTGGCTGTTTTTCTGTTTACTACTCAAAAAAGTTTGCTTTCAGTTATTATCCATTTAATGAAGCCCATTTATCTAGCGAATCGGTCCCATCGTACCTAACCAATTACCTTTACATAAATACAATCCATAATTTCTATTTTTCTACATAATTTATACAAAAATTAATAATACTCCTAACTTCCTTCATTGTCATCGCTGAGTGCCTTCCACCTAGGGGTAAAGACAAGACACACGTAAAAGAATGAGAAAACAAATGCTCAAATTCGATCCGTCTGTCGTTTGGCGACAAACATCCGCTTGCGTTTCCCGGCGTCAAACCGGCGGGCCTTCCAAATTTGAAAATTTCGACAGAACTTTTCCTCGTTTCTTCGTCAATTAAAATTTAATTGTTTCATTTCCGGTCGCCAGTTTCCGTTTTGTTCGACGCCATCTTTTTGTCCTTTTTGACACAATTAAGCGATGTCGAACGACGTGCTTCGCGTTTCGATTGAAACTTTGCGGCCGTGAATTTTTGCTTTCTTTTTCCTTTTTCCCTCGTCTTTCCCCAGTGTGAGAGACACTTTTCTCTGGCTCCTTTTCTCACAAAGTTGAATAAATTTAAACGTCTGTGGTCGGGCCACGAATTACCTCCCCCCTGCTCCTCCTTACCACCACCACCACCACCCCGTCCCATTTTAAGTATCCGACTGACACCGGTCGCAGGTTTCTGTCATTTTCACAACTAAAACTGAGAAAATGTGAAGAGAAATGAGAAAAACTGTTTCAAATTTGTTTTTCATTCATTTGCTACGGTTGAGGGAATTTTCTCCCGCTCCGACGCTGTGACAGTTTAATTCCTACGGCTGAAAATAAAAAACTCACTCGCCTGCCGTTGGAATCGTCAACTTTTTCACGGATGAACTTCAACTGGAAAATTAACTTTCTTTAAAAAAAAAAAAATTTATGTGCTTTGTTTTCCTTCTGGGAAAGCCTAAGGAGATCTAGTACCTAGAAGAGTCTTCTACTTTCAATTCCGATTGTCGACACCTGTCAAACTTCCGATACAAGAAACTTCGGATTTCTTAACTCATTAAACCCGATAAAAATGTATGAACAATACAGAATGAAACAATGAATGAAAATTCAATTAAAATTTATGAAGAAACTCGTCGTCATGAAGTAATTGACTACAAAAATACATAGGAAGAGTTTAAACTTTGTATCATAACGAAAAATTAATAAAGAAGTACGGAATGAAAACAAGAACTTATCGGCAACATGAAAATAAATTGTAGAATATTATTTGTGTACGACATTTACATAAAATAGACGGTATTAATAAATAAGTTTCATCAAAAAATGTACATAAATCAATGCCGTCTCGGAATGAACATGCAGTTCCGAATAATAGCAATTCTGAAAAATGAAAGTAAATTAGAAAAACGAAGAAAATGTATAAGAATACTGGAGTTTGAATGAAGCAAATTTGCCTATTTCGGATTTCACAGAGAGAATTGCTGTAACAGCACTGAGAAGTAGAAAAACCAGCAGAAGAAGGACTAACAACTCAGGAAAAATAGAATATTAGCTAGAAAGAAAAAAAAATTAGAAATGGTTAGGAGGTAAAAAAGCAAAGCTCACATTAATGTTGGTTTTCGCTTGACCCGTCCCAAGCCTCAATTTCGCTATTTTAATTATTCTAATTAGAGTAATTCGAACGCATTTACCATAGACGTTGAAGTACCAATTAAAAGACTACTTTTACTACAATCAAATGTAATAATTTAATTTACACCGTTCAACATTCAATACTCTTTGGGGTTCTGTGGCGCACTGCACACCACTTAACTTTCAAATTTTGCTTCCACGAAAACGCAATTTTATTTTCTGCCGCCCACCTGGGCTCCATCAATAAAAAAAGGAGAGGGGGAGAGAGGGGGGGGGGGGGGGAGAGAGAGAGAGAGAGAGAGAGAGAGAGAGAGAGAGAGAGAAAAGAAGGGGGGGGGGGGAGAGAGAGAGAGAGAGAGAGAGAGAGAGAGAGAGAGAGAGAGAGAGACAGAAAAAAAGCAGAACCCTAAGGAGAGCAAATATTTTAGCGCATTTTATGTTTTTTCATTGCAACGCCCTTTGCTGGTCAAAAACGTTCGTTTGCATTTGACTTTGGTGGGACAGGAAAACCTCCCATTCATTTTTTAAAATTTCATCAGGTGGAAATTTCTAAAATTTGGGCACAACCAGCAGGTCGCGACCGCATTCCTCCTTTGTTAAACAATATGTACCAAAAGAATCAGGAAACACATCCGGAGATCCGGAAATCCATTGATGTGTTCCTGACAATTTAAATAATGTAACATAAAAAATTTGACAACTGACAATATAATAATACATAAAACAAATGTAACGGAAGTTGAATTTCTACCCAAATTCAAACAATACCTGACGCATTTTTAAGTATTAAAAAAGCAAAATTTTTTCTCACTAAGTAACACCCACATACTGCCCTTAAACATTTACAAATTGTAGTTTTTCCACGCTCCAATGCTACTACAACTTTTGTGTTTTTTGCTGCGTTTCATGTGTAGCAAAGATGGATATTCCGCTAATAAAAAAATTTATAGGAAAAAGAAACAAATGTACAAGGTAGGTCCGAAAAGCGAAAACATTTTTCACGTATTTCACAAAAATTTGTGGGGGCAACGTAGCACAAGGCATTTTTGTTCTGTTAACGAATTTTGCGAAAATCTGCAGAAACCACTTGTTCTGCCGTTGGCGAACTAAAAATATATACATATTAATTATTACCGCGGCATTTTCCGCTCAGCAGGAGCCGACAGGACCTCTAATTCGCATCAAAAGCCTGTTTTTAATCTGAGCTTTTCGGTCTTATTGGAGTTTGTCCATTTTCCAAATTCCAACCTGAATAATTGAAGCTGGAATACCCGGAAATGGCTTTTATTAATGACGTAATTAAATTCTTAGGTTCATTCTCCGAATTTCTCTCCAGTCGCTGCTGGGCGGTGGATTCAGGGTGGGTTCTACCCAACCACCGCTTCCTACGAGTTCTAACGGCAAGTGTTGCTCGCTACCCGTGTGAAACCAAGTGAATTTAGGTCCTCGAGTTTATAATTCAGGTATATGCACGACAGCGAACGATACATAGTGTGTTCTACAATATTAATAATATTAATAAACATATCATAAATAATGTCCCAAGTTGCAACTGCACAAGAGCTAGCATGACCAAACTGTTTGGAATTATCTGTACATTTGTCCCATAGAAAGTCAACAATAGATGTTAATTCAAAATTATTGCTTCCGTTGGTTCAGTAAACAGATAAACAATTTTCGTATTGTGCAGGAAAGCCAAAATTCACCGTCAGTTCCGTGGTGTGCCAGAAATTTCTGGCAGGTTCCAATTCCCCCGTCACTACACTATTCCTAAAAATATCAAATGTTGAGCTACCGAAAACATTGTTTTTTCAGGGGGAATTGAGTGAAAGCCCAAGTATTCTTGTGTTTCGACGCCAAACGTTTTAATAATTGAAAAGGCTCCCAACCTTCGCAACCTTCAAATGTGTTTGTCGTGTCAATACAGTGAAAATAATGACTGGGATCAATTAATGACCGTTGAAAACAATGAAAACATTTTCAGTTTTTCATTCGCTGAATGAATCCAACGGAACGGCCTGATTCAAATCAATAAATAAATCAATAAATTAACAAACAAATAAGAATTAATAGAATTAATTGCTGCGGAAAACAAATATATATTTAAACATTTGCAAAAAAAGTTCACGATGGGGGAGGGGTCAAAGAAAATGGCGACTGAAGCGGAAAATGAAAAAAAAAAAAACCGAAAACTCAAATGAAAGGAAGATAACGGAAATCTGAAAACTTGGGAGACACGAAAAAGAGAAAAGTTTTATAAATTTTTGATTTTCTACGTCCCAAGTCAGTGAAAATGAAGGTTTCCCTCACACCGGAAGTGGACGTCTCCCGTGGGACGCATTTCCGGTCGTTCGTCCGTTGGCCCGGGGCTGCCAACTTTTTACGCCCGAAATGGCGGCCGTACAGGTTTTTTCAGGACGTGTCCTCGTGTTAACAATTTCAATAATGGCGTCACGGGGGCATTTCATGTGAGCCAAAATTCACTTCGGTTTGTTTCACGCCCCGGAAGAATTCTCATTTCGTTTAAAATATTCATCCGAGTCCGTTTTTATTCGGTTCGGACAGAGCCATTTGTTAAAGTCCTTTTTTATACTTTTCCAGTTTTTATTTCTATTTTTTTTTGGCAACTTGGCAATTGTCGGGCGCCCGTTTGACGCCTCTCTCCTTGCTGCCATGGTTACAGAAAGGAAATGACTACGCCACTGCACTGCACACACCAAACTTTTTCACGTTCACCTCCGTCCAGTGAGGTTCCAGGTTTTTGCCACCAAAGTCATCCATCATTTCTCTTTAAATATAAAAGTTGGACATTTCTCACTCTTTGCCACAAACTTTTAAAATTATAGTCCCAGTCACGCGTACCTTTTTATTTTATTTTTTATCGACATACTTGGTGAATGTTTCGAATAGAAATTCTACTCAAATATATTAATTAGACAAATGCTACCAACTTATTTCCGAAGTACAAAATTTAATTTAACGACTCAGATTAGCAAATTCATAACTATTTGTAGTGTATAATCATTTGTAATTATATTCCATCGCTTGTCTTCCAATTGTAAATTGTAAAGTCATTCTTAGTTACAGAGTACTCAAAATTTATATATACAGAGGGTAGGCATAAATAACTGTAAAAGTTTTGAACAAAAATTAGTGGCTAGACAAATGAAGTTGACTAAAAGGACATCGTGTGCCGGAATTATACGAAATAGGAAATATTGAAAAGACAAATAGTGAAAGTAGACTTGGTTGTGTTTGAAAAATAAAAATAAATTCTTCTAACGCGCTGTAAATCGTTAAAAAAAGGTACACCGTGAGCCCTTCGCAGGAAGATCGAAAGATAAAGACTTTTGTTAAGATAATGAATCAATTAAAATGGTAAACCGGGGAGATACCGGGAGAATAGCAAACAGAAACATAAATTTCTAATTTGGTCGTAATTGAATGATCGAGAAACGATTTCTTAAAACAAATTAAAATTTAACAATAAATGAGTTTCCGTTATAAAACAACTCGGTACGACCTGATAGGAGAGAAAACCACTTTAATTTCTATCCCGAACGAGTACTTTTCAGTTGTAGTTTCGGTACAAAAGGTACAAAACCACTACCGCAAGCATCCACTCTGTTAGATTGCTAGACAAGTCAAAGTTACGTTGCAAAAGCTCTTGGAATCAAATAAGACCACTGAAAAATCTCAACGTGTAATTCTCCAGCCCGTACAGACCTGAATTTACATGGGTGAAATAAATTAAGAGATTAAACTAGAAATAGATGAAAACGTTAGATCCGAGAGAGAGGATTTCTAGGTTTAAATTACTTCGATTAATCCAATTTCTCTTACCGAGTGAATTCTTTTTCGCTTTAAGTTCGTCTAAAAGAGCCTTTAGAAGCAATTATTGAACAAGACGCGTGAATGCTTTTTGGAACACCAATAATCGGATGCCGTCAGCAACAGCAGCAGCAGCAGCAGCAAAGGTCGTCTAAAGCTCGGGCTTTGCACTATCTGACCGAACGTCTTCTTCTTTTCTTTTCTAATACAACGCTATTTAGAAATTTAGATTAGATTCAATGGAATATATATATATGACTTTTGAAAAGTGAAAATAACCAACGGAGCACACGGCAATCTCTGTTTTTTATTTCCGGTTAAGCCGATTACGCCGAAATTTAGGAAAGCTTTTTACGATTCTTTCGGTTTATTTTTCACTTCCGTTCTACCCACAATGCTTCTGGACAGCGTAAAA
Source organism: Polyplax serrata (assembly GCA_037055365.1). Classification (NCBI taxonomy): domain Eukaryota; kingdom Metazoa; phylum Arthropoda; class Insecta; order Psocodea; family Polyplacidae; genus Polyplax; species Polyplax serrata. The sequence goes on from JAWJWE010000004.1 coordinate 2,601,545, forward strand.
ACAAACCGAACGATTTCCCTTCGAGAGACAAATTCCGATTCAATACATTGAGTTCGAGTTAGTATGTACAAAATATTTATACATACTTAAATAGAAGTTCAATACCTGACAATAATATACATTAAATAGGCAACGGATATAAGCAAACGATAAATATGAGACGACGAACCACAGCTGTTAAAAAGTAAAGGTATCATTTCAAACGTCTCGTATTTCCCCTCCTTGAGAAATTATGTTATACATAATTTGTAATACGATATTACAGTATTATTGCACAGCTTTTATGCAATAATGACACACAACTATTTAGGGGAAATATAAAAAATGGCTAAATGAGCAAGTATTGACGGAAAATAAGTCACAATATTAAAAAAATCTTTAGTAATTATCTGTCATTTATCAGTGAGTGTCTCTCCACTTGACAGAAGAATATAAAATAACACTTTACGAACATCAAGTAGAACAACGTGCTGACGACCTGAAATTTCAAGTTTGTTCATTGCAAAAGAAACCTGTGACCATTTAGATGCGTAAAAGTACAGTAACTCAAGTAGAGTAAGTAAAAATTGAGTAAAAAGCAAACTGAGGTTGGTACCGTGAGACAGAGCAAGCAGAAAGGGTTTGAAATAGGTACTTAGTACTTAATATATATACTTCAGACTTGCGCATGAAAAGGTACCCAAATGACGTCATACCAATAACTTCGTCCCAGGTAAGTGCCACTTGTGTCGCGGAAAGCCACTCCCGGAAAGAGTGTGACAAGAAAGGCAAGCAGGAGCACTTGCCAGAGCGAATTTGCCGTTTTCACAACCCAATTTTTATTCATAACCTTCTACTATTCGACGGGGCTAAAAATCGATAAACACGAGAAAAATTAATTGCAATCCCCGCCGAATTCACAAACGAATGGTAATGAAATTTTCTTTTGCTTCGCTCTTTCATCCATCCCAACAGAGCCTTCCTCCTCTTAAGTGAATTTTAAAATTTTCCTTTGTGACAAGGAGACTGCGCTTGGGTACCAGCCATTGTTACTATCACAACCCAACCTTCTTCCCCTTCGTTAACATTCCGAATTTAAATCAATCTAATTTCTTTGTCTGCAGCGTTGTAGTCTCGTGCATCTGAATGTAGTCTAATGCACTTGTCACGCGAGGAATAAAGTATGAATAGAGTGAACACCTGAGCAAAATTCTATGCGAGTGCGACGTGACCGACCGTTGCCTGCATCATGGCGGAATACTTTTGTTATACAATCAGTGCAGTTAATTCGAGAATGTTCGATGGAAATCCGTAAATGAAATGTAAACAATACGAGCCGTGAATCACAACATATGTCTTTGCACTACAAGATGCTAGGATTTACAACATACGTTATAAAACATAAAATCCCATTTAGAAGTTGAAAATGTTTTAAATTAAAAGTTTCATGTTTCTCGTCTTGACTTGAACTAAAATTAAGTTTGTTCGACTTCATTAAATTTTCTGCAGCTGACAATCTTAGGTTTACAAAGTTGAAAATTAATAAAATACACATATGTAAGTATATGAAATGAAAATCACTTAAAGCAGTCCTCCACAATCAAAAAAAAAACTCTGATGTCAGTTAATATAGAACGAAGAGAACAAGGTAGAACTTTAAGTTTTGTCCAACTCAAAGAACTCAGATCTTTTGTGATTTTTCAAATTTACTTTTCATGGGACACTTTCAATTGAATTATCCGATCAGTTGCCCTCAACTTAAGTTCAACCCCTTTGGTTTTCCGTTGTCATTGCACCAGAAGAATCAATTATCCACGTCAATAACTGAAATTTATTAGGCGAGCTGAAAAATAATATAAAAAAGCATCATTTTGTGAAAATGCCGGACGACCGGAAATGGTGGCATCGGGAAAATTCTGTTCGATTCAAAGGCATCCGAGTGAAAGCCACATTTTCCCGTTGTGTTTGCACGCCGCCACCTTTCAACGTTCAATTTCACAAATTGTGTTTGTCCGGGGCCAGAAGGAGACGGTCACATGTCACCAACGGCAAATAGTGCAGTAATTATGTTAACTTCTTCCTTGAGACCCGTTCGATGGAGAAGAAGACCAAAAGTAACAAAACAAAGGCCCTGTGAGTCAAGTTACAGAAACGGAGTTATTGATGTTTTACATTAGAGAGGACACAAGAAACCGCAAATAAATCTCCTTTTGAGAATGCTACGCTGTACTTTTTCGTTTATGTAGAGAAATAAATTCGTGTAAACCTTTTGTAAATTTTTCCCTTTTCGAAAGGAGAGCTTAACTTTCGGTTTACTCAGGAAAGACTCGTCTCTTTTCTACTTCGAAATTACGGCTTAGACAAATCATAGGCAGAAAGACAAAGAGGTACAGCACCACAGAATCGTACACGAAAGAAATACGGAAAGTAGTGACGTAGTGATGAAAAAAATAGTTAGGCTCTTGATTTTTAAGTCATGGGAGTTCGATTCAAGTGAACGTATTCTATTATTTGAACTATTTAAAACGTACCAACTTACTGCATGGAGACGAACAATATATGTTTTCCGTTAATGAATTTCACAGGTACCAAGACTACTAACCTACATTGTTTTTATATCAATATGAACTGCTTTGTATAACTACAACTCACACACCATTCGTACAAGATCACCTAGTCCATCACTTGGGGGCATTAAACAACAAAATATATATAAAAAAAAACTCGCCGAAACTACCGAAGTTGTCTCCTAGTGAATCGTGGAATTGTGAAATATTCAATAAAGCTTTAAAACTTAAAATTTTCATTCTCAAGTTCAATAAAGTTTTCATTTTATTTCGACTGAATACAACACTAATAAAATTCAACTTTTTCTCTTTTTCCCTATCTCAACTCACCTCACTTCACTGAAACATCACTCCTAGCACGAAATATTTGTCAATCGCTGTGCTAACGGATCGTTTCGATTCCCGGAAAAAAATCACTTCGCTTCTCTCATTAAAAGAAACGGTTTCTCCTTATTTCTGATACCGATGTAATATAAATTCAAAATCAATCAATCAATCAATCAATCAATCAATCAATCTGGCGTTCGATTCAAAAGATTATTATGTTTGAGAGAGCAAAGAAAAGGAAAACACGAATTCGTCGGACTTTCTTCTAATTGAATCTTCTTCATTTTGCTAAATTATTTGTTTTTCCTCTCGTGGGAAGAAGCTTCCTATTAGAACTGTCTCTTTTCTATTTGGTCTCCCAGCTATTTCTCCATGTTTCTCTCCTTTGTTTTCGATTTCTCTTTGTTGCAGCTTTCAATTCAAAATAGAAATGAGTCTGCTCTTACAAAGCGTTTTTCTCATTCAACATGTTTTCGTTCGATTCTGCACAACTTGAGAAAACTTTGTACGGTCTCATAGTTGGAAAGACTGCACTGCTAAACTCCGTCATTGTCTGAAATTTCTCTGCAATTTTTGTCTTTCGTTCAATTTATTTGATGGACATGGAGAATTGGAAGCGTCAGCCGTGCACAATATGCAAGACCTGTATCAGCAACGATCGATCTTTGTCTACAGACCTTCAGATTTTGTTTTGGCAATTTCCAGTTTATAAATAATCAACGGATGTCTCCTCTGTAATTACCGAAAATTATAAATTATCGAGTTAAACGCGAACTTCTTATAGAGTTTATGTGTACACACTGCATTATAGTAAATATACATTAAAAAACAAAAAATTGCGCCTTATCAATGTAAGTACTGTCGTGCACGCTTGCACAATATATTTTTAAACAGTTGAGAAGAAATAAAAATATGTGATAATAAGACCTCACCATAATATTGATGCATTTTTATTTCATTTACGAGAACTCCATATTACACCATCGTAATCTGCAGAAAACGGGAAATAGGGGAAATGAGGAAGGGCAACGACCACGGGACCAACGTGTTAGAACTTTTTTACTTTCCACCCGCCTGAGCGCATTTCGTCACTTTCTTCATAATAATTTTTATCACAACAGCACTCCCACTCCCAGCACAGACACTCCAGACCGACTCCTGTAGGCAAAACTTTGTCTGCTAGAGCTCAACACTTTTTCAACTCCAATAAAGTCAACCAACTCAAAATTGGAACTACGCCACCGAAACAATGCAATAGTTGACTTTTTTCTCAATCGTTGTGAGGTGGAAAAGACCACAAGAGAAAAAATCATTAAGAAATGTTAATAAAAGTTCAAAGCTAATTTTAATTCCCCCAAAAAAATTAACAAATTGAGGGATCAAAATGACAGCAGACAAGTCGCAGCATTTAAAGACAGGAAGACAAAATCGTAACAGAAAATGTACAGGAAAGGTCTTCGTCACCTTTCGTGTCGACATCTTCCTCTTTCTCTCGTGAAAACCCAAGTTAATTTCCAAGCATTAATATTAAATTTTGATTTTCCTTTGAGTAGATATTATAGAAGAGTTGCAGAAATGTGTGTCGGTTTCGTAAAAGGAAACACTACACCTTTGAATAGGCCCTAATGAACCACAATGAGAAAACAGATGCAGTCGACCACCTCCAGGGATAGGCAGCTCAAAAGTACACAGGTCGAAATCTCTAAACTAGGATTTCACCTCTAACAAAAATGCTAAATTCAACTACATGGCTTTTATTCAATTAATGAATAATATCTACTTTGATCTTTTTTGATCTTTTCAACCGTTGACGAAGGATATTCAAATCTATTTGCAAAATTATCTAAACACTTTGTTAATAATGCTTTCCTGATTAACACGAAGTCCACTCCTAGATAAGAATTTTTAGTAAAGTCTACTTCATTTTAAAATAGAAATCAATAATTAATTAATTTATCCCTTTTTATCTAACTACCATGTCCACCAAACCAGTACCACCAGTAAAAAAGCGCCGCCAACCAATGGGTACTACCCGTACTACCCGACTTCATTTTCTGCCTCATCAACCCTCATTTTCAATCCAAACAACCCCATCTCACGTGAAAAAGAAATAAACTTTTCGTTTGTCAAATGTAACGAACTGAACGTAAAAATAAACAGAGGAAACTTAAACAAACTAACTTCGTTACTGAAACGAGAGCACAAGTAGCACGAGTAGCGGTGTACTGTGTAATTGGCCTAGTTAGACGCAAAGATGTCTGCCATCTGTCAAACGGGGGACCGGGACGAGGAGTAGGAGTACAAGGAGCAGGAGGAGAGGAGGAGGATTAATCAACCAGAGCTTTACCGAAGAAGAAAACAACAAACTCTTTAGATGAAATCCCTCTCGAAACAAGATTAATGACATCATCCCAGAGGCTGATATTAAAATAACTCGTGTAATATCATTTTAATACTGATATTACAACGCACAAAAAATAAAACTGTTCGTATTAAGTGGCGAAGCTCAACTTTCAAACTCTTCTCAAGACTTTTCTAAACAAAATTTTCTTGTTTCTAATGATTCCGCAGAAAGAAGAGAAAACTGTTGGGAGAAGGACTGGAATTCTGCTAAACGGAAACCGGAAACAGTTGTACACCTACACAAAAAACTAATGAGTAAAAAATAGAGTACAAGCATTTTCCTTTGAAACGAACCGTCTGCTTTTCTTCTGCTCGTTAAACTACCAGTGCAGTAATTTAATTGCTACTATTGCTACCGGGAAACATTTCTTAAGATTAATACTGTGGTGGTTTCCACACAAATAAGTTAAATATTTTGCCTCTTGTTGTTCTTTAAATGGATTTTATTACTTGTTATTATTACACTACTCATTTCTTTACTCCAGAGAACTATAAATTCATCCCACAACTAATTTCACAACATCGGTTGAGGTAGCAGACGTTACACCAAAATATATAAATAATTTATTCATCACAAGAATCGAACTTCTATGTATTCTATTCATTGATAAATAGAATATTTAAAGTGGTTTGAATACCGCCACATAATTTCAAAAATGCAATACATGTAAAACAGGTACCACTGAGTATTAAATTCAATAAATTTCTTACTGGCTCTCGAATAATTAATGAAAATTTATGTTTTTACAAGAATGAGTTATTATTTTTCTTAGTTTCATCATTTCTCAAAAGAAGGGCAACCTTTATTTTTAACCGTAATAATTGGAAAAATGAAAGTGGGACTTTCTTTCATAACCAATAAATTTATTACTGAATCATCTTTCGGTTAAAAATATGCTTCATTTATTTCTTAGCAATCTATCACTTTTTTCCGCTAATATCTATTCATTCCTTACGTGATTGATGATACTGACATGTAACAACAAATATTCGGAAAATGAAGACGTGACACGGATCGGTGAACTATGCAAACTATCCGTAGGATTTGAGCTCGAACATACCAGTTGAGCCCAACTTGTCTGAGACTAATTCACCTACTAGAGACTAGTTGTTTTTTCCTACATGTGATAACGTACATTTAATTATACATTACATCGTGCTATTCGTTTTTAATTTTTTTTAAATTAATGTATTTTATAAAAACACGATTTTTACAGTTTTATTATAATTATATAAACTAAGTTATTCTCCTTATTATTCCTTATTTATTTTTATATTTTATTAACTTTGTTGAAGTTTCGTTATTCGATTCGTTGGCAACCTCACGGGAATTTTAATCAGACTTTATGTCCTCAATTTAATGTCATTTGTGGCTCATTAAATTTACTTCAGATTTAATTGAAAGAAATGGTGGTGGACTGGTGGTGAATCCCAGGGGATGAACTGTCGGAGGAAAACCAAAAATTACGACGCGGCACTTGGAATATTTGCATTCCGTCCTAAAGGTAAATTTGTATTACGCCATAGCCTTTGGGGACTCTAACTTTGATATTCGACCCAGAGACCTGCAGGTATTTCTACCCCAACCCCCTGCCCAAAAAGTACTTCAAATTCTACTTTTTGTGCTCTTACACTTGCTGTGCTATGAATAAGCACCAGGAACGTGGAAGAGTGAGAGACTGCAACATAGATCAGGTAGTTTTGTTCTCCAAACTCATTAAAACTTTATCGAGAACCGTAAATATAACTTTTCACTTCGTCTCACATCATTTACAATAATATATATTGTAAATAAGACTCCTAAGCGTCATGTTCGACTTTATCAAAAACTGGTTCAGGTTGCGTTACGCGTTGCCATTAAAATATATTGACTGCAACAGTAAACAACAGCTAGGCAATTTAAAAAAATATTTTATAATTTTAATTATTATTTTGTTAAGCAAGATATTATGAAAAAATAAAATCACTCACAACCCAATGCTATTAAGTAAACTTATAAAATAACTTCAAGGATAATAAGTCCTGTCGGAGGAAAAGTAAATTTTCACTTTTTATTTGAAGGAATCGTTAAAGAGACCAAGAAGTCAACTCCTTCGGCACGTAGGAAGCGTCTTCCTCGAAAAGGTCAGCTATTCAAATAAGTCATGTATGTGGCCCTAACAACGCATTCAAACGTTTAACGAAAAAAACCCTAAATATGTTACATATAAATTTTGTCGTGGCGCCAGAACACCTGCACTTGTCGACTAACATCCTCGTTGTTGGGAGCAATCAATGTCTGGCTCTTGAACCAAAGTAACTACAAACACATTATTCCTCAACGGTATAGTAAGTAGTTAAAAAGTACAACGAATCGGCGTTGCCAAGGACTAATTATTTAACTTGGAGGTGACTGACGGCAGCAAACGAACGAAAGCACGTTTCAACAAATCATTTCTCAGCCATGGAAAAACCATGTTTTTAGGAAAAAAAACACAGATAGCGTTGAAAAGTGAAGTTTGAAATAAATTGAATTTCGAGTGAGGCAACCTCGAGTAAATTCAATTGCGGAAAAAATTACGTTGGTAAAAAGGCTGTGGTTGGCCTGAGTTTCACCCACCGAGGGAGAAAAAATCAGGTTAGTCAACTCCGGTTAACGAATCTGCACAAGATGGAACACTCGATCACGTTGAGCTAAACGAAGTAAACTGGAAAAGTCAAAACCCACTGAAAAGGTTGAACTACCGCAAAACGGCAAACTCACGACATTGAAACGAGCTTAATGAGCTTTCAACAGGAAATGGATGCTTCCACTTAAAAATTTCCAACTTCTAAATATACTTGAGTGTGACCATTTTCAATTCACACTGAGGAAAGTTTTGAAAACAAAAGTACCCACTGAGTACTCACCTGTTTGCAATCTCATTACGCTGGGTATAATCTCTTCAATGTACGAATCCGACCTTTGACGACTAATATGTGCTTCTTTCTATATATAAAAAATTATCCTGTCCCAACTACTTTCCGACTTTGAGACATTCATCGTATCTCTCTTTATTTTACACTAAACCATGTACCTCAACCGACTGCCGACCTTCTAGAACCTTTGGCAATTTCCTTTTTTGTTGTCAAGGGAAGGAAGTTAATTTCCGAAACGGCCTTGTGTCCTGCTTTCGTCTACGAAGACCATTTTCCTTGTAGACTTTATGTTCTACTACAGGCGTCCTTAAATACTTATCACGTCTTGTGAATTTTACCTTTTCATTTATATAGTCTAATTTGTAGTGCTGATTACATAATAGCGACACTAACTATTCCACCTATTATATTTTTCTTCTGACAACTCGGACCATTTCTTACTTAATACTGTTAATTCTACCTTAATTCTATTCTATCTATAATATTATTCTACTTAATTCTAATTAAATACTGTATAATAGTTTCCCTTCTAGTTCTCTTTTGGTTTACGAAATAACGATTCATCTATCTATTTATTCAATCCTAAACCATTTCCCTCAATTCTGAAACTAATTCAATCAAAAGGGAAAATTCATTTTGTCTAATAGAAGTTTCCTATTATCTTTCGACTTCATCAAAAAACGATTTTCCTGCAACTTTGAAAATTTGTGTTTTTTATTGATTGTATTTTGGGCTTTTTACTATTTTTTCTATCCGTAAATAATAGAACTTTTCAACATACGTGGCCTTATGGAAAACTAGGGCCTAATCCTGATCTACGATCGTGGATAGTTAATTCTATGTTATCGGAACCTTTTTTTCCTATTCATACAGTCGCCATTCACTCCACCATTCAACTTCACACGTTTCTTGTTCCGTGTGACAGACTCTGCAACACTCTTCTCAACTCTTTTAAGAGTAAGTAAAAATTAAAGTCTCAAACCTCGTTGTTTTTGACTAATTTAAAGTTACTTCCAGGAACAACAACAATCGCTTTCTCGTATCCACACCCCGTGACCGTCTGAGTAAAAACGTACATTATCAAGGAATTATAATTAACAAAACAAAGCAAAAGAGATGTACTACGGAATGGAACGTAGAAAAGTTTAGGTTTCATAAAGCTTAAAACAATTAACACTAATAAAGTAGAACCGCACTACTATTTCACGAGAAAGCCTCAACTTTTTCAAATTATCCCAAAGCTTTCATATGGGCGACTCGAGAGAGCCATGAAGAGCTATAATAATTAACTGAAAATGCTACTAATTAAAAAAAATAACCGAGGGAAAACCCTATTTCAGATTTAATCAAGCGGCAACCTCTGGCATTTAACCGGAAACGGAAATATGGAAACGGCTGCAGGGAAATGGCGGGAAAAAGTTCGAACACCCGACCCCAAACAACACCGACCGAAGCCACATTTTTACGATTATTAATTTGACGGGACTTTTCAAAAATTCAATTTTTATTGTCCGGCTTATTAACGCCTGACAGGGTTGTACGTCGTACGTTCACGGGTACCCTAAAATATTTTCGTGCCCGACAGAAATTGCGGGTCACCGTTCCGCCCAAATGGGAAAAATTTCCATGTTTGCATGCACGCGACAAAAATCAAAGCTCGCAACGGAAAAGCACAAGAAAAAAAAACAATAATGTTGGAACTGTGTCGCTGGCACAACCGTCCTGCAGCCAATAAATTTCTACCCGGTGACCTCCTGACCTCCGTTGGAAATTGCGGAGAACAAGCGGGCAAGGTCGCTTGAATGCGACCCACCCAAACGAGACGTGAAAATGTTACAGCACAAAAAGGTCTCTCTAGTTTCTAGTTTCTATTTCGCCTCCGGCCGTTCACTCGTAGGCATTGCCCTCAACTTTTTCTTCTAGTCTCCTGGGACGGAATAAAATAGGAAAACGCCACGAGTTTTTGCTAGCCCATTAGATACTGGCGCGTCACATAAGGGAGGCAGTTCAGACAATAAATTCGACTGAATGATAATAATAATAATAATATACATAATCGGAATAAAATTTACATAAAATTGTCTGGTAGCAGCAAGTTACGTCAAAACGAAATGTCCGTACAACTGATATAAATGTTTCCACCTGCGAGGTGAATACTATGAATTTACCCTTTTTTCTTTTTTGGTGCTTGAAGTTGAGAAAAGCAAGAGTTAATTTTTAGAGAATTAACCAAAAAACAAAACTTGTTGAAGTGGCGCAGCAAATTGAAAACATTAGTTTCAACTGTCAACTACTCGATTCCGCTGCGTTACGGAGACGCGTTCAAATTTCCTTGTCAAATTCTCTGAACCGACGCAAAATCTGTCAGATAGTTTGAAGATTTAGTAATTTGAATTAAATTTGAGTGTCGCTAAAGTACTCGTTGGGTACTCTCCGCCGCCTCGCAGTAGAAAATTTCCCTTAGCCGACTGTTTTCCACCGGTTTGCCAAGTACCAATTCGACTTCGGCAAAATAGGATTTCTAATTAACGTTCCCGTAGTCTGGTTAATTACGAAATAATGAAATTTTGCTCGAAAACCCCAAATTTCGATTTGGAGAGACTGAGAATTCGCCCTTTCCCGGGCAAATCGTTTCAAATTAAATTTGGTTTGTGAAGGTGTTTTGCTCTCATCAACTTGAGACATTCACTCTTAAACGTTTGCTACGGTCCACAATTAAAAAGATGAGATATCTACAAATTTTAATTTCTTATTTTGAGTTACCCTCATTAAACAACAAGCAAACTGTTTTCAGGAAAACTAAAATTGCTAAACCAAAACATTTTAGATATTTTGATTTACAATTCCTCACTATTTAAGTGCCAATAAGTGCAATGTTTTCATTCTTTCTATTCCGTTAAAAGTAGTTTTCTAATAGTTGGATAGTTTCAGCGACAGTAGCAAAATGAAGGAAAGCTAAAAGCCGGTAATTTAAACGAAATATGTCAAATTACAGATTGAAAAATCTAGAAACGCACTGATAAATATAAAATTTATCTATGGGTGAATTTCTCATGAAATCTACAAACTAATAACTCTAGTGTGACAGGTAGTAATATTAATAACAACTTTCCACACATTACCGTCCCATCTGGTTCCTTTCAGTGTGTCTTACGCATAGAACAACTGCAAAATCACTCTTTTCACCCAAATTCCTTAAAAAACGTCTAAATTCGTCCCGGCTGAATTGAGTACCCTAGAAATATCTCTATCGATCATTTAGACCGTTTCAGGTAACGTTTCAAATCTCGAGATTTCGTCCCGAGGGAATGAAAACATTTCCGGGAAAACAAAACCGTGAACAAATTTCAAATAGAAATTTGAAAGACGCGAAAATTTGCATTAATTCAAACAACTCTATGTACCAAACAGGTGGTTAACAAATGCCAACTATTACTTTGGATTAAACAAAATTCTCTCTCTTTCTCTCAGTTGGCAAACAAATCCGGCGCTTTCTACTGTTCCTCTTTGACAGGGCTTTCTCCGTCACTTTCACCCGGCTCCCACTGTCTGTCGATGGTGTAGCCATCTGCTACATCACACGTGGCGTCGTGACGACCATGCAGACAAAGAAAACCGTTTGGAAGCCCACGGAATCATTTTCGGAAATGAAAAAAATATCGACGACGATAAATTTCGGAGTCGTTAAATCGGAACTTGAGGAGGTCTGGAAAACTTCGAACTGTCGTTAACCGGAAACGACGGCGGATTGATTTTCACCGGAAATTTACTCACCGGAAACAACCGGGTCTAGCCGTTTGTCTTCCCCTGCCTAGTTGCAATCGAGAATTAATCTCTATCGAAATCGATAATCCCAATTATCTATCTGAAATTGATAACTCAACTCGGGTTATACTTTTTCATTTGCTTTCGTTCACCGAATCTTTTGCGTTTAAGATTTCCATTTACTACAAATCGTTTCAGTTTTCAACTTTTTTCACACACAATTCCATAACATTACGTCCACTAACATCGAAACTACGAGACCATTGCCTCTGTAATTCGATTTTAGATTTTGGATCACCTGTTAGATGATGATAATTACAAATACTTACAAAAACACGGAAACCTTAAAGGTGCGATACTGAAATTATTGAACAAACTTGAACACTATCGATTATTGACTAGGCCCAAACCGAATGAATTGATACAATGGACCAAGGTTTTAACAAAACAGTAGTTTTATATTTCGCTACTATGCGAGGGGCCTGTCCCACAATCTCGTACACGCATAAAAACAAGACAGAAATTCTATCGTTCTGTTCGACTCTAAGACGGCGTCTGGAATTTTGCTATTAATTAAGTGGTCAGACGTTAAAATGGCTGGTCAGTTAAGTGGGCACCTGCTACATAACGATTATTGCTTAATAATCCAAACGGTTTTTTCGATGGCCCTTTAAATTTTATTACGGTTCCGGTCGTCCAGTTCGCCAAATTGGAATTTCATCCATGGTCAATGTGCAAAAAAAATTCAACGTTATTTTTTGTTGCGGGCAATACGACCGAGCACCTACGGGTAAAATCACACCGTAAAAAGCCCAAGAGTTTTAATGCTGTGGTAAATCCTTCAAGGAACGCCGTTACGACCGTTTCGTAAGCGTTCGTCCGCCATTGCGGCCTTTCCAAGGAGAATCCTACAGGATTTTGCCAAAAGTTTAATTACACACGGCGTAGAAAAATTGTTTTGTTCACTCCACCACGGAAGATTTATCTTTCAGCTAATTAAAACGATGCCCTCACGGATTACTCAACTTTGTTTTTCCTCTTGTTTTATTTAAACATTTTAGCACTTAACGCGGCTTAAGCAGTAACCTCTCGGGTTGCTATGAATGAAGTCAAATCCATTTGTTCTCATTTCATCTTACCTGGAATGTTGGCCCATTTGTGAAGATCGGATTCCCTCGTGTACGTGGCATCCTTCGCTTCTCCACACAGGCTGGCTATATGCTCGGAAATCACGTCGCTTTGTTGCAAGTCGACGAAATGGGTCATAGTGAAATTCTCACGTCCTCTGTCTTCCTCTGGAATTCTTATTGTCCCCGGATTTTTCTGAAAAAAAAAAGAAAAAAAAAATTATATAGAAAAGGTTGTAGAAATTCCTTTCATACCGGAAAAGTAGATTGACTCAACCTGTACACAAGGAAACGTTCTCGACAACATTCCTCTTGACTAACTGTAAGGTTGATCAAGTTCGTTTTGCTATAAGTCGATCCCACTACTTCAACCTTTTCTTATTCGACCAGAATTTTTACATTTCGACTTCTTTGTTTTCTTTCTCTGCGGGAGTTTTCATTCTTTCATTTCCTATAGAAACGGCATTTTTCATTCCTGCCTTATAATTTGCCGCTTACCAACATCTTTTGTATCAAATCTAACCAAACCAAAGTTGCCGTTAAAAATATGAATGATTCTGCAAGTCTTTTAATGAAATCAATAAAAAACTTGTGCAAGGTTGCTTGTATAAGAGCATTATTAATAATATATAATACTTTGTGTACTTTTATAATATCAAAACCCGGTTACCATGTTTTGTCTCATTAAAAAAACTTAATCATTATTAAAAACTAACTTCATTAAAAAGATTTAAATTAAGATATTTACAAAAATATATAAGCTTGGCGTAAATAAAAATACAACCATGAGAAACTCATAATTAGTTTACTTTACGAACAGTATTACTCAACTCAAAACTTTGTGTATTTTTATTAAAATAGAATCAATTTATGATCAACTTTAGTCAAAAATAATAACGTATGTTTTAAAAATGTCTGACGTAAGAAACTGCAGGCAGATAACCACAGTAAATTGCCCGATCGACACGCGACTTACAACAACCTTAGTTTAATTAAAATTGAATTTGACATACACAAATCCTAGAGAAATACAAGTAAAAAAGGAAAATTCTATTCACCTGGGGCCAACCGTGAAATTTCAGTGAGCTTTTCGCTGCCTCCCCAGTTCGGTAGGACTCACGTTCACTGGGATTCGTCCCGTTTACCCTACAAAATTCCATTTCCAAAGTTTACAATAATTGAAGTGAGCCCGAGAGCAAAAGTTCACCAGGACAAATCCAACTAATCAACATAAAGCGGTTCGAAAAGTTTGCTAGCGAAATTTGTTTACCAACTAATTTTAAAGAGGCCTTTTATGCCCGCATGAAGCTACAAGAGCTACGCCAGACGACGGAAAATTTAAATTTATTGGCATTAACGAAATCTAATTGTATTACTCAATTTTGTACAATTCTATGAACGCTACGCTCTTCCAATTTTAAAATCATCTCCTTGTAGCAGTTTTGTAGTGCCCTTTGCCTCACAGTATACGACCCCTATGCATTCTTCCCAACCTTTTCTAACTTCCGGTCACCTAAAATTATCGTCTGGTGCTGAAACATATCTTCTCAATTTTTCTGTTTTGAGCTTTGTCAGATTTCTCATCCAAGAGGCAAACCCATCTTTGCACGTTTCCTCCCAAACGCATCTCAAATTTGCCATTCTCCCAGCAATCCGATCAAATTCACTCCGTTCGCAATGAAATAAAACAAAACAAAAAAAGGAACCAAATGGAGTCCGAACCAGGGAGGATTTCTTTTTTATTACTTTTATGTTTTTTCCTACCATTTGGCTTCAATTCATTTTTATTTTTCTTTTTACGGTTTTCAACATATTTCGCAGCTGACAATAGCAGAGAGCGACCGTTAACTACTTTCACAACTTCAAATTGTATTCAAAAATAGCATTTCTTTCTAAGCGGAATTGAATGACAGGGGAAACGAGGCGGAGTTTCACGGGCACAAGAAATAAATATAAAGAAATCTGTAATAAATAAGTTTCCGACCATTTTTATAACAACAGCTTGCTAACAGTGGGAAACAGTAGCAGGCGGCAAGACAAACCATTACAACGTCATCTGGCTCTTGTCACAGTTCTACAATAACTTCAAAGGTTTTATTTTTCGAAAATGTCTGTAGAAAGTTCTAGAGGCAAGTGCGTAATAATAAATAATTAAAATATGTCTTCTTATTTGTTTTGACCACAGGAAGTCAGCTACACAGTTCTCTGTTACATAGGGTACGCTTGGCCACATTCTGCAATTACTTTTCCTAAAGTCGGGTACACACACACCTGAATTATTTTTAATTATACAAGTCGAAGAGTAAGACTGCGTTTAATTAAATACGAGTTTTAACTTGAAAGTGGTGAGTTCTTGGTTTCCGGAGTTTTACATATATTTCAAGATCGCCTAGCTTCTGTATACCTCTCCCAGGTTCTGCTACGAATCAAAAAAATATGTTCTGAATCAAGTACTCACCTGTCGCAACTTTGACATTGCGTCCGACGATATGTAATCGTCCTTGCTAAAGTGGCACACGAAACACATCACTTGGTACTGACTTTGTCCTCTCTCCTCCTCACCGAGAACTAAGGCCTTTAGTATTTGAACTCCCTGCGAAGAAAACATACAATGACTCTAAGTAAAATCAGATTCCTGTTTCTAAATGTGCTCAATATCGTTTTCTCCGTATCATTCGCGTCGCAAATATTTGTTGTGGTTCAACAATATTGCTATTCATCTACTGGACCAGAAATACCTGTACGTTAGCAATTGCGGAGTACCAATTGATTTTTTACCAAATGACCAATTTACCAACTTCCAATTACCGTACCAAATGATGGTATTACAAAATCCTAGTTAGGTTTACGAGTAGTACTCACTAACAGGTTAAATAATAACCATCAAAAACACCATACCACGTTTACATTGTTTTTTTATTCATTTGCAAGCATTATTATCATATCAACAAAACTATTAATATCTCTCTTATCCGCTGTTAATTATTTTAAATGTTTATCATACTCAAGTGCAATAAATTATTAACCAATGATTAAAACAGAAACAGAAATTTTATGTGGAATTTCGACTTTCATAACTGATTTCTTAATTTCGCATTATAAATATTTACTGTTACAAGCACTTCAAAATTTTGCTTACTTTTTCTATATAAATATATAATTTCTGTCATTCCATTTTATTTTCATGATTTGATCATGCTCCCTCGCACCGAACCTACCAAGTTAAACAAACAATTTTTTCTGCTTAATGTTTCATCTCGAAGTCGAAATAGAAAAATAAAACATTAAAATCATCTTTGCATTGCACGAGCCACTCTAAGGGGTTCTAATTCAATTTCATAAATCCCCGAATGTGATTAAATTTTTTTTACGGTGGAGTGTCCGACAGCACAAAGACAATAAAATGTCTGTTTAGCCGAGACGAAAATAAATCATATAAGAAATTATATAAAAGTGCTTTTCTTCTAGACAACCTGCCTTTAAAAGTCATAAAAATTATAAGAGGACGAATGTTTGTTCTATTAGAAGCATAAAATGATGTATTTTTGTTTGTTGTACACATTTTCGTCAGAATCGCCAGGTTATTGGTTTACATCACATATTATTACATATGTGCGTGATATTTTGCACTTTTGTGTCTAGTTATTAAGTCAATTTCTTGGATGGCTCTGTATTGAGTGTTAATAGTAGATAGGCACGTGAATTGGTAAAAAGTCAGAAGTAAAAAAAAATGTAAGTGTAAGTGATTCTTGTTGGTTATAGCTTAACTTACTAGAAATTTACTACCATGTTATTGTAATCTGTGAATAAAAATACAATATCATTAATTATAAACCGAAGTTGTTTATCATTTCGTTCTCTTTTTTCAATATCATTCCGATACGTGTCATTTCCGCTTTCATAAACCAACTGCAATGCCAACGAGATCCAAAATAAATGTTTTGTAGCAGTTAATATAGAAGTGACAGTAATGGCGCCACAGTTGGCAGTTTACACATGCGGGACCTAACACTTTCGTCCTTTTTCACTTCTCATTCCCTTTGTCATTCTAAAATACAACCTTTTTGAAGTCTCCCATTATATTTTCAAGAGTTTAATTTGTTTGGTCTCTTTTAAAAATCTTCCGTAATTTCTTTACTGTTAAATTCCATATAAATTCAAGGCGGGCGTGAAATAAATTTCGCGGACGGGCGAATGAATTCAACGGCCAGCTCAAGAAATTCTTTCACAGCCCGCTGAATTTTAATTTTAGTATTTCCAGTAGAAAGTATCAAACTAAGTTTATGTGTTTTTTATAAATTGGAATACTGAAGTAAACATACTATTATAAACAAGAACTTAATTACGATTGGTTTCTAAAAATACATTTTGAGTGCTAAGTATTCGATTTGAGTTTTGGTAATAAATTTCATTATTTAATAATTTCCGACTATGTCCTCTGATGATTTGGGTGGATTAGCCCCGCCAGATAGGGTTCGACAATTTACAATTAATTTGAAATTATTGTATAAAAATCGTGATATTATTTAAATGTGAAATATTAGTGAAATACGTGATGATATACGATACCATGCGATACGATGTAATGAGGAATGAAATTAAAATGTAATGCACTAATTTAATCAGTCTAATAACTATAAAATCATAATGGTACACAAAAAACGAAACCCGCTGCCTCAAAGGCCATAGATGTAGGAAAAGCCCAGGATTGCGTAAAAAATATCAGGGTAATGGAAAACACACTACAAAGGATTACAGCCTGAGTAAGTACAAGGCCACAAAGGCATAACATAAAAAGAGTACAAGAGTCTTTCAAATATCGGTAAGCATCTTACTTTAAAGAAATTTTTTTGCCAAGTTGATAAGACAACCAAAGTCGAAGGACAGGTAAAAGAAAATAATTCTCAACATGGCTCGTACATTGAGCTCGATTACCAAACTAAACAAGTTGTAAGGCTTCTAGCCTTGAGCTTTTGATCTATATCTACAAGTATAATATAAGTTCAGGTTCAACTAATAGCCGCCGATCATAAGCACTATAAATAAAATGGATTAAAACTAACTGGTTGTTCCTTTTATTTTTTCGAATTACAAATTAGTCCTACAAAAAAAAAACTGCGAATGACAGGTAACTCGTGCAAAACTCCGGAGGACTGGTAACACGTTTCAGTACATTCCCAATGAACTTTTACCAAAAATATCTCGTTCAGTTTAAACGAAAGGAAAAACAGAAAAAGGGAAAAAGGTTTCGGGGGTTTCTTAACTTGGTTTACTCTAAGAAATTGGTTTATTGAAAACCAATGAAAGTCTTCCAAATTACAATGTTGTCTTATAACTAATTATAAATCCATTTAAAATTAGGAAGTAAGTAAGCTAGCTCTTTTTCCTCGCTAACTTTTTAACTTTTTTCAACTTCTTCTAACATTTTAATTTAATTCACGGAAATGTCAATAGTAATGCAAATTCGATTACTTTTCCTAGAAACCAAAAATCAATACTTTTTTGTAGCACTACGTATTATACTACATATAATACTAATAAAGATTAACGCAGAAAGTTAGTTGTTAAAGCGAAGAGTCGATACCTTATTGAAACGGTTAATAACAAGTCAGATGTTATTTTACAAAAACTACAGTAAGCCGATTCAAAGGCAACAATTGTAATATAACAGATCACTTCACACAGTTCAACGGGGGGTTGTATGCCACCTTTAATTTAAAAACTTCAGTCCTAATGGACGGTAAGCAAGAATTCATAGAGCACCAAACATAAAAACTACAAAACATTGCAGAGAATTATTAACAGCTTAACCCTACCCTTCAATTTGCAAAAATTTAAATTATTTCTACAAAGCCTAAAATAAACGGCCAAACTTTAAATTATGATATCATTACACTTCACCGGAACATTTAACCGTCATTTATAATACAATAATATTAATTAAGGATTGTAACTTGTCATTTGATTTAGTAGCAAATTTATTCTTTTAGAGTAACCGGAAATGAAAAAGCAATCGAATTGTACATTTGATATGCCCACCTTCATTAAGTAAATGACTTAATTCCATGGTTTCGCACCACAAACTACATTAAACTACATCGTAAGATAATCTATTTCTAATTTAGTCACTTCCTATTGCGTTTACTACAAGTGTGAACTCGACAACGTGTATGAATTTATTATAATTTAAAGGATTCGGAATGCCGATTTTGTCCGTGTTTTCCAACTTCCCGAAGGAATGAGAAAAGGTTCTCTCCGAACAACATTTTCCCATAGAATTTATTGTTTGCTCCTTTCTTTGTGGTACATGATGGCTCGAATCGCAATTACACTGCAAAAAAATGGCAAGAATGACATTTTTTTGGGGTTATTAAATTCCTTTCAAAAATATGTCTTTCCCAGTTTTTTTCCTTAGTCTCTCCCTATTTATATACCGTACAATTGCCTTGTGTCCGGGAACTCGACTTTCATGGCTTTTCAAACTCAATGGGAACAATTCAACAAGATACTTTGAAGTCACTCGTGGCTATCGATCGACACCGTGAATTTTTAATTTTTAGCTCGCTATGTGTCTTCGGTTTCTTTTATTTAAGGACGAAGTAGAACCCTTCCAAGAGAATTTCGTTCGCATGTTAGCCGTGTGATACATGTAGCACTAAACTTCTATTTTGATTCCTTATTTAGTGAATACTCAATAGGTTGAATATTAAGTTCCTTTGATGGAATACTTATGATGTTGGTAAAGAAACCAGTTATTTAACTATTCATAAAAAGTACTTCGATACTTATCATATATCAAGTCTATATTCCATTTCAATCTATCAGAGACCGGTTTTAAGAAGGCTATGATCTTACCGACAATGCCTTTCACAAAAGAACAACTTTTCTAGACCTTTCGACTAGACCAAATAAAAAAGGTAAAAGTAAAGTTGACCAAGTTAAAGTAATACGATGAAAATGGCGGCGGGCCAGTTGCCGGAACGGCGAAAGCTCCGTTATTTTCCGATTTCTTTGAGAAATGAGAGCTTTTGCCTTTCACTGAAATTCATTTGAAAAATGAAAGAAAGCGCTAAACCCGCTAGAATGCTCAGCAGCAGCAGCAGCTTTATACAGCCGGCCGTAAAACTCTTTTCTAATCTCTCAACCGTGCCCTCTGTAAAATTCCTTACTTCGACGTACCCGTACACTTTTATTAGATTTAACTTCGTGTTTGAAAATGCTAGGGCGAATGGGTATACTTTTATTGTTTTAAGTTTATGAAAGAAGAAAAAACGCACGTCTTGCAGATGTAAAAGCAGCAGAACCGAGAATTTTTAACCAGACAACCACAAGCAGTCTTAAGGAATATTGAAAATTAAAAAGAATATTTAAATTCTGACACAAGACTTTTGTAGAGTTTCAATTTTCAGGTTTCTACTTACAGGTAATTTCATCCTTTCAGAATACGATGTTATTTTCGATATCTAATAACTGAATTAGAAGAATTACATCAGACTACATCATACATAATGAGTTATTTTTTACACGTACATCTAATTCTAATTTTCTACTTTTGCACTCTTTCCTTTTCCTTTCCAAGGAGTTCCTTGTCAAGCCACTTACTACAAGAGAATGGACAGTTTTCTTAAGTTTCAGAAAAAAATGTGTTCAAAATGTAGGCTTAGACATACGATTACTTTTACGATAGAATTAATAGAAATTAATTTCTCAAATATTCCGTCAGTTGATGGTATTCAACCATCGCATACCCTATGAATTTATAAATTCCCTATTTAAGAATTGCATAGATGCACCACAAGGACAAATTATACTACAATACTCATTTCAGAAATATAAGAAAAAAACATAAAAGCTTTGTAGCGATGTAAAATTCGGTTGAAATGAATTATTTCAGGTCACCCATCATCTTATAGGAAATATTTTTTGTGATAATAAATTTAAAAAATTCAAGTTCTACTTAGGTTTCAAAGAGATTAA
Organism: Polyplax serrata; assembly: GCA_037055365.1. Classification (NCBI taxonomy): domain Eukaryota; kingdom Metazoa; phylum Arthropoda; class Insecta; order Psocodea; family Polyplacidae; genus Polyplax; species Polyplax serrata. The sequence goes on from JAWJWE010000004.1 coordinate 2,622,588, forward strand.
CGGCGACTTACTTACATTACCAAAAATTAACTACAAAACCAAAATTTCGGGTACCGCCAATACAAAAACTATTAATCTCACCATCCCCTTGAATATTCTCTTCCTGATGGAAGGATTTGACTACCTTTGGTCATTTTCACTTTAACGGTTTCCTCAAAGTGGCCATTCAATAAGCAACAAAGCACCGGTGGGAAAAACTGAATGACAGATTTCCAGCAAAGTTTCACAAAGAGAAAGACATGAGGAGGACTCCTGCTAATTTCACTGAAATCCTCAGAGCCATTTCCATCGAACTTTCTCGATTTTCTGCTACGTGATGTCTCTGAGAAAATCTTTTCCTTTTTTTCCCAACGGAAGCCTCCCTTACCCCATGCCTACACTTCTTTTAAGACAAACAGGAAACCTCAATGCCTAAATATTCTTCTTTGTGCATATGACAACAAGGCACAGACAGATTTGTCTTTAAGAAAGTAACATCCTCACAAGAAACAATTCGATAAAAAAGAAATAATCGAACTTTTTTAATAATATTTCACGGATCTCCCCGAAGGAATTGTGTGTTTGTGACGAGCAAGGGTGAATGTGGTACCCATCGGCAGAAAAGAACTAAATCGCTTTGCGGCTGTGTAAATGAAAACGAACCCGAAGATACGTAAAACTGCTGTCGAGGTGTATAAAAGCTTTTATCTTTAAAGGTAGACCGGTAATCAGTCATTGCCAAAGTCAGAAAAAACCAGACGAAATTAGACAAGTTTAAAAAGAGCTGGCTATTTTTTGTTAACGAAACGTTGATATTCGAAGAAAACCCTGAGGATAATTTTCTTTCTTCTCGAAGGATGGTGGACGGATTTATTACCGCAGAGAAAAGAAGGCGATTCTCTTCGAATCGATTTCCACTCTTTGTATTGGAGGAACTGCCACAAGATAATTATACCAATGATATTTAGACGGAAGGTATTGTGCGACTCATTACTAATTGTCTACAATTCATCAATCACTGACTTTACCAATGGTTCGGTCATTTTTTCCACCCGTGTGACCGACTTTTGTGCCTTTAAAGTTCCACATTGTGCTTTTGAATGTTACTGCTCGATGACGGAAGGTGATTATTATTGTCGAGATGGTTATTAGGAATCATTAAAATAATGAAACTACTTTTCTATGCCTAAATTAAAATGGAACATTCAACTATTCTGTGATTACTTTACGTGTATTTTATTGATTGGTTCCACGAAAATCCCCTTAGCTGTAGTGCATGTGTAACAATAAGGCTTCTCAAAATTTGCTTCAAAATGACTCCAAAGCCTTTTTAAAAAGTTACGATCCCTTCCACCTGGTCAGTTGCATCAGTCTGAATAACCAAAAGTCACAAATTTTATGTGTTACTTAGAAAAGAGTTTTTACACAATTAGTCAATCTGGACGGGAGTTTCACAGGACTAAAATTTGGAGTACCTCCAGTTGAGAATGCAATTGACAACAATTACGATGACGAAGACACCTGAAATGGTTATATGTCTTGTACCTTATTCTACGGCTAATTACGCAGGAACCAAAACTCAATGAAAAAACTACCACTGCGATAGCGTTTCTTAGTCGAACAGTCACAGAAGAAATTAGTGCACTTTTTCAAAGGAAAATTTTCCAAGCGAATAAACAACTGTAAAAGTAAACGGAAGAAAAAGGAATTTTCCTTTGACTCAGATGACTCCCTTGAGTTGTAAACTAAGGAAACGCAATCTGTCGATTTTCCCAAGGGAAAATCCCACTTTAAACCTCCAAGAATGAGAAAATTCTGCAGTTCAGTCTGAGAATTATTATTTTTTTGCAGGAGCTCGGGTTAGGCCACAGATACCCCAACCCAAAAGCTCCACTATTATCTATTCTGTCTATTCAATTATTAGTAGTCTGTCAGTCTTTAACGTTCTCGAGTGTCTGCTCTTCCATTTCGGTATTGTTCTTATTACTTCTTTTCAAACTAGTTTATTTCAATTTGTCTGGGAATCTAGCGTTTAACAACCTCTTCCCAATGCAGTCTCCCGTCTGTTAGATCTTTTTCTATTTCCTGCCACCGAGTCCCCCACACCTTCGTGACTTTATTTCATGAGCCAAACTGAACTGTTTTATTTCGACAAGGTGACTGTACAACTATATAACTTTAAATTCAGAGAATATACTTTGTTTTCGTTTAAACTCATCCATTGCTTTAATTTCTTACAGCCAAATAGTTCAACTTTTCTTCTCGCAGCTCTCTCATCCGTTGTATTTTAGCAGTAATGAAATAGCTTATACATCTGTGCTATATCCCACTAATACATTCAATTTGCATTACTTGAACCATTCCTACATCACCAGGGATTTATTAAAATTAGTCTTCTGACGCTAAGAGAGTTAAGTCCGCAGAACCGTCTGCTTAAGAATCCACTTCGCCTTTAGCAAATCTCATGTCTACTGGGCGGATTCTTCTCCCACTTGGTTGCTTTCAAACCTTCTTGAATGATCAAAGCGACAAAGAGGAGGATTCTCCTCCGACAGAATGAAATAATTTCGACTGTCAGAAAGGATTTTTATTAATTAAATTCAACGGTTTACGGCAAACGATCAAAAGAAATTGAACTATTTTTTGTATGCCCCGAACTACAAAAGGGTATAAGGACTAGCCGCCTCACGTAGCAACGAAAACCCTTTTGTTAAAACCTTACTCGGTTGTATTCATTCATTCACTCAATCAGTCAGTTACTTGTAATAGTTCATTCAAGTCTCAGTCGAGGTTGACTTACGATAAAGTGTAGTTGTGTTTAAGTGTATTTTTCTAATAATTTCAGCACCGTTCCTTCACTGTAATTATAAATATTAATTTTTATTGCCATATAATTGCTGATTCACCGTTAGAAGGAAAGTATCCACTGGAATATCTTGGAATCGACCTTAAAACCAAATGACTTTTTCCGCTTTACCTTCTTTGACTTATCTCGTGTTCCTTTCCATTAACAAAATGAGACCGCCGGAACTTCAAACTGTTTTGGGTACAGGAGAACCGACCGAACTTCTGAATAAGATATTTAACCTCAGGCAAAACGATCTCTTATTTTGGATCTTACGGATTTTCGGATCGAACAAAATCTCCAAATTATTAGTTTCAAGTAACGAAAATTTCCAAATAGTCCTCACAATTTGAATTTATCAAAATTGGGAGCAAAGGTAGATTTAGGCAAATTTATCGAATTTAAATTAAAATAAATCAAATTTTGAGAAAGTTCATGTCGGGACAGGCACTTGATCTTAATGATATTTGAAGAGTCGACGGCTGTTGAAAATTGGCTTATTAAAAAGTTTCAAAGTCATTACAAGTTCATCAACAAAATTGTCTGATAAAACATTCCCGAATTCCTCATGCCTTTTGAGAATGAAATTTATATATTGCTCTAATAGAATTTACCGTATATAACTTACTAAAGGGTTCATGTACAACGGCTTTCCCACAACAACGAAACTTCTGGTCCTTTCCATGTAGTTTGTTCAATTATCCTCTGCTCCAAACTCACAAATTGTATAAATACAATTCTTTCGTTGGTCGTTTATTGAAAGTTATTCCTAGACAAAGAGTAGCTGTTTGCCGCCTAGTTCTTTATTTAATTCTACAACGAGCTTTGTATATGTAACAAAGGGAGAAACCAAATTTTACCTAATAGTAAAAACAAATTCGGTGAAATGTCTTGCTCCAACAGTCAGCGACAAATATTCCGCATGACCGAATAGAAGAGGCACAATGGATAAGAAAACTCTTCTTCGTTTCAATTGGTGCCAAAATTAGAAATCTCGACGAGAGTACCGAAAAGAAAATTGAAGTGGAAGTGGAAGAAAAATCGGGAAGGACCGAACTTGCTCAATCCTAGACAAATAGCCGGATAAAACAAATTATTCATCTTGAGTGTCAGTTACGAGAGCTGACGGAAAAAGGCTTAGATTCAATTTTAATTTGAAATCTCCGCGGAAATGGAAACCCGAACGACTGACTGACTGATTGATTGATTGACAGGGGAATAATAAGTTTCCACGCTCCCTTAAAAGATACTTGAAACTCGAAACCTTCGTACCATCCTTGGTAACTTCAAACTGCCTTATATCACAACCCAATAACGAACAGTATCGTTGCATTAGCAGAGGGTAGAATCAATCAGATCAATCAAATACAAAAACTATTGTTAAAGAGCCAAAGGTTGTTTGGGAAGCGCGTATTTGTGGAGGTGAAATAAATGAATGATGAACGTGTAGACTTACCGTTGTACGTAGAATTATATTGTACACTATATTAACACTGGTATCACAATCACTGTTGAACACTTTGATTACACTAGTACTGATTCAGACTAACACTCTGACTGACTCTGATTAACTAACTGCTTAACTTTAACTAACCAACTGCCCCGGTGAGAGGTTGAGGTTCGGTATATATAGCCATCCGCGCTTCATTCATTCGGGAATGGAAGACGCGGAGGTTATGGTATGAGTCGGGTTGTCAAGGACAAGGAAAGGTTGGGTCTAGCCTATTGTCTGGAAAGGTGTCGGACTCAGGTCGAAGGATACAGGCACAATAGGACCGGCTACCCGGCAATAAACCTTCGGATTAAGTCTTTTGAAGAGTAGCCGTGGTCGCTATAAACCTGATTGGGGTATTGGCGATATAATGGTCAGGGACAGACAGAAAAGGCGAAATGACAATAGGCAGTTATTGAGGTCGACCTATTTTTAGGCGAAGAAAGAAAGTTCGGATAAAGGGTAGCGATGGTCGCTACAGGACTCCCTCACCAGTGACAACGATAAGCGTCGAACGAATTTAAACTATAACTAGGACTTATAAACTAAAATGTACATGTTTGCCGGAACGCAAAACTCGGAAATTGTCGTAGGTAGTAGTGTGTTGTAGGAAGCGCTAGCTGTTGTTTCGGCTTCCTGATGCTTCGTGGGTACGGGTAGGGCCATCTGGAGAACCTATTTACCATCGTTAGGCAATAGCGGTATCCCTCAGATGGTGGCATGATGACAATGTCCAGATGGACATGCTCGAATCGCTCGAATCGATGGCGATTGGAAGGTACCCAAAGGTGTTGATACGTGTCGAGTTATTTTTTGATCGTTGGCATTGTAGGCAATGCTTGACCCAGGAACGACAATCGCGTCGCATCGCTGGCCAGACGTAGCTCTGTGCTACCAATCTGCCCGTAGCTTTAGCTCCTGGGTGAGACAATCCGTGGATTTTGTCGAAAATGGCCCGACGGTGAGTCGCGGGAACGAAAGGTCGGATTGTTGAGTTCGAGATGTCGCAATAGATCTTGTCGTTGGATCCTGGTAAAGTGCGCAATTGCAACTGCAGACCGATTGAATTGTTGCGGAGATACTGTTGCAATTCGGGATCCTGGCGTTGGGCGAAACTATGTGAGTCGAGTTTTTCGATGTGTGGTCTGGATAAAACATCTGCGATGATGTTATCTGCGCCCGATATATGACGAATATCGGTGAATTGACCAATGTAATCGAGATATCGGAACTGTCTTGGAGTACATTGATCGGTCTTCTTGAAGGCAAACGTTATGGGCAAACGTTTCGGTCGCTGAAGACAATGAAAGTACGAGCCTCTACCATATGTCGAAAGTATTTGATGGCGCTGTAGATGGCTAGGAGTTCTCTATCGTAGGTCGAATATTTCTGCTCGGCGTTGGATAGTTTCCTGGAGAAAAATCCAAAAGGTCGCCATTCGTCTGCTTCGCGTTGATGCAGAGCGGCTCCAACCGAGGTGTTCGATGCGTCGATGTACGTAAAAAAAAAACTATGATGCGTGTGGCGTTGGATGGCTTAGGCAGGTTGCCGATGCGATGGCCTCCTTCACACGATCGAATGCTGCTGTGGCTTGCTCGGACCATGCCAACGTGGTGTTCGCTTTCGGGTTCCCCTTTAGTAGGTCGTTGAGTGGGGCGTGATTCTTGGCGGCTTTTGGGCAAAACCGCCTGTAGTCCTCCACAATTCCCAAAAATCGGAGGCTTTTAACCGTCTCTGGCCTCGGGAAATCGCGATTTCCTCCATTGTACATCGGATAACGTTGCGAATTTCGTTAATTATTTGCGTGTTCACATCACGTCGGGGTCACCACTTTGGGAAGCGCGTTATTGTGGAGGTGAAATAAATGAATGATGAACGTGTAGACTTACCGTTGTACGTAGAATTATATTGTACACTATATTAACACTGGTATCACAATCACTGTTGAACACTTTGATTACACTAGTACTGATTCAGACTAACATTCTGACTGACTCTGATTAACTAACTGCTTAACTTTAACTAACCAACTGCCCCGGTGAGAGGTTGAGGTTCGGTGTATATAGCCATCCGCGCTTATTCATTCGGGAATGGAAGACGCGGAGGTTATGGTATGAGTCGGGTTGTCAAGGACAAGGAAAGGTTGGGTCTAGCCTATTGTCTGGAAAGGTGTCGGACTCAGGTCGAAGGATACAGGCACAATAGGACCGGCTACCCGGCAATAAACCTTCGGATTAAGTCTTTTGAAGAGTAGCCGTGGTCGCTATAAACCTGATTGGGGTATTGGCGATATAATGGTCAGGGACAGACAGAAAAGGCGAAATGACAATAGGCAGTTATTGAGGTCGACCTATTTTTAGGCGAAGAAAGAAAGTTCGGATAAAGGGTAGCGATGGTCGCTACAGTTGTATCTGCAGCATGTTGCCCACATGTTTCGACAAGTCATTTTTTCAAGTTATTTAAAACTCAGAAGTGAATACAAACTTTTTTAAAATCGCGGGTTCAATGCTCATGGTAATCCCATAACATCCTTGGTCCCTGTTTCAGCTATTTTTCCAGGTAAATCTCAAACGAATAGTTACCTTTTCAGAGGTACTGCTAGAAGATTTAATGACACTATTTCAAATTAAGAAAGAATTTCTAGTTCAGAACTGTAACTTTGCATGAAGTGAATACAAAAGGGTTCTATGCGATTATACCGTTCAATAATTCACGGGAACAACCCCGTACGGCACGAAACAAGAGAACCAAAACTTAGTTGCAACAGGACAAAGAAATGTCGAACTTAGGTCAGCAAATTTAGCTTTGGTAAAACGTAGTCCGCTACTTTGTTTTAGTTTTAGTTTCTTGCGTTGTGAAATAGTTGAGGTAAATTGTGGCCAAACTGAGAAGAAAACACAGCCGTTTCAAAAGTACAATGTCGAAAAATGTTTCCCACGAGATTCAATTATTTTTCATTTATGTATATATGTTGAACGGAACATGTTGAAAAACGCCACAACGACAGACTTCTTGCTTAAAGTTATTGATTACTCAATCGAATCCCGGCTGTTGTCACTTGATGTATTAAATTGAAATTACACGACACGACAGATTTATGGCGAATTCTTCCAGCAGGACAACAAAAAACCTGCATTAGTTTTTTTTCGTTTCTCATCACTCCCTAGGGAAACCGTAGTCATTTTGTCCTTTTAGGGCAGGCTGAAGAAAATGGCGGAAAAAACAACTTCATGGACTCTCATGTCGATGTTGAAGTGAATGACTGAGCGTAATGTAAAAATTCAACACCTCTCCTCTCTCTCTCTCTCTCTCTCTCTCTCTCTCTCTCTCTCTCTCTCTCTCTCTCTCACTTTTATGTGACTCTACTTTTATTACCGTATACACAAAATTTTTTATTACTTCGGACGGGGGTGAATGAAACCCTACAAAATTCATAGTTCATGGCGGGCACCCCCGAGAGCATAGCAAAGTCAAAACTCTCATTGGTTTGATTGATAGCAAAATCCGTGACTTGCAGATATTCTGCAAGTCCTCCTCCTCTCCCTCCCAGCAAAAACTTGATAGTTTGTCTCTGGATGTATGCCAGTGATGTCGAAGCTTAGACAAACAACTTTCCTGCTTCTCCATTGTTTGATTTTCTCGTCGTTTCTTCGGGGCTCTCTCCTCTAATTTCCACTTTACTTTGCTCTCTCTCATTTTGCCATTTTGCATTTCGCTCCCTTTGCCTGTGCCTTGTTTCATCATCTTTCATTCAACTTCTTTGTTTCCCATTTAACCTAGATAAAGTTGCTCGTACCCTCCCCTCTCCCAAGATCTCCTTAGTTTATTTTCTCCAGTATATTAAAAATTGATTTTTTTTGTTTCTGGCTGAGGAGGTAGAAAGTGTACAAGAACTTCCGAAATATCGTTTATTCAGGGTTGTTTGCCGTGGAATTTGTAGTCTTTCGTCCTCTATAAAATAATGTTACGTTAGCTTAATTCTCTTTTTATATTTGAGTTCTGCTTGGTAGTTTATATTATGTTATAAAAACATAAACGCTTACTATGTAAGTACGGTTCATTATTCTATTTATTATTAATGTGATAATTTTAAGGTTTTTGTTTGAATTCATTTATAATTGCTAACGTGATTAAAAATGTAATTAGCAAAGTATTACAATGTTTACAAAAGTAATTCGATTCGCCGCCCACATGACATTCATGTTACTTCAACTATTAAAAACGGAGTCAACATTTGAATTTCAGTTTTAAGTGCTGCTGTAGTTTATGTTTTCCTTTCCGGCAAAAAGAAACTCCTTGGCAACTTCATCGCTTCGGGGAAAACTCCGTGCTTTTTTTTGTTTCCCCGAACCTCTCCCTTTTTTTCACGTTCAACTAATATTTCGGGCAATTTGATCGGGACATACGAAAAACCAATTTTTTCCCATCGTTTCACCAACGTAAATCGAAAGTAAAAACGGGAGTAACAAGAGCGAAAACATTGATTGGTCTTCGGGCGAGTTGACAAAGAAATTCGTGTAACGGCCGGGGTTAGTCGAGCGTAACTTTCATGAAAATTGAATATACATAAAAGAAAAACATCGAAAATTTTATTTATTTACTTTGTATTTAAAGGAAACACAATGTTTTTGCTGTTGCGGTACTTCCGGTCGTCGACTCTCCCATTTAACGTGTACAACTGGAACAAACACCCGAGTTTTCAGCTCGAACAACAAACAACTACAATTGTTAAAGTGACTTTCCAAGAAGTGTTACCGACGTATTTGTTTCATCACCGATGTAGACACGAGTGACGGGTCATCGGACTCTTGGGCCGTTTCTATTGAAACTGACCACCTCTCATTTCAAACACAATAATTTGGTAATGACCAATTGATTTTATGTGTCGACTCTTCTGTTGCCACGACATGCCAAGGGGTAGGATGCCCCAGCCGTGACACCTGGACAAAATTAATCGTTCTACTTGTGGAAAAAATCGATTCTTGAATTTTCAAAAACTGCCCACAGCTTGGCAGACAATCGTGCGGTCAAGGGTTAAATGACGGGTCATAACTTCTTTTTAATTGTCTGACAATGTCAAATGTTCTCTCACGACTACAATGTAAAATTTTTATTTCTAGCAGACGTCTGTATTTCAGTGGCAAGTTTCTTGGACTGAGCTTTCTTTATCTGCCATGCAGCCCAAATTACACGATTAAAACTATCTTAACATTTTTTCCCGCTTAGTCTCGGTATGAGAATACGGAACGGCCCTAATTTTGTTGTCAAATGCAATATCCTAACTAATAATAATTAACTATTCTACCCTTAATTCTATTGTTATTACCATTCTAAATTGCAATAACTATTATTACATTAACTTATAATGAATTATAATAATACTACCTTTAAAATAGAACGATAATTTTTTTGGAAACTCATTTAATTTAAATATATTGATTTAAAACTCATCCTTCATTTTTCACACCATCATATTTTATGAAAATACACCTATAATCTATCCTGTTATATATCACCTGCTGTGTCGGAATCAAAGGGCACGAACAAAATCATCCAATAGTCTTGTCGTGCTACTGCACGGGTCAAAAACAAAGACTGGACTTTGGTAGCAGCCCTTAACTTGGCGTTACTGTGACTTATTCTTCCCTTTCCGTTCCTCTCCTTTTGAATTTTACCAACTAACTTTAGGGTAGTTCCCTGAGGATTTCAGACCAAAGCAATAATTTTAAAACGGAAAAGTGAAATGCGATCCGTCTAAATCCTTCAAAATCAATGTACTCTAACTTCCACCGGGGATGAATGCGAGGGGCTTATATTGATTTTCTACAACTCGGGTGTATACCTGTAGGATGTGAAAACTCGCATTTAGCACGAGGGCTCGTATTTGTACTAAATATAAAAAGACAGAGCTTACAAGTACATAACATAAAACTTTTAAAAATACACACACACATTTGTGCTCATGTCGACCAATAACTAAAAATTCCTATGTACATAAAATGTTGCAATTCTGAGACCTATCCGCTTTTAAGTTCTGTTTTTGAAAACAGGACTCTATAACAATTTTTATTTATAAAGTAATATGTTATGTGTTATATGTTATATAAAGTAATATGTTTTTCTCAGCAGGCAATTGCATAAAAGTATAAAATAAAGTATAAAATTTATAATGGTAGGAACCCATGCCTTATATTAATTACAAATAAATTTAAATGACATGTATGTTTTGGTGAACTTGTCTTTTACTGTTATGTATATATGGAATAACAACGTAATTAATAAGCCTCTTAAAGTAGAAAGAATTTTGTTGTAGTACAACAAAAGTTAAAGGTTCTAAATCAATGAGCTTAACTGACACGTTTCGTACATTTGGTTATTAAAACAAAAGAATCGAACAATGGCGAGAAATTTTGTGTTGATCAAAAGTATACTCAGATATAAATTCAGGTGTTAGAATCACTCAGTAATTAAGCAATTGAGATACAAATTCAGATACGAATTCCAAGGTGCTAAGAAAACATCAATCCTCATTCTATTGAGACATGTCCCATCCCACCATCGACATCTGACTTTTTTAGTCATTCGTTTGAACAAGTGACTAACACAAGGCAACACTGAGTTCTACACGTACCAATACCAGCCGCATGGAAAAGTTCACATAAATTTTTGGCAAACACGGTTGGAGAGGTCTACAGCAATAATAGTTATACAAATATTTATGAGAAGGTATTACATATTACTATCATGATTTGATTTCCAAAAATGACGCGCAAAACAAAATCGTACGTAACCGTACAATTTACCGTTCCCCATGCGGGATAGCAACATTTCTAGTTACAGTTGAATCTCTCCAAAATGGTGTCCGATCTAATGCAAAGTAAACCAGAGGTGGGAAGTTGAAAAGTTCAAATTCGACTCGCTGTGGGGCCTCGGTTCAGCCTGACAAAACAAACTGAAATTATGGAAAATTGAGGTTGTCGAACAAAACCTTTTGTTTGCAAGTCACTAACAGACCTTAGCACGCAGAATATGAGGTAACTTGATTTGCATTTTGTGAATATAAAATCAAAATTCAAGGCGAAAGAGACACCACTGAGACATTTCCACCGTTTGCTAACATGACTGACGTTTGGCCTCCCGGTTTTTCCAGCTCATCCTGCACGATTGTTCCTTTCATCTTCAAAATCGTACTCAAGTCGGATAATCCGAAGATGAAAAGCCTCGAGAGCAATCCATAGCTTCCGCGAAACGAGATGATTTCATGTTGAAAGCAACAGTTTGAGGTTCCTGTTGTGAAACACAGTCGAGAACACGTCAGAAAATTCAAAGTGAGACGAATCAAAATTGCTTCTTGTAAGGATTTGCGGCGTCCCTTTCCAAACTCAAGTCACAAATCATTAAATCAATAGCAAAATGTCTTACATTTCTAAATTCATAGACAAATTCGTCTCTAGTTGTTTCGACAGCATTTGAACAGGAAGAAAAGAGCAAAACATGATTAGGAGAAAGTCAAAGCCAATTAAAAAATTCTCTCAAAATAAAAAAGTAAAGAAAAATTCGCATCTTCCCGGTGCGTACCTCCTACCAAGTGCATATCAACAGGTAATTTCTATCTAAACACGAAACGTACAGTTTTCACCTTTGATCAAACTTAAATTTCATCTTCCTACAGGATCAAGATACTCCTACACTCTTACACAATATTCCGGGTATTTTCTCAATGGTAAACATGGAGTACAGGGATCTACACTCCAGAAATTACTTTTTTAATCGAGTCTTGGCTTTTGGCCAATCTCATCAAACAAGAGAGAGAGAGAGAGAGAGAGAAGAGAGAGAGTTCAACACCTGAATGCGATCCATCTTAAACAAACCTGGAACAAAAATCATTAGTGTTTACTGTCTGTGTAATTAAGTTTCATTACCCTAGTGATTTAGGAAATTAAATTGCGTAAATTTTAGAAGAACGTCACTACACGAGGCCTACGCCCTTACAAATAAACGCGCATATTTTCGCAAGCCTCCTACATAAGTCTCCTGCAACAGAAATATTATTTCTTGTTTGGAGAAACTGCATAATTAATTTGTATAATTCAATCTCAAACTTTGTTCTCATTAAGTTTCTAATAAATAAGTAAACAAATACGTCCATGTTTTTGTTTGTTTGTTTGCTACCAGTAATGAGATTTTAATTAGCTTTTGCCAAAGTAATAATTCTTCGAGTCAAAATTTGTTCTCTGTTACTCTTTCTACTTATTCTCCGCTCTTCTGTTTCGTTTATTATGTTCCTTTTGTCTCACAGCGACATCAAAGCAAAATTTCAAACATTTATTTTAATTTTCTTGTTTCACGTCTTCTGCCTTTTCCCTTTTGTAGGAAGGCAACGTTTTTCTTCCTGCAACACCGCAATTGTTCTCGACATCTTGTTCAGTTTCACTGGGCTATATTTTGCCTTCCACCTATTCATTAAAATTATAATTCCCTGGCGCGCTCAGCCTCCGTTTCTCAACAACATACTTATCCGTCATTTCGGGAAAAAGTTCTACAACAAACCCGTTTTTATTAACAATAATTAATGCTGTTAAACAGAAAGATTGGATTAATAGGAAATCAGTAGATTTTAAGATTATGTTAACACTTTTATCGTATCACGTTACATCCCTTCGTTTATTTAATTTTTTTTTTTTATATTTCAGATCGCAAAAGCCTGCAAAGTAACTGAAACCTTCTGATTCGTCGTAGCAATCTGCGGACATCCTTTCAATTGATGATAAAAACCACCTGTTCCTTTTTTACAGTCTGCTCTCACAAAGAGAAAAACTGACAACAAAATACGACATTAACAAAGGAAAATCGGGGGTGAATGACTTGGAAATTATAAGGTGCATAATTTAATAAGCCAGAAAGAGAATCCAAGTAGAAAGAAAACCAAAATTTAATCCATTTCAACATCATCAAAGCGAGGTTGACTGCAGTCGACCGAAATCCCATGAATAGTTTGTTGCACAAAATTTTCAAAAGCTGTATCCTGACTATAATTGCCCGAACAATGTGTGAATAAGAAACTTCAAACGTGAAACTTGTGTATGCTACCTGCATACACAAGTTACCTGCTGTACGTGCATTGAAATAAGTACGTAAACATTAAAAATGGAAAAATAAACTTGACGAAAAATTATGCTTTTTGGATTTGAAAAAGGAAATCGCAGAACAATATGCCGAGCAAAAAATGATAAATGTATTTAAAGCAGAGTAGTTCCTTAATTTAAGTAACAAATTAAACAAACTACAGAATTTGTGATTCTGTTTTAAGGTAAATGCATTAAACTTTAAAAAAATCTACTGAAAACTTTATTAATAAAAAAAGGAAACAGTACTGCGTATTTATGTTTACGTTTTCCCTAAGCTTCTTCACGGCCGAGTGCCTCCGGTTCCGACGCACTCTCGGGGTTTAATATATATAAATTTATATATAAGGAAATACGAACGGTCGTACAAGAATCCAATATGTGAGATGATGAATCCAATACGCAGAAGCCTTCACTCAGAGGGTGGGTTTAATTTCGAAAGGAAAATAATATTTATGTCTAAGCACACAGCAGCGTGTATTCAGCCTTTCCCATAAAGATTCATACACCTTTTTTCATGTTCGAAGAATTTTCCGTTTTAATATCTTTACGTTTACGTTGCCCTTCCTTTTAATAAGCCAAAAGATGAAAGACGGACTTGCATTTTTGTTTTCACAATTCCAAAGAATGTTTAGGAATTCGCAAAGTGGAGGGAAAAAAATGAAAACTCGAAATGAAAACAATATCCGCTTTCAAAATTTCAATAACCAGAACATCTCGAGGATGTGGTTCTCAATTTCCTTCGAATCCATACAACGAGTCGAAGCGTTGTCGGTGCACATCGACTTGTACAACTAAACTTTATCCCGGAGAACGCTGTTACCGGTGAGCTTTGTACGAGTTCCGATCAACCGAAAAGAATATCTAAAAGTGTCAATCATTCCGGCCTACGTGAAAGCTTCAAAAAGCTCAGGCGAAAGGAAATTGCGTAGAACAAAATTTCGCACAACAAAGCCGTCGACCAAGTCCGCCACCGACCCTCAACTATCAAACCTATTTGCGCCTACAACAAAACTATATATATTCTTGTGTTTCCGTTTTCTTTCTACTCCAATGATTTTCAACTGTATGAGACGACCGAAAGAGAAGTTTCCCTGGTTTTTTGAGCTCCTTTGTCTCATTTTTTCCTTGGCTCTCTTGTTTCTTCTTTTCTGACTCCTCCCAGGGGCCACTTTTTATGAAGTCAGAAAAGAAAAAGGAAAAAGGTTTTAGTGTCATTAAGAAAATGGGCTCTTCCTTAGTGTGAAAGAAGAATTTATAAGAAAAAATATTCTACCGCCGTTGAATCCTTTCACTTTGGCTTAGTCTTAAAGTTGGAAATTATTATTAATGTAAATTTTTTTTTAACAGAAAACAGTCTTTTCTTTTTTTTTAAAAAACCACGTATTCTTATGTATTCATCACTTCAACTACCTAAATATAAGTGATTTTCCTTTGTTTAATCAGCCGCAAAAAGGGTTGCCGTGAACAGGAGCAAACACAGGGAATCGAAAGTAATAAATTTTTGGTAACCGAAGTGGGAAAAGGAGAAGCCGACTCAAATTCATCTCAATAACGCCCTGTATTTTTCAGTAAAAATGGCACCGAAGGGCCCCTAAGAGACTCCTACACTACTTTACATTCTCTAGATTGATACAAATAGTCATAAAACAAACAGAACAATCCCAACACTCTCGAATTGTGCTCGTCAAAGTCAAGTTTAACTTTGAAATTATCTTATTAAAGTGTTAATTCTTTTTCTTAAAAAGCATTCTCCAAAAAATTACAGATTCTAAGAAAGTGGTGAAGAGATAGTGAAAGTGCGAAAAAGTGAAAGTAATTTAACTGAACGAAAACCCAAATCAAATTTCAGGGCACTTTTGCAGTTTCAAATTTTTAAGAGGCAGTCTCCTCCTTTAAACTTACAATAAACCATTAGGCTATATCCATAACAGAAATTCAACTTACCTGAAACAAAAAAAAAAATATAAAAATCAATAAAAATGACCAGACATTTTTGTAGGGAAACATGTACATTCCAATTCTAAGTGAACATAGTAATTCGTAATAGTTGATAGAAGTTACAGTTGTAAATCCTACCGTACGTATTTTGGTGTAAAGCATTTAAATTTAATTTCCCAACATATATAGCATATAGATTAATATAACAACTAGTAAAAAGAAATGCCACCTGGACTGAGCCCAACTATACATTTTCTTTTACTTAGTAGTTACAATAGTTCAACAAATCATTCTGCTAAGAACTCCGTGACCCAATGGTTCAGGTACACATAAAAAACGCTGGACTTATAATAATGTATATTGAAGAAGTGATACTGATGTACATCTGATGTGGTATGAGTGAATGAATAACACTGACTGACTGATTGACATTGACACTCTGTTTTTATTTCACTAGGGTTTATATAACCGCGTAATTTCAAAGGTTCAGGTCCGGCTTGAGAAAAAGGATGAGTCGACCCGTGGTCTCCGACAAGCGGACCTTTGTGACAAAAGAGATGACGGGAAATAATAGCCCATTAGTTATTGGCTGATTATGCGATCCGCCAAAAAGGTTCGGACAGTCTGGCGACGGCCTAGGTACAATCAGCTGTTCGTTTTGGCGCGACAGTATCCTGACATACACATGACAAGCCATAACACATTTGTGATTTGAATAAAATCAATACAAATAAAATTCAGAATAAAATGACCGTTCAAACTTCTCGGCCGAGATGAACAAAAACTTTATTAGAGGTCTAGACGAACGAATGATTTCTGTTTATTGAATTAATAGATGCATTTTTCAACGTTTGAGGGCACCATACAATTACTGTGGGAAAACTTTTCCAATCACTCGATTGTTGAAACTCACAACCGCAAAGTTAACTCCTCTGATTTGAATATAGGTTGAAAAGGCTCTAAGTGATGATAATAAAATCAAAGAGGCTCCCACCACTGTCAGATATCGGATCACTTTTTAAGGTTTCCTGATCTCAAGTTTATCACTCCGTTGGGCGTCTTCCTTTCGGTTCAAACGTATAGTTGAACGTATGGTTGAGTCCACTTAAGTTTCAAGGGTCAGTTAAGATTTCTATTTAAGAAAACTTTTGAGAGGAGCTCTTGTTACAGACATACAACCGTTTTCGAGAAAAAGTTTCTGCAACACTCAAAACTCCACGCCTTTACGTACATTTGATCGTTGTGGCAGAAAGGAGACGTCTCCTTAGGTAGAAGACCTTTGACTATAGAATAAGGACAAGGTAGATGATCTATGAACCGTACACAAACAAACAGAAGCTATGGTTTCAAACTGTGCGACATGAACTTGGTAAACCGGATATTAAACAAGTCTGTGCGCTCGAAACTAATTTTTATTTTGCGTTTTCTCTCTGATGGAACTTGACAGATGCTGCATTTTGTTCAACATTTGAGCCTTTTCAAGCCTTTTCCCCGAATAAATTTAATCCTTTCCGCTTAATTGATTTTATAATTTCAAATGCAATTTTGGGGTTAATGTTTTTATAGCTCATTTCCATATTGTTTATTGTGGTCCAGACCGTGAGCCATAAAAGCCCTTCAGATGTATTTCTATTTTGCCCGTTTTACACAATACGGATGAAATCGTTTCCACCACGTGTCAATCATTCTGTGCCATTACGTCCGAGTGTTACACTTCAATTAAACATACTCGTATTCTTTAATTGCAAGCTGAATTCTCAAAAATACCAATGAGGGGAAAAAACAAGTGATGGTACAAGACTAAATTACACAATTTTGTACGTGAAATAGGTTCTACTACGATCAAAAAAATGGTTACTTTGCTATAATAATATCCATTATTCTTTCAAAAATGCGTAGTTATGAATTCTCAGCTACCGGCAATCTCATAATTGGTAACCTAAAGATAGTTTTGTATTTTGATTTACGTAGCCTCTGTTAGGTTAAAACAATTGGAAATCCACCTTTTTCCGGTAAGCCAACGCTATTGCAAGCAGCATTAAAGGCTACAGTTTTATTGCTATTCAGTTGCAATTCAACAAAACTTATTATTATATTTAGCGCCGATTTATTTACAATATGCCAGCTATACGACGAATACTTAATAAATTTTACTGCGAACGGAAAGCACTCAAAAAGTCAAATTTTTTACACTTTGCTTCTAGAGTCTATTTACAGAGTACTTGTCAGAGAAGAAAATTAACCAACCCCCTTTACCCTTAAGTCAATTAGTGCTTTCAAAATTCGTTAAATCCCAACTTAAGTATTCGTTTTCGTTACCGTACAAGACGCAAAATGTGTAATAAAGTTCTGTCGTAAATTCCACTACGTGTGTTTTTTGGGGGAAACCCTGCTAAGGAAACCACCGATGATTCCGATAACCACAAATTTATTAGACACAAGTTATTACACTAGTTTCCTGTTTGAGAATCAACGACCGATTTCAACCCTGATAACTGTTACGGTCACAAAGCACAGTTTCTCTATCAAAAAGATCCCCAAATTAAAAGTTCCACGAAATTATTGAACCGACAAATGGCTTTTCCTTTTTAAATAAAATTCCCAAGTGGAAAAGGCGGCCATCGAAGTTTCAAACTCAACTATTTTTGTAGAATAATGATTGCTGAATGAAACAGTAATTTCTCAAGACGTAATCTGAATTGATCTCTCTCGATATCATGTGATCAACTTGCATGCTATTATTAAAACAAGAGTCCCGTATTCTTATAACAGAAATTCTCGACTGAAGGTACAGCTCCATTAATATATAACATGTACGGGACAAACCTACTAAAAATTCCAAAATCTTCTGACCATCTCATGAAAGTGATAAAATAATTAAAACCACAGAAAAAGATATTTGAAAGTATGAAAGATGAAAGAACAAGAAATCTCGCGCTGACTGAAGTAAACCAAACAAAGTGTTTTTCTTTGTAGAGGAAACTCATAAAACTAGTGTTAAAAGAATCGGAGCGCAAGGAAAACACAAGTTAAACACCAGAATTTAATTTCACTTTCATCACCGCGGTTGTAAAAAGTAATGAACGCGCATAAAAATTCAGTACGAATAAGTAAAAAAAAAAAAAAATGAATAAGGGAGAATGAAGGCGGTAAGACAAGTAAGTTATGAAAATATCAGAGACTCGGCAAACGGAAAATAATTAGGTCAGAGCTTTCCTCTCCCTTTCAAGTTGGGGGTTGACATAAAAACTAAAGGAAAAAATCGCTGACGAAAAAAGGGCAAGTAAGTTGAAGGAAAGTAATAATACAATAAGGTTCGCCAGGTTGTGAAACCACCGAAGAAAATACCAATTCGATGGAAAGAAAAATTCATTCCGCAAGGTTTCTTTCCAGTTATTATGCTAACGATGTTCTCCATTTTGCCAGACGAGATGCTTGGAATAAGGAAGATGAAGAAGATGAAGCTGCAGCAAAAAAATAAGATGAAAAAATTGCCGTTTTTTAAATTCCATTCTGTTATTCAACTTGTGGACCATTCAGTGATTAATCAATTTGTAAGGATGACGGTTTCTCCTCCTGCCGTTGTGAAGAATGGAGAAAACTTGATATTTATTCTCGAGGAAGCCCCTGGAATGAGGGTTAACACCTCACAAAAATGTGTTTCTCTCTTGAATTGATCTTGCCCGGCAAAATGGAAAAGAAACGTGGCAAATGAAATCCTTTTTATCTCGAAAAAGGCTCCTCTCGCACTCGTTTTACGCAGGGATTACAGGGGCCCACATGGGAAGCAAACGAATCTTGTTAAAATTCACGTCCGAAAATGTCGCTATAAATCATTCCAACAAATAGTTTCTATCACCCTGAATAATACTTACGTGCTAGGTAGGCTATCATAATGGTAGTGGTAATAATATTACACGTTAATAACTCTCAACGGTTAAGTATGGAATCATTCGCACAGTGTCGGTTCTAATATTCTAAAAAAGTACCGAAGTGAAGAGTCTGGGGAAGTAGTTAACAAACAAAATAAAATCAACTAATAAAAAGGAAACTTCAAATAGTTCTGTGCAATCTGGGTTATAAAAAAGTGTTAAGAAACAATATTACTTCTATTTTTCATACTCGGTTTTTTGAAATTAGTTTTGCACTACATAAAATTCACTTAAATAAAAAATAATTGTCTTGAAACTTCGTTCAGGCAATGAACGTATATTACAAAAATATACAGCTACAACGAAATAAGAATACTTCACAACGTCCCTGCTCTTTATTTCCGTCAAAAGAAATTTGTATTTAGAGGAAGTTACCTTTTTTTTTTGTGCCCCGCAGATGTTACAAATATATACGGTTCAGTAAATAACCCAGGCAAAGAGTAACGCGCTTGATTAACTTAAAATGTCGATCATTAACAATAAGACAGTATCTATGACGTAACAGATACACTACAATATTAATGAGTATGTTATGGGTTAAGATTACTAACCGTACACCTTTACATTTTATTTAAATCCTCATTGCCGTTCAATGGTTGTTTCTTTTGAAATATTTTTTAATTACAATTTAACAACATGCGAGATATTTAGGTCTTTTATTCATTCGTGAAGATGCCTATTTTCCTATTAGAATTATATGATTTAGAATCGAAGTGACGGTAATAGCTTACACAAAAAAAATACTTTACAGATTTACACAAAAGGTCCTCTAAAAACACACGTCAATTAAACTAAACTCAACAAACGCAAAACTGAAAAAGTAGTGTTATGAAAAAGTAGAGTTATGTTACCTACTCCTCCAGAAAACAAATTTTCTTGCCTTCGTTTTTTTACTTCAGTTAGCAGCTTAGAATTGACTGATATTCCTAAGCCGGGACAACCGAATTTTCGTTTTTCTTGGTTTCTATCAAACAAAATACTCCAATTACAGAATGACGCTTGATTTCACTGAGCTCACGACTCCAAATAGTTTTAATTTAGGTGCGAACCACGACCCTTTCTTCAGAAAAATTTCTTCTCTTCTTTTTCACTACTCTGAGCTTCTCATTTCTTGTACATAAATTTAGTTATTCGAGTCTCACAATATGTCGTTTTACACGATCTATCATATCCAGACGTCTGGGTCTCTCAGACTATTCCAAATATCTTGAAACTAAGTGACCACCAAATGAAGAAGTTATTTTTGCTAACGTAAGTAAGAACGTAAGAAGTGTCCACATTTTTTTTTACATTTGTTCATCTATTTATTGATGCCATTATTGTTAACACCCTTCGACTAATAGTGCTGGACTTGACCGATACTGTACTCAATAATAATATTCATTAATAGATTTCTACAGAATATCTTTTCCTAGCAGATCAATACTTGTGCACTGTAGAACTCATCACCTTCTCTGATGTTAAATATGCAGTGGACGTCGTTCGGAAGCCATTTTCGCCGAATCACTCTGCATAACGATTACCCTGTATATTTTCTTTGAATTAATCTCCTTTTCGGGGAGGAGCCATAAATTTAGGTATCGCCAGTGGGGTCCTACCACTTGGTGCCTTTCATCCTCTACACTTCTTGTGACTAAAGCAAATTCATTAAGGTTCCCATCACGTCCAGGTGCTTAGTTTTATTGGAATTTCCTTCACTCCCGTGAAACACAGTTTCTGTAAAGATTTTCTTCCCCAAATTTCCTGTTTGGCGATTGCTTTCAACCATCTAGGACTAAACTTTGAGTTCATCTAATTTTTATCTTAGGTTTCAACAAAGACACCTTGTGTATCCAATATTTCGATGATTTGGCCTAAGAAAATTATCGTGGTATTAGGCTTTGGGCACACCTTAACATTGTAAGGTATCAAAGAGGTACGACATTTTTTAAAAATTAAATCTTAAAGTTGTAAAAATAATTTATTACCGAGCTTTTTTCTTAAAAATAAGTTATAATATTAATTATACATGTTAGCAATATAAAGTAATCGATGCAAAAGACAGATACATTAAATAGAACTTTTCCTTCCTATAATACTCAGTTTCCTTGAAAGATTTCTGATTTTGCATTTCACTGACACGTATTACTTAATTTCGTGTGTTCTGCTCCTGGTTACAAATGTTGCATTAAATCGACTCCCCCCCCCCCCCCAAGAAAATGAATTCCCAGAAGAGTTTGACTGCAATAGACGTTTAAACTTTGAACTTTAAGCACCGAAAGATATCAATGTCTTAACGTGGCAAAACTCAACGGCGACGAGTTAAGAAATTTCAATTACACTTCAATAGATTTCATTTTTATCGTGAAGAAAACTTCCGCTTCATATAACTCCATCTGATCGAAATACCATTTGTTCCTTTAACGATTTATAAGTGAAATGATAATAAAATCATATTTTCACACCATGAACACCACTTCACGACCAATAAAAATTTGAATGAGAATGAAATAATTGCGGTAAACCGTATGCAACTGACTTTCCTTTGTAGTTACATTCATCCCTTGCTTCCTTATGGGACAGCACAAGGACTTGTAGTTGTTCTAAGCTATGAAAGCAAAAGCGGACGATACGGTGGGGCAGTTGAACAACCTAATAATAAAACAAAAGAGTTATTGGCGAGAAGGGGAAACGTAATGTTTATTCCCAGCAACCAGCCATTGTGTAATTGAAAGCAAACCAAACATGAAATAAATTAAAGCTTCGTTAGTGCCCCCTCAACCCATACTCACAAACAATTTGCTTAATTTAATATTAGCCATGTTTACACATCAAGTCGTCTCCCGCAAAACCGACTCCCTCGGCTTCACCAAAAGTTGTGGACATGTTTGATGTATCAAAAGATTTTTTTAAATAATACATTTTTGTAATATTTCTTAAAAATTGAGAAAAGGTTCCACCTGCCCAAAAGCCAGTGTTACAAAAGAACAGAATAACGTCTGCATTTCTATAAAATTTAATTTTTTCAAATCTAACTGATGTAACATAATATAGAACGACACATATATATATATATATATATATATAACAAAGGTATATAAATATACCTGTCGGAGTGGAGCTACAACATAAGGATAAGAAGAGTGTTCTAGGAAAGAACTAGAATAAGACCATGTTGTCTGACGCAGCCGTCGAGTGCGAGTGACATAACAGAGTTCTTTCAGTATAAATATCACTAGTTATTAATACAGTTAATATTATAAGTAATACTGTTGTCGGTTTTTTTCGTGATACTACCATGTTTATAAGAATGGAGTCTCTGACCTAGTGGTCACCGAAATAAACTATTTTACAAAGTGTAAAAATTAATGAAAATGAATATATAATGTGTAATTGTAGTAGAAGTTGTACAAAACAACTGGTACTTTTTGTATCGTTCACAGACGAAAAGATGTACCCGAACGTAAATACAACAGTAGCACACAAAAAACTGGAACTGTCTGAATTTTTACGGAGGGCGGTGAAAAATTTGTGTGCTAGAAAAAAATGTGAAGGTTGTGACGTGCCAACACGCATAAAGTTGAGCTGTTCGAATTTCTTTTAAAGTGCACAAGCACCCAATAAATCTCTGTAGACATTAGCTCATCCCGAATTGTCTGTAATGCAAAACAAAAATTCACGGGAGCATGTTGGGACCAGGATTGGAATTTCATTTTATTGCACATGTATGGCGGATATGTAGAAACATATAAAGTTCTTAAAATGGATGAATTTTCAATTTAAATGATCCCGTTCGGGACTAAAAAAACCCGTGCCAAGCATTACCAACCCTCCATTTTTTCCTATCCATCCTAAGGGAACCGTGTTTCCGAATTAACAATCAATTTTCATCCGTTTGGGAAATGGTTTTTAATTTACTATCGAGTGCGAAAGCCGGGTCATAAATTTTTAATACTCCACTTTTTACTGCCTCAAACATACTAAAAAATAGACTAAAACAATAAATCATTTACGGCGTGTCTCATTCGGACTAAATTAGAGAAATCCATTAATAACTGCCAGTTTTTTATGTGTCCTACCATTATGTATGAGCGTAAAAAGTGCACCCACCAGCAAGTGCTTGCTGTTGTAAAAAAATGTCACGTTGGGTTGCACTGAACTCAATTTTTCAACAGTGTTCCACCTACAGGTACAAAAACCACAATACCTAACGAAGGAGTTTGTAAGTCAATACAGAAATCTCCAAACCTTAAATTTTATCACCAAGCTTGGAAAAGTCACGACTTTCAACTGATTTCTGTTTGACAGATAAGTTCTGAACTTTCTCTACATTATTTGTATTACTAGAAATTAATAAATGAATTTCACCTGCAGGAAATTTCGACAAAATTCCATTCAATCAGAATTGAATTCCTGTTATCCAAAAGGTCACCACGTATGAAATAATATTTATGATTCAACGTGTCAGATAAAATTGTACAAACTTGCGACAAATTATTTAAGGCTACGTAATGACATCGTCAGCCTTTAAACATCACAACGAGAGGATGATATCCACGATACAACAATTAAAATTCTCTAAAAATTATTATTCTGGTTACATTCCTCGAAAATTATTTCAAAACTTTAATCGAATAATAAAATTCATGTAATATACACTTAACAAATTTAGGCATTAAATTTACCACAAATAAATTGAAAATACTTCATTCGTAAAAATATAAAAGAATCTCATTAAACTTTCTATCAGTCACACCTCTGTCATTCGACTGCAGCGATACCCTTAATTTTAATGTTTACACAAGCAGGTTGATTTATTTTCATCAGCATTTACCTAAATGTCTCCAAAGTCCGGCGTGCTATTGCATCTATCAATCGTACAGTCTTCCCTTACAGTCTAATAAAATCGAAGAAGAGAATAAGTTTTTCTTCCGGTCACTCAAATGGTTCGTTCAATGTTTTCGTCATTTGACATTAATAATTTTTTTTTTTAAATTCGACACAGTTCAGGAATTCCTGTTTTTCCCATCGATACATCCCAATTCAATGAATAGCATTTCCGATTGAAATATTTCCTACTTTACACTTCCTGTATATAATACATGCCTCACAATGTTAGTTAGGTATTCTCAGATATCAGTAAAATTTCGAAATCCCAACTTTTCCTGCCCCTTCCCAAAAACTGGGTATCCTGAAACGTACTGGAATTAAAAGTTCGACATGGCATGAGTTCGATGCCGCTGAATGAAAAAAACTTTTTTTTCCAATATCCCCAACCACTGCGGATTCTTTTTCCTTTTTCCTCGGGCGTTTTCAATTTCCAATTCTTATTTTTTGCGGACAGGTCCTGCAGGAAAGGTGGGGAGGATTTTTAGGTTTCCACTTGATATCGGATTTTTAGGTTTCCACACAAAAGAAACTGCATCGGGAAAGAAGAAACTTCTTACCGGAAGAGATTTAAAAAAACATTAAAAGTTGAAATGTGATTTCTTAAAGTATCCTACGGCGGAATTTCCAATTCTCTAAAAGTAATTAAAATTTGAAATTGGTTGAGGATTTTGTTCATTGCACCATCTTCCTTCTTTTCCACCTGCCTTACTTTTGTGTTATATTACGAATATTTGTAATGTTTTAGTGTCAACCGAGTTAAAAAAAATATATTTCATCCCAGTTGCTTCAGAGTTTTTGTAGAATCTTTAATTAATGAACCCGAGTGCTGTGCAATGAGTAATAATTAATCAATTACACTCAGAAAGTAATCACGTAATTGAATCAAAGTATCGTATTTAACCAAAGCCATCTTTATCAATCGTAAAATAGTAATTTCATTATATAACTAGCAAAAAGCAAAGGAATTAATAATAGTTTCTCGAAAGGTGGAAAGCAATTCTCATGAAACTGAGATAGTTTTAATAACTGTAAGAAAGTTTTTATCACTCTGTATTAAAACACATTTACACTAGAAATTATGGCATTATAATGATAAAATATGTAGAACGAACATAATCCGTTTTTTAGCACGTTTTGTTTTCAAGTATCAAGTGGTAATCAGGCAGAAAGGTATACGTTCAATGGGGAAGGAAATCTTACATTACACGCCAACCAATTTTCACGACTTTTTCATTTCTGTAGGCCTTTTTACTTTCAAGTATTTCAATATTGAGACAAATTTTCCCTGCAAAAGGAACATCCTTTCTCCAATTATTTTTTCAATCGTGCAGAGTGAAAAAAAGAGACGAAAATTGTCAAGACTTTTCGGCACAATTCAAATACTTCAAATACACGTAGGTTATACTAACCGAACACAAAGCGTAAGAAATCAATTAAATCATTTGAATCCAACGAAAAAATTTATTTCGTTAACTTTGCCTATGGCTCTTTCCTACAGGAATTTTGTCCTTTCATTACCATTTGAGACTTTCCTCGATCCTCTGCTTTGTCCGCGTGGCACAAACCGTCTCTTACATAGGCACAACATAAGATCCTAAACGAAACTGTCCCTAGCAGAAGGTTTTAGCCGATAAAATGACGGCAACTCGGCAACTCGCTCCTTTTATTAAATTAAAAAGTTGAGGCACCGGCAGGGAGTGTTCAGCCTAGCTAAGTGTCAAGACAATTTCTTAATTAAAATTAATGGAGCTGCGACTCATAACCGAAATCATGTGTTTCACTTAGGCCAAGCAACGCTTGCACATCTTTGCTTAACTCCCTGCAGTTCCCTATTAAGTTACTTGAAATTTCTCCTAGTGACGGTCGCTCTTGTTTACTTCAATCTTTTCTTCCACCTGATAACGTATACATACACAAATACACCTGGAGATTTCAACACGGTAGACTGGTGCTGGAATATTAATCGATTACTTATTTCTTAATGTTTGTTTCCCTCATTTTGCTGTTACGTCTCGAAGGAAATTCAATGCTTAAGAAATTTTACACTACGGGAACGTTGAGCGACAGTTAATTTTTGACGGGAGAAAATTTAAAAGGACATCAGGCAGAACGGAAATTGTGGAGTTGGTATATTTCCTGCAGCCAGAATTTGTATTCAATCCATTATAAAAATTATTATAAATAAAAATAATTTTAAAAACATTTCCTGTAAAAAACCTGTAAAAATTTTAGGATTTTACTATTTATTGATGACGTGAAACAACATAACGGACCAACTACATTTACGCGAACTAACCAAAAAAAAAAAAAAAAAACCGAAAAGTAACCAATAATCACTCATTTTTTTCTCTAATGTCCATTACATCTGAGATAGTAAATTTTTAGCACTATTCATGGTGTAACTGTAGAAAGAACCAAGAAAGAACTGCAGAAAGCTTAACGGGTATTCCTAACATTGAAAAACCTTTTGAAAATGCATTTTAAAAGTTTCCCTCCATCAGTAAATCCCAGCGTGTCAGTTCTGGCACATTCACACCATCGTTGCCTATCAAAATGATGGAAATAAGATCGACTGAATTCAATATTTTCACTCCCGACATCACAAGCTCACTTCCAACTGAAGTCACACAGACAACTATAAAACACATCGTACATCAGATAAATCTTCTGTCTTCTTCGAAACGGGTCCACCATCGATTTTTCATTATTCCTTTCTGTCGCATCACAATTTCGACCTTCTTGGATACTGCAACAAAACGTCTCACTTTACCAAAATTCTTCATTTGCCTTTTCTTCTTCGACGCAAAAAGTGAACGCGCCACGCCTGTTGTGCGATATCTTCATATGCAAATTCTCATGGGAAATAAATTGTTTTTCGACATTGCCAACGCTTTCATAGAATACTGAAACAACTTGGAAGGCTCATCACATCTCACAATCACTTAAACAGTCACTCGCTGCTGACAATTCGCCGACTTCGTTACAGTCAAATTTCAAAAATGAAGTTGATGGAACAGTTCAATTACTAAAGAAGCACCACTGCCGTACCAGGCTACATGGCGAACAACAGAGTATTATACATTTCAAAAATCGATTGTACTTTTCAAACACTTGATCATCATGCCCCGATGAATAACCAGTCGACCCGAAATTTAATATTAATGCTAATTTAATAGGATCAAAGGCAAGGAGAACAATAGGCAACTGCCAGCCGGTGAAATTCCGCAGTGTAACCGAGGTCGTTCCACTCATGCAAAAGGTCCCTGCAGGGAAAAAAAGGTGGAACCCACGAAAAAGGACAGAATCGACACCGTACTGATTGTTCAATACCTTGTTATTGGTTTTAATTAACATCAGTACCATTCCTCATCCGAACTTTTTATTGGTCTCTGTGTCTCTCGACTTTTCCGAAAGCAAAAAAAGTCATAATTTGATAAACCCGAATATTGCTGTTGTATAATGACAGTGGATCTCAAAAAGAACGTCAAAGACATTTATCATTATACATGGGACTGCACCTTTTCCAGGTACAAAGACTCCCTTTTGACAAACAACCTGGTGTCGAGTAATTAAATTTGTTTTTTATCCTCAACGGAAACCTTTTCCCGTGCGATGAAATCAAAGGAATCGACACGGGCGTGTCAAAAAGGTTCCAAGCTTTTATGTTTTTCCATTAAACTTCGATAGTTTTTGAATTTTCCAGTGAACCATACGCAAGTTCCATTCTATAGGAAAGTCCTCAGAGTAAAAGCACAGTCTAAGACGGCGGATAAATTTCAATTTTATAACGTTATCTCCGGCCTAATTCGACTTTTATTCCATTTACTTATTTACAAAATTCAAAAGCAGGGCACCCAAAACCGAAAAAAGAAAACTACTTCAACAATGTAATTCGAGTTCGAAAGGAATCTCAAAAATAAGTTTTACCCATGCAATCCTCCCGAGGATTTTGGCTTTCCTTTCCTTCCCTTTCCTGCTTGCCTACCTACCCACTTTCCTAGTAAAAGTATCTGTCTGCTCTCAATAAATTTAAATTTGCTATCTCTGACTTCGGAAGCTGGGTTTCATCTGAATACTCGGTCGGCATACGTTATAAATAACTGTCTCGCTACCTGAAACCAGCCACTAAACAACAGAACAATGCAATTTGAATTCCGAATGAATAAATCCGCTTCCACGTCTTTTTTTCTCTCGGATAGGAAAATAAAATCTTAAAAATACGTTTGGGACGTCATCGAGAATGGCCAAGTAGTCTGGAATTTTTATTTGTGTGCCGTAAAACTGGCGAAGTTTCTTGCGCTGTTTCCTTACTTAAATGGGCAACTTGTGAATTTTAGATGAGAAATTAATCAGATTATTTGCAAGGCGAAGGGGAGCACAATATTTGCATGAAAATTAGCATTGACATAGCACGGTCCCGATTTCAAAACTATTCTGGAAGAAAGCATCGCAAGCAAGCAAGTTCTTCAGAAAATGGAGTACAACAGGAAAATTCAAGAATTCGCGACGTTCAAGAAACTTTGACATTAGAAAATAAAGCTGAGAAAATGAGTTACCTGAAAGTATTTGAATGTGAATAAATTGTTGCTGTATTTCGTCGATTGAAAATATCAAACCGTTTAACGTAGATAACATATTAGATTGGGACTATTTCCTGGCATTAATTACTGAAGCAAAACTCAATAGAACATTACATAATTAAAAAGGTTGTAAGATTAGGTTGATCAGAAAAAAGAAAAGTACCCTGTATACCCTAAAACATTTCTCATATACCCATTTTTGTGTTATAAATAAGTTACAAATTGTGATGAGTGTTACAATTATTTAAAATAAAAATCTAGCACGTTCTGAAAAGTTCCTAGAATGGTTCATTATTTTCGAATTCAATTTTACCTTTGACAAGTTTTCTCGTATTAATTTGCAATAGTTTGAAAGTTGTCACAATTCATATTATAAATGAATAAACGAAACATACAGACCGGAAAAAAACGACCTGCTACGATTTCCACAGAAGCATAGCGTGCTCGTGCTCTGCTTCGGTTTTCATATGCAAACAAGCAACGCTTTCATACCTGATACATGTACGCCTCAAATTTCCCATTGAATTCTGAGAATCGAAATTGGATACACAAGATCACAAACGTATTAATCAGGTACTTCCACAGTTTCGATTAATTAAAACCAAAAAAATTTCAAAATCTTAGTCGTATCGCATTCGTGATACGACGATACGGATTAAACACGCATAAGCGATGTGGATTACATTACAGCTGAACTTATTGATTTCGAATATCCGACTTTATTCTACGGATATAAATTATGTCTTTTAATAAATTGTGGCATTGTTTTGCACATGAAATTAAGTCCCTGGATTTTAGGATTCGTGTATTAAATAGTTTTGGTGAACCGTTGGAAAACAGTTTGAACCCCAACATTCAGTAGACTGTAAAAAGTCAGCGATAGAGAATACCATCCTCTACTGGTGTATTTAGCATCCTAGTAGGCTGCCGTAGTCATAAACTATTACTAAATCAATCACATCTTACCTATTCCATGTGTAACATTCCTGTATTTCAATTCACGTAATTAAAACTATAACATGGGTGGAATGCAGTGCAAAGTTTACAATACTGTTAAAATTGTTTTAATATTATTGCAGAAAACCCAAGAAAATTTGTTCGTACTGGTGATTTTAATTTAAGTACTCCTCTGCTTCGAATTTCTTCAAAACTATTTAGGACGTTTAGTATTAAAAATTAAGGGTAGTCAATCCTTTGTATAAAGGGAATGATTATGTTGAACTTCGGTCGAATTCCCAACGTCCCACTCAATTTGTATTCAGTTGTCATTTTTATTAGGATTTCTTTAACCTCATTGAAATTCAATTAAAGGACTTGAATGGTTCAACATTCAAAGAGTTTGAGAGAGCTTTTACCAATTTCATTCATGAGAACGCCGGAGTTTCGCAGGTTACCATTTTGGTCTTTGGGTTCATATTTTGTCCGAGGATTGAAATCCAATATCTGTACAAGTACTTTTATGAGGCTGATCATTTGCTTGAATTCGTATTGGAATTATATTGTTTTATTAAAAATTTCAGGAGGGTTGAGGGCTTTTTCACTTGAAGTTTCCCTGCATTTGTGAAGGTCGTGCCTTTACAGGAGGTTTGAAGTACCTCCACGAGAAATCTTCTTGAAAGTGGAATCCTTTCAAAAGATATTTTTCGGCTTCTTCCACGTCAGTGTGATAAAACCAAAGTTTAATTCCTACTAGTAGAATGTTTTTTTCTCCAACTTCGACCCGTAGCAGTCGCAAGCAGTAAGTCGAAAAGTTACATGTGATATATAGCTCGTTTGACGTAAACAAATAAGATACATATTTAAAGAATACTATTGAAATGGAATTTCAATTTGTCAATGGAGATAGATAAAAAACAAAAGTCTTAATACAAAATCAAATTTTCAGGCTCATTTTCCAAATAGAATTGCCAAATGAGACAAATATAGCTAAAAAAGGAATTTACCAAAGCGAAAGCTAAACTCAAAGATAAATAGACCCGTACCAAAAGAGGTCTCACTGACTCTTTAAGAGTGACGCAGGAAAACTGAGTTAAGTTTGAATTGTGAGAAATATCAGGTCAAAACAGTCAACCAACCAGAATTAGAAGGAAACATTCAACCGTGATTAACAACAAAAACATTAACAACGAAAACAGAAAAAGCATCAGTTCATTTCTACAACAGCATCCTTTTCAACCGAATTTGCGTCAACGATTACCGAGAGATTTCTTTCAATCTAAAATGAGCCACTATAGAATGCTCCTTAGAAAATAGAAGGAATAGAATATTCCTTCATCAAGGGGATGCGAGTAGTTCACATGTTCGAGTCAGCATGTCAGTCTGTCAGGGTAACAACGGACATTATTTGATTGATTAGACATCCCAATTGTAAGAGAGAAAAAGGGGGTCAAAAAGAAATGTAACAAAAGCCTTTTCAACATTTCGGCACTTTCTGTGTGTTTGTGGCATGTCCACGGCGGCATTTTCCCTCGTCCCAAGCAAAAAGTCACCATCCGGCCTGTCCAATGAAAATAATAGTTCAAAAAAACTTTCGTGTTGGGCACCGGAATTCCAGGGCGTTATTAATTATGCAATTGCAATTAGTTCGCTTCGTCATTGTCTAATTAATCAAACCACAGGATTTGGTTCCGCTGAAAAGTTTAGAACTTGAACCGAACATAAAAAGTTGAAGTGAAAATTAATTTCAAGCGATACCCATAACTCTTGGGATTTTTTTAATTTGCGAATGAAAAGTGGATAGGCTAGTCCCAGGCTTCTGTTGGGTAGGGTACCTCCCCGTTTTAATTAAAACAAAGGAAGTGAAACAAAGGAACAGTGAAAGTAAGTCCTTGCAAAAACATCTTTTTCGCCTCCGCGACCTCTAATTCTCTGTCGAGAGTGGAAAAATTCTGTTGGCTCGGTTTAAAGCAAACAAAACCTGACAATTATTCCCGAGATAAAAATTACCTGCACTAAAAATACCTACACATATAGGGCAGAGAGGCAGAAGACTAGAGAAAGCCCAATTGTATTCTGTTGACATCGGGGAACGTAAAATGAAACTGACGGTTCAAGCAGATCGAAAACTTAACTGTTTCACCGGAGGCCTGGGGAAGTTTTAAATTTATTATTGCACTTTCCCTTAACTGAGCCAATGTTATACTCACTCATATGACCTACCATTTTACTACATCGAAATGATTTTAGAAATAGTCAGAAGTTACAGATTCAATTGTAATTTTGACAAGCTTTCTTGCCCGTTTCAAATAGACAAAAAGTTTCGTAATAAAAGCATACTAAAAAATAGAATTTGGATAAAGATATTTGTAGTACCTACACGGGCCTATTATTTTTCATTACAAAATGAGGACATCTTAATTATGTGATAGTCACGAGTTCCTGAAAGTTGGGAAAATATTAAGAAGCATTAATGAAAAATCAAAGGTAACTACACAAACGTAAAATTACATTACTTAACTATTACTATTTTTGTAAAAGGCAATAGAAACAAAACCATAAACACAGGAAGTATGTACAAAATGCTGACTCAGGAATGTTTTTGCAACAAAAACAATTTCAACATTCCAACCTCCTCTAATTGTTTTTTGTGCCAAGGGTAAAGTTACGTCAGGCACATTAAGTTTCCTAGATTTGTCTAATAATTCTATGAGATGGTGTGCTTTCCATTCGAGAAAGCATACCAAAAGTTAGAAAAACCACTCCAGAAAATTAATAAGGGTATTCTGTGCTTTTGAGTAACAGGGAATTTGCCCAAAAATTATTACACTCGTTTCTTGTGCACGCACCTATTGTAATTCTTCACGTTTATTTCCGTCCTTTGCGTTTTCTCAAAGCAACTTCTCTCACAGAGATAAAGCTAAAAAAAGAATTCTTCTGCAAAAGGATGCTGAAGGATTGTTGTCGTAGTAATTATACATGTCGACTGAGTATCACTTCATTGCACGATGTAACAATTCGGAAGGAGGTTGTCACTTACAATCGGTTCAATAGATTTCACAAAAAGACAAATTTCGATCACTTAATCATTCAGTGCAACAACACCATTATATAAAAGAAATACATACATTTTCACAAGCACAGTAAAATATGTGACATGGCCTTCCTTCAAGTTCAAAAAAGTGTTTCCGCTAGAAACTTTTTCGTGTTACTAAGAAAATGAAATATTTTTTCGAGTTCCGGAAGAAGAAGAGGCAGCAGCAATAGCAACGAAAAAAACGGGAAAAAGGAGAAGACACGGGGAAAACGAACAGGAAGGCATTTTAAGAATGTTTATGAATAGTTATTTCTTATTATTTTCCTGCTTTCCGCCTTCTCTCAACTCAAACTGCAATTAGTTTCAATAAAGTTAACTTTTTATTATTTAATAATAGGAAGATAAGTTAGATCCTGTACATAAATTCCCAGAGCTGAACAAAAGCAACACAAGGAAAACAGGAGAGGATATTTAAATTTCCAAAAGTCAGATAGGTTGCTCGCGGAAGGGAAGGAAACGTCATCCGGGAAAATTCCAGGTATAAAAACAAAACGAACTACCATAAATAGCTCTCAATTTTTCTACGAAATTTAAAACTGTAGAGGAAATTTGCTATTGTTCAAGTGATGGTTAGGAAGATCAAAAACCAAGGTCAGATAAAATATACGTAAACAGAAATTGAAAATCCTGCATCTAACTTCAAATACGTTGAATACATATTTAGGTGTGACATTCAACTACGTGATCGCATTATTTTTTTAATTATTCATCTTATATAATGTGTAGGATTATATGTTGTATTATTTATTGTATTAAGTACAATAAGTATAGGACAATTAATACGACGATCGATATTACGCCCCTAAAGCAAATGTATGCAACTTAGCAATTTGCATATAATCAAGCCTTGATCAAAAACAAAAACAATAGCCAAGAACTTCCTAAAATATGACTTTTCAAATATAAACACAATTACATTAATCAATTTAAAGGAATGTGAAGGAATTCCGACTTGCTTCGAGATTCCTCTCAGAACTACAAATACTTTACTGTAAGCAGAATACATTTGATTCGAGAAAGATAGATATGACTTCAAATTAAAATATTTTTTCTACTTAAAATGAAATTAAATGATTTAAATTTGTTCAAAAGTTTATAAAGCAAAAAAGCATTTCCAAGCACATTCGAATCAGTTAGACATTTCACGAGATTTGGCTCAACAAAACGAAAATAGCCTGAGGGCCCACCCGCAAAAATAAATACATCAATGTAACTGATCTCAACTAAAGCTTTCGGGAGTGTTGCTTTCGCAAATGTCCAGCTTTTTTCGAGGCGAAAACATGGTTGAAAATCTAAATGAATGTCAATATTAATAATTCGTGAAACAAGTTTTAAATCCAAATTTTTTTTTAAATTTCAGAGTAAAAGTTACACTTCCAGAAAAACGGTGAACCTTGAGAATTTTCATTCCCAAAAGAAAAAAAGAATTGCCCAACAAAAAAAAATTTAACACAACGGTCAAAGAGGTGTTGCTTACACCAGTACTGGAGGGAGGCTTGTCAACTGAATTAGCATTTCAAGTGTTCTTCACATGATTTAACCAATGGTTTTAATGCACCTAAGAGTGATATATTAGGGAACCTGTGTTTTCGTTCAATCAAGTAGTTCATTTACATTTTAACAATGTTCTTACTCTCCGAGCATTCCTGAACTTGAATAAGTAAAAACCTTAATTATGCTCGTACAGACATCTTCCTTTAACTACCTCTTCGTAATTTCGCACAATAAAATTCTACCTAAGCACAACTGCTCAGCTGTAATGCCAGGTTCTGAAGTTGTACAACTCTGTACAGAGGAGCATAAAAATTTTTTTCGCAATTTCACACAAAAAAATTATTTCCACGTCGCACGCTTTGAAGTCGTCAAAAGAACTGTCAAGAAAATTTTACAATAATGGTTACTGCGAAAGATTACGTTTCAAATGCCTTAAATTTGAAAAAGTGTTTTGACCAAGTGTATGGCAACACTTCCTGCCGCATTTGATCTAAACGTTTCCAAAATAAATTTAACATTTAAAAACTCAGAAAACAAAGTGACAATTATAGCGACACTGTCTAGGAACAGTATCTTTTATTTTAAAATTAAACAGCCACGTTCCATTATATTTTGTCTGCCGATAATCAGTAAAAGGTAGCCAGATACTTAAGTCGATGTGTCATGTTACGTGGAAAGCGGTGTTCCATTCAATCATCAATTTTACTTCTTCCACGTA
Source organism: Polyplax serrata (assembly GCA_037055365.1). Lineage (NCBI taxonomy): Eukaryota > Metazoa > Arthropoda > Insecta > Psocodea > Polyplacidae > Polyplax > Polyplax serrata. The sequence continues at coordinate 2,657,596 of JAWJWE010000004.1, forward strand.
ACACCAATAAAATTGTACCGCACCCCAACGTAGGGATGTCGTAAAATAGTATTCACTTAACAATGAGAAGTTACAAGAATAACAATAAGGAAGTGATAATATAACATAAAAGATGACACCAGACATAGCAACAATGGGAAGTCGATAAAAAGTAATGGCAAAACTTTTACTATTTGGTGAGCCGATAAAAACGGCAAGGCGATGAGGTGGAAAAGGTGTGTACAACCTCTCAGACTCGGAAAATGTTTCCTTTTTCTTCTCCTTTTTACACTTTAACGATACGGAATGCAAATTTTATTTTTTACTTAGTCTACCATCCAATCTGTTTTCCAACGAATTGGTGATGATGCAATTCAGACAGGGCCAACCTTCAATTGTGCTACTTAAAAAGCAGGCTCCACGCAACATTGTACCGTGTTTTTCTCTTAACGTTTCCCCACAATTAACTTATATATTCACGATCCACCTACAGTAGTTGGAAATTCTCAGAAAAATTGCAGGAAATAAAATGTACGGGATGGTCTCCGGGTAGTCATAAAAACCCTTCGTAAAACAGACGTTCGATACGTAAAAAGTAACATAATTTTCCACCAAAACAAACCTCATAAAACCGAGCTAAAAGTCGCGAACATTTCAAACAGTTTCAAAACCCCGTATTTCCACCTTCCTGTCAAGGGAAACGAAAACTTTTCTTTCCTTCGTTTTCCAAATATTTTATTTACTCAAAAGTGTGCTTGATTTTAATAAAAAAAAAAAAATGCAGCAGAAAAAGCGTCTGCCATTCTTTTTCATTTCCGTTTCGGGTTTCCGTACTTCCAAGGGAATACAACTGCCAATTACAAAAGTGAAACCCAGTCTTCAAGAATATATTAGCAGTGCAATGCACAACTCTAAAGGAGCAAATCTAAAACGTCTGAAAAGCTCGGGAAGGAACTTAATGGTTCACATAAAATTCTCGGAGGAGAGAGAAAGAAAACTTATGGCTATTTGAATTTTAAGATTCCCACCAACGTGGACTGAATCGAACCACCTGAAGAAAAATTGGAGTAGTTGATGGCTTCCGCAACCAACTTTATGGTTCGTGTGCCTAATTTCAACTAAATTGAACATCGGTAACTTATTTTCTTAAATATTCTTCAGTTCGAACATGTAAATATTGATTTTTAAAATGAAACATCCGTTCTCACACGGGTTACCCCTGTCGCATCGAAAAATCAAAACCTTAATTGAAATCTGCGGTTTCCGCTTTGAATGTGAATACCGGAACCATTCTTTTGAAAAGATGTTTCCTTAATTACTTCTCCATTTTCACGAAAGAGAAAACTTGTTAATTAACAGTCATTTTGCATTTCGTCTTTGGGGCCTCGTTCAGACTCATTTCCTCTCCGAGCCCCAGGGCGTCATCTCAGAGGAACAAAAAACAAGACAAAACAAAAAACTCTTCAGCTGGACCCAATATTTCATTTCAAACCTTGTAATCTAAAAAAGTAATAAGTTTCCCCAAGTGATACAAATAAACTTTTATCCAAACTTTTCGAATCTTCGAGTTTTGCAGTCCTTCAAAATTTTTACAAATACCCGCTCAACTTGCATCTGTCTTTTTTTACTTATTAATTGTCTGAGTAACAGCAACCCTTACCAGTAAAATTTCTGAGTACAGTGAACGATACCCCCTTCCTTCTATTAGACATTTCTTTAATCTCAAATAAGATGAATATGTTTAGGTTGAAAACATTTCTCTGCCGCCATTTGGCCGATTTTGCCGGAATATTTACGTCTGATTCTAATGACAAGACTAAACTAGATCTAATAACTAGACAAAAAAAATCGATGAAGCCCATAAAGTCACGCAGCCTTGATTTATTTTGTTTCTATTTTACTTCTACTCCTCATGGATGGTAGTGCTAAGACGTCGGTCGGGGACGTGAAAAATCGGAACGACTGTTGTGTTCCACTTAAAAAAAAAAAAAGGTAAAGGCGAACTGAGGTCTCACCAGTTGACTCTCCCTTAAAAGGATTTCCCTTTATTGGAAATCGAAGGTTGTCTCAACGTCTCACATGTGTGTTCTCCAAACCGAAAATCCTCCCCTAAAGGTTTTTCGGGAATAAAATAGAAATGACAATGAGAAATTCCCGCCGTTGAATTTATGAATTCTTCCGATTTGAATGAGCAGAAACTCACAATTTTGGCAAAGCCAATAACCCGTTTCTCTAGAGAATTTGCAAATTTCAAATTTCAAACACCTCAACAGAAAGCCCAGCAAAATTGATTTTCACCATCCTGCCCGCGATGGCGTATTTTAAGAGTGAGAATTTTATATTTAGTCCTTCACCACAGTCTATAATGCTCGATAGTACACTACAAGACTGCAGAGAAAAGGTAAATTAAATATAAAACCCCCCATCAATTTCACTCTGTCAGTTTGAACACAAATAAGCGACTGGAAGGATTATTAAACCGCCTCCTGCCATTGTTAGCTGCCTCAAATATCTGTTCTTCGTTTCTGAGGAGCTTAAACTCTTTTCCAAAATTTTCATAGAATTTTATGAGTTTTCCATAAATTTTCACCAGACCGATTTTTTAATTAGTCCACACGGGGAGGAATTTCTTTTATTGAGAGACTTATTATACTGTTCTTTAGAAATTTTTAATAAAAAGCAGGAACTAAAGATGTATTTCACGTTTACATTTGTTTAATTCTTTTACTTAAGATTAATCGTCTTAATAGTTTCTTAGTTTACTTAGTTTCTGTTTTCGCTTTATTTTAGAGTCAGTTCCTTATAACCATCAGGCACTTTCTACGTCTACTGGTCTATGAAATGATTTATGAAAAAAAAGTATCAACAATAAGAAAGGTAATATTAAAATTGTAAAGTAATATGTGGTTAATGAATTAAGAATTTTCCAGGTCATATCTGGTGCTCCGAAGGAAAGTGCAATCGAGGAGTTGAACTGAATTCATTCAAATTTTACGAGTCAATGCCACACCTCAATCGCATACCATGCAGAAGAATAAATTTCTGATTGTAGCAAATTATAATCATTTTGGGTGTGAACTTTTAACTTTCCACCTGATTTATCGTCAACGGCGTACGAAAAAGCATTTTCAGTTTTCACCCGACTCATACTTATCCTTCTCTTATCCATTCGCTCAAGCAACAGGAATAACACGAAATTAAAAGCTCTAAATGAAAGGCAACAAATTAAGAAAGCTTCATTCTATGGATTTATGGCGTCTTCACGAAAGTTTTCGCCCGTTTTACACATTTTTAATAAGATTACGGCCAAAACGTAAAGAATTAATTAGACTCTAATGAATGCTTTCCTTCGATTTTCCTGCCACATTAGACTTATTAAATCGCAATTGTATTCCTGTGAGGAAAAATGGAAAAACTTTCTTTGGGGCGGTTAATTTTCTCAAAGACTGAATCTATTTCCGGTTGAAAGCCTTGAATTCTCGGCTAGAGCTTTCTTATCATTGAAGTTGCGTGCAGAGATAAACTTTCTACCGGCACGCTAGTCACCGAGTTGGGATAACATCAATGATGATACTATATATGAGTTGAAGATTAAAAAACGCTTATAGAAACCAACACTTGACGGACAAGAAGAAAATCTGCATTCCATCGGGACTGAATTACTACATTTACGTACTGATTCGTCATTCAACTGAAGCCCAGTTTTCCGATTTCAATACAGAATTAATGATGTAAACACTTGCCTTTATTCCATTCAAATTCAAATATTCGGCATTAACAACTTTAGAGCTACGGTTTTTGTCACACCTGTGCGAACACGTTCAGTTGAAGACTTTTCTATAGTTTCAAAATAGTTCAGTTTCTCAGTGATCTTTTAACAAGGTAGCTAAACATTCTGTTTCATCTCATTATTTTTTAACTCTTCTTTGTTTTACTACTCGCGTCAAAACAAGATGCCTAGACAAGACATTAAGGTAAAATATCTCCCATTCCCTCTTGTCATACTCTTCAAACATCTTCAATTTTTTGAAACTCGGTGGTAATTAATTCTCTGACAGCCTTTCATATCTTCTGTGATCATGTCCTGTTTAAAACTCACAACTTCAAACCCCCCTATTTCCGTACATTAAAATACCACAAAGGTGTGCATGTACACATATAAATCGCGACAAACAAGAACGTAACCGCCACAAAAGTAATAATTGCTGATGAAAAAGAGCAAAATCAGAGTAAAATACAAACAAGACAATGAGCCATTCACACAACCACAATCAATCCAATAACAAAATTAAACGAATACGAACAAAACAATTCTCATCAAAACAACTTCTGATGATAACCAGGAAACATAAAAAGTCCCAGCGAGAACGATGTTCTAAGTCTTTTCAAACTAATTTCTCTCGTTTCTCGCTTAATGAAAACTTCTATGGAAAATGACAAAACGAAATTATACAAAAAAAGAAACGGCAAACAAAACTGGTAGGCTGGCAAGTTGTGAAAAGGAAACGGAACCGAGCAGAGCGTAATTCAGTCCTTAACAAGGACAGTTAAAACTTCTGTGGAAAAGTTTTCTTCCTCGTGTAATTAGAATGAGAGGGTGAAAAAAATGCCCGTGGTACTCCCATCCCAAGCCGAAGAAGAACCTGCTCCTTGCCTTCAGAGCAAACAAGTCAACAGCAGGACGAAAAGCAACCCCTGAAAATTGATGCTCGTCCGACTCTCCTCTAATTTATGTAATTTAAATGAAAATCTCAGAAGTAAACTCACATTTTTGAAGTCTAATAATTGCGTTATCAGAGTACCATCCGATCTTTGAAACTCGAGCGTGACGGTGTCTTCGCTAACATTGGAAACAATGGTTTCCTGAACGACGTCTCCTCCCTGGAACAAGAAAGAGAAATATTACATTGCTAACAACGTGATATTTACATTCACAATAGGAGAAAGCAGATGGAAAAACCGTAGGGTAGTTGGGGGTAGGTAAAAAGGAAAGTCACAACGCAAAACTCAAATCGAATTTCTACGACAAAAAATCACGTCAGTTTCATTCGCATTCGTTCGCAATTTAAATTTACAGACTTGCACGATTATTGGATAATTTTTTTTTGTTCGATGACATGATTACAATTGAAAATTCAGTTGGAAAATTTTACGGAAATCAAATTCTCGATCAGACACGACAGATCAGAAACAGAAACAGGTAGTGCAATATTGTCGAGAAAAAGAAATCAGTCTCTGGTAGTTCGAATTAGAGATCTGCACAGTTCTTAAGAGATCGCACATCTTCTAGTTTCCGATTTTTTTTACCATACCGGAGAATTTTATGAGATACGAACACGACCTTTTCCGCCCCGGATTATTTATTACTTCCCTCTGATCCTGTCGTTCCTCCTCTTCTCTATTCTCCAGTACCGAAACGCAATTAGCGAGTACCCCCAACTGAAAATGACTTGCAGAGCTTTTGCAATAAGCAAAAAATACAGGCATGAGTTTTTCATTACATTCGGATTAACCGATTTTTAATTGGAAATTCACAATCCTACACAGAGATTTTAATTGATCTCCGCAAGGGTGGTGTGAGTGTCGAAGATCACAAATCGACCTAAATAAGTATTCCTCGTGGTCGAAAGCACGAGAGTGTAATTTAAAGGGAATAGGTAAGCTCTTAAAGTACCCTTTGCAACCTGATATTTTTTTCATGTTGCATTTGATGTGACGTAGGTTACATGTATTGACATGTTTATGTCATTTAAAGGTCTTATTTATGTAAGAAGTACAGAAACATATGGATCCGGATCACAATGTACTTCGCCAAGTGAATTTATATTTCTGTAGTACAAAATGTTGTTCAAAAGCTCTGTAGTTCTGCGGACCCGCAAACTGTATTCTAAAGTATTTATCATTAAAGCGTTTAGAATGCATTGTTTTCTGCTGTCACATACAGGATTGTTTTTATTTAGTACGTTGAAATATTTACAACAGATTGATAGGTGCAACAACTTTAGTAAATGTGACCTATGTACAATGCTCACACGACAATACAAAATCCTGAAGTTGCTCACAAAATGGTCAGATTCAGTCAGAAGAAGAAACACAAAACAGAAAGTAAAGAAAACATTCTACAAAGACTTGTTTGTTTACTTGAGAGAAAAAGATTCTGATATAATAATGTAGAGATAAAAAAACGACAGTTACAGCCGATAGCCTAAGGAAATAGCCGATGAAGAATGTACAACCAAAACCAAAAAGGGAGTTAAGGGAGTTTACTTAAATATTGTACACATCTGTGTACAATTTTGTTTTTTTACACGGCAACGCAAATCACCCGGGAGGTTTTGACGCAAGTTAAAAACAAAAAATTTGACCTGTAAAGTATAACTTAGCAATTTATAGGTAACTTAAATACAAATTAATAACTTATAACCAACAAATACTTTGCAGGAATCAACAGAATAAGACACATATTAAAATAAATTACTAGTGTACAATTTTGTATTTTTTTAATTATTTACCTTTATTGTGTCTTTTAATAAAACAAAACAATAAATCAATTCATCCATGTCAAATTTGAGGTGTTCAATAAACTTCCGGTCAACTACATGACATTTTTGCCTTAGTTTCATGGTAATTCAGTCTTATAGTAATTCGGGACATAATTATTTCACATAAAAATTCTCATAAAAAATTATCATTTAGTTCTAAGTTGAATATTAAATTTCCCAAGGCGTGATATTTAATTTGTAAAAGTAATTTGAGTAAATAGATATCAATAAGGACATAATTCATTTACAAATAAGGGTACATTACTTATTAATCCCACTTTAGCTCCAAAATATCTTCCGCCTTGCACATAGCAGAACGATACATGAAACAAGAATTGTTGTCCAGTGTTTGGCACGTAAGAAAATTAATTTGGCACAAAAGTGTTGTTTCCCAGAAATTTACTTCTTTCCACGTATCCGAGCTCATGGTAATTTAAGGACCGAATAGACTTTCCACTTTCTCTCCACCCTATGTGGTTTCCCTTGTTCTTTCTCTTTTCTTATGGACATTTCTCTCTTTTACGTTCATCCAAACTCTCATCAAATTTTCCTGTTTCAACCATATTTTTTTGACCTTTTTTGTGGTTATCTGTTTGTTTTTGCTCTCATAGGTTTTGTCTGATCGCTGCAAAAAATGCAGAAGCAACCCGAGGAATACGAGTCACTTTTCTCGTGGCATTTCCAAAAAAATATTCACCTAAAGTTTTCTCAAGCTCTTGTTATAAGTAGAAACAGGTTTTATTCGCTTTTTGGAAACCATTACACCCATAAGCATTAAAACCTCTGATCCAGTACTTGTCAGAGTTATTAAAATACCTATGATTAATTTGATTAAATTACACAAATAAGTATGGTTACTTTAGGGTACAAAAATATATAAAACTAGGACAAGTTAAAATCTACTTGGTGAAGGAAAGAAACTCTGCTATTTAACATGACATGAAGCATAAAAAATTTTTTTTCATGCATCATTTCTCTTTTATTGGTCCCGGACAAAATAGCGAGTTATGATTGAACAATAGACTTTATTAAGAAATATGTCGACACCGTGATGTAGTTGATCTCAATTAATGAATGCCAGCAAGAACAGCAGAAATAGAATCGGATCTTACCCCTAAGTGCAATGGATGCCGCTAAACGAAAGTATATTCTAAATTTATGAACCAATAATATGCATCCAAATGGCACAGCAGTGTAATTCCTACATTGCATATGGTGTAATAAAAATCGTCTTGAAGCATAAGCTTTAAGTGTTTTTATAATTATTTGCTTGGGTGTATTTTTTTCACCATTGAAGAAACACCTTACTCCACGAAACCAGGTGTACCTTCACTGAAATATGTATACAGAGTATAATTTTTAACAACAAAATTAAACCTTCATGTTCAAAGCACATAATCGTAAAAACACCTGCCCTGCCAGTCAGTGAAATTTATTGTAATCGTTAAACCAAGATTTGGAGAAAAATAATTATGTTAGTGAAAAGAAGGAAACTACCATCCCTATGTTGCAGATCTGGGTTCCAGCAATGTATTATTTATTTATTGCTAAAAGAATGTCAATGCCTTGCTTAGTGTAATATCTAATTGACAAATTAATAGCAAATAGCCAAATTAGTACGAAAATTAGCATAGTAATAACGAAAAACGCTAGTAAGTAATGTACGATGAATATTGAAGAATGTAGCTTTTTATACTATAATTAAAATTTCAGTTGTAAATTGCATTAAGAGGCAAAAAATCGAACATCTGCCGGTCATGGGTAGTATTATTAGCAATTATTATTTATTTCTACTTTGCTGTATCGACGTCTTTCCTAACTAAATTAATTAACTGCAATTAAATAAAATCAGAAAATGATTCGTACCGATAATAATTATTGCCTTACTATGCTAGATATTAAAATCACCTGAAATAGATATTTAGTTCCCGTTTAAACATGTTAATAAATACTAATAACAATTACTGTCCATCTAATTATTTAATCGAAATAATTCTAAAATATACACGAAAATTATTTTTGTAAATGCCATGAACCCAAAATTAAAATAAATAATAATTTTTTAAAGTTTGTTAAGTTGCCAGGATAAAAACTTTAATAAAGATAGTTAAAGCTAAAAAAGACGACACCATAATAATGAACAATGATACCAGACATTGCATTAGTCTCGATAAATCATTTCAAGTACACTGTTTCGAAAACGAAAAGAAATTGGCTAGTTATGCTCATATGTATAGGAAATAAGGTAGAAACCTCAAAAGTTTCGATTCCTCTGAAACATCATCGATCACGCCTTGCTTCTACCATAAGGGGGTCCCATGAGGAACAACATAAGAACAGACAAAGTTACAAATGGAAAAATAATTAAAAGAGCATGAGACCAAGTTCCCAAGTTTTTCGTCTGTTAATTACAAAAGATATAATTCAACGATTCCCTGTCTCTGACGGCTCACTTCTGATTTGTATTCTATGGACATGTAACTTGAAATGAACTTAAAAGGAACAAAGTTTTGGACACCCTTTCACTCCTCTCTCTCTCTCTCTCTCTCTCTCTCTCTCTCTCTGTACAGCATTCTTCTTCCCTGAATGTTGTCACACGCCGTGTGCAATTAAGCATTAATTATTGAAGTTTTTATTATTATTAAAAGTAATATTCTCAAAAACCAAATGTGATTTTATGAAATTAATAGTGTTTCAACTCGTTGGTTAAGTTCTTTCACCTAACACGTTCTCTTCTAATGCAGTGCCTATTTTTAATAATCATACATTGAATGATGAAATTCGTGTCCTGTCTATCATTTTTTGTTGGTTTAATGTGAAACCAGCACAAAATTGTACGGCATCTTTCTTTTTTCATGCACTAAAATACATATTAAGCGTTTCCATCATGCAGATTTAATTTTCAACTCAATCTGACAGAACTCATGTTCCTGTTTGACGTAACTTTTTTTTAAAAAAAGTACAACAGTAAAACTTGAAAAGTTCATATTACTTTTACGCATCAATGGGACGGAAATGACTTTTTCGCACTTTGGTTGTGGATATTTTTCCTATTTGTTTTTTGAATATAAGAAAACTGCTAAAAATCACAACCTCCGGCCGAAATTTAATTAAGTACAATGTAGAGGGCAGACAATTAACTAACTGTAAAACTTGAGAAGCGTTGAGAAACTGGAAGTTAAATTTATTCAGATTTTCAAAGCTGTTGCTCTTCTAGATAGATTGAACGCTCTGGGGCTATGAAAAATTATGTTCTGCTAAAGTGGATGGAAATTTTTTTGCTCGATTTACGCCCATTAAATGAGGCAACAGTTTAATATAATATAGGAAGTTGCTCTCATCATTGTGTACATTACGAAAGGATACCCAGTTATGTATGTTTCTAATAAGTCAGCCATTACTTTCGTGCTAAATATGACAAGTAATGATTCTTTTAAATACAATTTATTATTCCGCCATTATGTGTATATAATATAGGGAACTAATTCCGTCACATTTTATTGTGTGAAGACATAAATTAAACATTACATATTACGTTTACACAATTATACTACTACGAGGCAACACCCATGTTTATAATTAATAAAGAAATATAGAATATGTCAAAGCTCCGTTAATAATGACTGGGTGTACTTGCAAATTTTTATTAGCTAAAATACATTTTAAAAGTTATTAAATTACCTGCTGAAGGCAACAAAAGGTTAGCCAATGCCTCGACAACAAGTATTGTAAAATACAAACAATAAACTGTTTGAGGCGGCGGGGTAAAAAAAAATAACATAAACTCACACTCAGTTTCAAATAGGACGTCTTACTGGTTTAGTGCCCCCCTGACAATTAGTTAAAAACAAAGTTTTCCGGCAGAAGTTTCGCGCGTTATGTATTTAAATGACGGTCCCGGTCTTGGCAGCGGCAGAAAACCTACAATATACCCAGAATAAATTATTAGACATTGCCTTTTTTGCCAGTCAGCATTAAATTTTAATTCTTCACAATCTTCAAGGCTCTTGCATAATGCAAAGCAAGCAGCCAACGAAGAATTGTAAACACTAGTAAATGACTGTTTTTTAATTTCGGTGCCAAGCAAATGACAGAATTATGGAGAGTAAAGATATGTGACAGTAACAGTTGCTACAACTAATTCGAAGCAACCAACAGTGATTAACTTTTACTATTTCCCTTGGCTATGCTAACTGTGAAACCGTAGATTTGTCACTTCACAAAACGACTTAAGCGTAAGCTTTCTGCAACTTCCGGTTGAACTTATCAAAATTCTAACTTATTCATTATCAATTTGAACAATTCCAACTTGTGACAGCTTCTACATTTAATTTAGCAGCATTTACATTTAATTATTTTAACTCATGACGTGCAGAGCAACAACAGTTCATAAAACAGAAAACAGAATTACAAACATCTGAGTACAATTATTTATCGATACATATTTAAAAAAAATAGAAAATAACTTAGTAAAACATTCTTTGAAGGTCCTGAATATTTCAGAATACACTCTTATGAAACTATACAAGTTGCTTTCATGTCTAGCATTTCTTGTCGTTTGTAAAAGAACCGACACTGTGGTGAGAATGCAACACCGTCAACTTCTTTGTTTTGGTTTAAAACGGATATGTTACCATTTGAAGTTTTACAACAAAATAGGAAAATTCTCGGCAGAAATCATTCGGTTTCTTCGTGAAAGTAAATTTCTTCTCACAAGTAAGCGTTAATGAGAGTAACGTCACCAACTCCGCAGGAAAAGCTTTTTATCTCTGTGTTCGAAGGCGAGTGTTTAAATGTTTGCATTGGGAAAACTTTAAATTTACAAAGGCAGTATTATTTCAATTACAGAACTGACGCTGTCGAAACAATCGGATTTGCTTTTGGTGTCATTGTTGTCTCAAATACCCTTTTACAACGCCCGTTATTCCCGCCTAATAAAGTTTAAATTTAGTAGTAGGAAACTTGCAAAACTTGCGGAACATAGGAGTGTAACATTAAAATTTACAACGAAAATACTGCCCGATTAATTTCCAAGTTACATTAATAGGCAAAAGGAAAACAAACAGATGGAAGAGCACACCGCAGAAATAAACTAAATATGCTATTCTATTTAAATAATTCTACTCTTGCGTTATATTAAGTGAGCTCTAAAGTTTCCCTTAATGGTTTTACCTATTGAGAAATGCAAATTCTTGAATGAAATGTTGCGTGGAGTGCATGAAAGACCTGAATTTTCTACTGATGAATAAGAAACACAAAAACGTGACGTCAGTTCCTGAAATCTCTGTCCATTAGAATTCTATAGTGGTAAACTTTTGTGACATAACAATAATATTCAAGCTGCGTAAATTTGAAGGTGTAAGCTGCTTCATCGAGACTTGCACTAGTGCGGTCAGGAAAACGTTCTTCCTTGCATTTATTGCATGAATGAAAGAGTTGGGTTGCGAGAGAAAGACTACTCTGGTTGGTGTCGTTTTACATCGAAATCGAACTATTATTCTATTCTTTCTTAATGAAACGTTACTTCTTACTCCATAAACAGGACATTTTGTAATGCAGCTAAAATGGTGTAGTGATACGGTAACACTATTAATATATATATCTTACAATCTGTCATGTAAAGCAACAGAAAATGGTTCGCTGCACATAGCCTACAATTTTTCAACACGTACACAGAACCCGAAAGATAAATTCGATACGACTTTCTTAGTGTACGTAATAAATTGGCGCTTTACTTATTATCGTTGTATTAAGTACTAATCTTTGAAATCTCTTTAAATTCTTCAAAGCCGGAATAGCATTTCATATATCCTCACAAAATCTCATGAGCCTTGAGTAAGCGTTGTATCGCGTAACATACATTTACAAAATACAACTATTCTGCCAGCACATGGAGTCAATATGGAGTTGCCAAAAATTTATTTAAAAGCGAAGAAGCTTTTATTCAAAGTAGATTGCATGAAAAGATAATTTTTAAATATAAATTGATGGCAATAAAATATAAGCTGTATTTCCATGATAATTGAGGCCAGAATAGTAATCTCTTTTAAAAATCTTTTCAATGAAAAATTACATATATATCAACTACAATGTGCAAACGTGATGTACATTAATGTAATACTATAAATACCAATGCATGTACAACAATAATTTTTGAGACTGAAGGAATCATCACATTATTAATTGAAAGGGCATTACATGCATCTTACTAGTATTATTTTTTAAGTATAAAAATTCAACAAACTTCAATTTATTACTTCTCTTCAACCAATGAATGAGCTGACTTGAGTCTTTCTTAACCTTTAAAAAGCCTGGCAAACAATGAGAAAACGCCAGCAATCCGAAAAAATCCGAAAAACCTATCTGTGTGATAAGAAAAACCCAAAGACTTCGCACAGCTTGTTCGAATCGAAAATTTGATTACTGAAATAGGTTTTATCGAAAAACGCTTTCGAGTCCGGGAAGAAGTCGAAAGCTGGATAACCATTTTCAATAATTTTCCCGAAACCACTATCCAGACCTGCGTAACTTGACCATCTATACGCTAATTCATTCTTGGAGAGAGAAATAGAGAAGTGACTTGATCAAAATTACAATTTCAACTTCGGTCGAAATGACATTTTGTAGAACTTGCAGAGTTCGAAATCAGGAAACGACCCCCTCAGGGAACAATGCGTTTGGTTAATATATTTGTAGGTTACTTTACAGTTCGATTTGCATTTATTTTCCTGAACTGTTAATATCGTACATTTTAAAACCTGACAGTTTTCCTTCCCATTCCAAGAAAGACATTTGAAAAAGGTCTTCGGGAAAGAATGCTAGAAATCTGGTTGACGAAAAGCCAAAAAGTTCCGCATGAACGATTTTCAAAAGGCGAACTTAGCCATATGTATTAGGTTTTATAAAAAAGACATATTCAGCTTTGCTTTATTCAAAGAGTCAGAAAATCCACAGCTTTTGCAAATAAATTATTCTTTCATGCATGGATTCGATCATGAATAATACGGATGAACTATAATTTAACAATTTTCTTTTATCTAATGGAATTCTTCTCAAACAATCATGTTCAGACAATATTAGTACGACCCCTGCCTTTATATATTTATTAGTTTTTATTATTGACATCTATTCCATAACTTGTTTGACGTACAAAACAATTACATGGTGGTAACACAGCTCTTCACACGAAGAAAGATCAAAGGTGGTGCTACTTGGAACGAAAACATATTGATGCTCTGCCTACGAGTGGAAAAATAGATGATGTCCCGCATATGACCGCTGATGAAACCTTTTTCTGTCAATTTGCAAGTAAAACCCAATCAGTCAAGTTACATCACCGGCGATATCACCACTATAAACAAACCTCAAAACCTTTGGTGGTCAACTGAATCACCAATTTAAATATGCCGTCAAGTTGGAAATCAATATCGTAAAATTAACCTCGTAAAATTAGTCATTATGGCCATCGTTCAACAAACAACCGATTTAAATAAATCGAAAGCTCGTAAACGAAATCGACGCGGGCAACACGAAAGCTCTCTTAAGGGGAAACACCAAGTAAAACCGCTTCGTTCGAAAGCGTGAAGCTTAATTAAAGTAATTAAGATTATCTTCGAACCAGACGTGGGAGCTTTCGTCGGCTCTTTGTTTTTGAGGTGTGACTATTATTCCTTCTCAAATCAGATCAATTCATACGGTTATTTATTCGATTTTTTTAATTGACAAAGATATTAAGCTTCAAGTTTTCAACGAATTACAGGTTCGACCTACGCCACGTTCTTGTGAATTAAAATTCCGAACGTTTTTTAGCTTTCCATTTTGTAGAAGAAAGCAAATTTAATAAAGTAATTCATCGTTGTAATTTCATTTCAGAATACAACCACGTCTTAATTATCTACTATTCTGAGAAAAAATTAAATCAATTTGCCAATGTTTTTTCTTTAAGTCGCGTTCCAGTGAGCTTCGTCGGGTTCACTGCAATTAGCAATTATTTCATCTTGACTTCAATGAAGTGGCGCAGAATTCTGAGAGAAACCAAATGAAATTAATTCATTATTGTTGACGAAATAAGTGAAATATATATTATTCCGTTTAAAACAACAATAAGAGTTGTTAGAAATAAATTATGAATTGTTTGAGAATAATATTGCACGACAGAGGTACAAGGAAAGAGGTTTATAAAATGTTTAATCGGCTATTGAATAAACAATACATCCATGATACAATATATTCTAAATAACGGTATTGGACCTCTTAATTAAATGTACTTAATTTCGGATGATTCTGCACAATTATATTACGAGAGGTTCTTTTAAATCTATAAACATTGCATAGGGACTTACTGATATGCGGCCTGTAGGTAGTTAAAACGCATGCTTAAGTATAACTTATTCATGAACATTTTTTTAATTAATATTAAATGACACTTCCCGTGGTCGGCGATTAATATTCTAATTATTCTTTTTCGAAAATAATCCACTAATGTTATATTTATTATTAACTCAATTTTTCTGTAATTTTTTAAGTAATGTGTTATATTATTTCGGATAAAATGTCTTTAAACCTAATTATAACTTTACGCCGAGTACATTTCGAATTTTTTGAAAATCTTCTCGTAGTACGGTGATAATCAAAAAGATTCACAAAAAATGGGGGAGAGTCAATCAGGGCGAAGTCAGAACCAACAGAAGAACCAGACACGAGAAAAATACATTTAGCTTTACAAAACATCAAAGCAATTTGTCAGACATCTAATTTGTTGAATTGAATGCTTAAACATCTCTCTAATCAAGGTGTGTAGCGACTGTGTAATAAAATTTACCCAAAACATGCGGGTTTTGCATTAAAAAAAAAAACACGGTATGTCTGAAAATAATTACTGAAAATAAAAAACTTACCGTGGCAAATATTTCCTTAATACGTAAATTAAAGTGAAATTCCAGTTGAATTGAATCAAACCAAAAAATGCTTTAAATTTGAATCTTATGATAAATCGTATGCTTGATTAAAAGGCAATGAAGTTATTAATTAAATTACTAAACGAACTTCTCAAAATATGTGTACAACGCATTCTGAACATGTTTTTACCAAGTAAACTAAAATACAACAAACCAGGTGAGACTATAAAACTAAATTATTCATTATCGCTATGGTAAATCGCCAAATTATTTGAATACCCTTCTTGATTGTGTTGTTTTAAGGCAATACACAATTATTTAAGTAGAATGAACACCTTAAGTGGTAAAATAGTAATAAATTAATAACGGCATAACAAACTTACAGTGAAACATTTGTCCTAAAAGCAAACTTAATTTAATCCATGTTTAATGGCCGTGCAATCGACTTTGACCAACTTTGACAAAAAGCGTCCAACTTACTTTAAGATTCCTCTACGGTTTTCCACATCGGGTTACCGAAATTTAATTTGAATTCATTAGAAGAAACCAATTTTAATTTAATTGGCGCAAAACGAGTCACAAGGAGAATCCTCAACTCTCTTTTGAATTTCTTCTTCATTTCCAAAAAGCTCCTGAAATTCCGCTTCTGGCGTTTTCACTACAAAAATTTTCCCCTCCTTCATGGCATTCTTCTATTCTCCAGCTTTCTTTTGACATGAACCTTCACTCGCATTCGTTAAAACGGATTCTTTTATTTCTCTTTCCTTTCTTATTTGTTGGAGTATGTATATTTATTTTTCTCTTCCTATTTGTTGAATATACCTGTGTGTTGGCCTATAAACTACTATAAAAGTATGGAAACGAATTGTACGCGTTTGCTTGATTCAGAAACTTTTAAAGGCGTCTTACTGCCACAGTTGTAATAATTCGGTCCTCGAATATTATTGGTATGCTTATTTCTAAGAGCATCCAAATCTTACAAAACCGATTGTAAGCTGCTGACTTCAAGCGTAGACTTGTATGTACGAATAAATTGTTTAAACTCAAACAAGAATAATTTTATGTACATAACATGAACTTTCATAGTACGTTAAACCCACATTTAGCACCACATTATGCACCAACATTTAGCGTAATACCACATACATGGAGTATTTTTGTTCGGATAATTTTTTTTATGTATGCACGACGCCATTCGTTTCGATCCTTCTACTCCCCAAGAATAGACATAGACAGCATTTTAATAAGTTTTTCCGTCACTTTTGAGTAATTGTATTTCAAACCAACTGTAAATTAAATAATAATTGGTTTAGAGTAAATGAGTAAATAATAATAGTTTAAATTAACCATGCAAATAGGATACCATTTTTTCTTTAATTAATTTTGGTTACTCAAAGGTGTTGAATAAAGTTGTTTTGTGATCCAGCTGTGAATGTATTTTCCATTTTTTCATACAATTTTATATTTTGAATTTATGTGTGAGCACTTTTTAGTTCTAAAAATATAATTGAAGACTTATTTTAAAATGACTATTAACTAAAATAACAGTAATATAATGTGTATTAATTAAAATTTATTGCTTCAATTGAATATTTTTGATTAAGAACTCATAGCATCAATAAGTTTAATGAATTTTTTGGTGATTTACTATTGTTAGACTACATTTCATTTCATTTCATTCATTGATTATATTACATTGTGGTAATACAATCACAGTTACACAGTCATAAAAAAAATAAGTCTGAGTGATATCTGACTACAAGTTAACTTTAATTACAAACAAAAATCATTACAATTTGATGAAGAATTATTATTGTCTAACACACAAATCAAACTTAAATGATGTCATGGCCAGTGACCTTATCTGATAGTCAACTGAATGATTGTAAAACTAATCTGGGATTCCATTTCATACTTTTTGAGTGATCCTAATTAATTCAGATGAATAAATTAAAATTTAATTAAAAAGCTTTAATTATTCTCTATATTTATGGAAATTAAACAACACAACCAAAATAATTTAGGAGCACTTAACATTACTCTACTTATCTGCCTCATCCAACTTTAATTTACTTGACAAAAAAATTGAATATGAATTTTTTCACTAAATGAAGACATTTAAACTTTCTACTGAATTGTGTCAGTTCCATTTAATGGTAAAACACCAGGACTTTTAAAGGAAGACTAAAACCAAAAGAAAAACAAGACTTTTGTTGACTGTTGTTATGTTTGGATGTTGACTGTGTGTGTGAAGAAAAAACTGAATAAGAAAATAAGTAAAATTTATTATAAAAATAAAGTGCACCAATGTCAGGTAACTGCCACACTAAATATTACCAATACACAGCAACAGAATATCATTGCAGCTGTAAATCATATCTCAAGAACAGCTTACACTGATTGGAAACAGAAATGTGACCAAGAGTCTCAGTGAATTTTCTGTTTAATAAATATTAAATAAATATAAAATTCAAATTAGTAGAAATTATTGCTCCATATTCAAACCACATGTCAACACTTGTAACTGAGGGGATTATGTAAAGCCAATTGAGATGATTAGTAATCACTTCTCCAATTCAGTTTCAAGAGCCACACTAATCTCTGCACACATTCAGTCTCTATGTATTCAGTTGAATCAAACATCAGATATTAGAATATTCAACTTAAAGAAAGTCTCTTATCATACTGCAAATTCTGGTTTCCCCTCCACAAGGAGTTGCATAATTTTATGTTTAATCCCAAAGTAATCTTGTTTACATGTAAGTAAAATTAAAAAACAAAAAATTTGCAAGTTCTTTGAGACTCCCAAATTAAACAAGTTGATCCTGCTGTTTGCACAACATGTCATACAGGTCAAAGTTTTAAATTCATCGAATGATCTGACTTTTACATTTTGTTAAATATTTTAAATGCATAATTTTAAGCAACTGAATTTAATAAATTACTTCTCAGTAAGACTCTCATCTGGTACTCCACAGTAGTGCAATTTTGATTTTTGCTTTGATTGTGGGCACTTCCTTCAACCTGGGTTGTGTCAAGTAACCCACACAGATATTTTGGTCAAAACAGTTGGACAAATAACAAAATATCGAACATACATTAAAATGCCCGGCTTGCAGGCTTTTAATAATTCGCACACTAAAAGTTTTTAAGTAGTATCAAGAATTACAAAAAAAGCAATTCCAAATAACCCGAATCAGTTCCATAAGTAAAAATTATGTTAGAATAAGTAAACGCTAGGAAGGTGAACTTTTTCACCGTAAGTAAGGCATGGTCCAAGGTTAGGCAAAAGTGAAATTTGTGCGGTAAAATCAGTTTTACGGTACCTGATTTTTAACATTTATCAACAGCTGCGTTCCACTTAAATTAAACAAATTAACAATCACTAGAGTGAGAAAAACGGCTAACACTACGGGGCTTGGCATTTTATCGCGGACGCGAGTATCACAGAGCGACAAAAACGAACATAAAACTTTACGCGACCACCATGTTGGAGACCCTCAACAAACTGGTTCCCCACGTTCTTTCAATGCAAGTTGTTGCGGTAGGTGACACAGGCTGACACGTGGCGGCAGCACTGTCACTTGGCACACTCATTCCCTCTATTGCCCGCATTTGTAATGAAAAAGTTCGTTACGTGTCCCGTTAAAACAGTTTTTATCACTGGTAATATTATGCTCATAGAATTATAAAAAACGTTAATTCCATTCAGTGCACGTAACAGCTCTTCCGCTTGGCATAAAAATGACGTCGAAATGATTCATTATAAGAAGCTTCGAAAAAGAGTCAATAACATCTAATTATCCGATAAAAATTTGATAAAAATGATTTCACATATAATTTTAAGGTAACCAAAAAATTTCATTTAATTTTTTTAAAATAAAAATTTTCTCATTAGAAATGACATAAAATTATTGTCACTTGATGAATTTCTTACGTCAGCATTATTCTTATATTCCATTAATAAATTACAAAATATTTACAATCATTGGTGACAAGATGAAGGAGTAAATTTTACTGTTAGTGTTCTCAGAGTATTGACAAATTTGATATGACTCGATAATTACAATCACAAATAAACTGAAGGTGAGGCTTAAACTTGGAAAATTAGAAGGTTGCAATAAATTGATTGATGAATTGTCACAAATCAATATTTGTAACACAAACACAGAGAATCCTAAAATGAGTGGATAAGGTTCTGAATCATTTTTAAGATTCCTAGTCATAGGTGTTTTTCTTATAAATAACAAGTAAATGTATGTCAGCCACATTTGTACCTGTGTGACCGGTTTTAATTAATGCTGATCCATTATCAACTTCTTTGAAGAAGTTGTAGCTGTCATTTATTTCTAAGAATTTCTTAAAATCTATATTTTGTTTTTGAGCTTCATGAAGTATGAAGTCATCTGTCACAGCTCCTGCAACATCTGTTGGGCCATCTATTCCATCTGTTCCAGCACTTAAAAACATGACATCATATCTGTCAAAAAACTGACTAAATTTTGATTTTAGTTCACTAATCTTGCTTGAAAAGATCAATGCCAGTTCTTGGCTTCTGCCACCTTTACCATTCCCCTTCATTTTAACTGTTGTCTCACCTCCAGCAATAATGCAAATTTTACTTATGTCACAACTACTTTTTTGAAGTATCTCTAATAAATTATGACAGAAACTTTCCTCACACATGAATGAATATTTCTGAAATAAATTTTCCATATGAAAAACATATTCCTTTTTGTTCTGATTCTGAGTGTAGTTGATCATTTGAATGACTATATTCTTGTAGAAATCTGCAATGTGGTCAACTGTTCCACTGATTTCATTTGACAGCAGAACAGGTTCAAAGTCACACTCTTCAGCACATTTTTTGGCAGCCTGAAGGGCCTTTGTGTTGTTGCCAATTAAAAAATTTTCTGTATGTGGAAAACAGTTACTGACAACAGGCAAATCATAGTCTGGTTTTGATTCTACAATAACCTTCAAAACACACTTGGGAATTGTGTTTATCAGATTATACTTTTTGATTACATGAAATGCTGAGTTACCATCATCAGAATTGGGAACTGTTGGTCCACTTGCTATTATATCAAGTGGATCATTCAGAACATCTGATAAAATCAAACTAATGGTTTGAACAGGATAAGATAAATTTGCAAGACCACCTCCCTTAACTCTTGACAGTTTTTTACGAACTGTGTTCAACTCATTTATGGTAGCACCTGAAGATGTTAAGCTGTTTATTGTCTTTAGCTTTTCTTCCAATGTGACTCCAGGTTTTGGTTTTGGAAAAAGTGCAGAACCTCCGCCTGATATAAGTACAATTAATTTATCAATGTCACTGCTTATTGAAGAAACCAATTCGATTATTCTGTCAGCTGCATTTTCAGCTTTATCATCAGGAAGATTGTTTCTGGCTCCTTCCAATACTTCGATGGCAGAGTTCCTATCCGGAGTATCCTTCTTTGTGCCTTCTGGAACCGATATGATTCCACGTTTCAAGCGATGGCCCAGTATCCTCTCGGCTTCACGTGCCATCGCATAGACGGCTTTTCCGAATCCAATTAAGTAAAGGTCTCCATTTTTTAACTCGAACGTTCTATCACAAACTCTCAACTGGTTGTCGTGTAACGTTAAATTTTCGGCAATCAGACGTGCCGGATCGACCGCCTTCACCGATTCCTTGAATATCTTCACCATATCACTTTTAATGTGCGATCTCGCCATTTTCCGCGACATAAATGCTTCGGAAAACCTTACCAAAGTAAAAAAGTTTACATTTTTCATGATCTCATTGAGTTCGTTCAATTTGATAAACACGACCGTAATCTGTAAACAGCGTTAAGCGTGCCCTCTGCAATCGAATCCGACATTAAAATTAAACTGTTTGCCATGATCATTTCGGTAAATAATTGATGGTCGCCCCAGTTTTTGGTCAATCAGTAATTTTTTGCAATTTAATCAACTGTACTTCAACAGATTTAGAAATTTCACAAATAAATGTGCCAAGAATGTCTGATTTGCAGAAACAGTTGTGCAGTCAATTGTTAACAGATGTCACTACCATTACTACATTCACTTTTGCTTCAGATTTACAGTTTCTGTTCACAGCAAGTGTGAAATTTACGATGTACTTACGTAACAATTGTAATAAATACCTGACTCAAAGGATACACAATGACAATAACCCAGGAACAGTGTACCTTTGGAAACAACAAAAAAAAGTTGACTAAGCCACACCTTCACTGCGTGCCAGAGACACTTCTGTCTCCATAGCAAGAGATGAAGTGCTACTGGAGGGTCGTTTGACAGAATTCCAGGGTCCATTCATCGGTCTACTTCATCCTACGAATGCATGAAAGATCTGAAGCTAAGGAAAATTACTTTCAACTTTTTATGTATTAATGTTTTCGTTTCTTTAACCTAAGAAAATCGTGTACTAACAAAAAATTAATTATCCTAAAGAAAAGTTTTACAAAACTTCTCTGGACAGAAAGGAAAAAAAACAATGCTGAACAGAAAAATAAAAGTAAAAAGTGCAATGTATTACAATTGTACTAATTATTTTATAACTTAATTAATATTTATAACGCATGCGGTGCCTTCTGTATTATGTATCTAATTTAGAATTTCTCTCATTAGTTCTTTTTTAAGGATTCTGGTGTTTGATGTTGAACTAACTAGATTTAAAATAGAAATAAAACAAAAAATGGTTTTACAATTCAAATTATCAAGCCCCTTTTAAAATATTTGAAATTTAAAAAAATGAAATTTAAGAAAAAAAATTTCCCATGCCGGGAATCGAACCCGGGCCTGCTGGGTGAAAGCCAGCTATCCTAGCCACTAGACCACATGGGATACTACGGTGGGCCTTCTTTAAATTCCCTATTTGAAGAAGTATCGTGTCATGCTTCATTGACATGTTTACTCCCAAGTTTGAGTAGTTGCAGCATTTTAATTTACTGTTTATTTTAGTGTTTTGTTTAATATTTCCCTATGGCGGGAAGTCCAAAGGGAAGTAAAGTCTTCAATATTTTCTGCTTCGGGTCTGGTAAGTAATTCATTAAACTTTTCTTATTTCGCTCAAATTTAAAAATTTTGTGGTTTCAATCATGCATTGTATCCCGCGATTTCTTAAATAATTTATTTTATATGTCTAATCTAAGCCTTTTTAAGGGTAGTCCACGATACTATGTACTTCATAAGCTTCCTTTTTTTATAAGTTTGATGTGTTTGAACATCTTTCCTTGAAGAACACAGGTAAAAGTTCTACTTCACAGGCAACATTTAATAGAAGGATGGTTGAAAACAAATAAAAACACCGAATTATGAGCACTCATGGTATAGCCTATTGGTTTTGTTAGATCTCACTATGTCGTTGACTCCGGTAACATGTACTTGTACTTTACATGTACTTTGTAATATACCACAGTACGTTACATCCTGCAGTTTTCTTTCCGAATGTTTCTTGTGGCTTAAGCATTGATGGAACGGTTTTTTAAAATGAAATTTTAATGTACTCTCTGTCGCAAGTTCCATGACTTCTGTACAAGCAAGTCTTCTAATGAACAATTTCTCCATGTAATGCTAAAGCTGACCGTTCTGCATTATTATTATTATTATTATTATTTTAATAATAAGGATGCACAAATACTTACGTAAGTATATGTTGCTTTTTGCTTTTAGTTCATTAGTCATTTTTTACTGTTATTCTTCCAAAATCTATAAATTTTAAATGAGTCGTTACACGCCTTATTTCAACTTTATGTCGCAATTTGCTATATATACAAACTATATTGTTTCGATGTTTTGAGACGGTACAGCGTTTTCTTTAGTGCCAAGAAATTTAAAAAAGAATTAAAATCTTATCAGAGTAATAATTTAATTAATTAATACCAGTTGCTTAATCATAAATTGTACCAGTTTACACTTTGTTTACATTTACCTTTTTCTACGAGGAATGCAACAAAAAGTTAAGTGAAAACTTTAGCTTTTAACGTGATTTGGCAAATCTTTGAGGAAACGCCACATAGCTATTAAAGTAAATATATGTAGTAAATATTTTGTTGACATACTTAATAAAACAATGTATGGCATATATACTGGGATAATATTGCTGAATGCTCCTAATATCTTGGTAGTATCTTAAACCTAACAGAACATAACCAGCTGAAAAAATATTTACGTCTAATTTCATTAGGTTGTATTAACCCAATCGTTTTTTGGCTACGCGATATTGTTTCTATTCTACCATCTATTATCTCTCCAGTAGATTTATACTATTTATATCTTTATATCTATTTGATTGTACTACCTTCAATATCGAGTACCTAAATGTAAAATATGTACTCGATGTTTTTCGGTACTCAATGATATTTTTCAATTTGATAAAATATTTCATTATTATTCCTGACTATCGGAATCAACTGCCTAATGACAAATCCTCGGGTAATATGGGGTTCAGTTTTCCTTTTATCCTGTGTAATTTTATTCTTATTCAAGGACTTCAATGTGTTGGAGACGCGGCGTTCTTTTTTTATGACACGAAGTTTTACAGTTAATAGCGAAAATGTTGCAGCATATCTCACCTATATCTTAGCAACGCAGATGTTTTTATTATCCGTGAATTGCTACGGGTGATTTACTAACAGTTAAATATGTTCGAAAGCAATAAATTTTGACATCTGGTTTAGCGCTGTTGAATAATTGTTTTTCGATAACACTACCCACCTGTGGGCCCGCAGTTCATTACAATATTTTTGGATATTTCTATGTAAAGGACGATTTGATAACAAAAACAAAAAACCCGTTTGATATTTAAACCGATGAGGTCTCTCTCTCTCTCTCTGTCTCACTCTCTTTCTCTACCTATCTCTTTCTTACTCTCTCCTTTTGCGCTAAAAATAAAAAAAAACATGTCAAGAAACTTGCCTTGCAACCTAATTACCGAAAAATTAAGGTGTCCAGATGATAAAGGTCGATTACGTATATCGGTGAAGAGACGTAACAAGTTGACTTGTCAAAAGTGTCGTTTCCCGTATCTCTCCTGGGTCGTATCAGAAAAAACCTTTTTCGTTTACATTGAGTTGACCATCCGCGGTGATTCGGTCCTGTCGACGATAGAATACCAGGTACAATGGAGTACCCGGTCTCACGCACTCGTACCGCACGCATGTGTGCCTGTATCGTACTCAGGGACATATAAAAGTTAGCTGCGAATGTTTTATTATTATAGTTTTGCGTGAGCTTTTCCGTGATCAGGTGCGACTGAGATACATACGATCGGTCGATAGAGATTCTTACTGACAGGTACTACCCAACATCCGTCATCATGAAAGTCCTTTTTCTCTTTTCCGTTATCGTTCAGTGCGCGCTGAGTATTGAGGAAACACCGGAACACGATGCAGGTTTGCCTCAGGGTGAGTACTTAGTCTTCATTTCCATCATACAATTTTATCCTACTATAATATAGCACATGAATTTGGAACTGAGGGGTTCCATAATGTAGTTCTAGGTACATTAATAAGATCAATTTCTTGTGATTTTTGAATTTATTTTGTTTATTTTGTAAATATTTAGAGTGTAGAACAAACAATTAACAGTACTACATTTTATAGAATATATTATTCGTCACACCTCAAATGTAATTGTAAGCAAATTCTAGTTTTATGTAATATTTTTTGGAAGTTTTTAATAATGAAATCTTGTAATTCAGATAGCATATGAATTTTTGAGATTCACAAAGGTAACAAAATTAATTTAATATTTGTTCATAATAATTTAATCATTTAATAATTGTTTAATAATTATTGTTTATTAAATTGAAATAAATAATAGAAATGGTTTCCTTATAGGATTAGGAATGTCAATATTCGCTTTTGTCGATCAGATGTATCATATATCAATAGTTCGAAGAGAGTAAACGGCAAAAAATGAGAACTTTGAAATACAGCAATACTAAGTAGTGAAAAGTAACAAGTTACTACGCGCTAATAAGAATTACAATTTTATATAAATAAATAATGGTAGCACTGAGATTATAATTTTTAAATGATGTGTCAAAAGTAGGACCATACATATTATGGGCTATTAATGTAATCAATTTGAATTATTCCTGCACCATTAAGAATCTATGACAATTATTTAATATTGAATTTTGTGAAAAGTGAAATGAATAAAAGAAAGGGGCAATAATAAAATAAAATAAAATCGAAAATTCAGATTGAATCCGTTGAATGTGTTGTTGAAACCTCACCACTGAAATGGTGGGACAATATTTAATATTCTCTAGTTTTAAATTCTCCTTAATTTTTAAATTAATAATAGCTTTGAAAAAAAAACATTCTCGTATCAGTTTTTTGTCACGGACACGAAGAGAACAGAAATATTTAATATTTAAATATATAATTTGCAATATCTATTGCTTATGTAACATTTAATTTCATGTCACACGCAAAACCGTCAATGTAGTGAAAGTGGTTCGCAAGTGTTACATGGTAGTATAACTTATGGTGCTACACTTTTTTGACATAAGAGTTGAATACTGTCCTAGGGCGAACTTTTTTGAAGGCTGGTTGCGTGGCTTAGGAAAGCATACAACAAAGCACGAAGAACTGACCATAGAATTAAATATTGTGGATGCGTAGTAGGTTGCTGAGACCATCAAATTAAACTTTGTTTCTTAGAATTTTTGTTCCACGTGGAATGAATTAATTTTCAAACTTGCGGTAGCAATTCTTTGTGATTTTGACAAACAAGTTCTCACACTCGGACATAACTCGTCTTCGCCAAGGTTACATCTTTTTCTCGCTTCTCTACACATCGTGATGGCATCAAAATTATTTTATTTTTCCATCATTTTCAACTTTCAACGCCACTACTTATTATTTTTGTTTATATTTATATATATTATATAATTTAAATTTATATTTTGCTATTGTAAGCAATACGTGATGACTGATCTCTTCTTATAGTGATGTCATTGTGTTCTTGTAAATGCTGAATTTTTTCATCTCCTCCATTTAGCCGTCTCAGTCTTTTTACTACTGAAATTGTGTTAGGATGATGTTAGGATGTTAAATAAACAGCAAAATGGATTACATTCTGATTGTTTTTCAACAAAAAACTTATTTTGTATCACTAATGTTCAGATCACCAGGAGTTAAATAAATTAATACATTATTACACTACTCACTTATGTCTCAAAAATGTCTTAATGATGTCAATTCTAGTTGTGGTTCTATTATTTGATTCTCATTAAATCTGTAAAGTGTTTTTTTCTTACTTTATAAATTTTCTATGTTACTACCTTAATTTTTTTCTTCTTTAACCACTTCAAATCTATTTATTATCAGTTAAAAGGAAAGTTTAACGCAAAATAAATCACAATTGTTCCCGTGGTAAGAAACGCAGTTTTTTAAACTAAAAATTATCGGAAAAAGCAAAGTTTAAGTAAATTAATATTAAAGTAGCGCCAAGCAATTCCATCAAAGACAGTAGAATTTAATCACAAAAAGTTTAAGTTAGTTGGACGACTAGTATAAATTTTACAGTGATCACAATAATAGATAATAGAATTTCATTTAGGATAAGTCCTACCAAACGATTTAGTAACCAAGCTGATGTTGACAAGTTTAAAAATTTTCGAATAAAAAACAATTTTTGAACTGTGATACCATCTACTTATCTAAAAAGAAAAATCAAAAAGAAATAAAAATTCGTAAACTTAATAAGTTATTACAAGTGAAAAAACACTGCCCATCAAAACGGGTTTGTCAGACTCAATATAAAATTTTAATGTGAGTTTCAGCAGTTTAAAAGGTACTTTATTTTATATTTGCCTAAGCACTTTCAAGAATTCAACAACTTAAATTATTGAATTTAAAGAAGAATAACTCGTTATTGACGAACTTATTTTTTCTGCCACGATGCCAATGAAAACATTTTATTAGAGCAAAAGAGCATTGATGTTGAACAAATGATGGCTTATAACCAGAAACGAGAACCAAAACAAAAACCAGATTCCTTATTTGTAGACATGTTTCAAAAACATGAAAGCCATTTTCTTTAATCAACGGAAACCGCAATTCATACAATCTGGAACATGGTTGTTTTTAAATTAATTATTTGGTTATTTAAATCACGAAGTTTTCACGTCATACTCACTTAAATTATCAATTTTTAGAAATTCGTTTTACCAAACTATTTGTGGTTTTCCAGAAGTACCACTAAATCAGTTTAATTCGGCGCGTAGTTTTGGTAACTTTAGTACAACAGTTCTTTATCCGATAGATCGGACATCTTTAAATAAATATCTTTCTACTTAATGCATCATAAAAATTTGCACAATGCAAATTAATAACATAATGTGATAATATCTGCAATAATAAGCAATAATAAAAATAATAAGCAACGAAAATTAGCTTATTAAACAAAACAAACAAAACTTTTATTAAGTTATGAAAGTTTTAATTTATGAAATTTGTTACAAGAATACACTCCTCAATACAAAGTATTTAATTAATAATCAGTACAACATTCTTTATGAATATATATTGGTAAAAATTGTTTGCATATAATTATTAATTTAGACGTAATTTTAATAGTATTTTTTGGTTCAATTCAACTGATTAAAATTCTTTATTTCTTAAAAGGTACATTTCTTCATCAAATTTTCTAAAATTTTTTGAAATTTCTATACGTATTATTGTAAATGTCTTTGTCTATATTGAATTTCTGTCTGATTTACACCAAGAACACCAAGAAAGGCAGAATATGGTCAATATCATGAACTCCTTGGTTGTGGCAGAAGGAACATACTTGACTATTAAAAATTTTTAATAGCGCCAGGCAAAATTTGAATTTGGGGTGAAAAGTAGTCTATTTCTAACTTTTTCTATCTAAATCTACTTTGAATACCGGGAATAATTTATATGTAATTGGTCCACTTTCATCTTTTTTTAAAGATTTCCACTTTAAACGTTCATCAATTTTTTTAACTGTTTGCTGCCACCACATGTTAGTTACTTTTGTGTGATTTATTGCGTTGTAATATATGGTATTGTTATGTTATGTAGTATTCATATTTAGTATGGTTTTTTAAAAAAATTGTTTTTTGGTCCATGGTGATTTAATTTCTTTGGAGTTTTACTTTTAATTTGAGCATTCGTTACCTTTAAATGATATTTGTTTATTTTTTGGAATAATTTATAATTGATATATGTTCTAAGAACATACTGTTCATTGAATTAAGAGTTTTTACTATCCGTTTGTTCTTTGCAGGCTACTGGGTTTGCTGTTAAAATTCCAAATTTTTGATTCCCTTTACTTTTTTATGGCAATGTAGTTAAATCGTTATTTTTAGGATGGCCTCATCAATATCCTCATTTTTTGCATGGATGGATATGTATTTTTATTCGGCCGGAAAATTTTTTTTGTTTTAGTATTTCTGGTTTGTTAGCTGTTGGTTTTTCTGATTTATTCTGATTGTCTAAGACCTTGTTATTGTTCTATTAATGTTGTTAAAATTTTTAATATTTTTAATTGTTATTCCATATTTTGATGGGTTATCCTGCTTTTTTTAATATGTCATTTGTTGTTTTTGGATTCGTTTCCAGAAATTATCTGACGTTTTGGTCTTGTTTTTTGTTGTTTTTCATTATTTCTGCAAAGGAGTGAGACTTTTGCTTTTAATTAATTTTTCGGTTATTAGCCTGGTTTTTAGCTTTCATAATATTTTTAGTTTTTCCTTAAATTTTAGTTTTTCCCGACCAGCAATGAAATTGGATTCAAGAGTCTTTTAAGTTTGTGTTACTTGTAATGATCAGTCAGGTAATGATCAATCTTGACTTTAAGTTGTGTAGAGGTTTCTTGAGTGGGATTGGTTTTTTTCTGAATGGAAATAATTTATGTGAGTTATATCTTTTTTAATTGGACTTTAAATGAATTAAATTACATTAGTTGTTATTGTTTTGTTAAGCGGGTTTTGAGTTGTTATTATTTAAAATTTTTTAATGAAGTTTGGTAATCAGAAAATCTTGAATTCTATTGAAGTATGAATGCGCTTACCTCGGTGTCACAGATGGGTGTCCTGTCAACCTGAGTTTCCAGTTAATCACTTTAATTCAATAAAACCCTAAAAATCACAGTAAACTATATTTTACACTACATTTTGTAAATCGGGTTTTTTTATTTTGAGTTTTATTTATTTTTTTTTCAGCAGTTGGAACAAGACTAATTATTTGAATGTAAGTGTATTAATAATAGAACTATAGTATTATGTTACTTCAATGATTGTAGGTTAAAATAAAACACTGTTAAAAATTCTGACTTTAAAAATCATCTTTTTGTGAATACTACATACAAATGCTTATATTGAATAATTTTAAATAATTTGATTGATTTTGATGTACTGTCGTAATGTGTTTTAAATTAATTTTTTAACAGGAATTAAGACCGTCGCCACGGCCGCAATTAGTACATTGAATAACAAATTGTCGCCTTTGATTTCTCACCTACTTCCGGACTGTGTCGAACCGCCACAACAATGCCCAAATTCGAACGTTACGTTCTGGTTGTACACAAGGTATCGCAAACATTAACATATATATTGAATCATAATGTAAATGAAAACAAATTAATTTCAATAAAAAAGTTTAATGATAAAGATTTGCACTAAATAGTTGAAAAATCTTGAGTTTTAATTTTAAATTATAATTGGCCATGTCACGTAATAACGGACACGAGAATAAAAGTCGGTGGCAATTTCTATCACTATTCAATACAAAAATATATATTAAAGCGGAATTATAAAGGTTAATGAAAATTAATTAATTAGATTTAACCTATTTAACGATGTGGTCGGTTTTACACTACATTTTTTACTAATTAAAGTGGTATTTGCAAACTAATGTTTTCAAAATAATTCTTACACTTATTTACAGAAACATGACAGACGATCCAATACAACTGGACACTGATAAAACAAAATTAGAAAATCTACGTTCTTCAATTAATGTAAATGATCCTTGGAAAATAATAATACACGGCTACACCAAGAGCAGATTTCTAATTCCTAATCCAGAACTGCATAGTGGTGAGTTTTTTACTATTGAATATTAGTGTACCAGAAACTAGTGTTGTAGAAGCTCTCTGTTACATTATGTGAGTTGTATAAATTTTGTTAATCTAACTTTAAATCAGGACACCACTAAACTTGATAAAAACAATTTTGTGTATATGTTTATCATGGGTTATCATTTATTTGTGAGTCGCGATTTAGCGGTTGACGGAATCGGACGGACGAATTCTGAACGCGTACGGATTTTACGTTTAAAAAAAAAAAAAAAAAATTTTTTTTTTTTTCTCACGTTCGTACCTTTTCTCTTCGGTTTTTTTTTTTCTTCTTCGTCCTGGTCGTCGTGAAACCTCCTGCAGTGCCTTTCTACCTTTTTGGTGTTCCGGCGGTTTGTCGCCTAAATGTTCAATTTTACCAATTTGCTGCGTTGTGAATGTGCGTTCCTTGTGACTCGTTCATCGCGGTTCATCGTCAAAATAAATATAATTCGAAAGCATTAGTAGTCGTGAAAGATAATAATATAAATTATCACAAATATATGAAGAGTCACCGAGAGAGTGTGCGTGAGCGTGCGTTTTCTTACGGACCGTGCGGACTGTTTCTTTTATTTTTCCTGTGGTGTTACTCGACCAGTTTTTTCGTTCATTTTTCCTTCACGCTACCTGGAGCGAACGTAACATGACAATAATCTCTTGCTGATGATAAACTGGTAAAGTCTACTAATTCGAGATCGAACTAATAATCCCCGAATAATCCCCCGTCAGATCGAAATTACCGTTGAAATCGCCGATCGTTTTCGTGTCGTTTCCATGGGACGTCTCAATTGACGCGCGTTTCAACTTGTTATCGCGCCTAGGAAAAGAACTATTGAAACTGAGTTTACTTGCTAGTATTATCACAGCCTCTCAAAGTATTGGCGAAGGAGAATATCCTTGGTAATTTATATATACAACGATTTAACATGACATCAATTACAAAATTCCTGCGCAGTAACACAACAAAGACACCAGAGACAGATATACCACAAAAAACTCCTGCCACTGGCAGCAATAAGAAAAGGGCCACACCAAAACAAAGTCCTTCAACGATTATCAAACAAAAGGGGACTCTGTCAAAACAAAGTCTGGAAGAAGAAATAGCAAGGCTCTGTAACAATGACTTAGGAGACCTGCTAAACAAGCAGACTAACGAAATCGAGCAAATAGCCCAGAAATCAAATAACCTGTCTGGTGTCTTTGTCAAGAAACTACGAGAAGCAGCCAGGAAAATAAATATATTGGGTAGGCAACTACTTGAGAGACTAGACACAACAGGACACGAACAGGGAAACGAGGGATTACGCTCTGCCACCACACGGCACATACAGGTGCAAACTGATAAACCAAAAGAACCCGCACCCACCGTACCAAATGAATGGACGGTGGTTCAGAAGAGACAACGAAAAACAAATAAGGCTGGCGTGAACAACACGACAACGGCGGCAGTAGTTATTTCTAATCAGTCTGAAATAACATACGCCGACATACTTAAAAAGGCCAAAGGGAGCATCAATCTGGAGGAGAAGGGAATCAGTGAAACGAAAATCAGGAAAGGAATGACTGGCTCACTGATTATAACATTAACAGGCAACACCAGAGACGACGATGCAGACAGGCTTGCAGCAGCCCTGCGGAGCTCGATTGGCTCGAAGGATATTAAAATAAGCCGCCCGACACACAAAACAACCTTCCTCATCACAGGGATCGATGACTCAACCACCGAGGAAGACCTACGACAGCACTTGGTGCTGAAATTGAAGTGTCAAACCGAAAATATCACCTTATCTAACATTCGGCGGTATGAAAAGAAGATGGGTACGGCTATATTGAGATGTCCTTCGAATATCGTTGCCCCGCTCCTGCAAACCCCTGTCAGCAGGCTAGGATGGACAACGATTAAATTTAAACAGCTGCAAGACAGACCTCACACTTGTTTTAGGTGCTTGCAACCTGGCCATATGGCTAATACATGTAAAAATAAGGACATGAGCAAGACCTGCTACAACTGTACCGAGGCCGGACATAAGGCAAGGGATTGCAGGAGTAAAGCAAAGTGTCTGGTCTGTCAACAGAACCACAGGACCATAAACTGTACGCAACAAAAAGACAAACGGAACGAACAGTCAAGCAGGATTAATAAAACCAAATAATCATGGACAACTTCATTCAGGCTAACATCAACCATGCAAAAGAAGCACAGGATCTTTTGCACCACACGATAAATGACAGAAAATTATCAGCAGCAATAATTTCAGAACCATACCTGAAAAGCACGACCACCACACAAATAGTGGACACAACAGGAACAGTTGCAATACAGTGGACCTATATGCACTGCTCAGGGCCGTGTGCACCGATACTTGCAGGGCAGAGTTTCGTAGTGGCAAAAATAAACAAGTTAATAATAATTGCCTCTTACATTTCACCAAATAAGCCGCTAACTTATTTCGAGGCAACACTAGACGAAATATCTTCCTTTGTTCAGAAATACCGAGGAGCGCCAGTTATACTTGCTGGAGACTTTAATGCGAGGTCACTGTCATGGGGCAATCCTATGAACACTGCAAAGGGTACGCTGCTGGAACGATGGGCTTCGGAGTCCGGACTCTTTCTCATAAACTCAGATTTCTCGCCTACCTGCATACGACCGCAGGGTACCTCACATATAGATCTGACGTGGGGTACTACAGAGGCAGTAAATATAATAAGGAATTGGAGAATCGAGAACGACACCGAAAGCCTGTCAGACCATCCGTATATCTTTTTCAGTGCAAGTCAAAGAAATACCCTGAACACAACAGTCCAGGGCTGGGCTCTTGCCAAGCTAAACGAAGAAGCACTTCAAGAGGCTATCAGGCTGAACACTATACTTGTTCCGCAGCACAACTCCGCGGACGAGGCAGCCAAATGGCTAAATAAGACAATGGCACAGATATGCGATCTTTGCATGCCACGAAAAGGAACCCGCTGTAGACAGAACACCTATTGGTGGAGCGAAGAAATTCAGAAAGCACGACAGGAATGCATACAAGCCAGGCGATTGCTCACGAAACTAAGAAAGAAGGGTGACGTAAACTCAGCAGAAACGGAACTTGCAAAACAACGGCTAAAAAACAACAAAAAAACGCTTAAACAAATGATTAAAAAATCAAAACAAAAATGCTGGGAAGAATTAATAGAAACAATAGATTCTGACCCGTGGGGAAAGCCTTTCAAAATCGTTATGAAGAGGCTCATACCATCAGCCCCACCAATAACGAGCCAGTTGCAAGAACCTCTGCTGAAACAAATAATAGATAAACTATTTCCTCCAGGGCAGGATATCACGGATACTTATACCTGCCCGGCAATCACCTGGAACACAAAATGGGATGTTACCGTATCAGAAATCTTACAGGTCGCACAACAATTGGGGAAACGCGCAAAAACGGCACCGGGACCTGACAATATCCCAAAAACGATCATACAAGCATTTCTAACCATCGCCCCATCACTAGCAGCGAATATCTTTAGCAAATGTCTACGTGACGGAAAATTTCCAATTGCATGGAAGGAAGCAAAATTAGTGCTATTGAAAAAACCTAGTAAGCCAGACCACCAGGCATCTTCGTACAGACCGATATGCCTCTTAAGTGAAACAGGCAAGGTATTGGAACGAATAATCAAGGATCGGTTGACACGACATATTAACCTGACAGAAAACCAATATGGGTTCACAAAGAACAAATCAACAATAGACGCACTACACAAGTTCAAAGTAACGATACAAAACATAACATCTAATCACAGAATTGCAATAGCAACCAGCCTCGACATAAGCAATGCCTTCAATTCATTGCCTTGGAATATGATCAAAGCAGAGCTCAAAAAAACAGAAGCACCGGAATACCTTAAGAGGATAATAAACGATTACCTCAATAACAGAAACATCATATTCCCTACGGAAACCGGAGACAATCACAAGAGAAAAGTTTATTGTGGAGTACCACAAGGGTCCATTCTGGGTCCTCTACTGTGGAACTTAACATACGACAAAATACTCCACACAACACTGCCTCCTGGAACATCCCTGCTATGCTACGCGGATGATACACTCATCATCACGCAGGGGTATGAAATCGGGGCGACGATTAGGAAGACCGAAGCGACCGTCAACCAAGTTATAGAGGCAATAAAAAGTCTCGGGCTTTCCGTAGGAATACAAAAAACAGAGGCAACAGCATTTCTTCCGCGACGCACAAAACAGAAAATACTTAAAAATAAAACACTACAGATACAAAATACACACATACCACTAAAGGACACAATCAAATACCTGGGTCTGACAATAGACACCAAACTCTTGTTTCACCACCACTTTATATCAATAAAAAGCAATATCGTTAAGAAGTCTCTGCTGCTAAGCAGGCTGCTGCCAAACACAAAAGGTCCAGGAACCAAAAGTAGGACTCTGTATTATCAAATAATACTAAACAGCATTCTTTACGGAGCTCCGATTTGGGCAGAAAGGATAAAAAACAACAAAAAACTGCAGAACATCACAGCGCAGTTACAAAGAGATGTGGCAATACGAACAATCTGGGGGTACAAGACAATTGCAGCTGACACGGCATTTGTATTATCTGGTATACCTCCCAGCCACATCATGGCAGACCTACTAGAGCAAAAGAGACAACAAAACAAAACAGGAAAAAAAATTAGCAAAAACGACAAAATCCAAACCACCATTGACCTATGGCAAAACTACCTGAAACAGAAAAAACACCGACAACCAATAGTAGACGCCATTTTTCAACACCTTGAGAAATGGACACAAAGAAAGCACGGACAACTGAACTATTACATGACACAAATGCTCACAGGACATGGGAATTTCAATAATTTCCTATACAAAATAAACAAAAAAGACAACCCAAACTGTGACCACTGTTCAGGAGGAAAAGAAACAAGCACCCACACACTGACTGAGTGTCCCGCGTGGGAAAAGGACAGAAGAAATTTAACGGACACATTAGGGACTCTTGACCTGCCCAATATCATAGAAAAAATCTCGACAGACCAAAATGCTTGGGACACTTTTGACAGGTACTGTAGAACAGTACTAACAAGGAAAGTTAAAAATAAAATTAATAAATAACAAATAAGGAGAAAGTAAGAAAATGACCAAAGCCCAAGTACATTCAAAAGTAATGCTTCTGGCGGTTCTTGGATGTACATAAGTAAGGCAAGGGAGGATAAAAAAAAAAAAAAAAAAAAAAAAAAATCATTTATTTGTGTTTCATAAACATACATACTTTGCTTTCGTTTTAGTTTTAGTTAGCGTTTGCTCTATGTTTTAGTTTTACCTTTGATCAAGTTTTAAATTTAATGTTGGAAACTTTTCAATATACTTCTCTTGTTTATGTAAACAAGTAGAAGAAAATTAAACAAAGCACAGAAGCTGCATTTAAAAAATTTTGAATGAACAAAGTTCACGTTAGTTTAACTAAAATGAATAAATAATTACTTGTGATATTATAACGTGATAAATAAACATAATTATGATTAGAAAGTAAGGCGTAATTCGGGTGAGAACTTGCTTTTATTTTTAATAATAAATAGTAATTATTGAACCATCAGGTAACTGTAAAAAATGTTAAATTTGTCTCTGTTAGCCTACTTCAAGAAGGGAAGCTACAACTTGATTTCTGTGGACTATGCACCTCTGGCCAAAGAGAAGTGTTACGTTTCGGCTGTAGCGAATGTTCCCCTCATAGCCACTTGTACTGCTGACATGATTAAAGCTCTTGTAAGTGCGGGTTTGTTCACTTTAAAAGACCTACACGTTATTGGATTCAGTTTGGGAGCTCAGATTGCCGGACAAATTAAGAACTCCTTGGACGGAAGACCTGGTAGAGTGACAGGTGAGTGTCTCTCAATGTGACATTTGTTTCGGCCTGACGAAACAAATAATACTTTCAAATGTAAGCACTCTGGTTCTTAATTCCATCATTTCTCTTTTGAATATTTTTTATTCTCCCAGACTACAATGTTAGCAGATAATAGCAAAATAATGTTGCCATCATTTGAAACTTTTCAATCTTTACACGTTTAAAATGTATTCCATAGGAATCTTTGTTAACGTAATTTTTCTACCTTACACATATTTATCGTTTAAATGTATCTTCTATGGAGGCATACTACAATTATCTGATTGAGATTCAGGTCCCACCACCAGCATTAAATTGAATATTCATATTAAATAATGCTGACATATACGGTGGATTGAACTTGATTTCATGACCTTTCCAATTCTTGACAATTCGTTACATCTACATCAAATCTATATGTGGTGTGTAACGTTCTCATAAAAAAAGAAGTTTATTTATTTATTCATTGTTCTCCAACCAGCAGTGCTCGCCTCCTATTTCAATTATTTGAAATTGTAGAGAGATGCATTGCAGTAGTTGGAAAATGTTTTTAATGATTTGTATTTGTTTTTTATTTGATTAACACATTTCAAAAGAAATACAGTATTGTAAATTATAAATTTTTATAAACATCTCTGTACTTGGGTCACTTTGTTGAATAGTTTTTTGAATTGTTTATTACAGAATTGTTGGGTAGTTTTTGATACTCCGAAGGACCGAATAGAACGTTTTTGATGTTTAAGTTTGAGTTGCTTCAACTTTTCCGTTAAGAACATTTAGCCTTTGACGACTTTAAAATAAAATTGATGCATTTCAGGCTTGGACCCGGCATCTCCATTGTTTGATGGCGTCATTAATTCACAAATTTCAAAAGAATCGGGTGATTTTGTCGACATTGTGCATACCAATGCTCACTTTAAAGGTGAAATAAACACTTTGGGTCACATCGACTTCTACGTGAATGGAGGTTCCATTCAACCAAATTGCGTAACAACCAGTAAGTTTTGCTCCTCGTGTATATAGACACTAAACAAAATATTGAAAACTGGATACCACTCCGGATCCAAACTATTTCATCTTACCGTGTTTCTTTTTATTTTCCAGCCTGCAGTCACGACAGAGCTCCTCAATGCTTCGCCGAAAGCATCAACTCCGAAAAAGGATTTTGGGGCATACCCTGCAAGAATTACCTTTCCTTCAAAATGGGTCTTTGCAATACAGATGACAGCAAATTGGTTCTGATGGGAGATGGCGTCGACCAAACGTGAGTATACTTAAAGCACCTAAAACGCTTAAATCTGGAATTTATTATGTACGTCACCCTAATCCTTTGTTTTTACTTTCTTTTAGCAAAACTGGTGTTTACTACCTGCAAACAAATTCGGTCAGCCCGTACGCACTAGGAAAAGTATCTCAAGTGACGTTATTTGTAAGATGAGGGAACTTCAATGAGCATGGAAAAAGTAATAATTTTAGGCCAACTGAAAATTTCATTCTCTAAATTCAACAGTCATAGGTAAAACAGAAAGAATTTGTCACGCAAAAGTTAAAATGTGTGTATTTCATTAAAAATAAAGTACTGTTTCTTTGTGAACAACTACTTTTAGAATTTCTAGACCCAAACTACACGCTTGGAGTCTTCCTCGAACCTTCGAAGTGAACGGGCGTTTTATTTCATGTGCAAGTGCAGTGTTATTGCTCGGCTATTATTTTGAAATTGTTTTTTTAATTTTTGTGGTGCGGTATTTTGTGGTAAGTCAGGTGTAAACCCCTACTGTCCCAATACTTTCCCTGGTTTTTTTACTTAGATACTCATAAATGATCCGGTAGAAGTCCCTTCGGCTACAGAAACCCCCAGAAGAAATTGTAGGAGACTCTCTCCGTCCCTACAATTTCAGTCAAGTGAAGCGGTCAGGGGACCACTACCAAAGTGGTATCCCTAAACTCCATGTTTCCTCCGTATGTTATGGCCTGTACCTTTAATACATACTCCACTTCCATTTAGTCGTGGTAAACTTCGCATCAAAGACCTTCACGACCACCCTAACGGAGTCTCTCGACTGTACCGTAGTCACAGACTTCCCTTAACTCCTACTTCTCCTTAACGACAGATTAACAACCCCGTCTCGTTCAATCTCGAAAGTCTCCATCTGCGGCAGTATCTTGTAAATTTTCATCACACGCACGTGTATTCATCGGTAGGTTGGTGACTCCAGGCCTGGACCAGGTAGGGTCGCTCTTTACCTCAGCCAGTTTACCCACCATCAACCAGCTGTAGTTTCACTTAAAAATTATTTTACTTCGATTAATTTGTTCATTGATACTTTGTCATATTATTGTAGGAGGAATCTCACTCAATACTAAATTAAGCGATGCACACCGTTGTTCTCTAAGTAGTTTGTGGTGTAGAAATAAAATAACTATCAATACCTTCCAACGGCCTCTTTTGTACGGAACGTCGTGTAGCTCTGCTACATGGCATGACATTTATTTATTAAATATTTACTCTATTCAAATTCTATTCAAAATGTAAGTTAATTAAATGAAATAGGTGACCTCACAATAGTGAGCATCAGAAACTGATTGTAAAAGTTCAAAGTCCCTGAACTTCCAGAAAAAGGTCATTCTACTCGAGTCGCATTTACTGGTGGTTTGGAAATTGAAGTTTCATCGACCGATCGAAGGTGATTGAGGCCGATTATACTGAAACAATTAAATACTATTGAAATGTGGAAATCACTGATTATTTAAGTTATGCAACTGCAAAAAAGACCACGGTACCGAACGTCACTACCAGTCCCCACAACACTAGTTGACGACCTACAACTACCTTGAACTAACTTACAATAATAGAGATATGGTAATGGAATTTCGGATTGGTGAAAGAACTTAAAAATTTTACTTATTGTAAATATCCTGCCTAATTGGAATATTTACATGTTGTGAAATTATTTTAGTACAGGCGCAAAAGGTTAACCGTTGCATGTTTATAAAAAGAGATTTTACATTGAAGTTAAGTTCACATTGAACTTTCCATACTACCCGTGAACTTTAAATATTGGACAATGTTTTTGAGTAATTTTTTAATTTTTTAGTAATTTAAAAAAAAAAACAATCTGTATTTGGGGTGTGCTTATTCCTAAAACAGTTGCGAACATGTCGTAACCAAATAAACAACAAACTTAATTTCAATACAAAATTTAGTTTAGTTTTTGGGTACATTAATATCTTTTCCGTGTGAGAAACAAATTATTTTGTCCATTCCGCGGTTTAAGCAGTAGTTTTGTTAAAAACAATGATTTTCCATTTCACGCGTACTGAAATATAAAATTTTACGAATCTGTCTTTTGTATTTGATGCGTTTTGGAAGAAGTTACACAAATAAATCAAAGGTTTGAAATGAATAGTTTAGCCTGCGAAGAAGAGTTTGAATAATTAAATTAAATAAGAAAGTTTCTCCTGCCTCTTCTCATTAAAACTTAAAACTGTTTTAAAATTATGTTCTGTTCAAAGTCAACAATAGATAAAACATTTTTTTTAAGGACGGGAAAAATTCTATTTCCCTCATTCTTACCAAACTACCAAATTTATTGAATTAAACATAAAACAAAATATGCACAATTCAAGACACCATGTGGCAGTAAATTAGTTATGTAGATAAGTAATGGTTTAATTAACCTATGTTTATTACATATTACGCATCTAATACCTAAATTATATATGTTTTGACAACTGTAACCGTTACTTACTAAAAATATATTAAATGATATCCGACATTAATGAAATAGAAGCAATTAACTTGAGATTTAGCGTGGTTGTGGTTACAAGTATAAACTTGAGGTTTGTATTTCACAAGATTTAAATTCTCCAACGTAGGAAAATTTCATTCGACCGTAAATTAATCATGACAGCCCAAGATATACACCCGTATTATTTTTTTATGGAAATAAGTTATTAATGTCAACACAGCACAGATTAATCCATCACATTACGTATGAATTCGTGCTAAGATTTTTTGAATTACATTAATAAATCAAATTTGTCCGTGACAATGACGATTTTGTCCTTGGTGAATCAAACTTGTCAGGTGGCAAAACTAGTCAAAAATAGTTTTCATATTTTTCGGGGAGTTTAATTCCTTGTAGGAAATAAAATACTCCCAGAGCATTGGGTGGTACAGCAGATAATCTGTCTGCCTGTCTGTCAGAGGAATTCGTGAATTGGTTTAAACGAGCTGATGTGGAGTTTTATCTATTAATAAGAGTAGTTATTAGAAAACAAATTGAGTCACGTTTTATGTGTGTGGAAGACATGTCTTCTACCATTGGAAATATTTAGATTGATGTGAACATCATTTTAATTTCACCGAAGCATCACAAAATTTTTAATTAAGTTGTCCACGAGATGAAAGCATGCACTCACGAACCAAACGATCGGAATGCAGGGTTAATAAATTTTCAATATAACCTAATATTTATCAATGAGGCATTAAGCAGATTTATCAAATGTTTACGTGGCATTAGTGCTTTAGTATTATAGTATCTCTAATATTAGTACTCTAACAATATTTTACTTTTTACTAGAGCCCAACTACGCGAATTGAGAAACCATTCGTTTGATAAATAATCAGTTTCAAAACATTATATTATATACTTGGTTTCACTATTAATAATATTTAGTACTAACTAAAACAATAACCAGGCAACTGTGTGTTCACAGGTTGCTTAACACACCCTACAGAGTCTGAAGAACTAGTACCAGTCGAGTTGAGGAAAAAGTTAAGTGTCCTACATGTCTGCGGAACTGTTTTTGTGTTTCAATCATAAAAGCAAAGTCACGCTACAGGGACACTCTTTACACGAAGAAATAGAAACAGTCCTCCATTTGAATGGTACCATTCCGTCACGATTACCACTACAAAAAGTGAATTTCATCTGTGTAATGTTGATAAAGAAATTGGGGCAGACTGAAGTGAAGTTCATTTTAGATTTAAAATAGCTGAACTTGTGACCCAAGGCCAAAGGGTTACTTCTTTAAGGTACCTCATCGAAACTCTTACATCATTTTATTATGCAGGTTTACACAATGTTTTATTGTTCTTGGAATGCAATGAATTTCAATTCCATTGATTTCGATCTTTGATAGGCCTGGACTTTATATTCAGTAATTACAATGTGCACGTGTACAAAGAATAAACGTTTCTTAAAATTCCAAATTAAAGGTGTAAGAAGTAGGAGAAACATTAAATTATGTCCTCTCTCTTACATACGGATGTGGTGTGTTACTTATATGTACAGTTATGGTACAAACACAGAACTACATATAAAAATCAATAGTAAAGTTTAACGTGAAATACTTTTTTTTTACTTAATCAGGATAAGATACCTAAATCTGAAAAATAATAAATTAATGAAATTGTACAGAATATGACTTAGGTCAAAAAGATTTTGTACATCAATTTTTATTTGAATGAAAGGAAATTGGAAACGAATACAAAATAAAATAAATCATTTAAAAATTTATTTGAATATGTACCTGACATAATGACACTGAAAAGTTAAAATTGAAATGAACAAATTTTCATTCCAAGAGTCAACACCTAAAAAGTATATACATTTTTATGTGTAAAACAAATTTGTAGGATTTTTATCATTATATCTTAACCAATGGTAACGAGTTAATGACAATAACCAACTGACCTAATACTTGAGTACAATAGAATTTGTATTCAAAATAACTTACTTGACTCTGTTAGATTCACATCAGAGCACTTGAATT
Source organism: Polyplax serrata (assembly GCA_037055365.1). Lineage (NCBI taxonomy): Eukaryota > Metazoa > Arthropoda > Insecta > Psocodea > Polyplacidae > Polyplax > Polyplax serrata. The sequence goes on from JAWJWE010000004.1 coordinate 2,699,812, forward strand.
ATTGATTTACTTTTAAAAGAACTTATTTAGATAAATGTTTCAATTAATAAGTAATTGTTATTGTACGAGTATATGTAATTGTTTCAATAAATTCAGTTAATAAATTCCATCGGTTAATAATTGCAATGTGTAAGTGAAACTTATTTAAGTAATGCCAAAAATGTGTCTAATAAAAATAAGTGTCAATAAAATAAAGAGTTGGTCAGTAATATTATTTTGATTTTTGTTCGTGTACATATTGAAATGACACAGAATACCAAAAATATGTCAGTCATTTGATCAAATCAATCAAGTTCTGGTTATTAAAGTTAATTGTTAATGTCAATCAAATTAATGCGGTACGGAAGTTTGAATCAGTCACACAGCATTGCGTTTTATATAAATTAGGTTGAGCTTACTTCTTCCTTAGTTTGGCAATAAAATACAGTATTGGGTATTTCCTCTGTATAGTTTTAAAGAGAAAGATAGTGGTAGGTAGGAAAAGAGGAGTTAACCAAAACCTGACAATGGTGGACCTCGAACCGTTCATGTAATAATGCAAATTTAGTTAATACGGTGCCCGGAGAATCATTCTAAAACTGAGAGAGAAATACTTCCACAGGAAGAAAGTGAGAGAGAGAGAGAGAGAGAGAGAGAGAGAGAGAGAGACAGATAAAGCGCTATGGTGGGAGAGAGAGAGAGAGAGGTAAAAGCAGGTACTTTCACACGTAACAGGTATTACCGTTTCGAAAATGAAGAATGTACCTGGGAGTTACTCGCGGGCCGGCTCTCGGTGGATTACGTTAGACCGTTTTATTTCTTCCTTCGGCCCTGTAACTCGCCTACCGTTTGCCTGACCGTGTTTGTTGTTTGTCGTTGTCCCCCTGGTTTGGTTACTATTGACTTGTGCGAAAGAAAAAGTGATTTGAGTTGACCGGCATTTCTATTTTCTGTGACGGAATGAGCATCGGTTGTTGTGTGAGTTTTCTAAACGAAGTGTTACTTATTGTATCGTCCGCGGGGACTGACTTAGAAAATTAATTGCTCGACGGTACCTGGTTGACACTGTCAAGAGTCAACTTGGAAATTTTGACAAACGTTCCTAGACTACATTAAGAAACTATTAAAAATATATAATTTATTTCTCACTTAAAGTTAAGTTGTAAGTAATAATAATCTTAAAAAAATATATAAGTGTAACAGTTTGTTAAACGGCATGATGGCGTAGTTATACATACATTTTGTTGTAATACAAATATATCATATATGGTACAAAATTTTGATGTAGAAACATTATATTCTCTTCCACCGGTTTATATATAGTCGCTAGCAACAAATCGAAGCGTAATTTAAGAAAAACTATTTGTAGAAAGAGAGTTTTTGTTCGAAAGGGTATTTGAACATAGGTTTCACTGTAACATAAAAGGAATGCCTCGTATAATTTCACTTAAGTGTTGTTTAACAAAATAAATTGTAAAATTAAAGTAAAAGTGAAAAGTAGCTTTCATAAAACGTGTGCGACGATGAACATCATTAACTCCATTGATTTATAGTTATTTATATAACATTTACGAAATTAAAAACTCAGTCGGAACTCATCTCAGAGCGCCTTATAAATTTCTTTTATTAACTACGAAGAGTAATAAAAATTAATAATGACAATAACTTCAAATTACTCAAATCGAAGTTTACCTTAAGGTAAGTTAATAATGAAAACCTTAAATAAAAAAACATAGATATTGAAAGGAAAAATAGACAAAAACTGTTAGACGTGAATAAATTGAAGGGGTAAAAATTCACACAGCCACCGCTCTCATAGAGAGAAACTGTACTTAAGTTTACAGTTTTGTTTTTAAGTTCACGGCACATTCACCAACAATTAAAATTAGAAATTATTAAATAGCGACGAGTTAACAAATTAGTAGTAACTAAAATTTGAAAGTAACTCGTGTTTCTATTTTAAGAAAGCAACGTGACTTTTACATTTTAAATTAATTTATTTCGGTACCGTTTGCTTTGTTTCCTTCACACGGAAAAGTCAAATTGTAGTTACGAAACACTGAAACCCAGTGTTCGGCGTTCAGTACAAGAAAGAACGGAATCAGAACTGTTCCCACGGTACTCATCAATTACAAATGAAATCCTATTACTTTTACCTAAGTAGAAGCGCATAGTTCGTACAATAGATGAATTAGGTAACTCTCACGAAGTTTTGCGCCAAAGGTACAAATTCAATTCCATACGCTTAATTCGGTTTAACGTAAAAAAATCTTTGTAAACTTATTTCTTTTTAAGTTAATGAAACTTTAAGCTATCATTTATACTAAATTTATATTTTCCTTATTTATTTTATAGAGAATGTTGCACTACAGCCACGATTATGATAAGAAATTACTTAGAAATTAACTTAAAATAATGTTGTTGTGACACGACGTTAGCAATCAGTTGTATTTTATTTAAATTTTTGAATTTTAAACTTAAATTTATTAAATTTATTTTAGTATGAATTATACTATTCACTTCTACATTACATCAAGTAACGCTATTTTGATGGTTATTTATTTTCAAAAATAATTTTAGGATCGTAATAATTATTTAAACTTATTGTCTTGACTTAATTTTATTATGCACTTGTGCACATTATTTTTGCCAACAAAATAAACCGCTTGTCGTGCATAAAATATTATAAGGTAGTAAAATTTAAATTTTTCCAGCCTGAAACTGTCAATCAGAGCTTACGTAACTCATCCGACTTAATTTCAAGTCGTTTAGTGCCCCTGGCACGCTTTACAAGGAAACTCTCCGCCAAAAAGAAACAAAAACTTATATTTTTTTCTTTTAAATTATTAATTGCTATGCAAGTGTTGTTAGTGACATTTCACACAACTTCCGCAAACTATCAAACCCAAGGGGAAGTAACGCGAAGGCCAACTCGTGCAGTGCACTTCGGGTCAGTTACTTGTAATTACCCAAGGAGTAGTTCCTAAAAACTGTTATTGTCTTTTCTCTCTCATTGTTCGTGACACTTTTGAGTGGCTAACACCGGAGAAAAAGTATTTAACCGGATAATATTTTTATTTCAGCGCGAAAGAGGTACGAGCGGTTAATTGCGGACGGGAGTGTGGTGCAACCTGATCGACAAACGACTTTGTTAGAAGATCGATTTAAATTGGTGATATTTTTGGAGTACTCGGACCGGATACTGTGGTACCAGGTACCGGCGCAAGAAGAACTCGCTCGTAGAAAGGCACAGTCGGGAATTGATGGTCTGCAGTGAATAGTTTGCAGGGGACAATAAACTATTTTTCTATTGTTGCCGAAGAAGGAACAACACTTTTTTTAATAAGTCGGATGAGCGTTGAAGTTGTTTGTTCGTTAAAAGTGAAAATACGATTGTTGTAAGGGCAGTTGAAAGTGAAAATAGTTGAAGTAACTAGTGGAATTTTTCTCGTTTGCCATGCCTAAGCCACTCGGTCTCCGTCTGATGTTGGGTGTTTTCCTCTGTCTACTTGCTCTCTACTCGGAAACATGTAAGTACTTCATTCATAAATAATAGTAATAATAAATACGCATTAAGACTGGCCAGTTTTAAAGTGTCACATGGATTCCTTACATTCTTACTTCTGTGTTAAGGAAAACGCTGTCGAATGAGTGTGAATAATAATTATTATTATATGAAAACAGCTCCAAGTAAATACATTTGTATTGTACAATGTTAGTTTAAACTATAATAGTTATTTTTAAAATTAATAATTGTCGTTGGATACCGTGCATCGTAGTAGACCAGTTCGTTAGTTTTTTTGAACTATTGTAACAAAGCAACTGAATAATGAAATGTATGTTACACATACAATACGCGTTAATAAGAAACTAAGTAGTATAATCTAGTGTGAGGATTTCAAAAAAGGAGTATGAACACCTGGTTTCTCAGTGTCGAATATTTAATTTCGACAACTATTTTCAAACTTTTTTCAGACAGGTAAATAGAATTAGGATAATAGAGATAAATAAACAGATAAAGGATAAATTGAGAAATTAAGGATTAAGGAATGAAATTAAGGATAAATAGAGGTAAATAGACAGGTAAAAATAGAAAGAAAAACTATTACATTAAAGGTCCACCGTCAGTACGTGCTAGTAGTTTTATTCATAATAATTTTCACATTTTAAAATTTATTTAAAATTCAACTTCTACTTCTGCTCTACAAGTGTAGTTAAACATTACACGGTCCCTCAGTGTGAATGTTGACGAATAAAATATTAAAGAACATTCTTCAATAACTTCTATTTGTTGGTGGCGCATAACAAAATTAGGTCATTTTGGCAATTGATGAACCACAACACGTACCCAATTTTTATTTGGTAAATTACTTTAATTTTTCCACTGGTTTTCATTATTCATTTAAACGAAAATTTAAGGAAAACTGTGATATGCCTTAGTAAATTTTTTTAGGAAACCAATAACTTGTAACAATAACACCCTTTGTAACAGAAGCAGGTACAGTTTGCAAGATGATAATTTTTGTTGCGTATTTTATTGATTTTTAAACATGAAGATACGTTGCCATTGTTTTAAAAAACTATTACTTTGCTTCTGTGTACATTTCTAGTGCAATCTGTCACTTAGTTTTCTACTTATTTTAGAAACTTTGCCGTAGGACTTTAGTTCTGGTGTTTCCCTGTTAATTTGACAATCAGAGTGTCAAACCGCAGGCGTAAAACTATTCTTAGTTAGACTGGGTGCATTTTGGGTTAGTCTGACAATTATTAAGTGAAATTGTACGTGAAAAATTAGTCAGTCCCAGACTGAAAAATTTATAAAAAATGAGACGTTCACTCAATGAAGTTCGGTACGACTATTAAACGGTGTTTTATTTGGCGTAAAACTATTTCTTGTAGAAAGTCCATTAGCTATATTGTTTCCCGGGGCTAGCCTTAATTAAAAGGAACTTATGACTCTTCATTAGACACGACCGTAGGCGATTGAATAGTGTAAAAACTGTGTTCGTGGAACAACATACCGTTATCCAGAGAAGTTCTTTTATATATTTGTTTGACAACTTCGTCCACTGTATTAAGTAACACAGAATAATAATAATAGTAATAATAATAGAAGTGTAAAACTAATAAATAATAGTATTGGATTAGGATTAAATTATATGTTCTCTCATCTTCGGTTCGTAACGTTTCCTTTCCTTTGTACTTGACGCATTTTAAGACGAGTACCTCTTACTCGGGCAGGACTCGTTGCGAATTAGTCACCGAGTACTAGATAACTTTCTCCGATGCACACAAACTGGTTCGCAGTTTTCCCTAAGAGACACTCAGTATTCTTAGGAATCGGACTGACGTGCAAAAGATGATATAAGACTCGGTTCCTCTCTACCGATCATTCGATTTACTCCCATTTAAACGTAACTAGACAGAACCGGACCGAGAAAGAAGTTCCTATTGTTGTCCAATGAAAGTGAAACTCATCTCGGGTCCTCTCATGCTCAAATTTCATTGAAAACTATCGAATCGACCTCTGGCACCGTTGTTAGCAGAACTTGTCAACGACCAGCGACATTCTACCCGGCCATAAAAAGCAAGGGCAATCATTGATTTCACCTCTGGAAGAGACAAAGAAGGCACAGAGGTCAAAATCGACTTGAAATTCGGTCAAGTACGCAATGTGGGACGTGTTTGGTACTCGGCCGGAGCGTTACTCGTTAGGAATTTTAGGAAGATGATCAGTCACCGTGGACTACAATTAATTTAAACGGTCCCTTAGCAGTGTAGTACTGAATGTTATTTTCTCTTGTGAATTGATTTTGATTATAATTTCCGGAAAATTACTTCCGAGTCTCGCCACTGAACAGGTCAAGTTCGCCACCGAAAGGCCAGACTTAAATGTTTCGGCCAACAACACTGTTATTTACGTAGAAAATTTTATTTTAAAAACTTACTAGATACTTACGACCTAAGTCTTTAAGTTTTACTCACTCGATTGAGTACCCAATAAAACACGTTTTAATGGCAAGTAGTCATTTATGGTCAATGCAAACTTAAATAACTACTTCTCGGCTACGCTACGACCTGTATATAATTCTTCATTATATAACTGAAACGATTAAAACTTATGGTCATGTTAATGAAATTAGAAATCATAATACGTCGCGTGCGGTAAATTTGTGAGTTAACAAGTTGTAAGTTGAACAAGTAAAATAACCGAACAATATACGAAGTAAACAGGTGATGCCATTTTATTAAAATGTTTCTGATAAATTCTATACATACAAACCTGTTATTTAATTTGACATGAAAGTAATTCACTGCTATTATGTAATCGGCAGAAGGTTTATGGTCAGTGTACCTCAGAAATCAAATAATGTAGTAAAAATCATAATACTAATAAATCAGTTTTTAAGCGTTGTTTTATGATCATAAATATCCAAGCGGAACTCTAGTTAATAAAAAGTTATTAAGTTTTCAATGACAAAATTTCCATATATAACTGCATTCTTGTAACTGAGTACAACATCGTTATACCCATGGACATAATCTTTGCGTGTTGCTGAGATTTGACAATTGATTTTTAAGAATTAAAATACTTAAACAATAAGGGTAAGTGGGGTAAGCTGAAGCACACAAAATGTAGTGATCCGATCGTTCGTAGTTTTAGTATCATCAACTTCTAGTGAAAGACGTGGGCCGCCACTTTTACTTTCAAACTGGATAAATTGTTACACTCGAATGATCCGTTAATTTCTTTTAGAAATTATACATTATTCCTACAACTCGGGTAGCAAATCGCTACATAGTATTAATAAAAAAGGTTCAAGAAATGTGTACCTGTGTATTCTACCTGCTATCTATCTGAACTATTACCTGGCAGTTACCAATACAACATTTTGCATGGAATGACTAACGCATTACTATTTCAAGAGCAGTTGCATTTCCCAGAAGAGTAACAATAGGAAACGCGTCAATCGATGTGGTTGTTCGTCCAGTTCGGAGATAGCACAGAATAAATTACAAAATGTTTCGTAAAAGAAATTCCAAAAGTCCGGTTTTTGATGGGTAAAGAGATTTGGGAAAAACTCATGGTCGGCAAGTACTAACTAATCGGTTGAAAGGTCGATGATGAGAGAATAATAAGAACATCTATTTCGCAATCGTAGACCACAGGTAAAAACGCCTCAGAGTTTACGCTCCCCCGAAGAACTAAATTAGTACCTGAAAACTATTTCTATTTTTGACTACAAATCATGCGAAATGGATGACAAATTAGATTTATGTGGTTGATGACGGTCCTACGTTCTATTGTAAAATATGCATTACAACTATTGGTTCTATTTAAGTTGTAATTATTTTTGACAACCGAGGCCGGAATTATTAAATTATGATCTCGATCCAATTTTTATTATATATACAATACAGAACAAACTTTGTATCATCATTTTTATTTAATCATTGTCGAGCCTTGTAGTGAAAGTAGTTAAGTAACTTTTTGGTCTTCACGCGAGTGTTTTATTTTTAATCAGTATTATTAACATTTTTAAATGATTTTCAGATGGCCAGTTCTTGGGATTAGAATTTTTTGACGCAGAAGAAAACCCACAGCAGGACAACACCATTAATGGAACCATTAAGAAAAAGCCACAGTCAGTTCGAGACTTGTACAACACAACCAGCTGCGTGGAGCCTCCCATCAAATGTCCCCACAAAAGAATTCAGTTCTTTCTCTACACCAGGTGTGTTCTCCTAGTACACTCGCAGTGTACCTGTGTATTGTGACACTACACGAATGCGTGTCAGGTTACACTTCTTTATTTTTATTTCCCTGCAGAGGCACCCAAGAAAATGGGGAACTCCTTGATGTGATGGACATCAACTCCTTGTACAACTCCCAATTCAATGCTCTCAATCCAACAAAAATTATCATTCACGGGTTTGGAGGTGGAAGAAACTTAATTCCCAGTCCTGACATTAGAAACGGTAACGAAAATGTGAACTATTGATGTTTGTATTGATGTTGGTGTTGCACTGTCAATACCTAATGTCGCGTTTTGTCTCTGCCTACAGCTTACTTCTCCTACGGTGAGTACAACATAATAATAGTGGACTACAGCACTCTCGCCAAAGAGCCCTGCCTCAGTCAAATCGAGTGGTCACCCAGATTTTGCGCCGAATGTGTCGCCCAACTGGTCGACTACCTTGCTGTGCATCCCAGAGGCGTTCAACCTGACGAACTTCACCTCATAGGATATAGTGTCGGAGCTCACATGGCCGGATTAGTTGCCAATCACATCAGTTTTGGAAAGTTGGGCCGAATAACAGGTAAGAGTCAGGGAAGAAACTACGACCATTTTGAATTCATCATAAGTTTCATTAATTGTGTTAAATTCACAGGTTTGGATCCGACCATCATATTTTACATGGGAAACAATCGGTCCAGGGATCTCGACCCAACGGATGCCCACTTTGTAGATGTACTTCATACAGGGGCAGGCGTTCTGGGTCAGTGGGGACCCAACGGTCACGCTGATTTCTACTTCAACGGGGGTAGCAGTCAACCTGGGTGTCAGTCGAGCACAATTTTAAGTGAGTTTGTCATCTATCACTGCTACTGCTCTTTGGATGTTATCCTCATTGTTCTTTGGAGGTTAACCTAACAATCGACACAATTTTCCAGAAACGTTGGCTTGCGACCATACCAGAGTGACGCCATTTTTTATCGAGTCAATTATCAGTCCGGTAGGATTCTGGGCTTCACCTTGTCCAAATAGATTTATGTATTCACTTGGACTGTGCCCAACGAAAGACGAAGACTACGTCATTATGGGAGAACACGCTCCTTGGAAGCAAGTTTCCTCCTATTTTCTTAAACAATAATTAATAAAAAAATACGAATGAAACGTGACAGAAAATTGTATTGTTACAGTGCCAGAGGTATTTACTACTTAACCACAAATGCTCGCAAACCTTATGCCCAGGGATTCCCAGGAAAGAGGCGACCTGCCGAAGGAGACAGCAGAACTGCCAAAAACAAAAAGGCCAAACCAAAGAGGCTGCGAAAAAGCAACGGCAACTGAAAAGAGTCGAATACTTGAAAAAGGGTTGAACATGAGGAAAAAAATGTTTAACAGCAACAGTCACGATATTCTGTCAAATCCTAGATCCTAGTTATAAAAACGCCAGATTCCGTAGCTAAATGTGAAGGTCTAAACGTAGGTTATTTTGTTAGAAAACCCTAGACTAAGATGGTGGACTAACTTGGAATTTCGGGAACCGAAAACAGCTCACGTTTTATATTCACGTATATATTGTGGTGCGTCCCTGTAATAAAATTATTGTAATTTACATTTTGCATAAGTGCCAAACAGAATATAGTTATTTATTTTAGTGTAGCAAGGGCTTGTTGCCTCTGAATTTTTGTCACTGGCATTGCGGTTGGCGGTTTTCAATTTCCTTTCTTTGCACCTTGAAGAAACACCCAAATACCAAAATTGCGGTTAAGAAGATTTGTGGTTAGCAATTAGCAAATTCTTTTAGGTAGTTCGACACACCTGTAAATAGTGGACACGATCGTTTTAGTAGTTAGTTTCACTAGTTTAGTCAGAGTCCGTCAAAAAGTGAAAACTTTTTTGTTCATTTAGATCAAAATTGAATGTTGTGCAGTTAAATCAACATTTTGAACTGTAGGAGTTTCGTTAGTTTAATGAAATAAAAAGACTAAAGGTAAAAGATGGAGAAGAACGAGAACAAAGTGAAAATCAAAGTTTTAAAAATGTAGTGACTTAATTGTAGCGACTTCTGAAAACTTGAAAATGCAAAATGTAAATTGAGAACCCAGAGAAGGAACACGTAATGAAATTTTACATAAATTAAAAAATAACAATTAGTAAATCTACATTTTGAAAACTAACGGAAAAAAAAACTATTCACTGACGAGGGTTGGCACACGTTGTTAATCTAAATTCAGTTAACTGTTCAGTTGGTTAAAATAAATTATATTAAATTAAACTGAATTTTTTAATTGTCCTTCGGTCAAATTTGCAAATCGCCACAGCAATTGACCTTGCACATCTTGCAGCAATCGACCTACGTCAAAAACCGATTTGCGGCCACCATGAAATTGTCAGCATTGGTTTTTCTTGAGCAATTCAGTGTCGAGTAAGGTAGCCATTTAGCATTGTACGTTTTGAAAAGGTTCAAGTCAGAACATGGCGCTTGCATTGGAAAGAAAACAAAAAGAGTTGGGTAAAGAAACGAAAGAACATTAAAATTATGTTCTTTATGCTACGTATCGATCAACCTACGGATTTGCACAGACACAATACTTTTATTTGGTTTGATACTTAACTTACAATTAACTTGCTCATTACGTTAGTGTTGCCCTTGGATCTCGTATGTACAGATGACATTGAACCGATAAGTTACTTTACATAATTTCAATTTTTTCTATTAGAGACTGAATAACAAAGAAATTTCTAGGAACTGTATCCTGCTGAACAAACACGAAACACACAGGATATTAACGTGCACCATAAATAAAAGAATCTAAAGTCTTCTAAGTGTGAACTTGTATGAACAGTACATGAATCGTAAAGTGTAAAGGAACATAAAAGACAGGAACTTAAGCATACGACTTATGCTTAAAAAGAAACCGAACTTACATGGCATGATTTTGTATTTTCAAAAAAAAACCATAATAAGAAACAATATCGTAACTAACATTTTTTGTATTGTAACACGTACTTAATTATTAACATTATTTCCTTTAACCTTACATAACCGCGTCGTTTGAAACATCCTAAGTAAGTAATTAAGTAGGTAAATAAATAGAACAACGAACAGTGAACTATTTTTAACAGTGTCAATTTTTCTTATTAATTACAAAATTATAATGTCAAAATTGATGAACAAATTTTGAAAGAAAAATTATGTATATATATATATATATGTATGTATTTATATTTATATAAATATAATTGAAATTTTTCTTAAAGGTACGCTCTACAATTCGTCATGTCTATACAATTAAATAATCATACACTATTAATATACAGTTATTTGTAGTTCCCTTCACATGCTTTCCCTTTAATGTAAAACATTTCTTTTACGTCGATTGATCGATTATTGATCAGCAGTCATCGGATTTATGGGTAAGAAATTAGAAGTAACGTCTTTCAGTTGTTTACTTTTCATTTGTTTTGAGTGAAATTATTTTTTTTTTCTTTAGTCAGGTTTTGAAGACTAGATAATTTTTACGAAACCACAATGATTTGAAGAGTTGGTTGTAGTCCTTTTACAAAATTTTAAAAATAACGTTTTGTTGGGCTGGTGGCAAGTATTTAGGTGAAATCTAGCGAATAGAATGTGTGCGTATTTCATTGTTTAAAGAATTTACGTGTATTAAGTAGAGTACCAAATTTGCCGAGAAGTGTTCACATTGAGCTTGGAGTTTGAAATTTCTTCCTTTTCGAACTTCACTCTCAAGTACAAGTGTAAAACTGTTAAGTCCTTGACGCGCAAATTTGTAGTACTGACATTCTTAGGCATAGATGAATACTTGCAGAGACAAATTGCAACTGTAATTGTTTCGTGTACGGGCAATGAAATACAAATGAAATTAATTGCACGGGATGACGGAAGCGTAAGGAAGCCAGTGTTTACGTACTTTACAAAACTTGGTGAAATCACTGGGACATTAAAAATTTGAGTAGATAGTTAAATACAGAATAAATAAGTGTTAAATTGGTTAATTTGGATATGACACTCAAGAAATACATCGGCAAGAGGGAAAAAAAATATATTTGTGGTGACCTCTTGCTTATTTCTTAACTTCACTGCAACTTCTTTTCTCTTCGACTACAATCGCCCGTAAAGCAAATCTAATTTTTACACGAAAAAAACTAGTTCATCAATCAACTACGTAAAAATTTTTTACTAAAATCACAGTGTCACACAAATCGAAGCCATCGGATTCCAACCTTCCCTAAACCCTAATTTCGTTCGATTTCATCCGTGATCGAGAGCTACTACAACCTCAATTGAAAAATAGCTCTCTTCCGCAGAGGTAAAACACTTCTTCCCTACACTTTTGTTTTTCTAACCTTTAAAGTTTAAGTTGTTATTATTAAAGTATCACTTGACACGACCACTAAAATATAAATATATATATACATAAATTAAATACTTTATTTATAATTAAGACTAATTACCATCACTACTATTATTTATTAATAATTTAAAATACACCTAGGAGTAACGTGAGAAGCATAGCGATTCGTGATTTTGTTGTTTTTGTTTTTGCTCTTTTTACTATTAGTTCATTTTCATTGTGTCTATTAGTTGACTATCGGTGACAATGTTTCATATATCAAGAGCTAATAGGCGTGACTGTGGCTTGGTGATTTTTTTCACGACTTTTCTCAGGGTTCTGTTGCCACCTCACATGCCAAATACCATGATTTGAAGCGAGGTGTACTACAATTGAAATATACAAAAGTGAGGATGAATCACATAACCCTAGGACTTTGGAACGACCACAAGAAATGTAAATTCAAGAATGTATTTCTTTGGTTAGTATATGAAATAAATTTATATGGTACCAATGGTCAATACTGAAGAAAATTACAGTAACTCTAACTGGTAAGGGTAGTAAAATAAATTAACAAAAAATCCAACTTTTTGTTACATTATCAGATTCCTGAATTGTTACCAGCAACACTGGCTGATTTCCGATCAATGATTGATCGATCGGTAGCAGAATTATTGGGTTCGTATCGAGTTCTGACGAGTGATTTGGCTGATAAGAATAAACTAAAGCAACACACAGTCACGACCGTAAATACGTTAAGATGAAACATTATTTCGATTACTTATAAATTACAAAATTTACGTAATAAATACATACTTATAAAATTATATAAGGGAAGGAAAAAATTGTATGGGTTGATTTGAATAAATTCCAAAGAAAATACTAAGACTTAAGTTATCAAAGTGTGATAAACATAATTTATAGTCAGAAAATAGTGTACAGACGGAAGTGTAGCAGAAATGGAAATTACGAAACGGACAGATGAAATGTTGTTTTGAGACTGAAAGTATGTTTTAACGATTTCCCGTACGGTAGTACTAACTACTATACAGTGACCGTTGCTGACGTCACTGATGGACTAATTTGCTTGAAATCAGATAAACTCAAACGCTAAGGAGAAAGAAATAGAAAACAGAATAAGAAGTCAATGAAGAAAAAATGCAGTGCTGATGTAATTAGTGTAGTTAGAAGAAAAAATAAGATAGTAAGATAGGTAAAGATAGTGCTAAGTAATTTCAGTAATTGTAACTTGTACGCCCAGTTATGTACAAAGTCTAAACTACAAGAGAGAGAGAAAGAGATTGAAATGTGAAGAAATAGAAAACTTAAGTCAATTCTGTGAAATGGTAACTTAAAGTTTAAATAAACTTTTAAATGACCACCGTTTGTTCTCTTAAATGAGTTCTCGTCATGCCTCTCTTAATTATTCCCTCTCTCTCTCTATGATTTTCATCTACTCATCTGGCCATCACAAGTACCCGATTTCATGGTCGACATGTCAGTAAGTCTTATAATGAAAGTATTCGACAAATAAAATAACAGTAGGACGAAATACAGGGAGAACAGCACAAAAAATTCACAACATTGTTTTCAGTTACACTTATTGTCTTAACACTAGTTTACCTTATTTATTAATTTATTATTGTCGACACAGCCTTTGAGATTTTCTCTCAATAGATTTTTTATTATCTTACACTAATAATTATAGCTAAAAACTAAAAATTCAACATCGTTTATCTTATATGTTTATTAACCGCCTCCTTGTGGGTCCTTTTTCTCCTTTCTTCTTATGTTTTTTAAGTTTTGTATATATGCTCTTAAGGCTTTTCATTGTGTTTCTTTAGTTTTAGTTTCACGATACATTCACACGTATTATTATTAAAATAGTTAACTCTCCGTGGTGCGACCAAGAGCCGAAGAAAAAAAAATTTATTGCTTAGCTTGGCTCCCGGGCCATTTTTACTTCCTCAACTATTTGCTGTCGGCTCGCTGTAGTTTTTATGTAATTTATCGCCGGTAAAACCGCCGATGGCAACCGCGACCAAAGAGTTAGTAACTCACGCACTAAAATCTCATATAGTCAAAACAAATTAAACTTCTCTTAATATACATTATTTATAGTTTGTAACAACTTTAACTGTCAATAAACGCTCTTAAACATAAAACATTAAAGTACAAGCAATGAATGTTTCACCCCTGTCGTGTTTATCTGAGCATATTTCTACGTTTTATCATATAAATATTTTTTTAGTACACCGTTGTTCATTCACTCCCGCAACGTTAAAATTTAAAAGTCAATAACATAATTTAAACATAAGTGAATCACATAATTTCCCTCAACAAATTCGTCATCAAAATCTACAAACGTCATTTTGCTCTCGTTCAGGTTTCAACCTGCACGATCAACGCTGTGTTCTCGCAGTGATAAAAAAAAACGTGTATGTTTGCATCACAAGAACCTCAAACTGTGCAAAATGGCTGTCCGATGTAAATATTAATAATAATGTTAAGGTACTATCGATAGCACAAAACACTAAAAATGAAATTATTCTGAGTGAATTTTAAATGCAGGTGTTCATCAAGCATTTTAACAAGTGTTTGACCTCACTTTTAAATCAACATTATCACTAGTTATAATTCAATAATATCATTCTTATAATTTTTCTGCTACATCTAAAATATTATAGATTCTGATGACGAACAAAAATATTTACGGCTATATAGAATTTATTGTAAACAGCTCATTTCATTATTTATATATTTAATTTATGTATAATAGAATTTTAGTTTCGAAAAAAATTAAAGACAGTCGAATAACAGTGAAAAACAAATTAAACGAATATATGTATGAATGACATTCACTTTGAATTCTGTGTTTCTTTTTTAAGTTAATTAAATTAAGTTAATAAGTTGATGCTGAATTGTAGTGCCTTTCGTCTGGTACCACGACGACGACTATCTAACGGTTGTTTTAGTGAAGATGATATTAGGCAATCTCAAGGTAACTCTCCGTCTATATAAATCTTCAGACTTTTTGATCGGTACAATAAGTTGAGTAGTTAAGTTAATAAGATCGATCAGACATTGTTCCATGTAAGTAGGGGTCCTGTGGCCTGGGCTGCACTGGTTCTTCCGCTATAAAAGTGCTGCTATAGGTGAAGGGGTTGACGCCCGGTGGAGGAAACGGATTCCCCTGAACCTGGGAATATTGACTGGGTTGTGATAATTCTAATTGACTCGCAGGAACGTATTTGTCTTCATCGCCCCACTGATTGAACACCATTGATTGGTTGTAGCCGTTGCCCGGATTGAAAGGATTTGACGGATTCGATGGTTCCGTCGAGCCGTACGTTTGAGGCGCAGACTGAATTAATTGGGTTTCTAGCGTTTTCTGACCCTGAAATAATTCGCAGCATTGTATGTTTGCTCTCGTTCGGATAATTACACGACCGATTTGTTTGTTTTGTTACCGGTCCGGGCGGTCGAGGTGGAGGCTGAGCTGCCGGAGTTACAATTTGCTGTTTTCCACCACTTGCAGCATCTTCCCAGGCTTTCAACTGTTCCGGACTCGGCTCGGCCCACGGTTGTAGTTCTCCCGATGCAAAAATTGCATAGAACGTGACTCCGACGAAGTGAACACTTGCGGCGAGAATGAACACAGTTTTCCAACTTGGACAGTCCTGTTGGGAAATGTGAGTTGGGTCAAAGAGACACGTAAAAACGAATTCGGAGGTGCGTGCATGCGTGCGAGCCTGTTCGAGTACTCACGTGATGCTTGGTTATATTATCTATTGCTATTGGGCATATCAAGCCGGCTATGGTGCCAATTCCGTTGGACATTCCCATGAGTATGCTGGCATATCTCGGTGCAATGTCCAGGTGATTTACGTTGAAACCGCTGATAGCAAAACCCGAAAAAGCAACTCCAAATGTCAGGGCGACCGTCGCTGCGACGGCTGTTTTGGCGTACGCAACGACCACAAAAAAGAGAGCCTCCATTCCAAATCCACCACAATTGAAGATTTTTCTCACTGCTGTTGTAGTTAAAATTCCCTTTTTGCGAACGTTGTCGGCAAGTAGACCTCCGAGGGGAACAATTGTAGTCATGAGCAGATGTGGCAAAGCACCGACGAATCCAGTCTGTAAGTCATAGAGAAATCATTGAAGTGACACGAAGAAGAACAAGAACACAGTCCCAAGAGAAGAATAATAAGCGATAGTAACCTCTTCGATTTTAAAGTTGAAACACGTCTGTAGGTACTTGGCTTGGAACAAAACTAACAAGTAAAAGTTCCATGACCTGCAAAAATTAGCTATGATAATTGCGTAGACAGGAGTGGATGTGAAGAAGTCTCTCCATGGAGTGGTTGCTATGGTCGGCATGGCCACTTGAGTGCTAGATCCTAATGACTGCTCTATGTAATACAATTCCTTGGCACTAATCGTTGGATGCTTACAAGGTTTCTCGAAAGTTAGCCAAAGCCAAAACATATACCACAGCAGTCCGACAACCCCTGAAATTAAAACCATCGAGATGTGAAAGTGTGCAACGAGAAGGTTACAGTAAAATTCGTGGTTAAACGTAAGACCAACCGTAAAAGTAAAATGGTGCCTGCCATCCTATGCCACCTATTAGTAGACCTGACAAAGGCATACCGAGAACAACGCCTGCGTACGAGCCGGAAAACGCAAGAGTAGCTAATCTTGAACGTTCTAGGGGGGGTGCCCAAAACCTCCAAATGCCGTGGCAGGCGGGATATGTCACGCCCTGAAAATAAGTTTTCAGTTGTTTTTTGGTAGGAAAAGTGAGTGTAACAATTTTAGTTTTATTAAACGCCATATCTGCAGCCTGCTGTAAAAATATCAAAGAAATAAAAACAGGAAAAGTTTCGGTATTTGGTTAAAAGTTAAGATGCAATATATATTTAAAAGTTACGAACTCTCGAACAGACATATTACCTTACATGTACTACGTACTTAACAGTTACGAAATACAGAAATTGATACCAAAATTATGTTACATATTAAAAATAATTTTATGTATTGATTTCTAAAAAAATCTGAAACAGATTTTAATACGTTCAGAACGAAATAAGTTCTTTATAACTTACTTAATTAGTTTATTGTTAAACTACAACCAAATCTTAATCGCAATTTAATGTAAAAATTAACTTGACTATTTAACTTCATGGGTTGTCTAAGCAAAACTTAAAGTACATTGCGTCCTAGTAAAATAGTAAATAAAGTGTGAAATGTTTGCGTCGTGCACACAAATCCATTCTTATATTTTTCGTTTTCTTCAAATGGCTCATTTTATTCAACCAAAATGGCGTTCAATTATATTCATTTCTCTTTATGTTCGATTTTTTTATCGAGTGAAAGTCAGTCGTGCAAGAAGAGAAGAAGCTGGGGCGGCAAAATAAAGGAAAAGCATGAAAAACGAAGTTAGCCATTTAAGTTTCATATTTTAAAATGTATCCATCAGATGGTAGAAACTTTTCTTGTTTCGAAGGGGCGAGTTGAAGGCGGCAGAAGCCTTTTCTTACTCACCTCGACGAGTCCCTGGCATATTCGCACGAGTATTGTTATGGTCGGATGGATACTTATGGCACCCGGCACGAGGAGGTTAAGAAAGGAAGAAGTGGCTATGGCCGTCCCGAAAATTCTATTGGCCGGATATTTGGAGGCTAAAAATCCGCCAGGAACTTGAGTTATCAGGTAGCCCCAGAAGAAAGAAGAATCTACGGCGCTTTCCACCCCAACCGACCAATTGAATTTTATGTCTTCGATGTTTAATGAATTGTTTCCCTGAAAATAAATTAAATGACTGCGTTACAAGTGGTCAAGGTCATTTTTATTAATTAATATTTAATAACAGGAGTTTAATAACTTTGCAAGGAGTATATTTCTGAGTATCCGGTGATATTGTAGAACATTTTTTAGTTGATGTGATTACTCAAATAAATGTTCAAATAAATAAATAAATAAATAAACATTATTTTAGGAATATACAAGTTGAAAACAAAGGAATACCAAATGGCAAGTATCAAATTGCATAATTTCGTTCAGTACATGTATATTATAACTCATATTATTTTTATACTGTTATTCACGTGTTCGAAATAAGTAAAGTCAGTTTCATAAATGTGTACAGGTAGCGTAGTACAACTTTGAGAAATGAAATTAAGCGCTGGGACTTTTTCTGAACCTTAACGTCGCGTTTAAGGGACAAACGCGTGGCAGGAGAAAGACATCATACAGCGGAACTGAATAATTTTTTTGCTGTGACACATTATAAATTGCTCCTGGTGAAATATAGCGACGGCAACTTCGTTCCCCCATCTCGAGTTAAAGTATTTTGATTTCCTCAATTCCAACATCTATTCTTATTGAATAGTAAAACCGGAAGTTGCGTTCCCTCGCCATCCAGTTCAGGTTATCGATTCGAAGGGTTCCAGACAAACAGACAATCAACTCTATTATTGTTATTATTATTATTATTATTATTACGACCGATACCATGTCTGTTTTTTCTATTTTTTTTTTCATTGAAAGCTTTTTGTTGTACTTACATAGTGCTCAAACTGAAGCTTCGCCATGCCCATGTTACACCTCATACCGAAGGAAATGACAAATCCTAGGCACGTGAGAACGGCTACTGTGTACCTCTGACTCAGACAAGGACATTCTGCTTTTATGTATTGATCTATTTGCCTAAGTGGGGGCCTTTCCGGTTCCGGTAACTCGTCCAAATCGTCCAATTTAACGTCGGTGGAGAATTGCTTGCCCTGGAGAACGAGAGTTGGCTGAACGTTCATCAAGTTTTTATTCTTTGCAGGCATTTCAAATTCCTCGTATCCTTCTTTCTTATTCCTGTAAAAAAAAAAATGAATGAGAATTTAAATTAGTCAATGTGCTTATTTTATTTTTAGTAACATTTACTGGGTAGAATGAAATGCACACTTGGTACACTGATACTTAAACTTAAAACTTAAAACTTTTAGCATCTTTAACAACTTTTGTAAAAGTAATTTTATCAATACAATAAAACCGTCGATGTTTATTTGGAAAATTGACTGCAGAGGAGGAATTTTTCAAAGACCACCTTATCCTATACGGCTGTTGCATTTACATTGTGTAATGCCGTGTGAATTAATTGGGATGCATCTTAAATTGAAATCTATCAAGTGTTGACATACCCGACAAATTTACGGGTACACCTGAACAGAGTACAACAGCTACTCCTTACGAGGTAGCGTAATTTTCCTTACCATTTTTTTGGTGCCAATACAGAACAGTAATAGTTCTGTCGCGTTTCCGTAAAAGAAAAAGGTAAGCAAAACGGTAATAAGTATTCTGTACTTGATTTCAAAAATATTAAAAAGAAAATTGTACGAAATTATAAAATTTGTTACGTATATGACATTCTTATTGGAAACGACCCCTGTTTTATTTAAGGGTTGAACAATATGAACAATAAACTGAAGGAGCCTGAATTTTTCCAGGTGTAATATTAGGTTGAAAATAAAAACCAGAAATAAATTACTACTACTTCTGAGTCACAATCCTGACAGGTCATGAGAAATTCAGCTAATACCTGGTCCAAAATTTTAAATAATATATGTCTACTTCTTGTGATAAAATCAGGAAATTGATGACATTCATCACTCAGTGACAAAATAACCCAAAATGACATAGTGTGTAATAGAAATTGTCAGGTGTGATAATGTTTAGCTCAAAACGGATATGAAAGCTACATAAGTATTATTAAAAAATAAAAGAAATAAAATAGAAAATAAATTTATTAATATCATTTAGCAGAGAATGCGTGAGAACACCGATGAAATGGAATGAATCTACGAATGCAGAAGTAAGTTTTTATGCCAAGACGAAGATAGTCGAAGGGTGTCATTTAAAAATTTTTCATCCCCTGTTAATAAGGGTGTAAAAAAAGAAAATTTTTGTTCCACGAGGACTTGCTTTCTTCACTTACACATGCAATTTGCAAAGTTTTACTTTCTCAATTTTACCAATGGGAATGTAAATTAATTAGAAAAAGGAGATGCATGAGAAGGAGAAGAGTGTCGTTGAAAACGTCATTTACACTCAGCCAAGAAGAACAATGTACACTTGAGAACGTTAGAAAGCGAACATCATCAGACATCCACTTATCTAGAACTTTCTCTTCTTCTATTGCTGAATTCAATTTTTTTTTTCATGACGAAGCTTTCAACTCGCGGGTAAGTGGAAATGGTCGCTTTCTCCGTAAGAACGTGACTCAAGAATCGAACTATTTCTCGTCTACAACTATTTTACGCTTCATCACACATCAAGAAAATCCATGAAAATGTGTTGTCAAGATAAGTGTTGATGTAACAGACTATTTTCGGTATCGTTTTAGGTAGTTCAAAGTGCTCAACTGTTGTTTTTACCGCAAGACTCAGAGGAGTGTAGAGAGCAGTAACGGTATGCTACTACTAGTACCATGTTCCTCAAGGTCCCGTTCTTTTGTCCACCATATAGAACATCCTGCATGCAGAAATCCACAATGATTTCTGCCAATTCAACTCAGAAATTAAAAGTTCTGCAAATCATTTGATATTTTTAGGTGGTTTTAATAAAAATTTTAATTATTCACATTTAAAAACTATTAACAGACAGCTGGCAGATTTAACAGGGATGCTAGAAAGATTTGGTCTTGTGGTTGAAATGTAAACAAACTCAACTCATGTTGGTTACCAAAAAATTTGGTAAAGAATAACAAATGTCAGCTATAAAAAAAAACATTAATAATTTAGGGGAATTTGAATTATCAAAATTAATCAAATATTTGGGTTTAGTCATTAATATCTAATTTAAATTTTAATGCTCACATCGACTATTTAAACCTTAAACTAGACAAATACTACAAAATTCTTTCAGGTCTAGGCAATGGAACCTGGGGTTTAGATTGCAGCCAAAGAATAATTTTATTTAAAGGAATTTTTCAATCCCACATTGGGTACTGTTGTTTAGTTTAAATGACAAATTTGACAAAGAAAAAATTAAAAGTTTACAGAGAATTTGTCTATTTTCTGACACCAAGGCTTACTCATCGGTTGAGGCCGATGCCTTGGATGTTTTGGCATCTGTCGGCATCTCCCAGTTGAGCTATTTCTTGAAAAACGGGTCAAAATTTCCTCTTCTAGAAATCATATTAGACTAAATTTAATTAGTGAAGACAAAGATCTTCTTTTATGTGTAAGAAATGGTCATATTTATGATCAAAATAACGAAATTATTAATTTCGAGCAACACCGCAAATTAGTGGATATATTAATTTTCAAGAAATGGCAGATCAAGTTGGAGAACAGCGTCAAAGGCAGGCTAACATTTGATTTCTTTCCATCAATAGAAAAAAAAAAATTAAAATCAATTGCGACTCGATTAATTAATTTGTCAAATTCTTCCAGGACACGGAAATTTTAATAAATATTTATGTAAAAGAAAATTAATAGACCATGAAAATGCGATTTAGGCTACATAGATTCTGTACACAATGTTTTATTTGAATGTAATCGATGGAACGAAATTTGAAACAAATAAATATATCTTATAAAAATTTATTAAACAAAAATAAAAAGGAAAGGGGCAACTTCTTTGAATAAGTAACCAACACAATGTCACTTTAAAGTAAAAACTGAAAATAATAAATTCCCATTTCATCTTAATATATGTATCCAATTGCAAGTAACATAAATTGAAATAAATTAATAGAAGTTTTATTTGGAAATTTAACGACAATAGTAATCGACTCTTTACCGGAGGTTCATTTGTATTGCATAACGTATTAAAATAAATCTGACCAAATAAAATAAAAAAAACTACTAGGTACAATTGTTATTTGGTACAATAAATATTACTGCATTTATTAGAAGTCTTTCAATGGAGTATTAATTATTATATTTTGGTCAGTGAAGATCCTTATAGAAATTAAATTTGTGCTACACAATTCATAAAATACAAATGTATAATTTTGTATTTGTTTCAATTTATGAAGCATTTGCTTTGAACAGAATGAGACTGTGGTCATCAACATCGTCAACATCATCAACTTCTGAGTGTTGGTGTAAAGAAGCAGCAACAACTCCACAATTCTACAGATAAATTACGTGTTATTTGCGTTTAGATGTGCATTTATGTAAATAATAAAACTACATCTGCGGTAATAAATTCCAAATTATTTACGTACTATTATTGTTGTACTGGTTACATGAAAGAGACACATGCTGATTGAATAATAAAGTTTTTTTAAGTAATGTCAGAATGATGTTGGGCACCGGGAGAACGAAAAATAAAATAAATAGAACAAAATTCATACAACTCGTCTTTAAAAGAATAATCTCAACGAGAGCATTTATTGACATCATTTCAGACAACGAACTTGGTAAAACTTCTCAGTTAACTTATTGAACTTAACTTATTATTGTTTTTGGAGCAATTATCTAATGCCGAATCATTTGTCACGATTATAATCTTCCGTCTAAAGGAGAGGAAGAAGAAGCGAAAGAGGAAAATTAGAATTTTGAGTAGAAAAAGGCAAGGAAAGAGAGCGAGAGGTTCTCTTTGTGAGAAGACCAAGAGAAAATGAGAACGAAAGAGACGGAGAAATTCGCTCTGAAGGAGGGATGCTGTCGCTGCTGTGGTACGTCACGGACCGAAGGGAGAGACTAATGTCTGCCTCAGATCAATCATAGTAATAGCTTTAAAAAGAAATTCTCTAGCTGAACCATCGAGTTTCCTCCACATTGCTCTCTCTCTCTCTCTCTCTCTCTCTCTCTCTCTCTCTACGTTTAAAAATCCTCTTTCTTACGTGATTCGAGAATAAGCCGGAAGATTTCACAGTTTGGAAAAGTGTCTTTCCGTTGGGTTTTTGTATTCCTGTTGGGATTACCGCGAGGATTTCTTAACACATTTACAACACTTCGTTACATAACTTATTTTTGAACCCCCACACCCACCCCCCATCCCGTCCCCCCTTCGTCCAACACTTTTGTGTGCCCCGTTTTTTTGTCTCTCTGTCGAGTGCGAAACAACAGCGCGCCACGACTCATTGTGCGTAAAACATCGTGGAGAACTTCTTTGGCAACGTGTTACGACACGAATCTAGTATCTGTTTGATATTGGGAAACAAAAAAAAGTCAGAAGACATTTCTTCTTTTGTTAGAAGCGGAAAATTGTCCTCCTTGCCCAATTAAGTTTTAATTCACGTAGATGTATCACGAAGTGGTAGATACCATTTTGAATTTTAAAATGAAAAATTCTCGACTCGAATGTTGCACTTAACAGTCCCGATTAATCATTCTCGATTTTTGAAAATGTTAAAAACAAATCTGAAGTAAACGACGGTGAATAATCGATTGTGATCAATCCATTAGAATAAATTACAAGCTGGATTGAAATAAATATCACTCATTAAAGTTTCGTGGAAATAATAACCGGCAATATTTCGGGGAATCTGAGTAAACCTCAACGCCTTTCCACGTAATGAAATCCTTTCTTTGTCCGGCTGTACAACTACAACTCGTTACAGCTCATTGTAGGACAGAACGAAGAGTAATCAATACGAAATTTGATTTATATATTAACGATACATGTATACACTTAATTACTTCCCTCCTGCACTCGAACACGTGTGACGTCACACGCTTCCTTTGACAGGCAAAATCAACCCCTACAAGATTTCAACCCTTACTGGCCTGGTTCGTGGCCTGCCCGGCGTCAGCTTCCTTTTCACCTGTCCATCACCTTCCTCACCGCTTTAATTGACTTTGTCAAGCATCTGTGTTCTTCCTTTCGGATTGGGTGTCGTTTCCCTTTACAGATCATTTCGCTAAAACTTTCTCCATCGACTTCAATGTCTTTGTGCAGTTAAGAAACTGGTAAGAATTTTGTTTATTTTACAAAAACAGTTTCTGTTATGCGTTGTAGATCGATTACGGTTAGGAAGTTGCGAATTGAAAGTAACTGAATAGCGAAATGTAGTTATTTTTGTCAATTTTTTGTAACGCAAGCTGAAATAAATAGTCCTAAAAATTTATATCAATATAATAACAATTATAAATAACGGGTATTTCCATTTTGTATTTTAGTACACTAACAGTCAAAGTAGATATTACAGTAAAAATTTTTAAATATTCAAATTTCTACAGCAACAAATTGCTTGTGTTTGTAGTCACGACTTATTCACCGTTTTTTTAATCGATTGTTAAACAATACACAAATTTTATTTTGTCGAAATCAAAACCAGAAATAATCGCTAAGGCCCACATGGGTGTTTTCAGTTCGTACGTGGGAGACGAAGAGCGAAAAGAGGGGGAAAACATTATTGAAAGTACTCGGGCGGGCGTAATTTAAGGGATGAAAAAAAGCTATAAAGTTGAGGTGAGAATTCCCCGGTGAACAACCTGTTGAGAATGTAACTGAAACATCAAGGGCATTGATTTCGTTTTCAACCCCCATGGAAAAGCAACCCCTCGGTAACGGTTGGGGTGACTCAAGTATTTCGTATATTGCCTTTTTCTACCTGTTGAAATTTATATTGCCTCTCTGACTATTTGAGCATGGACGGTTTATTATTGTAATGAGATATTGTAGAGAGAGAGAGAGAGAGAGAGAGAGAGAGAGAGTGTAGCTCAGCAACAAACATCACTTGATGATCTATGTAATATTATTTTCAGACATTATTTATACATTGCTTCGTAGTTCAGAAGTTTGATATAAGTTTCAGTACCAGTCATTCATTCATTCATTCATTCATTACCTTCTAAGTACAGGTGTTTTACTTCATTTTGCACATTGAGCTTAAGGTCTCTTTGTAAATAAAAATAACATGGCTTTTATGGTTTCTTGTAATTTCTTTGTGTATACATTTTATTTAACTGAGCTTTTTGTTTATCGTTTTTATCAGATGTTACAGACATTTTGTGTTTTTCTTAAGTAGCAGTAACGCAGGAATATTACTGGCACAATACAGAAAAACTAATGTAGTTCTTGAAGGCGTTCAGCTTTTGAACCACATCCTGAAGTATCAATGGGAGCCAAAAATTTCTTACGGTGTTAAGTCCTTTAATTTATTATATGTTCAACGTTTTTATATATTTACTTTGTTTCTCCAGAACTGCTGTGCAGGAAAAAGTTTTTCAATTACATATAATTCTTATAAATTTTTTGATTTACACACATTTTTTCTTAAAAGTGTTTTTCATGTTTTGTTTTTATGTATAGCGAATTATATCTGTAGTGAGCTACATATTAATTATATAAGAAAAACATGTGCTTAGTTGGACCGATACATCGAATGCTACCTGCTTTGCTGCCACGTACTCCACGTCAAAGACAACACCAAACGATTGGTGTTTTTTAAGACATAAAAGCAACCTGATGACGTTTAATAAACACAGAGGTTAATAAAAATGTAGCCTCCAGCTGGTAGTTTAGCACAAACAACCTTTATCTACGGCTTTAGAGATAGTTATTGCCTCGGTAGTTTGAGTAATAGTGCGGGGCGAAACAAACAAACTCAGTATCGTCTCCTGCGTCTTTAATTTGACTTGAGCTAACGTTTAAAACCTAAAGCTGCAAGTAAAGCAAACAGAAAAAAGCGAGTTGAGTCAATAGAGGGATGATTCTCCTTCAACTAAATAACCCGCAACCCTCTGGGGTCATTTCAAGATACAACTAATAACTTTTTTATTTATTTTCGGGGATTCTGTCGAGTTAGTTTTGCATTCGGTCAAAAATCAGTAACCGGAGAGAAACATTTCTAATTAAAAATTTTATCTATCGCGAAGGGCTCCACAATGCTACAATAGCTACCAGGGTAATTTTAACTTAAATATACAAGGTAATATTCGCGTTGTTCCTAATGCTAAATGTTCGGTAGGTGTTACCGTTGTTATGGTTTCTAGTCCCGACTACTTCTTCACTGCAAACTGCACAGCAGCACTACAAAAATGCAATAAGAAAAGTATCAGGAAAGGAAAGTGCTACTCATGTACTCAAGTTTGAAATCTTATTGAAGGATTGAGTTAGGAACATAGATTCACACATAAACTCATAAAGACATTCTTAACTATTAAATTATGTACGGGTAAATTCTAATACATAAATGCTTTAATAATTGTGCAAAATAACAAATTATGGAGGATAAAAATATTACTTTTCCATTTAAATTCAATCAAATGTATTTCGAGTGTAGTCTGTCGAACAATTTAATTCTACGGAAAATAAAAACTCAGAAAGTAGAAAAGCATCTTTCTCAACAATTTGATACTTTCAAAGGAGGTTTATAGCAAGTACTAAAATTCTGTTGATTTACAGCTCTCAAATCTGATATTCCTGCTAGTTCCCTCTCAACACCAGAAGCGATTTGAAATTTGCTTTAAAGTTAGTGGTCAGCACTTAGCTTAATTGCTTTCCAATTGTGTAACCCGCTTCGTACGCAAGCAAAATCTCACTATTGTAATGGATTGTGTAATAAGCCGTCATTTAATGTTCACCCTTTTAAAGTAGGAAAATACTCGGGGATGTTTTTTCCTTTCTTTTCTTAGCCAGCTATGGACCGCCATTTTAACTTGACTCTACGTCGACTGGTGTTGTTCCGCTATTTTCTCTTCTTTGAGTTCCTTATACTTTTACTTGAGTATATTTTCTTGTAATTTTAACTTTGAATGGCAGTCAATGGTTTTCCATTTTACTTTTCGCTTAAATTTACCGCTCATGTTACGTCCCTCTGCCTGAATGGTTTTCTTAATAATAGTAATATTTTGGTATTCGTTGTGTGACCATGTGATGATCTCTACCTTACTCCTTTTTCTTTATTAATTTTTTACTTTTTGTTATCTTGTATTCTTTGGTTTCTGTTGAATTGTTTATTTTTCCATGTTTTCATATGTATCCTTCATAATGTTTGTGATTCTCATTGAGGACATTTACGCAGTAAGACAAAATAAAAATCATAGAACTATGTTAGTAGACTACCCAATATAATTCACTTGGTGTACGAGTCGTTGGATCACCAGGAGACCGTTTCCATTGAATTTATTTCCATTAAAAGGAAACACATGGAACATTCTAAAATTTGAATCAAAATGTAAAGCCAAAGCAGCAGGGAGGGGGCCATCAAGTTAAGACAGGGCGAGGGATGTGTGAAAGAAAATTTGACGTGGAAGAAGAAAAATAATGGTTCGGTCAATTGAATGGTCATTTCCCGCAACCTCAAGCCTCCTGTGAAATCCCCCGATTCATCTCTTTCTATTTAGAAAACCTTTCCACCATGACGTCTTTCATTTCCGTCTCTTTTTAACCTTTTTTTCTAGCCTTTTCAACGTTTCTTACTTACTCTCTACTTCCTTTTCCACCGCAGCTTATTTACACTTCTTTATAGGGAACTTCCAGATACTTTTAAACGGTTTTTTTTGCGAGTTATTTTTTATTGCATTCAAGGAACTTAACTGTCTGACTCTTTCTGAGAAAAAGGAATTAACTAAAGTTGATTTTCCATGTAATAATTATTATTCTTATTTATCCCTGTGTTTCTGCCACTTCCTTCCTTTCCTATGAATTCGGTTTTATAAATAGTTCTTTGAATGACACAGAAGTTGTGCGAAAGAGAACTCTGACCATCGTATGAGTGAGAAGAGGTTGATGTTTGGCTGCAGCAGTACAAATATTTATGGCTTAACATATTAAAATAGACCGTTAGGTGCGAACTGGTGCTGAAACTATAACCATAACTAACTAAAATTTTAGCTTGAGGCATTTTACTTTGAATGCTTTTAAGAAACACAACTCCTTTAGACATGCTTCTCGGAAGACACAAAAATTCATTTGGGGTCTTTAATGTGATTTGTACTACCCTTACTATTCAAAAGAACATTCCGTGTGCTACGGTGAAAGCTCATTGAATACACTTCCATGACAAATAAAGTAAATCGTACGGTTTCACGCACGAGTTTTTCACCGCACTCCGAATTGAAACTACTCTAATAGAATTTGTCTATTCTGACGATTTTTTAGAGAAGCTGCAGAAAAAAAATATTACTAAGAAAGGGGAAGGAAGAGTTGCGCGAAGGTTTTACAGTACTTTTTTTTACTTTGGTTTTGACTGGTACCTTTGGAAAGTACTGGTTCGCAGACCGGATGGAGGAGATGACAACCCAAAAGGGATAGTTTCCCTGTCGCCATTTTGTGAAAGTAATTCAAGTGGACTGATCATCATTCTTCATTACAATCTAAAAGCTCTTCATCTCTTCCCTTCCTTTCTTTCTTAACTGCAAAGCTTTTAGCAGTACAATCGACTCGTCTCCGTTCAACTTTGTCATCAGCAATCATTATCAAATTTCCGATGTAACTTTCGGCAGAGAAATTATTTTACTTTTTTCTTCTGCTGTCGGGGCGATTCGCGACGTAATTTGTAGCTCCATTTAAGCAGAAGAAAGCTGTAATTTTTGGACGGACAAAATGCACAGGAGCTTTTTCAGATTATGCGATGAAACGTAATTGATATAAACGGTGGAACCGCTAATAGTTATGATTAAGTGATTATGTGTACACGCGAATTAGAGTAGACAGTAAGAAGACTCGATCCCTGCGTCTATTAGACACCTTCAAATACGTCTACTTGGTCTGAAATTAAAATTCACCCCTTTAGTGCTGCCTGCGGGGACTTCCCTCTCTAAACCGTTCCTTTCAATGAATTGCATGTATTGGAAATTATTTTATCTATAAACACCGACATCGCGAAACAGAACACGTGTGGACTTGATTTTCTAATTTTTATTGATTATTTTTAACGAATTTTATTGCTGATTACAAAAATTTCCAAGTTTTGGAGTGCAATTTACTGCTGAGCGACATCTTTGACATCAATTTTTGAGTGTTATTTTAACATGTGTTTCAAATACATAACTTAAAGAGATTTAAAAACTTATAGTGCAGCATACGAAATCTGGCAATGTTGATAATTCCGTTGTAGAACACCAAATCATATGCATAGAGAGAGTAGAACCGGTAATGTAAATCCGCATAAAATACAAAACAACAAAAATACACTACAAGCTGTACATTACGTTAACTTTATATGAAAAAAGATAAAGTAAGAACTATTCTTTGAATACATTGTGTATATGGGAATGGATGTACCCGTGTAACATCTTTGTTATGTTTGAATTTATCATGAAATACCGGCATTTTTAGAGTTTTAGCAGTACTCAACTTCAATTTATTCATACTTGACAAGAGTGATGACTTCTGTAATTTGCTGTTTGTGTATTCGGGTTGACTAGAAAGTCACGGAAACCGTTTTCGTCAAGTGACTGATGAAAGAAACGTCGTTTTCGGTGAATTTCCTAAAACGTCTGTTAATGCTTGTCACGGTGAGCATAGAAAGCCGTGGAAGAGGAAAATACCCGTGGCAGAGGAGTCGAAAGGAGGGCAGAATTCATCAGAAAATAGACAGCTCATGAAGTCTATTCAACCATGAGTCAGATATCAAATCTGGTAAAAACTCTTAAATGAGAGAATTCACGGGGATCGAAAGAAGGAGAAACTCGTTCAGGCGACCACGACAATCTGAAAATCGTAAAAAGAAACTGGAAACTCCCGTGTTTTCCGAGGTTTCCTCCCGTCATTTAAAATGACTGAGAAAAACGCTTTGTATCGAACCTATTCAACAACCGCAGTCTAAATCCTGTGGGAAATCATGGATTATCCGCTTTTCGCTATTTACCGATTTAATATGGTCTCAATGGTTTCTTTTCTTGAAACTTCTTTTTACGTTCTTTCACGGATGAAGAAAAAAGAGAGACATGACGAGAGGACGAAGAAGAAGAAGAAGAAGAAAAAAAAGGAGAAACAGACCGTGCAGGTTTTCTAATAGAAAAAGCCAAGGATTTGAGAAATAATGGCCCTTTGGTCAAAGTTGATAAAAGAAGTAGTCGCTGCAACCATCCAGTCATTTTTTTTATTATTTCTAGTAGTACGACAATATCGTGAAAACTGTGCTGCTTATTTGATACGTTGTCTAAGATGTCTAATTGAAAGATTTTATGAGAGTTAAGTTAAGTAGGAGTACTTAACCCATGATTTTACCTCAACAACTACAAACTGTACAACTAGTCTGGCCCGATGTTCACTACGAAGTCTGTCATTAATAATTTATTATTACAAAACTACAAAAAACTCTGTGACAACTATTTAACTTGTTAACTGATGTTACTGTTCGTATTCTAAATTGATTAAATTTTTATGAAACCTCAGGGTTAGAAGGTCAAAATGCCAGTTTTCGTCAGCGTGAACTACCCTGGAAGTCCCGGAGCAGTTAACCAGTGATTAACGATCCTCCGTTACCCTACACATTCGTGTGTTTAACCCCTGAATTAGTCTTCTTTAAAGATATTCTTTACAGTTATCAGTTAGTTGTAGTGATTGCCTACAACGATAACTGGGCTAGTGTCGAAGCTTCAGTAGGTAGGAGTGCATTATTTTTCCCGAATGTTTAATTTATATAGTGTTGGTTATTCTTTGAGGCGACTTGCCCATTATTTACATCAACGGCATTTTCACCCGGGAAGTTATCCGAGGGAAAAGGCTAAAACATAAACAGATGCTTATAATCCGAAACTTTTTTTCTGTTTTTCTCACACCACGGGGACGAGTCTTGTGTTGCGGGCCGGAAAAAAATTTTCATAGGAAAACACCACTGAGCTTGATCTTATTATCTTAAGTAATAAGTGTAAAGAAAAATTGCATTTGTGAGACCGAAAATAATCGATGTTGTAAAGCGGGAAACGAAACAACAATAAATAACCATGAAAGGCAATAGCAGGGGGTTGAAGATGGGCAAAATCGCCATGGAAGACGGGGGCGGATTGTCAGGGGGTTGTCAACGTCATAACTCATGGGTACAAGCTTCCATTTAATCAACCCCATCGTACTCTCTTTTATCATTTCATCCCCGGGGCTCATCCCCTTTTGGAATTGTTTCCAATTTCTTTACTCGCTTCGACGAGTTTTTAGTTTTTTTTTTTGTTGTTTAATTTGCTACGGGTAACACGTAATTTAACATTCGCACTGTCACCCATTCGTACTAGACCGGGGGAATTGCTAATAGATAGGTAATAGATCAGTAATTTTTCGTTTCTTGGAAGCAGCTTTTTGTAATTTTACATTTTTACGTATTCATCGATATAATAATTTTGCAAAATGACAAATGTTAAAAACTTAGTTTCGCCTCTTCGGCACACTTCAGTTACGTCTTCGACAAAAGCCTTCCTCATTTCCCTTTCGTATTTGTTAGAAAACCAAATCAGAGATTTAATATTTCTTAGTAGAACTACTTAAGCAACTTTTAGTGTCTGCGTAATAAAAATACATGCCGGGAACTTGAAAGAAAAGGACATAAATGACGGGGGAGGATATATAGAGGAACATAAAATAAATTGATTTGAGAATGATAAAATTTATGTTATCCATTTGGATGCTGACGTATTGAAGAAAATGAGAAATAAAAATATATGGAATCATTCAAATAAGGAAGTAACTCGGTATGTCGTTGGCCACCGAACGCACTTATATTTACGAAAATTGCACGGGCTAGTGAACCACAGTTATGAAACAGTTATTCGAGTATGAAATGTAGTGAACGACACTGAAAAGTCAATATTTTCTTGCTTAGAATTAATACAATAATTTAGTAAAATGAATACGTTAACTGTCGACATCTTAAGTTTTAGTTAGTAGTAAGAGAAATAGATAAAACTAGTACTGGCACTTTTCGGAAAGTTTTCGAATGCAAAACCTGACTTTTGAGTGTTTCTGGTCGGAAGTAAAACAAAAAGTTGCATACAAAATCCTTCCTCAAGAGGAAAAAGGTGAAGAAGTTGTCCTGGTGACGTTTGACCGCACGTGAGAAAGCAGTAGTTTGGTAATGAATTAAAGGAAAGAAAGGAGGAAAGTTTAAGTTTCAAGAGAAGAAACTATCCAAGAAGAGAGAGAGAGAGAGAGAGAGAGAGAGAGAGAGAGAGCTGAGATTGGGGTCGTTTAACCACCAAAAAATTCACGAAGAAGAATTCACCGTCGAAGGATTCAGAAAAGTGGCTG
Source organism: Polyplax serrata (assembly GCA_037055365.1). Taxonomy (NCBI): domain Eukaryota; kingdom Metazoa; phylum Arthropoda; class Insecta; order Psocodea; family Polyplacidae; genus Polyplax; species Polyplax serrata. The sequence goes on from JAWJWE010000004.1 coordinate 2,732,021, forward strand.
AAGAAAATGGAGACGTGGAAGGAAATCTGTTTACATACACAGATCACGTTGCGGGGGTTGTCGGTGGAGCAAATTACACTTTAAGAAGTTGTTACAAATTTATTTATCCCCCGCTGTGTTCCGCCGCCTGTGGTTACCAGACAACTTAATTCTTTTTATAGAGTTTTTTTTTTCTTCGTAGCCAGAGGTTTTAACATCGTCACCATTAATGACTGTGGCAGAAGAACATTCGTAAAGGGAAATTTTATTTAGGAAAGTGAGAAACCCACAGCACTTCACAAGTGAAAAAAAAATGAGCGGAGTTGGAGGAATATCAGTGTGACTTTGCTTAAATTAAGTATTAAGTAATTCGAGGCAAGTACGACGACAGCGGTGTGAATGTCCCACAGGAATTTCCTTCACTTTTTATTTTTCTAAAGACTGGCTGGGGGTTGTCGGACACTCGGAAAACTTTAAACTTTTTTTTTTGGTTCCTTTTCGTTTTGCTGTTTGTTGTTGATGCCTTTTTTTAAATTTTCCCCTGTACGTATCGGTACTGTGCAGAAAATTGAAGTTGAACCTCCTATAGGTAAAGGTCTATTTTCTTAGCGGAGGAGACCTTCTAATTGCAGCAATACACCTCAGACACAGTATACATAGATATATATTTTTGTATTAGAAATGATCTGTCTGTCTATGTATATAGGTAAAGTTTTAGCAATACACTTTCTGTTCTACTGCTGGTTTTGTGAAAACTTAATCTGAAAATTCAAGTCATTACATACGTAGCTGAGGAGGTGTCAATCGTGGGTCATGTAGATTTTGACCTTACCGTTTTGTTGCTGGTTTGTCAAAACTTGAAATGAAAAATCCGACGCCCGAGTAGTTGCGGTCACAGCCGATGTGTCCGTCTTCATTAAAAATTTTTCAGAATCGGACGTCTCAATAAATTTGGACAATTTTAACGGATTTTTCGTTCTAGGTAAGGGTACATGATATTATTTTAAATTGGTTGTAGTGAGAAGATAACGTTAAATATTTAATAAGAAAATTCGTTTTAGTATGCAAAGAAAAATTCCGTAAATTGTTTGAACCCGGATTTTTTCGTCTTATAAATATATATTATATATAATGACAGTGTATTGCACTGTATGTGGTAATTATTTGAAAGATATGTGGAAAAATGTCATGCTAACGTAAAAGAGAATTATATTGTAATGACACCAATACAAAACACGTGAGTAAGTAGCGTTATTTGAATCCATTTTTTCTCTTCTTTTTTCCTTCCACTCTAAATATGTCGACAATACATTGTTGTTTTCGTTTTCTGACTTCAATGACTCCGCGTACAAACTTTACACTTACCCTGAAGAACGTGTATCTTGTTGGTAGCACTGCTGCAAGTTTAATTTTGCAAATTACACTTTTCACGGATCGATCGAGTTGAAGATTTCTCTCCGAGAGACAAAGGACTCGCCTGCCTGAATTATTTAAGAGTGGAAGAAGAGTCATCCACCACATTCATCTAATGAAGAATGACACGGAAAACCTCATTAATCATCTTGTAGTTTTCTGCGACCGATCTTTTCCCATCCGACAACAACTGAAATAGTTTTCTTTTGCCCGATAACTAACTTTAAATTATTTCACGGGCAACAGGGTGATAAAAGTTATTTTCTTTGTTTTCTCTCCTAAGGAGCATCAGAAAAATGTCCGTTTTATGTTGTTCTAAATTTTTATACTGGAAAGTGCACTACAGCGTTTCTAGGAACGTTTGTAGGAAAACCTTTAATTTTCCAATAATAATTACATTAATAATATATACAATATAAATGAACCTCCAGTAGTGGGTCGATTTGATTAGTGTCGTTACTATTGGTTAAAGTTCCAAATAAAACTTCTATTAATTTATTTTATTTTATGTTACTTGCAATTGGATACATATATTAAGATGAAATGGGAATTTATTATTTTCAGTTTTTACTTTAAAGTGACATTATGTTGGTAGGCACATTCAAAGAAGTTGCCCCTTTCATTTTTATTTTTGTTTAATAAATTTTTATAAGATATATTTATTTTGTTTCAAATTTCGTTCCATCGATTACATTCAAATAAAACATTGTGTACAGAATCTATGTAACCTAAATCGCATTTTCATGGTCTATTAATTTTCTTTTAAATAAATTTTTTTTAAAAATTTCCATGTCCTAGAAGAATTTGACAAATGTAATAATCGAGTTGCAATTGATTTTAATTTTAATTTTTTTTTCTATTGATGGAAAGAAATCAAATGTTAGCCTGCCTTTGACGCTGTTCTCCCACTAAACAAGTGTAACAAGTAATTAACATTAGTACTTGTACTCTGACACTGTCATTTCATTTGGTCATTGTTGAAGTTCAGTTCCCGGGATTTCTTAATGTGAGACTAATACGAGAAGAAAGAGACTGTTCGGTTGAGTTCGATGGCAACAAGTGCAACACTTTGAAACACGACATTTTTATTACTCCCGTTCTCACCCGGTTATGTGTCATCTAACAAATTTATTCAACAATAATACCCGCATTAATTGCGTTAGTTTTATACTGTTTAACTACTGACACTGGAAAGGTAGTAGCCGGAGGACGGAAATTTTGGGATTTACGACTGCTACTACAGTAAGAAATAATAGAGATAGGAAACCGCTAATTGAGAGAGACAAAGAGAGAGAGACAGAGAGAGAGAGAGAGAAAGATGACGTATTGATAACATCTGCGGATTTACTTCCTCTGAGCTTATTGCTAAATTGGACAAATCGCCGCGAATGAAACTACCATTTTATACTGCGTTATCTCAAGTACATCAAAAGGAGCTTTATGTTTTCATCATCCCTGCATTCATTGACGATTTTATCAGGGGGATAGACGGAAGAAAGGAAGAAAGAAGGAAAGCTCTGCAGGGAAAAACTCTCGAAAGCTGCGAAGACAGAAATGAATAATTATAAAAAGACCGCGTCGGGGATGAATTCTGGACGGGAAAGAATTGCGGCGCGGGGGAAGCGGGTGAGGGGGTGGTAGCGTGCAAGGGTGGCTCTGCACCGGGGGTAGTATATTAAATCTTGGTACTTGAAAAGGATATTGAAGAAGAGTCAATAAACAAAAGGGAAGTTCTCTTGCATCTCGTTTTCTTCTACGCCGGGAATCGGAGGATTTTTATTAAATTTTTCATCAATGGAGGGGGTAATTAGTGCTACTTTTCCTCTTCCTCTCTCATGTCCTGGTTGCCAACTAAGGACTACCTAACGCACAAGTAGCATTGTCAGCGCTAAAAGGAGCTTAATTGTCGACGCCGATGACTAAAACAAGGGAGAAACGCTAAATGACTTATTTCGTCCTCACATTTCTCGTTTTAGTTACTTTTTCGAGGCAACTACGAAGTAGAGGTTTGCCTGAAGAAAAGATTGGTTTAACTTATTTATTAAAATTTATGAATGATTAAGTGTCACTTTTTGTCTCTTACTGACACCCACCCGATGAGAACCGCCTGAGTTTTGGACCGTCCTCAGCAACCAATACTCGGACCCTCTGGTTTTTTTCTTAGCACAAACGAGACGTACAAAATAATTACACACTACTTTGTATTCGTCAAAGAGGTTCGATCGATAATTTATTTTGAATTCTGACAAGCATTCGACATTATTCCCTGACCACCTCAGGTAAATCAAAATGTCTCTACTCAATTTAAATTGTAAACAATTTTTACGGGTTCATTTGTTTATTAATGGTTTTTGTTAATTCATTACGTCATTGTGTGTGAAATATTTAATAAGAAAAACAACTTTTTGAATATATTTTGCGGGGCGGTTAGTTCGGTTCGCCTACGTGTCGACTTGCGGACTCGTCGGAAAAGTCAGTACCACGTGTAACCACAAAGTTACATTTAAAAGTCGTCTACCAATTACGTAAAACACAGTGAAAACAAGAAGAAATCAAGGAAGCCATTCATTTTTATTTGCATAAGCAGGGGAATACTTCAATTTAAGCGTGGAGTTGTTTAATTGAAATTTCTAGTTGAGGTTTAATTGCGAAAGCATTTGTAGCACGAATAAAAAAAAACAAATGGCGGAAAAAGCTTTCTATTTGAGTCCTCCCCCGACGTGTACGAGGAGATTATTGCCATTTTTGTTTACTTGCCAGTAATGTATAGCAAACTGAATACGAATGAGATTGAATGTAAGCGGGTGGGGTGGACGAAACGGGGCCTGTGGGAATTGCAATTGTAATTGTTTCCTATTTAAAAATTGCTGTCGGAACGTGCAGCCCACAAGCCGAAGAACTTGAGATTTCACACGGTCAAAACTACCGACCACGACGTTGTCGTGAGGAACATCATGAAAAGTTTCATGCTTAACTTCTCTCGATGATAAAACTATCGTATAAACTAAATTAACTGTCGTCCCTGTCGTACCTAACAGTTCGCTTAGATCATTTCCTGTCGGTCTCGTCGACAGCTTGAAAAAAAAACCTCATTCCCTGTAAAATGAACGTTTCGGTTGAATCGGACGGATCCAAGGAATAAAATATGACCTGTCTTTTTAGGGAAATCACCAGCGCGTATATCTTTCAGTGTCAAATAAAAAGTCAAACTTTAATAAAGTCACTTCCTTTTTTTTTCATAAAAATGGCGGGCAAAGTAACCGGTATAAATTTAAGACACGTACGAGTTACGAATGATTAGAAGGACATTTTATACGGGCCAACATGCATCGATAAATATATTTTCCACGGAACAGTAGAGAGAGAGAGAGAGAGAGAGAGAGAGAGACACACACATGTGAAATACTTAGACCGGGAAGAATTTCAATTTTAAGTTGAACGGCGTTTTCCTGTTCGTGGAAGCAGAAATTTGAGCTTTCGGCCTTGTCAGCGAAGGCTTTGAACTTTCCAATTCCGGTCACGTGTTTCGAAAATACCTTCATTACTCAGTTATAATTTCAACCATTTTTCCTTCACATAGAAAAGATGTAGTACACACTACATTACGTGTCAATAACTGTTCTGTTCGGCAGAGAACCCCCTCCCTACATTCACCCCGACCCATCTCACAACTATTGTTCCCTTTTACTTTATTCCCGAGAATTTGAGAAAAAAAATTCCTGTGATTTAAGCAAAGGGAAAATGAACTCCAGTCAATAGGTTTGTCGATTGATCAGCCATCTTTTTTGTTCATTTTTATTAAGAATTCCACAGACAATTGTTTTTTTATTTATTAATTTATTAAATTATGCAGTGTGACAGCCCGTAATTTTTGTAGGAAAGCATGCGTGTTTCTCCTTTTTTATGAGTTTTCAAATATTTCAGTCGTATTTTGCTGATTTACTTGCAACGAGTTTGATGAAGTACTCGATTGTATTATGTTCTTGCCATATTATTTAAATTTTTATTTATTTATTGTACCGGTACTTGGATTAAACAAATAATATTTTACTCGTATTATTAGTTTTTGTATTACGACCCTGACAGCTGCGTGGTTTGTAGTTTGTGTACATTGTTTTTGCACTACTTCAGGCAGATAAAAATGTTATGCTACGCTGAACGTAGTGGTAAGACGTGTGCGGTGACCTTAAATTTATGGTCCTCAAGTTTGAATTTATGAGTAATCAACAACTTTTTATTATTAAAAGAAATTTCACAAGTCTTATTACTACATTCCTACTGATCCTCGGCTGTCTGTTCGAATTAAAAATTTTAGTTTTATATTTTATATGATTATATTTTTTTATAGTCAACATTCCCATTCTACTACAGTCACGTCACTTGGTCTTCGCCGACTACCGGTACACATAATAAAGAAACACTACTTATGGCTACTGCCCTAAGTTCTACTAGAACTATGTAATAGCATGTGGTGTTTGTGTTCCAGAATGTGTACAGGTTTTAGGTGAACCTTTTAAGGGAGAGGACGGTGTGTGTGTTTTGTACAAGTCGAGGCGTTGAAAAATTCACTTTGGGTTTTTATTATTCCTCGTGCTGTCAATAAAAAGCCCATTTGGAGTTTCCTCCGACCTTATGAAAGGCAAATAAAAGAGAAAAGACAAAATTAGAGTCCATTAAACGGCCGATTCTGGAAAACAAAATAAAGTAGGGTCATTCCTTTTTCTACACGTTCGAGAGCTTTCGGGGGAGTTGAAAGTTCGCGCTTTTCCAAACAAATAAACAACTTTGATTTTTCCCTCTGATCTTTCCAATCGCCTCCGAGACTTGTGATTTTTCTTCTTCCTCCTCATCGGCTGACGGTGGGTTTTGCCTCTTTCGCCTCGGTTCGTCTTCCTTTTCCGGTGAGCCTAGCCATCTCCCGACTGATCCCAGTGCAAGCAGAGATTGAATTTTTTAATTGCGAATCGACGCATTTATTTCTAGAACATTCTGTACCGTGCGAGGGCAAAAAGGATCAACCGATTACTATCTTCTGATTGTTTCATTCACTTACTTTGATTAAAGTAACTTTTTATCTTCTTCATCTCTCCCAGCTTCTCTTCACGCTTCTTTTCTCATCTCCCACCCTGTGCATATCTTCTTTTTTGCCCAAGAAAAAAAAAAGTTCTTTTTTCTTCTGTCTGTTGTCTTCCTTTTGTCTAGTACATTTCACGGAAGTATTGTTTTCTTCTGCTATTAGTTTTCCTGTATTCGCAAAAAGAGACTAATTTCTATCTTTTGCCTTTGTGGTGTCCCGGCAGTGATGAATGGATCAAATGGTTTTGGAGTATCCGTGTAAAAACGGAGCTTTTCGGCAGTGAAGTGGCGATTTGAGGTTGGTGGTTACTTTCAGTAACTGGAGCTTCAAGAGGTGTCGAAAACCGTGGGAATTACTTGTGTTAGGTGGAAGTATCACATTATTCTGTTTTGCTTAACATTTTGTATTTTATTAATGAAGATCAGCGGCTACCATGTACTTTGGTTAGTGTTTGCTACCCTACATTATGTATGCTATTTTGCATTTCTTATAACAAAGATTATTTTGTTACGGCCTCTCGTTCGCCACAACTGTTTAATTTGGGCAACATGTAATTTTTCTTCCAATTTCAATTTCCGTCTGGGATCGTATAAGATACATTATTCCCGTATACAGATTCAACCAAGAACATTGTACACAGTTGACGTTAATGACATTTTTGAGCGCATATCTGCGTTCCCATGGAGAAGGTTCGGCGCCAAACTAGCCGACAAAGGAGAAAGCAAAATTTGACGACACGTGACAACTTCAATGGGACTGTATAGATCGCAATAAACCCTCTTCAATAACAATAACTACAATAAATACACAGCAAATAAATACAATAGCCGACTCGTTCAAACCTCCCCGACCGAGGTATTTGATCGCAAATTCAACTATATCGCCAGGCACAGTCTTTCATCAGGTCTCATGTTGGAAGGTTCGTCCACAATCGCTAGTGACGAATGGTTGTCGCGAAGTTATTGTGTTATTTTGTTTGCGTAAAATAAAGTGAATACAATACTTCAAATCGATCATTTATTTGATCTGGTCCTTCGAGCATCTACGCACACGCGCGTGCACGTCCACGTTAGCCGTTCTTTTAATCAGCCACATAAGCGGATTTGCGCTAACGGTTGATATATAGTATTTTGCACGTTTAATATAGTTGTACATGTGTAAAGAGCCCATCAGTAAATTACAGGTATGCTTTTTGGCAGAATGTTACTTAATTGATGGTCAAAAACAATGCGAATGGTCAAATATAAAGTACAACCTAAATGAAAATACTCAAATTAAATACGGGAAATGGCAACGGTTCTAGTATTTTATTCATTTCTTCGGAGCACCATACACACCATGTACATTACAACATCTACACATGTTACATAAGTTCATAACATTTATCAATTCATTAACTCATTGTTGTCGAAAGTGAACTGTGCACGAGCGTTACCAAAAATACTCTTTTCCGAAACTCTTTTCATTCCTCGAATGTGAAATCTCCTTTCCTAAATTTCAAACAGCATTTTACGTGAACGTTAATTGGTCAATCATGTTTATTGGTAGTGTTTTAGTAAAAGCAGAAGACAAAATTAAGGGTCAACTCATTCTCCTAAAATAATTACAAGAGTCTGAAAAGCAAATAATTAAATTTCAAATGACCGCGTCAAACCATTTGCAAAATTGCATTTGTCGTCGAATGTAATGAGCGACAGAGCAAAGGAGCAGCAGACTTTTCTGAGGGATGAGGAAAACTTTCATCCCCATATTTTTCGCTTATGACTTTCCCCTGTCAGGGTGAATTCGTGCCGGCTTAGCTTGAGGCTGCGACGTCAGAAATGACAAAACGCGACTCACTTCAAATTAGGAAAAAATTCTTAAAAAAGTGACACTTCCGGAGAGAGGGGCCCTTTCGTCCACTAATGAGGACTTCACACTTTCGTCTTGTGTGTGATGTGAGGATTAACCCGTCCGACTCTGTTCTAGAGAAATTGTTTTCCCTCCGGAGCCTTTCTGGAAAAAGAGTGACAGTTTTGTGCAACACCAACTTCACATTCGAGAACTTGTTGGTGTGCTTTTCGAGTTCAATTAATATAATATTATATATTATACGCGTAAGAATACATAAATTGTGCCGGTGGCTGACTTTCAGACTATCTCGTCGTGGGCAGAGGACCCCAGGCGACGTAATTATTTATTGTTAGTTTAGATATACATTAAACATAGTATTATAATATTGGCAAATGGTAGAAGCAAACAATTAATATAGGATCTAGTCATTGAGTGGGCAAGAATAACTCAGTTGTTTTAGTTATGTTAGTAATTCATTTGATTGTACTCGATTTCCTCATTTAAATCCTGCGGTTAAGTAGTATTCTCATTCTCCTATTTCAAGTATCCCTATATTTTTTAAGTATTATTTTTTCAGTTTACACAAATATCTTTTACTTAAAATAACCAGTAGCGTCTACGAAGGAATACTTTAGGTAATTGAGTGTGACAAAGGCGAGAAATTAGCCCGGTAGAACCGCTCCTGAATTCTGAGAGAAACCTTTTCCACTTGAGTAAATTTAAAACAGGAATGCAATAAGGGCTACAGGTATAAGCCATTAATGGCATTAAACCGAAAGTGTAGTATGTTGTGAAAACACTCTGAGAAAGGTTGAGTGACAGAAAGGAGAAGGAGAGCAACTGATGAAGTGTAGAAGACCGCATTATCGGTCCAGAGCAGAGCGATTAAACAACTCAACATCCACTTCAACTTCTTCTCTGGCGGCCATCGAAGGGAGAAAACAGAAAACAACTCAACTCCACTCGCAATCGCACGGGGAATTAATTTAAAGTCTTCGTTTGAGACAATGTCCGATAAAATACGGATAAAAGGAAAAAGTTTAACCTGACAATTGAATTGATTCAACCCGTGACCGGAGGGAGACGGTGGAAGAAACAGAAAGTAGAAGAAGAAAAAAGAAGAATGAGCAAAAGGTAGAGTACACAAGATAACGGATATATATATAGAGAAAGACAATAATGGTTAAAAGTTATCAGATAATTGAAGTTGGGTCATTCGATTGCAGAAGAAGAAAGGGAGAAAAAGATGCGGAAGCTGGAACGACTGGAAGACGCCATTAAAGGGCGCCAGACGTGCATATTTGGCGTCGCCAGCTCTGGAATGTGCCCTGGAAGGGAATTCCTTTTCTGCCAAAGTCAATACCTTCCAGCCTCGATTTTTAATTTTCACTTTTCCTACAGGAATGTCCCGAGCTTTCTCATAAAACTTCATTTTTCTGCCTCGTCTTCTTCGCCAGCGATGAAAGTCTCGACCGTTGCCACCAGACGAGACCAGACCAGACCAGACCACGACAGAAACCGAGACCGAAAGTCTGTCCTGGATTTAACCTCATTGGAAGACAAAAATCTCGGTCAGCCGGAGTTCTGATTTTGGAATGAGAGAATTTAATAGAATTCATGCGATTTTATGTAAATAGTGTTGAATATTAGTCGGAACGATGGATGTCAGAGCAGAACAGTACAATATCAGAATACTATTTTAAATATCTACGTGTTGTTTGTATGTGTTGCGAGATGTAAAATGTACTCAGCGACTGCAGAATGACAGAATAGTATAATAATGTCAAAGTTATGCATGCAGTGAAAGAGAAACTATTATTAATTTATTATCACGGTTTATTAAACAATAATTGACGAGTGCTCGTAGCCGTGATTCCAAACTAAAAGTTCATTTTCGGCTTCGTCCAGTGCTCCATTCTTCTCCAGACGCATTTCATTCGGAGGCATTCATGCGTCACTTCCGTCTGATTGTTCCTCCTCGATGGTTGGAAATCACCTTTTTTCAGAGGGTGAACATCCGAAGAAGACGGGAAGAGATTGTGGAGCGGGGATGGTGGCGAAGGGGGATGAGAAAAACCGAAGGGCGGCAAAAAGTCAAGGGAGGAAAAACGGAAATCAGTGGATGCTGTGATGCAGCGAGATAAATTGAATCGCGGAAAGCTTTCACTGTAATTATATTTTCCTAATTCGATTTGAAATCGTTGTTTTGGATGGTTTCTTAAATTACTCGGCGAGGGAAGGGTTTTACCCGGGCTTTTACCGAACCGGGAGCATCCTGAAACCGACCCTGAACACCAGGATGCCTTTCCCGTTATATTAATCCCATTGCGCGACGGGAAGCATCGACGGACAAATTAAGTAAAAGTCATAACGTGATTTGTCGCGATTCATTAAATCATGAAATTCCATTGATTTTAAATCGGTCAGGGTGAACGTTTTAAAAACCCTAAAACCCGAGGACCGGTTGCAGGTGTGAGGTCATTCGGTTGTCCTCAATCTGCTCTGTCTCTCTGTATCTGTCTATTTGTATTCTTATTTTAATAGTTCTCGCAGTACTTGCGACTTATTAAGTTCTTATTATTAAGTGTCAATACTAAAAGTATATAATGTCTCTGTAATTAATTAATAAAAATACTTTGAATTAACATATAATCAGGATTTTTGAGTTTTAGTGAATGATCGGATGAATAAGATCGGATTTTTTGATGAGTGGCATGGCGTGGCGCGGTGAGTGAAAATTTGAACGCAAAAACCTGAATGTTCTCTTGTCTCTTTGTCTCCTTCGTCAAGAAAAAATGTTGGTGGTGTGATGTGTGATGTGTTGTTGCCTCAATCAAAAAGTTTTGTTTACCGAATTTGGGAACCTCAAGCTTCAAACCATGCGACTTTTGTCAAAATTTGCGACCCTACGACCATGACCTCAAAGTAACGTTTTTATTAATAATATATTAAATATTCTACAAATAATACAATTAACACCCGTGTGTTATGTTTTTCAGACCTTTAAGTTGTGTACGACGGCAATCAAAAACTATTTAATTTTTTAATGTTAGTTGAACGGCCCAAACGACTCCTACTACAAGTTAACAAGTAACATAACTGCCCCTCGCTTTTTCATTAAGAAAGTAATGTTATTAACAGATAATTTACATAATTAGAAAAAATTATTGGTACTCAGTTAGTACTTGTACATAATTAGTTTCTGTTCACTTCTATAGGCAGTTGTATTCATGTGATGTGAACAACCCGCAATGTGAGACGTTGCTGTTCTCATCTTTGAATCACTCTCACAACTACTACCTTTTGTTCCGAGAAGACGAAAATCACACGGTTCAACACCTGACAAGCTAAATATGGGAATGAAGCGATAGTTTCCTGGCGGGGAAGAGAAACTTTTCAGTTTTCATTGTTTCGTTTCCGTCAAAGGTAATTTCCCCGGTAGCCGTTTTCCTCACAACACAGAAAGATATTCATTAAGAGTAAATCCTTTTCAACAACTCTTGTGAAGTTAATGAGTGTATTAACGACCGCCATGTTGGCTTCCTTTCGAAAAGGTAAAATCGATCCATCTGGAAATCTGATTGTTCCATTAAAGGTTCAGCCGTTTACTAGTTGTAGTTCTCTCACACTACAACTCCCCTTGCGGATTTCACGTCAAAGCCGTGGGACTCCGATGTGTTTCTTTAATTAAGTTTCCTAAGAATACGAAAAATTTAATTACTTTTTAGTAAGTGCACTATTAATAGTATGCGCCGATTCAAATGTTTAATAAATATGTCTAACGCAGCATTACATCTTAGTAAGATTATATTTATACATGCATGCACTTATTAAACGGTTACTATTCTTAGTTTTTGACCAGTTTAATATTTATGATAAATTCCTCAATTTATGTAAAATGCATTCATAATTTCTGCAACAATTTAGGTTTGCTATTGAAGTGTTCCCCAACTCAAATTAAAAAAAAAATGTCACTGTCAGTTTTAAGGTGACAAGACTTGTGTGTCCGTTCACCTGGTCACAAACATTAAAAAAAATTTTTTGATTTCTTGAACAGAAAGTAGGTAGCGTGTTTATCTTGGTCCATAGGGGAGTTAAACTAAACCCGAGGACCAAAAACCGAGAATGGTATAGTACAGAAAAGATATACAGCGTTTTTTTTTTATATTTGAGATATTCAAAATTTACCAGAAAACGCTTGCGTCACATATCACAACGACACAATCAATTTTAGGAGAGTAAAATGTAGTGTAAACAGGAGCCGGAATATCACTCAACAGTAATGTTATTTCTCCTCACAAAGAAATAGTCGAAAGTAACGTAATCACATTTCAATAACCGGAAATAGATTCGATCGTGCTAGACGTGACAGCGTGCCTTTTGGCGCCCCAAACGCTGGCGTAGAAGAAAAAAGGCAATGTGGGCGAGAGAAATAAAAGTGGAATTTCAATTTGTATGTATACATTTTTTTTTATTCAAAACCAGATTTCTGTTTTAGTTGAACAAATACAAAAGAAAAATCCTACTTTATTTTTCTGTTGTTTTGTTATTTCAAGAAATCCACCCCGTCTTGCTCTCTCAGCAGGAAAACCGTGCATTCTTTGCTTACCGAGAAACAGTCAGAATCGGTACTCGGTTAGTGAAAAAACGCGAGGAGTACCTCTGTCGGTAGGAAAAGGTAGGAAAAGTTTGATGGGAGACGGTGGACCCCTTCCCGGGCTGTCATCGACTCTGGGCCAACCTTTTAAGCAAATCAGATTCTTCCTCATTCGATTTATGGGGTCTGCCTTTTGCATGTTAGGAAATTCAATAAGAATTTTATTTCTGTTTATTTTATTGTTTTCATTTGCATATTTAGGCTCCTGTTGCTGCTGTCGGGTCGCAAAACGACTGTATTCCTTCACCATTCGGGTTATATCCGATTGGTCTCGCATACATTTGCAAAAAGTAATGAAAATGTTATACTTAAATGAAATATTACAGAAAAAATAGTGAGTTAAAACACGATCTGAACAGGGAAAAGAAGTACCCTGTAATTAAACGTAAGCACCACAGCAATGCTTGTTTGAAGTTGTACAAGTCACAAGAGTCAGACTGTATTTTCACAAGACTATTTTTTGCTGTCTTCACATGTGTTGAAAGCCCGTACAGAAGCCAAAGAAGTGTAGAGGTTTTTTTCTATAGAATAACCCTAACTTCCGTGGTCCTTTCGGGCTTTCCTCTTTTATTGTTTGCCTCACAATACTATTCTGATCCCGGCGACAGTTTCTTTCTTAACGACACAATGGGGAAAACTATTTTTACTTCTTGTTTCCCTCTTTCCTTTCCCCAATATATGTATATATATCTCTTTTTAAGTGAATTTACTTCGAATAAGGAGGTCCGATGAGAGTGTGACGCATTAGGATTTGTGTAGTGTTTACTGAATATTTAAACAAATAAAAATTTTAGTTTTTTCTTTAACAGATATATTTTGAAACATTAATGATCAATGATAAAGTTACTAAATCACAGAATAATAGATATTATTTTAGATTGTATGACTCATTATATATGTAATGTTCAGTTGATGTTTCATTAGTTTTTTTTTCTTCTTTAAGCGCCATAGCAAAAGACAGGCAATTGTACACCCCGAGTTTTTGGGTTTCTGGTGATTTTCCGTGTGGTCCGCCGATGTTCGGATGTCGCATAATAGATAAATGAAGTTTATATCAATATGAAAGCAGTAATATTATATTATAAATGACACGTGAGCTCAAACGACGGAAAGGAAAATGAAAAGGTGTGCGTTCAGTGACTGATCGATCAAATCAATACCGGGAAACCTTTGAGTGGAATAAAAGTTGTGAAAGAGATTTAATTATTTGACCGAATACAACTGAACGTTTCCATTTTCGTTTCCCCCCCTCAAAAAATGGCTAATTTGGCTTCTTGAACGAGGCGTTAACGAGGAAAGCACGGGAACGTAACCAAAGTGGTAAATGACGTGGAAAGTAGGATAAGAATTTAAAGGAATATTCATGCCGAAGAACGAAGAACCACTGCAACGCTATAAAAGTCCAAGCGAGGGATGAAAGAAGACTAAAACCGGGACAGAGTGAAAGTGAAGAATGTTTCTTTCTCTCGGGTAATTTCATTTGATGTAATGGCGACTGGATGATTGTTCCTTTGGGGTATAAAAAAGAGTTGAACGCACCCGCGGGGTGTGTGTGTGTGTGTGTGTGAACGGCAAGAAAGTTTAAACAAATTGTTTACTGTCCTGTGGGGTGTTCGGCCGTTTCAACAATTCCATTTCAACCTCATCAATTGCTTACACTCGATTAAACAATAATTTTATTTGACTTTGGAAAAAATACACAGCACAGTGACAGTGGACGTAGACAAAATGCCCGACAAACAAATCTACACTTGTGTGGTCTTAAGTACAGAATATATATTTATCTGTTCATTCCATATCGGTAACAAGGCAGCCGCGTGAAATACATACTATAATAATAGTACAAGTAGAAATGCTGGCGGTATAATTTTTTATAGAATTTTTATAATGTAATAATAAATACTAGATTTGCAAAATGAGAGTAGGGCAACTCCAACAAAAGGGAATCCATCTTGATTTTGCTCACATACATAAAGATAGATCGGTAGAGTAAATAATAACTGACTGAGAACCTCGTGTCAGTATCAGGAGTCTAGCACAAAAAACTTTATTATGTATTCTTTTATATTATTATTTTATAGTATTTTTATGTCAAGTAGAATTTTATTATTTGGTGATACGAAAAAATTGATGCTGTCGGAACATGAAGATACGAGTGTTCGTCGACAGAGACTCGATTTTTACTTTCTCATCATTTTTTATGGAGTATATAATAACATATAGTAAAATATATATATATATATATATATAATGTATAAAAACTTTCAGTATAAGAATTTTGACGTTTCATGATCAACATATTTACAAAGATCAACAAAAAGTTAATAGTTCAGAGTGACTCAGGTTAACAGTGTTCTTCTCCCTCTTCATCTATTTACCTCAAAAAAATATTTTTAAATTTAAATTCACTATGTTCGTTATTTACTGTATTTAGATATACACGAAAGCTTAAATAGTATGAGGCACCCCAACAGAAATTGTCTCTTTGAAGAACTAAAAAAAAAATAAATTAACTCGAGGGTTCCTTTGAGGAGTGTCCACTCATTGCAAAGCATTCGGTCGTGGCATTAGAAAAATCGAGCAAAAGTTCACGGTCCGGTTGTGTCATGGCGCCTCGTTTTTTTATTTCTCAAAAGTCGTTTGTTAAGAGATTTTTCCCCGGGTTTTCTCAATCATAAAAAACAGTTCGGCTCCAAGTCTAAGCCGAATTCATAAAATGATGCAAAAACTAGCGGGGAAATCTCTCTTACACTCGACTGGTTTCCACTGATAACCGGCGAAAAGCTAAAAAGCTCGACGGGAAGCTTCGCGAGTCAATTGAAACCTCAGTTTTCTACCGAAGACCCCAGCTTTTCCGCCATAGATTTATACAAATCGATTAAGTCGACTTTCTTTATTTCATCTGAAAGATAATATCTCCTTCTTTCCCCGTCTGTCTTATTCCACTTTTTTCTTCTTTTCTTCTGTTGTTCCATCCCGATGGAGATTTTCCAGCTTTCTCCAGGAGTCACAAGCCGTCCGCCTGGTTTTTCTTATTCGTCAGCGGTGACCGAAAGCTCCTCATCCCTGAACTACCACTGGAAATTTTGTTTTACATTCTTCCCGTACAGCTCGTGTGTGTCGTGGGGTAACCAAGGACCCGTCGAATACAACGAAATTATGTTTTATCACGAATCGGTAGGAGAAAGATGCATTAGCGAACCATTAAAATCCAGGAAGGGGATGGTGACTACCACTACCCCGTGATACCCTTTTACCCTGACGTCTTCTTCCCCTGGCAAAGACTAAATCTCATACTCCATTAACAAATGGATTTGAAATTGAGACCCATTTAGAAATTGTGAATTACGTCACGAGTTAGCAGAAACTTTGATTTCCGGTTGAATGTGACACTCACGAAAGTTTTCCAGTGACACGACGAGTCGGGAATTTTTCTTCTATTCCACTTATTTTTTACCGGGTAAAAGAACTGAGGCTTCTCTGGTTCTGACTGCTGCACTGCGTGATGATGACTTTCGTCGGATTATCGAAAACAAGTTATGAATATACAAGTTTATGTATATTAAGTTGTTATTAATTTATTACAACGACAACGTAGTTGGTTAGTTGTAGTGGAGCTGTTACACTTATTATGCCATACTGATATAAATAGAAACATAAAACAAAATCAACACTGTTGCCACTTAAATAATCTTAAATCAATCTCAGTTGTTTTTTTAATTTAAATTAAAAAATAAAATTTAAAATTTAAATTACTACATTGTAGTTGAACTCTGCTACGCGTCGTAGAACAAAGTTCGTTCTCTACACTGAATTCTACAGAATTTAGTGCGTCCCCGATTTTTTTTATTATTTATTTATTTCATGTAGGACGAATTTATTTCTGTGTATTAATATTGATTTATTCCATCATATTTTTGGACAGCTTCACTTTGTCGTGATCAGGTGGTGCACAACGTTTGTAATTTTTTAAAATTGTAACTCACAACTAATGGAATTTAGTAAGGCGGTGGAAAGTGTAAAAATGAAAACATTTCTCACAAGTCTTGCGGAAAAAAAGTCCACAGGAGAAAGTCAGAAAGAAATCCGAAAATAAATATAAAAACGTCAGAAATGCCTTGTTTAATTTTAATAAGAAGAAATGGGAGAAGGAAGTAGCGCGTTGGGAAAAAGGAAATCAGTTTCAATAACAAGGAGACCGAACATTTTTCAATGTGGCGAGTTAATGTCTTGATGAGAGCAACTCTCACGAGAGCAATAATTCAGTCCAATTGACCGATGAAGTCCTCAACAAACGGTCGTTTGTTTGCTTTTTTTTTCTTCCTCATCAACATTTCAACTCAACCAACCTTTTTCTACTTCTTCGCCATCTTCAGAGAAACGTGTTCTCCGTGCGCGGTCCACGACTTTCCTGCACATTCCCCGAAATGTTCATTTACGAAAAGGACAATTTACTGAATAGTTGGATGAACATCCACTGATAGTCTTGATGCTGTAACCTTTAGTGAATTTATGGCCACAACCGTTTATTGTTAATTAGTTATAAGATTAATGTCGGTTTAATAAATCGGAGATGTTCTCATTTAAAATTAAAATTTTTATTCGAACAAAGTTATTCACTTAACAAGTTGCCGAATTTATCCAAAAAATTAAATATTAGATATTGTTAAGTTAATGTGTTTGCGGAAAGTTTCAGTCGAGTTCTCTTGGAATGTCACTAAATCAGAGAGTTGCCATTTCGCCCGCCAACTTTTTCTTTTTACATAAAAGTTTTTATTTAAATCCGACTGCAACGCCACGTGGAACTTTATACATTCTTATATGTAGATAATATTTTACTATATATAACTCGAATAATGAGCTTGTTGGCGACCAACGTGGGTTCACACGGTCTTGGTTTCTATTCTTGTCAATGTGCCCACCCTCGACTCAATTAAGGCCGATGTCATCTGTTTCCGCGGGATTTTCACACCCGAATTGGGGATTTGAGTCTCAAGTGGTCAGCAAAATAAAGTTCAGGTGACTTCGGCCGGTCAGGTGAGTCTTGTAAAAACCTTGGTCGAGTGCAGTTATGCTAACTAATAAAATATTTTATATTTAAGCGACGTAAATCATTATTTAACCTGAGTGAAAAATCCAGCGTTAAGTTCGTTTAAGCAACGATTGTACATTACAGGTCTTATAGAAATTTTTTGAAACAAAGTTCGAGAGCGGGCTAAACGGTGCCAGTATTCCTTGCCTCTACTTATTTTATTACAAGTTATTTATTAGAAGTTTTACAAGTGTGTAACAATTGATTGTCTAATTTAGAAGCGACCGAAAAAAATTTGGTAATAAATTTTTCCTTCCCATTGCATAAAAGAAAATGCATTTTACGTATTTTTCACACACTCCACTTATACGTAACAACGTTTTATCAATATGTTTTATATATAGAATCTGTAATCGATTTATTATAAAAAAATCTAGTATAATTTATGAAATTTAGCAGTTTTGTTTATTAGCAAAATTTAATTTAAATAAGTTTTGGGTGTTGAATTACGGTGGGCCGTAGTAGGCACTACCTGTTCATGTCCTTATTTATGAACAAGTTTTAAGCGAGTACAAACATCAAAACATTAGTATTGACTGTTATTTTAATTTCAATAAATTATTAGGCCACATTTATAAAAATAAATAGTCAAATTATAATTCCGGCTTATTTATTTTGATTGCATTATTCGATTCTCGTTGTGTTAATTTTATTGGAAATTTTGTGCAATTAAAGATAAATTATTTCTTCTGATTGTACTCCTTTTATCTAATGAGAATGTCACTCTTATTGTTCAGAAATATCACGTAATTATTTAAGGTGTACATACATAGGCTTCGTATGAAAATATTATTGTCCGACGGCAGAGTTTAGAACACACAACTGGCGCTGGTTTCTACTAAAAAAAAAAGGTGTAAAATATGACACTTGTCATGTGGAGGAGGGCTTCTTAAAAATACAATAGTAAGTCAAATGTATTGTGAAATTTAGTATCATATGATAGAACTCATCCGAAAATCTATTTACTAAAACAAAATTACTTACTCTTTAAATTTAGTCATCGCCAACCTGGCTCGGTCTCCCAGAGCTTGCAATCCACTTGCGAAACCCGCCATTTTCAATTCAAACAGACAAAAACAAGTTAAACAGAACTATTTAAATGACCGACGACAAAAAAAAACGGAATAAGAACTAAAATCACATTAACTAGTACTCGGTCATTTTAACAGAATGAAATTGTACACGCGTTTGCACAGCCAATGTAAAACTAAATAATCCCGGGCAATTTTTGAAGAAACCGGAAACGGAAGTTAAAATCCGACGCGGTTGGACTTAGGACTGAACCATTTCGCCACCTGAAAATGTAAAGAAATACGACTTATTTACCATGAAATACACGTGATGTTATTTTTTAATTTACTGATATTATTAAAAACTAAACTTGAGTGTGAAAATATTATTAGTACTGTGAAATTGAATAGCAGCATGTGTGGTGTTGTCCACGAAAAATTGAAATAATACAGTAACAATACCGATATCTGTAAATTAACGAACAGTTCTGATATTCCTCCGTTTAGAAAACATAATTGAAAACGCGTTTTCCTCACATAACGGCGATGTCCAGGTGAAGTATGTGCAAAAGTATGTTTTTTTTTTCAGGTACAAAACTATAATTACAATCTTGAATTTCCGTTCAAGCAAGTGTAACATAAAGGGCAGAGAATTGACAAAAATTTTGCGACGTACTACAACAAGTTTAAGGTGACATGTCGGGTAATTTAATTCACATAAGAAGTGCCGTAAAAGTAGACATAATTGTAGTTATGTACATTTGAAGTGGCATTAATTCAAATTAAGGTTGTTGTCTGCCACATAATTTAATTTTAGAATAGAGCGGGCTGTAGTTTGCATTGCCGCACTGAATTACAGAAGTAGTTTGAATCTCTTGGTCCTGTGATTTATTGTACATTTGTCGTCGTTTCGCTAATTAACTTTTCATTCATTGATTGTTTTAGATTCTTATATTCCATAGCATTTTACATAATACATAATAAATATCATTTATTATAAACTGTTCATCAGTTAATTAATCAGTTTTAATTATTGTACAATGATAATTATAATCTCATATTAACTTTAGATTTAAAGATTTTTAGTTGCTGAGAATTAATTTTTATTTAAAATTTTATTTTATGTATAATAATTATAATAAAATGTGTTCAATTGCCAACTGGCCGTCACAATGGCAAGACAATCACAAATAGGTGAGATTGTAATGAGCCTTCGACGTGTCCACACATGACACGGAAGCAGACAAATAAAATTGTTTAAGAAAAATTTTAAAGGAGCAAAAATCCTGAATGAAATGAATTACATAAGCAGAAAAATTGTTTAAGTAATTTAAAATAAATGCTAGAAAAATAGATTCTAAATAGTGCGAGGGGAATAAATACTTAAACATTGAATTAGTCGAAAATAAAAGTTCAGAGGCAAATTTTACTTCATAAAATTAAAGGAAATAAATAAAATAGGAAATAAATAAAGCAAGAGAAACTGTACAAAGAATTTCACGAAAGTTTCACATAAACATAACATAATTTTAATCAAATTTTGGTTCGATTCAAAAATATGAATTTTATTTTCAATGAAATATTAAATAAAATTATTAATATGAAAACCAATTTATGAGAAAATAAAATAAATTATGAGAAAATTGTAGAAAACTTTGTATTTATCATCAATCATAAGTTAGAAAATCACGACAAAATGACACAAAAATTGAAACGTAACAAGGCAACAAACACACGAACCTTGAAAAGCTATTAACATAATTAATTACCTCTGAGGATTCTGTTTAATAACACATAATCGATTTTCGGTGAGAGACAACGAGGCAGCCACGGGTCAACGGCACTTTTAACTCCACAGAAAAAATAAAAATAAAAATAAAATGCTCCAACCGATTAACGCGTAAAATAAATGAAATAATTAATAATTATAAGATGTCAAATGATCAGAACAAAAAAATAATAAAAAAATAACCGTATGTACATACCTTAATAAGAACCGAGGCCTACTTTCCAGGGACTTCGCACTGAATCTCGAAAAAGGAAGTTCGAATTGAAAATTTGTCTATGCGCTTTGCGAGACCAGAGCTTTCGCCATCTTTTTATCTTCACAACGCTCGACCTTCTCGTCGAATTTCTACAATCTTATTGATTTTCATACATAACAATAACTGTTTTCGCCCTGGATGAGAAAATTTCATCACGTTCTATACAGGAATCGACACGGTTTGGCATACAGTTCAAGTGAGCTTTTGGGGTAATTACATTCCTCCTTCGAACTTAGTAAAATAAAAAAAAATGGCCGTTGGTTCTGAACATCGATCCTCGTTTGCACATCGATATTAAAATTACACATCTATGTATTATTTATAAACAGTTATGTGATAAAAATATCACATCCCCTTTTGTGTGGTGCAAAAAAATTAAAGTAAAACAGCAACTGGACAACATCTCAGTACACAGTGTCAAAAACTTTATGTTCATTGTGTATGTATTAATAAATAATAATTTTAACAGTAAAATGTGACGAAATCGATAGTTTCCTCAGGTCTTTGTCGCCTAAAAGGTTTAATCACAGAGTTATATTACATATTTTATGTATGTTGGTGAATAAATATATCGTACATCAAAAGTGTGTGGATTGTGAGTTTCAAATTAGCTCTGGGTTTGTGAAAAACTTAAATTTTACACTTGTCAGATTATAGTTTGTCGAACGACTTACATAGTTGGCACTAAACTCTTCGTAATTACACCAATTACTGTTGGCTTT
Organism: Polyplax serrata; assembly: GCA_037055365.1. Taxonomy (NCBI): domain Eukaryota; kingdom Metazoa; phylum Arthropoda; class Insecta; order Psocodea; family Polyplacidae; genus Polyplax; species Polyplax serrata. The sequence continues at coordinate 2,753,849 of JAWJWE010000004.1, forward strand.
GTATATCATAGATGAATTTTCTGTACATCTCTCTCGTTGTCGTGGTTCAAAAAATCCAAGCCCCGCCAGAGAAATTACTTTTGAATGAAATTACAGATGATCAGACGGATATAAATTATCTACCCATAAATTTCTCGACATGTCAACAAAGTAATTTAATATTTGTATTAAATTTACATTATACAAATTAAATTTAATATTATACTGTATGAACTTTATAAAATTTTATTTAATAAATCCACAAAATAGTACGATTATGATGTAAAATAACACAAAAATTCACAGTTTTTTAAATAAATTCCAAAAGAAAGTGTTATGGTTTTGATTGTAATTCAAAAATTCTGTATCAAACTTCTTTTGTATTTATGTCTACACTAAATAATGTTATTTGTCACGGGCAAAATTGTAAATTATTGGACTGTACAACTAATCACTAGAATTGTTTACTACCTATATTAATGGTGTTTTAATAATTAGCTTTACAATAAGTTTCGCTACTGATTTTTGTATTTTAGTTTTAATGTATTTAATAAAAATTGCCATAAAATAATTAGTAGTGACTCTGAGTCAAAGATACGTAATGTGTTTAATAATATATCGAAATAATAACATAATAAAATAATAATATTCGAATTCTAATTATTTATTACACGGAAGGTGACCTCTGCTGAAGTCTAACGTAACTAACTCACTTATGTATTAATAAATAATAATTTTTATTTGTGAATTGCGCTTGAGATTAATCTAATAAAGGATTGATCGATTACAACAGGGGCGCATTAAGGGAAAAAATATTAATTAAAGGCCTAGGACAATTCCACTGGTTTAGTTTTCGGGGAATTCAGGGCTGGAGTGGAGGAATGTGGTAAAAATATCCTCACATATCAATCAGATCGGGAAAAATCAATTTTTATAAAGAGAACTCGCCCAACAAGAAATAAATGTAAGGTAAGAAAATATATGGAAAATCTCGGTATGAGGAAAAACGTTCTCAAATAACGTGAATAAAGTGAGATCTCCGGGAAAATTTAACTCCGGCGCCGATTGGTCTGACGCTTCAACCTCTCACACTATTTTCCACATGAATTTTCCGCAGGTTCGCCAATGGAATTTTGCATGGGCGGAGAGACCTGAATCTTTTCATAATAAAAATTCAATATTCATGAACTTCGGGCTCGAAAACTTCGACAATGAAATTGTTAATTTCGTTTGATTTTATGTTGTTTTCCCGGGGCGAAAGCTCAACGTAGAAAGCCCGGAAAATCCGTTCGACGCGGGCGCCCAAATGCTCCAGGCCCCGAGACGAGGGCGGTGGCAGAGTGAAAGTTCCGGTGACGAAATCAGCGGGTTGTGAAAGTTTTCGGAAAATGGTCTCGAATTGATTTCATAACTCCATGTCCTCTTTTTAATTAATAAACCTTAATAATTATAAGCCTGCAAGCCGGGGCCGGAATTGACTTTTGCGGCTCGTCCGGACGTCAATTCGGTTGACCTGTTCGATTGCCGTATTTTCATTCAGTTAAAAATCGATTTTTTTTATTATTTTTACAGATTTGGCAAGGACAGACTTGGAAACAGTCAGAAATTTCTCCCGTGAAGCATTTGGGTTTTTTACCAAGGTTGTCTCTAACAGCGCAACAGTAAAACCATTGAAATACTGAAGATTCAAGCTGATACTCCACTATGGGGAGTATTGATTTTATAGCGACCGGGTGCCCGAAGAAGTCTGAAAAATTCTAACTCATAACTCTACTCAACAAAACCAAACACCAACAACAGGATTAGGACCGGATTAGAAGGACCGCAGGATACCTTCTGACGTAAAACCTTTTTCAGAGCCTACAACCAAACCTTTTACTTTCTTTCAGTGAAAATAAAAATTATTATAATTGGATATAAAATAGTAAACAAACAACTATTGCGGTATTAAGAACGGTGGACAGAAGAACTTCTTGAAGTGCAAATAAAACAAAGATTAATCATAAAACACTTAGAAGGAACAAAAAATCTGTTGAAAAATCTATATGACAAATTTTATGAAAAAAAGAAGGCTAAAGGGGTGGAAAAAAATTTTATATATAAATTTCAATTTCAATTCCAATTACTCCTTGATGAGTTTCTTAAGAACAATAAATTCTAGAAAGTCACTGGACTGGCTCCTGATCACTCAGACATCGATCAAGCAGAGTGAGACAGTTTTACTAAAAACTAAATAAATCCTGGAGAAGACAATATCACAAACAAAATAATAAAAATAATTCATAAAGCTCACCCAGACCTGTTGAGAAATTAAACAAGATTATACTAAGTTGAGAACTGTTGTGTTGCACGCGACAAGTCCAAGCAAGTAAGTCACAAGTTGGTCGCACCACAGAGGGACAGTGCACCTTGCACCTGACCAACGAACATCCAAACAGTTCAAAGCAAGCCTTTTTTTGGCACCATTTCTATCAACAACTACCAGGCGCATCGTACAAATCAAAAATGACACGAATTACAAAACTTCGACAAAATTTGGAATGATGATAAAATTATTAAATAAACCCATTGCTTTACTCAATAGATTTGGGAAAGTTCTGGAAAGGTTCACCAACAGGAGACTGATACCACCCGTGCAACTATAATCATTCGAAAAATTCTATTTCTCGTGTGCTGTGAAAGAAATTATTTCGCGTCATATCTTCACGAAAGTCTTCTGACATCAATTTGGAAGTTGGTCAACTTGGAATGAGACAAATCGACTTCCATCATGACTGGAACTCTTCTTCTTATAATTACGGCAATTGTGAGCCACGTAGTACTTTCATTGATCACCATCGGCAACTAACTGAAGAATTGGAAGAACCCAACTTACATTTTGAACTTGCTCGTTGCCTTTTCTCGAAAGAACAACAAAATTTTATTGATATTTTTGAAAATCAGATTCAATTTCTGCAAGGTAGTCCGGTGAATTATTTAAAAAGGTCAAAAGGTTAAAAAAAAATAGCAAAATCATTCAGCACATAAAATCACTCAAGTATTGGCACCCATTGGAATTGCTGCGGTCAATATTTTTGGTTCAACTAGTATTGATTTTTTCCGATTTGTCAAGCAGGAGAATTGCAACAGACTTTTCGAGACATTTTGGACGGGATAAGGATAACATTTTTCGGAGACAGGCTCCAAATACGCTGCCTAAAACCTTACTGCATATTTATCGATGGTTTTATCGATAGGAATCTACAACATTTTGGTCAATCGAATCGGATATGTGATAACTGACACTCAGCGTTTGTAAGAAAGTGGTTAAACATATAAACAAGCTCATCCCTGCCAAATATTTAGCCTAGAAACTTCACATTATTTGAAATTGTCAATCTCAACTCATTTTGAGTTCAAAAAAAAAATTTATACAATATAACATGTCTACTGTGTAAATAATAAACACACCAACGAAGTATTTTACTTGAAACGTTCAAGTTCAACTCTGAGCTGAGCTCTTGAAAGCACCAGGTATTCATCAAATTACCTGAAGGCCTGGGTGAAACCAACAGCCGCCGGTGCGGTTTTCAAGAGCCCACCAACCTTTTGCCCTTTGACCTCGAGAACGTAATTAAATCGTTTTCGATTTAGAGTCTTTTGGTTTGAAATTCAAATTTTTTTACCAGACGGGACAGACAACACTCACGTCAATTTCAGAACAAATTGAAATTTGAAATGTACAGAAATTCGGACAAATAGTAAAAGAAGAATCACCACCAAGTACTGTGTACTTGCAATTTTTTTTGTACATTATGACATAAAAATGGTTTATGTACGACTGCTTATGGTCACAAATATACAAAAAACAGTAGAGTAACACGTCAACTCAATTAAACCTTAAAAATTTCCGTACATTCGCAGTCTTGGCATCGTATGTCGTCTCCTACGTATGAACGTCGGTCTCAGTTGTACAACTACATTTGAACTAGTTCAGGTTTCCATACACCTGTTTAGTCGGCTTTCATCTCCACAAAGAGCAAGTTCGCACTTCTCCTTTGCCGGTTTTAATCAAACGAAATCACATTTGAATACGGCAACTTCTTGATGAACGTCCTTTCTTAGTTGCTGTTCTTCTTCTTCTTCTTTCCAATTTACGACTCTTTTTGCTACAGATAAAATCTATTAAACTTGTGAAACGAGGTGTGTGCAGTTTCTTCCTCTCCCTTTCTCCCACTAAATAAGTCCAAAGGATTATCTAGGAAAAGGGAATAAGAAATTTTTTACAGTAAAAAAGATAATCTCCTGTAGAGAAGTGTAAATTGAAGGAGCCGGTCCTGACGATAAGACAGGGGCGAACGACGAGGGAAACTGAAATTAACGGCCTCTTACAATTCCTACGTAAATTAAAACCTTTTTAATGAATAAAACAATTATGTTATCACCATTAATTATCATTTTTAACGGATTAAATAATAGTTTGGGCGCTAACCCTTTAACGACGCCCATATTGTTCCATTTACTAACTCCTGTTGAACTGATTCATTTTTCTTTTTGACATTTAGACGGATGTCGAAGACCTGCAACACTTCACCGAGGAATGGTAACATTTCCCATCAACTTCGGCACTCTCGCTCTGTCTTTTTTCCCAGTCTTAAGAACACCTGGTAATGAAAAGGATGTCCCGTGAATGACTCTGTGAATACTCTAGAATATTGTTTCAATAAATAGATGATTTTTAGGGTTATTTTTTCTCGGGTTGGTCTTTGTAACACTTCCCTACTGATTTCACACATAAATGTAACATTTTAATTGAATAATAATAACGAATGATAACAATACCAGTACGTTTTCATGTTTTTTTTTGGTGTTCTGTAACAGAGAGAATCCTTCAGAAGGTAACAACATTCAAAATCCATTTAAATATTTTGTATACTTATTGATTAAAATTAACAAGTAAAAAACAAGAATAACGTGATGTTTATTTATTTTTTCAAAACAAAGGACCGTGGCGCAGGACTTATTGAGCATTTATTATAGATTACAAAAGGATATAGATACTATTAATGACACTAATAAATGTTAATAAAAACATAAGCGTTAAAGAAACAATTTTTTTTATATTTAATTAAAAGCAACCCATTGATGAAATTTTATTCTAACTGTGCAATTATTCGTATTTCAATAAACAAACAATTAATAGTTATTAAACTATTGTAAATAAATTTAAGGTACTCTACGCGAGCGGACCCTGAAACCTTTTTCTTTTAAATTACATACATAACATATTTTTACTAATGAAGACTTGAGTGAAGTTGACGTGAAAGTGAAAATTAATTGAACAAAATGATAATGACGTAAGATTTACTTATGTACTTAAGTAATTTAGCTTCTAGAATGTTCCAGAACGGAGGATGATCGATCTGAAGATGAGACATTGAGAAAAAGGACAGTTAAAGTTGAAACGTCTCCTTTCTGCTAATGTCGACTTTTCAGTTATTCTTCTTCCTTTTTGCTTTTCGCTTTTGAATTCATACCCCAGGCAGATTGAGTTTTTAGATTTGACGATAAATCATCACCGGGGGTAGCAAAATGGAAGTTCTCGTACACGTGAGCAACCGAAGTAAAGTGTAAATCAACTGGCGGAACCATCACACCAAATGCATTGCATGGGCAATGAAGCAACAAAACAATATGAGCCGTCTCACCGTGAAATCAAATTCAACCCCCCCGGCCGGCGGCTGGCAACCCCCTGATGTTGGGCACGCGTTCATCCCCCGAAGCCTGGGGTGCTCGTTTGCTGTATATCCGTCTCCATTAACGGCTTTTCAGCTTTGTCCTCTTGCCCTTTCCTTCCGTGGCTTCTGCTGCCGCTGCTGCTGCTGCTGCTGTCCTTTCCGACTTTCTCTTGGAAAAATGCGACGAGGAATTTCCACGAGGTTCAAGACACGAATTTCATTTTGTTGTACACCCTCACCACAACCGCCGCCGCATTGTCCTATTTTCTCTCTCTTCTTATTTTTATTCTTCCATGTAGGAATTCTTCCGTATGACTGCGACACGATGGAAGGAGGGCGAGAATGTCGAGTGTTTTGCTCTTGTAAATTAGACGAAAGATTTCCGAGTATTTCGGTTATTTTCATTCGAGTTGTAGTGTGATGAATTGGTCAGTACCTTAATTCAACATTAATTCATTTATATTTTTAATTCAAAATTATTTTTTAGCATAAAAACGAGTAATTGTACAGGTGTTCTAATTTTAAAGGCTACAACGTTTGTTTGCTTTTATTAGAATTTGTTGTAGTAGCCCTAATTTTACAAGTGTGGTGGTTCTGTGGCTGGACACAAAAGATCTGTTTAGTTAACTTTTACCTGGAGTCCAAATGTATCCCCCAGCCAGTGAAGATAATCAAATATTTTTAGACAGGATCTATTTGTATCACACTCACGGTCTCTGCAATCATTCAATTCAGTTCGAAAAAGTCAGTTCAGTGTGTTTAAAGTAGACCGGTAACACTTAACATCGTTAGTTTCATTTTTCTACCAAAAACATCGGAAACAAACACAAACAAAATTTAGAAACTACTCGGTTAACCTGAGTTTTTTTTAAAACCCGCAGAACTGCTTTTGTACCAACCTCTTCCTCCAGATCCATCATATGAATGGTATCTGATTTTTTTTTTAATTCTCTTCCTTTCGTCCCTTCTCAGTTTCTCTCCCTCTCTGGACATCTTCATTAAAAACGTTTGAATGCTGAAGAACCTGCACACTTAACTTTAATCAGATTAAAATGTAATCAGCTTAAAAAGGACGCAATTGCATTTCAAAAAGTCTCCGACTTCAAAGTCGTCCATTTTGCTACCGTCAAAAAGGTAAATCCTTTTTTGTGTTTTGTCTACTTAGTTCTTGTACAACGCTGGAAAGACAATTGGAAATATGTCTAGGAAGTTTATAATCAAGGTTACGTACCTTTGAGTTAAGATTTGTGGTGGGACACTCCACGGGGGCATGAGGTGGAACTTAAAGTTCATTTAAATTTTTATCATCGACGGATCATCGACTCAGGGGGTGACTACCCCCTCCGACGTTCTCACACACAAAGTTTCTATTCTTTTTAGGAATGGAAATGCGTCGGAGCTGCTGGCAGAACGGCAAAACCTTAAAACTAATTTCAGTGGCTTCGCAACTCCTCGACTGTTTGCTCAAAACTTGGAAATCTCTTAAAAAACTAATCTCCAGCTATCTGAACTACGTTGGAAAACGTTTCTTTTTATGGATTCAATAAGTTCCCGGGTTTTGTTTGTCTTGATCTTCATTATTTCCTTTCGGCTCTCGTACGAAATCCCCCGATCGCTCAGATCTCCCGAGATCTTATTTTCTAGACAGAGTAAAATCTCAGTCGAGTAACACGAGGATTTTTATATTTTAAAAATTCATCACTCACATAACCTTGAACACATTCAAGTTAACCGCATCGTAGTGTACCTATTTACTTAGACTTATTTAATAAACTAATTGATTTACTTACTTAAGTGTTGGGAAGCAGTTATGGGGTTTATTAAATTAATTTATCATATTACAATTCATTTGTGTGACAATTATGTTCGTTGTTACAATTTGTATAGCTGCCGTAGTAACTTTTCTAAGGAGAAATTATATATGTAATTTCTTATTTAAGGAATACTGACTTAAACTTAAAATTAAATCCTGCGGTTATTAAAATAATATGGGTAAATTAAAAAAAGTCCGATGTGTTACTCCTTGGGTTTGTCCAAATAATTAGAATTTTAAGGAGAATTCTGAAATGGTCTCACGTTCAGCCTCTCTACTTCTATTTCTATTTCTGGTGGAAACGTCTTAGTTATTTCATTCATAATGTTTACACAATGCGTAATGGACATTTTCGTCCGAACAAACCGGTTTTTCTCTCATTCATTTCCCCGAGAAAAAAAATCTCAAGTTTTTAATAAGCACGCATCGTTAGCGTTGCTGCGACACTCTACAAGAATTCTGAAAGGCTCTTCGACCGGGGAAAGGTTCGCCTTTCTTTGAGACTTTTCCACATGAAAAGGAGAACAAAAAGGACGGTCGGTAAAAAGGGAAAAGGAAGCTTTCGTTAACGTCGACACGACGGGGCTCTGATTGAGCTTTGATGATGACTTTTTTCCGTGGAAGTAAAAAGCGGAGAGAAGCTTTCTGCTGCCACGCCCGTGGTAGCAAAGATGCCAGTATTAAATTTAAATGTCGGTTTCCCTGTATTGCTCACCCTCTTTAAGCCTTTTGATGGCAGACTTTAATGAGTGTATCAGTGACCAGCTTGTCTCATTCCAGTTTTTTCCAGGGCCCCGAGGGGACTACAGTCAGTGCCTTTTGTTTTGCGGATTATTTTCTTCTTTTCCTTTTTCGGCGGCCACGAGCGATTTTTTTCAGATGATCACGAGCGGATGCGCAGAGGCTGTCGTCAGAAGACAAGTGTCACACCAGAAAACGGTCAGTTGTAGTAGAGCGTATGTCTATCCGTCAGAAACTTCTATTTACCTTAGGTTGTACTCCTCCCTTTTCCATGCCTGGGATTTAATATAATAATATCTAACTTTCATCTCGATTCCTCACCCAGGAGCCATTTGAAATACAATTTGTCGGGCACTAAACGCGCACTGATCATTTAGTACCATAAAAAAATTATGTATTTTTATTTTACGTATAATGTTTTCTCTTCGTCTCCTTTTCAGGTTTTCATTAATAATATATTAGATTTAACTGAGTTAGCAAATTGCACAATACAAAAGAATACAAAAGAAATTTTTACATCAGTTCCGATACTCGTAGACAATTGTAATATTCCTACAAATTATCTAATTTTGAATTAATATAGAAAATTAATGATAAACAAACATTAAAAAGAAATTATTAATTTAACATTAACTTTCTTGGTTATAAATTTAACTTTGCCATTTTGTAGGTTCGTGTCAATTCGTCGATGAAAACTTTCGCGGAAATAAAGTTAAAAAAGTTGAAAACTTTATAAGGAATAATAATCCAATAAATCACGTACTAACTTCATTAAAAAATTAAAATCAGTAACTTTGGTATTTTTGACTTTCTAAAAAGCCGTTGTTTTTTGCCCGTTTAACGGAGAGGTTGTTCGACCGAACGAGAAAATATAAAACGATGCTTTACGGTTTAAAAACTAGTTCACGGTAGGTAATGTCAATTCTAATAGTTGGGTTAGCAGCACCGGAAAAGGTTCAGACCCTGTGGAAAGGTTCGCAGTTGTTTTGTTACGAAATGAACAAGGAGAAGGCCACTGACGCAGGTAACACGTGCAACAAGCCAAGGTGGGAGTACCTGAAACTACACAAGTGGTAGAGTTTCAATTGTAAAACTATTTTGTAATGCGAACGACAGTTCCCCCGAAGGACTTGAAATGGTAAACTACTTGTACAAGTCAAATTCGAGAAATGTCTTGACTAATCTACACGTCATTAATGTTAGTCACTTGAAAAGGGTTCTGTGCCGGTTCTCCAACAAATGAAGCTTCTTAACTTTTCAAGACAATTTCCTGATTTTCATTTCGTTTAAATTGTGCTGAAATGAACCAGCAGTGAATCTTTGTCTACTTTTTATTAAAATTGCAGTGAAGTTTTATGTAATACTTGCAGTGGAATCACTTGTTACACTTACTGTTTTTACTTGTATTCCTATACTTGTATTGTTATACTTGTATTTTTATTTGTTTTACTTGTATGTATGTAGTTTATACTTATATTCTCCAACAGTCTTATTGGCAAGCAAGAAGTTCCGGAAGACATGGGCCTTAAAAAAACAATAAATAAAAATAAAATAAAAGAATGAAAGAAACCAAATATGAATTTTTATTGTTTTAATGTATTTTTGCAACAGAATTCGCCAGTGCGCTGATTAAATTATATTCCTATTTACGGTGAACATTTTTCTAAATTGAGTCAATAAAAAACTAAGCCCCAGTTGGAATGTTATGAATCATTAGAAATATTTAACAATATATATTTTTGCTGATAATAGAGAAATCCATAAAAAATCAACTAATTCTGTAAAAGGTAATATTTTTTGTAAAGAAATATTTTTAAAATAATAATTGAATATTTTGCTGTTGAATCAGAAATAAGATGATCTGCATCTGAAAGTGGACGAATTACATAAAAATTCTTCGCAGTCATAAAAACTAGTTTTAAACATAAAAAGTTAGACAATTAGTAATTATAAATGGTCTACTTCTCAGTTAAAATCTCAACGTGTCATGGAAAATTCAAACAATTCCAAAATTTTAAATAGGCAAATTGGTACCTTCTGCCAAGAACACGAAATGTAGTGATTGTAATTGCGACACAAAGCTAATTACAGTTTGTAATGAGAATCATTGGAAATAAATATGACTCAAAAAATAAATTACATAAACGTTGCATGATATTAAAGCCAAGTCGTGGGTACTGCCGATATACAGGGATATTTAATGGGAAGATGTTCCCAAAAGTAAAAATTGTACGAAAAGCAGCGACTAGTCGAATGTTACGCTAATTTACCAACTCTGCATCCGAGACTGAATGAAAGGAATATCGATCCCGTGGGATTTCCGGGACTCTCGGGAAAATGCCGAGCATTTTCCTGGTCAAATTTAAACCTTTTGCCCACGTGAAACGATTTCCCGTCCACGGCTCCAACTTCCATTTTCCATCGTTTTCAATCAGATTTAATAATTTCGGATTCTGCCACGTCGGACCTTGTCAAAATCTAAAACTGGAGATGATTCGGATGAGAAGATTGTCATGCCAGGCGACCCAAAGTGAAATATTTTCATTCCTGAAGTAGGACACATTATTTTACCTACCTGAAGCTAAAATAAAAGCTTAATCACTACAATAAACTCATATAAACAAAAACTACTATGAAGAAAAAATGAAATTAATAGCTTTAATTTGGTATAAGTGGAAATTAAGTTCCTGTAAGTTAGTGTACACCTGATTTGGTCCCAAAGGTGTCTTTATGTAACCAGATAAAATCTGCATACCTAAAAATCTTGTGTTTGTTATGTTCGGGCAATAAATACTACCAATACAGAGAAAGCGAAAGGCAGAGAGAGGTAGAATCTTCCTTCTAATGTAACTAATTTATAAAAATTATACAACCATAACTGTCTATTAGAATAAGTTTGTAGCATAGAATTTATTATTTTGTAAATAATAATGTAAATATTAATGTAAATAGTATGTATCTATGTAATGTATAAATCTATACAACGTGCATGTATATGTACATATATACAAAAGACAGACTGACACTTCTATCAAAGATATATAAAGATGTAACTCAATTTATCAGTAGAATTTGCCTTTCCACAGGTATTTATTTATTTTGTCTTTTTTTTAATAAGTTGTACAATATAAATGAACCTCTAGTAATGAGTCAATTTGATTAAAGTCATTGATCCACTACTACTGGTTAAGTTACAAATAAAATTTATTTTAAATTATGTTACTTACAATTATGTTACTTGTGTTATATACGTTGTGTTAATTACGTTACTTAATTATATACGTATCTTATTCATCATCATATATCATACATATCTTATAATGATTCTTGGAATGGGAATTTATTATTTTCAGTTTTTACTTTTAAGTGACGTTGTGTTGGTTAGACATTCAAAGAAGTTGACCGTTTCATTTTTATTTTTGTTTAATATATTTTTTGTCTACGTGTAGAAGAAACGGAGTTCAGTGTTTAGGGAGAACCAAATAAAATTGAGTTGACATGAAAAGATAACTAAGATAAAATGGAAAGGAATGAAGTTGATGTAGGAACTTTGTTATTATTAATAAGTGTACTAAATTACTGCAATTAAAATAAAAGAATAGTAATGGAAAAGTAAAGCAACAGAGAGGTTTATCATGGCAAACAGAACTTCATAATCCGCTTTGTGCTAAACAAGTGGAAGAGACTCCAAGAAAAGAACAACAATTTTTTTGTTCCAAAGTTCAATAATCTTCTTACCATTTTCGTTTCCTAGTTCTGCCTGCGTTCGACCAACTTAAGGCTTAGTTATGCGGGAGCGTGGAAAATGGCGGATAACAGTTAAGCAAAGCGAATAAAATGAAAAAAAAAAATGAAATGCATAACGAGGAACAATGCAATCTGTCGGATTTAAAATTCCCTCTGACGGCTTTTAAAATGCTGACGGAGTCGAATCGGTGTATGACAACAGCATTTTCCATCTAAAGAAGTTCACTCATCCTGAAATAAGCTGTTATTTATATGTATCAGTCCCCGGGGGTGAGTTTTCAGGGGTTTATGACTTTGTTCTACTTGTAAGTAATAGGCCTTTAAGCTTTCACTACCCCGACGACGAACTTAAAGTGAAATGTCTGCTTCTCGTAGACTTTTTCTGGTTGCCTAACTCGCTTTTGTGGTGTGGTGCTCCAGCGATGTGGCATTCATGTTGCATCTATTTTTTTTTCTATGTGAAAAAGCTGTGGTGGAACCACCAGAACTAATTTTGCACTTGCCGTTCATTAAGGAAGAAAACTTGGGATTAAATAGGAATTTCTTATAGACAAATTATATTTTTAAGTTCTGCTTAAACTACTCTGTACTTTACTATAAATAGTAAACTACTAGAATCCAACTTCTTTAAAGAATTCCTTCAAGTTCTTTAAAAACCTAACGTTTTTTTAAATTTTGAGTTTTGTGACTTTTACGTGAAAAAAATATAATATCTATAAAAATATACATATTTTTTAGTGTATTTATTTAAAATGATTATTACAATATATTTAATACAGATTCTAACTGGCCGTAGGCCTTGTGAAATAAATTAAAAATATATTAGACTTATACTCAATGTTTTCTTACGGTTGTGCAGTTCGCTCACCATTAATTATTTACACATTAATGTGTTGTATTTGAAGTTTGTAATTTATTCAATTCCCTTACTGGAGAATTTTACTGCACGCCAATGTTAAAGCGCACCAACAGAGTCCGACAGAGTAAAGAAATTCACAAAAACAGTTATTAATAAGGAACTTATATAATATATTATAATGTGTCCGATACGTGGGTTATGTATAGTGGGAGTTGTACCTACCCGACTTTATAATTATTAAATATATACAACAGTTAATAGTTAAGTACAATAGCTAAATAAGTTTAATAGTTAAATGAGTACAAGTTCAGAATTGCTAAATATTATCTAGATGACGTTACTCAAATAAAAAACCTTGCAATATTACATAATATATATTTATATTATACACTTTACTTATATTATATTTGTATTATGTCAATTTGCGACCACTAAAAAACATTGAAAGTGTATATAAACTCATTCTAACAATATTAAAACTAAATAATAACCAACAATATAATAAAAATGATAGAGAAAGAAAGAAAATTTTAAAATGATGGTAGGCGTGGCATTTTCAACTTGCAGAGACGCCAACTTGCTACTGTTGCTACCTCTTTAGCTACTGCTGCTCCTGCTGCTGCTGCTGCCGTCCCATTGTCAGCGATTTTAAATCTGGTAATTCCGAACCATTCGTTTTCCCCTTTTCTACCTTATCCAGCATTTTACTGCTGTTTAACCCCTCCGCAGCGTGAAGACCCGGGAAATGAATTTCTTCATTGAATTTCCTGTACAGTGGCAAGGTGTCGTTCGGCCCACGCCGTAGTTTTTTTTTGGCGTCCGATTCGTATTTTGTCATCAGGAACTTCCAAAGTATTCTTAACACTTTTAAAAGCTCATTTCCTTGAAATTAAAAGGAAGCTCCTCTCCACCTCGCGTCGTTCCTCTTCCCTCAGGTATAATAACTCTTAATGGGCTCCGTCGTTGTTTTCTTCAATGTCGATGTCTTCTGTCGAAAGAATTTCCTCTGGAGAGTTTTAAATTACGCAGAGATTCGTTGTAGTGCAATCAATAAAATCCGTAGTATCAACTGCTGTAACAGTGTTTCCGTCACAGGAAGAAAAATTCATCTTTTAAGAAGAATTACTGTCTTTAAATGAAAAGAAAACAGTCTGTTACGTTTTGAAGATTTTATAGGCGGACTGTTTGTACACATATTAATATATGTGTGTATAGTATAGTAGTATATATAAGTGCATGTGTGTTGTATGAGATTAATAAATTGAATATAAAAATATAAAATATATGATTAATTCATAAATTTACGTATTGATTATTATTTAACTTAATTTAAAAAATGTACATAATTTTAATAGAGTGCACTAACACAGGCTTACAACCAGTTAGAACTTGTGAACTTGTGTGTGCATGTATGCAATGGAATGGTAAGAAAATTTATGTTTTCAAAAAAGACGTCAAATTTTGTACATTTCATTGTAACTTTAAGTTAGTTGGGGAGCTCGAGGGTCGTGACTCGTTGGTTTTTCAGTATGCCAATCAGAGTGAGGTACCAGTTTAGTTAAACTTCCATTATTACAGTGAGTTGCTACATTTGCTCTGCTTTTTATGTGACATCTAACGACACTTCTGAAACTTAAAAAGCATCTCTAAAGGAACTCTACGGGACGGTGCTGCCCGTTACGGAAATATTCAAAATAAAATCAATAGCCTCGTTATGAGAGTTTTCAGACAGTTTCCATGTTGAAAAATAACTGAGTTTTGAGCTCTTGGAGACTTCCTTCATCACCTTGAGTGAACCTGTGCGAACCCCCTGAATTTTACCTGATTCTGGTTTTTGGATTTTAACCAAAGGTACGAGACTGGGCGGCAGAGTTTCTATTTTATTTTTACTATTTACTTACGTTTTTGTTGCTGTAGACTTTAAGTCTTCTACTACACGAACTTACTTTTTGATAAGTTGTCGTTAAAGTTCGTCTTGTTTACTTAGGCTTTAGAAATAGTAAAATGAAATTTATGTCTGTGGTTTTTCCAGCTACATAAAAATATATTACTCTTATGGCAGTAAATAAATATACATAATAGCGGAGGGAAACTTCGACGAAAGAACTTGTTTTTATTTTGTTCCTGATGTGTTCAAGTTGTGTTTCGGTACTGATGTCCGCATCTCCTCCTTTGCTGGGAGTTTTTTTCTGGATTTTTTACAACGAAAATGCCTTCCGTTTTGCAGGGTATGCAAGGGGGAGGTGTTGATGTCGCGTCCATAACCTCGTACGTTTTGCAGTTGTCCTGGAATATGTTGATCCTGGTGATAGCCCACAGGACTTTTACAATTTTCGAGCAAGGGTTGCGCTTCAAGAGGGTGTCAGACCGGGACCGACAGGGACTCTTTGCTGTAACAGCCAGAGGAGAATTAGAGTTACGTGGAGTCTGTTGAAATTTGCTGTCGTGTTCGCGGTGGTTGTTACTCACCCTTCGCAGGGCACGGTTTGCACTTTTTGAAAATGTCATCCTCACTGGTACAAGACATCACTTCACGTTTTCCTCCACCGTTGCAACCGCACTGCTTCATGGGCTCGTGCATACCGCATATGACGTCCCTTTGAATCGGAAACGGAACTTCCTCTTGTTTGCAGCAGATCGCTTTCAACTGTTCCTTGCTGCAAACGGTACCTGGGAAAAAGACAAGCCTGGTGGCAGTGTGCTGTTGGCTGGGGTGGTACGCGTCGCGGGTCTCACCTGGCAGGTCTTACCTAAACTATATCTACTGGATTTTCTGCTCGCAGTGTTGCTTCGTGGACAGTCTCCCTCTGGTGCTCCGGGGCTTGACGGATTCATAAAGCAGCAATGAAGACTTCCAACGTTGTCTTCGTTGTTCATTTGCTTTCTGTTGAGGTCACCGGCTCTCGAGAAGGAAGGTAGCCTGGTGTGGCAGGCTTTGGAGGCAATAAGGTCCCAGGCATCCAGGAGCGATTTGTTTCTCTGAAGAAAGGTGACATTAGTAAGTTGTCGTGAGTGAGGAGCATTGAACGGGACTGACTCCATCACGGTGATGCTCACCTACCTTCAAAGCTTCCTTTCTGCATTTTGCCTCCATTATATCATTCCTGTATATTTCGTATTGTTCCTTCAGTCGACACAGTTTGTCTTCTTCGCATGCTATTTTCTGTCGGAGGTTTTCGTACTTCACCGTCAAGTCGGATGATTTTTTGCAATAATCGCCATATGGCTCTTTCTGTGAGAGAGTGTCTATGCAGGATTTCATTTCGCACAGTTTTCGTTCTTCATCCTCGAATTCCTTCTTCTTGCATTCGATCTTCTTAAGGAGTTCTTCTTCCTTATCTTGAAGCTCACAAACTCTTTCCTGCAGCTCTTGCATTTTACATTCCCAATCGTCAGCTCCGCCTGTTGCAGACGTGGCACAATCTTGTTTCGATATTTTTGACGTACATGCACCCTCGCCTTTGCCGCTGTCACCTGGTCGTTCACAGGTAAAGTATTTTTAACAGTAGGTCTAACTACGGTCAAGAATGAAAGCAACCTACTCACATTTGAAAATGTTTGTCATCATTTTCAAGTTGTCTATTATGGAGACGTCCAATGATGGACCCAGCGCACTGCTAAGGAATTCCGGCGCTTGGAAAATTCCTGCTGCAATTTTTTTTTTCTTCGCCTCGCAGTTGAGTCGCAGCTTTGACGTTGAGCTTTGGCCATAGTCTGCGCTTTTTTTCACTGATTGTCCCTCAGCAGAAGAACATGCGTCTATTTCGATGCTGCAAAAGCATAAATAACATTAGTGTGTTCAGACTCAGTCGCAGTAACGGAGACTGTTCCTTACAGGTACAAGGTGGACACTTCACAGGTTCCAAACAACGAAATTTTTATTTATTTTCTACTTACTCCTTTTTACGAAAGCAAAGACTCGGCATGACAGTTATTTCTTTATGAAATTTCTTGGGCATGTAGAAAGGATGAGCTGCATGTTCCGGGGGTTCGTCCTTGTTGATCTGAATGAGAGCTTCTAGTTGTCTCTTGATCTTCTCCGGTGACGGAGCCGACTGCTTCAGATCGCTGTCCAGACTTCGTATCTTAGACAGATACGGCGGCTTCTGGGAAGCTTTGAATGAGGGAAAGTCCTTGTCAAAATTTGCAGTGAAAACTATTCTCTTCCTGGGCAATCTGCCTTCTGTCAGTTTCTTGCAGCTCGACTTCTGTGACGGGTCCTGCGAACCATCCTCCGACAGCTGACAGGATTTAAGTGACCTTAGGGCCTTCTTTTTCGGCTTCTTGGTGACGTTCTGTTCATTGTCCTCCGTTTTGTTAATCAGGTATCTTCCAAACTCAAAGGTTCGCAAAACGGCATCCTCAAAACTTGGTCCGAGCAACGATTTGACCAGTCCTGTTTTGTCCAATTTGTTCTTTTTGGATTCGTCCTCTGAGCTGGAGTCACCCGAACTGGACAAATCTGACTTTATTTCGTGTTCGTTGTCGCCTGTTAACCGAGTTGAAATTCTGCTCTCGTAACTTGGTTGTGGCATTTGATTTTGAAATGAATTTGTGGTTGAAAACAGTGAACGGACCTTACGACCGCGTAACAAATTCACGTCTGTTGACGAGAGAAATCGTTTCAGGCTGTAGTTATTTTTTTCCGATCGGCTGTCAACCATTTCGAAACTATTTTTTCACTTACCTTTTTTAAGTACAACGGATTTTTGTTTCTCATTGCCAATTCCTTCGTCTGTTTTCCTCATACTATTGTTTTCCCACAGATGAACGTAAGTTACCTGTTTTGTAGTTTCATCGTAAACAATTAAATAAATAATTCAAACCCTTCAACTTAGAACTAAGTAATTTACTAGTAGCAGTTTGTAGTAGCAAAAATTTGCAAACTTAAGAAATTGACAGCACATTCTACCATTAACCGAGGAGTCATTAAAAGCAATAATTTGTTTGTAGTCTAATGTCTACTTTAAAATGATTAGTGGAGTTAAAATAATTCAACATGCTGTTGAGCTAATTGTATTTTTTTATATATTGTTATAATGCAGTATTCTACAGCTCTGGTACGTAGTATTCTGTTTCTGTCAAATTACACGATCAACATATTATATATAAATTAACTTGTTTAATGAATATAATAATATTTTAATAAATAATTGGAATTCATGATTTATTTATGATGTACATTTGAAACGGAACGAAGCCTTGACTACGGTGACACAATATTTGGTAGACTTAATATGATTATTAATAACCATTTAAAATTTGAATTGTGTAAAAAATTGTAGTAATTTAAATAGATAATTTAAATTTAATAATGTAAATTTAAGAGACATGCTCCGTAATTAATTGTTCTAAATAGTTCTAAAATCTGAAATGTAATAAATAGTGATAGAGTAGAAAAAAACTTAGAAACCAAAGGTGCTCACCAGGGACTCAAATGACCGTTGTTCTCCTTTTTTTTATGTCTTCGGCTAGGTCTCCCATTGGTGTTCACCTGGGATTTTCTTTATAATATTCGTCGGAAAGGTAATTTGTCAATCAACCGGATTCTGCTCAATTTTTACGTTCAGACGAGTCAAGTCCCGGACTTTGTTTCTCATTTAAAAGACATAAATAGAGGTATGTAGACAGAGATAATAGAAAATAGAAAAAAAAACGTGCAATTTGAGTAATTCCGATAAAATTTCACGGGTACCGTTTCTCCTAACGAGCTGAGACGACTCAAGAAAATAGAAAACAACAGAAAACTGTTGGCAAACAACGAGACGTCGCTTAGTGAAGTGTGACAAGAACTAGGAGGGAATTAGATTCGTAGACAAAACTAGACGCTTTACGGTTGGGTATGTTCGCTGCCGGAGCTGTCAACCTGTCGAAACCAATGAGTGAAATAATTGTACCCAAATTGCTGTCTCGTATTTGTGAATTTACATCACTTCACTTCACACTTCACGGACGCAGACACACACACACATACACAGACACAACACACGTCTTTTCTCTCAGCTGGATTGTTCGGTTTTCTTCTCGCCTAGCACTCTCACAACGTCACAACAGTGTAAAATCGTCAAAAAGTGGTAAAAACAATGGTCAAATAAACATTCGGAGGGGTGTATTTTACTTTTAAAAGTTACAAAAATTTACAAACACAATCCACGCGTTCGCCATTTTCTTTTGTCGCAGACATTTTGACTCATTTTCGAAAGCCCAAGGAATTTTCAAAGTGCAAACGGTTCTTTGCTACCCGTCAGCAGGTAGTACTTTCCGGAGACGCTGCTGAAAAGAAAAGAGTTCAGGTAGTTGATTTATGAGAAGGTCGTCCCGGGAAAATGACCGTGTTGTGATGGTGTTGTATGATACTTGTTAACTCTTGCTTTTGATGCAAAATCTGTAAAATCTTATTTGAATTTGGAACGGAATTTTCTAATTTTAAGGAACCCGTTCCGTAAAATTATGTACCTGGACCTATTTACTAAGTTAGTTATTGTTCAGTTAGTTCAAGTGGAATGACGGGATGAAAATGAATTCGATTTGATTTTTTATTTTATTTACCTTCTAGAGCAAGGTTCTCCCATGTAGGACGTAGCTGACGTATTGTCGCAGTCTCCTCCGATGTAGTCCTCCCACGTAAGACACAACTGTCCTCTGAACTTCTTGTTTGAATCGACAGATTCGGCAAAGAGTTGCGGAGCTCTGCTGTGCGAGCATTTTACTGAAAAGTCAGGTTCCGCCGTGTCACCATGTTATTTATTTTACGTTGTCCGTTTTAGTGCGTTACCCTCACTTACAATTAGAAAATTCGCAGCCGGGTTGTCTTGTCCCACCGTTCGGGTAAAAGTCAACATGTCCGAGGGGATCCAACATTGCCAATATTCCGCCGCAGGTGTGGATGACATCGACGAACTTGGCGTCGAATCTGTCCAAGTGTCCCGAGGGTCGCGTGTGTAAGAACAAGGGCAGGGCCGGATCTAAACCTAAAGGAATCGATGCCGCTGGTGAAATTGTTCGAACAGGACGAGGTACTCACCATGTTTAGAGGCACTCACCTGTAATGCGACAAAGAGGAACGGTGGTGGAGTTGTTGCCCGCAAAACCTGCCACCTGAGCACCCAGACTGAATCCGACCAAGTGAACGAGGGACATGTTAAGTCCGACCATGTGCAGTCCGTTTAGGAGTTGGGCAATCGTCTCGCCCACAAACCTGGAAACAAGAGAAAAACTGGTTCAGGCAAGGGTAAAGGAAGGTGCCCTAGGGTTGACTGTTGTTGTTTGGGAAAGCCCAAGAACTCAATCCTGGACATTTCACATGGGTTCTGGTGAAGTGGCCGAGAAAAAATTACTTGGAGTTGTGGGTCACTCTTACGTAGCACGGCGGTGCTGCTAACATCTCCCAATCGACCTGAATGACATTGTACCTTCCCCTGTTCAGGTACGCTGAAAATAAGACGCAATAAAAAGGCCTGAGGGCCGACGGGCACCCAAACGAGTAGCTTAAAAATTATTTACCGTCTTTTATCTTTGCCATTCGACTGTCTTTGTAGGAACCCGTGTACCCGTGAATGAGTATTTTCGTCGGTGCTCGAATATTCAAATAGTTCGACTTGACTATTTCTCTATTTTCATCGGAGATCCGTTGAAAATCTTCTATTTCGTTCGGCTGCAGATCAAAGCAGTCTATGTCGTAGCGCTGAGGTTGCTCTTGGATTTTCTTGTTGATCAAGTCGTAGTTGACGGTCAGAAGTTCGGGTTGTATGACGTTTCTCCTAGGGGTAGCAACAGAGGTCTGTTAGTAGCAGTAGTGAAGTAACGAGTGAATTGTAGTGTCCGTAGTCCTACACTTTTTAAACTTTCTATTTTGTCAGAGGTCACTGATTACTGCAGGTAAACCTTACCTTGTGTACAGGTAAAATCTAACGTCTCTTGTCTCTGGAACGCGATGAGAGCCCAGAACACAATGCCACAGACTCGTCACTCTTCCCGCCAAATCTGAGGCCATTTCTCCGGCAGTTTCCAGAACTTTTGACGAGTTGGCGTTCTCCCCCTCGGCGTTGACGCTTCTTTCAACTATTTTTGACTTCTTAGACTTGTTTCCCCGGCAAAAAGACTTAACCATATTGTTCAACTCGTTCAAATATTCGTCCGGAGGTAACAAAACATTGGGCTTGTGGTTGGCGTCTGCGTAGGAACTTGGCAACTTGTTGACTAACCTCTGTGGCGACAGAAAATTGCGGACGTACTGTGATGACTTGTGAGTGACGGACATGAGCGGTAGCCTCTTGGCGTAGTACTGGTGGAGTGGAAAAGGATGTAACTGTTTGCTGTTGAAAGCGTTGTAAAATTTTCTGTGGAACGGTGGATGAGGAAATGACTTTGCGCATTCTTTCACGGATAGTTCGGGTGATTCGGACGGCTCGGGCGGATCTGGTGTTTCCACAGGAAAGAGAGGCGCTTCGGTTGGAAGAAGGGGAAGTTGTTCTAACAGTTTGGACAGTTTACAGCGACAGGAGGGTGGATAAGAAATATAGTGCAGAAGGTCCAGGGGAGACATCTCCGGAGGGAACTGTCTGAAGTGTGGAGGAATCGACGGAGAGGTTATTTTCTTGTATGCTTTCTTGAATTGTGCTCCGTAGACGTTTCCCTTTTTGAAAGGATGGACGAATTTCGGAGATGCGGACATACTTTTTTGATAAGACGGAAATACTGACAAAAACTTGGGTTTAGAATGATTCTTAACCTCCGATGACCCACCAACAGATACTGAAGAACACGATGGTGCCGGTGTTTGAACAGGATGAACAGGCGGAAACTGAGCCGGAGCTGGAGGCGGAAACTGAGCCGGAGGCGGAGGTGGATACTGAGGAATGCAATTAGCCGGTGCCTGTGTTACACAAGTAGGCTGTGGAGGTGGTTCGCACGGAGGTGGCGGTTGACAAACATACGGAGTTGGAGGTAATGTTGGCTTTGGAGTTGGACACATACATTGAGGTGGAGGAGTTGGACATACACAAGGAGCTGGAGTGGTATGACAAACATGAGGGGCAGGAGTGGTTGGACATACACATGGAGCTGGAGTGGTTGGGCATGGAGTAGTCGGGCATACATGTGGAGCTGGAGTAGTAGGACATGGTGTCGTTGGGCATACCTGTGGGGGAGGGGCAGTTGGACATACACATGGAGCTGGAGTAGTAGGGCACGGAGTAGTTGGGCATACCTGTGGTGCAGGAGTGGTTGGGCATATCTGTGGAGCAGGAGCAGGTGCATACACACATGGAGCTGGAGTGGTAGGGCATGGCGTAGTTGGGCATACTTGTGGGACAGGAGCGGTTGGACAGACACATGGAACTGGAGTAGTAGGGCACGGGGTAGTTGGGCATACGTGCGGGGGAGGCGTAGTTGGACAGACACAAGGAGATGGAGTGGTAGGACAAGGAGCAGTTTGGCATACCTGTGGGACTGGAGTAGTAAGACATTGGCACGAAGGGACAGGTGTTACATTGACAGGTGCTTTTTGTACAGGATAAGGTATCTTTTTACTCTTTGAACGCCAGAAAGATTCTTGGTCGACAATGGGCACAGGTTGAAACATTGGATTCCCAGGCTGTTGACGATTTTGTGAATCAATCGAAAAAGGCAAAAAATCCGGCATGGGAGATTTTACGGGCATGCTTATGTCTAGGGGGTATGCTGACAAGACAGGAGGACGCGGTAGGACAGGCATGAAATTGTTTATGTGCAGATAGTTGGGAAGTATCGGGGCTGACATGGTTTGGTCCTCTGACAGGGTTGGGGCACACGTGGTTGTTGCAGATCGTGCAGGAGTCGTCACGGAGGACTTGGACGCACAGCTGCCACTGGTGTCTTTAATTTTTTCAACGTGAGAGCTCTTTGGATGGCAGTGGTTGGGAGGCGGAGTTGTTGAATCATTGCAAGAGTCACAGGAACAGTTAATTGTTTTATTTTGTTTGGTACTCAAACCTGAACTTTTGACTCTCAGCGGATTAGTGACATTTTTCAATTTCTTTACGATTAATTTGCCATTGATTTTCTTCACGTAGGTGCCGACTTTTTTCATGGATTTTGAGGACTTATTTTTAATTGCCGACCAGTTACGAGTCATATTGAAATTGCCCGATATGCATTTAAACGTCTTTTTGATTTTGTCCTTCGTTTTGACTTGTTTTGTCTTGGGATTCGCCTGAGAGTCGCAAGGGTGTGAATCGTCGCAATCGTCTGACGCATCTACGGCCACTTGCCAGGTTTGAGTTTCTGGTTTGGCAGGTTCTTCGTCGGACTCGCCGACTCTCACGTTGTCCTGCCGTGCCCTCAAATCGTTGACCGGAAACCAGCTGAGCTGATTAATGTGAAAGTCTCTTACATTGTTCGAGCTCGTTCTCAGCCTTGGTACTTTCCTAGTGTAGTAGTCCTCGTAGTAGTCGTGTTGCGTCTCATATTTCGACCACTGGTTCCGATATGGTAGACAGTTTACATAATACATTACGACGCATGGCAAGAGGAGGTGTAAAAGAAATGCTTTCATATAAAGATGAAATTATTCGTGAGTGAGATTTTTCTACTCTTCTTAACTTTCCAAGTGTAAAACATTTACTAGATCACTAAAAAAAGAAATGGGTGACCTGGTTAACAATGTCTGCTGGTTAATACTTGCTGTGGTGCATAATACTTATAGAAAAACTACAGTTGTAGTTACTAATTCGTCATCTGTAAAGGACCTTCACTACACTAAAACAGAGAAAATCTCGACTGTTGCGACTTCTCCTATTAAGTTGCCTTTCTATGAAAATTATTGTTGTATTTATATACAACATACACAAATTATATATTTCCCATATTTATGTTCAATTTTTAGTTTCCTAACAGAAGAACTGCACTCGTTAAAAATTAAGTAATCTTAACTTTTGTTGCTTTAGTTTTACATTGAACCTACGCCACCCAACTTCAGTACACCTGACTAAGTAAATTGAGCAACTACAATCACGAGCATAACTGTAGCTAATAAAGTAGACAATATATAAAAATCAGACAATGGATTACCTTCTACCGAAGGTCGCTCATCATTGTAATATATATAATGCTGCTTTTCAACTTCATTCTGTTTACAAACATACGGGACCTGAGAGGGATTTTTTTTTCACAAGTTCCGTAGAAAATTCCGAGTAAAATCGAACGAAAACAAACAAATGAAATTTAAAAATGGGAAAGGCGCGCAGTTTGAATTTTCTACTCATTTTCATTACTCGTAAAAATATATTTTTTTATCTTTTGATGGAATATCGCGACGATCAGTGAAGGAATAAAGGAGTACCAGGTGGTTTTTTATGTTCCGTGTACTCACCGGTTTTCCAGTGCAACTAAACGACTGCTTTTGTGTAGATTGGTTATGTAGAAGACAGTTGTAGATGCATCAACAAACGATATTCATATATATATTATTACATTTTATCTTTAAAGTAATACAACAAACACAAGACAACTCTTACATACACGCACAAGCCTAGTGCTACTGGTGGAAAGTTCTTGTTCTTTTTGTAAAGCCTCTTATTGGTTGTTTGTGTCTTGCAGTACACCACAAGAGTGGTTCACAACTTGATTTAACCTGATTTTGGAATGTAATTCGAGACACAACCCCAGCAAGTATAAACACTTTAACTTAGAGGTTAAAAGATTTAAGTCGATGTGCCGCAAGTTTGGAACGTTTTCAAAGAAAAAATAAATTACACATCTATAAATAAATTATTTAGTATAAGAATAGTCTTATTCTACCATTACACCTTATCAGTACACTACAATTTATGTAAATATCATTTAATTCAGGTTTAATGTTTGTGGCATTCGAGGCAACTTTAAATATCATTGACATTTGAACGAAACACGTAAAAATAATTTAGTTATCTCCTCGTATAATGCAAAACTAAGCACGACAACTTAAAAAACCGTTTAGTATTTCAAAAGAAGCTTTAGAATTTAGGCAAACATTAATTAAAGTAACACAAATTACGTGTAGCAGATGTAACATAATAAAAAATCGTTTTGATTTGTTATTGAATAGCCTGAAACATTCCCCTGAAGTACATAAAAACTTTTCTCTACTTAATATTACCCTTAACCTTATACTAAATGTCGTATATTAATAACCTTATTTAAACTATTGATACGGTTATGTATTTTTTATCTCGTGACTGCTCAATAATTACTCATTTTTAACTTAATACCTGATTTCACCTTTTGTGACACCTTCCGGGAGCTTAAAAATAATTCCTTTCAAGCTGCCCTTCTATTTACATAATCCTTCCGTACCTACCCGTACGAAAGATTTCGTTTTTATTTTTTATATTTACCCTAGTCCATTTTTTCCGTCTTGATAATTATCCGACTAAAAAGTAATCACACGCACTCGATCGTATTTGACAGGAAAAAACTCGCACGCACACACACGCACACATACAATTGTTTACAATCTTATATTACAAGCTAAAGTTTAAATTTTTGGAATGTTCAACGAAGATTTTTGAGGTGATTTACCTCGGTTAATAAAAAATAACTTAAATACAAACTAGAATAAATAAAAAATAAATAATTATTTTTGTACAGTTTGACTAGATTTCACTCTTCCACGTGTGTTCCGAAGAAGGAACGACAATGATTTACTTATACGTACCTATACTAAATATAATATAAATTATTTCGTACCATCAAATGTGTACAGATAATGTGTCCGTTGATTGGGGTGTGTAGTGAAGAAATGTTAATGCTGTATAGAATTTCCAATTAAATATTACAAGGAGGAATATTCCTTGTGACTTTCATTATCGTATCACCGGGTAACGAGAGTCCGACCAGAAAACATAAACACAATACTTAATTTATGTAACTCTGACGTAGACATGTAGCAGTTGTGGAGGGCGTATAGAGCAACTACAGAAAATAGTAAAATTTTGATGTACATGAAATGTGTCCGTGACCTATGTAATAAATCTAAGAGTTCGATGACTTCATGTTACAGTATTAAAGTACAGTACAACTCCTACAAATATAGTCCTATTAAATTATTTTAATGTTACGTGATTTTTTATGGAAACAGATTTTTTACTTTAACCTATTTTATTCGGCTTAAACTATATAATATTTTATTTAACCTTTCTACACGCTATAATTACGAAAATGTGTTATCACCTCGTTAGCTCCACAAATGCAACCTGACTAAAGCTATAAAATATAATCCGCTCTCTTTTCTGTTACAAAAATATATTACGAGCTAAGCTAATTTATATTATTTATATAGTAATTTACATTCATTAAGGTGCTGTAGCGCCAAAAAATTACTTCAATTGTAAAAATAAAAAAATTTAAAATAAAATATAAATCCTTACTTACACAAATATTTATTATATATCATTTTTAGACATATACTCGTGTTTGTATGTGACAAACACGTTCTTTCACCTCGCTTGTTTGCAAACACAATAGTTGTTTACGTTTACTTCACACTACAATTTATCAATTCTGCGTTAACCGTATTATTATTTAGTATAATCCGTAATGAAAAGTAATGTAAATGATCTTATTAACTCAGTGTTTGGATAACGCCACAATTGAACAAGCTCTGTAATTGCACAATGTCTGTATGCTTGAAAGAAACTATTTAATTTAAGAAATGCAGTACAATTGTAAGTTGTAACTCAATGGCGTGCAGTGGCTTATATTGTAGAGCATAGTTTCTTATATGAAAGTATACTGGTTTTGTTCAGAGATTTTGTACATTTTCTACTTCTACTATTCATATGTTGAATAAATAAATAATAAATTGTCTTTTATGTGCTCGCCGAAAAAGTTTTTAATTTTAGTTAACAAAAATTTTAGTTAAAGTTAAACAAATTATAATTATAATATTTTGATGAATAACCCAAATATTATATTGGGAACAAATAATTTATTAAAATAAGTTTATCTTTATTTATATATATATATGTTTGAGTGATGTCTGCGAAGTTTCGCGTGTTCAGTTTGGCCCTGATTCTTCAATACTCGTATATAAATTTTTTAAGTTGTATTGTGAGAAATGTTACTTCCACGATAGAAATAAACGGAAGTTTTTAATAAGATATACGTGACTTATAATATGTAAAATATAATTCATTGATGCATCGAATTATTTACGGATGAATTACTACAATTACTCATCTGCACGCACGCACTCGTAATGAAAATTTGAGGAAACTTTCATTACAACAATTACACATAATATATAATTTTGTGAATTAAACAAATACGCTCGAATCTGACTCAAATGTGCAACGTGTACATTACATTATATATAATTTTAAATTTAAGATATTCCCATGATGAGTGCTCGTACTCGTACAGTGGTACTCATTCGCAACGAATCACACTCTTTTATTTAAATTTAGTCTTTGGTTTGTCTACCGTACGTCGGGCGAATCAAAGTCCGTTCTCCTCTTACTCAATAAAATTTGAAGTAGAAAACATGTAAACGTATATTAATATAAATATAATAGCATTTCAAGTTAATTTAGAAATATTTCAGCTTGTCTAACGAACCAACAGGTTGTTTCCCTTTTTCGCAGCGACGGGTAGTTTCTCACCCCTCAAAAATGGATTTGAGTCCTGCAATGTAAAACGGTACAACTTGAGTACCTAAATTAATTTTAAACATACATAAATTAATTTTAATGTGGTTGTACTAATTTTTCTATTACAGGATGTCTGGAAGGGATAACTGGCTGTTATTCTCACGTCACGATAGTATTTAACTATGAATAAATTTTCCAGTTCTTCTACTAAGAATAGAACAACGTCTATGGTAAGTTAGTGAGCGGTTATCACACTGACTGATATTAATAGGGTAATTGATTAAATAATTGTTATTAAATTATCACATGTTACAACACATAGTGTACATAATGCACGCGACATTTTCAAAACAGCACGAAAATCTATTCTTACATAATTCCCTGCGTAGTGTATTTATAAATATTTATTTATTTATAGATTTATCTGCGATTTACCTTTTTGATATGAAACTTTTTGGCTACCAAATTCTTATGCTGATTTTCAACTGTCAACTTCTCCATTATTCTGTCGAGATGTAACTCGTTGTCCAAGTCGTCTCCTTGTCCGTCGAAACCTCTGACCGGACACTCGAACATGTGCTCAGAGTCGCACATGCAATCCTGTGATGTTTGGTAGTCCCTGCTGAAGGCTGCGGTGTTTTCGAATTCTTCTAGGCACCCATCCTCGGCTGAAATTAGTATATTTCTATATTATCAATCAGCTATTAATTATTACGCTTGTGTTATTTTTTGCAGTATGTTGAACTCTTGTTTCCACTCCTATTTTTTTTTATTTCCTAGGTAATACCATTGTAGAGTAGAGTAGAAATTATGATCAGTTTCGTCTGGGTTGCCCTTACATACTCCTTGTATGCTCAAAGAAGTTAATGTACCTGAGTATCCAACTGGGCAGGGATTTGGTGGGTTGCAATAGGCTGGTAGGGCAGCATCCGACTTGATTTGCTGTTGGTTTTGAACGCTGCCATCAGGTTTGAGACGTTGTTTTCCTTCACCAGCACCACCGGCTACAAACTGGTGACCCCACAAGCTGGAATGCTGCAGGTACTCTTGGTCCCGGAGGGAAGGACTGGGACTGTCTGACATTCTGTCGAAGTCGATCGGATCGGAAATTTCTTCGTTTTCCAAATCTTTGATGACTCTGTTGGAATAAACCTTACTAATTATTTATCCGTCAACTGTTGGATAGGAATGTTTAACCGTCTGTTGTCATCACCTGCTATTCTCAGGAAGATCTAAGTAGCTGTCGGCGGCTGCGGCCAAATCCTTACCCATTCTGTCGACCATGTCCCGCAGAAGAAGGTCGGTGAGGTAGTGGTCTTTTGAGTGAGGCATGTAGCCCAGGCAGGCAACGGCTCCGAGAAGCAGGAGGAAGAAACTGGTTCTCTCCATTTTAGTCAACCCTGAAAACAAAGAGAATGAGGAGATTCAAAATTTAAGTTTTCTAAATATGCTATTGGTGTGCTGTAAATATTTGAAAATTACGATTCATTTGGTTGGAAATCGATCACAGTGGTAGACGACAATTGAGAATTCTGTGACAACTTAACAAAATTTTGATATGAATCACAATATGTGTGACATATGTAAGTTTGCGAATCAGCTCATACAAGGCTGACACATAATACTTTTATATCTAACTTTCGGTAGTAACAAAAGACAAATTGAATTATTGAAAATCTGACCTTTGTTTTTTCTGTTGACTCGTTTTAAAATAACAACAGATGGAAAGTTGCGTCATTACGAGTGTGGTAAGTCACAGAAAAGTTGTAGTTAACATTATCGGGTGTACAGTTACAAAAAATAAACAACGATTTATTGATCATAGTTATTAGTTATTTGAGAGTTAAAACGCATAACAGCGTTCGACCCAACAATATGGCTGAAAAACCCAAAGCAAAGAACTTGAGAAGCCATATGTTACGTTTTCTGACAATTTGGATACAAGAAAATATCCCAATAAAAAGACCATTTTTCCTTTCTTTTCCAGCAGTGAAATTTGACTCATTTCAAATGAAAAACTGAGGCTTACCTGGTGCTTTTAGGAAGTCAAATTTTCCAGGGCTCGTATGGTGAAATAAACTAAAAATGAAAATTTCTTCAGACTTACGCCGGTGGTGGAGAAAACTGAGGCGAATTTCCTCGGGCTTCGGTGACGAAGGACGCTGGAAAATCTGCCGTGTCAGTCGCTGGGGGAAAATCAATGTTTAGCTTATGGCTGCGCATGAGGGCGACCAACCGACAGATCGATTTTTAGGTCACCGCCAACTTCGAGCGCCGAAGGGGTTGAAGGCGGGAAATTCAAACGACGGGAAGACCGGATATTTCTGACTTTGGCGATTTCTTATTTTGACAGATTTACCATCGAAAGAATACATTGATATGTGACTGTAAATTTTAATTTACTGTAATTTTTCTGACTGACTGTAATTTTTATTAGTTGGAAGATGGAAGAAGACATTTGTATATTTTGGACGGTTACGTTGGGCACCAATCGATTACAAATATTTCTTGGTTTTCTTACATAATTTCCTTATATATTTCTTATATAATTTCATAATTCCTAATTGGCGCACAAAGTATCTAATATTATCTAATATTACTTTGGAATAATAAAAAAAAATAAATAGGAAGAGATTGTTTTTTTTAACTGTGAAGTTTCTCCGATTTTCACTCACCGGGTTATGTCTTTCCATGACGTTTTTACGACAGACATAAAGATTTTTGTAAATAAAAAAAGTTGTAGTAAAACAACGCAGAACTACACTCTGACTGTGTTTTGACTGCTCACCATCAGGTAGAGCCAATTCCATTCGTTTCTGCTGCAGTTTTCAAGTTTTTTTAGTATCATTTTGAATTTATGGCTTTAGGAAACGCGTATTTGTGGAGGTGAAATAAATGAATGATGAACGTGTAGACTTACCGATGTACGTAGAATTATATTGTACACTATATTAACACTGGTTTCACAATCACTGTTGAACACTTTGACTAACTCTGATGAACTAACTGCCTGACTGACTGTCGTTAACTAACCAACTGCCTCTTACTAACCAACTGCCTCTTACTAACCAACTGCCCTGGTGAGAGGTTGAGGTTCGGTATATATAGCCATCCGCGCTTCATTATTGGGAATGGAAGACGCGGAGGGTATGGTATGAGTCGGGTTGTCAAGGACAAGGAAAGGTTGGGTCTAGCCTATTGTTGGAAAGGTGTCGGACTAGGTCGAAGGATACAGGCAAATAGGACCGGTACCCGGAATAAACTTGGATTAGTCTTTTGAAGAGTAGCCGTGGTCGCTATAAACCTGATTGGGGTATTGGCGATATAATGGTCAGGGACAGACAGAAAAGGCGAAATGAAATAGGAGTTATTGAGGTCGACCTATTTTTAGGCGAAGAAAGGAAATTCGGATAAAGGGTAGCGATGGTCGCTACAGGACTCCCTCACCAGTGACAACGATAAGCGTCGAAGAATTTAAACTATAACTAGGATTATAACTAAAATGTCATGTTTGCCGGAACGCAAAACTCGGATTGTCGTTGGTAGTGTGTGTCGTAGGAAGCGCTAGCTGTTGTTTCGGCTTCCTGTGCTTCGTGGGTACGGGTAGGGCCTCTGGAGAACCTATTTCCATCGTTAGGCAATAGCGGTATCCCTCAGATGGTGGCATGATGACAATGTCCAGATGGACATGCTCGAATCGCTCGAATCGATGGCGATTGGAAGGTACCCAAAGGTGTTGATGTGTCGGTTATTTTTTGATCGTTGGCATTGTAGGCAATGCTTGACCCAGGAACGACAATCGCGTCGCATCGCTGGCCAGACGTAGCTCTGTGCTACCAATCTGCCCGTGCTTTAGCTCCTGGGTGAGACAATCCGTGGATTTTGTCGAAAATGGCCCGACGGTGAGTCGCGGGAACGAAAGGTCGGATTGTTGAGTTCGAGATGTCGCAATAGATTTGTCGTTGGATCCTGGTAAAATGCGCAATTGCAACTGCAGACCGATTGAATTGTTGCGGAGATACTGTTGCAATTCGGGATCCTGGCGTTGAGCTGCGGCGAAACTATTTGAGTCGAGTTTTTCGATGTGTGGTCTTGATAAAACATCTGCGACGATGTTATCTGCGCCCGATATATGACGAATATCGGTGAATTGACCAATGTAATCGAGATATCGGAACTGTCTTGGAGTACATTGATCGGTCTTCTTGAAGGCAAACGTTATGGGCAAACGTTTCGGTCGCTGAAGACAATGAAAGTACGAGCCTCTACCATATGTCGAAAGTATTTGATGGTGCTGTAGATGGCTAGGAGTTCTCTATCGTAGGTCGAATATTTCTGCTCGGCGTTGGATAGTTTCCTGGAGAAAAAAAATCCAAGAGGTCGCCATTCGTCTGCTTCGCGTTGATGCAGAGCGGCTCCAACCGAGGTGTTCGATGCGTCGATGTACGTAAAGAAAAACAATGATGCGTGTGGCGTTGGATGGCTTAGGCAGGTTGCCGATGCGATGGCCTCCTTCACACGATCGAATGCTGCTGTGGCTTGCTCGGACCATGGCAACGTGGTGTTCGCTTTCGGGTTCCCCTTTAGTAGGTCGTTGAGTGGGGCGTGATTCTTGGCGGCTTCTGGGCAAAACCGCCTGTAGTCCTCCACAATTCCCAAAAATCGGAGACTTTTAACCGTCTCTGGCCTCGGCAAATCGCGATTTCCTCCATTGTACATCGCATAACGTTGCGAATTTCGTTAATTAATTTGCGTGTTCACATCACGTCGGGGTCACCACTTTGGGAAGCGCGATTGTGGAGGTATAATAAATGAATGATGAACGTGTAGACTTACCGATGTACGTAGAATTATATTGTACACTATATTAACACTGGTTTCACAATCACTGTTGAACACTTTGACTAACTCTGATGAACTAACTGCCTGACTGACTGTCGTTAACTAACCAACTGCCTCTTACTAACCAACTGCCTCTTACTAACCAACTGCCCTGGTGAGAGGTTGAGGTTCGGTATATATAGCCATCCGCGCTTCATTCATTCGGGAATGGAAGACGCGGAGGGTATGGTATGAGTCGGGTTGTCAAGGACAAGGAAAGGTTGGGTCTAGCCTATTGTCTGGAAAGGTGTCGGACTCAGGTCGAAGGATACAGGCACAATAGGACCGGCTACCCGGCAATAAACCTTCGGATTAAGTCTTTTGAAGAGTAGCCGTGGTCGCTATAAACCTGATTGGGGTATTGGCGATATAATGGTCAGGGACAGACAGAAAAGGCGAAATGACAATAGGCAGTTATTGAGGTCGACCTATTTTTAGGCGAAGAAAGGAAATTCGGATAAAGGGTAGCGATGGTCGCTACATGGCCATCGTACAAGTCCGCTAAATATTAACAATAATTTTAATCGTGTTCTAAAAAATCAGAAAAAATGTAGTTCAGAACCAACGGAACGAAAAAAGTTACTGGAAGTTACTGGATTCTAAACGAACTTCGGTATTTTTGATCATATTTTTCAGTTGTATTATGTTACACATCGTAAACTAGTCACTAGAAATTAATATTTCGGTTCTACGACATAAATTCAATCCAAATCGTATTATTATAAATTCCCTATTTCATATTCATGAAAGTGTAAATTCTAGAACGAGATCAACGTAAAACAATAAAATACAAGTAATTAAATAATATTTCAATTTAATAATAGATTACAAAATTAGATGACGATCCTTTTGCCGAAACGGTGCTCGGATAGTCAAATAGGTTTATGTTGGATTGAAAACGTCACTCGCGGAAATAATGGAGGTTTTCCGCGGTTTCGCCTTTGCAAATGCATGACGTTTCTGTTGTTGGCCTTTTTACCGAGCTTTTTCTGTTCGATCAATTTCAATGTTGTAACAATTTTGAGCTTTTTGCGCGAAGGCAGCGTTACCTTCAAGAAGTTCACTCTCTCACATCCGGTTTCGGTTAGTTCGCCTTCGTCTCCGGCATTGACCTTTCACCTTTAACCTCGCCGGGTTTTTCGTCCATCCGACATTTTAACAATACTTGGAGTGCTTTTCTTCTTATCTTTGCCCCTCTGCCTTCCGCCGGTCTTTTTCACTCCATTTCACTGAAATTTTCCTTATCTCTTTCACTTTCATTCCCTTTATGGATTTGGCACAAGTTTCGACTCAACTCGGTCTACCTTTCGATCTATTTGTACTTATTTTCATCAAATTTTTTACATCAAAAACATTTCACTCACATACATAAATTTCACTTTTTTTCTAGCTGTTTCTTAGATTCGTGATGTAGGCAGAAGTCACCTTAAGAGGTAAGTTAAAGTCGTCGTGTTCCTTTGCGTCGGGGTGGGATGAGAGAGAGTTATACTTCTAGGAACTACGAATACAACAAAAATAACATGGTGAAACCGTTTAAATGCTTCGGTTGGTTTTCGAAAATAACTTTCAACATCATAAAATAACCACTTTAAGGTCACACATAGAAATTTTCTTAAATAAGCATAGAATTTTCTGAGGTTACAAGAAATTTTTCTTTTGCTTACCTGAGCCTAGCATTTTGAAAGGTTCCTTAAAATTCAATTGTAATTGAACCTGAGCACTCGCTTCTTACGCCGTTGGTGCTGTTGATCTCGCGAGAAGCACAGCTTCTTGCTTACGACCGGATCTCTAAAGTAAACCCCTTTCATTTTAATGAATTAAACGCAATAGGTTTCCATAATTGAATTATTAAAAGCAACGAAAAGGTTCGAGAGACTCAGAATAAAAGCAATGAACGCGGGAGGGATTGAAGGTGCCGTTGTTGTTTTGTTCTCGGAAAAAATCGATGAGAACGATGATGGGAACAAGGTGAGGCTGCGGTGATGAGGCGGGAAAAGTCCAGAAGAAAGAAATTATGTAGAAAAATAATGACAGAAGAAAAATAAGTTTCCTAGGCGAATAAAAACAGATGGAGAGGCAACGGCTGGGATGAAAAGCTTGGAAAATCGGAGAGGTGAAGAGGTAAACCTCTTGCGTGCGTAGGTGTTAGCTCTGTCCGGGCTTTTAGAGCTTTCAAAATGATCGTCCCAATCTTACCCTCGCAGCAGCTGCCAGTATTTTTTTTACAACCTTTCCAAATGCAAATTTCAAATAGTTTGGAATATAGGTTTTCAGATTTGGAAAATTAAATTCAGGTGATGGAGGTTAGGACACTCTCCCTGTATAGGAGGGAAAGTAAAACTTTGCAAAAGTCCGCTTGGTTTGATGTTAGTGTTTTCAGTTTAGGAAGAAGAACTTAAAAGTACACAGACAATTTGTACGCGATCAATGACGTGGACGTTAAACATCCCAACAGAAGGCAGTTTCCTTTATTTTGAAATTAAGTATTGTGCATAATGAAATGTCATGTCGTTCGTTACAGTTACAAATTTGTCTGGTGTCTACCAATAGTTCGCACTTTCGGTTAGCACCCTGAATGATCGGAATTACCAAACTATTGGAAAAGAACAAAGAAAGATGATTTTTTTCCCAATCAATCCGTTTCCTAAACAACCTCTGCATTTTCGGAGGTTTAACCTTCTGCTGGGCAAATTGAAATATCTGAATTCAAATTGTTTTATTTAATTACTACTTTATTTTGTACTATTTATTTAGTTAGTGTCCGTGTCAGGCGTATTCGTTTTGGTATTTGAACTCTCAAACACTTGACATATACGTAGTTTACAGGAGCTACCGGTACTCAGAAGGAGAACTTAATGTTCAAATAGCTGTTATATCCTCGAGCTTCCACCAACATATGTATGATTAGATGTGTGCGGTTATTATATATGTAGCCAACTTGTAAAATTAATAGTTTCAACATGTGAGTACATTATATATCGTATTTACAATTTAATCATAAATTAATTAATCAAATGTAAAAATTCAACGTTCAAACATCACAATCAAGTAAGATATATTTGTTATATTTACTGTACGTGTTAGGGGTAATTTTTATTCTCAAGATATTTGATGTATTGAAATATTGTTAGGTAACAATATATTGTGTCTGCAAGAGCAGACGAGGGATAAAACTGTTATCAGTCAAGGCTCTTTTTACGTACTAATAGAGTAAGAAAAACATGGAGTTGTAATTTCAAAAGGAGAGGAACCCACATAGGTCGAGTAGTTTGTGTACGTTTGATAATATGCAGGTGGAAGTGAATATTCATCAGTTAATTTATTTTGTTCACTTTCTAATTCTGTCTCTTCTTTCTAGTTTTCTAACTCGGACACCCGTACTGTGTCACTTCCTTTATAATGAGAATATAAATTTTTGTGACCACGTAAAAGATAGTTGGAGAGGTGGCATCAAAGACTGAATTCTTTTGTTCGTTTATATTGTCAAAGTTGTACATTCAACGTACAAAACCATTTTCTGTATGGGAAATTTAGTCATTTCTTTTTACCCAAGTTAAAAAAATACATCGTTTTGATACTCGGCCGTTAGGTAACAGTCATAATCCGTTACGATCATCTCTATTTTATTGAGGGTTACTAAGTTCAAGGTTGATGACAAGTTCAAAATAAATTGTTATTGAAGTTTAAAATAGAAAAGGCCGAACCCACACAAACACAAAAAAATATAATTTGAGACCGTAAAACTTGGTCGAACGAAATGTTTTCCAGTTCGGTAAGCAATTCGTTCCGCCTTTGCATGCAACGAACTATATTTATATATATAAATATAGTATAACTACGAAGTTTCCAGTCTAAATAGGTCGCGTTTCCCTCCCGGTGACCCAATCATGTCGCCTGCTTGCTCCTTTGAGAGAAAAGAGAACTGATTTTCAAGTTTATGAAGTCATGGTCGTGTCAAACTAATTTTCCATCGCTTGACAGGGTTCAATAATACTCAGAAATTTTATATAAATCTATGTATACATAAATTTTGATTAAGTTGATGAAGAGCGAATGATTCAATTACATGGTCCGGATAAATGAAGTTCTTCATACACATGTCTATATATTATCATATTTATTTATTTACCATACGAGAAAACGCAGTTACAGTTAATATACAAAGAAAATAATAACGAAATTAATAAATAGTACAATAAAAATAAGAAACTGAAATAATAATAAGAAACATAACATAACTTTTATTAAGAAATATCAGATGCACATCGGATCGTAATATCCGCTTATGTATACTTAAATTATATTAATTTTTCTTCGACACTCGCTTGTTAGATAGTTACGCCTGTTGTACCCTTAAATTCTTTTATGTTTACATTAGTTGCATTAAAGGGAATACTTTGATCTGTACTAATGCGACAAATAATTTTGTAAAAAATACGTCAATAAACTGCAACATCAATATAATACGCATATAAATACGAATACGATTTCATATATTATATATACTTATATATTTAACTTTATTTAATTTGAAATATTTTAACGATTGTAATGATTCTAAAATTATTAATTATAAATTTATTGACTGGGGGGGGCATGGTTTAAATTTATGCAGCAGTGGGTACGCAATAACCCAAATATAAAATTTTATGTCACACCGATGGATTTTAAATTTAATTTCAAATCGGTTCGAACATTTGAGTTTTTTGTTTTTTTAAATCGATCGAAATGACCTGACGTAGAATTAATTCGACAAGCAAACGATCCGAAGTAGTGTTATTAATTATATATTTTAAAGCTTTTAACAGGTGACCTCAGAGTATGTTAATCAAGATGACGAAGGAAAGGAAAAACAACAAATTCTGGTTACGACCCTGTCAAAATTCCAAGGCCTTTCCTTCTTTTCCTGTGTGCAACAGCAAACGTTTTCCGGAAAAAGGTAATCTCGAGGTTCCTTTGACGGTTTTCTGTCAAAAAATAGAACAAATTTGTGAAAATCCGCTGAACAACGTAAAATAATCGGGTCGTTGGCTCCAACTGAGTGTCTCATTACAACTCGCATTACTTCGCTTCACATCCTCGTAGTTTTCTTTAACAGAACTAGCACTGGAGCATTTTCTCTTCACTTAAAGGTGTCCCGTATTGTGTGATTAATCAAGGAATTGAAGAAATCTTAACCAGTCGACCGCAACGATTTGGATTGATCAGATCTTTCTTGGAGTGAAAAGCGAAATCCCTCAGGACCAACAGGTTCGGGACCCGGGGGAACCCTCAAAAGGCGAACGACACTCGTCCCTGCTCTTCATTTTCCGTGAAAACCGTCTTTTATGGTTCACATAACTCCAGTTTCGATCGACGTGACTCGTAACGAGTAGTTTACTTACTCGTTTAAAATGCTTATATAATACATAAATTATACTAATTCATTCAATAAAATAGGTACATCACGAAGGTAAACCATTTGAAGAAGCCGCTGAAGTTGGAAGAGAACTGCTCAGTGAAAGTTGGGGAGAAGATTTTTCTCTTGGTGTGATCCCTACACACCTAACGCGTACCTTTTTAACTTTGTCAAATTCTATTACCAATTATTTGCAATGTGGAACATCACTCATTGTTCTACTTCTAACCGTAAATCTAATTTTAAGTTGTTTCCTTATTTTATGTGTTTTCCTGACGTTATTTGCCATTAACATGAATAA
The DNA here is from genome assembly GCA_037055365.1 of Polyplax serrata. NCBI lineage: Eukaryota > Metazoa > Arthropoda > Insecta > Psocodea > Polyplacidae > Polyplax > Polyplax serrata. Next base: position 2,791,891 of record JAWJWE010000004.1, read on the forward strand.
GAACTATAAAAATAAGTAACACAATTTTTAAGGGTGTCCTACTTTCTTTATCGATGAGATACAAATCAGTCTATCAAATGTCAATTACATCATCCTCAATTGCTTTTATTAATTCGCGGTATCATAAAGTAAAGTTTGACTAAGTTTGCGCTTTAATTATTTAAAGTGTGAAGATTTGAGCAGTACGAGGACTTTTACTTTTCTGCATTTCTTACCTCGTAAAACAGTAACTTCTATTAATACTACATATAGCAACTTCAAACGTCAAAGGGCACTCGGTACCTTCTCTTAAATCTGAAGTTTACTAATTATTGAAAATAATTAATTTTATAAATTATTTTATAAATTTATAAAGTCAAATTAATTGTAATAGTTTAATAGTCCTAAAAATGTCTTCTTCAGTTTCTCTGAGCTTTGAAAGGTGTGAAATTAAATTTTTTCAATTTTTTTTTCAGTTCTTCGCGATTGCCCGGCACTAGTTATGACCGTAGTTTAGTTTTATATAATGCCAGCCAACCTGAAGACACACACACACATGCAAATATATGTTTATTTGTTTAAAAAAATTCTCCTGTAACCAAGCGGTGCCACGATATTGTGTAATAGTACAAGAACAATATAACTTTCATAATGTTGCGAAAATATTGTTGGCGATGTTCTGCAGGAGAGAAAGGGAAAAATGGAAAAAAGAAAGAGAGAGAAAGAGGAGTGGAAGATTCAATTCTACGTCATTCTACTTATTTTCCCTTTGGTGACAAATGAATTCGATTAAAACTTGTCAACCTCATGCTGTCAAATCGTGAGACGGTTAATTATAAGGTTCTCTTTTTTATTTCTTACAAGCAGCAGCTATTGTACATTAAATTTACAAGTTTTTACCAGATAAATTACAGAGAACGCGACACAGCAAATGACAGACAGACAACATTTCTTCTCTCTTTGAAATTGTAAATCTTACGTAAGGTTCTTTAAGTTTTCCTTCGGTTTGTGTTCCCTGTGAATTACACTTCCGTTGTAGTGTTGTTCAAAATGTACGGTTTTGTCGGTACCTGGTGCACACTCATTCATGTTTTACTCAAAATGAAATAATGTACCTGTGTACAAAATAAAATTGAGTTTTCAGTAATTCTAGAAGTTTCTGATGCGATTTGATTGTTGCACAAGACGCTCCTACTGCCCCGTAGCGTAGAACTTGGATTCTGAGTTTGTATGAAAGAAATCTATTTCTAAATAAAAATAAAATAAATAAGGGGCACATGGCCATTTATTCCGGTTGCAAATTTACACTTAACGTCAATCACTTTCGTAACATTACGTATTTCTTAGCGATGCACGAGATTCCTTCGTCTACGTCCTTACTTCCATCCAAGAAAGTTATGTAAGTTACAATGTCAGTACACAATTAGAATTATTTATGAGTAGGTTATTATGAAACTTGATCGTCCTTCGGTTGTTAGAATGTCAATATCAATTTATTAATCCGAACAGAACATTATGGATTAGTTGCTTAATTGTGGAACATGTGAATAACTCAATTTTTCATTATTCTGTTAGAGACTTAATAGAGACTTTATTTATGTTCATGCTGATGTTTATTCAGCAAGGCATGTTGCGTTTAATTTTGAACAAAGTGTTCCTTTCCTTAAACAATAATAATAATACAGTGTTGGTTGCTTGTTCGCAATATTTTATAGTTACATTAGTTAATGTGTGATCTGATTCAATGAACTGAGTTATTAATTAATAATATTAGTGGTGAGAGCATCGGCCGTCAAAAATACACCTGTTGTACTTGTGAGGTAACGATTTATTGCAGCGAAACTTAATTTTATGTCGAACTTACAGATCTCACTGAATGTTTTTTGCACGATCAGGGCGATCATTCAGTCGTGATCTGTTTCTTTCTGAGGTCGCAAAGGACGTCACAAAATCAATGTCAGAGTTATATAGAATTGGGAAATGTTTTTTTTTCTTTTTTTTTTTTTTAGGAAACCCCATCAGGGCATTTTTATTAGGATCGAGAGAAAACCTCGTGTCTCAGGGTTACATCACCCAACTACTTTCCGTTTAATGTCGTCCTATGGACTTTTTACTTCTCGGGATAATTTCATTTCGGTTTTCGTTTCAATTAACAGGAATAGGACGTGTCAGAAGAGATGATCGATTCCAACATATTCGATTGGTCCGCGAGAGAATTTTTCGCACGATTAAATTATATTAAAAGCTCAACAAAAGCATTCGAATATGAATGACAAGGCAGCGAAGGTGATTTACGTGGTTTAATGAATAGGTAAAGTGAATATGAAGAATTCATCACGAGGTAGTTCACAACTACCTTCCTTTCACATGCCTTTTGAATGGTGGGAACCTTAAAAGGTGTACCTTAGGTACTTGAATTTTCCCTATTGTTAAAACTACCCGAGATTAAGTACTGTACATCTTTACATCTCAGAAAGAAGTCACAGAGCCGAATAAAAAACTACGGGAACATATGAAATTTTTGAAACAATTCACTGCTTTTCTCGTTTCCTCATTTCTTTTGGCGTTCGCTTTGTAGGACATACTCCAGAACAACATTTACTACAAATTTCTATGTTAAATTTGTACCAGCACCGTTTTGAAATGAAAAGGTGCATGCAATGGATGTTTTTCGTGTCTGCTATTTCCCGAAACCTTTCAAAGCGCACTATTATAAATTTGTCAATAATAACACTGGTTGTGGTTAGCCTGTGATCATCACAAATTAAATTATCAATTGTGCAGAATGCTTTTTTCAAACAAATTGCCCAGGAATCAATCGATTGACGAATAAGACCGATTTCATGTGAAGTGAAAATATCAAACGATTGAAAATTTAATTTAATTAATTCGAACATGAAAGTTGAGGAGGAATCAATTGCGGTTTGGTTGGGTTTCAAGTGGAACCTTCCGACAAACTTCCGTCTTCGATTTTTGAATTTTTCAGGGCCTCAGAGAGGCATTAACATCATGTAACTGCTGGAAGTTTTCGGCAGGAACCAGAGTCTATTGCCCCGTTGTCTACCCATCGCCCATTCAAGGGGTGTGTGACGTCATAACAGTGAAGTTGTTGGGGTGCAGCAATGAGAGTTAAGAATTATTTGTACTGTCACGTTAAACAGTTGTTGTTCAACAGAATTTCACTTGTGCAGAGGATTAATACATGTCTGAATTATTTTATTAATCATGTAATGATAGTTCGCGCCAGAGGTCAGTGACTCCACCTGATTATTTCTGCGTCAAAGCCTTAGTTGGTAGTTTGGTGATTGAAAGACGGAAATCGAATTCTCGATTGTGATGCCGGAAAATAAAGTTTGAGGTGTGATTTTCGTTCTTTGTTTTAATCTAAAGATGAAATTAGGCTGTTGCTTTGGGACTTGTCACAGTTCATGGGAGAACAAAAAGTTCGTTGCCTCCTCTCTTCGTTGTCTGACTTGGTAACAAGTTTTCAATTGCTATGGACTCTTCCTGTTCGCCTTAATGATTGAATCTCAAGTTATATTATTTTAAATTATATAAGAAAAATGAGTAAGAAACAGGAAGTAATACGAACCGTATTAAGTAACAATATGGGGTAATGTTTAGGCTTACTACTGCCTTATTATTGTTACTAAACTCTGTTTCACAAATTTAAACTCTTTACCTTAAGACATGATTGCTGGGTTAAAATTTTTGTGTTATTCTAAATAAAGTGTTGAAGTTTTTGTATACAAATAATGTTTTGTTAGAACTGTATGAGTACTTTAATGAATTATGTTGCGTGAAATGACTCGAAGGACCATAAAAATGTTGCGTATCAATGCGTAAGTTTTGTAAACCTCGAATTGCGTATAAATGCGGTGATTCGCGGGAACCTCAAGATGCGCACGAATGCGTGAACTAACTGCTTTGCACGGATGCACATTGGTCGACGTCTGATGTATATCTACTCAATGTATATGTATTTTAGTAACTGAACTCCATAGATTATTGTTTTATCTCCGATTTCTCGGAATGCTGGAGGGTGTAGTTTTTTTATCTTGCGGGTAACAATGGAAAATGATAGCTAGTAAACGCGGTAAAGCAAGAAATACGCGGCTCACGAAGAGCACAAGAAAAATTATGAAAAACGTCCTTAACAAATTATATAGGACAATATAATGGACCAGAATACATAACAAATTTCTAATAAACATAATATAGCAGTACACAAACGTAACAATAGGTAACAAATTTATTTTTTATCAGTTAACATGCTTCTTTATACATATATACTAACATGTATTTCTAATATTTAGTCATTGAAATTTGAAACACGAGGTTTATGGCCGGTTAGAAACTCGTGCATTACTTGAGTTGTTTTAAATATACATTTATAAAAATTTATGTGTTTTCATCTATCAGCTGTAATGCTAACAAAAGCAATTGGTTATTTCAACTATAAAGACCCGAATATTACATTATATGAAAAAAAGTCAATCAAGCGAGAGCTTGACAAGTTTATGAAGTCAACATAATTGAGTTTCTGCGGGACTAGAAAAAATATTGAAAAATGTATATTCTCCTTAGGAACTCTGTGAAAGAAGAAAAATTCTTTCGGAAACGGAAACTTTTCAGGAAATTGAGATTGGACCCTGTGAAATTATAAAAAAAGCACTCTCAAGTTTCAGAAAGAATAAAAAAAATCATAAAAATGCATAGAAAGTCTAGTAGGTGACTCTACCCGTTGTAAATACTAAAAATCTGTGTGTCACCCCATGTGGGTGGCACTCCGGTACTTCGAAGCAGTACACCAAAGCTGTAGATGAGCAGTCTTTCGACGTAGGACGACCGTCGGTAGAACAGACAGACGAAACCCCATTGTGGCAGACATTAAACTTAATCTTCGTCTGTTTGTGCTTTTTTTTACAGAATTAGAAATAGATGAGAGTTTCATTGAGTTCGCCACCATTCTGATAGTAAAACCCGGCTGTTGGAAAATCAATAGATGCGCGAACCAATGGAAAATGTTCAATTCAGTCAATTTCGACCAATCCAGGATGTTCGAACTTGTTGCTGATGGAAGTGACTGCATAATGTCAGCCGGAAGTTGTTTCTCCGACTAAAATAACGAATTAGTTTCTCTTTCCTATGTTCCCCGCATCGCACGTTGTTATTCTTTTACATAATGGATTTGAATAATGGATCTTATTAATTGGATATTTTTTTCTGGAATAAAAAATTTAAACGAGTACTACTCGTTGATGTAATGTTCTCTCAGCCGGTGACTAAATTTTAACATTTTCAATTGTATAGAAAACGTTATGTGGTTCATGTCGATGATGAGTGTGGGAAATAACTTGTTTTTTTTTGGCACAACTGAAAGAGATCTGAAGTTAACATTAAGTTATCAACCTATCCATATCTGTGGAGTTATCTCAAGTTAACAACTATTATTTAAAAAATTCTAGGGTTATTAATTTTACTTTATATTATATAATTTACTTTAAATTTTTGCATCCATTTTGTAAACCTCCTAAAGTATTGCACAAGTAGTTTTATTTTCCAGACTGCAAATGTTCAGACATGTTCTGATTATGTTTTCTTTCACTTATTCTTTCCGAACATTACAATAATATTAAGATGTAAAACAGTAGAAATAACAATTCAAGGTAAGCAATTTTTCTGAGTAATATTATGCATTGGTGTAGATTACAACGTACTACTTATAAATGTAGTAAAAACTTAAATATTGTAATTATAAAAGAACGCTTACATCCAGATAAATGTTGCGTCTGGTTTATCGCACTTATCAATACAAATATAACGTTTAATTGAAAATAATCAGTTTATTGTTTAATATGTTTTATGTATTTGAATTATTTAATATATGGAGAGGGGTAGCAACAATTTATTTTCTTTGTCTAGTGTATCTGACCCAAATGTCATTCAGTTAATTTTTTTTTTAATACGAAGAAGAACATAATGCAATTGTAATGTAATGTAAAGCAATGTGTCAAATTAGGAGTTTGAGTATTTAATTATTTAAAATCAATTTATGAATCAATAATAAATGCGACTGAAAACAATTAATAAGAGTTTCAAAAGTAATAAAAGTGTAGTGAAAAATACCCACCTGATATTTACGCTACATTTATAAAATACCAAAGATTTTATAAATGACATATAATGTCAGTAGTTATTTGAACTTATTTTAGATTTACAAAGTCTCAAGTCCGTTTATGTAACGAGTTTAACTGCAAGAAATGGAAGAGTACGGGAAATAGAAAAAGGAAGAAAAGCCAAGTGAATTTTAGTTTGGAATAGAAATTTCTATGTTAATCCAAATGTAGAATTTGACGTTGGAAAGCTTTCCAGGAGAAGGGAGATGTTTTGAATTTCTAAAGGATCTCAGATTTAAGAAAAGGTTCAAAGGCTGTCCTTTTGGTTGAAGGAAAAGGAAGGGAATTTCTGTGAATGTACGGAAATAACCGCCTGACCACATGGAAGTATTAAAATTATTCTGAATTTTATTAGTCTAATTCTTACATTTGTGTTCTGTCTGATCGATTCTTTTGTATTACTTTTTAAAATTACAATAAATATTTATTATTATTAATTTGTCTTAAATAAAGTTGAGTTACGCATCAGTACAATCAATTTTACAATATTGCACAATAACTTTTCTGTTACTTCTCGTTGCAACGGGTTGTAGTTATTAATTATATACAGATTACTTAACTTAATAATTACTTATTTTATTTATTATTAAACCTAACAAAAAATACTTCTAATACTTATTGATAACGAGAGTACTAGTTGAATTATTGTTAGCTCTTTGTGAATACCAAGAAGATTATTACACAAAGACACCGATCAGGTAAGTTGTATCGGTTTATTAATCCTTCCTGTAAATAGTAAAATATATTAAAGAAAATTTTTAATTTAGTTCTAATATTTCTGACACGTTCTCTTATGTAAATTAATGTAGTTGTGTACGGGTGACAAAAAATCTAAAATTTATGTAAAATTTTTTGAGTATTTTCGTAACTAAGTACCAGGTACCGAGTCGAGTGTTCGACTGATTATTTCGAGAGGTTCCTCGAACAGTACCTGACTGATTACGTCTTCCTTGGTATATCAAACATCTGGTGTGGGATAAGCCGCTACCTTTTTTCGTTAATCCTTTTCCAATTAAAAATTTTCAATTTTCAACATTTTTTTTATTAAAATTTTATTTATAAACTAAATTTCGAGCCCGTGTAAATTCTCTTAGGGTAGTTTGGAACGAGGGTTTAAGCAGTTGCAGGTACACCCCAAACGTTTCTCCGACACTCAGAACTTCTGCTCCAGTTAGTCAGGGACTCCTTTGACCGAAAGCTCCGTCGGCGCTTGCTCTGCTCCATGCACCCCTCCCTCCCTCCCCCCAAAAACACACTTCTCTCCCCCAGGAAAAGCTCCGTATGAAATTTCATTCACCATTGTAGGTGTACGGGGGAGGGAAGGAACGTAGGTGCCGGGGTCACGGAGGTCTGGAAAAGCTTAAAAGCTCGGAGGCTCCGACGAAGTTTCCCACTACCAGCTGAACACTTGGCGAAGAAACCCGCGGTGCAAGTCGAGCGGCCGATTCGGTGCAAAATTCGATTTCAACAAGTACCTCTCAGAAGTGAAGTAATTTCTGTTGAATTCGTGGCGGTTTATTTGTATTTATGAATCAGTGAGGTACCTTTGTGGATTTTTCAGTCAACTTCACTTTGTAATTCGATTTATAACTTAATAGGCGATGGTGAGTAACAAAATAAAACTTTACTTTAGTATGAAATTTATTCTTTCATATTAGTGTACTACAACTCACAACAAAATAAATATTGTATTGATGATCTGTACGAGGAAATCTATTAGTTTCATCTGGCGTTGTAGTCTTTCGGTATTTTTTTTATACAAGTTTTATAAAACTTGAATTTGAATTTAGATTATAATATTTACTGCACTTTCGCTGTGAGGAATATATACAGATCTCAGTAAGAAAAATATATTTGGAGAGCTTTGCCATGGTGAACTGTAGTGCTCTCAATTTTAGATACATTTGATACATACATACATATATGATACATAGATACATTAGATAGATTATTTGCTTCACCGGTATTGCCACACTACTCTTTGCAGTATTGGATGACTTCTGAATTATATTTTGTACATTACAAATTGTACTACTTGTAACATTTTATGTTGCTTTACGGTTGTATCGGCTCTAAATGATTTCTCGAGATGAATTCTGGTTAATTTTATTGTTGTACTGCACTAGAATTTTTTTTAATATAAAAATAACAGATCGTAGTGCTGGTAACAATAAATAAATTTAAAAGATGTCCTCCCTAAATATTTAAGCTCTCAATATTTCTAAAGCGATGACTTCAAACTAGATATTAGGTATCTTTTGTTATGCTTGAGTTATACTAACATCCATTTAGCTATTCCGGCACGAGGCTTATGACAGTTAGAATCTGTAATAAATGTGTTGCAATAATTATTGTAAATAAATAAATTAAAAAAAACTTCCAGTTAGTTTTTTGTATGAAAAACAGTGTTGTATTAAGTAATATTCAATACTAGAAAAAATCTGTCATTACCTGTATATTTTTTAAAATCTATCTATGTGAATGTTTCCCGAGAAATGACTATTTATTCATTTAGGTCCTCCAATTTGAGTATTTCAGTACTTAGTATTGTGTTTTACTTTTATTACGACTGCTAGGAAGTTTAACTTCCGACGGGAAAGAAACTTATTCACTACAAAATACAGAGGAATCACGTTCGGGATTGTACTTTTTTTTAAACTTTTAATTGTTTTTGTGCTTTCTGGTAAAAACCTAAGCAACCGAGGGATTTTTTTACAACAGAAAATGGAAGCTGTCGCCTCGCTTAAGATTTTAAAATGGTTATTGGAAGCTCTTTGAGTACTCATTTTAATTGTTGTTTGTTGTTAAACAGCAAAGGCTTAGACCGTAACGTATGTTCGCGTATACTTTCAAGTAACAATTCATTTATTTATTAAAGAAATTGTTCTCTTTTCACGATGGCAGTAATTGAATATTGATTGATTGCGTGAGTGTTTCTTGGGCACTTTAAAAGTCAATGAAAAGTGACACACAAGAAACATTTAATCAGCTTAATATTTAATCCCGGTATTTGTCCTACACCCGTCGTCAATTGGTTTATTGCTTTCGTTGGGAGCAATCAATCTGCTGCCGTTCAGAGCAGATAACACAAATTAAGGGCCCACTTAAAAACAAGTACTGCACCGGTTATTGATTTGATGTCGTTCTTCTATTTCCAGATGGCGACTGAAAGTTTCTCCCGACGGGTCAACGCAACTGATGTCACATTAAAATGCTTAATTTTATTTTTAATTACGGGCTTGGCGTCCGGATACTCGTACCCGATGTTCGGAGGCAAAAGGTACCGAACGGTACCAATACGCCGGTCCTACATCTCGCTACCAGTAACTCGCCTCAGGAATGATTATCAGGTACCTGAGTACCAAGAAACTTACATGCCCAGTACGCAAGAAGACTTTGAATATAACTCGTTCGACAAGTACCCGTTCGTTCAGTACTACGGGTACTATCCCGGTAGAAACTACTACCGGTATAAGAACTCGAGAAGAAGCCTTGACGGTTACGGATTCTATGAAGATCAGATGCCGCAGGAAGATGTTTCGGACGATGGCCTGCGACAAGGAAAGGACGATGCTTATCCATACGGAGAGGAAACTTGGTACGAAGAAGAACCCGTCAAGTTTGATAGGAACTCGGAAGCCAACAAAGCTTTTCTGCAGAACTTAATAATGGCGCAAATGTATCAGGACGCCAGAAATCAGTATCCCTACGGATACGACTCTAACTCTGATGATTACGACGATCAACATTGGTTCTACGGTGTTCCGACCACCGAGGTGGAGGACAAGGAAAAGGTGAAACAATATTTTAAGAACAAAGAGGACGAGGAAGTGACGGAATTGGAATCCTTGGCAAGCAAGAAAGTTAAAAGTAAAAAACTGAAAGAGAAAGATGCCTACAAGAAGGGGAAAAACAAGGGCAGCATGGAGAAACCGACCAAGCCCAAGTCGAAAATGACGGAAGACGAGTACTTCGACATGCAAAAACAGTTGGTAGCGAACAGTAGGAAGAACGGCTACTTGCCTGGAGCAGACGAATTCAAACTTAACAAGAAGCAAGTTTACGATTCGGCCGAGTCCAAAAACAATTTCTGGGAGTTTTACAAACCTCAAAAACTAAGTCCGGAGGCGTCGATCAATAGTAACTTAAATGTTCACATAAAAGACGATAGGAACGTTAAAGCGTTTAGTGATAGCAATGTAAATGTGGAAACTACAACGTATAGCACATCGGTTCCGGCAACCCGACGACCAGCTACTGTCGGACAGAAAGAAGTTGTTCTTCCGAGGCCGTCGAATCCTGTTCGAAGGCCCTTCGACATCTCAACTAGGAGCCTGCACCAGCCATCCGTCTATGACACCATCAAGAAACTCCTAAAAATGGAAAAAGAGCTCCAGCAGGTAAGTACAACAAACGTAACCAGCCCGAGTGGCTATTAACGCTGTAACACCTGCCTCAACTACTACCGGAAACCTTTTTTGGGAGTGTAGTAGACGATATTCGGTTCAATCGATGTAGATTTTTTCTAGACATTTGATTATTCCAAGTCGGGTAGCAAGCAACCACCAAGTTCATTCGTAATGTGCACTTGACCATTTTCAACAAGTTCTGAACTTCAAAACGAACCAAATAAATGATCATAGATAAGGTTGACTAGCGTCTGCGGTTAGACATTTTGTCGTCCGTCTATTTATTCAGGAGACGGAAACTTTTGGTAGCAAAGAATCACCGTGAAAGCTGCGATAAAAAAGCTTCACATGGGAAAGCTTTCTCTGAAATAACACGAAAATTTTTATATTATTCCCCTCCCTCGTTCTTTGTCTCTATGGCAGACGTTTGACTCTCGAGGAGACGTTCGGACTTTGGTAGGAGGACACTTCAATTGAGTTGGAGGAAAAAAACCGTCTCCGTCTGACGCAAGACGAAAGTTTTCCTTGAAAATTGGGGAAGAAACTCTGGGGCGTGGAGGAAATTCTGTGGTTCACTGACACCGTGAATTCTTTCCGTAGCAAAAAGCAATTTGCTGAAATTCACAGAGCTCAAAAGCAACCCCCTCGTGAAATTTAATCATCCCTAAGTTGGTGTTTACTCCGCGATTTTGGCTCCTCTTCCCGGGGTTTGCCGGGTACTACCCGAAGCTCTAAATTTTCACTTAATTACTTATATAATATTAGTCGCCGATCGTTAGGAATGAATTCAATCAATCATTCCCTGAGTATTCCCCGAGGAATTGCTTCCCGTGTTCTCCTTCCGCTTCTTTCAACTGTGCCATTCACCTCGCACGGGACTCACCTAGACAATTTCTCTATTTCCCCTCTCTCTCTCTCTCTCTCTTTCTCACCTAACTATAAATTTCTAAATAAAGTAAATTAACATCTCTCAGTGGGCCTTGTAACTTATTCGCTAAACAACCTACGACATTTTGTTAAATGATTAATTCGTTGCAAAATCTAATTCTCTTAGTTGCAAACACAACTTGGTTTCACTTTTACTGTGTGGCACTGCTGGTGAGATCTTTGTGCTTGTTGAAAAAATATGTACAATTGACTGTGTTGGTACCGAAAATCTGAGATCATTCGTCAACGAAATCCTCCTTAATTGTAGCCGCCACGTCCTTCATATTCCAGTTGTTAGACTTCTAGAAACTTCTTGCTACGTGTTTGGCAGTATGAGTACGAGTGGAAATTATTTTAAACGCCGTACATAATATTTGTGTAGGAAACACAAAATAATTTTATACGGTAAACTACAGAGTATTTAGAACGTCCATGAAATATTTTGGCACTTACTTTGCATTCCGAACCTTATTCAAACATAAATTTTTAGTAGCATAAATTTCTAAAACTATTCAACTCGAGTACAACAGATGAGACGGTTACAACTTTTCGTTAACTACAATGACGTGGTACAAAAGAAAAAAAACATTACTGTTTTTTATCATCTCTTCTACCTTTCTAAATGTTTTCTCTCCTTTTCATTGTCATCGAGCCACAAAGTCACACTTTTTAAATTATATATTTTTATTTAATATTCTCCCTGTTCCCCACAAAATTTTCTGTGGAACCAAAAAAAAAGGCCTCGGCTTTGTTCGGGTTGCAGAGTTGGCGCAAAAATACAAAGTGGAAATGTTTTCATTCTTATTTTATGAGCAAATTTACCGAAACGTCGAATGCAAATAAATGTGCGCTCATAAAAACGACATTGTCGAAAAATTTCTAAAAAAAGCACAAGAGAAATTCCTTTGTGTGTGTGTGTGTGTGCGCGCGCGAGTAGAAACAAAGGAAAAAGGTCGGTGGAAGGAATGAATGAATGGGAGAAAGAATGAATGAAATTTCACTAGGGTTGAAAATCTATATGGCGGCATGGGATGCCCTAAATTCCTCCCCGCCACTTCCAGAATCTATTTATAGACGCCTTTTGGGGGTGCCAGCAGCCAGGGGTAGTGCAGAAGGAGTCGATGGGGTTGGCGTATAAATGGCGGCCGGGGGGGTGGGATGGACCGGATGGGAGGGAAAACGGAGTAAGGCCCTGGCGAAACCGTCAGATCTGCAGAAAGTTGGCTTCGAAGAAGACGGGGAGAACATTAAAATGGATGTTGTGAGAAGACGTGGTGGAAGAAGAAGTTGGGAAAAGTTTTCTGGTAAGAGGAGTTCTGGTCCCAAACCTCCCCAAACGGTCCCAACCGAGAAAATTTCCAGTCGTTCTGACTTGTTGGTATCGATCCTCAGGTCAGCTGAGCTCGGTTCCCCATAAAAATTGCTCCTATTGACGTCACACCGGTTCCGTCTGACACTGAATCGCGGAGGCTTTGGGACAGCGCCGGCAGTAGGCCGTAGCGGGTGGGGACCAAATGTCATTGCTACTCGTGACGCAGACTTCATTTTGAAAGAATCGGGTGGTAGAACTATTTTTAAAGCAAACAACAGTCAAACTATCATTAACTATTCGTACTATTTCGATTAACACCTCTATTGTTCGGCTAAAAAGGCAACTTATGGCTGCCTCGTAGCTTACATTTCCTTTTGTTTGCTCCTCTGAGTAGCAAAGAAAGTGGTAGAGTACCAAAGCTTTGAATCATTTCTCAAGTTCTTTAAGCACACGAATGCCGAAAGACCAATAAAAATTGAAAGGCCGCGTTGAATCTCGGCGTCTTCTGCGGTATGCTAACCTTTGACCTTTGACATCAACAACATTTACAAGACGTAATTCTCCGTGAGAAAAAGTTTCGGGCTGTCGTGTGCGGGAGAACGTCAATTCTGTCTCGGTCACGTAGACAACACTCGTCTGGTAAACTTAAACACGATTCAGTTGTCTCAGGTCGTTTTCTTTTCTACCTCTGACACGAAGCACGAATCATTTTTACTTATTTTTAAGTCTAACAGAGAGAGAGAGAGAGAGAGAGAGAGAGAGATACAGTTGAGAAAAAAAAATTCTGACGTCATCGAAATTAGAAAATTCAATTAAGTCCGTAAGAAAGTTTTTCGAAAATCCAACGCGAAAGCAACGTGGGCGAATTTGACGTCATTGCAGTCGTATTTCCGCCCCGCTTTCACCCGTTTCCGTTTCCTCTTTGACCCACTGCCGGAGCTTTGGTTTTTTGAATGAGCGAGCTTTCGTGTCCGCCATCTTGCCAGAACTCTCCCGCCGCTCCCAGGCTTTTTTATTATTAATTTTTTTCCCTTTTCCGACTCTGCCGGCCATCTTTCCCACGTTTCTTTTCACAATTTTTACATTTTCTGCTGTTTTCCTACACGAATCTGCCGGAACTTCCTAACGACCGCGGTTTCGGCTACAATTTAAATGCAAATAATGAGAAATTTTCTGCGAAGTGCATTTTGCACAAAACAGGGAACAGGCTAAATGAACGCCTTGTTACGTGTGACGCACACGGGGAAAAAAATACTGTTGAACAGAAGAAATACTTCAGAGTAATAATTAAAAGAGACACGCTGCACCCAGAACATTTTTTGTAGTAAGACAAATCTGTAATGCTCAGAAGAGACTTTTATATATGCAGTTCTAATATAGAGAGGGAAGTAGTAAAAAGGTGACAAATAGAAAAAGAGCACTTTTATGGTGTTCATAGATTTTTCTTATTTAGTTTCGATTAATAGATATTATGTAGGGCAGTTCATCTGTGGCTTGGCTCTACTTGACCGCCTGGTAATGCGTGCTGCCCTTTATTTAACGATTAATTCGTGCAGGCACGTTTCCTTTGTGTTTTTGTCTCCGAATACTACAGACACGTCTAACTCTCTCTCTCTCTCTCTCTTTCTTTTCCAGGACGAAATGTCAAAACCACAGAAAAGGTTCGTTTTGAACGAAGATCAACTCACGGCGGAACTCAACGGACTCAAAAAGAAATCAGCTTAATTCACCTTCCAATAAATCCCGCGTTCGATCGCCTCGAATCAACGCGGGTTCAATATTTTACGTATCAGTAAGTCAAATTAATTGAAGAAAATTAATTAATTAATTAATGGCGGTTAATGTTGGTCTAATCCGATTGACTTGTAGTGTCAGATATTGACGGAGATTCGTGGAAACCGGACGAGAGAAAAAGATCTGAATCTGTTGGGAAGAAGAAACGTTGCGATCCGATCGATCCTTTTCCAAATTGCAATATCAAAATGAACACGGGGAAAAAAAAATTAATCAGATCACGTGATCGTGTCAGATCGCGGTTTACCCGACGAGAAAACAATTCCATTGTATTATTTTAGCTCAGTCGATAAACACTCGGCTCGACGTCTTCACTACGAAAATGGGAAACTATCACTAGAAAACTATTTTATTTTACTTCAAGTTGTGGCGGAGTTTCTTCGTTTCGGTATTATCACGTGCTGATAAGAGAAACTTCATTATCAGGGCAGCTGAGACTTTTTTTAGTTTGCTGTAGAAAATGTATATATATAGTATGAAACCCTTCGGTTTGATTTTGTAGGCAATCGATACTTTCTTTTCAGGTGAGTTTGCTTTTCATACTTGCTATATTGCCTTTACATTTTGCAGCCTGTGAGGTTTCCCACCTGTGTAGGAACCCTTTTTTATAGTCAAAAGGACTAAGCCCGGAAGAGCACAATGAAACGTAAGGCCCAAATGTAAACAGCAAAAATTCCAATTGAACAGATGCCTTCTTCCTTCAACTTCTTCTCAATATAGCTTTGCTTGCTCGTGTTTTTTTTGTATGTTCGTAAGGCTTCGACGGAAATAAAAGAACTCAATGGGGAACCTTTGTGTTCTACAGCACGAAGCCTTCGCGCTATCCCGGCAAGTATATGTTACTGCAGGTATTGAGTAAAACACGTTTTTACAAATCAGTTTTGTTAGTTCCATCAAATTGACTCGATTGAATTGAAGTTCGATAACGGCCCTGATTGATCGACCAGTTCAACGGAGTGTTGAGGAAAGATCGAAATATTAAATATGAAGGGAGGGTAAATCAAACGTGTGGGTTAACCAAACTACCACAACGCGAGGTTTCACTTTTTTGGAAACGAAATGTTTAAAATGGCGGAAACCACAGTTCAACCGAGTCAGCTGTCTGCGGGTAGCTACACTTTTTCCTGGTCCTGGACAGCAGGACAGCAGTTGTGTAGGCAACTTAAATGGAGAACTCTGTAACTTTTTATAACAGACACGTTCCTCAAAGAACACGTCGACTCAATTTACTCGTTAACTTTAGGTACAAATACAAAAATAAACTTGAATTATTGAATTTGTCTCGTACAGCACATCTGATGTATATTTTTGAAAATGTTGAGCCATAGACATTTTAATTAGACACTGCTAGTTTTCTGTAGTTCACCGTATACTTGTAAGTTGTCTACGTTCAGTGAAGTTAAAAATCAAAGTTCAGTTAGTTCCTGTATATTGCGTTTTGCTGTAGGCAAGCTGCTTTCAATGCTGCAGCTTCACTTGTGCTTCATCTCTTGACGGTAACAATTACATTGCGTATCAATTACAACTACAGGAAAACGAGAGATTCCGCCACGAAACTTTATTTTGCGCCCGAGTAGATTTATTGTCATTTGCTCTCGGCAACATTTTGCTGCCGCTCCACACGATAATGGCCTAAGGCTTTTCACGTTTACAAATTTTAATTTTCAAAGGTAACAACCTCGACAGAGTAAACCGGATTTTTACTTGCTGCAAATCAAAGCCGACGAGAGTGTAAAAAAATATGAATTATTATGTTCAATTCGTAGACTTCTGTTTCTCGTCTATTTTATTTTTATTCACTGAAAAAAAGTTTGATTAGTCGAGATATTTTCTGGGTTTCTCGAAACTCAACGTTTCTTCTTCGAACACCTGAACTACCTGAACCGGAAATTACATTATTAATTTTATCTAGGAAACATTTACATTATCAATTTGAAAGTAACATGAGCAAGAACTTCAGTGCTACATCGGTAATCGTAAAAAATACATAAGCCACGGTCTTCCGATGCAGCATTTTGACATTAAGAAATCATCACAAAGGTGTGATGTTGTGTGTAAAGCAAAAGGAGAAATTGGGAGTTACCCATCGGAAGTAGTAGGACCGAATGACCTTTGAACTTTTGACCTTAAATTTTTTCAAAGTTCTGCCTTTGGTCTCGATTTACCACTTTCAACTGTATAATTTTTGCACTGAACCGAAAAACTTATGCGTTTTAAAATTTTTTTCAATTGAATTACCAAAGATGCAAATTCAGACGAATGTGGGAAAGTTCTCGCTTGCAAAGGTAAATGGACGTAATTGTTGACCAGTAAATTTCAATGCTACCGAAACTACAACTACAATTTTAAGTAAAATATCGCATAGTTTGAGAAATACGCAAATATTCTGAATGCTAAATTCAACTGGCTTACAGCATTCGTCACGTATTTTATGTACATACAAATTTTTTTGTTTGTTTGTTTGTTAGTCAGGATATCAGAGAAAGCAAAGTCAAAGGTCAACTTAATTTTTTTAAGTATTTGTGACACGAGTAAATCAGACCGTCAGAGTTCCTCGACCATCGAGAGGACACGTTGCAATTACTTTCTCATGTTTACACTACCCTTTCAGTTGTTTCCTTGATTGAATTATATACATTTTTAAACCTTACACTTGACACGTTTAAGAATTACCTCCTGAAACACGTGCACAGTGGACTTTCAACATAATTTTACGAATTAAACTTACTAAATTAGAGTGGAGGTGAGCCTGAAAAGACAACAAGCACGAGTAATTTCTTATTTTGTATCTGTTCAAACACGTAAAATTTCAAACACAATAAAATTTATAGAAGAACAAAGTGGTAGGTAGGATTATTTAGACAAGAAGTGCTTCCACGGTAAAGAAGTTAGGAATAAGTTTTGCGGGGAGAAGAGAGAGAGAGAGAGAGAGAGGAGAGAGGTTCCATACGGAATTTGTAAATCAAAACCATGACATAAATGTTAAGTTATGTAAAACTTAAGACTTTTTAATGTAAAGATGATATAAAAATGAATAATACAAAACTACTACTCCTCCGAAGCCAAAACATTAGATGTTTCTAGCCTTTTTATATTTAAAAAAACTTTCTACTACTATGTGCGACTAAGTGTTACTCTGTATCCGATTCGTATTTTATAGTTTGATTTGAAGTAAATACAAATACAAGTATAAATTACAAAATAAAAAAAGATGTGTTTGAACTTCGTTGAGTATTTTCTAAGGACCGGAGCCATCCTCTGGGGGCACTGTGATGGAACACAAAAGTTACCGATGCTTTCTAGTCCGTTATATATTATATTATTATATATTTCAGTTTTATATGAATATTTTGTTCGAGAACTTGTGAGACTGAATTTTGTTATGAAGAAAAAAAAATAGTTGTAATGTTTAACGCTTCGAACTGTTTATTTCTGCTGCGTATTGAACGTTTACAAAGCTAAGTTGGAGTGTTGCTACCTCTCTGGCGTGTTATTTTGTACCACATTTTGTTATTTCTTAGTTTTTCAATTATATAATATAAAGAGTCGTGTGTTTCTAGAAGAAAACGATAACAAGTAAATATTTTACAGTGTAGAATTTTTAAACTGTTCATTGACCGAATGATACAAAGGCAAAGTACAAGTTTGAGAGTCATTTTATTCAAATTTCCACAACCAGAGAATGAAAGAATTTATGTATGTAGCGAGAATGTAAGTAAAAGACGGGGTTGTGGAAATCGTGACGAACTACATAAACATATATTCGTAAACTACTATATACATACTATATATTACCGCGTACATAAAATGTAAGCTACCTTTTCGCGGTTTAATCGTTTTATTATCCTCTATTGTTATTACAGTTATGATTTGTATTTTCACTTTGAGTTCCCGACTTTTTTTTCAAAACTGATCTTGCATACAAATGTGTATAAAGTATTCTGACCTGTGATATACAATTTGTACATTATACGGCTGATGAAAATTTACAATTTGTTTTACAATTACTTTTCCTTAGAGTTCGCTTCTCCTGGTCGTACTCGTCCTCTCCTTAAATTATTTTTTGTGTTGATATTCATGTTGTCTCTACCCGAAATTAATGGCTTAATTAATTAAATAATTGCTTGAACTGGAAGAGAGACAGGTGAAGAAGGCATAGCTTCGTCTTTGGTAGGAAAACCCTATACACAAAATATTGAGACACACCTGTGTGTTAAAAGGAATTAATATTTTTGCTTTAAAGGTAAGGTTCCCTTCCCTTCTCCTCCATTCATTCGCTTGTTTTTTTTGTCTTTAAATTTCCAGTAGTAAGAACGCCAGCAAACTCATGCGACTAAATTGAAAAAGCAGCAGGCAACAGCATCTGAGACATTTGGTCCTCGACTCATCCATTTCAGATTTTCTGGTCTCTGGCCAAAATCAACTCTTCTCCAGGGTAATTCCATTCGGTGTGGCCAGAACGGTTTGAACGTTGTCAGTTGTTACTACACTTCTTGTGTAACAAACGACACTCTTCTTCTCGTGGCTTTTGGGTTTTGGGTGTCACTTCCCTTTTCCTTGTCCGACAGCAGTAACTTGCACTCAGTTTATTTTTGTCGGAGTCCCGAGAAAGTCAGAAGCAGAAATCGGTTGGCATAAGACCAAATCGAAGACTTTCGTAGTCCTTTTTAACGAAAATATAATAACAATTCAAGGGAGTGTGATTTAGAGCGAGTGCAGAAATCTTTCCGGTGCCATCAAATACAGCAAAAGGAAATTTAATATTTTCCCGAACCTCAGGGATTTATTATATAAGGAAATTTCACTTAATCACCGAAAACATTAGAATTAAGGAAAGGATTGGAATCTTACGCAACAACAATCTTAAACGAAGCCTAAGTTCTGAATGTATTGGATTTCGTGGAACAATTACTTACCTTGAAATGAGATGTAATACCAAGAATAGACGTTATTTAGATTATTAGAATAAGCATGAAATTTGAATGAATCGTACTTGTATGGAAATTGACGCAATTAATGGAGAAATTTTTCTGATTGATTGAGAATTATAATCAATCCGATTGGATTTGTAAGAAACAACAGTCTTCTAGTCTCGTTCTCGTGCACAAGTGAACTAATTACGGAGCGATACAGGTAAGCATAGATTAGATAATGATTTAATTGTTTATTAAAAAATATTTTTTATTAATTTATTTAATAGATTTATTCTTCCTTGCAAAAATCAACAGACACGTCAGAACATCTGATGTTATTTTAGATGGATTGAAAAATTCCGAAAAAATTAAGAAATTAAATCAAATAATTCTGTACTATTACAATTTAATTAATAATAATGAACAAAAAATATATGCAAGTTACAAGTAACATAAAAATAAAATGGTGTAGTGTAGTAATTGTAAGTGTGATCAAGCTAACAAATAAAAAGACAATCTGTTCAGTTATGTATCTTTTTTGCTACTTATGAGCGTCTTTGCAGTCATCATCAATGTTTTATGTTTTTGTTATTTTAATTTTAATTTAGCACCTTTCATTAAAATTTTCTAAATATCAATTTTCTGTTATGTAGAGTAAACTGTTATTGGTACGTTTTTATTACCTTTTTATTTTTTATACCTTTTTATTTGTTTTTATTTTTATTAGCCCATCTTAGTCAAGTCCTAATTTCAATAAGTTAGGGTTGAGTGTTAACTTGAGTCGATTCTGATTTTTTTTTAAGAACAAAACCTCGAACATTGTTAAATATATAAAAGAATATTGATTAATGATAGTTCAATACCACAGACCACAAAAAACCGTTTAAGTTCCATAAATAGTTTGATAATCGAGTCGAATTTAGTATCAAAGAGAACGTTAAATAAATTAAATAGAAAAGAAAAGTATAAAAGCATCTGTTGGAGTTCCCACGACTTGTGGGAGACAAAACCCACGTGGGTACTTTCTTTTCTAGGTGTTCTGGCACGTGTCATTTCATTTGACACTAAAGGAAAATTACGTGTCAAATTCCTTGCTCATAGTGTCTCAGATGACGATTAATATATTTTACCAAATCTAAAACTCCATTGTTGTCGCAGATTGTCGCAAGCTTTCTTTCTTTCTTAATATTCCCTGAAAGGAAGTTGACTTGACAAAAGAAAATTTTCGGTTGAAGGATCACATATTTTCACCCTTTTATGTTCACCATTGAAAAGTTGTTAGCATTGTTACTGCTGGCGTTTCTCCTACTGATATAGAATGTGTTCATCGTCTAGAGTGAATGTACTACAACGTCCTTCTTCGTACTCGGTGCCCATCTGCAGAAGGCCGTCACTTAAATAAACGCCCCTGATGCGTAAGGCATTCGTCTCGTATTGTAGTCTTTGTAATACTGTTGAATGATTTTGTGGTGTAAATCATCTGTGAAGAATTCGGAAAATGCACAATAAGTTAGCATTGTGTGTGATCCGATTTTATATCATTCTTTTTTCTACACTGCCAATTAATTGGGTTTGATTTTTTTTGGGGGGGTTTCATAACGACGTTAAAATTTTGTGTCCTTCAACGAAGTGTGACACGCGAAAAAAGCTCAGATTTTAATAGTTTGATTTGGTTAATGAACAGAGTTAATAATGCAGCATTAAATTCACATATTAAACTCATGGTTTTATTAATCTCGCATTATTGTAGGAAAAGGATAAAAAAATTTGTAATAAAATATCGGGAAGTAGAAGAATACAGGTCGTATTTTGTTATCATCTCGTTTCCTTACATGTTCATCACTACCATGACGGTTATAATCGGCCCATGAAAAACTAAATCTATTTTTTCGACTTCTGCTAATTACGCAGAAGACTTTGTCTCATGAGAACAGAAGAAATTAGAACTTACATTGTGTAAATTTCTCATTTAAAAAATTACAGGTAAATAAATGAAGTATATAGTAAAAACTATGCAGACTTGGAAGTTTGCAATGTTTAAGTTTACAACTACATGCAAGAATATTGTGGTTTATACCTTGTTGCGACTGTAAATAGAAATGGAGACGGTTGTGAGAAATGTTAACCATGAAATACAAGAGATGATGTGGTGGTTTCATCAAAACTATGTCTCAATTTCACGTTATTGTTTACATACCAATAAAATAAATAAAACCGGCAAATTGAACTGGCCCAGTTTGTGCAGCGAGAAACGTCTCCAATATCTGGGGTGATGTTATAGAAAACAGGGTGACATATCTTACAAGTGTTACGGGATTTCTATGTACTACCAAACAACACGACAATGCTCAGGTTCAATATTTGAATTTTAAGCGTTTGATTTTCTCCCATAAATAACACATTCCTCAGTTGTCCAGTTCAGTTCAGCGGTTCAAATAAATATAACAATACAAAAATTCAGACACTATTTTATTGAAGGGAGAGAATGATTAACGGCGTTCGTGCACACATGCACACGGCGTCCTACAAACATTCCAATAACTAGTAGTAATAATAAAATTGTTTGTTAGGCTCAGACCTCTTTGTCAAGTAAAAATTAAAATAATTTAATAAACAAATTAAATTAATGACTGCTCGTGTAGTTATTATCGATGAGGATACCCGTCATTTTCCGACAGAGAAACGAGCTCAAATTACCACCAATAAAAAATACATAACTCGAGCAGAGTGAAAAATGAATGAAAAGGTACCCGATATTTCTGTCATTCCCAGGTAAAAGTAATAAAATATTACATGTTATTACATAACCCTTTTCACGAGTAGGCTGTATAAATGTATATTGCATTTGATACTTTAATATTTTTACCACGGCCGAAAAAAACCTTTTCAGAAATCCTGGCCCGAGAAAAATAAATAATATCGGCTTTCCATATAGTATTACTCTATTAAAGAGTGGAAAATTGAATTGCGGCAATTATTAGTAAATAATACTTGCGTTACGAGATAATAAAATTGCATTACATATTCATTAATAGAACTCAACTTTTCACATGTTTATTAATTCAATTCTGGGTACTTATTTACATTGGGGAGTCTTCTTACACAACGCCCCCGCTTGATTATTTTCAGAATACGTTAATTTTCTATACAAAAACGTGGAAGAAGTAGGCAGAAAGGTAAAAAAGGAAAAGGTTGTCCTGTCGTTAGGTAAGAGAAATCGAATTTAATGAGTTTTGGCGGGTTCGAAACTTTTCAGTAACACAAAATAAGGTGAAAATACCTCGAGACCAACAGCAAATACTTTCCAGATGGTAAAAAGTTGCTCCCTAAAAAACTTTTAATAAAGTATTCCATTCATGAGACACATATACAATATGTAACTCCCATATTTCACATGATAAATTTATTAAAAGTGTAGTAGGTTTCTGATGTGTAATGAAAAAAATAATTCAAGGTAAGCTATCCTACGTTTTGTAGAATAACATGAAGCAAAGTATCGAAGCGTCAGTTAACCACTGACGCTTTTCAATGGATTTCGGTTTAATTTCGAGTCCTGAGGATAGTTAAAAGAAGGAGAAGAAAAAGACTACATGAAACGTGACACTTGGAGAAAAAAGTACATGGAAAAATTCTAAAGTGGAAAGCCCAAAAGTCAAAGGGTTAAATAAAATAAAAAATGCGGTGAAAGTTTCAAGTGCACTCTCAGAGAATTTGGAAAATTAAATTGCTTTCTTATTGTGAAATTCTATTTGTTAAAATTTGCCTCAAGTGTTTTTATTTGAAAGTAATCAGTAAAAAGAAAAACAGAATTTGTTGACTGAATTTCTAAATTCATTTCAAGCCATCGAGGACACTAATAGAAATTTTTACTGTAACTTTGTAATTCATCCTTTCACTGTTATGATGAGTCCTAGAAGAAAAGATCACAATCCACGTGAAATGATGGCCAAATATTATGTTCAATATATAATTATCAGTTACAGCTTTTTACTTTCGTATTGTAATATTATACTTCATACACACAAAATAAAAATAAACTTTAGAGGGTACAAGTGTGATGTTCCAGCTGTTGTTTTCTTAGCTTTTTTTTAACTGATTGCGGGAATAATTACTTTAACTTGTAAATCAATCAAGTTTGTGCGTTTTGTGATATCATATATAAAAATAGAAGGCATCAAATGTAAAAGGTAGGCGTGCCAATGAACAATTAGAGAACAGTTGCACTCCATGTTTTTGCATATATTATTATTTCTATATTAAGATGGCACGACAGGTTTGCTCGACTCTCATCGTCGCTGCTCCTATGTAATTTTGAGCTTCTCAAAGTGCAAAATTACAATTAAAATACAATGTACGAACTCTTTGTGAATATCCCAGAAATAAGAAACCACTAGCTTTCCTCAAGATTTGACAGAGCGAAAATAATATAATGTTTTTGTAAATCTTTTCTTGTATTCGTACCTGATAGAAAGGTTTAATTCAAAACGCGTTTTCCCCTGTTTTCACTGATGCCGAATCCTGTACGGGTGAGTATTTATTAGTTTTGGTTTATTAAATTAGAACTTCAAAAGTTTCCACTTATTCATAATTGTTATTAATTATTACATCCGACACAGGAAACGTCAATGAATTCGAAAGCTCAGATGCAGGTCAAGTAGTATGTACATTAACGCCGGACTTTCCACTCAGGTTAAATAATCATTTACGTAGCTTAAATATAAAATGTTTTATTAGTTAGCACAACTCCACTAGTCCAAGGTTTGTACAAGACACACCTGACCGAAGGAACCGGCCGAAGTCACCTGAATTTTATTTTGCTGACCACTTGAGACTCAAATCCCCAATTCGGCTGTGAAAGTTCCGTGGAAGCAGACGACATCGGCCTTAATTGTGGGCACATTGATCAGAATAGAAACTGAGATCGTGTGAATTTACGTTGGTCGCGAACATAGGAAGACCACTAGACAAGTAAGTACCAAGAGGACCTTCCCACCGTGAATGTGAATGTGGGCTAGACAAAACAGAAACTTATTCATATTACAATTCATCCAATCTTGCAGGGGGGTAGTTGCAATCTGTCCGTTCGTGACAACCTTAACTCGCGGAAACTCCAAAAAACAGATTAAATATTCTATTTCTGCTTTGTGTAAAACTTTTCGCATTAAATAAAAACTATAAAAAAAACCATTCGGTGCTTCCGTACGAAAGGCGAAATTACTTTTGTCTAACAGGTAATAATCTACCACAAATAATTTTCATTTGAGTTGTTGTACAGAGGAAAACAGGACTTGTCGGTGGAGGACAAACACGTGGCAGCAATCGATCCACAGCTTTTGCCTCACCCTTGTTTCATCCCCTAGAAAATTTCCCTTGTGCTTTTCTCCTAAAAATGTCAGATGTCTTATTTTTCTGGCTTACATGCCAAGTGAAAACTTACAATCGTCAAACATTTAATAATTCTTGTTATACGAGTGCAGTGGAGAGTGTAATACGTTGATGTATTTGTGTTCGGCAGCGGCATGCAACAAGAAACGCACGCGTATCACAAATAACAAATAACGCATTCATAGTACCCGAATAAAGTTCCATGACTTGAGTTTGCGTTGGTATAATATCTGAAATATGTACCTTAATTAAAAACGCATATTATTTTTATCTAAACTGACATAAATGCATAATATACATATATATATTATTTATTAAATACTGTGAGAAAACAAAGAAGTACACTAAATTATTTTTACAATCTTTTACTGTCGTTGGTCAAGTTTGAATTCAATTCTTTGAAATTTAATTTTTATTTACAAAAGACAACTCCTCTGTGGTGAACATCTATTAAGTAAAATTACATTAATAAAAGTTTACGTTCAAAAGACTGATTTACAAGAACTCAACACTTTCCTTTGCATACAAAATAGCTGACAAAGCTACAGCAGAGAGCTTCATTGATTGATTGAAGTTTTACACCGGAATTGTTGTGACCTCAATCACTTCCTGTCACTCTTTTAACCGATCGTTTTTCTATCCTAAGTGGACTGGTTTCCATTCCTAGGTAGTTGGGTGTCCTACTTTGGAAACGATCCTTGAGAAAGGATCTATTTCAGTGTGAGCGAGATGGACACATCGTTCCTCTAAGGGATGTGCTGTGCTGGGCACCGAAAAAAAAAAGCAAAATGATACTGCCATCAACATTTAAAAGGTCGAACCTTCACCGAAATCGTAAATTATAATAAACTTGGTGTTATGAAAAGTAGTTAAGGGGATGGATGAGTGAGATGACTAGTGGCGAAAAGGATACATTTTTTAGTAAGTGTATAAGGAAAGTCTTTGGTGTTCTGACGTGAAATGTTTCATGTATTGTTTTTGTAATAGTTTCATAAATTTATACGAAATCTAAATTCAGTAGTCAAAAAGTTCTTGTGTATTAATGTAATAATTCTTGTGTAATAATGTAGTGTGGACATTATACAGTAGTTAGATTTCTGACCGTGACAATCGTATATACTTAAACATTGAAAACATTAAAATGTAAGGATTTGTGATATCATTTTGATTTTGATTTAATTTTATATTTGACTGCCTTTATATTTTTCACAAAAAGCAAATACCTTTCCTGTCCTGAGTAGTGAGTAACAAAAAGGTATAACTATCGGATTTGTGAAAGGAAATTAAAATATTGAATAGGAGGTGAGAAAATAGAGCTACCGAAGCGAGAAAAGAAAGAAGGAAGCCTCCTGTGCAGATAACCGGAAGCCATTTCAGTAAGAAAAAATTGCCTCAAAGATGGCCCATAAAATCTTTTAATGTCGACACTACAGCGGGAAATCAAAAAGCTTCATCACACTCAACAAAAAAGTTTCATTTTATTACAACCGGAAAAAAGTAATTGCGATAGAAGAACGTAGATGTCCAGTGTACCTGAAATTTAAATTCTGTGTTTCACATCATATTACTGCACAGTTCCTAAACTTAAGTCAGATGTTACACAGTTCTGTTAAGTGATTAACGTTTATAGTTAAATTGTAGTAGGATTATAAATATAAAACCAGATTTTTGAGTAATAATTTTGCTTTTATTACAAATTGATGGCATTTCAAGTTGTGTAAATGTAAAGTTACCTTACTGACTGAAGAATTCGTTAGTTTTGTCCGTCAGAAGTTCTCTGTGGACTTTGTAAGCAATTGCTGAAATAGTTTCCAACATTTTAACTAAAACTAACTTCAAACGCGTACAATACGGATCTGTAAGAATGTTGCACCCTTTTTTTGTAAATGTGAAAAATGCCCGCGCAGAAAGTACCCCGTTGGGACGGAAAATCCAGTACTGTGGGACTCGAACCCATTAAAAAACACCGTGGCCACCTCGTTCCACATATGGCGAACGGGTTTTGCGGTATAATCGCCTGCATTCTCCGGAACCCTCGTTGACCAAAGTCAACCCTCGTTAGAGACAGGACAGGAGTCTATCCTCATCCCTTGGCATCTCCCAAGAGTCCCCAATGCACTTGAACTCCTCACTCGTGTGACATGTAAGTCGCCTTTTACGACACCCAGTGCCTGGGGTGGTTGGATTCTACGGCCTGGCAACCACTCGGGGCTCGATCGTCGTGAACTTCTTTTAGTCGCTTTTTACGACAGCCAGAGCATAGGTTGGTCCAATTCTATCCCGGGAACCACATGGGGAAAGAATGTTCCACCCTGTTCTCACACACTTCTTTTAAATCTACAGGATACTGCAAGTATTTCAAAAGTTTCCAGAACTTCTTCATCCGAGAGAGGATTTTTGGTGTAGCTCGACTTTTCTTTACGATTATTGTGTACCTTTAAGTAGGTCACATCCTGAAATCTCCTCCTTTGCAGATTGTGATACTTGTCTATTTATATCGAGTAATTACTCAGTACAAAGATGATTAGCATATGAATTTGCACTCATTAAACCTTAAATTTCATTAATTACTTTTCATTTTTTTAACTTCAAATCTATGTAACTCTTACGGCTTTGTACTAAATGTTAGTCAAAACTTTGTTTAAGACAAATCGTTTGTCACCTTTAATGAAGATGATGATATTTCGTGACTATGTTGCACACGTGTTCGTGTTGCTGTGTAGGATAACTACTACGATATTAACTAATCGTTAATAGTTACTGAAAACTAAATAGTAAATTAAAACAGTAATGCCTGTGTAAAATAAACGCCTTAGATTAATAAACTTCAATTAGCGAGGTTTACATATTTAAAAGATCTATTTTCTTTAACAAATTATATGTCTAATTCTAGGAATAGAAAAGGTTCTAAGAGGACTCGGGAGATTATGCCAAAGTTGCCAAAGCGTGAAGTTCGTAAAAACTCAACGTCATTGTTTTACCCGGTTCTTCGTATTCCCTTTAAACAGACCGTTTCAGTGCTTACAATAATATGGATTATCTAGGATTACATCAAAAGCATTGTAACTGGTCCTCGTCAAAAACACTTTGACAGGTTGGCGCAGTGGGAATTTGACATTTCTCATCACCAGCCACCTCTGCCCCGTTTCGTCATTCGCATTGAGCAACTTGTTTACGAATTTTCTAGTTTTTCAGATTTTCGAAAGGAGACTTCGACCACGCCCATGAAATGCTTCTAGGTACGCGTCTCTCCGAAAGAGTAAATCCAGCAGAAGCAATATTTTCTAGACACCTAGTTGAACCGGCAAAAGACATAACAGTCGACAAAAATATTGAGAAGCAGAAAAAGCATAAATTTCGCATTTGTGCCGTTGTGTGTCGCCGATTTTCCTTCGACTCCCAGGCATTTTCCTTCCCACGATCATCCGCTGTAACCTCTAAATGTCAGAGTTCATCATGCAGGCTGCAGAAGGCGCGTTGTGAAAGGTCGTATTTTTTTAAATTCCCGGGACTGTGAACCTTTACTGTTTTCTTTCAGGCTTGTCAGTGATTTTAATTTGCGCTCACTTCGACATTGACGCTTACTAAAAACAATTAATTAAAATTATTTAAAATTGAACTTAGACATTTAAAGACTCGAAGCAAATCTAACAGCTTCGTAAAGCCTTTCGATGTAGGAGTTACTTTAATGAACTTGGAATGAGTAAAATAAAGCTCCCAATTTTTTCTCTGGTTATTTTGAACGATACTTTTACTTTTATTATGAAAAAAAAGAAAAAATTATAAAAGGTGAGCGGGATAATTTCAAAATAATGGGACTCAATGGCAACAGACCGAAAAACTTCGTTTTTTTTATTTCAGAGGTTGGCAGTACTTTTCTTCTTTTAAAGTAATTTGACATATCTTTGAGAAAAGTTGAGTTCACACATGATTTCCAGTTGATACTTTTTCAATTCCAGCAAAATTTTCTTGCCCCATACATGTTTCGCGTGACATGTGGACATCGCTTTGTAATTTTTTGTACGATAAATTATTTGCCAAACAAGAAAACAGTCGCAAGAATAGGTATAACGGGTTTTTTATGTTTTCCTCGTACATTAAATAGTATTTCTCACGCAATACTAGTTAAGTTAGGAGAGGCGATGACAGTGCTTCCCTCGCAAATCCGGCAGTGCTAAACGATTATCTGATGAAGTTCTTTGGGATTACGTTTTTAGAGAAAGTGATTCAGATACACAACTATATGGCAAGCGTATGAGATTAAACAGTGTAGACTGTGTCATTGAGGACATATGCCCGAATTATCCAAGGCTACCCATGCAGGCTCGCGAAAATGTTATTTCAGGAAAAGTTGAAAATAGTGCTGGAGCAAATGGAATCGATGATGACGACGATGCGGTAAATCAACATTTGGATTATTCAATATTGAAAACAATGCATTACTTATGATACAAGTTTTGCTGTCAACTTGATAGCATGCTTTGAAATGCTTAAAAAAATTATTTTAATTAACTTACTTGCTTCATTTACTTTTTATAGTGTTGTGTCATTGCTGAAATACCTAGAAGAAAAAAACTGGGATCCACATTAAGTTATAATGTGTCATCTGAAAAAAACACACAGGTGGAAAAAAAAAACTTGAGATGTACACAGACTAAAAGAGATGAGCTCTTGTCTCACGATGAAAGTGAGAAAGACTTTAATATTATCAAATGTATCACTAGTACATCAAATAGGAGTGCAACAGTCAATGAACCAAAACCCAAATTCAAATTTTTCACCACTCAAAGAAATTCACTTAGTCAAAGCAAAGCTGCCAAATCAAAATTGTTACTTAGAAATCAATTAAAAAGGAATCTTAATTTCTTTCAAGAAGTAATTACTAAGCCTTAACTTTCTGTTTAAAGTTGACGAGTTAGTAAAAAATAGCTATATTTTATAATACATATTTACAATCTATTTAAGTGCTACCGCTTCAAAGAGAAACAGCAATATATTGAACTCCTGAAATCACAAACTTCATGCAATTTATTAAGACAGGAGAAGAGGAAATTAATGCTTCCCTCAACAGAAGCAGTTCCTCTGATTGATCTAACTGTTGAAAATGATAGCACAGTCAAAGATGCTCCTAGAAAGTCTTCAAGTAGACTGGTTCTTGACAGTAATGATACAGGTAACTTTTGAAACATAATGGAATTTAGATTCAATATTTAAATTATTTAAGCATTGATATTCAATTGTTTTTAATTTATGAAGAAGAGATTCAAATTGTTAAAGAGATACCAAGAGTAACATCATTTGAAGATGTCTTTAAGAGCAGATCTATAAATACAAAACAACTGGTCCTAAGAGGAAAAGGAAAGTAAGTGAGAATATTTACATTTTTATTGTTTTATGTTTTATATGTTATATTGTTGTTAGTGAATAGGGACAAGTTATTCTGATCAGAATTTCCAAAAATTGGTAAATTTAATATTTATTGATGTAACTTAAACTTTCACAGTTAATACAAATTTTAAATCTATACATATGATTACTTCTCGAAGCATGCCTTGCTCTGTTTTGGTGACGAGGGTTACCCTTCTTTCCAAATGTTTTGCCAGCATTCCCAGCTGCTGGCATCATCAGTGGTAAGAGTTCTTAAGTGATAGTTGCTGTTTACTCAAGCTGCATCAAATAACAATACAGCTAAAAAAAAAGTGATGCTGAAAATGCAGAAGGAGATGAAAGGAGAGCTAGGGGCTAATTAGTGTGGGAAGGAAATAAGATTGCATATGGGTATTTCAATGGACAAAAGACAGTGTGGTTAAAAATAACATTTGGTTTAGCACAAAACTGTTGAGAAAAGGACAAGGAAATATTTATGACATGAACACATGAGTTTATGTTTATGTTAGAAAAGGGAATCATGGCATGATTCAAGAAAAAATAATAAGTATGGATTTAAAATTTAATATTTATTTGTTACCAAATAAAAATAGTAAATAATTTACTATTTTGTTTTGTTGTAAGAAATGACAAGTGTCTCAAGAGTATGACCTAATATATTTTTTTACAGAGAACCTCACTTTTCAGAAAGAAAAAACGGTTTGTTGGGTTTGGATGGACTGCAATGTAGAGCAGTAAACTACTTGGACAGTGATAAAAAAACATGCCAGGAATCTCTGGAAGTTCAGTTACGCACATTGATGCAAATAACAGAATCCAAGCATAAAGAGGTGGGTGTTACTGGAGTGTTTGATACAATTATTGTAGAAATTCTTTTGTTATAAATAATGTATAAGACTCATAACCCAATGTAAAATAACAAAACGAGAGGTATCATTCAGTTAGACATAAGGATTTTTCTTATCCCATAATTCAGTTCTCTTATAAATATTATTAAACAATGAGCCCTTCTAATAAGACACTTTTATTTCTCTTAGGCTGATGATAGGCTGGAACAGTATTTTCTACCTGAACTTTCTGAAGAGCAAGAGATGAAAATTCAAAAAGCAATTGAACGTGAACCACGTCAAGAAGTTCTCGTGGAGGGCTTTGGTATTCGAATAACAAGAAGAGACATGCAAACCTTAAGAGGTTTAAATTGGCTCAATGACGAGGTGAATTCAAAGTTTATGTTTTATAAATCGACCAATGGTACTGCTACCTGTCGTCTCGCACTAAACTCCCACCACTCATTTTTTGTATCGGTTGCCTTCTCTTTCAGGTAATAAATTTTTACATGAATTTAATTATGTCTAGGAACATGAAAGATAAGTCCTTGCCGAAGGTTTACGCTTTCAATACCTTTTTTTATACCAAACTCTTCACAAATGGTTACCAGAGCCTACGGCGATGGACCAAACAGGTTGGTAATGTTATTTTTATGAGTTGTATGATTTAAATGCAGTAAGTCGACTTGCTCGAGTTGCTAATATTTTTGATTACTCTTCAGGTGGACATATTCTCACATGACATGATCTTGGTGCCCATACATTTAGGAATGCATTGGTGCATGTCGGTTATTGACTTTCGTTCTAAATTTATCAAATACTACGACAGCGTTGGGGCACCAAATGATGTCTGCCTTGACCAGTTGCTTTTATACCTTAAGGTAGGCTCTGGAACTTTGACTACATCTCTGTATCATTTCTATTGTCATTATTCTTCTTCTGAGTAATCATTTATTTTTTATATTTGTATTGCAATGTATTGTTGACGAAAGAACAGGTGGAATGTATCTCCCTTACTAAATGTAACAAGATTTTCTGTGGCATCTTTTGTACAACCGACAACTTGGACTTAATTTTCTTGTGAAACTTAACCGCAGACAATTTGCTAACCAACAAATGAATGACACTGACATTCAAAGGCAAAGACGCATAATATTGACGTGAAAAAATAACGAAATATAATGGTTGTATTATTAAATATAATAGTCTAAAAAGTTCAGAATTCTTTTGTAAATGGTGGACTTCTTCCACAATAATATAAAATATATATTTTCTGACTGGAAGTAGTACATATTTATATATTGTTTAACAAATACATAGAGTTTTTGATGCTAGATGTGACAGTATAAGAAATAACAAAAGATTAACGAATTATTAAACAATATAACAAAAAAAATACAACAAATGCAGCCAGCAACTACGGGTACCACCGAGAATAAAATGACTACCAGACGCCGATGGCCCAAAAAATCGGCTTTAATGAATGAAAAAACTCACGCATTTTGGAACAAATCATTTTCTTGTGTTTGGGTGTTACACGCTATTGTAGGAATACTTTTTAATGACTTTGATAGGTAAATTTCTCTTTACAGTCTGAAAGTTTGGATAAGAAAGAAGAAGAGTTCAACGCCGACGGCTGGACAAAAGCCAACGTCGAAGACACGCCACAACAGATGAACGGCAGTGACTGTGGAGTTTTTTCCTGTATGTTCGCGGAACACCTCGCCAGGGACGCCCAGATTTCATTCACTCAGGACAACATGCCTTATTTTAGAAGAAAAATGATTTTGGAAATATTAGAAAAGAAACTACTTACATGAGAGATGGCCATTGAGCAAAATATTGGTACTTCACTAACGCATTGTGCTCCCAGGTTTCTTCTTTTACATTTTTATTTATTTATGTATTTCACGAACTTGCAATGAATAATGAATCATGAAAAAACACATTATGGACTTTAAAATTTTTTTCATAATTTTTTCAAAAAGTTCATTTTTCTAAAAACCTCTCTCTTAATGCACCTGCAAGAACTGAGTGCTGGAGAGTGTGATAAGAAATTCATGAGATTTTATTTTAGTTCAATTGAAATGTAACGCAACCCGTGTTAACGAAAATAGGACATTTTAAAAAGTCCTTCAAAGTTCATTTACATTTTTTAATACTTGTACTCTTTCATTTATATTACATTTTTTTTTGGAAATGGAAAGACATTTTTTTGTCAGTCACAAAATTTCTGAACTCCGTTTTGTTTTTTTTTGTTCCTCATAAAAAATTTGTATTTCAATTAAAAATTGTTACAAAAAAATAATATAGAAGAAATTAAATAATTCTAAAGTTATAATTTATTTGTTCAATTTTATGTGAATAGTATGAAGGTTTCTTTCCTCTATACTAACAAAACGACAGATAAAAGATATGTGTTGAGTTGATATGTGTTTTTCATAAAAAATATTTTCTATTTCAAAAAACCTAAATGAAAATTTATTGAAACAGAACCAAGGTGGAAATTTGAAGTAGTTCACTTGGCGAATGGCAACATCGCACGGGTCGACATCATTCCGCGTTGACGTGGAAGTAGACGCTGATTTTCTCGACGTTTGCTGTCCTCCGTGAAACGTTTGTGTTTGTTTCAGCGGGCTACCTATGGGTTAAACGGCTTGTACAAAATTAAATTCTTACCTATTTGGAAATGTTTAGTCTGATATGTAATTATCTATATGATAAGCTGTTCTATAAACCGACGCAAGGACGAAAAAGAAAGTAGGTTTTATATCCGTCGAAGGGTTCCATGAAACAATTCCGGTGAAGCATTGTCGATTCTTGTTCAAAGATTTTGGGTTAAACATTTGTGAGCGGTTTAAGCTTTCAAGACACGGTAATCACGCTAAACCGGGCACAAGTCGTTTCGAACTACGTTAACGCGTCCAGTTTTCAAACTGACCTTCAATTGCATTCACAACTTTGGCATGCTTTTCTTAAATTCTTGCATTCCTTTCAGGAGTGATGAATCCACTGAATATCCACCATTGAAACAAATGAGAATTGATTCAACAAGTAATTTTAATACTGAAAATTCATACATTTTTCAAAGTACCATGCAGAATAAAGAAAGTTTATGTGAACTCAGTGATGATGTATGTATCTTTCTCTACGGGTCTAGAGAAATTTGCTTTACTCCATACAGGTCAGAAAGTACATTACCATGAATGAATTGTGTATTTACAGTGCAGTATAACAAATGAATTGTACACAAAGAAGTGGCCATCATCACACTTGATGGCAAGGCAACCAATACATGGGAACAAGTATAAATTAAATTGTCCTGCTCCCCTGGACAAAAGGAAAATGGAAGGAAGAAACTCTGGAAGTGTCAAACAATCTTCTTTTCAATCAAGTAATATGAGGGAGATTGAAGTTGTTAAATATGTTACAAAGGACTCCAGTCAGAACTGTAGGAATTGCTGCCTTTATTTTTACAAAAAATTATTGATGTTGTTCATTATTTGCTAGTTTTTTAAAATAATTTTCTCAAATGTTTTTCAGCTGGGCAAATGTCAAAGAAAAAGCAAACAAGCAGTAGAATTTTTAATTCATTTCAGTCAAACTCTAGACAAAATTCAAATTCAAATTTGAAGCCTATGTTCCAGGCTAATGTCAAGAAGAGTTTAAATTTCATGCAGGAGGTATGGTAGCAAGTCATAAGTTTTTAATTTATAATGGTGAGGACATTAAGGAATAAAGGAATTTTTGCTTTTTTCTTTCTAGAGCTACAGATTATCAGAAAAAGTGCAGTACATGCAGTTATTACAGCAGCAAACTTTGAAATTAAATTCAATGCTTGCTCCATTCACAATTCAGAAAATTGGTAGTCAAAAAGAGAGGAAACCATCCATTCCAGTTATTGATTTAACCAAAGAAAAAAGTTCAGTTACTGTTAATAGGACAAGGGAATCAGTTCCTTGGACTTCATCAAAAGCTAGTAGTAAGCATCTCAAGAACTCCATTATTTTTTACATTTTTCTGTTCTGTTGTAGGCAGTAATTTCTTCAATTATCGTACACCATTTTGTAAGATATACATAAACTTAAGTAGTTTATTGACTTTGTAATTTAAATATAAAATTAATTTCTTCAGTGTAAAGAAAATATTGGATATATTTATATTAATTCTGCAATATTTTTAATTCTTTAGGTGACCTTTCATTGGAATGGAGCAGCCCTGATGCAAAAGAAGTTCCTAAAATTAACACCCTTCAAGATATGCTTAAAACACACTCTGTAACAGACACTAATGTAGTTGATCAAATGTGAGTACTTATTTTTTAATTTCTTTTTTGTAACGAGGCAGCATTTCAAGCTTGGAGACAATGGATACAAATTGTCTTTTTAATTGAGTTGTACATTGCTTTTGTAGTTTAACAAAACATGCCACAGCAACTGCAGAAAAGAAGAGGCAAGCAGAAATAGAAGCTGCTAAACTGAAGGTTTTAAGTGAGAGCAACAGGAAAAGTTTAAATGATTTATTGGAAGAGAGGTTACAACATTATATGCACATTACAACACCTGCGATAGAAGAAGTAAGTGATTGGACATTGTAAAACAGGATTTAATTGCAATAAACTTACAATGCTGGTTTTTCCGTCAGATTGAGGTGACAAAAGAAAAGTATGTACTTCCTGATTTGAGCAAGGAACAAGAACTAAAAATTTCATCCATCTTAGTACCCACTCCAGCAGGTGAAGTTTTAGTTGAGAAGTTTGGACTGCAAATAAAGCGACGGGACTTACAAACGCTGAAAGGTTTAAATTGGCTGAATGATGAAGTAAGAAACTAAATATCAGGTCGACGTCAATATTACGGAATTTCAAAGAATACTAAGTAGGGTATTATTCTTCAATTTCAGGTTATCAATTTTTACATGAATTTAATAATGGAAAGGGGCAAAACGGAAAAGTTGCCAAATGTCTATGCATTTAATACATTTTTTTACCCCAAATTAATCTCAACCGGTCATGGCAGCCTGAAGAGGTGGACAAAGAAGGTACGATTCAGTTGTTTGTTTAGGTCTCAAAGAGCGTAACCAATTGACTTCGCACTGTTTCATTTAAGTAACACCGTCAGTAAAGTACATAATTAGTTTTTTAAATTCTATCAGGTCGATATCTTTTCTCATGATTTGATTCTGGTTCCAATTCACTTGGGTATGCACTGGTGTATGTCAGTTATAGATTTCCGATCAAAGGAAGTTAGATATTATGACAGCATGGGGTCATCAAATAATCGCTGTCTGAACGCTCTCCTCTCGTACCTTGAGGTTTGTATTTGGGTTTTAGATTAAAGATAACATCGACTGCTCGAAAGCAAGATACAACTTAATTTTTTGGATTTACAGGCCGAGAGCTTGGACAAAAAGAAAGTTGCCTACAGCACGAATGACTGGAAGCAAATAAATGTGGATGACATTCCACAGCAAATGAACGGCAGCGATTGCGGCGTTTTTTCTTGTGTTTTTGCCGAGCACCTCGCAAGGAACTCGCCTTTGCTTTTTTCTCAGGAAAACATGCCCTACTTCCGAAGGAAAATGGCTCTCGAAATAGTCGAAGCTAAATTACTTACTTAACATCTTTAGGATAATGAAAGAGACCCAAATGAATTTTACTTGCTCTAGGAGCACTGGACTAAGTACTAATATTGTAAAAGTGTAAGAGACAAATTTGATTCATTTTGATATCGAATTATTATTTTGTAATTAATTTAAATTTTTTATACAAAAGAAGTCATTTAATTGTTTAAAAATAGAAAAATGAAACATTTTATGTTTACACGAATCAATTCAAGGAAACTTCATAAATAGAATATTTTTTAATAAAATTCAATTCGCCAGGAAGTTTTGTTTTTTTTATTTTACACGAAATTTTGTTAATTGTGTTGCGGCATATTCGCTACTATTAAATTTGGCGTTAAAAGCGAAGGTCTTAACGTGAAAAAACTGCAGGCTTAAATTGCCACTGTTTCTTAAATTACAACGTGACGAATTTGCCGCGGCCATGTTTTACGCTTCTGAATCATCCCACGGGCACACTCAAATACACACACCGTAAATACTGAGAACCGTCACGTCATCCAACGCAGGTGAACATTAAAGTAGTAAATTTAGAGGAACAAAAAGGAAAGATTAGAAGGCAGACACGCTCTCAGGATTGACCGGAACTCCGCTTTTCCTGAGCTAAAAGTAAGTCGGGACCAAATCAATTCATCTCTTCGTTTGCCAGTGTTTAACCAAAGGTTCTTAGAAAACGTCAACGGAAAAGCCGCAAACGGCTTAAATAACTCTCAACACTCGTGACGGGTGTTTTTGCATTCACATCCGTACGCTTTGTAATCGTTGAGCCGATACCCCAATGACTTTTCTTAAACATTATTTAAGCTGTTCGGTTGATAATTCGAGCAAAAATTTGTCAACAAGTA
Source organism: Polyplax serrata (assembly GCA_037055365.1). NCBI lineage: Eukaryota > Metazoa > Arthropoda > Insecta > Psocodea > Polyplacidae > Polyplax > Polyplax serrata. The sequence goes on from JAWJWE010000004.1 coordinate 2,829,471, forward strand.
GACTTAGGTTTGCCACGACCGAACGATTACAAAATCTATTAAATAAATAAATAAATTTGATCAACCTGTTTAATTCGTTTAATTAACTTGAGCCTTACCAGATGTTCGTGCTATTTTCATTTGCCGTTTCTTTTGACGTTTAGTTTTAACAAAATAATAATCAACTGCTTAATATAAATTGCAAAATTTTTGAAATCAACTAATGGTTACATCAATAGTACATGCAACAGCAATCAATCACAAAATATAAATATCACTGTGTAGAATCATTCAATAAAGGCAATGTTGTTTCTTATGTTGGCTTTTTTTGTAGATGGAGAAGGAGAATTGGGTTGCCTCAAGAGCAATATCCAGCTGACAGAGTCAAAAGAACTTGATTTGAGTGCTTGTCGCAGTTGACAACACTCTTACAATGAAACAAATACATTTTGAGCAGTGGATTAGAGTTTTTTTTAACTGAATTGGAACTTTTGCTGACAGAAATCTCTTTGGAAATCTTTTACATATTTGAACCAAATCAATTAAATTCACATGAGATCAATTGTTAATAAATTGAAATTAGTCAGGTCTAGATACCAGTGTGAGTAACAACTGGTGGATCCCCATGTATTTACCTATTTATATTATATATTTTTACAAAGTTGTTTGGATTTATGAATTTTCTCAAAAATAAGGAGTTTGATGTGTTGTATCTTTCTCTATGAGTATCGATGAAATGAGTAAAACATTGTTAGAATTTAAAACCTGTTCGAAATGACTACTCACACCTGTTGACAATTTACACTGTTTAATTTTTGGTTTTCATATTTCAGAAAGATGGGGCTGACAATTTCAAGTGTTCTAACCCGACTCTTTGGGAAAAAGCAAGTTAGAATTCTCATGGTTGGACTTGATGCTGCCGGAAAAACAACAATTCTCTATAAACTGAAGCTGGGAGAAATAGTCACGACCATTCCAACGATCGGCTTTAATGTCGAAACAGTCGAGTACAAAAACATTTGCTTCACGGTGTGGGACGTCGGTGGTCAAGACAAAATCAGACCTCTTTGGAGACACTACTTCCAGAACACTCAGGGGTTGATATTTGTCGTGGACTCAAACGACAGGGACCGAGTCACAGAGGCCGAGAAGGAGCTGGCCAACATGCTGCTGGAGGACGAGCTGCGCGACGCAGTTCTTCTCGTGTTTGCCAACAAGCAGGACCTGCCAAATGCGATGACGGCCTCCGAGCTGACAGACAAGTTAGGTTTGAATCACCTGAGGAACCGAAGATGGTACATACAGTCAACGTGTGCGACACAGGGTCACGGACTCTGCGAAGGACTTGACTGGTTGTCCAATGAGCTGGCAAAATAGTAGAACTAAACTACCGGGTACTACCATTGTAATTAAAATGAAACGTTTGTCCAAGTGCTTTTTTTTAGAAGAAGAAAAATAACAATTAAAAATAAACTGAAAGAAAAGATGCACACAGAGAGAGAGAGAGAGAGGGTGATGGGGAAAGAGAGATGATGAAGAAGGTGGTTGTAGTGGAAATCAGCCAGTTTCTTTCGTTGTGCCAATGCAAAAGGCAAAACTGTTCAACTAACCATCTTCTGTTCAGTCCGACATCCACTTTTGTGCATACAAAATTTTCTTTCTGTAATTCTGAAACTTCTTGAAGTGGTGCATTTTATTACAAAGCGATATAGAATTATTTGTTGTTTGTTTTTTCACTTATTCCCCAGTAAGTTCAAATTTACATAGCTCGGAAAGCATAAAATTATGCCATGTACATCTTGTTTAACTTTTGTTTTTTCTTCTTTTGGCTTTGGCTTTTTCTCATCTCCGTGTACATACCATGAGAATCCGTTACGAGGTACCCGGATCAACCATGTATGTTCGTACTTCGGACAAGTCTATCCGGTGGAAGGAAGAATTGCATTTGTTTGATATTTGTTGAAAGACGTCGATGGCTTCCTTTCGTTTAAATCAAAATAAATTGCTTGGACTTATTGTAGGGTTGTACGAGAACTTTTTGGATTTCCTACGAGTAATTGTAGATTTTAGCTGGATTTTGCCAAGCTCAACCGTCACGGTTGCTTGAATTCGTCGACTGATTACTTTAATTAAACACTGGGACCTAATTTAAATTGCATAATTTGAATTGCATAAGACTAAAACCTTGTTGTGAAGTGAACCTTGAAATGCAGAGCAATTCAACGGTTTAAACGATCGCAAATTCAAATTTTAAATTTGTCAGACAGGACGGGACAGCCGGCACTCCGAGTGCGTCTCAACTTTGAGAAATTCTAAAGGGACGGTCTTCTATTTGACTATTTGGGTTGTTCATACTAATTGTAAATTGTATATCGAAGTAAACACCGATAAACTGGCGAATCAAACTCTTCAGTTCAATGCAAAACTAATTGAAATAAACAAAAATTACACACACATTCTTCCTTTTATTATTAGTTTAAGTATGATTTTTCGTTATGGCATTGTTTAATTTAGAAATATATTTACGATTTTGTATTATCATTTTGTTTGGAATGTTGCAAGTCTACCTTTTGTTCTAATCATACCTATCATCGTACTACGAAGAATATTTTTTAGGTTTTCGTGTGCGACATGTCCTCACCCGAACAATGTACGGCACAAGATCTCGGACAATAAACAGGAGTATTCGATGCAGAAAAAGTGATTTCACATGTTCGAACTTAAGGAGCAGTAATAAGGCCGTTAAAGGAAACCGTAAAATCTAATATGAGTGGACTGTTGGTATTAAATGAAAGACTAACAGGTGACCTGTTGGTGACTGACACGTACCGTCAGCGTAGTGCTACACATCTTCACAAAGAGTCTGTGCTTAGAAGTTTTATTAGTATCAAACGATGATAGTTTTTAAATGGCATGTTGATTTTAAATCTTTTCAGGAGCAGAATACGTTGTACGAAATTTAAGTATAATGAAGTGATGCATGAAGTGTGGGTTGTATTGGACAATTAACCAGATGAGTCAGAAAATGTGATCTGTGGACTTGACACGAGACCAATTAAATGTAACCATCGTCATCATCGGTTTTGTGTCACTCGGCGATGTGCTGAGAAAGACTCTGTCGTATGAGAAAGTATCATTTTAAATTTCTTTCACGACTCTGATGAAAGTTAACTTTTTTCAGTTTTACTCGTCTAAAACTTGTCTAATTTTACAAAAATATCAATTTTAATATAAATATGACGGATGAAATGTAAAATGAAGGAGAAATTATTAGAACGTGTAATTTTTTTGGGAGCTTTAATCTGCAGTCGGAAGCGTAAAGATAAATAAAATTCGTTTGGAATATCACAACTTTCTTTTCTATTGGTGACTTTCGTTAAAGAAACTCTTCCTTGGTAAGTTGAGAAACTTGTAAAAAATTTCATGTTCGGCCACCAGCCACGAAACTAATTATTTCATGTATAATTTTATTTTTTAAATTAAATTTCAGCGTGTTCCCGACGTCCTGGCCCCCGGCGGCAACTTTCCTTTCTTCTGCCTGAAAGAAAACACGTGGACGTCACGTCTGGGTCCCTCAGGTTCTGTTAATTTTGTAGAAAATAAAAAGTCGTGCGAAATAATTGTAAAAATCGATGGTGGGCTTCTTTGTTCTGCCTTCCAACTTAAAGAGATTAAAACTATAACCAGAAGCCACAGTTGAACAACATCTGCACACCACTAAAAACATGAGCTTTAATAATTAGTAATAGAACACAACCAAAGAACTAAGTTTTGCATATAAAAGCAATCAGTACGACAACAGTCAAAAGTCAGGACGAAATTTCAGACGTTTACATATATGTACATTATGTAGATATGTCGTGAGTGATGAGTTAAAACTGATAAGACACATTGCAATAAATAGATTTCAAGGTCAGACGTGGTAGTCAGGACAAGTTACATTTCAGATGAGCGCCTTAAAAATAAAAGAAAGTAACAGAAATAAAAATAATTTTAATAATTTTATTAAATATACAACATAATAATACGGGTGGAGGTTGCAACATCAATTGACTATGAAATCAGACAACCAAAAACTACCGAATTTTTGCGGTCGAAAGCTGTGGGAAAATGGCGGAGGTCATAAGTTGAGGAAGACAAGAGTCCACTGAGTTAGGCCACAGATTAATTTTTTTGTCAAAGAATGAATTTGCCCTTTCTCAAGGTACACTACAATTGTTCAACTCAAACAAAAGTTGGATTTTCACTACAAGTACCTAAGCGTGCGTCCGGGATTTGGTGACGACACTACGGCCTGACACCACTGCTGACAACATACGCAAATCCGTAGAAAATTCCCAGATTTTCTTGCTGCACAACAGAAAAAAATGAAAACGGGAAAAAATTGTTTAATATTAAGAGTTCCCGTGGGTCCCCTGGGTGTTCTGTCAAGCTGATAAATTTCCGGAACCCATTAAAATATACTTAATAGTTTTCAATTCTCTTCTTTTATGGGACACGTTTAATGTCCCATCTTCAGCATTAAAGTTTTGCTTCTTCCTTAACCTATCTCATTCACTCCATCCTCTTCTTCTTCTTCTTTAGCTGCTGCTGCTGCTGTTGCTGTTGTTTTCTCCTCTTCTTCTTCTTCATTACTCCCCCTTTTCCTCAGCGGTTTATGATTGTTTAACTTTTCTCCATCGGTTTAATTTTTGATATGTTTATTTTTTCACTTTCTCGCTGACTTTCGATTTGCTGTTGTTCTTGCTTCTTTTTCACGCTCTTTGCTTTTCATGCCTGCTTTTCTGAATTAAACATTTAGTGCTGGAACACACGTTGCTCGAATTTTGACCCCTGCTTCATTTGAGTAGATAATAATGTCTTGGATGATACCGGTACGGATCGTCAAATGTTGTGGGTATTCATCGAAGGAAAGTAAATTGAGTAAGACCGTGACGTGAATGTACACAGTTTCGTTAACTATTATAATAGTTCCACTCTACCGAATAATATCTAACCAGGTTCTTCTCTTTCATCTATCTTTTTCTTATACATCTTCTGCTGACATTTTTAAATATATATATAATATTCTTCTTTAGATAAATATATATATATAATTTGTATTTATTATAAAAATATTATATGAAAAAAATATATTTTATGTTGTAAATACAATTAAGCAGTAATTACATAGAATTTTATGGATCGCTTTGCAGGTGTTTTTGTTCTTTTAAAGTGAGGAACTCTTACTTAGACTATTGTAATTAATATAATTTTATAATACAAATTTGTTTTACTAAGAACAATTTAAGTATTTTCTTGGTTATGTCTTGTTTATGTCTTTCGCTGTCTAAATTTATTCGGTAGGTAGTTTCACTACTTAAAAAAACAAATAGGACAATTAAATTTCAGTTTTTATTTAATTAATTCTTCTTGCTTGCTCATGAAGAGTTGGTAATCGTATGAACGTATAACACTTGCGTTATTGCAGACTGCAGAGGAATGGTTTTGTGTCATCTTATTGTCTGCCCTTAAATTATTGATTTATTTAACTTACCATTAACCTTGGATCTGTTTTGTGAGCATTTCGACTCGTACATCTCACAAAATCGTCTAATTTACAATAACTACTTTTCCCATGAGTTTTCATTTAATTTTTAAGCTGCTAATATTATTCTATTCTTTCAGGATTTTCTTTCAGAGAAGTAGTGTTTTCTAAATTCCTGAATGAATCCTTTTTCTTTCCAACTAAATATTATTATTACGCATTCATAAAACGAAAATCTGACCATTAATTAAAAATCTAATGATTCAAAACATTATGTTTAATAAGTTAATAATTTGAGTTCTTGCTTTTTAATTATTTCGCGACGACAACTCGTGAAAAATATAAGTCGCTCAGGTTTTCCTGCTGAAGATTATTTAAATTTCATTTTTTTTTATTTTAATGTTTCACAGTTTGACAGTCTGCAGTTACTAATTCATCAAATAAAACGAGAATAAACACGGCAAACGAAGTCAACGAAGATTTATTTAAATCTGACTTCTTACCTGAAAAAGAAAAAATAACACGGAATTTACCATAGCTTTTGAGTTTCTGACGTGTGTTTACCTAGTTAATTAACATTGAGTTAGTCTGATCACCGCTAGACAGATAGAAAAGTTGTCGCTAAGCTCAAATGAGCCAGAAATTTGCCTCCAATCCGATAATAAAAATTGTTTGGATGACTTTTAGTCGTACTCGAAGAGAGCACGTCAAATAAAACACGGCCGTATTTTAGAATTTTCCATGTAATTTGATTTTCCAAAAATTTCTGTCGGTCGTTGTTTCGTCCTTACTGGTGTGTGCATTTTACCTCTTGTAATATATCTTTTGTGGGTTTTTCAGATGCTCGCGTTAACCAAAGTCGACAGCACTGAGTTCCTTGAAGTGTCACACCAAATGAAAGTTAATTTGTTGGAATAATTTGGTTCATTTGAGCTCCGACCGAAGAGGTTGTGGTTAGTTTCAACATTAAGAAGTTCAACACAAAAAAGGTAAAATGTCACCTGAAGAATGTGAACGACGTCCAATCGTTCACCACCTGCACTTAGAAGTCGGATAATTCGGAGGAGATGCGGTTTGTATGATTTATGTAACTTCACACGGGTCGTTTAACGTGTAAAAAATCGTATACAGTTTTGATGGAATTGTAATTAAGTCAGGTGTCACACCGTTGGGTTTCACACTACCATCTTCCCGCCATGCAATGAAAGATCATAAAACAATAAGCTTTCATCCCTTGTACTTGATGCAAATAATTGTTTTCCATTTTGGTTCGCTTCAGCATTTCGTGAAGTATCAAAAGAACAAACGTGGCCAACTAGTGCAATTATATTAATGATCTGACCTCCATTACTAATCCCGTCACCACCAAAATAATCTGGTTGGTACTCATGAACAAAGTTTTGTCAACTTCGTATTGCCAGGTGAGGGATTGTGTGGATATCCCCACTGTTGCCGTACATTCACACCATATGCATCCATCGAATAATAGTTTTGGCTATAAAAAATAAAAAACCGTAACCTAATTTAAAGAAATTTCTAAAAGTACTTCTGAATCAAGTACTTAAATCAATAAAATAAAATAAAATAAGAAATCAAATTTCTAAAAGTAATTCTAAAAAAATAAAAATTTATTAGCATTTTATGAGAATTTATAATTTGTGTAAGCTCAAGAAATTTAAAACATCTTGTTTTGCCCTAGTTAGTTTGTATGAATCATTAAAGTAATACATGTAATTATAAATTACAATATAAATATCGATTCAACATAAATATACATAAATGAAAATAGTAATTAAGAGTAAGACAAACAGCAAAAACTTACATAATAATTACTTTCAAAGCTTTAAAATTAGTGCTTTGAAGTAATCAATGTCAAAGTTTATGTCAAAAGAGAACTTTGTCACTTTCAGTTCTGAAAGTGAAAATCGTCGTGAAAACTATTAGAACTTGTGCAATTCAACGTAGTGTAGTAGAATACTTAAAATCACCACACTAGTAGTACACACGTTCACACGAGATTGTCCATTCAAGGTAACTTAAAGTAAACGAAGACGACAGGACTGTCGTACCTGAGATTTCGTGTCGTCCTGTTGTTTCCACAAACCTCTGCCTTCTGTTTTCGTATTGACGTCAAAAACAAAAGTTCTCGAACGTTTTCTTCCTCTTTCACTCTCCAAAACATTTCAAAACGTTTCTGGCAATGTAAATATTTGAGTTCGACAAAAAAATCAATGTAGTTGTTTCGGTTTTCATTTGAATTTTTCAAGAAGAAGGAGAGGAAAAATAAAGATGCTTAAATAAATATATAAATAGATAAATAAAAAATTTAACGTCCCAGATTCGAAATTTACAAGTTGCTTTAGCCAAATATTACTACATAAACATACATACGTACTTATTTGTAAAATTTATGCACGAGGGAGTGCCATAGTTGGAGAAAGACCATGAGAGAAATTGTAAACATTCAGATTGGAAACTGTGGAAATTCCATTGGTTTGGAGGTAAATAAAAATTCTTTGTTTATGTTTATGTATTTAAGAAGTTTAAGTCGTAAAATGTGTCACCTTTTGCGTTCGTCTCATCAGTGAGAGTCGCCATCTTGTACAATCAGCAGGTACTTCTTTCAATTGGCACAGGTGTTCAGTTACAGTATGACACCTTTGTATTCACCTCGATACTGACTGTTAGTTTGTGTTATACATTTAACAACATTTTTATTGAAGCTATTGCAAAGTAGGATATCATTTTGTATATTATTTTTTAATTTCTATTTGCACAACGGTTGACACAATTGTTTTATGTAGTTAGATGTACGAACCGTGCATCAATATTTTATTTAAAGTATAAATTTAATAGTTACTTTAATATTTTAATTTAATTTTTAATTTAATATTTTAGTTTAATAGTTTAATTTAATATTAATAAGTTAATAGTTTAATAGTTAGTTAGTTTAAGAGTATTTTCAGTGAGAGTAATTTTAGTCATAACAGATATTTTTTATGACCATGTCACCAAGTACTTCTATCAATTTTTAGTCTTGTGTATATGTGATACATTAATACTAGACTTTCATACTGTTCGCTCTTAAAATTGTTTATATTCATATTTATTATGTATACAGTTTTGGGAAATTATCAGTCAAGAGCATGGGATCAATGAAACTGGGGCTTTTGTGGGAGGAGGAAAATCTGAGCTGGAAAGGATCAATGTCTTCTATACAGAAACCAAAGGTAAGCAGCAAATAGTCAATATTTTATTGCAAGGCATTGAAAACTATTTTGGCTAGAAGTTTGATCTTGACCGTTTACTTGACAGGGTTGAACTTCACTCCCAGATCGTTGATGATCGATCTCGACAAAAGTTCAATGGATACATTTCGATCATCGCAGTACGGCGGACTATTCAGGTCAGATAATTTCCTGTTCGGTAACGAAGGAGCTGGAAATAATTGGGCGAAAGGTCATTTTACGGAAGGTGCTGAACTATGTGACAGATCACTTCGATCGATTCGGAAGGAAGCAGAAAGTGAGTAGATCTCGGTCGAGCGAGTTTCAAATATCTTCGATGAGAAACAAGTCCGGCAACACACATTTTGATTTCACAGATTGCGATTGCTTGAGTGGATTTCAAATGCTCCATGCGTTGGGTGGAGGAACAGGATCTGGTCTTGGATCCCTCCTGATCAGTAAAATGACCGACGAGTACCCCGGTCGGTTGATTACAAACTACAGCATCTTCCCATCGCCCATCGTATGCAATTCTGTGGTCGAACCTTACAATGCCATACTCACGTTGAATCACCTGATCGAATACTCCAGGGAAACTTACTGTATGGACAACGAAGCGCTGAATGGTGTTTTGGCGAAAACACTGAAACTATCCAAGTCGAGCCTGAAAGATCTGAACTATATAGTGGCGATGGTTATAGCTGGAACGACGTCTTGCCTACGATTCCCAGGATTATCAAATATTGACTACAGGAAAATAGCAGTCAATATGATTCCCTACCCGAGGTACTTAAAAACTTAAAGAACTGCTGTAGGCTAAAGATTCCTTGAAGACACACCAAGGACCTCAAGAATTATTTTGCTTGACTATATTTACTATATATGTCTTTGTTAATGATAGGAAATTAATTCGTTTTCGATTCGAAATCGATCTCTTCTTCAGTTTGTCGAGTATTTTGGCGTTGTTTTCTTTACTTAAATATTACTAAATATTTCAGGTTACATTTCTTCTTGCCAGGGTACTCTCCAATCACAAGCAGAGGATCTGTTTCGTACAGGAAACTAACAGTTCAAGAGATGACTAATCAAATTTTTGATCCAAAAAACATATTTGCCGATTGTAACGTACAAAATGGAATGTACCTGACAGTAGCGTGTATTATGCGTGGAGATATCTCAACGAAAGAAGTCGATAAGCAGATGTATATTATGCAAAATAAAAACAGGTAAAAGTAAAGTTTAAAGTTAAGTAGAAGTTGTAATAATTATGTGTGATGAAAATGTAGGTATTAGAAGTTATATTAAGAAAATAGTTCAGTATAAGTTTTTACGTGATTCTTATGTGATCACCAAGGATGGTCTGCCTTTCAGCGTTTGATCCTCCGTGGTCTTCCAACGAGTCGAAATATTTATTTTAATAATGCGTGTAATTAATCAAAACCAGCAACAAATGTCTTATTTTTTATTCTGATGTTATGTTTTCTTACTTCCTCGCTATTATTTTACAGTCCTTATTTTGTCGAGTGGATTCCTGACAACGTTAAAACCGCCATATGCAGCATTCCGCCTAAAGGTCTCCACACGTCGGCAACTTTCATTGCGAACAACACCTCTCTGCGGGAAGTCTTCAAGAAGATCCGCGAGAAGTTTCTAATCATGTTCAAAAGGAGAGCTTTCCTTCATTGGTACACAGGTATGTTTTCAAAGTACTCGTGGGTATTCTTCAGATGGTTTGAAACAAAACGGTCACACTTGTATGAATTCATTCACCGAAGTGCATTACGTCAAGCAGATGTATCTGTTAAACTACCACCTTGTAGTTTTAGTATTTATTGGTATTTTATGTAGCGTATAATAGCAAACCTAATTCTCAGAAAAAACGACTTGGAGTTATGTGCAAGTTATGTCAATGTGTTTTCTATTAATGTTGACTTACATAACTCAAGCACTACTGTACGTTTACTCTTGTCGTAGAATAGATTATCTTTATCTTTATTATTACTATTATTATTATTAATTAAATAAGTATTTAAGTAATATCTGATCACATCTGTAGATTTTTACCTCTGTGGGCGAACGTTTTGGTTTTCTTTGAGCACATGACTACCATCACAATCTTATTTGTACCGAGAGGAATCTAACGTACATAATATTAATAAATATTATCGATTTTCTTTTGAACATTTTTCTTACATAACTTAACAGGTCTGTTCGTGCTCAGTTTATTAGTTTCAAGGAAGGCAAGAGTTCCGTTTTACTTGAGAAAGTCGGGGGCGACCTTTAAATGTCAAACCCGAAATTAGCTCAGAGAAGATATCATAGAATCAAAATTGGTTTTCTTAACCTCTTGACTTATCATGACCTTAGCCAAAAGGGTTTGTCTTCCTTTGACTGTTTTCATTTCTCCGGAATTATATATATATATATATATATGAGTATCTGCAAAATTAATCTGAAGAGAAGTCACCTCACGTAGATGTTTAAATTCACCAGGTTGTTTCTACCCATTGCAGTCTTTTGTATGTAGCACTATATAGAGAGCATCGTGTAGTACAGTGTACATTATTTATCAACAGCATAGTACATAAAATAATTGTAGTGGTGGATATTTATTTTTCAAATGCTCCATCGAATAGTTCAAATCAAATTTCTTTTATCAACGTCCAGCAAAATAACTCAAAACATTTTCGTTACGACTAATCTCCGAGTTGAAAGTTATTTTCATTTGAAGATTCATCTATATATAAAATTTTGAAAATAGTTTGAAGTCACATAGTTTTAGGAAAAGGCAATAAACATCTCAGAAGTCTTCTGGCAGCAATCGCAAAACGATTTCGGATTTTAATTTTGCCATTTCTGTGGTCTCAACTTTTTGAGAAATTTAATGTTTTGTGTTTACAATTTGTATTGCACCGTACAATGATACGAATGTAATGAACTTCTTCCAATTACAGGTGAGGGAATGGAAGAGCTTGAATTTGAAAATGCTGATGCAAACGTTAATGATCTGATATCCGAATTTTTAGACAAGGAAAATTTGAACCGTACAAAACAGAAGTCAGAAAACTAGAATTCAACACTACAAAAAAATAAAAAAAAAATATACAGTTTACATAAAATGTCTGCCAACTTCCTTATTTTTACTTAAGAGGTTTAGTTGAACAAAAAATTCTCCTGATCATGTTAACATCAGAAGAATGGGATAATTGTTCCATTTACAAACTAGAAGTGTCACATTAACATCAGACATCATCTAGGAATCTAAAAATTTTTGTAGAGCAGGGTCGATCACCTTCAAATTTTCACTTCTTTCACCTGCTCACTACATAAATAGAAATGTAAAGTAACGTGGAAATGGTAAAAGGAAACTCTCTCTCTCTCTCTCTCTCTCTCTGCCGTTTATAATCTGTTGTTATTGTTTAACGTTTATATTGAAGCATCCCGCATTATATATTCATTTGAATGAGGGAGGTTAATTCATTTGGGCTTTTTGAAACGGCTTCCGCATCAACAGAAAACTACATCCGCTGCAGACTCTGTTTTCAACGGTTCCGGCCGTATTGACATGTAATTAATAATACATGAGCCGTCTTTCGATTTCGCTTCCCAGGCAAACACCCACCAAAATTACCGGTTTCGAATTAAAAGAGCTTTCTTCGCGAACCTCTCAATTCGAGTCGAACGAATAAACAAAACTTGATTTTCCACCGCGTTGCAAGTGTTCCTTGCCGTTATTTACTTTATTAACCTTGTCTACGTGTCGCACGATACGTCGACGAAGAAAAGCTTGTCTTTGATCATTACCATAAACACTCGGCAATCAGGTTCACTACAACCGAGACTTTTAACTTTGTGCCATTTCTAAATAAGGAAAATGCGGATCATCAATTTGAATTCGCTCGAAATGTTTTAAATTTGTGGCGGTCGTTCATTTTTAATCAAAGTCCGGCCTCAATGGACGCGACTACGGCGAAACCTCTTAGAGCTTTAACACGGCAAAACAATTTTGCTGCAAGTTTAGAACTCTCGCGTCGACTACACCTACGGAAATGAAAAAGAACAAATACGGAAAACTGACGAGTGGAAAATGCAGTGGCGGCCATTTCCAGTCACCGGGGGGGCCAACGCTGAAGAGGCGCAACTTCTGCGGCGGGAAATTTGCCAGTTGCCAAAGGGGTGAAATTCGCCGAAGAACGTCGAGAAAGTTCACGTGAAAATAAAAAAGCGGACAGCACGCCATGTTGGAAATAAAATTTGCAAGGAAATAAAAAATTAAAATGCTCGCGATAAAAATGGCCGGGAAATGGATAGGACTTGAGATTGCAAGTACTCCGTCCGAATGGAGCTTTATCTATGCACCGGAGATGCAGAAAACTGCATAAAATTATGCAACGGGGGAAAGCGGAAACACCTTGCACTTTTCCTTAAGTCACACTATTCGGGCTATCCGTTTCCGGTTTTCAATTTCCTACCAGTTCTTTTTTGTTTTTTTATGGCGTCCTTTTCTATGTCCCTCCTCTATTTTCCACCTTTAGATTTACATTATTGTCTTTTCTCTCTCACCTGTTCTATCGCCTGGTCGTGATCTAACCATCCTGATCATTTATTTGTACTTTGAATTTATTGACTTACTAAATTGTCTATACACATTGTCACCATGCACTTCTTTTCTTCAAGCCAAGTGGGTCTTCTTTTTGGCAGCTTCACAGTTTATCCTTTATTATTGGCCCTCGGTGTACTGTATTTGTATTTGTGTACTCTCAGGAAATGAGCCTCTTTCTCTCTCTCTCTCTCTCTGTCGACTAGATTCATCGAATAGATTTCTACTGCCTTAAATTTAGAAAAGTCTCAAATGATCAACTGTCGTAACGGAGTTAAAAGTTTGTTTTGTTTGTGTTCGACTGACAGAAAATGCAGCTGATTGCACTTTCCTTTGCAACTTTCCTTTTACTTTCGTCCGCTTGGATTTTAACTCCAGAGAATGTCGTTAACTGGTTTACTCAACCTAACTGACCTATCTGCAATTTTTTTTTTATTTTATCGTTGACATCCCTTCTAATATCGTTTCCAAAAGGAAAAGGAAAACAACAGAGCTTTCCTTTGTTGTATTCCGCCCGAAGCCAGGAAACGACAATTTCTCTTTTTCAACTTTCCCATATTTGAATTTACTAATTTAGTCGCAAAAGGTTGTCGCTCTTCATCTTATCCTCAGTTTGCTTTACGGTAAAACTGTAAAAATTCCTGGGGATTTCCTGTCAGTTCCTACAGAGTTCCATATTACTCATGATTTCTTAGATCGACTACAAAACCGCATGAACAACCTGAAGTTCGACCCTCCTTCCTGGAAGCCACTTAAGAGCAGTTTTGTACTGATCTACAGAGATGTAAAAACGTATTTTTACGCGTCGTCCGCGTCCGAGTGCCCCTGGAACCCCCATTTGAAGGACCCTTTCTAGTGGAAACCAGGGATAAGAAGACCATCAACATGAAAGGTAAATCAACATGTGCGACAGGAAGATAGTCCGAAACCTCATGGAACACATGCTACGCCATCGATTTCGACCAAACCGCGACGGGTTACATTTGCCCCTCCATTGATTCAAAACACCTGTTCAGATTTAACCTTCAGCCAATCTTCCGAGGCATAGCCGTTGCCGCTGGGAAGGAGGAATGTAAGGACAATCATAAATTGCTGGCGAGTTCCGGGCGTTCTATGCTCCCTTGACGAGCACATCAACAAACAACTATTGCCGCCGCGACCGGTATACAAATACATGTCCTTGATTTGGAGTTTTTCAGTTTTGTACCTGGCATACTTAAACACCTTAAACACCATTATTATTAACCATCTATGTGATACCCAAATGTTAAAGTACCAACCAGGCTTCTAAGTTTCTCAAGATCTCTGAAGGACAAGTTCTACGTTATATCAAATTTGTAGTTATGCCTAGATATTGTAACAACTAAGTCGTTGTAATGAAATTGTATATACATTTACTGTACGTCGAACCTGACTGTTTAGCTGACCTTATGGGAAGTTTCTTCCCATCAAAGAAACACATGTAGGGCAAGGCTAATGCACCGCCTACTTGGAGAAGGAAAAATTACTTGTAATGAATGGGCAGTAATAAAATGTTAGAGTCGGTGTGAAAAGTTGCAGCGAGCCCCGTCGTTTTTCAAAGTCTGATAAAAAGTCTAAACTGATCGAGTTTAAATTGCAATTGAGCTACATAAATAAAATCGGATCACCGATCAATCGATCAATTTCTCATGCGTCAGACAAATTGAGAGAATACCACATTTTCCGCTTCCATTACCGGTTCCTCTCTTTTCAACTTTCCATCTGTGCCTTTGGACTTCCTTCACATTTTTAACTAGGAATCAGAAAAGATATTTTATTTCCAGAGTCCGTCGCGTCTGAAATTTACCCATTCAAATCGTATTCATCCCCTCGACGGTATCCGTTAATAGATGAGACATAAATGTTTGTACTTGTACATGTGGACTCGTGCGCGGAAAATTATATTAAAAGTCAGCTGTTGTATAAACCGCTTTTTCAAATTGGAAGAATTTCATTAGAGAATGTTTAAACTTTTCTAACTGGTTTAGTTGGTTTACGAGTGAGATTGAAGCTTTTCTGGGAAGTGGTGGAAATGAGACTACACACTTTGAGTTTCATCCAAGACGGCTGGAATAAACATTCAGGAACTTGTCTGTGTTTTCTAAGTACAACTTTAGACGTATGGTGCATTTATAAATAGACCACCAACTTAACCTGAAAAAGAAGTTGCAGGCGCGATCGATGTCGGCATGGACGACATCAGCCACGAGATGTCCGACTTCATGTTCATGTAATTGTCATATGTCAAATAACACTATAAGTTCAGCAGATAAAGCCAGAATCTATGTAGACACACAATACGGAAGGAAAAGATTAAGAATTTTGGTGACACGAAGCAACGCGACGACATCATGTTAAAGACGTGAACAGTTGCATACGAATTTAACATTGTAATTAATTAATTACAAAAGGAATGTAAATTTTCCCTCCACGCAAAACTTCCTTCTCACACCACTGGTGAGAAGTTCCGAGAAAATTCCTAGTTCCTGCTACTTATGTACTTATTTGTCACTCACATAATTCAGTTCAATATGACATTAATTAATAATGAAGATTTGACAACGTTCCGTTGATCCGATTAAAGAAGTTGTACACTGACAATATTTATAACATTTTTAATTCTGTTCACTTTATGATTTATGCATTGATCCATCCTGTGCACACTCCACGCGTATTAATTTGAATTTAAAGGATGTTTTAAAACAAAAATAAACTTTCAGTTTCCTGTAGAAAAAGAGAGTGAGAGAGAGTGATAGGTCAGAAAGGCAAAACGGGAGAGAATATAACTGTCAAATAATATGAAAATTATATAAAAATAATATACGTATTCTCAGAAAAGCTCCAAGTGTTTCACGTAACGAAGTTTAGTATGTACTATTTTGTTGAGTTGTGAAAAGTATTGTGAAATGACATTTATTTACATAAAATAACATAATAAATCATTACATAAGCATTTGTATGATTTTTCCGGTCTTCACCTCATATAAATTTATGTGTTTTACTCAAAGCTCCTGAAATGATAACGTTGATGGTCAGATATTAATCCACGATATATAAGTTCCCCTGTCAATTCAATAGAATCTTATCGGTGACGTTAACTGTCACGTGTATTCTCTATTTACATATATTTTTACTCGTTATGAATTTCCTACCCCCGTATATTTCCGACTGTCAGCGTACACTGCAGTACCCTTCTTAGGAAACCAGTTTGGAAACTTTTAAAAGGTTTGGTCAACTTTTGACTGGAATTTATTACCCTCGATGAACCATCCCTTCACCGTTATAGTTTTCCATTACTAGGCAATCGTAAATTCTTATTACGTAACTATTTCAGGGTCCCATTGAAAATTTGTCCTCGAGTTTACACATTTCTGGCCTAATAAATTGAAGAAACGTTATTAATTTGGAGAAAGAGGTGGATGTTGTGGGATGAATAAACTCGGCCGCAAGTTGGAACGTTCTTATTTAGAGCGAGTTAATAACCGGTTGGAAATGTGTAATTTGTTCTAAAGACTACTGCCCTAGGTTTGAAATTTGCAAATTTCAACTTACATCTAAATTAATTAATCGCTTTGAACGAACTAAAATCAAATTATTTAACAGTTTTTATTAAACTATTTTATTTTATGCGGTGCAAAGCTCTCGGAAGATTCAAATGGTACGAACACAAACCTCGAAATAAGTTATTTTTAAGCGAATTAAGAACTTGGTTATGACAAAATAGTTTGAATTTTACTTAAATGGTTTTCTGTATTGTATTAGTATTCTTTAGTGAACCATTTACAATATTATGTAGGCGTTAGATGTACGTACATACGTCTGTACGCTAAGTAATAAATTGAATCGTACGTGTCCGTGGGTATGTAATTATTACTTTTGCATCTCCTGCATTCTGGACGTTCATGTGTATTTGTGTGAGCGACCCCAGCCACATAACTTCGTCAACGTCTACCAGACAAAATTGCATTTACAATAAAATTCTATTTTCAGTTCGAACTTCATTGCTGGAACTTAAATTCTCCTTCTCTTTATGCTTGACGAAAATTGAGTTGTCTTCCTTCCGGCGAGCATTTCTCGGCAACCATCGACGTTTTTCCTAAAACAATAGTTTTTTTTCTATTTATTTCTGGTTTATGAAAATAATTATATTTGTATTTGTGGAAAGGAGAAAGAAGTTTACTTTTGATTGTCGTTTGCGGAACAAACAAAATAAACTCGTGGTTTTGATACAGTTATTTGATATAGTTATAACGTTATTTAAAGTTCCGAGTTCAACACAGAAATTATTAGAATATTTTTCATTTACTATTCCTATATATTTTTATATTCTTGTGCTAAGTTGTGTTCTTTAAAAATTTTTGTATATTGTAATGGTAAAATAGCAACTCCTTATGGATCTGGTCCATAATATACGTATATTCTTCATATTTCTCATACATAGCCAACAGCTTCTTTCTATGTATTGCCTATTGTAAAGTCAGTTATGTTTTTTTATTTTTTCCTTTACCAAATGGGAGTACATTGAAGATTTACAATTTTTTACAAATTTTGATCCGTTGCTAGGCCTTGGCAATGTCAGAAATGACAAACGTAGAGAACAAGCCTGGTGGAGGTGGGATTCTCGCCTGCCCAAATAAATAATTATTTAATGACGTTTTATTTTAGCTGGGTAATTAAATTTAACTGTTGAACATCAAGTCATACCTTTTAAATTGCCCGAAACACGTTGAACGTTACATACTTCACCTTTTTCTTATTTCCTCCAACTGTTATCCACAGATCCTCTTCACCTTTGCTGCTGACCACTCACAAACTCAGGAAGATACCCCTGCTTTTTTCGTTTGTATTTTCTTTAGGCTGTTTGGTACTTGTTGCTGGATGCTTTGCGGTTATCGACCGTTTATGCCCAAACAAATAACAATGATTGATACAAAATTATCGAATGAAATGAATAAATGAATTGCCACAGGGCTAATGGGGTGATTCAAGGTGAGAATATAAAAGAATTTATTTTTTGTACGTAGGACAAGGCGCACATATATATTATAGTGTGATTATTATTACTATTATACTATGCAACATTTGTGTAAGGGTTTGATTCAGGCAATATGCGGTTATGGAGCATCAGTATTCTTCCCAAAACTTAAAAAACGCAACATATAAATTATTATCAATTCAAAGAAAGCTCTTATTTATAATAACAAAAAGCTACAGAACGTATCCTACGATCTCCCTACCCGTTATTGCCCATTGATTTCTATTTACTAAAACGAACCTTGCTATTCAATGCGCGAGCAACATTAAATAATGACCGATACCTCCAAAACACATGTCTTTAAAAAAATTACATTACCGACACATGCTTAACTAGCACGTGTTGGAAAGAAATTGTTAAAAAAAATTAATGAAAGTCTAACTGCAGAATGGCAAATAAGATGGTCCGAATCTGAAAGAGTTCGAATTACATACAAATTATTATATGTCACAGATATCAAAATGAGATTAATGTATAAATATTTAGAATTAGATTATTAGGCAGTTCAAAACCTAACGGGTCACGGGAAATTCAAGCAGTACCTGACCGGTTTCAACATTTTAAATTCTCGCCGCAGCGAGGAAGTAGATGATGTTGTCCACATCCTCACTTCTTGTTCGCGCTTGGTTCAAGCCAGACAAAAATACCACATTAACAAAAATATCTATAGTAATATATATTGAAATTTCAAGAATTTTAGAAAATCCTCTGAGGAAGTTTACCTCTTAAAAAATAAAGAATTTTAGCAAAATAAAATTGCTCTCGAATTGAACTAAATATATATGTTTATGTGTCTACCTAAGTATATGTATATGTACGTATATGTATATAAATTTACTCTTAAGTAATAAACTAATATGTACTAGTTCTGACATAAGGCCTAAAGCCAGTTAGAATCTGTATTAAACATATTGTAATAATTATTTTTTTAAATAAATAAAATAAAATAAAATAAACTATGCAACACTTCCAACGTATTGTATTGTCAAACTCGTTGCAAATTATATGTTTAACGTGTTAAAACAGACACTTACAAAGTTTCAACTTCTTTTAGGTAAGTTCTCCTCTGATTTTTCCTGCCACAACTTCAAAAGAAAAAATGTTCATCCTCTGCAGGTTCTCATCTGCAATAAAATTCAAACTGCACTTGTTTCACTATTTGCGCCCCAAAATTGAATTAATCCCTGAATTTTGCGACCGTTAAAAGTTTCTTAATATTTTTAAAAGCTTTGATTGAACAGGTTTTTCACAGTCGTGGGTGTATGGGGCTGGCCGATAAAGGAAAACGGCGGAAACTGGAGAAAGAAAGTCCTTTCTATTCGAATGAAACCATTTTTTTTCCTCACACCGCCTTCTCTGAAAATGTAATGTCGTTATAATAAATATACATAAATATTGAGGGCGGAAAATGCAAGGAAAGAGAGTTTTGCCTTGAAACTTTGTATTAGGAAATTGGTCTGTCGTTTGACCGGACCGTTTCCTATTTCTATTTAATCCGTTCCGTTTCAAATTTACGACTGATTCGATCGTACAAATTCTAGATTCTTAGTGTTCCAACCATAAAACCATTCTACGACTGCCATCCTTGCCATTCGTTGTGCGGAAGTCAATGAACTACAGAAACCAGAAAGAAACTACAGAAAATTTAAATTGCCTCATGATTTTACGTTTTCTGCGTGTACTAAGAACTTCATTAGGTTTTTGTTACATTCCTTTCTTGTGCTTACCTTAGGGGTACGGGTGGTTGCTTCAAACAGTTCACAAAACGTGAAGTACCTGCGGGGCAAATTACCCTCACCACCAATGTCGATTGTGCACGTGACACTCAAGTTACTCCTGGTAACCAAACAGCGGCACTTCCGTCATCATCTCATGGTCGATGGTCAAACCCTGGCCTTGGCTTTGTAAACCAAATATTTTTACCTTTACCATCCAAGGTTGCTACCTTAAAGAAAACCTGTTTCGGCCACATGGTGAGACAAAAGCTGCCTGACCGACTGCTCCGGTGAATATTCCTAAACCGAGAGTGAACTCCCGCGAATCACAACTGGCATTGACGCACCTCTGTGGGAGAGATCAGCCTGAAAAGTCAAATCAAACACCGGTCGGTGAACCATGTGAGTAACTCAGGAGGTCAAGGAGTCACAAAATGGTCTTCAGGGATCACCACTGGTGACGTCTGGTGCGGTTGATCATCAGGAGACAATAAATGTGTAATTTGTCTTTGTGTATTGGTGATCCACGGCAACGATCTGTCAGTGAAGAGTTAAACTATCACTCCAGAAGACATTGCCTCAAGATCAGCCGTTTCATTTTTGCAACCCTTAAAAAATAAATAAAAATATATTACTTGAAAGTAGAAAGGGAAGAAATGAAAGAGTAACAAATTCTTTTCTTTCGCCATGAGTAATATTGCAATTTTCTTCTGCTACCAGTAGAAAAGTTAACGCCTTTCTGACTTCCGCCATATTTGCCCGCCCAAACTCTTTCTTCTTGTTCTTTTGGCCGAGTTGCATGGTGCCATTCATCATCCGCCGTAAAGATTTTAAAAATTATGTTTTCTTGCTTGTATACTTTCTTTCTTTATTGTTACTATCATTTCAATTACTGGTCTGAAATTACGGGCTCTTGTCTTTGATGAATTGCTCGAACGTTAAGTTCATTAAGTAGCAGGCCGAGTAGTTTTCCTCTAGCCACCAGACTCTACTCACTCTATTGGGATTTCTCAAATTTCAGGGTTTCTATTAAACACCGTAACGTAGCTTTTTGTAGCTCAATAGGATTTGTTTTTTTTGTGAACTTGTTCGCTATTTTTCATACACGTTGCTCTCAGCAATATTCTGCTCTTGTCCGAAGAATGTAGGATCATCCACAATCGAGTATGTTGCACATCGGGGTTCATCGGACAGATGAGACACTCATGTGTTTATACATACCTTACATTGTTTTTTTATTTTATAATAAAATATTAAGTAAAGTGGATGAAATAAAAATAGTATTGATGAAATATTCCACAAATTTACCGAAATCTCGCAAATGTAGTACTTCACTTGGTGAAAAATTCACCGCGATCAGGCCAGTTGAACACCCCTATAAAATTTACTAAGCATTTCACACTGACGTACTTCCCTACTCTCCTATGTCTGAACGAAAACTTTTTTTGGAACCCAGAAAAAATGACCTCACCCAAACGACCCCGCTGTGTGGGAAGTCGAATTGGGGGGGTCTCGAATCCACTAGAAGAACCTAGAGAGACCTTCCTACGCGGAAAGGTTAGACAGTCGTGAGGCATTTTCCGCTCCCTCTCCAGGAAGTTGCCGTGTCCGAAGTCACTGTTGGGTACCAGGTACCGTCGGGGTACCGTAAAAATTAGAAGACTTACTAAATAATCAGTTTTAATTCAGAACAAAGAAGCAAACATTAGAAAGAATTAAGTGCAAGTAATAAATGATGATAGTTTCGCCTAATGGCTCTACCCAGTGACTCTGTAACAGGACGGTTAGGTGAAAGACCGGAGTCGTTTCACAACTTTTAACGGAAAAAGCTCGAGGTTATGATTTCAAAAACTGACAGGTAGAACAGGTTAGTGTTCTGGCATGTTGGGAAGCAACGAGGCAACCGAAATTTAATTGAACCGCCTACGCCTAAAAGAAATCCCGAAAGGAGAGCAATCGAATTCCCAATAGAATGTCAATCGGTGGGAGGAGAGGAAACCCAATGAAAAGGTTCGAAATAAATGAAAGGATAAAAGGCTTCAACCGAGGGAATTCTCTTTATTTCTGCTGCATTCATTAAATTAATTAACCATCGTTGTTAATCGTATCCGCTTTCTTTTACCGAAATTTCATTCCCGTGCCTTTTCTACAAGAGAACCAGAAAAAGAGAGAGAGAGAGAGAGAGAGAAAGAAAGAAGTACCACCGCAAACCTTTTCATAATTTTCTCTCGAGGCACTCTCCGAGTACTTTTTTCATAACTTTTTTGACCTTCTTCAATTGTTTTTCGCGGACGATTTATCATTCGTCCGCCTCTACGAGGAGTTCCGAGAACGGGGTTTTCACAAATTGATCTCTTTTTTTTTCAGATCGATTCCGATTACGTCGAAGGATCTTTCGGAATTTATTGAAAAGCTCAATTTTTTAGCCGACCAGAAACTTTTATTATTGAACTGGGAGTGTGTTCTTCCTCTTCTTCTTCTTCTTCTTCTTCTTTTTCGGTGTTCACTTTTGACTGAATTTTTCTTTTTTTTCCCGTCATTTGTAACGACCTATGTTTGATGCGTCGATCACTCTAAAGATTAATAGGAGAAATAAAAAGGATTACTCGAGTGGTAGGAAATTTTAACTGTTTTTGGATACGGAAAGTGCATTTTGTGCATGCGTTTTCGAAGCAATAGAACGCTTCTCATATTGCCACATTTCTACTTAGTTGTATTAATTTATTATACATTGAAAATATAATAAGCAGCAAACAAATACGTTTTTCGCGTTTACTTAGTTGTTAATTGTTTAATCGGTATTCTATTATTATATCAGAAGAAAATTGTTAAATGTTTCTAGGTGATGATTTTTATATAGTGAGGTACTAATAATAAATAAATAAATAAAAGTGTAGTAGGGTGCAATAGATTTTTTAATATAAACATTATTGTGCGTGCTGAGAAACAATAATAATATAAATTGTATTACAGGAATATAAGAAAGAGTTTTAAAGATAAAACACATTAGAAAAAATATAAAGGAAGTGAATAGTATGATACGTAACACATGTCGAGGTATTATTATTGAGGATGAAACATATTTGAGCTCTGCACTTGTAGAGTAGTCTCTAGACCTTACATAAACTTCAAGTTTTAATTTTGAGTTCAGGGAGACGAGCGTGTACCTTCGGTATTATTTCTTTACTCTCACAGTACCTCTACATTCTTGGATACGCCCTAGCAGAGGAAAATGTTACAGTATTCGTTCTACAGGCTTATGTCTTAGCAAAGTGTTCCACCCTAAGACTAAGCAAATTTCTAGTTTCTTCTCTCCGCTCTTCTCTTACGTCTTGCACCATCTTGCACCGCCACTGTCAACAATAAATTGCAATACTTGTTCTTGGTACTTGTACCACTATCAGTTACTCTATCCTGCTCTGCTTCAACTGATGTACAGATTAGTTCTTAGTACTACATTAACGTTATGGCTACTTGTCCCAAGTCTATCTAATACATTCGAACAGTTAAGACACTATTTCTATTTTATTATTGCATTTGGGAAGGATAAAGTACACACGGGTCCCGTGAAAGTAGACGAGTAGAAAAGGTAAGTAAGCCAACGTGCAGATAAAAAGGAACATTGCCAAAGTTTTCCTCCTCGAAACGAATTAATAAAAAATTACCTATTAATATTAATGATAATAATAATAATATTATTATTATAAACCTCCTTACGGGAATAATAAGCAATAACAGTAAATTACGACAGAGATGGTGGCTAGAATTTATTAATTCCGTAAATAGAATAGTTTAATTCCTTCGCTTTATCGCGAAACGTCCAAAAATAAATTATCAAAATTCTTAGATATTTTCGTTTTAATTATAAAATTTCTTTCGTGTAAGACTTCGAGTTCTTTTACAGCATTCCTGGGAGTCTCCTCACATCTAAGGTGTGCACACACACACATCGACTTCCCGGGCTGGTCTGAAATAAGTTCAGAGCCTTTCCAAAAAAAATAATGTATTTATGTTAATCCCGGAAAACTCTGGAGAATTAAAATTCAAGAAATTAGCAAAACCTGAAATGCTCCTGAGATAAAACTTTTTCCCGCACCAGAAATAGTTTAAGTAGATTTTTAGGTGCCACGTCCCAGAAAAAAAAATTAAATAAATCAAAATAAAGCAGACGATGGATAAATTCAGACGAATCGAGTTTTTTTTTTGTA
This sequence comes from Polyplax serrata, assembly GCA_037055365.1. Taxonomy (NCBI): domain Eukaryota; kingdom Metazoa; phylum Arthropoda; class Insecta; order Psocodea; family Polyplacidae; genus Polyplax; species Polyplax serrata. Next base: position 2,853,783 of record JAWJWE010000004.1, read on the forward strand.
GCACTCTTCTATTCTTACTATGATCACAGAGAAAGATCATGAATCTTATTTTAAGTTTTTCGTATCGGAGATCTCGGAACCGACAAGTTTAATTAGATATCACAGAAACTTCTGTTGGAGGATATGATTGTTCCATAGAGTTAAGGATGGACGGTGGGGAGAAAAGGTTCTCAGATCTCTTCAGGCAGGCGAAACTTGCGGAAAAGATGTCCAGGAAGAAGTTGCTTGTCACTGGTTCAAACAGAAGTTTCGTCTTGTGATGTTTTAATCACTCCATTGCTCCATTTAAAAAAAAAAACTGATTGAATAAGGCTTTTAAGGCATTTTTTGTTAGTACATGTACCTTTGTGCTCTCTCACATTGAGAAGCTCAGGTTTAGATCGATAAATGATTTTTAGTAATAACAGCAATGGTCAACCTCCACAATGTTTGGTTTCTTTACAGACAAATGTCGTTCGATTTCAATTCATACGTGGTATTCTTTGCTTATTCTATGCAATTGGTCAGTCAACAATTCGTCAAAGCGCTCGGGACGAATATTTCGTGAAGTAATTGCTTTTATTTCAATACAAAAATACGGTCAAATGTCCGACGTTGAAAATCCTAAAGTTGAAGGGAAGTAAAATGGCGAGTCTTCATCGCTCGGCATTTTTTGATTTATAATAAACGAGAACAACAAATTTACATAATAATTATTACATAGATTTTCTGTATGTATAATTTATCGGCTGTGACGTTTCTGTGTAGGAGATGTTATTTTAACTTTGCAGTATCTGTAAATGTGTATGTAATATGTTTTGATGTATATACAAATATTTTCTACTAGGCGTGAGAAAATTTGTTGTAAACAATTAATACAATTGCATTATATTTGGTCGAAGGTGTTTGAACTCCTGTTTATTTATCACCTCATAAACCATTCACCCTACTTGAAAAAACCCTTGTGATATTTTTGTTTCGGTTCAATTTGGGCGTGAATTCACACGGAAGAAGAAAGAGAGAAATGGGCCTTCTGCTATTTTGACTTTCACATGAATTTGGAAGTAAATTCGGGGTTAAGAGAAAGAAAGAATGAAAAATTCTGGAATGAATTCATTCCTTCAATTCATCCGCTCCTCTGAAGCTCCTTGTTTTATTTCAACCGTTAAAGAATTTCGTTATCCGGCCTATTTTGGGAAAATCTATAAATTGGAAAATTACTCAAAGGTTGAAGAATCTGGAGACGGTCGGAAGGCTACCGGCAATTCTTTGTGGTCCAACGTGGAATTTTCATTTTTAGAAGCGGATTTGCAATTGTAAAAGTAACCGTTCGGTCGTTAGAAAGACCCGCGAGCCACATTTGAGCGAGTGAGAAATGCGACGGGCATGCAAAACGGAGACAGGTTTAATCAAAAATAAGTACACGAGCAATACATAAAGCTTACGTGTAAATCAATAAGTAAAAACCCACATGTGACGGCAAAACAAATGAATAAGTGCTATTCAAACTAATAAAGTAGAATTAAATATATTAAACGACAGAGAATCGACAATGTAGCGCTCTGAAGGGCTAGCAACTACGAATTTAAGGCCCCGACGACCACAACGGCAGAAGGAAAAGAGACTTTGTGCCCATTGGAGCCAGGACGATTCAACTGATTTTGGTTTATTGTGCGACGGACCTAAAACATAAATATATTTTCCATTGTTGGATGTTATTAATTGCATCAGTATCGTTTGAGTCATTTATAAATAATTATTCATTTATAGATAGATATATATAAATAATTAGTCATTTATAATAATATATATTTATAAATAAATATTTAACCACGAGATTAATTTAAATATCATTTTATTAATAGAATTTTCTGCAAATAATTAATAAGAAGGATTCGTCTAAAGGTTTTTATTTGCTTGTGTAAAGTTAAATATACTTATTGATCTATTTAATGGTCTAAATAACAGTCACTTAGCAGATTTTCATTGATTTTTGTTATTAAAAATTTAAAAGTTCAGTAGTTCTATCAGAAACAATAACTTTTGAACAATAAATTTTAAAAGGAGAATCTTTTAAGGCCTGTGAACGTGACAGTTCGGTATCTTTCAGGTGAGGAACGTAAAAAAATCAAAAACTATTAAATTTTAATAATTAATACTTGGCTACTTTCACAGAAGTAATTTTCTTTTTTTTAAGATACGTGTCTTCGCTTAAAACCTATTGAAATTTTTCACTAAGGGAAACAACAACGCGAGTTAATTAAATTGATAATTCAATTAAAATTTTACTATTAGTAATTATTCTTCATTATCCGAAGACATAGACATAAAAAATTATTTTCATTCTTCATGTACGAAGAGTGTGCGTTTCGATGGGTTCAGGTGAACCCAAACTTCACAGACTCATCTCCTCTCCGTGTGTCTAAATATTAGATTTTCATTTAAAAAGTACATAAGTTATTAAACGGAAGTGAACGTTCACAACGTGTACTCTGTAATTTTAACGTCTATTCGTAGATTATTTACTTTGGAAATTAACTTTTACTCATCTCGATGCTTGAAAATCGTTTTTTTTTTTAAAAGAAAGGCGTGAAAAGTGCTTTGTATCGCCACAACTGATGAAAGAGTTGCAAAAGGTCTGACTACAACTTTAAAAGAGTTTAGTACGCCTGGTGAACAACAAATAATAATCTGATAATGGACAACTCCAAAAAAAATAGTAATAAAAGAACAAAGTCGAATAATGTGACTGTTACATTTTTTTTACATTCAAGTAAATTTAGAAGTCGAAATGGAATTTGTATTACTCTACATTTATATCATATAATTGTAAACTAACTTTCTACAACTGTGTTAAATTCAAATATATATTTATTAAATAATTTTTGTTTAATCACAAACAACAATAAAAGTAGACTAATATACACAAGACAATAGACAAGTGGGACAAAAAGAGTATTGACATTTACTAAAATTTTCTGTATGTTTAGTTGAGTATGCCGTGCAGCATCAGTACAATACCCCCTTTAATTATTAAAAGATTAATACAAAGATCGTAGTTTACAGTTGCAGAGCTCCGAGATGAAATCCCAAGTAAATTCAAAATTAGTGCCCTTGAATGTGCTTAACAGTCGAATAAGAAGAAGGGAAAAAATAATTTACAATTGTCAACCTCTTCAACTATTAATATCAAGTTTTATAAATCAACCGCAGCGGTACCGAATAGAATTACTTCTTACAAAACGTACCACACGTAATAATTGAAAATATCGTTTTTCTAACCATTTGGTTAAAACTGTTTAAACAATTTAGGTATATAACAGAAGTTCTACTTCTGCATTCCAAACAGTTTTCTTTATTTTTACGATTCTTTTAGGTGTCCCCCCAAAAAAAAACAACTGGAAGAATAAATAGTTAAGATAATTTTACAATAGATTAAGAGCAGTATTATTCACGAAATGATGATATATAACAGTAGTTTGGCAAATCGCATCCGACATATGGAAATATGTTATTTGTGATAACGAGAGGAAGCAGCCGATTGTTCCCAGAGCAACGGTAGCCATCGAAGATGAATTTCGGAAACTATTAATTCCGCAGCAGTGAAAAGCCGTGAGTCTATGATCGGACAGAATTATGTCTATTTTCCCCCGAATAACACGGACTGTCCAACTGCTTATTGCACGAATAAATTTTTACATAATAGCTAGGGTGATTTTGTGGGGGAGGCGGCTGCTGGTAGAAACGGCCGAAGCCGACTGGGACTTTAAAAAATTGTTTTCCTCGGAGGTTGAATTTCTAGGGACTCTCTAGTTCGGCTAGAACAATAGTCAAACGACCGTAAATCAACGAATCAGAATCAAAAAGAGAGCCTGAATATCAATTATTTAAGGAGGGCGGGAAGACATTAATATTTCAGACCGAGTCAAGAAAGTTTACTCCCGAACTAAATATGAATAGAGCTGTCTCGGGAAATTCTTCCTTTGTTATTTAAATTATGGTTGTGATATTTGCCCTGAGTTTTCCCTCCACGCATTTAATTCTCCTCTAGTGGAAAACACTTTTTCCAAAATTGACTTCGATTTTCGGAGTAATCACAATAATAATCCTGATTTTTGGGAAGGGAACCAATCTGCGAAGGAAGGATACGTTGTGGTCAAAAAAAAATAAATAAATAACAAGTTTTGCGGAACATTTAGTAATTTATTATTTAATTTATTCTGAAATTTTACGATTTACGATTACCTTTATGTTACCTGGTGATTTTGACTAATACTCCGAGTTTAACAACTTACTTAACTACTTAACCGATTTGTAACTCTGTGAAAATCCCAGCAAACGGTCGTCTACCCGACAACTCGTATGAGCCGTACAATGAAACGGTCGGTGAATTAACGACAGAAACATTTATTAACATTTTTGTTTATTACATCTCCAATTAATAATTAAAAATTCGAATAATTGATTTGAAAAACCTTCGTATACCAGAAAGGAGTAAGGCACGCACATATGAAAAACAAATGATGTAACAATATGAAGTAATTTATATTTCACAACGGTAACTATTGTAGTGTATCGAGGTGCCCTTTTTTTGTACATCACACTTTATTTGGACGACAATTTTGGCGCACGAGATTATGGAAGATTTCTCCAGTCAAAGACAAAATTGAAGTGAGGAACACTGGGCACAATACACAATGTGAAGGTAATGACCGTTTTTCTTATTTTAATACAAATTATTACAATAATACAAAATTTCATACTCCTCCTTACTTTTACACTATTTCCTAATTAGTTCCAAAAAAATTACTAATTAAATTGGCAGATTTAATTTGTGTTGGTTGTAATCTAATTTGTGGGTGTATTGTGTAGATCCTTATGCTGTGATAGTTAAATTAATGAGTTTTATTTTATTTTTGTATTAATTTTTACAATATATCCTAGAGGGCCTTTCAACAGAGTAACTATTGAGGGGCACCGTTTAAATTTCCTACGACCTGGTAGGATTTGAGAAGTAACAGTCCTAAGCATGGGAGGAAGACTCTCATGTACTTAATATTAATTACTTATTATTACTTTGTTTAGCTCCCCCACCACCCTCCTTCACTGACAAGTAATTTTACCCTTGGAATTTATTGATTTCTCAAATAATCCGCAAACATAAGATACAATTTTTCAATAATTTTATGATGCAGTCAACATCGACATTTTGGTCATTTTAGACCACGCTCAATTTAAACGTGTAAACATCGGTTTTACGAATCATTTTGTCGTCTTTCGTCCGATTCTGTGTGACTCCTGCCACACAAACCGAAAATTCTGTCGTCTGGAACCTAAAAAATTCATTTTTCTTCAAGAAAGAATGATAGGTGTGCTTATCAATCGGGTAAGTAAGTATTAATTGCAGATATACTAAAACGAATGAGAAAATGTTTCTGTCGTCAATTATCCGTTTTATTACAAAGTTCGTACCAGTTATGTACAGGTGAGCTTTTGTTAGGATTCGCAGAGTTAAAATCAGTTAAGTAGTTAGGTAATTAGTTAAAGTCAGAGAATTAGTCAAAATCACCAGAAACATAAAGGTAATCACAAACAGTAAAATTCCAATATTAAAAAACACAAAAAAGGTAAATAAGTGCAAATAGTGTTGATTGCAATTGTGAAAGTGGTGTCTTTGTTTTCAAAAGTCTACTACAATCCCTTTCTTTGTGTATGGTCAGTGAGGGTAAGTACTGGTTTTTTTTTTCCTTACAAATCGTTTTACACAGGTGTTATTCCGATCGAATTGCTGCTGTACATTTAAATGTCGGAATCCATGATTTTCGTATTGGTTTCTGTAGGTGCTGGTGTACGAGGATTCACTGGAGTCAACAATTACATTACACTAAATACTTCTGTATTTCATTTTTATTTCTTCATCTTCATTTTTACTTTCTTAATTGTGATCCATGTATTTCGTGATGACAAGGCAGTCTCCCTGGTTTTCTCAAGTGAAATTCCTGTAAATGTGTACAATAACATATGTTTTGCTTTACTGTAAAATACATAATTATTGTTAATGCCGAAGATCATCTCCATTTTTGTATCTTTCTTTTCATTCAATTTCTCTCTGATCTGTAGAATTACTCCAACGGAGTTATCTATATCTATAATTTGATTAATAATTTTAAGGTTTTATTAATACGGCAAAGTCTCGCAAGGTTGTGACTTGGTTTGAATTTCATAAAATGAATTAGAAGAAAAAAATACAATTGAAAACTCGCCACGGTCCCGACCGAATGGAGTCAGGTTTCTGTCTCTTTAATTTATTTCCCACACGAACTACCTGGTTTAAATGAATTTTCTTTTCTAGTTTCATCTATCCTTGCTCTATTTTTATTGATTCAATAAATTTGTAAAAGCAATTGCAAATGGGTTTTTCTATTTTAATTATTCTGACTGAAAGGACCATGCACACAATTAAGGGTTTAAGGTGTCGTAAGAAGATGAAAGGCAGTTTTCTATTGCGATACGAAAAATTCTATTAATTAACTATGGCGTATGTGTCTTTGTTGGGTGTGTGTGCCAAACCGTTTCGAAGTAAATTGGTCAATAAATACATTCGTTTATGTATTTATTGAAAGTCACAATGTATTATGATAACGATTACGACGTCTTTAATTTAATTACAGAAGCTTCTTTTCCGTCTTTTCTTTACAGAAGTTTCATTGTCGAGGCATGGTCGGGGGTTTATTTATTTATTTTTAAAGGAAAGGGCCACCGACCGCCCTGAGGAGTCGGTCCCTTATTTTTTCAGTATTGGAAATCTAATTCTAAACCCATTAAAATTATTTCAAATAAGTTTGGTGGTAGGAGGTGCGGGAGACAATCCGCATAATGGCTTCCCGAGCTCTTTGCATACGATTTATACTATTTTATAATGCGATTTTATTTCTTCATTTTCAAATCGGTGGTCTTAAATTACGGTAGGTGGGTTGGGTTCAAGAGTTCTCTTCGGGGCTTTCTGTAGAAGAAAAAAAAAATGAAAGGAAAAGCCGGATACGAAGAAATGAAAAACCTAAAAATTAAATTTTTAAGCTCGAGAAAAGTAGTTGGAAATTCGTTTGTAGTTCTGATGCGGAATTTGCTGCTTTCAGAGAGAAATTTGATTTTCTAAACAACTTATAGTTTTCGCAAAAATAGGTTGTTATTGAGTGAATTTTCAGTATCGTTTACCCCAGACTTGTCTCGCCTTTTTTTTTTTTTTTTTTTGACTCAACCAACGCGATGTTACGAAGGGAAACTCGGTTGTTTAGGAAACTTCTTACTGCAGGAGAGCAGCAAGGACGTTACATGGCATTAAACTGATTTTCCAATACCCTACCTTATCAACGAATTAAAACTTTTGCTTCTGTAAATAGTTTTCACAATTAAAACAGTATTTTTTTTCTCGTAGGATCAGGCACAGTAAGCAGAAGAATGCAAATACAAAGAATAGATAGCTTAAGATGAATTTTTAGTTAAGTATCGTAGAGGTTCATAGACACATTACGCTGAAGATATTTGTAGATTTCATTTACCATCACTATTTTTTATTAATACTGTAAACCATTTATTAGGTTTCTTACCTACATTTTTGAGCACTACGTTCAAACTTTTCAAAACTCAGACTTCGCAGGGATACCTGATTGCAAATTCAAAAAAAAAACACAGTCACAGGTTGTCTAATTGACTTAACCAATGTAAAGCTAAGAGAAAACTATTAATTGTAATGAATTATCATTTCACTCGTATATTTTACGATTTATCTACTCATTAAAAGCTTCTGATACGTGTTTTGTATTATTATTCATATTATTAAAACTAAATATTATTAAGGAACTTATAATATTTTATTGCATATGGAAACCTAAAGTACTAATAAAAACTCAAAATTAAATTAAAATTTTAAAATAATATATCATATTAAATACTATCACTAATAACTATATATAGTACTATAGAAATACTAAAGACGTCTTGACGGTCCTTTCAAATCGGTGGCAGGAGTGATGAGCTTGTCTATTTCAATAATTTATCTGTTTCATTTTAGTTCTTTTTCTAGGCTCACCAGGTGATAGGAACAAAAGTTAGTCGTTGTAGGGGTGAATCAAGTTCGTTTTGTAGCTATGTGTGCCGGCGTCGGAAAGGCATGTGCCTCTGGACATTGGCAATATGCCGCTGAAAGATCAAATGTGGTCCCCTAAATTCGATGGCGAGGCGAGTCAGTCGAGTTTGGTTGCTCTCACGGTGTTTTCAACCTACAGTTACATTTCTCTTTTACTTCAATCGAAACTTTGGAGTTATCTGCCAATTACTTGGGTTTCTTCCTCCGATTTTATTCTCACGTACCTCAACGCCACAGTTTCATTTGAGGATCATTTAAGTTGCGAAAAAAATTGGAAGGTTAAAAGGAAAAGAAACGAATTTCTATGTATTTCATAGAGCTATATATAACCCAAGAACGCGTACAAAGTGCTCAATTGTTAAAATTTTTCCCCCGGGAGGTGTAAAGAAAGCAACGGAAGGCGGTTGTTAAGATTTTACGGCTTAAATTTCATTAGGTACGCTTTTGTTGCTTTCTCGGTAAGGCTTTCCCTTCGACCAAAAAATTGTTTTCTTTCCTTTCTGACACTTTGAATTTTGGGCATTTTCCCTTTATAGAAATAACAAGTTAATTCTTGTTCCTCGTGTAACTAGAGATAAGGTGTAGGTGGACTCGACAAATCAAACTTCTAAACTTCTAAAGTCACACTAAAAAAATCGACAACATCAGACATGACCACACTCAACGTACAATGTTTTTTATTATCTCTTTATTTATTATCATTTGGAGCCGGTTAATAGGTTTTATTACTTTAATTTTTTCTCAAATAAGGAATACGGAGTCTCTCGAGTGCATGTCCCGGAGATGAAGTATGAGACAAGAAAATTTATATTTGTACTTGAGCGATTTCTGTGCATTCAACGTTTTCTTGAGATTGTCGTAAAACGCAACGGATGAGCATCTTCCACCCGGTTCTACGATCTTCTATTATATTCTCCCTATCTCTCTCTTTCGATTGCTCACTCCACTTCTATTTTATTGTTAATGTCGCATTAATGGTCGAAGCAAAAGGCATTTATAGTCAATTCATGGATCCTCTGCCAATTTTATAGTCATTTGTCATTGAGAGCCGTTTATTTCCGAAGTAGTTCCTCTCTCTCTCTCTTTGTCTCTCTCTCTCTCTGTCTCTCTGTCTCTCTCTCTCTCTGTCTCTCTGTCTCTCTCTCTCTGTCTCTCTCTCCATCCTTCGTCCCCGTCCGTGATTTTTTTTTCCAAAATTAATGTGAATGCTGGAAGCAAAGGAAAATTGTTAAAATGCTCCCCCGCCACAACATACGTAGTAGAACTAATAATAATAATAAAAGTGCGAAGAGTTAACCCTGTTACTGTAAACTTTTTAAAGTGAAGAAATTCGGAGACGGACTTTTTTGTTCCCAGAATCCTCGCGTTGCACGTACAAAACTTTACCAAGCCTTGCATGTTCAGATGCATATAAATACTTCTTTAGTTTTACTCGGAAACGATTCTAAAAGTGCATCTGCTGCCCGTGCACTTACAATTGTTAAAGCTAAGTGTAACTTTATAACAAAATATCTCCGTTGCAGTGGGTCGTTTGATTCATATTTTCCCATCTTCAACTACATCACACATAGACCGTGTTGTCACAATCAAAAAACCACAAGGAATGTAGATTGAATTTTGATGCTCAACGATATAACATAATAGTATAAAACAATTAAGATAGAAGTCTATATTCCCTGAAAATAGTGCTGTGGTGTGAGTTGATCCTGCTGTAGGGCCGCTGTATGTCGAATGGGAACGTTTTGATTCGTTCCACGAATGTCGTGCAAAAGTGCTGAATTTAAGTGCTGAAAATTTGTATGTATACTCAATGAAATTTGAGATAAGTGGCCAGACAGACCCTTGTTTATTATCAATGAAAGTTGTCGTCGGGCTCAAACGAACACTAAGGGCTATTAAAAGAAAATATTATGTTAAAACTAAATTGTAATGAACCACAAAAAGATCTGTGATCATGTGTGACTGCATCGCGGAGCCGTTATACACGTAAAGAAGAAAACTTTGGTGTGGGCTACTTCAGGAGGTAATACTGAACTCATTACTGCGAAATATTATGATAAGGAAGGGCAACAGCATGTGTACGAAGTCTGTAGAAAATGAGGCACAAAAAATATAAAATAAAGTCCTAAGAATTAAACGGGAGTACTTGGGGTGTTACAATTACCCAGTCGGTGTAAAAAAAGCATGTAAACAAAACACTTACAGTAAAACAAAACATGTAAACATAGGTGAAAATATAAAATATATTTTTAAGCAAGTTAAATTTTCTTAACCTCTCTACGTTCAGTTTGGTAAGAAATTTTGTAAGCAATTTGATGCGCACAAAATACCCGAGAAAAGAACAACTAACTTTATGCTCTTGGCAGCAAAGAACATACATCATTTTCGAGTATTTTGAAATTCTTCATTTCTATCAAAACTTCCAGTGGCCAGTTTTCTGCAAGAAAAACACTGAAATAGCCACAGCATTCCTCCATTCTATTTAAACAGGAGAAAAGTTTGGTTACAAGATGATGTCCTCTCCATGAGGGGAACACTTGAAAATCTGTCAACAATATTCACCATCGGTTTGTGTTTGAGTGGTGAACAACAACACACTCGTAAAAGTTAAATGCACGTGAAAATCAAAACAGTAAACACGTCAATCAGTGGCTTAACTTGTTTGACGTCACAGCCATTTTCTTTTACCAAAATTTTGCGTCTTCGTGTTGACTGACAGAAGCGAAGGAACAACAAGGTTCCCGTCTTTCACCATTACTCGTACGACAATTAGTGAGACTTTCATTTTCTATCCCCATTTCCAGCTTTCTTCGCCGAAACTAAACGTCACTAGTAGAACTGTCAACTTGGTCACAATATACGAAAATCCTTGAGTCTCACCGATTCTCCCTGTGCGAAAAAGCCCGGAGCTTTCAATGTTAGACAAGTAAGTTGAAGGTGAAATGAAAAAGACAAGACACAAGAAGTTTCACGCTAGTCAGAAGAGAATTCCAAATAAACTTGGTGAAAAAAAAATCTTAAGGGTGGAAATGATTTGAATTAGAGAAAATAATAAAGTAGAGGAGAAGTAACACCGAAAGAAAATAAAAATAAAAAACAAATATAAAGTAAACATAAAACGATACAAAAGTCAGAAGAAACCAGGTCCCAAATAAATTCAAGTATAATATTTCTTAACCAGGGCATAAAAAGAATATACAAACATATATTAGATACCACAAATGTAGATATTAAACTACCAAAATTGTAATGTAACGGTCGGTGTTAAGCAATACAACAATACCAAACAATATAACGAACATTGCATAAAACCCTAGAACAGAATAGAACAAACATAGAACGTAGAACCCTAGACACATCAGAACAGCAAGAGAGAAATTGAATTTTACTATTGGGGTTGGCTGGATTTTCCTGCCATTTAAACTGTCTGGATGTATGCATCGTCTACTAGTTAAAATATATTACAGGTCATAATCCGAATGTCCAAAATCATGAACTTAATAATCCGTTCCGTCAAACTATTGACTACCCCACTGCTTAGAAACGTATCTACGGTTAACAAAAAAAAACTAGATATCTACCTGAGCGGGTGATGTGCAGGTAACCGAATGCGAAGAATGCCAAGTACTCGCTACTTCTCGAGTTGTTTTTCTCCGGCAGTACGGTACGGTGGTAAACCATCTCGACTAAAATTTTCAAAGACTCTAAATCCTTCTCCGCGCATCTTTCTACTAATTTACATAGATTTATTATTAAATAAATTTTAAAAGAAAATAAAACGTAAAAAATTGTTTACCTAAAAGCATTTGTTATTTTTAGGGCGGCATAAATACAAGGGAAATCCGTCCTCTGAGAGTAATTGGGAATGAACATTTCGAATGCAAATTTTTAACATTCATTTTATCCATTTCGAGGGTCCCGCACAGAACGCGACGTCGAATGGATGCCTTTAAATGCTTCCTCTTCTTTATCATCGTCTAGGATAGTTAATTCCTGCGAGTTCCTCACCTAAAAAATGATGTCGATTTTTAAACTTTCCAAATTTATCCGTTTCTCTCAAAAAAGGGAAAAAGGAAAGGGGCGTTCAAAATCGAAAATCGGTTCGATCCGGTTAATAGATGCAGTTCCGATATACAGAAAGTTACCGCTGAAAGAAACCTTCGGTACTGTTGGTTGTAGTTCGCAGTAATTACGTTCAAACGACACTACATCCATCAATATAATTATTTATGAAGAGTTATTTGGTCGCCTTATTTATTTATTACTCGTTTTTGTCTCCGGTTCCTCGGGTGTGTATTTCGTGGCCGTGCTTTTTCTTTTAAAATAGACTCGGGCATAATTGTAGTTTTATATTGGTACTATTTCTATTAGACAAAATTTTCCGTCGTTTTTAATCGTCACGAGAGCAAACGAACGTCCACCCAAGTTTGTTTGCGTGCCGAAGCATCGGGTGAAGAACATGCGACAAAAGTTCCGAGTACTGGAGACTTGTAAGATCACCTGAGACAAATTTAAGTAGACTCTTAAACGGTCGAAATTGTGGTGAGGGATGGTGAGACAATTTAAATTCGGAATTTGTTCTTTGCATTAGCAAACAGGACCGAGGTGTTCGCAGAAAAAACACATAAACAAAGAGGAAGAGAAAGTAAGAGAGAAAGAGAGAAAGTAACAGCACGAAGGTGGAAGAAAGAGAGAAAACAAATAAGTGTGATTTGCCGGGATTTTACGTTCCTCCTGTTGATTTTAGAAAGAGAAGCAGACAGTTACGTTGAATTTATACAGTTCTGTCTATTTACATATAATACGTGTAGAGAAAAACATCCACCTTGCTTGTTTATGATTCGGATTCTCTTTGGACGAGTGTCCAGTTCAAGTTCAGGTAAATTTGTTTACTGACCTCCAGGTTTTCTACTTAGTTGATCAAACATCATTTTCTCACAAAAAGATTTTTTACTCCAAAATTAAGTTCTCCCTCCCTTCTTTCTCTCAACTTGCGTCTGTCTCTTTCCATGCACACGAAAACAGATTATATTTTTAACTTGCTCAAACTTTTGATGTTCAACACAAAGGGAAATTTTTTCTTCTGCAAATTTCTTGAATGAAATTTGACGCTTTCGACTTGGAAATTTGGCCGGCCTACAAAAACAAGTAATTAGTTTTTCCGAGAACACTGCCTTTTCTTAACTATTCATAATTTATGAACAGCGTGAGTCTTTTGATCAAACCTTGCGTTTCCGGCTTCTTTCACTTCCGTTTGGATTAAAGTTTGTCCACGTTCAGTCACAGTACTGCACTCCGTGGTTTTCGATAGGAGCTGTCCCGAGGACAGCCAAAACCCGATGGAGTTAGTACGACCCCACTCCTCTTCTGTACTAGACTGATACAGTCGGGAAGTCATCAGAGTTCGACAGAGGCAACATTGAGACTGAGGCAACAGAGAACACTTAAGTTTACTAGTCTAACGTTTCTATTTTATTTAGTAATTATTTTCAATTGGTAATTAATTAATTTTATTTATTTTAGAAAGTAACTTGTTCTTATAGTGTGTAATTATATAAAATTAAATTCAGATTTATATATAAGAACTCTAACACTTCACGCTGCAACACACTCAACACTACAATTGTAAGCTGAATCAAAGATCACTTAAGTGTAATTTTAAGCATAAACAAAACAATTCTTGCTCTAATAAGAACTCTGAAAATTTAAGAAAGAATAAAATGGTTTCCATTGAACATTCAGTGTTCTTTTTGTACGCCGGCGTTTAACTTAAGGTTGAGGAGTAAAAACAGCGTAGGTTTCTGGAAGAAACCTTCAAACGCCTTGTGGTAACAGAGGGAGAAACACAAGTTGCAAAAGCAATAAAACGTTATTGGCCGACTCGTAACAGGATTACACAAATTCCGGGAGCTTTTAAAAGTAATCTCTCCGAACCGTTATGGGTCATTCCCATTAAGTTAATAAATACATAAATAAAAATCAAATCCGTTACCCTCAAACCATTCGGTGCTAAGTCGTCTGCGGGGAAGTACCTTAATATTCAGGCACTGACGTAGCCAACGTATCCAGTAAATGTAGTGGTCAGCTTGGTGCAATAATAATCACACTATTTCTCCAATTTTTTAGTAGTGTATGTATAGTCGATATATAATATAATATATAAGATTCTATCCAAAATCTCTGGTGTCTAATTACTACTGTTAAGGCCGATACATCTGCCTTATTTATTGTTTTCTTACTTATTTTACTTCCTTTTTTGTTAAGAGGAACTCGACAGCCTGTGCTTCGGTTCGCGCAATGGTTTCTAAGTCGTTTTCATTCATTGTAGTTTGTTTTTAAGTGGGGAGTCGAGACAGTCAGTTTCACCGAGTATGTGGAAGCGAGCGTTTCAACTATATAACATCAAACTTCGTGCTTGTTGTAGAATCAACACTACGCCTTTCACCTTACGGGTCGTACCACTCTGTAGTTTTTACTCATACTTAATGGACAGCGACACTAAAACATCAGGGCGTAACTCACTTGACAAATGAAAACAGGAAATGCTGCCAAAAAACTGTTAACTTGAAAGGACGTTGCCTGGCTGTCACAAACACAACTTTACTAGTACTGATATACTTTCCTTACAGTTATGTACCCTTACGATTTTCCTTACAAATTGAGCATTGTACCTTGTGGTTCTTTCCAAATACCAATCGTTACGTGCTGCAGTAGAACAGCACTACAATGGAGTGTCTACAAACTGTCAACAAAAAATATTTATTTAGGCAAAAAAGACGTAACATGATGATACCCCAATATCTTCTCGTTTAATATTAAAGACATACGCTCTGACTTTTACTAAGTTGCACATCGTTGAGTTATTAATGTTACTTCCATAAAAAAAATAAATGAAAATGTATTCCAATAGTAATTTCACGTTATTCGCGCTTCAATTTATTTAATAGGTTTCGTGTTCCGTCATACTTTTTCCAAACGTAAAACGACCATTTTTTTTCAAGTTTCCGGAAAATTACGTCCCCTCATGAAAAATTCCATTCAAATTATTTATAATAACTGTAATACAAGTCAAACAAATGGAAAATCTATACAAAATCGAACTCCGTTTATTATCATCATCTCTAAGTTGCTTACCCACCGATCGTTGTCTTCCTGACCGGTCTACTTCAGTCTGATGTGACTCTCTGTACTGACGTTTCATTTTATTCAAAACTTCAAAAGTAAACACGAAGAAAACCATAAAATTCAACCATTATTAAAAAAAAAACCGCCAAGTAACCCGAAAGGTAACGGGACCGTCGCAACGTACCCCCCGACAAGTTCAGGAACCGTTTAAATACTCCCAAGGAAACAACGACTGACGCACCTGGAAGGACGTGGCTTTACCTGAGCCATCAACCAGGTAACAGGTACGAGTTGACATAATTAAAGATCGTGAAAATTTTTCACTCAACCCTTTGAACCCTTCATAAATTTGAACTTTATTGCTTCCTGAAAAGGTTGACCTTTGCCGATGAGCCGTCATATTTAACTACAATCTCACTCATATTTAAGTGGCATTTTGTAATCCCTCGAAACTCGATAGACCCGGGAGAAGACGTTTAACTGACTAATTGCTCTACGGCGACACAACATCCCTTGTCTCTACCGTTTTCTTGTTCTCCACCGGATGAGGATGAAATTTCCCTCCCCGACGTGCCATCATCACCATCAATAAAATAGTAGTCAAATGCCATAACCCAAAACGGGTGCGATTTACCCTTGTAATAATTCAGTAGAGTGGAACATTACCGTTAATAAAACAATCTACGTAGGGGCTGTATAACTACAACCCTTGTTATTAGTATAAATAATTAGAACATGACACCGGCTAAAAACTTCACTTACATAAACTACAAAATTACTTCATTGATTCTTAATGTACAAAAATCATTTTTTAACAACTTCACGTGTGATTTGGTTGAAATAAAATTCTTCCCCATTTTTTCCACCACCATAAAAACCACAAGGCCGTTCCGTTCGGCGCGGGACGTTGGTGACGGTGGTGGTGCAATTCCGTTAAGATAAAATAAAACTCGAATTGCATATTTTAGAACTTGAAATAAAATTTAATGCTGTTCCTCAAGTTCCACACAGAAAAAGGGAAATAATAAGGAGAAGAAAGAATTCAGGGAAATGGCGAAAATAGTGGGAAAATTGCTGTTTCGGAAAGGGTTGAAAAAAAGTGAAACTGCCTAATCTGATATTGCAGGGGGTGGTTTTTTTTTTTGAAGCGGGGAGAATGCATTAAATCGAACCCTCGGGCCGATTTAATTCGCAGATTATTTTGGAAATTTCTAGAAGGCCGCACGTTAACCGGCGTGAACCGGTGAGCTTTCAGTTATGTCTTCTCTCAGAAGGAAAAAACGTTTTATGGATGCGAACTTATGGAACTTTAGTTTTTATTTATTAACAGTGAGAAAAGGACTTTATTTCGGTTTTGGACTCTTCATCCTGTGCCTTCCAATTTTCCAATTTATCCTAAATTATTTGAGAATGATGTCTGCACACACACACACACAGGCGGACAGGCAGACACACAGTTCTCCACACAGAGGTATGAAAATCTCGATGAACTCACACCTTCACGTACGTCACATAAATAAACAAATAAATAAAATAAGACACGTTTGAATTTATCTTTATTTATATTTTTGTATATAATTCTCTCTTATACATGTTAGTTTTAGTCTTTCATTTCTTTATGTAATAATTACAATTTCCTAAAAATTAATACAGAATCTTCTCGCGAACCTCAAGTTGTTTCGTTTTTGAAACGTTTCACTCTCCTCCTTCCTTCGAGAAAAAAAAAATTGTTATTTATTATTAGAACAATTCACTCAAAAACAAGAAGAGAAACTTCGTAATCTTTGGTAAAGCTTATATATAGAAAATTTATCACTTTCTCAACATTTTTTTTCCTCCCTCAGGTCCTCACAGGAAAAATCACTTCACTCCACTTGTGTTTACCTTGTTTTTTTGTCATTTAAAATGTTTCTAGTACAAGTAAAAAATAGAAATTTACTCTTTTGAACCTAGTTTTGTGGTTTTCGTTCACTTGGTGTTAGTCCGAAAGTTGAAACCACGTTACCTCGTCGACGTCTGCGATGCCGTGAAAATTGAAAGGAAACCGCACGTGGCGAGAAAGAGGAGACACGACAGGTTAGGCCTGCAACCTGCACCGTAGGCTGAAAGAAAACAAATAAATTAGTTAGTTGGTGATTAAAATTACCACTCCACTAGTCACTACAACGGTAGTTGGAAGTAATGTGTTCGCTGGATTACGTGGAGGAGAGAAAGTTACCCCCATGAGAGAACTTGAAATGAGTCACCGGAGAACTTGATTATCTACAAGTAAATTTGTTCCACTGAAGAAAAGCGTCAACAACAACTTTAGTGGCCCAAGAACAGAATTTCAGAAAATTTGTGATGAATTGTGAAATTCAAGGTGTGATTTGAATCTCAACAAAATTTTAATACAAAACTTTCAGTACTAAAAACTTACGTTCGTACCCATGAAATATTTAATTTAATGAACTTAACGAGTCCATGTAACATGGAGAGATTTAGAGACGACTACAAATAATCAAACTACAAAAAAATAATAATGAACTTTAAATATGCATTATTATTATTATTTTCATGTATTTCATATATTACATATATATCGAATCTCCGTGAGATTATTATTACTACTGCAGAGGTTTGCACTTCATATTTTATATTTTATATTTTACTAGGATCAATAATTAAAAACACGTACATGTTCTATTAATTTTAACTTTATGTTTAATTAATTTTAACTAAGACTTAACCTGTCTGTTGATGTTACACGAACGAACATGTTTTCGTTTTAATGTGAACTATTTCTATAACTTGCTTCTTAGATTTCGAAGTAGCACAATCGATTGCTATGTAAATGGCATTGTTACGTTCAATGTACAGATTTAAGTGAATATTCTATTTGAAGCATGTGAAATAATTTCCACTTAGTCGTCGAAGGACAGGAAGGAAATTCGACGAGCCTCAACAGTAAAGATATTCGAATGTTCCACCAGAAGTAATTGATGTTACACAATAAAAGATGATATCAATACGTAATTTATTACGTATACTTAATCCTAGGGCGGGAGTATGAGGAATCCTTGCCTGGTTTTAATGTAAATTAGAGAATCGTCCTCTGGCAGCAGGTAGGAACATTCACACCATTTGACTTATACAGAATTTATGTATATTCCAACTGTAGCGACCGAAACACCGCACGTTTTCCCTTTTCTAATTATCTAAATTAGAGATTAATTGGCTCAACGTGCGGAAGAATTCTCTTCTTGAAATTTCTCCGCGTTCAAAAAAGCCACAACACTCGTGGAAAATGTAACCTCGTCTTTCGTACGACACGGATTTCCTAGTAACGTAACGTAGTCTACGATTTAAATTTTGATTTTGTCGGGTTAGTTCGGAGAAGAGAATCTGCTTTTTTTTCAACCCCTGCGTTGTTTACCCAACATATTGCACTGATACCTTGCAAACGTATTCAATATCCTTATATTTACACCGGTAAATAACTCCCTTGTCAGTTCAGCACTTTGCTTTTTTTATTCTGTTTCAGTTTATATTCGCGAAAGAATCAAAACTAAATATTTGTATCGGTAATGGTCTCCTCGTACGATTTATTATACAGACTGCTTGCCTCCTGATAGGAGCGCGTGTTCGACCTGTACGCAGACTGAGAGCTTTACTCGTGGGCCTTCTTTCAATTTTTACAGCCTCTCTCATGGGTACCTGTTAAGGTGGCGCCAATACCTATTTGAGGGATGAAAAAATTAATGGGGAGAGTGAAACTATTAAGCGTTGAATTTCTTAAACCTGTTCATCAAAACTGTACAAAGTGTGTGAAAAAAATACGGACACATGTGAAATGCCGTCCTACGTGACGTTAAACAAAAAAAGAATAGTGGGAAGTATAAAAGGAGTCGCTTTCATTACAATGAAAAGAGCAGAAGCAAGAGAAGATTACGGAATTTTCACATTAAAAAATTTAATATATTATACGATAATAAGACAGTTACTGTAAGCGCATACTGTAAGTAAATATCCATTCTCAACAAGTAAGATACTTCTTTTTCCAAATATTGCAGTACATAAACTTCACATACCGTGTGAAAAATTTTATTTATTTTGATTGCAGTAATATATCATTCCTTCTAAATAAAATAATTAAAAATATATTTATATATATTGCATAGCACCCATTCTATAAGAACAGTATACCTATATAATTTATATTTTATTTCAAAATGGCTTTTCTTTCATTGCAAATTTTCATGTTAACAACAATTTAAATATTGGTTTACCAATATTGTTCAATTCTTAGCCTGTAACATGTAATATATATTATTAAAGAATTAATACAAATATAAAAATATATATGAAAAATTCAAAGAGGGCGGTTGTGACAAAACCGAGAGATGCCAAAGGATTAAACTGAAGAGTACAAAGAGTACAGAAAACACGGAATAAGCACAACAGTAGCATTTCCTTTCGCCAGGAAACACCCATTTTTTAATATATATTTTTTTTTCATTGCCATAAATCACTCCTTTGTTTCCAACTTCTCTCGAAAAATAATGGCTCTACATGTTCCATTTTATATTATTATACTTTAATGATGCTTATTGAAAAATTATTTTCGTGTCGTTAGCTTAAATCGAGAGAGAGAGAGAGAGGAAGGAGACTTCGTTGTACTTCTCCTTCGCCCTTCTCATTTGGCCTGTTTCATTAATCTTTGAGGCAGCGTTTTCACCGGGTGTGCCTCCTTCGAAGCAGACAAAAAATTCAAAATTTTCGTCGTAGTTTAACCAGAGGTACGGTTCATGTGGTGACATCCATCAAAATTTTTGTTATTTGTTTTAAACTTTGATCTGCTCGTTCAATCATTTAAGTTACCTTTATTTAATTGCAGTGTAGGAATTTAATGCAGTAAGGAAGTTTGTGATTGGAATTTTATCGGACGGAGAGATAGCAGTGGAGTGGTCATGAACTCTACGAATGAAGACGAAGTCAAGAGGACTATATATATATATAACAGAACAAAATACAAGGACTTGACATGGGGTACAATAACTGTTTAGAGTTCGATGTTATTTCCTCATCGCTACAACTGCAACAAAATTAACTACTAGTACACAAAATTAGTACTAGCAATAAAATTAGAATTTATGGTGAAAATGAAGAAGAAATTTCATTTTTTATTGTTGTTCATTGTTATTATTGTATATTATTTTGTAATATTTTATAACTGCGACACTCGGAACTGCGTTACTTGGCGGTGTAAAAAGTAAGACCTGTAGACCTGAATACTCATCAAAACGAAATCTCGACAGCGTAACATCAAACGTAACACAAATACAAAAACTGTATATAATTATGTTTAAGCTGAGGTGTGGAACGGTCACCGGCTCCTCTGCAGAGAAGAATAATCCATTCCCAAACGCTGAAACTTCCAAGGTGACAGTTAAAATTTTTATCATTGAAAGAAGCAGAACAGAGTCAAAAATCTCGTAGGAAGACTTTTCTTCCTTCCTTTTCTGTCTGTTGAGATTTTTTATGTCTAATTATTAAACGGAAATAAGCAAAAAGAAAAAGCACAAGTGGCAGTGAAATAAAAGAAATCAAAAAGTAAAAACAACGGCAAAGGAGTTGTGCTTTTCACGAGTTCGTCGAATCGTCGAGTCGGGGAATATAAAAACCGGAGTGAAAAATTTATTTAGACTTCTTTGAAGGGAAGCAAAGTCAAATAAATAAATAAATAAATAAATAAATAAACAAACGAACGAACACAAAGCAGGTCATTTAACTTACATGGAAGGATGATGTTTGGAAAAGAAATTCTCTCCGTCGACCTCGTGAGAACTTTGGAACCTTTCATACCATCGCTAATTACCCCTTTAATAGGATTTATGTACATCGTATGGCCATGTAAGAAATTAAAACGCCTTTAGGTGATGAATGTGATGAGGTGAATAAGAATTAGAGTAAATGACACTGAGAAACACGCAAGTATGCGACCGTTCAAGGGAAGGGAAAAGAAAAACGCGGAGATTCATTACTCTTAAGAGGGAATTATACATCACCCGACAGCAATTAGGTTTACAAGCCCTTTTCAGCGGCAAAACATAATCTGTAGGAGACGTTTTTAAACTGTAAGAAAAACTAATACCGCCGAAGAAAAAAGAAAAAATAAAATAAATAAATTTCTGAAGAATTTACATGATGCTTCGGGTTTCTGTACTTTCTCAAATGCTAAACTTATACTGAAATGAATCCATAATAGACTATCACAACATCATTTACTCAAGTAATAACTGGAAAATATAATTTTAATATAAAACATTTTAGGTTGTGTTTCACTGCTCTTATAAGTCAACTTTTTCTGAAAAAATTTGATGGAGATGGGCTTTTTTTTCAATGAAATATTAATGTAATTAAAATACGGACAACAGTACTAATAATATTGCTCAATAATATACTAAAAATACATTGATAGTTAGGGTTTGGGTTGTTGGGAGCCAACATCACGTTTTACTTAGACTTATTACATACGAATTGAAATGTTTCTTAATTTCTTAATTTTCTTCAAAAGTTATGTATTTATGTACCGTACGTTTGGAAGCTGTCTGCGCGAATAATTTCAATAAATCCTGATGGATTTTCCTCAGCGTCGCCTCTTTTCCTCATACTGGAAGCGACGTATTCTATTCTCAGAACTACATCTAATCGAGGAAAATGGATGGAGACGTAGACTTTCGGTTAAATCGTAGACGAAATTTCGGGTTGACAAATATTATAGATAATTTTGATTTATTTCTGAGTGCAATTCCTCTGGCAGTCAGGACTAGGGAAAAGAGAGAAATGACAATTTTTCATTTCGTAAAATCATTTTAATAAAACTGCCGAAATCAAATCGCCCCAAAAACAACAAAACGGAACGCTCGGCGCTGTTGTAAAACTCCTATTTATCTTACGGAATATTTACGTTTTCTAACAAAATCAAAGTTACAGAAATTGTAACTAAACAACGATTTAATGCCCGTTCTCCTTTTATCATAATTTATTACAGCCAAATGAGAGGCTCTTAGTTTCCTTAACAATTCAGTGTACTGTCCAAATTGTAAGCCCACGCTTCTCTTAATGTCAATTTTATAAGAGAATTCTGTGTACCGTAACCCACGGGAAGTAAATCTTCACTCCAACGAGGCATTGAGAGCGATTAGTGATGAGACTGACAGAGTCAGTTCAAACGGAAAGGTGCGAGACAACAAGACCACAACAAAAAACAAAGTGACTGGGTAAGTGAATCGCTGAACAAGCGAATAGAAAGAACAAATCTTGCGGGAGAGTTCAAGAGAAATAGATAAAAATAAGCAGACTAGATAAAATCCAAATTTATTACCCACAAATCTCGTCGGAGTTAGCCGCCTACCGAAATAAAATTTATATACTTTATCTATAATTGATACATACAAAAAAATCTATCTCTTTCTTTCAATCGCAAACTCAAATACTTCCAAATGGAGTCAGACCAATCAATTTTACCCCCCCCCACACGCCCCCCACTAAAATGACGAGATCTAACAAAACCCCAGAGAAACCCTTGTCTAAATAAGCATATTATGACGACTCTATGGAAGCACACTGAAAGAAACACAAGACAACATAAAACCCACCATAAGTGTATTGCTCCTGTAAGAAACATATACAAAACCCAGAAGTACACTACACATGCCTTATACACAATAAAATGTGGCATTACAATAATTTTTTTATTATAGATTATTAATGTATTATAATAGATAATTTATTGCTTTAATTATTGAAATATTGTTACAGGGTGAACTTCGGTGGTAATCAAAATTTAATTACGGTAATTTAATAATACAGTTTAGTTACAGTCGTTTTTATCTATTATTTCTAATTTATTTAATTTATTATTAATTAATTTAAAAATATTTATTTATTTTTTCTAATTTCAAAATTTAAGTTAAATCGTCGACGCTTACAATGTACATAAATCTCTGGCAGTGGGTCAATTTGGTTATTGTCACCGACCCAAAACAGATTTATTTTATTAACTGAGTCACGGTAACCGCGTGAAGTTGAACAGTTTTGTAATTCTAAAACTACAATTGTCGCTTCGAGTTACGGTAAATTGTGTTTTGTACAGAAAACTCAGCTCCGACTCTTCGACTGTCGTCTGCAACTCGGCGGAAAAATTCTTTTCCCATAGTTTTTAAGTAGTGAAATAAATAGCCGATGAAGTGCAAAAAAAATAAATCAACGCTTTATGCAGTGAACTGCCACACTTCCCGAAGTGAAGTTTACGAGAAGAATGTTAAAATCTTTTAGTACGGAAGTTATTTGTTAGTGGAAACTAATTATGTTCACCCCGAGGCGACACTTACCCAGTTGAAATGCAAAAAAAAAAAATTATTTGAAATTAATTTTAAGTTATTTTTAGGAGAGTTAATAAGTTTAATTAACGAATTTTCCTAAATAATTTGTCACCCCGTGATATTCTTCACGACTGATTTATTTCTTTGAGTAGTTCTGTAATTTATAAAAATCCCTTGTGGTTGTGGTGCTTTTAATAGTTTTCTGGTTTGTAAATTTTTTTCTTTTTTTTTATTGACATAAAAAGCACAATCTGTCCTAGAACAATGAGCAGCAGTGTTGACCATTGAAAAGTGAGTATAAAAAAGAAATAAAAAATAATAAAAAAATAAAAATAAAGAGTTTGGGTACTGGATGTATCCTATGCGACATCCATTGATGTGCACCGTTGTTATTTGGCTTGGAGAGACAAGAGAGGGATCTACAGCCGATTGTAGGAGTGGTAGGACGTTGAATCAGACCGAGGAATCGAAAGGTTTTCTTCTCTTGGTTTGTAAATAAGTGGCATTTTGTCTTTAAGTTTAAGTGACTTTCGGATTTTTTGATTCATTACATTCAATTTTTTATTTATTACGAGGAATAATAAAAAAGACCGTATTATTTACAAAACAACATACTGAAATATACTAACACTAAATTAATGTAACAGTACTAAAAATAAAAAAGTAATGCTAAGAACAAAAAAAGGGGCAATAATATTTTCAGTATAAACAATTAACGGAGTGTAAAAAAATACAAAGTATATATATTCTAACGTTACCAATGATTTGTCTGCCACAGGTTTAAAAATATTTATTTGATAAAACTGTTTGTGAAAAACAAATTTTGATAATTTAAAAATAGAAAACCCTACATTTTTCTATTATCGTGGAATAAATCTAGGAATTCATCGTTGCGGGGAATCTCCAACGGTGAAGATGAAAATTCACCACCCCGTCTTAAATTTTAAGATTTAAGTTAAGATGGCGTCCCCGCGTCGGAAAATCACAAGAAGACGAGTGTTTGTGCCTGCATGGGGTTCCACGAAAGCATCTAATATTTTTCTTCTAGGACCCAGCCAAAAAAAGTTTTTCTTCTCTTCCTAGTCAAGACACCGACACCGCCGCCACCGAAATGATCTAAATCATCCGGGGTGGATTTCCTTCCAAACCGCTTTTTTTCCACCCTTAAAAGCCTTTTCTCTTCCACCGGTTGAAAACAATATTTTCAGAGTTAAGTGCTTCATTGTTTAATATCAGAGGAATCGAGGATCCATAATATTCTCTGCTTTTTCACTTTTATACTATCTCTTCGTCTTACCCGGCGGTTACATTATCCCCGTGAATTTTACGATACTTCGGGAGACACCGAAAAGTAGAGAAAGTGAAAATGAAAGAAGGAAAATGGGTGCGCTGTAGGACACGAAGAAAGAACAAAAATTCAAAAATAGAAATTGTAAATGAGAACCTGCGAAAATGTGTGAATTTTCATTCAATTGCTAATTAGACCGGATGTAAAATGCAACTGCAACTTTCTGAATGGAGAAAATGCAATTTTCATTCTTTCTCTGGTGCGCTAAGAAAATAAATTAAGGAGTTCTCCGAACGGCCGCCTGTGTTGTATTAAAAATATGCAGCAGTTGAGATACAGTTATGACTTTCTTTTCTATTAAAATATTAGTACACAATGTAAACGTTATTGTAGCTGCAGAAAATTTCGTCTGTTACTTCGAACTACAAAACTGTAAACCAATCGAACGTTACCGATGCTTTTCAACATTTGTAACACCAGCTACACTAGAACTCTTACTAGTCCTATTAAAGCAACTTCTTTCTTTAACATTTTTTTTCCTAATAAAGTGGTTTTATTAATCGCAAAGTTAATCTACGTGCCTAGACGAGTAGCAGGCGGGTTGCACAGAAACACGCGACAACTTTTAACTCGGCCTCCTGATTTATGTACTATTTTCATAGATAAAAAAATTTTAGATGCCGACACTACGCTCAGCAACAGTTCGTTTCGTCTATGATGATAACCAAGTTGAAAAGAAAATTAGGTGCAATGCAATTCGTAGAGTATTGTTAACCGGTGACACACTTAAAGATATGCATTCATTATTTTACCATTTACATTAATATATGTACTTTGTATGTACACATGTGTATACCTGCCACGTCAAATATGTAACATCTCATTTTCACTTCTAGTTAACCGATCCGATAACATTCATTCAACGAATGAATTTATTTTCACTGGTTGAATGCTTTTGTTTTTTTTGCACGGCACCAAATGCAGCTGCACCGATACTCATTATTAATACATAAAATTTTTTCTCCCCGAAGTGAAGACGTGAATCGAAATTTGCAAGCGGTTGACTGCCAAAGTACGAAAGGAATCGTAAAAGCAGAAACGCACAACACTTTCTCTGCCTCCTTGCCAAAACCGTGCCCGGAAAAGATGAAGAAATAAAAAAAATAAAAAAAAACGCTTTCATAAAAATAAATATTCAAGAAGCAGCTGACAGAAATTATTATTTTTTTCCTTGGGTCTTCCATCGTTTTTCTTAACTTTTAAAAACTAACGATTTCAATTGAAGTTCTTACGGAGAAAGCGGAAAGGAAGAAAGTGAGTGAAAGGGGAAATAAGACCACAAATCGGTCAATCATCTAAGAAAAGATTCAACAAGTCGAACGGTCCTAGACAGACTATTCGGTTGTAGTGGAAATTTAACTATCCAATAATTCATTTCCTAACATGTCCATATATGTACATTAAATATCTTATTGATCCGTTTTTTTACTATTATCGCTGCTTAAAATTAATTTAAAAAAATTGCAACTATTCTCTGTTTGTGTTCTCATGAAACTTTAATTTTTGCCTTGCTAGAGCAACTTATTAATAAAATGCCTTTTCTTTAATAAGTGTCTTAAAGTACACTAAAAAATATATTAAGAGAAAAACATTTAAACTGTTCTAAAATTATAATAATTCAACAGTTAAAAATCAGGATTGGATAGTTTTATTTATTTATTACTTCTGTTATTTTCATTACAGAATTCCTATCTACTTAAAGGGAATTGAGAATTAATCTGCACTGTAATAAATATTGGAAACTACTACTGTTGAAATCGTTATAGTTAATTGTAGTTCTGTTGTTATTCGTAAATTCTACTTATTATGATGAAAAATATTCCAAATTTTGAAATTAGATTTGTTGGAAATGTTTTCTGTAATAAAAAAATAAATAAATTCCGAATATCGGTGTATAAGTTTTATGTAACTCTTTCTTTTGTAAATTTATATTTTTCTCGTACTTGTAGTCGTCTCTTATTTGATTTTTTTAACATGTTTTATGTTTTTATTTCAGTATCTAAAAATAATATTGATAGATGTGTTATTTTCCTATGCTTAATGTACGCCATCTACTCTCACCAATGCGACGTATGTCCTGCACAAGTCCACATATAAATTTATGTATTAAACGTATCAACTCCGAGTCAGGGGAATCCTCCGTCGGTAGTTCAATTTTGAAGGGAAGCTCACTAATTGCTTTATATAAGACACACCCTACATAATCCGGGAGTTACATGACTTACCTTGAACACGATCGGCCCTTGATTTATTTGAAAGAAAAGTATCTTGGCTGGACATGACTTTTATCAGAGGCTTATCGCCTTTGACACTTTCCTCGTTGGTTTTCCAATAAATTGTAGAGATCGAAGCCAGGCATTTGAGTTTCATGTTGCCGTCTCTGAAATGCTTCGCACTCACGCGAAACTGTAAACCTAAAATTGTTTTCTGGAGGTCCTCATCACCGATGAATATCGTGTGAGGTCCGCGAAGAAAGGCGGAATCGGCCTGAAATAAAATCAGAAATAATTGTAGTCTGTGGAAAACTAAAGAAAACATTTAAATTAGTCGGTTGCAGATCGACAACCCAGGAGCAGGCTCTCTTTTTATTCCCCTGCACTTCTCCTAAAATTTATTTAAATGTCCTAAAAAATTATTACCGCGTCGTAAAATAACGCCAAGTTCTTTTATGTCTGCCTAAGTTATACAAACAGTGACAAAAAATGTACACGCTGCCCTGAAATTAGGTAATATTTCAGTATATGTGAGTTGTAACCAGAGATCCTGCACGATTCTTTAACTTTTCATGTACGCCACACTTGGTTACTTTAGTCAGGTGTCTCTTTTTGGAATCTTTCTCGAATGAAAAATGAAAACTTCTCTCACTGCGGCGGGAAATTGTGCAACAGAGATCAATCAAAAAAAAAGAGAACGAGATTATGATAATGCGGGGAATAACCCCGGGGGAGAAAAAGTCTATTTCGTACAAAATGATCCGACATTAAGTTTAAAAATAGAAGATGCAGAGTCATCAATAGACTTCAATACAATTCTATTACGCTGCAGGGAGAAAGGAAGTAGATGGGAACCAAACAAAAAACTGTTTTGTTTGAAAAGAAGTCAAACTCAGCGCGGCAGTGGTCGATGTGTTAACGTGTCGATGAGTGCAGAAGAGCAATCCTTCTGTAGTCGCGCAAGTACCTGAAAAAGGTTGAACTCACCTTTTCCCCATTGATAAACCAGTCGAGTTCAGTCGGAGGATTCGAACTTCCTGACGTGCAATTTAAATTAACTGTGTCTCCGATCGAGTACCTGGGCTTTCCTCCACTTATTTTTGGACCTTCCTCGGGGAGTGCTGTAACAAAGAAATAAATACGTAAACAAAAGAACGAACACAAATGTCTACGTATAATAAATAACGACGGTGACTCCCGTTCAAGTTGAAAAATCAAAAAGGCAGACTATCCACGGGGGTTGAACTTCTCCCTCACGTTCACTTCAACCCTCTAAATTGAGATTTCCGATTGCAACGTTAGCTTTCGTCTAATCCACAGATTAACATACGGCGATAGGACTGATCCCGGATTAGGGTAAAAGACAGAGACCGATTCGAGGGTGTAAGAAATAACTTTGGTCTTTTTACGGGGTTTAATAACAAACATCAAATATTTTAACCAATAATATTATTCCCTTTTATTTCGTTACGTAAACTACTTTTGTACTTATTAATTGTATAAGTAATAATGCTACGTAATGCAGTTAATTCTACGTAGAATATATAACAATTCTATATATATAAATATTAATTATAAAGTTCTACCTCGGGGTAAAATTAAAGAATAAATAAATTGATTGTTGATTTTAAGACAATGATACATAATCGAGACACACTTATTGTAGTTATACATTTTAACAACCATCTGTGTTTACTTTGAGTATTCAACAAACTTGAATATCGGTTGCTCTTCAAACAGCATTGCATTGCCTCATACATTAAAGACAATAACACTATTAATTTTATTCCTTACAGATAATGATATCCCTCCCTTTCGGAATTCCACTAACCCAAGTTTGTAACTAAAAATCGTTCGTACATAAATACTTAATAAATAAGAAAAATATACGTTTTTTTTACTGCTATTGAACGAAGTTACTGCTTACTTTCTGGCGTTGACCGTTGAGAGCAAGTTAGAACTTTTTGAAAAGTTAATGAACAAGTCATGAATGACATTAAGTCTATAGGAAGCCATAAGTTCCGCTGGGACAGAGGAATTTTCTCAAAAAGCTCGTCGAACAAGATTTAAAGTTTCCCGGATAACTGGGAAAGCTCTACAGTCTAAGTGACCTGTGCGAGTTTTCATTCGCTTTCTTCAGCCTGCTCAGCTCGTGAAAGTTCAATTCTGCTGCCACGATGACTCTCCTCCAAACGCAACAAGCAACTCCGACGTGTACCGAACCAAAAATTTTCAAACGAGAAGGCAAAACTGAAGAGTCAGGTATTCCGCCGTGGTCCTTCTTCCTCACTACAAACTCAAATGACTTCGAGTACCCGTTAAACATTTCATTTTACATTTATCAACATAAGCATTCATAAAAAGTAAGTTAAGAAAATAACGCGGAATAAAACTGGGAATCTTCGCTGGCTCACGTTTCCCATAAAAGCAAACTTCGAGGAGTTAGAATTCTCTTTAATTACTACAACATTATATTGCTGCCATGAAACTCACAACGACAAAGCTTTGTTATCATTTCAAATCTGTCGGAAAAGTAACTTTCCGCCATCGCAAAAAGTTACAAACTTTGAATGAATCGGTAATTTAAGGATTGTTTCTTGTTAACCAACATTGGTTTTTTAAATTTTAGAATCGATGAATCGTCATCCAGGTGAAACGATTACATCTATTATTAATAATTTTCTCAACATTAGTACTGAACTATTGAATTACATGAAAACATGATTGAAATTCATAAAATGTTAGGTTTCAAGCAGAACAAGACCCTTAGATAGAAACAGTTCTTGATGTGGTCAACAAAAAACAGTTTGTCCGGTTGGTTTCTGGCATTTTCTGGCAGCACCAAGGCCTACAAATTACATTCAAAAATATAATTCCATAACAAAATTCATTTACATTGATTATCCGGTCGTGCTGTGACGCGTTCCACCGCAAAATCCTCTTTAAAACGGATTAAACATTGTAAGTGTTAAGCTGAGAGCGAGAAGTTTTTAACGGATGATCACCAATTAGATGGTGCTAGCAAAATAATACTCACAATTATGCGGAAACGTAAATTGTAAATCGAGTAAGAAAACTTTGGCACAATAAGACTTTATTAAGTATCAGCCTTTACTGAGCCATGAATGAATGAATGAATGAATGATTACGACAAAAACTGCTTGAATGAATGAAATACAATCGCCTGGGGTTTTAACAAAAGTGTAGTTTATGTGAGGCCAGTTTGTGAGGCGCGTACTACTCAAAATTTAGAGGAGCTTTAAAGTTTAGTTTTAGTTAACACCCCTTTAGTTAACACAATCAAATTATGTTATGTAACTAATGTTCATTTAAATTTTATTGATTGATACTTGTGAAATTCAGAAAATCCACAAAAGTGAATGAAAGTAAAACCAGAACATGATCCGCTCCACTAAACAGATGTAAGAAAACGTCATCAATCCAGATGTCTGACGTTTCTCACAGTTTTTCTCCTTTCTTGTAGTAGGTTGTAGTGTGACAAGACATCACTCGTCGGTCAATAAGGATCAGCACGAATGACGGTGTAGTCTTCATTAGGTTCAGACGGAGACGGCAAAACTGAGAAATTTCTATTATTAAGTACAAAGGGAAGGCCCCGGAAAGGAAGGGAATGTAAATTACGTGGCGCCTTTGCCGAAAGGAAACACTCTGATGGAAAAAGGCACAGGAGCAGAAAACAACATGGGGCGATGGAGTCTCTCGAGACCCGCCTTGTGACGACCTTAAAAGGACAGCAGCCGTGTCCTTTGCGCAAATTTAAGAAATTGTCAAACGAGTATTTTCACGCCGAGCGAAACGCCAAACCAACGCTTCCTCACCAGCAGATTGTCACGGTGAACCGGAAGTTCTTTGTGAAAGTCAGTCTTCTACTGCCACGTTATGTATTACTTTCATTACAAAAATAAATGTCCTTTTCAGGGACTTTTTCCCGGGGGCTGGCAGTTTCCTCGAGTCTCTTGCATATTTCGTTGGGGTTTTGTGTAATGTACTCCCCAGTATAGTTTATTTAACCGGCCTACGTAGGTGACACTAAAAATGAACTTGTCTGTTGGTTCATCGCAGTAATAGTTTTGTATAAACCTCCTAGCATTACTGTCTAACATACCCGTTTTGGAGTGAAACATGTCTCCGCGCAACCCTAAAGATTCAGTTTAAAACGTAGTATTGTACGCGCAATGATATACGACACCTTTGAAAGTACTTTGAAAGTATTTCGCATCATCGGTTACAACAGTATTAAGCCGTGGTACCCTTAGTAATTATAAATGGCTACACATACTGCAAGTAAAGTTCGTAATAGTTGAGAACCCGCAAACAAAGTTAAGAGACACGGAAAAGTCTAAAGATATGAAATACATTCTCTATTATTACGCAAACTTTTTGCGCTAATTAACTGCCTTGATTGGGACTCGGAACTTGGAGAATTCATTTTCGGGGCTACGGGCCGCCGCGAACTAATTAAAAGTACATATGAACTTATTTAATTAAATCTATTGAAAGGTAATACCAATTGAATGTGCAAGTGCGCCGCTCGACGTTCTCAAGAATAGAATTCATTCGACCCATGGAAAACAGGGCTGGGCAAAACCACACCGGAAAGGATTCGTACAAGTTTCAACTTTAATTAATCAAATGAGCTTTGAGTAGATAAATAAGTGTCATTAGCTTTGACGTATCAAACCGGAAAGGAAGTTTAGTGTAACATTTGAAAAGCATCGATAAAACAATCAGTTCGCGTTGTAGGCCGACGAACACGATTCTTACGTCACGACTATCTAGTTACACGTCTGAGCAATGCAGTAGAACATTATACTATATAATGTATATAATATATATAATTGTAGCAATACTTTGTGTCATCCTGCATCCTAGTGAATACTCACTTAGTACTATTAGTACTGTTTATTATCTTATTATTTATGTGTTGTCCATAACTTTGTTGTCCAGCCTTTTCTACCTTTTATTTTATCCCAGGGAAAGGTGCGAACAAGAGAAATCTTATATTTTCACCTGCCGTTACATTTCGAGCTTAGGTCTTTTCTCGTTGTTCCTGACTCCGTTGCTTTCTCCTGTTGAACCGGATGTTTTTGCGGCAGAAAGCAACAACCCGGAAGGTTCGCCGCAGTGCTCACGTTAAAACGTCCCGTAATGGCCATTTAACACGCATTGCGTTGTCAAACCGAAATTAATTTCCGGACGTCCACGTCTAATTTAAATTAAAGATGCTTGAATTTTAAGTATGTTTTAGGTTTCGTGGAGTGAGCGATTGCAAGCATTTAAGACCGGGCAGTGATCACGACACGTTTAATAAATCAAAGTTTTCGTCACGGCACACACACGCCGCCATATTAAATGGTCTCGTGCTCTGTGCATTTACATGTATTTCGACGTTATAAAGCTCCTGATTTAAAAAAAAAAAAAAAACATATTCTTATCTGCACCGTAAGTTTTATGCGAATTTTTCCTGCAATGCCGTGAGAAACACTGGAAACAAAGTCTACGTGACGGGTATCTAACATACACCAGGTGACATAATAAATCAGAAAAACTAAACGGTTTAATTGAAGATCAATGGCGATTGATTGGGTGATTCTCTCGTAAGATTCCAAATCTGTTACTCCAACTGTCCCACCTATTTAAAATTGTAAGACTTAAAAATAAATAATGTAAAAACTACAACTTATTTCGTGGCACACCTGTGTAGAGTGTAGAGAGGATTGCAGAGTGGGTGAAAAAAGGTGAGAGAAACCTCTAATGAAATTTCTCGCAACCTTGTCCTCGAGCAAACCTTTCGACGTAATGAAATTTGCCTAACGAGCTACATAATACATAAATGATACCTTAATTTACGCGGAAAATTTTTCAAAAACCTCTGAATGAGGACGTACAACGACTTTTCCAACTGCATTCACGTATTTACTACTTTTTCTAACTATCTTTTAAGTATCGTTACTGTTTTCTACTTTCTAATTTTATTTTTGTGCGTGGATCCTGAACCTTCCACCTTGCTGTTTTCTTTTCAATTGCTCTAGGTTGAATAAATCCTCTTTCCGAATAAAAAAACTGAACTTTTAACATTTGCTAAAGGCAACAAAAACGGATACCTGTCACGTAAAATCCTCGCACACCACAACAACCTTGCATTCACAGAAGTGAACCTTTTTTTTGGAAGTAAGGAATTCTCACTAAATTAACGAACTACAAGAGGAGAACCCATTAATGACATAAGTAATGTTTGTTTCGCTTATAGTTACATATTTTTGTATATACGACGCGACGATTAAACAACTAACTTTGCGAATGCGAAATTATCAGCATTTTACATACACAAACATGTAGTTAGATGTTGACGTGTATAAAGCACTTTCAGTTCCCTTAAATGTATTATTTTCCCGTTGAGTCGAAATTTTTTAAGAACGAAGTTGTTTAATTACTTGCAATGAATTATAAAAACTAATAATAATCATTTTTTTACACGAACATCGTCTTGCTTTTAATAAAATTCTTGTCAGTTCTCACGGTCTCCGACCTGACGCAGTTCCAACAAAACAAACTACCGCCACGATCAACTTCAAATGAAATTTCCAAATCAATAAATTCCAACATCAACGGAAATAAATAAGTAGATAAATAAACAAATAAAAACAAAAGACTTTTTCACCAGCCATTACGAGTAACAATTACGGTTTTTTATCTGGAACATTCGGTAACTTCGGTTACAAAGCGGAAACTGTTTCTTCCAGTTTTTTTTTTTTTTTTTTAAATTGAGTATCTTTTCCTTTGTTAAAGAGAAGAGTTCAACGGATAAACTCGCTTTGTGTTCTTCATATTGAATTTCACTCGTTTCCATTTCCTCTGGATTGCCC
The DNA here is from genome assembly GCA_037055365.1 of Polyplax serrata. NCBI lineage: Eukaryota > Metazoa > Arthropoda > Insecta > Psocodea > Polyplacidae > Polyplax > Polyplax serrata. Next base: position 2,887,847 of record JAWJWE010000004.1, read on the forward strand.
AAACCACTTCCGGTTTGCCTCCAAATGCGACCGGACCGGAAACAGTTTTTGAAAATTCAAAATTTAAATTCCGCTGCATCGTTTCCTTCTCCCCTGCATTGTCATATTCAATTTTTTTTCTTCGCCGATTCCTTTGCAATTTCATTTCTCGATATCCCACGACCAAGAGACGAGCAGAAAATAGAAAATGGTAAAATTCTAGTTTGAGAGTTTCCTCTTCTATGCGGACTCGTTTTTCCCTACGATTTTTTAGATGGGACCGCATTTTCAGTTATGAGACGGACCTCCACCTGAATTCTGCGGTTTGAGTTCCTCCTCCCGGCAAAACGTAAAATAATTGGTTCCTTCCGAATTTCAACTGCAACTTTTTAACTTGCAGCACAAATGTTACGTTCGCTTATTCTAAAATAAAATCAGAAAAGCAAACGGCGTTTTCTATTTACTGGTTGTTTTGTTTGTCCGCAAACGCATTTATTTTTTGAAATGGCCACGTGGAAACATAATTACCCTTGGTAGATTTTACGGGGGATGACAACTGAGAACACCCCAACCAACGTTGTTCACTCAACTTTTTACAATTCCAGTTACCATGGTGGAGTACTTAGTTGTGCTGTAGGTTGCATGTGACAGACACTAACCACGTGCCTTGCTACCAAGGGACATAACTTGAGAAGAAAAATTCAGTTGGAAAACGCTCGATCAGAAGATATAAAAAGGTAATTTTTCTTTAGTTAATTTTTTCAATCTTGAGGCGACTTCATGTAACTGGACCAGTATCTTCATCTCAATTTAAATTCCGTTATAAATCCTACTTTCTCATCCTGTAGGCTCTCATTATCTAATTCTGCATCTAAAATTAAATACCTTCGAAATATTCTAATAAACTCGGAAGTTCACTCCTAATGAGAATCCACACTGAAGGGGTTGAACGATTTGAGTAGGGTTGTCACAAGTGGCCATGTCAACATCACCCCGTTTATCTACGGTAAATAGACAGACGTAAACACTTGAGAGAACTTCTTCAATTTAAATTCGAATACCATAACGTTGACGTTGTTAATAACATTAATAATAATGTCAGTCGAGATATGTCCGAAAGGTAGCAGAACCTTTCAAACATTAAGTGACGTTGGAGGAGTCCGACGACAACTTCAAAGTTATGTGGAATTAACTTGGCATTGAAGAGATGAACTCTCGCAGCGGCGCTGACAAAACTTTCAGTTTAAAATAAAAATTCTTTCCTAACCTACGTATGTAAAGTTTTGTTAACAAACTTAAAACTAAAAATCCGAACAACTTTGATCGATCCAAGAGTGACACCATGAGGTCAGTCTGTTTAATTCATGAAAGTCGGACGTCTCGGGGGCTCTTGGACAAATTTAACGGATTTTTGGTTTTAGGTTAGTTTTCTTTTGTAATTACGTTTAAGTATTATATTATTCATGATAGACAGAAATACCTAATTATATATATACATAAAATCTAACATTGAAGCTTCGGTCTTTTTGGTTCAATGTCGGACGTCGGACGTCTCGGTGCAATTGGACAATTTTAACACATTTTTGGTTTTAGGTTAGTTTACGTCTCATTATCATACATTAGATTTTAATTAGTCATTAATTTAGATTTAATTTAAGCATAATTTTGGGTTTTAGGCTTAGAAAACTCCGTAAATTGTATACCCTGCGTTGTACCGTCATATTTATCATACTTACATATGATTTTTGTAAATAAATGGAATTACGGAATTTGAGTAACAATTCTACCGTATTTCAATCTTTAATCATGAAACTATAATAGTGTGATTGCGAAACGCAAGAAGTTGAACGCTCAACCGTAACAATTCTAAACTACCGGCAAACTAACATCAAAACTCATAACGCAGCAGTTCGCAAGAGTTTAAAGTAGTACAACTGCTACATTACAGTCGTGTACATGGGAGATTTCGGAAATCTTCGCAAGGCTAAGTTTAAACTTACTCTTACAATTTAAGTTTCCTCCCACATAAAACGCTTATCAAACGAATGATCCATCGGTCTATTATTTTTTTTTTGTTTTCTTATCTCTTTAAACCTTAGCATAAACATTATACCAAACCTTCAGGTCGCGCAAAACAATTTCAAGCTAAAAGTTCATAATCCCGCAGTTTGATGGACGCAACAAGAAAATGAACTTTGCAAGATCCTAAAAACTTTTTCCCCGACGCAAAAATTATTAAATCCAACCTTTTTCTATTAAAAAAAAAAAAAAAGTGGAGGAGAAAGAAGTGGTGGAAGTACGACTGAAAGTAGCAAGCAGAAGAAAAAAAAACAATAAATTGCTCCTAAGATTTGAAAAAGGCGAAAGAGGAGCTTTGAAAGTTTTGGAAGTTCCACGACCTAAAGGCCCCCCGCTTCGACCAGAGTACCTGAGGACTTGTCTTAAGCAGGAGGACACGGAGGAAACCACTCGTGGCCCCACATTGAAAATAGTTTTCCACTAATGAAGTCAGAATGAACAACATTTTTACCATAAATTTTACTTTAATCGAGTTAAGAAGTTATTGAATTGGACGTGGAAACTCCGGCAGGGCCAATGTATGGAAGATGGGAGGGGGCCAAAGGAAACTCCGAAACTGAGGGAAAGCTTCCCTCCCCGTTGGAAAATCTCAGAGTTTCAGGGGGGACATCACTCGTGACTGAAATTCCTGCTGAGAATTCTTAGTGCTTTTTGTCGTCTTTCTTCCGCACTTATTGGAAAATCCATTTCCCGCCATCTTTCACTTTACGCCGTGCATAATTAAAGGGAAACTTTTTTTTTTCTCTCCTTCTCAGAAGTTGGCCAACCTACCCTCGAATGAAACTTTCCATCCCCGCGGCAAGAAATATCCTTATTTTTCCGACTTCTCCTGTCCAAAAACAGAAGTCAGCCAACTCGTACCTCACCCTGTTTCCATTCGTCCCGTTTAAATTATTTCTTAAACGTTTAATCCGATTACGAAGGATAATCTTGGAAAATCACCAAATTTACCGAACGGATTGAACGTGACGCCGAATTTTACCATTCTTTCAGGGGTCATCCTCACTAATTAGGCGAAATCACGTTTATCATCACGAGAACTATGAGTTGGCGTCCTTTTTTTTTCTATTTGACAGATTTCTCTTCTAACTCGAGGCTAATGGTTTGGAGTGGTACAAGTGTTCAACCGAGTAACTAAAACTTATTAAATTACTATTGAATAACAAACACTACATGTTATTAATGTAATCCTTCACCCAGACGGTAAAGTGTCACCTTTGAAGACAAAATAAAACAGGATGCATCAAGTCTAAATGGCTGAATTCCCTTAAAATTAAATAAAATACGCGAAAAGCGCCGATTTCTATTTAAAATCCGATTATTTTTTTAATTAAGCCGAGATGTCAACGTGAGACGGTTACGTTTTCCGTCCAAGAATAGTGAAAGTTGAAATAGTTGGAGGCAAAACAATAGAACTATCTTCCGGACACGTCCAACAGATGATGGAAATTTTTGTCTTTCCCGTCCTAAGCTAAATCATTTATCTCGTGTAATTTTTCTCCTGAGAAAAATAAAACGTTGATTAATGATGATTTTATGTAAACGTAAAATGCCAGACAAAGTCCTTTAAAGGAGAATGTGATTTATTCAACGGAAAGGGAACAAGTCTCATTGAGTAAAAGACAGAAATAGACAATATTAAAAAGGTCATCGGTGTAATCTGAGTATCTTTTTCTCTTCGTGCGTTCCTCCATCTCTGTCTCCTTCTTCTTTTCCTCGGAATAAATTTAACTTGTCTTTCCCGTTAGTTTAACCGGTGCTCGGTCAAAGGTTATTTAACGTTCAATAACCTACGCGAGAGACTTTTCTAGTCATTTTTGAATTTCCACAGGTGACGCCACGTCAGTCACATTCAGTCGGTCACATTGTAATATTTTCAGTTTTTCATTGTTTATTTACTGTTTTACTTGTATTTATTTTATGTCTTCGTCACTTCCGAGGAAAACATAATTTAACCTTTGACACTGTCCGACGAGTTGGTGTCAAACTTGCCAGTTTTTGAGTTCGACCGAACACCAAAAAGAAACTGGTAATTTATTATTTGTTTTCTTTTGAAAGGTTTCCCTTTCTTTTTGCTCTGACCCTCAACTTCTTTTTTCCTGTTCTATTTTTCTTTCCGTTTGATTTTAATCGGTCCCATTATTTTCAAGAGGATTCCACGGAATGAGGACTTTCGCATTAGTTTATGATAGTGTTTCTTTCTCGAAATTGGATGGACACAGACACACGGAATCACTTGCGGCAGACACGGGAAAAAATTTATGGTTTGGGAAAATTTACTTCCACCTGTGAAAATTATATTAGGAGGAGGAAATTATTTTTCATGTTGGTTTACTCCAAGTGGCTGTTTTCTTCCCTCGGAGCCTTTGCGTCTATGGTTTGTACTTTGAGGATTTATTTTGCGTTACATTCGGAAATGTCTTCTTTAGTCTACGTGTGACTTCCGTCACCGCTCAAAATAAGTTCGTAAACGTTGAAATCACTCTGACGCCGTTTTTTTTTTCTTACCCGACACACAAGTTTCGGTCTCAGAGGGTGTCTTACACTTTGTACTGCTTATGTATTATTCATTGGACGCTCTCATGTGCAACATTAGTCAAAAATTCAAATTAAAGAAATGTGAAAAATGGCTACGAATATTTTTCAAAACTATCATAAATTCTGTTTTACGATTTCCGTATGGCGTTCTTAAATGCACTCGTTTTCTCATTATACCGTACAAGTGATTCTGACACGAGGTTTGTTGCTGGTTTCTACTACTAAGTATTTTATTGTGTGATTTAATCCGTAAATACATAAACATTTGGATACGGTGTACGAGTAGAATGATTGCATTGGTTTTTGGGTTCTTGTTGCTTACTGCGCAAGGAAAATAATTTGATCAAAATTCTTAGTAAATAAGCCTAAACATGTAGTCTAAAACGTGTACATGAAGCTATATATGTAGTAGGTACAGTACAAGTCGGTTACAAAGATTTTTTATTGCTTTAATGCAGTACACACAGAACAGAACGTCACCATATTGTGTTTCTTCAATTTATTTAAAAGAAGATTAAAACTGACGGATTTGATGGGGTGAACAAAACTTAAATTTTTCTTAGGACACGAAACTAAAATTCTGTCGTGAAAACAATTGCTTTTACCGTTTAATCAATTTCGCCCAAATAACGAGAGGTTTTTCACCCCACGTGTACCCCAGGGGAAATCTCAGAATGTGTGACTCCCAGTGAAACTCCTACTCCTAAGTCATTTTTTACAACAGTTAACAATTTTTTTTTTTAAAGACGGATTTCAACCGTGGGGGTGAAATGTGGTGTTGGCCGAAAAAAAAATGGCGCGAGTGATCTGAAGGATCAAGTGGAAGATTCTGAAGACGTTGCAGAGAGCAAATCCCATCACCGGAGCCTTTCCTGACGGCAGCATAAGAATAAGCTCAGAAATCCCTTTACCGCATCCTCATGTCTACGGCTAACTTTTACATAATTTTGACTTTTTCCCCAAAAAAATATTTTCTAGTTTCTTGGACGTCTTTCCGTACAGGTCGCTTGACCTCCGCCGGGATTCGCCATCATGGCGAAACGCTTTCATCCCCCGGAAAAGCGTCTCTCGAAAATGAAAACTGGCAATTTTTCCGGAGCTTTGAAAAAATTTCGAACCTCTCGGGGAGTATCCAAGTGAAACTTCATCTTGCTATTGACCAGAAATAGAGAGAATTTTCTCTTTGAGGATTTGCTAGCATTCGACGAAACCAATTGACTCGATTTTTCCAACTGACCCAAATAGAACTGAAATTTATTAAAAATTCAGAAAAAAACCTAATCTCGTTAAATTTCTTTTCTTTCGTACGGGGAATTGAAGATCAATTTAGATCAGATCAGAAGCAATTCACAAACGTCCGACACACACACACACACAAATTTAATTATAGCGCTCTAAAACTTTACGACGAGCGACAAGAAACGAAAAATATAGGAGGAACAATACCATCTGTCTTACAAATCTGCCCTAAAAACTACAGACAACTTATGATGGTGACGTAGCGACTTAAATTACAACTGTGAGTACTACAAAATATAAAATTCTGTCAATTAAAATTTAATTCACTTAATGTAAAACTATTTACAACTGTTCCTACTCCAGGCATCGTTTTTCCCTTGTTCCACACGACAAGTTCCCCAGAACAACACTCTTTCTTTCTTGCACAATGCAGTTTTATGGTGCCCCGGAAAACAAACTGTGATTTTCCTCCCGTGTTGAAGTTGACGCTTTAATTAAGACTTTAAATTGAATGGAATGAGTTCGACCGGAGGAGGAACAGGAAAGAAGAACATTCTGGAAGTTCTTTGATGCAATTTCTCGGCAAAAGACGGTAACATTCTCCTAAGTGATTACACGGGAGGAATTTAAAACGAATCTCCGGCATTTCTTCGTTCAGGAGGTTCCCACTCTCGTGCAAAAATTGAAATGCAAATCTTTCCTCCGTGAAAATATTGGAGGAGTGCAACCTGAAATCCTGAAATTATTCCCGGCGTTCTTCCTGGACGTACAGGATTCAAATTCCAGGTCGTTTAAAAAAATTAGAAAAGAATTACGTTGCGCTACGTTGGAGTTCAAATATTTGGACGCAGGTCATCGTTGAAAAGAACTACCCTTAATTCCAACCCTCTCCCTCTGAGATTCTAGTGGGCAAAAAGAAGTGAAATCAGATTACAAAACTTTTCTCTTCAGATCACATCCACGGTGATCCAAAAAATTCCAACAGCGAAGTAAAAGTTGACTAAATGAAAGTTTGAACTTGGTGTAAAACAACCGGGAACTCCTAAATCAATCATTACTATTTTAGATGGTTTGTTTTGTTCCAGGGCATAGTTGGTTGGTATAGCCTGGTTAGTTAAAAACAACTTCAACTATCAATAAGAACACATCTATTTGTTCTAGCAGTGGATGACCACTCTTTTTTTGATGTCTTTGAACTGACTCCTTTGATGGAACTCCAGAAGTAGAGAGGTTCTTCCATCATCAGAAAGAACAAAAAAGTAAAGAGAAAAGATTTGGAACAATAAAATAGTTTCCAGAAAAATGCTCGAGCAGAATTTAAAGAATTTTCTCATTATTTTCGAATTTTTCGGAAACCAAACCCGAAGAAAAGGTTCTTCTTTGGGTTCATGAGAAGATTTTTCACGCGTACAAAATTTTAACAGGAAAGAATTCGCGTTTTGTTAGAGAAGCCGAAACCAAAACGGACGAGTTAGAACCTGAGAAGGACTAAAACGGAGGGATATAACTGCACATTCCTCGGGAACTTAATACTACAGCACACTTTAAGTGACGCAATAAAACAAAGTTAATAAAAGGATATTCAATGACAGCGAAAACAAGAAAAAATACATAGATACATAAGGTTTACAAAAAACCAACATTAATTTAGGGGTACGTAAATGTTGTGCTTTGGTTTTATCAAATTAGAAAACTGCTGTCTAACTACAACTCTTTCTACTGTAGGTTTTTTTAAAAAAAGTCAGAAGATTGACTTTGCTCATGATGGCCCACAGATTCCTTTCACATGCATCTTCCTCAATTAAAATACGGCATTAACCAACATTTACATTACAAAGTCTGACAAAATACAAAAAATATTCAAAATAAATACATATTGTTCTTGAATTGAATGTACGATTACATTAGAGGAGAACTTCCTTTCTAAGGTTGTAAGTAAACATTAATATTTCATACGACGAAAGTACGGTATTGCAGGAAGCCTAGAAAAACCTGTGGTGCCGTTCGAGAGTTCGCAAGTTTCGTCGAGAAGCAGTAAAATGTGAAAACTAAAAACCGAAGAAACCTCGAAGTAAAATACTCATCTCGGAATTTTCTACATTTACAAAAAAATGAAAAATAATAAAGTTATGTAAGAGATTTGCTCCTAAAACTCAAATTTGAATTCACCCGGAGAACACACACGGACGAAAACTAATTCACATGGCTTCTGATAAATCCAAAGCTGTAGGTTATGTATTCATTAAAAAATAACATCAGATGCAATCCCACTGGTGAAACACCGTGGGATGTGTTCGGCATCTCCCGGAGGAACTCCTAGATGATCCCAAACACAACGAAACGGAGAAACAAGTACTCAAGTCAAAATCGAGTGTGTGGAAATAATTCAATAGACAAAAATAGAGTTGAAATAGAACTTCCATAAGCACTACACGAGAGGTGCAGAAACGAGTACCCATCCCACATTTAATTAAAATTTCAAACATAATAATTTTTGCACAATAATAAATAATTAACTTCAGTTTTTAACATGTTCAAATGACACGTTGTAAACTAAACTATTTATCAGATTAACTATATAGAAAAATACGTGGTGAGCATAGAAATGTTTTTTTCTTACAAGACTATATAGTAATGACAGGTTAGTTAGTAGTGAGATACATAAGTATTAATAATATTTGGTTTTCTTGTATTGAATTGCATTTACGATGCGAACTTGCAACAGAATCGTTACAACTTTCCAAGTGCACGTACAAACAAGTATTTCAACAAGAATTTAAAATTATTGCTTTTCGTACGGAGCAAACTTTTTGGAAAATTTGAAAGAAATTTCTAAAGAAGGGAAAGAATGAAATCCTTACAAAATTTTGTGCAGACAGGAAGTAGCTGGGGAGATTTCCACTTCGTGTCCTTCTTAACTCATTTCAAACTTCCTAGATAATTCCTCTTTTTCCATCAAATTTCTTTTAAATGTGTAGTTTCTACTGAAAGTGTAGAATTAGTCAATGTGCTCTGCATGAAATCAACTTATACAATATTATATTTTTTTATTTATATCTAAGTTACAATATATTATTGTTATTTGATGATTACACACACTTTACTTAATTATTATGTTAAGTCTTAGAGTTTAATATTGTTTTGTGTCTTCTGTGTTACAACCATTCCTACTAAATGTGGTTTGTTGTAGTTTGTTCGAATGCTACGTGTCATTCCGTCTTAGTTGTACTCTGCTCAAATTATTCTAAGTGACACTTTTTCTGTATTTATTTCACACTTTATATATATATATGTTGAGTTCACAGTCACAGTGAATTATATTAAATATAACATGATACTTTAAGGAAACTGTACTTTTTAGAACCAACTATTGTAAATACATTGAATTATTGTACAATACACAAAGTTAAGTTGAATAAAAACTTTTTGATTTATCGTTCTTAGCAGCGAAACAATCGTGGGTTCAATAAAATTCAATATCAGGGTGTACTGCAGGTATAAAAATATCAGTTAAATTAAATTAAATGGATTAATAGAAATGAAAAATAATGTTTAAAATGTATTATCATAAACCGTACTTTAAATAACAATGAAAATTACAATAATAAATTGTAGTCTGGCGAAGCACAAGTCGCCACCACTACTAATTATTTATAAATAAACCAACCGCTGTCTCTTTAAATGTAATATTCTGTTCTCTAATTTTGTTGTAATCGACCAAAATTTGGTCACCGCTTTTGGAAATAATTAAAACTTGATTTGAAGGTTTTAAAAAGTCAGTCTCGTTGGACCCTTTTCATTATATATACTTCTTGTCAAAAACTGTTAATTTAATGACTGCTTTAAATTATGTTATAAAATCGACTCCAGGTATTTTTTTTCCAACAAAAGATTCCTCAATTGTTTAAATAAAGTGGAAAATATACATAAATAACCAGAAATGAAATATATCAATGAAAAAGGCAGTAGGAAACCGCAATAATTTGCCAGAAAAACGAACATATATTATTATTAAAATTTTTAATAATATAATTCAATACGTGTGTACGATGGGAAAATCCCGACATTCTCCAACTTAATTTACCTTAATTTCGTGGCAGTTTTATACTATTTTTATAGTATTTTCGTATTAAACAACAACATATGGTATTAGGAAGTCCGATCTCTAGGGTTTACATAAATTTTTGTTACAAGGTAATTATTTTTATTACTGTATTAAATTTTTTCAAACTCACTGTATTTTTGCATCTTTTCTTTAATATTCTATATTGCCTTCTTATTATATCAAAATTTGGCTATACTAACACTTATTTTCCTAGGACAGGTTGTGCAATATAAACGTTAAATAAAAAAATATGAAATGCAATTAATTTGCCTTTATTTAACACATAAAAATTAGAGTATGTATTAATATTTTTATATTAGTATATGTAATGTCTTACAAGTTGTGCATTATATTAATTGCATTACGTGTCTTTCAATACAGATATTATTGTGTGGTTTATAAATAAGACTGATCTGCCTATATATAATCTGTCTATAAATAATATTCATCTGTCATTGTGTCTCAAATATTTCACAAAATAACTATACAGCTTATTACATAGATGTTTCATTAAGCCAACAAATTATAGAACGATGATATGCAAGAAATCTACAAAAATGTATGAAATGCTTTGGTTAGTTGCATCTACCTTTGGTCATAAAAATGGAGGAAAAACAGATCCAACCCAATGTTACCAAGAGTGGCTCTTATAAACTTTTTTCAGGTTATTAAAAATTCATTTTGATGTTGTAATAATAATAGTATAATAAATATTATTATCAATATTATTTCTTTCATTTAACAAATAACAGGGGAAGTTTCTTTCGTAGATGTTAATAATTGTATTCATTGAAGGCGCTTTTAAATTGCTTTTTCTAAACAATTTGTCTTACTTTAATAATTACTTAAACAAATAAAGACATTTCACTAACACAATATTTAGTAACATTAAATATTTAATATTTACTAAGAATGGCAAACAGTTTGCCCGCGGAAGATAAACATTTTAATTTTGCAATTATCTTCAGGATGTTAACTACAAAAGTGTGTTTTTTTTTAATTCTTAAAACGGATTCCTCAAACCACAAAAACCGCGAGAGAAATCACTTAAAGTTAAGTGAACAAAAACTCCATTACAAAATAAATAAATAACAGGATGAGTGAACAAAGGATGAGGATTGGGAAGAAAGAGAAATGCCGGACGTGTCCGAGTGAAATATTGGCAAATTATATAGGGAGAGATCGATATGATACAAAACTAGGATTAACCGTCAATAAATCTTTGGTTTAATGCGATTGTTAATGTCGCACAGTATGAGTTTGTGAAATTGTGTTCTGCAATAATTCCTAACACGGGTTATGAAAGCGAAAGTTATCAGAATGTTTCAAAATCCACATCAAAAGGTACGGACTCTAAAGCGTAGGAGACAAAGAGCAGACGATTTTCTACTTCATGCTGCCTTTTATGCGTCTCCGTGTGTTTTATTGGTCTCTAAGAAACAACAGAATGACAAAAAAAAGCTAACAGATGACCACCGTGTACGAAAGAGATTTATGAAAGGTGTGTGTGTGTGTGTGTGTGTGTGTGTAAGCGGGTAACATGGGCCTAATTAAATAAGGCTGGGATAAGGGGAGGATGAATTTAGAATGTCATGTGTTCGACGCAATTCCATAGATTTTCCTCTATTTTGTCCCCACTCTTGACAGATTTACTGTGTTCTTGCATATACAGTTTTTACTGTGTACTGAGCGTTCTTCAACACTGTCGTACACTATTCAATAAGCTTAATTAATAATATTTTAATAATTTCCTGTGTAATGATTGGAAAGCTACGGTCCCTAAAAATCGTATTTTCTTACGAAATAAATACTTTAAATAAAAATAATAGCTAAAGTCCCACATTCTGCTGTTGTCCTTCAGTTTACCGATTCTTTTGCTCTCACAACTCCTAGGATTCTGACATTTTTCAGGCTTATTTTCTTGTTGTAACCACATTGTCATTGTTTCTTTAGTTCTCATTTAACATCTGGGATTTTCAATTTCACACCGACGCACAAAGGAAGAAAACTTTTTCCAATCAGACGGGTTTTCTTTGTTAGTTTTGATACACAAAATAAGTGTCGACTTCTCTTGCTGTACAGAAACTTGGAGCGACTAATTTCGACATCTTGGTGACTTACGTGACAGTATTATTATTTGAAACGTGTTATTAACATAAATAATTACAAAAAGCACATTATTATAAATACTGTTTTCTTTGCAAGAGTAATTAAAACTCTGTAAAAGATAGGTTAGAGGGCCCAAGCTATGTTCTATTGAGTTGATAGTTCTTTTTTTCAAATTAAATTTGCTGTATAATCGTAAACTGAAGTAACAGATACACCGATACATCAACCAAGTGAATGTATAAATAAAAAACCGTGAAGGAATTGCAAGAGGAAATTGTTTAACTGAATTGCTTCAACACTGCAATTATTTTTATACATTAGATATAGATGATAACTTTCCTGATCGGAAAATTACTTAAAAGACGGGCAAAAACGGTCTGTCTCTATCTCTTACAAATATGATATAATAGGAACAAATAATAATATTAATAATAGGAATAATATAAGTTTTAAAAAGGAACTTACCGACAACTACCATTTCCCCGTGATCGGTTACCGTTCGAAATTCCGGAGCTTCTCCGGAAACTTCGCATTTGTATCGGCCGGTACTGGAAAAATCTACCTTCGATAGTACAACGGTGCTTTCTGTTGAATTGGACACCTGAAAAACAGTAAAAAAAAAATAGTATTCCTCTTTCTGGAGAATATTAAACTACTGAACTCAGCTTGGGTGTTTTCCAGAATGTTGTCATACACAAGAGGAAACGTGTGCCGCGTCAAGCACAGTTTTCTTATTTAGCACTCATGACAATACTACGGTGATGGGGAAATCGTAAAAGTACCGTAAAACTAAAAAAAAGGTAAAAAGGTTAAAAGTACTGAAACCGATATTTTCCTGAATTCAATTCGACTTTTATATGCAGTCGTACGATTCTCTTCCTATGCACCAAAGTGTCGAGCATTTAAAACTTTCTTCTGACCTCATTTTTTCCATCGGAAACTTCATTTTTCCTTTTCTTCAATTGTCTTCCTACTTCTACTTCTTTTCACAACTTTTTCCACTACTTGTTGCTTTCTGCTGCGAAACTCTTAGCCCTTCTACGCTTTCTCGTCACTGCCCTTTCTCCCATCTCGAAACTCGTGTTGGTTAATTACACCTTTCATGTCAGAGATGATAATGAAAGGTGATTAATAGGTAATAGGAGTAATAGGAGATCTTTCTAGAATTTCGTCTTTAACTCTACCGGTTATGTAAAATCCAATATTTGCTATATTTCAGTTATTTCCGGATCGAAGTTAGAAGTCATCAAAACCAAAGGAGGGTCATTGTATGCATAAAAATATTACACTCTCATTCAATAAATAAATAAATTTCATTCCTTGACCACCAAATTGAAAATATGGAAATTAATATCCTTGAGTTAATTAAGCAATAACACGTAGTGTATTTTGGTGACTTTTTCTTGAAAACTACCACCAACCAAGTAGAATTTAAACATCAGACAAGAAGGGATTGTACAACATCAAATGTTGCAACTTTTGTTAACGACGAGCAATTTTGTACAGAACTGACTAATAAAAAGGGGATGATATGGTTATTTTCATAATTTCGGTGCAGAAATCATTTCCGCTTGTTTAATTCCCGTGGCATTCCATTGTTTGTCTGCCAACCGTAACTTATCAAACAGTAACAAATGTTACCTGGAAGTTGAGACTTCGACTGCACCGAGACCGACCTCCGGAGACTTTGGTTTCACCTTCTGTTCACATCCGACGACGACACCACCAACTCAATTCAGTTAAGACAAGAGTCAAACTCATTGGAACGTGAACCACCACGTCTTCATCTTTTCAACAGGAATTCCTTTTCATCTCCCGACGTTCCGGCACGTCCCGGAAACTGCAAACTTCCTCGACCTTCCTGCTGTCAGAAGGTTTCTCCTCAAGTCGTTACCATTTGCCTCTGCACTCGACGCACCACATGACTTTTCCTGGGGTTGTCTCCGAATCAAATGGTTGTAATAAAAATAACCGTCCAGGGGGTGAAAGAAGAAACGTTTCTTTTCTAATTCATTTAATACGTTATTATGAAGTGTTGCATGAAGTTGGTGTGCTGTCTTGAAGACTCCGTTTCAGAGCCGAGCAGCATTCAGTTAAGTCACGATATTCGTACTATTTAAGTTCATACTAAATTAAGTCACCCGGCTGGAGTATAAACACTCTGTACAAGTCGTAATGGGTTATCACAGGCTAAGTATCCCAAGGGAAAATGTTGGGTAATCAGGAGAAAAATCAAATTCCAGGATTAAACTGCAAGGACAGAGAGTATGATTGATGCCGGAGAAAACAAGGTAATCCCAGGGAAGTGAAATATTTTTTTTATTCCGGCACCATTTCTTCTCTTCTTAATCTTCTTATTCTAATTAAAGCAGAGTAGAACATCAGTAGAAGACTACGAAGCATAGGAAACTGAATACCCCGGAAACTTTCCTTAAAAAGAATTCTTCATCTTCTTCGTCTCTCAATTCTCGTTGTTACATGTCGTGCTCGGAAGAAAATCTTCCTAGTAAAAATTTAAGACGCCTTTGAGTTTTAAATTTCGAATTAAGCATTGCTAAAGAGGTACGTGTAAGTTCGACAAGAAGAAACTGTGGTGTGAGGTAAACTTCACTCATCACGCACTCATCAATGTTAGATTTCTAGTCTATACCAGCAATATGTAAGACAAGCCGGCTTACTGTAAGTAACTTACACTCGACATGATGGTATTGTTCCAGAAACATTCATTTTTTTATGTTACCGTCCTCTGCAATGTTTCACCTGAGATTTTCGCTGCTTAAATTTCTCTTCTACATTTTCACAGTATTTGTAGTAATTCACGTACTCGTTTGGCATTTCCACTACTAGATATTTTTCTAGTTTTTGTCTAAGTTCCCCCATAAAATCATTCAAAGCGAAAATAACTCGTTCGTTTGGTTGTGTTTTACGGCTTTACCCGTACGGTTAACTCTCGAACTTTTTACCATTTCGTTTCTTGAGTAATTTAAGAACTGTATTAATTATTTTACAGTATGCAACTCGTGTGTGATCATTCATTTTGACCATATAATTATTAGCGGAATGGATCAAGGCAATGGGGCGTAACTGGTTGGTTGTTTTGTCGAAACTTGTGACTTGCACCCCAAGTCATCAACTGCGTTCAATCGTAGCTTGTCAATAATTATGAAACCGTTTCATAACTAACCACATAAATACGAGTCTCGGTAACGTACCTTGCTATCAGTTGTAGTAGATAATTCCATCAAGTTTCTAACAAATTTCTAAAAAAGAATTAACAATTACTAGAATTATAATTTTAACAAAACAAAATAGCTCTCGAATTGAACTATTCTATTCTACATTCTTTTTATATATTAAATAAATATATTGTAATTCTGACCGGTTAAAATCTGTAATTAATTTATTACAATAATTATTATAAACAAACATAAAAACTTTAAAAATCCCCAATTTGTTGCCCAATATACCCCCAATATATATAATATAATTGTTACTATTTAAAGTGTTACACAATTAATTATGTCTCCTTTCCTAGTTGTTACTTTATTTTGTTTTACTATTTATTTTTTATTTATTAATGTTTTATTATTTATTTTTTAGTTATTAATGTTTTATTATTTATTTTTTAGTTATTAATGTTTTATTATTTATTTTTTAGTTATTAATGTTTTATTATTAACGTGTCACGTAGGATCTTCTTCGGTGTTGTCCATGTTGCCAAGGTATCGTTTCCGTTTCTCGTTTTCTGCATTCACACCACAATCAGACGGAGAAGCATTAAATAAATTTTGTCTCCGGTAAACAACCTGACTGGGAACAAACGGACAAAACTACCTTTCGAACCGGAAGTTGATTTTCCATCCGTTTTGTTTTACGCCTTTTTCATCGCGATGCGGCAAGTGGAAAATTTTACGGAGGCATCTCACGGGCCGTGGCACATCTGATTTTTCCTCCCGTTCAAAGTCTTTCATCATATTTTTATTTTATTTTTTATTTATTTTTTTGCGACATAAAGTTGGCCACTTTGAACGATTCGATTTGATTTGCGAGGAAACCGGGGAACACCGAGGAAACCGGAAGTCTGAGACCAGTAAAAAGTATGTAATTTTCACAACCCGCTTTCACAACTCTTCAAATCCACAAAAATTGTCGTTATGGGCCGTAAGTTTCCACTCCTTAATTTCCGGTTACATTCCGTTGCGTCCTTTCCCTAACGGGCATTATGTGTGTTCAACTCCAACCCTTTTCCTTCAGACGATGAAAAAAATGCGTTTCTCGCAAAGGTAAAATGGAAATAAAACCTGTCAAAAGTGAAAATATGGACGTTGAATATTGGGTTTTGGGTGCAAATGAATTATTCTAAGGTTCTTCCTAACGCATTCCTGCCTGACTCATCCTCCTCACGCACCAGAATTCAATTTTTATGTTATTTTAAGCGGAGAAAGCAAACAATTCCCGTTTCCCGGTCTCCGTCTGGAACCGAAGACATTTTCTCCTTTTTATACCGGGCGAATATTTTTTTAATGCTCCAGAGTATCTTCGAAAGGGAATCCAACTAATGCGAGAGTTCCCAGTTCAAATAAATGCAGGTGTGGGTTAATGACAAAACCGGATGTTGATACTCAAAGGCAAAAATTAATGAAAATTCAGTTTAAAGTCAACTTGAGTCCCTGACATAAAAGTAAATATGTAAATTTCAACGAATGGCCATGCCAAAAGCATCTCCTTTCTTGTACGCAACGGGTGAAAACAACAACTTTTGCCTGCGACGTCGACGCTTGAAAATTCCTCGTAAATATTTTTATACTTTTAATAAACACAAATACAAGTAAATATATGTAATTCGTCGCAGGGACAATACAACATGGTGGTCCGGGTACTCAACTGGTACCAGCCGGTTGAAGGCACCTCAACCTTTCATCTCCTCCCCAAAACGTCACCCGTACAGGAGACCGTGCACATTCTTTTCAGTGCATGCCGCAGCAGTGCGAACGGTTGAATTCAATTTACGGTTTAAAGCTCTGGTGATTGTGCTCGAACACCGAACAGACTCTGCTGTGGAAACCACACTCTGGAAAACTTCCTAATTTTATTTTATTTTTTAAATTGCAAATTAAATTACCCGATGAATTTGACTTAATGTAAACCCAATTTATACAAATGAGATTTTATTCCGACCAAAACCAAGTTTCTATATAATGAGAAACGGAAGTACGAGGAAACTCTACGCGAATGCGTAACGTAGCGAGTATCATCATTCACACACCCGGGCATTTGGCCAATTAAAAAAGGAAGACGAAAAACGAGTTGTCGAGAGGGATGTGTCGAGGGGCTGAAAAACCCCCGTGAAGCCCACTCAAACCTTCACAGACGAGAAAAAACACCCGAACGCTGCCATCCGAATTCGAACAAAACAGACGACGTTCACTTTATTTCACGTACATAAATTTCAATCATCATCCCTGGGAAAAGGTGTATTTATGTTAATGCTAACAAGGCACCGATACAAATTTCAAAAAACTCTAAATGAAAAATTTTTAAATGAGCAATAAATAACAAAAAACTATTAAACAACGCAAAAAAATGTAATTATTAATAATTTACCCTTACTCTCTGTTGCGAAAAGATTACGGGAAGGCAAGCGATAAATTTGACAAATTTATTAGATTCACTATTAATTAAAATATTCATCTTACGAAATACAAAAAAAAAACTGAATAATTTTGGTTATTACTCACATATTCATACTGGAAATCAATTTATTACTTTGGTAAAACGTGAAATTTATATGAAGTTGAGTTGGTTTAAAATAAATAAACCGTAGATTAACTCTGATCATGGGAACATGCGAAGAAGAATATGAGGACAGCAGGAAACTTTAGTAACCAGTTAGATAATTAGTGCAGTAAGTAGATAGAATAGTTACACAAGTGAACACCTAAACTACGAATACATAGCAGAACTCCTGATGAGTATCCTAAATTTTGTGTGCCAGAGATTTAAAGAATAGCAAACTGTTTCATGGGATCTTAATGGGAAGTGTCCGCTTCAGATAATTTTTTTTTTTTTTGAGTTTGTTCAGCCCCATTGCAAGGAATCAAATTTTATGGAGCAGATGATTTAGGCGACTGACAAAATCGGCGCCGAAAATGCAATTTAAAAGTAATATATGCTCGCTCCGTTCACTATACATAAATACATAAATATAGACGGATAATAAATTTCGTGATATTTTTTGTTTGTTACATTTTAAGAATCATGTTGACGTTTGTTTGTTTTCACTCGGATTTATTCTTAGGAAATCCGACCGAAACGAACTGCAGTTTCTTTCTCGGATCGCTTCCCAACAGCAAGCGAGAACACCAACAGAGTGGTTCCTGTCAACCGTCAACATCAGCCGGAGCATTCTGCTTTTTTAAATATTAAGAAAGATAGTTGCTCACCAGAAAGCTAACGTTCACTCTGACGCCGGGAAGCTCGAATATTTGAGTTGGCGGATTGTCCTTTGGAATGTATCTGAAGAACTCGTGTCCGTCCTTGTACCACTTAACAGCATACAAAGACTCTCCTCGAAGTTCGTATTTGCACTCGAGGTGAGCGTCCTGGTCGCGTACCGCGTGTTGTGGAATTTTAACTTCGAGAAGTCTCAACGACTCAATTCCTGTGAAAAATAAATGAAAAATATAATGAGATCGGCCATTAAATAAATAATGTAAAAATTCCTTATGTGTAACCATTTATAATACGTGAATGGAACCACTCAACTATTCAAATCCGTAACATACATAATTTATTTTTAAGATTTTCCGCTGTGTGTTGCACCGAAAGATTTCTTGTACATCTCCCAATTTTGAAACGATTTTTTTTCTGCAAATAGTAGGAATTCTATTTTATATCTTTCCAAAAGTACTTGATTTCGTGTACATTTCCTTTTAAATAACCCTAACCATTCCTATACAATTCTATTATCTCTAAACTTTTTCTATTATAATGTTGTCGAATCTGTGTTGTGCTGATTGTGCTTGGAATTTTCTATTTACCTTTTTAAATCTTTCTTTTTATCGTGTTTTACATGTCTATTTTATGTTTTTCTTGTGGTAAGTCACACGATCCGAACATTACCAAGTGGATAAGTTCAGCCAGAGAGCATTATTAATAGTAAATGTATTCAACAAGAACAGAAACCAGTGTGACAAATTCAAGGTTAAAATTAACCGAATAAATACGCAAATAAATAAATAAGAATTTAAATTATAATACCAATACGAAATAATAAAAATAAACACATTTGGCAAATCATTAAATAGAGTTACGTGTGGTCCAATATTTTCTCTACAAATTTAACAGTAGAAAATTAAACGGTTCAGTCGGTGATTACAAACAGATTAAAATTAAACGTTTCAACACAAAAAAAATCCAAGTTACAAAAATGTACCTTTTATACGAAAACCAGCTTTCAAAAAATACATTCAAAATCTTGTAAATATTAATATTAATGCACTCATGTACATAACATCTGAGTCGGTTATTCATGGCCCGAGGTTAATGTACGGTTTATATCATCAAAAGTAGTTTTCCTAGCGAGGACTATTATATCTGCACTTTAGTAAGATAAAACTAGTGATGCATAGCTTTACCAAGGTTAGTTAATAAACGCTTTTGATGCTTGTGTCGTGGAAGAAAAATATACATAATTTACTATAAAACCCCATGATCCATGCTTTCCACCGGAAAATGCCACGTTTTACAAGTAGCACGACATTTTGACATTTAGGATTAGGCCTGCACTAGCTTTTTTATTTAAATATATTTGTAATAATTATGTAACATTTACACAATTGTATGTAGGTTAGTGAAATGAAAATTATTAAAAAAATTCAATAAAATTATTTATTTCCAGGTGGGAGACCGCTCTGCAAATTTTCCATAAATATTTTAAATATTTTCTAATTTTATTATAAATACTGTAAACATTAATGTACAAATTAGTAGGCATTAATATCAATAGTTTGTGACTTTGTTTCCGTATTATTCTTGTCCAATTAACTATAGTAATTAGGCATAAATAGGCATACAGGCGTATAGCAAATATAACAATTAGGGTCGATAGAATCAAATGAATTTTTTCACGGCCTGACAAAATTTGAATTCTACAATAGAATGCCAACATTGTAGTTATTTAATTGAAACGTAAGTAGCCCACCAATGAAATCTAACTGGGAGATATTGTCTGAATTTTCATTCCAAACGCACCTTCTCAATGAAAAAGAATTTGAAAATTGGAAACCGCAAGACTTGTACGCTTAACCTGTACAGACCGACAGCATTTATCACATTGCTGTAGTTATAATTCAGATAAAAAGCCCACGGCCGGTTGGAACGTGTACGTACTCCATTACGTGTCGGATTATTTGACCGAATTCATCCAACAGACGTAGAGAAAACTACAATAATGAGAAACAATGAATAATTTAACATAAGTAAAAACCCAAAGTGCCGTTTATTGAATTGTCCAAATGCCTTCCGAGCCATTTGCCGATTTTCGGACAAAAGAGAAATTTCTACTGCCCCCGACGGAGGATTACATTTTTGCCAATTTTCCGGTGCTCAGGTTATTTGGGTCGTTTTATTTAGAAATTTCAGGATCGACCACATCCGAACGTAACAAGGTGAAATATTGCGAAGATTTTAAATGCGGTTCTTTGGGTCTCCGAACGAAAGCAGAAGATAAATTCCGACAGGATTGGCTTCCGTTAAATGGCAGCCTCCACCGGGGGTCACGTCGTCTTTCAATGCCATTTTTCCGACGATTCGGTCAGGCTCTCCGATTGCTTTTGAACGGTAGCAAAAACGAATGCAGACTCACTAAGGACCACTTCCAATTCTTTTTCTTTTTCAAAGTATTATTAGAAACTATAAAACACACTGAGAACATCAAAATAGTGGGAGTTGAGCTCGTGTTCACTCAGAAACGCCGTTAAACGACAAAGTAGGATTTTATTTTTTTTTCCCTAAATGTCATGATTTAAGTTTAAAACACCGAGCGAGTTCCGCTAGTTGACCCAACAGAGAATTTCCAGTGCAAGACGGAATGTTCTTCTACGTACATAAAAGACTGCGTAAACTAAAAAGAAATGATTCCCGATTTGTTGAATGAGGAATAAGTTTTTGAAGACAACCGAAGTAGTCAGTTTTATGTGGTTGACAGCAATCATCTTATTAATCATCATTAATCAATATTATTAAGGAATAATAATTTTCATATCTTTAACGCTCTATGCATTAATAGCATATTCTTCGTACTCCATATATTATTACCGGTTTACGTATAATAAAGACATAATAAAAGTACCAGTTTTACTACATAAATTTCTCCACACTCAACGTCAGAACTCAATAGTTTCGAGTGAAGTGGGTATGTACGGTTTTTCCCTTCTTCTATTCCACTGCACCCCCGCAAATTGTTTTTCTGCTATAATCCGAATTTTGCTGTCAGCCAAGAGTTTTGCGTTCACTCCACTTTCCTCCAGGTAAATATATATATATATATCCTTTATGTACAAAAAATAAAAGGAGTTGTATTTACGAAGGATAGGTCACATAAATAAAGCAAATACACAGACAAGTACATAGAAGGATGAAAGAAGGGGGTAGGAATGACGGAATGAAACGGTAGCAAAAAAAAGTAACTAAATAAATAAATAAATAAATAAAAGCAAAAAGAGAAGAGTGAAAAGGCGGGCGAAATACCCGGTGACAAATGGAAGTCGACGTGCCGGAATTTTTATAAGGTCAGCCCCTTAAAAAGAAGGTTTGGGTGGGGGCATTAATGGGGGGGCACATGGATGCGGGAGCATAAATTTTCCCAGCCCGAAATTAAGAGGCGGCGGAGCACTTTTTGATTGATGACAACGGAGAGACATTAAATTTTACTTCGCCAAGCAAAGACTTTCATGGCGAATTAATTACATGAGTTGACTAAAGTAGTTAGATAAAGAAAAAAAAAAGGGGGGGAACAGAAAGATGGAAGCCGAAGAAGTTGAAGGAGACGAGGATGAGGAGCTTTGAGTCTGCGGAAGGTCTCCCCGGGGCTACAACAAGTAAAATTATGGATTAATAAGACCCGATGAATGGCAATAAAAAAATTTAAGGTGCCGTACATAAAATGAAAAACTCCAATTCAATTAATCTTTTCGGGTCTTCCGACCTAAAGCCCTGCTTAGATAATAGAGAAAGAGAAAAATTACTATTATTAATTATGTGGAAAATTTTCGGAGAGAAAAAAAAATACTCGTGAAGATTTCCGCGGAGGTTGATTTACAACGTGGACGTGAAGTATCCGCGTCTCGCGTTGAGGTGATTAATTTTTGTGTGTTCGCGCCCTGAACCCAGGAGGACCCCAACAAGATCCTGGAGGATCCGGAAGGACCCAGGACACTCCTGTGGTCGATTGCCGAAACAATCAGAACGACAATAAAAATTCCTGGGTAAAAAATTAAAGTTTTCATTCGGTTTGCACAAATCACAAAAAAACATTATCTGCCACAGCGGAGTCAATCATTTCTTCAGGTTTGATCAGAGAGAAATTGATCGGTACACGTTGTGTTACCATAAAAATAAAAACATTATTAAAATTTGTATTATAGGTAGTTCTCAATATTTTTTTTCCTCCTTTGGCACTTCATCAAGCGGGAACAACAGAACAGACGGAAGAGGTGTGGTCATTCGAATTGTCGATATTCCAATGCCCATCACATCACTACCCACGGCCTGAACGTCACAGTCTCTCCAGAAAAAAATAAAATAAAAATAAAAGCAAAAAAAAAACGATAAAATTAATGATAGGAAATTTGTCGCCTAACGGAACGCAGTTTTACCAGCAGAATTTATATACAGTCGACTCGGTCACGTGTAATTTATTTGGCATAGACACGGTCTGGTGATAAAAATTCTATAAATCTATTTTCTCTCTGACAAGTCTCTCTCTCTCTGTCTTTATGTTAGACTGTACTATACAAATTATACATATCGATCTGGTAAAGGGTGAAGTCTGTTTGGTGTTAGACTGAGTTCATCTTTTATTGGTTTTATAAAATTTGTCAATTTAGTCTCTGTTTGTAGTGCAAAGGTGTACTTTACCTGTCGTTTGTGGTTATTTGCTTTTTTTTACTCTCTATTTTCACCCCTTTGGGTTCATTTATCTTTTTATAAACTGCAAATTGGTCAAAGGACGAAGGGAATATAACTGAAATATACACAATATTACTATTGCAATTTTCAATGTAAACAAAACTTAAAAGGTACAAGCAACAAAATTATATGCAACAATTAATATTGTTACCCAACGGTATGAACCATTAGATTTTTATTCAGATATTTATCTAATTATTTATTTCAGATGTTTATCTATTAGATATTTATTCAGAAAAAAGCAAAATGTGCCGTATGTGTGTACCTCTAGTGAAAGGTCAATTTGGTTATTTTATTGACGCATAATACTACTTGTAAGTAATGTAAAGTGACACCCACAAACAGAACCAATATATTTTATTAATACGATCAAAGTATTAGCATAGATTTATTATTTCAAAATTATTTATTAATTTATACAATATAAATGAACCTCTAGTGATGGGTAAATTTGATTATTGTCACTGATCCATTACTTTTGGTTAAAGTTATAAATAAAACCAATATTAATTTATTTTAATTTATGTTACTTACAATTAGATACATATTTTAAGATGTTGATTCTTGAAATGGGAATTTATTATTTTCAGTTTTTACTTTTAAGTGACATTATGTTGGTTACATATTCAGACAAGTTGCCCCTTTCATTTTTATTTTTGTTTAATAAATTTTTATAAGATATATTTATTTTTTAATTGTTTCTAATTGCATTCAAATAAAACATGGTGTACAGAATCTATGTGGCCTAAATCAAATTCGGTATAATTTTCATGGTCCATTAATTTTCTTTTAAATAAATATTTATTAAAATTTACATGTCCTGAAAGAATTTGACATATAAAGTAATCGAGTGGCAATGATTTAAAATTTAATTTTAATTTTAGTTTTTTTTTCTATTGATGGAAAGAAAAAGCATATATTACTTACATACAGGTATGATTGAAACGAATAATCCAATATTATTTTGTACAATATTGCGCATTACCACACTATTCTTATTTTAACGTTATTTTAATGACAAATTGAATTTAAAAAAAAACTAATAAAAAGGAAGATTGTTGCTGTATTGTAATAAATAAATCACCGGTTGATCAGTCATTGTAGTAAAAACGTCCAGTATGTATCAATCACAGATTGGTTAATCTCCAAAATTTAAACTTGAAATGTTCGCGTCAACTTAAGGCACCACTGTACGTATCGAACACAAATAAAATCTGAATTTACGACTGTGGTTTAAAAAAAAAACAACGACATTACCACACCTCGCGTAAACGGTCAATCTCTGTAAATTGCACAAGTAAAAATGTTTTACTGCCCTTTTTCGTTTATTTAAAATGAAATGTATCCACGTACTTCTACCCGTGTGCAGACGATCCGCCAAAAAATAATGTTTTGCCATGCTATGGAACTTCCCAATTGCCTGATGACAGAAAACAACCGCAGAGTCCTCAGTAGAGAAAAAAAAAACATCCACCATTGTGTCAACCAAATCTCTCCTTCTTTTAATTTCCCATGGGCTGCATTTCGGCTCAGGGGAAGTATATTTTGCGAGAAAGTGATCGTTCCTGTAGGGTTTCGTTTAAAATATCAATCTAACAAAAGGACTGTACGCGGCTAGTAAGTACGCGGTTACCTCCTGCCAGGATTCAGCCTTAAGGAAAATCCAACCTTTCCACAAGTCCCTCACCCTCAAATCCTGCTACTTTCACGTCATTTTCATTTATTTATTTCGTTCGACTATTTACACTCACACCACATTTTATATAAATTATAACGTTTCGTAAACGAGTACGGCACAGTGACCAGGTCAGAGAACCTCGGAAAAGAAGAGCACCACATCTGACACTTCGAACCAGTCTTTCCGTATCATGTGGGGTTGCTCCGCTCCGACGTACATATTATAATAATGCTGTTATGTACAAATTGTATAGCAAAACAAATTATTTTCTTCCAAACACAATATGCACCTCAATAATAGTCCGTGTACTGTAGCCGTGGCTACCCTACAGTCACTTCAGCAGAGCAATTTAGAGGATTCTGTTTTGCTCCATCTGAAAGTCATGTTGTGAGTATCAAGAAGTAGAAATCCGATTTGAAGTTAAGATGCGAATATGCCATTAGTCACAACAGACAGGTGTGAGTTGAAAAAAAAAAGAAAAATGAAGTGAGAAAACAAGCTCTGGAGGCGATCTACTTCGTCTAGGCGTTCGGACAGTAACGTATGAAGTGAATAGACCACGACTTTCAGATATTAGACAGTAAACCACGGGGGAATTCACCGATTCAGAAGGGCTGTCTATTTTTTTTGTTTAAATTTCAGGGCACGAAATCCATGCCAACAAAAGTGTCCAACCAACTATTTACCCACTCCTCATACAAATCCAAAAAAATTTCATTTGAAAATTCTAAAATAAAAGCGGCAATAAGTCCCGGTGGAATTACAGGAGGCTTTTCGAAATGCCATTAGAACAGGATTTTGGCTCTGATGACTTTGAATTTTATTGCCCTTTTGAAGCCCTTCAAATTCAGAATTCAAAATTAATGGCATGGGCAATACTCTTTGCCTGGTGTGCATGTGTGCGTCTGTCCGTCTATCTACTGCATAAAAAAAAAATGCACACGGTCGGTAAGTGGGTAGCGACAGTAATACCTCCAGACAAAATCCGATAAGTAAAAACAAACTTAAATTTACACCACGGCAAAACTTGAGGGGTTATGTACATAAAGTTACAGTAATAATTAAGACATCTGTAACGTTTTCGTGGAATGATATTAGCGTCCATGCCGCGCCGAGTAATATTGTTTTTGGTATCCTCCCTGCGGTAGTCTACCCCTAGGGAACCAAGAACTTTAACGAGCGTTTAGTAATAAGTGTGTAATGCGCGTATAATAATATAAGAACAAAACTAATTAATTAGTTTAATAATTATGTAAACTAATTTAAAGTGACCACTTATGTTCTTAATAATTTCTTGAAATTTACTCGTACGAGTGAAAGTTCCACAGGCGGTTGTATTTTGAATTGTTTAGGTCCTTTTGTATCGACGCAACACATACCGTAGAATACACTAAGAATACACAAAACTATTAATTGTAAACCGATTATTTACCATCTTGTCATTATGTATTTACCGTATATTGTAAATTTTCCGAAAATATTACTCATGTTTCGAAGGAACCTTTTTTTTAACCTGCGGTACACCACTTTACGATTTATACGACAGCTGAAAATCGTCAGAACATTTTCTTTTTTTGTTTTCCCCTTCGGTACGAAACATTTATAATTTCTGAATATTATCGGTCGGTTAATTGAATCTCTCCATCTTAGGTTGAGCAACTTCAAACGTAATTTTTCCACCTGTTCGACAGCAACAGACCCTTTCGCTTCTTTTTCTCTTCTCGACTCTTCAGCGAATTCAATCAGATAAAATTTTTCCCAAAAAGTAATGTCACAAATCTGAATGCACGTCTGATTGCTGATTAAGCTTTCGATCGTATCTGTTTATTGAAATTCTCATTGGACAGATACAAATGGGAAAATTTTTTACATTTTTTTTTTCCACATAGCAATTTTTGCTCTCCTTCAATTGTGTGCAATTCCTTTTTGCGTCCCGTGAAATTTCCAATTACATTCGGCATGAAAGTAAATCGCGACGCGAATAAAACTTTTTTTTTTTGTTCACTTCTCCGGCTAATTGAAAATTGTCAAAAGTTGGAATGGGACATCTATTTCATCATATTTTTCAATTTAATAGTAACATGCAACGCGAGAATATAGGAAAAATATGCGCCGCACTTGGTGCCCGTGCCAAACTTGATAGACCGAACAAATTAAACTGTATAAAGTGCCGTGAAATAAATCCTCCTCAACGATTCGTACCGTCAGAACTCATTTGTTCTGTCTATTTGTTTTTTTTTCCCGTTACGAATGATGGACGCTTTCTTGTAACTCATTTTTCCGCAGTTACAACAAAGAAAACTGATCTGATGTAAACGTTTTGTAACTTCACCCATTTTTAGTTAACTTAAATGATGTTTACGACAATGGTAACACTAAGTTATTGTACGAGAGACGGGCCCACTCACTTGACCAAATTTTCATTACTTGGTGACTTACTTAAGGGGAGTTGCCCTCACAAGTGTGCTACTGTGTTTGCCTATATTTGCCTACAATTTACGGATTTTCACAAAAATTTCAATAAGTTTTAAAAATCAATGTTGAAACATGTTTACAAAAATTCCCACGAGTTACCTAACATTTGAAAATCCGTTAAAATTATTAGAAATGCCCAGTCGTATGTTTTCGGTTAGCTCAAGAAACAAAATGTCTGCCAATAGCTCGACATTTCTAAGCAATAGACGAAAGATTTCGAGCAGAATAAAAGAACGAAACCAAGTTTTGTAGTATCGAAAACTTACATATATATAAATAACAAATATATACCTCGTTGTATCCTACATTTTTGGTACATCTTTTAACAAAAACATCCATTATATGTGCCCGGTAAACAGCATATTGTGTTCACCTACTACATTCAGCGTAATGTTTATTATCAAAAGCAAAAACAAAGTCGAAATTAAAAGTGAAACGTCTCAACTACATCAATAGCAACAACTACCGACAACCGAGAATGAAGAAATAAGAGAAATAGAAGTTGATTTATCACAAATAAGGATGTAAGCCTGACAAAAAAAAAGAAAGTACGACGGACTCCGTTAAATTGCGAATGATAGGAAGTGAAAGATAAGAAAGAAAGCAAAAGTATCGCAGACACAAGGAGCTTAGCAGGATTTAGTGTAACAACTTAAATGGTGACAGAGAAAGAGAGAGAGAGACGAGGGAAAGAGAATAAGGAAAAATTGTAAAAGGAAAGTTAAAACCCGGTGAGAAAGAAAGCATAAAATTGGGTAAGCGGAAAGCTGATGGAAGCTTGTTTATCTTCACAGTGCAGAAGAAGTTTAAGTAGAGAACCCAATTAGTTAAAGAAGAAGACCGATCAGAAAGAGGTTTAAGTAAACCGATTGTCCGGCCGCCAACTTTTGCTACAAATCAGCCCTTCGTCAGAAACATGTTGGGTGGACCTGAAAGACCTGAAGAAAATACTTTTTTGACAGGATTTGGTTTTTCACTCGACCTGAGCGCGATCAATTCTCTTCCAATCGCGTCAATAATTCATCCTGGTGCAGGAGGTCAGGTAGGAAACAAGTTCCTGCACGAGGAACCAAATCGACAACCTTTCAACCCGGACCATCTCCCAGAGGTAATTTTCTATTTCTTCATGTACACGAAGACGTACTCCCTTGTATTCCATCACCAGTACTTTATTAGTTTTAATTACGAAGAAACTAGTTAATACCTGGACATAACATTTTATAAAAATTTATATTATTACAGAGAACTAACAATAATAAGGAAGGTACTTAATATTTTCATACAACTGTGATAGACTCTGTCACTATCCTCTTATTTTTCTCATGGAAACCAACAAAAACATCAACTAAAATGTAACATGGAACGATCCTTCTCAGTAAAGTGTAAGTTACACTATTACGTTGACGACAACAATCAAACTATTCCAATAGCCTTCGTATTTGTATTCACGTTAATATATACATACATGTATAATACACTTCAAAGTAGACTAGTAGAATTTCATTAAAATCCTTCATAACCCAATTTGAAAGAGGCCACCATTGAAACATCGGACCGTTTTCGGTTTTCCTGAAACTTTCCAAAAATATTCCTAAGCCTATTTAAATTAGAGCCCTCAAGTTGATTCCGACAAGTTTTAATTAATACATTAATAAGTAAAATTCTCAATTGTTCTCCTCCGGTCACACAAGTCGAATGTTTAATCAGGTGTTCCACTTTTACCATTTTACTTAGAGGTGAATATTATTACATAATAAACGGACCGTCTCAATAACGGTCGTACACCGATGCTTAATAACAACATAAACGCTTCTGAGTGTGGTGCTCCGTCATAGTTTTATCGTTCATAAAACGTGTTCGAGACGAGTAACGAAAGAGTAATAAAATTCGGTAAAATTAATTTCCGGTACATTAGCTACCGCCTACTAATTGATTTCACAAACGAACGCTTATTATTACTCATGAAACCGTTTCCATTCTTGTCGAGATGTACAACCGTGCAGTTCACTATAAAATAACTAAAAGAAGCAAAAAAGCGAAGGGACGCAACCCAAAAAACATAATGCTTCGAATGACGCACATAAACGTTACTTTATTTTATTTAATATTTTCCGAGGAGTAAACTGTGACCTGAAAGACGACGGACAGTGAAAGTTTTACTGTTTAAATTTCACCAAGATACTTTGAGTACAACACGAAAATGGCTGGACTAACAATACGACCTCCAACATTCAATTTATTAAAAACATTCATTTATAACATATAAGCCGCTCTGCTATGTGTATCACCCGTAATGTTGGTTCATAACAAATTTTCCTACATTACAATATGTACAAAGTATATTATGTATTATATGAGTTTAATAATATGTATCTGCACAATCAATAATATTCAAGTCACCCAAACCTGTAATACTCGATTTTAGTATCTACGAAGTGTTGTCTTGGTTCATAATAATCTCTAATCGATATTTAAGATTTACAAGTTACTTTTCCTCACGTAACCATGGAACCTCTAAATATATTATTATTTTCCAATAATTAACTCCCAGAGTTCTCGGTCTCTCTAGGTTTATAGGCCGTTACAAGTGGTGCTTGTCGTACATAATACATGAATCAACATACTCTCACAAATGTTGTAAGTTATCACTGGAATAATCAAACGATTCAGAAAATTAATATTACTATGAACACTTTTTAAAAAGCATAAACGAGTGTGTGATATAGGAAATTTACAGAGAAATCAAAAAGCAGGAAACCAAGGGTAATAAAACTCAAGCAACCCAAAAGTTCCAGTTGTAAGAAACGAAAAATAGTTGACGGGTGTAATAAATCGCGGTAAATTAGATTAGAACACAAACACAACGTGGCATTCCAACTAGAAATGAATGACCGAAACAATCAAAGAATTATGAATGAATGAATGAGAGGAAAGCCTTTCCGCCATTTCCGCTCTCTGGGGAATGTGGAAACCTTTTTTTTTTTGGTAAGGAACGTGCTTTCTTGGGAAATTTACGGCTTGACACTCCGATTTTACTACAATTACCAAAACACAAAAGGTAATTCTTCTGTTTTCGTGTCGCCATGACAGGTAATAATTATTAGCAATAATAATTAAAGCTCTCCGATAGTTTTTTTTTTTTTAATTTCAGTTATGCGTTTCAAAATTCGGAAGGGCGTCATTCGAAAGGTTCCCATGCGTCGCAATTTTCAAGTGTCACGCGACAATTAAATAACAATTTATGATGGAATGTGTGAAGGTTCGATCGATCAGCTCACGGCCTTTTGCCCTTTTGGACTTTCCCTTTGCCTTCCTCAAATCCCGAAGGATGAACTCGAGAAAAAGTTGCCTTCTTATTATATATAAATTACTTTTATACCCGTGTGAGCCGTCGAGGATGTGCAAGAAGTAAGTCCTTCGCGGCCATAAAACTAAATTATTTTGAACTGTCAGAGCAGCTTTATGTCAAAATCTAATAAATTTCTCCTGGTCGAGGTCATCAAGGCGATCTATTTGATCCCGGAGATCGTTTTCATGGATCGCTCGGCCCTTTTCATGGGAAAAAAAAGAAGAAGAAGAAGAAGGAAGAAAAGGCCTGGCAACTTTTATTATACATCCACCTAACTACTGCCCAGGTAAGCTTCAGATTTCCTGGTAAATTGCCTTTTCCCCGAAAGGATTTCTCTTACCAGGTTTTCTCAAGGTATCTAATAACCCTGTAAGAAAATAAATGTTTTCACTTGATCGCACTTCTTGGTATTTTGACGTTGTGTTTTTCTTCTTCTGATCGCAACCACGAAATAAACCAGTGCAGGCTTTAAACAAATCAGTTAAATATCAAGACATTTGTTATTTGCATTTTGCACAGGCAAATTGTCCCGGTGCTACCTAAGAAAAAAAAACGTATATAATTCCTCCGCTTATGTCTCCGCTTATAATATAAGAACCTTGTAATCGATAGTGTAAGTTAAAATTCCTAGTTTTCTAGTTACAGGAACACTCGAAACGCACGACACAACATTTCCTAATTAAACAAGCAGTCTGAAATTTCTCATTTACCTTTGATATATTAAAGTTTGTTTGTCTACGCGATAAGTTGTTTATGGTTTGGTGAGATAAAATTGCATGAGTTCGAAGGACGAATAAAAAGATATAATATATAATATAAAACGGATGTGGAGGGAAAATAACGTATGACTACGTACGAGAAATAAATTAATGGAACTATGAAAACTAAGTTTTTCAAGTTTGATAATTCTTAACTATTTTTTTCAATAAGCGTTTAAACTGATACTTAATATTATTAAGTTACTTATTAAATTACTTATTAATGACTGCTACATGCGACATCAATTTTCCTCTGTACAAGTAAGTTCTGTCTCTTTTTTTGAGTTACGTACTTATTTTATCAAATTGTATTATAAAGTATCGGTTTGTAGTCATTTACTACTTGTACATATTTCGTAATATGACAATATAAATGTGTATTTATGCATTAAAAGTAAAAGAAATAAGTTGATACAAAGTCTGCCGAGTCCCCTTGACGTTCACTGTAAATTCTCACCCTTTGTAGTTTTCATTTTCTGTATATTATATAAAAATTTGAAACGTTGGTTTCAGATATTTCGTCAATGTTTCTTTGGCACGTTCGACAACGAGTGTTTCGGTCAGTTCTCTAATAAACCGATTTCATAAAAAATATTGTTTTTAACAATTTAATTAAACGGTCTGCCATTCATCCCTTACGTGTGTCCATCCCACACGGAAAACCAGAGGTCAGAGGACCGATGTGGCACGTAACACACGAGAAAGGGATGTTTTAATTTAAACTTCCTTTGTGAAGTTATACGTTCGTATTATATAATATATATAATATATATATAATATATATATATTGAAATTCTTTGTTAGCCCAACTCACCAATACGAACGCGTCACATCATTCATAAGTTTGAGATACTTTCTAAGTAGAACTTATTCTTTTGGGAAAATATTTTAGTTATTTAAAATTGTGTACGTCTGTGCTTTTTCTATGAAGAGCATTTTTCATTAACTCCAGCGCACAGAGGGGACATGGTGGTTTTGCTATTTCACGTCTAAGACGTACAGAACATAAATAAGAATGCAAGAATATTCAAATCTGGTCTCCCAGGAGACAATACAACTATACAATTCCAACTGTTTCATGCAACTATATGTATATATATAATAGCGCCAGTATATGTACTGTATGACACGAGTTATGGTTAATTATGTATTAATTTAATCGCGAGCGGATAATGAGTTGGAAGCCCTCATGTTTGCAAATGAAATATAAAAGAGTTGATTGCGACAGAGTCTGCTTCGCTTCAACATGTTCTAAGTGAACACAACTCTTTTCCATATGTCCCATTATTAAAATTTGTTTCCTCTTGGATTTCTATTTTCTCCAGCGCTCCTATTTGAGTTCTCTTTGTCTATTTGTGTGTATCTGTACACATGCCAGGTCTCACTTTGTCTGCACTCCCACACTCTTTCTCGTCTTGTACCTGAGTTTCGGCTCTTTGATCACGCACACAACATCCTTCTACGCTTCCAAACTTTCCCTGACACTTTTTCTCTCCCCGTTTCTCTCTCAAATTATATACGCGGCGTAGTTGTTTTGTTGTTCTTCAATATTATCAATATCAATGTCAGACTGAAAACACATCGCGTACTCAAAGTTATCTGCGCTCGTTATTTAAAACTTTTTCCGCAGTTGTACAACTCTGTTTCGAAAAACAAACAATTTGTACCTGAACTTTTAACGAATTACATACCGTTATTTATTATATATAGTTGTCGTGAAGTAAATATCTGAAATAAAGTTGCTGTACTCGTGCAAGAGACGTACGTTCACAATACACTCACACGACAGCAACATCTATTGCAAAACGAGAATAATATTACGTATTCGTACTGGGAAATGCTATTTTTTTTTATTCAACGCCGAATACTGGAATCAGCAGGCGTAACAACTATAGGCAACATCTGGACAGATAAAAAGAAAAACATAACATATACATAAACAAAATGAAGGAAAGAAATGGCAGAGACAAAGTACAATAAAATCAATTTGCAGAAATAGAATGGAATGACGCAAGGTATGAATTTCAATGTACTAGACAAGAAATGCTACAAAGTAGTAAAAAAAAAAGGTGGGGGATGGCAAAAGACCAGGTAACAAAGGTAACGATCCCAACAGACTAGCGGAGAGCGGGATAGAGAGAGAGAGAGAGAGAGAGAGAGACAGGGTGAACTTAAAACCTGGCGGTGAGTTCAGCTCAAGCTGTCGTGCGTACTACAAATGTTGTGATGTAACGGCAGAAAAAGTCGGAATATTTCTAAAGGCCCCAAGAAATTATTCATTTTTGACGTTCTTCCTCCACTTTAAGTTTCTCATTTCCACTTTTCCTACCATCGTTCCAAATGTGCAGCGCTGAAAGATTAAAAAAATAAAAAAGAAAGGCAAACATCTAAGATTGAACACATACATTACTCCTGTTGGTTTCTTCATTCTCTCTTATGCCCCGTTCCGCTTGATTTATAGCAATATTCCAATTCACAATCTCCGCGGGAATTTCTCCTAGACATTCTTCATCCGCTCCCGTAATTTTTTCTCGCCCATCGTCTCCGTCTTTTCTTCTTCCATTTCTTCGGCGGAGTCTCCGGTCTCGAACCGGTCAATTGGTTGTGGCGGAAGTCAAGAAAATAGAAAAATGGTACGTACGTACGTAACAATTTCGAATTGACAGGAGAAATGTCGAAGGCAGAGAGAACGTCTTTTCAAGTCGAAGTGAAATTGGAACGTACAAGTCAAAAGAAAAAAAAAATAAAGTGAAAGTTGAAAAGTAATCGAGATAATGGCGAACGCCTGGGCGTTAAGGCGAACGTTCAACCTATCGTATATAAATTTAGCGACCGCCGTTCGATCATTCCCGACTGAATGATGTGGAATGCGGAATGTCGAACTGAATGCTCGAAGGGAGGTCAAATGCCATGTGCGGCATCCGACTTATGCCGGTTTTGTCTGCCACCACTTGAAACTCCCAAATTCACCTAGACACAAGTCTGGACGCAAAGTCTACCAGAAGTAAAGAAAAAAAAAGCACTGCCAAACAACTGCGAATGACAGGGTTGAAGAAATTATTTCAAGTCTCATTCCAATTATACAGAGGAATGACATATTAGAAACGTTGTGCGAAAATATGATGGACGACCTAATAAAATGAAAGATTGCGCAAAGTTACAGGCTCTAATGATAAAAATACAACTGTCTGAATGTAGTAATTTATTAGTTTTATCTAGGAAATTCTGTCTCGCTCCTTAAGTAGATGTTCTAAACTCTTGTTCGTTTCAAACAGTTCGAAAATATCAACTTGTTTCAAATATGAAATAAATCACTTTTCACTTCATTTTCAGCTATGCTTAGAGTACGATATTGTGAAAACCTGTTGTTCTACTAAGAAGAGATTAATAAACAGCCGAACATAATGCTGAACAATAACACACAACCAAAATTCAAATAAATAAAATAATATAGAAGAGTATGATGTACTTAAATCACGTTGTTTTATTGTTTTGTAACTTTAAGTATAATTTTGGACTTTTTTAATATGAAAAACTTCTACTCATTGAATTAATAAGTCAACATCGGATAAAATAAAGTTTCAATAATACATTTTTAATTGTTTCAGTGTGTTCTAACAATTTATAGTTGCTATCAAGCGGTGAACAATTAAGGATGTTTGATTTCTTAAAGTTAGTTTAAAAGAGTCGACAATCCATCATTTTCCAAAATAGTTTTATTGGAGTGGATTTTTATTTTATTTAAGCTTCAATCAATCGAGTATGATTTGCTGTTCCCATCAAATTTCCAATCGGTTTCAGATACAACCAAAGTTAACAAGCCGAAGTTAATAAATAAATGTTTCTGATTACTTCAACTTTTTACAACGTCATTTTTCATTACAGCCCCTGAATCTGACAGAATCTTCTTCGTCAAGTACCCGTGGGTGGCTGGGTACTTGTGAACTCAACCGGTAAAACCAAAATTTCAAAGTGAAAATTCAGAGAGAGAGAGAGATTTGTCGTGTGTTTTAATTCCTTCTTTAGTGATGTTTGACGTGTGCACATCGGTTCTAACAGTAAAGTAAAGAATCCTTTCGAGCGCACCGAGGAACCTGAAAAAGGGACGTTGGCGGATGTAAAACCTTCCGTAAAACCTCAAAGCCGAACGCCTCAAAGGTTCCAAGAATGCGAGGATAGGTCTCTTCTTCGACGGGTAGCCTCTGTCTAGGAATAAATTTTTCGAATTACTCACGGGAAAATATTACCGTTCAATATTGACATTAGAAATTGCCGTTGCAGTGAAACGAAACTTTCGACTCAGCACATCCGAGTTTAAACGGATTAAACTTGTATTGCGGAAAATTTTGATGAATTTTGGACGGCATGAGAGAAACCTAAGTGAACTGCCACCGACTCTTAAAACTGGGTTAAACATAAAAACAAACCCACTGATTTTCACTTCTTTCCTCTGGCACGGGTGTCTTTGATTTGCAATCCTGAAAGGAAATTTACCACCTCCTTGGCAACCCCCTCCCGAATTAAAGTGCTCTAAGGTACTTTTTTATACCCGGTGACGAACAGGTGCGTAACACTGACAAGCAGATGTTGAAGTGAGACAGACATTTAAACTCCTTAAATGCATCTGTGACAAATCTGCTAACACTTTTTGTTTCTACGTAACCAGTTTCTCGAATATTGAAACTAAACAGCAGGACTAGTTCCCCAGCAAAGAAATCGCATTTATGTCAAAATGCAACTTACTAAAAAGTAAGTTTGGATTTGCGTTCAAACTTTCATTTTATAAGTTAGAGTCCATTTACAAATAATCGAATCAGTTCAGTCAACGAGTACAATGGTGAACGTTACGTCACACTGACACATCTCGTGCCGGAAGACCACCTTTTCACTATCACCTGGACAGAACGAAGCAAGGAAATAAATTCCTGTCTCAATAGCCAATTGGTTAGGCCCATTTGGAAATTGAAGAGGAGCTTAGGGAGACGGAAGAAACAAAGAGACCAGGTGTGAAAGAGTCGAAGCGGAGGCTTCGAGAGCACAGTGGTGAAACGGTGGGAATGGCGTGAAGGGAAATGAAGTGTTTTCTGACGTCTACGCCGATCAAAACGGTTTCAGTTTTGATATTAAAAACAAAAAACAAAAGCTGCGTCCAATCAATTCGAATAATTCATTTCGCGATTTGACATTTTCTAATCAAACATTCCGTTAGAAACTATTCGTAAGAAACCATTGAAATAGTCAAGGAAATTACACGTAACAAAAGACAAAATGGCGGAGCACACGAACTGAATGGGAATATAATTAAAACTCAATTTGAAATCGTTAAGAGGGAAAGACGTGTTTAATAATTTACGCGTGCCTTTCAGATTTTCCAAATTCCTCCCGTACTTCGCGTTGCAGAGCCGGAAAAACGCACGTCTGCGTTTTTTCCTTCAACTCAACCCACGCCCTCACATACGCGGTCTATAAAATTTGAAGACGACACTCACTCGGGTCCTGACTTGACTCGACTTCAAGTTGAATGCAATCAAAATTTACGGCGTGTCCGGTCGGGACGAACTATAAAACAACTCGGCCATACGACTCAACGTGTCAGTAGAAAAACTGAACACGCGACGCCGGTAGTTTTAATCTTTCAAGAATCGGACACTCCATTTTTATTACTCGTTTCCCTCTCTCCCGCAAGTTCTGCATGCCTTCAGACAATGCGGAGTAAGTAATTTTTTTAAATTTAAAACTCAATTTTGATTCTTGAAAAATTTATAGTTTCAACGTCTCCTGCCCCGACTCGTCTACGACGACGGCACTGCCTTGTTTTCCTCCTTCCGCGACGTAACTTGCGTACACAAGAAATTTTCTCGTTTGGATTTTCTTCACGTAGAGGCCTCGCAATCAGTGAGTGAAAGGACGAAGACCTCTTTGACTGGTTTCCTCCTTTTATCGTACGTCTCTCCTTTCACATTTCTATCTTTCTCTCTCCCTTTGTAACTCCCAAAATTAAGTAGCAATCAATATTTAATTCGGTTCAATTGATTTCAGGCATTCGGAGAGAGAGAGAGAGAGAGAGAGAGAGAGAGAGAGAGAGAGAGAGAGAGAGGAAATTCTGTTTCAGTTCTCGCCTTTTTTCGCGTTTGAAATTTACTTCAATTAAAAAGAACTTCTGTTCCCTTTTATTTTACTTTTCTTTCACGTCCTGCGTGACGTCACAGGTACAAAATTGCCGCCAGGAGAAAAACTTGAAGAGAAAGACCGAGGAGAAACGAAAGCCTGTTGTAATGTAAAATTGTCCAGCGCTCAGCACCTAAGTTGATACTTCATCGGTAACTCTATTTCTACTTGATTGCACCTTACCTAAACTACTTTCAGTATCGTTTTAATTGATTTGTTTTCTTAACTTTCACTTACATCGTTTGACACCAACCCAAATTGAGTCGGATGAGCAAAACACAAAAACTCAAAGTGTGCAACATGTGAAGTTCTCTTTCTTTAGGCATGAATGCCAGTCACCTTTGCCTTTTTCCCCGTCCCAGAAACGGATTCTCTCCTTTTTAGCACAAATTCTCCCTCACCTTCACAAAAAACACAGACACGGATATTATTTACTGAATTTGTCACCGTATTTTCAACTAATGAAAATGGATGACCTTTCTCTTTCTGAAAAGTTAAATTTTTTTTTACGGGGTGAAGTTATCTTTCCCTTATGATATTCCCTTCGTGGTCACTCCGACTAATTATCATCCGTATTTACAGCTGGAAAATTAGTTGATGAGAAGAAAAAAAACAAACAGAAAACTTAAGTTCAGTTCTCACAAATTCACAAAAGACGACAACATTTCTGTTGTGTTACTTTAAAGCGCAGAAAAACAAAACCTGTACGCAGGTTTACCTAATTACCTGAATCCAAGGTGAACAACACTTGAATAGAAAAAAAAACGGCATGCAAATTGTTTTCTGTCGTTAGAAACGTAATGAAATTTAAATAATTTGATTTTTTAAAATAAGCAACTACCAACAGGCCGTGGCAAATTAAAAAAAAAAAAAACATTTCGCAGTCTTCTCGGAGGGAAAGCAGGAAAGGTAAATTTTAACATGATAATCGCGTAGTACATTAAAATAAAAGCACACGAATGAATTGTTAAGTGACTAAAACAAAGGAATTGGACCGGCAGGTGTGTGTCAAAAATAAGAGAGAGTAAACCTTTTAGAAACGGTTAAAAAACTGATAGAAATGAAAAAGAGAATTAAGCGAAGACACGAGGAAAGTCTCCGTGCAGTAACAGCAAGTCTTTCAAAATCGTTTTGAAATTAAAAAAAAAAAGAGAAGAAGAAGAAAATATATTCATAACGGTTGCCTCCGCGAAAATGGTAATGACTAATACGAAAGCAAAAACATTTTCCAGCGAGACATAATTAAATGTAGCAATTCGCCATTATGGCCGGTTTGAGAGTGAGAGAGAGTAAACAATTTCAACTCAACCAAAAAACATTTAATGCACATACACTTGCACATGCTCCCCTGAACACAAACAGTTTTACACGCATAATTACATTTAGAAAATTGTTAAAACTTGTCTAATTAAAATGGAATTTTGTGTGTGTGTGTGACCCCCCAGTCTAACTCCCGGCCTCCTGCTTTAATTCCTTTTTACTTTCACATTTTGCATATTCAAAACTTTTCAAACCGAAAAAGAAACATCAATTTTCTGTACATTTCTGTACAAGTACTGATTTGTCCGCTGAGAAAACAAGGCATAAATTTATTAATTATACAAAATTTCACGGAATTCAACGTAATTTACCTAATTACGAATACGACATCCCGCCATTTAGATGTAACTACAAACAACTACTTTTGTAAGCCACTGCGGTGCAATTTATCTAATTTTGCGTTTATTGACAGTAGAATGAGTCGTAGTTATATATGAATAGTTACATCGATAAATAAAAATTAAAAGTAATAGAAATAATAAATAAATAAATTATTTTTACACTATTTAATAATCGGATTGTTGATTTTCTATTGAAAATGAACATATTGTTACTGAAACATATTACTGAATTCGTTCCGGATATTATTTCTTAGCAAAATAAAACAAACTCACTTTAAACAAAAGTCGTTTTGCAATTATTTTTTTAATGAAATTTGTCGGTAAATTTGCAAGTCATCAACGTCACACATATTTAAACTTTTCAGATTATTTGTTTTAACTTTATTAATGTCTGGTTCTGGTGTACACCTACCACCTCCATAGTTAACTCTGATATCTCGTTGTTTTGTGCCTTACGTCCTGCATTCTACCTGATTTACACCATTCCTCTCCCTTAAATGCTTATTAATTACACGCAACGTCTAAAAATTTAATTTACTTACGTTATTTATCCAAATCATTTCGGGAAACGTATTTCCGAGCATTTAAATGATATAATCCGGCAAAGCGTCCGAGATTTTTATCACTACAACCGACCCAGACAAAACTACTTATAATTTTAATTTTATTTAAATTAAAATGTAACCGCCTTTTTTTTTGCTCAAAATGTACAGCAAGAAAATGAACTGCAGCAAGATGTCCAGGGAAAAAAAAAGTTGCGGAAGATTACGTGGCGTTAAAATATTTC
The DNA here is from genome assembly GCA_037055365.1 of Polyplax serrata. NCBI lineage: Eukaryota > Metazoa > Arthropoda > Insecta > Psocodea > Polyplacidae > Polyplax > Polyplax serrata. Next base: position 2,927,962 of record JAWJWE010000004.1, read on the forward strand.
AGGGAATTATCCTCCGGGTTTTATTCTGAGACGTTAATAAGACCGGTGTCTTTCTCTTTCCGTTGGCGGGAAAAAAACCGGAAGAACCGAAAGTGGGACGTGACAGAAAAAAGCGGAAACGAGTGCGACTATGGGCGACTACAGGACGGCATGGACAGCAGCAACTACAAGAGCAAAATGGCAAGTCTCGCGCGCGAAACGGTTAATCAAGTTTTCCGGATGAAAACCGCAGAGTTGTTTTGTCATTTGACAGATAATATAAACGGTTTACTTAACATTTTGAATTTGTGGTTTTTGTCTACAAAACGACAAGTTACATATAATTTTTGGTTAGTTAATGTCATGAATGAAATGCGAATTTAAATGGCGCATGTAAACAGCCACAGAGTCCTCTCGTACTTTTGCTCAAGTAACTTTAAACTTAACTTAACTTTTTAAAATTGGTTTAATATACAAAATATTATCGGGTTCTAGTCTTTTCGATTAGTAGACATTTTGGTACTATTTCTTCTATCACTACAACTTTGTTTTCAGTGTATCACAATTCTTACCAATTCTAGATTTTGTAGTTCACACCATCTAACAGACAGTGTTTTTTCTATTCCATGCGAGTCGCAGCTTTGGTTTCTAAATAAAGGTAATGAATTTTTATGTTACCGTGTTGAAATCTCTGCCCCTTTCCAACTAGAGAGTAATGGCAAAAGACCTTAAATGAAAAGGTTTCACTCCTAGACGAGTAAGCGCGTGTAACTGTGACGCAGACGTTTAATAATAATCAGGTTGGCAAGACTTAATAATATGAATAAAACATTGTTTTTGCATACATTAAACACTTTTCAATCGAAATAAATCAAAATGGTTTATTAACGCTCGTGTTGCAGAATCCGCGGAAATTTTAATTTCTCTCCTTCAGACAAAAACTTCTTTTCTCTTTCGCGAAATAAATCACGCGAACCTTTTCCTACTTTCTTTATTGCTTTAGCGAACGTCGGCTATACGTGAGAAATCTAATGGGAGACCAGTAAAGTTACGAACAAAAATAGAAAATGTCAGGCCGCGAATTTTCTGGTAACTATAAATACCACTACAAGGCAATTAAATCCCAACAGCTTGTTACCGTCGGTATTTCCAGCATTTCAGAAAAGCAAACAAAATATTCTCGAGGCTTGAAAATAATCGAATCTAAGTTTTTTTGACTTTACATTTTAAGTGTTACTTTCGTACGAAAAGGTCCATTTTGACTGCCCCGGGACGTTCCGCACAGCACAAATTTATAAATCTATTTAATTCCATTAGAGTGATGTAGAATTAATAAAATCAACGTCAGAAATAAATTATTTATCTGCTCCACGGATCAAAGAAACCGTTACTCAATATGGGGTTTTTTGGTAACGCGACTAAAAACCTTGTGAAGATGAAACCGTAATTGATTTGAGGAGTGATGTTGGCTGTGGTGGAAAGGAATATTTAAAATAGCTGCGAGTGACACAAGAAGAACTCAAAGTTGCCTGTGCGGTGAGGTGAAGAGAAAAGTTAAACATTTTTGGACAGCTCGGTTGTCAAATTCACTAATTAATTAGTTATGATTTATACATTTCTACGAATTATTAATCAGCCCTAGGAGAATTCGGGAACGATGGCAGGACATTATTTTACTGCACTTCTCGAACAAGAGTTGCTAGAAATAGTGATGGGAACAAAACCTACGATTTTTATTATTCATAAACACCGCGTACTGTTTTATTTCTGGAGTTGGAGTTGTTTCACAACTTTGCTCTGAATATAATATTTTGCGTAGAATCTACAGACTGTTTATGTAAGTTCATTATTACAAATTTATGTAGTAATACAACTTACAACGACTTACAACGAAACAAATATTGTCCGAATCGTAAACGAATCATCTCAAAATGACCAAAAACCAACACAACAATACAGAAAACGTTAAAATTAATGAGTCAAACACATATTTACTTTATGAATTAACTAAAACAAACAAATTCATCCAATCATCAGGTGTTTTGGTCACGTAACATCTGGCTTTTGTGAATTAGAAAAGTTAGCAGACAAACAGAAACATCGGGGAAGTCCTGAGTGACCTCACGGGGAATTACGGCCGATTATCATGGAACATCTGCTCGAATGATAACATTGTTACGAGAGGGTTGACTGGTCATAGTCGAACGGGTACTTTACCTTTAAAAAATCCTCAAAAGAAGAATGAGAATTTAAAATATTCAACGAATCCGGCCGTGTCATTTAATTATTTATTATTAATGACTTTGTCTCCGTGCTCACGTAGAAATAGACAAACTTGGAGCTCGACCACAGACTTTGCCTTTCTCCATTTCCAGTGTCAACGACTTCATAAATTTCAAAACTTTCACGTGTTCGAATCAGAGAAGCGTTTACTTATTTTTTGGTTTTTACGAATACAGAAATGAACCAGTTTCCTAGACGAAATAGAAAAAAAATATTTCAAATCTGTCACTCCCGAGAGACACACACCCCCATCCTAACGTTCCCTTCGTACACTTCTTCTGTATCTCGTCTCTCTAGTTCATTTGTATGATACATCAAGTGACACTGAAATATTTAGTAAATGTCACTGCTGTATCATCTCTCTCAAGGCCCTTCCCTCTACTTTCTTCTTTCTCCTCGCCCTTCAACGGCATTGTCGTTCAAAACCGTCCACGCGTTTCGTGTCACATCCTCAACTCACAAGAGCAATTTGTACAAATGCGACACAAAAAATTGCTTCTCACTCTCGGTGAAGAAGACCAGTTTTTGGTAAACAAAACAGTCAGACATGGACGGCAGAGGGATTGGCAGGGGTTCGTGGCAAGAGCAGATCAATCGAACAATCGGCCATTCATCAATGTCAATATTTTTAATTGTCGATAATATAAAAAGCATTTTTTTTTTAGTTTTAATAACATCTCATCTGCTAACTATACACAATCTTTGTCTGTTTCTAAGCGTGAAAACTTTCCCAATCGGAGAAAGTAATGACGTCGCCAGTGATCATCCATCACTGTTTTTTCAATTATAAAAATTATATGAACGACAATCCATTCATATTTGGGTTCTTTGAATTTCAACTAAAATTCATTTCACTTGGAGCTCACCTTTATAAACTAATAATTGGCATCGATTTAAGTACGGCTGACTTCGCACCGGAAAAATAAGCAACAATAGACCAAAGTAAAAAAACAAAACTCAAAATACTACCTATAAATAATGCGTTGTAAAAAAAAAAAAAAAATACGTTTTTGAAGTAGTAATTTCCCTTTTCTAAAAGATGAACAATTGTTATTTCATGTGTTCAATTCACGAAAATATATCATAAGTATATAATAAATTTTTTGAATAGGTTCTTACCAGCGCAATGTTCTTACCAACCAAATTAATGGCATGATGTGTTTTTCTCTCATTGTACAATCTACTTGCCGTATTTTGTATGTTATTTTATTTACCTGAAAAAAAAATGAGGAAAAAAACTTTCGTTAATAAGATTGTAGTTAGAGTAGTTTTTGCTAAAATTTTACATGTACATATTTAAAACTAAATACAGGCTTGTTAAGTTTTTTAAAAGTGTGTAGCCCACGTCTATGGTTACATGAAGTGTCTATTGTGTCCATGTGTAGGAAACACTTCATTTTATTAGACGCGGAATTTATGTTAAATAATCCTCTCGAAAACAACTTTCATATGTACTCGGATAAATTGTATTGGTTTTTACATTACAAATATTTTACAATATTGAAAAATGTAAATACGTCTAATTAATTTCATTTGTTCGGTGTCTCTGTGACGACTGTGTGAGACTTTCTTTGTTCGAGCGTGGATTTGCGCCGTGAACCGCTGCCTGCGTCGAAATGGACGTTCCTCGGCCGTTGGGTGAACACACAGAAAAAAGGACTTCTCGGAGGTAAACTTCGGTCCGCAAAAATCCGCAAAAAAAGAAGGAAAACAGAAAAGCAGAAAATCTGTGCAAAATGAAATTCTGCAACCTGCGGGTAGAGAAATGCTGAAGGGAAAGCAAAGAATTTTAACGTTTTTTCCCAGTCTTGTTATTAGGTTTAATATTAAATTTCCCAATATGTTATAAATTTTTGCTGTAGGAAAGCCGGAAACGGCCCTTTTGCTCTAATTGAATTTACCAATTGTGACTGTAATTTTTTCCTGAAATGCCGCGGTTTCTTTTTCGTTAAATTTTAATTAATTTCCAAAGTCCGGCTTAAATCATTCCTGTGAACAGGTCCGAAGGTTCAACTCAGAGCGTGTGCTTCGTTCCCTGTTGTCTGCGTTCAATTTCAAACGTAAACATTAGCAGTATATTCAACTAAACTAACGACCATAAAGTTCGTTTACAAAAATGCAATGAAAAAAACCTACTCGCGGACACTACAGTTTTGTAAGAAAAGGTCGATCATCTCGAGTCGTCCACGTGATAGGTGAAGATGAGAAACCACATCTCCCGAGCTTTTAGTTCATTTTTGTATTCTCCCTGACACATCTGACCATGACGAGAATATGAAGTAAAAACATTCATCAATAAACCCTAAAAATATAATAATTTTACACACCTGCCGAAAGGTGACATATTGAAGAATTCAACTTTAACGCATTACGAATAAGAATTTTGAATTGTAACCCTCGTACAACGTGTGATATTTGTAGGCTTTGTAGGCTGATCGTCTCAATTTGATGAGAAGTCCTTAGGTTTTTGTCGAAACATCCACGTGTTAACCTCACCATCAACAAACAAACAAGTGTTGTTTGCTCCGAAAATAGTCCCTTCTATTACATTTCTACTGTTGTGTAGGAATTTACAACTTGAACTGTACATTTATATACAACTAAATTGTCTCTATCCCTCAAAGTGTTCAATGATTCTTTCACAGTATGAGGAATAATAGGTAGTGTCACCTCCTTTTATCCTAGCCTGAATGTACGTTTTTTTTGGTTCTGGTATGTGTATAATCTATTGTAGTTAGAAGTTTATACTTTTCTAATATTTTCAGCAATTTTTCTGACTGACATATATATAACAATTTAATTTGTTACCTATATGTTCTTGATAGCGTCACTCAACCCTGAATTTCATTTCCACTTATTGGATTTAGTGTCGGCACTACAAATATCTGTCTGTGTACAGTTCTTCTTACATTTTTGTTTCTACAAATATGTATAAATTTAAGGAAAGCATTTGTTTTCATTAATAAGTTATTTACTCTATTTAAATTAATAATTTTAAATTATTTACTCGTATACGATTATAATATTAAACAAATTTATTTTGCACACGCGCTCTCTCCAAATATTTTATGGTAATAATAAACCTAGTATTAATGTTTATGTCACATCAAGTCAATAGTTTATTTCAAGTAGAGCAGTTTATGTATTATCCATGTCGAATGGCGGATGAAGCCCTAATTTTAAAACCTTCGATAAAATCTTTTCCATGGTATTTTACGATTTCTTCTGGTATTTTCCGTGATTTTCTTTCGGAGGTTCGACCTTCGAGTGTAATTTAATTCATTTACATTGCTACATAAATTATTTTATATTACCTATAATTATTGTTAACGCTTTCAGTTAATACGTATGTAAATATGATTACACAACAACGAATTACAACTGAATTATTTAAATAGAGTTCTACGTAGGGGGGCTTGAGCCGTGGCACCCGTAGTTTCTCCTTCCTTTTGTCACTTCGTAGCAACCTTTCTCCTTTCAATCAATAATTAATTATCATTCTTATTTCTTTTTCTCTTTCGCCAACTTTGCAAGTGACGGGTCCTCGGGTTTCCGTGTAAAATTTCCATATTATTATTCTCTAAAAGAATATTTTAGAATAAATTTTCCTTTCAAATGAAAATTCCTTTCACATAACGACCTTCCTAAAATCTAACAACTCTTTTAAGTTTCGTCCCGACGTTTCCACTCTTGTGAAAATCCCAGTCATCAATGACTACCCGAAATTAAAAGATAAACACGAATTTTCCCTTCAGAGTTTTATGTATTAATAACGGTTAGGACGGATGACATTTAAATTTATTAAAATCGCTTCGTCAAATACTTTAAAATGAACAAACACTGCCGGGGGTTTCCCAGTCTCGAAAAAGCATTGTTCCTGCATTTTAAGAATCGTACAGTACACTTGGGTATATTCCGTTTCAAGTGTTAACTAATATTTATTTCTCGATTACTACTATCTCTATGTTCCAACCGGTACAACACATTTTACGAATTAAAGGATTAATTAATAAAAAACTATTTTATGGTTCTACTCACAAAGGAAAACACAAATAGGATGGTTCAAAGCACTACTATCAATTATGTGAAAATTAAGTAAAAAAAAAAGAACACCAAGGATAAAAGAAAAACTTGAAAAGAAAAATCCGAGATGGATTTTGTTTTAAAAACTTAAGTTAAGCTCCAAGAAGGAACTACTTCGCTTGGTTTTTCCAGCGAAATTTTCAAACGGGCAAAAATTTATTTGTTTCTCTTTGTGAATTACAAAAAATAAACTCTCCAGTGATCCCGGATATCCTTCTACTTATTTATTTATTTTCTTTTGCTGTGGGTCCCCCGACATTAAGTCCAGTCGTTAATAACACCCGGCGACTGCTTTTGGGAAACGAAGAATAATTCCTTCCAGAACTCATATTGTGCTTAAAGTTCTTGTACATATGTTCTGTTTCATTGACTCGAGAGACCCTAACTTCCACCGCGTAACTTAATTAAGTTTAGCACGGTACAAAATTAAATTTGTTTTCGTGCAACAAGATGTTCTCTGATGATCTTTGGAAAAATCGCGACGCTTCACGAGTGAATTCGATTACACGGAATGTGTTGATGTTATTAAAACAACAATCAAAATAAACCAAAATGAATATAAATTACGGAGACATTCATAGGAATCAATAATTCAACGATTGAATGAATGCGGGATGCGAGTTGAACCCGAAATTAATTTTCCTTCTATAGACTTCACTCATTACATCAACACACACACACACACACTGCATCTACGATAAATAGAAACACTCTCGTGTACTTAAATTCATAAATAATTTAGTAAAAAGGACGACAAATAATTAAATACCTTGAGGAAGTTAAACTGACGCGAAGAAACACGCTCTAACGCTTTAATACTCGAGGAATTCACCGAGACAATTTTCACATTTCAAATTAATCTCTACGGTGTGGGTACGAATGAATTCTGTTTTTCTAGTAAATTGAAATCTTCAATAAAGTTTTCCTTTTCATAATTTCGAGTATTTAAATACAGATGTTTAAAATGTCTAAAAATTTTGACTAGTTTCATTCACTTTCAAAGATTTTGAAAGGCACCGCAGTGGAAGGAAAATATTTAAAAATAGGAACAAGCAAAGCATTCAATATTTCAATGTTAATATGCGTAATAGACTAAAGAGAAAATAATAAAATAATAAAAACCGCAGAATACATGCGTCTCAAAACCAAGTCCCTCAATTCTATGGGAAAAATAACTATCTCACCTGAAAAATAGAAAAGGGTTTATTGTAAATGGAGACATTAACTTCAAAATAATCGTACGAAACTAAAGAACTTGGTGTTCTTTCTCATATATTAATAAATTCATTCGATTATTTTTGTATTTGCCACACAAGGTAAGAAACCTTGGAAAAACCACTACGCATAAATTTTTCTCAAATTAAACGAAAACTTTTACTACTCAGCAGTTGGTTGCTCTACCTGTGAGTAGTGAAGTGACATCACACACTTACTAATACATATACCTAGTGCGCCTGCAGGACACTCGCGTCATGGCACACGCAGAGAATGGACAAAAGAGAATTTCAATTTACAAGTAAGTCTGCTGGAAAAGAACCGCCAAATTGCAAAATAGCAACGTGACTAGAAAACCAATTCGTCTATTGTCGAAACAGACAGACACACACACAGCACACACAAAAAATTTTCAAAAATCAAAATTGATTGTAACGTCTTGCTAATCCTTCTTTTCGATTTTCAATATTTTCATTACTTTCCAACGGAAAATGGAAATTTTCTAGAAGAAAAAGTTACGAGTAGAAAAAAAAAATACCTGAAATGAAAATAAAGAAAGTGGAAAGTATTTCCCGTAGAGATTATAGCTAAAAGCACTCAGGCACCACTTCACCTCACCCAAGTCGTGGACGGTTTTTTCTCTCTCCTTTTCCTCCAGTGACGGTGTGATGACTTTTCATTTTCATCTTCACACATCACAGCTTTGAAAACAAAATCTCAAAAAAATAATTCCATAAAGTTATTTGCATATATTTGAGTTTGTTTTCCTTGTATGAAATTTATTACAACTCGACGGATTACGGAGACGAAGTGAGTGAAGTAGTTGAATTTGAATTGAATATTTCTGGTATTGTAGTCGAGGCTAGAAAAGTACGACTACTACTAGTTTTAAACCAAATTCAACTCGTACGCGGGCACTCGGGTGAATATAAATTTCCAATAATAATTCAAACGATATGTTACCCATATCTTCTTGCCTATGTACGAATATTAAACGTGATAAAAACAGAGGTGAGACGAATGGCGGACTATTTTTTCTTTCTCCTACTTCTATCTACATGCTTTCCCTAGAAGCAATATAAAAATGTCGTAAATTATTCCCATTCTCATCATTCGTGAAATTGTCAAACGCATGTGGCGAATAGAAATTTAACGTAATAAATAGTTCAAGTGCTTTATTATTATTAATAAAAACGTCTTGATTGAATGTTTTAACTGATGGACGCGCTATAAAATTTCCAAAACAACCTACTACCCACAATGACTTATTTTATTATATTGTAGTGAATTTTAATAAAACGTAAATGTTAGCAAAAAAAAATAGGTCTCTCGCTGAGAAGTAGAAGAAGTAGAAAAGTTACGAGTCCTAAGATTTGCTGTGTAGGTGGCAGGTACCCTTGGGTACGTTTTTTTATGTAACTCCTTTAATTATGAACTGCCGTGGTACTCGACGGGTACGGCAACCTCATACCCAGGTGTCGGGCGGGCCTTAAAATATTTAAAACGGAAACCTACGGGGAAAAAAGTAATTTTCTCTAAGTTTGTGCATGCAGTGAATTTAATTTGCAAATAAAAATTTGAAATGCAAATCCCGGATTTATTTATTTATTTATTTATTTTTCTTTCACCGTTTCGCTTCCCTCCGCCATGTTTTTACAAACCGGTCTCGTTTTTTTTAATGGGATTTTCCTCAAATAATGAAATCCCGCCAAAAAGTGTTGCATCCACTTAAAGCCGAATAGGAACAGAGAAATCCTCATGGGTACCTGACGGGTAGTGAATTTTGATTTTGTGGTACCAGGTGCTGTTGCTTTGTAAATTTCACTCAGGCTACACAATAACTCGTACCTAAGTGAGACCAAACTGGTACACTCTGCTGATGGAAACAACCCGACAACATTTTCGTATTATTCCAATCAGGGGGTGGTAAATTTCACGCTCATCTTCTTCCCATGTCGATCGAGACTGTTTCTGCAGGTGGAAGAGTAATCATGGACATTTTCAAAATTTTAACACGTGACATGAGAAATACCTCAATTAATAAGGAACGCATAATAGTAAACTAACAATAATAAAATAAACCAACAACTAAACATTAATAAAATAAACAATTAATAAACTAACGCATTTAAGAAAAATTTCAATTTTGTTTGGGGTACTCCTAAAGTGAAAGTAGACTTTGTATGAGGAAAATAATAGAGAAATATTGACTTAGGTTTGCCAGTGTTAAGTTTCAGAAAATCGACAGCAAGAAAATTCGAGAAATTCTGCGATTCACGAAACGACACAAGAAGTTCACATCAAGTGGCGCAACTCATTTTTCCTTCTCAAAATTAAATTCCTTCTTCAAGCAAAACTCAAGACGGCGTGTATCTGGTTACCCGTTTTCCTCCGTTAGTTCACGGGTATCAAATCTTGGGATGAAACACCCAAAGCAGTCGGTACAGAGAGAGACCGTAAAGATGTGCAACGGCACGGCTGCGGACCACTTTAAAGCCCCAGCAAGGCAACACCAACTCTCCCTGAGATTATTACAGAACGTTAAGAAGAAACAGACAACTCCCAGGGATGAAAACCATTTTGTTTGACTTAATAAAAGCGGTAAATGTGACACAGGTGGAAGGAGACGTTCCGCCCGGCGAGTTCCGATTCTCCTGCCACGTTTCCCTGTTCGTGCGTTACCACACTGTACGGTCGGACAAGGCACCTTCACGGAAGAAAAGAAAAAGGAGAAGACAAAGAAGGTGGAACAGGCAAAAATGTAGAAAAAGTGGTCTCCATTGAGAAATTTTCTTTTAATGTGACCATTTATTCCGAGTCGATTCTCTTCTAAATCTAGATTACATAGAACATTTATTGTTTTCGGTCCCAGAGCTTTTTCTGTCGCGGTCCAATTTGTTTTATACATTTTTGCTACGATTGCAGATGCTGCATTGCTTCCTCTCCCGACCCCTGCCCCTACACCCCTCCGCCACCGGACCAGTACACTTCTGACTGCATATTTGTATGTGACTGTCTTCATGCCTGTAATTCGGCCGTTTGCCTTTTTTCCCTTTTTAATATTTACTGTTGCAATAAATTTTTGTCCGAATATAAATCTAACGAATGGATTTTTTAGAGTCGTTTAATGAGCACTCGTAAGCCAAATCCGGGTACATTCAACTTGTGCAAAATACAAAGAAAGCATGAGAGACACATTCCACACCCAGACATAAGGAAAGAGAATTAATCATGAGCTGGACGGATGGGTGGACAAAATATTAAGTAACAGTTACGGAGATTATAACAAATCAAATAGCGCGACAGAGAGAGAGAGAGAGAGAGAGAGACAGAACGATTATAATAGTCTTACACTTTCACTTTCCCGTTGAACTTCCGCTGCGAAACTGTCTGGTGACACGTCAACTGCAAGACTGCACTGCACGCCTTTTACTCGAAAGCTGTTGATGTTCAGAAACAAATGTAGCGACCATCGCTACCCTTTATCCGAATTTCCTTTCTTCGCCTAAAAATAGGTCGACCTCAATAACTGCCTATTGTCATTTCGCCTTTTCTGTCGCCAATACCCCAATCAGGTTTATAGCGACCACGGCTACTCTTCAAAAGATTTAATCCGAAGGTTTATTGCCGGGTAGCCGGTCCTATTGTGCCTGTATCCTTCGACCTGAGTCCGACACCTTTCCAGACAATAGGCTAGACCCAACCTTTCCTTGTCCTTGACAACCCGACTCATACCATAACCTCCGCGTCTTCCATTCCCGAATGAATGAAGCGCGGATGGCTATATATACCGAACCTCAACCTCTCACCAGGGCAGTCGGTTAGTAGTTAGTTAGACAGTTAGTTAGTTAATCAGAGTCAGTCAGAGTGTTAGTCTGAATCAGTACTAGTGTAATCAAAGTGTTCAACAGTGATTGTGATACCAGTGTTAATATAGTGTACAATATAATTCTACGTACATCGGTAAGTCTACTCGTTCATCATACCTTTATTTTACCTTCACATATCGCGCATCCCCAAACAAACATACGGGATTCTCTCAAACAAGTTATAATCAATTAAACCAACAAGATGTATGTGAAAACATTACTGAAAACTTTACTCAGTTCAAATCTCTTAATGTCTCCAACTTTAAAAAAAGAATAGAATAAGAATTGTGAGAAGCTAATTTTAACTGAAGTTACGTTTTCCGTGTCCACATTACGGTGTTAGAGGTCAGACCTGGTAAACCAAAACTTCGAACTCACTACAACACATTCGCATTATGCGACACGTCACTCATCAAACCGTCGACATTCGTTTGAATGGACAGAGAGGAGAAAGAACATCTTGTGAGTAATTTCATGTAAAAATTCAGACTGAATTCCCCAGGGTCATTAACAAAATTCTGTCATTCGTAAGGAAAGTGTCACCCCAGGAATATGTCAGTCATCGCCAACACCCAGTCATAACCTACCATAATATTTTATTGTTTTAACTAATATGTTTGATGACGCAGAGGAGGAAGAACATCCTGAATCCAGGCATTCTCATTAAACGAGACGTCAATCATCACACCACACACACACACACCCTTGCCTTACGATAATGTCACCCATATTTCCTCCTCACAACTAGGTACTCCTACCAGTTACGACCAAACTAAAAATTTGTATACACTCAGACATCATAAGTCAAGTCAGTTTTGAGTTTTCGGTTCAAAGTTCGGTGAGTTTGAATTAATTAGGAAATCTATTACGCATGTATTAGTTATTATAACTATTTCTTTACGTTTAACTAAAGGACATGGGTAACTCTCATGCTGATTGTTTTGTCTTTTGAAAATTTTCCTGTTGAGAGAAAACGGCGAGCACCTTCACAAATTTGCTAACAATGCCCTTACATTTCCAGGTACATTTTTCACGGAATTTCGTTATCTTTCTTCCCTTCGTACCCACCACTCGGAGGGTTGTTTCGAACAGAAAGTACTTCCTACCCAATGAAAGACTTTACCGAGTTGTATTTTAATTGTACGAATCAAATGCCATAATTAACAGGTAGTCCCGCGATTGTTTTATCTAAATTCGTCCTCGACTTTTCCCCAAGTATCTTTATCTTTGGCAAAATTAAGGTATTCATTATACTGATTCTGCTCTACTGAACTTATCCGGAGCAATTTGCGTCTGTCGGTTTTTGACGGTTTTAAGAGGTGGATAAAACCAACAGGAGCTTTTATCTACCTTTTCCCAACGAGAGCCCATTTCCCTTTTGTGTCCCGTTTTACGACTTTTCATATCTAGATGTTCTGCTTTGTAATAGACGATTGCATTTTAATTTCTGAGTGTTTCTCCTCGGCTTCGCCTCAGCCTTTCACTATCTGCTGGTTTCTACCAAAACAAAACAAACTACCGCCACATATTCTTTTCACTGGTGAATTTCAAATGCGATTTCCTTGACGAGTTTTGAGGAAAAGGTCGGCCATCTGTGAATCGAAACGACAGCGTACTATTTCGTGTGGGAACACGGCGCTTTCGGGTTCGGGGAGGCTCGCTAGACCTGTCCACAAGGTAAACACAATCCAAAATAAACTTCAAACAACGTCAAAGTTCTACGCCGATTGCGACGGAGCTTAACTAAGTTCACTATCCGATCCGATTGCTCCCGTCCAATTTGTTTAAGTTTTAAGTCTTTCCGTTTGTCAGACGGAAACCGTCTGAGGAGTGCGACAAAACGCTTTTAGACGTGGATTAAACTGTTTTTGGACTTTGTAGCCGAGGGAAAGCCATCTGGAGAAAATCAACTACTTAAACCCGGGGACATTTTTATAATAAATGAGTTCGGTCCTGTCTAATGGATTGTTCCGAAGTTCTGCTTCATGCCGGCAGTTCCATCGGTCCCATGTGATGTGGGACGTCTTCGTGGGAACACCTAAAAGCTATTTATTTTCAAACTTCAACCGAACTCTCTGCAACTGCAAATGCAACTTGAGAAACGACAGGAACGTGCATTTTTCTCCCCCGACGCCGTCCTACAATTTCTAGACAAGAGAAACGATAAGAGACGAAACAATTTTAGAGTTCGTTGAGTGTCCTGGAAGAGTGTGAACGTTCCAGAAAACATGCAACTCGGTCAATCCTAATTAAAAACAATTGTTGATATAACGTGAGAAATTCTACACAGTTTTAGTAAATAAAAAAGACTTCAATCAGGAAGCATCTGAGAGATCTGACGTTTCCAGTCAGTTCCTCCTTAATTTTTTAATTTTTCTTTAGAGCACCTCTTTTAGTTTAATTTTTCTCCTACCACGTCTGCACTTCACCTAACGGGTACCTAAGCGAATGAATTGACCTTTGACCCTCACGATATTCACCCCAGCAACTACTCCCTCAGTTTAGTTGAAACGTTTCTCTCTCTTTCTCGTGTTCCACGTCGTTTTTGTTCTTCTCAGACAAGAAGAAAAATTAAAGTTTCATACACAGATATTTCTGGGGCCTTGAATAAATTCACAAGTAGCAAATTTTTCAAATATTCACAAGGGTCGGTTCACGTGCGTTTCTTGTTTTTTTTTCTGAGCCCAATTTTTCTTAGCAGTCCAATTTGGGCACAACAGGGTCACTTTATTTTCAGCTATGTTTTTTCCTCCTGTTGAATATTTATTTTAGCCGACTTTCATTTTTGCCAGCGCTCCCAGTAATAAACCCTAAAGAAAATTTACCACCGTAAGAATATTAATGCCCGGAAATTTTGCTCCGCCAAAAATGACGAAACCTTCCCTGAATTTATCAATGAAAGACAAATTTCCATTTTCAGTTTGAAATTATGTTTTGTTTCAAGCACAACAACATAAGGTTTACCAATCAAACACGTCTTTTGGCCAGAAAATTGCCAAAAATAACTGTATTAGAAATTAGCAAAACACTTTTATGTAAAAACTCGTCAGTGGACGTGTATGAATTTTGAAAAACAATCATATCTGCTCCTTTAGATTGTTTGTCTACTTTAAAATAAACTTTCTGACGTAAATTTATGGTTACGACTTTATTTCCCTTAATAACACGATTAGTTTCAAATCAAATGCTTCAAATTCAAATTGAAATGCAATTTTCCAAGTGACGCTGAAAACAAACCAGTTCAAAAGCCGTGTCCGCTTTGACGTGTTGAAAACGGAAACAAATTTTGCTGTAAGTAACTGAATGTGAAGTAAATCTTGCGTTATTATTAGTTTATTGCCAGCGGAAGCAGAAAAATAAAATCGTCATGTAACAAATGGGGACAGTTGCGAAAGAGAACAGCAGTGTAGAAATCAACTAAACAAATACCTGAGGTGTGTAGACAAACTGAAAGTAGATATCTTCTATTAAATAAATGCACAAGCACAATCGGGTTGTTTTAATCAAATTATTAACTTTATTAATCGGAAGTACCGCTTCTGGTTGCCAGTGACCCTCTCAACAAAACACCACGAACACTGCACCACTCATGTCGAAAGAAAACCACCGGCCACTCTGATGCTTCTAAGACATTCCTGGTACCACTACTTTAAGATATCATAATTTAATACTCCGAAAAAGTATTTCACTTTCTCCGATAACATTTTACCCTTTTTCTGTCCAACTTTCATTTCTAGATGTTTCTAAATCACATCACCGTAAAGTAGAAAACACGAAGATTAAGAGTTTATGTGGGAATTAAAGCCTAAGACTTTTGAAGACTTGCCATCTTAAGATGAAGTCCGAAAATCTTTTCTACGGAGAAAAACAAAAATTTCTAAACTGAAGTTAAATTTTCAACGTGCGAGTCCTTAAACGAAATGACGAAACGAACTGTAAACTTTTTACTGGGTATCTGCGAGTGAACTTCATTCTTTTCGGTCATTGGTCTGGACTAAGTCCACAGTTACAACTCCCAACCTTAAGAATTAGAATCAATTGCATTTAATGAAGTTTATTTTAATTAACAACTTTTACCTAACACGAGTATTTCAATAAAAATTATGCATGCAATAATTTCCTTTTTTTGTAATAATCAAACCAAACAAGCCGTAGATACACAGCTTTCTGGCAACACCACTTTTTCATACGTTTTAGAATACAATTTCCGAATGGGATTAAACACTCATCGATTTGTAGAGAGACATGAGATCAACTTCTGTTGCGTGAAATTTGACGATCGTGCGCGCGCACACACACACACACACAAATACAAAGAATTGCGTGTTGCCCGTAACAATATAAAGAAGTATATATACCAAAAGGATTTCATATCACTTGGGTGTTCCATTTTTATTTATTTTGTTTAAAATGAAAACGGTTTCCCTGACTCACTTGAGCCGGTTTCCGCTTTCCCACGGCAAGTTTCTTTCTTTCACGTTCTTTATTTGCCCCATTGAAACGCGATTCGGATGTATTTGAAAAGGGAACTGGGAAGTTAATTAAAAACAATTCAGGTTATTCCCGGACGAGGGTGAGCCAATGAATTGTTACAGGAATGACGAGAGAACGCAACTAACTTTTAATGATAAAAAAATTTTCATTTGAATGAATAAACAACCGACCGAAAATCGGTGATCGGTAGTCAGTACTAGAGTACTAGAGACAATAGTTCAGTTCTCCAATAAGTATACTACTGAAGGTATTATTGCTGTTTGACAGGACCTATACTAAACATTGAAAACTGTCAATAAAAATCAACTTATTAAATAATTAACTAAAATTAATGTATATACAAAACACAAATTGTATAATTACAGGAAATGTAATTAACAAACGATTGCACGGTCTTCCTCTCGTTGTAAAATAATAAATAAATTTTCCAATAAGTCAGAGTAGAAGTCTAGTAGTCAGACTAATGGAAACGTAGCAGTGATACATTTGTCAATATTACATATCTATATTTATTTTAATTGATACTGATTTATGCTTATAAGTGACCACACAAAGTAACGTCAATTTTTTTTTCTATTTGTAAACATTAAACGCGACAACATAGCGTTACTTTTCAACATATTGAAGTTTTCTAATTTCAATAGATTTATTACGGTATCACGTATACTGTTAGCTGTGCCGGTACAGGAAAAATAACCTTACATCAGGCTAGTGATCAAATGTACTACTACAAAAAACCCTGCTAATGCGTTAAGGAAATAAAACGAAAAACTAAAAAAAATATTCGTGTGTCCCTATCCTCAATTGTATTCAATTTTTCATTTTAAAACTATTACACTCTGTTGTTGTATCCAGTAGATACCATCTCAAATTTAATGATGCAAGAAATAGCCCCCTGTCTCCCACGTAGGCGAGATACTTACAACTGACACCTCAACTTTCATAACCCGTCTTTATCTTTTCACGTCTTCCATTTTCCGCGTTTCTCCAAAGACAAAAACTCAAAAGTAAATTTCTTCCGACGGGGCGTAAAATTGGCAATTGAACGAACAAAACTAGAAATAATACAAAGAAAACGGGTTTTCGGTCTTAAAGCTTCTTCCGTTTGGGGAAGCCAAGGAAGCCCGAGCGATGCCTCTTTTGTGGGCAGCCATGCCCCGTAAAAACCTGAAATAAACAGGACCAGAGGAGAAAGTGAGACAAAAGACGCGGGCAATAAAACAACGTGAAAGGGTCTGAAATTTACACAATCGAAAGATGAAAGTGAAAAGCCAAAGACAAAGACAACAACAAGGAAATTGCCAGCAATGGAGAAAAACAGTCCGGGACAAAGGAAAACAAATTCGCCTATTAAAACCCGCGTAAAAACTGAAAAACTTTTAAATTTATTTCCTGGCTTTTGGACAAAATAAATACATTTCATTTCGACTATTTAATAAAAGTACATAAATGCGGGCGTGTTCAACATAAACTGATTGTTAACAAACAACCTTTTTGATACAAAATCTCTTGAAACTGCTTAATTACAAAAAAAAGAGAAAAAAAGGTGTTTGAAAACATTTGTCATGCTGTTGGTCGGTTTAACAAGTTAAATATATGTGCTAACATTTGTAGTGCAAATTTATTAATATGAACAATACAGACGTATTTTTTATGGTAACTTCTCTATCGTCCATATTAGTCAAACTATTTGTCTATTTGGTACAAATAGAAAACACTACAAACACTCTCACATAACACAATCATTACAAGACACCAGCCAAACGAAAAGTTACCAGGGTGGACGCGTTCAGGGCTCTGGCGAGAAGAAATTGTTTTCTTTTCGCACTTAAAGACTTTAATTTTAAAAACTCAACACCGAAATTTTATATTTATTTTATTTTTATTTTTACGAGAATGAAAAATGTGTTATTTTGTAGGTTGCCTAGTGATTTACGACTTTCACAGGTCATAACTTCGTTACGCCTCGAGCTTAAACATCCCCGGTCGTCGGGTTGATGAGGAGGTAAAAGACGAAGGTTCGAATGGCTCGACAGAAAAAAAAAATGTGAAAAGACGTCATGAACTATCATAACTCACAAAACCGAAATCAAGTTGTGAAATATTCAAGTCGACCCGTGCGAGCTTAACGTACGATTTACAGTTTGTCAACTGATGAAATTGCGAAAGCTGCGAAAAGCTCAGACGTTTCTTTTGGTAGTCTGACCGCCGTGTTCAAATAACACAACATACGTATAATCCACGCGGACTTTCCCACGCCCAAATTCCAACGGGTAGCAAAAACAATGCCGAAATATCAGGAACATCCGTCCGAAACGGTTCTTTCCCTGCATAAAAATGAGGATCGAACGTTTATTAAAACAAAGTTATTAAATTTTAACGAATCCAATTTTCGCCGTCAGAAACTTTATTCCTCGTACATTGTTTTTCTAAAAGATTTAAAGTCACTTTAAATTTGTTTTAATTAACAAAATATTTTGTACTTGGGGAATTCGCGAAAAATACAAAGTTATAAAGGGCCCTGAGTACCTTTCCGGGGAGCCGGGCTCTGAGTATGAAACTATTAATGGAAAAATGTTCTCTTCGTCTTTTGTGCTCTATTAAATCCATTAACTGTACCGTTCAATAATTTTTATGTTCTCAGGAATTTTAGCGTTTACGTTTGTCTGTAAATCAAATTACCGTAATTTAATATTTCAACGTAAAATTCAAACTCTCGTAGGAGATTTGCATTCTTGCAGGCCAGTTGTCGGTTGTACGTTTTAAATTATGTGAACTAAACATATTTTCTGCTACTAGTTTTCACTTCTACACTTATTTTTCTTACATCGAGCAGGGGTAGAAACTACCCATCGATTGTTGCCTTTTTCATTCACCCATAGTTTATGAAATTGTCACCTTAATTCATTTTCTAATAATTTTAATTCAATGGCGTAACAAAAAAAATTCCCCAAGTCCTGACTCCTATATAATATCTATTTTTATTGAAAGGTGTATTGAGCTAAAGAAAAAAGCTCTAAGGAGAACTTGAGCTTCTCCTTAGAAATATGCAAAATCGAACTTAATGACAAACCAAAAATCACTTCTACACCACCTCAGGATCGGATTCTCATGTCCGGTTCTGGAGAATGTCACGAAACAGAGCTCTAATTCCTGGAAAAAAAGTAAACACAAACTGCAGCAAAGGGAAAAACCGTTTAGTGACCTCAAACGTACACACTGTAGTTCTCTTCAACTTGGTTGTTCTCCTGTGCAAGAATTCACTACAAAGGGGAAACCGGATGTAAATAAACTTCCTGATTTTGTCACCGACACCTCAGTGATTTCAACTTCCTTTTCCGCCGCGCCTAAAAAACGAGTCAAATGCAATTTTAATTGCTAATAAACATAAAACATAAAAACGAACGATAAAATTAAAATGTTAATCCACCGTTGCACCGGTTCTTAAGCCCGGTTATGAAAGATTTGGAAATATGATATTGGAAAAAGAAGGGCGACACGGGTACCGACCATTCAGGGTCGAATGCTAACCCACCCGGTTAACCCTAAACAAGGATCCTAACGAGAATTCATTCAGTCGACGTATTATTTCCGCTACAAGTGAGCTTCCAAGTGTATTAAAAAATTTATTAGCAAGTCGGTCGTAGGGAAACGTCGTTTATTTCCATGTATAATAACTATTATTATAATGGAGGAAACAAAGTGGCAGGAGACAATTGTCAAATGCATAGAGGAGAGTAAAAAAGCCGTTGAAATATTAATAGTTATCCTTGGAATATATTAACTTGTAGTACTCGAATTTATTAAACTAAACTAACAAAAAACACGCTGACCGGTAAATCACCGGTAAATCGACGCTGTTTCCATTTTAATAAAAATAAATAACTGGTTGAAATCTTAACCATTTCATTTGTTTTCTCAGTATTAGAGATTTTCAAAATAATTAAATACACAGGGAACGAAATTCTGGAAGTTTCGACGGGCAGATTCATCACGACAACCACAACTCATAAGAGTCAATAATCAATGGCGGCCACGTTAAAATATACATTACAAAGTGGGGTAAATCGAGAGCGAACACATCGGCCGAGTCGTTTTCAATTCTCCAAAGAGCAAACTATCGAATCACTTCCAGGATCGGAAACTATTGAATTTACCAAAGACGTACCGGAAATTGTTTTCCCGACAAAGGAAACGGTTCTGGCTCAACCTTTTAACCTGCGCCGTCCTTCCATTCATATTTCCAAATTAATTCACACAGATAACGACACTAACAAATGTTTGCCGGGCGAAACTTCGATTTATGACTATTGAAAAAGTTTAGTGGACAGTTGCACCGGTTTCACAACTAATCGTTGCCAACAGAAGAACGGAAAGCGCCATTACTTTTTGCGGTTTGGCTTTCTTACGTCAATAAAAACAATTGGCAGGATGTGTTCTTTAATTGTTTTTCTTCGTTTTGAAAAACAACAAAAGCTTAACATTTTTTTTTAACTTTTGGGGTTGTTTTGGACACTGGACACTACCAAGGAGACACTACAAAACTATTTTTAAGAGTCTTCATAACTCCTTGTTTCTGCGTTTTTCCCACTCTAGGCGAGAATGAGATCGCTACCACTCTTAATGGAATATTGAAAAAACTAGTAATGTGCAACTATTCTTCCACTTTCGGCGAAACTAAATCGTTCGATGTATCTTCCGAGTAAACTAAAACTTTCTCCTAGCACAGAAGAAAGGCCTTGCATTCGAAGTGAAATTGCCCAGCTGTTGCCGTTGACGAATTTTCCTTTTACGGGTTTTCCGGTTTATTTACCTGTAACTATTTATCAACGCTATGGAACTCTTTACCTACCCTAACCGGACTGTAAAATTAGTAAATCCATTGATTCTCCGTAAGTTCGCTACGCACGCGTCACCCTGTCGGCGTACACGAAACCATCGTCATCATCACTCGACGTCAACTTCTTCCTTCGCAATCGAACAACCCAAATTTATTTACGGCCTCGTAAACACCCGCTGACTTCTACTTCTGATCGATACCGATCACCTTGAACTTTAAACGTACCCAACTGAAAATTATCTTGTGCCGTTTTTTATTCTTCAAATTTTACTGGGTTAAAGTTCAGTCAACGTCTGGAACTTCCACTTTCCCTGAGCGCTCATAAAAAAACACTAAAGTTAAAACAATTTCTTCGATTCTGAAAATATGCATCAAACGGTAACCTTTTCGTGCGTTCTATCGATTCCTTCAACGTGTGCGGTGTGCGGCGTTTCCGATCACTTTATTATGAAACCATCAAATTTGAATTCCGTTAGGTTTCCTCTTCGTAAATGTGAGGTTTTCCACGGAACAAACCTTTAAGAAAATTTAATACTAAAAATTGTTGAGTTCAACAAAGAGTACTGTTAGAATTAGATTTGATGGCGTCATTAACATCACCGTAAAGTATTTTCTGCAGCGAAAAACAACTGTTAAATTAAAAATGAATAGAATTCACTAGAGAAGTTTCACAACACCGATTTGACCTAACTATATGTCTATAATGAACTTCTCACTGTAATTAGCAGACAGGGGTGATGGTTTTAGACGGTACGAGTCTGTCACTACCGAAAAATCACCTGAATTTCTCCTCTCTTTCGCATGCAACGTAAAAACTACAAGCCAAAACATTGGAGCAACATTAATAAACGGTGATTATGACTGCAAACTATTTCATCCTCTATTTTTCTCCAATTTGCAATTCCATGTCGTAACCTCCTGCTCTAGGGAACAACAACTACAACAACAACACAAACAAAATAAAGTGCTCTTCTATTACCATGAGTAAAGGTGTTGGTGAGGTTTTCAAGTTCAATAAAAGTGTCTGGGGCAGAAAATTATGGTTTCTTTCATTTATTCGGCACCGAGAACTCGGTACTTGAGACAATGCTAAAGGCCCGGATGAAAAAGAAAAATTGATGCTCTCGAAATTTCTTTATCTCGCTCCGCTATATTTCCACTTCATTCGCTACACCTGCCACCAGCCATGTGTCTTTTTTAATATTTAGATATCAATGTCAGTTTACTATATAAAATTTGAAAGCATCAAGTTTGCGTCAACATCCGACAGCGAAAGTGAAATTGGAGATGGGGAAAAAAAAATACGGTAAAGAATACCCGGGGCTTAGAGAACAATCTCAATCTGGAATTCCACTCGTGTAAACACTTAAACAACCATAAATCATTTACATGACGGTTTCTGAATTCTTTGAGAGTCTCGTGTCACAATCCGGAAGAAAAGCTACCCGATTAATTCAAAGGAAGGACTACCTTCATGAGAAATAACCGAATTCTTACGCGTGTGCCGGTCGTAGGAAAGGAAGACACAACAAGGGACTTCCCCCGTTTTGGCAAGAGAGTCAAGGAAGCGTACGCGTGCGTTTCGACGAACCGAAAAGGGCAGGAAATCAAATCTGCATATGCGTTCGTACACGTTCCCGGTGAGATCAAATCAAATCCATTGTTCAGCCATTAGACCTGAAGGATATCGCATTCAAAGGTTTCTCACTGGAGACGCCATGAAAAAATGTTAAGTCTCGTTCGCGTGACTTCCTATTCATGAGGTGCATGAATATCTCGTGATGAAATCGCGCAAACGATCCCTCAACTGGAAGCTTCAGAAATAGAGTAAAAATCACTTTTGCCGTGTATTTATCATGCACAGAAACAGACACAAACACACAAGGAAGCACGCGGAGTTTTTACGCAGTTCGATACTTCCTTAATGACAAGACCCGTACACTGCAGCACCCTGCAAGTTGGTTACCTTCTAAACAGTTACCTATTTATCAATTACACACAAATCTACACACAATGGTGCACGGAAAGAAGATCACTGCCTCGGTGTAAATTACCAGCGTATGAATTACTATTAATCAGTAAACGATTCCAACAAAGGACTGATACCATGGAAAATAACTACTTAATAACTAATAACTAAGTTAAGCTTTTCGTCGTCTCCTTTTATTAAATCGCACGAGATGAATCGTTAATCGGTCGACATCACCGATTGTTCCGCATGATGAGAGAGAAGAAGGCGAGAAATTTCATTTCTCCGAGTGCCTTTTTACCTCGAGATCGCACGCCTCATCAACATCCGAATGGTTTAATGTAGAAATTCAATTATGATCGGAAGGATCGCGAATGCAAACATTGCGTTTTAGTAGCGTTTAATTCGGCGGGAGAATTTCCACTTGAAAAGTAGACAAAATTCAAGGCTTGTGCGTCGAGACGTCTCCATGTTCGCCCAACAATACAAAATTGATTGGTTAATTCTTCTTCTGAATATTGATGAACAAAATCTAAGGAATAATAATTACGCCGGCGTAAGTAATTTACATCAGCTGTCGGCATAGGAAAGAATGGAAAGCAAGCGGAAAATTGAGAAAAAATTAGCGTTGCTAATTGTTTACGCAAAATTTGTGTTTTAATGGAGGAATTAGGGCCCCTGGGAGAATGTTTAAAGTTAAACTCGAGCTAAGAAAAAAAAAATTATTTAAGTAAAACTGAAAGGAAAGTCAGACAGACGTGGCAGCTGCTGGGTTCGCTTGGATACAACAAGATAAGCCGGAATAAAAGATCCGAATAATCTGAGTGAAACCTAGTACTAAAAGGTGTACCACTACCAAATGGAGACAATATTTGATATTTAAAATATTCCAATTACACGTGATGTGAACCAAATTATTACGCACTATTAATTTTAATATCATATTATGTATGTTGTATTAATAATGAAGTACAATGTTCCTGTTCCGCTTTAAAAAGTCCCTTTAGCCCAAGTACATCGGTTCAAAATTTTATTTGTGAAACTTCCGTGTTTAATTAAATGCTTTTCGTCTTGGTTAAAATTTGTACATTATGTAAAATATGTGTGTGTCTTAAATGTAAATCTGTTTTTGAATGAAAACAACTTCAAATCCGGATATGTCGAACGTGTCTTAAGACTTCCGAGACGTCTCAATTACCCAGTGGAACTACAAATTACTTCGACCATTCAACGGTGGCGCAACATTCGTAAACAACATGCCTTCTATTTACTCTAAGAGCCTTAAAGTTTTAACTTTGTTATGAAAACCAATGACTGTTGAAAATAAATGAATCCTTTCAGTCTTTCACCGCATTGCTCCTACTGTCATTTACTGTCTTGCCCTTTTTTGTTTTTCCAAAGCTTCTTCAGGCTTTTCAGTGCTCGCCTCTTCAACCCTCTCGACTTGTCTTTCAGCGGGTGAAATAAAAAGGTACCATAAAGCCAAGAAGAAGAGAAAACCTTTCTCTTTTTAAGCAGATAAATGAAAAGTAATTTATCATTCCGCAGAAAAAAACATAATTTTTAAAAAGATAAAGTTCGTGTACTTCGTCTCCGCAGTCATCTTATTACAGAAGGGCAATTGCTAGGAGATTTCTCTGTCTTACTTCACCCCGACCTTTGACATGTCTCCTTTCTTGCGCGAGCAAGTCATACGCACACCGACAGTTTGAAATGAACTGATTTTTTTTATTTATGCAATTCCATAGGAAACTATTATGGAGTTTCTCAAACACAAAAGATGCTCTTTCGAGCAAGTATAAATAGAATTCTATTAATAAAAAGCCATGATTTATGAATTATTTCTTCTGCTTATTAAATAAACATTCTTACTTCTTTGTGCTTCATTTCATTCATTAATTACGTATCGATCACACGGTTGGTCATAAACGGTCGTACACTCAATACCAGCCAAAACCAAAAATCATCTGACAAAAGGTACCAAGCAGCCAAAAGAAAATATACCCGTCAGAAAAGCAGGGGTATCTTCCTCAGTGGGTGGTCAGTAGCTAAGGTGAAGTACGCAAGGTTCAGACTTTTCAGGTCAATCTAGATATAGCGAAAGTTCTACATTGAAACACAAATAAAAAGCTAACGTCTGACATAACGCGTCATGTACAATTATTTGTGTTGGCAGGCACAAAAGGAGAGAAGCCTTGCATCTGCTTAGATTCTTTACTGAAAAACGAAAAATATGCTGAAAAATAAGTTATAACCGATCACATAGTTTGTTCTTTTGTGTTTCCTGACGGTACACAGTTTCCTGTTTACACAGTAATCCTCAATTTAATTATTTAACTT
This sequence comes from Polyplax serrata, assembly GCA_037055365.1. Taxonomy (NCBI): domain Eukaryota; kingdom Metazoa; phylum Arthropoda; class Insecta; order Psocodea; family Polyplacidae; genus Polyplax; species Polyplax serrata. The sequence goes on from JAWJWE010000004.1 coordinate 2,953,034, forward strand.
TCTTCATAGTTAGTTTTAATAGTTTTACGTTCACGTTTTTTGTTTAACGTAAAACTATTGATTAAATGTGATACAATTTACTATACAAGTAGTCTACTTGCCATCCACGCTAATTATTTATGTAACCGGTTTAGTGAAGACATCAGTGTAAGTGTTGCACGCACACTACTAAACTAATGACAAAGTGATTTCTTTATCATTTTCGGAGTAAATTAATTCAGTTTGTTAGTAGTCTCTCCGGCTTCGTTTGTGGCCCATTACGTGTTAACGGTAAGTGGAAGGACGCAAACAAACCCTCTTCGCCACTTTTAAACAAATGGATTTTATCAAGTAGTTTTTTCTACCCTCCCCGCCTAAAAAAAGGGCTTCCCATCTCGAAAATGGTAGAAATAATTGAATTGCCACGTTGAAAAGTGTGATGAACGTAAGAGCCATCAAAGGCTACGTGCCCACCCGCTGGCAACAACCAAAGGATACAATGAAATCTTGACACAATTTCAAAATGGCTTCCCTCACTTGAATGGTTTGCCGAACAAATTTCGATTGGAATAAATGCAAGACGATGAATCTTGAAGTCCGATAATCGGTAAACTCTCAAATCTGATGTATCGAATGTGACAGGAAGTAAATTTGACAGTAAAACTGCACGTTTGCCAGCAAAGGCAAAAGAAACCTCCGACACTTCAAATTCATTGTCAACTGTCACTACAAATACTACTCTAAAAACCAGTACCGATCATTTAAATTTAATAACGAAGGCCTTAATTAAATTTCTTCCCGAAGTAGGACTTCTAGCAATTTATTTTGCTCATGGTTTGTAGTTTTGCTACTTACAATTGATGGTTTACAATACAAATTCTAGTGAGACACACAACTCCAAGTTATTCAAAAAATTTGTCCCGTGTTTGTAAGAGACATTACACTACAACCGATAAATATACAATTAAAAAAAAGCGTTTCGAAGGAGAGAGTTAATTTGTTTTAATTAAGTGACAAAAGAGAGTTGTAACGTGACCGAAGAAACAACCGAAAGAAATTTATTTCTCGGATCATCTGATCGCAGGTCGAACGCTTGACACTTGACGCACGTCTCACGATTGTTTCTGAAAAATAGTGAACCGATAAAGAATTCCGGGAACTCGTGGAAATTCACTTTGCGAGAGCAAACAACGTGGAAAGGTGAAAAGCTAAAGCAAGACCCCCACGCTGAGTAGAAAGACAGAAAGAAAGAAAGAGACAAACAAACAGAGAAAATGTGAGAGAAGAAGAAGCAGAGAGAGAAAGCGGGAGAGAAAGTAAGAAAGAAAGAAAGAGCTTTGAATAAAATTGTAAATCTTGAAAATTGCAAAGTGTAAAAAAGGAAGGTGGAAGTAATGGAAAAGTTAACAAAAGGTAAAGGAGAAAGAGAAGAAAAAACTTAGCCAATGAGATTCCAAGGTAAAAGGAGAACGACTTTAAATTATGACTCCACTCTCTGGATGCCTCAAGACACACGCCACGGAGGAAGATGATGGAGAAGATGGCGTATTTCACATGCAAGAGAACCTAATGAACGGGGCGCATCTTTAATGAGAATCAACTTAACATCCCCTGCGGCTAGGTGCAAAATTCCAAGTGAAAAGGCACTAATTAAAAGATTTTCGTCTCGAATTATTGATCATCGACATTGGAGAGAAGACGTTTAGGAGTACCCCGGAGTAAAATATCCAGTCGACCTGGAGGCGAGAAATACCCGAATGGGTAGACGGAAAACCGTGGCAAAGGAGACAAATTCAATTACCTTACGAGGCACCCCGCTGCTTTTTCTTTCCCGAAGACTCACCTGAAACAGAGAAAAAAGAACGTGAAAAATTAAGTGAACCATTTCCGATTTTTCGACAAGGCAAATTGACCCGAAACGAAGCAGAAGAGAGCCTGGAAAACACGTCAGAATGCAGAAACCCGTTTATCAGATTCGAAATTACAATTTTGTGCATCAAAATGACGGTCCCAGCACGTGTTTGAAATGAGTAATTTCTTTCTCTTTCGTCCTGAGGATTTGCTCTCACTTGGCGAACGGATTTCATCTCCTTTTCGCACTTTCCCAAGGAATATTAAACCGCGTTCTTTCCATACGTACACGAATTACGAATTCAAGAACAAAACAATTATGAACTAAAACGTAAGCCTTAGAAAGGTACTCATACAGAAAAAGAAAACATAACATTGTTACAAAGATAAATTGTAACAGAATAAATAATAGTAAAAAAAAAGAAAAAAATAAGGTTCACGTACGAACAAAAAGAATGCTTGCGGCAGTTCCTCCACAGAGAACTAACGAGGGGTTAAAAGAAAAGAAAATGGGAACCGACACGTAGTTTTTTAAAAAGATATTTGTAGAAGTAGGACAGACAACATTTCTACGTCGATAATAAAAGAACGAAAGAAATTAAATTAGTTCTTAATTAGGAGAAGGAGAAGAGCAAGAAAAAAAAACTATTTAATAGTTCACCTTTACGTACTTTGATATTCACGCAACTATTAAAATATTGTCTCTTTAAATGTACGAAAATATATAAAAGAAGGTCGACGTGATGCTTGTAATAATAGAAAATAGGGAAATTGTAAAAGGAGACTGACCTGGGCAGGTGTTTGAACAAAAGCAAACGATTTTGTATAATTCAATGAAAAATTTCCGGAAACAATAAAATCCAAAGTACAAAAGGTAATCTTCCAATTCCACCCTTTTGTATCTAACTCTGTCCAAACGATCTCATTTCCTATAGTAAGCCTTACACGTTGCACTACTTCAAAACTACATATGTCAATGTTCACGTGTAACTTTTAATAACTACTTACATGAAAAAATAAATCATACTTACACTCCATCTCAAGCCATTAATAAAAATATATATAGCAATATTACCATAGCTAGCCGTTAATATATTAGGCTTATTAATAACAATTTCTACTGTAGATAACAGCTGAAGAATTTTAAAAGAATGTAATAACCATAACAATTGCATGACTACTTTCATTTCCATTCCACATATTCTCACTTGAAATAGTTTCAACATCAATCTGAAGTTCAAACACACACACAAACACACACGCACACGCACTGGACGACAAGAACAATTTTCTAAAAACCTGTGAGTTCAATATGTGTGACCCCAGGTGATCTTCCTGTTTTCTCTGTACAATCTTATTGTCTAATTGAAAATATTATAAATTATGTTTAACCTTTGTTTCTACCCCTGGCGAACTCTGACTTATTGCATTCAGCCCACCTAGGGGTTGTTAAACATTAACTTAGGGGTCGCTTCCCTTTAAAGTCGTAAAATCCCAATGTTCAATGCTCAAGTCATCGCGTTCGCCATGTGACTTGGTCAGTGAGGTTGCCACATGCCCGACAGCTCGTAATTCATTTGACCTTTCCTTTGGGTGAAAGTAACCTTTCACCAGGGTTGTAGTGAAGTCTTGCAGACTGAATTACCCCCACTGTGAACTTCCGCTCACGTGAATACCAAACAAGGCAATGTTTTTCCTAACTTTCGACTTACAACAATGGCCCATCTTCGGTCAGGTTCGTGGAAATTTTTATATTCCCCTTTTGTTACTCGAAGTAATTTTATTTATTTTTTCCCGTCCATCGGTCCCCCGTAAAACTGATAAAAAATATTTCACGTTATTACTTTCACACTTGAACTACAGCAAGAACAATTTTCTACCGTTCAAACGGTTCTCGAGTTATTTTTAACGTACTTTTACCGTTCAACTGGTTTCGGTACTTTCTTCCCGTGGTGCACCACGGAGCAATTCGCAGTAAAAACTCGGAAAAATCATACGCATCGTTTTGTCGACGACCTCTGAATTAACTTGAACAAATCAAACAACCATCTCCGACATGAAAAGAAATTAAAACACGTCCAAACTCGTATTGCATAATGAGAAGCGCAACAAAAGATTAACTCCGTCTCGGTCGGAGTATACACCGAACCGTTTCAAATTGACTTGCAGTAGGAAAATCCCGCATTCGAAAGACTTCTCTAATTAATTAAAGTGGTTCCCCTTTTCGTCTAACGGCAGCAAAAAAAGGTTAACAACTCCGACGTCGTTACCATTTAACTTTTGCCCCCTTCCTTCAGTCGCCACTGAAGAAGTTACCTGCTTTCTCCGCGAGGTTAAACAGAACGAAAAGTTCCTTTAAAAAAAAAAAGAAAGAAGAGTCCAACTGATGACATCGAAGGCTGACAGATTTATCACGTGACTTAGGGGAAAGCCCGCGGTCGCCCACCGATCGGAAACCCACTCGAAACCTGACTCTGCTGACACGGTTAACGCAAAAGTATTTAATAATGTAGAGCCGTGGCGACGACGTGGCAAAGAGAAAACATTTTTCCACGCTGCGAAAATCGTTTTGTTATGAAAAAGTTTAGTTGTGAAACCCGCAGGCAAAACAATTCCCGCATGTTGCCTCACTTGCCTCTAATTCGTTTCCTACGGCAGACAAAGTTACATCCTCGGCCGCAATGAATTTTTTTATATTAATTTCTTCCATTTTTTTTTGTCCGCGTTTGTTGCACGAAGCAAAAATAATGGTAGGGCCCGTCCGACCGGAAACGAGGAGGGGTCCTTCTCTTTCACTTTGAAATTTTGCACAATAGGAAAATTCCTGAATGAAAAAAAAAAAATCTTCCCGCTTGCAAAAACTTCCGGTACCAAGCCCATTTTTTCTCTCTCTCTTTCTCTCGTGCCACGTTCACTTTCACCAGAATTATTTAAATTAAAACCGACGAAGGAGTGATACTTCGCTTCCTGGTTCCCTAAGCCGGATTTTTGAGTATTCCTTTTGAGCGTCCTAACATTATTTAACAAATAAATATTTATTAATAGATGCACGCTCCTAGATTTATGCTTCACACGCATTCAGATCGGATTATCCATCCGATGCCAGCGTTGGTCAACAGCGAGAAGATTTCTTTTTGAGACTTTCGCCTGGTGTGCTTCCGCTAAATCGAAACTAACAGGCTTCCGTAAACTCCAATGAGGACGGGTTTCTTAAAGGGACGTGAACAGCGTGGAAAAACTAAAACATGACTTGTAAACTAATAATCTTTTGGATAGTTTCCTTTTATAATTAAATTAGTAGCAATCCTTGAGATTTAGTAAAAATTTAAACTTGTGTTTCCTTGTAGAATTTAAGTATTTTCAGATACAACTACAATTAATTCTTCACGTATGCTTTTACCTATTTTTGTTTGATGCAGAGATAAATTTCGTATTTAAACCCTTTGTAAGGTTGCAAGTACTTTTAGATCAAATTGTTAAAAAATTGTGTTCCAAATTAAAGTTACTGATAATCAACGTGACTAAATAATAAACTAACTTTTATGGAAGCTTTCATTTTTAATCAGTCGGTTTTTAAAAGTTTGAAGTAAACTTTTGTGCTCTGCTTTGCTCTACCGGAGGCACAACTCTAGTCAAACCATTTACGTCCGTACAAGACACAAAAGTAGAAAATTATACATGAAAGATGCAGTAGTACTCAAAACTACTTGTAGTATTATTAGCGCAGTAATTGTAGTGTAACATATATTTATTTCAACATGGTTTAGGAAGTTTTGTATTGAGGAATTTCAAAGTCACCCTTAACAAAACATTCCGACCGAGGCGGTCACCGCTCTTTTGTCGATCCTTCCAATTTACAAAACTACGACAGTCTTCAAATAAGACTTGTGAAATTTTGTACTTTGGAGTCTCCCCTCGAAAAAAAAATTTCCGAACTTCTCATTAATCTCTGCTGTCGTCTCCGACTAACTAAAATAAATAAAGGTGAAGTGCCAACAACAGCGACGTTTCCTTTCATTTCCCGGCTGGTAGAAATTGTAGAAATCATAGAAGAAAAGCTGGGTGAATTCCTGTCGTCTTCTCGGGTATTCTGACGGGTACACCTGACTTTGTCTCAACTTGATGGCTCAGGCTGTTGGCACACACCAAGGCAAAGTCACCCGACGTCCAGACCGCATCGGTCGGTATTTGACCAACCGCCCTTAAACGCACTCGTACGGGACAGGTGATCCTTTTCTCGTAGACTAAAACTATTAGTCAAACGTTGTGCAGTGGCAGATATCCGATTACGCGGTCGTTTGTTTTCAGGTAGCCTGCGTCCTTGCGTTTGTCTGCGTTCCATCTGTCTTTCACCTACCATCTGCTTCACCGACTTCTTCTGACTTCTGTCGCACCCTACAAAATCCGACTGACGCGCCTACGGATCACGTTTTTCGCCTCTTATCCTCTCTTTCTCTTTTTGGTTTCATTTTTTTTTCTCTGGCAGTTTAGTAACTCCGCAGTTTAAGTCGTTGGAAAGCGTCGGGTGAAAAATTCAAATTTCCTTCATGCCAACGGTTCTCATTTCAAACGCGCAACACAATTTCAAGAATCAATAATTTGAATTATTCAGGTCTATTTTCGTTCTTAAATTTCAGTCATATTACTTTCTTTTTCGAGGGTTGAACAGAGGGGGAAGGTGTGAGACAGGGATGAACCCACAGTGTGAGGATAACAAATCATTCGAGGATATCGTTTGAATACTAAAAATCCCGTGCATTTCTTTTCACCCTCACGTTCCTCGGTGGCTTCACCGTGCTGCTTGTTGCTTTCTTAGTCAACCTTAACACTGTTCTGACTCAAACTAGAGACAAGTTGAATTATTTAAAATGAACAATTTTGATAATAAGACGACAACAAAAAATTGTCAATTTACGCCACATTCTCCTGGTCTGCTGTACTTCGATCAAACATTAACTGACTTTTGACAAAACCTAAAAAGCGAATCTCATTAAGAGATTTTAACTAGTACAACTAGTTGTTAATTATAGTTGTACAGTTTACAGTAAGCCGAGTGGTTTTTATTTTGTAGGTCAGATGCACTCCTGTTTTCTTTTCTCGTCTTTGTTGGCCGTTGCAAAGTTGAAAAGGGGCAGTTTTGACTGAAAAAAAAGGCAATTTGACTTCTCTTCACAGCAATTTCGTAACTTCTGATCGGAATATTTATCTCTTTTCACTTGAACCTTCGATAGCCGGAATGAATTTAAATGGCTTTCTTACTCGAGCGAATGAATCCACCGATCAATGTGAATTAAACATTAGTGTAGAAACGAGTGAATGAATGGTTGGTTTGCGGCCTGGCGAACAGACGGTTGGGCGAACGGGGCAGTAGACCGGGCCACGTCTGGTCAATTGAACCTTCCACTTCTTCTGGTTCACCTTCTGACTCACGTAACATGCTGTCTGACCATGCGAACATCTTGATCCGGCTGTTCAAGGTTCTGTCACGCGCAATCAAAATGCACCCCTCTTTTAATCATGAAAAAACACAAGTTCCATGTGGAGGTTCGACCTGCCCATCTGTCACCGGTCAATTGGGTAGGTGCGCCCCAAAAGGCAAAGAGAGGGCTGATTAATTAGGTTTGTTTGTGTTCAACACCCCGTGTAATTTCATTAAACGTTTTCCTTTACCTTTTTGGAGCCCGAACACTTTTGAGCACTTCATTCGCCCGGCATTGAACACCAATTTCTACGGGCTTATGAACATATTTGTCGTTTACTTGCAATCACACAAAAGTGGAAGCCATCAAACATGCAAATCAGAATTCATCTCGTTGTATTCGACCCGCCTATAACGTTCTTGTGCCGATGTTTACTTTGATACACAAAATGGGTGATTAACTTAATTAAAACGTATTTTTAAATTGCGTTTCGGTTAGTATGCGAGGTTCAAATAATTTATTATCCGTTGCAGAGTGTTGTTAACGGGTGCACAACTATAATTGACTTCTACCTCTTCTACCTCTTGCAATTCAGGTTCACCCATAATACTACATTTATGTATCTGTACATAAATATATGCTTCCCTTGTTAACCAGTCTTCCGTGTCGGTTGAAATTCAAGCGTCTTTTTTTGTAGCCTCGTCTTCGAATCCTACCAATGACCCTCATTGTCAACGCTCCATTACGGTTTTTTAGGCAGATTGTGTCACTGGGTATGTGTTCCTGTATGAAATGACACCCTTGATAGCAGCAAAAAAAACCACGTTTGCTTAATCTAAGATTTTGTTTAACTAGCGAAATAATTTTGCTCCTTTTCATAAGTATAAATTTCCAAGAGGTTCGTAATGTAAAGGTAAACAAGAGGCTAAGTATACGGTAGACAAATATTGACCGAGTGCTGACCTCCTTCCTGATGTGAAACAACAATGGAACTCAGAGCGTTACACTTTCTTATCTTCTAGATTTTCCACAACACAAGCCCGTCATTTTTCTACGTTTCTGGACCCCGTGGGTTTGGCGTCACTCCACTCCTGGCCTGGCCGAACTCGCCGATGAAGAATCGTAATTAACGTGGGATTTGGGGAATTGAAAGGAGTCCAGAATTTCTTTCTCAAGGGATGAACGGTTTTCACGTTTCACAACTTTCCACGTAACCGCATAAGTGCCTTTTCGTTAAATACAACTCTAAGTTTTCCTACATAATAAAATTCATTAAAAGACGGGTTACTTAATTACAGGCAACGTTAAATTTTACACAATGAAACGAATTCCGATCAATTCCTTATTGAAAGCAATTGATAAATTTCACCAGTACCAAATTTACCAAATTATTTACACGTACTGTTGTGTAGATATAGAAATTTTTTGCTTGTAAAACAATGCCCAACAGGAAAAAAATCTGTAAGCATTTTCTTTTAAAATAAATTACTAAAATTTACTATTAACAACAAAAAATAATCAATTCGGATTTAGTTGATTCTGTTTCTGATATTATGTACGAACTACATAAATAAATTTATGTACGAACAAAGAGAACTATTTATTTATGATTTTCTTAGAGTAATAATTTTTTAAGGTTTGTTTTCTTCTCCTACTACTTGCACATGAATACTTGGTTAAATACATAAATCACTCAAACAGTTTGGTTATTAAACTTTTTAGTTGCTCTCCTCCCCAGCAAATACTTTTACGCTACGGAAAAAAATCTTGCGTGAGAATTATTTTCTAATTAAATTAATTAAATGAACTTTAAGTCGGTGTAACTTAATAAGTGTCAGACGTCTAAATAGGCTTAATGTCATTGTTTCAGATGAATAAGAGACTTTGCTGACCCGAAACTAAAATTTAAACAGCCGAATTTGAATAATTTTCATTCCCTTTATCTTCACCGCTTGCTTTCTCTCCTACAAAACCTGCAACGTGTGAATGTTACATATTGTAGTGATCAAAAACATAATTCAAAATCTCTCCGTTGTAATTAACGATTAATATTTTCCACGGCTCTACAAAACCAATTACATGCTTAATCTCTAAAGTCTGTCAACTCTGATTTAAAGGCTTAGTGTTAGACTTTTAATTAAATTTTTGTTTATAAAATATAATTATTAGTATTTTTAATAAAGATGATATCGCTTTAGTTTAATGACTAAATTTAATGATTCAAATTCCTAGTTTTATTTTCAATTGCATTAAATGTTTCCGAATCCAATTGTTATTAACTAACAAGTGTAGAACTTATAAACTGCAAGTCTCATTATTTTTCTGCAAACTTTTTTAAATTTTAGTGTATTTCACGGTACACATTTGTCGTGGAGTCTTTTCGTCTGCTTTGGGACAAAAAAGTGTACGACAAGTAAGAGCATTACGGTCATGTGCAATAATTACACATTCTCGCTTGAACCTCAGGTGTTCAATGTTTAGAATTCAGATAGTAAAGTGAACCGCTTTTTGCTTTTTATAAGAAGGACAATTTTCATTTTTGGCCGTTTTTGTCATTTTTGATAAAAAATATTGTTCCAAGCAATTATAAGTAAAAAAAAAAAGAAAGGAACATGAATAATTGGCTTCCCAGACTGTAGAATTTCATATCCCGAGAAATCGCGAAATGCTAATTGAAGGGAAAAGTGTTGAATTAAAAAAAAGGCACTTTCAAACTGAAAACCAAACGCTGAAATGTAACTCATCCGAAATTAAAAAACAATAAATTCACGTCATTTGGTATGAAGTAAAGCTTCTATCTAACTGTTAGGGAACCGGTAGTTACCCCCGTGCATAAAGGGTGTCAAGTAAAATTACGACACAGGGAACAGATCAACTAATTCTCGTCCGAGAATCCTCCACATCGAACGTTTGTCACAAATTCTCAACGGTGACAATTGCGGACCCATGCAGAAATGAAAGAACATAATTAATGAATATAAAACCTAGACAAAGACGAAGACCAAATGTCGTTTTTTGACACGAGCCCTCAAACGCCCTGGGGAGGATTTGACCGGGTGGTTATGTTGACACAGCTCTGACGATATACAAAAATTACGTATGCAAGGAAGAAGGTGACGGTGCCGGACAGATGATGGCCATAACACGAGAGATCCGGTCATTAAATGGCGTTATGATCGAATGTAACGAGTTTATGATACAGAAAGAGAATGTCAAATTGCTGTTTGTTGCCGTTTTGGATTAAATTGTCCCCTTTCAGAATGTATTGATTTGTACTTTTTTGTTTGTCACGAGAGAGAAAAAATGATTGGCTTCATATGACACTCACACCACTCGGCAACCAGATTTAACCTCGTAGAAATTTATAAAACAAAAAATCACAACAGGATTTTGAACAGACTTTGGTATCTTAATATGAGATCATAGTATCGAGCATTCAATATGAGTAGCCTTAAGAATTCAAGTTAGACATATTTTTAAGTACAAATACTTAATGTTACAAAAAACCCCAATGGTACGAGAGACACCACATAACTCAACATTCATGTTGACAGCATTTCACCTTCTAAATTAACATAATATTTTTAAAGTTCAGTCAAGAAAAGAAGACGTCGAATTCAGGAGTATCATAAAATTTAAACACAGCAAAAATAAAAGCACCAGCAACAATGACTTTGGTTGTGAAAACATGTAACGGAATCCCCGAACTTCAGACTCGGATTTCAGCCTCAAAACACACAAAAATATCCACATTTCATGGAAAGGTGAAGAACTGAGAAACTTAAGAAGGTCAGAAAGGAAGGAACTTGAGATGAATGGAATCAATAAGGTGCACAAAAAGCGTCCGACCGTTTGTAATTGGCCGTTTCTAACGTTCATAGAATGGGAAGTAAAACATTTAAATCGGGAATGAAAAAAAAATAATTGTGAACGCCGCGAATAGGTTAGTTAGTTCCTAAGGTAGTCACCGGGACGGAAACCTTTCCTTTCTGATTATTGCCCAATGAGTAAAACTTTAATATATCTGGGTATTATAAATAACTTTAAAAAATTTACGATCCCCTCCGACACACACACACAGAGAAAAAGAGAAACACATCAATAATAAACGAAGTTGTTCTCATACAATGTTAATGGAAAAGGAAGAAAGATTTATGCGGAAAGACTTGAAGCAATTATTTCTACCATACTTTCAGTCAAAAGCTGAGAGAAGAGGGGTGTGAAGTGGAGAAAAATATACACCAGACCTGGGAGTCTCTACTTACTAGGTGAGCCCTCCTCTCATCTCTTGAGAAATCACATTTTATAACGCCCTAATCAAACATGAATTTTAATTTTTAATAGTTCAAGACAATAGCAAAGTTAATAATATAATAAATTATATAGGGAAGTGCACATTGGCTGATTGTTTCTCTCCCCCATCCGTAGAAGTGTTGATTTTTCTCGCTTCCTCACCTACAACGTTTCATTTGGTTTTATGTCTGCTGGTGCTAAAACCTTTTGTAAATCTTCTTTGAAGTTGATAATAAGAAATTGTAAGTCTCATTAAAAATTGACAAGTAGCCAACAGGAGAAAAAAAACCTTCATATAAAAGTACCCAAACACCTGAGATAAGTTTATTTTATTCAGACTTTCGGTTTGGGTGTGAAAGATTAATAATCAGGACGGCTTTGAGAAAGGGAACACATGAAGAACAATTTCTAGAAGAATAAAAACTGCAATAAAGAGGATCAGGTCGTCGAAGGTTGTTATATTATTTATATTAAGAGTACGGAGACAAAACAATTGAGATAAGAACCAACTAAAACATGGCTACTTAGTAGCTTGTCCTATGAATTTTCTACTTCTATGGTATTGCCATTTAATTTCAGATAACAGAGTATGTGCCGAGTCTCAATTATAATAAAAGTAAGTTCATATTAATAATTCCAAGCAGTGTTACTACTATTAATTGTTTATAATTAACACCCTATACAACTATATAAAAATACAAGTAACTTAATGCATCAGTACAACAAACTCTCCTTATTGGCCACTGAACTCCTGCTAAAAAAAAAAGTGAACACCCGAGACGTTCGCACACAACCAAAAGTAACAAATTGTATTTTAAGTAAAAAAAAAAAAAAAAAAGTTCGCAGTCTCTCCACGGTTGAACGGAAAGCTCCCACGAAATCGAACTTTTCAGAGGAAATCTCTGAGGTTTTCATTACGTCAAATGGACGGTTTCGTGTGACAAAAACTGCAGAGGTTTCCTGTGTTTCCCTCCGCTTCAACCCAATGGAAAATATAAAGGTGGAAAGAATGTAAGGAAAGGGTAATAAAACCGAGTAAAAAGAAAAATTAAACGGGTAAGAGAAATTGTGGGAAGACAAACAATTCCATTGTCTGAGACTCGAAATACATTTTTTCACATTACCCGGAATAACGTCAAATAACTAATCCTTGGTGGAATCCTTTTCTACTTCTCTCTCATTTAATTCTTCGCCTTTTGCTACTCCGTCTACCTTTCTTCCTCGCGCTTCCTATCGAGTGCAATATCGTAAACAATACTTGATTGTCTATATAACATCAATTACGAAGATCGGAAGCAAACAAAAGCGACGAGAAATGCCACACTTTCCCCATCCCCATCCCTGGTAAACGTATTGAAATCACATAAAAGCGGTGAAATTTTTACTTTCTCCAATTTCCCTTCGCCTCAAATGAAAACGAACGTTTACTTTCTTTCACTACAATCGTTACGTTTCGTCTTTGAGAACGGGTGGAAAACAAAATTTCTCCCTTTATTTTACGTGAATTTGTGTCAGTTTCTCGGAAAAGAGAGGAACCAACTAGCTGCGACTGAGAATTCGCATGATAAATTGTATTTGTGTAATTTATTAATTTACATAATTTTGAGTTTCAATGCATCATTTTATATTCTGTTATTAATCAATTCAGTATTATCAATTGGATACTTCTCTTCGACATTAGCCATTCGAAAAAACGGTGTGAAAAACCATTAATAACATTTTCATTTCAGGTTAACGCTCAAGTAACTATTAAACAACATAAATAACTCGTGCAGATGGAATACAAAAGCAAATACAAGCTCTCCGTTCTACACCACGATTGACACTGACAATTCTCTTCTTCTTTCGTCGCAGGTAAAGTCCTGGCGTTCGATTAAAAGCAGTGGAAAAAGGTTTTAAAACAAATATTTGATTATCAGAAATTAAATTTGTATTACGTCGAACCGAAGATAACGGCCATTCTTTCAATAATTGATGGTTCAAATATTTGATTTGCAAATTTCTAAAATCACAAGGTACCCACGCCAGAATTTGGGCCAGAACCTGCGATCCAATGAAACGTCACCAAACATTCGGAGTTTGATGAAGTTTCTTGGCAAAAGTGAGGAAATCGGTACCAATGGTTAAATGGTTGAACGTGTTGCTTGCCCTTCAACTAGAATTTCGATCAATTAATAATATAAATAATCCTATATGTTAAAGAATATTAATCAGAATGTCACTACTAGTATCACTACAGAGAGTACCGCAGCTTTTTGTGAATATTACTGTGGGTTCACAAGTATCGACTACTGTAAGTAGTAGTACACATTCACAATCACTACTAGGGCACGTTTCAGTTTTCTTCCAAACTTCTCGAACCAGTAGCTTCCTTTCACGAAAAGTAAACATATGTACATAGGCCCTTTTCAATTTTTATCGATTGTTTCTTTGCTTCCTTCCACCTCTTTGGGACTCAGGACAAATACCTTTTACCAAGCAGAAGATGAGAAAATCTATTCTTGTGCCCGCTCGAACGCTCTGATTCTCCTCTTTATGTGCAAAAATTCCGTCAACAAATATTTTCCTCTGCGTTTAACTGCGAGGGAGGGAACAACCCTGACGAACAGGGTGGGTTTCTTCAAATTTTAATTAAAAATAGGCGAGAAAGGAAGTGCGACTGAAGAACGAGAAGATGAAAGGAGAAAAAAACAATGAAGTGAAGAGTTACACGGTCGAAGTGAAATATCCGTCTCTTCCCTTGAGTATCCGCTTTCTCCACTTTCTAATCAAATCACGGAACTACCTAACGCGGATGACATATTTGTCAGAAACCACGTCGATTATCTACAATAATACAATATATATAATATTTTCAATTAAAATTGTTTTTGTAAACCAATTAAATCTCTTACCCGTAAAAAAGAAAATCAATTTCACTCCTTCAGTGGTCAATATTCTTTCATTTGTGCGGAGGACGATCCTGAGGTACCTGAGATGAAAAGTGCCAAAGAAAAAAGGAAAATTGCCAGAAATCACGTACTCAAAAAAAGGAAACTACACTTTTCTCTCACACATAGTTTCATACTGCTGAAGTCTTTTTCACGCGAGACTTCTTAAACTTAATCGGAACTTAAATTGCTTTAAAAGTCTCAACGTGTGAGGTAAACTTCAGTGGTTCCTTTAGTTTTCAATTTTATAACTGCTAACAGAAAAGAGTCAACTGGATTGAACGTTTATCACCTAATAAAAAAAATCTATCTTTTACAATCCCAACCTGTGATAAAATTAACCCCTAAAATAAAAATACTAATTTAAGTAATAAAAAACCCCCCAAAAATAAAAAAAAACTATAATATAATTGTAAGCAGCTCCCACATTTCAAAGAATTCATTTGACTGACTGACATTTGAAGAATCAGAAGTCATTTGATTGACAATTACAGGACTGACACAGACTTAGGATGAAAAATCGCACACCTACACGAAAAAAATGTATACATGAGATGAACTGAACAAGATGGCAAACAATAGATGACAAACAGTTATGGTAGAAATTACACGACACACATCGTATTCGGCAGACAAAGATTGTAGTTGAAGAAAACCCACTTGCCACCACATTTTTGGTCTCGAAAAAGCAGAAGAAAAGCACATGTTGTCACTTGAAAACGATAAGACGTAGAAGAGCGATTAAACAGGTAGTAAATGAAATCCTTTTGGGAAGAAAACGGTCAGCGGGGAACGCGTTGATCGTTTGATAACTTTGTTACGACACATTAAAAGGGCAATTCAGAATGGCAGTACAAACTAATTTGTATTTTATTATATTGGGTCGGACCGGTTTCACCGTTTCGTTTTCACTCAATACTCGACGATGTAAATGTTAATTTCTTCTTTGAGAACTCTCCTGCGAAATTATTTTGATCCTCAAAACAATTTGTTTCATTTAATTTATCCCCTTAAATGGCGTTAAATGGTCACAAGCGATGATGACCCTCCTCCTTCACAACTGTTGAGTTTCATCCGGAGTTTTTACTGCTTTCTTTATACGTGGCAGTAGAGCTCAAGCAGTAGATCGGGGACTAACACGAGCAACAGAACGGTTTCTCCTTCCGCCGCAGCATTTCTCCTTTTCTTTCTTAACATTTGTGAACTCAGAGACATTAGCAATGTTCATTCGTTAGACTTAAAAGGTAATTACACGTGATAACTACATTACACAACTACATCACACTACACTTACATATTCAAACTATGAAACATTAGCTACATCAATTTTGTGTAATTCGAGAGAAATTTGAATGTTTACCTCATTCCCATAAAACTTTATTTTTACTTAAATAGAATTTTATTTCCGGCATTTTTTTTTTGATTTGTGTCGTTAACAGGACTTAACAAAGAGCGAGTTGCTTTCACGATATATCGACTTGAACACGTGGACTTCACCTAATAATCCAACAAATTTCGCACAGAAAGTTTCACAAAGATCCATCATAATGAGAAAGATATTTGTACCGTCACAAGTTGGCAAGTTACAGGTTAAAAACAGTCATGGATTTTACCATCATCCGGAAATTACTTCCTGCTTATTACGCTTACGCAATTTCAAGAGGAGCGTTCCTTTGATAACTTTTTTAACAATCTTTTTACTGGAAGACGATGCTGGCTAATTCATTTAGCTTTTCACCGGTAAAATCAAATTCCATTTTTCATCGGCTTAGAAATGTAAAGGGCGAAGCTCTCGAAAAAGCTTCCCAAAGCTGCGATAAATAAGGTTGATTTGAACGCGGAATTCAGTTACCGCCTAATTTTTGCTTTTCACTACCCGGCCCTTTGACATCAACAGCGAGACAATAGATCTTTCTTCGAGATCTCGGTAAATTAGACAAACTCTGATCTGAACAGGTGAGCTCTGATCATCTCTAACATTAAACCTACCGACGCTACACAAAAATCAGAATGTTTCAGGTATGAGTTCCTCTGGTTCCATCTTAGGTTCCCTGGTTTTGTCTGACACACCGTCTTCTCCTCTCTTTCTGACCGTTTTTCTCTCTTCACGTTTACCACTTCTTCCATTCCACTGCTTCGTCTCTTTTCTGCTTCTAAACGACTTCTCTGACGGCGAAGGAAAAATTCCAACTAAAAATTTCAGTCTTCGCCTCGTGTGATACTTTCCTTTCCCTTTCCAAGTTGACTTGTCAGACATGCCAGGCTAATGCGCAGCATTTCCTTCTTGACTTCTTCCATTTTCATCCAATTCCACTTTCTTTCATCTTCTTCATATCCTTTCCTTCCTTCCTTTGAATTTTTCGGGATTTGATCGGGCACCTCCGGCGCAACTCTGTCTTGGGATGTCTCGCGAGCGAAACTGTTCGCTCCTTTCGGCGGTGTGCCGTGGCTCTCTCTGTCTCTCTGACACTGCCTGACAGAACGTTGCAATGCCGCAGACCTGTCACCCTCACGATACTCCTCTAAAGCGGTCTATCTTAAATCATATCTTTAAGTCACAATTTATTTCACGGGGTTTCAAATCTCATCCCGGCTTTTCCGTTTTACTCGTATATCACGGTGTCCCACTCAATGGAATCTATTTATTTGGTACATTTCGAGAAACGTTAGTAGCACGTGTAGGAAGCGGTGCAGTTCAAGTCATTCTGTTTGTGTGTCAGAATGCCAGCTGCTGTAGAATTAATTTCGGTGAAAAAGTCCTCAAAATCCAAAAGGTTTCTCTCAGGACGAAACTAAACGTTTAGCCTCCGCGTTTTCCAAGAAACTGTTTGTCGCTGGAACTAATTGTAAGTAAACACTCGCGTTTTGGTCGGATTTACTCTTCTTTCTCTTCTAAATTGTTATTCATCTATTCTTCGTTCGCTTTTCGTATTCTTCAATTAACTTATTAAATTTCTCCTACAATTAAGTTGTAACGTTTCGTTGGTTTAACTCCATCACTCGGGCTTAACTAATTTCATCTCGTAGAAGTCTTATATTTTTATGTATCCTTTTACGTAAGTAACTAGGCACCTAACTATGCTAGCGTAAATCAAGGTTATTTTATTAATAACCTGTTTGACATATTTTGCAATTGTCATATACAAATTTTTCGTTCAAACAATACACGAGCCTTTGCTGTACGCCTCAAATGTTAATTCCTGCTTTTGCTGTTTTGCTCAGATAACAATGCAGTAACATACAGTTAAAATAAAATTATGTATAACACCACCTTGTAATAGTTCATGTTTTTAGAGTGCATAATAACTAATTATCATCCATTTCAATTAATATAACAACGACGCACATCGTCGGATGTTGTAACGAACAAAATAATATACGTTATCATTCCTCTTTCTGACTTTCTTGAGTTTTATTTTTTTTCTCCCCTTTAATTTTATTTTATTTATTATACCTTTTTCTATTTTTCCTTTCCTCCATTTTTTTCCATTCTCATTTTTATTCTTGGTAGGCCGATATAATCGTTACCAGGCTTGTTTAAAGAGGAACGTTCAGACAATACCGCTGTTTAGTGGCCAATTACAATTATGAAAGTACTGGATAAAAAAGTTAACAACTAATTGGAAAGGAAAGTTATATTAAATCAAAGAATAGTCCGAAGAATCATTAAGGGAACCTCACTGAAAAATCTCTGACCTTAAGTCGTACTCGTTGGCCATCGATCTTAATAATAGTTTTCTCTACAGTACGAAATGTTTTAGGGAAGGCACGTAAACCTTTTCTTAAATGTCATTTTTTGCCTTTTCTTCTTCAATATCAATTAAATAATTCAGCCAAAGAGAGAAAATATAACTTTTATCTTTCTCTCCGTGCAACCTTCCCTGACGCTTCCTATTTTTCATTGTGAGTGGTTTATTCCTGGCGGAATCCCTCATGGCAGGATCCGTCCATTTTTTTCAAGCTTCCGTCTTACCTTAGGGTTAATCACCAGCGGGAGAGAAAGAAATGGCGAAGGTGAATGAGAAGACTAGAATTAGAAAGAGATCGAGAGACAGTAGGAAAAATTTCCCTTTGATGAATTCACCTATGTAAATAATTCTATGATAATCTCTAATATCCACTAAATAACTGTTTATGTAGTCCACATAAGGCTTCTACGCTGAGGGTAACCCAACGTTTCCTTTCCTTGAAACGGAAAACTTTCCCATTTTTGTTGCTGCCTCCTTCGTTTCTTTACATTACAAAAACCAAAAAGATACTTTTTGACATAATTTTGCTATTTAAACTTTCTTCCGGAAATTTGCTTCTTCCTTTCCGTCTGTAAATTCCTCTCTTTCGGTTTTCGGTTCTTGAGTCAATCAAAAATTTCTCACGAGGAATAGTTTTAAATTATTGTGGAACGGCGAAACGAGTAAAAAGTAGTACAAACAAACGATAACGATTTAAATGGACGACAGAGAAATCAAGTTATTTACATTCTGTTAAGTTAATTATGAAACGGACCGGATCCTTTGGTTGTCGAGATAATTAGAGCTCACTTGTTGACCAAGTTACGTTTAAGATTTTAGAAATCTAGATCGAAGTTTGACAAAATTATTCATGTCCTTATTCAATATTTGCTTAAGACCCTCTTCCTCCATCTTATTTATCCTTAACATGTAGAAAATACTCTTGAGAAGAGACATTAGGAAGTATAATGATGAGATGAATGCCCTCGTGGGTCATCGACATAAACGGGGTTGTCTTCGGTGATTGCACGTGAGGTGAGTAATTAGACCTCAAGAAACTTTTTGATAAGCCCACTTCTAAACTTGTTCAATGTTTTAGGCATTATCAATCACTAACTCCACATAACTTTTCTAGCAGTCCTGTAATCAATCTTTGTGATTGCACACCTGTGTTGTTCGACCACCAATAATCCCTCTCAATAGATCCTTAGTTTTCGATCACCTTTTTTTTTAGAACTTTTCACGAACTTGAGTTCCGACCATCTAATATCAATACCAAGCAATCAAATAGGAATGATAGAAAGAATGTTGACGAAGAATCAATACAGGAATATCTCACGTACTGAAAATTGAGAAGTTGAACGCAGCGGTTTTGGAACAAATACAAATGTAGTTTCACCTGAAAGACACAGCAGCTACCACATTACTACGAGGTGAAGAATCGACACCTGTGAAGTGTGTCGTGGGTTTGCAACAGCCACGTGAAAACTTTAAACTTACTTGGCGTACCTTTTGTAAATAATTTGGTTCAACAATTGAAGTATGACAGAATACAATTCAACACCAATGTCATTGAAACTCATGAGAAATTTAACGTTTGAAAACTGATGAAACGCCAGGTGGTTGATCAGAAAACCTAAAGGGTAGACAATTCTAGTAGTAAAATCTTACGAAATAGTTTTCGCTAGACTTTCACGTTGTTCTTTTTCTAACGATCATACGTGTGAATTTAATTAATTAAACGGTTGCTATAAGTTAAATCGACGACTTACACTGACGAATGACTGCCTTAATGTGTGAATTTTTCATTGCTACAATATATAGTAATTAACGTCTACCAGGGGTAGACACACAATTGCAAATTTTACATATAAAATGAAGGGTAGGTAACCTTTACCGGATGTAAAACCGACCACATGAATTTAACTTACCTTTAAAAGGTTAATGTCAAATAAGAATGCCGCATTTAGCATGAAGGCATTTTGTATTCAAAACGCGTTTGAATTCTTAACCTGAAAACCTGAGGTCCCTCAATTTGGCGTCCCATCCATCCTATCCTAAGTCACTTTCGTTCATCATTACTTTTGGTTATTTATTTATTCACCGGAAGACGTTAACTGGAATTGAGTTTAACATTGATTTTAATGAACTGAAAAGGAGTTGACAGAGAGTGACTCGAACAAGAGTTGATATAAGTTGCGCTTTTTGTTTTCCCTCTCGGGCCAACGTGAAATCACAATATACACCATGAAAATATGAAAATCAACCACGTAGTAAAGAATTATTTAATGATGACTTTCTAAATTTCACACAGCTTCCATAGAATATAATTTTAAAATGCATCACTGCATGTAGAAAACACCAGCATCCTATGCCTATTAAAAAAAAATAAGTTCCCCCGAAAGACACAAAATGTTATGGAAAACTGAAAATTCTTGTAGCTAAAGTGCACCTGCAGTTTTCATAGTAAAACGACATAATTTGGCTTTCTGCTTTCCTGCACTAACGTTTAATAATATGTTCGACATTTTCCAATCCAAAAAAATCCGGGCTTATTCTTTAAGGCTTATTCTTTAAGACCCGTTTTTGCCGGTTCCAAATAATGCAACTGTTTTCACCTAACGATATCACTGTCGTGGATTCAAATGCAACCGTAGAAGCTTGAACATGTATGCCCTTTATCGTGTTTCTCCAACAAAAAGTATACTTTATATAGTACGAAATGTAAGACAAGTGAAATATAAATAAGTTAAATACTAAACTGTGTCGAGGAGCAGACGCACTATATGATGAAAAGATTTGCAAATAGTCGAATATTCTTTTCATGAATGAGAATAGCATTTCGTACTAACATAATAGTAAGTACGATTAGTACAAATAGTAAACTACACTAAATAGTGAAAATCTATATACTTTGTCTATAAATTCAAAAGCTTTTAGTACGTTACAGTAATTTAAATAAATATTGTAAAATAAATATATAAATACTGAGCCTGAGAAAGCAGTGGCTGTTCTCGGCACACAAGGTGTCTTACAAGTAGTAAAACAAATTAATATAATTACACAGTGCTTAAACAAGAGCGAGCGAAGCACATCTGCAACGTACATAAAAATAAAATTATAATTAGACACAATTTTTTAGTAACTTTCCGATTACAGCAGAAGCGACACTGTTGACTGTGACGTGAAATTCCAGTGATTTTCGGAAATTTAACGTATTCATAGTTAACCTATTTATTAAATAGGTTAAAATTAATTCGCGAAAAGTAGTCCTACTGAGAATTCCAGTAAGAACCCGTGACCCTTCAATTCGTCCTTTTAAGTCCAAATTAGACTTCCCTTTTTGTCACGAGCCTTTCTCAGAGCATCTTCTACCGAACAGAAAATTATTCAGAAATGTGAAGAGATGAATATTGAATATTGATAGGCATCGATTGCTCTATTACCAACGCAACTTTCGATAGGACGAAGTTATTATATAGTCAAAACACCGAAGAAAAGGCCCGAAGTTTACCAACCAAGTCTTCAACAATGACGGTAATAATAATAATAATAATAATAATAACATTGGCGTGTTTTATTCCGCTCAATTTAAATGAGATCAATTCGGTTTAGATAACGATGTTGCTATTGAATTAATCACTACAGAAAATACATTATTAAAATATTATTTATTGGCGGTGCCTTAACCACAACCTTCTGATATGTTGGTTCTTGAGTGTGCTGTTAAGCCACCGGAGAAGCACAACTTAAGTCCCCCGACACTAAATTTAATTTTTGTTATTCAAATTTATTCATGAAGAAACCTAACTTAAGAGTTAATCGTAAACCTTTTCGTTTTTGTGTTAAACATGAGTGTTTAAGAACTTCCTCGACGGTCACCGGGTGAAAAATTATGATAATAAATTTATATGATGATGTCTAACATCTGAAGATAGTCATCAAGTTAACCTCGGGGAGGAGGAAAACAACCTACACAACAAAACCTCCGAATGAGTAACCCTTGTTAAGTTTCTAAGAGAGTTTAGAAAATACTTTAAAAATAAATGATGATTTAATGTAAGGCAGGTTTTTGTTAATTTTGTAATTATTATTGTCAGTAAAATTTTGATTTGTAGACACAAATACCACGAAAACAACTAAATAGTACAAATGTATGTAGTAATATCTTATTAAATATTTTCCTTCTACATTTAACCGACTGTATGTGACACATTATATTAATAATTCTACTACTTTTGCTATCAATGACAGAAATTTTAAAAACATGAATTCTAATTAATTAATTAAAATTATTTTTTGGTACAACTCCTTTTCGGCTACACCTATTTTATTCTAAACTATGGAGCTTTTAAACCCTGTGACATTTAAAACATTAATTGAGTCTCATTTATTTTTCAACATTCCTTCCCGAAAAAATTACCTACGGTACTCTAACTTAAGAAATGCAATTTCTACCGGTAGCTTCCGTTTAGTTCAGGTACTCGTCAAATTCTTGCAACACGAAACATTTTGTACACCCCGCGTACGAACGCACATTTTGTCAATATAATTACAATGGCAGATGTTTCTTTTCAGTACATCCGCTCCGTCATTTGAAAGACGACAATTGGCCAGTCTCATCTGCCTTGTGCACCAGCAAATTACACAAATCATACGACGAGAAGCACGAACCATGTCTTCTGCTTTGCTGGCACTAAACGGCCTCCAAAACAGTAAGAGTTTCTTGTCACATGTATTCCTACGGTCCGCCATACTCGTTGCTACTCTTCTATTAAAGTCAAATTATTTTTTTACGATTTAACTAGATTTAACAAGTGAATTTCGTTCACGTCAAACACCAATAAATTTCTATTCTAATTTCACGTGAAACACATCATTTTCCAAGTCGAAACTTGACGTATTCAATAGTATCACGACAAAACTGATAAAAACTTCTCAATGTCAATCTACCCAAGTTTTAAAACTTAATTAATATTTCACATGCATAAATAAGGCGTACGAGTTCCTTATCGGTTAAATGATAACCCACCGAAACTCGACTGTATTGCTTTGAAAACGTACAAATATAATAACAACATGAATTAACAACGTGAAAACGCAGCTGAACGAAATAATAAGTGGTTATTTCTCAGACTCAGACTTTCTCAGACAATATCAGCAAAATTTCTACTTCCCCCCATTTGTCTCGAGCACACACCAAAGCAAAAATTTCATTTAACCTTGAAATCTTACTTTATTGTATTTGAAAGACATAAAGTTACAAACAACTTCTTTAAAATGAACAGAGGGAATTGATTCGAGCCCAAAGGTACTTGAAATTGAACATTAACTTGAATCGTCAACTTCAACGCGAGCAACTCCCAGCCGACGAAAGGCTTATTATGTTTGCCTACCACACAAGGCATAATTTCTGCCTTTTCAAACGATTGTCTTAAGAACAGACAGAATACGGCAGTTGTATTTCAACCGTTCCGGCAATTAGTCGTAAACCACCGTGAAATTTACAGGAACTACTCTTCTTCAATTGGTGAACATTCAAATTTCTAATAATTACGGGTGATGAGATTATTTTGTAATTTGTTTATATACATTGGAGGACAACAAAACCCTAATATTGAACAAATATACCGAAAGGGAGAATTTGAAGTCAAAACAGAAGAAAGAAATACAAAGCACAGACGTAAACATCATAAAATACAAAACAAAGAAGCAAAGGCCAGAAAAAATTAGTAATAAATAAATACATCCTACAATAGGTAACAGATAAACAGAACAAAATCCAAGGGTTCTTGGCAATTTTTGAATGCACTAAATAATGGCAAAATTTTCTTCAAACCTCACCTTTACATAAAACAATAATACATTGCCGGGGAGTACAGAACAACTCAACCTAGCCACAGTTAAAATTACAGATGAATCCACTCAGTTTTGTTTTTGGTAAACGTGTACAGTAAGTTCTATCTTTTGCTTGACGGTGAGATTATGAAACACCACTATTACTCATTACTGAATTTAAAAAATAATTTCCCGAATACGAACCGTTTGAGCGACCACAGAGAACAGTTCACCGATTAAATTTATTTGTTAAAACAAACGAGTTATTTCATATTCATGGTGGTAACACAAAAACGTGAGCGTCAAAGTGGAACGAATCAAATCCATAACAATGAACTTCAATTTTCAGCTTGTCCGGCAGAAATTTCAAATAATGAGATTATCACTGGGAGATGATACAGCAAGTAATGTCTGGGGCTGAGGGAGCAAATGGAAATACCAGAGTCACCGCAAAGAGATATTACCGAATATGCAATCAAGTGACATTCAAATCCGATACACATCTATGCCATAGAAATATGTAATTTTTCTCTCTTAATGTTGATCTCATTCAAATCTCGCACTGGTTTTCATGAAACGATCTGGGTGTTCCCTGTCGAATTTACTATTTATCCGAAATCAACTTAAGTGTGATGATCAACAAGAAATGAGACAAAATAACACAAAAAGTAAGACCTCCATTAGAACGGTATTATTATTTATTAAAAATGACTTACTTCTTACTAAATTTCGTATTATTAAGCTCACTGTAATTAGTAGAACTGCTAAAATCATTTCTTATTTATTATCAATGAGTGAAAGTCTTACTTTTTAAGTAATCACCGTAATTGTGAAACTGTTAACAATTCGAAGTACAATTGCTATCATTATGAAATATTGGTTAACAGTTAATAGAATGGCTGTCGGTCAACTTTCCTCAAAATTATTCATTAAGAAATAAAAAAATAGTACGCATTTAATATTTACTGGTTAATAGTTAATTGTCTCTCTTTTGATTTCATGTAACTCTTTTATTCCTGCCAATGAAACTTCACCTAATGTTTTTTTGTGTCATGAAAAACAATTATGTCATTACTTACAAACATATGTATTCTGTTTTCGTGTCCCCTTAATACATTTTTAATTAGACAATTACTTTTTCAGCGTATCACCGTTTTTTTGTTAATAGATGTCTTCGTGATTAAAACCTACACTTAATCTCGCATAATAAATGACTAATTTTTTGCTCGGGAGACCAAAGTTGGAATTTAATAAAACAATATCTACCGTTTGGCTGAAATATTCCATGTTAATTTAAAAACCTTTAATGCGTTCTCCGATTGTTTTAATAACTTGGTGACGAAACGTGTGACCGGTAAATTTCCGGTCGTAAGTTTATTTCCTGTGAAATAATTAGTGAAAACTCAGAACGTCTCTTATTGCTAAAATGCTAAATTATCGTTTCCCACTATGTAATTATTATTTTTATTAATAAATAAACAAGCAATAAATTAATAAGTAATCCGGCTCAAGCGTTAAAGGGGTTCGAGTAAAAGATTCCTTCAATTTCCAGCCTATACAAGAGGAATACCCTAGGAAACTCCTTGTTGTCTTTCCAGCAAAGGTGTGACGGAGGTTCTCAAGTTCAGGTTTGATACCTGCGAACCATTCGCCCAACATACATTCTAACTATAGTTTCTATTTCCAACTTCACAAGGAGTTCCTGCATTTTCTCTTATTCTGTTTTCTGTCCGTTGGGCGACAAACTTTGACAATCCCTTGTAACTCTTCAGTCTTTAGTCTAGTTTACGTTCCAACCGTACCCATGTGTTGCTTTTCCTTCTGGCATTTCTCTGGTACCCGTTCGTTGACAAAGGCTTGACGAGACCTCTAAAGAGAGGTTTGCCCGCTGCCAAAGTTGCCAAAATTTGTGGCCCTAATCAGGAGATACCTTTTGCTAAATTTCAAAGCTCCGTTTCTAATTCTTCGGAAAAGCCTTTGTTTCAATCCCGTATAACTTGTCCGGGCAAAATTTAATATCAGAAATTAAAATATAATCCAAAGGGTTTCGGGCCTAAATCAAAAGGATTACTCTATTGAGATGATGCCTACGGCGGAAAAGTTTTCTATGTTCGGAAAATTCCTGCGACCTTTTCACGACCCTTTGTGTGTGTGTATGTGTGTGGTGTATCCATGTGTGTTTTTCTAATTTTAATAACAATTTGTTTGACAACATATTTCACAACTAGAAAAAAGTTACGGCAATTACCTTAAACCAAACCAAATTGCGGACTGCGGATTAGAAACCAAATTTTATCTCTTTCTCGCTTACCTGAAAAAAAGAAAAAAATCCAAATTTTATTAATTTCGGAAAAATTATTTTTCCGTAAATGGAAGTATTTTGCTGATGTAACCGTTCAATTATTCAATTTATTCATTAATTCTATGAATCATCGCTGTACAGCTGGTCATATGCGGTCCTACAAAAACATCTAACCGTAGGTACCACGCAGCCTAAAGAAAATATCCGTCAGAAAAATAAGAATATTTTTCCATACCCAATAATCT
Source organism: Polyplax serrata (assembly GCA_037055365.1). Classification (NCBI taxonomy): domain Eukaryota; kingdom Metazoa; phylum Arthropoda; class Insecta; order Psocodea; family Polyplacidae; genus Polyplax; species Polyplax serrata. The sequence continues at coordinate 2,979,620 of JAWJWE010000004.1, forward strand.
TTTGTACTTTCTTTTGGGAACAAGGAAAAGAGTTATGGTGTGTGGTATCCATCAGGTCTTTCACCGAAAAGTTTCACGTTCACTTTTTGTGAGGCATCTGTTCTCATTGACGTTCTACAATTAAATAAATTAGTTTACCTGGGTAGGATAAAGCCTCCGTGATAAAAGGTCTTACGCCTGCCTAGGGTCTACACTGAAAGTAACACACGACTCCTCCAAACGAAAAGAAATTTTCATTTGTTTCATTTAAACGAAAATTTTATACAAACCGCACCGACGTTAATTCTTTTTTTAATATTTTAATCACGTAACAAACGTTACTCTCATCATGTACTACACATTTTAAAATATTTTATAATGTTGATGGAAAGTTTTGCTTGTGTTGTTTGGTTCATCAACGACATAACCAACACCCTACTAGCAATGGTGTTGGTAATGTAAACTGTAAAAGAACTTTCAATAGTCGAAATTATAATTGTGTATCCTATACGTTCACACCTTTGATTAAATTGTTCTCTTTTAATAATAGATAATAATATACAGAGAGCTTTTAAATTTAATAAACGTATATAAGTTCAATAAGTGAAGGTAAAAATATTCATGCACACACATGAGGTTGCATAAAAACAAACAAACAGTACTTTCGTGAACATTGAATCTCACTAACGAGATTAAACATACATAAAAATAAAATCTGAACAATGTAATACTAAGAAACTAGTTATGGTGACCAGTAAGCAGAAATTTCGTGTTAACTGTGACACACAAAAATAAATTTAAGGTTCATAAAGGAAAAAAATTGTTTTTGTTTTCCTTCAACCGAAGTAAAAACCCGAAAATTATTTTAAAAGGTTCAGTCAAAAAACCCTGATTAATTATTTCATCCCTTCACCTCCCTGTGAGGGCTTTAATTTCAATTTCTCTGGGTCGCTTCAAATTATTTCTCAATTGGGAAATATGAGTTGGAGATGAAGCTCTACATCACCGACATTTTAACTACCTGTAGAAATATTACTCGGAGGGTAACATTCTTAACTGGCAGTGTACACAATTCAGTAACGAAACGCCTGCTTTATATTAAAAAGGAAGACAAACACAACGTAAAAAAATATCTGTTGTGTAGTAGGATGCGAACAATTTGATAAAAAAAAAACTTTTTTATCGATTCAATAATCGAATATTGTCGATAATTAAAATACCTTAAAAGGAGAGGATCATTTTCAAGCGAAAAAAAAATCCTACGGCGTGAGGCAAAATGATAAATGAGACAAACCTTACAAATGTGTGATACATAACTAAAATGCATCAAGATGTCCACCTGTACTTACAACATTTGTTTATTTTGATGCTTCTAAGAATAAGGTTCTTCTTTATGTAAGTAATTTTGTTTTGTATGAAACAATCAGAAACATTAGAGAGCCCCAAGAAGTTAAACCAATAATTTTTATACTTATATAATCAGAGTAAAGATAGGTTTTACATAGTATATTATAAAATAAGTTTGTTATTCGCTGCATCAAGTGATTCTGACCCGTGATAGTCTGCCCCCAAGCTACATCTGATTTAAAATCTTTTACGTAGTCTTTAACGAGGAACGGTAAAAAAAGTAGTAAAACCCTCCAACACGACGGGCCGTCCAATGAAATGAAAACTTCAAGATGGTCCTTCTGGCAATGAGTCTAATGAAATGAGTTAATTTAAGCCCGTAATTTTTTATTAATTTAAAATCATTCGGTTGGTATTACATACAATCCATATTTACAAAATCGGTATAAATACTGGAGTTACAATTATCACCAATTACTTATTCTTAAAATGCCTGTAGCCTTATTTTTACATCTAATCGATTTCTACAGTCAAAACATTTTCTCTTCAATTCTTTGTGTAAAAATATTTTTTTTGACTCGTGAAACACAGAGAATCGAACAAATTTTGCATTTATTTTCGGGAACTGACCTTTGTTTGATTTAATTGTAGACTTCATAAAGGATGAAATTAATAAACCCTGCCATCTTCATTTCGCTAGCTGCCCTTGTGTTCTTTCATAGAGGAATCTCCTGATTTTCTTCACCTCCAAACTTAGAGACCTTCGCAACCACCAGAACTACAAATAAAACTAACACAACTCTTGAGCCAAGTTGGAGCTTATTAACATTCTCCTAGTAGAAGTTGAGATCCACTTAAACGCGTTCAGGTGTTTTCGCAGATTTTTAATCGTCTCCAAAGAAGCACTCATTGGTAACAAATAATGAAACTATCAACCACTATTTTCAATATATAACGTTCCATTTCAATGACTTGAATGGCCATTTGAGAAAAACTTGTGATCTCCTGCACTGCCCTTGCTCAGCTTAATTATAAAACTCTCTCGCAACGATGCAAAAAATAAAAATACAAAATACAAAGCCCAAGTCTACCACATTTATTATATTAAATATAATTAATAATTATTCACTATAAAGCTCAAGTTTCAAATTTCATCAACATTTCCTATAGAATTATGCGACTTCACCTATAAATAATTTAAGTAAATGCGTAGTAGCACATATTTGTTTGGTTTTCTAGACAGAGGCAGTCGTATTGAAATATGAAAGTCTAATTGTTTTTGATGAATCTTAAAAAAATTCTCCCATACGTACATTGGTCTCAGGCGGATACCTACAAACATTAAAGTTTTTTTTCAGACATTTGAAAAGTAACGTTATTAAAATATATTAATCAAATATTAGCATCAAATCAATAGTCAAATTTACCGTTACATAAAATTGCACAAATTCATTTGATACCTTGAAGGAAATCTATTTATAGTAGAAGTTGAACTGATGTTTAGTTTCTAGGTATCGGGAAAGAAGCGTTTACAAAAACCTGATATTATTTCATTCCGATACCACCCTCTACCACGGAATTTAAGTGCCATCATTTGTTTCCGTCTCAATCAAAAACACTCTTCACAAAAATTCGTCCCCGTGTGTGAATTTTACACGCGTTTTTAGTGCTCATTCAATGTAATCAAGGGGCGGAAGCTGATCGCCTCCCTGGATCTCTTTTTTTTCCAAGGGACTAATTTGGTGTGACTTGAAATGAACGTCACCGGTGCGAAGTACCAAAACAGGAAACCACTCCAATGTCTTAACGGGATCTCATTATTCACGCCAATTGTAATAAATCATACATAAAAAATAAATAAATGTGCAATAGACATAAACTTGACAATCCTTAAAGTTTAAGACGTCTCGCCTGCCTTCCGATTTGTTGGACTTAATAAATTAATTTATGGGAGGCACGTGACTCTGCGTTTACCCTTAAGGACAACAGATAACCCTTTTTCTTCAGCTCGTCTCGACTTTATTTAAGTGCAAAGCGGTGTAACAACAACCGCATTTCATCAGTATAATATTTAAAATATTACAACTATAAGAATACATATTCAATATATGAAAGAATACATATACAACTATAAGAACAAATATTCAATTATAAGAAGTACCATATTCTTATGTTCATGTATACCGAATATGTAGTTTTACAATAAACACTTTCTAGTTGCAAGAATGAACATCGTTCGAGGGAAATTTTTCTTTCGTACAGACGGACGTAAAAGATTCCTAAAAGCGTCACGTTTTCTAGGGCATTTCAGGTGGTCAATCACGGCTCTTAAAAAACCTGTACAGGTGAAACGAAGGGAATACAAAGAAAAGACCGTCAGACTCCTTCTCACGTTCGGGACTGATGAATGAAGTGTTTGCATTTTCCAGGATGAAAATCTGCCATTGTAAATAAAAAAAAACCGAGTTTCTGGATTTAATTTTCTTGCCTTTGCTTAATTAGAATTTCATAGCACGTGTTACAAAACTACCACCGAATTTTCATCGTAGTTAATTTATTTTAACCCTGTGTGATACATTTGTGGTTAGTAATTTCTTAATTTCACCCAAGAATAGCCAAGTGGTTTCTCGGGTACCACATGGGCCTGCCATCTGAAGTTTTACGTGACAATGATTTATAGTATGACGCGCGGAGGAAAACTACTCTCTTAACTTTTAAATGAACACCTTAGAGAGGAAGCAATGTCAGAGTGAAATCATATTTATGAACTCAGAAAAAACCATTATTAATTTATAATTAAAAAATAATAAAGCATCGTAAGTGTTTCTGCTAACATTTCGTATTTCTAAATTTACTACAATCCTCACACTACAAATTTTTGAGCACATGATGTTATTGATATCCATAAAAAATAAAATATTTATTAAGTTATGACTTTTAATAACTTTTACCTGCAACAATTTATCTCATAGACAATTATCATTGCTTAAGGCGTCATTTACGCGACTTTGAGACTTACAATTACAGAAGTTGTACCTGAGCGGAAGAGTAAAGCATCGTCAAATACCTGTTCAATGAACGTTGAACCGTCAAAAAAGGGCGGATACCCACCCTAAATTTTAGGTTGTTGAAATTACTTGTTTTTTAAAACGATCGTAAGGGTGTGCCTACCTGTGAACCCTGCCTATGCCTTCAACTTATTATTTCCAACCCATTTGGAAACCCAGTTTTTGGGTCGTCATCGGAAACACATCGTAAATATTTTCTACTTTCCGGACGTTTTTAGTGTAGTTTAACACACGAGTAAGTCATTCATTACGAGAAAACTCCGGAATTTGCGTGATTTTCACGAGTCAAACATTTCTTTGAGAGACGGAGCTGGTTGAGCTAACCAATTTCGAAACTGTTTCTTAATTTCTCTTCATAATTTATGAACATTTAGGAAACAGCAAACCCCTTTCTCAACTTCCTCCTGTTCGTAAACAAATCATCGATGATTTTTTCGTCGTCTGTCTGTCTCCGCCCCCCGTGTAAACTTCAACCCTTTATTTAATGGCCCTCCGTTCAGATGCGGAGACTCTGTTAAGGGTTTGTCCTACCATCTACTTAAAAAGTAATAAAAACTTTTAAAATTGATTTCGCAATTTATGAAAAAAAGCTAATTAAAAATTTATTCTTTTCTTAATACAAAAAAAGAAAGAAAACTTCGTAATGAGAAATTATAGAAAAAAATTTTACTGAAAGGAACTTTTCAAAATGCAAAATCCCATGTTAGAATTCAAACGAGGGCCCAAGTCACCGACTGTACCTGGGGCCATTTCATACTTAAATTTGATTTGCAATTCGATTTAAAGAAGGTTCTTTTTAATCGAATATTACTTTTATAATTAAAAATACATTCTGTCACGCGTGGAAATGTCGGGAAACGAAATGAGGGCCTGGTTATGAAAAGTTTACAGGCGAAATTCTGGTTCGTTCAAATGAAACACCCTCCAGTGGGTAACCGTTTGAAATTCTTTGCTTAGAACGTACTAAGAACTCATCTGTCACACATCTCTCTGCCAACAACGTCACAAAGTGGTCGAATTCACTGCCTTCCAACGTTTCATTAGTTGCGTGCAACAACTGTCTTCTAAACACCTTAATCAATAAATCATTTCCCAAACGTCTGTCCCCGGTGGATTAGAAACAAGACAAAATTTTCCCTTGGAAACAACCTCCTAGACAATTAAGAAACTTTTCCTTTCTTCTTACTGACGCCTGTATCTCTATTAATAGAGTGCCCAATAGAATTAAATAAAATGTAGTGTTGTAAGGAAATGTAAAGTGCTGCTCAAGCAATCAAATTCAAAAAAATATCAAATTCAGAACTTCCTAAATTCAAAATTCTCCGAATCTGACCGTCACCGAATATTTGACCGTATTTTCGACTCTAACCTGGAAGTTCTGGAAGTGTTACGCTTCGATTTTCATACGAATTAATCCCGTAGACGTTTTTCTCCTGCCACTTGAGCAGGACTCGTCCAAGCTCCCTCTGATTTTCAATTAAATCCGTAAATTAAACGATGTACTCCTGAAGGTAAAATAAAGTTCGTTTCCTTTCATTCTTTCGGGTACTCCAAGGCACACAACGCGTCTGCATGTGTCGCTTTTGTAAAATCCAATATGTCCTCTCGGTCTCTCTTGTCAAGAGGTCAGAAATACAATCTCATGCCTTCGCCAAACTGAGAATGGAATTTTAACCAATAAAACGTGTAGGGTGTTTTCTCGATTCGTGCTTTGGTTGCTCTATTTCTCCATGTCGAGGAATTTCCAGAATACAGACAGAGACACACAAACACTTATGATCTACTACCTGAGGAAAAAAATCTTGAGCTACCTGAGCAAGACGGAGAAGAAATGAAAAACCAAATGTGAGATCAATCAATAAGATGGAGGACACTCGACGAGAAATTCTATTGACGTGCACTGACGGCTGCTATAAATTTTCAGATAATATAAATTTAACTGTGGCGTTAGAGACAATGAATGGAAGCAAATTAAACTTCGTTTTATTAAATTTAATTTCTAATTCAGTTTAAAGTTTCGTTTAAAACTAAGTGTAGAACTGGAGGCCGAGGATTGCCTTAACTCCTCTTTTGTCCACAGCTTTCTCTCCTACTGTTCTCCCTACATTTGTTACTAAACTTCCCTCCCTACTCCAAACACAACTTCAATAGACTTCCTATTACACTTTTATAGTTTCTTCTGTTTCTGAACATCAATTTTTTACATTTACAAGACTTGGTATCAATTAGTACAAACGAGATTTTAATTAGTACAATTAGTACTAACCCTTTTTCACAGGGAATGAAACGATCGACACACAGACAGAAAATTTCGTCTGAATTTCAAGTGCTATTCTTTGGTAAATTCATTTCTCATAAAATTTTTTTCTTTGTCGAACTTCAATAGTAAAGTTTTATGATTAAGTTTTCGATAGGTATATAGCGCCATCTTAAAAATCAGTAAATAGAGTAAGAAAAATATAACTTTTCCAAAGTTTGACTGAAAGGAGAACCACAATGGAAGTTTCAACTTAAAATTTAAACTTTATTCTTCCGTAAAGCCTACGTATCTCACTTAAAAAAATATTCTGCACATATTTTAAGTAACTCCCCAAATCAAAATTATAGACTATCACATTAACCTTTTAAAATAATTTACTGTAATCCTAACATCTGATGTTGTTCTACACGAAATAATTCTGCTCTTGCGTCTTCCTTTAAGATTACAATATTTACATCGTTTCGTACAAATGTACATCTTTCATTTCATTACAAACTAACTTAAACGTGCAAGTTTGAAGAGACACGCTTTTCAGCGCGTTCAGCAAACGTTAAACAAATCAAATATTTAAATGTAGTAAAATAAAACAACTTCAAATTTAAGGGAATAACATCACGTTTCTTCCGACTGCCTATCTCCGACATCTTCTCTGAACAAAGCAAATGTAGTAAATAATTCGAAACGTAACAGGCGAAAAGTAATGGGAAAAATGGGGAAGCAAAATTTGAAGTATAATTGTGTTTCACCAAATGGAAAGCTTGCAGGAAAAATTCACTCTCGTGCCTGAAAAACCTTAAAATTTTGTTTTGAAGGATTCGCAATTTCCTGTCTTAGTTTGACACTCCCGAGAGTATTTTCTCCTGCAAAAATAAAGGTCACATTCCCAATTAAATGCCTGAGTGAGTACGAGAAAAAAGCAAAAACTCCAAAGAGGCGACTGTATTTCCTGTATTTTCTCCCCGAGGAACCCTAAATCCTCTTCCTATACTCTAACGAATTAGTTTTAAGCTCAAGTTGTTTGACTTTTTAAGTTTCAAACTTCCTATGGGGTGCCAATGAAATGTGTTTAATTCGATAAGACGAAAAAATACACACAGACACACACACACACACAGAGAGAGAGAGAGAGAAACTGTTTATCTGATCGAGACAGAGGAAGTCATTGAACGCTCGCCCAGAGAAAATTCCACACTACACAGAAAGTCATATATACCAAGAGAAATCTGAGAATCAAAAACTTACAAAATGTCTCAAGATGTTCTTCGAATTGTTCTAATGATCCCACTGGACATTGTTTTTTCTTCAAACTCTTTCCCATTCTCTCGTCACCCTTTCCTATTTCTCTCTCTCACTTCTGCTTTCTCACTCTCTCTCTCTCTTTTTCATACCCACATTCCATCATCTTAGTCTCTCTCTCTCTCATTCTGTCCACTTTTTCCTCTTCAATTTCTTTCTTTCTATTTTCTCTTATTTCTTTAGCCATGTTCTCTTATTGATCGGAAAAGCATTTTCTCCTCTCCGGGCAACTCGATTCAGACTCGGATCACTCCAGTTTCAGGTAGGGAGCCTAAATTTTTGCCGCCGAGCAAACTTTTAAATTGTTTCTGGCGTAGGAATTAGAAATTCTGACCTTCTTCCGGTCGTAATTGACAAACCAGTCCCTGGGGAATTCGCCTCTAACTTTTAGTTTTTACTTGCCGAACAGTAAAACTAACTTATGAACTTCACTATCTTTTGTATCACATAGAATTTGAATTAACTCGTTCTGAATGGACGAAGAAAAGAAACTTCTTTCTTTTTCCTTTTTATTTTTTGATATTGTTCTTACACCCTCAGCGCTAACCATTTGACTCTTGTACTTGCCGACCAGTTTGAGGCTTGGCGAAAATGTGGAAACCCGTTGATTTTTCAATGGCCGTCTTGTTTTATTGCATCGCGTTTGTTACAGCAATTTCTTTCGGTCATAACTTCCACGCAGAATCGTTTTTCCCATCCATCATTCACTTTGGTTTTATATTTATTCCTTCACGATTATGACTTCATTACAAATGGCTTTTTTGACCCAAACATCAGATTACGTGACCCAGACTCTCGACTTGTGAGTTAAACTTAAACGACGACTTAAAATCAGGTATGGTCTTTGGACCGCAAGTTAAAACAACAAAACAGGTAATTCGTTTTATTACTTCGCTTTCTCCTACAGGTACCTGCTGCTGCATGGCCACACCACCGTGTGCTGTGTTTGGCGGTCCGAAAAATGAAACTTCGACATTTCTGTCTCCTCTAACCCATATATCAGAACTCGCTCAATCTGTCGAGAGATTACTCTCCGTTTCGATTTTCAGTTCTATTATTTTTGTTTTCTTGAGAAAAAAGGATTTCATAACTTCTTTCCGAGAAGAAGTTTGCCTCCACTCGAAGGTTTTCCTGCCCGGCTTTTGAGTCTTTTAAGATCCTTTTCCACGTCAGTGAACTTTTAAGTTTTTATGAGAATAGTTTATCCGACTGAGCACTGACTCAAATGCTCCGAAAATAATATTATATTCCAACATAAATATGTTTTATTTCGCATGCGGTATCAAGCTGTCGACCGTGGCGTAACCCGTATGAAATAACAATAGGATAATGGGAGCCAGGTGATATTGATATTTTAGAAATTGAATTGAGTCATATGTCCCTTCAAAAAAAAACATGAAAGGAAAGTGTGTTCTGTTGTTTGTGATATTAACACAACCTTCTGGAATGAGCCATGTGATCAGGTGAAGGGTACCTTTCACGCTACCTACGTTGCTTTCAAATCTTAAAAGCTATTTTAACTTGAGCATAATTCTAAATGCGTTTCAAAAAATTTTAAAAGCAGAACAAGAACGGAAATCGTTGTTATTTGCAACAGTCTAGCAGGTATTTTAATTAGTTCTCAGTTGTGAGTTGATTGCAACGAATAGAGAGTTTCGTTTTAAAGTTCAAATAACTGAGTGAAAACTTTTAATAAGTAGATGACATGATTCATTGTTCGTTGCTATTGGAAAACGATTTCAGGTAAATGCTACGTACTTTTAATCGAATTGGCTAATCGTCCAGTGACGACCAAAAGCCGCAATAACCATGTGATTCAGACCCATAGTATAATTTCCCTTTGAATTGTTCCAATCATAGATTTATTTTTGAGTAAATAAAAGTTATAATAAACAATAACATTTAGTTATAAATCTCTATAACACTATACTTTCACTTGTAAAAGTAAACTAAGACCAAGTTCTGTTTATAATATTTTAAACGAAAATTTCATTTCATTTTGACTTAAAAAAACAGCCGCAATGTGTGGTCAGTTGCACACGTGTTTTTCTAATGGAGTTTTCCTCCACCAGTGCAATTATTATTATTTTAACTTCGTTTTGTTCATGTTTTCCATGATTACGTAGATGTTTGTCATTTCTCTAATTTGAAATTTTTATATTAATGTCACTTTTGATGATGTCAAACCATCTGATGTAGCGTTAAATTAGCGTTGCTGGGTCTCTTTCTCTCTCTCTCTCTCTCTCTCTCTATCTTCTCTTCTCTTTTTGGTTACATCAGGTCACTCTAAAGGTTTCACTAATGTCTTTCCGCCTCCCTTTCTAAGCGTCTACATTTTTTCACACCACGTAAAATCGGCCATCTTACCTGAATATTTAGACACGCCACTGTGGTGCCAAATACAATTAATTCCCCTAATTATCTTATTCATCCGTCATTGTGTCCTACAAGAAACGTGCTTATTAGGAATGTTGTTAGGGTTTAATTTCTTTTGTGAGGCGAGCCCAAGACCGGGGGTCAATTAGATTAAGGTTTTCTAGTACTTTTCACAACTGGTGTATGTTTTCGTTGGTCCAAGTATTCTCCTACAGATGACTGTTAGTTTATTTAAAATTCTTTTTCACCCAAAAAAAGAATCTCTTTGTGTCTTTTTTGCATTTTTTCTTTACAAGATCACTTTTAATGGAAAACTATGTACACTCGTTAACTAGTTAACAAACAGTCACCGTTCTATCGTTTTCCTATATTTGATAAAGTCAGTTGTTCATTTCAGCGGTTTGAACTCCAGCTCAATGCCTGTTTGTACATCGCTCGCTAAACAATTTGGCTAAACTTCCTCTTCCAAAGGATTGCGTGTAACAATCAGATTTTACACAATATAAAGTGTCAAACGTCGACCTATATTTTGTAAATTGGCTGACAAATTTTCCTTCTCATCCACTACCCCGTGACCAGCTAACGACGCCATTACTCATTCGCATTAAGTAACCAATTTATAAACATAAAAAAAACTTTTACCACAAAGCACACACATTTAATTTGATTGATTCGGTTAAACGTGACACCTCGCCTCGTTCCACCTTTTGTTTCGAACAATTCTAAAGGACACAAAGTCTGTTTGCTGTCGGCAGGGTTGCCAACCGTGCCGGGTTACTCCACCGCTAAAATTCCCTGCAATCGAAGCGAGAAATGCACGAGGAAAAAACCCCGAGCTTCCAAGTTATCCGTTAAAAAATCCAATCCTGCTTTTTCCCCCGTTCTTCCCAATTTTTTTTCCGTTTGCTCGCTAGAAAAATAATCGATGGAATCCAATAGAATTGCTTCAGGTCAAAAACCAATCAGATTGAAAGAATGACTTGAAAACGGTCGTTTGTCGTACCGCCTGAAATATCGCTCGGGACGACAGCCCGAACAAAAGTGAATAAAAAGGAAAACACTTCATATTGACCCGGTTTATCTTGTAAAATGGCAGAATGAATAACAAAGAAAATTATTTCCCTTTTGAGAAGGAATGCCATTTTTACTTTTCTTCTCCCGGTTTTTCCCATCTATTTATTCTACTAGGATTCTATCACTAAAGACCGTTCAGTTTTTCATCTAGACTCCAGATCCGGGCAACCTGCATTTCTCTTCTTCCGACTATTTCTCTTAGATAAATCTGAATTGCAAATATATTACTCGTCCTGAATTTTTTTCATTCCAGCATTCCAGGAAGCCCGGTGATCGCTTCTTCTCTTTTCCCGTAATACACTGCCTTTTTATACTTCAGGTTCAGCCTCACCAATTAATTCAACTTTCACTTCCCTTGCTTTGACATAATTTCGAAATTCGTGTGACGGTACAATGTGTACCGTTTGTATTCTTGTACGTGTTCTCCACAGTTGATTCATACGTCTTTAACAACTATCCGGCATTCTTTTTTCGCGCTGTAAGAATCGTGCAAAATAACTAGAAAAAATTGAATTACTTGAGAATTTGCTTTCTGATTCGCAACACTATTTCCCATTCTTTGAAACTCAGGATGAATAACATGGCACTTGGAGATCACACGAATGTGACGAATTGTTACGTTCCGGGAATTATTCCGTAGGAAACAAGCACACAGACACATGCAGTTTGCACTGTTAAAATTTATTGTTGCAAAAGTTTACCGTTCAAACTTCTCTTTTCGGGGCAACATCTGCAGTTCCACTCATCAAAGTGGTATTGTGCAATTCGGCCATGTCCTCAACCCCATGTTTTTCTAAGCCTTTGTAAATGGAAACCAAACGACACCTGCCCGTGTTATGAAACTCTTATTCTTTTCAATTTATGTTCTCTTTAACTATCTAATGAGTTACAAATCTTTGTATTGAAGCGCCAAATATAATCTTTATTAAAAATAGAGCGACGGATGTTTCATTTTCAAAATACCTCTAGTGCACTCCTACCATTTTCCAACGAGTATCTTCATGATGTCTGAGTTCAAAGTACAATTTCCTATTCATCAACCACGTGTTATTATAAATTATATAAATCAACTAGCACAAAATTTAAAGAGCTACTTAAATAAAATAGTTGTACGGTATTGAGGGAGAGCTATTGGTCGTATCTAGACCTGAAGTCCTGGTACAAAATGCATTTTATTCCGCACCAGATAACAAGTACGTAAAGAGAGAAAAATACTCAAAACTTCATTTATTTAGAATGAGTACACGTATTATTATGAAGAATAATGAGACTCTTCTACAGGACATCCACCTCAAGTGGAAATGAGACAGGGTGACGTACATGAAAACTGTCTAAACCAGAAGAAAAAGCAAATTTAGGGACTATCATGTACAATTTATGATAGACCTGAGTCAGGGTTCGTTTTATTATGGGTTTATCTACAAGAACTCTTCCTTTCTCATTTCCCAAGGAACATTTTCTATACTTCCATTGGCTTTCCTGCGTAAACCCTCTTTGACTGAACCCTCAAAAGCCTTTCTGAAGATGAAAGTTGTTCTTATTTCTCAAAAAAAAAATGACACAAAATTCTGCGGCAAAGAAATCTGAGTCACAACGTTGTAGGTTCTTTGCAACAAAATTACATAAGTTTCACCACTGGTGGGAAAATCTTTCTAGTAGAATTCAAACTTAATATTAAAAAAAACCGAGGAAATCACCTGAGGTAAATTTTGAAGGGGTAAACCTTGTAACATAAACCGTTATTGTCAATACTTATATTTTTGGTCGGTTGTGAAATTATTTAAATTTATTTGTTCATGTAGTAAAGTATATAATAAATAAAGTACGTGCAAATAAAAGTAAGATTCAACTGACTATAAGTCTCTCGAAAAAAATATTAGATGTAGTTAGTAATTATAATTGTTTTTGAACCATTATTTACTTCAAATATTTGATTACATAATTCAACTTTTATTAGAATTCAAATATTATTGTTCAACAATTGGGTAAATGTCAAGGGATTCCATAAAATTCCGTGGTGTGCTCTTTGCACTTTGAATTTTTATAATTATTAAACTGAAAACGTTTACTTTAGCACTCTTCCTAAGTATTTTTCTTAATTTAGAAATAATTGAAAACGATTTTCCAGTGTTTTACTCTGCTCCCTCTCACTTTTATACTTTCCCATAAGTTTTCCACCTCCACGAGTTTAATATACCCGAAAATTCATACTCAATACAAATGAAAAGCAAATATTTAGCAATTGTTTTTTTCTACGGGAAAAATTAGATTAACAGAAAAGTACAGCTGGGTAAACAGAGTGATTCTTCCCTTCTGCAAAATACTCGTGAAGAAACCATCCCAGCAGTCATTTGACAGTGTTTTCGTAATTTCAAACCTTTTTTTAACGACAGATACCTGAACTAGGGTTTTACTTGTCGTCCGGAAGAAAAAACTGCACAACCAGTGATTGGAATGAAATGACAGCTGATGCTTCAGGCACGGGAGTTGTGTGGGGTAGCCATCTGCCGTTACGCAGGAAGTGGCTTTAGCTCGTTTTCAAGTCAATTGTTCCTAATTACCCTTTTACACACGATTATCATGAAATAAATGGTGGTTCGAGCCAAAAATACTTTGAATGGTACTAAACAAGTCAACCAAATTTCCTTACGATAAGGAAGTGACATTAATACGATAATAAGACAATACCTGGCGCAAACAAACGGTGTCCGTTCTGTAATATAATTGGTGAAAATCAATATATTATTACGAATAAATCACTTTTATGTGTTTTGACGAATTTAATTTAGCATATGCATCTATCCCCGTTTTGTAAACGTTTTTATTTTCACCTGATAATATTTCATTTTACATGGAATGTATATTATACGTACAATGTATGTAAGATATTTACTTGTAGAAAGATTACAACCAAAGAAAGCCGAACAAAAATTGAAAGAAAGTTTATTCATTTTTCCTATGTAAAAACAAACTTTCCCTTCCCAGTTCCGTACCAATAAAACTTTTTCAACCTCTCATTTTCTTCTTCCGTTTTCTTTACTTTCTCAAGTCTTCTAGTTGGAAAGACACATTCGAAACCTCAATAGCGAACTTTTACAGCATTATTACCGCCTCGGTTCTTTTAATTCTGCAGACAAACATGAAGGAAATTGGAAAAAATCGGTTGCTCTACCGTAGCGTAGCTTCAACGCTTCTTCGGGTCATTACCTTCATTACTGTGGACGCCATATGACTGGTCCAACGTAATGTATAAAGTACCTTGAGGGAAGTCAAAATAAATGAAGGAACACCTAATTATGTAAATTACACTCAAGTTATGGTAAAATGTATTTCAAAATACTGCTGCCGCTTTTACCTGTACAGAGCTCAGGCAGATTAAGATGCGACAAAGCAATGTACTAGAGAATCTCATCTCTGACTATTGACTTATTACTTTTACAGAACTACCATGCAGTCTACAAATTGCAGTAGTAGTATGTTATTCCTTCCGTCACTCCATTTGAACTTTTAGATAAATAAATTCATTTAATAAGTATGAAAGATCGAATGAACTAAAATAAGACTGACTTATACTTCAAATTGGATCAGTTAAATGAAATAGTTAAGTTTATATCTTCAAATAAAATAATTCGTAACCAGCTCTACCCCTAAATTCGATAGAACCAACATTAAATGTTGGTAAATAAAAGTTAAGCTGCCATCAACTAACACGTCCGACGCGTAAGATAAATGTGGTATTTGGAAACCCATGGCAATTATACTTACATGAATCGAAACTTAACTTCTAATTATATACCACTGATTAAACAATAAATCAAACGACGGTTAAATTCGAATGTTATCCATATGGCTTTTACTGGCCTGTAACGGTGTTAATATTAAATTATGTAAAGTAATAATTTATGTAAAGAAACAAAACACTTTTAATTAATCCCTAATCTTATCCACATTAATTATGTCTAAAACTGCCTTGTTTTCAACCATAATTATTAAAGAACAATAAACTGCAATTATTACAGTGTTATTATTGTTAAACAAACCTAAAGATTTAAACCGTTGAGAACCGATTTCTCGATTTACCGCCATATGTTTCGACTTTGTGATTGAAGTACGTTTAATTTAAGCAATCTTCTTGTGGTACTCGAAAACCAGAAGCGGTAGCATGCGGGCAGCTGTGAAGTTCACGATGATGATAATTACCCCGATAATATAAGTAACAGTGGGTAATCACTGAAGTTCATTGACTTTTAACCTTTTGGTATGTGACAGAATAAATTAAGATATTTTCAGGTACTCGCTTGCGACCCAACCACGACTCGGAGCTTAATTCAAAATGGCGTCGTACAAAGCCATACGAAAGTATTTTTTAAGTTAGCTAATGTGGGCAAACAGCTCTGGAGAGAAAGGGGAAACCCCGAAAATTTCAGCCGATGAAAAGATGAAATGAAAAATATTGGCCCATTAAGGCCAAATAAAAAAGAATCTTTGCGAATTGTTCAAAATAAGATTGAGATATGAGATCTTTCCACATACAGCAAGTCAACTTAAACTTCCGCCCAAGAACATAATAAAAGTCTTCAATGACCCTTAAAGAAGTCGTGAAACCACTTGTCCGTTACTAACGTGGCGCTGGCACTTTGGAAAACTATCTTTTTTTCTTTCACTTTAACGGGATGTAGGGCGCTAAGGGATGAAACAAATGACGGGGACCAGCAACTATTTCAGTGTCTTCAGACCTAAAACCGAAGCATCACTTCATGAAATGACAAAATCTAGAAAGCATCTTCTTCTTCTCAATCTTAATTTTCATCCATTAGATGTTTCCCACAATGAAATTCTTCTGTTCTTCTTCTCTTATTCACATATAATAGTATCGTACATCCGAAACTATGTCGCTCCCTTTCTCTTCTTACTCATTTCAACACTAACAACAACATACTCTTCATTTTTTTTTTAAATTTAAAATATTCAACAGCAACGCCACACTTACGAATCAAGACATTTAAATGAATCAATGTCTGTTAAGAACAATATCATTTACACTGAAATTATAGAGCTACGAATTTTGTTCCGTACTTACCAAGTTGTATTGTACAGTGTTGTACGGTAAGTTCAAGTGTTTCAACCAATCAGTCATGATAAACATAAGCATTGAACGGTGATGCTTACCTGAAAAAAAATTTTAACATTTGTAATACACACATCACTATCGATTTATATTTGACACCCATGCTCAGATACATTGCTACGTCGACTAATGTCCAGATGCCATACAAAAAGAATCCCTCATTACACCACTAAAATATAAAAGGTAATAATAATATAATTACACAGGTGGTTTAAAACTCATAAAATTAGCTTATGATACCTTATGAAATCAAAGATCCGGTAATAAATTTTAAGTTTTCAAAACCAAATCTTTGTTTTAGTATATTTTAATAGTGAAAAATATTGTACAATTGCTGGTGAAAAAGGACTACTAAAATACTAAAAAAAAATTTATTAGAAAATTTTCAAGATAATTACAATTAACACAAAATTCGTATGGTTTTATTAAAATTTTGGTCATTTATTTACTCAATCCAATTTGAGAATTAAAGGTATTACGAACGTGAAGCGTTGTAGAAAAGGAAAGAAAGAGGTTCTTAGAGTTGAGGTTAATTGACAATACACCGAAGATATGATTTTCATTATAATTTAATTGGTTGTATTCATCAATAAATGTCGAAGTTATTTAGGATAATTGCTTCTTCTACCTTCAGTTCCACTTCATTTTTTTTATTAAATTTATTTTTAAATTATTTAAGTCATAAAACACTTCGGCTTATTTCGATGCATTTCATTTTGTCTTTCTCTTCGTCTTTTTTCCAGTCAATTTGACATTAAAAAATGAGATCATATTTGAAGATAGCAAGGAAAAAGGGGGTAAAATTGAATTAACCGGGTGAATGTGTTAAACATTTGGGGGGGGGGCCCTGGAACAGTCAAAAAGAACCGGAGGATTTAAGGAAGGCCGACTATTTTATAGGACGATCGATAGAAAATCAAATTAAAATCAAACGGCAAAGCACAGATTCATTGTCACTTGGATGCGTCTTCTGCAGTTGAAAACCCGGAAAAACAGCAAAGAAACGTAAAGCGGATTGAACACCTGATTTTTCAGGTTTTGAACTAAATGACACACTACAAAAACAACAGTTTTCTATTAAAATTCAACGTTTTCATGGAAGTAAACTCGTTCAATTCGAAAGCCATTAGAGGTACACATCTTGAAGATTTGTAATCCCTTAAGGATCATCAAGTGAACGCCACTAGTATTTTGCCAAATCAACCGACCGTTTTCACCCCTCTGGTAAGTGCCACATCCAAAAAAAAACTTCATTTGCAGCTTCGGTAATGCATTGCTCAATATTACCACTGAAATCAATAAGTTATTGATGACTTTTACTCTTTCAATATTGGAAGCTACATATTCTCGAGCTCTGCAACCGATTTCGGCGAATTTTACCCAAACGCCGACGGTTTTATTAAAAAGGCAGTTGAGTTATTGAAGTTTCCACGGAAGACAATACCAAAATTGATATTTGAATCGATAAATATGATACCCGGCGTTATGATGGCTATTCTTTTTTTTTCGTGCACTTCATACAGTTGAAAAGTACCCATTAGAGAAAAACTTTGATCCATCCACACAAGATGACAAGTTCGATTACAAAAACTACGAAATTATGGGTGTCATTAACAAAAGTTTACTAACACTCTCCCACCTTCTCTCTCTCTCGTTCTCCGTCACCCTATTTCTGTCACTTTAATTTTAGTTTTTACAAAGGGTCATCTTGAACGACATTCCAAAATTATTACGACCATTACTTTACAGCGTTTGGAAATGGAGTTTCTTAGCCAAGGGATATTCCACCAATTTGTGACGCCCCAGTGCAAGATTTACCAAAATTGTGAGCATTAAAGGATTAAAAACTCTGAGAACAGGATTTAGACTGACCAGAGTCCATTTACAGGTTCTCTGGGTTTAGAGGTCGAACATTAGACGAAAAGAAGGAGGTGAAATATCAGAATACTATTTGTGAAACTTAATAGAATTTTTGGAAATATGAATAATTTGCATTTCAATAATATTATTTTTTATGTCATCACATCTAAAATTACACGTATGATAATTTAAACTTTATATCTACTGTAAAATATATGACAAGTATAAAAATTATATTTCTTGTTGTTTTCAGATACATAAACCCGCATACACACATTGCACCTGTTTCTACTTTTTTACCCAATTACTTCCAGGAATGCAATTAACGACGAATGGCAATTCATGTTGATGCCGTCTGAATAATGATGCATCTGAAACTTTGCACTCATAACTCTAAAAATGTAATAAAATTTTATCATCCGGTGGAGAAAAAAACCAGGAAGAAACCGGTGCAATCGATTTGAAGAAAATACAACAATTTGAGACAGACTGAATCCATGGAGGATGCAACTGCATTTCTTCGAAACTGTCTGCTCAACTTCACAATAATTAACTCAATACCCAACGTGCTTGAAAAAGTAACTTGACTTTACCGTGGAACGCAGTGGGAATTAAAACGAATAAAATCAAGAATTTGAGTTCCTTTCACATTATCTCTTCATCTCCTTAATTCTGTCTGTCACAAAGTTTGGGAATAAACTGGGTAAAAGGAACATGGAGTGAAACACTCAAATCAGATTTATTTCAGCTGACATTGCTGTGAT
This sequence comes from Polyplax serrata, assembly GCA_037055365.1. Lineage (NCBI taxonomy): Eukaryota > Metazoa > Arthropoda > Insecta > Psocodea > Polyplacidae > Polyplax > Polyplax serrata. Next base: position 2,998,772 of record JAWJWE010000004.1, read on the forward strand.
AAAATCTGACTGTGAGATAAGCAATTTTTGGCCAAATAACAAGGCAAATCACCGATGCGGACGCCACATAGCAACTGTAACAGTGAGTTAGTTACTTCAAAGTTATCTAACAATCATCGCTTACAGTCACAATAACAACACAATCTCAAGAGAAATTCTATTTCCTTCCAGAGCTACAGGCTTTCTCTTCCCTAACGTTCCATTGACACGTGACAGACTTGTAACAGTAGCAACCACAATAGTGGTTTACACATTTCCTCTAGAAATAAAATTACACTTATAATAACAGTCAGCCTGTGTACACAAAAACACTCTCATATTCAGCTCATTTGGAAGTTAGCAAAATTCTAAACTAAAAAAGCAAAAATTGAAGTTGAGCAAAAATGGGGCCGCAGAGGTGCCGGAGGTTGCAAATGCGTAAAAATAGAATAATTAACTCGATTTTTCAATAGGACCGTTGTTGGATATCAGACATTTTTTCGCGTTTTCCCAGCAAATTTTGCTTCAAAAGAGTGAAAAATTTAATTAAAGAATGAACATCACGGTTCGCCCGGTTTTATCATTTTTTATTTCGCTTTGCTGAACCAATTTGTATTATTTTTCCCGAAGTTAATCTGGGAAAGGCAAAAAGAACGAGCGATAAAATTTATAATTTGTTCACTCAATGAGCCTAATTTTTGACAAGACTAAAGAATTTATAGAGCGTTCGACTACATGAAGCGATGGCGGTTTAAATTCGGAGGAAAAAAACAAGGTTTGATGACTCAAGTGTCTACGTGAAAAATCATTTGCGACCATCAATCCATCTGGAAGGTATGGAATCATGTAACGTAAGAATTATTTCAATTTCAACTTGTTTTACTGGATGTACTGACTGATCTGTAAACAATTTTCTAAGTTTCTGATGTCTTTAGAACTGAAAGTATTGTAAAATAAAAATTTTATTTAATGATTTCTAACTATTATATATAATTTTTATAATTTTCATATACTGAATTACCAATGTTTACCACAATAAAGACTTTTAGAGGTTTCGCCTTTGTTGCTCGCTAGCGGTAACCGCTTAGTATCGATTTAATCAAATTTATTTATGTAACATTCACCCCTGATGCCAACTATAATAATTAACCGTAACATGTAAAAGGTTTTTGTTAAATCAATCATGAACCGAAGCCTTTTGGGAGAGCCTTTTTTTAAGTAAAAAAATTGTCCTGCTCTCCTGCCTTGGCGCAGTATCATCTAAACTTAAATCTAACTCTGAGGTTTAATCTTATGCATTATGTAAATTTTAAGCTTTAATCGTGGCTATAACACGCATAAAAAAGCACCCCCATGATTTTTTTGCCTTGTTGACCACCTACTGTTTCCCGAGAAAAAAAGCTGCGAGCAGTAGTAAACAGCAAAAAAAAAATAGAAAAACAGAAAAACTATGGTGAGGACCAAACACATTAGGAACACAACGGTTAAACCTTAACAGTGTCAGGTACACTCCTTCGCTAGAACTGAGTGGAATGTATATTTTATATCGGAAAATATGTAGGCATAACAAAGGCAATTATCTCATTTTAATAATTAGAAATTCAGTACTGCATGACCAGCGTTTATTAACCATTCTAAAGTAACGTAAATAACCATCGAAGTAGCGTCAACCATTACTTTAAGGGTATATTATTTTAATCATTTATTAATAAATATTATCATGAAAATATGAAGAAGAGAAAACATCAAATTTACTTCATTGTAGGCATAGGTCTCATTTGAGAAGAAAACAATTTCAACCAAGAGAGACATGATCTGATTGTTTTGACTTTAAACAAATTTCAAAATATTGGGGTTTCACATGAGGAATTTCATTTTTCGCATTCTTAATCCTTTTGCGTATAACTCGAGTTCCTGCCGATTTCCAGCATGTTCTATTCAGTTCCACGTAATCCACCCCACGTGGAGTTTAATAAAGTACCCGAAAAATGAATTTTTTCACTTCAAATTTTCGATTCAAACGTATCCTTTTTCACATTCAGAGTAAGTCGACAAAAAAGACTTTCATTTTGAGCTTTTTCACTGCAACATGCGGAGAAATTTGCTTTTCATTCATCTCCCACGAATAAACACAATTACATAGGGACATTTTAATGGCGTGTTGCATCTCCACTTGTTGGAAACTCCCTTAATTAAAACGCGCGCGTAAAGAGATGAGGAGATCCGACTGCACCGGAATGAAACCGTCCAAGTAGAAAAGGAACACAGAATCCTTTTCCCTTTGCAAATTCTCGCAATTAGACTGAGTCGTGTCTTGCGGACTTCCCCGAGCGACTCTTGATTTCGTGTTTTCCTATAAAAAGGGCAGAAGGAGAAAAAAGCTAACTTCCGTTACCTAAGTCGAGTACCTGAGCTTTTCCACAAGACTTGAATCCCACATTTATTTAACAAACTCTCGAATCCTCAGTGTTTACTCGCAACTTTTCGTTTAATGTGTTCCCTTTAGCTCCGACGGAAGTTGCAAAACCCTTTGACTCCTACTACTGCATATCGAACTCAAGCTAGCTACTTAGCTAGTTCTACAATCAAAGTCTTAACAAGTTCCTATTTTCTCTTTATTGCCTCTAACTTCTACCCCAAGCATTTATTTTCCAATAGAGATCTTCGTTACGATCTATTCATTTTTTCTTCAAAATTAAACCATTTCTCTCACATGGCTTGATCTCTGGGTGTGTGCACATCATTTTACATTTCCTCTCTGGGACGAAACCAAATCACCGCATCAATTTCAAGGGATGTCCGACACGGTTCTCGCAAGGTCACAAAAAAACAGGTATGACGTTCGAGTATACGCTCCATGAAATTAAGGTATTTCGATTCGCTGATGAATTCCCTACAAAATGACAATACCTTCGTTACATTTGTGACCGTATCTAATTACCGATTCTAATTAATCCAATTTTTTCGGTTCTTCCTCCATTTCGGGAAGTCTCTCATGGATAGGTAAATGTAATAGTGCATGTGTGGTCTTTCTTCTGCGTCCGGTCACTGTATCTCACTAAATAAATAATTACTAATACTTGTATCATTGTTACAAAATCATTCACCAAGATACCTCCCGTGCACCAAATCATGTTCGATTCGGTTGAAGGAGGACTGCCATAAATTATTTCATAATTTCGTTTGGGATGGGTCGTCCAATTATTAAAAACCGTGATTAGGGGAATAAGTGATACACATGTTTATTATTTGTCATGTTAATGGTAAAAATAAAATAAGATGTAACAGAAAGAGTTAAAGTGGTTGTTTACACAGGAAAGACGAACAATTTTACTTTCATGTATTGTGACACTTTTGTTTTGTAACTGGTAGGTACCCTGCAATGAGTGCAGTCATTAAAAATGACACTACAGCCGACGGTGAACAAATGCTAGTTGTTTTAAAAATAATCATTAAATAAAATGATAAAGTATTTTCCGTTTTTACTTTTAATAGAAATATCCTGACTTTTGGCCTTCTAAACACGTCGATCGAAGTACCCGAAAGAAATTTATAACAAATTAGATTTCTACAAAGGTGCTTTTGAGCTACTTTACAATTTAGTCTGTTTCCCCGCAGGTTTAATTAAAGGGGTCGAAACGTTTATTAAATTTATTTTTTTTTACGACTCGACAACAATATCTTTAGTGTTCTTTCCCTTACAATTTACTTGACGGCCTTAAATCGTTCGGACCAAAACTTGCTTCAGTAAACTCCACTGTAACGAGTTCATGGCTTAATTAATACATGCAAGTCTCGTAGCAGCCCGAGGTCAAACTTCCCTCGGCCAGTTCACCCCCCACCAAGGAATTACTAGCAATGAAATTAAGGCGTTGCTTACAAATGAGTGATCCATGCAGGACGTTCATAGACGTTCAACAGTAGTCAAATAACTCTGCAGACATAGTTCTAATAGTTGAAGTTTGTTATTTTTGACCGTAGCTCAAGGGTAGTGCAACTCACATACTTTAGAAGACAATTTTTACACAGATGCAAAACCAGTACTCATTTAAGTAAAAATAAATAAATTTTTTATAGTAATTTCTTACTACTTGTAATTTTGGTCTATGGGTTCTTGTGATACCTAATAATAAATATAATTCACTTATTTATATTCATAAGTGCAATTTTGTTGAATGAAACTCTCAATTATTCAGCAACTCATATGAAAATTTGAAACTGAACATAAAATGATGTAAAATACCAAAACGAAGTTCTTCCACAGAAGACAAGAAAAGTATAAAAAAAAAAAACATTGAACGAAATAACTTCAACCCCGTGATGACATTAAATAGTCCAATGTAGCTGAAATTATAATTAATCATCCGTCGGTTAATGCGTTTCCAGTCGGTTACACCCGTGTGTACAATTAAGGCACAACGCATGCTTCCATGGAAAACGAAACGTGATCGGTTGCGCTACAATAATTATTTTGTGCAGTCGACTATTTATTTTTATTAAAGTTGTACTGTTTCCGGTCGCACATACAATCTTTATATTCGCTTACTCGACCCATGAACTTGCTGTTTTTATTTTAAATCTCCAGATCATTTACTGAATGCCGTTGCTAATCAACACATTTTGAAATAAATTACGTTATTAGGGTGAACGAGACGTACCAATTTGATAGGTTTTGATCAAGTTTTGGTACTATTTTCTAGGATTGTTAATCCATTATTACGTGAAGTGTTTCCTGAAATTGTATTCAATTTAACAGTATAATATATTGCAGTCAGTGCTTGATCTATGAAGTAAATGAATTACTACTCTATTGGGAGGTTAATTTGACTTAACATACAATTTTATTATTATTATTATTTACTTTTAACTCCCTGAATTTCTGCCAAAATTGTATCCGAATGAATATTCCTTTATTGAGTAATTAATAATTAATTTTTGTGAGCCCTGTAACACTTCGTCATCGTAATCTACGTATACATTAATGCAGAACCAGTTATTATCAAACGATTTAATAGAATGAAACATTTTGCGTTTTGAAAACTATTTTAAATACAGTATTGAAGTATGCTGTAATGTCGTCTGAAAACCAGATTGGATAGAAGACTACATAAAATTAGAGTAGTCGAGCAAACATAATTTTTTCGTCAACTCTATTAATTCCAATTTCTCTTGACTATGATTTTTATTGTTTGGAAAGAAAAATAACTTTCTTTCAGGGCAAACCACAGAGTAAAACTAGAAACTGAACTCCGAATTCGAGTGATAAAACCACAGCACTTAATCAATCAATAAATAAAAGATATAATTACAAAGTAATTAATCCCTGTGTTAATTATGAGTCACAAACTTTTTCTGCCATCACAGCCTTGACATAATTTTTCTTTTTCCGTTCTCCACCTTCAAGGAAGAAGATAGAGGTAGTAGTGGCAGTTTGCGTGTCTCGACTCCTCGGGTAATAACCCACGTACCTGAAACACCTCATTTTAGGGTAAAAAATTATACTCTTTACGTCGGTGGATGCTTGCTCTTTTCCGGACTTTACTGTCAAGTGGTTGCAGAGCAGAAGAATAAAAAATAACAGGAATCACAGACTTTTTAATACGATTCTTAAGTATGAATTACGAGGCGTTTCTCGCGTGTCTAACTGGGAAACATCCATTCAATTCAAAAGAGGACTATAATTTCGTGTTGGCCCATTTCCTAAATTTTGTAGAACGATTGAGAATTACAAATGTAGACTTTTGCTAAAAGGGAAAACGAAAACTCACGGAGCATTATTGAAAATTCTTCCCTTGAATATAAGCATAGTGAAGAGACACTTTTTTGCGGTGAACATAAAAAAGTCTTAGAGAGGCAGTGGCGCGCAAGGACGGTGTTTAAACAAACATAACAGAACAGAAGAGTAATTATAAATTATTTTCAATTTCAAAATTCTTCAGGGCTTCTGCAGGATGCAATTTCCTTCCGTAGGTACCATTTTTTAAACTCATAAAATTGGGTGTACCAATGCATATACAAAAATAAATAATATAAAAACATGCACTTTTTGCCTACAACTAATTACATTTATAATATAACAGGACATTAATTGTAGTTTGAATAGTCACACTACTACATTGTACCGAGGTTTATAATAAGTATAATATAATTATATTAATATATTAATATTATATAAAATTAAGCTCAAAGCAACAGCAAGGTAGAGGCTGTCGGTCAGAAAGTTTCATTGTCACAGGAAGTACTGAACACAAAATTTGAAACATAAGAAAATAAAATAACCGAACAAGAACAAAGAAAGGATAATAAAAAAACGTTGAGGACATCAATAACATGAAAAAGGGGAGTACCAAAGAAGTTTAAGTCACGAAAAATATAAAAATGTGAGTGAAATTTAATGTTGTGTCCGCTCTCAGTTTGTAGGCATAACTTGTTACGCACAAAATCAAAAATTTTAGTTTGGCAAAAGTTTTATTTTGACAAACCGCGGTAAAACATTGGGAAACACATACAGAAACTACACCCTTTCTACCAATAGGAAATTCCGCTTAATTTTATGAAAGGCAAACCGCCCGTGGAAACAAAAATTGTTTTCTTAACAAGGCTCGGTCTCAGGCAAGGCTCTTTAAGTGCCAACTAAGACTCAGGGCCTTTCACTACTTTTTCTCTGAGTTATTCCAACTGGATGGCCGACTAAAAATCACCACCCGACCTACCCGTAAAGAGTGCTGATTCACACAGCATCCATTAATTTCAATTCATTTTGTAATCTACGTGCAATTAATCAAGAGTGTCAAATAATGAAAGGGCTTTTCTATTGAGTTTGCTTGCAACATTTTTTCGTGCTTTCCTAACCGTTTTTCGAACTGAGAGATCCACCCATTCGAACTTATTTCCCGACACTACAGCATTCCTATTTGTTTTTCCTTGTTCATAAAATGAATAATTTCACTGTAACAGGTTGTATTTGACTTGCTATTTTAAACCTGAATGGAAAATGGCCATTGATAAAAAGCGTGTAAAAGCTTCTTCCAGTGTCACCAGAGGACACCGATAAATCATTTAACACCGGTTGGACATTTGCTGTTGGAAAAAAAAGCAACATTTTCCTTCAAAGAAGTAAACATTTTCGTGTTTTTTCCCAGGTGGAATCTCTACGGCTTTTTATCTATTTTGATAACTTGTCACAAACATAAGACACATCGCAGTTCTTCGATTCTGAACAGTTTCCAAAGTATAAATAAAACAAAAAGGATTGTCCGTCAAACGAGAAACAAGTTTTGAAGTTCCCGGTTAGACAATGTGTCGCTTCCCATGTCATTTCCTCCTTATTACATCCACGCTAGAAATGGCATTTTGTATCGGGGGACATATTTTTAGTTGTCTAACTTATTTGTGACTCTAAAACTTGGTACTATCACATATAGAGTAATAACACACAAGAATACTTGCCTTAGGTATACGACTTAAATTTTGTTCGTAAAAATTGAGTCAGAAGGAAGTAAAGGATGCTTGCCACTTCATGACTTGCACTGAAAAATGCATTGACAAAGTCCTTTTACAATTTTATTGCTTCATTGCATCAAACAACCAACTATTGCACTATATCGTATACAATATATAGTTATCGTGCAATTATGCCCTTGAATAAATAAAAGCCATTCCATTTCAGATACAAGGTACTCCAATTCCGAGAACTTTTAGAAAACTACCTTTAAGTAAACCAACAATAGATTCATTACATCCACAACTTAATATATCAAATACGTACACGCTGTAGCACATGTAGAATTATTTAATTCGAATTATCGAATGAGTACTCGATTCTACCCGTATTATCTAACATTAACTTTCGAGTTAGCATATCAGTATTGATTGACGTATCCATGTTTGAAAGAAGGTTCTCCGCCAAGATATGCCTTGGAAGGAAACTAAAATCTCACTTTACTTCCAAAGATAATGAGCACCACTTGAAGAGGAAAAATTAAACACTAGAAATTTGTAAAAGCAAGATGAAGCAATAAAAAGAAAAGAAAGGCTAAGAAAGGGACAAATTGTCTGTGATGTCTTTCATGGGAATGTCCAAAGAAAATATTTTCCTCATAACATGAGAGTTCGTCACGGTTGAGTGCTTATGCCGGCCGTTACAATGTCGTCAAACTTTTATTGTGTGTGTCATTTAATGCCGGGCAATGTGATAGGTCAGAGTGAGGGAATCAAACCGGGCGGGTCAACAGACATAAGGAAGAAAACCATATGGAGACCGGTCGACGGTCATCAGACTAAGACCTGATGAATAAAGTTTGACGAACTGGGAGGTCTTCAACAGAACAAAACATCAATTTCTAGTTTTCATGAGTCTGACTGGATAATATGTTCAAGATAAATTGAATGCAGGCTTTAGGTGTTACAGGGCAGGTTCTCAAGTCAATTTAGGTTTCACTCCCATTTAGTCACCAACAAAGACTCACCTACACCAATTTTTAAGTCAGTTTTTTTTAAATTTAGAGCTTAATGTAATAAAATCAAAATACACTGAAACGAGGGTGTTGGTGACTATTGTGAATACAATAAAATAAAATAAAGATATTCACTAACCTAATTTACCAATCTTTCACCGCTTTGTAGTTTTAGAACCAGAATTGATTAGACATATATTCATACCTGAAAAGAAAAAAATATTATTCATTATGGGCAAAAAACACACTACATATATTTACGTTGTATTCCTGTATAGCATTTTTGATTTTGCGTGGGGTACGGCAGGTATGAATAAGAAGTCAAGTTTTTGTCAAGTTTTTCTTAAATCCTAACATGCGGAGTGCTTTTAAAAAATATAATTTCAAAGTAAGAAATTATTGTGTGCCATGACAACATAAAGTCTAATGCAGAGTTTAATATTGGAATTAACGGTACAAATGAGAACGATGTTACTCCGTCATGAAAAGCGGACAACTTTGATGGCGAATTCTGTAGGGGTAATTCACCTGGGGGCACATACGTTTTCATAATAAAATTTAAAAACTACATTTCTCTCTATCTCTTTCTCTGCCATTGCTTCTTTTCAAAAATGATCCTCATGGGCAGACAAAGTCTAGGAAAAACGTGGCCTCGGTGGTTTATACTAGACCGAGTCTCATACATTTTTTCGTACAGTCTTCAGTGCGACAGCCCACTGTATGCTTCCAAATTATAAACATTTCTTGAGGCAGACATTTTGAATATTTCACATTCTCTCTAGCACAAAAAGTGCACGCCGGACGGATAAATTAACTGCTTCTCTTAAATGTGGACTCTGGTGAAATGAGAATACTCCGAATTTTCCAAACGATTCATAAATTCAGATATATGTCCGAGTAAAAACTTGTCAACCGTCCATTACTGTGCGTGTCTCTGGACTTTCGATCCCTGTGGTTGAAACACATGACCATTCCTAAGTCTCAAAAAGCACTAGTTCATACAAGAGTTCATTAAACTAGTTCAGACGACTCTGATGCGGTGAAAATGCTTTTATCTGGAATCTTTTGGAGTCTGACAACAACAGTTGCAACTTTTGGAACGATTTCCGTGTCCTGCAAAAATTCATATAGCAAACATCCGTTGGAACCAATAAAAATCTTGTCTGAATGGATTTCCCACGATCGAACAAAGACAAAACTTTTTGCTCACTGATGCCATGTGAAGTATTTCCACGGGTTCTTGGCACCTAAATGTCTCTAAGCAGTAGAGTACTCAGGGCAATATTTGGTTATTTGGTAGTAAAATTTTAACGTTTACAATTTTTCACAATTTGACGTTAGTCGCGTTCATTCGGTAACAATTTCAACAGGTTGTAACTTCCAGACCAAGGTAATAACAAGAGTTTTAGTTTGTCATGGACTATGTGTGAGAATGATACTTTGTTTTCGGTCCTCTGTGTAATAAAATATTTTCACTGTCAATGGAATATTTCCGAATTGCGTAATTTAATATTTTATACCATTCAACCTCTTTTATTTTAAATGAAGCCAATTTATTATTTTTTGGAGAAAAGAAATATTCGGGTTGTCTTTAATATCCCAAATGTCCTTAGCATTTGATTTACGAATTTGACCCTAACGAAGAAGTAAAAGAATGAGGTCCAAAATATTGAATCGAAATTGCTAGCCACCTGAAAAATCTTTTTTCTTTTAATGACAAGAAATATTGAACCATAAGAATAGTTATTTGATGCCTACAAAGCTGGATTTTATCGAAGAGAAGAACAACCTACTTCCTCACTGAGAACTGCCACTGACTTAGTCTTCTACACTTTACCATTCCTGCTATTTTTTATTTTCAATGTTTGCTGTTAATGCAATGTAGTTGACCAGTACGCAGTGTAGTACGCAGGGGGTAACATTTACGTTTAACTTTTGTAGAAGTAAACATTGAACCTAAGAAAATGTTTACTCTCGTTCTTCTTATTGCATACCGGGTTTCTTATGTTTTTTACGTTGCAAATAGAATCGATAATACTTTTTATACCATAACCGTAACAGTTAGATGTAACGTTCGCAAAATGGCAACAGAACACAACTCCCTCAGCGTTGAATGGCTCGATTTGATGGCAGTCCTCACATGGAATCAGTACCGTAATGATAATGTAACTCTACGCAAAATAGTTCAACTCTATATTAAATCGCACCATGATTTAAATATTCAACTTTCCTTTTTGTGCACCGTGCCTTACATTGAGTTTCTTTCTCCGCCATTCCCCGAATTTTCCTACCCTTTTCTCAAAGTTAAAAAGTTCAACAGGAAAGCATTGCGACAGGTGCTTTCCAACTCATGTCAGAATGTCGGCAAACCAAGTTTTAAATTTAAAAGATTATGTCTTAAACAAAATGTAAAAGAAAGAGAATTTCTGACAAGAGAGATTGTGGTCAAAGCGAGTCCGAACCATTTAAACCTATTTTCTAAGACTACAGTCTTGTAGTTAGAGTGTAGAGATACATATTTACATTTACTTATTCTAACGCACTACGAAATACAGTTTTGTCTTCTCTCAAAGGACCATTATCCCAAAATGGGATACGAACAAAAATTTTTACAATAATCTCTGACAACAATTCATGAGAAAACTATTTCGTGACTGTCACCGTTTTCAATTGCCGTCCTGCGGGTGAAACGCATCAATTAAATTAAAGTCAATTGCCCATTAATGACAGAAAATTTTTAGTTACGGCAACAGCGACAACAGGAGCAGCCCCGTATACACGCACTAAGAAAACTGGGTAAATCGATTAGAGGAGAGGTAAAAATTTATTGTAAAGTAGATTCTAGGTGAAATTGCCGATTGTGGTGTTAGAGAGTGTAAATTTCAACTCTTCTCATTCGGAAGTAAATCAATAGGAACCCGAGTGACCAGAAATAAAATTTTCATCCTTCGGGGTCTTGGATAGTTTTCCTTTATCTGAAACCTTTTAAATTTACCATGTGAGAAAAAGTCGCTCGGGAGAAGACGCACAACTAGTTGTAGTAGTCGTGGTGGTGGTGGTAGTAGCAAAGAAGAGCGAGATCTGGCCAGATTTTCTGGAATTGGCCTCGTTTTTATGACTTTTTTAGCACTTTCATTATTTTACCCGGGTCCTAGAAATTTACTAGGAACCCTAAAAGAAAAATAAGGGATTTCTTTTAATAAACGATTTCTTCGTTCTGACACCCCCATGATGGATGTTTTCTAGAACGAATTTTGCCTTTTTCATTTTGTCTTGCCCATTGTTTCTGACAAAATGTTAGAATTCAATTTTCAAGGAAAAAATTAAAATTACGATTCTAGATTTGAGGAGAACAGTTACTTCGCATGTTCTTTATTCAAATATCGAAACCGAATATTATTTCCCAACTTGTTTAATAAACAAATAAAAATATTATGTCATAGCACTTTGGTTGCATTTTGGTTGTTTGGTTCGGGATTAAAATTTCTACAAATATAGAATATTGTACACTTCAGCACGAAATAATTTTTGTTTTCCTATCAGGTTCGAAATACTTCAATTTTCTACAAAAAACACCAAGTTCAGACAAATCAATACAAGTTGAGAAGTGAAAATAAACTTGTTTTTAAGTGGGTAGGAAAAAGAAGACTTTGCCAGCAGACGGCCGGAAATCAAAAGAAATTGCACTTGTACAACCCAAATTTCAAAGTTACCAATTTGATACCGTCAGGAAACAACTGGATGTTTCTTTTTCAATAATCGTTTATAACTAACTTTAAAGCTGCAGATAAACGATGGAAAAATCCCATTGCTTCTTAGAGTTCGTACCAAAACTATTTAGCTCACTAATTTGACGCAAACGTTTAACTTACTTCCAACCAGAGTGTACACACACAGATATTTTGTGGTACTATAATTATTTTACGCTTAATATTCGTCAATAAGGAGCCACAAATAACGTGGAATTGTGTAGTCTTATCAAAAACCATTAATATTTTGCCAAAAGTATAATTTAAATTTTGGAACCTAAAATCATTTAACAAGTTGACCTAAAAGAACGTGAGCACATTGTAAAGAACCAAGTAACTAAACGTTGGAGTGACAAATTCCGTGTCGTAATTTATTACCAAAATAAAAGGTGTTAGCTCACTTACTATTGCAAAATAAAAGGAAAGGTATTTAACGTTAACGACGCAAAATAATTAAAAATTCATAACTAGACGTTGAGATGCGTTATATATCAAAAGGAATACGGACACCAGTCAGTGAAAAACATAAATGATTAACGGAAAACATAATGTTTTTCAGTCTGACTGCTGTCCCTGAGCTTAACCCAAAGTTTACGGGTTAAAATATCTTGTTATTGAAATATGAAAAATGTCTTTCTGTCGTTCTGCTTGGATGGGTAGCACGGCCTCTGGTGCTACGTCAACCCGTCATAACCCTTTTTCCTGAGCTCGCCCTGTGAAACAGTGTCATTTTTTTGCCGTTGGGTTTATTCCCATTCTCAAACATTGGGCAATGTTACCTAATCTGGTTGTGACATAAACAGTGGTACACTCCATAACATTCATTCATTCATTCATTGAACCCCCAGAAACCTTACTTCTGGTTTATTTCTCAATATTATTAGTTATGTGACATGTTCGTCGTGTGCTTACTACTTTGATGAAAATTAGATTTTCTTTATTAATGCAAAATATTAAGGTAAAGTAACATTTATCTTCGTATTACAAGAAACTTATATAAATTTGAAGTATCAACCAGCATATTGAATAAATGTAAAAATGAGTACAGTAGTACAGTGAGCAAAGAGAATGCCAGCTGTATGTTTATCCATCAAATAAAAGCACATGTATTGAGTGACCAAATCGATGGTTAAAGTGAAAAACGTCGAAGTACAAGGTTCCTCGCAGAGCCGATCAAATTACATTAATTTCCAACGCGAAAATTTTGAGAGAAGGGGCATTAAAGAACCGATGAAGCATTGCCCGGAGTAGTTTAAGTAACCTCCCACTGGGACGAAGTGTAATAAATTAACTCAGGTGCGTTATAATTTACTAAAAACCCGACAGCAGTCAAAACCGATCGATCGATCGACTTGATTAATGATTGTCCGCGTACTTTTTGGAGAAAAATCATTCAAGGGAAGCTATAGGAAAACTCTCAAGTTCAATGAAAGCTTTTATTTCATTTTGATTCGTTATCGTCACTAATATTCTCTCGAGCTTATCAAACCCTCCGAGAAATTTATAAAAAAAATTACAAATGGCGAACCGGCAGCCAGCAGACAAACGCTCTACAGTGTCTGTGTATGTGTCTGTCTCTGTGTTAGAAATTAACTTAAGAAGTTTCTTAAAAAGCTCTAAAATATCTTATAAGTACAACCTGAAAGGTTTAATAACTTTTATTAGTTTCGTGATTATCAGTACCAAGTAGAGTACAAGTTATAGGACTTCATTACTGCTACTTTATCTATATTTATCTATATTTCGGTGGTTTTAGAACATAACACAGGTAATTGAGGTATTTGTTCCAGGTCTCCACCAAATTTTGAGAAAACAAACAAGACGTATAATATTACGTATACATTTATATAAATCTACAGTACAATTGTTATTATTACTGTACATTTGAACAATATAAATGAAAAAAATTAAAACATTCCAGAAAGACATGTTCAAGCATCACCAGGTACACATGAAGTAAAATACATTATGTATCATAAGTACAGTATTAACCACATTATGCATGGAGTGTATAATATGTACTGTTCATTAGTGTCGGCTGCATTGATTACCTTTGTTAGATTAATAATATCCTTCGCTTTCAAGTTCGAACTTTGACCCTATCATATACTTAATTTTAAACTTTAGAATCATTTTTCTGCCTCGTTTACAACCTCCATAGCAACCAATAGTACCTCCACTAGTCACCATATTTTTTTAATTCTATTAACTTTTTCTTGTAATTGTCACTGTCACATGAAATTTCCATTCAATTAGAATGTCAAAAGTATTTCTCATTTTTCCTTTTTTAAAGAAAATCAAATCAAATTTAATTTCATCCCCTTTGACTCTGATTTTTTTTTCAAAATGACACGGTTCTCTCACGCTTGAATTGAATGAAACGTGAAAATGTTCTGAACACCGCGAAAATTCAAACAGCATAACACTGAACACTGTAGTAAGAACTTCAACATGTAGCGCACACCATTTGCACAAATTGTAACATCTATTGCGTCCTCTAGTTTTCTTCTGCTAGAGAACCACTTTTCCATTATACGATAAAATCACAGACTAAAAGAATTTTTATACTTAATTTGTAGCTGGCTAAATATAAATCTGGTCTAAGCCTGAGTTATTTAAGAAATTGATGTACACTTCACTCATCTAATTCAGTTTGTATGTATTTCTCATTATTCTGCTTCTATCCCCCACATTCTGTGGAATGTTTCCAACCCAACGTGTTAAATATGTGAGTGACCGTTCCACCACGTACGGCACAACAGGCATTATCATCATGACAGGATTCCGTTCGAAACAAACAGATCGACACGCGAATTGCCCGTTCAACAGAAATTAGTTGTATCCCATTGGATGAAACAACAGCAAACAATTTCAACTTGTCCAGTTAATCCGGCAATAAAAATTCGCAAGCAAAATTTCAACAGAAGGAAAAACCCACGGCTCTCAAACCAAACACCTCCTTCAAACCGACAGCTACAGGAGAAATGGTCGACCGGCTGAAAACCTCCTTTCTTCCCCCTGCAAGTTACTTATGAAATATTACGACCGATTGAATCGATTGATCCAACATGTCCAGATTACCATGGGAATGTCGATGGGAAAAAGATTTGCTCATTTTACGAGAATATCGAAGTAATAAATATGAGCTCCCGAACTTAAGTGTTGCTAAAACCATCAATTTACATAAATTGCTTTAGAACAAAAAAGAATAATGGCAAATTTTCCGAAGATTGTGATAGTAATAATAATAGTAATAAAAATTAATATGTAAAAACGTGATAAATTTCAAAGAAGTCGAGGGGAAAGAGGATTATTTGAAACCTTTATTATATTACTACTATTATTATCATTATTGCAGGCATTATTACACTATTTTTTTCTAATTGAGAATTTTCTATGAACAGAAATTTGAAAAATTCTTTTTTTGGGCGCTGATATGAAACCGCAACTGACGTGTGCATCAACTAGAAGATTAGAGGAAATATTAAAGAACTTCAATGAATTTCTTTTGGGTGTTAATTTTTAATGGACGCTTTGCTTATTCACATTGATCCTGACCGCGAGCCGTTAGTTACCAATTGGTTGACTTGCTCCATGACACGGCCTACACGAGATTAGTTTGCCGTGAGGTTCCAAAAATAAAACAAGGCTCAGGGACTTCCTCAACCTCCGGACCTTCTACCTAATTCCCTGACTACGTGTATCTCCTTTTAACGTCTTCCCTACTGAAACACGGAGGCACTAACACGTATCGGTTAACTTGATCTCACCGTGTGTTTATTTTCCTCTTTGGAACTCTCTCTCTTGCACATCACATCACACACGGAAGGCACCTCTGCAACCCACGGGTTTTAGTGAAAATCTCCTGTATAACTCAACTCACGAAACACAGTAACACAATTACAACACTCGAGCGAAACAACAGCGCGTATCCTGGTCTCTTTTAAATGTGATAAAGTGGCAAAAAAAACTCAAACTTTTAAATTGAATTAAGTGCAAAAATTTAATATCTGAGGTTGGATAAACGCGGAGCAAAGTTCTTTTGTAGTGAGCTATACTTGTCTGCCTCCTACGAACTGGTAAAGAAATTTACATACCCAGGAATACAAATAAAACAGGAAATACAACACTGACATTGGACTTTAGTTGAAAATGTTAAAATATTGAGTGAGGATAATAATTTAATGGAATTAGAAATGACAAGTGTGTTATTCTGCTTTTTGAAGAAAAAGTCCGTCCAACTGGATCGGGCAATTGAAAGATCATTATTTATTATAATTTACATCTGTGAATTCAGTAAGGAAATACCCGGCAAAATAAGATGGTCACTCGAACACGTAACACCAATAACAACAAAAGGAGGAATAATGCGGGAAAAAATTGCCACTTAATAACGTCAGTTTGTACAATAAAGGATCCCATTACACGAATATGTAATATTAATAATGACAGAAATAACAATAACGGGGGCGTAACATGAGCGGAATGCCTACAGAAACAACAACTGTAAAACAACGTAAACGATAAAAAGTATTTTGTAGCTCTTGCGTAAAAAAGTCAAAGAACAAGAAACAAAGTGTTCGTACGAATTGGGTACTTCCGCGCAGTTCATATGACCAACGGTTCAATACATTTTCACGTGATACCAACTATTATCTCTAATCAATACAAAAACAATTTATTTGTAAATTTTAAAATCGTTTAAATCAACGATCCTTGGGAAATTCGCTGGGAAATTTTCATCAAAACTTTCAAGTTTGTCTTTCTTAACAAAGTGGATTTGAACGAGTGCAAAAGTTCAAATTCGATCTTTTGTTTTTGTTCTATCCAGTTCTTTCGGCGGAAGACTCTCGTCTCCTGGTTGTTCTTTTTTTCAGCTTTCCATTTCCTTTTGTTGTCACCGACTGACTTATTCGATCATTCGATAATGACAATCTGACACTTATTTTATCAGAATTTTACTTCAATTACTTACATTGAATATTACTTAATATTCATTCCAGTTTGTTGTTCAATTACAAGAAACCAAAGGTGGACAAATACTGCAGTTTTCAGTAGAACGATCATGGCAAGTGCTATTATTTAGATGATAGCCCTCTTACATAAGCCTTCAGATTACATTTTCGGAAATGTACATTCCCGATACATAATCCGACTGGTGTACGGATGTCTGTATTCATATTATGCTGTTGTCATTATCATGTAAGTAAATTTAAATTAACACAAAACGGTTAATAACTTTTCAATTTATTTAATATGACTGCACCACTTAAATTATGTTATTTTTCCTACACATTCTTGTTCCATTCAAAATTAAATTGTCCCTCTTAAAATCACTACTTCAATGTTTGTGATTTTTGTATTATTTTTATTTAATACACAATTCGTTATTAATAAAATACATCTTGCAATTACCCTTTCAAACTGACTTAAACTATTAATTTTACTTATTTTTATCAATTCATTAAATTAGAATCATTTAAAATTTCATTATTATAATAGTTTATTTAATAATTGGTTTTCAATACATTTTAAACGCTATATTTCAATTCTAAATATTAATCATTTTAAAAACGAATTCAAAATAAATTTCACATGTACTTTTGTATATGTTACATCTGCAATATAAATATTTAAAATAGCGAATTCAAGTGTGTAAAGTTTTTATACACATAAATTTTTATACAATTATATTAATTCGTGCAATGGAGTATTTACAAATTTCGACTGCCTATAATTCAAACGGCGAAAATAATAAAATATGTAATGCAGGAAAAGCAAACCAAAACATTCTTACAATGCTCTGTATAAACTTGACTAACAATGTAAGACCAGCATATTGAATTTTAGATGTTGACAGAGTTGAGAAAGCTGATAAAAAGTAACCAGAAGTGACACGTCACGTACCGTTGCTACCCAATGGGTACCAGGGAAGTTAACCCTGTTCGACCCAAAAAAATCTCCTTGGGCAACGCTGAATTTGAAAGACACAATAAAACCTAAATCTCCATTTTGGGAGAAAAAAATATTTTTTCCAGTCCCAGCGGACGCGATTTCCATTTCCTTTTCTTTCCCTTCACATACGCCTACTGCAATTTATGTACATAGGAAAAAATCAGAAATAAATAAAATCAAACAATGCGGTTTTGGAAATGTGAAAAATCAATCCTTCTTTCCCTATTTCTTAGTTGTTGTCAAAGCCATTTATTTGCTATTTCCCTCTTACTATGTTGTCCCTTCAATGAAAGCCTAGAAGGAAAAATAATTTTCCTTCATCAGTTTCCGCTCTTACATGTTAAAGTATGTTCGAGATGTCGAATACAAATTTCACGTACAGAAATAAATAAATAATGTTTTGAGGGAAGGAAAATTTCAGAGGGATCGACCTGACTTTGCCAGGGAGAAGATAATTATTCCTGTCGGTTCTTCGGAAGCCACGGATTCCTGTGTTTAATGTCGCAATTAGGAGTCTGTCAAATCAGATTTTTCCTCGTCATTACATACATAATAATAACAACATTAAATGGCCGAAAAGCAGTCGGTGGTTGTGTAAATTACCAACAAAATAATCCTGACCAGACTACTTGTTTAGAAGTTTTACCGGTTTTGTCTGGAGGTTAATGGATGAACCAATGGAATTAAAAATGAAATTGCTCGCTGCAAAACAATTCTTCTACCGATGTGCGTTACGTATGTTGATCGTTTTAATTTGAAATGTAAAACACACACCAATCAACGACCGAAACAAATTGATAAAACTTTAAAATTTGAAGACAAAATAAATATACAAGCTTAGAATTCATGTTGATTTTGTGCAGACGTCACGAGGTAAAATATCATCTACAATATTATAATCAGATCACTTTCTTCAACATAAAAAAATAATAAAAACAACAAGCAGACATACAAAACGATGCGATACACAGAACGATAAACGATCGCCGAGGATATTTTATATTAATATATATTATTTAAGTACACGCATATTAACAAGACATTACACGTTTTGGCGTGGGGTTTATTATCATCAGACAGTAAATATTTTCTTCCATAATATTGTCTTTAAAATGCTGGTAGAGAAAATTATATATTTTTATATGTTTAATCACAGAAATTCAAATAGTACGTTATTACTTAAAGCAGTTACTTAAAAAATTCGTAAAAAATTATTTATGGATGTATTTATGTCTGAGTTTCCATACAGGCTTTATTAGTCTACTGTTTAATGCTGTTCACAGCAGTAAAAGTTTTTACGAACTCCGTTTATCAAATATTAAAAATATGATTAATTAATACTTTGATGTTACTCTTAACAGCCATAACAAAAATTTATATTTTTTATTGTTTGATTATTAACAACCTATTTTGCCCTATTTATGTCATTATTAGTCTTTTATCATTCAGTTTTTCGTTTCGTAGGCTATATACTGGTATTCAAACTGTTTTTTTTTTAATTTCTTACATCAAAACTGCAACCGAATTTCTTTTGTACAATTCTCCAAAGAGTTAGTAGACGATGGGCAATTCACTTATAGTTACTTTTTCATAAATTAAAGCCCCAAAAAATATTGCGTGAGTAAAGCAATATAACACGTCAGTCCTTGATGCATAATGTATGGAATAAGGTTTAACTGTAACCTATAATCCATAGTTCAATTTATGTAATTATTTTATTTAGAGAAATGGCAAGTGTGTAAACAGAATAATAGGAAGACAGAGAATAATAACGTCGTCAATTTTCCATGAACGCCCTACCAAGTATAATGCTTTGAGTTGTAGTGTATTTTTGTATTTATTTCAAAGTACCTTAGCAAGGACCGTAGGAATGGTAGACCCAAAAACTGAAATTTCCAATCATTCGAAAAAAATAGTTCGTGAACACATAATATGTGGAAACTTATGTCTGTACAAATAGTTAATAAGACAGTAATTTTATATTATAGAAATGTGTAATTGCTCTTTGTATTTTATATAAAACCAAGAAAACACAATAACATTTAACAATTTCAGAATTTGTGAGTATAATTCCCAACAGACTAAGTTAATAAAGGAATACACCTAATCCGGGCATGAAATCGGAATTTCCTTTGAAAACGAACTATTCGGTAAACCCCGGCAACAATTTGTGGTTTGACAAAGTGTTAATAACAGTTATTTGCATTTTACACGCGTGTTTAATAAATTGAAATACTATGCCGGGTCCTTTGCTACATTGGTTCAGTCGAAAAGTCTCGTACGCTTTATTTGCAATTACAATTAGGGAAGAGCCCAAATAAATTTAAAATTTTGAACTGATAAGATGTCACAGCTAGCAAACTTCGTGGGCTTCTTCTCAAAACCAAAACGGATAATTACAAGGAGGAAATTGACATTTCGGCACTCATCCAATTTGAGTTAATAAAAAATTCGGGGCCGGTATGGGCGATATGATAAACTTCACTTCTGGTTTTAATGTTTTTGTTACCATTTAAGTCCAAAGTTAAACATTGGAAGCATACAAAAATCCTAGTGAAGTCTTGTAATTTTAATAAAACCGAATGGCTACAAAATAATTGTATGATACCATTAATGTCACTATATATTATTTACATAAATTGGATGTAATATTCAATATGTCAGATATTATTTTACTTTGTATTGTTATTTAATTATTTTTTATCATTATTGCGCTGCGTATTTAAATAAGTCATCTTGACTTTTAAGAATTCGACAAAAAATTATATAATCCAAACGCATAGATTTTCTGTCTACCACTTTTAAGGGATTCTTGAAAATTATTTTTCAAAACTACCAATCCATATTATCCATATCATACATTAGGAAATTTGTAATGGTTAACTGAAGGACATTGACGCCTGTCACAATTAAACTTATGTATTGGATTTAGCACGGCTCACTCCATGGAAAGTCAGCTTTCTCTTTGCCCGAAACAATGCGAATTACTCCAACTCCAACAGAAGACATAAAATTGTGTCATCAGCAGTCACAAAATCAAATCTGACTAAACGGCGTAAATGCACAAGATAAAGTCATTCAAAGCGTACATTGATTTTGTCGATTCGAAAATTCGTACCCTGTCGATCAACTAGGTCGCGAGGCTTGTCAAATGGCTGTACTCCGAGAGAAGAAATGCTTTGACGACTATTTCGATGCTGCTACATGTCTATCTGTTCTATCTGATAATTCAAAATATTCACTCGCGTGTGAGCATATGCGATTACATAGAAAATTCAAATTCTGAGGCGTCGATGCAGATTCCAGTTAAAAATGAAGTAATGGAAAAATAGGAAAATAATTATGTTACCCTTTCATAATATCAAAACGAATATTTTTCTTAATCCATCACTTGACATGTCCCATCTATTTATGTGTGCGCAATCCAAAACATAAAAAACTATTTCAAATTCCCAATATTTAATTATGAATAATGAAAAATATCTTATATACATGACTCGACACAATTTCAGGATTAAAGCTCATGTTGTAGAAAGGTGAATGTCACATTATTAATGACAATTTCACATGGACCTACCAACAAACATTTTAATTGTAATGGAACTTCTTCGAAAAGTTTACTGACAAGACGACCTACAATTAATTAACAAGTACTACACTACCACAGGCAACTGAATTCAATCTTGAACGGTTTTTACCTCATAAAAATAAATTTAAATGCATACTTCCTAGGAAGGAAGTTAAGTATTCTTTTCCATAAATTTCTATTAAAAGTTTTCCCGGAAAAGAGAAAAACACAGACACATACCTCTTGCAGCGGCAAGAGAAGAACAAAAAATCGATTTTTCAATGTTGAAGCCTTTGAATTTTGAATTCAAGTTCAAGAATTCAAGACTTTAAGTTTGACTTGTAAGAGGTTTTCTCTAAAGACAGCCATAGAGTTCTGAATAAAATTAAATTTTATAAATTAAGAACTTACTTTTCGAAAGCATTGACTTGGTACGAATTTTAATTGACATTTGTTTTATGAGTTTATAAATATACCAGAATCCAGACTCTGAAATCTGATACTCAGATAATGAATGTCTATATTTATAAAATATTTAACTTTAAAACTAAACCTCAATCCTCTCATTCCAATTCTTTTCCCGATTGGAAATCGATGTTCAAGTGTTCTTAAGCAAACATTGCCATTAAAAGGAATGATGATTTAAACGGAAAGTTATCGAATGAGATCGAAGAGCAATTTGGGCCATCGTTTGGTGTCGCTTCTTGCCCCTTCGACCTGAAAATCATTCCGTTCATTTCCATTTCAATATTATATTTTAATTTTCTCATGAATTGCTTTTTTGTTACCCAAATTCTCTCAACAATATGGTCCCTGATGACTAAATTATTTTACGTATTCATGAGGGTATGTCTTTGTTACAATACATTATGAATAACTGTACAAAACAACTAAAAAGAGTCATACAATTACTTAAAGACTTATACAGTTCACGTGGGCCACATGACAAATTCAATTGGCTTCTAGTGAATATACTTTACATGATTTCAGTTTGTGAATTTTTGATAAATTTGTGGTGATCTTATTTGTCCTTTAATTACGATTACAAAATTTAAAGCTGTACTTGTACGCTTTACAAGAGAATACAAAAAATAATCAGGTAAACGATAATACACTAATATCTGTGGGTGTCAAACAAAGACGTGCAATGATCCGAATTGTGGAAATTTGATAAATTTCTTTCGTTAAAATTCACTGGTTAAGCAATGAAAATGAATTTTGGTACCTGTTCGCTGAATGTGAAAAGCCTCAAAGTTTTCTACCTTTCTATCAGGTTAAATACTAAATGATGTTGCCTGCCTGGGCCACTGACTTCCCTGAATAAATTCGCATTGCCTTGACTCAAAATTTTAATAATGAAAATTCATTTTTCAATGAAATTTAAATTATTTAACATATTGAGAAATTTTCAATGCCTTTAGTATTGATCAACCAAATAGGACATGTAGCTCTGATACATTCAATAACTGCAGTTTTTGTCAATTCCCAAAATATTTAGAAAGAAACACAAACAATTTCCATTAATCACCACGAGCATTGATTAAACGAGTGATAATTCATCACTTTAAATTTTGTGTATGCTTCTGCTAAGTTTACCATAAATATCTCTTGATAATATGCAGTGAAACGTATACTAAAACCTAGATGACGACGAATGGAACATAGAAGTAAGTCAACGAAACAGCAGACTGAATTTAAAAAAAATACAAAACGAAATATTAAGTTTAAGGCGGCCGCATCGCCAGACCGCGGAAACCGCAAAACCTCTGAACTAAAAAACTCTTTTCATTCTTAAAATTCCAAACTTTTATTCTATTTAATTTTTCCGCGGGGTGCTCTAACAAGTCCACCTTTAAAATTTTAATTTTGTCAGTAAGCAATGGTCGTTGGAAACTATCTAACATTAGCGTTTGTATTGCTGTACAAACAGAGACTCAACTAGACGAATGCAAGTGATTTACAATTTAGTTGTGAGGACGGTTTAATATTTAAATGATGAAAAACAATAAATAACACCAACCAGCAAAATTATAAATAATATGATATCTATGATATGCTCAAATACTTGCTTACATGCATTAACTTGACTACACATAGAATACGTCGAATTTTCAGCATTATCATAGCATTACCTGTAACAAAAAACAATTACTTTAGATTTTGCACTACAGTAGAAGTTTAGTCTTTTATATTATGCGGACGAGTAGTGATGTGTCTCAGTATTATTAATTTCACTTATTTTGTGACGTTGTTATAACAAATCGGTCGTAGACGATCATATGTTCGGAGTCATACATTCCTGAAGCCGAAGAACATCCAACGATACATATCAAACTGTCCAAAAAATTCTGTCAAAAATATAGGGAAACTTCACAATACTCAATAATTTTATTGAAGTTCTTATTGACATAAAAAAGGTTTATTGCGTCTGGCGACCACCAGATTAGTCTTTTACCCTTCGCCAAAAAGGTTCACTTACATTCCACCGCTTGGCGTGGCCTCCATTTTCATTCATTACGAGATACCTGACTCCCAAGACAGCAAAGACTATTGTGCCCAGTATACTTACGATCAGAAGTCTGTTAATAGAAAACCAATTGATATTGGACAGTCAGTAGGTATTACCCAATTTATTGAGTCAGCACCACCGTTAGTATTAGAACGATATGTTTTGAAACAAATTGTTATTATTATAATTGTTGATTTTAAGTATAAATATTGTTAATTAGTGGATTAATATAACTATTTGTAACGAAAATAAGGAAAGTAGAATTCATCAACTAAAATCTACGTAAGTTATTTGCAATAACAAGATGGTTTTACAGAAACAACATAGATATGCTTCTATAGATATCAATATGTCTGCATTGCACACCTTGGGTTCTTTTTTTTTACATTAACGAACAAACAATAGTCTTGATCTCATTTATTTATTTCATTCAATTTTATTACCCAAACTTCCAAACAAATGTATAATATCGTTACAAATGTGACTCTTTAAATTTTTCACTTAAAGTACTGTAATATAAGAAAAGCAGTTACGCAAACCACCATACCATCCCACGGGAAAGTTGGCAAACCTTTCGCGAGTGAGAGTTAAGATAAATTCAGTAATAAAATTTTTTAATTTCTTAATTTATTTCGACTTAATGGTAATTGCACGTAATTTTTCCAACCAACTGTGTTTCAAGGGAAAGTAGTGTTCTCTTTTCTTCAGAAATATTGCATATTTAGTTTAGTAACTGTGATCTGTTCATTTCATTTATTTTACTTCACTTTGTTCCTATCTTACAGGACGTAATGGCTTGAAGTCTAGAATTTATTTCTCCCGAACCTCAGATTATTTTTTCTGACTATTTACTTTTAAATTAGCAATCTAATGTTACAATACTACTTAATGCTAATAGTTATTTATGAAACTAATTTACAACACTACTTAAAATAAAAGAGCGATTTTCCGTTATGAAAGGTTTTAAATTAATGTAACGTCTATTAGTTTTGCTCAACACATATTACATTTAAAATTATTTCTTACAATAAATCTATTGCTAACGGTTTCATGTAGGTGCAAAATAAAACCGTTTACAAAAAAGTATAAATAAATGCTTGCAAAACAAGGAATTCCAAAATATGTATTCGAGGCAATTTATATTAGGGCTTTGAAAATTTAAAAAAAATTGACGTGACATTTATAACCAAATAAACGTAATCATTAAAAATTATGCTCAGAAACTATTTGATCCATAAATACTACAAATATATTGTGACAAAGTGTTAAACATTGTTCGATACTTTCTGAGTTTTAATTTTTCATAACTTTCAACTATAATAATTTCGTATCATTCTTACATTTTACAAAACATGAAGGGTTCTCGTCTAAGCATTTTACTCCATTTTTGTTTAATATTCTTTCAATGTATGGAAATTAACCTTTTCCTGACACGAAATAAAAATTTTTAAAATAATATTTTACGTACTTCCTGCCAGATTTGAACGTAAATGTATTCTTATGTTCTCGAAATGTCGGGGTTCGCTTGCCAAGCTTGAACGACTCCCTAGAGGTAAGACGTAACTAGAAACGTAGATATATTAGGCATAGAGCACTATATAGGCCATGTGGCACGCATATATTACACGGGAAGACGCACTGTTGCTTCCTTGTTGTTATACCATACTGTAGTCTCCAGCACGTCTTAAACTTATAACAACGGTAATTATTTACCGGCATCGTGAGGCATTTCATTTGGAACTGGGCGGACAAAATTTTACAGTAATTCCATGCCCAGAAATTAATATAAAATTAATTAGATCATTTCATATAAATATACTTTCCCTTAAAAAATTAAGTCATAAATTATACATTGCCTTGAATTGCTTTTTTACAACGTCGGGGCGTGGTATTTTATATTCTTGCGTGAAACTGGATGGCTTTTCCAGGGGCAACGAAACGAAAAAAACTACTACTTAATGAAACATTGAGAAAAGTAGTTTCTTACGCTTACAGAAGGAAACTACATGCATGCGCTTATCATTTAACATTACCAGGAGAAATTTAATGCACACATATTAAACTGTTTAATTAAAATTATAAAAGGTAGCAGGCCCTGAGTTATCTTACAAGATACTTCATCATTGTTGTAATTTATTAGTATGTGCGTTACATTTTATGCAACTTTTTATTATTTATTATTTGCGATATTGCAACAAGTTTTGTACATCCTACTCCGAGTCTTTCATGGGAGAATTTCAAGAAACATACGACCAAGTAAATTTTGAAGATTTTTATCAAAATAGGTAAGATATCACCCGAGTGCTTTGACGTTCACTTGATCAATGTGAAAATTATGCTAATTAAATCAAACTACCCTTAGACTTTCATTGGTTTTTCTAATGTGAAAGTCTGACTCTTTATGAGAGGGAGAGGAAAGTAATTAAAAAGAAAAGGTACATAAATTCAAATGAAGTTTACCTCCGATTCAGCCAAACCCTAACTTCTCAAAAGAGATCCCGTCGGTTGCTTTTAGCAACCCATTTGACAAAACATTAACAGTACTTTTTCGTTTTAACAAAATGATAGCAGCAGCAACAGGAGAGTTGGAAGCAAACTTCCCAAATATTAAATATTAAAACCCAAATATCAGAAGTTTCAAGTTGCCACAGGTGGCAATTTCACTTCCGTCCACGGGAAAACTCATTCAATATTATTCCTTTATTGATATCTATTTTATGAAAAGCAGACTCAGAGTAGATAAGAATTTACTAAGGAAAACCAAATCGATTAATCACCAGTCCGATGAAATCGATCGTATAAATTAATTCATTTAAAGTTGTACTATGATATCGAATAATAATTTATTCGCGTAAATTTGTAATGAAGTTGTTCAATCGCTCTCATTCTGCAGACCTATCAATAAGTAATTAGTATATTTCAATGTAATCTATTATTAAGTACAGTTTCCTGATATACAATAGTGACAACTAACTTTTTAATTGCGAAAAACAATTACATTCAATTGTTGTATTTGTTATACATCGACGCATAACATACAAATCTTCATGACTAATTTGGTATACTATTCATAGTGCCACGTAATAGAAAATTAAAAGAAAAAACAAACACTCATTGTTCTTAACTATTTGTAATCCTCAGACGAATTTGTTGAGATTTACCAACGGCACCAACATTGTAAGTATAAGTATAATTTTATTAATTCGACTACATGATTTTAGGTAAAATTATTAAACACTACTATGGCTTAATTAGAACTTAATATTTCGGTTCTTTGTTAAAAATTTAACAAGAAAACGAATATTTTTTCTATTCTTTCCTCGCATTTATATTTTTTATCATTCTTTCTTGGAGCTTTTTATGGATACTGAAAAATCAACTCTGTGATAGCCATCTGATCCATCTACGGTATAATTACAAGTTCGCGTGATATACGCGGGACCTTTGTTACACAACGTTTTTGCTGAAAGTTTTCAGTGTTTATGTAAATTTTATTTCCGCAAAAATTCCTCCGCTATGCAGCCTAAAAAAACTACTAAAATCAGGGCATGAATTTCACGTACGACCACGAAAAAAATTGACTATACAAAATGGTAGGTTCCCCCAAGCAACATGGCAGGATTTCCTTTTGTTCTCCGCAAGTGAAATTTTCCGAGGTCGACCAATTTTCCGGCCAGGTCGGGAAAAAAATCAAAGTAAACACACCGGAGAACACCGGAACTCGCCTCTAGAACAATTAACAGGGTCGAAGTGATACATAATTAAGAACTTTTTCGCTAATAAATGCCGCCGCACGCCACCATTTGAAAAACTCAAAGTACCAGAAGTAGCCCAGAGGTTCTTGGCAATTCGCAAAATAAAAAGTTTTGCTACCGTTCGCTCGCGGTTGAACAGAAAAAAAAAACGAATGAAAAGTTCCATATTCGTCGGACTTTCCATTTGCTCCGCGAAAAGCAAACCCTCTTATCGCATCTAATGACTTCGGTAAGTCCTTGTTAAAAAGGAATCTAATAATGTTTAAAAATCTAGCAAGCTTATTACCAATTAATTAGTGCTCCTCCGGTTTTCATTTTGAAAAACGAAAATGAGGCCTCTTAAGGTATTAAGATGAGATAATAAAAGGAAAACTCAGGTTATACATAATTAGGCAGGCATTAATGCTTAACAATGTCTACTTCGAAAACTCAGATTTTTTCAGAATGTGGATTCTGATTCATCTTAATTTTTATGCAGCCTTCAATTCTTACCTGTCAGAACTTGAACTTAACGAATTTAAAAAAAAAATAAAAATAATTTAATCGTACCAAGGAGTGCAGCATTTTTTAAATTGTTAAGTAAAACAATGACAATTATATTATGCTTAAGTGATTAAATACTGAATAACTGAGCTGGTGAAAATTAAGTTACACTTTATGAAACTTTTATAAATAATACGTAAAATTATGTAGTTTTTTTTCAATTTGAACTATTAACTAATTAGTTCTTTTTAATTTCTCTAAGATACGGAAACCTCAAGTTAATATTTAGAAATAATGGCGGTTCAAATCTGAAAAGTTTCACATCTTCATTAAGTTTTTGAGCTTCCGCAAATAACAAACTCCTAGTGGTAATAACTAAAACTGAAGAAAAAAATCAGGAATAAGTATAATTCTGCGACACGAAACTACGGAAAAGAAATCCACTGGCACACGGCGAAAGTTCACGGTTGGATTTCTCAACACCTTGCCTGTAGCTTGCCAAGAAAGCCTCTTGCGAATAAGAAGATACATCTAACAGTTAAAGCGCTACCGAATTCGTAGTTTTCCTCCTGCTTTCCAAAGAATTACTTCTTTGTAGAAATAACAAAAAAACTATTCCAACGTAGCATGTTTAAGAGGCATCAATCTCGGTGAACATGATGAAACGAGGGGGCCGACCGATGGATTTAGGAAGTGAATTACACAACTTTTTTGATTATTTGAATTTCAAAGGCTACGGAAAACAAAAAAAAACACACTACACAACTTGTTATTTGCTTTGTTCTTTTTCTGTGTGCAAAAAAGATACCCGTGAAAATGAGCGGTCATGCGACACCCGCCAGACAGAGAATTACAAATTATGCTTTTGTTATTCAATACGGTGTATCGAGGACCGACTTCATGGAAGTCGGTTTGTATTCGAATTATCCGAATCGAATTTAACAACAAGGAGGCTCCCTCGGAGTCAGGTACCTGTTCTTCGCTACCGAGAGTGAAACTAATTTTGGGCCTGGAAAAAATGTCTTGACCAATTTGCCAGGCAAAAGTGGAACCGCTCGGTGTCCAAATCTAATAACAATTCTCTAATTCATTACACCAAATGGAAACCTTTTTGTTTGTTCAATTTACAGTGTTCTCTCCCGTCACTCTGTCTTATCCATTTTGTTATTCGCTCTACACCCGAGTACTCCTCCGTTTCGACCAACAGTAGCAAAGTAAAAAAGCTTTTGCGGCCAGCAACTCCTTCATCGGACAAAAAGCTCAAAGAGAAACGCGGGGAACTTGCAAAAAGAGAAAATGAATTTTATATTTCCACGAAATGAACCGTTTTTATTTGGTTGAATTTCTTAAAAGCCTTGTAATAAAAATAATCATAACCTTTTTGTTTGCTCTTCTTTCTGCCGTTCCGCGCTTTCCAGCCAAATGCTTCCAGCCTAATGAAAGCAAAAGAACCCCAAAAAAACAGATGAGAACAAGTGAAAGAAAAGAATCACTTTTACTCCCAATTTATTCCTTGTTTTGTTTTACTTCCCATCGGAAGTAGTTCAGTTGGTTCGGATCAATTTATACTCCGTTGTGTAGGTTTTACCTTTAAAATAATTGAAAATTGAAACTGAGTGCTGCTCACGCGCGCCATTAAAGTTATTACAAACCGTTACATAAATCACAATTACGACCTGAAAAGGTTCCACGAAAATCGCAATCAAATGTCGCATTTTCTCAAAGGCTCCCCAAAATAATTTCTTCATTTGGAAGCCATTTTATTAATTACACCCGAACTTATTGCTACCGAGCAATTTCATGGCTACATTTCCTGTAAGACTCTCCATCCCTGACTCCCCCCACCCTTTCTTCCAATCGATGACAATTCAATTGTAATTTAATTAATTTTACCGATGACAAAACAAATTCGAACCAATTTCCTCGTTGGTAAATTAAAAAAGGTCAGAGGTCTTCTGCGGATCGACCCATTCGAAAGTGCGACGTCTTAATTTTGGTAGACTTGAAGTTGTTGACCCACCTTGTGCAGCCAACGATAATTACTTTGATAAATTGCTCAGACAAGAAGAAAGTACTAATTTTGCTTCCTTCAGTCTCGACCCCGTATTTTTCTGTCTCCTCGCAACCGCATAAACCTCATCTTAATGAGAGATACCACTATTTAATTAATCATTAATTTCAATACTTTTATCTTATACACGTCAGTAACACCTGCAATTTCTTACTGATCTGACGGAAAAGTCTTTTTTGTATGGTTTCAAAATGAAAGGAAAATCATGTTATGTGAAAGACACTACGAAAAACGAACTAAAACTGTAGTTCTACTGTACATATGATAACTTATAATAAAACTAACTTTGAATATTTCTGAAAATTCTGAAGCGAAAAGAAGAATAGTTATGATTTGGTTCAAACTCAGACTCTAGGTAACAGTCATTATATTATTTTATATATTGTTTAATATTATTATTATTATTGAAAGTATATATTTTTTTTAAGTTTTTGTATTTCTTCACTCAAGCTTATTTTCTACGTATATTTAGCTGTTTTCATTCGTACACCATTCGGAAAGCCGATGAACCTGCAAGTTGCTTCTCCTTACAATCTTTTCCAAAATTTCTAACTCATTTTTATTTTTGTAGCAATCACTTGTTTCGGTTCTCACTTCCATTTTCCTGCTACACTGAAAGCTTTATCTCTTCCTTTCATTTTATTGGACTCTCAATTTAGGAAAAAAAAGGAATGTGTTCGTTTGGAACATAACTCTTTTCTGGGTTTTCTCGGTCACTGGCAATTTGAAAAGCAGGAAAAATATCAACGCAGTTGGTCTTTAAACGTGCAAGAATCAACAGGAGTGAGAATTATTGGTTAACCTCGGTCTTTTCCCATGGTGATTTCCTCAAATTCCATCGAACCTTCGGGCTTCGCGAAAAGAAGAAGTTCAAACTGGAAAATTTCTGGTGGAACCTAAATGTTTTCTTACGTTTGAGGTTAATTACTCTGAGTTTCGCCAAAAGTGGATTGTAGCAAAAGGAGGAAGCCTGGAAAGTCGGTTTAATTAGCCCGGTTACGTGTTACGCGTCACTTTCTTCAGGTCTCAGCAAACGTACAAGGCAACCAAAAGTCCTCTTTGGTTTTCACAATTTTTTCTTCTGCGGCTTCAAACTTTTGGATTTAATTCCTTTGAATTTTCATTTCCGATTCTCCAATAATTAGCTCATCGATTCTGACCGAAGCGTGGAGGAAGAAGAAGGGGACGACTGGGATGCTGTTCGAGCAGAATGCCAGTGTAACCGATGTAGGCCAAGAGAGTAGGAAATTGGGAAATTTAATTATTAAAACGTTATAAATTTTATTAAAATCCGACCGGTGAATTAATTATAATTTTAATGCCCAGATGTTCAGGTTGGCGGAGAATATACGTTCGAGCCAATTAGCCAGGTCACAGTGTTGTTTTAGGTCGAAGGCTCACTAAAGTAAGGATTATTGGAAACCGAAGGAACGGGAATTGATGAATGAAACCGACGGTTGTTAAGCCATTTAATTCTGTAATATATAAAGACTCCAGTAGGCAATAAAGGTGACTTTCTGTTGTTTTACGACCTAAATTAAAAACCTTTTCTCTTAGCAAATGTATAATTGGTTAATTTTTGGATGCAAACTTATTATTCTCTGCAAGCAATTTTTATAGTTTAAGTTAACCTCTGAACGTATAAATATTTTCCAGTATAAAATATTTTGCAGCAGACCATAAGAGGTTTGTTACATGCATTCTCTAAATATTGATTCTTAGATATTACACGGTTTAGTAGTACTACATAATATAAATTTCCATGTTTTTTACTGACATTATTTATAAAATTGAGTAGTGATAATCAACGTTTGACTATACGGAAATTTGCGGCACTTTAAATTATACAAATGAAAGTACCTTCTCAGATGAAAGTTACGCAAAACTGAAAACGATTGCAAAAAAATACCGTAGTACAACCTTTGATTATAACTCGTACATCAGTAATAAAGTTACTAATTATATTTTTGCGTATGAAAGAAAATTTCTTTCATATCAATTAAGAAAACCTAGAATGTTTTTTTAGAGTATTTAACAGGTTATAAATAACCAACTAATAATATCTAATTATGCCACTGGTGATCAAGAATTCTTAATGGCATGCTGAAAACGTGAAAATAGAAAATTAAACAATGTACTACCATGGGAAATTTCATTCTTTAGTGGCTCTACTACAGACAAAAGCTTAAAATTAAACAATATGTGAAGCCCTTAAGGAATGTTCAATGTCTCGGCAATGGAATGAGAAACCACTATCTTAAACATTTTGCTCTAAATTTGTGAAGCTCACTTAAAATGGCCCACGAAATGATGTTCCGATTGACGAGCCCACTCCCTCTTGTTCCGATTTTCATTTGTTCTCTTCAGAACTACTCCTAGAATATTTATTGAAGGTTATAAGTCATTCTGTCCCCTTCAATTCCAGCAAGCCTTCCTTATACTCAAACGTTTACAGTCAGTGCGCCATCATTTTTGTTTACTTTTTTGCTACAAAATTTCTTCTTGTTGATATATCCGCCCGTTTTATTTCATCACTTTTGTTTTTGCCACTACACTTAGAGTATCTTTATCATTTCCCCAGAACGCTGTTTTTGACATGTGATTTACACTAAATTTTCTTTTTTTCTAAATTATTCAGCCGGCAGGAAGCTAGAAACTGAGGAACAAAACACGTTCTTTCAATTCTATCTATTCTATTTATCTATTTTGTGAATTTCATCGATTCTCCTAATACGCACGTCCTGTTATAGTATATATATATGTATACATAAATTATAAATATATTCCATTACATTTAATCCCCATCCTTTCAAAAGCTAATAATTATAGTTAAATAACAATTTAATTCTTTTTATCTCCATGCACTACCTTTCACGATTTCAAAATTTAACAAACTTTTCTGTAACTTATCGCGTCTGCATAGAGCGTTTAATTGTAATTTACGCTTTTTGTTAAAACTTTGAATTCGACCCGCATTTTGTGATTATACTTCTTTGGTTAGAAAGACAATTGTTTCAGACACGACAAAACAATGATTCTTTTTTCAATGATTCTATGTAATACCATCGAGTATACAATTTGCAATTGCCAAGTGCTCTAAACCAGCGTTTGGCTTTTATATAAACAATAAATACGAAGCGTTTCATAAATATCTGAGAGTACATTCAAAAATAATATCGGTGTATCTGATCACCACGGAACTACAAACTACTCTTGTAAAAAGTACTTAACATCGGTAAACAGTTTTCAATGTCCATTTTCTATTCATTTCCTTCGTTTAGGAAAAGGTCCAAATGCTAATCGCTATTAAATATTTGAGCTTGAGTTATTAATGTTTTTATTATTTTTCAGTATAATTGATTTCCCCATCACTCATTTCCAGAGAACCACTCCACTCTCCCAAACCACTGCAAGTTAATAGATACAAGGCAACAAAACCGTAGTAGAGGCAGATACTTCCTTGAAAATTCCAATGATTCTGAGAGAAAATTATTCTCAAGCGTTAATTTCAATTCATCGGATATTTCACATATTGACATTAATGTAATAAAAGTCTTTCTGCAAGGGAATTTCCATTTAATTTAAATGACTACGACTACTTTGTTTATTAAGGCCCAACAGATCAACGTCAGCGATGATGTAATTAATGCTCTTTAAAATAAATGTGTCAGTCATAAACATAAAATCATCAAAACCGACTTGTTTAATGCTAGGAAATTACTATTAAATAGGATTTTAAACCGCAGATAATTTAAACAAATTGGCGCCAGTGTGTTAATAACAACAGCTGTACCTTACGCGTCACAGCAGTACAAGTTTCATACGTTTTATTCTAGCAATGAAGATCATTTGCTTCTCCATATTCATTTCGTTGGATTTCAAGCAAGCAGAGCGTAATGTAATTCAATCGCTGTAGAATTACCTTTAATAAACTACTGCTAATTTTTATAACAAAATTGTTACCAGTTTGAGTCATCTTGCACGACGTAATAATTTAGGAAGGTTACTACAATATTCTAGGTATATTGAGGTAAACTTCAAATTGTTACTAATCCGTTCACCGCAACTGTATTTTGTTTCGACTTGAGGAAAGGAGAAAAATATAGCACGCTTTCTTGTCTTTAGTTTTTAAAACAATTTTATAAATTATCTAGAACTAGACTTACTTTTTATTCATTATACCAAAGAATATTCACAAATTTTGATGGTAATTTGTTACAATTCGGACATTTTCATCCTATAAGCGAAACATCTCTGTAACGAGATTTTGTGATACGTTCATAAATTTCCATCTCTTTTCTAAGTCTATAGATTCACATTATACAACTAGGGCGTCATTGTTTCCCAGAAAATCACATGAAATATTTTTTGTTAAATTCGGGGTAAAAAATATCAAACTTTTGATACATACGAAAAAAATTGCTGTGGTATGATTATGAATCACAACAAAAAACAGGCATGCAATCTTAAATTTTTAAGATTTAAATGAATTAATTAACGTGACTAATTGTCACCCCGGCAAGCAATAAATAACTTTAAGAACAAAGCCTTGCTTACTCCATTTGTCAAATAAGAGCCAGAGAAAGTATTATTTACTGCAAAGGAAACAACCAAAAAGAATAGAATTGTACTTCTTGAAACTTGTAATAATTCTTAGCATGCTTATGTAAAATGTATTCAATGATGATAGGGTGCGAATTTTATTTATTTACTTAGGATATGTAGGTGAAATTAAGTGGTATGCTGGTGATAGATGATATGTAGGTGAAAGTCCTAAACTATCACGGAAAACGTTTTAGGTCATTTGTTTTGAAAGTTTGAATTTTCTTTCTCGTACATATTTGATTTAACACGAAAATGAGGGAAAAAGCCCACGTAACACTGATGCAATACGTTTTTACTCCTGCCTTCCGTTCTCTAGTCCCTTGATTTAAGTCCAACTCTTGGTGTAATTGCAAAACCTCGAAGAAAAGTTTCTCACACTTGAACTCGAAATGATGAAAAAATAGTGAAAGGTGGGAGACGAAAGTTTAGAACTACTTAGTTCATTTTTTGCTGGAAAAACGCCGAACCGATAATGAAGTTTTCAACTTTAGATTTAAAATAAAGAAGTCGAAGCAGTCAGTTGATTACTCTTCAAAACTACTGGAGTCTTGCTTTGTGCGATTGTACTGCGAATAGGAAAATAAATTATTGGAAGACAGGAAAAAGTAAGAAATTAGACGACCATACACTAAAGCATTGAATCACATATTCTACCGACAGCTAACTACTAACTGACTAATTAATAACTACGCTGCTAGAAATTTAGTTTTATATTTACCACATAAGGTAATAACAAGAGAGATAACATCAAAAATTAATAAGAAAATTTAAATTGTTTTCATGTGAAGGGCTAAGAAATATAAATTTCCTAAAAACATTCATTAATGTAAAGACTCCAAAAATAAAGAAGAGAAATGACAAATCAACATGTGAATCTTAAACACAAAATAATGCTCTACGAAAAATAAAACAAAAAAATTCCGTTGAAACCGAATAAGCATGATGACGCAAATATTGTCGAAGATGGGTGTTACCTTTGAAATCGTCAGCCGTACTTATTAGGAAACACAACCGACTTCCCTAAACTCTTAATGATGTGATGAAAACATAAGCAGTGATAATAAAAACTAACAAAACAATCACTTCCCAAAGCAATTCCTAAAGTCTATTATTAAATTTTCCCTACAAGGTGAATATAATGACACCCTCGAGTCTGACAGGCTTTTACAGATAACTTCGTCACCGAACCTAACATAATTGCTCTAGTTGTGCTAGTTAGTAGAGTTAGGCAGACGGAATGAAACAAAAAAAGTAATTCGAAAATGGGTGGGACTGCTAAGGACCGTAATGACACTTATCATTTGCACTCCTATGAATTCGGGGCGTCTGTCTGACAACCTCTTTTACCATTTTCCACATGGGCATTTAACTTAATTTATCTCAGTTTAACTGTTTACCATTAGCGGAAATCATCATTACTGGAACGATTTACTAAAAAAGGCAAGAAAAATATATAATTTCCCTGCAACTTCATTCTTAGGTATCAGGCCAAAAGTTTCAATCAACGACGAAACTTTTTCCATAAGGAGGCAATCGTAGATTAATTTTTCACAAATTTCATATAATAATATATTATTTTCTTGTGGTTTGCTGTAAGCTTGACCTCTTCTGGGTTTTGGTCTGCCATCTTAGACGAAATACACGAATTTTATTGTCGGACAGATGGAAACGTCTGACAGGGATTACTTGACCGCAGGTTCTTTTCGAAAAAGTTGTTTCGCCTAGACTCATTTGATCGTAAATAATTTTTAGCAGGTTTGGGAAACTGAAAATTCATTGGAGATTTCATCGCCTCACTAAACAAGAAAAAACTATCCAAATTTGACGCGTGTTCCTTTGTGAGTGCCTTGTTTCACTTTAATTTTCAGTTGTCACCATGTGTTTAATAAAAATGAAAAAAAAGAAACTGACCACCAATGAAAAAAATAAAAAAGAAAAACCGTACGCCAAGAATTAGAAATAGCAGCAATTTTTTTTTTCCTATAACTTCGACATGTTTGCGTTTCTAATCCTTTTCGTGTGTGGCCAAGCGTTTCAACGCATAAATAACATTTTCGGATCGGTTAACACATAACAAATACACAAATCTTTAGTGTCTCACCCAGGAGTACTTACTTCGTTTTAGTTCTATTAACTAAAAGATATGCTTTAAAATTTAGTAAATTGTTGAAACCAATTGGTTTTCCAAGACTGTCTGACCATACGCACTAATCGTCGATGCGGAGCACAATATTGTTTGTAGAAAAATGTTAATGTAATGTATTGTTCTAAAAAGTTGAACTTCAAGTGATTTTTTCCAATGTTAGAAACAACTCAAGTTTGAGTGGATATGGAAAAATAGTTGGGAAAGAAAAGGCTGGCCGCAGCCTTCAGGACCTACCAGAACCCGATGCATACGACCATTACGAATTATTGTAGCCAACTTTATTGCGTTTAAACAAAAAGTAACATTCTGCGGTGTGGCAAGTGTGACTTAAGTGCACAAAACAAGTTTTTCCCAGGGCTGCATACAACAAAAGCAACAAGGTTAGAGGTGGAAAAAATAGAAAAATTTATTACGCCGTTACATTAGCCGTTATTCCTAGCTCTGTTCATAGGTTTTGGACTATTTAATTTTTTAAGGGCGTGACCTTTTCCCGAAAATAAAAATTTGTTTCTTCCCATAAACCTTTCGCTCAGCTCCTGTCACCAGGCTACGCCGCCGGGAAACGTCGCACTGAACAAACACTCTTTTTTTGCTTCTTGCCAATAAATTTTTGGGTCCTTCCCCGAAAGATAAAGCACGGTGTGTTCGTGAGAGAGAAAACAAAGCTTTTTACCAAACTTCTTTCTTCTTACCCCCGAAGAATCATTTAAATAAATTTTTATTGTCTACACGAAACCACTCGAAAAGCCTTCAGCAGCAACAGCAGGATAAAACCTACGGCAGAATTCTTTTTGTTTTGCATGCCTCAACTTGGAAAGGATTTGCACTTCAACGTTTTTTTCTTCTAGGGCAGATGTGGGTGTCTCTGCTGTGGAATTTATTATTCACATGCAGCTTCGCTTTTCACCAGTGTTATTCCTTC
The DNA here is from genome assembly GCA_037055365.1 of Polyplax serrata. Classification (NCBI taxonomy): domain Eukaryota; kingdom Metazoa; phylum Arthropoda; class Insecta; order Psocodea; family Polyplacidae; genus Polyplax; species Polyplax serrata. Next base: position 3,036,970 of record JAWJWE010000004.1, read on the forward strand.
TCATAACTTCGCCTCTTGTTCCGTAAATTCTTTTTTTACAACCGGCTCTTTCTTTCATTTATATCAAATTACATAAAGCAACTATGTGACATATTTTTCAGTCGGGATACTAATAGTTTGAACCGCCATTTGAACGCCGATGAAAGCTCGAGAAACTTCGAAAATAGCAGCTGGCAGAGGGAAAGGTCCTAGAAAATTTCTGAAGCACAAGCATCTGAACATATTCTGTATTTAAGTTGAAACAACTGAAAATTTGTAACGACCATATCACCTAATAGGATTAAGTAATGTTGGAAATCTGTGGTCGACCTTCGGTTCTACGTAAGAAACGGTTTTGACACAATCAATAGAGACAAATCTATTACATAAGTTATAATTCGCACTAGAATAAATTTAATTAAATAATATGAAATTTGCGGGGTTGACGTTCGCATATCCAACGAATGTTTGCATGTTCTTGACTGTACAGATTACATGTCGTATTTGCGTTTGACCAGTGTCCTAATCATGAATATGCATGGGCAGGGGGTGATGACTTCTCTTGCCCGATCACACTTCTCGTTGGCGAAAAGCACATCTCACGATCCCCTCATATACATGAACAAGATGAAGTGTACCACACTTCCCCCGAAAGGGTAGTTTGATGGGAAAAAATATTGGAAAGATAAAATGCCAATAGGGAGATGGTGAATAGTCATCGGAATTACGTCTCAGAAGAGAGCACATGATTTTACACAGAGCTTACTTCAGTGCTTAATACGCTCTAAAGAATTGAGTAACTTTGGAATTGATGCTCATAGGAGGGTGGAAAGGACGGTTGTGTCACAATCGAAAGCGCCAATTGGATACGAATGAAAAGGGGAAATGAAAGCTACTAGTTGCCAGTTGGAACGTATTGCAAAAGAATCAACATATCTACCAAAGAAATCAAATTATGTTTTTTATTTCAGAGGAGCTCTATTGCTTCCACCGCTAGCTAGTCTTACTCCTTCTTTAAAAAATTCAATTTCTATATCGATAAAAATATTTAATCTCAACAATAACCACAAAGGATAATGTGAGATGTGGTAATATGTGAAATAAATATAAATTGAAAACCAAATATATAAACGGAGTGTGTTCATTGTTATTATAGTTAAAAGTTTTATGCCTAATTAATAATATTACTATTATTTACGACAAGTGAGATTTTTGAAATCGGTGATACAATAAGAATACGTGTATCTTACCTTGCAATAGAAGAAAATATGCAATCATCCAATTAATGGTGCCGAACCCCATGTTGAATAGTTTAGAATTATCCAATAGAGCGGCGAATTTATCCGTTTACATCAATAGTTGCAAAATAAAACCAAATCACACTCCCGATATTACAACAAGACTAACGCCGAAAATATTTTTTCTATTTACATCATGGTATGCGTTTCGTTTGACAAAAGACGTAATTCCATAACCGCACAAAACACTCAAGAGTCCGCTTTAATAAAAAATAAACTTTACAAAAAATAAACTAAAATGAAACGAACACATTACACGCGCACTCGTTGCACTACAAAACTAAAACGCAAACAACCGGCAGTACAGTTTCTGTTTGGCTTCCATTCCCAAATCATTCCTATGTGTAATCCATCAATGTCGCGAAATAAGTTCCATGATAATTCGTCAGAAGCTCATTATCATCTGAAAAATGTAAAATACATAGTTAGAGTATCACGTGTTTTTTCTTTCACACAAACATAAGCAAGTGAACGACGACAACAGTGCTAAAAAGCTGTTAGATAAAGTACAAGTGTTTTGATTCATCTTTGATTCATTTTAAAATTAAATTCAAGAATATAAAAGAAACCAAGTTGAATTGTTGTTCACTTGAAATAAAATGGATCATGAAAATGCTGCAATGAGTTTGTGAGAACACCACAATGATACGAAGTTACATTTCAACTTGAAGCAACCTGGTGTAGAATTCTTAAGGATACATTCTTTATATTCTTTCATTTTTTATACAATTCTTTTACAAAGCAAAGAATGTAGAGGAACAAAGAGATCACGTAAATACGACAGATGAAAATAGAAAAAGGCTGTCAAACCATTCACCGATTTCACCCATTTTTACAAATTTAACCAAACCTTCTACATTTTCATTTATCTATCAAAGTATAGATATCTTCTCCGAAGTGCTAAAGCATTTTTCTTCTTCATTTCTTCTTTTTCCATCAAATGCTACGGAATTAATTGGAAATTTGTGTGGGATACTCTTTATAACAGTCTGAAGTGCCAGAACCAGAATTCCGGCACATCTTTCAATTCTTCATCTTGTACCTGTCTATCAAAAATCTTCCTTTTCCGCCGTTTTCTATTAGTTTGGTTCCTTTTTGTGTTCAAACACGAACTTCACGCAATTTCCCTTTCTCATCCTTTTCTTTTCCCTCGTTGATTACTTTTCTCTGTTTGCGTTTTAATCCTTTTTTTCTTTTTCTTTGAAATTTAGTTTTGCAACTTCCGTCTTTCACTTAACTGCTTTATTTTCTTAACCAGTTGATTACCACTGGCACAAAAACAGATGTACAACTTGTATGAAACCAATACAATGTAATTTTATTATTGGGTGCATCTATTCATCATTAGTAGAATTGTGATGCGCTTACAAATATGTAATGTGTCTGATTTTGTGAAATAAATATTTATTTGGATTTGTTGTATTATTACTTAACTGGTAGGCACTAATGAACTAACATGATTCCCTACTTTACTGTATCCCAAAAATAATCATGATTTCAAATCGTACGTAATCAACTATTAAGCAAGGTAATGCATGTTGAAAATTAATTTGTAAAGAGTTACAAAATTTAATGTATAATGTACGCACATATAAAACAAAAACGGAGAATATAATTCTGCCCGATTATTCTTATTCTTCGAGTTATTGTCAAAAGGCAGAGCATATTTTCCAACGATACATAAAATAAATAAAAATACATAAAACGAAATCGTTATCCTTTAATTCCAAGTTTACGCATAGCTATATAACTTGGTGGTGTACAGGGATTGTTGATGCTTCAAAATCTCTCTTTACCAACAGAAAGATCTTTAAATAAATTGGAAAAATAAGAATAATCAAAAGAATTTTAAATTCAATTTGAAAGAATGACGAATTTTGTAGACCATCTACTATCTGGTCAGGGAGAAGGCAAGAAGACTCTATTCTTCGCAAGAATAACTCGGTAGCAAAACAAAAATTAAGAATAGTATCTGAGAAATACAATCAATTTGAATTAATTTTGCTTAATGTAAATTGACAGATGCACTTAAATAATTTACTTTTGTCGGTGAAAAAAATCAATTCAATACTTCAAGGCAATACAACTTCCACCTACATAAAAGTAACCCAACAAGAAAGTGAAATGTGCTGGAGTAACATAAACATGTTAAGCATGATCCGAAAAATTCAACACAAAGTGTATATTACAATAAAAATATTCACATTGATGCCCAACGTTGACCTACCTGTAGTACTGAACTGAACACAGAAGTAAAGCCGTCAATTTTACAGTTTTAAGCAATTTAATTCCCGGAGCAAGAAATTACTCGCAAGGCTTTGATGGTGGGAAGAAGTAAACGAATTAAAAAGTTCGGTTAAACCGAGCTGGTATCAAGGGATAACTCGAAATGAACGCACCTGAAACGCGTTATCTTATACACCTAAGTTATATTAGCCCGGAATTTACGTCGTGAATATTACGGTTGCATCTGTCCAGAAATAAAAAAACAAACGGGTATAAGATATCACATAATTAATGCCCTCACACTAATTAAGTATTCCTAGATGACTCTCGGGCTCCTGTTTTACATAGCGGAAAACCTCGTTAGGCGATTTAAAATAAGCAGATGCGTTTCAAGATCCGTGAAATATGTGTGCGCATATATTTTTCCTTCAAAACAATTTACATGGGAATTTTTTAAACTTTCCATTCATTCTCTGGTAAAGAGAAACAATCTCCTCTTTCCTTTAGTATTTTAAATTGCCCCGTTAAAACTTTTTTCCTGAAGATCTCTATTCTTTGCTTGCATTAAACGAAAAAAGATTGGTAATTTTCTTGCCGGAGCAACAATCTTTGTACCATTCTTCTTCCTTCTCCTCCTTCGGCTCAAAGATTAATTTCCTTTCGAGATCTTCCCGATTTTTAAAATGTTAATTAGCGGTAATAAAGGGGGCCGTGACATTTAAAATTCAAAATTTTCACCCGATATAAACGATCCAAGTGCTAACTAAAACGAAATCATTAATAAATTGCCATCGTAATAGACAAATATCATCTGTACCCCGTGTAGGACAAAGCGTAACACCTTTCCAGTTAAATTCAGTTACATTGTTTACCTTTATTTCACAATTTTCTGTTAACCGAGAGACTCACATTTTAGTTTGAAATGTATTAATTCCTTCAAGATGATCAAAACAAAAAAATTAAAAAAAAAAACAGAAAATCACTGTCACCATGTTAAAATTTTATCCTGGTAAAATAAAACATGTTATTATTATTGTCCTGTTAGTGAGATTCTGAAAGCTCACATCAATGTAAAATAGAGTCTAAAGGATTAAATTATTAGAATTTTACTGAACATATGAATAACGCTAATTGTAAGTTAAATAACTTTACCTCGGTTTCAAATTTAAACAACTACATTGGATTTCTTTAAAATTGCTATCTCATTAATGTTTTTATGCCTCTTTTATATGAGTCTGTATTGTGTGAAGGTAGTCGAGACGACATTACAACTTTTGTTTGTCACATCTATAGGTGTTCTTAACGCTTCTTAAAACTTGATAAATTTACAACAAAGTTACTTAATGATCTGGTAGAAGTTAATTCTGAAAGCTCCTTGTTAGTAATAATTATTAAGTAAAAAAATTACGGCAATAAACCAATATACATGCCAAAACATTCAAAAATATGAATCCTTCGACGAGTTTTGTCTAAAATTTTGCTACTTTCTCGCTACTAGAATTACCGGTTCGAAAGTGTCAAACTATCGGAAATTTTATGTTTGATTTTACAACTCCGTCTTTTTCTACTACCTTCCTGTGTTTTCTCTTTGAAGTAATTGGAAAAAAATAGTGGAATGGAAGAGAAAGAGAATGAGATATTTCCAATAATCTCCTACCTCCATGTGTATCATAAACTGATTCTCACACAATTTTCCCTCATTATAGTGTTTCAATAGTTGTTTCGGGTTTTACAGTAAAGCATTTCATTTCCAACTAAATCACCGTCAGAAGTTTCTCCCCATGGACGACCTCCGGTTTATTATAAAATTCCAAACATTGCTTTCTCTCTTTGCTCACCCCAGTTTCTCCTCTTTCCTTTGTGTCTTTTCTCTAGTTACGACACTCCGTGCGTGAATCCCTTCGGAGCGTTGACTCACCCTGGAATCGACTAATAATATTATATTAATCATCCAGGAGATTCATTTCCGTGACGAACGTTTACGATTGTTTACCCTTGGAGAGTTCACGTCGCGGAGCTACCTTTTATTACGATAAAGAAAAACCCGGTACGTACAAAAAAAGGCAAAATAGCCGTCACAGAGCTACCCATTTGACTTTAAAATCTCGTGAAAAATGGAGTGGAAACCTTTTCTGAAAACGTGCACTTGGAGAGGAGAAGACTCAAAGTCGTATACAACTGCATGATAATGCCCGACCGCAAGTGTCACAAATTACCTTGCGACATCCAAAACAGTTGGAGCATAAACTTTTCTTTCGTTATCAATGACGTCCATCCATGAAGCAGAGGACGCTTTCCCGCTATTTTGTTTTTCGTATTGAGATCCTATATGTTTAAACTGTATAGAACCATGTTGAATCAGAGTTTTGCCACTACCATAAAAGTGTAGGTTCTGACACAAGGCTTACGGCCAGTTAGACTCTCTCATAAATGTATTGGAATAAAAATTATAAATAAATAATTTTTATAAAAAAACCATAAAAATATCGAAGAAAAGTAACGGGGTTTCACCACTTACTTATTTTAGGTTTCTCTGTTCTTGGCAGGTTCAGAAAGTCGAAAAAAAATTCGATAAACTAGACATAACCATTAGAAGAAAAGAATTTGCCATTTCCACCACGAAAAACAAAAAATTAGGAGGCCATAAAAGTGTCTTATTTACATAATATCAACTGCAATAAAATATTAAGTAGGAGACGGAGGTTGAGTAATGGTATGTAGCATATTCATTAGTTTCTTTTTCCTCGGTTCACTACAATTTTCCAAGCGATGTCAATCCTTTAGTAAGTAACAAACGTCTGTTTATAGACATCGAAGGAATAATATTAACAACGACTCATTTGGAAAAGATGATAAAACAAAAAGCCATTAATTACGGCTATAAAAATGTTAAGTAATATTCACCACTTGTTATTATTCACTTAGGTTGCGACGGAGGATCAAACGGAGAAACTTAATTTTACGTTGTATATAGTGAAACATTGAGCAGTCAAAACAAGTAGAACACAAAGGCCTTAAACAATCCACAATTTACGTAAAGTTAAAATGTAAAAAATCAGATAAAATACCAAAACTAAAATTTGCTTTGCGTAGTGTAAATACAAATATATATACAAACAAATCTTTCGACTCCGCCACCAAAAACAGTAGAAGCCCATGCTAAGCAGGAAGCAGTGAGTACCAATTTTGAATTTGAGCAATTCAATTTAATATCAATGTTATAGTTGACTATAAACTATAATTAAACTATAATTTATATATATAAACTACAACTATAACTCATTTATTGTTGTTATTTGAGTATATATTTTGATTTTATTTTAAGTTTAAGTTTTTAGCTTAACTCTTAATCAGAAATTTTGCAGTAGATACGGTAACCAATTTACCGTGTTTCTGAAAGTTATTTATTATTTTATGTGATTGTTTATTCCATAGACAGTCTCCTCCTGGAGACACATTCATTCTCTTTTTGTTGAAATTTCACCGTCTCAAATTAAAATTAATATAAATCCATCAATATCTTTCGGCTGGAGATTTCCCACAAGGTTTCCATGTTTCATTCGACCGGAACATTCGTTTGGTACGTGAAAAATAATTCCAGGCACGTCTAATGAATGATGGCGTTGAATTTAGTTTTGTAGACCCACTTGTATCGACCTTTCACCCACCTACCTCCATTCTTGGAGCCCCCGGAAGAGATGTGAATATTGGAAGACCATTGAGGCATTAATGGATGCGTGACGGGGATTTTCAATGTTGACACGAGAAAAGTAGTCAAACAAAACGAGAAATTCTTATATCGAATGGATTACGGCGTCCGACATGAATGGCACATATACAAACGGAATAAATTTGATTGGTAAAATTAAGTTTCAATCAATGTTTGACTGGCACTTTTTGAGCATTCTACATCAAATGATTTTAGTTCACCACGTAGTTCTGAACCAGTTCTCACTCAAACAAATAATAACATGACCTCGTCAAACCTATTGGTTACCTGGCAAGATACTGTTTCAGAGATGTATTTATATTTGTTCAAGAAGTATACCGGTGTAAATTTCTTGATGAATTTTTTCATTCCCTAAACGAGGTGTACCATCATTAACTTAACAAACTGCGAATATTAATTTTGTTATCCAACGCAAACTCTCATATATCGATTACAAATGAATATATGACTGTCAGAAAATCACTCCTGAAAATTTATCACTGTACAATTGAAGTATTAATAAAAGCATAAAACATATTCACATATACATGTACATTTAAACTGATCACGTTCAAATTTAAAGTATTTTCATGTGAACGTTGTCAATTTTTCCAAGATGTAATATTTTCTGGTAAACATCACTTTTCCTATGACTTTTCCGTTGGAGTTTTACCATATTAAATGGTCTTGTGTACATTACACGAAAATGTTAATAACTATATTTGCATTTTTAAACATGCAACTTCCTCAAAGAAATGCATCAGTTTGTGCCATTTCCTTTGTCTTGTACTTCTTTGTATATATGAAAAAATGTTTATATTATTGGGTCAAATTTGACGTATTAATGTGGTTATTATGTTAATACCTTGGGTTTCTTTATATATTGTGAACACCCTGACGTATACTCCAACATTACAGACGGAGAGTATTCATCATGGTCATGCTTATATTCTTCATGCAGGTATATACCTTTTGAATCAAGTGAGTGAAGCGAACTATGTAAATTTTATTAAAGCGAGGCAAAAACCTTTTCTTTCTTGGGTTCTGAGTTTCTTGACATTTCTTGAGCAGAAGCAAGATTAACTCTACACCTATTCGTACTATTTTATTACTGCACTTAAGAACTTTCTGGCTCGCTGGTCATACACCTTCTTATAATATTGTAGACTGAATACTGATTCATAAACTCGCTTTGTATCATTGACTTACTTAACAACTATTCAAGGGCACTCCTAAAAAGTGACTTGTATATGGTTAACTGCATTTTACTCACTGAGTCATGTCCTTGAAATTGAAATTTTTAAGGGCACGAGTACTGCCGAATAATTCATTTCCAGCAAAGGATCAGTGTAGCCGTGAAAAGTGACTGAACTTCAACGTATAAAACAAACAGAGTCATTTACACACAAACCAACAATTAACCAGCTCCCAAATTAATAACAAAAATTACTGACTTGGTTTTCCATCAGCTGAACAATGGCGTCAATTAAGCTCACTCCTATTATTAATTAGGTGTGTGCGCAAAATTTCAAAGGAAACGACAATTATAAACTGAACAAGAAACAATGTTGGTATTTTTTCGTAACTTCAATTTGACTTTGCTCAACGACCAAATCGAACCTGAAGGCGAGGCCTCAGACGTGACTAACAAATTTTTGCATCTTTGAAAAGATTGCCCCGAGACTAATCGTTAAATTTTAATTCGGCAAAAATCAATAGTCGAATTATCCTGAGGTTAACCGATTGATTGAAAAGGGCACAGCGTGAATAGAAATAGTTTAACGGGTGAAATGGGGCGGTTGAAAAACTCAAAACGGGTGTACCACGAGTTACGTTCTCTAGCAGTACTCGTCAGACAGAGGAAAAGTCCTCTTCGGGATGTAAAATCGCACTAGAGAAGCAAACTAGCTTATTTCGAAACTGCACACGTGTCCTGGCGGCGTTTCCCTAAAACTTTTCGCCCTCAGATAGCCTAGAAAATTGTCGAGGGAAAGTTGATTCATTTTTCTATTGGAATGACTGGTCCGCAAGGTGGAAAACGTCATCTTTCCCTACGAATGATACAATTTGACAAATTTGAGTATGGAAATTAGTCAGCGACCGCGTGGTTCACCGTTTAATTAAACTATGAAATGGACAAGAGAAATTATTAAGACGACTACGAGAAAGTGAAAATCATTCGTACGATCGACAATCCGGCTGAATTAATTTTTTTTTCTCTGAACTTTCACTCGACACCTCCGGGTTTCGTCTGTTTTTTTCGTAAAAATCAATTTGACTTTTTCGTACTTCTTTGTATTGACACTGAAATTAGTTCGTTCGACCTGGATAATTAATTACTTTTCTAAAGAATTTCATTAAAAAATAATTTCCTACCCCTAAGGGGTACGGAAAACGTGGAAACAAACGAACAGACAGACAACCAAGGTAGGTAGACCGACCGAGAGAAAAACTTTACTAATTGTGTGTACTTTCCATTACATACTCTTTCTCTTCTTTAGAAAACCCTGCCTTTCATTCGGAGGACATGTTTTTGTTGCTCGAGAAGAAAGTTCAGTTGGAAAATTTTGCCACTTAGCTTTTCGACCTCTGCGAATTTCACGTTTTGATTTATCTTCCCTGTCGTGCTGGAGCGAACGAGCAAAAGAAGTAAGGAAGAATTTTTAAACAGAACTAAATAAATGCCAGAGAAATTTCAAGAAACGCTTTTTAAGCTGGCGAATGAAATTCTTTCTTCTTTAAATAATACAAATAAACGGGAATTGAAACGCCCAGTTGAAAAATTGCAGCGGTTTTTCCCTCGACGTGTCTGTCAGATGAGGTTAAATTTTTTGATGAAAATAAAATTATGTGTAACTACCATTTTCCGTGTACGTTGTGCAATATCCATGAGGAAATCCGATTGACGATGGAAAACAACAAAAGAACCCAACACCAAATCGTTAAACGTTCGACTATCAGAACGAAATTCTTAGATAAAACGCGCCGAGAAATCGTGTCGACGTGAAAAAACCGTTAAAAACGAACGGACGTGAGCGCCCCACGTTCAAGTTGCGACTGACGACGGTTGGCGCATGACGGGGACACCCGCGCAGGAAATTTCGTCGCAACCCCACAGACACACTCGGTGTTTGCACGCCAACATAGTCGTCACGTGATTCGACATTGAAATTCAAAAAAAAATTAATAGCGCAGTAGGTCGTCACCGATTTTCCATTTCAATTTTGTTGTGATTTCATTTCGATCGGAATTATCAGCTCGTCAGCGCGCTGTCTTTCAGCCTTCTTCCCGTGACGTACCTGTCGCTTTTTCTTCCTGCAAATCATTCAAAAAAGCAATCGTTCGACGCTACACAATTAACGGCGGCATTCGCGCCTTTTTCCTAAAGAAGTTTTGCAGCACGGAGGACGCAGTTTTTTTTTTTGTAAACAAATTCCTAATAAATCACGCATGAGTATTCCCGCATTACATTTAATTAAAATAGAATTTCGATAACCCGTACATTTCTAAAATTCAGTTAAGTCGGTTTTGTGCTTTTACGTATGGCACAGTTCACCATGCTTCGCTCTGATGTTCATGTTCACAACATTTTTTTTCAAATTTATATTGTGTATTCCAAGTTAATGGTGAATAGTTCTATTGCTCTTCAACACTAAATAGAAGCATCCTTAAAGGTTAAATCTGATGCTGACAGCGGTGTACGGAAACTTGTTCTGCGAGAGAGTCGAAGGTGGAATTCATTCATAGGAAATGCACCAAAGGACAATGGGTAACCCAAACAATGAAATTAAATGTAATCCACGGAAATAACGTGTAAGTGAAATTCTCAACGGAAGACTCGGTTATGTTAAAAGCTGCATTGTGACACTTTTACACTTTCTGCAGGATTCCATTAATCCGTGAATGTTTTCAGGTGCCGGATGGCAGCCTTCTGAGAAGGTCTCTACTAAGTTGACACTGAGAGAGATGAAACAAATAGAAAGGTTCCGTTATTGAGTGAAAAGGTTACCGTAAGCCCCAGACAAAAATGAGCAATATCAGGCCTGCTGCATCATCGGAAACGTTTTTATGTTTGGGAACTTTTATTGATTTAACATTATTCCAATTAGAGTTACTCTTGTCCAATTGAAAGGAATCAATACTTGAACTCCTATGTAACACACAATTAAAGATAGAAGGCACGTACGGTAATGTCCTAAATTTAGAAAGTTTTTGACGATAAAATACGTAGCTTTTTTGTTCTAACACGTTGGAACAGACCACCGTTCCTAACTACCACCTTAAGTGAAAAAAATACGTAACATGCATAGTAACTAACAGTGTAACTATTGTACTATTAGTTACACTATTAGGTTGTAGTACGAGTACATATTGTACGTAAAAATAAATTACAAAAATGATGTGATGAGTAAAATGGAAGGCAGAGTGGTGTAGTAATCAAAACGTTTTTCAAATTCGAAGCCCTTCCTTCACTTACTCGATTCAGCTAATTATTGACCCCCTAAACACCACTAGACACCACTACTGAAATAAAAGGGACATTTGAACTGAAGAACACTTACAGAATAACAATAAACCATTAGCACTTCTTACCGTTTTCATTATTTTAAATAAAATTTTTACAGTAATAGAAAATTTCATGTCGCACTCAGTATTTAACTTATTGTGTAGATCTTCATCAAAATTACTAAGACAAATTGTACAGAAGTTTAGTCCCACACGGTCTGTTGCATTACTTTTCCATTACCAACTCGATCTCTTGCCATAAACTGGAGGTTGTGTGCCCAAGGCACACTCGGATTTATATATAAAACCTGCCAGGCAAAGACAGACTTCACCGTGGAAAGGAAACCCACGGAGAACTTGCCAAGGTTGTCGTTTGTTTGGTGGAAACCACAAAAATCAAAATGAAGCACGTAAGCACCGATAATGTAAGTCACGAGTTGCAAAAACCTTTGGCGGCGGGAAACTTAAACCTTTTTCGAAAGGTCTAAAGTCGTAATCGTAAAGATTTATTGTGAAATAATCTTGTGGAGTGCAGCCGCTAAAAATTCGACGAAGTTGGAAAGCAACTTGCGAACATAACATATGTGAATGTTGAGACTTGTAAGCAATGATCTTACAAGACAGGCTAGCAGATCTCAAAGAAATTTTTTTCATCGGCTTGGAGTACGTAACTTAAAGTGAAAACCAATTTACCCGGTTTTTTGACAACGTTCACGTGAAACTATTCATATTTCTCCTTTATTTAACACATTATTGTTTCAAATACGCACAATTAAAATATTAACACCTTATTACATCGTCCAAATATCAATAATGATTCCTGACTCTCCCAACTCTCCCGTAGTAGCCCGTTTTCTTTGATGTAGAAACGCAGTGCAATGCAATCATTGAATGACGCCAAATGTCTCTATTTTTCTCGTGGTACTCCTGGTAGGGTACTGAATGATGTGAATAATGCTCAATCACTGAAGACCCTTGTCCTACTCTTACCCCTTTAAATGTAATGTGCAATACTTCATTGTTTGATGAGTTTTATTTTCTGTGATATACATTAGAGTAATGAATAACTATTGAGATGAGCTTAAGAACTGGTATTGACACAAAGAACGAACTTCGAAATGTAATCCGAAATTATAAGGTACAGTTATCCAAAACTTTTGTGATGTAGTGAACACAGAAGGTACTGTAACATGTCTATGTGCATCATTTTAGACCACGCTCAATTTAAACGTGACAACATCATTTTTGTGAATCGTTTTTTCGACTTTTGTCCGATTCTGTGTCGATTGCTGCCCCACGCAATCAACAACCGAAAATTCTGACGTCGTGGACCTTAAAACCCGTTTCTCTTCACGCACGTTCGAAAGAACAATAGATATGCAGATTTAAAAAAACAAATGATAAAATTTTCTGTCGTCAATTGTCCGTTTTATTATACAGTTCGTGCCAGTTGTACGTAGGTGAGCGTTTGCTAAGGTCTCCATACAATAACTAAAATTTTATTTTAAGTGTTTGAAAATATTGTAAAAATTGATATAATTTTTAGATATTGATTCTTGGATTGATTCTAGACTTTGACTCATTTCAATTTTTACTTATAAGTGCCATTATGTCATTTACATATTCCAAAGAACTTATTTCTTTATTTTTTAGTTTTGTTTAATAAATTTTTAAATGATTTGTTTACTTTGTAAAAAGTTTCTAATTTCATTCCATCGATTACATTCAAATAGAACGTGACGAATTTTATTGGGCTAAATAACAATCTAACTTATTATTTTGTATTTAAATAAATAGTCTTGAAAGAATTTGACAAATGTAGTAATGAAGCAATGGTTATACGCAATTCATTTTTAAAATATTGTTAAGGATGACGTATAATCAACAACTGACCTCCACCTCCATCATTTTATTGTTTTTTTTTTATTATTTTCCGATTGTCACAATGGTCGAAGAGGTTCTCCATATTTTAGGCGAGGATATTTTTACCACCCTTAACATACCCACAGAATTTATGAGTACACCTGAACGCAGCGCAATGTCGCAAAAATTTCCTTTACTCAAGATGCAATGTTAAAACATGTACATTGTATACATAAAGAATACAACATTAATACTTGTTCGTTATTCTTCCAGGAGACCGAGGTGGTAAAGGCAAAATCACGTTTGCTCCTTAATGGACAGGGCTCCTCTGTTATTTCCCTCGTTCTGGATAATTTTAAAGATTTATTTACAACTTTTTCGATGGCAATTTCGGTCGGCGTAGTGCAGAGTTGTAGTTCACGGTCGAGAGCTGGTTATGGTGTTTTCCTTTTTAGCAGAGCAGCCACGTCTTAACTCTAAAGTGTTTCCCAAATGATTATTTCTCACATTTAATTACTTTACCTGGAAGGAATGGAAACCCGATTTCTGCCGCGGTACCATTACCATTACGGCCTTATCAAACTGGGTAAATGGTAACAGAGAAAAGGCTGTCAGAGTCGAAAGTTATAGATAATATATTGTGGATAATGGTAATTTGGAACGAAGTACCACAGTAGAATTTTACTGCCGGCAACACATTACTCTTCTATTGTTTCAGTTTTCCCAATCAAGTTTTTGAATTAAGTCACTTTGAAATTCACCAGGGTTAGGCCGGGGAGCGTTAGGATCGTAAAAGCTCCCTAATTTTCATAAATTAGGGACTGAAACGAATGCAAGCCTACTTAAAAAATATTATGTTTTTTACATGTTGCTTTGCAAACATTCTTCTTAATTTAACAGGAGCCACTGTACTTAGTTGGATGCAACCTCTCAAAAATATATATTTAATTCTGAGAGATGTTGTAGTAATAACTAGTACTGGCTTGAGTAAAATATGCATTCACACAAAAAAAGTTATATATACTTTAAACATACATAAAAAAACGGTAATACATAAAACTGACTTTGTTAGGATTGAGTACATCGTTACCATTTGTAAGAACAATTAAAGTACTGCTTCTTCGTTTTCAACTTAAATAAAAGGCGTACAAATAAAAATTTCGTTTACCGCAACCAAAGCTTCTTAGGTGGGAGCGAGCTTCACCTCCTTTCAACCTTTTTTAAGAAAGCAAAGAAAGATCCTACTCGAAATTTTTTATGAGAATTAACAATTCAGAAATCTAAGCAGACGACACGCACTTTCTCGTTTTCTATCCGTGTGAATTAGCCGGGGTTGAATTCGCACACAATGGAAAATTATACAATCGCAATAAATAGTCGACGTGCAAAAGGAATCGCAATAAAAACCCAACTAAAAATTCAAATTAACAAAAGGTCTTACAATGTACGTAAAAATTGGACTGTAAAAAGTGTATACACATACACATGTACACACACACATACACACACACACCGGCGAAAAGTGAAATAGGAGAGACGTGAGAACAAAGAGATGGCTTTCGACCTGTTCAACCGGGGAGGTTCCCAGGAATGAAGTGCCCGAATTTTTGCCTTTAATCAAAATTTGCGTTCGTCAGGAGACTGCAAAAAAACATTTCGTACACGTGAATGAATAAGGAAATACAAAACCCGAACTTGAATTATTTAGCGTTTTTATTTTTTTGCGCCTGATGAAAACTGTGGACGATGGAATGAGAGAAAAGAAACTGCACACGGCTTTTCACCGTTTCCGCGTACAACCAAAGCAAACCAAGCAAACGGAACGAACCGCATCCAGTAAGATTTTATCGTTTTTTTTCCGTGTACAGTACTTGAATATTCAAGTAGTTGTACGGAAAATATTAACATTTTCTGGTGTTTTTTTTCCCTATCGATGGTATTCCCAAAGGTAACTTCCATTTTTAATTTTCAAACAGTGAGGTAACTAAAGGTGTATCTCCTCACTCCTTCATTTCAATCAATAATTTACCCCTCGTCATTCATTTCTTACTACAAAAGTATTCTAAATTATTCGGCCGTGAAAGCAAATCACGTGTGAAGTCCTGTGCAATACTGTTAACCCGGAAAGAAGTAATAATTCTAGAAAATAAAATAATATGTCAATAAATAAATAAAAGCATTTGAGATGTAATTATATTTTGAGTCTGCACGGGATAATTCAGAATTTCTGTAAATTCGTCTAATGAGAGCAAAAGCGAGAAATAAAAATGTCTTAAATTAATTCTACTACATCTACTACAACACCTGAGTAAAGCTATACATTTCTTTATACAAAAGTGATGATTCTGTTCTATTGGTATATTTAAAATTTTAAAAATTTATTGAATATCTCTTTACGTGGCTGAAAAAAAATAAAATAACATCAGTAAATTAAAATATTATTTTACATATTGAAAACGTCTTTGACTTGGGAAGCCTACTCCATAATTAGGTGTCACCTTAGCACAAATACAAAAACACCAGTTTTTAGGCAATTCTTCTGAGGGAAATAATGGTAACACAGTCTCCTCTGTTTTGTTCACGATCGACAAGAGAATAAATTAAAATTCATATCGACTCCGTATAATTTTCAAAGAGTTCAATTTGATGTTCACTTTAAATTTTAATGATTCTTTTAAATTGATTTTAGAAAAATATAAATTTTTCAGCTTCGCAGTTGATATCGGCTACAAGGTGGTCTCTTCATTCTCAGAAAACACACTCAGACACACACACACACACACACATGTAATTGCCTAAATTCAAAATCACTCACTCTCTGAAGTTCGGAGCCAATTTCCCGAACTCTTTTGTGCTTTCTAACGTTGAAATTAGAAATTATGTTTGTTAATTTCATGGAAACGTGAATTACCACCACGGGGCACGCCCAACGGGAGTTATTAACTTTGATATTGCATGGGAGATAATTTCGACTGTCCACAAACGATTTCTCCCGGTTGTTCACTGCTCCCGCCCGAGGATGGGCCTCTCCTTCAGGTACCCAAAGCCCGAGAGCTTTGGCGAGTATGCCGCATATTTATTGAAATCGACACCACATCCCACTCCCATCCCAGAGCTGTAGAACACCGACGTAAAGTAATTTTTCTACTGCTAAGGTCAAGAAAAGTTACGACGATCTGTTTCTAAGGACTTCCCTTGCGAAGTAACGCACCACCGGGTTTATTGTGTCACCCGCGATGGAAAGCCTCGTTCACCGGTTGGGGGGCCTCTCACATGTCGAGTTTTAAAACAAAATTTTCAGCAATAAAATCCAGATTTAAAAGAAAGGCAGTACGAGAAGTAGTTTAAGAGAGAACTATTGTAGTTGAGCACTGGGAGGGAAAGACAAATGTACGTTGCGATGGAAATAAAAGAAAAACATTTTTGTTTGGCCTGCCACTGACAGCCTGCCAAAGTTTCATCTCGTCAGTTTCCTGTTTTGCTTTCATTTCCGGTTACTGAAAAATTTCGCTCAACTTCGTGTATTACTGTAGTTGAGACTCTGACTAATTTCTGCCTGTTTAATACGAATGTTCCGGCAAATGAATTGATTTCTGCTAGATGGAAACCAACACAACAATTCTACCACTAACGTTTTACATTGTAGGGATAAAAACCGGACAAAAACTTATAAAATAATTTAACATCTTCACAATACATCTTGAAACCCTATCCACAAACACAAGAGTGTCCTGTCTGCATACCTTTCCCGACACTTGAGCACAAAACACAAACAATTACTTCACTCTTTTTGGTGAAAAACCAAATTTTAAAGACCCGTACAGGATTAATTGATGAAAAGGATGCACAACAATAAGAAGAAAAGTTAAAAAGTTAACAGCACAACAAATATTTACAGAAGAATTTTCTTTTCCTTCGCAGCATTCATTTGAATAAATTAAGACTACAAACATTAACGGTATATTTTTTGTAATTTACCGTACGTAATACAAATTTATTTTCGTGGTAAGCAAAGCAGATTTCTTTCCAGGGCGAGGTCATCTCCGACACAAGTCCGGCTACTTAGAATTTTGCCTATTAGTGACAAATTTCTATAAACAGGAACTCCGGAACGTATTGTTAGACTAGATACAACAAGATACAACTAACTAGACACGAACTAGATGCAACAGAATGTTTTGACAACCTTAGTTCCTATCATGAAAACTTTCCATTTTCTATTTTCCATTTGAAATAATAATTATAGTTTTGTAGTTACTCGTAGAGAATAATAGAAAAATCTGACTCACTCACTAGGGAGGAGTTCCTGTAAAGTGGACTGGTTTTGATTGCATACAAACACAAACTCAAATTCGTAAGGCCAAGTTAAAATAATTTGAGAACTTATTTTTTTAAGTTCGTCACGAAAAAGTCAACAGGCATGTTTGTTGAACTCCTTTGGTGTTTTGTCCTGCGCCAATTCCACTGCAAAAATGTGGTCATTTTGCTAAATATGATCGACACGAACACTCCAAATAGAAGAGTTCGGTAAACGGCAACTGCCAGCGTTACTCGTTTGGGTACAAAACGTGAGAGCCAATACAAAACACTTTCTAGTTTTCACGTCGTCTACTGCTTTTGTGTTGAACTTGAAATTAAATAGTGCATTGACTTTTAATTTATTGACAAAGACCAGCAGTAAAAAGTTCCAAAATTACAGAATTTGGTCCGAAACGGAAATTAGGCATGTATAAAAGTCCTGTAGTGGCCCAAAAAGCAAGTCTGTTGGGATGAAGAAGTTGTAAATCATAGTTCTCCTGCCGAACTTGGTAAGTAGTGCCATTCCCAAAACTTATTACTTCTATTTCGGTTTGAGATTAAATCGATAACACGACAACTAATGCTTGAAACTTTTATTATAAATCAGACGTTTTATTTACGAGATTTTAGTTGGGGTTTATCTGAGTAAACTACATTAAAGTAAAAAACAATAGGAAATGTAAAATAAATAATTTTTCACACGTGATTTTTGGTAATTTGGCACCTTGCCTAAGGTGCTGTACACTTAGGTTCACACCTTTGAACCACCATTGAACAATGATACATAACGCCTCAGGGCAAGGTGCTTTCAGTGTTCACTTTAAAGTTGTCATCGTGTCATCAGAGTTCGGTAGTACTCCAGTGAGTAAGTTGGGAGTTGGTAGACTTGTTTTACGCATATCCCACAATTAGGGACAATTTAAGCTTCTTAGAAAAAAAAATTCATGATTTACCATACAGTATTTACCCTCGTTGACTTACTGTGAATATTTTGTTAGAGAGAAGCAACATGTTTGGACAGACGGTTATTTTGTCCGCCGTCTGATTCTGTAAGACGTAATTGATCTGACGAACACGTACAGAATAATAGTAAACACCGTTAGCACTTATTACTGTTTTCGTTATTTTAATCCAAAAATTTTTTCCTTGAAACTTAAATTGTTCTTAATTGTGGAATTTGCCTGTAACAAGTCCAACAACTCCAAACTTATGAAACTTTCCGATTACTAATACCTCGCAGTTTATATCAGTCAGTATGGAATCAAAACGGTTTGGATCCATAAAGTAATAATAGTGTTGTTGAACTTGAAAGTGTCTGAAGTGTCACTGGTAGTGGTGGTGAAAGTATCTCACCAAATAATCTAGGGTCAGGAAAGTTAAGTCCAAATCGAATCAGTTCTGAATTGGATCAGAAAATGAATACATTTTTAATACTTGGGTTCGCGTTATTTTCTTTCACTACAATTCGTTCTACACAGGAGGTCAATTAATTGCACCGAGTACGTGGGAAGAAGCGTTTCCAATTCGAAAAAATTCGTGGTCACTGCACCATCATCGCTTCGCCATTTTAATCATCACATCATTTTTGTAATTTATTTTTACACACAATACATACTCGTACAACAACATGGTAGTTGTGCCTATTTTATGTACGTCTGAAATGAAAAGACATACCTGACTCTACGATCACCGTACACAATTTTATTTTTTAATTTTTTAATTTTTGAGCCTTCAATTCTGTCGGTAAATAAGTTCTAGTAGTGTTAATTTTTAATTTGTTCGTCACTTTAATTGTGTTTTTAATTTCAGAAATGAGAAAAACTTTCGGAAACATGCGGGAAATGAACACAAACTATTCCGTCAAAATTACTACGAAAATTTTACGCGTCGACGGAGGTTGGTATGTCACAGGATTCATTTTGTAACGTCGTGTAAATATTCATATTAAATATGATTCCACAACACTTGTTATTTTTCTTAACAGTTTGGTTCCTCACCAAAAAAACAGGATTTGTTGGTGTTACTCCGATCGAATTGCTACTGTACATTTAAATGTCGGAATCCATGATTTTCATATTGGTTTCGGTAGGTGCTGATGTACGAGGATTCGCTGGAGTCAACAATTACATTACACTAAATACTTCTGTATTTCATTTTTATTTCTTCATCTTCATTTTTACTTTCTTAATCCATGTGCATCTGTATTTTGTGATGACAAGGCAGTCTTCCCGGTTGTGCTAAATAACAGTCACCATTTTATCAAGTGAAATTCCTGTAAATGTACATAGTAGTGTAAAATACAGAATTATTGTTCATCCCGACGATCATCTCCATTTTTGTGTCTTCCTTTTCTTTCAATTTCTTTCTGACCCGTAGAATTACTCCAACTGTTTCTCATGTCTCCGAACTATTTCGTCAAAAAGTAAAAATTTGACAAATGTTTATAAATATCATTACAAATGAGGAAATATTTGAATTTCACTCTCTGTTTAACACAATTCGTGAAAAACAAACAAGTATTAATGTTGTGTACACATCACAAGCGGGAAGGAAATATTCGTGACTGACTTCAGGTGAGTCAGGTACCTGAAAATCGATGAAAACGTATGCCTCGCCAAAAGGTCCAATGAAGGTGTAACTTTTTTGGCAAAGGATTTAGGGCTACCTTTAAGGGTGAAGGTGTTTTCTTTGTTTCGAAAAGATGTATCTATTTTTGTCAGGGATATTTTCTTTTGGCTGCTCCCTACTAATCGTTAAATGTTTTTCGTTTTTGACCGTTTATTGAACGTACCGGCGGTTTACAACAGCCAGGTAGCGATGATCCATGCAAAATAAATGAATGAAGGGCTACAAAGTCACCATTGAACTAGTTATTTTGGCACAACAAAAAATTTTGGTCTGAGAAGTGATCTCTTTTAAAGTGACGATCTTTTAAATTTGTGTATCTCGATCTGGTTACTATGACTGGAAAGTTTCATTCATCATTTGTTGTCGTTCGATGACCGTCAAGGTGTATTTTTAGTTAGTCGCTTAAGTTGTCAGTTTTATCAATGGTTTTATCATGTTTGTTCAAATCAAGGATTATAACATCCGCTTAGCTGATGATCTGGATCCCATCTTTGAACTGATGTATGTGTTGTATAGTGCAGTGTACGGAGAAATAACAAAATTTATTAAATTTAAATTTTAACTAGCTGGTTGATTTCTTACAAGCTAAGTGAACGAGAGGATGGATATGTGTTAGTAAAAGAAAATAGATGGTAACTGAATTAAGTGATAAATAGAAATTCTTCGGAAACTAAGTCACCTCATTATATCATCTTTTAAGTGACATAATTATGAGTAATAACGGAGTTGTACTGATATAAATGTTGCTTAATAAAAGGAAGGATTTCTACAAACGTATTAATTAATAAATATGAATTGTATGGTGAATGATGAAGCAACTGAAAGGGAAGAGAGACTTTAAAAGACAGTTAACGGAAATAATATTCATTAGCGTCGAACGAATAGGCAGTCGACGATGTCGAAACAATTTATTTTCCTTTAAGGAACTTTCTATAGAAAAACCGAAATTATCGGTCGAAGACTTTACGAAAACTCGTTACTTGCCATTATTTTCTCCTTTTTGAAAAGATTTATTGTAAAAAAATTAACTTCCTACCAATTGTATTTAATCAACGAAACAAAAACAGTTATGAAAATCGAAGCGGGAACGCGAGTTATGAAAGTAGAGAAATCTCACCGTGAGGAAATGAAGGAAAGAAACGCGAACGAGAGAAAAGTTCCGGCAAGAGAGCCTCGGAAATGGGAGAATAGATAGGGTGACTCTAGGATAGGAGAATAGACGAGAATGACGATAAATTAAAACGGACCGGGACGTAGTGATTTGTAGTGCTCGGTTCTTTTTTAGAAAACACCGGTCCGTGAGCATACGTGTTTCCTATACTGATTTCTATCACATTTCCATTCCTAGTTCTTCCCGGTAGTTTCCCGAGTTGGAAACCGTAAAATGATTCCTCTCACGCCGGCCTCACCTGTAGAACTTCTGAATTAACAAGTTCCTTTGAATTTTCGGTTCAACGGTCGTCCATCAGGTGCGAAAAAGGTACGCAACAAATTCCCTCGCCTACATAACAATTCGGGGTTACGTGCCGTCCAAGAGCAATGGATGGTTTAAGCCCAAGTTAAATTTTAATGATTATTCTTTCTCGTTTTTTATTGTTGCTTTTGTCCTTATGTATTCTTCCGTTCGTGAGCCTGATTTACGAGATTTGGATTCTGGGAGAAGGAAACATATTCCCAATCGAATTTGGGCCCACCATTTGTTTTTGTGACGGTACAACAACCTGCGCCTCGACGGGCATGCCTAAACCCGAATTCATTCGGAATATAAATTTCGGGGAGCAATTTTACATTAAACATTTACCTCTTTACATAAGCCATGCTTGGAGAAATACGTTAAACATTCGAAAAATAAACAAATAAAAATTGCTACACCGAAAGTAAGGTTTTCCTCATCGACGTAGAACAACCCCCGAAGTACTTGAAAACCTGTCTCTTTTATTTGACAATGCCAAACTGAAGTTCAGGCTTACTGAAAAAGTTTAGGTGACAACCCACACACCTCTTTATATTTCAGTCAACAGATGTTAACATTTGTCTGGTCAGTCGAAATCAACTCACTGAAAAAAAGTTTTGAAATCGCTTCGAGTTGTCACGGGTGCGATGTGAGCTATCATGTCGGAAATTCAGTAATGTTAGTGGGGAGGAATCTCAGGTGCAATAACTATCGGGTAATAATTTCAAACTTTTACAAAAGTTTTCGTGGGGCAAAACCGAAGGTCCTGGTGAAGTGTAAAAGTGGGATAAGTGAAAAGGAACTTTTCTCCTAAAAGATAAAAAAAAAATGTTCAGGTCAAAAAACTCCCGAAGAGTCCAGATGAAGATGCTCGAAGAAGAAGAAGAAGACGTGGCAGGAGCAACAGCATCCTCCACTCGAAACTTTCACATCCATTCACAGTTGAAAACTTCAAAACGCAAGTTATAAAACTCGAAATCAAAGGTGAACGACATTTAAAATTTTGTTTACTTTCATCTCAGAATGTTTCGTCCGTGTTCACCTTGCCTCTTTTGGGAAGTTGTACCCGGCCGGAAATTCGATTCTTGCCAGCAAATTAACAAGTCTTGCTCGTTTCAAATTCAAGTTCATGTTCGTCAACGGTTCTGGGAAAGTTAAGTAGCGAGAGAAAAGCCCGGACGAGTACGTCGGTAGCAATAATTCATTGCAACACTCGGAGTCAACGTGAAGCAGTGTGTTTTATATTTAAATTTATTCCTTTCTCAAAAGAAATTTACATCTGTTTTGTTTTTCAAATTCTATTTAATACATTACTTCTGTTTTACTTGTTACATAAATTAATCTTTGTTATTTATTTAATGGCTATCGGATCGAGGTGGGTGCAGTCTGGAGACAAAAACCTACCTTTTTGGTTTATTTCTTTCGGGTCGTCTACATTTTACCGTATTTTGTGAGTTCTTGCCACTCTGATGCTGCTACTTAAACTACTAGTCCGGTATGTATACTGTAAGAAATTTTATAGTCTAAAAAATGTGTGTAGTAGTTGAACAAATGTAAGCACAATGTGAACTACACTTCAAAAATTGTACTTGAACTTTGAGCTGCTACGTACGGTGTCCATATCTCAAAGACTGACGTACCAGCTGATGATTGTTCACTTTGAATTCACTAAATCAATGAATTAAATTACACTTTTTTTTAAATCTGTATTCACATACTGAAATAGCACTTATAAATGAAGAATTGTTATCGATAAAGTAGACAGACCTTTTCTGGTACGATTACAACTGTTAGATATTCGCGTTTGTCGCGAACAAAAATTGAACTAATATCTTATTTAAATAAATATATAATAGATTAGATTATAATAGATTAGATAGATATAGTAATAAAGAATTACTTTATTACAATTAATGTAATTGGCAATTAATTACTTTTATTCATTATGTAAATTATTTTTTATAAAATTTTTACAGAATCTTTTTATAACTAATGAAACACTATTTTTTAAATACGTGTATCTAAATATATTAATTTACATTTAATGTACTTGTAAGTGACATCTTGATTCATGCGATCGATAAGTTTTGCGTTGGACTTTCTAATATTATTAAATATAATAAAAGCAAGTATTGTAATATCGAAGACTTTTAATTTCACCCAATCAAAAATGTGAATTAAATCCCATTAACCGAATTCTTTTAGGTGTAAGTCTCTGGGATCCCTGAGAACTCATTGCAGACAAATTCAGTTGTCAGACTTACAACCAGAAAACCATTCTGATCTTCCTCATCCTCACCCTCGGATGCTGGCAGGAGCAATTTGAGATTTCTCCGTGGTCTACAAAACCGAGGAGCTTACCAATCTTTTTAGACGTTCCTCCTTATAAATAACAGAGGACCAACGTTGAGCCATTAAATTGTCGTTTTGAATTTCTTCCGCGAAACTTTCCAAAAACTTTTTTTTCTTCCTCCTCGTCTTGCCACTTTCTTCCTCGGCACTCCCATTCTCTCCCTTGAAAGATATTAATTGCACTTTAAAGATGTCTCCTTCCACTCGAGGGGAAAAATTTTTTAATCAGAATTTGGTCTAAAATGTAAATTTTTCTGGCAGCTTAACTGGAATACAACGTAAATTTGTTTTTCCCTCATTTCGGGGACCTTGAGAAGACACCCAGAAAGAAGAAAGTGAATGAAAGTTGGTAGAAAATTTTGGATGAAATTGCTTTAATGAATAAAAAAAGTTAGTCATTTTGTGTAAAATGTAAAAGGGAATATTATGTATACAACGCAACACATGTGGAATACATGTGACTAAGTTTTGTAGCAAAGTTGTTCCAACTAAACGCAACTATTAGTGTCCGACAGTCAGATCTTTCCATTCGCAATAGTTACATCAAAAATTCATAACAGCCAAACTGTTTGAGGGTGATCTTTTTTTCCGTTGAAATTGCCGTAGCTTTTTAGTACAAAACAAAACATGTGCACTGCAGTAAACCAACTACTGGCATCTAACTCCATTATTCCTATACAGATGTAAGTAATGACGGGTATAACATTTAAGTTGGAGTACCATGAGTTAAAAAATAACACCACATGTAACTTTGAATCGTATTTTAGGTTGAATAATTCTCTTGTACTTCTACATTATTATGACGCTACTGGTCTCTCTGAAGTGCGGCAATTTAATGTGATTTACTTTAACATATAATTAATTTCAATTGGTTTCAATTTAATTTTGAGATTCACTTAAGTAATAAAAAAGAGTCTGGTGTAGTTGTGAATAGTTTTGGTGTGCAGAAGTAGAACACGTTGTTGTTATCAGGAAGCAATGCACAAGTGAGTGAGCACGAAATTTAATTAATGTTATTGTTAAGTGGTGGTTAGTAGTTTGCGTTTTAGTTTTAATTTGGTACGAACGTTGTGACCTGAAAATCGTAGCTTAACTGCTCCACCACTATTATAAATCATTGCATTTGGGTGTAGCAGAAAGCTGCAGGAGTGAAATGGTTCCAGGAGAAAAAGATTCGTGGAACAAAGACAAGTGGAAAGAAAACGAGGGACCACCTAGAAGTGTCTCCTGAAAACACACAATGCAACACAGTCGTTAAAACTAATATTAGTTTCGGCCGGGACGAATTACAGAAAACCGTACGGTTTCCGTAATGGAACCCTACGGTAGTTGCTTAATTCTATTAAACCATGTTGGTTTCTAAAATAAAGCAAAAAAGTGTGGGTCGCCATAAAATAGAAATAATTTTCAGTTCTAGTTGCGGGAGTTGCCGTTGAAAAATAGAAATTTTACGGTTCTTACCACGGTGACAGCTTGAGCTACGGGCCCATTTGCAGACTTTTGTGTGCAGAATTCTGCCTGATTCCGCAATTTCCCGCCGTTGTCTACTTAACCATCGTGGGATTTATGTTCGAATTATAAAGGTTAATCATTGTAACCTTTCTTATTTAATTATTGCCTTGCAATTTTCTTAATCCCGTGCAAATAGACTAATGGTCGACGTTTTTAGGTAAGATCTAACTTAAATGAGTCGGACGCGGAGAATTTGGTAGGAGAACGTTTCAATTCTGCATTCTCATTTTAATATTGGCAATTTTTTTGTTCTCCCTAAAAGGTACAGATTGTTTTACAATTGAATAAATTATCCAGTAATTACCATAATTGCAAATTAATGATCTATTTTCAGTGATACTTCAGCTATTAAAACTAAAAAAATTTAATGAAAGTAGTACAAAATATATTTAATAGAAAACAAAGTAAGAAAACAATATAAAAATAAGTATAATAAAATATAATAAGAGACGAATCTTGAATTTAGTCGTAAATTTGTTATCGAATATAAAAGAATAATGATCATCAATTTTGTGATGTCAGTAAAGAAGTTACCACGAAATTACTGAAAGTATTAATGTTTAATTAAATAGTATCTGTATACCTTATGTAACGTATGTAACGATCCAAAACGATTAATTTACAGATAAATCGGATGATTTATGTTTATTGGAAGAAAATAAAATGAATGTATAATATAACTGAATCGATAAATTATGCGAATGTTGTAGCGGTTGTAGTTATCGCTACCCCACAATAAACTATAAATTAAATTAAAAGCGGAAATGAATTCAATAACGCTCGGAAAATAATAAATTGCTTCCGGTCGATTTATCACTCATTATGGATGATGTATGAAATTATTTTTTCGGTACTAAATTTTTTTTTAACTAACATACTATTATTTTTCGCTACTGAACTTAAGAAAACGTGCACGTTTAATTCATAAACAAATAGTTTTATGTATTGAAATTGATAATTAATTTGATTACGTCCAACAGAATAAGTCCAACACCTGTGTGAAAGGTTTACCAAGTGCAGAAATAAAATAAATAAATAAAATTTTTTATGGCTTAAAGACACGTTGCGTCCCCTGACACTGCAATTGTTATTTCAACTATGCAGCAAGATTTTGTGTTTTCACAGGAATCAGAACAATTAAAATGTTAATTATTGATGTGTGGTGGTGCACTCGGTGCAGAAAGTTTTGTAGCGTTGCTAATGTTACAATACGTCAATGTAGAACTTCATCTGGAGTTTCCTGTTACTTAACTTCCTCTACTGCAGGAACTTCCTGGTGTAGTCGACCTGTCCTACGCAGTTCCCTGTTCCGCAGATGCACAAAAATACATTTCTTTTCGTGACTGTTTCACGTTTTGCGTAATAAACTTTAATTTGACGAATAACATACCTGTTAAATATTTTGTCAATTTCAGGTTGAAGTTCAAGTCAGATGTGCTGTTCACGATAAACGCGAACTTCTAACAGTTATAATCACACCAGAAAAGGTCTTGTCTGCCTTATTTTTAGCAATTTCATAATATTTCATTTATAAGTGCCATGTCAGTTACGCACCGTCGTCATTTCCTTCAATGACACATTCACAAATGACCAAAGAAAGGGTAGAAACCCTCCAGGCACTATAAGTCCGGTCATTCATTTTACTCATAGTTTCAATAACTCAGATGGCGTCGGTCAATTCATTCGCACAACTCCATTCATTTTACGCAAGCCTAAGTATATTCTTCTGTCAAATGTAACAGAAAGAATTTGTTTTTCAAACTTTGTGGAGTGTAGTTATGTTTCAACGTGTAAATATCAAGTTCAACATGTAAAGATTTTTAAAAAACGTAATTTAAGTAATTGATTTTAGTGAATTCAAAGTGAACAAACACCAGCTGGTACGTCAGTTTTAGAGACATCGACACGGTTAGTAGCAGCACAAAGTTCACGTATGTGTGCAGAGTTTTGTTACAACTTTGGTGTCTTTACTTGGCGTGGTCTTCTTTAATACTTTCCCATTTCATCTTAACTTGGAAAAAAAAGTTTTAATAAATGACATGGTGGTAATAAGTAAAAATGCGCATGACAACGCGGTATATTGCGACCAAAACGAACTAAAAGAGTACGAAGCTAAAGAAGTACCTCCATTCACTTTAGTTTTTCATTCTAATTCAGCTTTTGCCTTGTTACAGTTTGCTACAAACAGTGGCAAATAAATTGATTAATTGAGTAAGAACACTATGTGATGATTTGTGTTAAGTAATACGTATTTATTAACTTAATCATGGAATATAGTGCGTATTGTACAACTGGTTGTAAGCCTTCTCGGATGCTTCATATATTTGAGTGCACTTTATTTATTTTATGCCGTCCTGTGCGAGTTGTTGATGTTCACGTTGGCTTACGTGTGAGAGGAATCCATACATCAAACGTTGATGTACTCTTCAACTTTTCTCATTTTCTTATTTCTTCTCACTTCATTTACTTACTCTCATGAATTCAATTTGCAAAATTTCAGACGTCTGTTTTTGTGTTTTCCCCGTTGATTTCACGGTACTTCGTTTTCTGGCAGAAAATTTCTGAATTCAAATTGTCGATCCATTCGTTTGAGAAATTGAAATGCTCGAAACACCACTTTGTGAGATTGTAAATTTCAGCTAAAACTTTTCCTACGTGCTCCACGTCTGGTTTTCCACCATCGAGTACATCTCACTTTACGTTACTGTTGTCGAATCATTAATAAAAATTTTCCTTTACTGGTCCAAAAATCAAATTCAACATGTGTACGTCATTTCTCTGTCCCTAAGCAGTTTTGTATATTTAAAACATTTTCGTAAAACCCTCATTAAAAGTTTTCAATTTTCCCTCCAGCGTGAATCTTGTTCTTTGTACGTAACCTTTTTTTGAAGTCCAAAGCTGCTGGAACTTCATCCGAATGTTGACGACTTCACTTCACATGAGTCCTCACGTGAGGAATTTATTTTAATAATTCCGGTGATTTTTTCGTATCTAGTGAAATAGTATATCTTATTAAGATACTAAATAAACAAGGAACCTCTTTGGTAGTACAACTTGTACATCACCACTGCAATTCCTTAAGTTTTACTAAACGAACATACTGAACTCGTGTATATTGAAAATATTAATTCTTACTGTAAGAGTCGCTATTTATAATTCCTAACAATTTGTAAACCTATAACTTAAAATTATAACTACAACTTAAAACTATAACCTGTAACTTACAATTCCTTGTTTTTCTTGGTTTGTTTTTTGCTTTTATTTAGTGCACTGTTAAACCGTCTATCTAATTCGTATCTGTAACTAGTCTTCTTTCCGTATGTTACATTAAAATAAGTCTGGTTGTACACAAAACCTTTACATTTTCACTATTACATTTACAAGTTGCTATTTTTATTTTAAATTTAAATTTCTACGTCCTGTAGAATCAGAAAAATTTTGGGAGCTTGAATTTAGTTCTGTATTTTTATTTTATTTTTACTTCTATCAACAGAATGAAACATGTGTGACATTTGACATTTACTGCAAATAAAATTATTTACTCTTCTCACGGAAATCAATAATTTTTGTTTCTGTGTCTTACTTAATTGTATTTCTAATTATTAAAAAAATGATCCCGTCACTACATTTGGCGTAGCAGATTTTTTTTGTAATTTGTATTATTCGCAACTATGAAAAAACGCGGCATTTGCCGACTGACCGAAGTCCACTTGCTCACCGTTCGAAATTTTGATTTGAAACGAGTACCGGATTTCTCTAAATTTCCCAACAAGGAATGAAAATTTTCCCCGGTCTCTGTTTTTGTTGTTATATTTATTCAATAGAAAAACATATAAAATTATCAGTGTCTGAAATGCGGCCGAAAGTGGTCGGAGTCAAAGCATCAGAACTAGTAATTTTGGCAATTCACAACCTGGAAACGAAAAGGCCAAACGAGTCCGGTTTCACACACCAAACCATAACAAAATACATAGCAGACAAGTACGACGTAAGCTATGGTACGGTTAAACCTATGATCAAATCGGCCCTAGAGAGAGGTCTACTCTTCGGAATAATAAGTCAAAGGGGGGGCAGGTACCAGCTGGAGGACGTGCCGGAGCCCCCGCTAGAAATGCCACCGACAGAGAAGTCGAGCACGCGAAGCAGGACGAGGTCGAAGGTGTCGTCGCCGGGGGAAAAGGGAGGGAAAAAATCGGTCGAATGTCGAAAAAAATCAAAGTCTAAAACTATGTCTAGGAACGTGAGAAGGGCTAGTAAAATGCCTAGGAAGACACAGTTTAGATTGACAAAGTTAAAGTCGCCCAGCTCGAGTTGGGAGTCGCTTTCTTCGCATGACTAACATGTGGCGGACACAAGGAATCCTGAAGGAGTCTGATTTCGTAGTCTGCGACATAACGTGAACTTCACTTGAGAAACTAAATTAGACCTGATGGGTTTTCTGAACCAAATCGGTTTTTACGACTCGAAAAAAAAACCGATCGACGAGTTGTAGCTTTTGTCGGTGGGAGTCACTCACCTACCTGAGACAACTCGGGTAGGAAGGCGATAGACTTTGGCATGCACCGTGACAAGTCCTTTAAAAACTTGTTTGAGTCTTTTAATGAATATTACTTTTAATTATTTATTAATAAAATTTTCTATGAAGTCTCTTGGTGTCTTATTTCCATACCGAGTTTTATCCAACAAGAAATGCCACGGAGGTGCACACTTGTAATTGTAACACGATCCATTAGTCATTTTTTCCTGAAGGACAAATCGTGCCTGAGCACCGGCTAAAACTCCCAGACCCCAGTGGAACTTACAGAATGTTAGTACACTCAAAGTTGTCAACACGTCTTTGAACACAGACAGAAGACTAATTTCCTACAGACTGTTTTTAACACGCACAAGAAATTAGTAATTAAAGAAAGTGTTATTAAATAATTATTACTTATAATTTAAAATAAAAAACGTGAATTGAACTTTTCTATTAAATATCAGTTGAACAGTGCAAGTGTTGCCCTGGGCAAGTCAATAAAACGTGAATTAAATAATTTGTAGCTCACTGCGTATGAAAAACAGATCATGGAATTAAATAAAGAGTAGAAGTTGTGAAACAATTAAGAATACCGTTGTAGAATACTTAATAATGTTCCATAATAATCTATTACCAATAATAATACTGTTCACACACTGGAATGGGTGTGAGTCTCTGTGAGTTCAATATGCCGTCCTTACGCCTTCCCTATATTTTCAAATATAATAAAATAAAATACAATAACTCTAATATTTAATGTTTACATAAAACACACATTAATGGATCTCTGGCGGCTGGACATATATATATTTTATTACACTCCTACTAGGGTGAAATATGCAACAAAATCGTTGTGCAGTTCAATTCACACACCAAAGGTTTCGTTAGAAGTAACCTTAATGTGAACCTTCCAAGAAGCCGTACTGTTGATAGCGTATTAGTCAGTTGTGTAGTTCCTTCCGGATTCTCCCTTCCGGAAAATATCACTCGACTCTTTTGCATTCGTTACGTTTGATGGTTCCACGGAAAACAATAGCGAGGTAAGCCAACCCTGACTCACTGGAGATGACTTAGAAGATTAAAAGCTACGCAGAGACGGTCGATGTGAGTCATGTGAATATTCGCCCCCTGGAAATTCGCATTGTGAATTCTACGTAAAATTATGAAAATGTCACGCGACACTCGATGTTGTCTGTTTCTTACTCTTACCGAATGAGTAATAATTCTTACTCTTCTTTCGTTAAAAAAAAAGTCGGTAATTAATTCAAGCATGAATTCGATTGCAAATAAAATGTTCCATTCATTTCGTGAGGCGTCAGTTACAGGTTTTTGCTGAAAATTCAATTTGGTGACGAGTCAACAGGAAGCTAATACCTGAGTAACAGCAGGAATTCGGTCGTGGGTAACTCCCGATAGGTTGAAATAACAGCGAAGTAACGTCCGTTTAATGTTTCACCTTGTAATTTACATCTTTTCTCCTGGGCAATTTAATTCATCACCAGGTCGGCAAACGCAACAACTAATTGATGAAATGAACGCCCGAAGTAAAACATTAAACTGGCCATCGAGGGATGAGGGATGAAAACCAGTCCAAGCCTCTGAGTCTTTTTTAATTATTTTAAATTTCTAAATGAAAACTTAACGTTTCATTAGGCCCTTTGGGGCTTTTCACTTACGCCGTAATAAGTTGATTCCTCCATTTATCAACGCAGTCGTTTCCAGGAAACATACGCACGCATCGTCCTCGTCCATTTCAAATAATCTCCACCTACGAGAGATTCTCTTCGGAAAAGGTCTGATGTGCGTGGACTTAAGTTAAAGTTTGCTCAATTAAAACGGGAACGTCTGTTACCGTTGAGTAGAATTGTGAAACCGAATGTATACGATAACTTTTTTAATAATTTATTAACGAAAAAAGAATTTGAATTATGTGATTAATAATGGTTTGTAGGCTTCTGAAGGCATGGGTTTCCTTAAGGTACCTAATTACGTTAATATTATTATTTATTTATGTATGTATGTGTATCTACACCTTATTACAGTCCGTATGAATATTAATATATTTAAAGTATCGTTTCGGTGCACTGGTAGATATGTTTTTATGTTAATGATAAATTTTATGTTTGTTGATGCGGTGCAGAAACTTGTTTTGTTCACGTCCCCTTTCTTTTATGTCCTTTATGTTTTATGGCGTTACCGTTTCCTCATCAGCCACGTCTCTGCTTCATCTTCGAAGGCCTAGACAAAATCTGCCCGTCTGGTATCGCGTTCGTCCCCATCATGCTGATTATCGTTAAAATTTTTCTCTTCCTGTCGACCGCTTTTACCCTCGCCAGTTTCGTAAATCTCCCCATGTACTTTCTCCCGGAGTCTTGAATTCCATCGAAATCGGTTAACGCCGGATATTGTATTTCAGTATAATTTCTCATTTTGCTCTCCGACTGATACACCCAATATTTTAGCTTTCCACTTCCATCAGCGGGAGCTCGTGAATAAGCGGAAATAAGCTTGCAGTTTAATATTCAAATGAGCTTGTCTTTTCTTTCGACTTTTCAAACTTTCACCAGACGGATGTTCGTCGTGAGAAATTTGAAGGAAACCCGACGAGACTCCGCCAAATGAAGTAATTTAATTTTCAAATTTATCGACTGTCATTGTTATTTTTTTTTTAATATTTACAATTCAGGTGAGTTGACTTGTGCATGTGCGAGTGATTGTTCTCTCGTGAAACAACAAAAAACAATGAATACTTCTGTTACGAATGTAATAATAAAATGAAGAGATTCTATTACTGTGTGGTCGTTGTTTATTATGTGTGCCTGTAGAATGAACAAATATAGTAAGTATTTACCTGTGCATCACACAAGCTAAATCAAATATGTTTAATTTGCGGAGTAGAAAAAACAATAGCGTAGTTTATAGACTTTTTTAGAATTAATAAGTCTGGTTGAAACCTTATTTGCTCATTTGCCGTTACTGTGTCAATGTTAAGGTTGTTGCTTTTAGTTAACACGATTGTTATTGTTACACATAAATTTTTGTAACGAAATAAAAATTTTAGTTTCCAAGTGAGACCGTGCGGTGAAAAAGTATTGTAGTCTCTAATTCATCACGTGGTTCCACATTTAATTTTTAGCATTGACTAACACGGTTACATGAGTTTTACGTTGAAATCCGCAAGGAATTGTTGGTTGGATCGATTTAAAACTTTCAAGTAAAGTAATAAATTTTAACGCCATTTCCATTCAAACACTTTATGACATTCGATGGTATCTCATCTGAAAAAGAAAAAACGGAAAAAATTGTCGATTCACTCCTCGCCATCCCTTGGCAAGAATATAAATAAATAATTTAACGGGGATAGCAGTGCATACGTTTAATGTTGCAGGAGAAATGTCCTAGTCGAGGAGTGAAAAGGGTGTTCCAACTAGAAAGTAATTATAATAGTTTAGTTTCAGCCTCCCTTGATATATAACGATTTTCTTCATCCCTTATCCAGACGTGACAGTAGCAGACGAAGAAGTGTTGAACTCCAGAGACCCTTATGGGGTGTCTCAGCTCTCTCTCTCTCTCTCTCTCTCTCTCCTTTTACACGATCTCTTGCCTTTCAAATGGTTGACGGTGACATCGCACAACCCCGGCCGTTTTACGTTTTTCTTTCTTTTATATCTAATGCCTAATTTCCATGAATAATGTATCGCAGAGTGCGTGGTCTCCTTCATCAAAAACTTGCCGTTACGAAATTGAACAGAAAGCTTTTTAAGCTCCAGTCGCGAGTTTAAATTTTGATATTCCACATATATAATTCCGGCACATTTTTTCATAAAATAGGTTGAAGCCTTCAGTTTTCCTCGTTGTGCTTCAGGCAACAGTGAAGAGCGCAGGGTCTGAAAGGTTAAGAGAAAAGAAATGAAGATGTTAAAAATGTGTGTTAACATAGTCATATTATTACAGTTAGCGTAGAAGGCCTCAGTCGGAGATTTCGGAGTCTGCAGGGGCAAGAAAGCGATTGAAAGCGACTCTTCTTCTCATAGTCCACAATAACTTGTCGTGAGAGAGTAAAAGATGCAGGAAATAGTCATACACTACAAAGATGTATAGTAAATTACAACATAAATATTGAAAACTACAAACTGTACAACCAAGGAGAAGCCGAAAGTAGAACTTTGTCACGGCCAACACAAGAATTTTGGCAGCCAGTGAGTTGCAAGCTGTTTATTTTTTCGGGTTGCAGTTTTATGTACCTGAACATTTTTTTTTTCACGTGGTGAACAACCCAATGTCCGCTCTTCTATAGAAAGGCAAGAAGTTTCAGTGGGAAATTTTCTAGCCCGGATTAATGTATTCAACCTGAAGTTTGCTCGTTCTAACTTTTTCAATAGATAAAAATATATCTGATTCTCACCCTCATCTACCTTTTTTTACCTCTGAGACTTTGGAGAAATGGAACGGGAAAAATTACTGCCTTCATTTTTATCTAGCGAAAGTTTATTATGTCTACCAGCAGGCTCTGATTCACCAGGCCAAAAGAAACAGGCAGACGTGGGATACCAACAGTGAACTTTTAGGTAAATAGAGCCGTGTTGTGTTAGAAAAGACAAACGCTTGTGAGGACGTTTCCATTATGTGTTTTATCTTTATTTCACGACCACTACCAATAATTAATGACTTATTAACGATGGGAATCGGTTTTTATTATATTATTATTACTTTTACGTAATAAAACATCGACCCCAAATTGAAATTGATGCAAGAGACTCTGGTAAAATGAATGTTTAGTGGTATAATTTGATGATGTACTTCGATACGGTGTATAGGACTATAGAATGAGAGGGATTGGAGTGCATAAGGTGGGTGTACGGGTGGCAGAGAATGACTTGAAGTTCGCCGGTAGTTTTTCTTAGCGACACTCAAAGGCTAAGGATACGCCTTGACCAATAAACTCCATTTACAAAACAACACCAAATATTAGGATAGAAAAGACAGGATGTTGGTGTTGTGACGAGTTACGTTTCATGCGGTGACCAACACGTGCTGTTAGTCACAGGTTGAAACCTGAATTTAGTCGTCGGCTTGCACGACATTTACACCTGAATTTAAAGAACAAGACGCTCCGTGCTCTGCTTGCCAGTAAGGCAACTCGTCTTTGAAACTTCACGTGACAACGTCAACAATCGGTCGACTGAAAATAAAATGGCCTGCTCTTTCTCCTTCTGTGTTTGAGGCAACCGGACCAACTGAAAAATTCAGGGCAACCGAACAGAAGAAAAGAGAAGAGAAAACGAGAATCCAAAGGTCACGGGAATTCCATAAGTTATTGATAAAGTGTTTCTCGCGATTCTAATTGCTTCCGACGTTTCCGACAAAAACAAAAGGACATTCCGAACAATAACGTGGAGGACAACAATAGAAGCATTACTGTCGTGCTGTACGATTGAATAGAACCGTAATTATCGCCAGGAGAAAGACAAGTTCGGTCGTAGCGTAAAAGTAAAACAGGGCGGAGGAGAAAAGATGGCGAAAAGAAAACAGAACTTCATCAAATGGATGTTTGCCGTCAGACATTACTTGGGAAAACTGCGACGTATCCAACTATAAAACACTTTAATAATCTATAAAAAAAAAATAGTAATATAAAAGTTGTCCGGGGGTAGGACAGATTTTGCATTTCATCTTCTCGTATTTCTTCGAAAAATAAACATAGAAAAGAAGATGGAGGGTTAAATGGATTTTATACTTTTATCACTCAACAATAATAACACTATTACTATTACTCCGAGAGTTGTTTGCACATTCAACGGATATTTTGGGGGAAGATAGGGATGGCCCTGAATCAGCGAGAGCTCATTACCCGCAACTCTCAATTCGAAACAAAAAGGACACGCAGCACGCGTCCAAGTTCGTTTTCCCGAAAAAATCAATCGTGTGAACCAATTAAAGATGAAATTTTCTTACCGCTTAAAGGTTCAAGTCAGTAATATTTATTACCAGTCAAAACAGACTAGTAAATTTTGCACCTCGCAAACACTCCCGCTCCTCACCCGAGTAATATACTTTTACGAACTCAAATTACGACCCGAACTATTCCAACAGCCCTGAAAATAGTGCATTAAAAACTTGTTTATGTACTCTCACGTTGGTCGATTACAGGTATGTTAGAAGTGAGTGCCGATGGTAATTTGTAAGCGCGAAACGTACTTTTCTATTACTCGATTCCATAGTTGTAAATGCCCGTTATAAACAGCCCCTAAGTTTTGATCCTAAATTTTATTACTCTGCATCAGGAGGAATATTACTGGAAGTTTCACAGGTAAGTATCGAATAGCTTTCAAGAAATTTTTATTCAAAATAATACACCGTATTGTTCGTATAAATTTGTTTTAAAACCGAGTTAAGGGTTGAAATTTTGATTTTGACGCAGTACCCTCTACGTGTGCACTGACCGTGTTGAGTTGGGAGTTGTGTAGTTTAGGAAATGTCGTTTCACTTACCACGGCTACTGTGAAAAAGAAATTAAAAATTTGACTCAGACGTAAAAAACTTTTATTACTCGCTCTGTCTCACCCTTTCTCATAGAAAATTCAATTACAAGCATAAGTCGAAATGAATGACGGTCAAATGCAGTGGATGTGATGGGCCTGGAACCCGAGAGGCGGAAAATCACATTTTCATGTTTACCAGGGTGAATTAGACTTCACCCTCCCTTACACTTACCCCTAATGAAACATTGAGTCGGCTACCATGTACACGCTGGACCAAAGTTTTGTGGAACGACAGATATTTTTGTGTTTTGGAATTTCCTCACATGAAGTAACACTGCATTTATGTGACCGCCATGTTTTGACGCTGCAGCATTCGACAACATGCAGCTTTCCACTTCCACATATATTTATCTTAGATATTGCACTTTTGTTTTCTAACACAATTGTAACAAAAAATGTACAAAAAACAAGAAAATCTATCATTTTTAATTAATTTTAAGAGTGTAGTAAATGATTTCAAGAAGGAAAATTAACCAGCATTACCTAATATATTATTATTTATTAAAATAATTATATATATATAAAAATTCCAATTGACTGTCGTTTCAAACTGGACAGAAAAATTTAAGTAAATAAATCAATCGATAAGTTAGCATCGACAGAAAAAATAAAACTTGTACAGACACGTCTGGAACGCTTGTAATTCAGCAGTTATGGGTGAGAGTTTGAGTAGATCACAGGAGGTATGGCGTAGGCTATTTCGTACTTATAATCCTCAAGAGAAATGAAAGTTATATCGAGAGAAATTTTTAAATGGCGATGGAAAAGAATGTTTTAAATTGGACTAAACCTAAACGGGAAAATTGTAAGATTAGCCGGAATGAAGCGAAGGTCGCTCCGACGGAGGATGCCCGGCTTAAAAGGATTAAGTTTTAACTTTAAATAAGTTATTTAAGGACCTCCCTATAAATTTCTTGGGTTTTGAGTTTCAGAAGTGGTAAATCAAATGATCATATTAGCACTTTATGAAATCGCTTGCATAAATCTCTGGTAAACATGGGTTTCCCCTTTCTCGGCATGCCGCTCACCATCTTTGTTTCTCTCTTTTGTGTTTCTTTTACCAACTCCGTTTCAGTCGGGCTCCGTTAGCCTTTCTTTATCCTCTTAAATTCGTATAATTAACACTTTTAATTATTGTCTTTTGTGCTTCGTCGTCCGGTTGTTTAAACGGAGTGACTTACCCCCGTCACCTTCCAGTTAACTCTTATTGTTTTGAAGAAATCTCACAGGTTTTACTAAATTTTCCTTTACCGCTACAACTCTACTTTCTTCTTCTTGTGCGTCTAATTTTTTCTTCTGTCGGTTGGGAATGTAGAAATGGTTAAGGGATGCAAGAATCAGAGCGTTAAACCTCAGAGTTAAAACAGAGTTGATTTTTAGTGTGCCGAGTTTGACGGTACGTTGACCGCCTAATGTCGTCGAGGAGCTGAAGAATAGTTTTTTGATGGAACACTCCGTTGGAACGGTTTTAGAGTTTTCTTTTGAAGGAAGGGGAAAGAAATGGTGTCCCGTTTGCGTTGACGCTCTTTTTCCCGGCGTCCCCGGGGAAATAACGTGGTGTAACCAGAAATTGGATGATGATGTTCAGTTATCAGTTCAATAATTCCCCATGTGAACGGCTCAAACGCACTATTATTTATGACCAAATGTAAATAGTTTTAGAAATAGTTTTGGTTCGCGGTGTTTTTCTGACGGCTTAGAAAACTAATAGACTAATATGGTCGCACCTGTCTTTTAAACTACCTTTTTATCTTACTAGTCCTATGATCTTGCTGTTTACCTTATTTCACTCTTCTAGTCGCGACGAATATCAAAACGAGTAAGAAATCAATTTGACCTTGGGTATTGTCTACATAAAAATTACCCTGATTTATGTACTGACAGAAATTGTACTGTACCCAAAAAAATTGTACGGAACGTCTCGTTATTATCGGTTACATTAATGAGTAAATATTTACACTATAAAATACGTTTTCTTTTAACGAAATTTAGACAAATATCATTTATCCCATCCCGATTACCTATGTTTATTCACCGTTGTGGCTGTAGCAAAGTAAAAAAAATTAATAAAAACAAAAAATTTTAACAAAGGCTTGTAACTAATGAATATGTCTCCTATCGAACCGACTGCAGTGTCCGTTTGAAATAGTAATTATGAAATTAATAAAAAAACAAGTAATAAAGTTGTATTCTTTTGGTTTGCTGTGCACACGTCACAACATTCGATTTTGAGAGAGTAAAGAACGTAAAGGGTTTAATAAGGTGAAATAAAAAAGAAGGTCCGTCTTAGACCTGTCAAAACGACATCGACCACAATGACACTGACCTGTGTCTCAGGGTAAAATTTGAACAAATTAACGCAAAGTTGTATGGGCAAAGAAAGTATTGAGGTATTCAGCACGGAGCTTAGGTGTTAGGCAAAGAGCTTAGGTGAATGAACAAAGAAAAAGTTAATAAATCAAAATTTGTATTTGCTTATGTGGAAGGAAATTTTTTCCTTTTTTGACTACACAAAATGCTTTGTTCCTGCAATAAACTGGACAGTTTTAGTTCTTAAAGGAATCATCTTTCATTCGAAACGAAAGACGTGATGCAATACACATAAGTGTAAAGTGTGTAGAATAAGAAATATTAATAAAATACAATTTTGAAAAAGTGGAAAATTATAAATTTGTCTTAAGACGTGGAAGCAAATAACAGCTCGTTTTTCTGAAACGAACCAAAACTGAAATGCACATATATTTATAGTTAAAATTGAGTTTTGTAGTAAAAAAAACTTATAAATTTCGATGCCTTCCTATTATTACTCAAAGATTTGAAGAGTGCAGGCGTACAAACATTCCAGGCCTACCATTAAAGAGTAGTAGTAGAGGTACAGGTGTGATTTGGTATTGTTTGGTTAGGTTAAGTTAGGTTTAATGTTAAAGTTTAGTATTCTAAGGTTCTATGGTTGAGTGTGATCATGTTATGGACGCGAATGAAAATATCACTGACTTATCTAAAAGTACTTGTGACGAATAAAATAATTACAATGACAGATATTTGAACTGATACTTTAAAATACTGAAATTAAATTTTGATTACTTAAAAAGGTAACCCACCAAGATTCTCACTTAATGTACCACGTGCTCATGTGTCTGCGAGAAAGAAACGAGAACATCTCACAAATTACAATGAACATAAAATTAAAATTGTGGATGTTTTGGAAAAATTTACTTTGTGAAAAATAAAAAAAAATTGTTAAAATTGCTCTTTAGGTGTGATGTAAATTTTTGGCAACCAAAATCAAAATATTCTGTTAGTTTCCTCTAATTAATTTATTAACATTCACTAATTTTACATGAATACAAAACATGAAATATTCGATATTAATATTATATGCCGTTTATAAATACACAATAATGTACAACGCGTGGAATGACTTAATGGAGAAAAAAGAAGGTAACCTAATTTAATAAATTTATATTACTCAAAAATTGTGATCCTTCGTGCGTAACACACACATATAATGATTCTAGAATACATAATAATTGTGTCTCGAATTTATTTAAATAAATGCTGAAATTATGTCAGTTACCCAAATTATGCTAGAGTCTCACAAAACACACAGTTCGGTGTGTCCTTCAGGATGGTCGTTCCATTCATTTTCCATTTGCCTCCGGATGAACTTCAAGACCAATTTAAACAATTTGAAAAGGGATGAGTTCCATAAATGTAAATAAACACACACACACACGCACAACTACCTATCCCTCCCCCAGGCTTTCCAGCCACCAGGTCAAACAGGCACAATTTCTTCTGCTGAACTACCCTGTCTGTCACTTGGCCTTTAGGTTAAGTGAAGCGTACACTTCTCTCTGCCACCTGCACCCTTTCAATTCGAATAATTCGAATTGAGGTTTGAGAGGAGAGGAAAGTAAAAAGTAAAAAAAAAAAAAAAATTGTAAACTCGAAAGGTAGAAAAGGCTGAAACCGAGGCCTCTGAAAGGATGAAGACTCGACGATGGGAGGAATGTAAAACTGCCTTTTCCATTGTCCCCGTACTGAGTCAAAGGATTTCCTGAATAGAATACAAATTAATTTGGTTCGTAAATAAAGTGCCGGCTCTGTGGTCAGGAAAGGTTTGTCCACCGTTTGCTTTTCTAAAAGCATTATTAATTGGAACCGACTTTTGGAACGTTTCATCTATTCACCAGGCAAGGAAAAAAAGAAAAATAGAAAATAGATACCCGCAGAATCCTCAAAGCCTCAAACTTTCTTGTCGCAGCCTTCCTGTTGTCACTCCCGGACACTTTCTTTATTTCGAGAGATTTTCTCTAATGGAATCTCACCACCACCGCCGGTTTAACCTTTTTCATTGTCTTACGTCTTTCGACCACCATCAACATCGCCATCATCACCGACGTCGGTTGTTGTTTTCCGCGTCCGTCTTTTCCCGCTTTTGAATTTTCCTCCCGCCGAACGCCGAAGCTCCGGCCGGACTTGACCACACCGGAAGAGAAAACCCAACGTTTTTATTATTTTTATTGTTATTATAATTTCTGGGAAGTTTCTGAATAATTTTTGCGTTTACAATTGTTTCCGGTAGAGCTGAACGAAATATTTATAGAGGTGAGCTACCGCCCTCGGATGCTTTTGAGCTTTTTCAAAAGGGCGGAAAATAACGTTTTTGTGGATTTACGTGTCCGCGACGGAGAATTCAACCCATTCCTCCTCTCTGTTTTATAACATCGAGCTTTTCTAAATTTCATTGCTAATTTTGGGTGTTGAAAGAATCATGATTTCAATTTATGTATAATCCTCGAAGTTTAAGTTTTTGGTAAGTAGAAATAATGTCTTGGGTGAGTTGATCGGTCGAAGGTTTCAACAGGAAAGCAAACTAATTAATAAATAGAATGTATTGGTTATTTTTTACCTGTAGGTGCATTCCTGGTCGAATGTGATAATAAAGTTTTTTTTTGGTGTTCTCTTTGACCGGAATCCGATTCCACTAAATTTCAGGTACTCGGTAGCCATAACTCGCGCTCTCTCTTTTATTGATGACACGAAGAACTTCCTTTCGAGTTCATTAATTAATTG
Organism: Polyplax serrata; assembly: GCA_037055365.1. Lineage (NCBI taxonomy): Eukaryota > Metazoa > Arthropoda > Insecta > Psocodea > Polyplacidae > Polyplax > Polyplax serrata. The sequence continues at coordinate 3,078,932 of JAWJWE010000004.1, forward strand.
CAAGGATATCCTGAAGGCACCTTCCAAGGTTTAATGACTTTGAATTCGACTTAGTTAATTGTGTGGAGTGCATTGTTGGAGAATTGAGTTCATCACGGTCGGACGATTTCCTTTCAGGTCCAGTCCATTACAGGTGATGTGTCCACCCCTCCGTTGATGCGACCGTAAACCTAACGGGTCGCAACAAAATTTGTCTTGTTTTATGGATTTGTCGTCAGTGTGAGTGTGTCACACAATACTTCTGGTATCAACTGTTGAAAACGATTGACTGCACTTATTAAGCACTCCTCGCCGCATCGAATTTGGTTTTATTTTCTTCTGCTTTATTTTGAACGAACACGAAATTATTACAAAATCAGATTACAGAGTACTTACAACTCGACAGACAGAGTCACTTCCAAGTCTTACAACTATCGTTTTGTGATGCCAAAAAAAGATAGTGTAAATTATTTACACTCAAATTAAATAAATATTATTATTTTTTATAATACTCAAATTACAATAGTACAGGTTCATAAGATAATTAAATATGAATAACATTATTTTCTTTTTATGCCTTACAGTTACCTGCACGGAAACTTCTAGTTAAATTTTCTCTTTTTCTGTTTCCTCGTCCTACTTAACCAAATTTTCGACTTACATTTTAATCGGACGTGTTTCAGGTATCACCTTGCTCGATTGGTAAATGTTTCCTGAACCTTAAACTCACCTCTTCAATCGTTGTAGTGCTTGAATTACACGTCTGTTGAATTTACACTAAATCCGAAACGTTGGGTCGATTTCTACGTAAAAACACTTTCTTCCTGGAATCGATTGTTGATTCGTCAATAAACTTAAAAATGAGAAACCACGTGCACCGTCACGGTTAGTTAATGTTTCATCTATTTGTCATCTATTCTGTCTATTAGTTAAGCAATCAGTTTCTCTGTGTCTAAAATTTCTCACCTAAAAGAGGGAAACCGTGGCAAAAACCTCGTGGTATTTCCCAGATGCTCAACCGCTGCCTTCTCCATTTAATTAAATAAAGTTGAATTCTCATCTGCGGCGGTCCAAAATGACTAGATAAAACCAGTCAAACGGTCCCCAAAAATAAAGAAATTTCCACTTCTTCAATCGTCGATTGGTTGTCGAGTCGTTCTCTCAACTCCGACAGTCGAAAATTCCCGATTTTACACTTTTGTCTATTAGACAAGACTAGTTTAGAATAAGTCGGTTAATGCGTGTTTCGGTTCGTTTAACGTTAACAAAAGTCAAAACTTTATATCTGAGTCAATTAGATAGTAACAGAAATTTATTTAATGTACTTCTCGTCGACCGAAAAAGGTTCAGGTCGTGCTTTCAACTATCAAAAACTCATAGGAAAGGTGGTCCAAAATTCTATTAAAACATTAAATAAAGACCAAAAATAATAAAAAAATATCATTTCAAAATAATGTCATTTTGAAAATGTACATTATCTTGTGTAGTCACTTTGGCAAAGGAATAAACAAGAGTGACACTACAATAATAGTGTACATATACCATAGTATGTAACTATGGTTGTACAATAGTTATTCTTCATACTCATGTATCTCTACTCTAGGTATCTCAGTCTACAAAATACTACTATTCGTCGATGTCTAGTTTTAATAAAAATTTTACTTCTTTTTCACTAGTAAAAATTATTTATTTTTTGTTATATTTTTATAAACAAGTACTAAAATTTTTTTTGTTATAAATATAACAAATGTAGATATTACATACAAGTTATATAATTTCTTGCATCCTGTCAGGCATACAGTCTACAACTTACATGAACCCGACTGTAGGTAGTACAAGTTGTATTAACAGGTTTGTTCGCCCATCATTCGTTGAGGCCAACCTAAGTTAGGAATGAAATATGAAAAAAAATAATACTAATTATATCGCGTTACTGTATAGAAACATTCTCTAAACTCCACCATTTAGTTATTCATTTTTTATTCAGTCTGCCGTACGCGACAACCTAATAATTTAATTAATTAGTTATTGATTGGTATAATTGAATGTCTCTATACTCCCTCTCTATGTCTCCTTCTATAATTACTTACCTGAATTTATGAAAAAGAACAGACAAATAAGACAAATGTACTAAAAATTTTATTTTCTAGTGTAAACTATCCGAAGTAGATTTCTCCATGAAATTGTTTGATTCAAACTAAGGCAGGCAGACGGCGGAGCAGACGACAGGGAGATTTGACAACCAACAGTTGTCAAAGGGTGATTATGGCGTCAAATGACAAATTAAACTAGTTTCGAGGTTGAAGAATGGAATGGCGGCTTATCCAGGATGCAATCGACAAGGAAAGGAACTGCAAAATCGAATGATTCGTTGAACACACCTAAAATTCCATTGACGCTCAGCATTGAGGAAAGTCCACACGGCTCTCCCTTGAGTTTTCCCCGAGGTTAGTCACACTCGTTTCCCTCCCGGTTTCATTATCTTCTAAGTCATATCCTCACTCTGATTCTCTTCCTACCATTCTTAGTTTCATGTCAAATAAACCGTGGAGGAAGGAGACGAGGCTCCGTATTGAATGACACGGCTGAATAAACCAACCTCGGATTTAAATGAAGGACATTAAGGGTAATGCATGCGCTTTTCCACTAATGAAACTTTAATTCATTCAATAGAAAAACGTGGGGAAAATAAAAATAGGAAAAAAAAAGTTGTCTCTTCATTCGGAAGAATCATGAACTCAAGCCGAAACAGGAAAACTTCGTCCACACATATGTACATTTAAATAAAAATATATGTAAATTTGTAAACTCTTATGTATATTTAATTTTTGATCCCGCTTGAATGGGAGTAGAAATAGAAGTGCAGCAGTAGAATGCAATTAGAAAACTGTAGGATTTTTCCGCCCAGGTTTGATTGGATGTGTCCGAAGTCTTGAAGCAGAAACAGGAAAATTATACTCCGTCCAAGAAGAAATAAAACCTGACTCTCCGGGCGTTATATGTGTTACAAATACATTAAAACTTCATAAATAAAACATAACCGCAACCGCGTGGTGGTACCTGCGCCTAAACTCCGCATGTCGAAGTAGATTTTTTAAATTTGTAGAAAATCCCTCCAAATCTTTGGAAGGAAAAATGAACACTTCCATTTGTTTTGTTTCTACCACAACAGTTCCACGGTAATAAATGATAATTACTACAAAAATTGAGATACAACACAGTTTTAATTATAATAAACTTATACAAATGGAAAAATGGAAATGGAATTGTCACTTATTAGATAAATTGTTGTTGTTAAAAACATGTTTGAGTGATAGTAACGCTTATAATGAAAATTGTTATTATTTCTACTTATTTATTTATATATTAATATAATACACACACGCAACTCAGACTCTTCGTATGTCAAATAAATATTTGATGGATTTTGTAAATATTGCAGACGAGTGGTCACAAACTTAGGCTCATAGAGTGCATCGGTTGATTAGAATATATTGTGGTATATCCAATCAATATTTAGTATATTTAATATATTATTTACGACATTAGTACTTTTAATATATTATTTTAAGAGTTCATTTTTTATGGTATTTGTTGCTCTGAATATTGACTTTGTCCACTAAGTAAACTCACTCAACTAAACGTGGTACATCTCTTGTTTCCTCCGTCGTGTTAGAAATTCTTCTATCTGCTATCCTTCTTTTTCTACTTTCAATTTTTTGACGAGCAAAATAGTTTCCTCTGCATAGCAATGAAAGGAATCGACCATGGGGAAGAAGCGAAAAATTTTGGTGGAAATTAAGACACGGGTCATTTCACATCTTTTTATATATACTTTGTAGAATATTCTACGAACCCCGTTTGCATCTTTGTTTCTTTCTCCCTTACTGTTCTGCCCCTATTCGTCGGCCATAAACCTTTGGAAATCCCTCAACTTAAAACGATTTTCTCGCTCCTTCCTACAGTTTCTTCTGCCCTTCTCTGATTCATCCTCAAGGAACATTTTCTCCTTCTTCGGTCGCTCCCGTTTTTCGGCTTCTTGCCCGATTTTCTTATTATTTTCAATCCCAATCGGGGGGTTTTTTTTTCTCGTGAAGTTAGAACTTAATCCAGACGAGATTTACATGGCTTTTAATTGTGTGGTCGATGGGAGTGAGCCTGCTTTTAACTTTTTAACTTGTGTAAAAAACAATATTAGAAGCATTTTCAGCAAAGTCACCAGGAATAGTCTCAAAACTATCCACAATTGATGTTATACAATGAAAGAATGTAATTTCGGTTAATTTATTAATTTAATTCCTGGTTAATAAATTAAACTTTCATTCTACTTTTACTGCTTACTTCAGTCGATTTTTATTTCACATGTATGTTATGTCTCTCTCTCTCTCTCTCTCTCTGCGTAGTAAAAGCCCGAGTGTATATGATTTGCACACATATTACAGAGAGGAATTTAATTTGGAATGTAATCAACTGTCGAGGGTACAGCATTCTTATTTTGAATTCTTTCCTTTAAAGTTCCCAAATGAACCATAAGAAGTCGACATCGGTGAGGGAGGCGAAATTAATGACTCCGTTTAAGACTCAACGGGTTTAAATTCTAATGGGTTGATTATCACAGGATTACCAAAAACCCCTCTGCTTTACATGAAGAAAAATTTTACAAACAGCAGTGAACGACAGCAAACGAGTGAAGCTAACTCCGGAAAATGTCTACCAATTCAATTGAACGTTTATCGAGCAACTACATTTTGGTTGTTTTGTTGCAAACTATCCCGCTAACCCTAATTATTATTGTATATTACGGGGAGGAATAGTTTTTGTCGTCGTTTTAGCAGTCTTCGGTGCTAATTTTCGGCAATTTAGTCTCTCGTGTACCAGTCCTTTGTACTTTTTTTCGACCGTCAAGGATAATAGCGAGTTGGACCCTGTTCGCATTCAATTAAAAGAAATAATGTAAATGTATAAAAGAATGTACCATTACCGAGTAATATCCTGTCCTATCAAAAATTCATCGGTTCTTTATGCATCTTTTTAAGTGCACTGCCTCTGAAAAATGTTTCTGACTACATCTCTCCCATACGGTTTAACTCGTGCATACAGTCTTTCTTCTTTTGGTTTCTACAGTAGCACCTTTTAACGGTCTCTTATTCTGGCGCGAAACGAACCTTCCTCTTCTCCAAACACCAAATTACACGTGAAATATACGGGGAATGTGCGCCCGCTCGTGTACTTTGTTTTATATATTTTTCCACTTCTTTTTCTTCTTCTTTTTCTTCTTTTATGTTTATACATTCTTTCTTTATCGTCTTCAAAACGGTCAACCATGCGAGTAAAACGAGATTTCTCGTCTTAGTGTCTGTTTACGGTTTCTTGATCCCGATTTAGCAGTTCATGTTTGAATATCATAAATGCGAACCGATATTAAGAGGCTTTGGAAACGTCGTAAAAGGTTGTGAAGTTTGGAAAGTTTGTCGAAGGATTCATGCGGGGGAAGTTGTTGTGGTCACGGTGCACGTCTCTTGTGTCTGTGTGTGTGTGTGTGTATGATCCTCTTCTGTGTATCAATATCGGGTTTTATTGATTTTTTAAAAGGTATCCACTTAATTTCTATACTTAATCAAGTTGTGTGTCAACTTAGAAATTTTGTACTTTATGAATTTGATAATAATCCCACCTAAATGTTGTGCTGCGATTAGTTGTTTCTAGTCTTCTATTTTTCTTTTAGTAAACAGTAATTTTAAATTATATAATATATAATAATAGTTGATCGAATCGGTTCACTCCAGGACCGGAGTGTTGTTTTAATTTTAAGATGAAGTCAATGCCCTCGTTTTGCGCTATCATTCAATTTATCAATTTCATCCCTCATCTAGAATTTCATTCTCTCTCCATTCATCACTGACCTCGAAGGATCTCCCATCGTTGAATTTGCGCCCATTTGTGGACTTAAGAAAATAGAAGAACCGGTCGTTGTGCTGATAAAAGAAAAGAATGAAAAAAAAAAGAAGTTACACAAATGGAGTTGGAGGACATCCAGAAATGAGTCAGCCAACTAAGGGATGACCTCACGATAACCAAAGGGATGCTCCTTTTCATCCCCCACTACGTTGTTAACATCCCATCTATCAATTTTATTCTTGATGATCTTCCAAATTCTTACATTCATTATTTATTTATTTTCGATTGAAGGGAACTAGTTTTCTTGAATTTTAGTTTGTTACTTTTGAAAGTTTCTAGGTTAGCCGAGGTCCATCCATTTCTTGAATGTTTGACCGTTCGGTTTAGGGCTGTCGCCTCGCACTACTGAATAGTTAACAAATTCAGGGCCGTGATAAGTATTCCGTTGAATATTTTATCAACTTCCCAAACTCGTCGTTATTCAACATGCATCAAGCACTGAACAACACTTTGACTATTCTTGTGAACGATAAAAAATTATAGAGACTGCCTACGTTGACAGGTTACGTTAACTTCTTTCCAAAATTATGGAATTCCAAATTCAAGTTCTACTTTAATAAAACTAAAATGTAGTAGTGAGACAATAGGGGAAATAATTAAACAACCAATCGATTTTATCAGTCAAATTTTAAGAGACTTCCTTTAGTTTCAGTGTATACAATTTTTTTAATGCAAAACCCACTTTCAACAGTCAGGCTTTACGTTCAATTCCACTCCAAATTTTTTTAAAAATTATATATATTGTCGCGAAATAGATTTTTCGATTACGCATGAAGCATATTTAAGTTTCACGATCGTTTAAATATCTAAAAGAATAGATAAAAATTAAAGAGTTCTTTCTCGTAGGGAAAGAAGCGAAAAGAAACGATTTAACCGAGGGAAATGAAAAGTTTGATTTTGTTTCTGATTCCCATTAAAGCGGATCTCTAAGATCAGACATTTTTTTTTTAACTTTAAAAAGTGTTCTCATCTAAACCTAAATGTTACGTAAAATTTATGAAAATTTCCAGGGGAACGTAATCTCGTGAGCAGGGGAAAGGGGTAGTGTGCGCGTGTCTGTGTGTGCGTCTGTGTGTGTGTGCGCGTCTGTGTGTGTGTGTGTGCGTCTGTGTGTGTGTGTGCGTCTGTGTGTGTGTGCGTCTGTGTGTGTGTGTGCGTCTGTGTGTGTGTGTGTATACACACGCAGGAGAGCCGAAAAATGGAGTCTACCCATGAGAAACCATCGAACGACGTACAATTAGACAATTTATTTCCATCACCGGCAACTGGAAATTCGTGACTGTCTTTTTATTACCCAAACTACCGCAAATACAAATGTGAAATTCGAAACGACAGGCGAAAGCCTCAATGAGAAAAGCCCAAACACAACAGCAAACACCAGGAAATATCCAAATCGTAGGGAAAATCTCGGAGGAGAGAAGGAGAACTCTACTCGCTTGTTTATCTCAGGTACTTGGTAGTGTTTAACATCATCCGAGAAGTAAATCAAAACAAAAGAATTTCGATGCTTAAGATTACAAAGAACACATGAGAAGAAGACAGGTGTACTAATAATAACAAAACTTCCATGTTAGCCGTGTGAATTACAGGGGTACACTTCAAGAGACGCTTCAAAAAAATAATAAAAAGAACATTGGGGTAAAAGTATTATGAAAAAGCAAAAATGAATAGGATTGAGGGAAGATACGGAACCATGACAAGACGTAAGATTAAATAAAACCAAAAGAGAGTTCTAAATAAACACGACAGTAAAAATTGACTCGAGTAAAAAAAAGCAGAAAATAAGACTTCAGCGGGAGAGAGAGAGAGAGAGAGACGGGGAAGGACAGAGAAAGGGGGGGGGGGGAAAACAGAGGATCAGAAAGTACATGATGAGGCCTCCTACATCTCCTAAAGTGCTTATTTTAAGTGCCAGAATAATGAAATATTAATTTGCTATATACAATAATAATGAGGCCCAGGTAAAGTGAACCGACGCTACTAAAAGCTCTCGAAATGGAGAGGAAGTCAATTTCCCGCCCAGGCTAGCCCCCCAAAAAAAAAGTCCAGTTTATTAGTTTTGTTGTACCTCAGGGTGTCCATCGGGGCACTAATTGGCTATTAGTAATTTATAACCTGTAAGCAAGAAGTCGATTCAACAGGTTCTCCAAATCCAAATTAACCAAAATGAACTCGGCTTTGGCTCCAAACACTTGAAACATCAAAGTTTTCCACTCGACCAGCCATTAATAATACACTGAAATAATTTAATTGAATTGAACTCACTCGGGAAATTAATTGTAGTAAATTGTTTTTTTTTGTTATATTATTTAATCCTCGCAAATATACAACAGACTGCCTACATTAAGTATATTCAACTCTTAAATTACCTAACGTCCAAGGTTATTTACAGGTTATTACAGACCTGAACCCAGGTAGTAGTGCAGTAGTTAAGAATATTTCAAGTTCTAAGGGTTTGTCTTTCACTAAGTTCTTAACTTAATGTTTATTCTGTAGCAAATTGTTGTACTGAATTGTAGCAAACTACAAAAATTCTATTCAACGTGGTTATTGTTGTCATGCAACGACATACACGGGAGTGTTTGTTCTGTGTAGTTCGGTTGGTCCGATTATAAATTCATTCCGGAGAGAATGTTTTATCAGGCTGGCGGGTGTGTACACTACAGTGTAGGGTTTTCCTGTACTTTCCAATTCTTCGTATTTTCCGAGTCCGACCACTTCACTTCCCGAACTTTCTTTTCTAGTTTACGAAGATCAGAGATTTAGGCAGGAGCAATCAGCAAAACATCAATTAAACTTTCACGAGGGAAAAGTCTAATTGGATTTCTGCCGTCTTTCACCGTGGACTTTTTGTCGTGTTTTACATTGTCTTTTTTGTCTTTTCTACTTCTGATTTTGTCCTTCGACGAAGTCCAATTCCTTCGTCTGTCACTTAGCAAAGCGTTCGATGCAAAATCCCCCACCCCCCCAACCTCATTCTCCCGTCCATTTCACGCTGTCCCTTCCTTCCACCTCGGCACACCTTTCCGACTTCTTCCACGACCGTCTTCGTTTCTCCTCTCGCGGGTACTTTTCTCTCGTCACCCGGTTGAAAGGAAAAAACAGTTTTGAGCAATCGCTTCCTTCGCGACGCAGTCATATTATTAATGCTGGAGAAATGGGTTATGGACCTCAGGTGCCTCAACTCCTGGGTGAACGTTACACTCTATGTAAATGCACGGTCTTTCCGCTCCTCGTTTTAAGTTCCCATCCATTTATTTTCATTATCGTCGACTTTAAAAAAAAAAAAAGTTTTCTTTACGAAACGGAAACCCTTGAAAACCTTGAGAAACACCGTCGGTTACTCCTGTTGTACGGGACTGACTGTCTGCCAGCAAACTATTAAAATTATTCCCCCGGAAAGTTGAAGAAAGATTGTTCTTTCAAATGAGTTGGTAAGTCTTTTTTTTATTTATCTTTTCTTTACGCCAAACCAATCAGACACATCGGCCTGTGTACCTTAGGTGTGCTCAATTGGAATGTTGGCGAAAGAAAGAAACTACGGACGTAAGATTTAGCATTCCTACTGTAGTTTTTCCAAAACCTCCTGAGCTTCAAATTAAAAAAACTTTCCGGGAATAAACCCGCCCCGGGGGGGGGGGTGTGAGGGTAGTGAAATCTGTACACTTGAGTTTGTGGTTGAGGCAAGGGGTGGTAAAAAAGTTTAACTGCTTCACTTTAGCCGCCTTTTGAATAAATTGAAAAGATAAAATGAGAGCCGAGGTTGGACCAAGGCAATTGAAAGGGTCTGGAGCACACTCTCGACACTCTCACTACAACAAGCACTACAACACACACAGACACACGCACGCAAGCACGCGCTAGCGTAGGACAGGAGCCTGCCAACTTTTTTTTTCTTCATGCTCCGTGATGTATGAAAGAATTTTCTAGGGGAAACTTGGACGGATAATGAAGAAAAGGAGAAGAATAAAAAATGTCGGGTGGATGTGTAAGTAAGAGTTATTACTCGGAGAGTGTTTCTGAGTAAAAAATATCGATGGGCAATTTGAAAGTAAATAGGCGATTGATGGGGTCGAGGGTGGGAATCTAACAAAAGTAATCCGCCACCTTGTTCCTGTGTGCCTGCGTATCGGGTAGGTGTCCGTGTCGGCGTGTATATACGCGTACGCATGTGTAAGAGAGAGAGAGAGAGAGAGAGAGAGAGGGTGTGTGCTTGTGTCTTGCAGATTGATTTTATCTTAGATCGCGTTCTCCTTATTTAGTCCTTTTTTCATTTCGAGTTGTGAAAACGCCATCAGTCAGCCATTAGATTGGTCATTCAACGAAATCTCTTGACTGAATAGCCGAAGAGGGTGACGGTCTCCTTCCACGTCTGCATCATTTCAATCTTGTCAATCCTCTTTGGGGGGGAACGACGATTTTTCTCCAGGAAAATGTTCTCACAGGCTCACAATTGGAATCCATCAATTCAACCTCACTACTTATTGTACTCTCAAAGTACATAAATTTGTATTGCTCGTATTTAAATCGAAAACTATTTTGAGTTTTCTCGCTTGGTTACCGTGGAAGTAGTTTGATTCTTATCGGTCGCCACGGACCACAAATCCGATTTTATTTTTGCCTTTTCATTCTTTCATTTTGATGTGTGACCGTGTCGCACGTGGCTTCGTTGATTTCTTCACCGTTTTACTTACCTTTGGGCTTACAAACGCCTCACTACAACCTCTGAACCTGGTTCGTTTTCTTTCACACAGGAACCACCAAATAAATACAACCTTTAATAGCTACATATTTAATATGTTTTAGATTGTTTACGTACAATCAATAGGAGACAAATTACAACGGATACTACAACATTATTTCGCTACAGATGTACAGAAGAAATAAATAGACGGTAGTGAACGGACGATTTAATACATAATTTGACATACTCAATAACAAAATTTTGGTTTTGGGAAACAAATTAGAATAGTACCCCCCTACAAACTGTTTACCTAAGAATGTAAAATTGTAGTTTGTTGTTCAACAGATTAACAACAATTAGAGGACCGACTGAACACTCTCACATCGCCTCTCAAATTGGAAAAACCCAACAAGTCTGTTTTTTCACACTTCACTGATCTACTCGATCTTCTCTCCCGATCGTACACGGCCACTCAGAATAAGATTATTCGTTCAAAGGAATTGTCCGCCTCGACACGGTGGCGATTATCTACGGGGTTTTCCCTTGTCTATAGAAATCGGGTCCAAATTTAGTATCGGAAGTAGTTCAAACGAACAGAAAATCATTCTTCGTTTGACTCATTCGATTTGAATTTCTAATTTCAAATCAAAATTGTATGTTAATCGTTGACAGAAAATCGAATGATCGGTTTTACTATCTCGGAATGTGAGCCGAATATTATATATTTTTTTTTGTTCTTTTGGTGGTCATATTATTTATATTCACTCTGTGTGCGTCTGTGCGTCGCCATTTTCATTCAAAACTACAGATTCGAAATTATGAGCGTTTTGCCTTTGAACTTTTGACGGAAACGGAAGTTCATATTTGTCGACGAACCCGAAGAAAGTTACCTTATAACGTTTACTTGATTTAAATATTTACAAGACGACTACTCCGCACCATTCCCGATCGTTACTATTTTACATCAGTTAATAAGTAACCGAAGAACTGATGAACATTTTTTAACGTTAAACACGACGTGGACTGTACTCTTGGACAGTTACTGCTAGAGTTGCAGGCACAGTGTGGAGGTGTGGTACGCGTCGTGGACTTGTCAACGTGGAAGAATATTTCGTACTCCGTACGTTATGTACATGACAATTATTAAATTTATATTATGAAAATAATGCAGTCGTGACGTTGATAAATTCAATTTGAAAGCGGAGCACTTTGGGCTAAGTGCAAGGACGTACATAAGAAGTATGATGAGGAAAGAAAGGAGAGAAGAGGACGTTGTTACGTGTACTGAAGAACTACAACGTGAGTGTTGTAACCTTAACACCTGAGCTTTACTACCTCCCTTAATAATTAAGTAGTAAGTAATTGCAGACAATTAGGTCATTGTGGAGAGAGTAATGCTCATTGTTGTTCTTTGTTAATTGTAGTTGGTACAATTGTAGCGAGTGAGGGAGATGTGAGGATCATTGTAGTTGTGGAAGTAGTTAAAATGAGTCGGTCAAAACTCTGCTTTTCCTTACTGTTTGATGAAAGAATTCAACCAGATTTGCTCGTCCTGTTGCCTCCTTCATCTTCTTCTCCTCCAACGGTGAATCTTTTGATTTTTCTCCCCAGCATCATCTCCTTTTTCTTTTTTCACCCTGCCTCTTTCTTTACATTTCTAAGATTAATTCGATTTACCTTCTGAAACAAAAAGTGATTTCGTTTGTTGTTCGTTGGATCGTTGAATGAATCCGTAAAAAAAAAAGAATACCATCTGGTCTCTGCTGTTGTGCTCTCCTGCCGTACGTACAAGAAAAAAAAGTTAAAAGTAATGTAGTAAAGTTTTAAAATTCTTTTCTTTTTTGTTTCACTGAATTCTCTTCCACCTTCCTTATTTCTTTCTTGTTCCTTGGTAGCTCTATCTCTCCTTCCATTCCATTCCACGTCTGTTGTCGTTAGTTTTAGTAATTTTAAACAACTCCGTCAGGGTAACTGAATTAAAGAATCTTTCCCTTATCCGAACCAGCCATCTGCACTGAGTGTGCCCGTGTCTCATTATGTTAAGTTCTAAAAGTTACTTTTCCTTCTAACTAAACGACAATTCTTTACTGACGTACTAATTTCTGGTAGAGCTTTCCTAAGAGCTCTTTCTATTTATATCCTAGGACTACTCTACGTGCCACGACTAAAATCATTATTTGCATTTTACACTACACCAGTCTGATGTTACGACGCAGCGACATTATGCCACTCTTTTACTGTTACCCTCAACAGGTTAAATTTGTGTCAGTTTAAGGCTAACAGAAGTTGTGTACTCCTAATTTGACGGTCTTTTGGTGATATGGTAATTTTTACTTATTCGACTGGTCCGATCATTCCGGCAGTCATTCGTCGAGAGTTTTGTCCAATGTCCAAAAAATATTTTTTTTCTTCTACCCACCGCCCATAAAAAACATTTCATTCCATGTATTTATTTCCTACATGCCGAATAATCTCCTTGTTAATTCGTTTCCCATAAACCGACTCTGCGAAGAAGAATTTTATGAATGCACTCGAAGACCGAAATAGAAACTTTTTTGGTCGGGAAACAAAATTTTTAGAATTCTCAAATTTTCTCGAGGGACAGGAAAGGACCTTAATCGAATGGCAAATTCTCTTAAATAACATTATGAATTCCCAGGTGAGAGACGAGTGGATTCGCAGGTGCGTCTCCAACCATTTTCCACGGCATCTCGGCCATTATACACTCGGACTAATATGTATTTTCCAGAGGAAAGAGCCTCTTAAGCGTCGAGCATCCTTTCCTTCGCTAATACTCAAAATGGCGTTTCTCCTCACTTCTCCTTTTAAACTGCCTCCAACTTAATATTATTTCTAACTTTACTAGCCGACACCGTTAAAGTACTCCCTGTCCTTTCGGACAACCTCAAACTCAAAATTCTCCACGGAATGGAAAATTCTTTCTGACGAATTTTTTTCTCAAAAATTTGAATTGTTCTACGTGAAGGAACATTTTACGTTCGGTACACTCCGTTCTGTGTGCTCTGACATTTTTTCATTATGTTTTTACAAACATTGTGAATATGATCGAAACGAGTACGAGTTGAGAACAAATAGATCTTAAATAACATAACTCAGAATTTCAATTATTAATAATTCAATTATCAAAGGTAAAACTAAATTAATAGTTTTTTCAATTGGTAAATCAAATAGCAGATGATGTGCAAACCTCACTGACACATCCATCTGCGTCGAATTATTAAATTGGTTTTACTAAATTTTACGATTACGCAGTTATTGGTTCACGACACTTTCGGTGTTAACACCTGTGAGAAACAATATTAATTTCGAATAGTTAAACTCAGTAAAAATGCATCAGTTGTGAAGTACACAAAAAAGAACTACTGCGGTAGGACTACACAAAATGTCGTGGTTTCAATAAAATCCTACACATACGTAGTGTATTACATAAATAGTGCTATACTTAAAATTATAATCAGTTAACGTAGTCAACAATAAGTAGTCAAATTAAACTCATACTCTGCTACATAAATTAATGTAAATAAATTTTTTTAAATGTGTTGCTAGAGTGCTTATTGGAGTACCAGAGCATTGCACGACGTTGAAAGACTCCAGATGACATGGCGAATACAATACCTTGGAGGAACAATTATAAAAATTATGTTTTAATATAAAATCGCTTGACACTTTTATGTAGTAAAAAGTACGGCATTATTTAAGTTCTGGAATCATTTTACTAGTGAATATAAAAGGTTTTATAAGAATGACATAAGGCGACGAGAAAGAGGTTCGATATAATTTTTCTTATGCTTATAATGAAAGTGAAGGACTTAAAAGTTTAAAAGTCTTTTTGAATTTCCATTAAAATTTTGACATTCCACGGCATAAAATTTCATTAAAGCAATAAAACGAAAAGAAAAGTGGCGACAAACTCCGTTCTTATTTTTACCTGCTGACCTCCTCAGACCTGAGAACCCGAGAAAGGAAGAAGTTTAGGTTGAAAATATAGAAAATGGGTGACTTAGGTGATGAAGTTGGTGAAAGTGAAAAACTTGTTTTTAATTTTATGCCTGAATTAATGTCAGGAGACGAGAAGTGGAGTTTACTTCTGGACATTACGAGAACCAAAGTAACAGAAGAAGAGATTTCGGCAAGACAACCGAGGACTCAATGGAGTACTACAAGAGACTTTGGTGAGTGTGACGAAACAATACTTATCATTTTCACCTACAAAAGGAAATGAACTCAAACTGAAATTAATACTTACTTACTAATAATTAATTGCTTAGTACTGCAATGTATACTGAAACGTATTTTATATAACTTTATTTAAAATAACAAAATATCGCAGATGCTGTGTGTTTAATTCTCATTGACAGACCCATTCTTGTTTAAGCACAATCAATAAAATATGTGTAATGCAGTCAATGTAAACATAAGTGTAATAGATTCACGCTCGGTGCAAGTCAGACAAAAATACCACAATGACAAGATTAGATTTATAATAACATATATATGTCGGATCCGGGAGATCACAGAGTGCAGGAAAGGTGGTCTTAGAGAAGGCAGTTCGCTGACATGCTCTGTGGTGAAACAGGATCCGACATATATATATAAATTTCAAAAATTTTAAAAACTTCGCTGAGTAACCTTTCAAAAAAATAAAGAATTTTAACAAAACAAAATTGCTCTCTTATTGAACTAAAAATTTATATTAAATAAAATATATTGTAATTCTGACACAAGGCTTATGACCAGTCAGAATCTAAAATCAATGTATTACAATAATTATTACAAATTAATTAATTAAATAAAAATATATTTATACACTTGAAATGTATCAGGAGAGAGTTACATCAAAATATCAGTCACACCTGACTTAGTATATTGTTTGAGCAATTAAAAAACTAGACTATATTTTGTTTATACATTAAACAAACAGAAAACAAAGAAAAAGTAGAGAACTGTTGTGTTCTCTTACTTGCAGTCCACTACACTACTTGCAGTCCAAGTGGTTCCAAGCAAGCCCTTTTTATATGGCACTATTTCTAACATATATTTTTGTTCGCTAACATTTTGTACCTTCAATCATAACTTTTTATCGAATTTATTACTTGTATAGTTTTTACTACTTTTAACGCATAGATTTTAAAAAGAAGTTTTCATACGATCATTTTATTTTCCACCAGCGTGGACATTTATTTATCCTTTGTTCTTGTTTATTTGTATTTATGTACAATCGTAGAAGTTTAAAAAGAAGGTAGATAAATCACAAAAATACCGCTTTTAGTATTAGTTTTTATAATTTTTTATATTAATATACATAACACATAAATAATCAGAATAATACACAGCCTCGGGCAAATATTTCGGGAAAACTATTTACACTGGCTTAAAATGAATTTGAAAACGACTCGTGATGTAATTAATTATTAATAATTTTAGTAACACCTTACAATAAAAATTACAGACTCGTTAAATCTCTTCACATAACTTAAATGATGTCGTTCAAACAGCTAAATAAAGAAATCCACTCCGGAATAATATCATTAGTTGGATGTTCACACGTTCTGTTGCACCTATTTTTCTGATGGAAAAGACTGATTTTATGTAAAATTAATAGGCGGTAAGTAAATTATTAGAGCACCTGATGAACTGACTCAATAACCGTAAATAAAATGGTCAGGAAAATACGTTTCACAACTTAATTAATCCCTTCGTAAGTTTTGATAATGAAATGACTCCCAGTTAAATTATTACTCACCAGATAAAAATATTTTTCAGTCTGATGAGCAAACTAATTTTCCCTTGAAAATATCGGTCAGTGTCAAATTTAAGATTAGACAAGTAAAATTGTCAAATCTATAAATCAAATCAATATGTAAGAAATCCCAGAGACCACAATCTGGTGCTATCACTGGAGATGTTAAAATAGATAAGGTGGCAACCTTTAGAAATAGTTTGCACCTATCGCTCTGGTTAGATGCCTGGGTCAGGATCACTAAATTTAATTTTTGGTTTTTCACTGTTTTACTTATTAACTATTATTATTTTTTATTTATTGTTTCGCTTATTTTAATGTAAATGTTACGGAAAAATCTTGAGAAACCGGTTCACTTTTGGTACTGTTTATGAGCACTAGTGTGGCAACATGCCTTGCCTTCCGTGGTACGTTTCGTACTTCTACTTCTCCTGTACACACATATAGTACCCTACATGTTTTTAATACTGTAATGAATGAAGTAATGGATTAAGGTACGGAGTTAACAGGTTTACTGTACGACAGTGAGACGGTAGAACAGGTTTCGCAACGAAGAAGGAATAATTGTTGTTTAATTAGCAATGAGGTTGACGAGAGGTTCGGGTGAACCTCTCAAAGGCTCTCAAAGTCAAAGGCTCGTCTTCTCTCGTTGAAAAAGAAGAGGACGCTTTTTTCCACCTTGGAGTCAATGCTATCGATCTGACATTTTTAGATTACTCATTCGAAAATAATAAAAGCAAAGTGCGTCCACCCCATGCGAAGATCGAGGGGGATGCGACGACCACGTCGAATTTAAACCCCACAACTTCCTCATAACTCACTATCTTCGTGTGCTGTTGCTGCTTCTGATGTTCCTCCATCTTCTTTTGTATTGCCTCGGTCTTTGGTAACAACTTCCCTTTTCTAGTTTTCGTTAACCCTTCGGCACGAAAAAGGTTCAAAACCGAAGTCGACGTACGGTCCAAGTTTATTTAAAGTTAATTAGAGTGATGTACGATTTTTAAGGGTGAACGAACTCAAATTAACTCGACGGCAAAACCAACAACTCGTACGAATCCCGAAGAGAAACGAACGTCTCGCATTGTTAAAAACATGGGGGAACGTTTATGCTTATTTAAATAGTTGTGCTATCTAAGTATGACACGCAGAGGCAGCCAAATGTTGAGGAACCTGGTGCCTACAACATTATTATTATATACCAAACGGATACAAGAAGTAGATTTATTGAAAAATAAAAGGATACGCGATGACAATTCAGTTAAAAAAAATTTACTTTGACTCTTCCATCCAGGACAAATTCCATGTAAACAAAAACAAAGTGAACGGGGTTGACTGGAACGTCCTCTGAAGGCCAGTCGATGAACTTCACCTCCTTGCCGTAGTTCTCGGTGTGGCCGCGTGTGTCTACACCGCTGTACCTCTGCTTTAGGGTAAATCTAGAAAAAAGAACACCTTGATTTGTTGAAACAACAATTCGTTGAAAATCCAATTAGAACTTCAGCATTTCTTTTCAGTGTCTCATTTACCGTCCCAGGCGTCCGTATCCTCGAACATAATCTTAAACAATAAAAAAAACATAACAGGAATCTCTTTAACTTATCTATCAAGTGGCAGTTCATTAATCACAACCGGCTCCCAATAAATGTAATTGAACTTACTGACAAGAAATAATTTTCCCAGAGAATATGATTAAGACTGCTGCTTTTGTATTGTTTCTTTGCGTACAGGTCTTGGGTAAGTCAAATTTGCAGAATCAAGTTGTTTAACGTTCAAAATCTTCACAAGTCAACCGTTTCGTGTACTTTGAATGAATTCCAAGTGGAATTCAAATTTGGTTTTGGCGCGTACAGGATTTTTTTGCAGGAGTTGTGGTTAACTGTTTCGTGCAATTGGAAGTACACCGACAGCAGTGAACTTATTTATTCACAATTCATGCAAAAGACATTAGGTTACGGTAACAAATGACTCTGGATTGAAACAGGAAATGTTAGTGGAGTTTAGCACCTGTCGAACTGTAAATTTAAAAACAAAGAAAAATGTCTGAATGTTTCTTATCGTAGAGAGATTTATCAAATCTTAATTGCTGGCTAGAAACTATGCAATTCTACCATAAATTTACATTCATTAGACAGTGTGATTTTTAATTAAGTTCAATTAAATTTAATTCAAGTTCAATTAATTTAGACTTAGTGTACAATTACCTGTTAGAAATGGTTCCCACATAAAAAAGACTCGCTTCGAACTGTTTGGACGTTCGATCGTCAGGTGCAAGGTGCACTGTCCGTCTTGTACTTGTCGCGTACAGCACAACAGTTCTCGACTTATTGTAGTCTTGTTTAATTTCTCAACATTACCCGACGATTGAATTTCAGGTCGACCTAATGTTGGTAAAAGCCCTTACATTGTTTCGGGCACACCAGCACCCAAAGATGCCTATCCGTTCATAGTGAGTCTGAGGGCGAAGAAAACCAATGACTTCTACTGCGGTGGAGCTCTTGTGTCCGACAGATTTGTGCTGACGGCTGCCCACTGCATTCACGAGTGAGTTTACTTTGCTGAATTCTGTAAATTGCGTGCTCGCGATGAAATTCAACCAACAGCATACCATACAGTAATGCTTTAGTATTTGCAGAGGCAAACCAATTATTTATGTGTTAACTAATTTTTACAAGCCCCTAATTAATAATAAAAATAACAATACTCGGTTGATTACAAATAAATAATATAAAATATAACATAAAAATATACTGATAAATAAATTATGACAACTAATCTATTAATGAAAAATTTTTACACATTACACTCGGCACATATTTCCAGATTCAATTACACATTAATAAT
The DNA here is from genome assembly GCA_037055365.1 of Polyplax serrata. Taxonomy (NCBI): domain Eukaryota; kingdom Metazoa; phylum Arthropoda; class Insecta; order Psocodea; family Polyplacidae; genus Polyplax; species Polyplax serrata. Next base: position 3,098,155 of record JAWJWE010000004.1, read on the forward strand.
AATAAAGTTTTGTTTATTAATTCGGTTTTGTACAAGCAAATTTTTCAACAAGACTAACTATGTCGCCGTTGTAACGGTTTCTTTTTACCTTGGTGTGCATAGAACGACATGATATTTACTTATTATGGTACCCTCAAACCACCCAAAAGGGCCAAGGTCTATTTGTCTAAGGCATACCTTGAAGACTTACAGTACTACTTCTTAAAATACTTAAAATAATTTTTTTTAATTGAATTTCAGTTCCATCAAGTTTATCGAAGTCGGAGTGGGTTCGAACGCAATTGAAAATCAAACGATTCACGAGCTGGAGGAAGCCTTCATCTACCCATCTTATACACCTTTGACTAAAATCGATGACATCGCTCTGTTGAAGTTGAAAAAACCCGTTACTTTCTCAGAGTCTGTTCAGCCCATTTTATTTCCGTTTCCCAACCGTACGGACAACTTGCCGGTCATAGCAATGGGATGGGGACGTACGGTAAGTTGGAAAGTAGACTGCGATACTTGTCTACCTACCAAACACTACATTTAAATGTAATACAAATGGTGGGAGTCGGGTTACTTAGAGAGTTGCCCTACGTTTGACATACGTAAACTACGACCACTTCGACTGAACATCGAACTTTTTGGTCTTTAGGCCGCGGATGGCCCTGCTTCAGAAGTTCTCTTGGAACTTAAAAGAAATGTTCTTTCCAACGACGAATGCAGCAATCGGCTAGCAGTTGGAGGATCCAAAATCAAATCGAATCACATTTGTTTGGGCACCAACGAAGGCGATGGCGTCTGCTTCGTGAGTAGTTTACCGAGTAGTTTACAACCAATTTACGCGGTGGTGCTTGTTCACTAGACTTTAGTTTTTTTTATGTTAAACTCACAGGGTGATTCCGGTGGCCCCATGGTTCACGAAAAGGATGGCAAATTCTACATACTGGGTGTTGTTGCCTGGGGAATTCCCTGTGCTCTAGGCTTCCCCGATGTCTTCGTGCGTGTCGCCATCTACAGTCACTGGATAAACACAACGATGAAATTCAACGGTGGGACCCACGAGTATGCTAATTTAAAATAGTGTTATGTATCAATAAATGCATTTATTAAATAGTTGCTCGCAATTTGTATGTCATTTCATTCTATTATATTTGTGCTCGGTGTGTGAGTTCAGAGGAAAGCTAACTGACGCAGACCACGTTAGCGTATTTAACGGACTCGGACATTTAGTACTTTTTGGCTTTCATGTATGTATCGATACATAGTTGTTGGTCTAGTAATGAAAACCCAAGATACGTTTCAGAAGACATTTACATAAACACCGTACGCTTTTCCTTTAGTTGTTCGGTTCACCCATTTCTGACGCAAGGCTTACGATCAGTTAAAATTTGTATTCAATGTATTTAATATAAAAATAAAATAATAAAAAAGTTATTCCTTCAAGTAATTTCTTCATTCTCGTCTAATTATAATTCTATGTATTCTGTTTATATTGTTATCTATGTGTTATGTTTGTTATGTATGTACCTATGTTTGTCTATGTTAAGCTGAATTTTTTATTGAAACTTTTTCTAGTTTAGTTTACATTAATTAATGATAATTTTTCACCATTACTACATTTTCAGTTTCACTGGCGCTAATTCTCTAACTGTAAAACTGTGTTCTGATTTTAATTAGCTTAAAATTTAATAATTTTATAAATAAAAAATATTTGAGCTGTCACATTAGAGCCTGTAAATGTAAAGTAAAGTAAAACACAAAGAGAATGAAGATATCTCTCAACCTTATGTACTTTATATATTGTACATTAATCCGATTTATTAAATTACTTTTAAATAAATAAAGATAAAATTTTCGGTTACTGGCACCGCAACCACTCTAAGACTAAAATGACATAAATTTAAAACCAAAGAAAAAAAATTGATTATTGATTACCAAATTGATTGATTTAAGCTTTATTTATCTTCATTTTGTGAAAATGTTGAGACTTTTGATTTTGCTTTTCGCCTTCCAGACTTTCGGTAAGTTTAAATTATTATACCGCGACAAATTATGTTCAGAAATAAAGTGCGTAAAAATAAAATTAAGTATAACTTAACAGTAGAAATTTTTTAAGTCAAGTCTGACGCATTTCCTGGTATCAACTCGAACATTATGGGTGGTGAATAGGCTGCCAATGGCTCGTACCCCTTCGTGGTATCCCTAAGATGCAGGATAACCAAGGATTTCTTCTGTGGAGGAGCCCTCATAGGAATCAGATTCGTCCTCACGGCAGCACATTGTGCAGAGGAGTAGGCAATTGAAGAAATGTTGGCGTTTTTTTTACTAAATAATAAGATCTTCTGTAGCTGCTGTGCTCAATTTTTTATGCAGTGGCGTCAAGGATGTTCTCATAGGAATGGGTTCGGTGCACCTGTCGGAACAAAGCCTTCACCCCATCTACAAAATTATAGTTAATCCGGATTACGTCAGGAACCATTGCCAACCTTGCCTTGCTGAGATTAAAAAAGACCCAGTTCAACTTTCGGAAACTGTTCAACTGATACAATTTCCTTAAAACGGTAACTTGAGGGACAAGATGGTGACGGCGATGGGCTGGGGCAAACATGTGAGTTGAGACGAACATCAGCCATAAGACATTACCGAGGCAACTACGAAGTTTAATAGTTTTTTGTTACTTTGCTAAGGGCTTTGATGGGTAGTACTCTCCTGTTCTGAAACACCTCAAACAAAGTCCCAGGAATGTAAGAAAAGTTTTGAGGGAACTGCAGCTGAAATACATAAAGAACTAGTTTGCTCTGGGAGTGAAAAAGGACAACGCATCTGTTTCGCGAGTATTAAATGAAAACTAAAACAAACGCGACTTACTAATTACAATTCGATTCAGGGTGATTCTGATTGTCGATTTATCTGCGAAGAGGATAAAAAGAAGTTCGTAGTCGGAGTCGTTTCATGGGGCAGGCCTTGTGCCGTCGGCTTTCCAGACGTCTTTGCCAGAGTTTCGCACTACTCGAACTGGTTGAAGAAGACAGTGGAGGACAACAACTGAGATGAGTCAGTAGTTTGAGAGTAAAGCAACTTACAACGATTACACTCAATAGTAGTACAGGTAAAAGCATTTAAAATTTTCCAGAGGGGTAGACTTTGGTAGCCCTAGTTCCCTAGTTCCCCTAAGTCCTAGATAAATTTCTAGCTTTTTCTGCGAGTACATTCACTGGTATCGTCACATTAATCGAAACCACAAGTGTGAACCAGAGGAATACCTCGCTCAAGGCCACTGCTCGGAATGTTCTACAGGATTCTACGGAACAGAACTGCAAAAAGCTCATATATATGAACAATATTTTATATTTATGTAAACATATATAATATACAAACAATATATTATTTAAAAATTTGTTTAATAATTTTTTATTTGATATATTCCCACATCTATTTTGTATTTTATTACTAATAAATACCATTGAGGAGGTAAAATACTCGAGAACCTAAGGGAAAGAATGTAAAAAAATATTTTTGTGTGTCCAATACTGTATCAATTTCACTAATGCTCTGTCTATATTTGTTTATAATATTTTTTTGAAGGTCGGCTTTTAAAGTGAAATGTCCTCAGTCTATGACTTATCTAGAACTGACATGATTTGTTTGATTGGCATTTGAGTATCGATGCTAGGGGAATCAAGGACTAAGTCAAACATCCTCGGGGCATTCGACAAGCAAAGTAGGTGTCCTAGGAGATTGAGAAAATACTGAACATCCTCCGAATTGGAATAGTGGAATAGAATTAGGCCATTCAATGAAAACTAAGAAAAACTCTATTACTATTAAAGCAATTTAACTATGAGTAACGCAATAATATTTATTAAAATTATTCCTAAAATTACAAACGAAATCAAAACGAGATATTTGTAAACTGTTATTTCTATGTATATTAAGTAATTGCAAACACACAGTTGTAACACAACTCTTTAATAACAGTTCTATTACAATATGCATTGTAAATTTTATTTTATTAACCTATGTATGTCTATTTTTACAAATACAATAGGTAATTAACAATTTAACTTCAGTTTTTGATATTTCAGGTATACGCTTTCTCATCAGAACCTCTTTATTGTTTTCTAGGGAAGTCAGTCTACGTCACAGAAAAACACGGAGAAACCCCTGACTAATGACATTCACGACTGATTTTTCAGAACTACTTTTTATTTCAAGAGAACTACCTAAACAAACATGTTTTATCTCTACGTGTAATTATTAGATAACATGGTATTCTGTCTATCTAATTGTGGATGTCCATTCTCGTGTGTCATCACATAATGAGACAAGTGCTCCTCTCACATATTCATTACATTGACGAGTTTTGCACTTCAGTTCTAAGGCTACATAATAGTTTTGACAACCATCGAGTGAAATAGAGTTTGGTTAGTTCTTAGTTAAAACTCAGGCACTCCCATACAACTGTTAAGAAGCAATATGAAAGCAATGATTTAGGTCCAGTCACTCTGTCACCGACTTTGAAGCCCATTGACTTCCCGTACACCAAGAACTTGGATGACAAGGAAGTTACAGCCATGGAATGGGGTCGTACTGTAAGTTAATAATATACACCGCCCTTTCTGTACGAGTCCATATCCAAAGTAACATATTTGTAGTAATAAGTAACATTTGTCTTTCTGTAGGACGTCAATGAATCATCCTCTCCTGTTATTTTGAACAGGATTTGAACAAAACAGCCATGACCCACACCAAACTTATGAATCCTCTAAATGATAAAGTCGGTACTGGAAAAATTTGCTTTTTTAGAGAGAGAAACTCTGGTGTTTGCTTTGTAAATAATAATAATAATAATAATAATAATAATAATAATAATTAAACAATATTGTTAACTTTGTTCCGATTGACTACTTCTACATGTTTTGTTTAGGGTGACTGTGGAAGTCCTTTGCTCTCTGTCGATGATGACAAACAATACACCGTTGGTGTTGTTTCTCGGGGCGCTCCTTGTCCTGTCGGAGTTCCTGATGTTTTCATTCGTGTTTCTTACTAAGCCGACTGGATTAATAAGACAATGGAAGAAAACTCAGTCAATTTAATTTAAATTAATGTGATTAATCGTTAGGCTACGCTTAAGATTTTTGTGTTAAATATGAATTAATTAAGTGACTTGTTCTATCTAAAATATAATTAGGTATGCTTTTATTTTTGTGCAAGTTGTGTTCGGCCCTCTGCTGTCCTTTTGAAAAGACAAATTTCTCTATTGTTCAAAAATTAAAACTTAAATGTGAATGTTCAAAGAAACTACGTAGGATAATTAGTCAGATTCCATGTCTACCTCCTCAAAATCTCAGTAAAACTACAGTAGTGAGATCACCTCAAAATCAACTGAAAAGTAGTAGCAAATAGACATAAATCAACTAGTGCAGAGAACATCAAAATGATTGCATTAGGATGACTCTGGAAGTCCTTTGGTTTATGTTAACTATGGGAAGCACTAGGTTGGTTGGAATTTTGGTGAGGACACCACTCTCGCTTCTCGCTCGTGTGTCCCACCACACCGAATTAATAAATAAGTTCACAGAATATCCCTTTACCATTTACACATAATTATCGATACGTATTTATCAGAGAGTTTTCCTTGTTTTTTACCAGAAGTACCTTAGGATGTTACAGTTACGTTCGTTGTATTGACCTCACTCAATACTCAACCAGAAAAGAAAAAGAATAAGTACCCAGATATTCCAAGATATTCAATAACTTTATTGTACTTCCTTTTTATAGGAAGAAGAAAGTCTCGTTGCGTTTGATTTTCATCGAATTATAACCAGTACCTTCGATGAAAAGGTTCACCTTCATTCGTAGCCAGGAATAAATATATGATGAATAGACGATTACTGTTTATATTTGTAATGAAAATAAAATTAATTTTGAATTAATTAAAAATTTCATAAATTCAGAACTATGGCAATTCGCCTGTGGCTGCGGTGACACTGCTTCTTAGGTGATTCTTACACCTTGATTATCGAAAACGAGTCAAAAACAAGCATAATACGTAGTTAATTAGAATGTTACATTTTTATCACATTTGGATATCTCATTGTCAACCTCTAAGATAGCAATGTACGTACCATATGGGGGGCACATTCGACCGTGTACACTTCCGACAGTGAAAATTGCGGGATTTCAGAACTTTTAGAGAATTTAGATCTAATCTTCTGCGTTATCAATAAGTGGGCATATGTAAGTACCACCAGTGATTCAATAAATATGTTGCAGTGACATTGGAAGTCACAGTTCGATTCTTTTCACTCCCAGGAAAATGAACACTTTTGTTACTGTTGCAGTTTTGGCCGCTGCTGCCTTGGGTGAGTTGCAACATAATTCTATTTATATACAATATTTTAAATTTTGGTTTCACTTCGAAATTCTCATGTTACGGGAACAATTTTCTGGACTTTTACTACGGGATGCTGGGAAAATTTTCATGTTTTTCTATGTCAAACTGAATGTGGTGAAAACATAGACTACAAAGTTATCTTTAATTTAGTTTATTCATATTTCGTTCATTATGGGTCGTGTTATGTTTTCTTTTGTAGTTTCGGCCAGGCCTGACTTGGGGGTTAATCCACACGTTGTAGGAGGAACCGTCTCTCGCGAAGGATCCTTCCCTTTTGCCGTTTCTCTTAGAGATAAATTTTTGAATGCACTCTTCTGTGGTGGTGCTTTGATACACAAGAGTTATGTTCTTACTGCTGCTCACTGCGTTCAAACGTAAGTTATAATTTCGAACCTTGCTATTCGACAACAGAAATATTATTTGTCTCGTTGTCTTGCTAAAATGTGACTCTGTTTATGTAGAGACCCCAAAGAGATCCGCATCGGTATGGGATCTGTCGACTTGGAAAAACAAACTTTAGTGGAAGTTGAAAAGAAATTTGCCAACCCAAAATACAAGCCAAATCTTGGATTTGAACACGACATTGCTCTTCTTAAATTGAAGGAACCAGTAACTCTGTCACGTTCTGTTCAGCTCATTGACTTCATGTACGACAAGAACTTGGATGACGAAGAAGTTACAGCCATGGGATGGGGACGTACCGTAAGTTAATAACAATATAAGTCATGGTCCTCCCACTTACTTTCCTTACCAGTTATTTTACACCTCAGGGTGAACATAAACCGGCATCTACCCTTCTTTTGCATTTGAACAAAACCGTCATGACCAACTCTGATTGCAAAGAGCGTATGGGTCCCGGCCACGGCACAATCGGAGAAGGAAACATCTGCTTCTCTGGAGAGCCAAATTATGGTGTTTGCTTCGTAAGTCTAATTAGTCAGAATTCTTATAATTTATAATATTTTTATTTCGATTTACTATTTCCTATATATTTTGTGTAGGGTGACTCTGGAAGTCCTTTGCTCTACGTCGATAATGGCAAAAAATACACTGTTGGTGTTGTTTCTTGGGGAATTCCTTGTGCTGTTGGAAAACCCGATGTCTACGTTCGAGTTTCCCACTACACTGACTGGATTAAGAAGATAATTGAAGAAAACTGAACTGCTCGAATGTAATTTATAACAAAGAAACTGTAACTCAAATTTTCTCAAATAAAATATTAATTTTATTTTATTTTTCGGTGTAATCTTATTAGAAAAGTATAGCCTAAATAACAAGTTCATATCTGGACGTATAGCGTCAAATATTTTAGATTTCAGACTATTTGTAGTAAAACGGTGGTGAGACACAGAGAGCAGAGGAGTTTTGTCAACAGAAGGTGAGAGTTTGCGGACCACAGAGGTGGTTGAAATTTCGAAATGAATTTCTCTTAAACGATTGCGTTGGTATTAGACAAATAGAGAACAGCATTAGTTAAAAAGTACGCTGTCAACAATACCACGCACTCGTAACGCACACACACACACATTTAGGAAATGTCACTTCATGTTCCAGAGGATCTCCATGATAAACTCGGTATAAACACAGGTCAGCTATTTGACTTGCCATTTCTTGAACATTAAAGTGTACACCAATTGACGGTATTGTACTCCGATTCACGAAAGTTTTATTCTCACTTCTGCTTACTGTGGTACTAGTGCTGCATACATTTATTTTTCTTGAGTAACTTTCGTAACTACGTCTATGTTACAAAATACTGCTTTACATATTTTAGTGCCTTTGATAGTATTCTCGTCGGAATGGGACACGTTCATTTGGAAAAACAAAATTCCGTCTTTGCTATTGAGAAATTTGTACATGAACTGTACAACCCTCTAACCGGACAGCACAACGTTGCAATTCTTAAACCGCAAAAACCAGTGACTCTGTCACCTACCATTACACTCATACACTGAGAACTTGCATGACAAAGAAGTTTCTATAGCGCGGGGACGTCCTGTACGTTAATCTAATGAATCCTATCGTAATGATTGTAGGTGACCAACAAGTAGGCTTTACCTTAATATTGGGGTAATAAAGTACGATCTTCTGTTCTTACGAACTTGAACCATCGAATAAAACCGTCGCGGATGAGCGTTGGTGCTATTGGAACATGAAGACAACGGCGCTTAAGGCTGGTCCAGAAAATATACACTGTCTAAGAATGAATAGTGACCCTGCTTCGAAACTTATTATTAAACTGTATTGTAAAATAATTTTCCGATATAGTACTACCCACTTTTTGTTTTCAGGGTGACCTTGGAAGTCTTTTGGTATACGTCGATGAGGGCGAGTAATTCGTAGTCGGAATTGGTTCCAACAATGGCATTCCTGTACTGCTGGCTACCCTGGCTACCTCTTCATTCGTTTGGGCCACTACTTCGATTGGATAAAGAATATCTTACAGTAGATCTAAACTAATTGTGTAAGTTCATTAATGTATTATTATTTTTAAATAAAATATGAAACATTGCGAAGGAAATAGAATTAATTTGAGATTTCAAAGGCCTGCCCACACACATACCTATGTATACATCGACTACATATATATATGTTTATATATAAGACAAATAGGAGAAACAACCACAATAAGAATGATAACATTGTTAATTTATATTAATCGACAACCCCACGGTGAACCACTGCCTCCTGCCGTCTCAAAGGACATGCCACTGACCACGTCAGACAACGTTTTATTTCATGTTCCTTCCTAGAACACTCTTCCTATTCCGCAGTGGTCCTCTACAAAATATACATACATATTGGAGGAATGGAATAAATACTATTAAATTCACCTGTGTTTCACATAAAAGAAAAATTCAAAATATGAACGAAGAGTGTGTTCTGCACAAGGGTCTTTACTCGGTCAACATATCCATACCATTTTAATCTGTGCAACATCCCTTCAAATATTTATATAATTTGTATCACTTAATCATAGCCAAAAGTTATGAATTAATGAGAATAAACGTATTAACCCATTACTAGAAATATTTCTGTTTTGTATGTTATACGTAATATCGTAATATTGGTTTGTCATTAACATTATTTTGTATGTTTATGCCTTCTTTTTGGACAAGTATAAATTCTTAGAGGAAATAAAATTTCGCTGATGTACTCTCAGGAGGAACTTCGGTCAATACCGTCAATTGGTGTACACTTTAATGTTCAAGAAATGGCAAGTCAAATAGCTGACCTGTGTTTATACCGAGTTTATCATGGAGATCCTCTGGAACATGAAGTGACATTTCCTAAATGTGTGCGTTACGAGTGCGTGGTATTGTTGACAGCGTACTTTTTAACTAATGCTGTTCTCTATTTGTCTAATACCAACGCAATCGTTTAAGAGAAATTCATTTCGAAATTTCAACCACCTCTGTGGTCCGCAAACTCTCACCTTCTGTTGACAAAACTACTCTGCTCTCTGTGTCTCACCACCGTCTTACGACAATTAGTCTGAAATCTAAAATATTTGACGCTGTACTTCCAGATATGAACTTGTTATTTAGGCTATACTTTTCTAATATGATTGTACCGAAAAATGAAATAAAATTAATATTTTATTTGAGAAAAAATGAGTTACAATTTCTTTGTTATAAATTACATTCGAGCAGTTCAGTTTTCTTCAATTATCTTCTTAATCCAGTCAGTGTAGTGGGAAACTCGAACGTAGACATCGGGTTTTCCAACAGCACAAGGAATTCCCCAAGAAACAACACCAACAGTGTATTTTTTGCCATTATCGACGTAGAGCAAAGGACTTCCAGAGTCACCCTACACAAAATATATAGGAAATAGTAAATCGAAATAAAAATATTATAAATTATAAGAATTCTGACTAATTAGACTTACGAAGCAAACACCATAATTTGGCTCTCCAGAGAAGCAGATGTTTCCTTCTCCGATTGTGCCGTGGCCGGGACCCATACGTTCTTTGCAATCAGAGTTGGTCATGACGGTTTTGTTCAAATGCAAAAGAAGGGTAGATGCCGGTTTATGTTCACCCTGAGGTGTAAAATAACTGGTAAGGAAAGTAAGTGGGAGGACCATGACTTATATTGTTATTAACTTACGGTACGTCCCCATCCCATGGCTGTAACTTCTTCGTCATCCAAGTTCTTGTCGTACATGAAGTCAATGAGCTGAACAGAACGTGACAGAGTTACTGGTTCCTTCAATTTAAGAAGAGCAATGTCGTGTTCAAATCCAAGATTTGGCTTGTATTTTGGGTTGGCAAATTTCTTTTCAACTTCCACTAAAGTTTGTTTTTCCAAGTCGACAGATCCCATACCGATGCGGATCTCTTTGGGGTCTCTACATAAACAGAGTCTCATTTTAGCAAGACAACGATACAAATAATATTTCTGTTGTCGAATAGCAAGGTTCGAAATTATAACTTACGTTTGAACGCAGTGAGCAGCAGTAAGAACATAACTCTTGTGTATCAAAGCACCACCACAGAAGAGTGCATTCAAAAATTTATCTCTAAGAGAAACGGCAAAAGGGAAGGATCCTTCGCGAGAGACGGTTCCTCCTACAACGTGTGGATTAACCCCCAAGTCAGGCCTGGCCGAAACTACAAAAGAAAACATAACACGACCCATAATGAATGAAATATGAATAAACTAAATTAAAGATAACTTTGTAGTCTATGTTTCACCACATTCAGTTTGACATAGAAAAACATGAAAATTTTCCCAGCATCCCGTAGTAAAAGTCCAGAAAATTGTTCCCGTAACATGAGAATTTAGAAGTGAAACCAAAATTTAAAATATTGTATATAAATAGAATTATTTTGCAACTCACCCAAGGCAGCAGCGGCCAAAACTGCAACAGTAACAAAAGTGTTCATTTTCCTGGGAGTGAAAAGAATCGAACTGTGACTTCCAATGTCACTGCAACATATTTATTGAATCACTGGTGGTACTTACATATGCCCACTTATTGATAAAACAGAAGATTAGATCTGTATTTTCTCAAAATGTTCCAAAATTTTCACGAAACTGATCTCACGGCTTATTTTGACACATTGCAACTACGTATATTTTTATCTTTGGGTTTAGCAGTGTGACACAAATATGATAAAAGTATCTTATTCAAATTAAATATGTGTCATCGTTGTTTTTGACTACTTTCCCACAATAAGTTTGTACTCCTATGAAGCAGTGCAGTGTCACCTAAGCTCACAGAAGCAGAAAGTAGACTATTGTTTTCGTACTTTATTGGAGAGGATGAATGAAGATGGATTCACACTTATTATTATACCTTGCTTCTTTTTTTCTTACTTTCTCTGTTACATCTGTACCACACAGGTATTTATAAAACCATTTGCAGAAATATAATCGTAATCGTAGGAAAATAGTGTGCGACAACGGGAAGGTGATGTTAAAACAATACAAAAATATATCGTAATATGTATTGTTGGTCACCAGCGAATAATCAGCTGAGAAGACTGAATGAATAAATATCGAGAGGAATAAAACAAAATGGCAGGTTGTCTCTGAACCGTTCGAAGGGAATATTGTTTTGAGTCACATAAGGAAGAAATCAAAATTACTGGTAAGTACAATATGTCATTTAAACTTAAATCAATTAAAAAAAAATTGATATTTACAGATGCAAATAAAATTATTCCACCAATACCTGACCTACGTTAAAGACGACATATTTAATGCTAAATTGAGGTATCGTCAGACTGAGTAACGAAGAGCGAAACATATGCCCACTTATTGATAACGCAGAAGATTAGATCTAAATTTTCTAAAAGTTCTGAAATCCCGCAATTTTCACTGTCGGAAGAGTACGCCGTTTTACTACAATTAGTCTGAAATCTAAAATATTTGACGCTATACTTGCAGATATGAACTTGTTATTTAGGCTAAACTTTTCTAATAAGATTACACCGAAAAATAAAATAAAATTAATATTTTATTTGATAATTTAGAATTGTAGTTAGTAGTGTAGGTTATCGTAGTGATAAATTATAAATCACACCACAGTTTCTAAGCTCTCTAGAATTGTTGTCTCTATCCAGTCGGCGAAAGGGGACACACGAACGAAGACATCAGGGAAACCAGCAGCACAAGGAACACCCCAAGAGACAATTCCAACCGTGTACTGCTTGCCATCTTCGACGTAGAGCAAAGGACTTCCAGAGTCAGCCTGAAGAAACATGTAGGTAGTAGTCGATCGGAACGCAATTCATAATATAGTTTAATAGTGAGATTTATAATTAGTAATACTCACGAAGCAAAGGCCACTTTTTTCCGTTCCGTTAATGCAAATGTTTCTGGGTCCAAGCATACCCTGTTTGTTTGGTTCCATAAGTTTGTAGCACTCGTCGTTGCTTATGACCGTTCTGTTCAAGTGCAAAAGCACAGGAGATCTTTCGTCCTCATCCCCGTCAGTCTAATATTGAAGTAAAGCATACGTATAACTTACGAATAACCTGCGTGGTGTATGTTTTCCAAAACTAACTTACGTAAATTCCCCACCCCATGGCTGTAACGTTTTTGTTATCCATGTCCTTATGGTACGAGAAGTCAATAATTTGAAGAGTGGGTGACAGAGTGACCGGTTCCTCCAATTTAAGAATTGCAATATCGGCGTCAAAGCGTCCATCTTCAGGGTTGAAATCTTCGTGTACGTATACGTCTTCAGGATAGACAAGAGTTTGTTCCGACAAATGAACACTTCCCACTCCAATGATAATCTCTCTCAGGAAACTAAAATATACCAAGCAATGTTTTTTAACATATACAATGAGGTAAATGTCAAATGAGGAAAACGTGATTTTTACCGTACCCTCCAACGCAGTGAGCAGCAGTAAGAATGAAACGCCTGTGTATCAAAGCACCACCACAGAAGGTTGAATTCGTTTCAGCACTTCTAATGGAAACGGCAAATGGGAAAGATCCATTGGGTGAGACGGTGCCTCCTATAATGTAAGGGTTCGGGCTCCATTCAGGCCTGGCCGAAACTACAAATGAAAAAAAATGCATTACATTTCAATATATTACAAAATATTAAATTTTATTCCTGAGGTTAAATAATGTGTAATTTATACAATCAGTTTTTTATGACCATTCCTACCTGGCTGCTCATTAAAAGTGGTTCATCTTATTCGTACTTAACCTAACAAACAACAACCTAACAACAAGGGGTACCAGAGGGAAAATGCTGCCGATAACGTAACCCTTTTAGAATAAGGAAGACTAAGTAAGTCCACAATTGTGTACGTTTGCTTGGTTGACTAGAAAGGCAGCATCTACGACCAAGGAGAATAAGCTTTCTTATTGTCTAACCTGGTGTAATCTATTCCTCTGAAGAATAAAATTATTGTATATTGTATGACGAGCCTTTTTACGAGAACATCCACAACGTGGGGTGACCCCAACGTGATATGAACATACGGACATGCTGCTGTAGCTTCGTAACTGGGCATCGCCCCCGTCGGCAATTACCATCTGCTGGATTCGAAGACCTGCACCTGGACGTCGCGGTCATGCCACTTTCGGAAGGCTACAGGTGTTGCCTTACCAAAATTGACAAATTTTCATGGTGGCCTGAAGCTTGCTGGCTGCGGCCGCCACAACAGATGGCACATTCTCTGCCCGGATCACTTAATCAGCGAGACTTACAGAATGCTCCTTCATTCAAGATGTTAGGCAACATTCAGACAGTACCAGGCATGGATAAAAATTTCATTTATGACATTAAATTTCTACCTTGTTTAGAGTGTTTACAACATGTATACACTCGCAAAGGAAACCCAGCGGGGATTCTGCAGTGTCACCTGCAGTGAAGGACCATTTAAAGTGTTACAATGGGCCGGTAAAAGGATAAGCAGGGAAATTGCGATCTGTGTCGGCCTATCAGGCGATCATATATATTGGAAAACAGGGCACCCAAGGAGACGCCGAGGTTCGATAACAAACAATATATCATTTCTCGGGAAACCCATAAGGTTCAAATTCTGAACTGATGTCACAGACATCTCAGACGCACTGCCCAAACAGGTCCAAACTACAGGCACACCATGCACTACAACTGGTTGTCGCTTCAACGACACCTCCCAAAAGTTTCCTATTCGACATCACTTCCTGAAGCTACCGATATTTTTTGTATTTATTGTATTTATTTATTTAATCTTATATTTTTTTTTACAAATTAGTTTTTCTTGCGACACCTGCAAGGAGGTCTGCAGCGACCGTCCCATTCTCGCTGGCCGAAAAACTTCATTCAAACTCTACTTAACAAAAACCAAAACGGAGGGAAACTAAATAAAAACAAGTCGTAGAAAACTACCAAGAAGTAAACATTTTAAAGTATTAAAAGTAATTCAAAACCCGTAGGCCAAATAATGAGTAATTTCTAGAATGAGTTAAACATTGTTACGTACAGAAACTTATATTGTAACTCACCCAGTGCAGCGGTTGCCAAAAACAAAAATAAACCAATTGAAGTCATGGGTATGGGAGTGACTGAGTAAGAAGTAAGAAAACCGATTTTTATTTCACTCGATACTTCTCAAAACAATTGTGCAGCCTTAGAACTGAAGGGCAAAACTCTTCAATGCAATAAATATGTGCGAATAAGAAAACGCTATTATAAAGGGTATATGTTATCAAATGAATAATAGAAATCCCAGAGATAAAACGAAACAAGTTTGATTAGGTACCTTTAGTCAAAATTATTTGAAACCCGCAGAAGATAACGGAGATTGAATTTAATTTAACTTCAAAATAGTAAGGTTAACTTAATTTTATAAATAACTGATTAGATTTCAATCAGACTTAATGCTGTCGTGTGGAAGAGAAAACTCAGATGGACGCGACTCCAACGTGCTTGACTGCTGGACGCATCATCAAAACTTATGTATAAATAATATATTTTGTTTGATGTATTATTAACGTATACATTTTGGTTACGTTAATGTTATTTTTTGTACAGATTGTTTCATTTTTTCTCTGACACTTGCAAATGTCAGAGTACAAAACCTGTACTTGCCGGTACCGTATTGTTACCCCTAATTCGCTTGTTGTGGTTGTTTAAGAACGAACGGCTAACGAAATGCTCGAAGGACCGGAGTCACAAAATGAAATCGAACGTCATTTTTATCTGTAAAGAGACCAGACACTGTGGAGGCTGACCATTGTTGTTAATTGTAAGAATTATCGCTAAAAAACTCTCTTACCGCTAATGATGGCAGCAGGTGGGAAACCTGGCGAAACGTTTGGGAAGGAGGATAACCCCCGTCACCAAAACAGGACGAGAAAAATTACGATAAGCGTAGTTCTTAACCTTTCTCAACGAGAGAGCACACTTGTACATGAACTCTTAAAAAATGCACTAACATATGTAATACATAGACGAAAATAAATAAATAGATAATAGAAAAAAAGAACATTGCGTGTGGTTGAATTTGAAACGATGTCGAGGCGATGTGTGAATTTTTTTCTGGGTAGAAATGATCTGAAAACATGATGGCGGTGGGGGAGACTTCTGTTTGGGGTTGATGACAAGTGAAATTCTGTTCTTTTTTTGCATACGCCTTCCAAGTACTCTCTTCCTGTCTTCCAAGTACTCTCAAGTACTTTTGCATATTCTGACTGGTTCGTTGTCTATTACGTTATTTGTGTTTTTACGTATTTATGAATACATATTATTTTGTTTTTCATTACTTTCTAAAGTTAATTCTAGCATGTGTTGGAAGGAAATTGTTAAGAAAATAAATGAAACCTTAATTTCAATTTAAAAATATTTAAACAATTTAAAACAATTTATTTTAAAACTAAAAGTGACTCAGATCCTAACGGCTGGCGGTAAATTCAGACAGTGCCTGACACGTTTGAAAATTTGACATAGTCAAGTCTCTCCCTTGTGCCAAGACCAAGAAGTTGATGTTGTTGACCACATCCTCACTTCTTGTTCGCGCTCAGAAATTTCTTATACACAAAGACATTTATAAATATGTATATACATAATTATTTGTATCTGTATATATAATTATATATATATATAGGTAAAGACCTTTGCAAAAACAGCAAATTTTAATTAATCAAAATTGCTCCCGAATTGAAGTAAAATTAGTGTCATAATAAATAAAATTTTTTCTCCTTTCCTCCTATGTCAAGTCCGTTCAAGAACCGCCAGAAGCAATTCCATTGAATGTACTTGGGTTTTTATTTATTTATTTTATTTTTTATATCAAATCACATTCTTTCAGTGTGTGTGTGTGTGTGTGGTGTGTGTGTGTGGCTGTGTCAGTGACTATTTCTCTAACTTTCAGTTATTTCCTACTTTTTTTCAGTTATACGTCCTGACCATCTTTCCGTCTTTCTTCGTTTCATTGCTCACTAATGGACTCTAAGGTACCCGATGGGCAGCAAACATGAGAGTACAGTTACTGTCTCAGTCGCCAATTGTTTTTTCCCAATGTTTTCACTTTCTAGGTGTCCTGTCCAATTTTACAGATATCTAAAAATATTGCCATATCTTATCTATTCAGATAGGAGCTAATTAGGAACTATTGTTGAAAAATATCTGATGGGACAGAGTTTCGCTCTTCGTTACTCAGTCTGACAATACCTCAATTTAGCATTAAATATGTCGTCTTTAACGTAGGTCAGGTATTGGTAGAATAATTTTATTTGCATCCGTAAATATCTCTAAATATCCAAATAAATGGTTTTATAAATACTTGTGTGGTACAGATGTAACAGAGAAAGTAAGAAAAAAAGAAGCAAGGTATAATAATAAGTGTGAATCCATCTTCATTCATCCTCTCCAATAAAGTACGATAACAATAGTCTACTTTCTGCTTCTGTGAGCTTAGGTGACACTGCACTGCTTCATAGGAGTACAAACTGATTGTGGGAAAGTAGTCAAAAACAACGATGTCACATATTTAATTTGAATAAGATACTTTTATCATATTTGTGTCACACTGCTAAACCCAAAGATAAAAATATACGTAGTTGCAATGTGTCAAAATAAGCCGTGAGATCAGTTTCGTGAAAATTTTGGAACATTTTGAGAAAATACAGATCTAATCTTCTGCGTTATCAATAAGTGGGCATATGTAAGTACCACCAGTGATTCAATAAATATGTTGCAGTGACATTGGAAGTCACAGTTCGATTCTTTTCACTCCCAGGAAAATGAACACTTTTGTTACTGTTGCAGTTTTGGCCGCTGCTGCCTTGGGTGAGTTGCAAAATAATTCTATTTATATACAATATTTTAAATTTTGGTTTCACTTCTAAATTCTCATGTTACGGGAACAATTTTCTGGACTTTTACTACGGGATGCTGGGAAAATTTTCATGTTTTTCTATGTCAATCTGAATGTTGTGACTACAAAGACTACAAAGTTATCTTTATATATTGTTTATTCATATTTTATTCATTATGGGTCATGTTATGTTTTCTTTTGTAGTTTCGGCCAGGCCTGACTTGGGAGTTAATCCATACATTTTAGGAGGCTCCGTCGCAGCCAATGGATCTTTCCCATTTGTAGTTGCCCTCAGAGATGCCCACTCCAAAGAAGTCTTTTGCAGTGGTGCTCTGATACATGAACGCTTTATTATCACTTCTTATGATTGCGCTAAACGGTACTCTATTAGTATAATTATTTCGTTTTTGTGGCACAACTCATCGCATAGGGTTATAACATATTGATTGTATATTCTAGTCCTGTGGAAAACATTCTCGTTGGTATGGGAGATGTCCATTTGTCACAACAAAGTTTTGCCGAAGTGAATTCAAAATATTTTGATAATGAATACGTGCCTGGAGTCCAAGCTCCGAAGTACTACCTTGCAATTCTAAGACTGACCGACCCAGTGAAGTTGTCACCTACTATTCAGCTCGCTGACTTCTCGTACGCTGGGAACTTGGAAGACAAAGAAGTTACAGCCATGGGATGGGGAAGCACCGTAAGTTAGTCTTGGCTAACGCATAACACAGGTTATTCGTAAGTAACCCTTGTATATTTCTTTAATACTCAGGAAGACCTGCAAGAATCTTCTGACCTTTTGGAAATGAAGACGACAACGATGAGCAACAATAAATGCCTTCAAGTCCTGGAACCAAGCATGAAGGGCGACCTTAAATCTGGACACATTTGCGTTGGAGGACGCAAAACGTCCGGCATTTGCTTTGTAAATATTTTTAATAATAGTAATTCTCATTATTAACAAACTATGTTACAAAATAATTTTACTACTTGTTGCTTGTTGTTTTCAGGGTGACGAAGGAAGTCCTTTGGTCTACGTCGAAAATGGAAAGCAGTACACAGTTGGAATTTATGCATTTGGAACTCCTTGTGAAGTTGGTAACCCTGATGTCTTCTTCCGTCTATCCCACTCCAACGAATGGATAAAGAAGATCTTACACAATCACTGAACTGTTTACACATGATGATATACTGTATTATCAGGTTTAAATAAAACATAAACCTTTTTAAGAGAAGTCAAATTAATTTGGAATATGTCCCTTTCTCTAAGATATATATATATATATATATATATATACTTCGACGGATTTGTGTGATTCCTTGGTCATCGGGAGGACCTTTAGACAAGTGGGGCGATGGCAGACGTGACAAACGCCTTTGTACTCAATAGAAAAGAATTGAAGGGGTTTCTTTAACCGGGATAAGTCGACAATTTCCCAGGTAGCCTTTTAGAAATGTTGACCGAGTGAAGACCCTTGTGAAAAACACACTATTTGTACATGTTTTGCAATTTTCTTTTATATGAAACACGGGTGAATTTAATAGTATTTATTCTATTTCTCCAATATTTATGTAAATTTTAGAGGACCACAGAAGGATAGGAAGAGTGGCTGTAGAAAAGAAGTAAGAAATAAAACGACATTACCTCAGTTAGTGGTCACAATATATATGTATATTGTCGCTCGTCTTAGAAATCTTTCTGAAATATACAATAAAGGTCATACTTTTTGAAATTAGCATTTTTGCTTAAATTTTAACTTAAATTTCACTGGATATCGGTATGTGGACAGCATTTGTTTTGGCAATTCAATAAATTCAATGTGGTTTTTTGAAGTTACCGTTGTCACTTCACTTGTCTTCAGTCACTCTCACCCGTGATAACGGTTGTGAAAATGAAAAAGAAAAATGGGTAACGATGTTATGTGAAACAAAATTTCTCTAAAACAAAAATGTTACCTTACGAACATAATATTTAATGATCGAAAAACACGCATACTTTTGCTTATGTACAGTGGGATCCATTCATTTGTCTGAACAAACACCACGAACTTGGGTGACGAGGAAGTTATGGGATGGGAACAACCAAGTTCAATGGACATAATTTAAATAAATTTGAGTTACGATTTTCTTAATCGAAAGTTCTCATGAACGGTCCTTTCTCGTCTCTCCTCTCTTGCATTTGCGTAGAGACCACCACGACCAACGCAGAGTGCAGCAGACACTTTGATCCTGTGATGGTCCAGGAAATACCTTTCGCTCTTCCCGACAAGATGATTCCCTTCTTATCTGATAACACACGTGATAACGATCATACATAATTATGAACAAAAACAAAGGGTTCTTCTGTCCTCGCGATAGACATAGACGGGTGTCCGTGCCTATCTATTATCGTAGTCTACCAAAAGAGGTTTGTAGTGCTTTACCTTCACCTTCAAGTGTTATCAGTAAGTGGACTTATATCAGTGGCTGCAGCAAATCGTTTTTCAGTCAAAATATTAGTCGGTAACTTGGAGCTGCAGGAAAATGTTTAAAATTATTGTCTGCGTTGTTTTGGCCACCGCTGCTTTGGGTGAGTTTTTCTGTTGACAATATTTATTATTCTTTATTTTAATATTTAGCAATATTTTAGTCAAGTGCAAAGTGACGTGGTTTGATTTTGCAGGTGCAGCTACGTCTGAGAAGGGCGCGAACCCTCACATTGTGGGAGGCAACGTGTCACCCAATGGATCCTTCCCGTTTATTGTTTCACTTAGAGATGTCAAAATGAAGGAATTCTTCTGCGGTGGTGCTTTGATACATAAAAGCTATGTTCTCACTGCTGCTCACTGCGTTGAAGAGTAAGTTTTTTTTGTATTATTATCGTACTGTGATAATGTCTCATTATAACGAACAACAGAAACGTTCCTTGTTACTCATATTACAAAACTCTGTATGGTTTACCGTAGCGAGGCCAAAAACATTCTTGTCGGTATGGGATCCGTTCACTTGTCGGAACAAACTCTCGTCGAAGTTGAAAAGAAAATTGTTCATGAAGATTACAAAAGCACCATAAAGGGGTTGGTAAACGATATTGCTCTCGTCAAGCTCAAGGAACCAGTCACTCTGTCGTCAAATGTTCAACTTGTTGACTTCTCGTACTCCAAAAATTTGGACAAAATGGAAGTTACGGCCATGGGATGGGGACAGGTAAGTTAAATTTAAATTATGTTTTTTTTTGACAAATCGGTACATATGTCTGATTTTTTTTTTTTTTAACTTCAGAGTGAGATCTCGTCTTTCTCCCCCGTTCTCATGCACTTGAACAAAACTACCATGACCAACAGCGACTGTAACAAAATCTTGAATTCGATGTTGCTTCAGGCCGGTCCGGGAAATATTTGTTTTTCTGGAGAGAAAAACTATGGCGTTTGCTTTGTAAGTATTAATAATAATAATAATTCTCATAATTAAATAATATTGTTAACTTTTTTCCGATTTACTACTTCTTCCTTGTCGCATTAGGGAGACTCTGGAAGTCCTTTGCTCTACGTCGACGACGGCAAGCAGTACACGGTTGGAATTGTCTCGTGGGGTGTTCCTTGTGCTGCTGGTTACCCCGACGTCTTCGTCCGCGTGTCTTATTATGCTGATTGGATAAAGAAGATGATGGAAAATAATTAAACCATTTGTATTGTAATATGTCTGAGAATAAAACAAGTTACAACTGACTATTTCTCATCTCATTTTATTGCGGTACTACATAAAATAAATAATACGTTAATTCGCACAAAATAGTATTAAGGTAAGAACTACCTTTTTAGTAGTTTGAGAGGAATTTCGTTAATGATTCAACGCGGCAATGTAATCTGTAGGTAAACTACTGCAGGACACGTATGTAATGGAACGTGTGAATCACAGTGTGATGTGTGTAATAATGAATTGTTGATTTCCACTTAGTGGTTGTAGTACTTGAGCACCGAAATCAATAACCAATGAGTTATTGACGCCGCGTGAAAAGACAAAAACAAATTAATCGACGGAGCACGCGATTCCCGTTTCGCACCTGAATCGAAACTTTTTAAAACAAAAATTGTTGGAACTTGAAAGAATTCAAAACCAGAACATTCGTACATTCGTACATACATGCACAACACAGCCCAGACACAGAGAAACATCAAAGGAAGGAATCTGCTCTCGTGTTTATTTACACACACGACATGGCAGGTTGGATTTTGATGGACTTTTTCTCCCATTATTTACATTCGGTTTAAATGCACTGGGGTTTTATTTTTTTAAAAAAAGGCAAAAGGCAAGAGAGTGCAGTGAAAAGTCTTGCCTACAAAGGAACCTTTGAGGTACTTCAACCTTTGACCCGGTGGCGTTTCTCATGTGCTCTCGTTCTCGTGGTTCGGACAGACCGTTCACTCTCATGAAAAGGTTCCGTCTAAGAAGTTTCATTCCATCCTAGAAGACTCCATTCAATTCCTAGTTCGTGTTGCTTTTTAACCAATAGTAAAATGCACACCATTAATGGTGTTTACCCTGGTTGTTTTTTCATCTATTTTAATTTGAGGGTCGTAGGGGAACGAGTGGGGACTAGAACAGAGCAGAAAAGGGATCCTTCCACGAAGTTTCCTACACAGTAAGTTAATTGTATTCAATAATAAATTAAATTAGATTGGTTAAGTGCTTTTAAAAAGGTTAAGGAATTCCGCGACGGAAATCGAATTTTAAGGTGAGAAGGACTCTCATTTTAATGGGCCAAAGTAATTTACTTGAGAGTCTGAGAGAATCGACGAGACCGACCGAAAGTCAACTTGAGAGAGCAAAAGTCTCCGACCTTTTCTATTAGAAAATTTCAAGTTCGAATTTTCTGGCGTGGACGAAATTCAGGTTCACTTCAAATTTGTCGAAAAACCGAAATGGAGATGTTTAGGAGAATGTGCGTTGGAGTTTTTAACGGACATCCTGTCTGCGAACACATTTCTGTAGCCCGTTTTCCGACATTGCGATTCTTCAAGGAATGAATCCAAAAGCTGAAATAACTTGTAGTACGCTACAAGTTGATGAATTTACTGTGGTGGGCGCACGGTGTGAACACCACTACCTTTATTTGTCTATATTTGCTTTGTAACCAAGTCATATTTTCTTACTATTGTAGCGCACTGGCTCATTGGGACGTAAAATTTAATTTTTCATTGTAGAAAAGGTAAGTGACAACATTAACATTATCAATTTAATTAAAGATATGTGGTGCGACTCGATCAGTAGTAATATACATAATTGGTGTTGAATGTTAATTTAGTAAACTAATAATCCAACTACAATATTCGATAATTACTTTTCACATATAGTAATTAATTATTACAAGATTATACTGATCCTGAATTTCCTTTTAGGCGAAAAAAGTGTTTAAAGTTTATTTTGAACTACACTGTAGTACAGTATATTTAGAGAGTTTTAGAGTATATTTTAGAAATTTTATATTTTACTACAGGTAAATTAGAGTAAAATGTACAATGCAGAATTAGAAATTAGATAGCTGAACTAAAATACTACAATTGTAATGGTTCATTGTAAGCAAATAGTTTGTTATAATCAGGAATGATTTGATAAATTTGATCGGTGAGTTCAACACCGAGTGGAGTCAAAGAGTTAAAATGTAACAGTGTTCGGTAGAGAAACCGGAGCAGAGTAGATATATACGAATTTCTCGCAGTTAATATTAGTTACTATTGAAACATTTTATTGCAAAACAGAAGCATCGCCATTAACCCTGTCTGGGGGACGGAACGTGGAGGATGCAATGAAGTTGGTTTCCAGTGGCAAACGTCTGTTTCACCGTAAAACGTACATTTAGGTGGAGTAATAAATTTTTCAAAAAAATAATATAGAAATTATTACATATTTTATTGTGTATCGCACCGACGGGGACGTCTCTTTGGTTCTTTGAGCGAGTAATCCATTCGTCATTTTACGATTTTTGTCTCTCGTCGTAGCAATTTTACGATTTTAAGGGTGAAGAAACGCCCTATTGATTTCATTTAACGTCACGAAACGAGTATGTATTATTTATTTTTGCCGAACGAGAAACCGGACAGGTCTTCTCGTAGAAAAAAGACAGAGGGTTGATGAACGAATTTAAGGGATGAATGCAAACTCAGGTGTGTGAGGAGACACCGACGTCGTTAGGCTCAAAGTCCACGGGTCGTCTGCGCCCGAGTGCACTCGAATTGCACCAAAGTCTCTGAGTTCCACTGCTCCAGTTGCGTTTGAGCCGTCGAACGTGCAGGCAGTGAACGTCTCCGGTCGTTTCTAACGTCACGACGCGATGCTTCTTTTTTACATCGAAACGAGCGAATTTCAGGTGTTTTCTCCACTTATTTTCGTGTGGTCTTTGGTTTAGTGGAACACCTTCGTGTCAATAAAAATTCGGTCGCGGATGTCATTCATTCCTGATCAATTATCAATAGTTAATTGATTGAGGATGCTGTTGCAGCGAGATTTATTACACGTACGAGTGTGCTGTTCGTGAACTTCGGTCGTTTTGGATAACTCGCTGGATTTGGTACGTCACTATTTTTATTTTTATTTATTACTCGACTTTCCGAACTTTGAACAAGTCAAGGTGCGACCGTCAACACTTAACTTTATGTATTATCTCCATTTTTTTTGTCATTTGTTTACCATTCTTAAAACTCACTAGCACGTCACTCCCGAAAAAAATAATACAATACTTTCACAACGCACACACTCAAAGACTTCAATGAGTTTTTGTCCACAAATAAGCTTCTGCTAGACAGAGAGGTACTCTCTATCGATCATCGGAAATATGTAAATCTGTACGTATTATGTTGAAAAGTGTACAGTTGTAACACGAGGCTCCCCTGAACGTTGGAACTTATTTATGTAAGTTAATATTAATTTGTGTAGTTCAAAAACTTAGAGTAACATGATGTAGTACACACTTTATGAAGCTTCTGCCTAGCTACGACGACCTGTTGATAGAATTATGGAAGCGATCGTTGCAGATAATCACAGGTCACCGTTAAACACCAATTGTTTTACAGTTACATTAGGAGAGGTAAATGGAATAATTAAAACCCCAACTCTCTTCAATAAATTATTGAAATGTCGTACTGTCGTTTTTTCTATTGTTCACCAGCAACAAAGGGGAAGTAGTATTTATTTTTAGGAAGCGTTCTCTATTACAACGAAAATAGAATGGGATCTCTATAAAAGCAAACGGATACAAAAGGATGATAATTTTTTTGTTGTCTTCACCACCTGAACGACATGTTTATATTTGTGGGCAATCGGTAGACGAAAGATCTTTACGAACCAAAACAAAAGTAGTTAAAAATAGTTGGAGACTAGTCGGAACGGAACAGAGCCGTTCGACCGGATGCGACCAACCAGAGTTTGCAACGTGAGTACACGTGTTTTTCTACTCTAAATCGTTTTCCCAGGGTTCTATCTGAGGTTGTCTAATTCTCTCTGATAGTTTGTGTCCTCGTGCCGCTCAACTATTCGTTAAATCGAACCGAATTTGCACTTGTCACTTGTTGGAAGCAAACGAAGTCGCTTGCTCTGTTGACGTTGACGGACTGCTCTTTAGTGGATGAAAAAAAGAAAAATCAAAGGACTTCGAAAAGAGGAAAAATTGATTTCTCGACACTGATTTTGGAGTGAATGCCATTTTGACACGAATCCAATTTTATTGAAGAGAATTCCCCAAAGGAAGTTCTTCATATTTGTCTTTCTGTCTCATTTTGTCCATCAGGCAACGCGTTTAACTAGACAAAAATATTTATTGCTGCGAATGTGTCAAATCGAAGAACACTGAGTCCAATGGTATTGTTGGTTGTAGTGTATGTTGTCGCGTGTCCGGAGATTAATTCTTGTATTGTTAGGGCACGTCTTATGTTCACTACTCATAGGGTAGCCACTGCACTATTTAGCCGAAGACAAAATTTTGTTTTTTCTTCTTGGGAATCGACGCCGTTGATTAAGTTCAATTGGTAACTTTTAATACGAAAACCCCAGATGACCAGAGTAACGTGACAATGACCTGACAACTGGTAGAAATCTATTAGTACTGTAATACATTGGTAAAAAAACAATGGGTTGGGTAAAAAAATGAATCTACTTGTGATTTATTGTTTTTTTAGCTTAGGTAAACGTTGAAAATGAAGGTTACCTCATAAACAGGAACGCGTACTGATACCTCTGAACTTGTTGAAGATCACGGAATTACACGTGGCCGATGGAAACGGTAGAAGGTGTACGATCATTTGCGA
The DNA here is from genome assembly GCA_037055365.1 of Polyplax serrata. NCBI lineage: Eukaryota > Metazoa > Arthropoda > Insecta > Psocodea > Polyplacidae > Polyplax > Polyplax serrata. Next base: position 3,124,094 of record JAWJWE010000004.1, read on the forward strand.
TCTTCCTTCTCCGGCTCTTCAAATTAAAGTTAAACTTAAAGAACCAACGACAGATAAAACGTCGATGTTTGAGACGCGAGAAACTCCGATAAGAGTTTAATTAAACAAAACAAAATAAATTGTCTGTAGTGTAACATAAATTAAGTGTTAGGTTCAACGGTATATTTGCACCTGTCTCAACTAATACATTCAATGCATTTGTAATTATTGGAGTTAATTTAAGAATTTGTGTGCGAAATAAAATGAATGAATGAATTTCTAAAACCACTGCACTGGCTACACTTCCACCTTTAAAGGAAAGGAACTTAAATTTCAACAACAGGAACCTTCACCGCCTTGATCGGTTGACGACTTTCGATCCTATCATTTCCTGTCGTGTTTGCTCTGGCCAGCTGTGTTTGACTTAAATTTCGAAAAAAAGCTTCTTCCGAAGGTAACGAAGTCTCCGTTGACTGATGTCCGTGGAAAGTTTAAGTTTTAATCATCGGTCAACTGATCAAACATGGCCTGCCAACATTTTAGATTCCCAGTGTTTGGTAGGCAAATATTTACGGATCAAAGTCTGTAGATTATGTCTTTGACCGTTTCTGCATATTTCAATTGGTGCATCCATCAGAAACTTAAATTTATAGTATTTTTTATTTAAATAGTTATAGTAATAATTTGTTAAATCCGACAAGAGGCTTATGGCCAAGTCAAACATACCAACTTTGAATTGTTTACTCGTCGTACTTCACTAAATCAGTTGTGGTTTTTTTTTGAAGCGTTGCAATTTGTTGTCTATCTACACATAAATTATTAATAATTATGTATGGCCCAGGCTTGTGCCTAATTAACTCGTTGTAATATAAATTACTTGACTGACTGATATTTCAATTGTGTACATCAGTGAATTAGTTCCCAGGACAAAATGTACTAACATCAAAGCTTTGTATTTCGGTCCGTTTCGAATTTAATAACTAACAAACCCAGTATACACTACACAAATTATGTATACAGTAAGTTTTCTACGCTTACTACAGTTACATGTGTGAGGAAACGAATGAGAAATTGCGGAGTCTGTTCTTTCAATCAAGAACGGTTAGTACTGTAGCGTCGTGAGTTAACTTGAATAACGAGCTTGTAATCATTAAAAAATGGTCCAAGCCATGAAGTTGAAAATAGAAACGTCAATTAAATCGTGAACTTAGTGAACCACTTGATTGCTTTTCCGATAGAATAACAAATGGAACTCATACTTTTGGAACAATTAATAAAACTGGATGCGACTTAAACAATCTAAAAGCTCACAGGTGAAGGAGAATGTGAGGTAAAAGGAAATGGCGGAGAGAAATAAACGAACCGAAAATGCCGTTGCGTCCCGCCTGAGAATTTTAAGTTTTATTTTTTTTAAGTTCACGATGGAAGTTCACTCGAGGAGTGTAAAATTTTTAAGCATAAAAGGAGAATAAAATAGGATGCATGGAAATTGAATTCGAAGCACATGGGACTGCGTCAAGTGGAAATCTCTCCGGGGAAGTTCGACTGTTCGATCTGAGTCTATCCGTTCGATCAGATCGACTCTGATCGATCCCGGAAACGGCGTGGTCCTTGATATATTTCGTTTATTACCTTTAAAACTGTGATAAATATTACAAACAGATAAACAGTGAAGGATGAAAGGAACCGTCGAACCGGAGCAGAGACAAACCGGCAGAACGAAATGAATCACCCATATAAAATTATACGTATGTATATTATTCATTATAAATAGAAAACAAATAGTCGTAGATTTAGATCTACAAGAGCAGATGCAGTTCATTCGCGACCGTTACAAATAGAAGTGTGAAATTGGTTAACCAAGTTAACTTCGGTTTCTGCATTAAAATGGCGGCACAGAATGGGTGCAACGGCTTCGATGACTTCGTTAACACCTGAAACGCAGCTTTCTACCCTTTTTTTTTATTTTTAAATTTCATTCTTCCTCGGCTCCCGGCAGATTTAATCTGATGTTCTTCGGTTCAACTCCGGTGTACACTTGAACTACAAGAAAAGTAGTCTTTGTTGGTTCTTATTCGTGTTGCTAACGGCAGAAGAAAATTGGACCGTCTGCTGAAGACGTTCAAATGTTAGTTTTGTCTATGTTTTAGGTTGTTGACGCATCAAATGGTGACTATTTTACTATTATATATACTTTTAACTGTTCTGCACAATGTCAGAACATTACCATCACATTCATATTACACGGTCTCTTTGGTTGTGTCGCAGCGATACTTAAAATACAAACCATGTAATCTACAAAAGACTCTTAACTCATTTTTACATTTATAATTTGAGTTTGTATTTTAACAATAAACAGCGGTATTCGTACAAGTGACACCGATCTAAATTTAATTTTGAAAAGGAATTACTTCATTTGTAATGCCCTCACAGGCTGCAACGTTTTTCCTGCGTACACACAAATGAACGTAGCCTCATGCTTATTATTACCTTTGTTATGTTTTTGCAAGACCTGAAACATTTAAAGCCGTTTCGTTTCCAGTTGACCCTCCAGGAGAAAATATTCGAAGCGAACGCCATGACAGAACCAATTTCACGTAACAAAATGTAATGAGTTCAAGTTCGTGCGAGACCGGTTTTTAAAGGAGGACTAATAAAACAGCGGTGGATTTCAGTAACAAGTTTACACCGTTAAAAGAGGTAAAGGGTTGATATATAAGACGTCGGTTTAATAAACAAATCAGGTAGATTCAAATCAATTGTTTGCACTGACAAATCCGCGTGCGGAAAGTTAATCATCTCAAATTCTCTCGCCGGTGGTAAAATTCGAAGACGTGGCGAGACTTTTGTACACGACATTGGCCGTATTTAGTCGGTTTGACAGCACAGGGCCAATCGGTGTGTCGGTGTCGGATGACCACCCTTCTAACGTGAGGAAACGGAAGGCCTCCTCCAAGAGAAAACGTATATAGTCCCGTTGGATAGTGGAAAGATCACTTCCTCAAACTGTTGAGCGGTTTTCGTCCAGCTGCCTCGATCGTTGCACCACACAATTTAACAAGCTGTAAATCGATCTGCAAAGTGGCCACATGTCAAAAGGCAGTTAATCAATCTATTTTTTATCCCTCCATTGACGTGTATTGTTAGAGGAGGTTAGTGGCTGTAACTCGCGTTGAGAATGAGTTGAACGCGACTGTCAAGTAGTTTTCTGCGAGGCAAAAACAAAAATTGAATTTATTTTATTTTTTTTCAAACCCAGACTCCGTGTATGTTCAATGGTTGAAAGTTTCAAATCTTTGATGTTGCTTTTCTAGTACAACTGAGAACGATGCGGAAGAAATTAGGTGACCGAAGAGAAAAAGTCTACTCTCTAGGGAGCAAAGTTCGAGTGCGCATAAATAGAAAAGGTTGAGTTTATCAGTGAAAGTGTCTTGAGCCTTTGGGACGGACATTTTTTAATTTTACATGGGAGGGTTTTGTAGGTTAAAAGTTCAATAGAATTCGTATTTATTGACATTTTGAGACGGGCGTGTACATATGTTCCAACTGCATTTTATTATCTATTGATTGAATTGATTATGTATTGAAAATTAAATAACTTTTTAATGGAAATCAATAGATACTACATCATTTTTCAGTTTATACACCAGTGTACGATGCCTTACTTACTACTACTAATGTTTAGTAAAAAGTTCAGAATAATATATCAAATTATTATCGCGGAGTGTTTGTTTACACAATATTTATAATAATATTATTTTCCATAAAATAATAACTACCTATTTGTTGATGTACTCAGTTTTCTTGTACAGAGTGGCACGTATCGATCGACGTTTGAGCAAATTGTCCATGAAAAAAAAAATGTTGCACGGCACCACAACACTCTTGCATTTTTGTTTTGATACTTTTTCTGTTTCGGACAGATAAAACACCTACCCGTCTGTGATTTGCAGAACCCTTCGTCGAAAACGGAGCCTCCTAGAAATAATCCGTGATGATCCATTCATTTATCATCTTGGTAACGGTGTCTCCTAGGGAGACCAGGCTCCATAAAAAAAAAAAACGTTCTCTCTAATGCCTGTATTGACACGGATGCTGACAACTTGTGATATTCTACTTGTGACTCCAAGTGAGGGGATTTAATGTGATCGGACGACGTCGACGGTTGTTATTAAGTCAATGACGAAACAGAAATTACAATGAACCAAGTCCTCACCGCGAAGATGGTTCTCGTGCAATGCAATTAATCAATCAAAATGCAGTCTTGCAGTAAGTTGCAGTCGCGTTTGTTCGACCCCTGTGAATCTCTAAAACAAAATCTCACTGTACGTTTCCACACGTGTTGCGCGTTACTTTAATTACAACTTGAAATTTTTTTAAGGATTCTATCGCAATTTAAAAATAATATTTATTACCAGTGTAATAGACGCGTCTCGCTTTAATGGGAAACATAAGAGGCGATGCTGTCTTTAAAGTGCTAAAATCAAAATCAAACTCAGAGAAATGTACGACAAAGATTGTTGCAGGACAGAAATTCTATTAAAGTTTAGGAAAATTTTAACTTATGAACTGTATTTTTAGAAAAATATCTCAAGAAGATTATGCCACGTGTTTATTATTATACAGTAAATTCGAACTATCTACCTATCTACAGCTATCGCCTATATTATTGCTTTTAATTTGAGCTTAAAGACATTTGGAACTTGTATATACTAGTAATTAATAATATATTGCCAGAACCAATATATTAAGTTACAATTTAAGTGTACAATCAAATAATATATTTCACAACTTATTAATTTGACGAGTTTGACAATATTTCTACGTGTATTTGTATGTTCATTCCTTATTTTTACACTTCCTCTACCTATCTCCCCGTTATTATTGACTTCTATGAATATTTTTATCTTACGTGCTTAATAATTTCTTATTATATTTATTATATTTATAATAAATAGATATTATAATAATATTAATATCTATCTTACGAGAATCGGAGCTTAATTGTAAGACTCTGATGCAAAAATTGAACCCACACGTATTTTCATATTTCGTTTATGAACTGCAACGTTTAAGCGGTGTCAAACGACCAGGTAGTTCAGTATTTTTGTAGAAAGCTTAAACTTAAACTTAAAGAAATTAAAATGTAAAAGTGAGGAATTGGGCACATAATTATGTAGATATAGTCATTGCGTTTTGTTGAAGGCTGTTGGCTACATTCCGAAGCCGAAGACCCATGCGTATCACATTTTATTTTTCATCTCCGTGGTGAAATAAAATCAGGACCCTCAACTTGAACTTGAACTTAAAATTTTTTGTTGTTGAGAGGATTTCATCAGGCGAATAGCCGTAATTCGACACCGAAAACGGACGGCAGACCCGTCTAAACCGAAATAGAAATGGTGAAAATAAGAAAGTAAGAAAAAACCGTACGAATATCATTGAGATCGTTAAATCGGGATCGACTGGAATCGTCCATTGGCACGGCCCTAAACAAACTCACATTCGGAGATCTCCACATTTAATTATTGCCTAATTAAAGCCTTTTCGAATGATAAAAAACAGATTTTTCTTGAGCGCCAAGGAAAGTTTTACGACTCTGATCCGGGATCTTCCCGCTGAAAGATCTCCAAAAATCGACCTTTTTTTGTCGCACGTCCATGAAGACGTTCCTTTTTGAATGAATTTTTAAACGGATCTATTTGGTGGCAGAAAAAGAATAAAAAAAACACTACACAAAGTATTATCTTTAAGTATAAAGTACTAACTTAAATTTTCAACCGTTAATTAGAATTTTTCGTTTAAACACTTCGTACACATCTTCGATTCATACTGTTGAGCTTCATCTGGGAAGTGTTGAAAATATTACATTTAACTTTGTGTCAATGAGAAACACTTTTTTCACACGCATTCATTACAAATTGTATTTGTAATTGTAATGGAGAAAGGCTTGAATACAATCTCATTACACATTACAGTACTGGAAAACTATGACGAAAAGGTACGCACAAAGTGCTAGGTGTGTCTCTCAACACGGGAACAAAGTAGTTTCTTACAAAACGTCCAAACTACGAGTGTGTCCATTTTTAAATTAAAATGTATCTTTTCTCAAAAGTTTCCCATTTTGAAAAGGAAGTTGTGCTTCTCAAGAAACTCCTGCAGGACTCACCGCTCTCCTGTAGTAAAGAAAACAGATTTTTTACAAGAAACTTTCCCGACAATTTTGAATGAACTTTGCCGATAAAATACACAAAAAATGAAAGTTAGGCAGGTAGAAATCCCCGAAAGAGAACCTCAGTCTCAAAGTATTGCTAAAATATATTATTGTAACCAAACGTTAAACAAATTATCTTTACATTATTACTTTAAATTTTTATAATATTCCTTATCATTGTAGTAATGAATGTGTACGACAACAAGTCAAGTCCTCATCAACAATAATCACGACATTATGTAAGTTTTCACCATCTTAAATTAATAAGGTGTTCTTATTACACTCTTCAGAGAGTTGAATAATTCAAACATAGTTAGGGAAACACTGCACATTAAAATATTTAAATGGAATACATAATGTTCAGTAATATTAAGAAAATTTATTACACCTAATAATGTATTATGAACTATGTTGTATTGATTGACTGTATTAATAAAATAAAACACTTAAAAAACTTGAGAAATAAGGATAAATAAAAATAAAAGACTTGATCGCGTAGTTGCAGACAAACTGCGTAATCCCATGAGTAATAAAAATAAACACGTGTATGTAACCAACGTCAGATAGTGGCATTATTAATAATGTAAAAATTAGCACGAACAGTCACGTTGCGTACCTTATGTTACTATTATTGATGTGAAGCGTCCCATTGGAATATTAACACCCGGTCGTAGGCTTCTCCAACCAAAGAAAAAAAGCAAAACATTCGAAGAAAAGATTGAATTAAACAGTTCAATTTCTAAGTTATGATTATTAATAAAAGTAGGAACAAACAATGGCAGAAATTGTTATGAAAATTGAATATTAATTGGTGAGAATGTGGTTCCTGCGAGTTGAATCAGCTCTCGTTTTAACTTGCCTAGACCACCCATGTGCAAAACTTTACATAATCTTTTGATACGAGTGAGATCAGGAGAAATTGCCTGGTGAAAAAGCACAATCTGACAACTAGAGAAATAGACAAAAGCTGTTGGTTTGAGTTGGAGGACCCGATTCTCGCTCGAACGGAGTTGCATATGGTGAAGTGTGGTGATTACTCTAAAAAAGAGTTATTAATAATAAGTTAGTTGACCCGTTGATGTGTAAAAATAAGTCTCGGGCATTGGACTCGACGTGTAGGATTAGGTGCTTAGGTGTTTACTGCTTGACCGCAACAATAACTTAATGAAGTTCTTTTTCGTTCGCTCTCTGTTTTAAAAAGGCGAGCTGGGAGACCCCTTTGGTTTCATCAATCATAAAAAGTCTGTTTCGTGCTTTGGACTTTTTTTAAATAAACAAATTTCCCATATTCTGTGATTTTATCTGGATTTTCACTTGGACTTTTCTAACTCAAAACATTCCCTGGTCACTAACTTACTCTTTACGTGTTTTCTCTTGTAATCGTAACTTAATCTCATGCTTTTCGGGGTCAACAACACTAATCACGCTGAAAAGCTCACTTGTTTCTATCGGACGGATTTGTAGTAACTTGCTACCAGGAGATCTTAGACAATTTTTGTAAAATATGTACTCACTTGTTTAGTAGTTGTATATAGTTACATTCTAGGTTGCTTCCTATATTTTGTTGCTGTACCAACTTTAACACCCTCAACATTCTGTAACAACCGTAACCTTCGCCCTTCGCTTCCTCACACATCAGTTTAGTTATGTTTAAGTATTTTATTTTAACAAATATTTTATATTCACACTTAATCTCACCCTCATAAATGACAGACGTTGTGTAGTTTTTTGCGTAAAAATTGACTTACAACACGTGGGTTTGAGGTTGAGTCCTGACACCCTGGACGTCGTTGGTTGTTTCACAACTAATGATTGACTTGTTCTATATAATTTAATTAAATTGTCTTAACGACTTAATCATTCACAAATTAATTAAATGAATTGCGTCTTGGCCAGCAGGAAATTTGTTCTTCTCCTTCCTCATTGCAAACAAACAGCGGTGTTGCTTCTATGTAAATGTTAGTGTTCAGCCGTAGCACGTTCGTGACGTTCAACCGAACCAATTAAGTCCCAGTAAAAGTGCCGAAATTGGAAATTCGGCCTTTTTAAAAACAACTGCGAAGTCGTAAAGTACAAACACTAAGGTTTCGCCTCATGAGAACTCTCACCGGAGTTCACGAGTGAAGAACAATAAAAAGCAATGGAAGGAACATGATAGCAAATCACTACAGGAAACTACGTTGTAGTAGAGAAGTTTTCGGTTAATCGAATGAAAACAACTAAAATTTTAAAATGTGTCAACGCGCTACAAACAAATCAATAGAAACCTGGTAAAACGGAATGTTTGAACATTTCAGTCCTGAAAGGAAACTGAGTTTCTTTTTTGTCATGGCCCGAGTGAAAACTACCAGAACTACGCCTCTTCTCCATTGATTTGTCATTCAAAGAACATTAACCGGATGTTACTGTCTGGAGAATTGCGTTGCGAAGTCGTTACAGTTTACTATCCTTTGATTATAAACGTATATTGTTCTTCTGATAATGTTCTTTAATTCTGTTAAAAAGCATCACCTGAACTTAAGTGAAAATTTCTTGCTTCGTGAGAATGATCTGTTTAGTAAGAAGTTAAGAAGGTTTCAAATACGATTATTTTAATGTCTTACATTTTTTTTGCGCTATTTTGCGAAAGAGAATGTCTCAATACTTAAATCATTCAATGACTGTATTTGGTCAGTTCACTGCAACACCTGCGTTTCTTGTTACACGTAATGTTGTTCTTAATTTTCTTGCCACGTACAGATTGTTCTTTCCACTTAGTTGTGCTTCTAAAAAGTTATTCTCTGCCTTCTTTCTTTCTTAAAGGCACCCCGAAAACACACGTCAACAGAAGTTCACCGCTAAGGTTTTTCCAAGGTATCCATTCCTGGTGACTGAACGGAAGAGTTTCCAAACTAGTTTTAAGTCAACTTCACTGAGCCTGGAAAAACCCTACGATATCAATCTCTTGTGTGTGAATTACAATTTTTACAAATGTAGAACTACAATGTTCGTTGTTCCATTAATATTTCAGTCACATCCCGGGGTTATATACGCAATATCCGCTAGTTGCTTTCTTCTGTCGTACTGCGCCAAATCTTTCGCTCTCATCAAAAATAAACCCTTTGAGATTTAGGATGAAATAAAATGACTTTATGTGTTTGGTGCTCGTGGGGATTTATTACTTCTTATCAATCCGGGTAATTATTACCGCTACTGCTCCGCGAGAGTTGTACTTCTGCAGCTGATAATATTTTTCTCTGACTGTCAGAGCTTAAGTCCCCTCCCTGGCACGATGTAAACGCAACGTTTCTTCTGCTGGGATTTTCGGACTCAGAGAACATCCTCCGATACAATTCTGCCCTTTCTTGACGCCAAAAAGTGATTAGATTTCTGATATTCGCTCCGACGGTCAGTCTATTTCAGAAACGAATGGATGAAGCCATTCAACTAAATTTATTTAACGTTTCCTCTTGTGTGAAAGAATCTGAAAAAGTAGCGGTTAGTGTTGGTCTGAGTGGTTTTAACAAGTCGATGATGGTGTTGGTGACAAATCGAATCTTTTTCTCTAACGGCTCTTTGATTTTTTAAGTAGATTTGGCCATTAGACGGCTCAGACGGACACCTTTGCCTCACCCAACCTCCTTGTGTTCTTCATCTTTAGTTTCTGGTAGTTTTAGTTAACATTAGATGTCACTAAACGTTGTAGTTTTAGTTTTGTGTACTTCTACATCGGGCTCATTACTGCACTTTTTCGTGTAACGATGTACATTTTTTTTTACTTTTTAGAGTGTGTGGTTAGTGCGTTCTACGTCTACATAATTTTTTACTTATTTCTAAGTCCAAGTATAGTTCTTTGTTCGTTCTATATTGAACTCTCACTCGCAGTATTTCCTAAGCCAACGTTCAACGGTGCAATAGGTTTGCTCTTTCACTTGTCGATTTCTCTTTTCTCCAGGGTCTGATTTTCTGAAAATCAGATTTGTCTCGGTCATATGATTCTATCATTTTCCGAATTTCCATTCGCTTTTCCCGGGAATCTTTGATTTCTTATATATATAAAATTTCTGAAGGCCACAGAGAATCTATAAAAGTGGAGAGCGGGATTACTTTCTTTTTACGACAGTCGGTCATAAATTTTTCTTGAGCGAATTTGATGTGTTCTGCCCTCGTGTGAAGGCTCCGGAGTTCACCCCATGAGCTTCCTCAATAAAATCTATACAAAATTCTCCACGGTCTATCTATTTCTAGGAGAATGCATTCATTTGAATTTTCCACTTGGCGTGCGAGGTACGCATCTCTGTGTCTCTGATAGGAGGGTTCAGTTGTGAAACTGACTGATTGATCGAAGGACTCAATAAAGATAAGTGGTGGTTGAAGATCCTTACGAGATGACTGGACCATCTCTCTGAAATATTTACGAGAGATGTGGAAGAGGAAGGCGCCTTAGCAGGACGTCTAAGGGACAATGTCCATCGAGTAGTCTCGTTTATTTAATGACTAATTTAGTGCTGCTGACTCCTTTTTCGTGTGTTATGAAGTCGATGGTTCATCGAAATAACGTTAAATCCGGATAGATTTGTTGCCGGGCAGTAAAAATGGTAGCCACAGTGTCTGTCGAACAGTCGGGGATTTCTGCTTTAGATTATCCACTCCCGAATGATCCACGTTCACAACATACAGAATTTTTTGGATTCTACGGACTCGTAAATGTTCTCTTTTGGACTACTGTCAGCAAACAACTGAAGTTAAATTGCTTATTTCATGTAATAGTAGTGATGTTACTGCAATGACATGTTGATGACCAACAACTTCACAAGTTAAATTCTCACCTCTTCTATTTTTTGTTGCGCTTAACTTTTTTTCTAGCTCAAGTTTTAAAAGATTCTCGTGTACTCTCTAAAGATGTCTTTTAACCACAACCGTACAAACTTCTCTCGTATCAGTGAACCCTTTCTCCCACCATTACCAATGGCCGCTCGTTACAGGGGTTTTATAGAAGTGTACAATTTTTCACTAGTTGTCCATTAGACGATAAATAGTTGGGGAGTCGGAATGAGACGCAGCTTAACCCTCAACCGAAAACTAGTGGTAGTTCAAGAGCAGTTTGTTTAATATTCTCATTTGCGGTGAACGCCTGCATTTAAATTAATTTCAAAATGGAGGATCGTCAACGTGACAACACTGGCGCTTTAGAAATAATAAGAGCAGTTGAATAGAAAGAAGAAGGAAAGATGGAATTGACCAGGACAGTTCCTTTCCTGTGGCCAAGTCCATCTACGCCAATAACCCACTATTACATATGCCAATCAATTGTTTATTTAAATCATCTCTCTCTCTCTCTCTCTCGCAGGCACGAAATGAGTTTTATATTGATAATGAAAGCAATCAATTTTAATCATCTTATTAAATCTCAAAGCTTTTTAGATGGGGAAACGCCGTGTGCCCTTCTCGTACAGAAGATTTTCATAGATTCCAATTCTCTTTTACGCGAGTGTTTCTCCATAATGAATGATTTCAAACGGAACGTAAACGAATTTATGTACAAACTCTCAGTTATGTAGTTTTCGATTCCTGGGTATAATGAGAACACGCAACCGTTTAATGCCATTTATATTAATATTTCCCCTTCGTTTTTATTATATACGTAAAGGCATCTCACGACTTCAAATGGAATTTTTAAATGCGTTTAATAAAAAACATGAGCCGTTTCCGAAGATTAGTTTGAATTCTCTTTTGTCTTAAGTATTCGGAGTTTTCTGTACAGTTTTGTATATATATAAATCATCAGTGGTTGGTCTTCTCTTCTATAAAATTCATTCCATACAACTTATTACTCATCACTTAGTCTTTTTGCATCATTTCTCGGATGAAATTGTTTCTGTAAAACAAACTAACATAAAACCTTACACAAAGTACGTGACACGAACAAACGCTAACACTTCGTATAATACCGAAATAAATTATTAATAAATATAAATATATAATGTGCATGAGGGCCGTACATTTCATGCTTCCTTTTTGATAAAATCAAACGTTTGTTTTGAGCGAAAAGGGGCAACATGAGGGTTGCGGTAGGGCTAGCGGCAGGGCCTTGTGAGTGGGATAATTTGAACATTGTTCAGAATTCATCCCAGATGATGGTAAGCCTCAACAGGGAACTATACAAACAATATTATAATATAATTAAACACATTAGTAGTATATTTTATGTAAATGTCAGTTGTACTGTACAAGTAGGCGATTGACTTTCATGCCCTGTGCTAAAAGTTAATAATTAGTTTGTAGTAAATACGCAGTGTGTAGAAATTCAAGTGAATGACACAAGTGATGTTCGATGGTTAATAGAGTTTCATTAAAATAACCTTATGTTTTGAGATGATTCGCAGGAAATGTCCATCACACTTGGTGTCTTTCCCGATGGAAGACATGCGAGATCAAATTTCTCAACGCCTGTGATGTTTAGGGAAGCAGTTACATGTATTTGTTAATAATAAATATATATTTTCACGTACTAATAATTATATTCGTGATAACTGTTACGTAAAAATATGTTATTATTAGATGTTTTATTTATATTATTCGATAATGTTTATTTCGTTATAATAACCCTACGTAATAATAACAAAATTATGTACAGATTACAACTCGTTTATTAAAGAAAAAGAAGCTGGTGTTAGGTTTATACGGTAAAAGTGTACATACCTCATTAAGTTGTTTAGATGACATTCATAGTATATTATTAGCTGTTGGTTACGACAGAAAGCCAAACACTTACGCGTACTAATTGAAAATAAGCTGTCGGCTTTAATTATGAATGCGATAAAATAATTCGAACGCAATTTTCTACTTGCGAAATGAGTTTTGATGAAATTCAAGTTGAAATGAAGTCGCGTGCTCTGAATTTGCTCTCTCGGATTTCTCCTCTTCAATGCAACATAAATAGATTCGGTTTTTTGCGCTCGACTAACTTACTTAATTAAATGATTTTTTTCTTCGTAAAAAAAAGTTTATTTACAGACTGGTGCAACGCGAGCGTATGCACCCGTTGCATGTGAGCGCGAGGGTGTGAGAAAGGCACAAAGGCAGGGGGTTGAACTCTTCGTTAATTGATTATTCGAGAACAATTTAATTTGTTCTCTTCTCGAACGCGAGCGTTAGACACGTACCCGGCCTCATTTCTGGCGCTCACAATTTTTACGCGCGCGAATCTAAAAGTTTATTGTTATTTTCGCGAAAAAGCGATTCAATTTAACACGCCCCGGTCCTTTTTTGTCGAACAAAGAGGAAGAAGAGCCTTTAATAATAAAGTGAAAGGAGATGGGTCTGCTGGGAACAGTTTGAAGAAGGCACTTCTTCCTAGAAATAGGAAATAGCCAAAAGAAGAAAAAAAACAGACCTGCGGGGCGATTCCAGTCGGAAGAAAGGGCAGTCGACTGTTTTGAATGGGAAGTTGGAAAGTTGTACTCTAAAGAAGGAAGGATTCGGCGGTCAGGTGTTCGAACGCCTGCGTACCCGCGCAACAATAAACGGAAAAACTTCTGTAGTGGAAATTGTAGTTTCAGAAGTTCAATCAGAGGGGCAGTGAGATGCTTTCTCTTCGCCTTGAATCATAAACCTACACAACACGTTCTCAGGCAATAAACATGCATTCGCCTGTAAATACAAAAAATTGAACTGTTTTACTTGTCGTTGAATTAAATTTCGGACATTCTCGACATTTGGTCAACTACCACTACAAATCGATACGAGTATTACGGCATACACTGTTCAATAAAAAGTACAGCCAGCAACTCGTGTGTTAAGTACAAGACAAAAAAAAATAATAACAGTAGCGTCGACGTGAAGGGCGTGAAGTCAAGGCAAGAAATAACAAGCGTACAAGAATATTTGTGTTACCTCCCCCGAACCCACAGTCATTCGTTCAAAATAAATAAATCCTACGTGATTTTAATAGGAGTTTTCAGTCGACAAGAACAAAAAAAAAATCCACATCCATCCCGAAAGGATTTACAAAAAAGGTTTTAATGGAAACCATCTTGAGAATGTGATTAATCACTTGAGTTCTTCTGCCTTCCTAGAGAAACTTTCAAAGGATTACCGTCGACTCACTCATTTCACGGCCGAATATTCAGCTTCCCATCAGCTGTTTCTGATGGTTTAGACATGCAAGAAATTCCGTATATAATCCTAGGAATAATCCATTAGTCTGAGTAATGCTATTCATCTGGACCGTTGCGGTAGAAATCTGCGTCTTTGGGAAGGTTCTTCACGAGCTCCTCTAAACAAAACAAGTCAAACCTGCAGATTTTTGTGATTGTCTTTTAATATTTACTCAAAAATCTAGTAAAATTGATTTCCTATCATAGATAGCTACGGAGAGAGAAAGAGAGAGAGAGAGAGAGAGAGAGAGAGAGAGAGAAGGGAACAGAATGAAACGGAAAAATTTGCTTGTTACCTGAAGCGGAACTAACGATGGGGATGTATAAACTACGAAATCAAAAACTCTTTTACCAGCCCTTTTGCAGTTTGTTTACTTAAATTTGAAAATGTTTGGCCGGATTGTTGACTGTGTGAATGTTTTCTGTCCACCGTCTCGTCAAAAAGCAAACAACACATCACAGTCTGCATATCTGCACGAGTCTTTACCATCCCAATGTTGTCATCCGTGTCGTGGACGACGTCGGTAAGGAACTTCAAGATGCAACCGAAAACTATAAAAAATAGTAGTACATTTTTGTTATCTGAAAAAGTTGTAAACAGACATTGTGGTCAAATTTATACGTTCATATAAAAAATTGTATTTGTATTACACCATGAATTATACAGTTATCTGTACAGATAGAACATCACATAACCTGAGTCCGAAAGGTTCGTCCAGTGCACAGTCTGCGGTTCCCAACAGACGAGAGATTTAGAAATTTTGAATACCAAAATAATGTTTTTCATCGCAGTTTTGAAAATTCTTGACGTTGTTGTAGCAAACGCATCAAGAAGAGTCCCCAAATTTCCCACTTTAACGTGCTGCCGTTTAAAAAAAGATAAAATGCAGCAGGAGGACCGGGATGTCCAAGGCTCTTTTACATCTTTCTTACGGGTCTCCGTGTCTTCCCCGAAAGAGCAAGATGTTAACTTTACCGTGGAAGAATCGTGACGGTCGATAAAAATTCAAATAAAAATACACGAAGGGATGCGAAAAAATTTTTTAACTGTTTTTCCTATTTTAAGTATTTCTATTTCTATTATTTTTTCTGTTCCCGTAGACGCCGTGAAATACCAAATTCCTGTTGCCGTAGGCTCCCACAACCGTTTGAAGTTCATTTTTCCACTGGCAGTGCTGCTGAAGAAGTGCAGTTTTGCGAGGTCCTCCCACCACGTACACCCCTTACGCCAAGACTGCTTTCGATTCCCCATAAAATCCTCCCCCAGTACACCCGGTACTCCTGCATTAATTAAAATCCCGAAGAAGTTTATGACCCGTTTCATCACCCGTCGTTCGAGAAACGGGGGGGACTCACACGTTTGAGCATTGGAATCGGCCATCGTTACATCCGGAAAGACCCTGTAAATCGATTAAATTGGATTTGGATGTGGCGGAAAAATAATCCTTCTGCGAAGCGAGTGAAGAAATAATTTGATTTACACCGACAGCAACGACTAGGATAGAAAAATACGATAGTCAACGCGTAACTGGTGTGTGGGAATGAAATGAAAGAACTGAAGCTTTAGCATAATCAATAAACACAATTTGTGTATGTTAAATTTTATATACAATCGTGGTTTTTATTTAATTTCGGTGACAAAGGGATACATGCGGTGTGATAGCTTTCATTAATTCATTTTGGATACTCCGAAGAAAAGTTGATGTCTACTGCTAAGAAACATCCCAGTCCAAGACTGGAAACTGATTGAGTTGTGTGTGTGTAGAACTGCTAAGCCTGCACATCAAGTCACAACAGCCAGAATACTTATTACAACTTGGTTAGTCTGCTGTTCAGGTGGAGGTTTAATACATTGAATATTATATCAACGAACTTTATTGGTACACACAAGTTTACTAAAGTGCTTTTTATTAATTTCTGATATTCGGAATTGGATAGAATTACCAGGATAATTCTTTTGCCAAGACTACAAAATTTTCTGTTGGTTGCGTGGCGTATTCACGTGAGTGACGTAGTTGGTCGAAAACTACATTACAAGAGTATATTAAGCGTAAAAGTACTCCTGCAACAAATAAAATCTCCGTATCGTGTTTAGTGACTGTTTACAAGTTGACTAAAAATAAAAAATAGAATCTTTCAAATAAAAGACAAGTGAGTCGGTTTGAGTAAAAAGGAGTCTGTCTGCTTCAACCAGATGCAGGAATGTCTCTCGCGTGATGAGACGAAGAACCGGATGAAGTAGAAGAAAAATAAGTTTATCTGTCACTCACTCTAACTATTTCATTATAGTTAGTAAACAATAAAAAGAAAAAAAAGGTCTCGGAAATCGATTCCATAAATAATTCCACTTAATGATTTTCTGCCGTTTGACTTTATTTTCACGGCTTGCAGGGAGTCCAATAAAAAGCAGACGTCTCATGCGTTTAACTAACTTAAATAATTAAATTGTACAAGTGACGGGAACGCATACCGAGGCATACGCACGCGTAACTCGTTCGTTGAATTCGAAAAATCAAACTACGGGACCGGAATTTGAAATGACCGGGTTTTGCGTACCTGAAATGCCCAAAGAGATCAGTCCCGTTGAGGAGATCAACCCCTCCCAAGCCGCGTTACTTAAGTTAAAGCAATTAAATATTATTAATTGGAGTGCTTTAAGTCCAAGTGTCAAGTTATACCGAGTTGTTTCCCACCGAAATGACAAATGTGAGACACGGGAGGAAGACGCAGGACCCCACTGAATGACGAGGCCGATTTAATTACGGCAATTTATTTTTAGGTTTCTAGGTAAACCTGGAAAAGGTTGACGCATGCCGTGACAATGTCTTACCATTAGATAAAACATTAAGAATTATTTATTAACAACCTCACACTAAGAAATACAAATACATCGCTTCTACCGACGTGGAATTTCTTCCAACTAGAAACCTACAACTACAACTGCAACTACACATTGAGTTCTATCTCGTTTATTATTGCTACATAAAATTATTAATGGGAACCGTTTATGTTAGTTTTTAATTAATATAAAAGTATTACAAATAATGAGTGCAATGAGTAGTTAATACTCAGGGGCACAGGGACACACCCCGAACGTCATTAAGTCAGATTCTGACGTAAGTGAAAAAAAGAAACGGATGAAAGCTGTCGTTCTTTAATGAAAATTAATTTATCTTTTATCAGTCGTTTGTTCGTTAAAAGTAAGGGCATTCGAACGTAGTTTTTATGTACATAAGTAGTTGTGCTACGTGGCACCATAAGGAAATTACTGTCGGGGTCTGACAATAAGAAGTAGAGCAGTCAAGATGACTTCTTTGGATAATTTATACGAGAAACTTTTTATTATATATATGAAAATTCAAGTAAACCGGTACACAACGCGAGTGTTGTGCTGTACGGAAGAAGGACGCGACATCTTCAACTCGAGAACGGTCACAGGGAAAATAAAGTAAATAATTCAAACGTCGCAATAAAAAAGTTACGTGTTTTATGTTTAAAGTTTACATGCGATCTTGTACGTTTCATAAAATAAAATTGAAGCGAGTAGGGCCTAAATTTAATTTGGCAGGTAGTTGCAGTGTGCGTTACAACGTAAGAATAGTAATTGAGTTAAAAAAAATGAACTCTTGAACTTGTGTCTCAGACTGTTTTTAGACAGGAAGACTGACTAAAACGGGTGCGGAACTAAGAAGAATTACTATTTTTTTTTCAAACTAGTTCACATGTACCTTTATAACTTATACTTTAAAATACTTTCTAGGCTTGTAGGCAATCGATAATTAACGTATAACGATAATAATAATATGATAATAATAATACGATAATAACGATAGTGATGGCAAAAGTCTCTGTTACATTGATGTTTATGATACTTATGTTTCCCTAAAACTTTTTGATCCCCTTTCATAACATTTTCATCGTAAATGAATATTATACTTGAGGTAGAACTATCATCAACTTCTACGGTTTTGTATTTTTGTGAATTTTTCAGCAGTTCACAAGTAGAAAATAGAAGTGTTACTAAAACACTCAAACATTAGACGCAATATGTACAGGAAGTGCACTAGCTATGAGTACAATATTATAATATAGAATTTTGATGCGTAATTTTTCTAATACTGTACTTCTACCATTTCACGGTACTTCTGGTTGTGGGCACACAGATGTGGATTTGTAAACAAAATAAATACGTTTTGTATGCAACTAGAATAATTTATATTTATTCCTGTCGTTGGAACCCATTTTAAAATTTCATACAACAGTGAGTTCCTTTCAAATTCACGGCCGGCTTTTCAAGTGAAGACGAACGTCACACATCACTCAAGAGCGCGAGAAGGTGTTTCATTCATTTTATATCGCAACACCTGAACCGAAATTCCATTTTCTGTTTTTCTAGTGGAACATCTTCTCACTCGAATAAAAACATTTGAGGAAACGCCAAGGAGTACTTAAATTTAATATCAGGCGAGAGTGTCATGTTCCAAGTGGGCCTTACGGAGACGGAAACCAAAACATATTTTTGGCAAAATAAAACATCCGAAACGATGCAGCCATCTGGTTTTAATTGGTTTCATTATGCTACACGTTTTGTTATTAGTCTTGCGACAAATTTCTGACAATTATATATGATTTTTTCTTACACCGCGTGTCAAGGGTTGGATGATCTATTACGGGTCATTTGTAATGCGTCCCACATGCTTCGAACCCTTAATTTGACTATTTTACTTGTATTAAATCCGTATAATTAACTCACTCGCATACAGGTATGCTTATGTAGGCCTTCCTAAGTACATTTTTTATATTACATTAAGTAAATTACGGTAGAATTTAAGCTCAGTTGAGTTTTGCCTGAATCTTAAAATAAATCTGAACCTTTTTTCAACATTAGAGAACTTGAAATGTTTTGAGGAGTTATGAAAAAAAATATCATTATAAAATATAAATAAATTATGAATAGTGACTTAAATACTAAATTTTGTTGTTAGTTAAAAGTACTATTTTTGACTTCCTTTAGTCAATTATAATGTACTAAAAACAAAATAATACAATTAAATACTTACAAACCAATACAAATGAAATGCATACGTGTACATACATACATATATTAAGCAAACAAATAAATACACGTGTTTAGAAAATTTTTTACTGAAGTTTTTATTACGTCGAGAGTAACATATGACGGAAAGTAAAATGTAATAAAAATATGCAATTTAATATGTGTTCATTAATAATATATTAATTGCTTATATACACATAATAATTCTCCATAATGCTAGGTGTTACACTAAATCATTTATTTAAATACAAATATGATAAATGTAAATGTAGGTATAAATATTCATTAATATTTTAATAATAAAGATTTTAATTTTTTTATGAAAACTTTAGGTATTACTTACACCATTTTTGCACCATTTTACTTTATTTTATGTAATACCAAAACGTTTGGAAACCACATGTAAAAGTATTCCTGTATATGTTTTTTATTTTATATGTTGAATATGTTAATATTTTAACGTACGCTTTTATATAAACAATACGCAGTACGCAGGCACGTACAAACACTCACACGCATAGGCTTTGAGTGAATGGTGTTATTAATTGGTTAACTTAACTGGATCAAACAATTATTAACGGTCATTCTCATTTGTTTATTTATTTATTACAAGAGCGACTATTGTTGCCATGTGGGAAAGGAAAAACGGGTCAGATTGTATTCGATGATCCTAAACAAGGGTCCAGCATAATTCTTTCATTTAAATCCGATGAAAGGAGAAATTAATTGGTCTTTCCAGCGGGTAAAATGTAAAAATACATCGTCCCAGAGATATAATGGCCATGACGCGGTCATCCGCGTTCAGGGACAGGTCACATGATGTTCTCGTAGACCCTGAACCCCCGAAAGAGGATGATGGTGGCTGTCGTATTGGAAACTCGTTAGACTCGTAACATCACATTTCCTTTGGTGGAACGGGAGGGAAATTCTGTCGGTCCGGTGGGAAAGGCTGAGACACCCCACAGCCGACTACGTCGGAAACTTGAACGGCGTTATAATGCGAATGGAAATGAAACCGGAAACATTTTTGATAGATTCGCTGTCATCGTACCGAAAGAAAAGAAAAATGAAACGGGACTGAAGGAAGAGGAGGATGATGGCGCTCTGGGAGAAGAACACACCAAAGAAGTATTTTCTTTTAGCATCGCAGCAGCATGGGCCAATTACTGAAATTGAATAAAATTGGATTGATTCCTCGTCGTGTGACTCACTTCCCTGATTATTTGTCGCCTTCGGTTCTCTCCCTAAATACTAATTTTTCGCTTTTATTTATTCAGTTACAGGAAAAACATAATCGTTTCACATGGTTACACCATCAAATAAATTTATCCAATTACCCATTTTGCAGTCTTAAAATTAATTAATATCGTACTGATATTCTTAGACTAAAAGTTGTTTACTACAATACACTGGGTTGCTTAGAAATTAAGACACTAAACAAAATCAACCAGCAGAAGACACACAAAATTGAGTACCCGCTATTATAAGTTTTAACTTTAGTAAAAGCACAACGATGTAGGCAAGTAACCCAGAGAGGCCGTTATCGAAAACGTACGATTTCATCTAATCCTCCCGAAGTACAATCTTTTGTTTTGAATTGTGTCTTTATTATTAGAGACTCAAGAATTATATACGGATTATGTAATGTTACACGCTGCGTATTATTGCGAGTACAACAAACTCAGATAAGAAGTCCTACCCTTCCGAAAATTTAGGTTATAAACACAGAGAGTTTTTATGTTACAAGTAAAACATGCCGTAGTCTGATAGCTCCTTCCCTCAAGATAACGTAAATGACAAGAACTGAACTAAACTACTAAATTTGAGAACATTACTCGTGGCAAAATTCTCAACAGTTTTATAAAACACATAAGAACAGCTTTTGTATACGCAGGCGATGATGCAAACATCCCTTCAGTGGATTATTTCGTATATAGATTGTGCTCGGACAACGTCAACAACTGCTTATGTATATACTTTGTACGTTAAGCTTCTTTCAAACATCAAAAAACATCACACCGCAGTAGAAAATCCCGTACAGTGAAAGTAGTGAAAGGTGAATTTTTTGTTTCAAATGGAACAAGGGAAAAAAATCGTTGAAAAAATTACACAACCATGTGAGGTTCTTCCATTGAAGTGATCGTCGGGTGGGGTACTTGTGATCATGAGATGACATTGATCTTCCTCTGAGTTTCGGTACGTTTTGTACTTCTTAATTAATCCTAAACAAAGTGAGTAATCCTCGAGTGATCATCCCTGATCCGTGGGGTTTCTCCTGCTACGCAGGCGGATCGACTTTGAAGGAGAGCACCGTCTGATTTGTTTAAATTGGTTAAATCGGCTTTAACCGAGCGAGTAACCGAAGACTTTCGACATGTAAAGCCGTGAATTTCAACTTGAGAAAACCATCCCTCTGGTTGAAAACACGAAAAAACGTTATCGAGTTAGACAAACTCAGGTACCTCTGAGCGTGTTGACATTCTCGGGTTCACATATTTATCTATTTACTTGTCTATTAACCACTGAAAAGACATGAAGTAAATGGACCAGACGGAATCGATGCCTAAACAAATAGGTTTCAAATGGAGTTTGCCTGCAATGGAATAACGCCAATTAAATTGACATCTTCGTCAATTTTCATTTAAGTTTTATTCCATTTATGTATTTTAAGTATTTAAAGAAATGTATGTAGCAAATAAAAGGTCACGGAAAACAATAATAGAAATAAATGAGTGTAACTCGGTCCTCGACTTCACACGCAGTCGTTTTGTTATTAAAAGTTGAACAGTTAAGTTATACGTACTTGTTTTTGTATAGCGAACTTAAACTTAAGTCAGTTAATGATTTATTAAGGTAACTTTTACATAAAAAATCTTTTAACTGCTAGATAGTATTCATACGTGTAGATTATTTGTCTTAATTGTACAATTTAATATTTACAAGAATTATATATTGTAGGAAAATAATCGGTGCCACTACTAAGTTCTTGAACATGAAAACATGTTAACATACTACACAAAAATATAAGATATACATTGATTTTTCAGTTTTCTTATGCTTTAGTACGAATTCATATGCCCGATAAATAACAATAAATAACTGAGACTTTTCAAGTGACGTTTGAGTAAAAACAAAATTGAATGTTTTTAAATCCCCTCGGTGAGGGCGAACGTCAAAATCGAACTTGCAAATTCTTCAAGAGTCTTCAAGAGTGGGTTTTAACTAGGATAGTTTGTGAATCGTTAAAACGGTCCGTGAGAACAAGGTGGAAATGAACAGCTCGGAGGGAAAGTTAACACCACAGGGAATTCGTCCTTCAAGAGGAGCTTTACAATAGAACAGGGAGCTAATGCGAACCGGGAGATAAATAGTTTTGTATAGTAAACTAGAAAAAAGGCGTAATGTCCCTGCACCGGAACGGTTGGGGGAATTGAAAACTATCAGGGTAAGTGGCTGGATCGGCCCTTCGAAAGGGAACGATTCTTATGACAAACGGCCCACATGTTTTATGAAAGGTGAACGCTTGCCTAGTGACATGTTATCGTACAGTTGTAGTACCATATAGAGCGAAAGGTTACGATAGTTTAATAGAAAAATTAATAGTTTTAATTGTTTGTGGCTCCTCACATCCGTACTCTTGTCTTTTGAATATGAAATTTCAAAGTAGTTAACTTCAATTCTAACTGTAATTCAACTATGTAATCTATGTCAAGTAGTTGTGCACCAATCCTGCTAAGAAAAAATTGTATTCATAACTAAAAATAATTAATGTATTTATTTTTATTATTTGAATTTTTAAACTTAATAGAAACTTACAAGACATAATATACGGTTCTGAGTCTGAAGACTTGTTTTTCCGTTCGTGTTAGTATAAGAGAAAGTTCTTTATAATTATAATATTCCTTTTATTTCCTTTTACATTAAACATTACAATATAATATTTAAATTATAATAACATTTATTTTCTTTTACACAAAACACTCATTGCAGATATCATTTTGGGACTAGACAGAACCATTTTACTGGATCAGTCCACCACTATTAGTTATAATATTTATTATTAACAAAGCTATTTTAAAATATTATACAATAAAATACTTGAATTAAAGACATTGTAAATAATATTTGTTAATAATCTTATATGCGTTCTCATGGTTCTCGTAACTTTGTCGTCCAGCGATTTGAACTTAACTATTTTATACGTTATACGTTGAGGTTAAAACTACCGATTAATAGTTTTGTCTACAATTCAAAGAATGTGATCAAAGTGAGTTTGTCTTTGTATTTTTGGTTCAGTGAACTCTTTCTGTGTTCAACTTCTTAAGAGACGCCCTTTTGTCGTTCATTTTTATTGACACAAATTAACTTCGGAAAGATACGAACGACGAAAAGCAATTATTGATTTTGCTTACAAACTTTCGTTAATAGTTTTATTAAAAAGTCAATCAATCGGGAGGGTTGACTTCACCGAAGAACCTTGTTTCTGGAAAAAAACATACATTTTCCACATGTACTCATTGAACCGGTTGTTACGTTTGGATTTTGGCTTGACTCCACAACGAAGTTGGAATGTGTGCGGTTAATCATTCCCCTTGTTTTGACTTTTTCTCATTCTCTGATTGATTATTTTATATTCTTTCACTCACGTCACCAATTACCGCTTTGGTAAATTTCTTTATAGCAAGCGGAGTTTTTCCAGCAGTCACCTGAGGAATGTGAATGAACGTTTAGTACGTGTATATATTCACGTGTTAATAAATTGTCAATTGTTTCAGATAAATTCAGAATGAGCAGCGACGAAAGGTTCAGTGGCTTGGCGAAAGTCGGCAGAAAATCGCACAGAAGCGATTACAAGAGACGGGGTACTCCGATACCCGTTGCTCCACCACGGGTACCTACACCGATGCCGGCGAAAGGCGACGTACAAAAGTAAGTTTGTTCGTAAAAATTGAATTAAACGTTAGCCTTGACTGAAGAAGATGACAATTAAGTTCATGGGAATAGTTTAAGTTGGAGATACAAAGAAAAACGTGTTATTTGACTGTTAAGTGTGAAGTGATGAGCAGTGGCGTTTCGAACGCGTAACTCGTTGAGCATCCAAACGCACTGTGTCGTTCACCACTGAACGGATGGGTTAGATTCAACACGTGAAAGCTGGTAGGGAGAGTCTAGTACACTAGAAATATACTAGAAAAATAGTTAGACAGTTCTTTGTTGTTTTGACGACGTCAAATGCAGGTGTCTTCCCCTGACTCTCATTTTTGGACACGTCACTTTAATGCTTCATTGCAACAGCCCTACACACCACAAAGAACAAACTTCTCGTTTGTACTTTCCACTAAATCTCATTAGAACGACAAAAATTTTTGACTTTTGACGGTGACTGAAACTTTGACGAAATCATTTTTGGGGTTTTTATTTAAATTGCAGATTGTTGAATAATTCATTGGTAGTTTTGATGTATCACTTATTAACCTATTTTGTTTTATTTTACAATTTATCTCGCACACAAATAATTAAAATCAGTCAGCAATTGTTTTATGAGAACTTTCCACCGAAGTGTGAAGTAAAATTATCAAAAAATTCAATGAAAATAATCTTGAAAGTAAAATCATCGCTGCAATACAGCTAATATCGCTGTGAAATAAAATTAATGTAAATAAGTCCAACGTAAAAATAATTTTCTATTTGTGACTGTAGTTCACCAGATTAACATGAATACAATAATTACCTTGAATTCAAAATATCAGATTAACTCAATATTTATATAATCTATTAAACTGAGTCTAAACTTATGTTGAAATATAAATAAATAGAAAATATGTACAAATAAAAATCTAGGTTGTAAAGGACTCACTAGTTAGGTCATGAATTAAAATTAAATTAAATTAAAATTAAATTAAAATACTAATGAAGTTCTGTTTTAGGGGGAATTTTATTTAATTTTTTGACTTCCCGGATTTCAAGCGCTGCTTTTAATTTTATTATTTATTGATTTATTTATTTCATGACTATTATTATTTTTATTATATTCTCCTTATTCATTGACCGTTGGTTATATTCCACAGAACATTTTATTTAATTATCCACACTATGTTCCTTAAGCTTGTCGATTGATGTAAAATTTAAGTTGTACAGACTCA
This sequence comes from Polyplax serrata, assembly GCA_037055365.1. Lineage (NCBI taxonomy): Eukaryota > Metazoa > Arthropoda > Insecta > Psocodea > Polyplacidae > Polyplax > Polyplax serrata. Next base: position 3,149,624 of record JAWJWE010000004.1, read on the forward strand.
TACTGATGCTAACAACTTATTTATTTATTTATATTTGTAGTTAATTATAAAAAATAATTGATTTAATTAAACTTGGGGGGTGGATTTCATTAAATAAGACTGCCATCGGGCTGCTTTGTTCGTTTCATCTCATCAACTTCACCCTGAGTTTTATGTGTTTGGCAAGAGGGAGGCCATGTCCTTCCTTTGGTCGGTTCGTCTCCTTCCGACGCGTCTTCCATGGACCACGGAAAGCGGTCGTCGTACACGAAAGAAAGAGATTTGAAAAAGGTCATTTATAAATCGTTTCGAAAGAGGGAAACTATTCTTCGGGATGAACAGGATGAACGGGGACCGACTAACCACACATCATTTGTCTTCCCGATCGAAATTAATTTACAAACTTTTTGCTTTTGGAAACCTCCGACAGTCAGACCATCGTTGGAGGCCGTCGAATTCTTCTCGGTTAATTTATTTACGCTCACATTAAACTGTGAAACTTGTGTTATTACGGTGAACGGTTTAATGTCTCCATTTGAATTTTGGAACTGAAAAAAAAAAAAATATTATAAGAGGGGGGCGTAACAAATGGCCGCTGGGGAAACATCAACAGATAAATTTGATGAGAAGCAATTCGAGTGGGAAAATGACAGAAACACAGAAATTCCATTCTGAATGTGCTTGATGTGGTCCAGTCTCTTGCTCCCCCCCCCCGCTTTGCGTGAATTACCTTCAATTGAGGATTTATTAACGGTAAACAAATGGAATTTAAATAAATTCTCCATGTAAAATAACTATTTACATTAATTAGTATTATTGATTTGTACACTTCCATTGGGCTTGTATTTTGCTGTTGCGTTTAGTTCCACCAAGTCAGCCTCTCCTAACGGCGTGATTTTACTCATCCGTGAAGTATTTTCAACTTGCCTCAATTTGTACATAAACCAAAAATATAAGTACATAAAATAATTAATAAATAAATATTAATATCATTTACCTTCTATACGCTGGAGGGAGTCAAATCCACTTCAAGTGGGAATTTTTTCGATCTGTGAATTGCGTTAAACTTCCAAACGTTGCTGCACTACATCTCGTGTGTTATTAATATTGTAATAATAATTAATAATGTGTACGACGGAAATGGAAAAGGTAGAAAAAAATAATGGACCGTGATAAATTGTTGAAACAAATAGAGGAGACACGTAATAGACGTTTAAGTAGTTGTATGTTGTGTCTGTTAGTGTCACGATAAAGCAGAATAGGAGGATTAATAATTGTAGTGATTAACTTATACATAACTTAATAGAAATTAACATTGATCATTTAATAATAAGTCGTTGTAGTTGCGCTGTAAAAATTGAAATTTTGTGTGTGTGGTATTAGTATTGGTAACATTTTAGTTGTAACTTTATTTTTACTCGGCTAGCAGTAGATAAATAATATAATATTATTAATAATATATTAATAATAAATAGCAGTAGATAATAGATAACCTGAAATGTGTTGAAATTTCCGGTTTTCTGGAGGTTTCTTGGAGGTTTCCTGGAGGGAAGAATAGGTTCCCAGTCTATCACACATAAAATTTGAATTTCGGTTCGGTTGTTGATTTCTCATTTAAGCAAACGGCCATTGTTTTTTTTTTTATATAAAATTCGTGTGGAAGAAAGAAATGTCCATCAAAAAGAAGCAAAAAAGGAGGAGACAATGAATTCTTTTGTGGGCTTTAATTATTTCGTCACTGCCTGTTTGAAACGAGTCTGATTTTAACGATGTCGAACGCTGAAGCAAAAACGCACGTGGACGCGTTTCAATCGAAGAAGACGAGCGCGTTTTTCTGGCTCACTGGAATATCAAAATTACCTCGCCCGAGAACCGTTTTATTGCCTTTCTATTACTTAGTCAATTGTTTTCAAATTTTCTCTTAATGAGTGAAATTAACGAAGATAAACACGGGAAAAGGCTTAGACACGGGTAGCAGAAAAGGAGAAGTCTGGTAGACGCGATGTTGGTAGTCATTAAAGAATTAAGAATGGTAATCGGTTCATTGGCTGGTAACTTCCTCTAAAACATAAGAAGGAAGTCAGCGTGTAATTAAAATTTCACGACTCTGACGGATGCTCCCACACGTCAAAATTTTGATTGTCATCTGGGCGACGTCCCCTTGAATTTAGGGTGACTGTCAAGTGGTGCCTGATGAGTGTGAAAGGTTCAGTGAACATGCCTCACTCTTTCAAACAATGGTGGAAGTGTCAACCGATGTACTGCTGTTATTGATTATTTTGCTAACATTGAATTATTTTATATATACAAACTTATTACACCGAGAATTTTACAATTACAGTTAGTTTTTTATTTGTCATTCAGTCTTCTGTATGTTGGCTCAGTATAGAAACTGTACTGGTTGTTTGACATCTTACAGACCCACTCGTGAGTTAGTATGGTCGATAATTTTACAAGTGGAGTAACAGTTCAATACGATGCACGTGACTTCTCATTGAACGTGCACGTGAAGGCAGTAGCAAAGGTTCTTTCCGTCTAGAGTGAACAAAAACTATAAATAATTGAATCAAAACGGAATAAATAGTGAGAATGAAGTCGTAGGATTGGGCACACACCCTGACATGATGAAAAAGCGCAGATCAAACTGAACGATTGACATAGAAATGCTATATAGTCAGAACGTCAGAAGTTTGAGTAAATAAACATTTACACCCCTTTCATGTGTTCCAACAAGTCTGGAGCAGGAGCTTAGGTGTTTTGTGTGTGCGTTTGTCTACCCTTTCTGCTCCGGATATGTACACTGTGCACATGCACACTACTCCTGGTCTTTTTTTTTGTTTCCGGTTTCGAAAGCACGAGGTGGATGTGCCTTCATCGTACTCGTGCTTCCTCAGGGGTGTGCTGATGGGTGTAGAAAGAAGGAGGTCGGCTGTAATATAATAATGTCATTAGTAGAAACAGAAAAACACAGAAGAAAGTAGGGAGGCAAGCCATTTAACTAGACATTCGAACTGAATAAAGAAGAAATCAGCGATGATCAATGGGTAGTAGTTGAATAAAACAGTTTAACTTTTCACTTTATTTTTATTTCTTATCACTGCTTTGTATTTTATAATGGTTTTTTGTATGTTAGATGATCACACCCAGTGTGAAGTTAATCCACAAAGTACACAAATATAAAGAGGTCGGGTTAGGGTTGCCTGAAAAGAAACGAAAATTTGACCATTGCAACATTATTTTCTGCTAATTTTTTGACATTCTTATTCAATGAATATTTCATCCTGAGGCTTTGGGAAAGGTAAACTGTACGGTGTGGGAGGAAGAACCTTCGAGCTTCGGTTAATGTTTGTGTGTACAAAATGTACTAAATGTTTATGATAACATTAAAACATGTCTTACACTCAAAACCTCTTGGATGAATTAAAGGTGTTCCAGCACTGTATCCTATCGGTATTCGTATCATGTTTGAATGATTAATAACTCCGATTAGTAACAGAAAGATGAATTCCTACTGTGTCACGAAATATAATTTAATAAACCGCTTAATTTAATCTAAAAATTGATTGTGAAGTGACCAGTCAAATGTCTAATACTCTTTTACCATTCATAAAAATGAAATAATTAATAAGTTAATCCGTGGAATGGAGACTTGTAATGCCTTAATGCTGATTTATGCTTACAGACCAAAAAATAAACAACGTCGCAGTGATGTGATGCTGTTGTAGTCAAAGTAGTCAAAGATGGTTAGAAATTAATACAAAGCCAAGATTGACTAACTAAAGCTTCAATAGTACTTTTTTATAGCAACCAGAAGTCGGTTCTTAAGACTTGTAATGAAAGTTTTCCCGTTTATTTTTTGAAGAATTTCGAAAGGCAAAGTTTCAAAACAGTCAACTGAAAGTTTTAGAAACTTCCGAAAAGAGCAGCACCTGCGATGCACGGGGTCACTGCGTTTTGCCTATTCGCTTAATTCACGGCTCAGTGTGCAGATGGCGAAACAGTTGACTTGGGAATATTGCGAGGAGAATATTTCGTTTCAGAAGTTCCAACATGCCAGTAAAATCAGGAGGAACAGCTTCCTTACTCTTATTCTAAGAAAATACTAATTTGTATTCTGTGTTGGGCTACTAAATGTAAGTCAAATGTCACATATCGATACAGGTTTTAGGTTTTCTACAATTGCAGTAACTCTTGCAATCCATTTCAATTATTACTGAAAAAATAAATTCTGTTATCCGATTGATTTAAAAGGAAATTGAGGGTGCTTTAATTTATTACATACAAATTGCAAAATATAATTTTTATTTTTAATTCTTGATTGCTTTAAGTGAAAACACCTGAAATATCTAGAGCTGATTAACTTCAGATTTGTATTTGTAAGTGTAAGAGTAGGGATAATCCGGCAAAGACGAACTAAAATCTTATAGGAGTTTTAAAGTACTGTTTTACTAAATTAGGTAACAAACTCAAATATTAACAGTTTAATTCCTTCTCGTTTTTCAAAATCAGCTCTACAGAAATTCCAGGAATTGTATAATTATTACAAAATGACGCACTGCTAAACACAAAATAAAATAGGCGTGGTCCTGCATGACAACTTCGATGATACAGAGAAATTTAGAAACACAAACAGCTTTGGAGTACTTTGGTACTAACCTCTAGTACTCGTCAGTGAAGCCTTGCTAGACGTAGCTGTCGTACCATTTCCACTAAACTACAACTAGGAGTTAAATAGATTAATCCAAATTTATTTCCACCTGGTGGGCGGTCGTGACACGAGGATTACGGAGACAAAGGAGGATTACAAAACCGCTTTGGATTAGAGCATGTGACTAAATTGAAAAATATACATTATAAATTTGTATGTAGTGAAATAACAAAGCTCAAGCAAGGTGGGTACAAGTTGACAATGACAAAATAAATTGTACTTATTAGAAACTATGGGGAGTAAAAACACTTGACGTTTGCCGGAGGTCATTTTGTCTTCCGTCAAACAACCATGGAATATTAATAATGTGTTACAAGAGTTGTGTGTTAGTCCGGATGCGAGATGTGATGTTACGATATGGCGTGGGTTACATCAAATTAAATTAGTTTTGTCGCCAAGTGAACGTACAATTTCACCACTGACGGATGCTCACGTAGTACTAAAGTCCGACATTCACATGATGTTCTGCGAGCGACTCAATTACTCACGTGATTTTTTGTTGGAAATTTATTTTGTTAAAAAAGGTTTGCAAAATGTTCAGAATGGGTGAAAAAAGTTGTGCTTGAGGTGAAGTAACTAGAGGGAGAACAACATCAATAGACTTTCGTTGTACCCGACATACCTTACTCTAACCTTTTAAAGTGAGACGCCGTGACCCACACCTGTTATTAAGTACAATTTTTAAATAAATATTTCTTCTCTTAATGATATGTACCTTGAGCTGTCAGATCTCTAAAGTAGTGATCATACAATGGTGTGCCGCTTACAGGATATATATATAATTGTTATAAAATGACACTGGTAAAGTGAAATGACTGATTGCCTTATTGAACGCTTGATGTCTCCTATTTTTTTAATATAATTTATTTATTTATAATAATTATTACAATACATTTATTACAGATTCTAACTGGCCATAAGCCTTGTGTCACTGATGCCTACTATATGCCACCCATAAACTTTATATTTTCATAAATAACAGTGAAGGGTAGACTAGTTTGTGTATTAATATGTTGATTAAGACGACACAGTGCTACTGCATGTTATGATTCTTGCAAAAGAAATACAAAGTGAGAATGGTGAGGGGCGACTTAACATGACCACATAAGTTCGGTGTGAACAGTAATGTGAACTCACCACATGTGAGACAAAGTTGGGTACAGAAAAAGTAGGTATGAATACACTACCATTAAGACACTAAGATCATAGTTGTGCCAATACGATGAATGCGATCAGGTGAATTAAACAACGAAAACCAAACTCAGTGTCAGCGTCTGGCGTCAATCAATGACTTTCACATCGGCTCAGAACACCTGAGTAACCCAGTTCCCGGAATCGAATTTGACTTGTATTAATCGATTTATAAATTTATCACCCGTCTGTTGTGGCGTATCAATACCTTCGATGGACCTAAAATGGCCATTAGCCATTATAAAAGTCAACATGGGCAGTCGGATGTCTGCGTGCCATTAGAAAACCGCTGCCAACCGATCTTATTTTTATGGACCGTCTGATTCCGGTTCTTGCTGGACTAATCTCTTCATCTAATGCACCATATCGTCCACCGGAATCGTCCTCTAGAAGGATTAAACTCATTTCAGTACGATTATTTATTGAACGTGGATCGCGTTATGGCGTTACGTGTGTTTCCTCTTCGTCTTTGGGTCACGTTTTATTCGACGACTTCCAAATTTGGTTAAAATAAAAAAAAAAACTCAGAAGCGAGAGGAAAATAGTTGTGTTGCAAAACACACAAACCAATTCTTGTCTAGTGCGGGTGAAAGTAAAAAAAAAAAAAGGAAAAAAGTCGGACGCACCCAAAGGGATAAAACCGGGCTGACGTGGCGACGAAGTACCTCCCATAGAAAGTATTAAATTAAATTTATTGACCATTAATTGTAACGTACAATTAAAACGTTACAAGTGAAGTTGAGTTAGAAGCGGATGAAAACGGGTACTACCCGGTTTTACGGCGTGGTAGAATGATAGAAAACCGGCGAGAGAATGTGAATAGTTTTTATTAATTACTATTTAATTCATACGAGTAGTCGGAACCGCTACAGGAAACTACTCCTGATTTACTTATATAACTTCATTAGACCGAACCCGGACCAAGTCGGTGTCTCTTTAATAACTCTTTAAGGGTGTGTGAGACAGAACAACCGGTCTGCGCAACTATAAACGGTCCTATTGTAAATAATACTCTCGATCCCATGAGCACGAGAAACACAACCGATAATAGAAATCTCTGGAATGAGGTACTCTAAACATTTCAACGAATGTAAAACCAATCGGGAAACATTCACGTCTGATTTATTATGATAATAAATTATTTAATAAATGACTTACTAAGTACAAAAGAGCAATTTTATTGTTTATCGTGTTTGACGACAACGTGGAACTAATCAGGCATGAGAATATTAAGCATAATAAGCACCCTACAACATCACGGACTCAAAACCCTACGTTTTATTCGTAGAGTAAACCACAATGTGTGCATTAAATATTTTAATAACACGATATATACTAAAATATATATAATACATATAAAATATATAATACTAAAATAAGTGGAGTATTTGTTTTTATTTATACTACACAGAGTAATTATTTTACAACAAAGGTAAATTTTCTTTCTGATTAAACTCTGTTTAGATGGAGAAGTGACTGGACAAAGAGTACTAGGTCAGGTGATAAACTTGTACATCACTACAGAATTAGTAAATACCTACTCTTCTACTCTTGGGATTGAAGGAAAGAATCCTGACAGGCTTGAGAAAACATTTCGGGAGTATCCAAAAACCATAGATTGCTACAAAAACAATAAAAAAATTCAATTAGAAATAAAAGTAAACTCCAAATTATAGGCTACGACCCCTGTAAATTGTACACATACAAATGCGACTATTAAACCGTTCTCAATGTCTTTGTCTAGGTTTCGTACCGAAGAACTGGATGTCCACGGTTCCTCGATTTTTGTAATTGCACCATATGGTGCCGGCGGAAACCTTCCAATATCCTCTTCCGGTGGTCGTATAAAACGCCTTTCACGTCAACTGTCATGCAGTAAAAATCATATACATTGGATCATTTTATGACTTAATAACGGGCGTTCTGGTTTTTGGGTTCATCCCTGATTTATGGCCGTGTCCCGAGAAGTACACAACTCTGAAATGAATGAGAGACCGTACGTATAAAATTATAAGATCGCTGACGAGAAAAATCTTTTGGATCTCCCCGAATTCCACCGAGCTTTCACTTTGGATTGGAACCCATCCGACAGCAAAACTGTCAGCTTCTTGTCATTTGGTGGTCAAAAGGTCAATTGGAGAAATTTCGGAACCTGAGGGCTTCCGATCTCATCTCGAAGTGATCGGAAAACGCTTTGACAATTTCTGCGGTTGCCTCGATCGGAATGTTTTAGAGATCTGATGACTGATTAACGGTTCCCGCTGTCACTCATAGAAAGCTGTCGTTCGAAGAGCGTACAAATAGAAAATTTACCAGTCGGAGTGTGACGCTGGCAAATGAAAAATAAATTCAATTCAATTTAAAGTCGGCCATTGGTTCATTTAAATTAGGTGTCGTTGATTTCTTTATTTCTTCCGGACGTGACGGACAATACAAAAATGTTCAAACTCGGATCGTGTCAATTGTTTTAATTTGTATTTATTAAACGACAAGTCTGTTTGTCGATCTCAAAGCAATCAGATAAATTATTTGATGAAATTAACTTCGCGGCACTCAAACCACGGAATTCACACTTGTGTTCCACACAAAGCAGACCATATATTGTATTCCTACATAACACTTTACCACCCATACACTACATTTACTACAACATGGGTGTATATGTACGGTACAGTTAGTCACCACGCTTTTATCAAATCGGTTAATTGCCGGGTGTTTTCTGCGGCACACACAAAAATCAAGCACACTCGTACAAAATTCTTGTTTTATCAATCAATCGAACAGACGCTACAAAAACATGGCCGTCGTGTAGTGTCGGTCGCAGTGAGCCATCGGCAAAGCAATAAACCTGACATTTGACCGAGATAAGGTGAATGAATTACACCTTGGCAAACAAACAGCACCGGTTATTAGAAAACCATAAACAACCGTTCTATACATATTTTTTTTTGTTATCAATTCGCAGCTAATAAAAGCTCTGGGCATCGACAACCCCGAAGAGGAACATCAGTGGAGTGTACTCGGAAAACAAGTTGAATTCTTCGTATTACCAATAAAATTAAATTAAAAATATAGTTACTGTAGAACGTCTCTTCTGGTGAAATGAGGCGAACACTAAAATCTTGAAGTACGGAGACTTCATAAAATTTATTGTACACGTTGTGTTATGCATTTATTGCATTGCACTCGTAGAATAATAAGACAGATGATTCCTTTTAAATTGTATATAAAAATTATATATATAAATAACTGCTCGATGATCAGAGGGTGTTAACTGAAGCTTAAGTTAACAATAAATTTTAATAAGAATACTCGCAATAAGTATGTAAAATTTACTAAGACTTTTGTGCATGTTCTTTAGATGATACTTAACCTTTAGTATTCTCAACAAATTAGTTCGTTCGTCTTCTCTGACGTGTAGGTACGCTGCCGTCTATTTTACCTTAATTATTAACTAAAGTTAAAATTAAATAAAATTAGTATCAATCATTTTTCTGAGTAGGGTGTAGGCACTGGAAAGGAAGTTTATTATTTCTCACGTACTGAAAAAACTGTAATTATCCGTTCTATTTTTTATACGTGTCATTATTGTTTTTCAGGTCGTCTTCCACCGCCAGACAGATGCCGGACGGGTCCGTCAGTCACGCGGTAAACAAAAACTACGAAGAGAAAGCGGTTCCGTGGATAAATCCAAGGATTATAGCAAAGGTACCGTACAAAATACACTAATCAGTTGTACATAGGGTGAACCCACAGGGAGAAGTAATTGGTATTTTGGACTTAAGTCAAGGTAGAACTTAAGTACAGTAACGGCGGCAGGTAGAGGTCGTACAGGAAAAGGGAAAAGTTCGAATTCTTGCAAGTTGAGGTCGGCAAAAGGAAAGTCATATTTTTCTAAATCCCAGAGATAATATTTCAATTTCCGAGTGTATTGTAAAAGCCATAATGTGATGAAAAAGAAAGGAGATGAGAGACGGAAACGTTGAGGGTTCGCTTCTCCTGAAGAAGACGAAGGTGAACGAAGTGGAGTTGATTGATCCAACAGATTATGTGAAGTCTGTGTGAACGAGGGCCGAACATCACTAGGGGAACTAAAAATGTTGTACACATCCTCACCGGCGTACGTTCCACGCTTCTGATACACCAACTACTATGATTAATTAATACCGTGTACACTGCAAAGTGTATATTGTTTGTATAAAAGATTTGTATACGCGCGTTACGTACACGAAGAATAATTGAAAGAAAATAATGTTTCTTTTCACCTTAGTTCTACTCCGAACTCCATGTTTTGGTGCAACAAGTTGATTGTACAGAAATTGTGTACAGAAAACAAAAGTATAAATTTCGACAAAAATGAAATCAATCATGATTGACAAGTAAATGTCTGAAACCAAGTAGAATCTCACTAGTACTCACCTTGATGGATGGGCTCGGGGAGTTTTTCATCATTTCCTCTTTTTCGTGATCTCTGGAAGATCTCCCGGTTCAGTTTCGTCCGAGACCAAAAGAAAATTGATCGGATTTTGATTGAACGTAAAATTTGACGTCTTTTGAGAGTACCTTGGATTTGTCTGAACGGTTGAACGGCAACTGTACTGGGTGTCCGGTCCGGACTTATTGATGATGCAATTCGTGTAGTTCACTTTAAATTATCGTTGGTTTTTGGTTATTTTGGTAACCCTTGCACCTTTTACCAAAGAATGAACTTCATTTGTCCACCATGTTGGATCTTTGAATGTGTGCGAGAATACAATTTTGTAATTAAAACTGACAAGCCTCGGGCGTTTCGAGTACTTCCCCTTAGTACTCGTTCATAATTAATGCCCGTGAGTGATGAATCAGGTTTCATCTTTCTTAATTAAATTCCAAATCACCGTTTTGGCGTTATGAAAGGAGAAGTAGACGAACTGTTGATCAAAATTCGATCGGACACGTTTTTGTTTTGCACGGAACTTTGATTTATGTAACCCCAAAGTCCAACTGTGTAAACAGCCAAGAAGTACAATAACAACTCTAGTGATATAAAATACTACTATTAAAAACTATTGGTTAAGAAGTTCAAGTATCAAAAAGTAATTTCCACGTTTCAATAAAATTTAAGTATCCAAATTTAATTGTAACAATGGAAAAGCAAAGTAATTGTAAGTAATTGTTTACATAAGTAATTGTTTTGCAGGACAGGAAATGGTCACGTGACAACAATAATATTACCATTTTTAATTAATTCGAACGCTGTATTTATATTTACTACTATTGTAGTTAATATTACAACTATTATTACTTTAAATTATAAAATCATATTAATCATAAATCATTTAAATCATATATTATTAATATATATTGTACGTATTGTATGTATATACTTTATATATATATTGTATTGCATGTATATACTTTCTTGATTTTATATATTATGTGAGTCGATAATTTTATGGGACCATTTTAGTAAATAATCTCCACATTTTTAATATTATTATGTTTAATAAGCGCTGTTTGTAGTTGTAAATGTCGTTGTGCCTCAGCCTTGTTGCCTAAGCAGTAGAGTAGGTAAGCTGTGGGGCACAAAACTTCTGTCACACAACAATCACATTAATGTTTCTGCTGCCGTTCAGTTTTTCTGTTGTAAAATATTCATACAGATCCCCGTGAGTGATAATGGGCGAGCCGTGTGGGGTTGGTAGGAAGAAAGGACTGGAGTCTTTCGGTGGAAAAGAGAAACCCAAGTGGGTTGTTACGGCAGTCAACGTTGGGGTCGCACACGTCTTGCACCATTTCAAGACGTTTGAAAATAAAATATGGCGATGGGGGTGGATAAAAGACGACAAAGAGAAATCGCGTTTGATATCCATCAACTCCTTTCGGATTGCTTTTGTCATTTACATTTTTGTTTTCCCCGCTTTTTCCAATGTCTTTTTCTTTGTGAGCCCTCGCGAGGTTCGCTATTAAATACCATAAACGACGATTACAAAAGAAATATATATCTGCTTAACATTCGAATTTTTCAATTGATCGTATTACCTGGTTCCTTCCACCTGGTGCTGGAATCTTCGACACGCGCCACGAGATGTTGACTACTTCCACACAGAGAACTTAAGACTTAAGCGTTTGAACAATACAACGAAATACGGGAACATGTTCTTGGCGTCATACGTTAAAAACACACAACCGAGAAATCTCTCAAGTCAGTTTTATAAATTTTATTAAGTTGTATACACGTGACAGTTGTTTAAAATTATTACTTATATTACTTTATATTATATTACTTATATTACTTCTGCACACAATTGTACCGTACGTATCAAATATGAAAGTTTTTTAAGTAAAAAAAAACAATTGAAAGAAAACAGATGAGTTAGAGATCATTTTAGTGATGCGGGAGGTAGCTAGCAGCAGGAAAAGGCTCAAAGAAAGGTGAACGTGTCACTTCGTACCCGGAGTTCCCGCAGAATCCACGGACTTAGGTAAAAGGGAAAGTTTCTTTCGGTGCTTCTCTTAAGTTTAAAGCAAACAGTATATATTTCATCGGGTAATGGGCGAATGTTAAATCGTTCATTAAAATCGTCGCCGGCTCCTGGGCCTGGGGGTTCTTCCGAAGAAAGATTTTACTCAGGCGATCAAAATCATTTTCGACCCCGTGGCAGTAGCAACTGTAAATTACGTTTAAGTCTTATTTATGGGTAGGACTAAAGTTAATTATTTCATCACTTAACTGAAGTTTTATTACGCGGAATGGAAGGAACCGTGGAGGAAACATGAGGAACCTGACGAACCTTCCTCATCCGATTGATTTTGACGGAACCGTAAAAGTATTTACGGTATAAATAAAACAATTCACCGTTTCTACTGTTGCTGGGTACAACGTTGCACAGTACACCGGCACTTATAAATTCGGCAATTTCGAAAGGGAACCTTTTCACTTTGATTATTCAAACGGGCCGGGGAAGGGAATAAAAAGGGATTTTCGTTAATTCCAGTTGTACGCAGTGCGAGTTTTACTGCCTTCAGTTTGACTACATTTGAACTTTATGCTTTCTAATTAAAACAATCTATTAGAGACGGATAGAGAGAAAGGAGTTGATTGGTTGCTTCTGTAGAATATTGAAATTTTTATAGTTACATATTTAATAAACCCCAGGCGTGGGGAAGTAACTATTTCTAATTTAACTCTTGCGTTGAGCGTGTTTTTTTTTTATACGTCGCTACTTGTTTTGAGTGTTTCACATTGTTACATTGTAGTGCACCGGTATTAAACATCTAATATCTTTCGTTTTTTATTCTCAAAGACTCTAGAGCTTTTAGTAGTTAAACGTAAAGTGGTTTGGGAAGTCAGTTTTTCACGGGTGATTTTGAACACATCGAAGTGTTGGATTGTGCAATGTATTACAATATCACCACTACACAAACGTAATTTAAGTGTACATGTCAATTTTGTTTGTTTTTTTGTTATAAAAAAATCAGTATGGAGGTATTTAAAGTGTAGTAATGTATCACAAACTCAGGTAAGTTTATTCTTGTTTAACTGAGAAATGTATATTATAACTCCTTCGTTTGGGTAATAAAAATAATAACTACATACTATACAAACAAATCTATGTAACACTGTGTTTTGCGTCTGGTGTTTTACTTCTAGTTTTTTGTACAATTGTAAATGCTTGTAAGTGTAAAAAGAACTTCATGCTTAGTACATATATAAAGTCAGCATTTCGTTCTTCAGCAAGTCGGTCATCACAAGCTTTTAGTTTAGTTGAAATTCTTCAGTACTTGGTAGCGTAGCGGACTGTTTAAAGGTCCAGTTAGTGGCCCTGCATAGTTGTCAAATTCTACGAATTTGAAGTCGGAGTAACACCTGATGTGACATAACTTGAGAGTCACACTGTTGATGTCGTACCATCACGAAGAACTCCCTTCCCCCCAAAAAAACTGGTGTATCACCAAAATAACACTGCTCTTTTTCACCACAAGTTGCGTTGACTATTTGAACATGACTGTATGAAGATTATTTTGGTTTTTCTTTCATCAAATGCAAACAACTCGGGTGAAGTATTGCTTTTGGAGTGTTTGCTTTGGTCAGCCTCTGCCGAAGTCAAATTCACGGGGACCCCGGGGGCCTGTTAAAACGGCCACGTCACGTGACCAACAGGCACCAAAAGTCAAGTGCAATGAAATTAGCGTTTGACCCGCGAGTTCTCATTCATCAACAAATCATCACACGCCCAATGAGTTGTGAAAGAAAATAATTATTTTCCAATAAAACACGTTTTGAAAGACAAATTGGTGAATGGGTCTTCTTTCGGTCGGCCTTCAACGCTCGTTATATAGTAATTTTTAACTTTAAATTAAGTTCTCTACGGTCCGTATTTGGTCAAGTGCATTTCGCTAGAGGAGCTCGGGCAGACACGAGAAAGAGTACACTCCGTCAAAGGTCATCCATAAATATTGACTAACTTTTTTTGAATGGGTGGAACTTTATTTTTTTATTTATTTCAAACTAAGAAAACAGTAACCAGGAATGATTTTGTCAACGTGAAGAATGCTGGGAATATTTAGTTGACAGTCTTGTACTTCATTGTAAACTTATTCAAAACATTCGTTGATGAACCATCGTAACCATCGAACCAAAGTAATAAACGACTAAATACCAAGTACTACTTTGTTTTGTAGAATTATAAATAAAAGTTAATAACACAGGTTATTGCTTATTGCTGGTTAAAAAAAATTATTCTTAGAGTTACTACAACACGACGCACCAAGTAAAATAAAGAAATTCGGACGAGATCCTGCCTACTAAAACTAGAAATAAGAAATGAGAGGCAAAATGAAAGGAGGAAGTCAAACTATTAAGAAAGGAATTTCGGGCTAACCATCCGTTCAAAATGAGTACCGAAAATTAACAGTCCTCAAAACTTAATGGAATTATTAAACGGGTACCTGAAAGAAAAGAACCTGAGAATGTTGAGATGCGTACTTTGGCGCGTAAACCGGGGACATGAGCGAGTACCCCGTTAAGTTAAGGATTAACGGGTACCCAGGTACGTGTTCTTCTTCCCCTTCTTTTGATGAGCATTTCCCCTCCTCCCTGACCGAGTACCTGTAGCATGCCAGGTACAAAACGTTTTATTTCTTACCAACTGGTTCAGTGTATTGGAAATTTATCGGTACGCACATGTGGCCTTGGTATCGCAGTTTTTTCCCCTTTGTCTAAGACTTTGCATTACCGGATTACCGGTAGGTATCCTACTAGTTTGAATTCCTTGTTCATCCCTAATCCTTTTTCCTTCCTAACGTCTTTTTCCGGCTCGTGACCGAATGACAAAACCTTTCGTATTCGTGCCATTTGGCTCTGGATCGTCTAACTTCCCTATTTGTCAGTTGCTGTCAGTTGGGCATTCCCTATGTATGTGGTATTGGTATCGCGGTCACATGAGTCGAAGTCAAACATTTAAACGAAAATTTTTGTATTTTTTATTGTTATCGATAACTCTCTCAAGTTGTATTCTGAACGGCAACGTGACCTTGCCACGAATTTTTCGTTTCGAGCCCAGAGTACTCTACAATTTATGTATCGCACAATAAGTCGATTAGTACCTGTCACGTTGCGTCACCCCGGAGGAGTCCGACGAATCTTTCACCGGGAGAAGATTCTTCGGGGATTGCGTAACCATCTCCAGAACTCGAACGATCCTCTTGAGTGACCAGTCCGTCGCGTTTGTCCTCGCAAAAGCACAAATTCTGACACAAGAGCGAACGCGTTTCGTGAAGTATTTGTATTCATCAGGGTGGCACTAAAAAAAAATGACTTCGTCTCACGCTTTGGGGTCGTTTGGGTGCCAGTTGGACCGAACCACCTCGCAATGACCTGCACTTCGACCCAACACCCCCATTCCGTCCCATTCCACCCCGGGGGTGAGGAATGAAAAATGTACTTTTGTCTTTTGCCGGAGTTCCCTCCTTTTGCTTCTCAATAAAAAACAAGTGCATTCGTGCTCGACAAAGTTATTGATTAATAGGTATCTGAATTCTTTCAAAATTTGATTTTAAACTTACCCAAAATACCCAAATCGAATACTGATTTCTTGAGTGGGGGCAGGGATGGAAACCGGAGATTTTGGTTTTGCCATAAATTTGGTTTCCCTTACTTGTCCTCCGTGGGGGTGAAACGTATTTGGCCACGTGAATAAGATGCAAAATGGAGTTTCCTCCACTTTTTTTTCTTTCTTTCTCCATGTTTAGGAATACTTCAAGCACTTTGCCGGGAGAATATATAAATATTTTGGGGGCACAAATGTAGAATTCCATTTGTTGTTAACTTCTGCCTGAGATTTCTATCGTTTTTCCTTACGTTTTTAGATTTACTACTTTCGGATACGGTGGATTTCTGCAAGGGAACATCCCGCCTTTCGAGTCCCCGTGGTGTTTCTTACTTCGAATTGTATTTGCTAAAATACAGTTCGTTTGTCTTTAAGAATTCATTTAACTTGAAAAAATTATACTCGCGGACGTTGACGCTTCTCTACCTCAGTTCCCAATTCAGTTGCTCGAACATTAAAAACATACTTTGTAGTACTTCGGTACTGAAGTGTTCAACTTTGTTTAAACAAATTTAAATTCTAGCGAACCTCTTGTAATGTTAAGAAAATATCCGCGTTACACAATATATCAGTATTCTAATCATTGTATTACCATATATTATTTTATTGCCAAAGAAGTAACATACATTGAAAGCATTTAATATCACCTGACATGATTTTATTCAACGTGTAGCGCAATTAAAAGGATATAGTAAAAACGTATACATAAGTAAGTGATTGAGTGGTGTGTTACATCACTTGGTTGTCGCCAGTTCTCAACTTTGTCTGCGATTCGTAATAAAATAATGTTTTATTTTATTAACTTCTTGGAACGCAGTACATTGTAATTTAATAGAAAATCAAAATTAATTAGCAATTCGCGTTTATTTTTTTTACACGATTGTTTGCGTATTCAGAAGTAGATGACCTTTCATTTCCTTCTGACGTGTTGTTTTAGAAGTAGTCGCACACCCACACGCGTAGCAATTAATGTCGTGAACACAACTCGGAGGTACTGAGTGACTCGTTGCATCAAGTGTACACCCAACTGAAGGAGGTTAATATTTTTCCTTTTTTGGTTTGAGAACATGCCAAACATAAATAGACTCGGTAAGATCTCCTATTAGTATCCGTCCCCCTGGTCGTCCTGTCTTTGATTCTCACCCTTTTGTTTAAAAAAATGTCGACAGACCTAGGGTAATGGCAATCCCATTACTCCATCACAACTAATGACTTAAATTCACTGTGCTGTAATTAAGTTAAGTGTCAAGTTTTAAGTAAGACCGTCGATAAGGCTAACCCCATGAACGGAACTTGCAAAGAAAGACCGTACGAAAACGTATATTGTAAGAGCAGCAACTTGTAAACAAAAGAAACGGGAAGTGTTCCTTAAGAGGGTTTAAGGGTAAGTTTCTTTAGGGGTTGAATGTTGTTGTATTGTTGCTTGCCGTGTACGTAGAAAACTTTTACTAGATTTTTTCTAGGAATAGAACAGTACGGTCCGTCGCAGGGAGTCTGTAGTCTACTTCGGAGGGACTTTGATGAAAGAAAAATAATCATTTTGTCGGTCGCGTCAGTCTGTAAAAGATAATAGCGATAGTGTAGTGCACCTAAGGGGATGCTCGGGGGATGCCCGAGGCTGATGGTTTTTCCTGTCAAAGACTTTTGAGTTGAAACAAAGTTTTAATAAAGTCATCTGTGGAACTTTAAATTTCTGCTTTCGAGCTCAGAGTAACGTTACAATTTGTTTAGCGCCCTCGGCGGCCTCTTCCGGTTGACTACCAAACAGAGTTTTCTTAATTCGCTTCTGCTGCCACTGTAGAAAATAAAAACATAACTTTAAATAAAGCCTTAAGTAATGACTCGTTTTAATTGTTCAGACAATTAAGTCATTCATCTCGTTTTCGAAAACGTTTTGTTACTTTCGGCGAACGGTCAGTCGTCAGTTCGGTTGTTTTGTTTGTTCCATGTGTTTGTTTCATCGGATTGCACAACTGGTGGTCGTGCTGGCAGGCGATTTGTAAGTTGACGTTTTCTACGGACCTCACATGTTATAAATTAGGAAATCACACGTTTCTTAATTAAATTGTTGTACGACAAAGTTTGCTTGTAAACATACAATGCCTAATTTTATGTCGTACAGAAGTTAATAAGTTAATAAACCAATATGTCAATGGAATATTTAACTCGACGTTGAGTATTGTTAACTTAATATAATAGTCTTTGAGGAATTTGTTTGTTTTTTTCGCTAGTAATGTGCTTATGGTAGTGTAGAACATAACTACATATCTCGTAATAGTTAAAGCAATAGAAAAACATATTATTATAGTTAAAATTATTTTGTTTTTTTATAAATTATGGGATGCTTTTATTTGTGGAGGTCTGTGCTTAATAAATGTTTAATGTTCGATGGTTAGTTTCATGTTTTTTTGTACTTCACAGGTACTTGTTAAAACCCAAGTATTTTATATTTTATTTAAATGTTTTATACATTGATAGATGTTAAATCCGACGTAAGTGACACTTTTTGTACGTACGCGTTTGAGAATTTTAATTTACTTTTCTTCCTGTCTTGTCTTTCTTAAAGTTTACGTGAGTGTGTATGTACAAACAACATAATTGGAATATGGAATTTGGGAAATATTGTTAATATTCGTAAAAGTAGATATCTAAGTACCCGAGTATTTCTCTGCTGGTGTCCATTCAAATCTTTCTAGTGTCTAGTGGTGTAGCGGAAGTCTCTCTGTCCCTTTGTTTCTGCTGCGGAATCCGTTTTTATGTCGTACAACCACACAGATGTGTGTACATGTGGCCAATTAATTGTTATTTCAGTGTTTTATTTTCGCTTAAATGTTTTAAATTGCTTCATATTTTTAAATGAAACAAAGGCAGAGTAATTTTTATTTGTATTGGGGATATATTAAGGAAATAATAAATGCCAGTACCACCCGTACTGTTTACGACACGTAGAAGTTGGAGAATGAAAGCGTACAGACTTTTGTTTTACCTCCTACTACGATGTGACACTTATGCAAAGAAAAAAATCACTAAAACTGATACGAACTTGCTCTATAAAAATACAACATGGCGGATGTTTGTCAAATGTCCAACACAGAAAGTAACGATGGCAGTCGTAGCATTCAACTGAAGAAGGTTGTAGCACGTCAATAGTCGAGTGCCTTTGTTCAACACATCAACTACAACTTACAACTAATTCACCGGTCAACATGTTGTGCGCACTACGAACGGTCGATTGGTCTACTTAATTAACCCTCTCGACTATTTCACGTCCTTTTTATTAAATATCTGGTTTATTTTGTAGTACACGGAACTACACGCGACCGTGAGCCCGCTGGACTTCTTTCATTCGAGGACGTGCGGGTTGTTTGAGTGTAAACCCAATGAAAAACACTACACTACTGCTTGTACATTTGTAATGCTACTATGTGTGCGTATGTGGTTAAATGTGCATGCAGTAATACACCGACTAGTTATTTACGAAACGATACTTACGTTTTCAGACTAAATATGACACTTACTACAGCTATCAAATACTTCCACGAAATATCCTACTTATGTATTAATTCTCTACAAAAATTACTGCGTTTTTATAGCTGTAAACTGTCATATTACACTCCATCTCTACACCATATCCTGCATTTAAAAATTCCTTACTGCAGCCGATACAAAATACTTGAAATTTTTCGTAGTAATATTAGTTAATATCTGACTTGATTAACTAACTTCACCTGTCTCGCTTATTCAGTCAGTTTACATTTTATTTTGTTTTCCGTTTTGCTTTTTGTGTTTTTTGTTTGACTTTTAATTTCTGTTAAATTTATTTGACAGTCTGGTATCCATAAAAAATAATTATGCAGTGTTGTTTTTCGAAATTTCGTATTTAATTCTTCGAATACATATATGAAGTATCTTGACTTATTGTACATAAGACAACTCAAGAGACAAGGAACGCAAGGAAGAACTTCATCAAACTGAAATGGATGAAATATAATGTTAGTTTTAGTGGTAGTGGCGTGTAGTTGGAAATATGCAATATAATTTCAAACAGCTAAAAAATACAATTGTAAGAACTGTACCGAGTACGTTTACTAAATACTTTTCACTTCTCTCTCTCTCTGTGTGTTCCCATCTTCTACATCTAATGAAAAAATATGTTTTACATTTTAAGGTTGGTAAGAAAGACAGGTGAATTTTTTTTCAACGCACTCGTGAAGTTGAAACGAAATTTTAAATGACATTGACGAATTGCCCCTTAGATTTATTTGCATTTTGAATGGAATTAATTCGTGGCGGGATGTTCTAGAGTCGGTCAGTGCGGTCTAGAGAGAGACTGACTGAATGATTGACTGGAATGTTCAATCTTTCCAGGCTCGTGTTCTCCTAGCGGGTCATTTGCATGGCGACACCGCCCGGTATTTACAATGTTTGTGTTGCCAAACACGCAGACACCGAGTTTCAGGTACCGATTGACGGGTACTGACTGACGGGTACTGTTATTTTCCACAATGTCAACCTACTGACGTGAACGAAGACGACAGGTACCCGACTAATGAGCCCGCGGAGAGACATGGAAAACAGGTCGAACTTCTTTCTCGTGATATCCAGGGACGAGTGCCTGGTTACGGTGATGATGTTTAGTCGTTTAATGAAGAAATTATTAACCGTAATTGAGGATTAAATAAATATTTATGGAACCAATGATGATTTATTTATTAGCGGTGGTGCACGGGTACCTGTAGTACCTGACACTTGCCGCAAATAAAATTCCTGTGGAAAAATTCCTAAACGTCCCGTATTTTTCGTTATTATAATGTATGTGTGTACGTAATCCTACTTTTTATGGTATCGGGTGTCGGATTATTTCTCAGGTTTCAACATAAGTTTTATTTTATTTTCTGATTCGTGAGTACTCGTTTAGTGAGTCCTGAAAGATTTATTTATTTTTGTATTTTCTTTTGAAACAAAGTTTTTCCATAATTGAAAGTTAACTTAGGATGAGGAGAAGCGCGCGATCTTTCAACTGGCAAATGACCAGCCAACTAGGGTGGTGACACATCAAAGGTTGGAGGGTAGTTTAAGACGCCGGGCGTAGTTCATGGGGACATTGAAGAATCTTCAGTACAACTACAATTGAGTAAATTAGTGTTTGAGTACTGAGATGATACAGTGGTCTCATTGGTTGATCTAACCTACGTCAAATTGTGAATATTATTAATATTATTTAATAATTGTGAAATATAATATATAAGATCGTTATAAACATGATGATGATACCTCGGGAAGTGCTAGTCCTGCCACTGGTAAGTACGATTTGTCAGAGTAGGACACTCTTCTGCTGTACATTTTCTAAATCAAAAGCGTAGAGCCTGACAACGTGAAGTACCTTTTAACTGCTGAATTAAAAACAGAAGGTTATAAAATATGAAGTGTATTACAAAGTTTTATATTCCTTACGGCACATAAGGCGTAACATATTTCAAAGTGTAACATTTTAATTTAAATGAAGTATTAAAAATTTCATATCTGTAATACGGAGTAACGTGATAGTAATACAAAATAATCATACAAAATCTGATTATCAGCAGAAGGATTACGTTCAATGATAGTGAAATATTTCTTAAATATGCTTAAAAAATAATAATATAGTACTGTTAGTATTAATTTAATCATTGTTTAAAATAAACTCCCCGATCATCTCCTTTTGAATTTATCTTTCCCCGGTCAACAATAAATTTTAGTATTATTGGCTTATTTATTTACAGATAAACAGTGAAAATCTACCTGTTTTCATAAGCGAGACCGTCAACGACTTGCACCATTCGTCACAGCTGACGGACACGCAAGGAAAAATCAAAGAAAAGCAAAAGGTGGACCAAAGCAACAAATTGGGACAGGAGAGCAGACGACGGAACAGGAGCAAATGGCACCAGAGCGAGAGCAAATCTCGGGAGAAACACAAGATGAAAGAAGAAACGTTGAGTTCTGTCACGGGTCAGGTGGGCAAAACAAGTGAAAAAAATTTAAATCAATGCACAGGTGAGAAAGATGCGGCGGTCAGTCTCACATGTATAACGGTAGAAAGCGGTCGTGTTACTCCTTCGGCAACTCGATCGAGCGATCGATTCGCTACGAAATTCGGTCAGACCAACCACCACCAGCATCAGAACTACAACAACAACAACAACAACACGAGTCTCTCCAACGCGAACGACAACTACCAGAGCAATAACAACCGGTTCAAGTACTACGGATTTTTAGATTCGGGAGACGAAAACGCGGGCGGAAATTCGCGGGATGAGAAAATCCCCGTTAAAATGGAACCAGTGAACGAGTACTCGAGAAACCGGAAATCGTCAGCGACAGAAAAAGAAATCGTCTATGAAAACGTGAGGATCGAATCATCCAGAGTGGATAAAAGAGTGACGAGCAGATCGGATCAGGGAAGATCTCCGAGAAATCGGCTTGACGAGAGAAAAGCAAATTTCGAGCACCTGAGCCGCAGGTACCTCGAGTACAACGTGCGGGTAGGAAAGTACGAAAACAAGTTAAACGGTTTTCCGGTGCCTGAAACCGACCTCTACGGTACGGGTCACGTCAGTGGAAGTTGCGTTGAGGATTACAAGGGAGGATTGTACGATGGGTTCAGGTACTTGGAGTCAAAGTACACGTACTCGGTCAGTGGGATACCTGGAAATTTGGCGCAATCCTCAACGGCTGCTGCTTTCTTCGCAAGGTAAGTCCCTTCACACTAACATTTAGACACGGTGGAACTACAATACGTGAGCCGAGTAGTAATTTTTCACATTTTAAATTTCCATGAAAACTATTACTTGGGAACTTTAACTTACCGACCGACATTAATTTTATTAAACTTAAAATTTGATGTGTTGAATTCGACGCGCACTGCTGTACACAACTCAACTATTAATGTATACTTAAAGTAAATGAAAAATTTGTACAATTTAATAATACAACGTGTAACTGATGTACGAACTTAAAATGCATTCCCCTGCGTTAAAGTATGCTCATGTGAGGTATGTAGTTTATTATTCAACACATTCCTACGAGCGCCTTTGAAATCGTGTCGTTGCGGTTTGACCCAGCCGTCCAAAGAATGGGTAGTACTCTTGATACAATAAGACGAAAAATATAAAAAGTTGTGGCCACGTTTTATGTCTTGCAGCCATGTGCAAAGAGAATAAAAAGATGTTGTTTTATTCACTTAAAACTAGTAGGAAAAATACAATTAGAACTACAGTGGTAAATGTCAAATGAGTACCAGTAATTTATTTACTATGGAACTTAGCAGTTGCTTTCCTGTGTACACCCAGCGAAGAAGCTTCCACTACTAAAATAATAAGAGATTAGTGCCGCGGCTTGTAATACTTACATGTTCTGTATAACACCAGTTGATACATCAGCCATGTGTATTAGTACGTCACAGCAGAAGACGTGCATTATTTTATGTAAATTAATCAGAGGAAACGCAAACAAAGAAGTACCCGAAACGTTTTATGTTCACTTGAATTGATGTAATAATTCAGTCGAGTGTAAACTGATTGCCTCCTTTCTTCAAATTCACTTCTCCAATCTCCATTAATTTTTTAAACTGTTAGAGTTTATGGCGTGGCGCAAACGCCGGCGTAGGACGTAAAATGAAAAAGCCAGAAAACGTATTTATCCACGGCAAACTAACAACGAATTAATTTCTGGGGCCGCCATTCCTCGCCTTAACAACAGCAAACATATAACTTTCCCATAAATGTGAATTACCGGCGTGCTTTCATTATTAATCTCGCGCCCTTTCCTTATTCTACTTCTTCTTATCTCGGTACCCGTTTTTCTTTGCTTATTTCCATTGTTTAATAACCTTAAAAGGTTCTTCTCAAACACTGTTACGTGTGGGGGGGTATCTCCCGGTACTTTCTTCCCTCGAAAACTCCCTCCGAGACGGAGAAGAAAAGTTCGCTGTCGGATGACGTGACGTCGCTTCTCGTCACTTTCTACGTCTCCTGACCAAGTTGCGACAACGTTTGAAGTTTTAACGTTTGGTCGACACCAGGTTTGACTGACGGCCAGACGGCATGACGATTTCTTCTCGACAAATAATTTGGAAGAATTTGGAGTCGACGGTGTGTCGAGCGTCACCACTGGGGCGGCAACATGTGCGTCTCTGCAGCGTGGCAAGGAGAGGTCAGAAAGCTTCCACCGACTTACTGATTTTCTCTTGCATCCTTCGACTGACTCCGTTTTAATTAATTTGTTAAAATTTTTGAAATTTGAACGTCAGAAGAGGGAGAAAATTGTAATTTCACGTTCAAGTTGGAACGTTCCATTCTAAGGCGGATTTCAATCTGAACCTGTCTTACTTTGATATACAAAATTACACGCTTCAAACTATATTATATTATTTACATGTATACGTTGTGGCCATTTTTTTATTTCTAAACGAATAATATTTTATTATTATGAATTATTTACACGCACAGGAAAGGTACCAGGACAAATTACAACAACTGAAACAACTTATTGACGGACACAACTATGTTACTATTACAAGGCAGGCAACTAACGAAAAAGACAAAACACTTAATATTAACTGTTTGATTAACTGTGACTGACTGAATAAGGGAGACATATCAAGGTAAACTATTGGGTATAGTTATAGTTCAGTGAGAGTTCAGAATAGTTCAAGCTAATAAGAACGAGAACCGGAATAATCCCTCTGTTTCAGTCACATGAACAGGAAACATATATTGTAATTGTATAATACGAAAATTGTATTATATAATACAAAAATATATTTCTAGGATATTCATCTCGGCGTTTCAAAATGTAATTTCTTACAAAACAGTTGTCTGCATTGTACTACTATTATAAAGATGTATGATAGTACATCAAAATTATTAAAAATAATTAAAAAATAATTTTAAAAAATATATAATTATACTTACAACTAATGCACTCATGCACAACTCACTAATGCGTACATAAAAATACAATTAAACTTGTACAGCAAGAAGTCACACTTCTGCTCATTTACCAATGTGTAACGTGCCATGCACTGGCAACGAACTGATAAATAAAAATTATATTTTATGTGGAACATTTCAGTTGTATTAATTTCAATCTAAGCTCGGAGCTTTCGCATTCCCGGGGAAAACAGTGCGAGACAAATGAGTTTTGTTAAAGTTTTTACGACTTTCAGTTTTCACGGCGTCACAAATTATTCATCTAAATTAATAAATTGATCGCATTAAATGGCGGAAAATAAATTCTGAAACCGTTTACATTATCAGAGAGCGATAAATATTAATTTGATTTATCGGTATATTGATCCGATTATTTACTAACAGCAGGTAGCGAGTTCTTGTGGAGATGTTTAACTAGAACGTTAAACAGTCGAATAGTTTAATAACAATTTATGTCCTACTTGGTAAATTCCATCATTTTTTTTATGGTAAAAATTCCGCGGTGTTCGACTCCGCTGAGACACCTGAAAATTTTTCAAGGTGTATGTGTCTGTACAATTCAGGTGCATCTGCCTCGTAACTTGAACTGCATACTATGCATGAAAGTGCAAGTTCATTTTCTGAGGTGTTCGGCATGTGACACTCCCCACGGTCGAGCGATTTCTTCTGCAACCAAGTGCAATCGATGCACTCGGAGGTATCGGAGACATCGAAGGCGTTGAATAT
Organism: Polyplax serrata; assembly: GCA_037055365.1. NCBI lineage: Eukaryota > Metazoa > Arthropoda > Insecta > Psocodea > Polyplacidae > Polyplax > Polyplax serrata. The sequence continues at coordinate 3,175,291 of JAWJWE010000004.1, forward strand.
AAAACTTTGTTAATTTTTTTAGTAGATAATTAATTACCATTCTCACGTCCCTTGCGTGATACTTTGCTAACTTCTTGTACATCGCCGTGCTTATGTATCGGAGACGCGCACTATCTCAACTAATACATTAAAAGCAGAAAGAGTGACTTCCATTAAAACGTCAAGTCTTTTTTCATGTAATGCGATCCACGTGTTTCACATTAGCTACATATATTCTTGTGTCGTGTCGTTTAGTTAATTCTTTCTATCTGTGTTTGATTGTCTGGTGCTTTGTGTCGACATGTGGTACTCGTGTTTGTTCGCTCTACTCAACAAATTAAGATATTAACTTATTGACAGTAAATAGTTTCGCTTCCGTGATTATTCAATTCAATTTTACGACTGAACAGTGTTGTCTAGTTAGAACGATTTATATATATATATACGAATAACCGTACAAAAATAAATATGGCGTGGTGAAATTGCAAAGAAATTAAGTAGCATCCAGAAGAATACAACGAACGTATGAAATCTCCAAGAGTTTAAATAATGGCACGTCAAATGCACAACATCATAATTAACTGGTTTTTATCTACAATCAGGTTGTAATATAAAGAATAAAACAATCCAAAATGATAAATAAATAATACATTCGATCACATCTGGTGACATGAAAGGAACGGTTGTTTATTTGACAGGGACCTTACACTGCCGATGGGGGGGCTAGGCACCCACCGGCGTCAGACCACCAAAGAAATTTACAGACTGCCGAAGAGAAGGACCAAAAAGTTGGTCGAGCCGAGGAGTAAATCGTCTTGGTTCGTCTCACGGTGACCGGTGTTGGTACCAAAAACCAAGACAAGACAACGGTACATGCCTTGTCTTCATCACACGAACTACTCGGAGGGTTGAAGTAGAGCAAACGACTCGAGGCGATTTATAATTTTCCGTTTTCTTTTACATCCACTCTTTCCCATTTCCTCTTTCATCCAGATAGGAAATTATTTTCACGAAGATGACACGAGTGTAAGGAGAATGAACAGGAGTATTACATTATTTAGCTCAGGGGGTAGTGAGAGCTTCTGGTGGATTTCTGGTGGAGTTTTGAAACAAAGGACGAGTTGAAAATGCAAAGTTTCAGTAAAAGAGTACTCTTGTGGTACTCGTGCCTTTTACCGTGGGTTTTCAAGTGACTTTTCTGTAACTTAAGAAGCACAGAGCGCACTCAAAACGAACAAAAGCAGTATAAAGTTACAATATTTCTATAGACGTGTAAAATATTATGTTATTGTGTGTGTGTGTGTTTAAGCCGTTTGTTCAAGTGCGAAACGAGTTGAATTTCTAATGACATTCAACCAGTTTTTTTTTGTTTCTCTTACAAATTTATTACTTTATTATTTTTTATTCAAATTTATTACCGGCTTAGCTGCAGTCTACTCGAATTGCCTTGGAATTACCCCTGCTAGAATGTTCAATTATACGTGAAATGAGTTTGAAAGATGATTTTGTTACACAAGTTGTAGATTTTTAAATAAAAAATAGTTATTTATTACTTTCTATTTTCTTTTATTAAATTATGAGTAAATTAGTCTGTGTAGACTCAATTATATTTTATTGAAGATTAACTTTTCTGATATTTAGTGTGATCTTAATAATAAATAACAGAAGAAAAAATTATTAAATTAAATTAAAATAGTTAATGTAATTAATAAAAAATATTAATTAGACGATACATTTATCTAAGAATATTAAATTAAAAACAAACAGTAACCGAGTAAATATCGTTGGAACTTTTTAATGATTATTAGATGAATGTCTGTATGATTTTTAAACATCATATTTAGACCGAATAGGAACACAAAATAAATTATAAACTTAAAATGTTACCTACCATGTATATAAGGCCATTGAAAGTGTGGATGATTTCATTAAAAGACCCGATGTAAATAAATAGGAGAATCAGTCGAAAAAGTTAAAAAAAGTTCTGGATGTGAAATTTATTTACAATTAATATTGCTGTTAGTGGAATCATTTTTAATTATTTATTTATTATTAGAATAATTATCCATTCAAGACGGTGACCTGTTGCATTTGACAAGGCTTCGTACTTGACAGTTCATAAATAAATACATTTTTTAAGGCATGGTGTACGTACAACTTCCAACCGGCTACGAGTCTCCTGTCAGAATAGGAAACATTTTTTGAAAATACGGTAAAATTGTATATTCAAAAATAAATAGGTTGGTTGTTAAGTAATTTTCATCTTATATATGCAAGTCAGACAAGTATTTTGTGTGTGATACTAAGGAATGAGGAGTAGCAAAACTAAGACGTTTGGAGTGGCGTTACGAGGCAAGAAATAAGCAACTACAGTGGAGAACAACCCGACTGGATAGCAAAGCTTCAATCTTACCTGACGCATAGTACTTATGTAAGTAAGACTGTTAATGAGTAGACTTTCCACACGTGATCAACAGGACTCTGGTTTTCAACTTTTCTGGCAGTCAAAAAGTCAGACTCAGAGGTAAATCACATTAGTCGGAGGCCAGTTTCTGGCACACAAAAACAAAAAGCCATTCGAAGGAAATTAAAATTAATAGTAAAACTTTTTGATTTGCGATTTGAGAGGTGAGAAGTGTGGAATCTGCCCAGGAGGTCGGCAAGTAGGGTGAGTTTTAGGGCCGTGTAATTACATTAATTAAGGATAAAGGCGTGAACCTAGGAAAATCGATAGCCCGACCATGTCGACGACAGCAAATAAATTAAATTGAATTGCCATTTCATTCAACGGAATTGTTTACCCTCGAACCCTATCTGTTACAGCCTAACCTTCTAAAGAACCCTAGGATTCTATAAAATTACACTGAGGAGAAGAAGGGTTACAGTGATAGGAATGCGTGAATTTCTGATTCTGCTTGGTAACCCGTTCCACTCATCGAAGAACTACAATTACAACTACTAAAGTTTGTCTGGCTTTGTCTACGCTTTGATTTCTTCCGGTTGATCATTCGCCGATGATACCCTTAAAGTTAGGGGCACCGACATTCCGACATTATTCCGACAAAAAATTTTATTCTTTAGCATTTGTTAAGAAGAACAGGAACACTTCAATGCGTGGTATCATGTCCTAAAATAATTGCGAGTACCATAAAAGCAGGAGGTTGGCACTACATGGTGCTACACGGACAGAGGGCTATTGAATTGTAAATGTTTTCTTTATTTTAAGTTGTTTGCATCAGACTAGTAAAATCGTCTATATTTCTACAATTATTTGTAGATTACCTACAGCTCTTACAAACTCTTTTCTTCTTCTCCTCATGTAAATTACCCAGAAGCTGTTGAAGTAGTTGCGATTATGTGGTTGAGATATTTAATTAATTATTCACGTGGCGACGCCACGTTGAGTGGTTAACACTTCACACATGTGCAGCAGTCAACACGGAGAAAGTTTATTATTCTCTTTAGTACTTCCTTGGGTGCAAAAAAAAGAATTGTACAAACCCGACATTCGTTTATCTGAAATGTCCGAGAGAAATTTCTGTGCAACAGTACGAATTATAAAAGCATCGATAAGGAGGACGCGTGTACCATCCAAAGTAAGAAATCACTCGTTGGATTTCCCCTGGGTTATTACCTCCGGTTGAAGAAGTTCACTTGCCCAACTAAAATAATTACGATAAGCCGATGAAGTGCCAGTGAAGTGAAATGTAAAAAAAAAAATATGTAGCAGTTGTAGTGCATCAAAGATTAGATACCTCACACCGAGAGATGCAGTAAAGTGACCGGTTCCCACACTTCATCCGGTTGCCCTCGCCTACTTTTACTATATACGGTTTTTATTAGCACTCGAGAACAGTTTCAGCTTAAGTTCCAAGGAAGAATCCTAAATCATTCGGTGCCTTTTAATAAAACAGTACTTTTTGTATTAATTAAAAATTTATTAATTATAATATGCAAAGCACTTGAGATGAAACCCACCGCCCGAAAACTTAAATCGGACAACTTTTTACCTGGGGTCACGTGACTGTTTTGCCTTAACGACACCTTTTTGGATTCGAACTTGACCCTCTCGGGGAGTGAATTGAATTGCCCACACAGTTCAACTATCGATAGTTTTATTGAACGGTTCATGCTATTTTTAAATAATTTATTGTCATTTGATGTTAATAGGTAACGAATGCCCGTCCGGGACTCAAATTGCTTTCTATTTTATTTAGTAAATTAATGAGTTTTGAAGATGTGAATATTCATGAGATTTTTTTTTTAATGTGAGGAAGCCGTTTAACGTGATTTACGTGGTGAAACGTCAAACGGTTTTTGTGATGAATACCTGAAACGTTTTGAAATCCTTACGAATTCTACTATTTGTAGTTGTTAAAAAGATCAACAACATGTTCTACGGCGGTGAACGAGTTCTTGAAGTCCCAGATGTGTCTCGTTTTCCTACTTTAAATGCAGAGATAATCAATCAGCGGCAAGAAGAGTCGGAGAGAAGAATTCTCTCTCTCTCTCTCTTTTTGGTTCTAAATTTGTTCAGCTGGAAGGACCGATATTTTCTGTGGCACAACCCCTGATTAATAATCGGCACTGTGTTATTCTTTCACACATGGTAGTTAAGTTGCAAACCCGAAACCCACATTGCACTACACTGTTACCGAGTGTATTCAGCCAAGTAACACACTTGGGATGTTCTGCTTTCCTTTCAAGTACTTGGGTATCAAATACTCAAAGTACTTCTCGTTGATTTAAAATTTTCCATTTACATAATTTGGAGTGTGAGTCGGGGAGGAATTACAAGGACATGAGTAAGTTGTGGAAACGATCAAAGAAAGGCCGGTGTTACGGTGGCAAGTGTTTTTTGCCTTCTTTTCCCGGTACGGGTACGAGTACTCTCTAACAGTTTAAAAAAAAAACGAGTCTCAATTAAGGTAAAAAGATTTGCGACTCGACTGATACATAAAAATGTATTAATCGGAATCGTAAGAATGGCATTTCCATCGTCTTTGGCGGGTTCAATGAAAACGAACATGCCTCTACCTCTCCAGGTACCGGTGGGTACCATTAAATGATTGGTCACGAGGTACCGGTCCTATTTTCAAAAACTACTCGTTTCTTTAGTGTCCATAGAGAGAAGTGAACAACGTTTATTTTTGACGGACTTACCTGTTGTAGTGTTAATTGGTTTTGTTTTCGAATTTTACTTCTGTTACCAACTCCTGTACGCGTTACCATGGGTATTTCTGTCCGCCTAGGTTGTATTTCTCAATAAACTATGCGTTTTTTTTTCGGTGAACGTTGGCGTTTCTAATGCCTTCCTACAGTCGCATAAAATTAATGTGAGAAAATTTTTGAATGAAATACGTCGAGTGTTTCCTTCGATATATTAACTTATGTTCTTTATTAAATAATTAAAACTGTTTCGTCACATTTCTTCTATTTAGTGCGCTTTTATTTCTATTCGTGGCATCTATGTCTCGCATCCAGAGTTATGAAAATAGTTTGTGTTATTTGGCGTTGCATTCGTTACGCCTTCCTCTCATTGTGTTGTTTAATGATGTACATTATTAAATTATTAGTGTGAATAGAATAATAGTAAATAACAATCAACGAACGATTCAAACGAACTGTTGAAAGTGATGAAACAGATTTGTTTCTTTCTTAACTTTTTATTTCACTAAATTTATACTCACAATAAGTACTACTACTTCATATTAATTTTATAGTTGTGGAACTATCTATATATTGTCCAATTATGTACCCCCTACAATGCATAACTTCTTAAGTTATATAAGAGGTGTGCGTATTGAAGATATGACAACCACTTGAAGTAAAAAAAGTATTTTTGGAAAGAGCTCCGATACAAGATACATTTGCATTGTTTTCAGCATTCTCAATGTAAATACAACAATACTTTTCTGTAAAAATGAATGACTGAATGATTGAAACTGACCGGTTTTATCGTAGAATTAATATCCCCTTGAGGTACTCAAACCGTGTACTTGCGTTGGGTTTAATTTCTTTTTAACGATATAGGATTTTTACATGGAGCTCTACGATTTGTATTTCCTTCACGTGTAAATTTCTCAGACCGCAACTTAAATATTCTCCAAGAGACTTTGTGATAAAGTGAAATTTTAATTAATTAAATTTTTAATTATTTTCTGGGGTCCGTTGCGTACGAAGTACCACCACGTACTGGTACCTCTTTCTGGTTCCCACAGATGCGCCGAGTTCAATTTAAATAATGAATCAAGAAAAAATTATTATTCCCAGGTATTTTTAGCGTTAACCTTTGGGCATTCCCCCGCGAAAAGTTAACTCGAATTCCACGACCAGTAGACAAAAACTAAAACAATAACACTATCAGGTAGGTACGCAAATTAAATTAGTGCCCCAGGGGTGGTGATATTTAATTTAACACCGCCGCATATGAGACATTCCACGTCCGTTTAACTTCAAGTTGCAATGGCGGACGGGCACTTTGTAACACTTTCAACTAAAAATTATGAACGTTAATATGAATTATTGAATTTGAGCTGTCACATCGGAAATAAATGTGTTGAAGTTATTAATTACAAAATTTTCTCGGGCGGGGAGTACATAAAACCGGCCGGGGGGGGGGGAGAACTTCTCGACGGGTACTCATTTGACACGGATAGGTACCGAGCTGTCGGTATTTTTTTCATAACTCGCTTGGAAAAAAGCACACTTCTCCTACGGTTTAACTCGTTGTAAATTGTGGTTTTTGTTGCACGGGGAAGTGTGCAGTTTCTTTCTTTGTATTGAATGTCTCGAAGGAGAAACTACAACAACACTAGTCGAGCCATCTGATGGACAACGCGATACCCGCGAAATTTATTTAACCCCCCGAAGGAACTTAGAACAAGTGTAATTTATTTGAGAGAAAGAAAAATAACGGATATTGTGTTAATATTGATCATTATTCTTGTAATTTATCATAACCATCGATAGTTTCCAACCTCTTGAAGAACACTAAAACCTGTTTCGACTGTCGTATGAGTGAGAGTGTGAGAACATGGACGAATCGTACGCTGTATAGGTTTTTCCTACACTTCTTGGTGTATGAGTTGTCTTTTAAAATTTGGTTGAGTATCTTGTAGTTCTTAAGTGCGGCAGTACGGACCACTCACTCTCCTGTTCTATTTTTGTATATACAAACTTGTAGTCACCTCTGAGGAGTCTTCGGATGATTACTCGTCCTTCCTCGGTCGATGCCAGGGTACTTGTAAAACTGGATGGAAATTGACACTTATCGTTATTTTAAGTACTATCGGTGAATGTCGTGGTCATTCAGATTGTCTTTCAGCTGCAGTAGTACCCGCGGGCGATCTCTTTGTATTGTAGTGAAACGAAGGTTTCTTCGCACATGAAACTTACCGCTTTGGTGTGTTCCTCCGCCTCAACATTTCTTCGTTTCCTTCCGCTCAAGTGGTTTTATTCTGTAAAAAGGTTAGAATACGTTTCGAGCCGTCGATTAACCTTTGACGGGATGTACACTCGAGGCATTCAGGTTATGGGGTTTTATAAAAAGGGGGAAAGATTTTATTTATTATGAAAAAAATAAAGTTTATGGTTATATATTAATAGACTATTGCGGAGGGAATGATGCGTTTAAAACACGTTTCATCCATTCGTTTGCACTTTGGTAAAGTTTTTCTAAAGCTTTTTATGATTTATCCCCGACGCTCATTTTCCCTTATTAACATTTTCCCCTTTTCCTTTCACTTGTGTGATGTGCTTTCTATACATGTGGTGCTTTTTATCGTTCTCGTTCTGCCGTACCGAAGAAAGTGACGTGGAGAAATCAAACATTTCAATGTGGCCGTGAACGCAAAAAGAATCTCGAGGAGTTCAATCAAGAGTATAATTGTCTATGGGGAGTTCTTGCATATGTAACTGTATATATTTAGCTTAATGTTAATGTTACTGAACTACAGAGAGTACCGAGAATGTATGAGTATACATCGACGTAATATACTTATATACTTAGACTAATACACTACGACAGGGGCGACAGATGACATGAAAGAATTTTTACAATGAAAAGAACTCATGCAGGCTTCTAATTGGTGGTAGATATTACACCTGACGTATTACAACTATTACAAAAAATACTTAACAGTTAAATGTAGAGTTGGTACATAGCTTTGTGTAGTGTGCGGAATCGTACACCTGTTTTTTTCGCTATGACATTATCAATAAAAAAGAATAATTAATAGTGAAAGGTTTACAAATTCACAACTAGTTTCTTTCTCTTTTACTTGTACAAGTGTGTATGTGTGTGTGTCTCTGTTAGTACCGTGTATATAACGTGGAACGAAAATGTTAAACAAGAATTGAAATTTATGAACGCAATTTGACACATTTATTTTGTTGTAGTTTCAACGAACCGACTCAGATAATTGGAGTTTGTAAAGAAAAGCTACTTGGAGAATCCTTTTGTGGGAGACATTTTATCTCGAACTAGAGAAACTTTTTTACCGTACTAATACAGCGAGTTTAATATTTGTTTATTGCGCCTATTAAACGTGATGAAGTATTTAATGCTCAATAATTTTTATTAATATCTGTATAGAACGAAAAACAGAAACTTTAGCGGCTTCCTTCAACTAAATTTAATGAGCACACTTTGAAGACAAATAAATACTTGTATCGGTGTACGCGAAGCACATCACTAATATTTTTCACAACCATTTTCTTAACTTTAATTAACTTCCCGAAAGCCCGGCGGGGCATGTGAGTGACTCGTAAAATTAATTTATTAAATTAATTCTAATTTAATTTACGAAAATATTGAATATAGTAATTATTACTTGCAGATCTTACTTTACTTTTTTATGAGTTACTGAATCGGTCACCTCGTGCCTATTTACTTGCAAATGCGTACTACAAACAGGTATCTCGGTTGTAGTATTTATTGAGGAAAACGTGTATTTGCAAAATTTAGAACCCACATGTGTGTGTAATTAAATGTTAATAAATAATGTGAAAAATTTTCACCTTGAAATTTATGCACGAGTCCCACCATAATTAAAGGTTTCGAGTTGGAGTGACGTTCGATGCTTGAGGACCACGAGGACCGCCGTGCCCATATGGACATGAACCGGAGGACATGGTACCAGTACCTGGTTGTACCTCACAGACGAGTAGTATCTCTCAATATTCTCCTTCGAATGAAAGATTCTTTATTGAGAACTCGGTCGCTCAATAGTTTTGTAGTTTTATTGTTGCTGTTTAAGTCTTGTAGACTTAAATATAATAGGTGCATTATGCGTTACAAATCCACTACAACGTGTACAAATATATAGTACCGTACAGCGTACCTATGATTTCATGTTTAGCAACTTTTCTTAACTTCTGTAGTAGAACTGTAAAAACATGTGGTACCCAGACATTCCAAATATTCTTAATTTCTCAAAAGTTAATTTTTCATTCACACTCTACTCAGTATAACTTTCAGTATAATTGTAAATATTTATCAATGACCTATTTGAATTATATTAAATAAATTGTTAATTATATTGAATAAATGTTCAATAAATTGAACAAAAGTATAGGCATAACCTACGATAGTAATGTTAACCAGTCACATGAAGTATCGTACGATATACCTTGAGTGATTAACTTTTCACTACATTAGTTTTTGTTATTATTAAATAAGTTACGATTTTCATTTCTTACTTGTTCGTTTAAAGTTATCGTTCTCTTCGTCGTATTCCTCAAACTCAATTTCCATTTCCTAGGTGAAACGATCCTATGAAAACGTGGGGAAACAGAAATTAAAACACGTGCAGTCGTAGTTTAAGTGAAAAGGTAGAAGGCCGTTTCTTCAGAAAAATTATATAGTATTAATATTAAACACGAAAGGCTCGGATATTAAAAATCGTAAAAAACCATTAGAGTCATCATCACCTTGTTGAAAATTGGAAAAACCCGGTTCATTCACGGTCCTTAACGTTCCTTAAACGGGCAGTTAAGGGCTCCGATGTGAAATAAACAGTTTTAATTATCTTTCGGGTTGCGGTTGATAGTTTAAGGTTTGGACTCTCCGACGGAGAAGAACCAGCAACGCAAATGATTAAATATAACAATTAATTCTTACGTTAGCAAAATAAATTAACCTGCGTGGGGATACATAATACATGACTTCTTATTTATACTTCCGACCGTTGCCTTGCACGAAGAAACGAATGGCTCGTCTTCTCCTGTTAATTTGTTTTTTACTGTGCCATCTGTCATATTTCCAGCATCCTTTCATATTTCTACTTCTTCGGATCGACTCGTAATCATCTTGGTGGTTTAGCAGTAGTTTTACGGTTGTGCTTCTACGAAAGATTTTAATTAGCGGAAAAGATGTTGTTGATTCGTGTCGTGGTCGTTTGCATTGAAAACGTGAATAAAAAAGAGGAAAAGTGAACTGGGAACAGAACAATGCCGACGGAGTGTTACTATTAATTTCAAAAGCCGGTAACTACAAGAAAACTACAAAATTAAAACAACTATTTGTTTCAAATAGCAGTATTTTTGGTTTGGTCGAATCAATAACAATTCGTAATTTTTGAAAAGGTGTACTTATTTAGAAAACTTACCAAAATTTTTGACGTTTGTCTACATATTTATGTAAATGTTGTTGTTTGGCATTATCTTATTTGAACCAAAGGCCCTGAAGTGAGGATGTTGTCAATGCATGAACTTATAAAAAGATTTCTTTGTGTAGTTATTAATTTATTTTTCGTGCACTTACTTCATTGTGGAAGGAATATAGATGCCCCCTACCTGAATCACGTCCTTGAACAAAATACTTCTCTTGTTAAAGCCGTGTCCACCATTGTGCAACAAAAATATTATAATATTTATTATTATTATATTCGTATTCAATATTTTCAATATGTTCTTTAAATTTTAAATTATTATCAATAAATACCTAATAAATGAATAAATAAAAAAATAATGATATATAACAAATTGAACAACGAATGTCCTCACCGTAAAGAATTGGGTGTCCAGTATGATATGATATAACGCTTTTTAATATAGTATTAATATATTTTACTATTGATTGTACTACCTAGACATTCTTTTCCATGGTCAAACGTAATTTTATTTACGTGCACTTGTAGTGAAATACTTCTTTTTTATGTCATGTCGACCGTTAGCTTGCACTTGAAATATAAAAATAATTCCACAGTATTTACAAGTACGCAAAATATTTGTACAGGTGTAAAATGGAAATGTTCTCCTTTCACTAAACGGCTGCCTGTACAGGTATCTTTACATGTAAATGAAAATATCCGTTTCGCATTGATCGGAGCAGATAGTTCAATAGTTTCTAAAGTGATCACCGCAATAAATTTTAACACTTGGACTATAATACAGTCACCGTTGTCCGACGTTACAATGAGAGGAAATTTAATACTTCACAAGAATGAGTGACGTTGTGTTCAATGAATAATTTCATATTATCATAAATTTATAATATTCTCATGGGTTTAATACGACACACGCAAGTTGCAGTAATAATTTATAGCAATAGAGAGCGAACATTACTACAACCTTTATGCATTCAGGTTTATTTTGGTGACCCACACGTTGACGGAGGTGCCAGGGAACTTAACACACTGCCTTTTTAATTTGATTTGCTACGTACGATGTCTCGTGTTGGCTCGAGTCGGGTCATTGCTATTTACTCAATCTAAAGCTCCGGACTGGTTATTAAATATTAATAAAAAAGTAATTCAGCGCGATTCATTTCCTTCAATGTTTACTTGTAATGACATGTTAAGAAAGGTCCGCCATGTGTACACAGGTTAAGTCGTAAACTCAGAACAGGAAACAGAGATGGCATCGCGTTTATGGCTTATTGAAACCATAAACATGTTGTTTTGCTAATTAACGTCGGTATTAAGTTGAGAGAAATACAGTAACATGTAAATCTGTTTCGGGAACTGCATTCACACTATTTCAAATTTATTTAAAATAATACAGCTCAAACTAACACTCATATTACCTACCTATTATTTATAACATCAGCACTTGACCATTAGAAGTACTTCTCATTGATCTGTCCAATCTAATCGTTGATCGATCCGCTCCTTTTCCCTTAGTTTGTTGAGGGGAAGTTAAAATTCTTATATTTCCTCGGGCATAATTCAATTCATTTCGTTTTAATGATCTCACAGGTTAACGAGCATTGTAAAAAAAAAATCGGTCACAGCCCCGATGTTCATTAAGGAGGAAAAGAATAGAAGGAGAAAAGAAAGATCTCAGATCTGCGGTTGTGTGCATGTGTAATAAAAAGCAGAAATTTACGATCAGGTGTAACAACCAATCTTCGAATGGTAGAAGAGCGGGAGTTTCGTGACCCAAAAGAAAGTAAAAACGGGCAGCGATCTGTTAACGTTCGTGACACGATGATTTAATTTCCCCAAAATAAAGAACTCGTCCGGATGATTTTCGGCCATTTCTGAGCACACACGACTTGCATAATCTATTAGATCCCATTCAGCAATAGAATTTGAACTATTTCTAATCAGGCGGAGGGAAAGAGTAACAAATTTTTGGAGTTGAGTTCAGAACCTTTCCAAAGCTACCCTAAAGAAACAATAGACGATCTCAGATCATTTCGTCGTTCTGCAAGTGAAACGGAAAGACTCGTGGAAAACGTCGGTGAGGAATTTTTCAACTTTCGCCGGTTAGAAAGTGCAGCAAAGGAAAAAAAGAGTTACGACTTTTTCCGAAGACGCCGCCACGAGTTTTCCTGTTCTTCAGGATTCCTCGTCGAGGCCCGTGAAACAGAAAAGGATTCTAGGTAATGAAAGTCAGAAAGGAGAAAAAATGTTAAATTTAATAGAAAATCTTATTAAAAGAGTCAGCAACCCGTCTAATAATCGGTTAATGTCTTCCCCCCGTCAACATCACGAAAATAACTATTCGAGTGAATTGTTTTATTTCTAGCTTTTGCCCTTGAGTCGGAGTATTTTCTAGTATTTTTCAATTGGATCGTTTGTTCTTCTACTTTCTGCGTCATCCCTGTCGAAAAATAAGTCTTCTGCAACCCTTCATATTTATTATATAACATTCGTTGCGTACACATAAAATATGTTGGGTTTTACTCGTGATATTCAATATTTCCATTTTTAATTTGTGTATATATATATTTTATATGTGTGTGTTGATACATTATGTGTATACTCTTTAAAAATTTATTTATTATTTTTCTGAACTGTACAGTTTTTGTTGCTTCCGTTGTGAAGCTGGTGTTACCACTTATTTATTACTCGGTGCTGTACGTAATTAGTTTGTTATTCTATTTTTCCATGTATTTTGTCGTTTTTTATTTAAAGTGTTTAATGAAAGGAGGTTGATTACGTTTACGTAATGGTTTGCAACATACAGACGATAAAAACTAAAGTGATTAACATGGACTACAAGAAGCTAAAAACCCACTAAACTTCCTGCAACTAGGAAAAGTTGCAATGAAAGTGGAAATAAGCCACAAGTAGAATTCAAGGTAAGGTTCTCGCACACAAAAAGATTTCCGACACCTGGAGGATCTCTATGCTTGTCTATTTTTATTTCATCTATTAATTTCAGACTCGTTTTTTCTTTTTGTTTTTGAAACGCTACACCCAGACTGAAGACAATAATTAGTGTAAAACAAATGACTTCGATTGGCTTCGAAGTTTTCACTCTTCGGCCATGTTGGCAATTTGTCGACGATTTCAACTCTGATGGATTCGTTCGCTGCGGAGCCGTTGTAATTAAAGAAATTCAATTTGATCTGTCCTCGGAGCTTTGTAATTTCGAATGGAAAAATTGTAAGAAAGTCAGGCTGTAAATTAGACGGAAACTAGGGATGTGCACACTGCCTGTGTGTGGCTGCGTGTTTCTGTTTCTCTCTGTGTGTGTGTGTGTGTGTGTGTGTGTGTGTGTGTGTGTGTGTGAGGGAAAGAAACTAGATTTGGTCAGAGTTCTGATTCATCCTCCTAGACTGTCCATTTAGCTAGAATTCCTAGATGTGAAGACAATACACATTAATTTCGTTAACGACTTTTCGAACCCTTCGGCCATTTAGAAAGAAAAATATTTCACAGGCCATGTGCTTATTGAAAGTTTATGGTTATTTGCTGACATCTGCGTTTCCCATTTTCTTTCTTTTTCACCCTGCTGACTTTAATATACACTCTCTGTTATGCTGTCATACCGGAAAATCATATAAAAATATGGAGTCATCCCTGTGCGAGCACGAACAAAACATAACAATAACAATATTCGGTACAGGTACGCAGACGTTTAATAAATGTTTCAGCCTCGGGCAATTTCACATAACATAAAATCTTATTTTTATTTTCCTACGGTCACACGTAACTTCTCTTTGAGTTCATTATATAGACTTATAATATATATAGCACAGTGTTAATAAGAGGTGTTGCAAACAGGTTGGTGAAGAAAGATTAGGGTTCTTCGACACACGTAGAGCAATGAATTGGAGCACATAAGTTATTTAATGTTCAGGAAACCAAAGTTATAATTAAGATACATAAGAAGCCAGTTGTTCTGATTATTTCGTATGTAGTTTTACATTTTCAAACGAGACTTTCGTATATAACGATTTTGAAAACTAATTACTCCCTTTTAATTCCTCTGCAGGCCTTCCGTGGGTCTCTGACTGTGGGGAAGAAAAGTCAACACGCGAGACAATAATTCATTTCTTATGGCAATGAACAAATACTTTAAAATTTATCTAATTAATCCATTTTCTACTGTTCACATGAATAATTTATGAAATGGCAAAAACTTAATTAATTAAGCTAATTTATTTTCAATCGTTTGACAATCACTGTGGGTGTGTGTGTGTGTGTCTGTGTCTGTGTCTGCTGAAAAACTTTATGGTGTGTCACTACAATTAGAATTTTGTGACTTAATATTTCAATTTGTGCAGTGTAAAACTAGTGTAAAAGTCAATAAAACTAGTTACAGTGAAGTAGTGAAATTTATAGTCACCCGACAGGGTCTTGGTAATTTTCTTAGTAGTTTCTTGTCGTACTGCCAAACTAGTGGTTAAGTACCCGTTTCGTATTATTTTTTTTGTTCCTCTGAGTTAATCCTGGCCTAACTGATCACTTCTTCTAACTTGTAACCTTCTTGCAGAGGGACGTATGAAAATTTAGTGAGGTAAGCGCGTTGTTCGGGTGGTGTTGTGAGTGACATTTCCTTGAAAGGGTGACAATTTTTGTATTTGGTCACTCGGGTTTGTTGGCGATCTTGGCAATCGAACCTGAATTTTTACATGAAATGTCACAGGCTGTTATTTCTTTTCCCTGCGCCTTACGCCCCATGATCAGTTGTTCTTGTTTGTAAATATAGGAAAACATAAGACGGGTGTTGTGATATGCGACGTGTCATTAGAGACAGTTAGTAGTTACTGTGTAGTGTAATTTGTTCCGTAGACCATCGAACATATTTAACAGAGCAGGTACCATTGTAACAAAACATATCACCACTTTATCATCATCACACACTTACTATCCTCACTCCGTCAGCAGTTCCTGCTGAACTAAAAAACAGTTTTAGTGGGCACTTGGCTGTAATTCAGAAACGTATTATGCAAAGAAGCTTTTCAAATGAGTGTAGAAACATTAGTTTTGAAATAAAAGTGTATTTAACGAGCCACGTATACAATTAATAATGTGCCATAGGTATAACTTTCGCAAGAAAAAATAAATAGGTCTAATAGTAACAGTGGTGTAAATAAAAGTTCCGCCAAGTCATAGAAAAAAAAACGTTGTTTCCCTAGAAGAGTAGTGAGCTACTCCACGCAATATCATACTAATTATCACGGCGGTAAGCAAGTAACTTTTCACTTCGCACTCTTATTTTGTTTTATTTCAACTCATTCTCCTCAGTTCTTTAGCAGCCGCTTCATTTTAAATTGAATTACGTGACACACGACTACTCGTTTGATCGGAAAACAGTTAACGACTCTCGCCTTCTGCCACGGCTGAAAAGTTATCGGTATTTTAGAGTAACATGAAAAAGTACTTGACTGAAAGTTTAACTGCAGCAAGAATAATTCAACCCGGGGAGGGAAAAAAATAAAGGGAGTCCATACCGCTTGTTCTCCGTTCCTTTTATTTTTCCCTTTTTTTCTTACCGTTTTATGTTGTTTCCTTCTACGAATTTACGATGCAAGAGGAAAGGCAGGGAGGCTGAGAATTGCACCGGAACTTTGTCTTAAATTGACGGTGATTTGTCAAAGGAAAGAGGCGAAAATCTTGAGAAAAATCTCGGACACGTGGAAAATTCTAATGCCACGACTTCACTGTGTAGGAAATTTCGCACGGGTGGAAGTTAAATTAAAAGAAAAATTATGTTTCTGTAATTATTTACTGTTAAAGTAAAGTACGCGGACGGTTAGTTTCGCTAAGAGTAGCACAATCATATTTTTAATTTACATAATTATTAATCTTGTACACAATTTGAATATACACACTTGACACGGTCAAGTGAAAACCTCTCATTTTGAACGGTCGACTTAAGTGAATTTCAGTGTATAATATATAAAATGTCGTACCATACAAAGCCACATTTATTTCATTAGTTTAAGTCTGCTTACATAAATTCGTACCAAATGTAGCAAACTTATGTGTATGTATGTATATTTTTATTAAATATCTCAGTCCACGTATGGACGTACATGTATGTGAACTCACAAATTCCAGGTTGTTTTATTTATTTAAGACGTGTGTTTCATACAATTTAATTATGAGCTTTGGAGTAAGTTAATACAACAGAGAGAGGTTAAGAGTAAACTATTTTTATTATTTTCTACTGGTCACTCATATTTAAGAGGTCAGGTGGATTCCACAGTAGCAAAACAATTTGCTCGGTTTTAATTCATCGAATGAACTCACTCCGTGCGATGTGAAGTCTTCACCAAGAGACAAGTCAACTTTCTCGGGTGGCAAATAATAAAAATGCAAATAAGTAAGGCAACATGAGCAGTAACTACACCGACGAAATTCATTATCGTTTGTCACTGTCAAACAACCCGGTACTTAACAAATCTTTTCTTAACTCATTGGCTACCTGAAAGAAAATGAATAATTTTACTTTGTAGTTTTCTACTAAATGGTCTTGTACAAAAATCTGACTGTAGTTTTCCTATACACGAAGAATTGCGATAAATTTAGATTTCCGTGAGCGAGCTGTGCCCGCCTGAAGACAGAAACAATTGTCTAAGTATCATGTAATTAACAACAAAACTATGTCGGTGTGTGGAATTCTTATATTATAAAATGGGTGACAAGTACAGGAACGTCTCCTGATGCTCGAGTAACTTTTTCACGTCAGGGGTGGTGACACTTCTTTATTATTTCAACGTTACTGGGGTGACACAAGTTGAGTATTTTTCACCTCTGAGACAGCTGGGGAGTTGCCATCGAGTTGCACTTAACCACGAAATTATTGTTTTACTTCACAACAAGTTGAAAAGGGAACGAATTGGAGTAATAACGGAAGATGATGTGAGTGACGGGTTTTCTTTAAGAAGAAGAACAAGAAGAAGTTCCCGAAACGACAACGACTAGAAACGTGACATCTTCTGTTAACATTCATTAACTACAGTATTCGTTAAATAGTTTCACAACGTGAGGTTTTAGGATTCATGTGCTTCTACCGAGTAGTAAGCCATTCACAAAATCCAAACATCACTGCAGGATTTCCATTCTTGGTATTTACCTGTTAGATGTGGACCAATACACAAAAAATTATTTTTATCAAACAAGGAACAAATACACTTGTCGGGTTCTACTGGTCCGATCGTCAAAAATTATAATTCCCTAACAAATCTATATAGTTTAATAATATGCACAAACTAATTGAATTACAAATGAGAATTGGAAATGGCGACTAATCATGATCAATATCTCAACATAAATATGTAAATATTTTAGAGAATAGCGCGTGGCATTTTAAAATTTCACGACGGACTTGATTTTGGTGCGCCATTGGAAAATAGTCTGTTCCTATTCACGATTAATAGTCGAACTTGTAACAGAGACACAAATAAATATCTTCTACTCGTAGTTTTGGTCGGATTCAATTTATTAACAGGTCGAATACATTTAACACGTTGTTTGGTGTGCCAGGAGGTCTAACACACGTGCAGTCGGTGCTTCAGGGACACAACCCCATTATTATTATTATTATTATTATTTTGGGGGGAGGAATCGATGAGTAGAACTAGTTGTGTTGACCTATTTTCATAGCTTCGCGATTGCTTTAAAACTAGATAATTTGTTTTTCTTAGGCATAGGTTCCGATCGGCGAGTAACCCTCCGGTAAGGAGTTAGAGTCGCGTGATCTTAGAATTTCACTCGATTATTCTATTCTATCTGTTCTGAATGAAATGATCTGAGTCAAATAAACAAACAAACAGTTCGCAATGAGTATGCATGACCGATTTCAAATGGGAAATGAAAATAAAGTTTTCAGAAGGGAGGACTGGAAAGGCCGTCGGAACTATGGCGGCACGGGGTCAGAGGTCAATTAGCCGGGTTAATTGCGATTTTGATGCCGGCCCAACCGAACTCCTAACCCGTTGAAACCGACATTAAGTTTTAATGCAATCATCAACCGGTGCTCTCCGGGAAGATCGCACATCTCGGCTGGCAACAGGAAGATTGTCAGCACGACAGTCAACCACCAGAAAGGCTGTAGCGGTGCTGACGAATTACAGCAAACGAAATATTTCAAGTTGTTTAAATTGCGGTTCTCAGCCTTGCGACTATTTAAAATTTATTGTGTTCGTCTCTCCGGTGAGATTCTTGAAAATTCATTGCCTTTTTTTGCGGGATGGAGATTTCTATTTAAAATTTGTCACTTGCAACAGGAGCAAAGAGGTGGAGAAGGAGGAGGACATCATACCTGACAACCGGAATGTAAATAATAAATATTTGATGGAATGTCGAGAACATTACGTACAAAGTTCACTTCTGATTGTTGGAACTGATGAATGTGCTCGTGTCTGTAGTCGAGTTTAAGATGGTTTAACTAGTTAGCAACCAAATCTTGACGTATCCTCATATTTAACACGTACAAAAACATGTAATTGGGTTCTTGTTACGAACAAAGGGTGTGCTAACTACCAGACGACGTTTTAATGAGCCTCCAAGTACCACTAATATTGTACTTGATAATTCATGATAACACTCAATGATGAAGAAGTTGTATACGTGACTATAATTAAGAGGTAAAGCAACAACAAATTTAAATGGTCCAGAGTGTTACTTAACCAAATTTAACCAGACGTGGAAAGTCAAATCAAGTTACAAGGAGTCCATTTCAGTGTCTTGGGCATGCTTCGTATTAAAAAAAACAACTTAAACAAACTTAATTTTTACATTTAATTTAAAGACTTAACACTGTCACATATTTCATTAAACCGTTGCACGTTACTTGGTTCATCTCTCTACTGGTGATGATAGTAAAATGTAACTACAAGTTATTTCCCCAAGGGTCAAAACTACTGAGGTAGTTAACGCCCCAATGAAACTACAAGGACTACCAACTCAGTTGCCGCTGCCTACACCGAATTGAAAATTAAAATTACGACCTTTGTGAATCTGACGAAATTTGCTAGCAAAAACAACAAGAAGAACACGCGGAGGATTGCGTAGCAGGGCGTAGCCCACCGTAAGGAGCCTTCGATGGTGAAGGAAGTCCGAAGAGCGAGACGAAAGCCGAAGTTCCTTCTGATTCATTGTGGATCGTTAAAAGGAAAGTGTTTTTCTAAGTTGAAATTAACCGAAGGCGATTCGGACCGGATGTGCAGGGCAAACCATTTCCGAGATTTTGTGGTTTGCTTTTTTGCACGAAACTTTCGCTACCGTTAATAAAAGCCCGATTAATTTCTTCAGGTTGAAAAGGTTCGAAGGGAACGATTTATTTTGCCTTTCGCTGCCATTCCCCCTGTCAAATTTTGTTCGGCGGCAACCCGGAAAAATTCAGATTTTTCTGTGCAAAGAAATTTTAAATTGCGGTCACTCACCTGTAACTTTTAGCGGTGCTTCGAAGTATTCCCTAAGTACGTTAATTGATAGTTTTGATAGTTGGGGGTACTCAAAATAAGTTATCAATGAGGTTATTAAACTGAAACTTGACTGTAAAGAGAATAATGTTAAAATACGAATGCTAACTTTACTTTTGATGCTTATTTTATAAGATATTTAATTACGTATTGGATATTTAAAGTTAATAAATACATACAGCCCTCAATATAAATAAATAACACATAACATTAAAATAAATATTGAAGGGAAGCACAATTTCTTATACGTGAAGTCGATTGCCGCAATTAAGAAGTTAGTTGATAATTTGAAACAATAAAAATAGTATTACACTTTAGTAAAAAGGTTAGAGAGAAACTAACCAAATGTTATTAAAAAATCGTTTGTAGTATCATTACATAAAGTCTCATGAAGGCAGTCAAGTGGCGCACCAAACATTCAGTTCGCAATTTCTCATGTATCCGACCCTGAAAAATATGTTTTGGTGAGGAGAAGTATCGCTCGAACAAAATACAACAAATTACATTAATAAAACCAGTTGAAAAGAAGGTAATCACGTAAAAGTAGTAATCATTAAAACTCACCTCTCAGCATAAGACCAGGGCATATTCTGACAGGCAGCAATTCACCGGACTTTTGTACCTATCCGGTACCTGCCAAAGTAGCTGTCAAACTGATAACCTGCACGTGACGTTTCGCACATCCGGAGGGAAAGTAGAAGTTCCCCTTTTTCCAGCTTTTATTCTAATCCCGGCGACTAAATGTTACTTTTCCTGTTTTCGACAAGTACAAGTCACTTCTAACACGTGTCTTTTTGCACCTGAAGAACATTAAAATTCATAAATTGCCCTACAAAAGTTAAAAAAATTTTAAATGTTGTCTTGTGCTACTCGAACCGACGTCCAAAGCGATATTTCACACCATTTGAAGCAAACAGAATTCCTGTCCATACGGAAATTGGCCTTGTCGTCGGAGTAACAGAAGTTAGAAAAGACAGTAAAAATTAAGAGGTGAAAAACATGTGCGGCCATATGGCCGCTTATGGTGCGTTGTTATGCTAGGGCTACTTGTAAAGTATCGTGTGTAGAAATAGACCCCTGTAATTAATACTCACCGCACTCACGAGGAGTCCGTCTTAGAACAATAAAAGAATCGACACGGGCGCCGAAAGTTCACCGGGAATGTCTGGGAGGAAAGTAAAAAGAGAGTAAGCTGTCAAAGTTAAAAGGGTCACAAAGGTAGAACCGAACAGGGCTCAACATGTGTATACATTTCAAACGAAACTGTTGTATTCGAATGTAAATGGTAGCTGTAGCGTTTCCAGCCGTGCCCCCTGGACTTTCTTCGCTGATGTCCCGCATTCTGCTGGAGGTTACAGATGAATTTCTCAGCAGAAACTTGGAGAAGTTGAAAGGACCCCTGGCTTATGAAACTCTCAAACTTTATAATGTATTTTACGGTTTATTTCCAAAAATTTGTTTTCCAAATCAGAATTTACGATTTGACGTGCACCACATGAGTGCTGAAATCTGTTGTAACGGATTTGTGAGATTTCCAAGTCCTTCGGCTTATTCTCACGAATTAAACGGAAAAGTACGGAACGACCCGCGTGACAAATCGAAATTGTAGTTATCGAACTCTCTACAACTCATAGTAATCATACACTCGGTAAACGAAGTACCGAGTTGTGGTGCATGTAAATTTTATTTTTTAGCATAAAAAAATTCAGGGTATCTAAAAGAGTTGTCACATTGAAGAGAACTTCATCTGACAGAATTTTTACCACCAACACTGACACACAAAGTCATATACGGTTTTTGACTTTTGTTTAAGGTAATTACTACGCATTTAAAATTATTATTGTCCATATTTGTTTTTGTGTGTCCTGGCACTAGAAGTAGTCTACTAGTTACTCTGCTCGCATTAGAACTAGTGCTCTTTTGCGTGCCGCACAATGTGAAATTGTCGATGAAAAGGAGACCGAAAACCTGCGAGAGAAATTCACTCATGCACACACGGTGGAATCCTGAAAAATTCAAATTACCATAAAATTTATGGTACCCATCCTACGAGGTATTTTATGTAATAAAACCATAGTTTTTAGCGGGCAGTGAACCCCCGTTAGTAAGTCACGAATGGCAATTTCCTTTTTACATAAAGCCATTTCAATTTTGGCGGAAAAATAAAAAGAAATTTAAGCAAGTCAACGGTCTCACATGAATTCGCATAACCTCACGAGGTCTTCCCCGAATTGATTCGGCTCACGTCCTTTCACTTCCATTCTCTCCGCTCTGATATTTCAAAAGAAAAAGGCAAGAAAAGGATGAAAATTAGAAAGAGGACAAAAAAAAAACTATCGTGACCTGGCCCGGAACATGGCCGTTTCCTCGGTTTAAATCGTCGTTATTGCCTCCTGTTGTCCGAATTCCACCCGAAGAAAAATGGACCTTACGCCTCGAAAGAAGAAGAAGAAGAAGAACAAAAGGACAAGTTAACTTCTTTTCTTTTAATTTTTTCTTTCTCTTCGCTACTTGCTCACTGCCGTTGCAGTGAGCGACACTTTTGCTGTGCTGAGTAAACACATGAAAAGATCTCTGATAGGCAGCAAAAAGGGGACGTCTGATTTACATAAACCATTCCGACAGGGCCTTAATCCGAAGCGTTTCAGATAAAACGGGGCATTTAGCAGCTTTTTTTTCAGTGCCTACGGTGCTGTCGCCTCGTGGTGGAACGCTGCTGCCACGTTTTTGTTGTTGTTGTTGTTGCTTTCTCTGCTGCCGCTTTCTCTCTTTTGTTTTCTTACCGAAGGTGGTGGTGCCCTTCGTGAAAACCCGACAGCGCTTGCTTGTCTGAAAATTTTCAAAAAAAATTACGAAAGGTTGAATTGCCTGACTGTTCTTTGAGGATATCAACAGGAGCTTACAATGCAGTGTATATAATTACACGTAAGGGTATGCAATGTGTTACTAACCCTGTCGGCTCTTTTGTAACGTCAATCATGGCACGTTGTGAAGGTATTTTTTATTATGAGGGAATGTGCACCAATTTACTGGCGCGGAAAGCAGTTCAGATGTGATACAATGAAGACTAAATAAGAGAAAGAAAAAAATAAAGGAAGAAGACTCCAAAGTCAACTGTTGAACACTCGACCGAATGAAGGTGGTTGGTCGGTTGGACGAATCCTCGGCTATAATTCACAAAAAAGGGGCCGGTTGTACGACAAGTAGTAATTACTGTTATCACTACACAGGTGATTTTGAAAGTAGTCAAATTAACAACTTGTCGCAGAGTGATTAGTATCTTTGGCTGGAATGAATCTTCCACTTTGTATCGAATCTAATAAAGGCAAAAAACCTGATTCAACGCCATGTTTGGATCAAGTGGAATTGCCAAAAAAAATCCTATTCTTAGATACGCAATATATTGTGACAGGTTTTTGTAGGCGTGAAACGTTTCGCGTCCTCTCCGGTTGACAGATGATATTTACAGAACAACACAAACTCCGCTGTTTGAAATTAACCAAAGGGAAGCGGAAGGGAAATAAAGAGATGAAAAACAATTTTCCATTCCAGCCTAAGAAAAACATAAAAGAAAACATAAAGGAGATGTACGTCGTGGTGATGCAACTTGCAATCAGAGGTCATCCGACCAGAAACTAGGGGACGGAAGAAGTAAAAATGCACTTTCATCACCCCACAGAAGAACAACAGAATTAACTTTGTCCCGAAGGCGATTTCTGACGGTTTAAGAACAACAAAGGAACCAATGTGACATGTGCTCGGGTAGCTGGTACTCGATAAAATTTCTCTATTCAAACGACATGGAACAATGGACGACGACTAAGAAATCCTCTTTTAATACATACCTTTTAGTATTTTCATCTCTTTAAAACTGGGAAGGGAAGAGTCGTTTGCTCTCTCCGCCATTAGCCGGTGCGACACAAGTCGTTTGGGTATCAGGTAATTACCATCGCATCACCATCTGAGATTCTAATAGAATCAGATTGTCTAATTTTCTACTTCCTAGACAAGATGTCGGACAGGGGGATGAAAGAAGACGGCGGGTTTCTGCCGTGGGATCCGTCCGAAAATAAACCCGAAACCGAGTGGAAAAGCTAATGGACCAATTTGAACTTCCTAGATAAGATGCGGACGAAAGATAGAAAAATAGATTTCGCGTCTTTTTCGAGTTTTATCCGACCTTCTCTTCTCCATCTCCATTTCTCTTCTAATTCTAAAGTCTAATTTCGTTCTTTTTTCTCTCTTGTTGCTCACAAGCACCCGCAGCCCGAGACGAAACTTCCTTTGATGAGCTGAGTAAATGTTTTTGCAAAAGATGAATGGGCAGATGAGTTTCTTCAAATTCATTCTTTCGCCAAGTAGAAAACGCCAAGTTGAAAGGAGAAAGTAAAAGAGACAATGGAACACGGACGAGTACGAAAGGCAAAAAGAGAAAGGAACACCAAAGGCCGTAATTAATTTGCCGTGAAACGAAATTTTCCTTTGAGATTTCCTTTGTTCACACAAGCAAATGCGATTTAACCTTCAAAATGTGTATACATATACATTTTTTAGTTTCTCATAGTTTCAACTTTTATTAGTTAATGTTACTTTATTATTTTTCTCCTATTTATTAAAACAAATTGTCAAAAAACAAACGAATTAATGGGCGGTTGGCACGCCTGCAATTAGACCCCCCTGCTGGACTGTTTTAGTTTTTAGCTAAGGAGAAAATTTCGAGAGGAAAATTTTAATGTTTTTTGAGGTTTGAAAAACAACTTTGTGTGTATTGATTGGACATCAATTAGCAAATCGATACTCAATAGAACTCGAAAATCACTTGAGATCTTCTCCAATTGTTGCCAACAACTTTGTAGTTTTTATTATTTTACCAAGTCGAATTGCTTTTCCACGTTTTTAGTGTGGTTTTTACGTAGCTGATGTGAAGTTAAATTAAGTTTATGTTTTTATTAATGTTTAAAAGTAATAAATTTATTGATAAATGTAGAGTATTAAGAAAATCTAGATCTGTCATCGGAGGCTATTGCCTTCTTATTAAAAGCCTTTCCATACTGTAAATGTATTATTATTATTATTATTATTTTGTGTTACCGGTATCGTGTTTCACTGATATATATATATATATATATTAATATCCTTTTTCATATGTGGATTTATTAAAATTTGATTTAATTGAGGAATCTCATGTTGGCTAGAGTGACTGCGAGGGGCTTCACTTAATTAAATATTCGTTTGGGTGTGCTGAAGGAGCTGAAGAGAAAGACTGCGGGAACGAAGACGAGTGACAATCTTTTTTGCATTGTTCAGGTGGAAAGTAGAAGCTGAGGAATTTCGAGTCGAATGGTACGATTCGGAAGAGGAAGAAAGGTTCAAAGGGCCGGAGCCGAGGGAGGAAGAGAAAAATTAAGACGAAGCCCCTTGGAAAGTCAGATGACGAGGCCCTCGGAGGGGCCCAGGAAATGAATTGGAGGAGGAGTCCTTTAGTGAGGCGGCACTGATTAAGGGAGATTTTCTTCTTTAAATTGAAGAAAGAATTGCTGAGGGAGGAGGAGAAGGAGAAAAGCACTCCGAAAGAGCGCGAAGAATAAGACGAGGACGGAGAAGTAGGATGTGAAATAATGGAAATGATGATAAAGATGAGTTTAAATAAATGAGAAGATGATGAAAAGTGAAAAAGAGGATGGAGACAGAAAACATAGAAAAGAAAATAAGGGACATGCAGAGAGAGAGAGAGAGAGAGAGAGAAGAAAGGGATGATGAAGGACAATGAGACGAAGCAGATGAAGATGAGAGGAGATGAAGAAGCCATCAGAGTCGCAGTCTCTGCACCTTACTGCTTGCCATTTATTATTGAGAAATCGACGTGAAACTATGAAGGAGGGAACTATCCCAAACTATCAATCATTCCACTGATGAACTTTTGTAAACACACATGTGTCTGAGCGGCCTCTCTCACTCTCTCTCTCTCTCTCTCCGCGTCATTTACTATTTTGTCCGCCGTTTCGTCTTCCTTCGACCTTGTGTTTTTCTTTCCACTCTCTCCATTTCTATTTCTAACGTTCTATTTCTGTCATTTTTGGAAGATTTTCCTCCGAGCAGAAAACAAGGGAATGGAAAATTTCACATATTTCCATCTCTTCAAGCTGATTCTTTCCTTTCACGCTTTCCTCGTGTTTATTTTGATCTTCTTTCCCGGCCAGAGATGACGAGAACCATTTTTCTTGGATGAAATAGAAAAACAAAAGACAGGTTTTTTTTTTATTAATTTGTCGCTTCTCTTCTATTTGGAGCGCGGTCTAAATACATAAATAAATTTTGATTGAATTTTAATAATTTTGAGTGATTTAATATTTTCTAAAAAAAAGAGCGCGTGCGTTTAATTAAATTTTTCGTTATTCTTTGCAACTCTGTCCAACGTTAATAATTATCATTTCTCCTATTAAAAAATAATAAGTAGAGAAATAAGAAAAATTAAGTACCTGTATATGCAGAAATAGAAAAATCTTTGAGAAAATGGAGGAGGGTCGTTGGCATGAATGCAACTGTCTTGGTAGAGTACATATGTACATAGAGTATATGATGGATTATTAATAATTGAATCGGCTGTACAGGCTGTATAAAAAATGCATTTAATAAGACGTAAATCAATAGGTTGTGGTCAGTTGGAAAAAATGAATCAGTGAGAAGTGTAATGTATCAATATTTAATGTTTTACAGTAATGTTTTCACTAAATAAAGGGTTGCGATTAAAAAAAAGTAAGCAAAACGTATTGAGTGTCAATAATGTTTGTTGTGATGAATGTCACTTAATTTGTGTTAGTTTAGGACGATTTATTGCGGGGAATTTGTAATGTCACATTTCCTTCGTTTTGGGAATGTTGTTCTGTGACACAGACGGGGACGATCATCCACTACATTAAACCTAATTGCAAACTATAAAGTTTTTCTTTCAAATTAATCCTTAATCCGAACTTTAAACTTTTCACCAAGTTGTACGCCACTCCTAACTCAACTATTGCGATTTTTATCGTTAAGTAGCTTTCTTCATTCTTCTCAACAGTTATTTATTCTGAAACAATTTATTTGCCCTCAGAAGTGGTTTATTATTTTAGAAAAAAAACGCAATTCAATGTTCTTCAGTGGCATACATTTGGAAAAATTCCATCAGATAACTGACTTTATCTTACAAATTGTATAAGCATTCATGTATGTTATGGATAGTATTACACATACTGTTTTACAATTATATGTCTAATAATATTCTAGACTTTCTTGTATTTTATTTCGTTTCGTTATATGGTAGGTTTCAACTTACACAGGGTAATTACAGGACTTGAATTCTTAGTATTAATGTATCAATATTATATATTTTCCTTTCTTACATGGTTCAGTTCACAGATTAATTCTCGTCAAAGACCCGGTAAAGTTTCTTTCCTTCTTCTACCCCGCTTAAGAGAAAATTTCACAACACTTCCAGTGCCGTAAATCTCAGGGAAATCGATGACGTAGATAAGTGACGTATTACCAACTCGAAAACCTCGTTTGGCTTGAACAAAAGATTTATTTCTCGGGGAACCCTCCCGTTCCTGTCGTAAATGTAAATCGCCAGAAAGTAAGTGGACAAAGGACGTTTTCTTCCCACAAAGCAAAAAACCTTCGGGTATGAATGAGGACAACGACGGTTAAATCCCGATAAACAAAGCGTAATCGTTTATTAACAAAAACTGTAAAAAAGCCAAAGCAATTTCAAAGACGTAAAGGTTGTAATCCTTTGAAGAAACAAAAAAAAAGGAGAAAACTTGAGGGGAAACAAAATGGCGGCTCTCAAAGGAAGAAGAAACCCCGGGATTATTGTTTTTTTTTCTTTTTTTTTTGGTAAATATGACATGAGATTAATGGGGATGAATTTGTAGGTACGCGAGCGTTTATTACCGGAGAAAATGTGGAAGAAAATCTTTTGCGAGAGATGGAATCCGTGCGTACAACACAGAAAAACAATAATAAAAAGTTCCATTCCGTCCGAATTTTCTTTCTTCAGATGGATTTTAGGATCAAGTTGTTTCTGTCAATGAAAAATGTTTCAACAGGAACTTTTTATTGGTTCGACAGCAATTTTTTGGGGGGCGTGAGGCCATCATCAAGCACAAATCGACCATCAGTGATTCCATTTCTGTCGATCTGAATTAAATCAGATGTATTTCTACCGTCGTCGAATTTATTTTAAACGCATTGCTTTGGTGGCGCCATAAAAATTTCAACCGATTTGTTGCTAACACTCAAATAGGTGATCTATCGATGTGTGGGAACCTTTGAAGGCGATTGATTAAACATTCTATATACAGTTTGATCAAATTAATTAAATTGGTAAAGAAATAATTCTCGCTTTAGTTCAGAAGTGACTTATATTTCAACAATTTAGTAGAAAAAAAGGCAAGTGTAACTCGCAAAAGTACTTGTAATTTTTCAATTTCGAACGCTACCTTAGTTAGAATTTATGTTCAGTATTATATTTGAGGGTAATCAGTATATTTGTATAATTTGAGTAGTACCCGTTGTGTGACACTACTTGAGGCGTTTGAAATAGGAAATAGTGAAACGGAAATTTATGTTCGAGCTTCGTAGAAATCCACTCTATTTTGTCATGTTATTTCTTTTCCATTGTTGTTTAGAACTTGGAGGGCTCCTATCGAGCAGACGACATCAAAATTACCTTTTTCGCATTTTGGGTTTCAACATAAGGACAGTTTACTACTTAAGACCTTCATGACAAACGTTAAAATGAAATTCCTGTGGCTTACAGCGAAACCAAACGCGAGCGTCAAATAAAAAGAAGGATCTTCTCCATGTGTGTGTGTGTGTGTTCACATCTTTCTCTTATTTACATTAGCAGAGCCAAACAAGAGCATCTTTCAGTTGTGCACTCCCAAAAAGAAACACTCAGAAGGATCTCTTGGTGATGGTAATGAGATTGCCCAAGACTCGAGTTTACACACTCGGTTTGCCGGTTATTAAAACGGTTGTTGATTTATTCTAATGACTGCCTGGAGGATTTAAAGGGAGTTGACATTGAATTTACCCGGCAGGTGAGGGCAGTCATCTTGAAAAGAAGTTTCGGCAGAAATTCGGGAAAAGGAACGAGATCGGATTGGAACTGATCAACGATCGGATTTAAAAATAATTTCCCAAGAAGGAAGATGACAGTAGAAAGAAGAAGATCGTCGAGACGACGAGGGGAAACCTCAAAAGTCAGAATTAAGTCCTTAATTCCTCCAACTTAAGTTGGAGTTCTCCGCTAGAAAGAACTTATTAACTTATTTCTAGTGCTTGGCTTATGTGAATTTTCAATTAAGAACGATTTTCTGGGATGACAGAACAATGGCAAGCTTCCCTGAAATGAGTTTTCTCTCCGCGTTACCACTTACGGTATATTCTGTCGCTCGGTAACTGGTTGCTTTGTCTGTGGTAATGGCAACAGTCTCACCTGTGCAACACACCTGACGACTACAGTTGCAGTTAAACAGTTACACCGGAATAAGAGAGTACGAAGGAATGTGGTTTCTTTAAGAAATACGCGAAGCCACACTTAGAAACAAGTAAGTAAACAACCTGTGCTACCTCGCGTGCAAAATTGGGAGTTTCTTTTCTTAACCGACGCGGAGTTACGTGTACCCAGGAAAGTACCGCCCTAGAAAGTCATCCAAACACCCACGGAATACTAATCAAATGTTACAAATCCATACTTTGACAATTACACACATCCCGTTTAATAAATTTATTATTCTTTCGGGCGAACGTGAGAAGGAAAACAAGGATGAGCGAGTGAGTAATGGCGGCACCGCCATGACACCGAAGGGAACGTTTAAATTTAAATAGACAAAAAAAAAAAATGGTTCAGGTGGCCGACGGCATTGAAACTAATTCAATTTTGCTGATTTACTATCGGCTCTGTTCAATCTCCTTCCAATTATTTCGCCCAACTAACTCTGGCCACCGGGTTTCTATTTAAAAAGGCAACTTCCCCTTTCAGTCTTCTCTCAGCCTCAACTTCTTGCCATCCTTCACTTTGACGTGAAATATTTGCAAATCATTTTTTTGTCAAGTGAAATATTTCCACCTTATTCTACCTGACGCATCAAGTCGCACAGAGTTTCCCTGCAGCAGATGACAGGGGAACTTTTCCCATCCGGAAGTCGCTCTCCATTTATTGCCAGGAAAATGAGTTATAAAACGATAAATAATTTTTTACTTGTTTTCGAGTAGAAATTTGTGACGGGGTTCCAAGACACCGACTCTGTTCAATAAAAGATACTCAAACATAGAACTGAACTTATTTTTCGTGTGCGAAGAATGTGTATTTATCTATTAATAAGTCTCATGAATCATCTAAGTAATAAATAAATAGAAAATCATCTAAATAAAGTAGTAAAACGTAGGTCTTGCGTGAGTGTTAGTAAACGGACAATTTGAGTAAATTTATAATTATTTATTAAATTTTAAAACATTACGAAGTGAAGTTTGGAAGTTGTACGTTCTCAGAAACAAGTATTCAGTATCCCGTTTAACAGTTCCACATGTGAGGGAAGTGAAAAACATCAATGAAATTAAAAACTCACCATACGATAATATAAAAAATAAAACGCGTAATGTATAATAAACAGTAGCCGTGTGGATGACAAGCACAACGCGCTTCGTTTTCAAGACTGTTAAATAAAAATTATGAAAATTTATGGGTTATGAAAAACAATGGCAAGTTGACTGGGACTCGTTCGAAAGTTGTTTCGATATGGAAATGAATTTCAGGTGTGAGGAGTGAAAAAGATCTTCGCCCCTCGGTAAAAATACGGAGAATAACAGTTTTAAATGAAGAACGTTAGCGAATTAACTTTAATTAGTTTCACTCACCGACATTGAATAAATAACGTTATGTATTTACGTTATGTATTTTATTTAGGAAAGAAGAATTACACGTCGCGTTTTACGTACGACAAACCCGAAGTGCTAAATTTGAAAACCTCCGCAATAAAGTTGACCGTTTGAGGTTGTGACTCTTCACCGACGTCACCGTAAACCATCAAAAAACAGTGGTGATTGAGTAAAAGAGTTTTTCTGTTAAATTCTGGTTTTCAGGACTCAAGTTCCCTGCCGTGTGTGTTCCCGTTACTTTAAAGGTTGTCGTTGAAGACGCATACCAGGGGTGTACGTGTGTTTAACTAAACACCAGGTAACAACAACAGGTACCTCAGGTGGACGATAACGAGTTGCCGTTTTGTTTGTTAACTTCTGGTGTTCTTTTTATAAATTTTCCAAGGGTTCAATCACATTTTTGGAGGTGTCGTGAAATAAATAAACTTATGCTTTGTTTTTTACTACCGTGTGTGAGACTTCAGGATGGATAACGTCCTGGTGGTGAGTGCGAGGCTTAGGTGTGTAGTATTTGCTGTTAGCAATTGTATATGGAATTTATAGCGTCTTAACGCTATCAAATACAGCAGGGAGGTTTTTCAACTCTTTCGTACTCGTTTTCCATTTCGTGTTAGTTGCGCACTTCGCACGCGGACATTTTTGATTGTGGAGAAAAGAATAGAAAACCGCATGAATGTGCGAGTAAACCCGAAGAAATACAATATAGGAATTTAAATGGTTTTGAGTGCATCGGCGCGAGGCTTTTGCTTCTACCCCGTGGCGGTCCGAACGAGCCGTTCGACTTCAGTTGAAATCCGAACGGCAGAATCGGAGGATCACTGGAACGAGCGCGTTTCGCCCGCGTGCGTGTTTCTCGCTCGCGTACCACGTCAAACAACCCTTCGCAACTGTGGAAAGGCACCATGCACGTGTCTCATGGCATAAATTCTTACCCTTCCCGTTCGCGATTATCGACTTTACGTAATGATTTTGTTTTGTGTTGCTGTGCTGAGTGAAAGAGAAAGGAAAAAGTTGTGAAACCTTTTAGACGGACGGAATGGAGCCTGTTGCAAAGGAGACTTCAAGGTAAAATTATATAGTAAATAGCACTATATAAAACCATAATTAAAATAAAAACTTATATTACGGGTAACCCTCACGGTTAAGTATTTTTTCCTACAAGTACAACTAGACGTCTATTTGAGGAACACAGAACAATTATGTTCGTACACACAGTTTGACGGAAAAAGAAAGACAACATGACTTCTGGGGTGATGAGCTAAGAGGAAGTAGAAACTTCACCTAACTAGAAATGAATAACTAATGACAAGGAACAAGTCGAACAAATCGCAGTAAATGATATTAAGAAAAAATGTTCAACTGCCCACATTCAAAGTGTAGTTGTGTCGAACCTACGACCGGTAAACAATAATATAAATAACACAAATGCTCTACGTGTTCCATATTATATTTATACTATTTACCTACTTTGTCTACTACCTTAATTAATAAATACCTTTTTAATACCTTTTTATAATTAATACCTTCAATAAGGAATAAAATGTTACAAAAAGTAAACGACTACAACATTCTGAGTGGTAGTGTACATTAGACATCCCGACACGGAACGAGACCACCGAAGTATACACGGTACTGAATAAATGTGTAACATTGATGAGCTACAGTGGTTGTGATGTGTGATGATTCAAGCCCCTACTTAAGTTGAAAAGAAAAATGAAATGCTTATACGTGTACAAATTATAACAGTACAAAAGTGCAAACCATCTATGTTTTACTTCACGTTGTAGCTAATTAGTTTTGTACATCACTACAATTTAATACGAAATTTAGTAGACAATAGTAGAGGACATGAGATATAGCGGGGTGGGGAACGCGTCTTCGGAGTGATTTAGAACATTTAGAACCACCGGAGAAAGTCATTTGAAATATTTTTCTCTGTAGGTAAATTATTTATAGTATAATATCATATTCATCGAGTTTTGTTTCTTTCCATCCTCCTTTGTGTCGCGGACATTTTTGTCGTTTCGAATACGGGGAGATTTCACAACGGGTTGATTCATCCCGCTTTGAGGGACGGCAAACTCTCATTATAAATTCGTGATTCCATTAAAATAGTTTTATTATTAATGTAATCAGATTGAAATTTCGTTCGTTCTGGTGGTGGGAAAGTAGAGGCAGAGAGAGACACGTAATGGCAGAAGAACCAGAGGAAACTGAAGAGCAGAAGAGATTCGGTTTGGAAACTGAATGGACCGGGAAATCCGCCATTCGAAAATTTAGAATTTTGACTGCGGTTTTATGAGAGGAACACTCGAGTTGTGAAACTGTTTTATTCACAACCATAGACGTCGGCAAATTTTCTACTTGTCCGTTACGAAAAGCTCGAATTTCAAATTTTATCAGCCTACAACCGATGGAGGATTTTATTGCGGTTATGTTTTATGTCAGGGTATTTTAAGATGGAATGGATGGACCCTCGGACGATCATATTCTTTTGTTCTTGTTCATTGATTTTTAATAAAACGCAACGTACACCCCCACAAGACAGATCGGATCGGATCGGATCTAATAGTTGCTGATCTGCTGCATCGTACAATAGGATTAGTTTCAACGCGGAGCTACTTATAACGTAACAATTATTACATTTTTATGTAATTTGAATTTTGTGGTGTCTTTCTACGTCCTACATCTATTAATTAAAGTTATTTATTTTTTTGGTATATTTTAGTTAGTTATATTGTGGTTCTCTTTGTTGCATTTTAGTTATAATTTTTGTTGGAATGTTCCGTATCTCTAAGAATATTCCGTAATCATTGTTAAGTAGAATAATATGATTTAATACAAGTGTTTCGAACAATATGAACCGTTAACTTAGTTTTTAAAATATCATTGTAATAAAGAAGACGAACATATCTTTAGTAGAATATGTAGCGTGCAGTTATGACAAAGTAAAATAACCGTAAAAGAGCGCAAAAGTTATATTTTCTTGCATTGGTGGTCAATCAAAGTTTCTATAACATAAAAAATTATAATATTACAATTTTTTTCAATAATTATAGCAGACATGTTTGTGGTTCATATTTTGTGCGTCAACTGTTCGAGTGTTGCATTTGCTATTGATCGGAACCGGAAATAATTATTGATATTTATCGAAGAAGACTTTTCAAATTGGCTTAGAAACCCTTTCTGTTTATTCGAGTGTTGTTTTCTACCACACTCGATGTTGATTTGACGTGAAGAGAGCAATTAAAAAGACTGTTTGTTATCCGAACAATAGGCCTAAACATAAAAACGTGGAAGCAGACCGAAAAGACGGCGTTAACTTCCGAGTTGCGTGTCTGGGGGCCACAACAAGAAAAAAAAATACAGCGGTCCTTCCAAAAATATTATTCTTGGAGCTCTCACTAATCAGGGATCATCCGGATTATCCGATGACGGATGCTTTTGCGAATTTACGTTCCGACGTATCGAACCTACGGGGAGTTTAATTGTAACTGGCTGGCTGATAGAAAGAAAAAAAATTTGTAACATTTGTCAGGGAGTCAATTCCGATGATGAAGTGTTTCTCATCGTTCAACGACAAAGATCAATGGACCGCTTGTTGACGAAGTTGACCAAATCGAAACAAATTATCTGTGTTCGAAGAGCAATGCCCGAAAAATGAAAGAAACGGTGTTCGTATCGTGTTACCTGGACAGGTAACAACAATATATATGTAATAGTGTACTCCACGTGCTTTACATAAAAATTTATCTTACTAGACCTTTCGAGAAGTCGCTGATTAAGGTTCTTTGATTTTAATAAATAAAAAATGCCGTCCATCCTATATACATAAAATCTCGCACTCGTAAACTAGCAAGTATTATTTATTTATCAAAATATATAATATGATTTTAAAGAATTCAATTTTAAATATTTTAAATAATAATAATATAATTTCTTAGTAATTTCTACTATGACGAATTCGAATTCCGGAAAACCCTATATACAATGTAATATTTCTGAATTTAGTCGAGTACACATTTCTTCATCACCTGTTTATTACTATTGAAATGTTAATTACTAAACCAGTAACATATGGTGGCGTTTTTCTTAGTTATATACTTTTGATGTTGTTACGGTTGTTTGATTCCTTTTTACATACCCACAATTAGTCTCGTGAAGTTACAAATATTTGAAGAGTCGAATGCGTAGAAAAAGTAACACCTGAGATTTGTACAAATATTTTACATCCGAGTATGACACCATAATTGGTAAAATATGTGTTACTTTTAGAGTTCTTATTTGGTCGCGGTTACTTGTGAACTTTGTCCTCTGACTTTCCATTAAATAAACTTCACCAACATTGAGGTTAGTGTGGTGTGACGTATCCGACACTCTTTCAGTGCGCATCCGGCACTAGTCGATCGAAGTGAGGAGCGCATGAAGGTCACGACCACTGTCAAACACAAAAAAGGAAATGTAATCTTTGTAACCTGGAAATGATTTCGGGAGGACAACTTAAATTTATGTGGGATAATGTTGGACGGTCCATGAAGATAGACCGGGTGAAGTGGCTTTAGTAATTTATAATTATGTGAGATTCGCGAAGCATCACAGTGATGGATGGCGTACAAACAGTAAACCACGTGTACGAATCCGAAGCAACTTGGGATTTGTCTAGTTCATTACAATATTTTCGTGACTGCTTTCTGAACTTTTTCTGTAATATTCTCTTAGTGGAGAACTCTTTATTAGAAGCTCTACTAGGTTCTAGTATAATTCTTTTTAAGGTTGTGTTGAACCGACGCCGTACTGCTGTTTCACTTTTGATTTGCTGTGCTGTGTACTTCTCCATTGATGGATGATTTTGTTTGTTACTTGTAGGTTTTTTTCGTCGTGACAAAAAGTCACGTTTCTTTACAAAACCACACAAAAGGATGGCAGTGTATAGAATTTTACGCGTTTAAGATCCTCTTTTGTCTTTTGTAGAGTCAATAAATCGATCTCTCGGGTTAATAACCGAATAGTTGGAGCTTAAGCGACAGACTAAATTAAAGTTTTCCTACGGTTAATCACCCAGAAGCACAAAATTTCTGATTTAATTTAATGTACATCGGAATTGTGACTCGGCGTTGAAAACGAAAACAAAAGGAGAAAGGCAATCACGGAGGAAGCCTTTGGAGGATCACAAAAAAAGTTGAGAAGGAAGAAAATTAGTTTTCTCTCGTCTGAAGACATAGATTCCATTGAAGATCGGCGACCTTATGACTCTAAGCTGCGTTGACGTGAGGACGTGATGAGCCTTCAGATAGGAAACCTTTTTTGTTAAAAAGGCAAAAAACCCACCCGGTCAGTCGGTTTCTGCTCCAGGAAGAACACGCGGAAGGTTGAAAAGTCTGGAAGAAAAAAACAAACTCGGTAGCCTCGGGGGTGTCGAAAGGCTCGCGGCGAACCTTTCGAATTTAAAAAACAACAAGTGGAAAGTCGCACTGTCGTCTGTGAATGTTTTTTTTTTCTTTACCTTTGAAAGGTTGCGTTCTGGCGTGCTATGAGGAACTTAAAATAAATCAAAAAGAATTAAAAGGTTTTCAAATGAAAAGAAGATGAAGGCGATTGAAGAAAAGGTTCAAACTTAGTGGAAGTGTTGATCGATGGGTCTGTGCGCCACGTTGACAATTCCCTTCAATCCTTTTCTTTCAACGAGCCTTCCATCCTGAAGTTCTCGCGTTTAAATTTAACTTTACTCAGAGGTTCTTATTTTTCTAAACATTCTACGGCCACTAAACCCCATTTTTATTTGAATGAACACCACTTATTGCAACATATTTTCCTCGATGATTAAATAAATCTTAAATAAAAACACTCACGTAACTATAGTAACAAATAGTAAGCAACCTTAACGAATCGTATTGTACACAAAACAACAGTTGGGTTATTTTTAAAATCGTTCTGGTGGTTTGGAGTTTAACATATTTCTACTTCCAATGTCAATAGCACGAAGGTTTCTCAAATTTCAACTAAAACCAGAATCGTATAACACAAGAAGTTAACACGGGAACCATTAATTTTAGGCAATTTATTTTTTGACTGTGTTAATGAGGTAGAATTTAGAAACGACGAAGGTATCGCTAACAGTTAACGCAAAAGTAGAATGCTCCGCTCACCGTGAAGTTGAGTTTTCATATTAATGGACACCTAAATCGTACAAAATAAATAATTAAGAAAGAGTTAAGTTAACTCAGAATTTTCACGATCACTCGAGACGATTTATATATTAAAAAAAAAAAAATGGATAGTTTACTAATCCAAAAATGATACGTTCGACTCCTCTGTGAACTTTCGTGGCACGTTCTGACCTTTGCCGGACTCTAAACGCAATTGATCAAATTTGATAAAACTTTTTTGTCACAGCGGGAAGCTACCGAAATGCGAGATCTGCGGCCGGTGTAAGAAAAACTGTGTTCCCCACGACGAAAAAGGAAGTTGCTAAAATGCCAACTCGTTTGGTTTTGTCTAGAACCTTATTGATGCGTATTTTGTTGCTTTTTCGAACTCGTGTACATTATCTTTAGTGATTACATGTGGAAATTTGTCTTCTTGTTCAACTTTTTGATAACCTGATGTAGGTGGTCGTATGTTTTGACTATTTTTCTCACTGTACACCGTTATTGGGAGAGTCGACACTAGTTTTACTCACGAATAAATTAGTAGTAACATATTTTTGTGTTTTGCTACTTCTAATATTTGCTAAATTTACTAAACTCTGTCTTTATTTCATTATTATTATTACTGATTATTCTGTAACGTCTCTGTGACCTTTGTACTTGTCTTTTGGGTTGCTGTTGTTCCTGTCCTGCATATTGTACTCTGAAAGTTTTCTCCAGTCCTTACCTTTCCACTGTGAAGTTTATTAAAGGTGTGTCCTTGTATTTTTACAAAGTCCTTTGGGAGTTCCTACGGTTTAATTTATGTGACATAAACTGTCCGCCGAGTACTTGTATCAAGGAAAAGTTTCTCCCTGTCTTTTTCAGGCCTTAAGTTGATATTAAGGTATTTAAATTATTTACAATTTAATGTAGTACTTATAAGTATAGAACCATACAGTGGTACTTACTAGAAAAAATCTAAAAATCTCACTCTATGTAAAGCAATCGAAGAGACGCATTTTAGGAACACCTTCAATTCTCAGGTTTGAAAGGATTTTCCCATTAGGAGAAATATTATTTTGCATAAGTTAGATAACGTGATTTGAAAATTGAAAGACTTAACTTAAGCAGAAAATGTAAATTTGAAAAAATATTGAATTTAAATTCATAGTAAAATTCGTTCGAACTACTTTTTAAGTAAAATTCCATTTGTGAAGAGTTGAATGAAGAAAAAGGCAGTTTGCAGCTGCTTACGAATCAACACAATAAAATAGACAGCAGTTGAGTCTTACACATCGTAGAACATGTGTACACGTCAGTCGGAAAATAAAAGAAATTAAAATAGGACAGTAATGACTACATAACTTCTGCCACATTCAATAAGTCAAAGATTGCGAGGGAACTCAGACGTACCTACCCGAAAGCAGACTACAAATTTTATTTATCGTCGCCTTTTCGCAAATATCCGGGGAACATCATCTTTCATAGCGGAAAGGAAAAGAAAAATTAATAACACGAGACGAATTCATTAAGTAATGAGAATGAAAAAAGGAGTTTATTAGTTGTACGTAAAGATATTTAGCGGATGGAAAAATTTAATTAAAACTGCAGAGACGACAGGAAAAAAAAAATAGGAGAAGAAGACGAGGGAGACGGCGAATAGACGTCTACTAGATAGACAACTAGAAATATCGTCCAGAGCCCTGTGCGCGGAGATATTTTTATGTCGCCAATTTGAAAAATTCCGCCATTTTTATTCCCCTGTTGTCTTTTCCGACGAATTTTCCGAAACGCCCTGAGTGGGAAATAACCCCCAAAAAAACGTATTATCCTTGAGCACCTGAAGAAAGGAAACTTCCCCAAAATCAGAGGGAACATTTGTGGGAGTTCCCGGAAGAGGAGAGGAAAATCAGGATGTGGGTCTTTAATTATTAACCCCCGGGTCAAAGGTCAAAGGTTCAACCGATTGCGGTTGGATTTTCCTATTCCGTGGCGATTCCATCGCACTCGTTTTTTTTTTTTTCGCGCGCGCGTTTCTTAGCATTCAAGCCGTGTAACTGCCGTTCACGTTGGCGCAGTTTATTCTCATAACTTGATCCTTGAAAATCCGCCGTTAATAATTTTTTTTTCCCGTGCGTTTTTGTACACGTTCGTAACAGAGGCGTTCGCAGGCCCGTTCACCTTTGACCCCGCCGTTAATAACAACGGAAAAGACGGTAGAGTTATTATTTATATCCCGTTGAATTTATAGGTTTCGTCTTAATTGAAAATAAAATGTATTTATGGCATTTCGTGGCACTTGGAAAATATAATTAAGTCTATAGAGAAATAAGGTGAAGGCACCTTCTCCTGCTAATGAAAACGAATGTTAACCTAAGGTTGTGCCATCATTCGGTCGAGTACGCGTACGAGTTGTGAAACTTTTTCCTTTGCTCCCTTTTCTCCACACCAGTAAGAAGTAGGAAGTTATTTTGTAAGACCCAAAACGCAACAATCTGACCGGTCACGGTAAGTAGAAAACCGTCAACGTCAAAACGTCCGTTGTCTCCCTGTAAAAAGACAATGTCATTTATTGCGACATTTAGAAATATTTTCCCATCTAGTGTATTTCTATATATTGCTCGGAAGTAATCTCGCGTGATTGATTTTTCCGAGTTCGTTAATATCTCAGAGCCATGTTTCCTGTCAGGTTAGCCCTTTCCTTTTCGACCGAACGGAACTCGACTGAAAAATTAATGGCAAGTAAAAGAAAAGTTTTGTTTCCTTTCTTTTTGTTCATTTCGGTCCTCGTCTCGTTGGGATGGAAAGTCGGGATGCTGGCCGGATTCTACCTAGATGTTGGCAATAATTGATGAAAAGAATTTTTCCAAGTTCTGTTGATGCCCACACTATTTTGTTGTAACTACGCAGAGGATGTATTTTTCTATACTTTCATCATGTAGTGCCCTAATTCCTACTTTAATAATTTAAAAAAATGTACAGGTAGAATTGAGAATGCAATTAGCGTAGTTGAACAACGTAATTCAATTTAATTAAATAATACATTTTAGTCAAACGTATTTATGTATATTAATTGGATGCAATAATCCATATTCTTACTCGTAGCAGAATGCATTAATTAGTAATCCATGTGTTAACTGTTTTTAAACTTTTAATTATTTTTCTATGGAGGCTTAGAGACGTGTGAGCCATTTTATAATTATATATTACACTTTCGTTAATTTTGAGCTTTCAAATCCGCCACAATTGTTCTATACAATTCCATTAATGGAATGTGGGGCTGGAGGACACAAAGTTTAGAGTTGAACCAGACAAAACCGTTTCCCTTTTGCCAATAGAAAGTGAGTCGGGAGAACGAGGAGGAAGAAGAATCATTAAAGAGCTCAATTTGAAAGTTAAAAGCATAAAATCCCGATAAAAAGTCAAAATAAAAGGAAAAATATGTCTCTTTCACATGTCAGATTTTCCCCTGGAGCGAAGTAAAAATAATCCGACATCAGATAAAGCGGATAAAAAGGCAGAAAAAGGCAGGTAGGAAGTTGGAGCCTTTCTTCGGAAAGGTTTCACTCAGGCAACGCCCGTCGAATCAAAGGAAGGGTTGCCTGCCCTGCCTTTTTTATTTTTTCGTCTGCTTTTCCTAATGCCCGAATAATATAGCGCTACAGTCTCAAATTTTAAAGAGATTTCATGCTGTAGCCCGGCGCGTAAATTCAAATTTATATCAACTTCGTAGCTTGGATTTTAAGCGAGGAAAATGGAGGAAAGGAAAAGAAATCTATGGATTTACGGCCGAAGATAAAAAGGAAAGTAGACCATTCGGTTTGCATGTGTTTTTTTTTTTTGGTGCATTCAAATTAGTTTGAAACAGTAAAACGGATAGTTTGTCGTACTATCATTTCTGTGGAGAATACCGTAGAGTGGAAAATGTGTGGAAAACGAGAAACATGTCTGTTGCCTTGGGTTCCAGTAGATCATAGGAGTGTCAAACTCTGCACTTATACTTTAATACTTAATTGTTGGTTTTTGCACAAATAGTTTCAACTGAACTTAACAATAGTATTAGAAATAGTTAACTACAATAACTACTACACTATCTCCCCATGAGCCGTTTGGTTTAGTTATTCTGTAAGAGTTTGTGTAAGCAGAAAATAACCAGAGTAATTTGTAACATAATCAAGTACATCAAACAATTCAATATTATCTATTTTATAATATTGTATGTAATTTTACATATTTTATGTGTTTGTATTTGCTGCTATTCTATAAAGTAAAATAATTTTATATTTTACATACGTTTATATTTCCCGCTATTTTCTTGAGATAATAACTTAACGTTACAACTAAAATTCTGATGCGACAATGTAAAAAATATTTCTAAATTCTGATGTAAAAAATATGGAGTCGTGTTGTCAGAGGTTGAGAGTTTTATCAGTGGCGAACACGTTTTTCTTAAATCACAAGTGAGATGAAACTTTTCATAACTACGTAGGATTACTTAGGAGCGGGTGGAGTGCCGTAGTTTTGATTAAATCTATGCAAACCATGCAGACGGTGCTCTGACAGGAGTTACTTTGACACACTCGAGTACGGTAGCCGTCACCGTTGTTTGTTTAATTGTTGCAAGGGACGCACAACAAACGGCTTTTGTTTGTCGTACAATCGAAAGATAAAGCCATCCGGTTCAATTACGGCTGACGGCGTACTGGTTTCGTGTCTGTCAACTTTGTCACTGGCTATTTTTGATGTTGTTAATGATTAATACAAACGATTTGCAAACGAAAGAACTCGTTCCATTAGCTTTTCATTCAATTCGGGCGGCAGCGACTCCTTGAATTTCCAAGATGAAACCAGTTGGCTTTCTTTTCTTCATTTGAATGGAAATGGCCCTGTCAGAAAACTATAAAGTCACTTCCGTTACGAATTTTGCTACTTTATAGTAACAATTTCTTCTGTGAAATTTTATTTTATGGCACTCGATCGAATGTCAGTGACTTTGCAATGGCAACGGTAAACTATTTATTAACTATTACTGTAACATTTCGCAACGGTCGGCGTGCAAACGGTCTTGTTTGACTTGCATCCACGCGCACCTTAAAATAACCGAGGAACAATAAGTACAACTGAATACCAATAGAATACAATGAAAATGTCCTCTGGCGTCAATTATCCCCCTCCCTTTTGCGAATATTCAAAATTTCCCAAAATTTCCATCGGA
Source organism: Polyplax serrata (assembly GCA_037055365.1). NCBI lineage: Eukaryota > Metazoa > Arthropoda > Insecta > Psocodea > Polyplacidae > Polyplax > Polyplax serrata. Next base: position 3,217,646 of record JAWJWE010000004.1, read on the forward strand.
GTTTTCACGTTGGGGATGACAACCTGAACGTCAGTGAAAATGCGCTTTTCGTGTAGAGACCGAAAACCGCCACCACCGAGGCTCTCTCTCTCTGACTGAAGAACCTCCACACCACCACTTTCTCAAATGTTCCATCACGAATTGACGGTAAAACATATTCTTGCCACCCCCACGCCACCTTTCCCCGCCCTACCGCCTGTAAATCCCCTCTCGCTCCCGGACTGATTATTACAAAGGCAAAACGTGGCCGAAATGCAAAATGAGGTGATAAGAAAAGAAAATATGAAAAATTTCGGGCTTTTTTTTACTACCCTCGTAACGGCGCTGATTTTCTTTTTTTTTTGGCGCGGGCCGTAAAAACCGGAAGCGGAAGTGGAAGCGTCGAGAAGTTCCGCGAGATAAGGTTTTCAACATGCCAAAGAAAGTGACGGATCAAGGGAAAGAAGTGAAAGTGAAAGTTTTCAGGCGGCAGAAGCAAACGAGAAAAAAAAAAGTTTGACGTTAAAGTTTGAGTTAATATTTAATTAACAAGGTTAACTACTGACACGACGGTCGAGTGAACTGTAATTTATCATTCTTCCACTTCTTTCCGTTAATTCTTTTTCCACGGGCTTTTCCCTCGCTGCCGTTCAATTTTAATTTTTTTTTCCATTATTACTTCGTGATCTCTGTTTAAAATTTCTTCTGTTGATCCCCGTAAACTTCTTACTTCGTACCCGATAGAAAGTTCCAATGGTACCCAGCCTACTTATTTTTGTTCGTTTGAGTACCAACGAGATCTCGTCTGTTCCTAAAGGAAACTCAAAAGCGATCTTACATCTACACTGTCTCTTTATTATAAAGTTGTGCGTTACGCTTACTAGTATTGGCAGTCTTAGTTATTTACATGAAAAGCCGAGGGATGATGAAGTACTCAAAGGATGCACTACATCGGTGTAATTTACTCACCCCCGGGGCGAGTGACCACTTGCACTCTCCTTGTACGAGTTCCTCCTTTTATCATTGGTTCTTGACGTTATCATTCGTCCATTCGGAAAACCGAGACCGAAAGTCAACTAGAAAATATGAAGAGAATCTTTAACCTTTGGTCCCTTGTAATATCAGGGGTTAGAAAGTTTAGTTGATCCTTCGCCTTCGGAGTCATTCATCATTCTTATAAACCTTCCCGTTCCTCTCCGCCGGTGCCTTCGCATAAGTCAGCCTTTTCTTTTCCTTTCTTATTCTCCTCCGGACTCAACCTTTTCTTTGCTCTTTTTTTATTGTTTCTATAAATTCTTTACCCTAAGCAGCACCACTTTTTTCTGTCATCTTTCGACAGGATAAAAACTTTGATCAATTCAGACGTTACAGGATTTTAAACTTTTTTTTTCATCCCCAGCCTTTACTTTTTTTTTCCTTCCATCCGTTGTGTTTCTTTTCCCCCCCAGACGACTCTGGATCTTTTCATTCCTCGAGTATTATCATTATTATCGTCGTTATTACAATGATAATAATATATCAAAAACTTTGTTTGCGTTAGAGGTTAGACGTGGCGGTGTTAAGGGAACAAAAGGAGAAACCGATTTTGTCCGGTGTTTTTAAGGTTTCTACACCTCAATGTTCGCAGTCCGGGTGGGCGGTTTATTTTGAGGACGTGTCTCCTTTCAATAAGGCTCATTCGCGAACCAGAAAGAAAAGAATGGAAGAAGACAAATGACAGCGATATTTTGACACCGCACGGTCGTGGCGTTTCCCTCTGCGTGTCGCAACTTCGAAAGAAAAGCCAAGTTGACAAAAGCTGTTGCGTTTTTTTTTTTTCTGCCACTCCAAGAAGTGAAAACTGTTCTTCATGGCTTTTCCACACGGGAGGGACCGTAATTGCCTTCCTTTTTTGTTCCAAATCACCAAAATTTCCCTTTCCTCCGACCAGAAAAGAAAGGAGCGAAACTCCGAATCGGAAATCCAGCAGAAATATTTCACTTGTTAAAAAATCAAGGGAATAGATGCGACCGGTTCTTTTTTTTAGAAAAAGATCCATTTTTCAGTTTCTTAATGGAAAATAATATGAGTGTCGTTTTCCAAAATGACTCTCTCATAGATTTTACAATTTTCTCGGCTCTTCGTTTTACTACCCGAGCTTTCGCCAGATTTGCACACGCTGTGAATTTCATCCAATCGGTTTGTTTAACGTACGATCGGCAAAAATTAAATTACTTTTCCGCCATTTTCTCACTTTTGAAATTTTCTGTTTTTTTTTTGGGAAACCACAAACTTTCCACATATTCCCTTGAACGTTTCTATTATACATTTTTAGAGATTATATTGTGAAATGCTAAGTATTGGACGAAGAGCGTCACTGGTTTATGATCCCTATTTGTCTAAATGTGCCAAAAGACTTTATGTTTGAGATGTACGTAATGGCCACATCACTACTTTTACATTTTGGTAATCTAAAAAAGTGGTAGACAGACAGTTGGTACTGTTTGAACAGAAGGATAAGTGACGTTCATTCAGTACTCCACGTGTCAGTTAAGCTATTTTTAGACCATGTTCAGTCCGTTAAGTACATGTCGGTCACAGTTATCGTTTATGTTTTTACAACGTAATAGTTAAGTGTAATAATAACAGTTGCATGTGTAACACCCCGTGATGTTACTTAAGAAATCAGATTCAATAGACGTCGCGAAACACAGGCATACATTTTTTTTTTGTTTATACAAAAGACTCGTGCTTTTGAATGGAGGAATACTCGCCTTGTGTGTTACACATCACTCTTAATAAACTTTTCTCTTCTGTTTATTCAAGCCCTCAAAACGGTTTATTGATTCCCTTTATGATCTGATCTCACTATCAAATATTTAAAGAAGATAATTTGTATTTGTAACACATGTTCCGAGGCCTTATTTTTCTCCTTTTTGTTTGTCGTCCTCCCCAGGTTGAACTCTCACTCTTTCACTTGAAATCGGCCGAGTGTAGACTTTCTGTAATATATACAGTTACAATTTAGCCGAGTCGCAGTCTTCTTGTGTTCCGTTTAATTTACCACTCAGCAAACGTCCTGCAAAAGAGGTTTCTCCAAACTCAATTTCATTTTATTAAATTCAGAACCGTGGCTTTTGTCCATTTTTAAGGCACTCTTATTAAGGTTATTAGTGTTTTTGGCTCTACTCTCAGATTCTAATTAAGGCTATAGGTGTTTACCGTCCAACTGTTTATCTTTTATCTTTAATTCATATTGTTCTTTCTTCCCACCCAAAACCTGCTTGACCTGATTTTTTCTTTCCGTGCTCTCGGTCACATATACTGTATAATAATTTACTTTGTTTCTCTCTCTTAAAAAGATGCATTTTAGAAATTTTTTATTAGTTATTCTTTATGTTAATTTGGATTACTTATTATTCCTCTGCTTTAGCACTTAAGAATCGTTTCAATGTTCTACACCACACCACAATATTTGGTGCAGCTATCATTCCAAATATTTATGTAGATTTGAAATAATTCGCTTCTACGACTCCGTTGACCGGATTTAAAAAATTAAGATGAGACTGTAACAACCGTAAGTGAACTGTAAGTTCAAACCATCATTTATTACACTTACTCAAATATTGATCGCTTATATCGCTTATATTGCAGTGATTTATTTGTGGAAATGAAAACTATTACATTTAAATAAGAGTAAAGATATACATTTTCGAAACATTATTTTGTTTCGAACATTGCGACGTTTGAGCCAGCCATATTTAATAATTATTACCGTGAAAAATAGTGTACGTTTATAGATGAGTAAATACAGCGTTTATTTAACGCACACACGTGTTGTTTACTATACAAAGGCAGGGGTGAAACGTAGATAATAAAACATATGATTAAATATCTTTATCGTTCACCTACCCCCGAAACAGATTTGTTTCCATACGTGACGTTCGTACATTCTTCGACTTGGTGTCTGTCTAATAAAGTCGAAATTCCCTCGGAATTATTCTTAATTTTCACTTCATTCCGGGAAACACTTTCAACATATCAAATTAGGAAGCCTGCTTGGGGGGGGGGGTCGGGGGGTAGTCATGGGTAGGCCAGGGTAGGCCCGAGTTTGCTTGGGAAGTCGAACCGAGTTGAAACTTTCGATGGAAAACGAAGTTCACTGACGGAATCCCTTGGTGAAAATCCTAGAATGAGATTTCCTAGGCCCGGATATCTAGGGATGGATGACAAACATGTACGTGACTCTCCTACAGGACCCTATCCCATAGTCCTTCCCCCAGTTCCTGCCTCTTTGTGTTGTCGCTCGTAAAAGCAAAACGTTTTGTTTTCGAAATCCCTGTGACCATTTCTTAAATCCTAGAAATAGATCCCACGTTTTTCCATGTTTCACCCGCAATCTGATTTCATCAGCAATTGCTATTTTTACGATCACTACCGAGAGGGCAAGGGAGAAAGAATTTCTACTTTGATCAAAATGGCCGGGTCGGTTGAATTCCATCCGACACACGGGTGAAATACTAAGGATCGAATTGCAAAATAGAATTTGTAACATCGTCAAAGGTGTTGTTTTATTGCCACTCGACTCAATGGCGAGTTTTAAAATTTCATGAATTAGACACCGAACGACGACGGGGGACACTTCCCATGGGTTGAGTCAGCCAGAAACAGGCTGCAGTGATATTGTTTCCCTTTTGAAAGAAATAATTTGGAATTTTTGTGCAGGATGTGATCGTTTGGTATGTAAAACTTGTACAGAGACATTTAATGTAGTACTAGTAGAATACTTAAAACTTGTAATAACAGCATTATTACAATTATTTTATATTATATATTTTATATTATTGAAGAAAGATTACAATTTCAGCCTCTTAAGCAGTAAAAATTTATATAAAATTCACTTAATCATGTTATTTATGTAAATCATACACATGTAATAAATACTCTACCTCGAAGAGTTTAATATCTAATAATCTATTAAATATTTATTTACGCAGCTGTATGTGACCAGTACAACATATTTAATAGCTTGATTAAACCTTGGAATTTTCACAATTTCAATAAACAGTCGTTCAGTTTTGGGCGATTTCGTTTGTTTACGGAAGTATATCGATCAATTTTGTCTGAAACCGAATTTTCTATTGATGAGTCAATGTATAGTTGCATAGAACGTAGACACACACACACACACACACAGAGAGAGAGAGAGAGATGATTGCCCAGAGGTTCATTATCCAATCACCAAATTAACCAATCTTCCCATTGATTCAACACGCCTTTATCCGGTCGGCCATTTGGGGTGGTCAAATAATGAAAATGTTTTGTCTTCTCTAATGGATTACATCTGCTTGACTTACCAGAGCAGTGGGAAAGTAGTTTGAGTCAGTGGCTGTCACTATTAACGATTTATAGTTGTATTGAAGGGAGTCTAATTTGCGTTAGCCGTTCTTTTTTTGTGATCACAGTAAACCGTCAAGTTTCCGTTTGTAGTTGTCACTTTTCAAATATTAATCTAAAACTACTGTACAGACTCCGTTGAGTTAAATTTTGATATCGTTGTAGACTCGTTCAAGTCAAACAAGCCAAAATTTCTCGTGCCAGGAATGGCGAGAAGAACAATGGAAGAAACGAGAGAAAATAAATTATTTGATGTAGCTGCGGTTGTGTACACAGTAACAAGCGTTGTAGAATGTGTAATCAAGCACTTTTTATTTACATCTACAATTTACGTTACCGACAATTTAAAATGAAGTAGTTTAAAGGTTTGGACCGGAGTTCGAGAACTGAACAACAACGTCACGTTCTTATTGAAACGTTTTATTGTACATGTTTTCTATGAATAATTTTTTATCGCTTTATTCTGCATTAAATATGTTGAGTGAACCTCAGATTGAGAGATGGGCAGTAAGTAAAAAGTCGGAAAACGAATTGGAATAATGTTTTACAATGCGACACAATCAGAAGCATTTAACAATAAATCAAAATAACAACAAATAATAGATACAAACCCAGATCTGAGGACGTTACTACATAAAAACGTAAAAAGGTAATAAATATCTCCCGTGAAACAAATGGCGATGCACCTCACTCCGGACAGGTACACGTGTACCTCCAGGTACGACAATGTGTTCGTATGACGGGGGAACAAAACACAGTTCCAGAACTTCTTTTCGAAACGACCAAAATTTGTCAATTAAAAATCTCGCGTTTACTTCTTGACGCGGCATTTTTCTTCTGGCCGACAATAAAAAGAATGAAAAATCACGTGGTTTTTGGAGTGGAACCACGTGGCATCGAAGCAATTCATTCGGGAATGAATGACTTCATTCATCGGCTGTCTTTTGTCCCAGACAGGTGCGGGATTGATTTGGACATTAATCAATTACCTATTAAATAATAATACAGCCCCATTAGCTGTATAACATAAATAATAATTTGAAATGTATAAAAAAAGAATGTATCTTGATTGTTTCCCAGAACTCGGACTACTCTTTTACAGTAAATTAGTTATGTCTTTGAGTAGTGTCTTAAGTATCAATTCTGTTGATGATGAAGGGACGGTCCACTCCCAGGATGAGAGACACTAAGGGAATAATCTTTAAAGTTACGATTGTGTCACTTATTCCGAATTTTATGGTTTCACTGAAAAAAAAAAAAAAAATACGGTTTAGAGATGGAACTGACGGAGTTTATTGTTCTTGAGCAGAAGTTGGAAGTAAAATTTCCAAGGATGTTCATACCTGTTGAACATATCAAATAAATTACCTGTTCAAACACCGATTGATCTATTTTTGCTACCATAACTATGTTTTAATTATTAACTACATTGTTTTTTAAATGAACTTACTGCTCTTGAGCTGTACACTTTTCACGACACATCAAATTCAAGTCGATGGTTTTGTTTCATGCAATTGTTCAGTATTTTCTTTTACAGAACATGTTGGATTTTTTTTAATATCCCAGATAATTTTTATATTTAATGTAAAAAATAAATTACACAATATCAGGTTTAATTTAGAAATTTAATTTCGTACGGTGGTTTTATGTCTGGACCTTAGAGTTATATTTTTCTGTTAGGCAAATCCTCCTCCATTCAAGTGATATTTCTCTATCATTAATAACTGATAGTCTCCAGTAATTCCATTGCCGGGAGCTGAATATCAACGGTTGGCAATTCACAGTAAATAATTTAACTGTCAAAACGAACTTTTACTAAATTTTGAAATAATTAATTCCGCTTGCGTTTAAAGTCGCGGACATTACGACTGTGAAATAATGGAATCCGTAAAATTTGACACTGACAACTGACGCGCTAGGCACCCTGCCCCTGAAAAATTGTTTCTGTTTTAATTATTTAAGGAAAAACCATTAAGAATTCCATCACGAAGGAGTCGGTGGTGTCTTCTCGATCCTTTTCTTCTGCAGGCGGTAGCTCTTTTTTGTCTCTCGCTCTCTAAAGGGTAGCTACCCTTCGACGAGTTACATCCGTCCTAGCTCTTTCCCCGGGAAAGTTAAATAAAATTTTATCCTTCTTTATTATTTATTATTTCATAGTTGACGACGGGTTTGCTAAAATAAAATTTAGCGCTGTTGACAAAATACAACTTCGGAAAAGCGTTCTTCTACGTAAGCCAATAAAACGCAGGCGACAGAAAAATGCTACGCACGTGACTCTTTCGTCAAAATTTTCTTTTTCCAGCCGTTGAACTTCTCTTTTTTGTTCTCTTAGTATTTTTTTTTGTGTCTCGACTAAACTACTACCACTACTTTCTCTGCTTCGTCTTCTTGTTTGTGTAGAATTGAAAATTGAATTCCTTTAATGCTGACACGACGTGAGGCATCGGTAAAAATGCCTTTTGGTGTTCCAGTGTGACAACGATAATTCTGTCTGGGTCTTAAGTGACGACGAATGTGCGTGATGGCCAGAAAATGCTAAAGTTTCTACTACAACCCATCGCCGACTGCATGCTGTACGTGACCATAGAGACACACAAGCGCGTATCGGCGTCTGTGGTTGTTGTTTCTATTGTAATAGCCGAGCCCTGTGTAGCAGTCATGTGATGTGAAGTATTGTTGTTCTTGTTTACATAATTATATGTACTATACTGTTTTTTCACACTCCTCACCCGATGACATCTCTATTGTCATTATACTTAATTGAGTACGTCACTGTGGGAAATTACACTACCATCCCAGTTCGTCGTGTCGAAAAGAATGCTTCGCGTGTATTGAAATTTACTTCTTTCCTTCTTTCTCGCCGGGAAATAATATTTCTGTCTGGTAAAAGAAAAATAAAACAAGATGGCCTTCGTCTCATTGTTCATTTGTCTCCCCGAAAGAAAGGACCTTAATGTCAGGACGAAGAAGAAGACGAAGCAGGAGCGTGATCGGAAACTACAATCAAGTACACGTGTCTTCGTAAATTTATAAGAAAAGTTACGACTTTCTTTTCTTGTATTTTTCCGTTTCACTTTCGAAAGAAAGAGGTGCAAACGATTTTCGCAGACGCCCTTTCCCCTAAAGCCTAACCACCTTGTATGTGTATGTAGTTTCTTGTTTTTCTTCTTCCACGTTTTACCCGATAAACTCCGAGTCAAATCCTAGAACCTCGTGAGATGTCTTCTGATAAAACAGACAATTTGAAAGCCACGTGCAATCAATTTAGATACGAATCGGTCTTGTATTAATCCCGTACGAATTTCACCGTGCGCTCAATCCGTCTGACTCTTTTTCTCTTGGCTGATCTGTCAAAGGAGATCATCAGGAGCCGATTAGAAATCGATCGAGCCTCTAATAGGCAGTAAGTCAGGGAGGTACACAACGGTAGGTTGAAGAAGGCTGAAGGAGGAACGCAGGGGTATGAGACGATAACCTTCTACTATAGTAGTGTAATAACATTTGTGTAGTAACTTTTGAGTTCAACTTAAGAGAATACACACTGATATCTACTACCTGTGTTGTTTTGCGTAGGCGGAGTTATGCAAAGTACCTAAGGTATAAACAATGCTTGTGGGAGTTTCCTTTGTTTAATTTGTATTTATTAAAAATTAAGTGCAGATTCTAAGCATTGGATCAGAATATAAGAGTTTTTGAGGCGAAACAAAAGTTTTCAATCTCGACACAAACATTGGTAAACTATTTATTCTATTTCTCGTAGTTTTTAATAAAGTGCAAGGTATAGAAAAGGATTTGTATAAATATTTCAGAATGCTTTTTCATCGAGTCAGTCTCCCGTTTCATAACAAAGATGAAAAGTGGAGGCTACGTGCAGAAACCACTCAGACAAATTGGAGATCCTCAGTCATTTGACGAGAACTTCAAAACTACAAAAAAAAACAAGACCGAACGGTAGCTAAAGTGAAAAATAGTATTTTAGTTGAATGAAAAAAAAATAAATTTATTCTCACATTCTGTAAATTTCTTTCTCCTGCGCCATATTTAAATTTTCGTGGAAGGAACTTCGTGCGCGGGTGCTGCGTTGATGTCTTTTGTATTTTTAAAATGCCCAAGGCGGTTTGGACTGATAAGAAAATTAAATTGATGATGGCTTTGCTCATCAGAGCTTTCCATTTTGATTTTTTTAAACTTGGCATACTCGATATGAGCCACTTCACTGCGTCGCTAATTTAACTATAAAGGAACCGTGCAATGCAGAGTTACCTATCAGGTGTATGTCTGACAGCAACACAAACAATTGTAGTGAATATTTTGTGACGACTACGTGATGTAGGAACTATTGAATTTCAGTCCAACAAGGGTAGGAACTACATTAACACACTCAGTGCTATCCAAAAATTAAAAAAAAAATTTAATGATGAATCAAGTCGTCACAGAAAAAATAAAACAATAATCCACTGATTGTTTTTATTTACTATTATTATTATATTATTATTAATATTATTTAAAATTATTAAATAGTAAATCGAATAACTGTAGTTCTTTAAGAAACTACTGCAAATTAATTTTTAATTTTCTTCAGAGTTTTTCTGATGTTTTTTTTATATTTATGTCCTCTCTTTTCTACTAAGTCTTTTCTTTTCTAAACTCAATTCTACTATATATATATTTTATATTTGTATACGATTCTGTCATTTAACCTACTTAAAATTTACATTAACTTCTGAATTGCGTTAATTAAACTTAACAAACTTAATTTACTTGAGTCAAAGCCACTGAATCATTCCCTGGTTTTTTATATTTTGTTGTTGTCGTGAACTGATCTCAATCATAGTACTTATGTACACTCATTATTGATATATATAGACCTGAGAGTTTCATCTGTTTTGTCACGATCACTGAAATTTTTCCAAAGTCCTTTCACAGCATGGCCGTCGTTCTGCTTCCGCGCTTCGTCAACAACAAACTCTCTTTCCTCCAGTTGTGTTTATCCGTCTCCACGAAGACAATTAGTCACGAGTCATTTAATTTATAAGTCTCTGTGGATAATTTGAAAAAAAAAATAATGCATACTTCCGGTGATTATCCACAGAATCCGCAGCAGAAAGAAAATAGGAAAACCCCAAAAATCGACGCCGAAGAAAGCGCAAGGGATGAAAGCAAAAGTTTGGCCTCTTGCTCGGCCGTGGAAGGGATGGAGTTTCGTAATAAATTATAGAAAAACTCTTCCCGGTAATTTCATATATCATTGTATCCGAAACATATGTTGCATATTTATTTACCGGTATCAATATTTTTTCCTTATTTTTACCAAAAATATTCCGCGTAGATTTATGCGTTTAAAGACAAATGCGTCCCTGGAATAAAATGCACCCTGACGGAGAACAGTCGAAGGGTTGAGAAAACACAAAAGCATGTGCCTCTTAGCAAAACCTTATTTGAAAACAGAGAAAATCCTGAATTCAGGTTACTGCCCAACAGCTGCTGTCTTTTTTAACTCAAATGAACATTTTGTCACTACCAGGAATTTGATCTTTGAGTCGAAAGCTTTGACTGTAACGAAGTACTGAAAAATACAAGTACTTAGAGTAGAATTTAAATATTAAATTTGTTGAATTTATGTATTTATTAAAGGCAATTGCTCTACTGTAGTTAGTGGTAGACAAAAGTTTTCGGGTATAAAATTATTCTATTTTAAGGTAATGCTAATTTAAATTCAATTATAAAAGACTTTCGAACACATACAATATTTTTTTAATTTATTTATTTACAATTATTTATTATAATATACATTTATTAGAGATTTCAACTGGCCGTAAGCCTTGTGTCAAAATACTCTTACAATATATGTAGAATATAAATTTTTTTCATCGCTGACAGAGTGCAGTATGAATTAGTCCAGTCAGGAATGTCATAATGTTTTGAAAAATCTGGACACTTACAGCAGTTTCAGATACGTAAACATAAAAAACAATTGAGGTCAACTTATGTAAAACGTTTTCTTTTGTTTTCTTTCTAGGTAAGAGAATTTCAACAGCAGTTGTTTAGGTATAGGTTATGGAACCACCATCAGGCAGTTTACGTCCACCGCACATTTCCATTTCGGCCGGCAAAATTGCCCTGAAAAGCGATAAATGAAGTGTTAAGTACTACAAAAACATAATATATTTTTTTTTCCTGAATAAACACGTTCTTAGAAAGTTTTATAGAGAAATCCTTTCGTCGGGAATATTAGAGAATCGTAAACGACAAGTGAAAAGTTTTAAATATTTGACGGAAATAGAAATTGAACGTTCGAAGCTGTCGTAAAATCTTTGCAGTCGAATCGAAATGATTGGGAAGTGTTGAATCGACTGAAGGAATCGATCAATGAATCTAAATTATTAAACAAGGGTTTCCTGCTATTTCTTCCAGGTTCCCTAGACGAATAGAAACGGATTTTTATGTTTCTCACAGTATAAAAATAACAAAACACTATAAACTTCTGATATAGGCAGATATGTATGATAGAAAGTGTATGAAGGAACTTGGTGACGACAGAGACTGTCAGGTGACTCAGCCTATCAGTACAAAACTATTTCTTGTAGTACACTTCTTTTGCAGTAGCAAGTTTCACTAAATGTTAGTAACATTTTATCTAACTTACATGTAATCTAATTTACCTGGGGTAATCCGTTTAAAACGGTACTGTTTGTAAGATCCTATACACTTCTTTCTTGAAATAGTTCTTCTGTAAACTATTAAAAGTCATAATAGTTTTTGTTCTTAGTAGTTGTTGAATACATCTAAAAACACGCTAAGGATGTGAATTCCCTTCTGTCTCTTGTCAAACTCGTTTTTTTCTATAAATTCTAAAAGGTTTAACAATCAATATTTTTAATAAAATGTTAGAAAATATTGAACTTAACGTATCGGGGTAATGTTCAAATTTACTTTTCTTACCATGAATATAAATTTCTTATGTATATATAAAATGGGGCATAAAATAGTTCGATCAGGCATATTGTAAATTTATTTCCAATTATCGGATTTTGGAATGGAGTTGTAAAATTTTAAGGTCTTTGGTCGGACAAAGGAAAGGGTTGAAAGGAAGAAACCTTTGAGTTGTGACCGTTTGGTCATTCGTTTAAACATTTTTGGGGTTACTTGAGACAATGCCCTTTTGAGATGTTTTCTAATTTTGAGTTGTTCACTTGGGGCAACATCACCTTGGAATGTTTCAGCGGTTTTCAGTTTACCTTGTTGAGTACTTAATGGTCAGATGAAGTTTCACGAAATAACTTCCACGGTCAGCACAATGTTCTGTCGAATTTATTAATGTATTAATTTTATTGACGTACATACTTTACTAAATATACTAGTGTACTTTCAGGACAAAATAAGTCTCTTGCAGAGGACAAGGCTTTTATGCATCGATATTGTTCAATTTAGTTTTGATCAACTAAGTGACATAACGTGAAGTTCAGTAGAATACACCACAAAAGACAATACAGCGTTTGGTCGATGGATTGTGGAGTACAAACTGTATAAAATTTACTTACTGTTTTTACCACTCCTCAATTTTAACGTATTAATACATAAGTGAGACGTATAGGAATAAATTTACAAGACTCACAAGTGGTTATGCTTTGTGTCTAACTTAAACATTTAAATTGCTTTAGATAAAATACATTTTGTAAATGAAAATGGACGCGGGTAGCCAAAAGGCTCGCGTAGCCAAATCCGATGTCCTTTGGTTTAGCTTTGCCATACAAATAAAACAAACGAGGGCTCTTAATATTAAAACACAACTAGAAAGGACGAGAAAGCAGAGAAACTTTTTGAAGGAAATCCATGAAATGCGGTTTTCCAACCACCAAAAGACGGTAATGCGACCATCCGTTGTTTGTTTCAACTGATCTTCATGTCCGAAAGATCACTTTCTCCGATGGATCTCCAACCCGGAGTTTTCAAGTCTCTAAAATTTGGCGGTCAACTTGACTCTTGGAGTTGTTGCAATTGTTGTAGACAAATTGAGCGAATTAAAATTAGAAAGTAACGAATAAATGTAGTATTTGATGATATTCGATCCGTGTAAAATATGAGAAGAAAAGTAACTTTAACGAACCAGCGGAAATAATCGAAAATCACAATTAATTATAAAATATTTAATAAGTGAAACTGTTATCATCGTTTAAAATACTGAAAAAAGTTTTTTGATAAAAAAAATGGAAACAAACATTCTCAGACTTTTCGTATGAGTGCGTAATGAAGTTATGAAAAACTTTCAAAAAATTAAAAATACAGGATGAGACTTAAGAAAATTATGACAAAAAATACTCATCGGACTGAATCAGCCGCCATTTTTGACGTCAACAAGAAAGAAAACGTAGTAGAATTTCTCGAATATTTTAAAAATTTGCCCCGGCAATGAATGCAAAGGTAGAGGAAAAAAGGAAACTTTTCCTGTCCCTTTGTCACGTGACCGTAGAAAGATGGACAAACATCAAAGGAAAGTCAGTGGAAATATGAAAAAGACAAATCTTTCTTAGTTTCTTCCTCCTAAGTAGCATTCGGCTTGTCTCCTCTTGACGGCTTGTCACGTTTCTTTCTCAAGGGAATTTTTCAAAGGAATCGCCAGGTGAATTAAAAGAGGAAACCTGAGGATGGCCCTAAAAGAGAAAGGTCCTGGATTTTACCATTTTTAAATGAAGGTCTTTCTCTCTCTCTCACCCTATCTCCGGCGGGGGCTTCTGTTAATTAGCATGAGAATTAGTTTTCCATACGACGGAACAAAAACCCCGAAAGTTTCACGTCGTTCTCGGCCCCAAAGGAATGCTTTTTTTCGAGGACGAAGTCCGCCATTGTGGTAAAAGGAAACTCAACACCTAAGTTTTGGTTAATATAAATACTGCAAGTCCGACTAACCGCTAAATCTCATAAAAATACTCCGCCCTAGAACGTTTTCAGTGTTACTTTTAAGTTACACACAAGAGTTCAACAACTAATATATTCATTTGTCAAACAAAAATCAATTAACTTAATTATCTTAAGTTGTTTGTGACTTAGATTTGAACCGATTACATATTAAAGTAACAAATTATACTACAATTATTAATCGTTTGTTTAAACTTACATTCGGCGTGACTCCTACTGCACTTCTAAAACAAATACAATAAAGTTTTACAGAGCTCCACGGGAAAATTCTACGTCGCACACGTAGATGATAGTTCGATATGGCAGAAAGTGGATAACTAATTGTACAAATAGGAAATTTTCAGTGGTAAAATAAAAGTTTGATAGAATAATGGCGACCGGACCGGAAATCCCGGGCAAAATGAAATCATAATCTTCTTAATCCCTTTAGATTGAATCCGGAATTGGCGCGTCACCTGAGTGAAAAGGGTTTTTTGGTCTGGAATATTAAGTGGATTAGCTTTTAGACGGAACTTTCACATATTTTTACTTTAGTTTTATTAAATTCGTTTCCGCTAACGGTCGTGAGGGAAAAAATAAAAGGCGGAAGGAAAACGGTCCAACTTTGTCGTTTGGTGGGACTCTGTCGTTTTTTGACATTTGCCTTTGTCCGTCTCTGAGGTAATTCTTACAATTGACTTAAACGCCTAACATCCGAGTATCCGTAACGTGTATTACCTCCTATTATAATTCTTTCAATTTATTAATATTTATAAAAATCACATTATGTGTTGCATATATAATTTTAATATTGCATGCAGTTATATTTCACACGGGAGTGTCCATTACCATCATTTTTTAATAAGGGTTCTTACCTACATAAAAACTCTGTATAATTCTTTATTTAGGTGCCCATGTAAAAAATTATGTGCGATCATATAATATGTTTATATATAACACGTAATAACAACTGCATTGTAATATTTAAATAGTACAAACCCAGATATCTTCTTCTTTTTCTGTATAGGAAATTCAAGGTTAAACTTATTAAAATGTAATTTTTAAATGATGCGATTGAATAGAACAAACGATTTTCAACATTATTATCATCATCTCAGGTACATAATTTCGGAGTAGAAGCAAGGGGATATAAAAATATGTGATAGTAGTACCACATAACACTAGCAAAAAGGCAAAATATATTTTATGTATAATGATCTAGTCAATTGGGACACGTCGTCACCCAAAACTATTGTTTCTGCTGTCGTCTAAATTTCGGTCTTTCATAAAAACAAGGTTTAATTATCATATATGAAATTCAGTTAAATGAAACCGAATGGACGTGTCTTTGTACGAAAAAAAGGTTTCCTCCTCCCGGAGGGATTAAACGAAACCCGCGGTGCAGAGAAAGTGCATGGAAATGAAAAATTTGTCTGCGTGGAAAATTTTCCGGAGCCTTCGGGAAATGGAAAATTCAACTAATTCATACGGTCTGCCAATTTTCTCCAGTTAGAGCAAACAAGTTCCAGACAAAAAGATTGTCTTTAGTAATTTAGTTCGTAAGAAAATTTTAAAATTACAACCCAGAAAAAAGCCCATCATCCAAATTAGAAGGCGGAAAATGGGAAAAACCCTCGGAGAAAGTTTGCTTTCTCCGTTTCTTTACCTCGACTTCGTTCGTTCGGGAAAACATAAGTCGCCGACTTTTGGGCCTGCGAAAGCAACATTTTCTAGCTTTCCTTTGTACCGGAGGGCCTAGAAAAAAATCTAGGGTTTGAAATCTATCACGATAAGCAAATAAATGAAATTTGCATTTCTCTTTCTGACTGGCAAAGAAAAATCAATTCGGAGTAGGCAACACCATCTCCCCTTTCTCTCTCTCTCTCTCTTTTTCTACCTACTCAATTTTCTAGAATGGTCTATCTCGTTCCAGAACTCAGAGCAGGTAACAAAAAGAATATATGAATATATGCTTCGTAAGAAATAGAAAAAGACTAAAGTGGTAAGAATGGTAGGGAAAGTCAGAAGGTTCTCAACCGAGAAGAGAATGGCGTGTTTTGGTGAGCGATCCTCAGGTTTCGTGACTTAAAACTCTTTACCACACCCTAAAATGGTTTCTTGCAGAATTTGTGTGCCTAAGTGAAAGACCTTTATCATTTCTGCATCTCCGTCGAACGCATGGGTCGTGTGTATTTGCCGGACAGTACGCAAGTACAGTAAAAGCGAAAGTTGAACTGCGTGAGTTCACAGTCACAGAGGGAAACCGTAGCTGAAGTTGACTCTGTTGCGTGCAAGAAATTTTCACGAATTTACAGAAAACCGCTCTCTAATTGTAATACAGAAATTAAAATGAGAAAAAATGTCGGAAATGTCACCCAAACGTCCCGGTGTGTTTCCCCGCCCGTTTCCATTTCATTCCACGATGAAACTTCACACTTTGCTGTTGCTGGAACGATGTTTTAGCCTATTCAGATTCAAACTTCAGTCCTTGTGGCAGTGGCAGGGTAGAAGATCAGTTAATAAAGTACAGTAGCATTGAAATCCTTATGTGAATATGTAATTCATGCACACATTAATAATTCGTTTCACAAACACTGGAAGTGTGTCGACGAAACCACTTGCAATGAAAAAATTCCACGAGTAAAAATAGCCTGGTTATTTGAGTTATTTTGAAAGAAATGTTTTTCCAAACAACAACCCTCGGTGGCAAACAAGTTACACAAATAAACATAAACTTTCATTAAAAGCCAGTACGTAACTGGGTCACGTGCAGTAAGGCCTCTTACGTTCTGTAGTTCTGTGACCCAGAGTATTTCGTACATACAATTCGGGCATTGCTACATAAAAACTTTATTAGAATTATATATATTATTGTACAATTTGTTTAAGTTATTCCACACTCTTATGAATTGCAGAACTTTATGCGAGAATGTCGACTTGAAGAACCGGTGCTCGTAACTTCCCTGACACGTTCAACAAGTCATTTTTCAAAAGAATGAGAAACAGTTCAAACGAAACGAAAAAATTTCACCAAACAACAGGAAGGAAAATTGCCGTTGTGACCGCTTCTCTGCCACCCTTCTCTCCAATCTACGTGAAAATAAATAAAACAAGGAGAAACATTTAAAAATTATTTTTCTGTAAAATATACACCATTGATAAATCACCCTTTTTCTGGGTGTAGTCGGTGCCTAAATAAACGGCCGAACCGGAGAAAAACCCAATAAATGTAAAACACATGCCGAAACAGCCATAAATCAAACAAGAGCCGGTGGCAAATAAAAAGAAGCACAAGAGAAAACACAGAGAGAGAGAGAGAGAGAGAAAGAGAGTGGCGAAAGGGAAACGGAAACGTATGTGTCGGGTTTCTGTTTCAGAAATAAATAGAAAAGGCTTAGAGGACTGGCTTCTTCTCGAAAGTGGAAAAAAGACGTGCGAAAAAGGTTGGCAGTGAAACAGAAAACCGGAAAATGTCCGGCATATTTCAACTACACGGACGAAATAAAAAAAAACCAGTTACAGGGAAGTTGGGGCCTGCGACAGGAGAGGAAGAGAAACTATATAGGTTTTTAACACGTTATCCTTCCTGTGAGACGAACTCTCTGAGCTCCGGTACCTTTTTTACCCCCGTGATTTACTGCCGTTATTTGGTCGTGTGCCTTGTGCCTGTGGAACTATTCTCCAGACTCAAACTGAAGTCTCGGGCATTAATCAAAAGATAGTTGTGCAGCATCCGAGTAAAAAGGCGGCTGGTTAAACGAAAACGGCAACAGCGGTAACATTAAGCGGTTTCGCTGAATCAAAAATTCTTGCTGTTGCTTCTCTGCAGAGACGCTTTTTGTTTTACTTGAGATTTATTAGTGCACTGCTTTCGTCTACGATATATTGCAACCTACACGGATACGAGGATTAACTCTCTTGATATATTCTTTAACTTTTGAGTAAGCCTATGTACATTAGAGCTTTAATTTTATACCGTCAAAGGTTTTGGAAACCGTTCGGAAAAAATTTATATACTTACATATAAATAGAAAAGCATTAGAGAGATAAGAAAGACAAGAATATTTGAATATATTTTCATTAAATGCGTTTGTTCTCGTGTTTACATAATGATATTATTATAATTTATTTCGTATCCGTAATTTTCATATATTTTCGTAATTTTCATAAATTTACAAGTATTAAACACAAGCTAAATAGTTTAGTTTATACTGAGAGTATGTAGTCACAGCAGAGTAAAATGATCTGATCAATACATAAATAATTGACTTTTGATAATTTATGATAATTTAATTAATAATTGAGCGTTCTTGTTGATAATTTTATGTATCTATTTTTCCATGTCTAACTATTCATTTATTTACTCTGTTCATATATTATTTTTATTTTAAGTGACACTTATTTTGTGGAAAAAACAACTACTAATGTAATGAAATTATATTCAAATTGTTTAATATGCTTTTCTGCGTTCGGCTATTTATTTAGTTGCTTTTCTCGACGCTGAAGTGCATTGGATTTATTCTCCACAATAAGTTCTTTGTTCGAACGGGAGGAACCGCGACGGGGCAGTTCAGTTCTCAGACGTAGCTTTCTTTCTTGTTCTTTATACCAAATTGATGGATAGGAAACGTCAGCGAGAGGAAAGAGTCATGCACCATTGACACAGGAATTGTCGCGTGTTAATTCTGTCGCACGGGACAACCCCTTCGGCATCGAAAATAAAAGAAATGTCATTCCTGAGAGAGTGAAAGTTGGGAAGTATTAATGGGAAGTAACAACAGGAAGGAGCGAAAAAAAAACCGTGGGCCAGGAGAAGTGCTGAATCGGAATGCAGAAATGTATTTTACACAAGATTGAGTACAGTGTAATTTATCAACGTCTGAAAACAAAATCTAATTTACAAAAAAAGATTCAACGACAGCATTTCCATCCCATCTCCTGTTGTTTCCATCAGAGCTATCGCACTCCCTCGCTCCTTCCTGCACGGCCAGCAGCAGCAGGAGCAGGAGCATCGGAACGACCAACATTGTCTGCAGCAACCTTTTGCTATGATGTATGTTTCTCTTCGCTGTTTTGTTATTTTTTTTTCTGGTGAAATTTCAGCTAATTCGCAGACCGCAGGGACGGATGGGCAAAAAAAAACTGAAAATGTCGGTTTCCAACCTCCCACAGGTCCTTTCGACAGCCCTTTTATTAAGTCTTACCAAATAAAATATTAAACGGAATGCGTGGCAGCTTTTTCCACCGAGTCGTTTCATCACACCCGAGAGAAAGAAGTAAAAAAAAAAAAACGTTCATACAATCGTACCTGAGTGAATGTCCAAGTAGAAAAAGGTCGACGCGTTTTGCAACTGATGAGGATTCAGTCTGTAGATGTAACATTTTTTTGGTTACATTTTATTAATTGCAAGAGTAGAAAAGTGCAAATAAATGGAGGTAGGAAATAATAAAATAAAGTGTTTACGCTGTGGCTAAGAACTTGAGGAGGCTTGAGCATGTACTAAATACAAAATACTTAAATATAATCTTATAAAACTTTTAAACCCACCAAAAATCATTATTTATTTTATAAATTTTATTCTAAAGATGTAATGAACACGTGTACAACACCAAATATATTTCTCTGCTTAAAGTAGTACTTAACTGTTTAAGTAAATTATTACTTAATTATTCCCAAAAAATGAGAAATTATTTGTTACAAGTCGCACAAAATATTGTAACATTGTGTGTAAAATTTCTTTCTAGAAATTTTATTATAAAAATAGTATTTATTATTATTAAATTATTATACATTAAATAAAATTTGTATTAGAAAAATAGTACTTTCAATATGTCGAAATTCAGTCATAAAAACTTATGTACACGAGAGTTACAACACTACAACAAGTTCTCTGCTATGTAGTGGAGTTACTAAACGTTATACTTGTATTTGCACCTGTCGTTGAATTAGCACAGTTATGAAATTCAGTTTCTGTTAAAAATCTGATAGCTGCAGAAAAAAAAAGTTTTACGAGTGATGGGAAAGGGCACGTCGACGATTTTCTTGTTCCGTGGTGGAATGGGTCGAACCATTGCAAGGTAGCAGGTTGACACATGTGAGTTTACCAAAGAGTCTCGGAGGAGGAAAAACGAAAGACCCGCCATTTAGAAAGTCTTTGAGGTCTGAGCGAGCGTTTTAAGTGCCACGTAAACCGATTTTTCAGGCGAAATTGCTTCTTAAAGGGAAAAAGAAACGGGAGGAAGATAAGATATAGAGAAAAAAGTCAAGAAACGATAATATTATTAGTGGGCTATGGGCGTGGGAGGAATGAGGAGCACAAGAAGTTGAAGACAAATCAGGGTTGGTGGAAAAGTTTTTCTCTTCTCCTGGACGGGGTGACGATTGAAGGGGATTTTCCAATTTCACACGTCTTGGTTCTGCAAATCGTCGGTGGAAGAAAGGCCCTCGAGCCTCCCCAAAGCCTCCCCAATTCCCGGGCCCGGCGTCGGAGTCCTCCGGTTCGAGTCAAAAAATAACACTTTTCTATTTATACGGGACAATCCATTTAAATTACGGCCAACTATTTCCGGTTTTGGGTAATTAAACCGCGGTTTTTCCATTCTTATTCTCCATCGTTCTCTCTAAGTCTCTCAAAATGGCACTTTTAACTGCCCTAAGAATTAACTTTGACGTTCAAATGGCCGATTAAAAAAGATCACCGCTCGGGGAAATCGAGAGGAGTCAAAGTGTGCTTTTAATTACCGAACTGAGAAAATTCAAATTGGAAATGCAAATTCTTATGGAGACGCATTCATGTAGACATTGACAAAACAGTAAACACCAGTTTTGACAATCAAATGTAAATATCAATAGTGTGAAATAAAACCACAAAATTGACATTGGCAGTATAACTTAAAATTTATGAAGGAATAGTCCTGCCCAGGAGTACACGTGGGTAATAAATTTTCATGGAGGACGGTTTAACCCCGAGTAGGGTGAGTTAGAAAGTTAGGACCTACAACTAGGCTACTGGAATTAGTAGAAGAAGCACTTTGATAAGAAGTAAATAAGACTCTTTGAATTGTTGTAGTACTCAAAACCCAATTATAAGAAACAAGAACATCTCATTTTGTCGTTGTGTACCGAGCAGAGAGAAGTTATATATGTCATGTCATTGATAAAACAATATGTGTTTTTTGTTCTCCGTGCCACTCCACGACTACAATGTACGGCTATCGTTTACAAAATGTGATTCTAAGAGATGGTAAAACTTTGTTAAAACTTAATTCAAATTAAGAACAAATTTATTACATTGATGTTAAAAAATGTCGCACATTTAAGCGAAAAAAACTTTAAGTAGAGAAACGCAGGAAAGCAGGTGTTTGAGTACAGCAACGATAAGTTTGAGCATAAATCACGGGAAATTTCTCCGTTTTATGAAAACTAACTAATTAAAGAAGTGGAGAACAGTGTAGGGAGAACGTAGGAATGAATTTTTCTGTCTATCGGTTCTTGATGGTCATTGTAAAATTAAACAGGAATTAATCCTAACTTGAAGAAGTTTGTGTAATTTGTTATATACAATTTTTACGGGTACGCGTTGGCTGCCCTTTGTTCTCTCACTCGTTCATAACGGTACTTTTGAAGCGGTTCGGTATTTAGTTTCAGTTGACTACATTCATAAGCTCAAACGTGATTTTCTACTTCTCCACAGAGACAGAGAGAGAGAGAGAGGGAACAAGTTCTGCCGGATGAACAGGCATCTGAAACATTTCAGTTTACTTCCCTCGACGGGGTTGACTTTGGGGGAACGTCGCTAAAGGAAACATCAATTTCCCTTGATTCATAACAGTTTTTCTTACTTCTTTCAGAGCATCTCAGAAACTGAATTTATCATCTCCTCATCGTCGCAAACGGTATGCATCCTCGGATGATGATCTGGGCAAGTCAACCGGATTCAGCGGAGCCATCCACAGGAATCCTCCTCCTATGCCTCCGGCTCTTCTTCGCAGAATTGGAGTTAAAGAAGTCACCGGAGTCGGCAAGGTGAGTCTGACTTTTTCCATTTCTAAAAAAAAAAAAGAAGTCTTTGTCTCAGACGATTATTAATAGTCACGGGTAACGGGAAACGGGAAAATCCTGGAGGAATATGAAAGGTGCAGCGGGATGCCGCATTGTCATCTTATTTTGCTACCGTTATTAAAATTCTTATCCCGAGAGGAAATTTGTCTCAGCCATCAGCCTCCTTAGCCTCCATATTGGATTCCCCTGTAAATTTGTATTCTATTCTGGCGTATCTGTAATGATATCGGATCTGATTTGAATACTCTACATCATCTCCGATGGAAATTACAATATCGCATTGTGCCGCCATTTTAAAAACGTTGTTGATGAACTACGTGTAATTATTTGGAATTATTTTTAATAATTTTTTGAACGGTAAACACTTGTTTTGCTTAACGTGGCGAACTGTTACTGTTTTTGCTTGTTCGACATCTTAAAAATTAACGCGCTAATTCAGTAGTTAACGTCCATCAGAAAAAGTATTTTTTATTATTTTTGAACCTTAAAAAATGACTTTAAAAGCTTGGGGTTGAAGTGAAATGTTGCTGTCCATGCAATTTAGCTGTACCAGCGAAGTTTGTCAGCATTTACACATCTGAGAATTTTCATCTTGAAAGAAAATTCCGAATGGGCTTTTTACTTCAGTCAACCTCTTAAGTCAGTCAACAGAAGTTCACAGTATGAATGGGTGAAGTGGCCTCTGTACCAGTCCACAAGAAAAGGGTTGAGAAAAGGATAATGAGTTGAGGAGTGGTAAAAGGCAACTGAGTTAATCAAAAAGGAATCATTAGGCTCTTTCAAAGGAAAGACTCTGGCAAAAGGAAAAAATCTGCTCACGAGCAGGGACTTGCAGGATTTCACCCTGTCTGTGGCTTCCCTGCACTTCCTTCGACACACACCGGCCCGTGATCCTTAGGTAGTGTGTATATCTATATAATACGTGACCCCCGGGGGCAGTGACGCCCTTTTCCTGTTTGTGAACCCTCCGTCACTATTTGCAGACCTTTGCATGTCTTCAGGCGAATTCCTAAAATGTTAAACCGTTTAATTTGGATTTTTCCGTTTCTTTTTTCATTTCTTAAGCGTACAATTTTCTCCTGTCGAGGGTTTCTCAAACGCTCGCGTCTCCCTGTGTGAATTCTTGCACAGCCGGGCCTCCGCGATTCATCTCCCGTTTCTCCGCGATAATCGGATTCTATCAAATCTCGGATATTGGCACCCGCCCCTTCCATTTAAATGTGATAATTTTATGACTCTGTCAAGGGATGCTGCTGAAAGTGTAATTTTTTTTAACATCTCACTCGAGTTGGGTTTTGTCTTAAGTTCAGTCTGTACAATTCAAAAACTACAACCGGATTGGTAGAGATAGGCCAGAACCGAGTAGACGGAGAGGAGTTTTTGTGGGTCCACTGACTCGATGCTTGTGGTTAAACTCTATGGGAAACGTTCGGTAGTGTGTCAGACCGTTGATACAGAACTAGGAAAAAGAAGTACATGAATTCGCTCTAGTGTAGTGTATTAGGTGTCTAAAGTAAAGGTCCTGCAAATGTGTACTATCATAAAGAGGCATTCTACTGCTGCATCATTGCTACTACTACATCGACTATTTCTTTAGAACTTTACGTTGTAGTTGTTTAATTATGTTAACTACATTTGATAAAAATCCACCAGTTGGAAAAATAACAATTCAATAATCACATTGAATGTAAACTGAATAAAATTAATACACAATTTAATTAATTAAATTAACTAAACAGTCGAGAAGAGGAAGAAGGTACTTTTGAAATTTCTCACAGCCCTTTTTCCAGTTGATAATTTGAAAACAAAATCTTCCTCATCTTCCTTCGAACTATCAGACGTACCTGAAGTCAAATTCCTTAGCACGTACCTGATCGAAGGAAAGAGTTTCACTTTTCCCTTTTGCCATTTAGTTTTTCTATTACTGCCAGTGGATTTTCGTCTCTTGGGAGACAGTAAAAGAGAGAAAATGGGAGACAATAATTAGAGAGAAAAGCAGATTTTTCTTCTTCCTCGCTCCATTAAATAAATTTTAAACTCTTCGACGGATTTACTTTCTCTTTTAATTCCTCCATCACATTTATCTAAGGATAAGAACAATTCCAATTTCAGTTTTTATGGGAAAATCAAGTAATGGCTGCGACTGCCGGAGAAGTTTTGGTCTTTCACTGTGCTTTCTCTACGTAGAAATCCTGTTCTCTTGTTTTGAGTGGATGTTACCTCAAGATGTTACCCTGGTTGTACAAAAACTACAGGAAGAGGAGCAATCCCGTTAAATAAATATATATATGTAGGCGAGGGAGATAAGAATTGAAAGAAGGGATGACAGAGGTTCTGAAGAACGTTCCCAGCATAAATCTGGTTCAAATAAATAAACAAAAGTAGTTATGAAGAAAACAGCAAGTGGCTATCAGGAAGGACCCTTGCCATAAATCAGAGTCAAATCAATAAACAAAGGACAGGGTGAAGAAAGCTACACAAGTGGGTGCAATTAAGGCCTCATATGACAAGATTAGAGGAGTGCCATTGGTGGAGAGGAACCAGGTTTTGGGCGAGGGAACAAAGACTGTAAAATAGATGAAGAAGGTTTTTAGGATCATTCTGAAAGTGATGTTTGTAGCGTTAGGTTGTAACTCGTTGACGAAATTGTGAATACGTGAAATATTATAATAAATTTGTAAAGAGTAATGGATTTAGGACAATCATTACCCGAAAGGGTCAATCCTTCTCCAACATCAGAAGTGGGATCGAATTCAGTAATTCAAGGCAGCAATACAACAGCATCTAGTGAAGAGGAGAAGTGGAAGAAACTCTTTGAGACACAACAACAACAGTTTCTGGAGTTTTTGAAAATTGTGAAAGGAAGTGAAACGATTGGTACAATTACGGGTTCTATCATTCCTGAATTTAATCCGGATGAGTCCGCCATGGAAGCAGAAGCTTGGTGTAACGCGGCCGACATCTGTTTGCATGAAAAACCAGCCACCGGAGCTCAACTCCTAATGCTGCTTAGCCAGTCACTTAAAGGATCAGCATCAGCATGGTTGACTCAAATCTGCCATGCCGACATAACCTGGCGAGAGGTGAAGGAACAATTTCTTGCCCGATTCACTACGTCTGAAACTCCGGCAGCCACTTTACACCGGATTCTTAGCGAAAAACCACGAGAAGGAGAAAACCTTGCAACATACACGGTGCGAATGATCAACACACTCATGCACAAGTGGAAAGGCAAAACTGTAGAAGAGATAGCTGCTACTGTGACGATGGCACATGTAGCTAAATTCAACGGCGACCTTAAAAGATTGGTTTTCACGACAACACTGGACTCAAGAGCCAAGATTCAACAAGAGATTCTGCCGTTTGCATGGGAAGAGGAGTATAAAGACCACCAAAATTATAATAACCATCCACGGATCGACGTTCAAAGATATTGCTTTCGTTGTGGAAAACGTGGACACTCAACGAGGCGGTGTAAATTCAGGCAAGTCGAGGAGGAAAGTCAAAGAGGAAGCCGAGCCATGCCAGCTCTCGGAAAATCTTCAATGGAATGTTCGTTCTGCAAAATGCCAGGCCATTCGACAGCCAATTGTTTCAAACGCCTGGCCGAGGAACGGAAGATCAATTTATTGAAAGACGGTAACAAGGATTCAGGTATGATTGTTTTATTAGTTGGGGATCAGAAGTATAAAGCGCTTTTCGATAGTGGGGCTGATTGTTCACTTGTGAGGGAGTCAGTTGGAAGCGTTCTCCCTGGACCCCGAAACTGTAAAATTTTACATCTTAAGGGAATTGGGAATTCTATCACTATTTCTTTCCAAAACATTACTGTCACTTGTAATATCAACGGATTCTGGATCGAATTAGAACTTCATGTGGTCCTTGATCATGAAATTCCAGTTGACATTCTCATAGGTAGAGACATTTTACGTATTCCCGGTGTACAACTAACATTGACCAAAGACACGATTTTACTTACTAGAATCGAAGAACATGCAAATACGAAAACTATTTTTCAATTAGCTACACATACACTAAACACCGATCTTCATGATAAAGAACAAATAATGGCACTGACGGAAATATTGAGTAGATACAATTATGCGTTCTCAGAAGGAATATCAGAGAGAAGAGTAACAACTGGAGAATTAAAAATTCGTCTCAAAAACCCTGATAAGTTTGTTTATCGACGCCCTTATAGGTTAGCACCCGTTGAACGCGAGAAAGTGAGATCTATTGTACAAGACTTGTTAGAAAAGAAAATAATTAGGGAAAGCGACTCGCCATTTGCAAGTCCAGTTATATTAGTAAAAAAGAAAAACGGAGATGATAGATTATGTGTTGACTACAGAGAACTTAACTCAAATACAATACGAGATCATTATCCTCTACCTTTGATTTCAGATCAACTTGATCAATTAGCTGGTGCAAAATATTTTTCGTGTCTTGACATGGCAGCAGGATTTCATCAGATACCTGTCGCCCAGGATTCCATTGAAAAAACTGCTTTCATTACACCTGACGGACAATACGAATATTTGACGATGCCTTTTGGTCTTGCGAATGCACCCTCTATTTATCAGCGCGCTATAAATAAGGCATTGGGTGGTTTATTGAACAAAGTGGCATTTGTTTATGTAGATGATGTGCTTATTCGTAGCACTACAGTAGAGGAAGGGATCGAACGACTCAACTGGGTTTTGGCAGCCCTAACAAAACATGGTTTTTCTGTTAATATAAAGAAATGTTTATTCTTGAAAACTTCCGTTGAATACTTAGGGTTTGTTGTAAGCGACGGTAAAATCAGACCAAGTCCATCCAAAGTAGAGGCATTAGCCAGGTCCCCCGTACCCATCAATGTTAAACAAGTCCGACAATTTAATGGGCTAGCAGGTTATTTTCGTCGGTTTGTACCTAATTTCTCGAAAGTGATGATTCCCCTGTACAATTTGACGAAAACAAATTCTAAGTGGGAATGGACGACTGAACATGAAGCCACACGATCCAAAATAATTGAATACCTGACCTCAGCACCTCTTCTTACTATATTCCAAGAAGGATTTCCCATAGAACTACACACGGACGCTAGTACAATGGGACTAGGCGCAATTTTGCTCCAAATAAAAAATAGTAAGCGACATGTAGTGGGATATTTCAGTATGCGGACTACTGTCGCTGAATCGAGATATCATAGTTATGAATTAGAAACGTTAGCCATAGTCAGAGCAGTTAAACACTTTCGACACTTTCTCTATGGTAGAAAATTTACAATAATAACAGATTGCAATGCAGTAAAAGCTTCTCGTTATAAAAAAGAACTACTTCCCAGAGTACACAGATGGTGGGCTTTCCTTCAAAACTTTGACTTCGAGGTAGAGTATAGAAAGGGGTCTACATTACAACACGTAGATTTTTTAGCCGCAACCCATTACAAGTGGTAATGAATATTACTACTAAAGACGAGTGGTTGTTAATAGAACAGCGACGGGACCCCGTTCTTAGCAAAATTATACAACAACTTCCTGACGACCCAACTGCGTATCCCGATTACGAGATGCAAGATAACCTACTGTACTATAAGCTACAATGCGATGGTCGGACAAGATTTGTGAAAGTTGTTCCACGGTCATATCTCTGGACTCTCATCAATACTTATCACGAGGCCCTAAGACATATGGGTTGGGAAAAAACATTAGACAAACTAAAAGAAAATTTTTGGTTTCCAAATATGTCCTCAATTGTAAGAAAATTTGTAGACAATTGCATTGTCTGTAAAACCATGAAAGGTGATTCGGGGGCAAAACAAAGTAGGTTGCACCCTTTGGAGAAAATCCCCGAGCCTTTTCACACACTACATATAGACATTTCTGGTCGACTCAATGGACCCATAGGGCACAAGGAATATGTGTTTGTCACCATCGATGCCTTCACCAAATTCGTTATTTTACAGTATGCCAAAGCAAAATCACAAGACGTAGCGCTAAAACATTTAAAAGAAATAGTATTTTTATTTGGTACTCCGAAACGCATAATAGTAGATGGTGACAGAGCTTTCGTATCAGAATATCAAAGATTTTGTACTCAGTTTGGAATTGAATTACACCAATGTGCGGGATACTCGAGTCGAGCGAATGGACAAGTAGAACGTGTTATGAGAATTATTAAAAACGGGCTGACTATCATTAAACACATCCAACCAAACCATTGGTCAGAAGCATTAGGGTCACTGCAACTAGCCATCAATTGTACCATGTCAAAAGCCACTGGGAAGACACCCATTGAACTTCTAACTGGGAAACGAGGCGCTGTTCCTCCTCAGTTGTTGCATATCATTGACGAACAAAATGAGACAGTTGACCTGAGTTCTTTACGGAAGGTTGTGTCAGGACGATTGGCCGAACGGTCCGCTATTGATAAAAGACGATTCGATAAAGGTAAAGCTAAGGTTTGTCGATTCTCAAAAGGGGAATACGTTCTTGTGAAGGAGCCTCCCCGATTGGGGACAAAGCTTTCCATTAAATACGATGGCCCTTACGAGGTCAAACGAGTTTTACCACATGACAGATATCTTGTACAACCTGCAAATGGTCGGGGACGATCCCGTAAGGTTTGTCATGAAAATCTCCGCCTTGCTCCCAAAGTAGGAATGCAAGATGTTGAAACCTCGTCTTATTAAACAATTTTGACTGATACAAAAATATTAACAAATTTCTACCTTACAGTTGATTCTGACTTAGATATTGACGATCGCATTAACAGCTTATGTTCATACATTTTCTGGGCTCTAGCCCACGTATTTTCTAAACTTTTGCTCCTGTAGTTTTCTGGGCTGTAGCCCATTTATTAGTCTGAGCTTATGCTCATGTATTTTTCTGGGCCCTAGCCCATGTATTTTGTATATTAACTCATTTATTTGTCTGGACACTTGTCCAGCTCTTTTCTAAATTTTACTGCATGTTTTTGTCTGTGCTCAAGCACAGTTATTTAGTGTGCTCATGCACAATTATTTGTTGAGCTTATGCTCATGTATTTTTCTGGGCCCTAGCCCATGTATTTTGTATATTAACTCATTTATTTGTCTGGAATCTTGTCCAGCTATTTTCTAAACTTTACTGCATGTTTTTGTCTGTGCTCATGCACAATTATTTGTTGAGCTTATGCTCATGTTTTTGTCTGTGCTCTAGCACAGTTATTTGGTGTGCTTATGCACAATTATTTGTTGAGCTTATGCTCATGTTTTTGTCTGTGCTCTAGCACAGTTATTTGGTGTGCTTATGCACAATTATTTGTTGAGCTTATGCTCATGTTTTTGTCTGTGCTCTAGCACAGTTATTTGGTGTGCTTATGCACAATTATTTGTTGAGCTTATGCTCATGTTTTTGTCTGTGCTCTAGCACAGTTATTTGGTGTGCTCATGCACAATTATTTGTTGAGCCTATGCTCATGTTTTTGTCTGTGCTCTAGCACAGTTATTTGGTGTGCTTATGCACAATTATTTGTTGAGCTTATGCTCATGTTTTTGTCTGTGCTCTAGCACAGTTATTTGGTGTGCTTATGCACAATTATTTGTTGAGCTTATGCTCATGTTTTTGTCTGTGCTCTAGCACAGTTATTTGGTGTGCTTATGCACAATTATTTGTTGAGCTTATGCTCATGTTTTTGTCTGTGCTCTAGCACAGTTATTTGGTGTGCTTATGCGCAATTATTTGTTGAGCTAAAGCTCATGTTTTTGTCTGTGCTCTAGCACAGTTATTTGGTGTGCTTATGCGCAATTATTTGTTGAGCTAAAGCTCATGTTTTTGTTTGTGCTCAAGCACAAGTATTGAATAGGGCTTTTGCCCATGCCTTAAATTGATGAATCAGGTGACGACCAGTGAAAATCTGAGTCTCACAGGTCTGCTTATAGCGGACATATTTTTCAGGGTTGCATCAGCGGAAAGCAATGATGAATTCAGAAATCAAACCATGAGGCACAGGGACGTGCCTTATGCAGAATGGCCGTGTAGGCGAGGGAGATAAGAATTGAAAGAAGGGATGACAGAGGTTCTGAAGAACGTTCCCAGCATAAATCTGGTTCAAATAAATAAACAAAAGTATTTGTGAAGAAAACAACAAGTGGCTATCAGGAAGGACCCTTGCCATAAATCAGGGTCAAATCAATAAACAAAGGACAGGGTGAAGAAAGCTACACAAGTGGGTGCAATTAAGGCCTCATATGACAAGATTAGAGGAGTGCCATTGGTGGAGAGGAACCAGGTTTTGGGCGAGGGAACAAAGACTGTAAAATAGATGAAGAAGGTTTTTAGGATCATTCTGAAAGTGATGTTTGTAGCGTTAGGTTGTAACTCGTTGACGAAATTGTGAATACGTGAAATATTATAATAAATTTGTAAAGAGTAATGGATTTAGGACAATCATTACCCGAAAGGGTCAATCCTTCTCCAACATATATATATACATAAGAAAGGTAGAAGAAGTATTTGGTCAAATAATTTTTTAAGCTTTCAAATTATTGCATGGTAGAGAAGTACTTGAAAAGTTAATACTACAACTTGGTTTTTGTAGGAAACTATCGATTGTTACAAGAATTAGGGCTTTGGGAAGGCAGGAGACACTCTAATGAAAACAAATTTTCAAAAACATCACAACGAACACAATACAATGGAATTTATTACACTTACTTCAGTCAGATGAGTGAAGTTCATACCTGAAAATTACGGGCGGGTGCCGTACCAGGATGAGATGATGAGAAACTCCCGAAGGGAAGCTACTTTCTTTAGGAGGAAAATTTTTCTAGTTTTCCCTCGGAACGGTTTATTTTTAATAAAAGCAATAGATTGGTTTTGTAAAGAGCGTAAAGTTGACGTGGAGGGTGGCTACGAGCAAAGTGAAAATATTTTTCAACCCCAAAAACACTTGAACGCGGCGAAGGAGATCTTCAGGAGACACTTCAGAACCGCCAAGGACAACAACCGCGGCTAGACCAAATAAAAAGGAGAAGGAAAACAAAACGGAGAGAACAAACTCTGAATTCATCTGGGGGCGTCGGAGTGGAAGAGGAACGAGAAAACTATATTGGTATGTTAATTTAATTGCGAAAGATCATAAAAAAAGGAAGTGAAAGGCAGGGAAAAGTCTGAGAGTGCAGAAAAGAAGTGTAGAAATGCGGTTCACGGATCGGACCGACACCATTTTCCGCTAGATGAGTACGGAAGATGGAAGAATGTCGTCGACGGTTACAGAGAGGGATGCTGCTGAAATTAATTAGAAAAAGAGAGAGGAAAAGAGATGTAACTTTCGTCCAAGACGAGACGAGACAGACATTTACAGAGAATGACGTTGATTAGACAGACTGAATGTTCTGTTTTATTTAATCGGAAGAGGAAAGTAAGAGGAAAAAAGGCGTTGGCGATTTCACCTAACCCGAGTGTGTACACCTCAGAAAAGTTGTATGTCTTCACTGGTCTCACGTGGTTCTCGAAATTTCTACCAACTTCTCGTAAGTTAAATTTCATCGACTACTTGGGGGGGGTCCCAAATGATGACCATTTTAAAATTTAACGTTTTGCACTCTTCACATTTGTTGTTGTTGACTTATTTCGTCGGAGATGAAACAAAAAACTAAGTAAAATTTGTTAACAGTTTGCGGTGTAACTTTTCTTTGGTTAACGTGCCATTTTCCTATAACTGGTCTGTCAATAATGGTCAAAAAAGAGTTCAATTCATGCGACTCAAAGGTTCAATTCGGACGACACCGAACGAACACCGGATGTTTACTCACTTTAAAAACCCAAGCGGTCGCATCATCCTACGAGAAAAGGCTTTTTTCTCTGGGTCTTCGGGCGAACGAGACAAATCGAGGGATGCCACAAATAAACCTGAGAGTGAAGTTAAGTGAATGCGCGGAAGAACAAACGTCACCTACTCGGCCCGCGTGCACTTTATACACAATTAAGTGGACGAAATAAGTGGAACATAAATCTTGGGGATGGTAATACGAAAACGATGTTCACAAGAGTCAGAATGTGGGCCGCCATCATCAAAAGCTTCTCGTCTTCTTCCTCTCTCGTCGTCTGCTGCTTGCCGTGGTAGATGAAACTTGCTGCGCGGTGCGATCCATAGATTTATAACCTTTTTAAAACACTTTACGTGAAAGCTGCCATCTGTCTTCGCCCATCTTGTAGTGCCGTGCGACCGTGCCGAGAACACTTCTAAGGAGGCTATTAATACTGTACGGATTCATTGACACGACTGCGAGGTCTTTCGACACGTTTTGCTGGGATGAACGCGAACATAAAAAAAGCATTTAATTGTCTTCGATGCAGCGTTCTGCTTGCTATTGTTAGAAAAATCACACAAAAATGGAGACACCGACTGTTATCTTATAAACTGCGTTAAATAACATCACTAAAACTAATTTTTACATAAAATAGAAACTTGCTGTGTACGTAGATTTACCGTTCGATCAGTAATCTCTGCGGAAAATTATTAAATTCTGTGTTTCTTAGATAAATAAATGACGTCATTATTAATGTGCTTTGAACCTTAAGCGTAATTTAGTTTAAACTGTTAAATTGAATTACGTCTGGTAGTATTTAAAAGAGAAGAAGAAATTTTACCTGAACTTTTAGTTATTTTCTTTGGGGTGGGTTCCAGAACAATCATGTTGGAGTTTTCTCACCCAATTTTCAAATCTCGATTTCCCATTGGACGAAATATTAAGAGTACTATTATTATTATTATGCAGTACGCATGTACTAAAAGTAAAAAAAAAAAATGTAGACAACAACCTGACGCTCGTTGCGTACAACTCAAGTGAGAAAAATGTTTTCGTCTTGGTAAGCGACGACGTTTAGTTTGCCGTTGAACGTCGAAAACTTGTCTTCGTTCATCAGTTTTCTGTCGTCTGGGCTGCGTTTCCTCCGGGAAAGAAGGCAGGAGGGAGAAGTAAAAAAAATGCAAAAGGTGGCTTCAGCGGGTAGCCCTTAATAATTGAAGTCGAGGAGATGTCTTGAATTTCGAATGAAGATGAAAGACGCAGGAGATAACGAAGAAAAGAGACGAAGAGAGACAGCAACAGTGGCAGCAGAAGCAGCAGCAGGAGGAGTAGAAAATGCTCGTGCTAAAAAGGAAAGTTTGAAAATCGATGGATGTCAAGATCGTGACTTTATTAATTTTCTGTCTTTGAGCCTGCTTTTCTGTATATTTAATTTCGTTTCCCGACATCGACTCATTCGATACTATTTTTTTCTAGGATTAACTATTTTTCCGGTTAAATCAATAGACACTCCGGAGGGAGGGGATGGGACACAAGGAGGTTAAATCACTTATCATCCCTTTCTCACTCCCAATTATCATTTAAATTAAATGCAAATACCCGAATATTATTTTCATTCACTTCGGTCTTCTACTTAATTAAACCTTTCCTTGGGGAGGAAGTCTAACTAGCTGAACGTTTCCTTTTTGTATTTTTAATTTTTAACTATTGCTCCCGACTAGACTAACCGGATAGAATAATCTTTTTGTTTTAACCAAACATTTAAACGGCATCTACACTTTTTCAACGTTAGAATTAGACTCCCCGTCTGTAGGTGTGACCCCACGAAAGCGGTACTGTATAAATAACAGGAGACAAAGGATGAAAATACGAGGGAAGAAGTCATTAGACGTTTTTAAAAATCAGTGGTGCAAGCTACCCTAAATGCGAAGCAAAATAAACATAAATTAAGTAAGAAGAAAAAACAGTATAAAAATTTCTTAAAACTCATTTAATCCACCAAAAAAGCGTAATTTGTAAATTTTCCACATTAAAGTTATCCCAAGGCAGTGAAATAGGTTTCTTAAGAAGTTCCGTGAAGTTCCATGGTCCGGAAGAAGGCTGAGGAAGGGGCCCGGTTGGAAGGAAAGAAACTGCCATTGATCCTTTCCTACCTTCCACACTAGTTGAACTTGGCCAACTTGATGTGTGAAGAGGTGCTCTAACGGTCGGTTTCATGTTTAAATTGCGAGAAACACACAATGCGACGTTGTGACTCTTCTGTAGTCAGACGATAACGCCATGTTTGCACAAGACTCGTCGGTTTTTACGTATTTAACAATCCGACAGAGGAATTCTTCTTGTTATTCTAATTTTGTGTTTAACTTTTCAGAGTTTTCGTTGTTACGCGTTACACATTGTTAATAAAAAGATCGTACCATCCGTGTCCTGTCAAATACAGAGGACTAACCATCACTACAAACCGATCGTTTAAATTATACGAGAGTAGTAGTAGTAGTGCTTGTTGTTAATAGAAATAACACATTTAGCATTGCGATAAATCAATGTTTTCCATGACAATGGAGGGAGAGACAAAGTTAGCACGGTAAACAAGTTGAATGTGTTCTGAAGGATGTCCCACGACACATTTCTTCTTGGTAAAAACAAAACTAAAGCTTTTGGAAATGCCGGAACCGGAAATATAAAATAAAAAAATAGGCGAATAAGTTCATGCGGAAATAACGAAAGGAGTGTAACGAGAAAAACAAACGGCCGTAAGGAAAGGGTTCGCTGGCAGGATGTCAGGATGTCTTCATATCCTCACGCATCCGTAAGGTATTAATGAAAGATAAAAAGTTATGAAAAAAATAAATGGGAGAAAGAAAGAGAGACAAAGAGAGAGCTCAATGGTTCACTGTTTATTTGGGCCAGAAGAAGAAACCCTGACAAAAGGCTTCACAACCCTTCCGCTGACCCTTAGGGACTTCAATAAAGCAAGATATCTTTGACCCGAATGTATTCATCGTCCCCTAACTTGATTTACTGTTCATTCTGTTCTCTGATTCCACCACCGCCAACCCCGAGAACTATTATTACGGCAAGAACCACGTCTCTGGACCTCCTCTCTCACCTACAACTGAACTTTATGAATGACGTGTAATTAGAATTTCTTAAAATAAATCGGATGTATTACGAACATCACACCAACATAATTAAACAGGTAATGCAATAAATACGTGGAAAGTGTAATGTAATTAGTGGTCGAGGCCCTAATTTAATTAAAGGGGTTTTGATGAATTACACCTTCACGTGAGTGTCTGTGTGTGTGTGTGTGTGTGTCTGTCATCGAGGAGATTAGTAAAATATCACATAAGAAGCTTATTTATGTATTTATTTTGCCTTTTGTAGCTTGATAGGATTTGGCTTTGAGAATTATGGGAAGGGCAGACAGACACATGCTCAATAGAAGATGACACGTTTAGGTGGACTTTAGATCCTGACAAACAACATTAATAATTTTATACATTTCTTTATATTAAGAGACTTATTAAACCACACATCCAAGTTAATAACATCTAACGATTACCGCTTTTTTATTATAAAAAATGAAATAACATTCGTGTAGGCTTGAGAAATTTGACCATTGCATTCCCCACAGTTGCAGTTTAATAAAATGCATCTTCATACTTTGACAAAATAAACCTGGAAAAAGCATTAAATTATTTAGAATTTATTTATTATTAAGCTGGATAAATAAATAAATAAAAAAGTTCACCAAATATATTCCGTGTACGCAATTTGTAGTAGACAGCAACCTTATTTACAGATATTGTTAAGGCTAATCCATTTTTCTCTAGACTACAAACCCGAACCACAAGAGGTTTTCACATCAATTAGCGCACTACTAAAGTGTCAAACGGCGTTCAAACGGAGAAAGCTCAAGTTCAAACGGTGGTGTGTTGTAGTTTGAATGGTCAGGCAACCACGCGAAGTTGCATAAACACGGAACGCTTTCTCTGATTGATGTCGTGTCCTCTTTTGGAGCCACGTCAAATAATAAATCTTCCCGTTTCGCGTGGAATTATGTAGAGGAATGCTCGGTGTAGTGCCGGAAGATGTAAAATCTTATTAGAGACTAATTGGTTCCTAGAGATTTTAATGGGTTGTTAAATGAACTGTTTGAACGGTGTCTTTTCCCCGTGTCAAATTTAGACTTCGCCCTTAGAAAGTCAAGTTCAACCCTCGTCAAAGTGTAAATTCCTATATTCTATTCATATCTGCAGTCGTTTCTTTCTTTTAACTTTTCTCCCTCGAACGTCACCGTCTTGTAGACAGCGGCGAAGGTGAGATGCTAACAATCCGTCCATAAAAATCCGTATTACTCCACTAGGCGGTGTAATTTTTTACGAGGCCTCCGCGATAATAAAAATATCAATTTTTTAAAGTTAACACGTAGGAAAGACGCATTTTAAAGGGATCATTAAGAAACCGGAGTCATCTTTTGTTCCTACTTGTCTCTCTGTCGCATCCATTTTGATCGTAAACATGATTTCGTTTGGCGTTAAGATATCCTCCGGGCGAACGCCCTATCCAAACATCATAAAAATAATACAAAGAAATTATTCCATCTGATGCGACTTGGGGGATGTTCTCCCGTCGAGGGGATGATGTTGTTTTCCGCAAAAGGGTAGGTGGATGTGTGTGGTACTCTGCAAAACGGAGCGATTCCTCAGGGGATGTTGCACTGTTGAGTGCACTGCCCATGCTACCCACACGCACTTAATTGGCCGTATAATGTTCGTCATATGTACGAGCGGGCGGAGAGGTCGGGGGTGAAATCGGGGTATGAATATGAAATTACTCGAAGGGGTGTTCTCGCATCTTTGTTTTGATGTTTTCTGCTACATTCTGCAATCGTCAGATGAAGTGGAAGTGACAAACTTGGAGCACTACAATCAAGACAGTAGGATGGAGCTCCATGAAAATGGCAAAACAGCTACACGACATTAACTCTTGTGATTTTTTTTCGTAACTGTCAAACTAAAGTAGACAACTAGGGTACTCGTTCCATGCTCCACTCCACTCAAAGGGCAGAATGCTGCTGACGGAACGTATTAAGGGAAGAGTGAACTCCTCAAACGTTCACAAATTCTTCCTTGCAATGGAGGGCCTCACGTCTGCCTAGAGTTTACAGGTTAATGAGTTTCCAAATCCATCTCTTCCTACAGTAAGATCTTAACAGTTAAACTACAGCAACTGCCAACTATTTCTTAGTTACATAATTAATGACCCGGTAGCTGCTCACACTACGGTTATGATAACGTCTCGGTGGTTCTTAACCGTTCGCTTGTGAAGATAAGAAATCTCAACTATACAACCCTTTCGTTTTCGACGTGGTACGAAACGGCTAATGCCCAATCTGTCACTGTCTGAAGTGGTTTAATAGTTAAGAAAGGCACTCCGGTGTGGACGACAGGAATTCCATTCCTTTGATTTTTTCCATTTTCAAATTTAAATTAACACGGGAAGATCGTCTGCTTTAATTAGCGAGAGAGAGAGATTTCTAATTTAAGAGACTGACAAGTTCATCCGGGGCCGGTTCGAACCTTTTCGTAACTACAATCGAAGTGTAAAAAGATTCTTCTGCGGCGTGTGATGAAAAAAAAGCGAATCTTTTATTGTCGTACATCACTCTCATGTGACACCCATGGAAATCACAAAGAAGTCACTTTCTCCTTTCATTTTCTTCCTTTCTTCGGGAGGCAATCACAACATTCAAGGTTTTTCATCCCTTTTTTCATCCGAAGAAACAGTTTCGGATGACATTAAAAAATGAAGTTTTTATATTCAGAATTCAAACAACGTTTCTTCTCTCGTATCCTGTATAAGTATATATTGAGCGGTTGACGGGAGAAAAGGAGGAAGTCGGATGAATACCGACGAAGTTGAGACCGGGCAAAAGAACCCTTAACCCTAGGCGAGGGTCCGGTCACCTGCGTCTAGTCACCCGGTCAAACATCCTAGGCTTAAAAGCTGAAATTTACAGCAGGGTGAAGTTTAAGTCGGACTGCTGTTGGCATCCGACTTCGTTGGACCGTCAACCGTCACGTAACTGTCAAAATTTGTTTTGCACCCCGAAATGAACACAGGTTGAACCGTCACTGATAAGTGCTATCGGTTTTTGCAGTGTGCTAACACCCGGAATATATGTGTTCCCAATTAATGTATTTCTTTTTAAGAAAGAGCACGAGAGAGAAACATTTGCACGATAACCGTTACATTTTACATTTAGCATTGTGTACGCTGTAGAAATACTGAAATCCGACGTAGTTGCTTATCTTGTAATATTAATATGCTACTGAACTTTACATTAAGAACACACCTGCCTCACACGCTTCAAAGGTTTTCTTGATTTTATTCATTATCGCATTTGCTTATCGGTTTATTTATTAAAAAATTAATTTGTTTATTGGTAAGTGTACCTTGTGAAAAATTGTTGAATGTAATTTATTTCGCTATTTTTCCGATTATTTGAATATATTTTTTTATGATATCCATTGTGGGATGTGTCACCGAAAGTATTTTACTGTAGCTATGATTATGTGCACGCTCAACCACAAGTTTTAAAATGCCCATCGCAGTGGTAATTGTTTTTTATATACATATTTATAACATTCATGTGATACCGTCGCTACTAGCACCAACTGTCTGCAAGTCAGGGTCAATATTAAGTTGTTGTAGTAGGAGTAATAGTAATCAGGCTGATCTTTCAGAGATTGTTTCTAAGGAATGAACTGCCCGTGAAGGATCGTCGTAACTTGTTACCATGAAATGTTATTGTCTTTCATTAGAACATAAATTTTTTGTATATTGTTCTCCCGTCGTAGTCCACTGCTTGACTATTATTTTGATGTTGTGATGTATCAGCGCTTATTGTTACCGGAAACGTTTAGAATTCGGCTGAACATTAAAATTAAATTTCAAATTTGTGAGCAAAGGGATAAGAAGTTTTTCCAATGCAAACGCCCGACGAAATCTTTTCTGCTTTTCTATTTCATTTCCTCGAGTTTTCCGGAATGGCAGCGGCAGCCATTTCGTTGTCATCAGATGAGATGAAGTCAGTAAATCAAATTATTTTGATGACATTTCGTCATCTCCTTTCACTTTCATAATCTTTTTTCTTTCGACGAACTTTCTTCCAATTTTCTTTCGGGCCTTTTACTTCCATCTTATTTTCTTCATTTTCGGGGCCTTTCCCCGGGGGGCAACAGAGCAAACCTTCATTTTCCATCCTGAAAAAATGGCTGGGAAAATTGTACTTGGGTCGGAAGAAAGCACTTGACTTCCTCAAGTTGTTGATGTTTTACACGCGAGTTTGGGTACTCGCGGAGGATCTGGTTCCTCTGCAGTTGGGTAGTGGTCTCCCACAGGGAAAACGACGCCATTTGTAATAAATATTAATGAGCATGGGTGTGTGTGTGTGTGTGAAATTCTAACCGGATTCAAACACTCAAAAAGTCACGCAAATGAAAGAATTATGTAATAATTAAGTCCCAATCTCGGGGATTTAGAAGAGTAAAATTTTTCCACCTGCTATAATCGGACAGTTTACAATAGGAGCAACTGAATAAAAAAAAGTTAGAGGAAAGTCTGACACGAAACCAATCAACAGTTAAAAGTATTTCCATGTAATGCCCGAGGATAGGAAAGAGTCCGCCGAACCTTTCGTTTCTCCCGTGCATTAAAAAAGTTTGCCCTTCATTGTTTTAATATGCGACAGATTTCTGTTGCCCCGTTTTCAGCCGGTTCTTGCCATTCATCTCGCCCCGAAGATAAAAAAAGAAATCCATTCCGTCGTCGGTCGATGAATTTCTTTTCCAGGTGGAAGAGGCAGACTTTTTCCAGAAATTCCAGAAATGTTGCACGGCTCGTGAAAATTCTCCGGTCGAGCCAAAGGTCGCCATTTTCTGTCTCGAGAACCAATTATCCCTTTCTTATATATGTTTTTTCTGGCTTCTTTTGTGGACAGAAAAAAAAGGGAATGTTGTCTGCTATTGATTCTCCATCACCGCCTCAGGAAACTTCTAACCGATCTATTTCTTTATTTCTCTACGCCATTTGCAATTTCTCCATTATGAGAAAAAAATTATTGTGGGAATTTTGGAACGAATTTTGTGCTTTCAAAACTCGGTTTGTTCCTCTCAAACGGTACTTTTAAAGTTTTGTTATTGCTCTATATATTCTCTTGCACAATTGTATTTTTATTTTTTTAAACTGATGTTTTTTTTTTTAAATAAGGATACTGCTACTGAACTATTTATTAGAAACCTGTTACAATATATCTCTCTGTAACTTACAGACTTCTTGGTTTATACGACTTAGTAGACCACTTTTAACAAATATAATTTTGTCAAGCTTGAAGAAGGCTTTTCTTAACATGTCCACCTCTCGTATCCTACAGTTGTGGTCTGTATGTCTAAAATATCTTTACACTTCCACATCCATAAGTTCTGTCATTGCGAAAACGGATTAATAATGGAAGTAAAAAAAAAAAAACGGAATTGAAACGTCTGTGACAGGAAGAATCGAATACGTCGTTTTGGTTGAAATTAACACGAGACATTGACAGGAGGAGAAAAAGCAGAACAAAAAATAATAATAGTTCAGCAGAAAAACAAAATGGACAGCAGGAGAAGAATTGAAAAGCGTGTTTGAGGGATTTTCCAGAAGAAAGTAGAGAAAAATGAATGAAAGTCAGGTTGAAAAGCGGAAAAGTCCAATGAAAAATGAAGGGAGTTGTGATTTTGGTTGGGAGAAATTCATTTCACGGTTTTGGTCCAGACAGAGGAAAGTGACGAGCAGCCAAAAGGTTGATTTTTAACCGGAAACGGAAGGAGAAAGTACCTGAATGTTAAAATTTCAAATTTTGTACCTCAATTCTCGCGATTTATGTTTATTTTGTAGTTCGTTTTTATATTTCTGTTCCTATTTGTCCATCGACTTGTTCCCCTTCGTAATTCTTTGGGACCAAGGAAGTTATGTAGGCACCCGGGTGCAGAAGTGCTAAAGTTCAAGTCTGAGGGACTTCAACGACACATCACACCACTGACATCCGGTCTGCTCAAGTAGGCAAATCCAACGTTCGCTCGAATAGTAAAACTAGTGATGTACACAACCGCGTCACATTCGGTCCTTCTGTCTCCTGTCCCAAATATCCACAGGTATATTCCTGGCATTTTACCTGCAGCAAAGAACTACTGTTGCCAACTAATATTTTATACATTTTTTTCTGTTTTACGATACTCGCTGACTACCCTGATGTATTGCTGTCGTCATTTGAATTAATTTTTTTACTCATCGAAGTAGTCAAACTTCCCTCGTGAGGATTCTCTCGCCATTTGTCCGGTGAGTTTTGGCGTACCCGTCAAATTCTCTCTCACGGTGAACTCGAGCTTTTGTTTATTATGATTTAAAAGGGAAGTCCCGTAGGAAAGGAGCGGTATAAAAGGGAATGGGAAAATTTTCTGGGAATTAATTCTATTGTCTTAGAAAATAAATAACTCCCGGAAATAATTCCAGAAGGTTTAAATATGTAAATCAAAACCGCGGCCCAAAAGGGTCGGCCGGGTACCTACAACTTTTTACCTTAGTTTTACGCAAGTTTCTTTATCGGTAGGAAATTTAAATTAAAAGCTTTTGGCAACAGCACAACAGGAGACCACCCCCCCGCTGCCGCCGCAACCGCCGCCGCTCCCCTGATCATCTTTTCACTTTCCTAATACTTTGAATTGAATTTTTTTTTGCTTGCTTTCATCCGTTTTAATATTAATCATCTGATGTGGTTCGACGGCAGTGCAGCTACGG
The DNA here is from genome assembly GCA_037055365.1 of Polyplax serrata. NCBI lineage: Eukaryota > Metazoa > Arthropoda > Insecta > Psocodea > Polyplacidae > Polyplax > Polyplax serrata. The sequence continues at coordinate 3,259,579 of JAWJWE010000004.1, forward strand.
CAACAGCAAAAACGGCAGCAGTGAAGGAGAACCTACAAAAGGAGAAGTTTAATTAAAAAGTAGACAGAAAGAGCCTCTCGCTTCTTTTCGCCATTCAAATTTTACCTTTTGCATCATTTCACAATTGTAATTAAATTTTGCAGAGATGAAAAGTAACTTGTTGCACGGGTGTGTGTGCAAATTCTCCAAGGGGGAAAATACGTGACGGACATCTTACTGATACATAAATGCACCACGAATCTTCTTTTAATTAATTATATATAAAGTGTAATATTTTATTATGTACTATTCGATAATTACTCTTTTATCACATGTAAAATAACACTTTTTAAAGTATCGGTTTACATAATGCAGACGAAAACCTCGCGTTGCAGCATTAAATTTCAGACAAATTTTCAGGAAAAATTACATTTTAGCTAACTGCACCAAATTTCCTCCTCAAATCTGAATTTTGACTGGTGTGCCTCAAGTGAAATCGGTAAAAGGTCACTTTATTTTACTCAATCATTAAAATCAGTGGACATTTATTAAATCAATGATACTTATTTCCAAAAAAATACGTAATTAATTTTATAAAATAACAAAAATAGAAAGATATTGTCACCTAAATAGTTTTTCTTATTACTATATCTAGAACAGAGTAAGCTGTCGGTTTTTAATAATTTAGATAGATATTTATTAAATAAAAATGAATCAGAAGAAATAAAAGAACGTAACTGAATAATGAGCGAGAAACATTTTAAGTTAAATAATCAAATAACATTTCCTTTAAAATTATTATTGATTGTTGTTAATAGTTAACAAGAAATCAAAGTAATAGGTAATAAATCGCTGTCGTATAGTTTGTAAGGTTTACCAAATCCAAAATTATTTGGTGTGTCTTCATCGAATATCCGCTTTCGTGTACTCGTCGGGTAGTAACTTGCAAAGATACTCACAAATCCAATTTTTTCTGTCTTATAATGTTTTTAATGGCCGCTATTCATTAATTCGTCAAAACGTTGGGCCGCAACCAATTGACCGCCCTATACAACGCCCTACGCTTAGAATTGTTCTTGTTTGTTCTATTCTGTAAGTAAACTACATATAATAAAGAGAGTTTATTTTAATATTTAATAATTTAGTTTCACATCATGAGGTTAAATTGTTTTGTTGTTCTCACGGAATCATTTTCTATTTCTTCAACTTTGGGTTAAGACAAAGAAATTTCTTCTTCGTATCATTTTTCATTTAGTTTTTGCTTGTTCCGAACACCAGGCCTTGCTTTCCCTACACCCGGACTGTTTTCCTAATTGCGGCAATTTTTTTTTCTTCTTCGTTCCATTTGATTTATTTGCTTTTCACTAGTTTTTATATATTTACAATTTCAACCAGTTCTCTTACGAATACTCGGGAAACTTGTACATTTTTCTACAAATCAAGCGTACTAAATAAATGATTAAAATTAATTGTCGTTTTCGTGACGTTTTTAACTTCTACTGACATTAAGGAGAGTTTAATAAGCGTCTGACAGAACTTAATCTTAATTTTGTATATAATCCTGTTAAAAATGTGAGACTACGGTACTTACCTTCTCGGTGCTGGTTAACGTCAGGCCTCAAGATGTGGCACGTAGTGTAGTTGTGCTACTTAAAACTCAGGTTCTACTTAAACATTTATTCTTAAATTAAATAAACAAAATTAACGTTTAAACGTACGAATTATGAGTTGCGCAACACTAAAGGATTTATGAAACCCATAAAACTATTCAACTTTTACGAATGACTTTTGAACTACAACAATAGGTTTTATTTCGCTCGGGAAAAATTAAAGTTTTTAAATTAAAGTTTTTTGAATCGTTTTTGAACTATTAAAGGAAACCTTAAACGTCGCCAAACAAAGAAGAGCTTTTTATTTATTTTTTTTATAAAAAAAAGCAATATACTTTGACAAATATTTTATGAAACTCAAAGAAGTGCTCAGTATCACTCATAAAAACCGGTCATCAGGTTATTGGTTGACATTTTCTTCAAATTTTCCTCTTTGGACAAAAAAAATTACATTTAATCGTATTTATTATATGTATTTTTTGTTGCCGTGCCAATATTTAGAATCATTGGGCCATCAGGATTTATTAAATAAATTAATGGAAGTCGATAGTTTTCTGTTCGGTTTCTTTATTTATATGTTATTGTCAAAAATGGCGTATAAATTTTGTAATTCTGTAACTTTAATACATGTTACAATTTATTATTATAATTCTGCGAAGTGATCAAAACTAAAACAATTATACAAAATATTCAATAAATTAAAAATTAAATTACTGCTTGAAGTACTCGTAATATATATATAGTGCGAATTTCAAGTATTAAATAATAAGTAAATAAAATACCTCAAATCTTACAGGAATTATTTGTAAGTTTACGCATGAATATTAATAATAATATAAAAATATTAATTACAATGTGTTCTAATAATAATTATATACATTAAAGTGAATAATTGTTTACGAGAGGCAAAAACCTGTAATTCATGGCATTCGATATTAGAGCGTAATAGAAATAATAAAATAAACTAATAAAATAATAGAAATAATAAAACTAATCATTTATTAATATTCCACAGCAATAAGAATTACAAGTCATTTTCTGTGATATTTATAGTTTTTAAAAATAATATATTTAAATTAACCATGATGTTTGCTTTGAATTCACGTTACACATCCCAATTTGGGCTACAACTTTGTCTGTTGGTGGAATTTGCTTTGGTTCAGGCCATCACTTTGCCATGTATTGTAAATTCTTCTCTACAGCAGAAGTCTCAATTACAATAATTAATTTTGCTACCCCGAATTGACACTTTGAACTTCATTTCTTCCACGTTTCGTGGCGGCGTTTTTAAAGGTTCCTTTTTCCCACCTAGCTTAACTCACCTCTCCTAACTTAACTAATTCTGTCGAAGACAAAAGTGCCAGAAGAAGAATAAAGTAAAAAATTATCCAAAGAAGGAAATAAAGTTTTTTTTTTCTTCTTTAAATTAAAGATGAAAACAGATTGAGAATATAAAGCCTCTTTAAGCCTGGAAAAACTTTTTGGAAAAATCCAGGATTCACTCGGCTTGTCTTCCATGGGGAGAAAATTCAAACAAAGGCCAACAAAAAAAATCTTTCAAACTTTTCTGTCTTAGAAGTTGGTAACATTTAATTGCTTGTTTCTTTTCGTCTTCTCATCCGGTCTAATCGATCGCAATGAAGAACTGGATAACAATTTCGGACAAATTAGGGATAATTTACAACTCTTTTTGTTTGAAGTGGATTACCTGGCGGGTAAATGTACAGTCGGAATAATTAACTGCTAATTGTTGAAAAAAGTAATAAAATAAAGAACCCGGTTATTTTATCTTATACTTCAAGTAAGTACGGTTGTATTAATTCATCTAGTACTGTTGGTAGAAGTTCTCACTGTCTACAGCACGTCTCGTGTCTAAGATTCATTAACTACAAGTGGATGGTTTCATCTGAGAGAAAGAGTTTCTTGTTTCTTATTTGTACAACCCCTCGCAGGTACAAATCGTTTGCTCTTTCTCATTTATACCAAACCTTCTTCAACAGTATTATTTTCTAGTAGTGTTATTATACATAGCAAAAGAAATAGGTTTTTCACTTAAAGACACCTCCAGCCTGCGAAATATTTTTAAAAATTTAATGTTTATGCTAACATATTTGAATTTGAGGTTTCAAAAATTGTAGATATTATATAATAAATTTATTTATTATTTATTATTTATTTAATATATAGTAAATTTATAATACTCATTAAATTTATTTATTTATGTACGATTGAGCTGGAGAAGTGGAAATTTAAACAGTGGCGCATTGACTTAAACTCACCAAAACTCTGCACTCATCCCAGAGAAAATAAAATTCAATGCCCAGGGGTGAAAACGTCTTTACTTCCTAGACAAACCCTATTTTCCCTATTGCGATTAACCGATTATTGCCTCATTCTGTGCGATAAGTCCACGATCTTACCCAATCCACGAAGATAAAGTCTAAAAGGTGACGTGGGTCCTACCTTAAAAGTCAACACGTTCTCCCGCAGTTGCACGGAAGTTGCACTTGACGTCAATGAAAGGACTTGAGCGTTTTACGAGTTTCACCCTAAAGACGATGGTCTTCTTATGAAGTCCCGTGCTCTTCTCTTTCCTCTTCTACCAAATTGTAACCTTTTATTTTTGTCAGGAGCCCTTAAGCTAACCTTTACACTTCTTTTGTCGTTGTCCCCCCTCGATCTTGAGGAAAGCACCGGGAAATGTCAAGATCATTTATTGCTTCATATTAAATTTTCATTGAAATTAGGCGTCGTGTGCTTGTGCTTTCTTAAGTAGACAGGTGCTAGCCACATGGAACACCTGAAGTTAACTCAAACAATTGTTCTCATTTACGGAATACTTTTAGAAAAGCAATAATGCGAAACTAGACAACTGACTGTACCTAAGATATCATTTGTGTCACAGATAACAATATGTATTAACATATATAACATAATGCTGTATCAACAACTACTGGTTTTATGTTCGACTTCTAACATTTTCTTGAAATTTGAGGACCCCAGAAGTTTAAATATTAATCTATATAGTAATAGATAAGAATTGGCATGTATAATTATAATCAAAGAAAAGCAGTCTCTCTTTGTGGAAGTGAAACTTTTGTAGCAAAAAAATCTAGGTCTACGAGAATTGTAGTAAGCATAGGAATAGAACGTGGAGTACGGCAAATACAAAACATTACGAAAATTTATAACTAATAGTAATTGAAATCAATAATTGCGCTACATGTTAAAACCTCATTTACTGAATAATGGGTTACAGAAATAAGTAAATAAATTATTAATTAAACAATCATTATTTGTAAGTATTTTTTGTTCTTTGTATATAGTCGCAATATTATTAACCTTTTGTTAAACCTTTCTTCAAGGTATAACACAACGTTTCGATAATGTAAGAAAACTAAAAAACAACACTTAGCAGGGAGTTGGGTCTTCATAAATTCCAAATGCGTTTTTCTTTTCTTTTTTTTATGTTTCTTAACTTTCATCACAAAAATTGTTCTTTTGTCTCTACTCCACCGCTTAATTTGTCTTTTCCTAGGCCTCTTTGTCATCTTCCTCCGTTTTTTTCTCTCTCAAAACTCTTTCTCATTTGTCTTGTTGCTTAATAATTTCCACGGCACAATTAGCTTAACTTTTGCTATTTTCCTAACTTTTTTATGCGAAGAGTTAAATACCGTCAAGGGACGTTAAGAAAAACAATTCGTCCTGACCTTGAGCGCCCGCGAACTTCGTAAACAGACAACGACTCCCTAGGACACGATAATCGTTGAATTTTAACTCAGTCATTAGCATTATTTACATACATTTAAGTTGCTCCTAATGTGACTTACCTGGTACTATTCAAGTACATAAAATTAAAGTAGCAAAATTCGAACCGAAGATATGATTTTATATCTACAAATGTACCTCAACTAGACAAAACGGCAATTTTCCTTAAATTATGTTGATTGCCGTAATATCCACATTGCAAGCACTGTATGAATATAATCAATAAATAATAATAGTAATAATAATAATAGAACAATAATATTCTACTTGGGAAGTACAAGATGGGTACGAGATATTTAGTGGTTAAGGAAATGAAAAGTTAGGGCGAACTATTTTTGTCGTGTGCTGGAGCGGAGTAAAAAAAAATGAAAGAAGCAACTTCGGTGAGAAAAGCAGAAAATTCAAAATATGAACTTGCTGTCAATTCTTATGGAGCGTTTCCTGCATCTGTAATCTGAGGAATGCTGAGAGATTGTAGGAAAAATATTTCACTGCAACTAGTTGAAACAGGTCTAACTACTCCCATACTGTAAATCTCTTTGTATTTTTATACAATGTATGTACAACTTAAAAAATACAAGTTGTTAACTTGCATACAGCCGAGTTCTCGGGTCTTCAGATGAGCAGAATTTTCTACTAGGAAAAAAAAACTGTAAACTTTTACACGAATAAAACAATTGGAAAAACAACATTGTGGGGATGAAGGGAGTCAGGCAGGAAGGCAGGGAGGCAGGCAAAAAAGAATGGAGTATAATTGGGAAGAGTAATAAAATTTTCATTTTAATTATTATTCATTTAGAGAAAAACTCTGGCGAAATAAAATGTGGCGCCTCCGGGCAAATTAATTGCCAAGAATGTTCTTTGATGCGAAGTTTAATCTTCTGAATAACAAAAATAATAAATAGCAAAAAAAAAGAAGAGTAGACGAGGAGAACGAGAAGAAAAAACCATTTAGAAAATTAAATGCTTCGCCCCCGCGGAGTTCGTCTTACCCCCAGCAAACGGTAGCAAAAGTAGCCGACGACTTCTGTCAAAAACTACCCGAAATACATGGAAATTCCTGTTGGAATGAATCCAAACCATTTCGGAATGCCATCAGAAATGGCGTTTTTCTAGCCTTACGAACTCCACCGTAGCGAACTGTCTGTGGCAGGAGGGGTGTGACAAGCCGTACTTTTCACTCGGCCCAACTTCCGACATTGAATTTTGTATTATTAATTACCATTAGGGGTTGATATCCCTCTCAAAGTACTTGTTGCCAGGTTGGGGTGAGTATCTCTTCATCAGACTCCATTAGACTGATTAGTAAAACATTTTTTTTTTTTATTCTGATTCAACGACGTCGACCAGACAGAGCAACAGTCGTGTGATTTTTTTTTTCTCAGAGGTCGACACTAAAAAAAATTGGTAATTTGGAAAAAACACCCTGGCGGTTTGGAATTTTAAAGTTGAGTGTTTTTTTGGAAAATTTTTAAGTCATCCGCGACATTAAATTAACCCTTAATTGAGAAATTGACAACTGTATGTGGACTGTACATGAAAATGAGTGAAATGAACTGTGGAGTTCCAGTACTGGGTTGGCTTTCGAATGTTACGTTAAGAAACTAACTGTTGTGATAATAAAAATACTTTCTATACTTTCTGATTTCTGTATTGTCAAATACAAAGGTTCTCGTTTCTATTTTTGAAGATTTCCCGGTGCAAACCCTCTTGTCATGTGAACAAAAGTAAATAGTTACTGTACACCCGTCAAATTCCACCAGTCTCAGTCAGAGTCGCCTCGTGTTGGTCGTCGGCTTTCAGACAAACTTTTTTTTTTAAACTGTCACCTGAGACGGATTACATTTACACCTGCCGTCTTGAGTATCTTCCCCGGCATTTTCAAGTAAAATTTTCGCGCCCCTCGGCAGCGGAAGGATGTCGAAGAAGAAAATTCTTTCCGCAGGGGTAGGAAAAAATCCTCAAAGTAAATTCACGGCCACGATTTTAGTCCATTTACAAATCCACCCCCGGGAATTGATTTTATTTCACATTTTTTTTTTCACCCACATCTGTCAGTTCTCATTCTGTAAGAAAGTAGAAAACTCGAGGACTCTAGGTGTTTGCAGATAATCAGACAGAAAAGAAAAGATGGAAGGAAAGCGATACAAGTCCGAGTGAAGTTGACTTTTATTGCTTTTTTGTTTGTCAACGGACTCGCCTTGCACGCGGGAGGGTTGTTTTTTCGGGTGTTTCTCACGCGCAAGTAGCCCAGGGTTCTCACGGGCAAGGCGAAGCGAACCAGGAAAAAAGTTTCTTGTATTTATACAGCATCGTTGATAAATGAAACCGTCATTAATTGTTGCCTTAAAAACTGGAAACTGCACCGGGAAACCGTTGGATTGCGCTGGCGAAGGGGTGGATTTTCACATTTGCTGGCGTTCACGCAAAACGAAAGAGAAACCTCCGGGGACTGCCACATCCGGGTTTCTCTCACCTTCACAACGTGGTAATCCTATTAAATCTAGCAGACAGAATGATGGGAAGTGCATTAGTAAGTCACTTTGATGTATCTGGTGAAGGATTACACGGACACACAGTGCGAAAACAAGGTGAGGACTCTCCTTCACAACTCTGTAATTGTGTTATGTCCGTCACAATAATTCAGTTCTCGGAGTTACACCGCAGTTTTTGTTCAAAACAAATATTACCCATACTAAAACTAGTGTTTTACACTCGTACAGAAGAAGTGTTGCTTGTGAGGTTACATCAATATCAATTTGTGTAGTTGTGTCGTTGATGTTTCCGCTTCCCACGAGTTTTCTAGAGATAAAAACTTGACTTTACTTGGCGTAAACATAATTTTCTGTAGTTTCTTTAGAAACTATTTTTACAAATTGTCTTCGTTTTTTTCTGTCTGTTTATTGTACGTGCGATGGGTAATTCTGTTGTAGTGTGAAGACTTCAATCGATCTTGTTCAGTGAAAGTTTTCTTGTCTCCCACTCTGTCGACTTATTTTGGAAAGAAAAAAAAAGTAAAAGATTTTGAACCAACAGTTTGTTGCTTTCCGCAGAAAACTGACAGTTTAAATTTACAATCGGTTGTAGAGACGGTGTAAAACTTTTCTAGGTTTTGTTTCTAAATTTTATCATCAATATAGAAAATTTATATACTTTTTTATAAAATCTATGTACATAACAGGACTGGTAGAAGAGAATTCTTCCACGCGTCTTTCTCACCGCCACAAACCCACCGTCAAAAAGTGATGTGCATTTTGATGTGTTCAATAGCGCCAAATCAATAAAAGAGAATTGGTTTTTCGACGAAGTCTTCTCTTTCTAGCGAACTTGAACGAGAACCTTGTTCCTGTGACATTTTCGGTCGAGCAAATCCTTTTCGGTAGCAAATTACTTGAAAAAAATAAAGTGAAAATTAAAATGGTACGAAATTGAATTCTTATTTTTTTACAAGCGGGTGCATCTCGATTTACAGCCGAAATACAAGCGACTTACCCCTGTCACACACTAAATAAGTAAACTAAAAATGTGTGATATTTGGGGATGGTTGTAAAGCAGCCATCTTGAAAAAGTATTCATTAAAAGAAGATGTCTCCAATCGGTAAAGAGATGTTGCATAAAATAAAAAAAGAAATAAATGGGACGATTTGAATGCAAGTGTCGTGATACGTGGAAATATATTGTATTTTATAAGTAGAGATAATGGAGAGTAATAACAATTCCATGGGATTTCTCTTTTTTACTGAAATAATCGTATATTATTATATTTATATATTTTTACTATGACCATTTTATATTTGAATGATAAGTAGTTCTTTGTTTCTTTTGCTCCATTTCTCAACACTCAGACCAATTTTTTTTGACAAAGAATCTGAAAAGTTGGAACTGTTTTCATATTTATTACAATCGGATATTAGAACAGAGAAAACTACAGTAATATACGTTATTAATATTCATAGATCAATAAGGTCTTATGTTTTATTCTTTTTGGTCAAATGTACAACATCTACATACATAAATGTGTACATAGAGCTTTTGATGTTGTGTTTTCTGCTCGAGACTGTGCGTGCTAGTTGGCCGCCATCAATAATGGCCTGTCTTGTTAGACAGATTGTAGTTTTCTGTAAAACTAAAAATTTTTATTGGATTTGATGTTTAAGTATGAATTATTGTGGAGTTTTTGAGCGCCAGAAAAACTCTTTCCTTCCGCGACTAGGAGAGGAAGACAAAAGTAAAAGTTAAATTTATATTTTGTTTTGCGTGCTTCCTACTTTTTCTACTTTTTCTTATTTTTTTTTTCTTCAGCCCATTTTTCCTCCTCCTCAAAATTTCTCTCTCTCTCTCTCTTCCTTCTTCTGTCCCTCAGCTCACCACAGGAAACGTAAGAAAACAATTTTTTTCTTTACATGTGGCTGTTGTAACTTCGTTTAGGCCGAGGAGGTTCCTACGAGAGGGTCTCTCATAATGTAATTAATGCGGTTGCCAGGTTTTTTCTAATCTTTTTACTTCCTGTCGGGTTTCCACGTTCACAGGAAGAATACGATGGTGAAGGCTGCTCTCCGCTTTTCTTCTTCTTCTGCTGCTGCTGTTGCTGCTGGTGTTGGTTCGTTTGTCTTCCTCCTGTAGCATTTAAAATTTTTTGCCGACTCACGGTTTTTCAATTTGAAAATCTTTCTTTTCCTCTCTTTCTGTCTTTCTTTCTCTCTCTCTCTCCCTTTTGCATCACGGACTTAAATTTTATGCTTGCTTGCACTTACGTAGTAGAAAGTCGGGTGCGTAGTAGAAAACGACCCGAATTGCTCAGTCAGTGAGAAGTCAGCAGGAAACGTCTGACAAACGCGAATTTGAATGATGGGAAAGAAGACAATTTACAACTAATCCTTGAGAAATAAACTTAAAATCTGCTTTAATTTCTACAGGAGTACCGTTGTAGTTCTGGTGAAATTGGTAAGACATGATAATTTTTGTCAACGTGATATTTTATTCTTATGCAGCCTATTAACTTAATAATTAATAGGATAACAAGTATGGCAAATATATAAATATCATGACTGGCAGGTAATCTAAATAAACTAACTTCAGTAGAAATTTTTAAAAAAATTAAAAACAATTTACGAGGGTGATATATCAATAATAATAATAATAAGATACAATTCGTGTCTACTTGTTCGGTTACTGTACTACTGCAGAACTGAAACAAGTTAGGATTTTAAGTTACATTTAAGGAGTCTAGAACTATTACTATTAAGGGAAAGAAAACTAAATTCGACTACTTTACAAGTCCTTTTTTATTTCAAGTTTAATTTCCCCCACAGACCTGACTAAAATGTCTGAATCTGAAAACTGCAGAGAGAGAGAGAGAGAGGATTAATGACTGGCAATGATTCGAAAATCGGAAACCAACAATAAATCAATTAAAATCCATCAAAGGCACACACACGCACACACACACAAGTCCGTTACTCGACAAAAATTTGATGTTTGAAAAGAGAAAAATCGCATTCTCCAAAAGAGAAAAAACTTTTGGGGATTTCACCTGGGGCCAAAAATCTCTTCTCTTACCTTTGTGCGGTTTTGGGAACAGACAAGGAGGAAGTTCTGAAAGGGAATTGGTAGAGTAGGAATAAGCAGTAAAGGTTCAACGGCAGCAAAAGGATCGCATCCAGACCGAAAGGGCGAAGGATAAAAAAAAAGCTCCCAAAAGTCATTTGATTTTTATTACTCTGTGCTATCTGTTTTCCATCAATGTTTTATTTTCCATTTGAATTTTTATTGTTCCGGATTGTTCCTTTTCGAGAGCGAGAGAGGACGATGAAGAAGAAGAATAAGAACAACTGGGAAAAAGAACTCAAAGAACATTTTTGTACTGCGTTCTGACCAATGCAAGCACTTGTGAAGTGTTAACTTCGTCGTCGCATTATTCATTATCGTTTTTATTTATTTATTTAGAACTTTTCCTATGTGGTCGCCTATTCGTTGACTTCTTCTGCAGATTCTTCTGCTGTTGTAAAAATTGGCTTCTGCTTAGGGTTTAATTTAATGGAGTTTTAGTAGAACTTACAGGTGTTCCACACTTGCATTTGAACTCATCATTCTATTGAAGTTCTTTTGATCTACAAAATTGTTAACTTCCCAACAAAAAGTTTGTTTTCTCATAACAATAGTGAATGTTTTAAAATAAAAATAATTTCTGTACTATTTTTTATTTTTATTATTCAGTCTAAACATTAGCATGTCGGTACAGTACCTAACTGTACGCAAGTCTAATTTCTATCTTTTGTACTTGTTCTACTACGCAAATATAATTTTTTAGCACAAGTTTAGACTTCAATCCTGAGTAACTTCACTCATTAATTAAGCAAAACGAAACAACTCATTTGTAGTTTATTAAAACTAGAATTCATTTAGAAATTTATGGCCAATTTACGGCAGACTCGGTGACGTTCGCGTCGAGGGCTTTGGAGAAGTCAAGAGAAAGGCCACTACATCAAACATAATTAAAAGAACAAAAGTTGTTATCATTGATTAATCTCAATTTTTGATGTAATTAAGACACATACGTGAGGGTGATGGAGTCGAGTGAGGAAAAGGAAACCATCAAAAAGCTCGTGTCAGGTTTATTATGAGTATATATAATTGTAGTAAAACCGGATGTGTTGGGGCCACCGGCGGTATTTGATGATGCCCAAGCGTGCAATATGAGATCATAACCCTTTCTCTTATAATTGCAGACAATGTCACTCCAGAGGATTGCCAGGCCCGGTTTAAAATGACTCTTTTCCTTCGGGCTGGAAAACCTTTTTGCCTTTCTCCTCTTCGCTCACTTTTTTACCGTCTTGTTGCTCCTTCTCATCATTTCCCAAAGCCCAGAAGGACGAAAAACCGCTTCAATCGCTTTCATTTAGAATATTAATGAATTTTATTTCAATTGAAACATTCCACTTTTTTCTTCTTATTCCTCTCCCTCTTTTTATAAAACTCAAATTGTTGTATACACAAAATGTGCTCTGGAGGTTTTTGATGAAAACATTTTTTCTCATCAACGGGAAAGGGAAAAGCTCAAAATTACTTCTTTGTTCTTTTTTCAGGAACTAATGAGTAGTTTAAACAACCGTGTTGACGTCGTTGTAACCTGAAATTCTAATAACATGGCTTATTTAAAAGGACAATTAATCATGTTTAATAAGTTGTAGAGTTGAAAAAGTTACATATTGAAATTTATGAAAAAATTTATGAATGGTGGCATGGCTAAATACTAAAAAGACAAAGAGTAAGGAGGTGGGAGGTTGATTGTTAATATAAAACTACAGTTAGTTAATGAGTGCAGAGTAGGTTGTATTGAATGAGCCCTTTAAATTTTCCATGTATTTAAATCTCCTATGTACAAGACATCCCAATAGATTCCTTTAATTTTTATGGGATGTGTGGCGAACGTCAGTATGTATTGTATGTTACATGTGACGCTTCTAACAGCCTACAAAATAACTCACAAAAATATTTAAATAATGCAAATTTGAATGTTTTGCTCTATTTCCTGTAGCCTTAGAAGAAGACTTGATAGTTCAAATTATAAAAATAGAAAAACAACAGCAAGGATAGTAACTATTTTTCACATTTTCGTCTCCGTGATAAATATCTTTTGTTTTCTCAAATTTCACTGGTGACTTCACTTTCTGACACCCCCCACACGAACAACAACAGGAAACAAAAGACTTCGTTAGAAGAAATGCATGAAGAAATTAGGGAAAAGAAACTTTTGCTATTGTTCATCAATCCCTTGTATGTAGCGGCGTCGACGGCCCGTCCCTCCCGAAAGGAAAAAAAAAATGGTCGAAGCCGGTCAGTTACTTTCACATTTACAGAAAATGCATTTCACACGACAGGAAGTTTTTTTCCCGTTGTGAAAAGACCTCAGCGATTTAAAACCAAACCCAAATTCAGTCAACCCGAAATCCGATAGGACGGGCAGACTGTGAGTGTTGACACGTACGACAAAGCTCTGAGCTTCAGCAGAAGAAAGAAATGAAAAAGGTGAAGCTTGCCAATTGTGGACGTGTCTCTCTCTATTCGTATTGTCGTACTCTGACTATTTTGTAACAAATACAATCTTAAATTCTTGTTTGAGTGTAAATTAGGGTGGTTATATTCCTGAAACTCGACTCCCTAATAATATTGAACAATATGCTGAAAGTCAGCTCAAAATACCCTAAATCTCCGAAGGCATTCTACTGGTAACCGCGGAGGAGTAGTGTCACTGTGGGCAGCGTACTGTCGCATCAACGTGAAACCGACTACTTTTTTTTAAGGAGTGCATTTTACCCTTGTGCTTCGATATCATATTATCCAGCTCAAGGTTACATAATTACGGGGTTATTGTTCCCTCAATAGACAAGGGTTGAGAATTGATGGCCACGAGAATGACCATGAAAACTAGGGTGAACTTTCCTTCGTTGGGTGGAGGCATCAAGTTAGCAAGGGTCAAGTAAAAACTGATCCTAGAGAAACCGTGGCTTATTAAATCCGAGAGGATGCTTAGTTTATGTTTTCATAACATGTTTTTCTTAATTAACTTGAACGTACCGTGAGCGTCTACCTCTGCGGAGGAAAGGAGAAATTGTAGAATTTACAGTTTTCTTGTGTTCAGAATGTGCAATGCATTAAATAAAAATAATTCGGTTTTTCTCTTTGTACAGGCAGAAAGGAAACAGATTCTAATTTGAGATTATCGTTTAATTTTTAACAATCTGTTTATTTTATTTTATTTTTTTCCATGCGTGATCATTTATTATTCTGATCATTGTGCGAGAGCGCGTAAAGCAATTTATCAGAACTTTAAGATCGCTTTATCTCACCGGATTTATTGTGCTTTGTAATAATCGTTAGGGCTTTTGTATTTTTACGTTGTAGTGAAAAGCCGCTTCCCATACAGCATTCGTACGTTCTAAAACTGTTACGTGTAAATAATAAATTAAACGTAATTCTAAGAAGTTGTATAAAAATAAATTCTTATTAATTATTTATTTAATATGTATATAATGGAGTACTTAGTAGTGACGCGTTTGCTAATGACCTGACACAAGCATCTTTGACTATTATTTCAAAATGCACTACTACTAAAATTGCAAAAATTTAATGTTTTAAAATCTAAGCCGCTGTTATTAATAGTTCAAAAAATAAATAAAAGTGTCCGCTGAGAGAAGGAAGTTTTACGTTTAGTTACGTCGATGTATTTAGGATAGGAGACAGTAACGGTGGTTTCGCACCGAGAACGACAGCTTGAGGAAAGAGGCAGCGGTTTAATGTGAAATTTACCTGTTGAAAGTCGTAAATAAAAGTTGAGGAGACCTGCCACGGGGAGTTGGTTATATTTAAACGAAATTCGTGACGATGGCGTAAAACGTTTCCTTCCGGTCTTTCCAACTACCGTTTTTATTTATCTGTTCAAATCACATTAAAGAAGATTAATAATACCGCGACTGGCAGTTGTTAAGAGGATCATTTAAACTAGGAGAAGACGTCAAAACAACTAGAACAAATGTTGGAAGACGTCTCAAATTGTATTGTCTCGTAACTGGGAACTCTGTGTGTTTCCGAAACTGAAACACATGAGCATTTCTTATGTAGGAATTTATTTCTAATACGAATTATTTGCACGCTCCGAACAAGTTATTGATTTTGACTTTTTTTTTATTTTCAGGTAAGAAAAGTTTAACATCAATGTGGAACTTTGGGCTTTTCATATAATAGAGATGGTAATGTATACATAAATTATTAATATCGGTAAGGCAGAGAGAAGTAAATAGTAGCTTAATATTTATAATAATAAAAGTATAATAATCAGTAGTAAAATTAATAATAATTAATAACAGCAAGGTGTTCAAGAGTGTGACTGTGTGATTATCAGATTTCTACACGGTAACCCAAAACTACCACGTGAAAACAATGTACTACATATATATAGAGTTCTTGCAAAATTGTATCGTTAATAATCTAACATTATGTATGTAATAATGTTCTGGAAGAATGAATCAGTAGGCCTATTAACACAAAATCAAGAACAATTTCACTTGTGTTTAATATATATAAATACAAATACATGGCACAATACATACCGATTAAAAAACAAGTACTGAGCAAGCAATCGTATAAATAACTTGTGTTAGAATTGCAATTGTAGAACCGCAACATAAAATTTGATTGGTCTCTGATATCTACAAAAAATCGAGAAATATCTGTAGAACAAAATGCGATTACCCACGTTGGGTGGAGGAGTTTTCTTCTTTTTCAAGAAATTACGTTTCTAATTGCCGAGAAAAAAGTTCTTGAAGGAAAATATCTAAACTTTAAGTTCAGCAAATCATTTTTCTAGCTTTTCCATTGAATGCGATCAAAAGTATCCAAAAATTTCATAATGTCGGGAAAATATTAAATTATAAGGAGCAGATTAAAGTTGTACGGATAATGAACATGTTTCGAGTGAAAATCGTTCAAATTTCCAAAAAAAAAAAAAATGGTGGAGGCAGCCGATAGAAAACAACAGCAGAAGAATGAAATTCTAAATAGAAAAAGTTCTAGTTCAGGTCTCCGGAAGAATTTCCATTAAGGCCTTCATCGGATGGGAAATAAATTCAAATATTCCTGTAGCCGTGACGCGACCTTTCCGCATTTTTCTTTCCGGTTTCGCTTCTGAGGAATCCAAAAAACCCAAAATTGAACTTTTGTTGGTTGCCTGACGTGGGTGCTCTCCTGTTGTGGATGTTCCGTCAGCGGCCATGTTCGCCACCAACTTCCTCGAGAAAGTTAAGAAAGAAAAGAAAACAAACTTTTCTATTTTCTCCAACGTTTATCTCGTCCTTTTCCTCAAAGGTTCGTAACCGAAAGGAAAGAGTAAAAGGAAGGAGGACAAAAGCGAGGGAGAAACTTTTTCTTGGCCTCTTCACTTTTACGACTAAATTATCGTTGCAATCATTATTATTATTATTATTATTATTATTATTATTATTATTACTATTACTATTTCTATGGTCTCGACTCCTTGTGTTTTTCTACGATCTTTCAAAGTGCAATCCAAATGAAAAAGTCAAAAATGTTTGATTTTACGAATGGAGTCCTTGAGGGAAAGTTTTAATGAGCGAATCGCACTCCATTTTCTCCTGTGTGAAAGCTCCTCTTAGGGAAATTTTATTGGCTTTTTTTTCCCCGTTGCTTTGGCTTCGATTGTTCTCCTGATGTAAAATTCACCTTGTCAGCTTTTATTCGTGCTTAATTCCACCAGAATCGTCTGCTGGAGAATGTTGCTTTAAGTATATGACGCAACGAAAGTCTCTCGTGACTGGTTCTACGTAACAGAGTGAGCTTTTGTGACCAGTCTCGATTAACCATTTATTTATTTTTTATGTTCAGATTTTCGGTCCAGTTACTTTACTTAAGATCTTTTAGAACTTAATGGTTTAAAAGTTTGTTTAAGGTCTTTTTATTCGTATCAAAGTACTGGTTTCCCGCCACTGTCTAATTGAAATCTTGTTCCGTGCGTACTGTTTCTTACTGTATTGCATTACAACACTTTGCACCACCTGAATTTTTACTTGGTTTTCATTTGATTTATGTACATCATTCACGTTTGGAGATTTTACCTTGTTTTGCTGATACTCGTTGTTATGTGCCTGTAAGAGTATTTTTTAATATACAGGAAAATAGTTATAATATATTTATATTCAATAAATGTTGTTCTACGTATTGTACGTTGTACGTGTGGATCTAAGTCTGAAATTTCAAATATTAAGACCGCCTTAGGTGGTTTTTTGTCAGAATGGGCAGCAAGACCAAGCAACAACAAAGACCAGGGGAGCAGTCAAAATTACTGGTACTTTTTGGAAAATAGAATTGATTCCACAGACACTAAAATTAGGTACTCTGAAAGAATTTATTAAACATAGTAGCCTACGATTATCAATTACAGAAACAAGACACATATATTGCAATATCACGTTGCAGTGGCTTTTATTTCGCCACCTCGGCTCGGCCTGTAACCCTTTCCTAACCAAGCACCTGTCACTGACAGGTCCATCACTGTAGAATTACGTTTTCTTCCTTTAACAGTGACTCAATAAATCAAGAGTCACTGTTTCCAGCTTTTCATGTATAAATGAAAAATGACGCAAATTGGAATGAAAAAAAGTATAAATTAAGTTGTAAAAATTTTCCGTCGAATAATTTGTATCCGCCATATTTGATGAAAGTTATATATTTCCGTCAAACACTTAGTTATTGCTTCATTAATTCGTAATAAATTTTCTTGTGTTGGAATCGAAACGACGTCCAAGAATTTTCAAATCTACACCAAATTCTGTCGTTTCCTATTTATTTATTTATTTTTGTTCTGTCGTATTATGTGGTATGGTTTTGCTTGAGCGTCTACCCTCTTCTAGAAAACGATTTTCTTATTTTCTCGAAATTTGATACGAATATATCGGAGCCATTCAGTCGTCGGATAAAGGTTATCATATTATATATATGTTTTAATAAGAATGATATGAAAATGGATGGCAAAACGTTTCGCAACTCGTGAAATCGAATTGGAAAACGTCAAAATGCAATTTACAAGTTAGGAATTTGAGTCAGAAGCATTTTATTTATGGACACGTGAAGTTCCATTTGTGGCAAAATCAAATCAAAAATTATTGCCACCGACATTTTTCCCGGAAAACCGAAGAAAATCAAGTTGATCCGATCGGATGTATCGGTGGCGGCGGACGAAACGCATTAATTGGTTCCCAAGTCCTTTAATTAGTTAGCAAACGACTTTCGTTAATTGAATGATGGCGTTGAAGTGGAACAAGTTAATAGTCGAACTTTGACCAAGTTTACTAATATATATGTTTTCCTTTTCGCCGACACCGCGGCAATCAACTAAGTTAAATATTATGGAATGTGTTTGCAGTATAGGAAATCGTTAACGGTTAAAGACCGTGTTCTTCGAGTGTGAAGTTCTGCATTCCGGAAGTATAAAAACTTGTTAATTAAATCAAGTTTTAAAACTGTGATTTAAGGATTACCAAAGTTTATGTACACTTTGACACGTTTCAGTATAAAATAATAATTATTTATTACTATACAAATATACCATCATGTACTCGATACACAATCAAAGCTTGCTTCAGACTATTTTTACAGTTTAATTACTCACATGGTAGCAAAGCCTGGTTTGGTCTTAAATTTTTCTTTTAAATATTGTGTAAATATGGTTTGTGTAGTGAAAAATGAAAAAAAAGGTAGAGAAAGTAAAAATTACTATGGCGTACAGTAAATAGAAAAGAATCTAACACTTTTCGATGGCGTGGACTACGCCACATGGAAGATTAAATTGATGAAAACCCCTTACGAAAACCGACTTGCGAAAACTTAAAACTCTACGGTAGTGTAGCGACCACCGCTGCCTGTTAGTGAAAAGAACCTTTTTCCTTGGGTATCATAAAATAGGTCGACCCTATACATTATTCGCGCACAATAGGTCCACATCACAGTAGGTCTTAGTCGCCTCCCTATTCATTCGTCATCCATAAAACAAGTACCCAAATCCGACTGTAGTGTCCGCACCTACTCGACAATAGACATTAGGCCAAAGGTTTATTGCCGGGTGCGGGCAAAGGAACCTTTCCCTTTCCCTTGTCCAGCAAAGCTGTACCTACGACCTTTCTTCGTGGCGTCCCTCAATGAATGAATAGCGAGAGGTATATATATGCTAGTCACTCCCTAGCAAAAGAGTAATAGATACCAATGAAACATTCTTAATAGTAAATGTGGATGACCTATTAATTTGTGGTGATAATTTAAAAGAAATAGTTAAAAGAATTAAAAAATAAGATTTAACATTACAGATATAGGAAATGTAAAGAAATACTTAGGAATTGATATAGAGTGTAATACAGAAATTTGATAGCAGAATTATTGTATATTAGTAATGGTACTAAACCAGACACAGCATACGGCGTTAATTACTTAAGTAGATTTTGTAGAAGTTATGATGAAATTCATTTTAAACATGCCTTAAGAATTTTGGTATACCCTAATCGAACCGGACAGGTGACATATTAGATAGAAAATCGGCAATAAATAGGTTGCGTTATTAGTCCAATTTTATGAAAATCTAAGAAACAAGCAACTGTTGCGAGTCATCTACATTTGCAGAATATATAGCGCTGTCGGAAGCCGTCACAGGAATCATTTTTATGGGGGGTGTAATAGAGGAAATGTTTTTCAAGTTAAACGATTCAATTAAAATTTACGAAGACAATTCGGCAGCAACAGACATAGCTTTAGGGAAAATAAAGTATATAAAAGTAAGGAATGTGTTAAGTTTAGAAAATAAGTGAAAATAGAATATAAGGTTAAAATAATATAAAGGCAAGATTTTGTATGCCAAGGAAGAGTGTCAGAAATAGTGCCAAAATGAAATCTTGCTTCGAACTATTTGTATAGTTTAATTATTCAACAACAATAACAAATAAAAGAAAATTGACTATAAATATTATAGGTTGTCGTATATTGAAAAATAAATTAAACTATAAATTCTAAATATATAATATATATAATACAAGGTACGGAAGTCGTTTTATTTTGGAAATGTCTTCGGAGTCCGCTGAAGAATTTCAAATATTCTTCTAAATGTACGTCACCTGACAGGTATGTAAGGCTGGTCCTCTGTCGGACACTTTAACTTGAGGAATTCTGTGTTCCAAGTTGTAGTCTTACTACCTGGTGATTCCATTATGTTATTCCACAAGGCATTGGCAGCTGAAATTATTTATAACCTGTAGTTTTGATATTCGTAATAACGGTATAGTAACAAGTTACAAGTCGAGAAGTTATTTTAAGTTATTAACGTAGGCAAATTTTACTTAATTAAGTTTAGACTATCACACATAGAAGGATTCTACTGTAATAATGTTTTATGTAACTATTTACCACGGGTGTTATTTCTCACCTTTCGCATGTCCCAGCTGACTCAAATGAAAACAATCGTGTGACAAATACCTCAAATCCGTCTGAGAGCCTTTCTCAATTTCCACCGTAGGAAATTCAGCGTTGTAGAGAAAAGGTTGAACAACAGCAACAAAGTCATTTCTCTTTTGGAACTTTGAACTGTTCACCTGCAAATGTAATTGTTTTTTTTTATTCTTTTTGTCATCCTCAACGGTTAAGTTTGAGTTTCATTTTCTTTTTAAAATTGAAATTTGACGCCTTACGACTTTCAACTCGATTTTCTGCCATTTGCTCATGATGGACTGAAACTCTTGCGTTAAATTTTCAAATCTTTTGTCTACCAAACACGGGCACTCGTAGGGTTTGTACAGTCGCCTGCACAGCCAGGGAAGTCCCGAAAATTTTGGAAGAATGTTACTTAAATCTGGAAATTTAAATTTATTATATCACTTATGATTGGAATACAAACTTGATTGTATACGTAGGTCTCTTATAAATAATTAAATAAATATAGAAATTAAATAAGAGAATTTTTATAAATAAATAGAAATGAACGCAATTTGTGTTTTATTCGGTGCATTAAACATTTTTCTGTTGTTTTTAATTTGCTGTTGTGTGACTCATGATTCGTCTACTCTAAGATTCGTTACTCTTGAAGTGGCTTTCACATAATTATTTTAACCATTTAAAATGAGGCTAATTCACCACTTTGGCATTACAAAACATAAAAAGGTCAATTGTACAATTAGAATTCGGCTGGTTTCTCGGATTCAAAGCCGATTGAAGTGATGCGCTTCACTCTGAGCCTTTCATTCAGCCATGTTCTTTGGTCACAGCCTTAAGCTCTACAACCTTTGTTTTTACATTTTTAGAGAGCCCTTTTGATGGTCTTAATATTGAGTTCAAATATCAGTGGAGGTTTTAAAACGTTTGAATTCTACAACTCACTGAAAAAAGGAATCACTCGACCAAAACTTAATTGGCTCGAACATCAATCGAACTTCCTGTCGGATCAAATGTAAACTATTTGTGGCACTAGTCGATCGAGAATGTAAACTATTAACCGTCTGGTGAATAAAATTAGAATTAAGTACGTAAGTGCGGATGTATCTCATCGTAAAAAGTTGAAGTTTACTAAAGTTGCGTTGTATATTGAGCTGTTTCCTGCTCCAGCTGGAAATCTCGTAGAATACTTTGTATTCTGCCGGAGTTAGTCAACAGAGTTTTTCAAGTGCTACCTCAACCCGCATCCAATGCGAACCATCCCTTACTTTTACTTTCCAATTCTAATCTCATTTCAGACATGTAAACAACAGGGTAGCTGGGGTCTTCGGATCCTTTAAATCTATTCGGAGATAAGCAGAGAGAAAGGAAAGGTCCCCGGTCGCGCACAGCACAGAATTTTGGATTCTTCCAACTCGTTCTGTCGTGTTTTTTCTGGTTAACTTACTTATCTGTTGAACGACATTGACGATGGTTCTCGGCAGATTGTCCCTCAATTTGATCAAAGTCTCCATCAAATGCTTTCTATGTTCCTCGACTATTTCCTGCGGATTGTCACGGTAGCACATGCCGAAGCAGAAGTCCATGGCGCCTATGAAAATGGTCACCATCTAGGAAGTCCAAAAGGCGAATTTTAATTTATTTTTGCGTGCAATTGAAAGCAGGGTGTAGTGAAATGGAGCAGTAAACAGCAGCAAATCATTTGTAATAATTGAAAATTGAAATTCATTATTAATTTTACGTGGAGACATTGAATTGGTATGGAGTTGATGGCGGACGACGGGTTCTTAAAGTCGAGAATAAGTGGGAAAACAAACTAGGAGAGATAGGAAAGCTCTATCTATCATAGTTTCCACCTTTCTTGCACTCGAAAAGTTTGTTAATTCCACGGCAGACCAGTCGTCTGCTACCCTAGCGGTATGACCCCTGAGGGCGTCTAAAGCGATGTTCGTACCCTTCGTCATCCACTCAATTAGGAAATCGAGTCAAATTCCATTTAATGCTATCTTTCTCTGCCTCTCTCTCTCTCTCTCTCTCTCTGCCGTTTGTAGCGATGACTTTCTTACCTTCCAATCCTTCTGGAGATCGATTCCTGGATGGTTTTTGATTCTTTCTATAAGATTTTCAGTCATTCCCAAAAGATCTCGACTTCTCGCCCCGGGTTCTGCAGCATTCAACTGACTTCTCTCTCTATTTGCCGAATACAAAGAATCCCCCGTCGAGTATCCGATCAGATTCGGATTGAATTCCTTAAGAATGTTTGGTAACGTGAGGTACTGTCGCCATGTTTCCTGTCCACCTGCAATTAATTTCGCAGTTAAACTTCGTAACTAGGTAAATTTCGACCGTAAACTCGGGACGTAACTTGAAAGTCACCGAGTATAAAATGGGCGAATGTACAACGATGACTCGGATGAATCGAAAAACATTCGAGTCGGCCGTGCTAATACATGAACGAGCCTACGTAACATAACTTATGGTCTATTGTTGCTCTTACCTATGGCCCAGGACACACCCCTGTTGGCTATGAACACCTGAAACACATTCGTCGAAACGGCTCCATTTGCTGCGACCAAACTGTCCCCCAAAGCTGCCACAACGTCGATGTCCCCCGGCCTCACTTTGACCACGGAAGTTGGCCTTCTCTTCGACCTTGTGTTATTTGTGGGACACGGAAACGGCACGTGGTATGGCACCTCGTCCTGAAGTTTCTGAAACGTTTGTAACGACCATTTTAAAAACTTAAACCTTTAATTAAATCTTCGACGTACACAAACACTATTTAACTATCGCCCTGGTTTCTTTTAGCCGGATTACATCTCCATAGATGAGTGTTCTTTTATTTTACTAATATTTACATAAATTCGTTTATTAGATTAAGTTCAACCTCCGACTCGGTGTAAGTTCCCTGTCGGAATCACAAATTTTCAGGCACAACAAACGATTATTTTGGTGTAATTATTAAAAAGAAGCAGGTTAATTGATAGAAAGTAACTTTAGAAGTACAATTTGAGAGTAATTTAATAAAAATACAATATTCTTCACCTCTTAGAATATAAATTTCTTTCTTAATGTTATTAATCAACTGCGTTGTTGATCAACACCACAAACTTCTTCGTACGGGCTCTGAGATGGAATATTTCTATTCGATAATTACAAAACGGACGTATCGTAAAATAATAAAAACAGAGTTGTAAAATAGTAAAGGACTGTATACCCGGTCTTATATATTTTAAATAAATTCTGTTACCCGCAGAAAAACGAACGGTCTTCTGGTACAGCGAGGTGTAATGTTCTATTCGATACAACAAAAACCCTGAAAGTAGTGGCACCCAGGTGACGGGTACCCGGAAACAGTCAACGGTTCTAATTTTCGTACAACATCTGTTGGTAAAATTCATGTTCGAACGATTCTGCGTCATTTCCCGCACTAAATCAACATTTATTTTAAAGCGAAATCACCGTGAAGTCGATGTACCGTTCGATTTTATATCATTTGTATGTAATCGGGTTGAATTAATGCTCGGATTTACAATCGGGGTGGATTTTGCCCACGATTAGTGTGGGGCAGTCGTTTAAGGGTGTTACACCCAGATAACAATATTTTCCTTTTTTTTATTTTAAAATTAGAAACAAAAATAAAAAATGGTGTAGTTCGGGGATCGATTCTGTTAAATCAATCTCTCTTCGCGCCATTCGACTAAGTTCGTTCGCTTAAGTTCTACTTGCCACCTATGAAACGATGGTTTGTCATTAGTTCGTGCACCTTCACGACTACAACTACTACTGCCACTACAACTTGCCTTCCTGTTTCCTTTTAAAAATGATGTTTACGATTACACCCGTTGCTCGGGTCCGGTAAAAAGTATTTAGTTATCGATTGGACATCATAAATTTTTTTGAAGGGGTCAATGCCATCAGGACATTCTACTGTCTACGTCAATGATTTAATTTAATCTCCCGATGGAAAGTAGTCACTGGGGTGTCGGAATGTTACAGGATTGTGACAGAAACTAAATTATGTTTCATGTTTTGTGGAATGAGAGACCTCGGCTGACAAAATCGACAGGCATTTCACACACGTGTGGGGGTTAGAAAAGTTCAACGGGGACCCGGACGTAGTCTGAAGTTGTGCAGAATAGTCGGATGTTTGCCTCTTCCAGGTAGTTCCTTGATAGTTCACTATTTTGAAGAGACTAAATGAGACGAAACCTTCGTCAGAGCCCAGTAACGGCCCTTGTCTAACGGATCTCTCCCCTGCGTTATGCATTTAAATGGAACGCCGTTTACATTTCTGTTCGTAGACAACTCGGACAGAGCGATGCCATAATTTTTTTCTTACTATTTAAATCTGTTTTGGTATTCCATTCGATCGTGTCGTCCGCACTAGGAATGTCAAAATAGGATCTACGATCGATTTTTTTCATCCATCCCGAAAACACGTATTTACTCTTGTACTACTCTACACTATTAATTACTATTTTCTATGCTCAACTAGTTTCTGACACCGAGCTTCTGGGTCATAATCTAGTTATTTATTAAATACATTTATATTTTTATTTCTAGTAGTAATTATACTGACCGAGGATTCGAATTGGACTGACGAGTTACTGATGACCCAGCTTTTACTGTGAAACAAAACTTAGTTTTATACTTGTGAAATAATAAACTATTCTTACCGAATAGTTTCTTCTCTTTACTACAATAATTCTCACATGTTTCTTCTAATATTAGATTTTATAGATTTGTTTCATTCTCTCAGTGGAGCAGTTTATCATTACGTATTACAAAATTTGATTTTCTTTGTTCTCCACACTCAACTGCACCTGCTCTATTGCTGTCACAGAAAATAGTTTTTCTGTGTGGATGTGCAGGTTGGTACTTTTTATTCCACGGGCATCTCGCGGAGAAGATGTATGAATAGGCGTTTCCTAATAGTAAAATCGTTACGTGTTACCGTTCTACATTTTTTTATTTAGTTTCTGAAGTTACTATCCATTTTGCTGTATGTTCAAGATAAATGTTGACGTGTGACGTCTACTCACATTCATTTGACGTGCCAGTTCCAGAGACTTTGCCGAATGACCCGTCTGTCCTATCAGACTGTAGATGAGTTGTAAAATGTACGACGTGATTTCCAGGTACCTTCCGGTACTTGCACCCAAACTCCTGTCATCCACCTGTTCATCATCCTGTTCATCGGTCATCAATTCCTTAAAGAATTCACTGACAGGCTCCAACCGGAGTCCGGCAAACAAATCAAAGTCTTGTTTAGCACGGAAACATCCGACGTTTTTCACGTCCAACA
The DNA here is from genome assembly GCA_037055365.1 of Polyplax serrata. Lineage (NCBI taxonomy): Eukaryota > Metazoa > Arthropoda > Insecta > Psocodea > Polyplacidae > Polyplax > Polyplax serrata. Next base: position 3,285,226 of record JAWJWE010000004.1, read on the forward strand.
GAAAAATCAACAGCAACACAGCGATGTTCATCCTCATCATGGTGACACATAATCGCGTTTGAGTCTCACCTTGACCATGACAAAAAAAAGATGAGTAGTTGAGTTATTTAAATCCCTTGGATGGAGTCTCACGGAACATCACGAAATGGACGACACAATCCACGGGTACTCGCTCGTACCCGTCATGGCGAACTTCCCCGTAGAACTGAAACGGTTTCACGTGTGAGAGGTACTCGCGGAGGTACCCGACTGCGTTTACACTCGTTCAAAGCAAATAGTCATTTATCATTCGAATTAAGTCTTCCTCGGGTATTTATCTTACCACTGAAGACAGGGAGAGAAGAGAGAGTTGATAATTTCACTTTAAAATCTTACTTTTTTTTCTCCTTCACTTCGTCATCATCACCATAATCATCCTTCCTTTCCTTCATCTTAACGAGCTTAGAAGTAGGCTGATTGAAAGCTTCGTCTTTGGTATTTGGGCCATCGACGACTGTCACTTTTTGTTTCGTTTCGCCCGTCGAATGTCTTCGACGTCTTCGGCAATGGAAAAGTTAATCCTTTAAGCCCAACTTAAACCGAGTCGGTTTTTTTTTTTCCACTCCGAGACCTGTCCTCAGAGGGGTCCGTGTGGACCAACAAGGATAATTCAGGATTACACGTCAAAAACTGTTATAATTTCACATTGAATTTTATTTATTAACTTCTTTAGACCAGGATTCTGTTTTGATGTATCGAGTAATTGGTTTCTCCCAAGTGATTTACAGTAGCCGGAGAGAAAAGGTTAATTTAAAAAGTATATTTTTCTATAACTAAAAAAAATTTAATATAATTAATTAAAGGTCCGACGTAAAGTTAGCTCTCAATTCTATAGATGTGAAAATTGAAAAAGCATGTTTTGTAACTATAAAGTGAATTACAATCTATTTAAATTTATCGATGCAGCGCGCATGCAGAAATATAACATCATGTTTAATGTATTTTTATTTTCTTAAAATAGGATTATTTAAGTGGTAACCATTAATAACGACCCCGAGTCATGAAATGTCTATTTTTGATTATTGTAAACCATATTACATGTCGTAAAGTATTAATATATAATAAAAAACATACGTAGATGAAATACTTGAATAACACAAGTTGAATTATAAATTAATGCATAATGTTATATATATAAGTACAAATTTTAGTGTCTGTGTTGCAAGATGTGCGGCAACAAATTTTAAGTTAACCAACGTAAATTGTACGGCACTGTAATCACTGGATAACCGTCAAATAAAATCCTCTCTGATTTACGAATATACATTTTAATAAGTAATCTCAGGAACTTAACAGTAGAGAAACAGTACCTGGTAGTACCGCAGTATCAATTTTAAATAAAATTATTATTGACTTTGCACTTATTTGTGTAGGCCAATGTATATGTGATGAAGTTAAAAAGCAATGTTTACTGTCCTCCTCAATGATAGATTGACTTTTTTGATAGTCGGTGGCGGAAGAATACCCGTTTTAAATTCATAGAGAAAATGAGAAGGCTCGCCGGATTAAAATTCCACTCGATTAACTGAGTAATACTTAAATTAAGCGAGCAGATAAATAAATAAATCGATGATCGATAACCAAACCAGGACGGCGCCAAGAGGCCAACCCCACGGGTCAGGCAACCGGCGACCTTCACACCTCGGAGCCTACCAGGAACCATCAACATCACACTCATCACCAACATCACCGTGCTTCCTTTCCCAACTTGACCCAAATAACTTTAAGTCGAATGATCTCCTCTGGGTCTCTCGCGTGCATCTCATCCCGTCCCGTTCCTCTCGATTTCTGTTAGGCCATTTAGAAATGGAAATTAGTACTTTGGTACTTTTTCTTCTTCCGGTCGATTCAGGTCTCTCTCTCTCTCTCTCTCATTCTTTGTCAAATATAAAAACAGTTACGGTTTGTAATGGAGGATGACTCAGTCGTTTGAAGACCTAGAAAAATGCGGTTAACACGCAGTGCAGAGATAATAACATCAATTTCGGTGGTGACTTTATCATCCGGTGCCAGTTAACACTTCTTTTTCTTTTTATTACGAGACGAATCGCCTGGTTGACCTAGTCGATCTTAGATCAACTACATCAGGTACAATGCCGGATAAGAGATGGAACGAAGTTATTGATGGAAATCGAGAGGTGCGAGATAATTAGGCTGGTTAATGAGTGACCGAACTGGAATGTTTCTCATTTCGAAACACAAAAAAGAAACTTCGAAACCGAATTTTTCGGATAGAAGTTCCTTGACGGTTGACTTGAGAGCGGAACTTTTGTCCAATTTTTTACAAATTTCCAATTTGGTAGTCGTTTTCTATATGGTGAATAATCCGGTGAGTTAGTGAAGAGATCAGAAATCTGAACAACGTATTATTAAGAATAATTTCTATATTCTAGGTGAATGTAGAATGAAATGAATCAAAACAATGTTCGTTTTACTGCGTCGGTTGATTTCCATTTGAGATGAACCCCGAGTCTTCAGAAGCACATTCACCACTACTACATACACAAAAGACTTAAATAGTTTAACAGCACATCAGTTGGTAGTGTTTCACGTTGTGCACAAGTTTCAAAATTACTGAACTTATTTTAATGTAATTTAATCTAAAACAAATACGGACAAAACTCACAAGCCATTATAAGAATTTGTCCATTACTATATATAAATATATATTTATACTATAAATTCTACACAATGCGTAGTCTAAGGAGCTAAGGTGACAAGAACTAGATACGACAGCCGAGACTAGAGAGATTAGAGACTTTAAACCTCTAAAATAAAACAATACACCATTAGGAATTTCTTTTGAAAAGCAAAGTAAAAGGATGTTGAAGAAACATTACAATAAAAAAGTAAAAATATTAGCAAAAAGTTATAATAAAAAGACTCATTTGATTGCATTGAATTGTGTTCATTTTGTGTAGTATAGAAGATTCGTTACGTGGCTATTTTTAAATGTCTAAAGAATATATATATAATTCAAATATGTAGAGCATATAGTCTGGTATACATAAGTTTCGAATCACCCTCGTGTCAGTTAAAATTAACTAAATACTGTTAAATACTACTACAATTTTTTAAAATATTTTTATTTAGTCATCTAGTCAAATTTACGATTTGTAGGTTTTCATCCTAGGAATGTTAAGAATCGAGACGCAAAGTCCGCTGGTGTCGTCTGCCCACAAAAAATTTCGTATTCCTGCATTTTATGTTTTTCTATTTCTTCTACTCACCGCTTTTTATGTTCACATATTTATTTTCTATTTCTTTTATCGGTTTGCGTCTACTTTACGACGTTTCCCGTTTGTTCGCCTTCATTTTCTCCAATACTTTTTGTAGTAATTTCCACTGTTATACTTCGCAAACGGTTTCAGGCGTGGCCGCAACAAAGGAAATCAGGTGAGTTCCTTTGTTAAAACGAATTGATTTTTAGATTTTGCGAATGTAAACAAAGGTGAGACGCTTGCCCAGACGCCAGACGTGGTGCTTGAGAATCACGAAGAGACGACCGAATATTCATTCTACATGAATTTCTTTTTTGAAATGGAAAGTAGCCTGTACGAAAACTGGGACTGGGAGCGAGTGTAACGTTAGTTGAACGTGGCTCCGAGACAATGACATCATACTCTAAACGTACACACTGCAGTTTCGGTCGACCCTGGAATTCCCACACGCTCATCAATAAAGATCATACGGAAAACATTTGGTTACAAGTGAAATTGTATCACTAATGTGCATACTAATTAAGACTAAACGTTCGGTGAGTCATGTAGTGTCAGATCTGTCAACATTTTAGTCATGCCAGGAGATCCGGATGCAAAGGTTATGCTCCAAAAAAAAAACGTCAAACTTGACTTTTTATAGTTTTATTATTCGAAAAAACCTTTTCTCTTCATTACTATGAAAGTCAACGTGAAGATAAGGTGTACATTATATTAGGTATACGAGTAAGGTAGGTTAGGTTAGGTGAGTTGTAGACAAGGAGGTATGAATTCGTTTCCCCAGGTGACGTTCGCACTACTTGACGGTTGTAGTGTGCTGCAGGGAATGTCTAGTGAGTGAGGCTTAAAACATGAGTGTGGTGGACCGTTCAGGGTCTAAGGATGGATGTTTCCGAACTTCTCTGTCTGCGCAATTGTACTTAACAAACCAATTCAAAAACAAACCACTTCACCTCCGCTTGTGGGAGAGTGGAAGTTCAGTCTATTTTTCTCTCGAGAAGCACTTTTTCCTGTACACTCCCGTTGACTTTTCTCCACTCACTCGACGGCTTTCTCCGAGTTCTTCGGCAGCAACCAGCAGAAGAAGGACCCAACTGAAATTAAATGATTTCGGTAGTTAATGCCCCCCGTTCATAAATAACACTTTCCTCTTAACTTTTAATTGTATTTTTTCGCTAATGGCTCCTCAGACGGTGCTAGCACTGCCTTCCCGAACGCGAGAGACCAAGAAAATATGATTTATTACCAGACGAGGCAAACTTTTTCTTCTTCGACGGTTAACGACACTTTTCCCAAGGAATTGCTCTTTGACAGCTGTGGTGGAAATAAAATGAAGTATTCCGATGTCGATGGAATGATTAAATAAGTTTACTTACGTATGATGACTCCTCCGAGAAAGAAAAATGGAATTTCGCAACTGATGTCGAGTAGCAAACCGAAAATTAAATTACTTGAGACAGCTCCCAAACGACCGAAGAGGATTCCAATGCAGACACCCGCAGCCCTGAATAATTACATATGTGTAGTATAAGAATTTAATTAGGGTTTCCACATATCAGGAAGTGCATGTGTTGAGCAAAACTATCTGAGTCTGAGTATATACGAATAGTTCTCTTCTCGCAGGGCCCTACTCGAGTTGGAGGTAGTACAAATACCACACATAAACCAGACATTGTAGTCAACCCTCAAATAGTTCACTGACCGTAAACTTGAAAAAAGTCACGGAACTATTGAATTTATTGACAAATAAGCCCGGAAGTGAAAATAAATTAGTGGTAATACGGCGGAAGTTCAGCCTTAGCCGGTTTGTCTGCCACATTCTGAAGCGATTAATAACGGAGTGCTGAGGTTCAGAAAAAAACATACCGAACCGACGTTGGAAATAGATTGACAATGCAAGCGCCAATTGTAGTCATGGCCGTTCCAACTCCCGCCATGAAAAGACAAGTGACAAGTACGATTTGAAGTTCAGTACGAGAGAAGTAAACGATGGCTGCACACAATCCGGCGACGAACATGCCAATCACTGAAAATAGTAGTCGGTGGTGTCAGTGTACGGTCGGATCTTCATCTTAACTTCTGTTGTGTCAACCCTATCACCCCCACCTGACAACAGTCGACTTCCAACTTTGTTCGTCAAAAATATTGCTATGAGGTTTCCAGTACAGCAAGCCGCTCCAATTATGAATGTGTTGGAGAAGACTGCCAAGTTGACTGATCTGTTCTCGCAAACGATCTCCCTGCCGATCAAAATATGATTTTTATCATTCAACTGTCTTAAACCGCTTTGGTGTCGGATTGTCTCCGTGCAGAACTTACGTCAGTGACGTTGAGTTTGCGGGACTTGTCATTGTTATGTTCTGATAGTTGGACAGTTCACACACTCCGATATTCCCCTCTGGAAATTGCGAGTAGTAGGCCTGGAATCTGTTGAACAGCTCAGGCAACCACAATCCGAGACCGTAATACCTGTAATTCGGTAATGCCTAATCAGAAGTGGGAAGTAGTGAAAATTCAACTTCCGATAAGTAAATAAAGATAGTTTCTATGAGTAAGACAGGTATTGCCACACGGGCTGCAAAGCAAGCGATGCTGTTGTCTTCTCCGGGTGTCGGTTGTACTTGAGAGATAGCCTGCCCCAAATATGTTTTCTTCTATCTTATCGGTCATCTTTTATCTACCTACATCTGACATTTTACAAATATTACTATTATTATTATTATTATTATCAACGGCGTCGTCATCACAACCATTTACTCGATATCAGATTGTGGAACATCAATAATAAATTAAGTGAGTGGTGATGTAATCCTGCACCAGTGTTAAAGTTAAGCGATACCCCTTGAAACCTGTTGTAGTTTCAATTGTAGCAGACTATGACTTTGAAAACAATCAGAGGAGGTTGTCATTTACCCGAAGAAGTTTGAGAAATAAATACTTGAGACGAGTAGGGCCCGTTTCAAATGTGGCGGATTGAAAATTTGCTTTATCTGCGAAGCCATCATGAGAAGCACTACTTTTAAACTTTTCTTTTGATTCGCCTCTGACGCATCCGAGTTGTCATCAAGGTCAGTGCCGTAAGTGGAAACCAATCGTTTGACCTGATACATAAAAAGAAGTAATAGATTTGTAGTTGTTCAGAGTAGTTGTGGAGGAGTTGCCTCCGAGTTGCACTCTCACTGAGTTCTCACCGGATATTCGTCGGGAGAATTCCCCGTGTTTTTGTGGTACATCATCTTCAGTATTTCTATAGCTTCGGCCTGTCGGCCTTGTACAAACAAAAATTTAGGTGTTTCCGTCAAGACATAGGTGATGGCGAAACCCGAGATGATGTTGGGAATGCCACCGACGATGACGACAAACAGTCTCCAGGTGTTATAAGTAAAAAAGGGAGTTTCAAATGAGAGGCCCGACGGTATTATGATCCAGGAAAACACTAAAAAGAAGGGTTAAAGTTTGTGAGGAGTGTCGACGTTTAATCAAGACGAACTATGGACGTTGAGTAACTCACATGGGGACAACAGCCAGGCCGAAGTCCAGCAAAATCCAATTGTGCAAATTGCCCTGGCTCTGTACTTGTCTGCGAGAAACTCTCCCGCATAAGAAAATATCAAGCAGCCTGGTGCTCCACTCCTGCAAGAGAACATTCCCAGGTATAACCTGTCAAGGGACGGTGTTCACGGCTTGTAGTCACTCGTTTGACTTACATAAATCCCGATATAAATCGCACAACGGCGAACATTGTCAGGTTCGGAGAGAAGCTTGCCAGTATTGTTGAAATTCCTCCGACGAACAGTGCTGTCGTTATTACTTTCTTTCTCCCTATGGTGTCAGCCACGGCTCCACATATCACAGAACACGTTATGCTGCCTGTGAAGAATCGATAGTTTTCGGGGGTCTCGACTTAACTACCAGGTGGTTTAATTTTAAAAATCGAAATCAAACCTGCTAAGAACATGGCGTTGACAATCCCTGCTTGTGCCGTTGATATTTTAAGGTCGCATTTTGCGTATGGCAGGGTGTAGGCATGCAGACCGTACTCCAACCCGCTGCCCATGAAGCACATTCCGCCGATAGCAATTAGACATATGTTAAATTTTCCAAATCCTGTTAGTTTAATTGCTGTGTCCAAATCCGCAACTCCATTGTCCTTCACGCTTTTCTCATCTAACGACAAGAATAAAAATAACTACAGCAATATTGAATACACTACCACTACTATGTTGATAGTTTTACAGGGGGAGTGTAAATTTTAAGATTTTTAGTATAAACCCCAATGAATCATTGATATATTACTTCGTTGAATAATGGTAGTAATCGGACTACTGAAATTCTATGCCAATAATTATTAAGTGTAAGTTATTGTACTTATATTAATTAATGTACTTTATGAAGTATGAATAATATTGGCGGCGCGGTGAGGCTCGTGTTAATTGTAGTTCATAAGAAATAACAATAATATGCACCAATAGGTGCGTTAAAATCCATTAGTGAAATAAAAATAACGCATTTTTATTGTAATAATAACTTTAAAAAAATATTAAATAGATTGCACCTTATTGGCATGTAAATATGCTACGTTATTAAAATTTATTAAGTATTTTTAACACACAACGTTATATGCTTCGTAATGCATGGCACAGTAGTGTATATGTATATATCCTATCATTACAAGTTACGTGCGAGTAGTGTAGACGACAACTGCATGGGAATAAAAACAGAAAATTCAAACAAATAAATTTAATACATAAGATGAATACGTCAACATATCAGCAAATGTAAATAGCTTCCTGGTACCACAAAATAAATTTTCATAACCATTAATTTAATACAATACTAAAGTCGTAAAAAATTCTATTAAAATACAATATTTGAAATGGTAAATTATTTCTTATTAAAAGTAGATGTTTCACTATTAAATTAAATAAAAATATTAATAATTTAATTCTAGGAACCAATGTAATAAAAATAAATATTATCAGTAAGTTCTAATCTTGTGCATGACAATATATGACTGATTCAATCATTAATTCTTCACGAAGACGATACATATTAATAATTAACGCTATATATTTTTAATGTAACATAAATATATTTTATATTACATAATAGCAGTCTATGAAAACATAGGTACAATATTTTGCACAGAAAAAATACATTGTTAATGCCTTCGGCAGCTGTCGATAGGTCAGCGCTTGTGTCAATTTAATTTGTTGGCATTCGATGGAAAAATTTCCTGTTGAATTTGACCGGACAACCGTCCAATAAATTCTTCACGTTTGTTTTTGCAGAATCTTTTTCACTCCCGAAATTAATTCTTGTTACTTATGTAATCCGAGTGAAATAAATAAGTAAACAATTTGTAAAAAGTTATGAAAGTCACACTCACCCTGTCGGAGGTCGGGAATTTTCATCTTGTCCGTAGCTCTTTGTCAGTTTTCCCACTTTGTCACTCCGAGTCCACTTTAATAAGCTTTGAGAAGCTCACCTGATGACTAAAAAACTGTTGAAATCAATGTCTAAATTATATAGCAACTGATAGGCATAGCGAGACATTTATTTATTACTTCACGTGAGAAAACAATGGAGGAGGCCTTCAGTTGCTCAAGCCGTTAAGTCAATAGAAGAAAAACGAATGTGCTTTCAAGAGAGAGAGAGAGAGAGAGAGAGAGAGAGAGGAGGCCGCAGCTGATGCTGTCGGTCCGTTTCTGTTTTGACTACTTTTTCAGAATGAGTCTGTCCGGCGAGTACACTCAACAGATACCTGTAAACGGCTACACGAACTGATTTTTCTCGGGTTGAACGCAGGTACTTCCCCCGAAGATCAGATGCTCTCGACATCGAGTTTTACGTCTCGGTGATTTTCACTCAGTCGCACACCACTAACACTTCATCGCCTCGGACTGTCGGAGAGGTGCCATGCGTTTGGTCGTGTACTCATGAACTACAAGTTTGTCGAAAACCCTACGTCATCGGCTGACTCCCCGATAAAATTAATTTAACTCTGGATAAACGATCTGTCAAACGTGATTTTCCTTCAAAACAATACTTTGATAAATGAAAAGTGTTTAGGGAATTGGAGAAATATCGACCGAGGCTTTCGTTGATGTCGGCTGTGGCACTTGACAGAAAGCAACTTTAAAGTGCAAGTGTGAACGAGTCACTTGGTACTTACGGTGCAGTCTGGGGGAATTAAAAGATGGTGTCACATCATCCAAATACTTCCTTCACACCAGCTCTGCCTGGCACTACTTCTACACTCTAAAAATAAATAAATAAAATTGAACAATAATTAATGTTCACACGCAAGAAGCGGACGTTATGGCCACGGTCACTGGAGCACTACTTGCCGCGCTTCATCGAACAACATTGTCCCTACAACATTGCCACGTCACCGCAATGTTCTTTATTAATCAATTCGTTATCACTAAGATTCCGTACGCTTTATTTATTAATTTATATATTTTTCAATCCTTCCTCAACAAGTTTTTCATTCGCTAGTGCTCTGTCACACACAAACTTTCGTGTCACTTCTTTATTGATGAGTCAAAGTCAGTTACCTGCAGTCGGCAGTGAATACATTGAAGTTGCAAAAATCACGTGAATCGTCGGAACAATTTAAATACATGCGATCGTGAGCTTGCCGTATGTTAAGCATATTTACTTTAAATAGAATTTTACTTGACCTATTTAATAAATAACACGAGAAACACGAGGACAGTACGAGTACTTTGAGTTACCAACTCCACGTAACCAACCCCTTTGAAAATTCAACTTGTACATAATATTATAATACTGTACATTATGTAAGTGTTTGATTTTCATTATTTATTTGTTCGCGTCGGATGATTCAATATGTATCCAGCCGTTGTCGGTCGTTCTATAGATCCGCTTAAAAATTTTTCTAATTATACAAAACTCACACCGGAATTTTTTTTAAATATAAATTGATGTGAAAAAGAAAGAAATCCGTGAAAAAATGCGAGTGAACACGGGGAGACGATGAAGACGATGAAGACGCAGCCGGTGACAAAAATTGTGTGGAATCTGTCAAAGTCGATTCTCCTTTATTGAATATTCGATATTTATTCAAAATCCGTGTTTTGCATTGTGATTAAATTATCAAGAAGAAGTGACGACAGGAAGGGTGAAGATGGCTGAACGTTCGATGGACGACGGAGGAAAACCCCTAAGAAATTGATGAAAAACCACGGGAATCGAGAGGAAAAAATTGATGCTTCGTATGATATGCTAAATTGATGTTTTGACATGATTGATGCAACATTTTCCGTTCTTCCGTTCCCTCCGTGTCTGTTTTCAGGGGTTCCTGAAGAAGCACGAGGCTGTCGCTGCTGACACACACACACGTTGTTTGTTTCGGGTCGAGGGTTGATGAAGAATTTTCTTCACATTCGCTCACGTTCGTTTCGTTCTCTCAAGACAAACAACTGGTTCATAACGCAGTTCAAATACATCATAAGGACTTCTCCTGCACTTTTTTACCTCCGAACACGGGTGCTTCGATCGCTCGCTCAAGGCTGTCTAAAACGGTTCTTTCGACTGGTACGACAGACACTTTATAGCATGATATTTTATAAACCACTGACACCGGATGACATGCCATACACCTGGCACTTGATTCATGTCGATCCTCTCAACGTGTTATTAAATTTTTAAAAGGTCTCCAACACGTCTTCTGACTCGGATTTTGTGTGTTCTGGAAACGTTTTTTTTTTTTTCTGCGGGGATGACGTCTTGGGTTGGGGGAGAAGGCTGACCTTGTTAGGCTTCCGCTGACTGGGCCATCGTCTAATGAAAAACTCGAGAAGAAGTGTGAAATTGTCACACATAAACACATTACGTAAATGAGGTTACAAGCGAGTGTTCTCTTTTCTCCCACAATGAAAGAACGACTCTGTGGCTGTGCAAACTTATTGTGCACTTTGAAGAAGGTGAAGTGTCGTCTCACTTCGAGGAATCCTTGACGAACCACAAGAATAAAGATTTTTTTGGCAAGTTTCATGATTCTGTGAGGAAGTGCATTTGCCGTTAATTAAAAGTTGTTTGTCACGTGAACACCAAGTGTTCACTTAAGTTGTTTCGGTATTTTACTGCCACTTATGTAGTGGACCTGGAGAAAATACATTTGAGACATCAAATTTAACTTTGTTAGGAATCAAATACATAACCCATGGGTTGCACATCTTTGAATGATATCTTTAATTATTTTTTTTTGTTTTATACCGTTTGGTATTTTATTATATCAACTTTATCCCTATTTTATGTATAATCTCTTCGTTAAATTCTTCTCATCCTCACTTGCATTTCTTCTTTGGATTTGATTTCCTCAGGCGACATCTTTCCAATGTATGATATTGGAACTGCACTTAAGGCTGTACTCCTATGTACTACTCCGATGTAGTTATTTAGAATAATCACCGGTTCAAATCAAGAAAAATATAAAATGATTCGCATGAATCGGGCAGTTTCCCTTGTGGTCATTACAGCAAATTTCAATGGAACCGTTTGAATCAAATCGGCAGACATTTTGTGCAGGCCAACAAAACAAATTCTAAATAAACTGCAGCGGCGTGCATCGTCAGGATAAATAGATAAATTTTGCAGGAAGATAGTAGAGGAGCCAAATTGACTTGGTTCGCATAAGTTTGGCAGAGGAGCGAGCATTCCTTCTAGAAAAAGAAATAATGTGGCGCTCACACACACGCACACACTTCGTCGTATCTTCGTTATATAATGGGAAGTTAGAACGGCATTGAAATTTGAAATTTCCGAGGTTGTGCTCGAGTGGTAAATCGTTCAAACGTCTCCGCCGAACAATTCAACGCAAACATTCACAAATTAGTTTTGCGCTACCGAAGACCTTAAAGAGAAATTGTTAAAACATTCGAACTGCGTGTCTCTGCCATCAAATCTTTTCCAAGTACATTAGAAAATATCTTAGTGGTGGTAAAAAGGGTATAGCAAGGGGTGACACAAGTGAAGCTTTTTCTGCAGAAATGACTAACCCAAGTCCCGATTTGTTTATGTTTCTGCTTTTCACGCTCCGAAGAATACTCACAAAGTTACCTGCGAGGTTTTCATTATATCATTCGCGTACTCCGACATAAATATTTTATTGTATCTGCAGAGAACGATGCACAGCTTGTGGGGACAGCTGAATTATAGATCAATTTCACAGAAAATAAAACTAAACATTCTCCCGCGCTGTCGTAAGCATGTGCAACGACAGAAAGATAACGAAAATCCCTCGGACACTACCGGATGTTTATAGATTGTCGCTTTCCGACCGGAAATCAACATTTCAAAATTGCAAAGCTTAAGAGTTAATCCTCTGGGAGGATGAATTGAGAGCGAGAGACAGAGGGATGTTCACTTTTCATTTTATTTAATTAAAGGCTGGGGGTTGAGCCGCTGGGATGGGGGCACAATTTTTACCCCTGAAACTACAGCGGCTATCAGACAGAAAATGAATACCGCACTAAGGTTTGATATTTTTTTTTAGAAATAATAGCACTAGACAAAGTGCTAAAATTACTAAAGAGTGGTGTACATTGTTTAAATTTATTTTTAAATGGAAGGACTGTGTTTTTTTCAATCGTCGATGTCTCACTGGTCTTACTCTCGCTGTCGAAAGTTGTCAGTGTTTCCGCCATATTGATTCGGAAAACTGTCGCGCAGAATGGATGATATTATTACACGTGTCATCTCGACAATTGAATTGTCACCTGGGTTTTATGCATTTCCGAATTTAGTTGAATCCCAAGGGATCACCAACTTCCATTCCGGCCCTAATTGCACCGTGCGTGTTTCCCTCCGTTGCATTGTGTCGTGGAGTTCGTCGTACGACCGGAACTTCGGGTTCCTTCAACACCTTTTCTTTCTCAGGCATTTACTCATTCATTTTCGCTTTTCTGCGAGCCGTTAGACTTCTTGACTGCGGAAAAATATATATTAAATGCAAAATTAGTCGCACTTAAGTCTCCCCTTCGGTGTGCTTGGCTTGATTAATGGCGTTGTGCATAGGCGCGAGGCAAATTTCAAATTCCCTTGAAATTTTATGCGGTTTTCGAGATTTCTCATTTGTCTTAATGGCACTCGAGCAAGTTTATTTTATTTTTTGCTCTGTGGAAATGATTTGTGAAATTTTTGAAAAATACTTCCGGTCTCTCGACCCGAGTATCCGGAAGTTTTCAATCTGTGAAATTTCTCTTTCCTGCTCCAGCTGTTAAATTCAACCAACCCGGAAGTCGTTTCCAACAATCAATGGAAATATCGAAAATAAAAGAAAAGAATTGGTAAAGTCTTTTAATGTAGCAAACCACTTTGCAGTACAGCCGGACTGACCTCATTTTTTAAGTTCAATTGTGGTAAATTTTGTATTTAATGTCGTTCTTATGTATCGGTTATTGTTCACGTTATTGTTTATTGAAAATGTTCAGAAGTTTTAATTTTGCTTGCGTATTTAGGTTTTCGAGCGCTTTGAGCAACAATGAAGTGTCCACGGTCCTCGTGAGTGAAATGCCAACTAATAATTGACAGTTAATTTCTTTAAGAAAGTCCTACCTGACAGAGAAATACTAAGATTTCGTCATTCAGTAAGATATTTTGGACTAATTTTCATATTTTACTATTATTCTCATTTAGAATACTAGTGTCTTCCCATTTTCTCGCTCAACATAATCAAGAATTCAGAACATGATTCAGAACATATACATATATATATATATATATATATATAGAACTAAAATTTTATTAATTTCGATTTGTTGCAAAAACTACTTATGATAATTACCAATACATTTTTTTGAAATACTGTAAGTAATAATTCGAAGTTCTGCGGCTCCACCTGATAAACATCTTACATGATTTCATTCACGACAATTAAATTGCTAAACATCAGCTTCACATCTATACGTTTGCAAACAAGGGTACTACAAATGTGGTGACCCACTTCTCACCTTATTAAAATAGTTTCTCAACGTCAAAGGTAATATTCTTGTCGACAATCCGTTTAACGATAAAACATATTAGGTGGGAAAATTTAAATTCTGCCACGTTTTCGAATCGGAATGGGCACGTACATGCAAATAAAACTTGTTTTCTACGAAAACAAAAAACAAAAATTTCGTTTTTCCTACTTTTTACTTAAAATTCCCATAACGAAATTCCACAACATGCGAATTTCGGCGGTTGAATTATGGAATTTTCATAAGCATCTCTCGAACGTTTGCTCTCTCTCTCTCTCTCTCTCTCTCTCTCTCTCTCTCTCTCTTTGTGGAAACCAGGCGTTCGTCTCTCCTTCAATCGTGGCATCCATTAAATTTAACAACGTAAGAATTTAGTCACGGGAGAAAATTAAAAACTCCGGGAAAATTGGAATGAGGCAAGAATGGGAAAAAATGATAATAAAAACAGTTAGGTTTGCATGGGCAGGAGATGTCGGGAAAAAGTCGCCTGGGAACCATCAAAACGATGAAAATTCACCGTGGATTCGACATTAAAATATTTTATTGCCCGCATAAAAAGTAACAAATAATGCAAATTGCAGAGCAACAGCAGAAGAATTTTTCATTCACGTCATGCCGTTCCAACATGGGCCCTAAAAATTCCTTAACACAATTAACGGTAATGCGCCTGGGCAATAAAAACTCTCAACTCCCAGACAAAGGAAAGGAAAAAAGGGTAAGAAAAAATTTTCCAGGTGAAGAAAAAGGAAAGAGACAAAAAAAAATCCTCGGATTCGTACTTCTTCCTTTGAAAGCTCACCTTTTGTGCTGGCCTCCTCGTTCTCGGTCGGTCATTTTCACTTCTCCGAAGTACCGCACCTGAAGAATTCGAATTTAAATTTAATTTGCCGGAATTTTAAGGTCCAGCGTGGACTCGATAGTTCAAAGTAGTTTTCTTACCCTTTCCAACATTCCGAAAGTGGAAGTCTGCAGAATAATAATTCCGTGGGTTCACGTATCGACACCGTCCTGATGGAAGCTACTTGAATAAAAGTTGTTGGTTTCCTGACTTAAATTTATGAACTGTAAAACATAAACAATCTGAATAATAACAGACAAGTACAATAGAAAAATAAATAGCCTACATGAATGAAAATAAGGGGGTTGGAATAGAACATTAGTACTGGCAAGCTCCCAATCAGCACAGTACCGCCAAATAATAAATTTAATAAAGTAAATAATATTCTTGTAAGTGGTTTATTGTTCTGAACTTTAGAGATATTAATGTTGAATAGTAACTGCAACTAATTGCAATTTAATCTGAAATATTATAATTTAGGATATAATAATATATATGGACGGAGTTCACTTATGTAGAATATGAGAGAGAATTCAATTATGTAAAATTCGCGTTAAACATTTATTTATAATTTACATTGTTCCAGTAAATGTAAAAATTTAAACTAACAATTACAACGGCAACAAGGATTGTTAATAAAAAGTTATGTACAATTAGATGTTTGATAATTTGAATTGTCGATCAATAAAATTTGAAACCAACAGAAACATTTGTTATTTCTCAAGTTAAATTTATTTAATTTAAAAGATACCAAAATTCTTATTGATAATTATATTATAATGATACAGTTCGTGAAATTTCATTTGCTGCTGGCCTGAACTCTTCTTAATTTTTACTAAAAAAGTAAGGAAGGAAAAATGATACTCAAGAAATGGTATGAACCCAATGAAGGTCAGCAGTGGAGGTCCTGTAACAGTCACATGAAATCTTACATATATCAATAACTTATATTAAAAATTTAATACAGGAAAAGAGTTGAATTTATGGGCTACTATAAGACGAGAGAAATACTCGAACACAAAGTAAGTCGAACACACAAAGTAAGACAAGTCTAATGAAGTTTGTACGGTGGTCGGATGGGCTGGAGGAAAGAAAGAACCTGAGGAACTCGGAGAGGCGATTGGGTATGCCGGGGGATGTTACATTCATAACATTTTTTCTTTTCATCCCCTGTACAAAACAAATCCAGAAGATCTGCTTCCCTGTAGGTGTGTGTATATGTGTATATGTACACGAGGGAAAATATTTATCAAATACGCTTAGGCATGTAAATGCGTGTTCACGTTCCACTTCTTTCAGACTTCGCCCCCGTCTTCTATTCTTTGTACACTCCGCAATATTATCTATATTGTACTATTATAATGTTTTTTTTTGTTTTGGGATATCGAATATTCGACTTCTCTTTGAATATTTTATTACATTCCAACGTTAGTCTGTAAATCCCAGTTCAAAGGTTTTCGAGTTCATTGCATTATTAGCGATGGAAAAGCTCCCCAAAGCTCCTGTTCCTTCTGCCAGCTTCCTAAACCTTCCCACCCCGGTGAGGGTCTTGTCAGATTAGATTTAAATCATATCACGTGCAAGAACCCTTCCGGCTCTAATTCGGACCCGTTGAGGAACCTCCCTCCTGACTTGGAATCCAATTTGAAGTTGGAACCAAAATGAAAGATTTCCATTTGAGAGAAAGTAATTTTCTTGCTGTGTGCGTTCGGTTCAGGTGGGTTACAGGTGCACGAGTAAGGCACAAGGTTTTGTTTAATATCCAATCAATAATTTGTCAATAAAATATTTGGTTTTTTGCGAACTGAGTCTTACCCCCGACAACCGAGTTCTTAACTAATTATTTATCTTATTAACTATATTATTGTTAAACTATACTACTAACTATATATTATTAACTATATATCTTATTAACTAACTATTACTATCTACACACCGTCTTTTTCGTTTCTAACGGCTTCATTTAGATTTTCTGTTTTTGCGGTCAACGCATTGCCATTGGTGGAAGTTTTGTTATGATTCGATACTTACGTTTTCACCTTGAGAGTTACTGTTAGTTTTTTTGTTAGTTAAATTGTTAAAAGAGGCTGGGTGTTGTATTTAGGAAAAACTTGAGATGTGAATTGTTGCTTTCAAAGTTCAAAAAGTGAGAAATCAAGAAAATTTTTGGACCATTTCATTAGAGGCAACCACTTAAACTTGTTCTTGTTTTGGTTGTTCTTTTACTCGGTGAACTCTTTTACCAAGTTCACTTCTAATTAGTGTTACCTGTAGTTGAAGGTTTTTGTGTTTGCTTTTACTATTTGATGAATTACGCTCCGTTATTGTGTCTTATTAATAGAAAACAATTTGCTGTTTGTCAAAGTAACTACATGAACTTATTTAATTACATTCATTTAATCTCTGTTTTTTGAGATTGGTCTACAATCCTTTTTGCATACACACAGATGGAGTAGATAGAGTGACAATTACGTAAATTACAATGTAAATAACGAATATTACTGAATGCTGTCTCCTTTTTTTTTGGAGTAGCTGAATTGCAGCTTTTGATTTTAGTAATGTCAGACAGCCTGGGTAGACCCACATAAGCACTAGGATCATGGAGAGTGGGAAATTATTATCCTTTAATACCACGCTCGAGCTTTAGGGTAGTGCTCCCGAAGATTCTCCAACATGCAACGGAATAAATTCCCATGAGAAATCGGGGCGTTTCAAATAAGTCGGAGTACTTTTCTTCCGTGGTGTTTGAACTTATTGTTAAGTGAATATTTTCAGGTTAAAAATGCTACAGAAAAGCAAAATTTTCGTAGGGAATCAATTTTCAAAATGGCGCACGTGTACGCAAGTGTCGAGTGACGTACTCGTACATTTTTTATTTCGGCCGGAAGTAACGCAGTATAAGTCGCATTAGTTTTTATTGTTGCTCTGGAACCAAGGTACGCGAAGGTGTGAAAGATCTTTCAATCCATTACAGGAGAAAAGCGCAACATGTGTTATGGTATCAAAAGCCTTAAAGTATAACTCCCTCACCCATAAAAAGTGTATCGGAGCCGAAGGTTGTTCCTTCCGTTAAGGGAAGCAGTAAATTTCTTTAAAGTAGACAGTAACTCTACATCACAGTTCAACTGCAAATTACTCCACACCTCTGTCGGGCTGTTTTCAGCTCCATTTCCGTCCCGTCAAACCGGAAATTTAAACTCTCTCTTTTTTTTTCTCAATAGACTACACAGGTTCACTTCTATAAACTTACGATGACTGCCGGGGTTGATTAAATTTTCGACCCCTTTGGATGGGTGCGCGAGAACCCACAAGAGAGCAGACGAAAATGCCAAATTTAAGGCTTCGACCGAATCGAATGGCTTCGGCCGTCGCAACAAATCAAAGCTTTTTGAGTGTTCCATTAAGCACATGAAAGGACTCGAAAGAGGATTTATTAAGTTTTATAACGGTCATTAAAAATCAGCGCATCGTTTAGACATAAATTATTAAGATATTAGAATGTAACACTGCGATGGAAGTCATAACTTTTACAAATTTTTAATGCTCCTCCGAACAACGCAAATTTTCACCGGAGCCCAAAATTTTCCTTTTACGGCGGCCATTCATTTTTGAATACTTAATTATACTTAATTTTTAATTTATTTTCGGCCGGCAATATTTCGTTTGAGGCGTACTACTTGAGCGGAACGTAAAATCTTAGACTGGTACATTCATAACGAATTACACTCTTAAGAATGATACAATGAAATATACAAAAACAATAAAGTATAGTATTATTATAACTAACGACCACGTTTCACATACCAAAGAAACGTCACTTACCACGTGAAACTATACAATCAAGGAAGAACCGTAGAGTTAATAACCATAACCAAAGATAACCATAAGATAACCAAATATAAACAATAAACTTAATTTATTAAGATAAAACCGAACTTTCCAATCGTGACAATAACGAAACAATTGATAGAAAATTATACCTAATATAACAAACCAATAACTAGTGATGAAATTAATATAATACGAATAATAGTAAACCTTACAGCAGAAGTAAAATAATTGTTTGTTTTTTGTTCAACGCCATTTAGTGAAAACTATCAAAACTGAATGATAGAAATAGGAAACATCTCCTAGCGCTAGCAAAAGTGTTCCTGTGTGCGTAAAACAAAATTTACCAACTTTTAGTTTCAGGAATTATGTGCTGGCATGAGTAGTTGGCCCAACAAGTAATTCAATAATAGTAAAAGTTATCAAGTTAGTGTTTAGAAGAAAAAAAAAAGTTAGCGATTTTTGAAAATTGTTTTTTTCTATTTGTGCGACTCTGTTTGAACGGAGTTTTTCTCTGAGTTTCTCAAAAATTTCACGAAATTGAATTTTAAATATTAAACAATGTTACTTGTCTCACTCTCTCTCTCTCTCTTTCTCTCTCTCTCTCTCTCTCTCTCTCTCTCTCTCTCTCTCTCTCTCTCTCTCTCTCTCTCTCTCTCTCTCTCTCTCTCTCTCTCTCTCTCTCTCTCTCTCTCTCTCTCTCTCTCTCTCTCTCTCTCTCTCTCTCTCTCTCTCTCTCTCTCTCTCTCTCTCTCTCTCTCTCTCTCTCTCTCTGCGATGTAGTGGAGAGTCGTTTTAAATAAATTAATTAAGTCTCAAGTCGTATTTCGTTGGAAGGAGTACCTGCGATGTAATCAATCAATGTTAAAAATGTATACTTTTCGGTGATTTCGTACCTTGTACTTCCGGTGCGAAGGTGTTTTCCTTTTCATTACGAAATTAAATCAAACAGTTTTGATGTTGTTACGTCACACCTAACTGTTACACCGAGTTGTTTAAAACTTTCTGCGTCACTTATTTATTGATAATGTTTCGTGTTATTTACCTAGGGCATTTAGTTTTAACCGAAATTAAAAATTATTACTCGGAATTTGTTTACTTCCCGGGCCGACTGTCACACACCTAACAATTACAAATTGTATTTTTTAGCATGGCGTCCCGTGAGGGGTGGTTGTTTGTGTGTTTCTCTTTCAGTGCTCAAACAAAAAAAAATGCTTATCACTTGTGTATTTCTTAATACTATTTGTACTCCTTTGAGTTGTTGTCTAGGATCTGATGTGATGTGACACCGTTCCAAGAATATAAATACTCTCTTTTAACGCTGTTTAAATTAAAAATTATTTAATTGTTAGACTACGTCAGATTACTTAATAGGTTTTTTCAGTTATTAATAATATAGAGAGTCGGTATTATGTATTAAACTTATTAAGTTGTAAACTGCGCATCCCATCCCAATTTTTACGAGTTATTAGTTTCGGTGGTTAAGTATAGTTAAATTAATTAACTTTTTTTTAGTAGTTTAGTAGAACGTAATTTGGATATTGCAACTTTGTGATGCTTCGCTTGAATTTCAATTCATTTATTAAAATAAACATTACTAACATCATTTGTTTTGTGTGCCGTAGATTTCCCCATCAGCATTTTCAAAATAGTTTCTGCAAAAAATAAAATTTCGGGAACCGGACTAAATTTTCTTTAAACCTCGGAAAGACGTCTAATTCCCTGGCAATTTCTACTTTTCTGCTCAAATTGAGCAAACAAAATGGAGTCTGACCATGAAAAGGGCATTAATCACTCGAAGAAGCGTCTCCCGAAAATGAAAAATATTTTTTTCTTATGAAAAAGAGCACAAGACAAGTGATAAATATCAATAAATAAGAAGAGTTGACGTGTGAAAATAAGTTAGAAGTCGTTAGCTGTGACAGTCAAAGCTCGAGCTTTAAGAAATGATTCATTCAGATTGTCTGACGTATTTTTCTTACCTCAAGAGAACGAAATCTTAAATATGAGAGACCTGAATTATGTAAATAACAGGTTTGACGGTACTTCAGTCAGATGCATAACTCAATATAGAAAGTAGTGGAGTACAACTCTTGTGCGTGTGAGAAACATGGCAGAGCCCTTTATTACTATTTTCCCTTTAATTAATGATAGTTACATTTATTTTATTAATAAATTTGTCGCACATTCAGCGAATTTACTTCTTTCTAATTTCCTATATTATTAAATTTTTTCGTTGATTAATAATTTTGTTCGTAAAATAGTTTCTTACATATTTAATTTAGTCATGTATTTTTGTTTTTGTTATTGAGTTAATGTCAACTTTTGGTATATATTTTATACGACTTTCCGTAGAAACCATATGAAAATACTTTACATCACTGCAGGACGTACAATAAAAGAACAAAGAAACATCAACATCAATAAAATAATGCCCCACATCAAATGTGCGGCAGAATGGCTGCAGCATCTGCCGGTGTAGTTTCGAACAATGTAATTAACCCTAAAACCAGACCTTTTCTGTTTGCCTTCTTTGACTTCTCGTCAAATTCAACGGAAATATGTGAAAAGAATGTGAAAGATGTAAAAATTAGAGGCAATAAGCTGAGAGATGAAGTAGGAGAAAGTGAAATAAGGTAAAAAAACAAGGTTAGGAGTTAGATAAAAGTGGGAATAGAAAGGCAAAACAAACGGGACTGGAAAAACCCAGCAAAGGGAAGCAAATGACTTGGAGAAAGTCTTCCGCCACGAGTGTTTTCCACTTAGGAAGATCCTTTTTTGTCCGGAAATGGGAAAAAGGGCCGAACCTTTTGACTCATTAACTTCGATCCTTTCGGTCCTCCAACTCATTGTGCCAGGAGTTTTTTTTTGAGCTGGGGGACGCCTCGAAGGCTTCTGAAGCTCCTTCTTCACATCCTTCTGTCCCTATATAATAAGAATGAAGATAACGACGAGTGTTGACTTCTCTTTCCTTGACTTCTACTGCACTACAAAACTCCTTTACGCACCGCATACCTATCATAACTACCGCAGGACGGTACACTTTTCAGTATACATGATTTTCGTAGTGATGCCGGTAACGGCTTCTCCATGTGTACATTTTTTATATATAAAACTCACGATTTATTACATTAATAAGGCCCTTAAGCTGCTTCGCTACTCACTCGAGAGATCAGAACCGACCGATAATCCATAAAGAGTCAGTTGCTATAGAGATAGCTAGTTTGTTTTTGACTTTTTAAGCTACCCTCGTCTTTGTCGATGTTTCGGGGGTTGAAAACTTTCAACGCATCTTGGAAACTTTAAAAGTCGTTTACATCTTTTCTCAATGGATCCCAATCTTATCCTGTCGATATCATCAAAACTAATTTTATTCGCGAACAGAAGTTTAACTCTTTCGAAGAGAATCGCAGGCCAGACGTCAACGGACCCCTACAAAGACCTCCTGCTCCGTATTTATGTACATTTGTATTTGTATTTATATTTTCACCTTTACTAGACTTAGTCCGTTGCGTATTTCTTTATGTAATTATTTATCATCCATATGTTTGGTACGTACAAGTCAGACAACCTGTTTCTGACCGGCCACGTGTGTCACGTACAAAATTTCCCTATTGAATAGAACGCTCAACCCCCAAGAAAAAAAAAATTATTTTTATATTCAACAGTAATAACAGGAAAACCGAAATTTTTGACTATTCGATAATCTCACGGGAAATAGTCGAGATTTATTCAGAAAAAGAAGGTTTTACTTAAACTTGAGAAATGTCTAGGAAGTTTCGAAGAAAGTTTTGAAAACTAAACGGGATAGTAAAAGCCACTGGCAACGCGTATCAGGGCGGGTTCGGGGATGAGGGTTTAACAGTTGTGATTAGCAATTCTCAAGTCTTTTCGGAAGTTTACCCAAATCGAATTTAATAAGATTACGAATTGGAAATTAAATTCGGTCGAGACGTGAAGTGACAGAGCAATTGCCCCTCCGCCTTCACCACGTGCGCTTGAAACGGTGCGGTGGGAAAATCCAGGTTTATTCCAGGTGTGAGAGGAACACTCTGTCACTCCGAGAGACGTAAGAAGTTAATCCGGTAAAGCAAAAAGAGCAAATACAATCGGCTACCGAAAACAAACGGCCATTTTGGTTAAAAAAAACTGTATACGTTTTTACTGTGCTTTTGGCCCATCCGCACAATTTTTATGTTCTCCATGAAAACCGATCACCGAAGTTCGTTTTCCACACTCCGTGTATTTCACACTTTCACATAAAATTTCTAATATCTTCGAACTTCCGTAAATATTAAAACAAAATTTTACAATGTCGGTAGGATCACAGGAGCGAACATGATGAGATGTTAGGTGTTGTCCTTAACCGTAGAATTTTCGAAGCTTAAGCTCATCGATCGGAAAAAATACGACACATTTTGCCGTTTTTGCGACGATATTTCCGACCCGGAGAATCTTTGCCGAAACATAAATCCCGCTTTTTATGGTTTTTAATAATGTATAAAAAATAAGTGCTTTCCTCGTTCATTTTTTTCGGGAATAAGTGAAGAATGAAAGCCAGTAAAAGAAAATTAAACGGGTCGAGCTCCTTTTTAACTACGATTTTTCTTTCAACATCTTATTGGATTTCTTTGTTTCTCTTTTTTTGCTCCTTAAAAATGCGTACCCGGTGGGAAGAGAGAAACTCGAATGATGGAACCCACTGCTGGAATCGTTTCGTGAAAGGAGCACAAATGGGGCGAAGAATGCATGTAGGGAAACTACACGTGGATGTGCACTAGTTGAAAGCGAGCATTTGGGGCTCCGGAATAAAGAACAAGTCGTTCAAATCCATTCTTAACATTAACCATAAACATTGGAAATGATTGGAGAAAGTGATGAGAATGAGAGTAGAAATTACTACCCGGGGGGAAGTAGCCTCGCTGACTACAACCTTTAGAAAAACTAAGTGTAGTTCTTGAGCCATCTTGCCCGTTGGAGTTGATGGATTTTTACACTTGTTGACTACGTTTGGCTATGTCGACTCACATTCCAGTCATTAACTCATTGAATTAGGCTCTCAAAAAAATATAATATGAGTGAAATATACGAAAAAGGCTGTTATCGGATTTAGAGCTTTTACAAAATTTACAAAAAATTGAAAATTTAAGAAAGCTCAGCTGATTTTTCGGAGTAAACAAGCGCTTCTTTTCAAACTCAAACTCAGTCATAATATAATACATTTTCATATTGAATTTGAAGCGAGGGTCCTGTTTAATACTCAATAACGTAGGCGAAAACAGACGAGCTTTGTCAGCTGTGGGTTCTTTTTGTCGCTGTTGCTGTTGTTTTTAGCAATATTCTCGTAAAATGGGAGAATTTGTTGTTGAAAAAGTGGAAAATATCGGATGAGAACTTAAAACGTATTCGGTTTTAATACATTTTACCAATATTATCTCTAGACCATAAGATAAATTCATATCGAAAGCGAGAATAACAACGTGTATCCTTCAAACGACGGTTTTCTGCTGTAGAAAGGAACAATCAAAGATGGCGATGAGAACTTGTTTGATCAGGGGAAACCCTTTGAACCGTCGTTTATTTTGTTCGTTAAACTCCTTCTTCTCCAATCATCCGCATAAATTAGCTTAATTATTTATGTATTTGTTTTACCATTAATCTATTTTATGTAAATAAAAACAGACGACATTTTTATCGTCGCGGTGTCTCAAAATGGAAGCGGCCGCCCTCTCCTGTCGTCTGACTATTAGCAAACGAAACGATGAAGATGAATTTCTCAGTTTTTCCCCCCACCGAAATTCAATCCGAAGAAATTTATCTGGGGAATCAATGAGAATTTGCTGCGGTTCGATTAATTTTAAGCCGGAAATTTTGCTTTTACAAAGTTCAGGAAAGAAAAAGGTTTTTTCCAGACAATTATCTGTTTCGTCGCTGTAGTAAATCTTTCTCCGACTACTGCAAATTTATTTTTATTTTGTCGATTTTAAGTTGTAAATTAAATTTGCATTACAAAACGAATGACGGAACTGCTGACACGAGATGTTTAGTGTTCTTAACTGATGGATAGCCAACCCAAAAATCAACTCACTTTGAGTACCAACTGAAAAGTATACGAATGGTTTGTATTTTTCTAAAGTCACCAAGCCGTAGCTAAAGAAATCTTATTTATAAGGTACGGAAAATAATCTGCTTCGTGACGAAGATAAATTATTATTCATTTACTTAATTTGTCAATAAGTTGAATAATGGTATTATGCCATTTTATTAAATTCTGTGGACACCTTTCACTTATTCTGTTTCTTGGCTCACGTGTATTATTAATATATTCAATAATACGGTTCTTGAACTTAGCTGAAGAAGTAAATAAATAAATGTCTGAGGTTTCAGCAATAGAAGTAAATAATCAAAGCAGTGGAGACGCGTAGATTCCAGACTTATTGTGTCGCAATTGTAAAAAATACCCTTTTGTAGTGTTGCCGTTTAAAAAATAAGAAGTACCACACGACAAGATCTATTGAGTTGCATTATGTGGGAGAAATAAAGGAGAGATCAAATGAAAAAAAAAAGAAATTTGACATTAAGTGAATAGAAAAGACGAAATAAGCAACTCGAAGTGACATGTAACAACTTGACGTGAGCCTCCGCTTTTTATTCTTCTCCTTTACGCCGTTGCTTTCCAGACAGGCAGACAGTCAGAATCGTACAAAAATTGCAATAAAATTGACTGTAACTGTTGTTTGGTTCTTCGCCGTAAGGTTCGAAGACTTGAGAGAGAGAGACGGAAACAAACAGAAGGAACGAAAAAGGTTGAAGGAAGTCGAGAAGAAGTCAAAGGCTCACCGGGACGTGCAGGGACGTGAAAGGCTCTCGATCGAGTTCTTCTGCTGCGGATTTTAATGAATTCTCCCAGCCTTCCAGGCTTTCCCTCACGATCAAGTGCAGGGATCCAACTACAAATTTATCTTCTTAGTTTCTTCTCTCGCTTGTCTATTGGGTCTAGTGTTTGGTGCATACTAAACAGATGCTTCTTTTAATTTTAGCCCCCAACTAATAGAAATCGTTGATGTTTCAGTTAATTATACTTTTCTGTACTTCGTTTTTATGAATATGAATTTTATACGGTAACTAATTAAAGTTATTGATCCTTTATTAAATTAGTAAGACATTCAGGGATTAGTTAAAAGTAAACTTTATCGTGTGCCAAATGTCAACAGGTCTTGCTACATTTTCTTAATTTTAAGGAGTAAATCATGTTCTCTTTGCAGTGTGTTGCGTTCAATAAAGAATATTCAAGTACTCGTGTAGTAACCTCCAAGAGTGTAGTTTTTATAACTGCGTTGTAATAAACTAAATTAATAAATACATTAAAATAAAAAAAGGGCTCTCATATTGGGAGGGGTAGAATTTTTTGGTTTTCATTTGTCATCTCAAGAGTAATCATACAGCAGAAAACAATTTATGTGTCTACATGTATGTATGGTGCGCATGTTATACCAGTACAATAACGTTATGGAGTCTATACATAAATGTATGTAAGATATTTACTTACTTTTGTATTATTAATTTCTCTTTTTTTCGTGTCAGGTCAAAGTTATGTTGAAAGTCACCGGAGTTCCATCAGCAATGCCATCCGGGAGTCAATCCTTTTTCAATGTCGACAGCCGAAAAAAGCAGGTGACTCTGTACGATCCGGCTGTTTGTGGGACACCGACGGCACCGGAGGACAGAAGAGTCGGGGTGGCAGCACCAAAGATGTTCGCCTTCGACGCCATTTTCACTCAGGATGACTCTCAGGTGAGTAGGTTCTGTTCTCTCATGACAAAGGTCAGATATACCGGTAAAAAGGAACCATTCTAAACATGTTTAGTTTGAAGTAAACAAGAATCTCTGTTTAGTCGCTGCCACAACATCCTTTCTTTATTTTCGTCAAAAGAATCTGATTCTCTGAAGAAACGAGAGGTTCTTCGGGGTGGTTAGGAAAGTAAAAATTCCTTCTGGAAATTTCGATGGTACCAATACGGCACGTACGTTGCATCCGCCCGACGATTCATGAAATATTCATGAACTCATTTTTTTTGACATCTTCATAAAAAATTTAAATTTTTCCGTTTCTTTTTTTTCTTATTCCAAATTTTTCTCGTACGTACACGAGACTCATGTTGGAATATTTCAAATCGAAAGGCTGATAGATTCCAGTCAGGTCGGTGATTCGAAACTGGAAATGAGTCTTCCTAACGTTTGAATAGTCCAGAGGCAGAGGAAAGCGAAGGGTTCGTTTTCCATTGGCGAACGCCAGAAGTAAACCACAAAGGAAACCGGAAATGAACACTACGACACCCGTTGAATACAAGAAATTATGAGACTGCACGACATGAGGCGTTTAACTTTATCAGCTCATTGTACTACTTATTTATTTACCCCAGTCTTTTAATAAACGGTTACAAACCACAACATATGCTATAAAGTAGAATGAAAAAATATACTTAGGAGCCATAAATTTGAGAGGACAACAAGCAGGCAGGGAGGCAGCAACAAGAACAATTGTATTAGTAGGAGGAAGACCATTGTAAATCATTAAACTGTTTGACTGAGTCGTATATAACGAACTAAAAAGTAAGTCAAAGGTATAACAATAAATAGGTGTGGCAAAAATGAAAGAATGTCGCAAACAAACAAAATTAATTAAAGTCAAATAACACGGTTACGCGTCTGTATGACGTCTCTTGAGATGCCACGGCGAGTTACTGTACAAAATGAAAACTATTTCATTGTAGAACGAAACATAAAAGACTCGCCATTAAGGAGTCTACTTGTAATCCGGTTAGATGATTGTAATATTCATAGAAATTCCTAGACGCAGGGTTGTAGGGCAGTGATGAGCGAAAGAGGAGGATGGTCCGTTACCAAAAGGTCGGTATCCTGTCCTTTTATGGTTTAGTTCTGTGTCTGCTATTTTCAGAGAAAATACTGTTTACTTTAGGTAAAAGAATTGTTTGAAAGTTTTCCAAATGAACCGGAACAGAAGCTCGAGTTCCTCTCCGAGACTGTTAAGTTCCTCTCATTTCTTCTCCCCAGCCTTCAAAAATTAGTTTCATTACGTAAAACATTGAACGAAGCAGGAGCCATCGAGTGAAGTAATGTTGGAAAAAAAGGTTCAATCTCTGGAAATTCAAATGTTTTTTTTTAATGCAATGGCGGACGGTAACGTCTACTGCTTGACTTTTAAAGTCTGAAATGGAGTTTGTTCCCACCACGGGACAGTAGAGTTCTGTGTAGTCAGTGACCGGACGGTTTTCTGCCACTTTCTGTGATTTGTAAACCGACGTGTCAAATGGTATAAAAATTTAACGTGAATTAACCGAAAGCTTGTTTTGTGTAACTACCTATTTATTTTAACTTACATAAATGGGTATGTAGATATAATATTATTGCCTATTAAACTTTTTTTGTTTATTAAAAAATTGTCACCTTAAAGAGCCCTTTTCTTACGGACTGTATTTTTGTACTTAAGAAGCACCTTTTTCATAATACATTTAAGTGTAGTAAAATCATGCAGTTAAACATACTTTTTCTACATGTATTTTTGCTTTCCTGCAGCATTCCAAAGAAGTTCGGCAAGTTCACCAGTTCTCCATTGCTCACCGTAACTTCAGCATATGAGGTCTTTGTTGTGTCGTGATATCATAAAGACACCTTGGAGCAACCGCGGCCTTCCTCAAGCATGGGGATATTTCTCTTTCTCTTATTTTGGTCCTCCGTCGCATAGGGTCCTTGTCATAGTGTACTTAGCATATAATCAACACAAATGTTAATGTCACTTGGAAAACTCTGTCCTCTTGATATTTTCTAAAATATGACTGACTGAGTAATTCAATGTACTTTTGAATGGACTTCTTCTGTCACGGGTGCCACGAGAAGAAACTTTAAAATACGACACCGAAAGAAACACGTTCCACAATTGATGATTTTCTACTCGCTGAGATCCTGAAGTTCTCTTATCGTACATTTCTGTCCGCGTACTGTACTTTTTGGATGGTTTTAATAAGTGAAGACGATGTTTTGAAGGGTCGTAACTAACATCATCCGCAACACATTTTCGACCGCAGATGGAATTAATTTCTATCTACACCATCCCATTCTTTGGTTTTCTTTTTTCTCCATGAGGGAGGGCTTTCTTCATCGTCACTTCAGTCGGAAGAATCACGACCTTTTTCTGCATTTAGGTCTGAAAATATAAAAATATCGAGGTGTTGTTTCCTGCTTTCTGCTTCCCGGATCTAGTTCGAAGTCCGCAAAACTATCCCAAAAACAAGTGCTACAAAATGTTGAACAGGACCAACGTCGGATTCCTAAAAAGAAAACTAAAACTGTAGTTAATGAATATATTTGTTTACTACTCTGGCAGCAATACAACACAATTCTCTGTATGAAGTACACACAACAATATTTTTGCATTACTGAAAGTTCTGTGTAAGTCGCCAAAGCAACTAAAATTCAACTGTAAATTAATTTTTATTTTTTTGTTCGTCAGTAATTACTTATTAGCAGGTAATGAAATCACAACTTTAATAAATAATTCCGACATTGTACCAAACTTGATTGTTTTCTTTGATTTCAGGTTGAGATTTGTTCCACCGCATTGACAGATGTTATTCACGCCGTAATTAACGGAACGGACGGATGCCTCTTTTGTTTTGGACACGCCAAACTAGGTAAAATTTACCAGAGTCATCGTGTCCATTTTCTGTCTATTTTCACTCTCTTGCGGTGTGGCTAAATGTCTCGAGTGGTGAATGGGTACAATTACCACAGGCAGAATGCGAGGGGTGACCTTCTGTGTAAAAAATTCTTCAGAATAGTTTTAATTAGAAGATTTTCTACGTGTTGACCAGAACTTAACTCACGCTTGGTTGTTTTCATATTTTTCCCTTTTGAAATCAGGTAAATCGGCTACCATGTTGGGCACGCCAGACTCGGTCAACACATTAGGCATCATACCAAGTGCCATTTCCTGGCTTTTTCGGGGTATTCACGAGCAAAAACAAAAAACCGGTGCCAGATTTTCCGTTAGAGTTTCTGCCGTAGAAGTCTGCCAGCCAACGCAACAACTGAAAGATTTATTGGCCGGACACGCCAATGGTAAGTACAATTCATAGAATTAATTACCTGGTCATAATTTAACTCGAATGGATTAATCCATTTTTTATAATAAAATAAATTCTCGAGTAATAAATTTCATTTAAAAAGCGTTCCAGTTGAGTAATAAATAATTTTAAGCGATGACGTTGGCTATGTAGGACGATACAAAAATGTTGTTTTATAGTTTGAATATATTGTGTACGACCTCTATATGTACATTAGCCATTTTTTTTTGCCTTCTTGTTTTTAGTATGCTGTGAAATGTGAAAGCTCACCTGGTTGATTTAGACATACTGACTTTTCTAGGCCTTTGTAGGTCAACAGAAAATTTACAGGCATTTTGTGATTTTTCCTTGTGAGTAAATCGCCACTCTTCTTACTCTTACTTTCACTTCAGTGTCTAAATAAGTAACAAAGTAGTACAGAGGAATTCTTTAAAGTTTCTACATTGGTTTATATTATTTATTTGCTCGTGTACACAACAAACGATCTGATTAGGATAATACCACATGAAAATTTATGACATTATTTAACTGTAAAACAAAAGTTTATATATAAAATGCAACATTTGTGATTTTACCAAAGCTGCCAAATATCAAATATATGAAAAGGATATGAATCCTCCTGAAGGAAGAAAGAGTGGACAAGTTGAATGAAAAATATTACCCCTAATATCCGTTTACTTCTCCATTCACATCGTGTAATTATCTTGTTGCTAACAAGTCTGTGGCGTCATCCCGTAATAATATACATTAGTACAGTGTTCTAGTCGAAATACCAAATTCCCAGCATCAGGGAAAGGTAATTACAATAATAGCACTATTCCAAGTATTTTCGTAATATTGGAAAAATGATTTCCTCGAACGCTGCCAGGTATCTTTTACCTTTTGAATGGTGAACATATTTTCGTGGGAAAGTCAGTTAAATTTTAAAGAAAGAAAAAACAGAACGGGAGAAGGCAAATTGAAATTTTCTTCTCTTGGTATGTCTCCTGCGTGGAACGGTTCAGGAGAAACCCTAGGCAATATCCTGCCTTTGCCTAACCTTTACGTCTCCTTTGCTCAAGGAATCAATAAAGAAGAAAAGTAAAAAAATTTCCGTAACGTTTTCCAGACCTTAGGCTTCGAAATAAAATCGAGTTATCATCAAGAGAGCTGTGAGGTTTTCGGCCTTGAGGGAAGGCAACTTGCACAAAGATAGGATTGCGTTAATGCAATTGAAAGAAAGAGACTTTATTTACTTTATTATTTCTGTTTCACCTGTTCTAATATAAACAACGGGAAAAGACTAGGAATTTCTTTTATTAACGGGCGACAGAAATAGACAAAGTAAAGGAAAGCTTTTTCCTGTGAGACGTCTTTGTTTGCTCTGAGAGAACCGTGCCAAAGTTAACTAACTGCGACTCATTTGTGAGTAAACATATTTTTTTTAAGTAAAGAATTCGCAGAAGGATAACTCGGCTTAATAAGTAAGGAGTAACACACAAAAAAACCCTCTCTGTAACACAAACACACAATACTTGTTACATTCAATGTTGAAACGTTCACTGTAATTGAATTTCTGTAAACAACAATATGTACGGAGACAGTTTGAAATTGGAGTATAAGTTTGAAATTTGAGCATTCTGTAAATTTTACGACACACATGTGTTACGTATTATTTAAATAATACGGAAACGCGGAAAAAACGTCAACAATAAATACCATTTCAAATTCAAATCATTTATTACAATTAATTAACATAGTCCTAGTCTGCAGTGAAAACTATTTGGCACTATATTTTATAATACAATAAGGTAAACCCAGAGTTCTTTGAGTGCTTGGAAAGAATGACACAAGAATATTAATTATTAATATTAATATTAATTAATTAGAAATTAATAATAATTCAAGAACAAGATTATATAGATTAAATCCTGCAATAAATAATGTACTTTAATGAGTACGACATTGATGGGGAACGTACGTAGTGTTTAGATTCTTAAAACAAATACATATATTTAATCACGACTTGATAAATTAATAGAATAAAGTAGTATAATAATAGAATAACAGTTGGTATTATTTTAATTGATTTTAGAAAGGGAAACTCAAACGACATTTTCACTTATTTCACTTCTATCGCCATTAAAAGCTAAATTTTCAAAAAAAAATTCCCAGTTAGCCCACGGCGAACCCCACCAGCTCTTTTCCCATTTATGTACATAATTCCCGTGGGACTTGTGGAGACCGTCAGGGGTGGAGAGCGAGATAAAAAGAAAAACAAAAATTTATTTATTTTTACGTTCAATTAGTGGCCGTGTAACTTGGAAGCATTCGAAATGTGACGGTCGTCTTGCAGCCTCGGCGCCAGAAATTCCAGACTCCTCCCGAACAATTCCGGAAATTGTTTTCCTTTCCGGAAGGAAGAGGAAAAATTTTCTCCAGGAGATCAGTTATTCTCCAGCATCCCGTTTAATTTAAACGTCAGAAATGAAACTCGTCGACCGAATTTCGCACGCGTTTTCGTCGCTTTTCGTTTGCAAGGAGGCAGCGTTCGAACGACAAAAAAAATTCATTCAACACGTTGCATCACCTCATAATCCGATCATTCATTCATTCATTCATCGAGTGACGGATCTCTTATTTACTACCCCGAGCTTCTCTTCCAACTTTTCACCTTTCTGCTTACTTAGAAAGAGACGTGGAGCAACATGTTTAAGTTATGGTTGATATTAAAGTAAAATGACGCGTTTTCCTAAGTTTCATTTTAATTTATTGTAATTTTCGTATCTCTGCCGTTTCTCCCGGTGCTTTTTCAGTTACTCCTTCTGATTTACAGTCGTTTCTTATTTTACACTACTCATTTCTTGCAAATTAGTTTCAGTTTTTCTTCTAGTTTTCTGTCGCGTATTTCACTCTTCACGGGTGCTTTCAACTTATTAAATCCAGCTCAACTGTGAAATGTAATGAGATTTATAAAATTCGATCAACCGAATAATGTTTTCCTCACAGCATTCCATAGCTTTTTAGGTTAGTCTTCTAAATAGATTTAAGCTTGCGACCTCCATTTTTTGGCTGCGTAATATAATTTTTTATACGTAGCTTAATTTTTCGCTAGCAGAAAAGACATCCTGCGATATTGCTAACTTTCACAAACCACATTTAAGACCACTAGTTTAGTCTGCAGATGTCGTAGCGGGCTACTGTTCAGCTACATGTGGTTAGTGTAAATCGTTTACTGGAATAAAACACTTTTCTGTAAGTGCACCGCCGTATACACCGTGAAGGAAACTTAGTACAATGACAAAAACAATTGTTGACAAAAACCACGTAACACTTTTCAACATTATAGAATACTAATATAAAAATATGGCGGTAGGATACTTAAAGCCTTAGAAGTTTGTTTGTATATATTTTCATAAAAACGTTCATTACCGACTGCACTACTTTACTTCTTCGAGACGAATCCCATACAACACTGAAATATTTGGTATGTTCAAGAAGTCTGACAGACCGTCAACTACCCAGTCTGACTGACTGTAAAAAATTTTTGCTGTATCTGTTGAATCATGTTCGTCTTAGGGGACCGTTGACGAGACCATCGTCAAGTTGTTGAACGTAGAACGTACGCATAAAAATGACAATATCAGATTTTTTTATCTTCGTTTTATCGGATTAATACCGAAATGAAGCGACTTTATTATCTCTGGAAAGAAGTTTACAACTTCTTTGGAATCATCCCCCAGACGTTGGGGGGCGAAAACCAGGAATTATGTAGGGAAAAAGAACGGAGCATTACGCGTTATTCGACTCTTTGTCTAAACCGAACGGATTCTCTCCTGTTGCCGTTATCTCCACCGTTCAACGAATGATTAATGACTGAAACTAATTAAACAAGAAAATTTTATTAGTCAAAATTAACGGTGAAGGAAAGTCAACACTAAACTTTTAGTTTCCAGTTTTTTTTTTTTCGGTACGGTAAGTCTCACAGGTAGGGAAATTGCCGTCACGTGGAAAACCACGAAGAGAAAACACGTGATGAAGTAAATCGAAGAAAAAAGCGTGCGGTTCCAAGAATCGTAATATTAGAATTATCCGAATCATAAAATTTTACGGTTTCGCCATGAAGAGCAGTCCTCGAAGGATCTTCAATAAATTTATGGCAGATTTGTCTCCTGACTTTCCCTACTTTCATTGTTTCGCTGTGAAGTGGTCGCATCGTCACATCCGAACGAGTGAACACAAAAATTAATACGACTGATCACCGCCCAAATGATGACGACTATGTGTACTTGGTTAAGTTATAGCAAACAAACTTTAAATACCGTCGGAAAGTTAAATATGGCCGTCAGAAGAGAAAAACAACAAGAGTGGACGTTAGGAGAAATAAACTTTCATGGATGACCAAAAAATATTTAACTGTATTAGTAGATTTAAATAGGAGCCCTCTACTATCTGACCACTTTTTTTATTTTTCACTTCTTCAACTCATTTTTACTGACTTTGTATGGAAACAAACTACAACTTTAAAAATTGTGTACTCGGATCTTTTTCTATATAGGAAATCACAATGTAGACTGAGTTCAACTCTTTTCTCCGAGAGTTAAAAGTAACTTCCACACTTTTTATAAGCAAATTTTTCTCCAGCGAAAAAAGTTGGTGGTTCCTTTCATCTGCTTACGTTTTAATACGCAGGTGAGGTCCGTTGTTAATTAATGGTCGACGAAGATTAGTTTATTGGTTAATTACTTACGCATCCTCGCTTTAATTAATTAAAATAATAAGTCGGGACTTTGAGAAAAATAATAAAGAACATGTTACGTGGCATTGATACAAAAATAGGTGTGTTGTCGTAGTGTTCGATGTAAGATGCATTGGACATAAGGTTACTGTATTGTAGTGGGGTAGTGGTAGTTTAACTCTCTGTATTAAATTTCTTTGCGTAATAGGAGGGTATTGGACTTTGTCCAGTCTTAATCGACTTATTAGACTTGACTCACTTCTTAACGCGACAAGATAAATTATAAATTATTGTAAAATTTCCACCTTTCTCATTGTCCGTGGCTTTTTAATGAATGGCAAGGAGGTGTGCGAGTGACAATGAAATCAATCAGATTTAATAATTTCAATGGTCGCGCTGGTTTTCAGTAGAATTTAATTTTTCTTTTACATCTGTGTAATTCTTATTTTATAATTCGCATAGCATTGAGGCATCAAAGCTGTTTTTCACCCTTGGTTCTTCCAGACTTACTCCTCCCTTTCTGTATATAATGTGCTCCTTCATGGTTCTCTCGATTTTATTACTCTTAACTTCTGTATACTGCCCTTGGGCAAACTCATTGTTCCTTTTTCCTTTTCTCTCTCTCTCTCTCTTTTCTTTCCTCCCAGTTTCCTCGCATCTTGTCTCTTGTAAGTTTTGATTCAGTATAATTGGTTCCATAATTTGACTTTGTTAATGAGTGGTTGAAATTGTTTGAGGACCGAGTTCCTTCCAGAGACTCCAAGTGCTGTCTCAGACGAAATTCAGGGAACTTTCTCTTACTTTTTTTTTCTTATCCTTCGTTTCTTGGATTCTCTTTCTTCTTTGTTTCCAGAGATTTTCTGAGATTTTCCCTTATTTTGAAGTAAACTCCAATCCCGTAATGAATATTTCATAAGTTGTTACCTTCTTTTATTGCTTCTGGGACGCTTCTGATAGGGGATTTGGTCTTCGTCTATTCCATTGTGAATTCAACCGTTCTTTTCATTCTCACCTCACCATAAACCTAAACGATTGGATTATCGATATCGGTATTGAACTTTTATATCGTCAATTTTTTAAACATCTGGAACATTTTCGGGAAATTTTCCTCTAACATTATTTGAACGTATGAAATTTGTAAATTGCTAAACTTCGTTCTATGTCTTTCCCATGCGACTACATATTACCTCATGACGATATTTTTACAATATGTGCAGAAGACAATTTCCTATTATTAAAACCGAAGAATACGTGTTTTTATTTATTGTATTTCGTTTGGACTCATTTTAATGCTATTAAAAAAGAATCAGTTTTGCTGTGCTCTTTCCAAGAGAAATAAATGGAAATTTTTCAAAGTTCAAACCTAAAGAGTCGTCCGTATATATTAATATGATTGCAATCAGTAAATAATAGGTACAATGAGAGTTCATTTGATAAAAATATATGTAACACAATATTAGTAATACAATAATATAATTTGGTTTAAGTTACTTTATGAGTACTTATGAGATAGGCTTAACATTGAAGTACAACCGTATTGTTGCAGACTGCGAACAATCTCCAGGTGTCTATTTAAGAGATGACCCACTATTTGGAACTCAACTTCAGAACCAAAGCGAACTTCGAGTTCCAAACGCTGAAAAGGCCGCCTTCTATTTGGATGCAGCGGTCAACAGCAGATCTTCTAAGGAAGAAGGACGAGATTCACATTTCCTCTACACTCTTCATGTCTATCAGTACAGCGTCGCAGGAAAGGGCGGAGGTGAGTAGAATACAAACACAATGAGAAAGTAAAACTGCTACCCGGCCGAGGATTATCACTTAAAACTATTTGTTCTGTTTCACGTTCAAAGTGGCCGGTGGAAGAAGTCGGTTACATCTGATAGACCTGGGAAGCTGCGAGAGAGGAAAGTCGAACGGTGGCATCCCGCTCTCAGGACTGGGAAACGTCCTTCTCGCCATATTCAACGGACAGAAACACTTGCCTTATAGGTAAGACGTAAAAAAAAGTTACCGTGTTAGAGAGAAAAGTGACAAGTACACGAGACAAACATAAAAAACACTTGCTCCGTGGTTGTTAACGTGGGCTTCAAATATATTTCTATTTAACGACCGAAAACTGCGTTCTAAGTTCTCGTCTACAAATCTACGACTTCAAGATGTTACTCTCCCCGGGAAATAATGAATGAGCAATATTTCTGATTTCTACAACGTAAAATTACGACTTAATAAAGTCATTCGGAAGAACATCCGATGGAATAGTCCCCGGCGGGAAGAACTTTTAACTTTTTGCCATTTTTCTCGCCGTACACATTTAAAGGGTGTTTTGCGAAAATTTGAATTCGGCCCTTCAACTCTCATTACGTTGCACCTTCAGAAAAATAAAATGTGTTTCAATATTGGTTCAATCAAATAAAAAAGAGAAAGAAAGGTAAATTAAGTTTTGGTTGGAAAAGTTTAGCGGAAACACATGTCGGAAAGGCTAAGTTCGCCAAAGAAAACTTTACCGTTTAATGGAAAATCCAACCCCATGATATAAGTCAGCGTTTGATTTATTTTTTATTATTTTCAGAGAGCACAAAATCACCCAACTGCTCAAGGAATGTCTTAGTTCGTTAACTTGTCACGCTGCCATGATTGCACATGTGTCACAAAGTTCCCAGCACTATACGGACACTCTGACGACGGTGCAACTGGCATCGCGGATACACAGAATGAGACGAAGAAAAATTAAGGTGGTGAAACAGAACCAGCAGGGTTGGACTCATGGGGCTCGACTTTGAACGTTCTTAACTTTTCTCGTATCTTCCAGTTTGGAGGACCTTCAGGACCCTCAATCTTATCCAACGGTGGTTCCAGCGATGAACTTTCACGCCAGAATGCATCGACGGGGAGCAGCGACTTTGATTTGTCCAGCAGCGAGCAGTCGGCAGATACCGTGATTTATGTGGCGCCCCACGATGACGCTGCGACGGACGGTGAACATCCTCCCGTGTACATGCTTAACCTCAACTCTGTAGATAACCGATGTGTCTTGAACAAGGCCGCGAGAAGTGCCAAGGTGGAGCCTCGTCCGGCGGTCGTCAAGTCAAAAGCCGCGTCTCCTGCTAAAAGCGTGACTAGTCATAAAACCAAAGAAGAGAAAGCAGTGGGTAGTCCTCTTCACAAGAGCACCAAGCCACCTGTCACTAGTTCTAAGTCTTCCCCTGTTCGAACCGCGACAGCTAAAATACCAGTGAAATCGAATGTGGAAACCCACGGTAAAACAGTGTCCTCAAATGCCGCCCAGCCATCGAGACACGAAGAACACTGGATCGATGGTCCGAGAGTGTCGAAACTGAAAGTGCAAGAAGCTCGAAGTTTATTGTTGAAAGAAAGCATTAAAAAGGAAACTTGGATTGACGGACCCATGCAGAAACCCTCGAAGACAACCGGCAACAGTCAATCGAGTGGAAATTATGGGTTTATGGACAGTCACAAGAAAACTATGATCCGCAAATGGGTGGAAAATCAAACGGTTCATTTGAAGCAAACACTGGCAACTCCGATGAGGTCGGAAGTCACCAGCGGACTGTTGAGGAGCAGCGAACCCATCACAGAGGAAAGTTTGATGTGCAACCCGTGCGTCGAGTTTGAGGAACTCAACGAGCGAAAAGTTGAGGGTTCCGCGGATGTAGTGAAACCGGAAAGGATGGTAGAGGAAGAACTGAAGCCGAACGTAATTGTTGGTACTGCAGTTATCAAACAGACGGACGCCTGTTTCAAAGAATTAAACAAAACTCTCCAAGAAGGCGGCGGAGTCAGCTGCGGAGAGTCCAGTGAGTCTTCCGAAGAAGAAAAGTTACCTCCTCCACCACTACCTCTCATTCTCCGATATGGAAAAGACATAAATATAGGTTGGTTCACCAGCAGCAGGGCCAACAGACTGCTACCTTCTTTCATCAAGAACCTTCATCGAATTTCTTGTTCCTTTCAGGTAATAAAAATCAACCAATAAACGCGCTAGGAATTCAAAGTAGAATGATTGATGACTACGACGACGAGGAGGATGAAATCGAGTTGGAGATTGTAGAGGTCACAGATACGGACGAGCAAGTACCAATGCAAGACTCGTGTCTGCAAGTGACCGAGGAGGACATTGCTTTTTGCATGGGTGAAGGTGAGAATCCGCTGCCTGAAGTCGATCAAGAAAGTCATGAAGAACATCCCTTGCGAGTTCTCAGTCAAGAGAATTTAACCGTTGTTTCTACTTTTACTGGTAAGTCCCGGTTGTAGTTCTTATAACACCATTCCCTAATTACAACCTGGTCGAATAACTTATTGTTCAACATTTTCAGATTCCTTATCTGTGGCTACAGATTTTGAACGATGTCTTCCACGACCCCGCTACGCACCCCCGTCACTATTCGACCAACCCTTTTACCCCAATGGACCATACGTTTACGACGAATATTTAGAACTGCTGACAAAAAATCACACGTCCGAAAGCAACACCCTGCAGCAACTGGCCAAGCTTCACGAACTGTACAAATCTAAAATAGGACTGCCAAACGGTGGTGCCACCAAAGTGTCTGCGAGATGTCAAAGTCTCTCCATGACCGACGTGTGCGACAATTACACGCCGGACTGTACAGAAATGCCGAGTGGAAATTGCAGCATATACAGCGAACCTGCCTACAAGCTACCAGGGGACGTCAATTCAATTTGTAATAGTTGCAAAAAGACAATACCGAAAGGAGACAGCTCCGAGAAGAGTTTAAAACCTCAAAAATGTACAGAGAAAGTGTCGTCAGGTTGTAAGTTGAACATATCGTCCCTCCGACATCCAGACGGTGCCTCAAACCCCAACCTGGACGAGGAAGACAAAAAAGACAGAACCTCAGGTTTGCAGTTAGATAAATGGAAAAAGATAATCTCTTCAGGTTAATTGGAATATTTTCTAATTTTGATTACTGTTTTTAGGACACGTGACATCGAAATCCGACCACAACGAAGAAAACAAAGAGAAGAGTATTTCCAAAAAGAGGATGGCAAATTCAGAGCACAAGAGAGGAAACAGTGGATCTCCGAGTAGAAAACTGACTTCGAAGGCGAACACCAACACGAAGCACGACGGACCTTTGTCAACTGACAAATCGAATGAGTCGGTGACTGCGACGACGACGACGACGACGACGACGACGACGACAGATTTGTTAAAATTAAACGAAAATAACATGAAACTAATAAACTCACCTACGAAAAATACAAATTCTTTGTCGTCAAGAGGTGAGTTGAGGAGGACTAACAGCACGAGTACTAATAAAGGCAGACGAATTGAAGACAGCGAAGATGTAACTAAAAGTACTACTCCACCACCGCCTGCTTCGTCCTCTTCGCCACCACTAACACAGAAACACCTCTACTTTAACAAGGTAAACAGCTACCCTAAATTTGTATTAAATTATTTTTGCCTCTTCGGAGGCGTTCGCCGGAGTGACGGCTACGGTCCTGCGGTCGACGAGTCTGACAGAAAAAAGAAAAAATTCATTCGCCATTACAGACGTGCCCATCAAACGAAGGCTCAGACAGTGGGCACGAATCAAATATAAGCCCTAAAATAACGAAATTGAGCGGAAGGACGAGGCCACAGGCACAGTGCGAAAGTTCTGGCTATGAAAGCGTCGTCAGCTTCACCTCCAGCCTGGAGTCAGAGGTCGGAGTCAAGTTGGTCTGTGAGGAAACCGAGGAGGTACACGATCCTGGTGGTCAATCAGGTGAGTGCGGTGACCAGGTACAATCGGTCGACTTCACGCGGACATCTGACTTTATCGTCCGTACACTTGCAGGTTGGTGGTGTTGGTGCGTCAGCGGCAGGCCCAGCACGGTGCACAGTTCGATGAGACAGTCGCAGAGACGCACCACCGCATCGGGAAGAACGCCTTTGACAGTTCCCCCGACTTCTGCACGTCCCAAACCTTGAGTAGTTTGACAACTTTCAGACTGAAAACTATTTTATTAAATTTAAAAGAAGGTGGGTGTCGTCTGTTTGTGGATCTCGTTGGGTTGTTTGTTGGCAAGGCCATCATTCCAATCAACCCTCTGATTTAATTTCAGGATCCCTAAAGCTGTACAAAGACTTCTGACGAAAATTCCTAACGTCTGCTTTCTGTGATGATTTTTCTCAGATTTTTGTATATTTATACTCGCCGAATTTTTCAATTTTATACAAAAATTGTTCGAATTTGGTATCCATTTGAACATAAATTGTACAAAAAAAATATAATAGATTATTCATTATTTGTTCTTTTTTCATATTTATCCGATTATTGTCCTCATTGGGTTCTCAAAACGTAAACGTCACGTTACTTTTTATTATCAGGGTCTAAACTTTTAGAACATGAGGTATTGTGTGAAGTTGGAAGTCATGTTCCCCGTGAGGTAATAATATTCCTTACGGCGTTTGGGAACTATAGTAGTGAATTTGTAAGAATTGTAAAATTGTATTACAGTGGAAATAGGAGTATTATTGTAACTCCTGTGCCCCTCCCGGAGTCACAGGGTGGGACGTCATTGTCCACTTTGTTTAAAGGAGGAGGGTAGAGTAGCAGGTACTGGCCACACTTTGCGAACCTAATGTTTGTATATATATATATATTAATTGTAGCAATTCTGACCTAACATTACTATCTCAGACTAGCTGTATGTGGAGGTCCACTCCCTCGTGGTTCTCCGCGGGCGTCGCGCACTGGTGCAAAGTGGCCCTTCATTGCTTGGTGACAGCCTCCCCCGGGTGAGCCCTCTTAGTCTCTGGTCGGGGTGGTTTTTCCGAGATCGCGTCTCCCACTTTCGCCATCCCTTATTTATTACCTGTGACGACCCCGGAAGAGGTGGCGTAGCTGATAGACCACGGCAGTAGCATAGGTTTCTGAGGCCTCTACGGAGATGGGTAGATGGCACATGTGTTATTGTAACTCGTGAACTTTGTTTAAAAATAGTTATTGTGCGCCTCTCAATGAATGTCCAATTAATGGATCGTAGTCGCACGATTGTTGACTGTCAAGAAAACTGATTTTACGTCAGGCAAACAATGGGTGTACGGGAAACAGTGTAAAGGATCGGTTGTAGTAATTAGGATGTAACCAAATTTACAAATTCAATTTAATTTATTGAATCAATTTAAATAATTTTACATTGTAGCAAAAAAACATGTTTAATTTTGGGGCACTTATCCCTGAATTGTAACCATTTTTGCTTGCGTTTAATTTGTTGACGAGTTCGAATTTTAATTTATTGTATACTTTGTTGCTTGTGTGA
Source organism: Polyplax serrata (assembly GCA_037055365.1). Taxonomy (NCBI): domain Eukaryota; kingdom Metazoa; phylum Arthropoda; class Insecta; order Psocodea; family Polyplacidae; genus Polyplax; species Polyplax serrata. The sequence goes on from JAWJWE010000004.1 coordinate 3,327,294, forward strand.
GAGCTAAGCACTCACACGCGACTTATTCCACGTGTACAGAATCAAATAAGAAAGAAACGAAAAACAAATGCACATTACACCTCTTGATCTCAAATACGATCACAGCTGCTTGGGTACATGAATTGCATTCATTCGAGACTGATACCTGACTGAGTCTGGCGTTGACTCTCTTCTTTTTCCAACTCTCAACGTGTACACCTGACTTTAAAAATAATGAAAAGTAATCCAAGAGAGAAATCCCTGTGTTGCGAGGTCCGAGGATAAAAAGATTTGCACTGAGTCCGTGTCATTGACGAAAATAAATTGTAACTAAGTTAAAATGCCCGTAACTGGACGCAAAATACCAATGTTCAAAGAACAACAGAACTTTCACTATGCAAATGCCATCAGTAGAAGTGTGAATAACAAACTTCAGATTATTGTACAACTACAAATGACGAACGGTCGATAACAAAATGGTTTTTCGACACCTCATCACCCGGAATTTGGGCATCGCATGTGAAGCTTGGGGACTGACAGGAAATCAGTACAAATTAAACGAAGAACATTTCGAATTGGTTAAGTACTCAACTGCAATCTGACTACTCGGTGTGGAGTAAACCTTTGATAATGACGATGATAGCTATCGAAGATAATGGTACCGCGATGACCGACTGTGAAACTGTTATTTTAGTCAAAACACCTGTGGTCACCTATTGTCAAATAACCTGAAATTTTATCATTTTTTTCTGTGTCACGTCATGTGTCAACGTCTAAAATTGTCGGACATTTCGACGAGACGGTCACATTCCTCTCAAGTGACTCACTGGCCAACACTGGTCCGACAACTTGTACAAACTGACAAAGTAAATAATAACGACAAACAAATAGATTTGTAACCCGGATGTGAGATGATTGATTTCTAAAATTCCATTGATCCCGTTCGACATTTTTTAATTGTATGTGTCATCACGTTGGGTACCAAACCTTTATATCCGAAGTCTCCACAACTTGCCAATAAACCGAATATAAAAAATTCAACATTATCATCGCACCGTCTGCTCTGAGTCAACTCCATAAAAAAAGAAAAAGAAGACAGCAGTACTCGAGTGACGGATAACCGTGAAGTGATTTCTGATAAAACTCTGAAGTTGACAGCACAGATAAGAGAAATAAGCGTGGCAAATCAAGTCGATTCGTCTTCAGTCCGTGACAGGAGACGTCCTGTCCTCTTTTCTTTCATTTTCTCCTCCTAGACGAATTTCATTTGAAAAAAGCACCTATGAAATTACATTAATCATCGCGGCCATATACTGAAACTATTTCTTTTTCCTAATTTCTTTTGCTTGAACGCTAGATACTCTTTCCTACGCACTCCACACTTCAAATGTAATATGTGATTGACCTTCCTAACTATTTCCTCAGCCACCTTTTGCTCGGCCTCGAAGTCGTGGTTTTTGAATTGGTAGTGTCCCGACTGAGTGAGCGACTCGTCCTGCTCCGAGTAGTGAACTATTCTAAACAAGGCTCTATTTGACGATTTAGATTCTAGTAACTCGCACGAAACTATTAAGTGAATGTCATAGGAGAGGGCTTTCTGCTTCCACAATTTACCGCTGACTTTTGTGTGATTCTGAACGACTGGATCCATTTCGATTTTGTCACCTGAGATGCCCAACACGACTTCCGTTTTCGATCTCATTTTGCTAAGTATGTATACGTGAAAAGATTGGTACAGAAGCGATTCGATCGCGGTCAAATCAACTTTCATCCTCTTCAAATCTTCACTGTCTTTAATTTTGGCTGTTTCATGATTGGTATCAGTTGTGCTAGTCTTTACTTCTTCTGGTTTTCTCTCAGGAGCACTTTTATCTCCAAGGTCAACCATTGCAAGATAAGCTAAACCAAATTTTCCAACAGTTTCTTTAGGATCGAGACATGAGAAATCCCAGTCAACCTCACCATCATCCTCTGCTATGAACAATCCATAGCAGTCAACATTATCACGAAATTTAAAATTTGGATCAGTGTTCTGTGTCATGTACTTCCAACACACAAATCCTATTAATTCAGATACTTTAGCTAAACCTAAAACACACACATGAAGTGGGAACTCCCTCTCTGGTTTTGGTAACATTGTTAAAAATATTTTATAAGTCCTTGTGGGTAAAACAACTTGAGCATTTCCATCAAATTTTGCATATTCACTGAAAGGGTTTTTTGGTAATAGTGGACACTTTTCAATTTCATCAGTTAGCAATGACCTCATCACTTTTTTCCCTTTTTTAACTTCTTTTCTTTCAAAAAACTGTTCTCTCTCTTCACTGGTCATTGCCACTGGATTGTACTCCCACTTTATCCTTTTTATTTTGGCTGCCTTCCTCCTTTCCTGCTCCATTTTCTCTAATCTTTGAGCTGTGTCAGTTCTGTGTCTGTGACCACCACTTTGGATTTCAAAAGAATTACACAATTCATCAGCTTCATCCACTTCGTCATCTGACTCCTCCATGTTTGGAAACATGTCAGACTTTGAAAACAAATTAGAATCCTTGTGCATATCATTGATGAATATTGCCTCCCACATTCCTGTATCATCTGATGATATGAATGAATTTCTGATATGCGACAGAAGCCAGTGTCGATTATCATACAATGCCATTATTTTTTTGACAAGGACACCTAAAAACAAAATTGTTTGATATAGATATACCATTTTTGACCATTCAAAGTACAGGTTTTAATAAAATGCTTATTTTACAGTATTGTGACAAGAAACATCTGTTCAACATGAATTGTATATGTTGGAAAATTGAGGTTAACCTTAGTCATACCTCTTCATTCTCATAAAAATTTTAATTTTATTGTAAGTGTCTTGTGCATATTTATATTTATTAATAAATGCACAGGACCATAATTTTGGTGTTTTATTTTCATTGAAAATTTAACTGCAACATGAAAATAACCTGCTCAACTTTCAGTCTATACATCAAAAGCTAACCTCATTTCTAACACTCAGAAAGCTAATGATTCACTTGAAAACATTGCTGGATCCGTTGGAATTCAAATGTTTCTAGAATATTATTTCTACGTACAGGAAAAAAAGAAAAATATTATTACTTGCGTTTTCAAAATCGATTTATTTAACTTTGATGTCCCAAATCTGAAAACCACGCATTCTGAACATTAATAATTGAAGCGGGGCGGCACTATATGAATGAATTGCGGATGACCCGGACACCTCCCGCAGAAAGAACTTGTTAAACCCGTGTAAATTGTGATCAACTATGATATTTAAAATAATAAACGAAGGATATAAAAATATTTACATTACAAAATCACGTGGCTCTTGACGAGTAGAGACACGATGAAACAAAACGGCGACAATTCTTCCTGGCAAACCAAATGAAAACACTTAACTGGTTCATCCGTGATTTTTAGTTAATTAAATAATAACGTAAAAAGATGTGACTTAAAACGAATTAAAACGGAACCGAGAAATACAAAACTATAAAATGACGGAGGAGAATCATATGGGCTGGAAGCTGGTCCGAGGTGTCAGGCAAGATGTCGTTAAACTTTTCAAGTTATTTGCCAACAGTAATTCGGTACGGTACGAAGACTTTTGTAAAATATGGAAAGAAATGAAATTTTACACCATTTTTAGGTAAATATTAAGGTAAGGTGTTATTCACATATTACACCTGCATAAGTTAATAAAATTTTTAATTTAGCTGCAGACCGAATCACATTGAACGCCTGGAATTTATAGAAGAAATTTTTCAAATTGTGAAGGAGTACTTGCTCTCTGTGTATGAATTTCATACAAGGATAGCAGCTCTCTACACTTTGTATGGACTGTATTACAAACAACCAATGAGGTATATGTTCTGTGTGCATTATTTATGTTTTTCTTGAACTGCATTATTAATTTCTATGTCAACTTTTAGTCCTTCTGTAAGAATTCGATTCACAAAAACAGAATGGGCAGAAGTTCAGTCTCTGGTTAAAACTTGTAAAGCTGAAAAGCATCTTGATGCTGTTTTTATTTACTTAAATCTTTATGTGAATGGTGCATTTCATTTTACCGCCATGCCAAGAACAGTAAGTAACAGTATCTTTTTAATTGATCTCACTTGAATATAAATAATAAAAATGTACAAATTGTTACATTTACAGATTGGTCTGGAGAGTGGGTATAAAAAATATGCAAAGAAAAGTTACAGTCTCTTTCCAAATAGCTGTGATGTTGAATTATTGTACAGACCTTTGCTTAGTGAAAATCTTGTGTCCTCGTTAATTCAGTTAGAAGAGTTATATTGCAAAAAAAAAGTAGAATTATTGGGTAAGCCATGAAAACAATTAGTTCTGCTATGGACAAAAGAGGTCAATCATTTTTTAATAAGTGTGGTGTTATAGGTAAAAGAAACATAGATTTTATTGATACAAAATTTGCAGTCCAACTGCAAAGTCATTTGAAAAAGTATGCACAAGGAGAACAAAGATTAGCAAAGCCAGTTGAAACTGAGGAAGTTGAACCAGGTAAATCAAGCTGAACTACATTTCATTTGTATTGTACTATTTCTTAAAATAAAGTAATTTAAAATTCACATTTGTTTAGGTCCAAGCTGTAGCAAGGAAACCTTGTGTACAAATCAAAAGGAAAAGGAGAGAAATGTACCAGAGAAGAATAGTAGTACAAAAAATAAGATGAAGCCACATTATTTACTGGCTAAGAAAAGAGCTGAGCTATACATTAAACAATTACGAGAGGAAGAAGGCAGTACAAGTAAGCGACAGGCATTTTCTTTGGAATTACCAGAATTGGAATAAAATGCTATTTCAGTGCAGTTGACACAAGCAGATAGTAAGTTTTTTCTTAACTTTTGTGTAATTTAAAATAAAATGTCAACAGATTTATAGAATTCATTGGCAAGGAATTTTCAAATATCTGGTTTACAATTTGTTCAAACCACACAGTCTAGTGTATCTACAAATATATTATTTAATTAAATGACAAGCATGTACCGTTTTAAATGTGATTACTTATGATTAAGTATCTTTTATTAATCATAGATCAGTGTGTGCCTCATTCATAATATGAGGAATGTTCAAAAGCCGAAAACAAGGAACATTGAGTTGTCATTTGGTTGTTGTATCATCTGAAGTGACATGGACAAAAAAATTTCTTTTCCAGGCGTAAAATGCTTATGATAGAACATAGAAAAATAAATCCATCAGTGCAAATTCTAGTCAGTGAAGATGTCTTTAGTTTCTTTGTCTTTTTTAGCACAAAATAAGAAGTTGAATATTTATTATTCACTACATTTATTAACAACTACATATATAAATGAGGTCTTTCTCACAAGAAATTTTTTTATAAAAAATTGTAAAAGTAAGTTAATAAGAAATTATTTTGTTTTTTTTGTTTCTGTTATTTTTATATACATATACATATACATTGTTCACATTGATTTGGCAGCAATTGTTGTTACATCTGAGGTCTGTCGCTGGGTTTCTTTCCACCCGCGACGTTTATGACAATTTCCCTTATCCTTTCGAGATCTTCGATTTTCTTCCTGTAATCGACTATAACTTTCTCTTTCTCCAAAATGATGCTCTCCTTTTTCTCCTGCGCGTCCAGCACATCTTGGAGCGATCTTCTGACTTCCCTATTCTCCAACGTCAAGTCCTGCAGTTTGGCTTCACACTCGGCTATGTAAATTTTGTTTTTGGTGAACCTTTCCTCGAGAGTGACGGTCAGTTTGATTAGCTCCTGATTTTTATTTTGGGATTCGTTCAATTGAGTTTTGGTCTTTTCCAGTTCGGCGGTTCTCTCCTGCAGGTCGAACGTCAGCTGCTTTTGCTTTGTTACTTCAACGGCTAGTTCTCCTGCCTTTCTTTCCAAGTCGCCGTCCCTCTGTTTGATTGCCGCGTCCAATTCAGAGTTTCTCTTCTTCAACTCTTTCATTTCCAACGTTTGATTTTTCTTCTCGTTTGCAAGCTTCGTTGTCATGTCTGATAATTTTGTCATCAAGTCTTTCTTTTCGGTTGCCGTTCCTTCAATGCACTGTTGACTGTAAAACAGCATTTGATGTAATCTTGCCACTTCGGCTCTGTATTGGGCTATTTGGTGATTCATTCCCGTGCAGGCTGCATCGGCCGCTTCGAGTGAGCACTGCATTCTCCTTTCTGCATGTCCCATTGCAGCTAATTTGTACTCATATAATTCCATTACTGCAGATGTTGATGCGTCACCTATCCTGTTCTGTTCCCTTGCCTCCTGAAGAGCCAGTATAAGTTCATTTAACCTAGACTCTTGAGCGCAATTGTAAAGAGGAACCAATTCTTGCAAGGATGTTTGAGATGTGTTTTTATTTGTAACAGGTGTGGCAGGTCCAAAGGCGACTGGTTTTATTTCACACATAACATCAGCTAACATATTGGTGCATTCTTTGGTCCACCCAGGAGATGAGGACAATGAGAAAACCTGAGTTTTCATTTTCTTAGAACCACTGTAAAGAGCAATTGCTAGGGCAGCTTGAACATTTCTTTGGGTGAGTAGTTTCACATATAGTGACATCCATTCACTACTAAATGTTGCTAATGCTGAAACTAAAATAAGTGTCTGTATGCACAATTCACTCACATCATTTTTGAAAAGATTGTCTTGTTCAACTGGTTCCTGCTTAATGATTGCTTCAAAGATACCACCCACAACTTTGTACTTGACATTTGACAATATTTCTTTCCTTAAATCTGGGTAAACTGACATTTCTGAGAGCAAAGTCACCAAACCAGTAAGCCTTTGCCTCTTCTCTATATTTGTTGGAGGCTCTTCACCACCTGAGTCTAGAATTAGCAGCAGTGCAGGCAGTCCTGTTTTCACAGTTTCTACAACCAATTCCTTGACCTCAGTGTGTGGGTAATTTTTTGCCTGCTCCACTATACTTTGTATAACTCCTAATGATTCAATGCTGGTGGCTTCATTTTGAACCCATCTTAAACAAGCTGCTGTAAGCCTTGGGAACAGTTTAGGAAGACCTTCCACATCCATACCTAGGAGTGCTGGGAAAAAGTCCAGAAGCAATGCAATGCATTCCAAACTTGTATCATCATCTGATTCTTGAACTTCCACAAGTTCCACTAACCTCTTTGTATCAGTGTAGTACCTTGGATACTTTAACATTACCAAACTGAAATGCTCATTATCTTTGACATCTTTAAAAAAATCGACAATGTGCCTAAGTAAAAAGACATCTCTGCTTTCAAATGCAGCAGTCACAGTGCTAAATGTAACATCAACAAAATTTAAAACATCTGTGTCTGGAAGAACACCTTTCATTTGTTCAAGTATAATTAACATCTTACACACTTGCATTCTTATATTTGGATTGTCATTTAGTTTTGTTATGCACTTAATAAATTTTGTAATCTCCACTTTTCTCATAAGAACATACAAAGCAGGTAAGTTTTTGTAGCAGAGATTAACTAGAACTCCAAGTGCAAAAGGTTTCAGCTCCTTATCTCCTTCCATAACAATTTGTACCAGAGTTGATATCAAATAGGGTAGGTGAGCTTCCTGCCATGATATTTTAACGCCGTACGTTAACTCAACTAGAACTTGTAAAAGTCTCACTTGTTTATCCGTTATATGGTGAGTACCAAGAAACCTTGTTAGAATTGGTATAAATTTGTAGGTGTGAATTAGAGCCTTTTTCGCGCTAGGATTTGTGCAAGCCTTCTGCAGTACGGCAATAGCTGACCACACTAAGATCGACCTTGATTCCAAGCCGGCCATAAGTTCATGTAAACTAACGTAAAACTCGGTTGCAACACTTGAAGTTGGATCGAACTCACAAATGTCTGTTGTAGAAGCGAGTATTTGTAAGTGTCTTTGTAAAGCACTCGTACTGGAATCGGCATGATGTCTCGAATATTCTAGCGCGGCGGCAATAAACTTCTTCATTTCTTGGTACTTTTCCATTTTATACTAATAATTTATACTATTATGACCGGCCAATAACTTATAATAAATATGAAAATAATGCACAAATGGCCTCACAAACCAAACAATAAACGGTTAAAAACTTTTTGGCGACAAAAATACCTCATCAGACGTTAGAATAATTCCTGGTACCACGTGCCCGCTCGTAGTTTCGTCCTCCAGGACGTCCGCCATGTTTTTTGTATTATCTGATATTTCCTATCTTTTTTTTTTAATTTAATCCCTCTCCCACAAATCTAACCCCTGACAGTGTGTCACAATTATTGGACCACATTACAATATTTCCAGTTGCTTTGGCATCTTATTAAAGAATTGATTTCATTACAAAATTTTGTTAAACGAAGTAATTTAAAGAAAGTAGGTTAATTCGTAGTACCAACTTCCCCTGAATTGCACAGTTACATTTCCATTTATTTGCTTCCTGACGCGAGATTTATGTGTATCGTTTTTGAGACTCGCGTTGATCGTACAACTACCGTATCCGATAATTCTAGATCTAATTATACGCCAAGAGTGAGACAAAAAAAATTAAAAATTTAAACTTTGTCCTTATAATGACCTTATTTTGGTAGGGCGATATCATTTATTGCCTCAGTGATTTCTTCTTAGTGAGAAGGCAATTAGTATCAGACGTCGGGTGAGAGTGGTGGTTGAAAGTATTTTTTTTTCAGCCACAAAATGGATAACGTATATATATTAAATAATAATAGGTAAGTTTAATTTTTTTCGTCTTGACGTACTGTACAGATTTGAATTTCGTTCCTTTGAAATTTTTATTTCTGCAGAGTATTAATACTTTTATTGAATGTATTTTATTAAAATTAATATTGCTGTAAAGTTAGCCCATTAGAAAACAAACATACAATTCAGGATATTTTGCATTTTAACATATCTGGAGTTACCCAGTCATAATTGTAATGATTGAGAGTAAATAAGATACTGTGAAGAAGTTAAAGTTAAAATCAAAAAAGAAAGTAAAAGTATAAGTTGGCATTTGGTAGTGAGATCAAATATTATTTTATTCTTATCTACATTATTTTGATATGACAACAAACAATAGAAATTTGCAGGTATTTAGTTAATGTTACAAATGCTGTGAAATTTTAGAAATCTCAATCCACTTCTTAATATAGAATAAAAAATTCAATATTATAACATTGCTATTAAATTTTCGTACAATAAATATATGAAGAAATCAGACAAGAATGGAGATTTGTTTTTTTTTTTCAGTGATATTAATCTGGATAACTGATATTTCATAATTAGTACAATTTCTCTATCACATCTAAATATTTGAAATGTCAAACAATTACAGATATTAGGAAATTTTAAAGCAAATGCATCATTAATTTATCTGAATTTGGAAATTGTTGTTCAAATTAGGGATTTAGAATGGCATCAAATTGGTTAAATTTTTCAGGAGAATGAAAAATAAAAGCCCAGAAAAGGAAATGCTTAGAAAATGATAAATGCAGTGAGCTAAATTTGTACTTGAGGGATGTCCTGCTCCAGAGAAACAGCGAATATTGACTTTTGGTAGATAATTTACCCTAGTTAGACTTTGTTTGTACAACTAAACTGAAGTGAAAAATAGAAAATTAATGGCATAAACCCAAATGTTGTGGTATTAATTTCCTCCTGGTTGTGCACATTCACTCACTTATTATGACAATAATTTGAAACTCTAGACGAGATGTTGGTGTCTGGAAATTTATTTTACTTTGTATTGCGCGGAGAGAACCATCGTTTCCAATACAGCACGCTTAGGTCATTTGCCCTTTTCAGGGTCTACTGTTTCATTGTAGACACTCATTGAATCATTGGGGTTATCTATTTGCAGAAGGCATCGACAACGTTGAGCAAACACAATACAATTTAAATAAAAATACCACAAGTTGCCGTATAAACTTTTTATACTTTTCTAATGGAAGAGCCCTTGAATATTCCAGACGATAGTTTACCCAAGTGGAATTTTTGAATTTGTTGAAACAACTCAACCATTGTTCTGAGAATTTTTCTATTCTTCGGTCATCTTCCAGGTGTTTGCTAACACGAAAAAATGAAGCGTTAATTAATAACAAAAGCCCGGATGTTTATCACTTGATTTTTATTACTCTGTCAAAAAAATAAATAAAAAAAAATTAATGGCGCAAATATTACCAATCTGTACGAATTTTTTACTCCAGTTGTAGGAATTTATCAAAATTTGAGAAAGTGCAGGGACGCTTCCCACACCCACACCCATAAACGCTCCCGCAATTAATAGAAATCAATTTATTAATTAATTATTAATATAACTGTAAATAAAATTAGCGGTGTCAAACATTATGGCTTCCAGTCCTAAACGCTTATGTTATTGTCAAACTCAGACAAGGTTGCCGGCTAAAAAGACTTTGCACTTCACATCCACCTTGATTTTTTTTTTTGTTCTTAAATTAGCCTGTGAAATTAAACAGGAATTCGCAGTGAATCGTTTTTCCTTTTCAGTCAGCTTTCGACCGCGGAGGAAACGAGGTGAAGTCGTACGAGCCGATCGAAATGAATCACTCACTTAACCTGTACAGTGCTTTTTAACGTGTGCTAAGCTCTCCTTTCGAAGCTCGGTCTTTTCTTGTAGAACTCTGAGACGGGAACCTCTGGTCGTTTTCCCGACGTTTTTATCGGGCTTTTCTCGTGTGTCGCGACTACTTTTTAATTAGTCTAAATTCCACAATCATGGTCGGAACAAACATCGAAGAGGATGGAAAGAAATCGCTTAGTAATCCTCTCGTTTCTCCCAGCAGGAAAGGAACCGTCAAGGTTCAGATACAGCCAAGTCAACAGAAGAGTTTGACGCACCTGCCTCACAGAGACCCTGTGGACATTGCTTTCACCGATTTGCAGTATACCGTCACCGAGGGAAGGAAAAAGAGTAAGTAAAATTTTTGAAAGTGGACGGGAAGCGATGTACATAACAGCTACTTAATTTTACTATACGTGGTAGTTCCATAAGTATTGTAAGTGGTATAGTTAATAAAAGTGGTAATAAGTGGTAAATAGTTTGGGGTCTGGATCGCATTGAAATTAATATCACCGTTGGGTGCCTTGTTGACCGGTTTAAATATCATTTCGCATCGGATACCAATGTTAACACGATAATATGAAATTTGTTTTCCGGTTTTCTATAAGTCGCCTACACAAGGTTCAAGGTATAATGTAAATTTTTGTACCGCAAAACGTGTCTTACGAATTTTGGTTTCTCGGTTTTTGGTTGCATCATTTACACATCAAGTCCAAGTCTTTCTATTTGACATTAAACCACTTTGATTGTCGTTGATCTGAATTCGATCAAATGTTACGTATATATCACAAACAAGTGTGTGTTTGTGTTACAAAAGTTTGAACTGCATTATGTATTTAATGTATCAAATTTATATAAATCTCCCAAACGGGTGATTGTTGACATTGACAACTACGTTGAACTTACCTATAACAACCTACAACATTGTATTGGCCATCATTTTTTTGTTTGAATTACTCTCTTCCTGTCTGAACTTTAAATGTGTTGTTTTAGACTGCGTTAGTTTCATTCTGATTCAGGTACATTAACTAGGTACCACTAACTTCCTGCTAACTAACACCTTTTTATTTAAGATCGGCAGTGTAGTTTTCAGTTATATTTGGTAGTTAATTTGTAATTTTCCAATTTGAATCATAGGCTTCGATGGGTGTCCGCTCTTCTTAGAAATTGTTGATGTTTGTCCGTTCCGTTCGGTACTGATAAATCCCATTTGTGTGCTACAGGTGTTTTTGTAATTATTTCTTAAATTTAAAGTGTCCTAACCATATACTCTTAAATGATTGTCACGAAACTATTTCCTATATGAAAAAGTAAGTTTTCTCAACATTTCGTCAATTACTTCCGCTTTAGTTATCACTTGAATTCGAGAAAACTTTGATCAATACATAGAATAGTACCCTGTTATTCCATCAAACGTTAATCATTTTTAATTGAGATCGCTAATTTTATTTACGTTGATACTTACATTTCTTAACTTCCTCCAATTCTTATCAACTAAGTCAAATGTATGTATTTTAATTACATATTGATTGATTTGTGTTATGTTTTTAGCTGGCTAGAATTTAAACGAACTTAAGCGCAGTTTTGCTCTTCTATTAAAAAATTATTCAGAACCGATCTTCTATAGATCTTCTCCGATCTTGTTGTATCTTGTCAATTGATAACCAATTGATACAAAATGAAGAAAGCATCCTATTCTTTCTTATGGTTTCGCTAAGGTGCTAAATATCTCCATATTTGCACTTATTCGCGTATATCTTGAAGTGCAGTGAGTAATAAAGCAACACAAATTATTTCTTACTTTTAAGAGCAAGTACTTTGGGTTCCAAGTTCGAGACATTTGCCACACGTTTCGTGATGTTTTGTAATTCAAAAGTTCAGGTTTAATTGCTGGTCTCCGACCCTGAAATAAAGTTGAGAGTCCAGTTACCATTTTTTTCATTTTACATGTATTATTCGACTCGTACATGATAGTAAAAGAATCGAGTAAAGTGGAAGCTTCACTTGTTAGTTGGACATTTGTTGTCAAGGTCTCTCAAAGAATGCAAAAATTATGGCGGCTGAAATGAACACCTGGTGCTGGTAGTTAATTTCGTACAGAATTGTCGTTTTAAAAGCTACTTAATTACACATGCAATTGTAATTGTTCAACAATTTTCTGCAATAAGGGTTTTTGACTCGTGAAACTGTTCCGGCAGTGATCCAATCGCTCAATGCCAAACCGAGTTAGGATATACAAGTCCTTTGACTTTTTCGGTTATTTTTCGTTATTTATTCTCTTCCCTCTATTCGTTGCACATAAAACAACAATCAATAAACGACATGTATTTTGTAGTCTGGCAATCTCGCAAATGAACTTCTGGGAAGTAACAAGTAATCAAAAGTAAGTGGCCTTTTGTGAACCCTGTTTAATTGCATATTCAAGCGATTACGAATTGTCATATTGCTTTTTTGTCGAATGGTTCCACGCATATGACATTTATTTTGCTGTGCGTTCAACTTTGTCGAAGATGTGAATGGGTTGATGAATAAGTTTATGAAAAGTTATCAATCAGATAGGGAAGTGCAATTTATTTAGGAACTTGTCAAGAATTGGTAAAAGGTTCCGGTTTGCCCGACCATTCCGTGACAACTTTTTTGCAAAACTCAATCTTGCAAGGCGAACATGATGGTCCCCAATAGCAGGTTTTCTTCATTTGAGAAAAATTTAAGTCCTCTCAATAAGTTGTACTTTGTGAAGGTTTCAATAACCTCCAACCGTTTCATGTATAACTATTTCACAACTTCCTGTGCTGAAGTGACGTTTATGGTCAAAGAAAAGTTCCTAGCACATACCCAAGCTTTTGGTAGGCACTCGAGCGGTGTGCAAAGCAGCAAATTTGTTTAGCGATAGACCTGTTTTACGTAAATGTTTTCCTAGGCTTGAGTGGGTGCATTTGCTTTGCACCCCATACGTAAAAAAACTGCTTACCAGAAGGAAGATATTTACCAGTAGAGATTCTTTGGAGCAGGAAGAAGTCGGATGGACCGTCTGAAGGGCAAATGTATCTATAAAAATTACATACGAACCGCTTTGTCATTAGAATGAACATTCTCCTTAAATTCTATCAAATTTGAATATTTGTGTGCTTCAACAAGCGGAAGGGCAAATTTAAATTGTTCGCTTATCCAATATCCTATAAATATCCGAAGTGTAGAATCCAGCGGTTTGCCTCGAATCCTAGTGCCAAAACTAAACGTGTTCGTTGTTAGATAGGATTTTCTAGCAGCTCGAGAAGTTACAAGAGCCCGTCGAACTAGCCAAGGAGCCAGAGGCGTTATTTGTATGCATGTGTTACGTCACGGTTACCATAAAACCGTAGACGAACTCAATGAGCACCTTGACTCGAGGGCCTTAAAGTACCTAAGAGTCTCGACTTGAAAATGGAAAGGAAAGCATCTTCAGGCTCAATTTCACCGCGTCAGTCGATTTGGTTCACGTTTTGGGTTGAGCAATCAGGCACAGGATTGAACGGAGTGCTTGTTGGGTTTGAAAGTAATGTGAATGTCAACTGTAGCAGTGGTTCATAGGAAATGTAATGTGGGCTGGTTGTCTTTTGGCTAGTTATTAAAATTTGAAACGGTACAACCGTTAAAAGAATCCAAGAGTCATTACCTGGTATATTTCTTTCCATTCAGATTCTATAACTACTCCCTAGCGTACCTTATGGTGTATGTAATCATTGAATAACAGTTTTAAATCGTAACTCTATTGAAATACAGCGTGCCTGGTATTGGTTCATCATTGAATTATTATTATTTGTATAAATTCTCTGAAGAGAAATGAGAAATTATCTGTGCAACGATGACTAGAAAATTTTCATTGCTTCTGTGACATAGTGTATTTGACCCGAGAGAGAAACAATAAATAAATAATTCGAGTGAAAAATAATTTCTTGCCGAAATAAAAAACAAAAGCTCAGTTTTAAACAAAATTCTGCACATACTTGACATAAATCTGACAAATTCCCATCCTCGAACTCTTGGCAGGTACTCGTGGCTTTTCAACACCAGTAGACGAATGAAATTTACGACTTGAATACTAAATTTATTTATTTTATTATCGTCCTTTGCACTTTATTTGGTTGTATAATTGAACTGATAGCGAAAACTTATTGTTCGTTTGTTATTGTAGTGAGGCAATAGGTATTTTGACGGTTGGTTATAAATTATTGACTTGTTATTTTCAATTGCAAATTCACTTGCGGGTCGTTTTATTACGTCCAATTTGTGTTCTGTAAAGGTGAGCTTAGTAACTGGAAGAGACATTTTTTTAGAATTATTTTAATTGCTGCTTTAGCATAGGTTAAGGTTCAGTATTAATGTGCAGATAAATTAGGAATTCAGTTAGAATACTTCTGAGGAATTGATCGACGTAAGAGGGTTGTCTGTTTTACGCTTGCGGGTTTGCATATTTATCTCGAAACAAGAAATTATGTTACAAATAAGGGAATACTGTCACAAGTAGCACTTTCCAAGTAAGCAGAACCTAAGAATATAAACGTAATGGCAACGAAAAGTAAAAAGTGAAATGAATAAATTTCAATTTCAAGATATTAATACTAAAAAAAAATATTCATAATTTTATGTACCACAATTTATATAATTTTTATTATTATATCTAAACCAATAGTAATGGATTGATGACAAAAACGAAATTGACTTGTAATCAGCGGTATATCTGTGTTGTATATTCATATTGCTGCCATTTTGAATAAAATATACAAAAATAAGAACATAAAAGATGCTCCATAAGAAGGTGAATACATTAAAAACAGAACTGGAAAACACCAACATTAATGAATCAAAACCATCTTTAACTTGTTTCTTGGGTTTTGGAAAATTTCCACATCTACCAAGTACTTGAAAAAAAATAGTTTAGTGTAAGTAACTTATGCAGCATCTATATGTGTTCCTTTATATTTTTACTATGATTATGTGCCTTATTCTTGCTAATTTCTTCCTTTTTCCACAGATCCAAAAGTTATTTTAAAAAATGTGAGCGGTCGCTTGCGATCCGGCGAATTGACCGCCATCATGGGTCCCTCCGGAGCTGGAAAATCAACTCTCCTCAACATTTTGACTGGCTACAAGTGAGTGACAAATTTTTTGTATATAAAAATCGAAATATCGTTAGTGGTAACTTTTTTCAAGACGGTTGACTAATATCTAAAAGGAGCGGTCAGTGTTCACTAAAAGGTCACAAAAACTAGTTTATTCGCAAGAAATCTGAATTTTAAAACGGTGGGAGACCATTCTTGCAGATCACAGTCCCTGGCTTTTCAGTCCGCGATTTGAATAGACTGGAAGCAGTAGCGTTGAATTCTTTCAACGCTTTAAATTTCTATCGATTCTTCTTTGGTAAGAACATGGAAGGTTTACCTGGAAGTAATTGACGGAAATGGTTCCTAGGACAACTATGACATTTTCCCTGAACTTGTGGTCAATAAAATAACTTTCAAGGGTTTTGAAACTTCCATAGTTCTACTGTCGAAGAAACGTGAGAATTCTCAAGGGCGGTTTTGAATTATTAAAAGAGTGTCATCGTGCAGTGTAAATTATTTATGATAGCACGGTGATGTGTACAATTTCAGTATCATTTTAGAGATTGTTGCACTCTTGATTGACTCAATAAGGGGATGTGTACTCTTAACAAAAAGTCATTAAAAATTAATTAGAAGTTTAGAATTTTTGCTGGTAATTATTGATGTTTCATCACATTGACATATAGTTGTAGGTTCACCCAGACTTTGACCCTCGGTTTGGAAGATTTGGAGATGTGATGTTCTCTCTTAAAACCTTCACACTTACCTTACAAGGTTGCACCTCACAATATCACATGTATGTAAGTCTGTGTGGTGTTGTAGTATGTCGGCCAAACTGAAAAAATGGTAAAAGTCAATTTATTGGTAGTAAGCCGAAGCTACATAAAGTTCTATGTGTTTGAGGCAGAAAGATATCGTGGTTCAGAAATCATATTCTATTTTAATTGATTTCTCTGTATTGGATTTATTGATTGTAACGAACAAATTTCAAAGATTACACGGAAGTACGTTACATTTCTAGCCAAGTTAAACTTGCTGTATGAAGCAGTAGGTCAAAGCTCAATGCCCGTTAGTCATTGTCTATCGGTGAAACGTCAACTTCCAATTTTGTATTAGACTTATTGAGTGCTTATATTTGAGTGTAGAGGTGGAATTTATTTTGAACATTATCGCAACGATTGATACTATTCGTTGGATAGTACAGAAGACTTTCTTGAACACATAATGAACAATTAGATTCAATAATTCACACAATTCATTTATAATTTATAAATTCGATAGAGGACCGAACTTTGTTCCTTTATTTGTAATTAAACACTACGTGTAGGTTGGATATATCTTTGTTCTTACTTGAAAAGTCAGCTTTATGCATTGCCATTGAAAGCACTTAATTGACTTGAGTCAAGAGTCAGAGTTCAGTTTCGGTACCACTAATTACTTGCTATTGACTGTACGTCCGTAGAATTTAGACATTTTTTTGTAGAATGCCTAATTACAAGTTCGAAACGCATTATCATCGAGAATCAAATCGTTCGTTGAAGAATTCAATTACATATTATTTTGGAAGTATTACGTGATTAATGGTGAGATTTGGGTGATGTAATGTTTTAATTTCGTCGACAGTATTATCTCGGGTAGACTTTGTATAAAATTATAATAAGGCATTGTACCTAACGAGCGGGGATACAGTTAAGTCCATTTGGTAAAAACAAAGCCTACGCCCCCAAAAAAATTTTAATTTTATAGTTATCATCGTCATCAGGTAGTTCTTAGTTTATCGTTGTGTATTTTCTATCACTTTTGTGTTTTACTTCTATTACTTCTATTACTGTTTTATTTTAAATATAACAAAAAAAGGAAAGTCATAATGTTAGACTTTGAAATTATGTTAATCCGTTAAATCGTGACAGAGAAAATAAATACGTAAGATAACAGGGAAGAAATGTTTTATCTGATTGATTGAAGCTTTTAATTTTAAGCCGATATGGCACACTGGCAAAGCTTATTTTAGGGATTTTTAATCTTGGGTGAATATATTTTGGGAAAATCCACGACTGTGACCTCTCCAAAGAGCCTTTTTTGGTTAAATAGCTGCTTTGTATGCAGGTCAAAAGCTACTGCAAGGATGTGACACTAGGAAATTGGTAATAAATGCAGCGATAGGTGAAGCCTTCACAGCAATTCATGCAGAAAACAATATATCAATGAGATATTTGCAATACCTACACGGTTAGAATTGTCCCAAACGTTTACATGTTACATAGACGCAACATTTAATTTTTCCAATTTTTAATAGGTAACATGTATTTTAAGAATGTGGGATGATTACCAACCTCCACTATTCCCTGAAATAATCGTAAACAACATTTTTATTGTGACTAATAAAGTATTGTCAAGGGGTTAAGGTTTATCAAGTTATGAAAGTCCCATAAGAGCGTCTCTAAATGTAGAATATTGGGTCAAAGTAATGGAAAAAGGAAGCTGTGAAGAAATGCAAGGACGTTCTTTCTGAGTAACAAGTGGCATTGCTCTCTATCAGTGCGTATCAAAATTATCAATAACTGACATACATATGATCGAGAATTCATTGCAATGCTAAAGCAAATGTTTGGTCACTTATTTTCTTATTTTCTATAATCGTTTATTTATTATAATAGGAGATGTGTGGTGGTTTCTGGCAGGTTCAAGCAGCCCAGTATAAAGGCTACGGTTAATACCCTCAAGATGCATCTCTCTGAGGATTCCATAACTGCAAGAAGTTAGCTTTTTTCTATTTTCTGTCCTTCAAGGCCACTTTTCAAAAATTGAATATACTTGTATGTAGTAACTAAACAATACACACTAATGTACACTAAGCAGTACAGTTGGTGGCGTGTTACAAATAGAAATGAAAAAGGTAAAAGAATATTGACAAATACAATAAGTAGACTTGAAACGCACTAAAATACTTTAAAAAACTTTCAATTTCACTTTCTTGCAAAATCCATAGAAATTCCGCACACGAAGAAAGAACTTTAACAGAACCTCGTGCAATGTTCAGCGGAATCAATTGAAGGCACTTCATTAATATGCTTATAAATCGTATGAATATTACAGGTGTTATGCTTATAAGTACAATCCTATTCATTGTTGTCTTCCGGGGTGTTCTCCAGAACACTGCAACTAAGTAGAATCTGACAATATATTTTAGCATTACAAGCATATATACATAGGCACAAAACGAGAAACCGGTGCACAAAACCCGTATTATTTTGTAACGAATTGACAAATCGTTGTTCATTACATACGACCGGTGGCCATGAACGATTCATTATGTCAGTGGTGGCCTAAATCGACACATGAGTATCACACAAATTTTATATGATGAGTTAATGCAACATCTATACTGTAATATTGTTTAGTTAATTGGGGGAGGTAATGAAAACGAAACTTATGGATAATGGCTTTGTACAATACTCCAGTCATATGGTGGCCAACACTGCTGTTACAATACTGGTGCCTAAGACTATGTTTTTCACATGGTGCAGATTGCATGGAGTGAAAGTAGCAAAAAATCAGAAAGTAATAAGTAGTAAACAATGTTGTTGTAAAATAGTTGTAACTTTTCGTTTGGATTGATTCTTCGTAGGTGGCGTCATCTGGACACATTCCAAGGTCTTTGATATTCGTATCAGTCAAACTTGGTCATGGGTTCACTCGTAAAATGTTCCATCGAAATGAACTTGTATCGGGTACTACATGAATACCCGACACAAAGTGTTACAATGACAACTTACACTCATTTTTCTACACCCTGAGGTAACTTTTGAAATCACCTAAAAGTGATGTTGTGTATGCTAACTTAACTGTCTTTAACTTTGACTGTACAGTTGAACTCAACTGCAACTTCTAGGTATGAATATAAGTCAGGACTTTGTACACAGGCCCCCTCTATTCTGTCTCTAGTTTTATACATTAAAATGAAGATTAAATTACTGATTATTATAATGAATCACTGTTGTCGATTTATTATTCATAAACTGCCATGCACCCCGTTATGCAATATTCTTTGTAACATCATACGTTATTTCTGGTTTTTGCGGTTTCTTGGCTCCTTGGTGTAATGTTTAATTCAGAAAATCGCTTCACACGGATTTTATATTTAAACAATTTCGCTTTCATTTGTAGGTTTGGCTCTTTGTGGATAATAAAAATTATGTACGATGCTTTCGAGTTTGTATGTTGCGCGAGACAATGGTTCTCTTGTCTGGTGATTTTTTGGCGTAATTGTTTCGAAAGTCTGCAAGATCTTATTTATTTAAACTATTATACCATTCAAACTTCCGATTCGAAAGTTCTTAAGGAAAACATTGAGTAGCGCAATATCAAATTGATGAATTTCTCACCACACACAGTGTGTGCACTACTTTGAATATTCTTGCGGCACAAGACCGTGTGATTTATTCAAAATTATGAAAAGTTACGTCGCGTTCCTCTCTTCCTGGTAATTCCACGTAATCACAATGAGGGAAATTGTAATTTGTACAGATTTTACATACGAGTTCACTCATAGAGCGCGGTGATGTTGGTGAAAGCGAACTTGAAGAACGCAAGTACTTTGACTAGGAGTCGAACACGGGAAAGAAAGGTCATTTGCAACTGTTAGGTGAAGAATATATCCAAGTATGAAGTTGAAACTTTTGACACTGATATTAACTACCACTACCAATAATGGATTACCATTTATTGATAATTAATCAATAAGTGATAGATTTTTAATATTTTGTTTTTACGAAGGCAAGAAGTTAACAAATATAAATTGAATATTAGTTGTAACTTACAAAATAAGTGACCTTTGAGTAAAAATATTATACATATTTTGAACATCCAATTTAAGTGTTCAAGTTTGATCAGTGGTAGGGAAGAGAACCGGAAGATCGATTAGTCACGTAAACGAACTGACTGATGTTTTGAATCACTCTGAGTCTGAGTTCCGCAATGGCAGCCACAAGAAGTTAACACTGACAAATTTCCTTGGTTAATATTGAGGGGAACATATACACAAGAGAAATGGTTAGATTCGGAAGAACAGTTTCCCTCACCGTCGCAGCCATCATCATTTACCACTTCTTCCTTTCCTTTTAGAAAGAATCGTCTGCAAGAATTGAATGAAAAACGAAATCTTCCTTTCTCTCTTTCTCCGATGTACGAAGCATCTAATTATCCGCGTTTATTATTCTCTCTGTTTGACAGAATTGCCGGAATGAAAGGTTCCATCACCATCAACGGTCAAGAGAGAAATTTGAACACATACAAGAAACTCTCTTGTTACATAATGCAAGACAATCAGCTTCACGCCAATTTAACTGTAGAGGAAGCCATGAAGGTTGCCACCAATCTCAAACTTGAGAAATCCACTTCGAAAAGCGACAAAGAAACTATGGTGAGTCGTTTTTTTTTGGTAAATTAGAAATTTTTATGAATGCGTCCATTGTGCCCTGTTACAAAAATAAAAAATAAAAATTTGCATGATGGCGGTGAAGAAAGTGATGGACACTTTCTGCTTCGTCATTCGTGTAAAAATGTATTTGGAAGAAAGATAAAAAAAACATGACTTACGGCTGAAAGAAGGTAAATGACTGACTGACTGATTGGACCGACTGACTGGTTGTCTGATCTTGCAGTGAAATTGTCGTTGAACTTTGTGTTGCAAAACAAGTGGTTCTATCCTTGATGAATTGTCGAGTTAAATACCTGTTCGATATTTGTACTATGATTTCACGACTGCTTGTGAATTACGGACTGTTAGAGAGAATACGAAAAGAACCTAAAATATTGCGCTAATGCGGTCTCCTGTTTTCACCAAAAAGTTTTAGGTTGCGATTAAAAAGGAATTTGGCACCTGAATGCCATAATTATTTCAAGTGGATGAATTCTTTCATCACGCCCTTAAAAGAAGAGCAATGTCCTAGGTAACATATAAATAAGACCCGAAACAAATTTTTTCAGACTTCTATGACTTGTAGAAAAATGAAATTGCTAAGGGTTATTAGTTGTGCCCTGTACTTCATATCTCGAAGACTCCTACGGCGAACCGGGATGTTTCGAATACACTAAAACTGAGACCAACTAACTGTATAAATTTTCTGTACAACTATCACGGCATGTATAACCATCTAAAACCATACCGGGCGTCCACCCGTAAACACAAGTAAAATATTTGTCTTATTTTCTTGCAATGTGTTTTCCATAACAATTATATCATTTTCGTCGACATATAATTATTGCTTACAAGTTATTATTTCGACGTAAATTACCCAGCAGGTAGGCAATGTCTTGTGCTTTGTACACCATGTGTAATAAAATAAAATAAAAAAGTAATAGTAACGTATGTTCGTAATTAGTCCAGGTTAAATGTAATTGTGAAAACTAATCATAAAAAATGAGTTGCATAATTCATTGGTTCATCGTAGCGTACTTGGATAATTAACTCCTGCTCTTATGCATAAATATTTAAACATACATAGGTCCTTATTTATGTAAATACACATGTGTTAGGCACAATTAAAGGCAGAAATGATGGTTCTTTTATGGATAAAAGACTTCAGTGAACAAATCTGAAACGTTACAGTTCATTCATTAATCTCATTTCTTTTGTCGAATTCGTTTGGAAATTCCCGTGTGGAAGTTTTAGATGGAAAAAAATTTGCCATTAACCTTCGAAAGACCACGGACGTAGCCACAGACTTTTCTAATCGTAAGTCAGTGCCCAGTCTTAATGAGGAACGAAATAAACCGAATTTAATTTTTTGGGCCTTGGGCTGTGAAAATGTCTAAAAATTTTCCCAAATTGGTATCTTTTACGGCGTCGTGGCCCCAAGTACCTGCAGAGGGTGCAACAGTCGGGTTGTCATATGGGTCACCAGGTATTTATATCGATGATCACTTTCGATGCGATATCAGGTACTGCCTAAAGGGGAAGTAACTTAAAACTGCTCGCTTACTTTCTCAAGCTAGTGTTACACCGTAGCTAGGCGTATGTTTTGCAGTTCAAAAGTCACTCGGTAGGATTTGTCTTCAGAATACTCCGGTTTTTGAACCCAAAACAAAATGTAACTTGCACTTCTTTTAGATTTCGCAGTCACATTTCAACGTTTGTAGATACTGCCACTACTACTTCCAGTTACTTAGGCTCGGTGACCGTTTATGCTTAGCCTGAAAAAAGAAGAACTTATGTAACAGTAGGTGTATTGAATTGAAATATTAAATCCTCTTATAATATTTACCTGTATTGTATATTTACGTATAGCTATATTACGCCTCTTTGACCTCCACTTACTTACTCCATACTTTTCGTAACTTATAAATAATTATTACTTACGTGTCATCGATGTTGGTACTAAAATGACTAGTTGTTTGTAGAAATTGTATTAATTAATCCATGATATGTCGAACAACTTTGAACGGGAATGTGTCTTTATTTCTAAGTAGAATATTTTATTCGAATGGCCGTATTCTGTAACATCAAAGAGAATTAACTTTTTTAAGTATATTAATGCAAAATTTTATTGCGGGTTAGTCGAATGTGTTGAAAGACCGATCTCTTTGTTGTCCTAGGGCAAAAAGTGAACGGATTTTCGATGTAACGTCGACTGACCAAGTTGCGACACATAACACAAATGAACTGATACTTGCGATCTAAATGAATCGATTAATTCAAGTTTGTAGTACTTGAAATTGGGCTATTAAAATTGTAAAACTCCCTGTAAATGGCACTAATTTTACTTTTTTTATTTTGTCTAGTTGTCTAGGGAGCGTGAAATGGATAGACAGGTACCTTAATTGCTGTTAACATGGGTGTCTCGCTGTTACTACCGCGCACCTCACATTTATTTCTGGAAGGCATGCCAAATATTTGTGTTTAGTGTTTCAATGTTCAATGAATCTTGCAATTTTATATGTTTGTAACTTGTTTGTCTATATCTAGAACCAGGCACCTCTGCGAAGTTTATGTTCTATTATTAAGTTGCTAATAACATCATTAAATTTTTTTGTATGCTTCATTACTAATTCAAGACTGTTGAAGTTCCCCTTTGACATATTGGCCTACGCGAAATGATTCCCTTGGTAAAAAGTAGTTTTACCTATCCAGTGAAGAAGTTTTCAAATTGTAGGCTAGTAAGAAGAGTTCCTTACAAATTATTTCATTTTTGTACATTATTGTTTGTAGTGATCGTAATAAACTACTTTAGGTAAAAAGTTTTAGTTTCGGTTTTTATCAGATGCACTTCGTTAAACGAAGAATATATGGATATTGAATTTAGGTTTAGGGTCAGCGGTGACAAGTTAGATAATACTTTACATATGAAAATTATGTAAAAGCGTGGTAGTTTATGTCGTGGTGTGCCCCTTGCAGGTTCGCAATTTAATGCTTAACAGTCTGCAAGCGAAGTATCACAAAATAAATAAATTCGGTTAATTGAGCTCGATGAAACCAAGTTGGTGCACGGCTTGCGCAAATTTACTTTCTGATTGCAAATGTGTGGCAATTTGATTAAAGGCGTTTCGATCCTCGGGGAAACGGAAAAACTTCATTTTGCTAAATTTTGCTGGCCTGAATGACGAGTTTGAGGTCAGAGGTCACCAGAATTAAAACAGTCCATCCGCTGTTAACGTCCTCCTGTTTGTTTGACTAGATCGTTCTTCGTTGCATAGATTTGTCGTCCGTTTCGTTGACCAATTGTGAAAAAAAAACAAGTTTTTGTACTTTTCATTTCGCCATTTGCCAATTGGCCGGGGTCTCGTAACACGAGAAAGACCAGACAGGCGGGTTTGATTTTCAGAATTTTTGATTGATTCTGACTTATTTGCAAGTAAACCGAAATTGTTAATAAGAAAATGACAAGTCGGTAGGAAGTGGACAAAGGCAAATGAAAAATATTTTATATCAGCTTAGAGGCCTCGCGCGACTGTTGGAACTTGCCAGAGTCCCAGTTTGTGAACCGAAACTATTTATTTAGTTGATTAGTTCAAAATTTATTTATGTCTCGTGTAAAGTAAATGAAAGGAGCCCAGTTTAGGTAACAAGCACACTCGGTGATTGTTGGCATAATTATTACGATGCTTCGTTTTTATAAATTAAAATTAATTTGCAATATTTTTTCGTATTTAGAGTAAAACGATTAAATAACTTTATTATTTGTTACTCCGTGTAGTGTGCTTAATTGAAACATGGAGTTAATTTATAATTTCCTTCATACATAATTTCCTTCATCCGGTTCGACTACTGTTGAGTAGTACTCCAAAAAGTAGCACCGCTCTTTACTAAGCCAAAATATAATTTGTAATTGGAACAATTTTGTCGTTTCATGTCGTTGTGAAGAAGTTTGTGGTACGCACTCAAACTTCTGTGTGTGTTAACAGAAAATTATAATGTACAATGTAAATTTGGTATTTATTATTGTTTTCAATGGCAACATTACATAATTGTGCTACATAGGTTGTAGTAAGTTTTATTTACGAAATAAGGTCTTTCAATAATACTGGTATGGAAAGAGATGGTAGTTGTAAAATGGGTGATGACGCTTGTTATACTATATTCTATTTAATTTGAATTATACATTAAATTTTCAATGAGTTTGTTTTAATTGAACTAAATTTATGTAAACGAATTAATTAATTGTCCCAGTGCTATTTCACACTCGGACGATTAGCTTCTTTTGACCAAAATTTGTCTCCGTAATCATAGATTGCGTGCAGCGATTGTTTCAACTACTTATTTATATTGTTTTTACTTTTAATGACAAAATGACGCGTTCGGCTTGTGACGTCTAAAGTCCGCATAAACGCGGTATCGTGAGATAATGTTCTAGGACAGTGTGTATTTCACTGGTTCTACCCGTTAGTAACCGTTACTGAACTATTTTATATTGGCTAAATTGAATATGTACTTAATTTCAGATCTCGGAAATATTAGACACGCTCGGCCTGCAGGAGCACAGGAAAACCATGACGAGCAATCTGTCTGGAGGTCAGAAGAAACGTCTGTCGATCGCACTGGAGCTCGTCAATAATCCACCGATCATGTTCTTCGATGAGCCCACCAGGTAAAAACCAGGTTTTGAAAGACTCCTTTAATTCGACCTTTGGAGTCGATTGTCATCCGAGTGACTCTTGCCAAACGAATAAAAAATCAGGTTCAGACAAGAAGGATCGTTGAAGCGAGCCAGATTTTTGGTCCGATTAACCGACTCTGAACTTTGTCCCGCAGTCTTAAGTATTATCTTGGAGTCTGTGCGCCAAAAAAAGAGACTATTCGTGTCTACCAGTTGGAAGACTTTTTTTTTCCACAAGGAAGGCTTTTGGCGTATTTGTAACGAAGGATTGCACATCTGATCCTTGCGCAAGTTAGGGAAATTAACGTGAAATTATACTTCACTTAACTACCTAACCTAAATTTCCTAACCATCGTTACGAATACACAGGAAACGATGGTTTGAAGTTACAGTAAAGTCAGACTTTGCTTTTGTCCCACTCAAACGAACATCTGATTTCAAACGGCAGTATTTTTATGAAGATTCTCTGAATTTGGGGACGTGCAATGTTTTTCAAAGTCCATGTTTATGTTAACAACACGTTAACAACGGATCTTTGTAATATACAAAAATTATATTTTAGTAAAATACTCTAATTCTTTTCATTTTGATTATAATAAAAAAGTGATCACTTAAAAAACTGTGATATAGATTTTAAATATATTAATACAGAAAGATATAGGTGGTATTGCTGAAAGGTATTTGTGTGGAATGCATTCCAAGAAAATCTATCCCCAGCAGTCTCATATATTACATGCATACACTGTGACTGGCCACCCCTGTTGTACACACCTGGATTTTTTTTTATGGAATGTAGTCTTAGAATGTACAAAAGGGAACCAATTGTTTATAATTTGTTGTGTTTGTTACAGTGGTTTGGACAGTTCATCTTGCTTTCAATGCATCAGCCTGCTAAAATCGCTGTCTCGTGGAGGGCGTACCATAATCTGCACTATCCACCAGCCAAGTGCACGTCTCTTTGAAATGTTTGATCACTTGTACACCCTAGCAGAAGGACAATGTGTCTACCAAGGATCGACCAAGCATTTGGTTCCCTTTTTGTCAACTTTGAATTTAAATTGTCCAAGTTACCACAATCCGGCTTCGTTCAGTAAGAATTTCGTGTGTTTTGAGGAGAGAATGTAGTTCCCATCGATGAGAAATATTTGTCACATATTTTTTTTTATGTAATTAACAGTAATCGAAGTCTCTTGCGGAGAATATGGCGACAATGTTAAGAAATTGGTTGCGGCCATTGAGAACGGAAAGAACGATATACGAGATGGTCGTCCACTGCCAAATGCCGAGAATTTGCCTCCAAAAGTGCTGAACGAGTTGGCCAATGCCACGAATGACATTGCTAAAGAGCCACGGGGTAAGAAGAACATGAAGATCTTCAAATAATACAACTTATGTACAAGTGAAAGAATGTGTAATGGCGTGCTTCTTGTGTTTCAGTCGAAACCGACGCGATAGCAATTCCTGTTGATTTGACCTCCGAGAAAAACGAAAACGCCAACGCCACTCTTCTGTATCCAAACACGACAAAAGTTAGTAACAGCAAAAGATACCCGACGTCGGAATTTCACCAGTTTTGGATCGTACTGAAGAGAACCCTGCTGTTTAGCAGAAGAGATTGGGTAAGAAAGAAGTGTACATGTTGTAATTGTTGTGGTACAAAACAGAAATAAAAAGTAAACCATTCTGGGAACACGAATGGATTTATTAATTTTTTTTAGAAAAATATGTATTTTCTCTCTTATTTATTTGATATTTCATCTGCGCAATACATTAGATTTATGTTACTGTTTTCAGACTCTCATGTACCTGCGTCTCTTTGCTCACATTCTTGTTGGTTGTCTCATCGGAGCTTTGTACTACGACATTGGAAATGACGGTGCTAAAGTTCTCAGTAATTTAGGATTTTTGTTTTTCAACATGCTGTTCCTCATGTATACGTCCATGACAATAACGATATTATCTTGTATGTTTAATTGTTTACACATATATATGTAAGTGTAAAATATTTCAAAACGGTTACACATCATTAATTTTTTGTTTTGCAGTTCCATTAGAAATGCCTGTTTTAATAAAAGAGAACTTCAATCGTTGGTATTCACTTCGATCGTATTATCTAGCCATCACCGTGTCCGACATTCCGTTTCAGGTTGGTTTCAGGTTGCCTGGGCCGGTACCCGCTGGCACCCGCATCTTCAATCTGACGTTCTTCTCTTCTTTCAGGCGATTTTCTGCATTATATACGTGACGATAGTATATTTCCTAACATCGCAACCGCCGGAATTAAGTCGGTTTCTCATGTTCTTAAGCGCCTGTCTCCTCATTTCGTTTGACGCTCAAAGTGTCGGTCTCGTCGTGGGAGCCGCCATGAACGTTCAGGTTTGACTTAAACAGACAGTGTTCTCGATGATCGTCCCCAAATTTCTCAAATGTTTCATGGTTTCTAATTAAATTGTTTGTTTTGGTTTGCAGAACGGAGTGTTTTTGGCCCCGGTTATGTCAGTGCCTTTCTTGCTCTTTTCCGGATTCTTCGTCAGCTTTGACGCTATACCCATTTACCTGAGATGGATCACGTACCTGTCTTATATCAGATACGGTTTCGAGGGTACTGCTCTTGCCACTTATGGA
This sequence comes from Polyplax serrata, assembly GCA_037055365.1. Classification (NCBI taxonomy): domain Eukaryota; kingdom Metazoa; phylum Arthropoda; class Insecta; order Psocodea; family Polyplacidae; genus Polyplax; species Polyplax serrata. Next base: position 3,355,641 of record JAWJWE010000004.1, read on the forward strand.
TTTGCCAGGGAAAAGCTTAAATGTTTTCAGGTGAGTCGAAGTCGAAGAGACCGAGAGAAAAGTGTGCCTTTTTTACTTTCTACCTTGCATTTAACTTAAATTAAGCGTATTTTCCTGTTAAATTGGTTTGCCATTAAAAGTGTACCAAGATATCTCTTTTCTCTGTAACGATTTTTATTATAAATGTTTAAATAGACGTGGAAAGTTAATGTTAAAAGAATATTATAAGTCTACATGAATGTAGAAAGAAGAAAGGAATGTAGGATATGGTAGGGTGGTAAAAAGCGGTGGTACTTGGCAGCAAGTGACTTTAACCAGCTTGTGGTTGAATTAAAAGTTTAGTTTTTCCTTTGAATTTATTTAGAGAATACAGATATGGTAATTATTAACTGTTCTCTTGCATTAGTAATTTTTGTATTTGTGTATTTTGTAATTTTCACTAGAACACAAGAACCAATTCTTTGTCTCTGATTGTTTCAAGTATTGTTAGTACTGTTATTTTTTACCATTTCGTGACTGTTATTGATTATATTTAAATCATCATATTAAATACTAATATTTTTCGGATTTATTTTTGGTTACAGATTTACTGCCACTTTAGAAATCCAACGACGACACTCGAGGAGTTGGACATGCTCGACGCCGACTTCACTGTCGACATCGTCGCTCTCGTAATCATTTTTTTCATTCTTAGGATTTCTGCTTTTCTCTTCCTGAGGTGGAAATTGAAATCGACCAGATAAAAAACAATTATCTGGGTGTCTTGGTATTGCATTCTCCGATGTTGGACTTGACTCCAAGTCCGACAATACGGACAAATCGGTCCAGTTTTGTACATGACAGAATATTGCGGCCGTCTCCGGTCGTTCTATTATACGTTATATTATTTTATTGTTATTATGTTAAGTTTCTTCCAAACAGAGTCCGTGCAGAAGCAGCTGCGACGGCGAATTGGAATAGATGATTTATGTACCGCACATGGAATTATTCACACATATAAATATATAAATTTATATCGTAGTTAAGTAAAATGAGAATACATAAATTTATTCCTACTTTGTGATATCAATTCTTTGTAAGAATCGCGCGAGATGGAGAAATAAATTTTTTTCTTACTTTTTAGATATGTCTAAATTATTATGGAATGTTTCTAGTTCATGTACCTTGAATTTTATACGAGAGCCCTTTCTAAACCCTTTCATTTTTTCCAGAATAAAGCAATCTTGAAATTTTTTCATAAAAAAAAACTACTTGTTGTGACTAAAACTACTAATACAATTTCTAACGCTAATAGAAATAAAAAAATGATGTGAGTTGTGAAATGACATGATTGAACATTGAATTCATCTCAAGGGATATTATCTGGTCATTCTTTCGTTTTAGTGAAATAATTCGACAAACAATTATTTTAAATAAAAGTATGCTGGTCGTAAAGATGTTTAAGCTTTAACTTTCCGTGTCCTTTTTTCATGGAGATTTACACGTGGCTATTCGACATGAGTCGGTATATTTTCACATGTTTATGTATCCGTGTGATTCAATAAGTATTTATTTAAAGTATAAATTTAAAACTGAACGCTAATTGAGTTTTTTTCGCCCCACTCTTGAATTCTTGCGTCTGTTTAACCGCCACCGAATTTCCAAATGTCTTACTCTATGACGCATTAGAAAACAATACATCATTGTGAACCACAGATATGCGTTGCTTGTTTTGAGAAGAGAGACCACGAAAGGCTGATTTTTTTTTAAATTTATTCAATAGCCATTATAGAATTGCCTTTCACGATGTCTAGTTCGGAAGTGGCCACTCTGGTTGAAATGGGCTTCCCCGAAGAAAGAGCGTGAGTACTTAGACTGTCATAACCTCTCAACATGATCAGTTGTTGTTTCTCGGGCCGACTTATTTATTTATTCAGTTATCTGACACTCTCACACATTCCAACGAAAGCTAATTAATTATTTGTGTGTGTAGGGCTCAAGCCTTAAGTATTACTGGCAACAAAGGAGTTGAGCCGGCTATGGAGTGGTTGTTGACACATTCAGAGGACACTTCTGAAGGGAATTCTCCAGAAAAGGCTGATGAAAAAGAACCGGATCCAAAAGAACAAGAGCACAACAGAGAAGGAGACACCGCAGATGCCAAGTCCATAAAGTGCAATGAGTGAGACTCATTTGTGGTTATCAAATTTGTTAAAAATGTAGATTTTTGTTTATGGGCAAGGATGAAATTTTCACCTGTTTTACTTTGTTTTGCAGGTGTAATCGTTTATTTGATTCATACATAAATGTTGAATTTCATGCAGTCAAAACTGGTCACAGTGATTTTTCAGAGTCGACAGAAGAAAAGAAACCACTAACTGAAGAAGAGAAAAAGGAGCAGCTGCGTAAAATAGAAGAGAAAATTAAGCAAAAGAGAAAAGAAAGAGAAGAAAGGGAGAGAAAGGAAGAGATAGAGAGGGAAAAAAGAAGAATACAAAGCAGTAAGGAAATAGCAGCAACAAAGGAAAAGTATGTTGGTTTCATATTTGGGATTTTACTAGGCATGGTAAAACAACAAAGGAATGTTAATATCAAGTGTTCTAAGTCTCATGTTTATTTTTCTTTTTGCCCATTCCTAACATTAATAAATTTCTGTTGTCGTCAAGCGAATAATATTCATAATCCTGTAATTGATGATATTCTAAAATTTCATAAGCACATTTTCAAATATTCAAATTCAAAAACATTTTTGTTGTCTAACCTAAAATAATGTAACACAGCCTTTTATTTTAATCCACATTGTTTCAGCATAACATCTTTCAAATTGTTGTAAATCAAGAGACTCTACTGATGTTCAGCTCATGTTGCGCGACTGTTTGTTCATTTCAAATCAAATATATTTAATGATGCAGTTAGATGTATTGCATTTTTTTATTGCATTCATCAGTGCATTGTTTTGAAACATGGTCCATTAAATGATTTCAACTACTTACATAAGTTGTTAATAGTAACGAATAATTTTTTCAGAATGAAAGAAATTGAAATGAAAAAAATGATAGAACAGCGTAAGAGAGAGAAAATAGAAGACCAAAAAGCTAGGGAGCGTGTGAGGGCACAAATAGCAGCTGACAAAGAAGCAAGAAAATTAAAGGATAAAAGTCAAACTGCAAGTTCTAGTGAGACATCTGTAGCACCAGCAGTGCCAGTCTCTACACCCTCAAAGCCTCAAAGAGACTACAACTCGACAAGATTGCAGGTAACCATAATTTGCCCATCAATAACATTTTGTCATTTTAATTAATAAATTTTAAAAACTGAAAAAGCATTTCTAATCTTAACTGTTTTATTCAGATAAGATTAACAAATGGTGAAACTCTGACTGAGACATTTGGAAGCAAAGAGCAGTTGTCGGCTGTTAGATTATTCATAGAAATGAATAGAACTGATGGATCTGCACCTTTTTCAATGATGACCAACTTCCCTAAGAAAATTTTTAATGATGAGGACTTTGAAAAGCCCCTTGATGCTTTAGGTAAGGAGCTCAGCATGTTTTTTAAGTAAACTCTGTAATTAATTCATATTACACTGAAATATATAAAACTGGTCGGCCATTTGTAACCAACGAAGTAGCCGATGTTTTGAGATCCTTAAGCTTTAGTGAAGGTGAGCATTCCTCACCCTTTGAAAGTCAGAATTTAAATTGGGAGAGTTCAACTTGACGCAATGCAACGTTAACTTTTTTTAACTGTTTTTAACTTACTAAATAATTTTATAAATCGGAAAGTTTATGAATTTTTTTGTTGTACGAACGTTAGGATAAAAGAGATGGCTGGACTTTAATTTTTAAGTTGTTGAAAGTAGTTGAAGTTGCTTAGTGTCTTAAGTACCTGACAATTAACGCCGATAATATTTAGGAGACTCTGAACTTGCATTGCAAAATACGTTAAGTTGAACTTTTTTTTTGTATTGTTGTAAAAACGAGTATTTTCTTTCAGGTCTTGCACCGTCTGCCGTTATTATAGTTTCCAGGAAGCCTTAACACATGTCAGTCATCTGTTGGCCGCTACAAACTAACTACAATAATGATAAGCAATTTTTATATATTGTGAAAAGGAATATTTTGATTGTTGAAGACATAAATAAATGACATATTATTACAATATTAGATATAATTGGGACTTTTAGAAAGTGAGTGGCAGGTACCTTCGCCCACCTCTCGGCGTTCTTGAAATGCCTCGCATCGGGTGGATTGGAATTTCGATAGAACGTTTATCTATTTTCTATTAACCGCGGAGACAATCGGTGACATTGATGACATTCTTAAAATTAGTTTAATTGTACGAGACGAATGAATGTTAGCCCTTGAAATTAGCTACCTTCTTGCTGGGCTTACGTCACGTGTGTCTTTTTGTTTAATGTTTTTCGTGCGATTCCGATGAGCTAACTTCAACATACGTCTGATCATTCAACTGATTTGACGATTTAATTGGAGCGTCAATCAAAACCCAGCTACCTGATGGTACCGGCCTTACCTGTCAGAAGTCATGACTGAAGAAACCGAAACCGCCCCCCGAACCACCGTAGCCGTAGCCTCCGTTGTTTCCGTAATTGCTGTTTCCGTATCCGCCGTAACTCGAGCCTCCGTAACCCCTGTTGCTGTTGCTGTAGCTGCTTCCATATCCGTTGTTGCTGTATCCGCTACCGTACCCGTTACCGTAGCTATTGCTATAGCCGTTGCCCCGACTATTTCCGTAATCGTTGCTGCCGTAGCCGTTGTTATTTCCATAACTGTTGTCGTTGTCGTAGCTGTTGTAACTGCCGAAACCGTTGTAGTTGCTGTAGCCGTTGCTACTGCTTCCGTAGCCGTTGCTGCCACCGTAGCCATTGTTGTTATTGCCATAACCGTTGTTACTGCTGCCGTAACCGTTGTTGCTGCTGCCGTAGCCGTTGTTATTGTTACCGTACCCGTTATTATTATTATTTCTGTTGCCATTATTCCTGTTGTTGTTACTGTAGCCGTTATTGTACCTCCTGTTACCATTATTATTCCTTCTTGAATTATTATTATTGTTATTTCCTCGATTTCGATTGTTTCCGCGGTTGTTCTGGTTATCATCGTAGTCATTATCGTTATTATTGTTGTTGTTGTTGTTGTTATTGTTTCTTCTTCGACCTCTTGAATTCTCATTATTATTCCTCCTGCCGTAGGACCCTCTCCTTCTGTCGTTTTGATTGTCTCCATTATCGTCATTGTCGTAATCGTTGTTATTGTCATCGTCGTTGTTGTCACCGTTATTGTCGTCGTCGTTATCGTTTCTGTAGTCGTCGTTACCATCGTTGTCGTTGTCATTGTTATTTCTGTTCTTGTACCTCCGACCACCGTTTGACAGGTAACTTGCAAGGCCCCTGGAATTTGAATTATCGTTGTTGTTTTGGTACCCGTCGAAGTAGTCGTTGTAATTCGATCTTCCCCCGTCGTTGTTCCGGTTCCTCCTCATGTTGTTCCGATTATTTCGGTTGTTGTTGTTATTATTATTATTATTATTGTTGTTGTTGCTGTATCCGCCATAACCACCTTGGTAGAAATCGTTGGAGAAACTGTTAAACCCACTGTCGAATCCAAACGGACTTCCCCAGTTTTCAAACCCAAATTCAGCAGCTCTTTTTTGTCTTGTTCGGTAGCCGTTTGACTTCACACTGTCAATACGTTTTAGGTTTTTAATTTTTTGGGCGTGCTGACGTCGATGTTCCACGGGCAGTTTGTCTCCCGGCAGATCCGAATAATTTGGATAGTCGGGGAGCTGCAGAGGAGCTTCTGGTTCGACTCTCGCACAGGGTCCATCCTCTGGAAATTTTTTATTATTCAACCTAATAAAACTACAGAGAGCGAGCCTCTTGCGATTGTTGAAGTTTTGACCGACATCGGGTATTAGTTCGGCGTCGTATTTGTCGTTGACGATGTCTTCCGGCCTTGACATCGGTGAACCATTGTAAAATGTCTCACGTGTCGGATGGAAGACTGGAACCCGCGTCGGAGGAAGTCTTGCATCCAAGTCGTAGTAGTTAAAATTCTCATTGGGTGTGAAGATCTTAGGGAAGTTCTCCGGAAACCGTTGCGATGGGTAGGAATTCCTAGGTGGAGACACCACCGAATAAAATACATCGAAAGGTATTCGATCCCCTATCCTGGTGTTGTGGAAACCCAACCGGTGGTCTTCCGGTCCCATCATATTCTCAAACACTCTGATAACGTTAGAATAGACAGACTGATAGGCAAATGTCGGGTTTCTCCCCGGAAAAACCGGACGTCCGCTCTGCAGGAAGTAGTGCTCTGGTAAGAATTGTAGATTTTGTTTCTGTCCTTCGTGAAGTGCAGAAGAACCTGATTCCGGTGGGAAAATGGCAGGTTCTTCGTTTCCTTTCCATTCTCGTAAAATTTTGTAGGGGTACTGATCGTAAATAACGTAACTTTTGAAGGGTCTTCCGTTTTTGGAGTTTTGATATGCCGGGTGGAGCTTTTCGAGTTCAAAATTTTCAAAAGGTGATCTCTGCGGAATGAAATGTGCCTCGGATGCTCTCTGAGCGACATCGACAACTGCAAAAACATATTTTACAAGTCATTAGTCGTAAACTAAAGAATGGGCTGTGACATACACCGTACAGCTAATTCAATTTTATATATTGTGTTCTACAGTGCACTACTTTACACCGTATATCTTGTAATAATTCTAGTAGTATACAGTTTATTATTTAGTGCTGTTGTAACCATACACATTTACATTAATTTTCAACTTACTTCTGAGGCTCGGAGACGTCACCGTACCACAGTCCACTTGAAATACGGACGTCAAGCAGATGATCTGAAAAAAAATCATAAAAACGCATAAATGAAAGTTCTTGTCAATACCCGAAATACAGAAAAGGCAGTCGTACATTCGATAATAATGATTCAAAATATGTAAAATTAATTTTTTCTGGATGTGAGGCTATCACATTAGAGTGTGTGAGTATTGAACATTACTAAATAAATAGTAGTATAAACTCGTAGACCAAGTTAAGAGTAGTTGATCGACACTCAGAGACCGTAAGAAATTATACTATTGTAAATAGATGTAATGTATTTAACGCTAAATGAAATCGACCGTGGAGTTAACACTCAAATTATTAATTTAGAAACATAATTTGTCATCATTCATTAGTTACAGTGTTACATAATTATTAACTTCAGACTGAAACTAGTTTCAAATCGCAGTCGACAGATCAAAATCATAACTCATAAATCGAGTGCCTGCAGTCCAGTTGTACGCGTTTTAGCATCATTTGTTAGCACCGGTTAGCACCATTTGAAGACTACTGAAATATTAGTTACTAAAACCAGAATTCTTCTGGAGTGGTAGTTGGTACAGGCGGAGTTAAGTTAAAAGTACCGAGAACATTTGGGTTGTTAAAAACATAAAAAGCCGGCATTCACTAAGAAGAAGTTATGTTTTCATCAGGGCAATCTCACAAAACACTAACGATTGACCACTTTTTATTACATAAGTGTTAGTCAACAACACGCGGGTACCAAAAATAGTCTACGGTACGTATACACCGGTAAAAATACTGCCATGTATATTTGTTATGAATCATTTTCTTACCCAAAGCCACTTCATGTTGTCTCTCCCTCTCGAGCAGCAAGTCTACGATCCGCCAGAGGTACCTCACCGTCCGAAGTTCGGTGGCTGAAGAAACCTGGAAAGAGAAATGTCTCGGGTACTCAAGTGAATTTTTAAAAAAAAGTGAAGATGAATGATAGAATAATGAGACAGCGGCCAAGGCTAATTTTAATTTCAGTGATTCCTTGTAGAAAATTATAGGAAGTTATAATAATATGCTCGGTTCACCTGTCGTGTCGCGCAACGAAGGTTTTTCAACTCTTGAGAGAGACGAAATGCGACTTTTCCTCGAAAAAGTACTCGTCGTGTGTGCGTGCGAGTACTTCGTTGCGAACCCGAACTGGTACCTTTCGAACTGGAGCCGTTGCCAATCGAACCGAATCACTCGAAAAAAAACTTCTAAAACTTGGGCCTTCGCATTGTTTTACTTTTTTTCCTTCATCACTTGTTACAAGTGCGGTACGGGCACCAACGGGTACTTCCGTTGCGAATTCTCCACAAAACGAGCCAGGTACCGCCAAGGTTACGTGCCCCGAAGAACTCGTTTTAAATTAGATCGACCTATTCCCACTGGGGTTTGAACCTGGTCGCCATGTTTATATTTTTCAACGTTTAAGTTCGCAGGTGCAAAACGTGAACGAACGTTAATTAGACTTACCTGGAAATTATGTTGATTTTATGTTGGAGTACCCGTGGAGCGAGGTGAGGTGCCCACCGTGCTGAACTGGTGAGGTGCTGAACCTCGTTACGCCACTGCCACACGAGGAGAGACGACATTGAGCGTTAAAACGCATCAGATTGATTGACTTAAAAATGACCGGCGATGCATTTGAAGGAGACCCGAGTATTTAATTAGACGTTTTTACTGGTACTTGTTGATTTCCAGTCGAATAAACTGAGTTGTCTTCATGTCTGATACATTTCTAATGTCGTACTCCCAAGGAAATTCACGCTAGCCGAGAAGTAGTGAAGTTGAAATACAAACAAGGTAAGCGTGGATAAATACAAATAAACAGTTAATAGAAAATTCGATTCAAGTTTTGATTTCCCACAATAAGCAAGAATTGAATTGTAAATGGCGTTAAATAATTATTGATCATCAGAGATCACCACACAACGATCGAAGAAGTATCTCATTTGGTGTGGTTTTTTGCCCGGAGGCTGTCAAGCCTGAATTTCTTTTTCGCAGGTACAGTTACTTGCGAAATGCCCGAAAACCGCAAATCGTCCGAGTGAGAACCGGTGAATCAGGTGAGATCATTAAAATTCCAACAAGATCAGATCGAAGTGGGCTAACGTTCCTCTGCCCGTAACTTCGTTGCTTCCAGTGCAGAGTTCGACGAATTCTAAACTGATTTTGTTGTAAATTGGAGCGTTCGAAGATGTGGGAGTTTCTCAAGTTCTTTTCTTCACTCTTTTGATTTTAACACGGAGTTACTAATTTGGTAATAGTTTTAATTACCACTGTTACGTAGATCGTGTGACTATTTTACTTTGGACTTTGTTGCCAGACTCGTACAAGTGACACGGCCTTTCACTTACATTGAAAACGTGGTATTTAAGCGTATGTATCTTAGGAATTTATTGTTATATTATATTTCATTTTATTATAAATTGTAAAGCACTAAGTTTGAGTGGTACCACTTACGCAAAATTATTACTTGTAAGGTAAAACAAGATTTCGCTCGGAAGTAGTTTAAATTAGATTAAATTAAAATTAAATTAAAATTAAAATAATTAAATTAAATTAAAATACTACTGTAGAGTTTTATATTTCTTTTTATTTCTTTATTTATTTTGTATTTGTTTATTCTGTATTTATTGTACTTATTCGATTAGTTTTGTATTTGTATGTGTATTTTTTGTATTTTTAATAAAATAATGAAAGTTATTTTAATTATCTTTAACACTTAATCCCTGGTCTGTTTTTAGGTTAATCATAACAATGTTGCTCCTAGTTTAGTCTCCTGTAGATCATCCTCAAACTGTTGAAACCAAAGGGGCAGGCATTTTATTTCCCGTGGCACTGTACCCTTTTAATGTGACCTAGTGGTACTTGGTGTAAAAAGACTTTCGATATGTTAGATGAAAATTCGTTTCCGTTATTTGGGTATTAAATATTCCGTATTAAAGTGTTCTTCTTTACATTCTCCTTCCAGCAATTAATTCAATTTCCGTATCAGACTTCCACTTATCTTCGAAATGGATTAGATAAATACATTACAGAAAAGTCATTTACAGGAATACTTCTGGCACCTTCTGGCTATGTCCAATTTAAGTTGGGATGGTGACGGTGCAAAGAAGAAATAACAGTTCATGACAGTATTGTAGTGGATATGGGGTCGGTAATACTCTAAGAAGGTCTTCTACATTCATGTAGAGTGTTTTAGAAAAGATTTGTATAATACATCGAATATAAGGTTATACAAAAGATTCAGTGATATGATTTGGCAGAATTTTTCAACCAGACCTTACTCTTACGAAGTACGAATAGAACCTTCCTTCCATTCAGAGTGCATCTTTATAGAAACTTACTAAGAAAGAACATTTGATGTCAGAAAATTTGTTATTCTTAAGCTTTAAAGTGGAACTAGACAGAGACTTCTCATGCACTAAAACGTTCAGCTTAATCGCCATGGGCAAATCCCGTGGGTGAACGAACTTCCCGTCCCGTGGAAGAAGACACCACAAAACAAGTCCGCATTCCAATTTTATGTGGTCCGAAGCAGGGGAAAAACACGTCGAATGAATTTACAACTATAAAAGAAGTTACAGGTACCTGCTGTGATCATCTGTGGGAAGAAGTAAGAAAATTGGAACCATCCGATTGGCCTGCCACCCATTTTGAGTCATGTTTGAAAACTGACTTAACCTTTTTTCAGTAAACTGGAAACTTGTCACCTTTGCCAACATATTCACATTATTTGATTTATTATACCACGTTTATATTGCGGAACCATGGTTTTTCTACAACCACCCTAAGTAGTACCACGGCTTTAGAAATTCTTCCGAAGTAACCAAAGTTAAATGACAACATTCATTTTGTTCTGTCTAAAACACATTTCAAATTTTTCTAATTTCTCTATTTTTTATTTACACTTTATTTTACAGAATGATATACAAAATGTTTAGAATTGTGCTTGAAACAATATTTGGAACAGGTAACAGTTCGTCCGGTGATTCCTACAGCATCACAAAATGTCCGAGTACTTTCATTTTGGCAGGATTCTAAAGACGAACGATCTTGTAAAAAAATAAAAAAAACACTCTTTTTCGAAAACAATTACGAAGGCACCGGTTTTTGATTCGCCAAAAATGTCCAAAAAATACTTTTGTATACAAACGATTGATTTTCTACACTGTACATGTTAAAGCTGTACTGCTGAACTGCACACGCTCCGAAGGTGATGGTATGAATGCGACAGGAACAGCTGAATAATACTGAACATCAACTTAAGTATTAAATTACGGGCTATAAATTTGAAATGGAAGAAGGTACCTGCCTTAGGAAAACTCACTGAGTACAAATAATATCGATTGTGATTGACTTAACGCTCAGGAGTCACGAAACCTCAAATCAGAAGTAATTAACCGGAAGTACACTGGCATTAAGTCAAACTTCCCTTCGAAGACGCGATACAACTTAAGTTCTCAAGAGTACTTCTCACACTTAAGTCTCTTCCTGGACGGGAGCCACGGGGAGGAGTTCTTTTCCCACACGTGGGGAACACGTGTGAAGACTTCTACCTCCGATCGTGGCGTTGCCATCCATTACGTGTCCAATCCCAAATCGATGAAAGACCGGATATCCGGTTCGTCGAGGTCCGAATCGCCGATGCTAGTCAGTCGGGGTGAAAATGTCGAGTACAACATGGGATCTCCGTTAACGGGATGATCGTCGTCTATCAAATCTTCGATCTGTTTGATGCTGGCTGATGAGATCGACTCGTCGTCCAGGATCGACTGAAAAAACCACCGAGATGATTAGTTAAAATAGACTGATCCGCTGAGATCTCATCTAGATAATTTGATACTCGCTTTGTCCTCTTCGATTTTACACTCCATGGGTTCCGTCTTTGTCAGACTTCCCAGTATTTTGCTGCCGTCGTCGTCCCACGGAGGAGACACGCACATCGGAAGGCTGTGGGCTTTTGCTTGCAGTTCAAGTTCCTGTAAAAGTCAAATTTCTTAGCAAAGTGCGCCTTGAAATTACGTCAATTCACAAGTTTTCTCAGTAAAGTTACATTTAATATCCAATCGAAACATCTACACTTCACTACATTGTTTTATTTAACAGTTACGAATTTGTTCCAAAAACTGAGTGCAGTCAACATAATTTGGTTTAAGTAACATAGAATTAACGTTACTTTTTATTAATATTGTATGTTAATACGATTATTTTAATTATTGTAATATTGCTGTACAATGTTGGACTTTAGGATATGCATTGGTTGTTGCGCTTCGTGTGAAAATTTTCGCGTTATACGCATTTATGTACACTAAAATTAATTCATGTATCCGAATAGTACACGTTTTGACAGGTACCTACATAAATACATATAAAATAAATATTTTTTTAAACATTTATGTTTCAGAACAAAATCCTGCCTCTTTTAATAATTTATTGTGTGGATGAATTAATGAATGAAATTTTATTGAGTGCTACTTTAGTGGTAGCTGTAACAGTTGCGCACTACAAAAACCATACTCTCATAACATGAAACCGACACTCCCGTTGTGTTTTTGCCCTTCTGCTGAATGTTATTGAGTTGTAGCGTACTATTTGGGTAAACAAAAAACTAATATACCAAAGTAAACGTGATGAACCACTTTTATATGTAAGTACTCATGTGTCTCACCGAAGTTCCAGTACGCTTTTATTTAAATTTTAATTCCCAAAACTCTCCCACCCTTTTCTTTTATATAAACAAAATCAAATGTTTTCTATACATCGAAACATGGTGCTCACAATTATTTCAGAATTATACTAATTATAAAAATTTAGACAGGTCTTGAACTACCGGTCGTCTCACCTTTGCTCTTTTTCAGTACGGCAAAGTACCAACTACCGTTGGTCCTACACATAAAAACATAAATAACAAACCCATGTTTTAAGAGTGGAAATTGGAGTGGGAGCTGGAGTTACGACCCGGCAGCACTTTTTCCTATGTAGCCTACAATAATGTGTTTACTTCAAATTACCCACGTGGAAAGTTTTGTAATATCAGGTATTTTTTCCAAGCTGAGAATTAGTTAAATAGAAATTTAACCTCTTGAACAGTCGAGTACCGCCCCCCTGGACCTACGGCCTTGGCTCCTGCTACAAGAAAAAGGCACATGGCCACCGATCAAACGTACTGACTGGATCATATCCAGCCTCCTTTCTAATAACCGCGGCTAATTCAAAGAATGAATAATGGTACTTATCTTTTTGTTAAAATCTTTATTACGATGACGTTGAGCGAAAGTGTTTTCGATAGCCAAGTACATTAGTTTGAATTACACGTGTTTATTAACATAATTAATCAGTGAAATATGCGCGCTTTACATTCTCCAAACAAACTGCGCAGTATTTTTATTGCACGTGTCTGCTCACTCGTGTGCAGGTACCCCAACCTTTTTCACATCCAGGTATCTACCGAGTGATACCTCAAAATAAAGCAACCCACGGGCAGGAAAGTTCCAGCGGCCGGTAGCAAACAGTTCGCATGGTGCGTTTAAATCTATGGTACAAACCCAAGGGTTGTGTTGGTTCTACAATTTGCGTACCTGAATCTTCAAAATTAATTTCCTGTTCTGAATTTCGAGCTTTTGATTTTTAGCTTCGACGTCCCGCATTCTCTCAACTTCAGTTTTTAGAATTTTTATGTAGTCTACAGATGACTTGAGTATGGTACCTTTGTTCGGTCGAATGTCTCTGACCACGTCATAGTAACTGCAATAAAAAAGTTTTTACCATTTAATAAAAACAGTACTTTCTAACTCTCGCAAATAGAGGCCGGGGAACACGTGCTGGTTCTCTCAGGTCTAATTTGGCAAAAGTTAAGGGGTAACCACCCTTTCAGGAGTTGTACTATTGCAATGATCTCCGCTAGAGATTCAACTGAAAATAAAATTTTAGATCAGTGGCACAAAGAAGGTACATTGACTAAAAATGTCTAATTTGGAATGAATTAAATGTTAGATTCTTTCTTGTGGTTAGATCCATTTGATCTGTCGAAACAATTGAATGTAATTCTTCCTATATTATCAATGTTCACTAAATTGATGTTTGCCAATTTAAAAAATTTAGATTTCAACTTAAATTTATTATTGTAATAATTAAACCATGACATTATTACTTTTTATTATTTTAAATTGCATCCCTCTGTGAAATCGAAATACATAGCAATTCGTAATAGTTCACGTGACACAGGAAAGAAACCATAATTATATTTAATAAATCAATAAATTATTATGGACCGCGGCGTGATTTTATGTAAAATATGCGCAGCGAAAATCATTCAAAAACCCGGTCATTAAATTAAAAGCATACTATTAGTAAAAGTAGGAGAAGTGGATAGTAAAACCTAGTCTAACATAACCCAATATTAGTATACCTTAATAACCTCACTTAATAAAAGTTAAGTGGTTTTTAGCGGGTCTCGAAGGCCACGAAAGTTCAAAACGCGTTTCAGGAATATTTTCAGTTAAACCTGGCTTATTTTTTCATACGTCTACATATACGTACATAAGTACCAGTGTGGTACCAGTCCAAAGGTACCGGGTGCCTGAGAAAACAGATTTATGACGGTGAAATCAGAGAAAAAACTGGTAAAATGGTGTACGACCCCTTGTTATGTATTTCGTGTCGTTAATAAAATTCGGTGTGTTATTAACCGCCACAGAATAACGTGGCATTTTACTCAACTAATAAAGTTAGTTACGAGTTAGTAACCTATTTGAATTTTCGAACGGATTGTTTGCTTAAGCGTAAGGTCAGTCATGACGGTTGACCTCTCCCTACTTACGGATCGTTATTCTTTGGCAGTAGAGTTCCTAATTCTTTTATTCGGTCGTTGATATTGAACCTTCTTCTCCTTTCAACTAGAAAAAAAAATTGTCGTATTATTTATTGTAAAGGTAACAGTAGTTGACGTAGATAATAGACAATATTTTTTGCTGCTATTGCTACTCACTCATATTGTGATTGTCTTTTTTGATTCTGTCTTTGGCTAACGCATCTATTTCTACGTCGGAGTAAGTAAGCAATTCTTGCTTGATACTTGGAAAGTCGCCCAAGTCGTCTGCCTGTCGGAGAATAATACATGTATCATTAACTGATCGTTCCTGCAGTGATAATTGTACAATATTTGTGTACATATGTAATATTTTTGTATTTCGTACTAGTACCACGTACACAATGGCGTGGTGCATCACAAATGAATCGGTTTTTGATATTCGTCCACCAGAATCTTTTCTCCACACAAACCTAACTTTATTATATAACTTGGAGTAAGGTCAAAACATTTCTCTACACCTCTTTCAATGGTAAGTAAAACAGTATTCTGTATTAAATCTTCACAATTGTGTTCTACAATTTGGTTTATTTTTCTTTTTATTGGTTATTTTTATTTATTTTGTTCGAGATCCCATGCCCTGTCTATTGTGATTATTAACTTCAGTCGGAAACGTCTGGGGTTCTTCCAATAGATTTCTGCATTGACTCAATCCGCATAAATAATTAATATCTAGAGGTAGCAAGGCCTAGATCTGGTCTACTAAAACGTTACCAGACGAGGGCTGTTTCTTCCTGGTGGGCGTTCACTCGCCTCGCTGGGTCTATCTGTGCCTGTCTCTGTGTCGTCTGTGCGATAGAACACAGATAGACGGAACACAAAGTGCATTACCGAAGAAATAAATACGCCTTGAAAACTATAAATTTGTTAATGTTTACAAAAAATAAATTTACCAGATAAAATTTAAAGAAGTTAAAATGATAATTGCAACCAGGACCGTATAAATCATCAAGATAAATAGGTGACGACTCGCTAATTTGCCGAGCAAATAGTCTGATAGTCCAATTGTTACGCAGCACGAACCAGCGCACAGCCGTTCTGTTCGAATTCAGTTCTTTTCATGCCTACTTAACTTTAAGGTACTTCGTACCCGTACCTATTTTCCTATCTGTTTTTCGCTACTATTAAACGTGAACTCCGGAGAAACTTCATGGAGTAAACCCAACACTAAAAAACACCCAAATACTACCGTAGTAATTGTCGGTCGGCTAAAGGGTGATGATGGGACCAATCAATTATATACAATTTAAGCACGACCAGACTTATTTGTTTCTTTTTCCGATCACCACAACGATGCAACCATCGCCATGTGAATAATTAATAGAATATAATAGAACGGCACTACTCTAAGGGGAACAAAGAGATCGTCGTCCTTGAAAGGTGGAAAAACACCTGAATCAGGGTGACAGAGTGGATTATCATAGTAGGGTTCTGGCATCGTATGGTAGAGGTACTCGCATCTTTGGTGGGTACTTAGGTAAGGCCGGTATTGTCAGTGCGTTTTACTCACATTAATTACACTAATCTGATTTTGGCGTACCTGGAATTGAATGACACTGGGGGCTACAAAGCGGAGGGGGGCGGGGGCGCAGAAGAGAACTTTCATTATCGCCTGTAAATTATCAGGTAAATTGGTAATCACGAACTGTTAGGTGACATGCCGGCAGGCGTGGTCGGTGGAGAAGTTCATACAGATTTTAATAGTAGTTCAACTTTGTTCGCCTCACCAAAAGAAAACTCACTCAGGGACACTACAGGTGTCCTTTTGTAAGTATCGTTTTAGTCAGTTGGTGAATTGATGGCTCCAGTTAATTTCAACTCGTCAAGAACTTTCCAGGCCGTTAGAATTTTTTTATTTATTTACTTTGTATTTATCCTTATTTATCCTTATTTTGTTAAACTTAATTTTAATAAATTATTATATTACACTATTCAAAAAATATTATTTTTATGTGTTGCAATTATGCATTTTTAATAATATTAAATAACAGTATGCATAATACATAATAACTGTAATAAAAATTATTTATAGGAACAGCAGTTCTAACCAACTTAGGATTTTTGGTTTTAGACCGGTTCACACCTTATTAATATAAATTAAATTTTAATTATTTAATCAAGTTATTATAATTTAAATAAAGTTTTCTTTTTAAAATATAAAAACCCAGTAAATTGTTACATGTTATATTATCCCTGAGTTTTTTGTTTTACCTATACATATGATGTGGTAGTTATAAAATTCACGTATAAGTTTTACAAATTGCACATATGTTTTGGTAAAACTTGTGAAAAACAATTTTCCTAATAAGTCCAGGGTTAAGGCTGTCAAAGTAGGATACATAACTTTTAATATAACTTTTGTACGTGTGCAAGTAACAGCAGAAGCACTTGAGCACACATCAACTTGTTACCTTACGCGTACAACAATGAGATTCTAAAGTTCCAATTTGAAATTCTGCATGATTAATTCTGAGTTCGCATTCCTCGTTTATTACAACGCATTGTAATGAGAGTTCGATTAATAATCACTTTCTACGATTACATAATTACTACTATTATCTAGGAGGTTGTCGTTGGTTACGTCTGATTAGAAACTCCTGAAGTCGATCGATCATTAGGTAAGATGCTACCAACACGAATTCAAATCTGGATAGATCACATTGAGGTCGCGTCAATTCGATTTAAATGTAGTCCATAATTTATTTACAACTTACCAATGTGTCTTCTAATTTAATACTTCCATTTGGTAAAGAGCTCAGTTCGATCGAAAACAAATCCTGAAGGTCTTCACCCTGAAAATTTAAGTTCAATTTAGTATTTTGATTTTTATTTGATTGGCTAAATAGGTTCGTAACTCACGTCAACTTGACATGGACTGCAAGTTAACTTTATGATTGGTACGTTTTAAAAAGTACCGCGAACAAGATTTAACATGAAGATTTTTAACACTGGTAACCTGGTAAGTAAGAAACTCAAGAGTGGTAAGTTAATTAAGTTTTTCTACCAAGGAATTAAGCCAGCCAACTCATGAAATAGTTATCGTTAATGTAGTTCAAGACGGTTTGCAGTTAATTTATTAATTGTAGAAACCCGTAAAGTATAACAATGTCAGGGTCTGAATGTTACAGTCGAGTCCTGCATAAAATAAACTCCTGCATTTACTACAATGAAAAGGATAACGTGAAATTCACATGCTTTGGTCGTGCTTTACAGACGTGCACGTACCATTCACAATCAAGTAACGTTGTAGTATTCACACTGTGACTACGACGCGTCATTCTTCTATAATAAAATTCTGACTACAATCAACTCACCTTCGTCTTTCTGGTAACCACGTTGAAAACCGGCATTTTAAACGGTTCCTTTTTTATTAACTACTCGCAGCGGGTATCTTCTACTTAAACTCCTGAACGACCATCTTAGACCGTTGAAGAATCCAACTCGTCTCTTCAACCTGTGTACGTTGTGTTTTCATATAATTTGTACCTGGCCATGATGCCTGCAAACGAAAATGAAAATTGACGTCAAATTGAAGTTTTGAAACACAAAAAACCCACTTGTGAGTTTCCCTCCATCTTTTTAATTTTCTACTTATCGAATACTTCTCATTTCTATGGAATTTCTATCTTCTAAAAGCTACAATTTATATTTTATTTTCTCTATTAATAGGACACGTGTTGCTGTGTTTGTTTCTGGACGCCAGCGTTACACCCCGACAGAACCTACCTCAATATCAATTACTGTAACACCGTGCAGTACATTGTACTAATGCAGTGTCTGTTGTTTGTAGCTCTTTCAGGTGTCTTTTCTGTAGTACTCGCCCCTTTTCGTGCAGGTGTCCTATCCTGTGTACATCTACCTTGTTATTTACGTGTCGTATCGTACTCCAGGTATTCCATACAGAAGAGATGTTCGTGTGTACGTAAGTATGTATCTGAGACGTCTGTTATTCATAAGTGTCAGTACATGAGTTTCGTGTCGGTGAGTTTTGTGCATGTATTTGTTCTTTTTTTGTATCTTTAAACGATCACCACAAGCTGAAACGAAAACTTACAAAACGCGCGCGACAAGCTGAACCTAACACGACTCAGAACGACAAAGCGTTACGTCTAACACACATGAAAATACTAAAGTACGTATTTTTTTTGTTGTTGTTGTTGTTGTATTGTCGTGCTGTTTGATAATTTTCAACACAAGCGGAGCTGATTCAGCTGCGTTCCAGTCCAATTATTCATCAATGGTTGAACACTTACGGTTTTCTTTTGTGTGGCCGAACTTTTGGATTCACACAGGTAGACAAGGTACGAGGACTATGATTTATATGTTCATAGATAGTAGCAAATTTAGCGCCAGGAAATGTGTGTGTGTGTGTTCTTTTAACTTTTTTTGTAGCCCTGTACGAGTTGAGTTATTAGTTGTGTCGGTCGTGTGTTGTTCGATTTGGACTTTTCTTACGCGATGAGTAATGATACAATTATCTAGACCGAAGTCCGTGAACGTTGCCCGAATGATTAAAAATCCCAAGGGAATGATTCCTTTGTCCGAACTATCGAAATTACGTGTCCGTTCCGAATCTATTTTCCGCAAATAGTAAGATTTCGTAGGAAACATCATCTTTCTCGGGCCGGCACAGCCCCGAAGGTTTCGATGCAACCGTCACAGTTCCGTGTCGACACCGCCATTTGCGAGGCGTTCATGAGAAAAACGCACGCGGACTACTAATCGCCGCGTACTCGACGCTCGTACGAATACGACCGAGATTCGGCCCACCTCCGCAGGGGAACGCAAGCGTCTCCAACGTCTGCGTGAATTCCGCAAGGGCACACTGAAATTGAAACTACGATAATGGAGTGTGACGAATGACTCGCGTACAAAAGGGCTGTTGCAAAGTAGATGGTGACGAACGAACCGACGAAAGTTGTTGTTCTGTAGCTTTCTGGCTCACCGTGCGGAAAAATCAGAGAGCACACTTGCAAGTACCTTTTTGTTTGAAGAACCCGTTGCGAAGTCTGACGGTCGACTGGAAGGAGAACGAAAGTTGCCCACATCATGAGCCGTGGCGGTGGTGGGATTTTGAATTTACCCCTATGGGCTTCAACTGGGGATGTACGAACAAGTCCAGAACAATTTATTGCATACGTGAATTGTCAACGACTTCACTTTATTTCTATATTCAGAATATTACGCTAACTATACAACTCCAGTACACCAACCTACTATTTTAAGTGTTAATTACATTGTGTGGAGAAACAATATAGACTTAGTATAACATCTGTGAGGCCTTATAATAATATCGTAATTCTTTATCAAATACCTTACGTAACGAAGTAAAATCAAATTTCCCAAGTAAAGTAAAGATAAAGGAGGAGCAGTAATGTATTCTTTTCAGTACAAATGACAAGGAATAGTGAAATTACTACACACTACCGGAGTAATTTTTAATAAAAAATTAACAAATTCGTTACGAGTATAAGAATAAATAAATTGTATATGAAGTAATAAGAGCTACGTACAAGTCGTGGTGTCGTTCACGTATACCCATCATCGGACGAGTACTTATAGCGAACCCGTGAATGAACGCTACATTTAGCCTAAACACAATATCTGTTTACTATTTAAGAGAGATAAAATCCCAGTGAGAAGCACACCAAACAGAGGAATGAAATCGAAGGCTCAAAATTCTGTCATATCTCGTCGAACGTCAGTTTGACAGGGCGTGAGATCTGTCTCATGTAACTAAGTACATGTACAAACAAAAAGAAGATGAAAATTTAATTATCAATCGTGTCACAATTACAAACCCAGGGCAGGAGTAATAAAACTGTCGTCAAACACATCGCGGAGATGTAAAATGAGGAGTTCCCACTTGTGTTAAAAATTTTAAACGTGTGAAATTGTTACGCCACAACAACTGGGGACTCTGCGAAAAGTTCTGCGGTACTCGCCGGTAGTTGCAGGTTGGCAGAGTACCGGTACCCAGGGATGAAGAGTTCTGAACTGGAAAGGTGAATACGTAAAACATAGCGCCGCTACTAATTGTAATTAAATACATAATGCAGTACATGTAACACCTGAACTCAAACCCATAACTCACATTCATTCATTCAATAAATAATACACCTAATAGAACTACTTAACAATACATATCACTAAGTTAATTGTATGATTATTTGTAGAATTAAGTAAAACGACAGAAAAATAAATTCACCATATTGAAATACATATACTTATGTAACATGAAAAGTAATACATGCAATCATAATTGAAAATAAAATAAATAATAATAATCGAAGGAAGATAGAACAAATAGAATAGGACTAGATCAGTGCA
Source organism: Polyplax serrata (assembly GCA_037055365.1). Classification (NCBI taxonomy): domain Eukaryota; kingdom Metazoa; phylum Arthropoda; class Insecta; order Psocodea; family Polyplacidae; genus Polyplax; species Polyplax serrata. Next base: position 3,376,666 of record JAWJWE010000004.1, read on the forward strand.
CTAATTTTCGAGAAATTAATAGTCTGACTTCCTTAGAAACGTGGTCGATACAAAATCAATACAATTCGATAAAATATTAAAAGTACGAATGCTCGACACAGACACATTTAGATTTTCTAAGAAATATATTTAGGAGAAATTTGAGTGGTAAATGAGTGAAACTTGGTCTCGGCCTTGATTCTATGAAATTGTCTAACAACTATTTTGTAGAAAGGGGACTCCGATGTTGACGGTTACCAGGAACGCGTTCGTCAAGAAAAAACTATTGACAGGCACTATCTTGACGTCAAACTTAAATTCCAAGCTTAAAAATAAAAAGTTTAGTACGTAAGACGGTTGCAGTGTGAGAAGGTATCTGGGCCAAGGCCGCGATCACGTCTGACGAATTTTAATAAAGCAATTTGATGGAAAACGATCGATAAATCAATATTTAACGGGGTCGATTTGGGCCGATCGCTGCCAGTGGCTGGCACATTTCATTGAATTACTCGGTTGCCAGAAAATTAGGAGAAAAACCCGATCGGGTAGCAGAAAAATATCAAGTTTACGACTTAAGGTGGTGAAGTCGACGTCTGCCACCAGGGAAAATACCCAGACGGGTACCTCGTGACAAAAAAAAAGTCAAACGGACTCATGGCCGGCAATGCCGAGCGGCTTGAGGACAATCAAGTTGGGAAAGTCCAATAAAGTCGAGTACCTGCGGTAAACGAGTACTGGGTACCGAGTGACATTTACGGGTGAAAATAAAAACTCGTGTTGAAGAAGCCATTAAATTGATAGCACCGGTTGTAAATGTCCTTCTGTGCGAGTACGAAAGGCACGGTTGGAACTTCTTGATTGTTCCTTTAAACTTTTTAATTCAATCCACGAAGTTCTTTTCTGCCAGTCATTCACAGGCAATTCCAGCGTATTTGCACGTTCACCTTCTCCGATGATTCGACATCGCGACGGATCTGAACAAAGTTAAAGTAGGCTTTTTTGGTACGGCCGACTGGCACTCGGGAACCCAAGGGTATGCCTGAATTCGACCTTGTCAAACAGTTCTGGTAGCTGTCGGACAGCCTTGTGTGTGTGGACCAACAACATGGCACCTCTTCGAGTGTTCATCACCAACCGAGACGTAATGCCAGGCCTTGACCCAGCAGACTCATCTGTTAATTGACATCTGTTATAGCACGTCATTGAGCGGATCAGTGAAAATGGACTTTCTGGTATCTTACGTGAGGTGATTAGCACTCTTAAACAGTTGCACCCCAAACTATCGAACAACAAAATAACTACTGAAAAACTATCGCTGTGAGCTGAACTTCACGAGAGTTTCCAGACGAATACGTCTGACCGTCACACAATGCTGTGCTCTTACCCGACTCTATTGTACTAGTACACGTGTACGTATTCCTGGTACTCTGCCCCGGTCTCGTTCCCAAATTCCACGTTGACACAATCTTTGGTACCCAAGTAGGTATCAGTCCAAAGACAGGTTATTAGGTTAAGGACTACCTAACTGCAGAAACCACCGCGACTTATTTTCTTGAAATTAATTAACGCTTAGAAAATAATACTCTGGAACACAATAGATTACATAATTATTGGTACTAATTATACGTTTATTAAATTTTTGTCCCACGAATCCTTCCTCTTTGTCTTCCATCACACCGGAGGACTTTGCTTTGGTACCGCTCTGGGTACTCTCTTTCGGCTAGACCAAATGTTAAAATGAACTGGTTGCGTACCGCGTATTTTTAATTTGAGTAGCGTGGTACGTCACAAAAAATCACCCCGAGTTGCCCCACATCCCACGAGACCTTTTATTATAAATTATGTGCCAAAGGCAGTACCTCCGGTACTGGGTGTACCACACGACGACGACGAGCCGTGCCATTATTTCTCAAACTTCCATATTAGGCGAGTACTTTTTTGTTGGGCGTCTTCCGAACTTTTGGCAATTTCTATTCTCTCGCCTAGTTTCTTCTTCATCTCCACCTACTTTGCATGTGTCCCCAGGTACGAGTACGGGTACGAGTACACAGAAAGACTGATTTACCTTGAGCAAATCGTCACCAGGGACTCACATGCAATCGAACAATTTATACTCACTTGGCATGTCTCGTTGTCTTCTTTCTCTTCCAAATCGGTCAAACCTTCTCCCCCGTGACGTCTAATCCCACGGTAACAAAAAGTACGGGCGGACTGACATGCAAAGGGAAAAAAAACGCGTGCGAGTAGCCTACCGCAACGAAAGAGTCCCCAAGTAATTAGCAGCGTAAATATCAATTGTTTGATCAATTAAATCCGCTACCTTCTTATTCTTCTTTCTATTGACATTCGATCACTCGTTCGTGAGTGTCAAATTTGAGAAATTCATTAACACAGGGCTCTAATGGGACCACATTGGGCGTTCTTTCGTTTTATGTAATGTTGTGTGCGTGTGCGTACGACACCCTTGGACACAATTCCAACCGACCGAATTGAAAACTGTTCAAGAAGAGTTAATAATCGGTGAAATAACTTGAATGAAATTAACAGAAGTGACACAACTTTGGGTTAAAAGAAAGAATTTCACAAAGGCAATACATCAACGAGATGCAGAGAGGACAGAAGAAGTGAATAAATTTTATATATAGTCAATTTAAATTGTTGAACATCCATAAATGTGTTTATGGTTCCATCTTAAATGTTTTATTCTTACCGCACGGAGCGTATTATCTGTCTGAATAGTTTGCTTCAATTCATTAATTTACTTCTAGTAGTTGCTTGTTAATTATAGTTAGTAGTTTTACACAGTAGTTTATGAAAATATTTCTTAATAACCTACTAGTTACTCAAATTTATACAATTAGTAAGTAAGCTACCGATTGAGTATATCCCTGGATTTCAAAAAGTACTGTTAATGCCAACCGCGTTCTACTGAAACATCAAGTCTGACTCCTTTTGCTACCATGAAACCCTCACATCCCCAAAAATTTTGTCAACCTTCTCCCTACTCGGAGTTTTCCGTCTACTCTGTTGCTAGATGCGTGTAAATTTTATATATTATTGTTCTGATATTTGTATGTTAGAGTAGCAAGTAGAAGTAGAGCAACGTACTTATCACTCGTACTTACAATGTCTTATCAATAATATTTCACAAATCAACGGTGGTCACGTGTGAAGGTTAAGGTGAAGGATCCTCAGGTGCGAACTGTAAAAACCGCAACCGCCGTCTACCTGTCCAATAAAATTCTTTTCCAGTTCGTTTAGTAACCGTAGCAACATTTCCTTTCACACCTCTGCCAGGGGTACTGGTACAAAGTTTTCATTTGATGTTGTTCTTCTTCGGCCGATCTTTCTACTGCGTCTAATTCAAGAACTGCTAATTCAGAAGTTCTTGCCTAGGCTCATACGAAGAAAATTAAGAAACGCATTGATTGTTGTTGAATTGTCATGTTGATCTTTGTTCTACTAAATTGCAAAATGCAGAAAATTGCAATTGCAGTTCCATCGGAATTGTTCCCTTTTCCTATTATTTATTTATATGACTCAGTGAACATGAATGAACTCGACCTTAGACTATCGTACCTGTCTCATTTAGAAATCACAAATTAAATTTTTTTGTGTACCTGCCAGTTTTTGGTTGTGGTTTTGAGTCCTCGCAAGCCAAAAAAAAATCTATATATGTATTATATGGAAACTTATATTGCACTTTTATAAGTTCCTTCTTATTCGGTTTTTGTATAGTCTAGTCTACTCTTGTACTTGCTTCTAGATTTCTCCACATACTAAAATATATATTTTAAAAACTATTTGACACTTGTGTGTACTCCTCGTGTAAAACATGACGCAGAACGCAGTCGTCATTCGCCCAAATGACATACATTACATCAAATAACTTAAATACCCTCACGAGTTCCATGTTGAGACGAGTAACCGCGAAACACCACCATATTATTAGGCACTTAATAAGATGCTGTCATGTACTAATTCGAATATTACATAGTCTTTTTACACTAATGTATTGTATCAATACGTTGCGTTTCGTAGAAATTTTAAGTATAAAGTGGGATCTGTTTCTAGGAAGAAAATAATTGTCGAGTTTTAACGAAAAAACTACAAAGAATTTAAATGGCAGGTGTACTCAAGGACTGAACTACAGAAACTACAAATAAGTAGGTAGTTATTTTATTACGCTGCGACACGATACTGTCTGAAATAAAGTTGTTCATCGAAAAACTAGAAGAAGACGAAGAAGCGGTGTCGATTTCACCAGAACAGTTCCAACTGTTTTCTTACATAACAGCCACGTCACGGCTAAAGAGTACTTAACAATAATATCTCAGTTTATTTATTGAAACAGTATGTACCGTCATTCCTTACGTGAACCATACGTGACAAGTTTTAATAAAAACTTTATAATGAATATATCTATACTGAAATAAGGCAGCTAGAACTTTTACGTACACTAACATATGAATAAATACAACTATTTGTACATAAATCAAATAAATGACTGGGTTATTTATTACTTGCAACATCACCTTTTACGTTGTATTTATCATTATTATTGATTATTATTTTATTTAGTTTTTACTAACCTTTACTTAACCTTCCGCATTGTCTCGTAACATTAAAGTTAATCGTCAATGATCAAAAAGTTTGTACCAAACAAACAAGTGCTCGTATTACTTTCATAGTTTTTTTACGTTACGTGACCAATGAGAATTCAATAGATTCACAAATTACCGATGCAAATCGTTTTAAAGTAAAAGAAAAAAAATCACTGAAGGTTATGTTTTAATAATTTTAAAAAATTCTCACTATTGGTCGGTCAACCGTAACTGAGAATTTTTACCAGTACCCGGAGCAGACTACCCACCGAGTACTTTCGGCCGAGAAGTTGTCATGTGCGAACACCAGCATGTTACCTTTTTCTTCCTCTCCTACGTTTTACAAAAAAAAAAATTTTGCAAGTTCGCCTGAATCTTTCAAAATAAACCATTTATTCGGATGCCTTGAGCAGCCATGATGTTTTTCAGGGAAACGTACAAGGATATCAGAGCGAGTGAACATCATTTCCTTAATAAAATAAGTACTTAATGTCCGCAGAAGCAATTTACTGAAAATTTTCGGACTTTTTGTAAGTTACGAAAGAACGCAGAAGTGCATTTAGTGTATACGACGAGTCCATTGTAAGTCCAAAGACTCACTCTCAGAGCGTTAGATTTGGGGGTTTGTCGTGACCCCCGTGAAAAAAAAGAAGGGTGCACCTTCACACGTTTTCACAACCAGAAATAGTTTGAGTTCCTGAAAGTTTTACTCACCAACGAGTACCCGCTTTAGAAAAGACAAATATTTTGAAAGTGAAATGGAGCCATTGAATGAGAGTTCCCAGCGGAAAGTAAACAGAAATAATTCACGTTACTTACGGCAACGTTTAAAGTTCGCAACATTCGCGTGTTGTCACACTATTAATCTTGGTTAGTTACATAATAACATCATTTATTTAATTAAGACTGTGACATGAGTTATTTGCGTCAATCAGAGGCCTGGTACTGACCGGTGCTGTCAATTTAATGAGTTTTTTCTGTCTGTATGCCTTTGACGACTTGCCACCGGCCATTGCTGCGTTTGCAAGTCAATACACCTGGTTGTAGGAATCGATTCGGCAGGGAATCGTCTAGTGTGTCCCTCATCATCATCATCATCGTCATCATACATTTACATAAAATAGAACAATAAAAGTAGCAGGAGAAAGCAGAGGTGAAATACTAGTCATACGATAGAATTATAAATAAATTAGAAAGATAGAATAGTATATTGAGGCAGAATAAATAAATAAATAATGGAACATCATTACAGACTGCCAAAGTCGACTTGAATAGTCTCTTGGAACAAATTCTACATTGTATACACTGTGAAATTGTGAACTGTAAAGTTCATTTCACGATTGTAAATATTTGTGTACAATAAATTACGTTAGTCGAGACACTAAATTAATAGAAAATACCGTGACGTGCGACGTTACGTAATGCCCCACATAGGTAGATTCCATTTGAGAAAAATAATGTTAATAAATAATCCCATAAATAAGTCTCAAATATGTAACAATTGGAGAATTGAGGTTCGTGTTTGGTAACCGGAAATAGTTCGTCCGTTAGTTTTTGAACGTGTCGGATAGTGAGGAAGTGAGAAGCTTTGAACGATAAAAACGACAGAGTAGAATGACAATAAATTAAAATGAGTTCCGAACACGTATTGATTGTTTGGTGGCAAGCACCAACAGGTATCGACTTAGTCATTAACCCTCTCAAATCAGGTGTGCATCTAATCTTAGCGTTGATTAGTGCAAAGGTAAGACTGCAAAGCAAACATTTCGTTGCGGGTGAGTGAGATTTCCGTTTAACAGTTCCGATATCGTCGCATTAGCCGAAGACACACGCCGCTCAATCAGATTCGATCGACTCAATTGATTGATTGATTGAAAAAGAAAGAGTTCCAGCCGAGATTTGCTTACTCTGCTGAGGCAAAGAGAGGAGGACACTTCGAACGTCAGCCGTGGAATTTCTCAAAGTGTGCAGGTTGTGAATGCAATTTTTCAATCACGCAAAATACAACTCTTTGACGGGACACTGAACACATGCAGGATGGATAAAATTGAATTATTTATTACAGCAAATTATGTTGTTTTGCTATCGTTATGATTATTGTCAGTCAATAATTGATGTGCCACGGACACGGCTAGACCTTGAAGTCGGGGAAATTGTGTTTGTGTTGCAATGTGGTGCAGAAAAAAATTTATTCTACGAGCAGATGCCATAAATCAACCGTTACACTACAATACAGTATTGTTAAATTTTATTTATTATACTTAAAAGTAAATTCCATGACTTAGTCTAAATAGTTGGTTTTAATGTTTTGACATTATTCATACACAACAGAGTCGTACACACTCTGCTATACATTTTCCGAAACCCCAATAATATGTTATATATTTTTTTGCTACAAAAAAAAATTTATTAGCAGACAGAATGTCATACTTTACTAATACAAAATTACAGTAGTTAGTTGCCTGGTAGCCGTCCTCACTTTTTATGTATTGTATTTATATGTATATCAATGTGATGTTTGTCAATTTGAAATATAAAATCCGAAGAGTGTGGTTGGCCTGGCTGTTTCATTGCCAGACTTCGGGCACCTCCGTACATTTGGACAATTTTGCCTGATTTTTTTTAATTTCAGGCTAATGTACACCTTATTAATGTACTATTTATTTAGTATGTAATGTGTATGTAATGATTTTATTTAGTAGATTAATTAAGCATGTTAGTAGAATTTAAATAAAATTTTTGGTTTTTGAATGAGAAAACTCCGTAAATTGTTTTTACCAGAAGTTTTAAGTTATTCATACAGATTATTTAAGTTATTATTATTATATATCTCTAAGTTATTTTTATATTATTTAGTTTTATATCATATCTTTATATTTTTACGCTATTTATATCTTTATTTATTTTTATACTATAAATTTTAGTGGATTAATAACATTAATTATTTAATTAATATTGGATCATTTAGTCGACGGAATTTTAGTTATTTTACTTTTTCTCTTTTTTTGTCTTGTAGAATTTTTTGGAAATTCTCGATTTTGGCGTATTTTCCTGTTGGGTTATTATCCCCCTTTCCTACTCGACTCTTTCCCCTCCCCGCCTTGTCTGTCTCAATGTGTTGTTTTACTAATAAATTCCCATTGGTTAAATCAGAATTATTATTCCTCAATATGAGCCTATTGAGTTTGCTTGAAAGGAAATGTGTAAGAAAACGATTTATGTAATTCTATTGTCCTGTCATTGTTGGAAAAACAGAGGCGTTGATAAGAATAATAACTGATAATGTCTCTTTTGCAAACAGAATGATCTACTGAAAAATATTTTTCGCACGAGGCCTCTTTTTCCTCGAGTGGAATGTCGGTGACATCGACTCTGTCTTTTTCTAACACGTTTTCCTCGTCTTTCTATCCCAGTCTCTCTCTCTCTCTCTCTCTCTCTCTGTCTCTTTCTCTGTCTCTCGGCTACGCACGCATACACACACACAAACACAGACTACTCATACATGTCAACCCGTGTAATTTATCTGCTCAACAAACTCCACAAACAACCTTGGGATAAGCGAAATTATTTAACAATTTAGTTAACAGCTGCAAGATATATAGTGAAATTTGAGAAAAAGTCTTCTTCACACGTTCGATGCCTGCGGAAAACCATTTTAGGACGAGCGCAAAGTGAGAGCCCTACATACAAAAAAGAGCGGGTACATAAAGGGAAGAAGAACCTTCTTCGGTCAACGGCAACGGCAACGGCAAAGCATCTGACCTCTGCCGGGTACTCGCACCAGCACGGGACCAATATTCTCTCCGATGAAATGCAAGCACCATTCTCGTCAGAGACCAACTTTAAGTTCGAAGACAACCAACTTGTAGTCATGTTTATTGACCTTCGAGTAATCATTAATAATACGAACAGGCATCGATCGGTATCGATTGCACTTCCACTCACCAAACAACTACGAAAATCTTCAACTCATTAATCACCGGAGTTCGAAGTACTCGTCTCAAAAACAATATAGGAAAACAATAAATAACCTAAACGATACTCATGCAGGCCCCACAGGCATGATAAATTGTCCGTAACTATATATAATAATTTATATAGATAATGCCCGGGGAAAATTTTGAAAGAGACGATATTTCACCTGCGTTCGCTAGGAGATACTCTATTTTGCCAAGTAATAGTTACCAGTAATTCGTTTGTGTGTGTGAAATAATTCACCGTTTTCCGGGGAGTAGAGGGAATAATGTAATTGCCGTCGAATCAATGGACGGTGTTGCTAAACGTAGAATTAACGTCCGTGGATAATAAATAATGCTTTGCTAGAAATACCTGATGAAACTGTTGAGTTTTTGTCTTTGGAGACTGGTAAAATTGAAAACTTCTCGGATGGTTGCTACCGTTCAGGGCTGTTTCTTAAAAGAAAAACTTCAAAATAATAATAGTCGTGTAGAGAGTTTCTGCAGGAGCACAAGTACAACTTGATTTTGGCTTAAGATCTTCGTTTGCAACCGTCAATGTGTGTAACGTGTGGTACTCGGACATGAACCTTGTCAAACCACCACTCTCGAGAGAAAATTATTTATCAATTTATATATCAATTCTTAAAGTTTAAAATTGAACATAACTTGCTTTTCAACTACCTTAAAGTGAATTTGCTGCTGGCAAGTTAACAAAATGACAGAATTATGGTGTCTGAATTCGAATAAGAGTGTTGCGTCTGCGTTCACAGGTGATACGTCTAATTGTCAAACAAGCTGACTATTGTACGCAGCTACTCTTCTATTTGCTTTTGTCCCATCCTCTCACTCTCTCTCTCTCTCTTTGTTTTATACTAATTAATGTCTTCTTATTGTTGTTCTTCTTATTCTTACCGCTCTACGTACACTTTCGTAAGCGACAATGAGAAGTTAATGAGCGAGAAAACTTTGTGTAAACAACATGAATGGTTTTTTGTCAATTTTTCGTTTATGTTCCGTCGTGGTTGTTCGATTTGTTACACGGAGGGACATGAAAAAATGCCGAACGTGACGGTCCAATAAGAAGTTGGCATATGAAGTTGAGCACATCTGAAAGATTGTACGAGAGGAACGGAAAAAATATGTTTCTGATTAACCTACAAAGGAAAGACGTCGTGCTGATTTACAATTATAATTTATCCGTTCTGGAGAAATAATTACTGTTGTTACGATTCAGTCGTTCATTTCGTTCATTAATTCTGTGTCGATCAACGCTAACCGGTTGGTCGTAAAATGTCGTACACTCAATATCCAGCCGAAACCGACAAACATCCAACTCTAGGTACCCAGCAGCCTAAATAAAATACCCGTCACAAACCAAGTATATCCTTACAGGCTCAACAATCTATCGTGCTTTTTTTGGGTACTAAGAGAAAGATTATTTTGTGTGGTGTCCATCAGGTAGTCTTAAATCCTTCACCAAAAAGGTTTCATCGTTTCGACCTTTTGTCGACGCGTCTGTTTCTTATTGAATTTTAGGTACCTGACTCTCAACCCATTGAAAACTTTACATTCGACATTGGTCAGTGAATTACTGAGTGGTCGGTAGCTCAGGTGAAGTCTGTAATGTTCAATGTGTCCGGGTTAATCTGGGTAAAATGAACATTCTAAAATGAAACCTCGACAGTAATGTTAACATATTACATGTCGTTAATAATTATTTTTCTAGGAAGGCTGGAAAGCCTCTCTCAAGAAGGGTAGCCTTTACAACTCCACTTCGTAACACTGACAAAACGTTTGCTAAAATGGACTCGTTGGTGCCTACTAACCTATTGTTATTATATATAATAATAAGATTACATAATAACCTTATACTGTTAAATAATAAATATAAAATATATCTTTTATCTACAACCACGCATTTGATGTCTACACAGAACTCGTATAAGTTATTAGTCATTTATAAAATTTTCTCTTAACTTCATTTGCAGTACCATTCCTGGAAACTAAAATTCCTTATTGTGGTAAAAGGTTAACTTACATACAAGGTTACATACAAAAAGGTTAACTTGGCCTTAGTCACAGCCTGAGAACAGGGGCTATCTTAATCCCCAACTGAATTTCAACGTAAGGATTTGAACTCACGATTTCTTAGAAGTATTAAATACACTTATTAATGTGTAAAATGTTTCGATTGTTTCTTTGCTAACTCGAATATAATTTGTTTGGATAATAGCAACCTGGAGAGGCATCTGTCCATTCCAGTGGACAGTATAAAGACTCCTGATTGACTAGGATTTAATGTCCAGTATAAATTGCTCAAGATACCTGTTTGCGTTAGATTTACGTCTCGCACACCATCTTCTCTCTTCATTCAACATCAATCTTCTCAATTCATTCAACAGTTAAATACCGGTGTACAGTTTGCGGTATTGATGATTGATGCCAATAAACAGTGGAAATACCATGAAAATAAATTTATTGATGCCCAGCCTGCCATCGAAACAATTGAGTAATTTAAAAATCCAGAAAAGGAATCAAAACTCAAGAAACACGAGAAATAACTCTTACCAACGGAGAATAAAAATTGATTGCAGGCTTCGGTTACTAGGAATTTTATGAAAAATAAGTCTCGACGCCTGTTCAAAGTTTAAAGTTAAGTTCAAGTTAATCGAAAATTATAGCCGTTGGTGATTTGATCCACTATTTTATGTGTCACACCTATAAAAACCCATGGGCAAAAGTCTAGTTTTTAATTTATAAAATATCATGTAGATAATAATATGTGTGAGTATTAAAATTAAATTAATAATACACGTATAATAATTACAAAATAAATAATATCTTGTTTTGTGTAAATCCCCTGGGTGTGTAACCCCAATTAACCAGCAGCAGTTGCTTGTGTGTCACTCAAACAGCTCGGTAGATTAGTTATCTGATTATGTACATGTGTAGTTATGCGGATAAGAGCTCGTGTCGACACCTCACACTTTTATGGAACCGACAAATCCATAGGAACAATGTCTCTTAACCAATTGTTTTGCTTTTAATTGTGTCCGCGTTCGATAAACAACGACATTTTCGTCCTTCACCGAACAGAATGCCAGGACACATGCCAAATAGAAGCCAACAAGGCAGTGCTGTTCCAACTACGGACGAATAACCTAAATTTCAATGCATAAATCGGCCTGCTTGGACGAATATCCTAGAAAATGTTTCTTCCTTCTTCGTTTTCACTTTTTCAATTTCAAATCTGGCACTTTGCTAACGGCTCTGCATCTTTTGGGCAGTGTCGGATGTCCTAGGACTCTACTCGCCGAGGGAAAACACAAAGTGTGCACAAAGGTCATGGACACGACGTCGAATTTGTACGCTTTAATATTCGATTGTTATAATTAACTATTAATATTTATTTATATTAAAATTGGCGACTACACAAATACTACCTACTACTACAAATGTAACCCCATCGTAAACAGAGGACAGCTGTCCTGCACTTGGCTGCAAGCTGCTTGTCAACTCTGTGGCAGAAAGCAACTGTTACGTTTTGATGGAAACCTATTACTTGTCAAATACAGACAAAAAAGAAAAAACTGCACACATTACAATATTTAGAACAAATAGATAATTTAATTGGTATTAGAAGAAGACAGCAAGTGCAACAATTTTGAGTACAGCTTCAGTATATAAGAAATAATCCCTTGTAATCCCGATACGTTGAATAATTTCTTCTACTTCTAAATTAAGTGTTCCATTCGTCCGTTTCTCTGTTGCACATACCAACTACAAAATACTCGTTGACTGGCCTACACTCATCTTCAACGTGCACTACTTTTTATTATAATTAAATAAATTTATATCGAGCGCAGAGAAGGTAGTTTTTCTCCCACTAACCAAATTCTACCAAGTCAATTTTTAACATCGCAAATAATCGATAGGAAAAATAAATTACCAATGCGAAAAAACAGGTACCGATGATTAGATCTAATAGAGAAGTTGTACGAAAAATGAGTAAGTTCCCGAGAATAATATTTTTTGAGTTTATGTGGTTAATCGGTGTACAGCACGGTGTGTCTCGGCCGTGATGTTGCCATGTGGATGTGTTTGAACATCACCGAGGCCGGCAGTGATGCTCGAAATAATACAAGAAAACCTGAGTGGTTTAGAGCAGTTGTACGAAAGTTCTAGGATAGAAGGACATTGAAATGAAAGGTCTTCAGTCGAACGATTAATAATTTCAAGTTTATTCTGATAAACTAATCGGATGTTTTTAAACAGTTCTGTAATACAATTAAATATTCAAGGTTAGAGCTTTTTTATATGAGTAATTTGATTGAAGCAGTGCTTCGCTGACATTTTATTTTATTCGATGTCTATGCATTCAGGTGTCCTCGGGTGTGATTTAATTTTGTGAACTATCGTATTTTAAAACAATAATAAAAAGTTGGATAAGTTATAAGTTAACAAGTATTTATCGCACCGCCGAAGCTGTTGTGCAGAGCTATGTGGCAAGCAAGTGCTGTAGCTTGTTCTGTTTCATTAACGACCACAGGCAACATTCACCGTTGATTAACTCCCTTGAGTTTATCAAATTCACTACCCATCGATTCCTGTAACACCACGAGGTAAATAATCGCAATCGAAAGCAGACTTATCGACTAATGTTTATTTATTAAACTTTAATTGTGTAACTGTTCATTTACCTTAACTGATCTGCATTGGCAACCTGGTTTTGTAACCTAAAAAGGGTAAGTTAAGCTGTGGTATCTAACCTAATCCTCTTAAGGTTCACACTACCGCATCGGAATAGGACCAACCCTGGCCCTGGGTACCGCTATGAACCGAGTAGCATGGGGCAGGGGTGCAAGGATGTTTGGGTTCATCCTTGCTCACTTCTGGGACAATACCTGGGGGAAGGTTGGGGTGTTTTTCTCCCTATGGAACTAATAGGCTTTGGTGCTTTTTTTTCGGGGTTTCGAATTCCATCCCATCGAGGTCGTCTGTGCTGTGGTATTTACACGATTAAAATAAAAAACGGTATCTCACCTAAGCCTTGAGATGCTTATCATTGGGACATTGAATTTCTATCAGTATCTTTAATTAAAGTAACAGTCATTTTTTAAGTTTTAAGACTATAAATAAAGTATGGGAAAAAGTGGAATGTAGTAGTCACAAAATGTGAAGAAAGAATTACTTTTGCAAAAAAGTGATCCAGGAGAATTATATTATTTGTCCTGATGGACGAAACTTAGAGGTTCACCATTTTGGCCTATGTATGTCTGTAACAATGGCTGCAACTATTTTATTTTGTTTGTTAGTGTTCAAACTTCACTTTAGTTCACCCGAAACCTGTTGTTAAATTATGTATGCACTTAGACAAAAATATAGTACTTGAGTCAAGTAAATTGTTCATTTGTGTATGGCACGAGTACCAATTTCATAACATATTCTAAACTTAATGTTATTTACATTTTTTTTGGTTATTTCGAAACTGTAAATTCGGAATTTCCGAACGAGAAGATAAAATGCAGTAATAGGAAATCATTAAGTATCTGCTACCATCGAGAAGTTACTACATCTGTCTAACCACGTTATGTCTTAGATTTTGCATTCCACATGAGTTATTTAATAGTATTTTACACGTAATAACAAGTTGAAATACTTTGCTATGTGTACGCGAGTCGCTTTTCTACAGCACTAAGTTTGTGTATTCATTGAAATACAATAAAATCTCGAATAGTGCTACTAACTCACACGAACTCACTCTTGCCGAACTAAATTTTGAATTTTAAAATATGAAAATTATGCGTCGTATTGTTCTAAAAGGGAAATAAAAAAAGAACTTAAACGTCAGAGCTTAGGTTGATCAGTTTAATGTCAAAGCTATTTCTATCAATTAGAACGAAGTAAAACAAACAAGACATTAAACTTTATTAACAAATTATTTATTTTTATGTTTGGAAAACCTGAAAATCTTCCTTTGGAAACGGATATTTTTTAATATTTTTCAACGAGTCAATCGTATTATTTATTGAAAGGTCTGACAATAAGTGAGAAAAATTATAATAAATAATTAACCAAGAAATGTCAAGTGTCTCTCGAACGAGTAAACATTTGAACAGCCCTGTGTTGGCGTATACAATTATTAAAATACAAAAAATTTTTATGCGAGACCTTACACCTTCCCACGTGCAGTATCCAATATTACATTCTACAAATTCCAAAACTAGTTGGTGTAACAGAGTAGCTGTGAGGAGCATAAAAATTTACGTAGAGGAAATGTAGAAGAAATACACGAGAAATAAAAAGGAACGTTATGAAGTGCTGACATGAAAGGGAGGCGAAGGCGTGAAGGTACACAAATAAGATGAACATTAAATAAGTAAAACTACAAGTAAAAGTAAACTGGTGACACGGAGGACACATAAGCCCCTAGACAATACCCTGCCGTTTCATCGAGGGGTGTGTGGAATAAAAAAGCTACCGATTGTGAGAGTAAAAGAGCCACTACCCTAGAGGAGTTGACAATACGCCATTATTACTTTAGGTTGAGGGCTCGTTGATTTGAAAATAATAGAAAAAGAGGGTTTTAGGGTCCGGTAATGAGAGAAGAATTGGAAGAGAGCCCATATGAGACATTTCACGTCTACAACATAAAAACCTATAGAACGAATACGCAGGATCAACTAGTTTAAAGAACTATTTCACCAGTTTCATAATCACTCTCCGATTCTCCAGATGTGGATATTCTTTAGAACTATCATTAAAACTATAATTTTTTACAATTATGGGTTTTATTGAACATTCTTTTCTTGTAGTTTTGTCAACCCTCATTCACACCATAACAATGAAAAAATGTGTCGTACGTCGTTCAATATGAGACGTACAGCTAGTTAAGAAAACCTTTTTAATAATTCAATGAATAAATAAAAATATGTAGAAAAGTTGAAATGTTATCTCCATTGTTTTCTAGTACATGATTTTTGCTTGACATCTATTATAATTTTTGATATAATAATAACTTAATAACTAATGTATTATTATAATTTGTACTTTAGCTACTAATATAAATAAAATAATTTAAGGTAAAAAATTTTAATAAATTTATGGTTCAATTTTTAATAAAGCTCGTGGAAAACGTCTTTCTCCCTGTAATATTTCAACTCGAGCTCATAGGCTTTGATTCTATTCGGTGATTATTTTAAACTGCGTCTTATATATTAATAGAAAAAATTGATGATTAATAATCAAGTATCTGGCAATTTATGTAACAGCTCATATTTGGTTCCTGTTTCCTGTTTTCTCACTAAGAAACTAAGAACACGACGTAAAGTATGTCGTCTATCTATCCTTAATTCTTTAATAAAACTGGCCACAATATCCCAAGAGGCAAATTGAAAATCATTACAACATATTGTGGGTCTCAAAGTTGAGTTGTAATGAGAATAAAATAAGTAAGTATACGTTGTTCGGCCTACCTCACTCCACTCTAGACAAAACATCAGAGGACGTATTTATTACGAGTGCACACGTACTAATTTTGCAACGGACTCATGTTTATTTCATGTTTCCTTCAGGTAACCATAAATTTATGCGTGGCAGGAAGCGAACGAACGAAATAAATAATTCGTTACCGGTAGGAAAGGTGTTAATTTCAATTTATATATCAATTTAATTATTCAACGGTAATTTCTGTGTCGAAACAGAACTTAGGCATAACAATTACACGAATACTGCTGGAATGCCTTAATTTAGTTGCGCAGTACGTGGTCGCAGGTAATTAATTATTAATTTTTATTTCACACTATCATTAGGTAAGACGTCGATCGCCCCAGAGCAGTTTGAAAGCCACACGTAGGTTTCCGAAGTTACTGCGTAACACCAACTTACTGGTAACCTCCACTTGTGGACCGAAATCACATTTTGTCACGGTTTGATGTTCAGACCGCTTCAACGAGGAAATCGACAAGTTTCACTATAAATTTTTAGTACTTACTTAGTAACTTAGGACTTACTAAAATAGTTTTCTTCAATTAAGTTTTCATGTCAATAAAAATCGGCATTAATAATCTTTATAAACGGTACCGTTTTCTAATAGTTTTGAATTGTACGGTTGTAGACTTTGGTCCTCCCGAACAATTAAAACAATTAAATTGTAGTCATTTACTAGCAACCTACTAAGTTAGTAGTCGGCAGTTCTTTGATGTGTGTTCAAATTTTAAGTGAAGTTCTATGATTGTGTGCCACAATGTACTGTTTATAGTGAACTCTACACAAAAAAACTATGAGGGTTATTATCAATAATTATTTCACTCAATAATCATTTTATTTATTATTTATAGAATTTGGAGGAATTCCGTAGAATTTTCAAAATCATAATTTGAAATTAATTTACTAACATGATTTATGTTTGAAAGCTAAACTTTATATTTAACATAAGTAACTGGTTATTCAAGGAATTTCAGGAGATGGCGGGTAGTTTCACGGTGACACAATTCAACACCTAAGAATTTGAAAATTTGAGACCTAAAATAGACAAATAGTTGAAATCGTTAGCGAAATCCGGTAGTGTAAAAATTTAAAATATAAACTGTTTGAGTCATGTTATTTAGAAACCTTGATCGCGTAAACTCGAAGAGCGACTAGAACTATTTAAATGAATTTTTCTATATTTGGGAAACTATTTATGTAAGCACCACAACTGTATCGGTAGATGTTAATTCTGGCGCATTCAACTGAAATTTTTTAACTATCAAATAATGTTGAACTTACCTTTTCCTGTTGCCTGGTACTGTTGCCTCACGAGAAATCTGCAGCAAATTGATAAATTTGCCAATGACAGCGTCACAACATTCCCCTGATTGATTTTCTAAAACAATAAGAAAATAATAGTTCAACCGGAAGAAAGAAACGAATCCGTTGAAAAATAGTTCCTAGAACGGTTAACTAGTATATCAAGTAAGAGCAAAAAAAAAACAGAACTACATAGAAAAACAAGAAACACAACTTTTCCCAACGCTCGTTTCGTGGTGGTTAGTTTTAGTAGTCTTTTGTAGTGTCACTACACTGCAGTTTCACCTTTTCGTTCCCCTGGAAAAAGTCTAATTCCGGTCATTGCGAACGTTCATCGTCATTTGCGAAAGAAAGGCCAAAGGAATTCGATGAAACAGGTGTTTGAGAAGAATTATGCGATTGCACCCAGACAATTTGAAAATTTTGTTATTCACTTAACGTGGTTTATTATAAATAAATATGAAAACACGCAAAGTAACGGATTTATGTAAATTAATATAAAAATAAATTAAACCATCAATGAAATCATAAATATAAAATGTAGGACAACGCAGAGTTTATTAATACGTAATGATAAAAATGCAAATGTGATATTAAATAAATTTAATTCTATTCAATACATTATAACAGGTGTACTGTTGTTAACATTACACATACATAAGTATTTAAAAGTATACCTAAAGTTGTTACACAAATTAACTAGATTAAGTAACTGGGCAGTAGGATTAGTACCCTAGTCTTCATGTATCCTACTCTTTTTCAATTGAAGTCTGTCCACAGAACCCAAAACTATTCGGATTTTTGTATTCCTTGGTAGATTTTGTTCGGCGTGTGACGTTGACAAAACATCAATTAAAAGCCTTTGGCTTAATTAAAAACCGTCGTTTATAATGACACGGCCGCCATAAAAGTCCTCAAGGTTTTGTCTCTTTTTTTTCTTATTTGTAACGAGCAGCACATGGTCACGAATTGAAGCGGATACCCGAGTACGAGTACCAGAGGAGTATAACTGCGAGAAGACGAAGAAGACGATAAAAATAGAAAAAAAATAATAATGATCGATTTTCAAGGATAAATCAAATGGAAACCTTGTACGATTTGAGACCCCCCCCCAACTCCCCGTGCAATTATTGCAATCTTGCAATTTAACTTGCGAAATGCATTGCTCATGCAATTGAATGCAAAACCCGTTAAATTGACATCAAGGACTCTGATTATGTTTCTTTTTATTAAATTCAAATACGAAACAATCAAATTGAATGTGTCAAAATCCCGTTTTTGATTTGACTCGATCAAGAGAAATGCACTTGGAGTGCGGATTTAGGTGCAAATGCAGGTTTAACGACTCCTGACAAGTTGGAGTGCGTAGGGCCATTTTTAATTACCTTCTTTGTGCACATATTCTGACCATTTTTTATTAGAGTGAATATGTTAAATACCGTGGTTAAATTTTATTTAAGTTCGGTACTTCCAGTGAAACTTCTCAAAGACATTCAGAAAATTTATTAACATGTGATTTCCATACCTGCCACTGTATTTAATAATGTAATACTACGTCTCTCACTCGTGTTCGTATTGCTCGTGTGTCGGTACACATGTAGTTGTTGTAACGTGAAGAGCTTGCTCTAAATAAGTACAGATAATCATTTAAATTTGACTGTAGAGATAGCACGAGTAATAAACGAATAAAAGGCGACTTGACCTTTTATATAATTTTCGATAAACCTGAAACCATTATAAGTTAACGAAAGGTATCCGTGGAAATATGTGCAAACTTAGAAATTAATGCGGTCATGTACCTTGTACCTTGAGACTAAAGTACCCCTCGCGGCTGAATATCCCGTAAAGTAGCACTTTAACTTATTAACTAATAATTTTCATAGCATTTAAGCTTCCAAAGTCTGAGTGCATACATTAAAACTTTGTTTATTATGCTCTCAACGAATAAAATGTATACCGTTTTATTAAACAGAGTAAACTAAACTAAAATAAGAAATTAACGGTGAATAAAAATAATGTCTTAATTAAGTAAACCAAATACACACAAGTTATGAATAAGTAAAAATAACAATAAGTAAGAAACTATAAGTTTACATAAATCACACTGCTCCTTACAATTCTTTTCCCTGTTGAACATACATAATGTGCATGGAACAACATGGGAATGGGTCCAAACATCAAGGTACTATTTCTTCGAGCACAAGTACCTCAACTACTACAAAATGGGAGATCTTTGTTAGATTTTTCTACAAGTAGTAGAGAAGTTGTTCTACAGAGTAGAACAAGTACTTCTGAGAAGAGAGAAAAATCACCAATAATAAAATAGTTTCGTCAAATTAGTGGTCAATGTCAACACATTTCGTTTTCACTACATCCACTACAAATCCTTCGACTACAGCATCGAAAAATGATAATAATTTCTTAGGTACTAACGGTAATTTTCCTTTATCTGGGAGACAATTAAGCAGTCTTCCATCCTTCGGTTTACCTTCACCTTCCGTTCAAATTTTAATTTCTAAAACAAAAAAAAACTACCTTTACCACTGCAGCAACAATTTTTTTTATCAGTAATTATTATTTGTTTCAATCAGAGTCGGAATTTTTTGTTTCGTCACTGCTTCGGAGGAAGATCATCTCGAGCTCGAAGGTAACCGAAGACTTGACAAAATAGAATTTGAGAGCCTGGGCAGGGGCAACGATACGATTCTTTCTCTTGGTGAGGAGGAACAAGGAAAAATCGTCGACGAGTTGAAACAGACGAAAAAACAAACAAAAGTCGAATTAAATTGGGAAAAATCGAAGCGGAAATAGTTTGAATGTGCGAGTTCGATCGAGTTGATGTAACACCAACGGGTGCAGGAAAGAAAATAAAGAAAAGATGAGTATTTAGGACACGAGAGAGAGAAAGAGAGGGATGTGCTTGGAATAAGAAAAGTGTTAAAACTCTGTCTGCGCCATTAAATTTGTTTTTTTGAGGATGGGAAACAACCGATTGTCTGTTACGTAAGATGGCCATGAATATTCATAGGAAACATAGAAAACATAAACGGTACCCATGAGATATCCCACGGGAGAGTTGAAGATGTGCGTGGCAGCAGACGAGTTCGTCTTACATTGAACGTTCCCGCTGGCGTGCCTCCTGCTTTTCTCTCTCTCTCTCTCTCTCTCACACACTTCCCACAGCAAATCCTCACTTCTTTTTTCCCTTTCACTTCGCCTTTCTTTCTCAACTGACGCGAGTTCCTCTGTGGAAGCGAAATGATGCAAATTATGTGGTTCACCTGAACTTCTGAAACGAGTAAACCACCACTTTTCTGGTTCCTTGGGCACTTTGGTTTCTTTTTTCTCCTCCTCCCCTCCCTCATCTCCTCAATAAAAACAAAACTCACAGACAGAAAGTGCTGTACAACTTCATTCACTTGAAGTTCTGGAAAGTAACGGCAAACCGTTGTCGACATGTCAAACCCCAGCTACGAGACATTTGGGTCAATGAATTTAATGAAAGTGAGCGTTTGATGAAACGGCAAATGAGTGACAGTTGAATAAGTCAACTATAAAGTTTGTGTTTCGTTTGAGTCCTTCTTAAGGCATCTCATTTCTCATCGATTACACTTCTTTATTTTGTATTAAATTGTTTAAGTGTTGACGGAACGGGGGGAGTACAAAACTGAGACTCGACAGATACTCCTTGAGGAGACAAAATTAAAACTCCCGGACTGTACTGTTTTTGTTACGCATTATCTCAGTCACCATACTATTTAACTTGTGCACTGGCATTTAAAAGAAAACTACCAAAAAGTATTATTTAAATATCCTCTTATTAAGGTAAGATATATAATAATAAGGGGTACACACCTACAACTATTACAAGTACAACTACTATGTTACGACTACTACAATCGATTCGACTGGCAGCTAAAGAGCTGTGCAGTAGTACTGAGCTTTACATAGTACTATTATACAGGATATACTGTTGTACTCGGAGGCATTCTTGTGGCGGTACCTTTACGATTAAGAGTCAACAGAGCAACTTGTAAGAGTGTTAATTTGCAGCAATTGTAGTAAGAAGTGCCGCGAAAGCAATTAAACCGCCATATTCGATTTGAACTTGACGTTTCATTTAGCATTGTTACGAGGATGATGAGAATATATTAGAGAATTAATATTCACGCTCTGAGCAACAACAAAGCTCAGGAAAGTAGTACAACGCAGGTGGTAAGAACTTAATTTATGTTCAACGAACGGAATGACTAAATACTTTGACTTTTTCTCTCCGCAAGAACACTCTTCTCGAACGTATTGTTTACGATTAGTGAACGATAAGTGATAAAGATAATTCGATGATAATGAGGTTTCGGCATCCGATGAAGACGTGAACTGCGTCCAATTTTTAAAATGAGTTCGTTGGTTGTTTCTCGGTCAGTACCCGTGAGTACCCAGTCGAGTACCTCTCTCAAGTATCGGCTTGCCGATTTTGCATTGGGGTTTTTTTTTCTAAGGGGGGGGGGGACACAACTGCAAGTGCCCGCCTGTTTTTCGGTTGAATGAAATATCTAATTAGACACTCAGGCGGTGGTGTTATTGCTTTACATCACGGTTGGTACCCATTTACCCATTAAAGTACCCATTTGATGACGTAAACATTTTTCTTATTGAAATGTTAATTTTTCTGGAGGAACTTCACCACCCCGCAGTTGCCGTACATAAATTTATGTGTAATGAAATCGTTTCTAGGCAACAAGTTTGGCTGTTGGTAATTTAAACAATGTAATTTTGGCTTCTGTCGGAATTTCCTACCTCTGAATTTCAAGGTAATTCTAAGGAACAACCCTTGCAAACTGTTTGTATTGGTATATATTCGAACTCTTACTGTACTTATTGTTTTAATGTACTAACTAGGTTGAATAGTGAGTTCTTATTTTGCCTGAAGATAATGGCTTTTCAATGTTGAGTTACCATTTTCTAGAAAGTCTTCTAGTTATGTAACATTTTTATAATAAATTCTAGAATTTCAAGAGCACAATGTCAGTAACTTAAAGTTAATCTTGTTCAAACAAATACTCTTTTTTAAACAATGGCGTGTTCCTTAAGTATGACATAATCCGTACAATTCAAATGTGATAGTTATATTTCATCAACAAACTCTGAATAAATTAAATAAATTAAAAAAAAATAAAATTAAGGTACTTAATGTCTTTTTACATTAAATCACGCGTTTTTATTTAACGCATTATTAAAGGAGTTATTTCGGGTTCTTGGCTGTCGACTCGTTCTCTTTTGAAAAACTTATAATACATAAATTCATTAACATAAATCATTCAAAAATAATTCTTAATAATAATAACAATCCATTCACTTGGAACAAATTTAAACTAGTTTTATTGATTGCTCGTTGCAAATTATTGAGCAGAACTCGAAAACTGAAATATAAAAGTCCCATGAGGAAATTGAGTAATGTCATTAGAATTAACTCGTTATTTGTCTCCGTCATTCTCCTCCTAACTACAAAACACACGCCGTAGTATTTGTAGTGTGAGATTTACAATTGTATTTAACACTAGTCGAATGGCGCTAAAAATTGTGGGTTTCGTCAGTGTGTCGTTGACCACTGACATTGTAGGCACTGCCTTCTGTTTCGTTGCTGTAACACTCGACTTTTGTCAATTTCCTTTCTTTTCTTCCTAATTTCATAAAAAACCGATCGTAATTTTGGTTACTACAATTTTTCACCAATTCGGTTCTGGTGGTTTTCGTGCACTCAATGGAAACCAAATCCCCCGTAACTTGTGTCACAGGTGTTAACGGTTAAGAAAGGCTGTTACCCGAGTTTTTTCTTCTTCTGAATGGTTTAAATCGTAAATGACTAATTACACGACGAGGACAAGATGTCGAAATACGGAGAGATAAATTTGCAGGAAAGGAGTAAAAGCCAACCCTAGCTGCTTAATGTCTTCGAATAATCAAGTTTATTTTACTGAATGGTGTTGCAAAGATTGAAATTAGTAGTTTACTATTTAACGGTGATGGGATCGTATGCTTGTAGTGGTGGCATATGTGGGCGTCTGTCTGTGTCTGGTCACTGTGTGTACTGTAGGCCTTTATCTCTCTCCTTCTCTCTACTTGTACAAGAGTATGTGCATCTCTCTTTCTCTCTATTGTGGCAGTACCTAAACTCTTAAATCATGTCAGTGTGAAGCAATACAAAGGTAAATCGCATTTCATTTCGATTTCTCCAACAATCTGACTTAAAGAAGCACGTCTGGTTAAAATTCAAGACACAAGTGTTAATATCATTTTAATTAGCACTGACATTTATGCGACAGAACTTCGTCGTCGTCCTCGTCGTTGTCGTCATTGTTATCGTCTGGAAAATGGAAACGAAAAACATAACACGTAACGTAGCGAAGGTGAAGAATCCGTCTTGTTAGTCAACAACTGAAAAATACCCGTTTGAATGAAACCAAGAAAGATGAGAAAACTACTCGGACATGGGGCAGTAACGGTAGTTTTGAGGAGCAGAAAGTGACATGTTAGAATTAAAAAAAAAACAGGGAAGCAAAGAACTACCTCTAAATGCCACAGCTTGGTACCTGTCTTAATTGTTTAAAAAACCAAAGAATACTGTACTCATTTTATGTATTCATTGACTTTTGAGGTAATTGTACACTTCATCGTTATCAAAGTCTTATTCTCCAACATCAATCTGCTTGAATCTAATCAACTACCCTCAGAGACGTGAAAATGAACTTTGAGTGAACAGTTTGGGCCTGCACCAGACCTTTGTTCCTATCAGCCACTGTAAGCTGCAGACAAATGTGCAGTTAGGATGATTAAGTCGCAAGCCTCTGCATGTCGTGTAATTATTAAACCGTTGGAACTTAAATTAAAACAACCGACAATTTGAATTATAAAAGGATGTGAAATTTACAAATCCGCTTCCGAATCGGGCACTAAAAAATTTTAACTTGTGCACGGGTAACCGTAACTGCGTTCTTCGTACTCGTTTAACGAACGTTCTTGGTACTTCAGTTGAAGAACCTAAAACCAGTACCGCGTTCTACGTTTACTATTTTGTATATTTTACGTTATTAGCATTAATTCACCTGGCCGGCATTAATTCACTCACAATTACGTACCGATCGCAGGTGGTTTCGACAATTTCTATGAAAGTGGCATCGTCCTAATTTTGATTCTTGGCAGCACGCAGAAAGACACATACTTGTATTTATCCTTGTCCTCATCAAAAGGAGTTAAACGCGGCAAAAATGCGTCCTCGGTGTTTTTAAGGTGAGAATAACCGACGACACATCCGACATAATAATTTCTGCACGCACTTACAATACTCTATTACTGGTTAATTGTTAAGTAATTTGTTTTCTTATTTCAGATTCCACACGGACATTTATTAATTATTAATTTAAGCACTGCTGATTTGAAAATTCTCTTCTTTGCTAAAAATCGCTCACTAATTCCTACAACGTCCCTATCCGTAGCTCCTAGTCTTATTCTTTTACAGAGGAAATATTTCTAGTGACAACCTATCCTTTTCCTTCTGACTAAACGACCGAAGAATTCAAATTGCATTCCACACTTTGAAAAAAGTGCATACACATCATGTTACAATACTTCCGTTTTCTTCTTACTCTTCTGAATTTCTGTTGCTTTCTTGCCGTTGTAGTCACAATTTTATGTCCTTGCACACATACGTTTCTTACGGTGCTGTTTATGAAAGTTGACATCCCAATTATCAACTAACTTATTCAAAAACTTGCACCCAGCTGAGGTATTTTACTTAAAACTATTCAAAATGTAGTGGTTAATATTTTTTTATAGTCGACTCTTACGTTTTCATATCATCACACACCAGTTGTATTCTTGGAGAAAAATACGTCTGCCACCCCGAACTGTTGCGAGTTCTCAGTTTCCCAGTGAGTCCTCCTCTTTTAGAAGTGAACCCCCGGCTTTTTTATTTAATTCTATAACAAGTAGTTGAAAGCAGGGTCAATAAGCCGGCCACTTGAACAATTCGATTCTTACGGCAAAGAATAGAAGAAGAAAAAACAAGACACCCCATTTGAGGTTGGAGAAGGACACACGTTGTCGTGCTCGAAAAACAAAATATACAATAGAATCCGCTTACGGCAACAATCGCCCGGTCATCTGTGCTCTTTATATGCACACTCTAGAAAATAAATTTTAAACTTTCACTGCTTGTTGAAGCAAAAAAATTTTAAGCGGACTTGTTGTAAGTTAACTCCCGCGGTACCACCAACCTTCAAAACACTGCTTGAAGGCATGTATTTCACGAGCCATCATCACAAGAAGGTTTTTCGCGGTCCCCTGGGCAAGGATCTTTGTACCTTTGAATGACTGGGTGCCAGGTAACAACGCAAAAAGTTTTAGGTCAACTTAAAGTTACCGTTAAATGGGCAAGTGGGCAGAGCAAACGTTTCTTTAATTTCCAGATTGCCTGCACGGGAAAATATGAGCAGTTAGATCAGTCGATCGAATATGTTTTTCATTTAAAACGGGTACCAACCGACGTATTACACGTTTCTTTAGCAGAGAAACCAAATTCAGGTGGTCTTGGTTTTTCAAAAGTGCCGTACCTGGCGGTTGGCGAATATTATTAGCTATAAACTCTGATAAAAATATTGTTGGTTTATCAAACTGTCGGTTTAAGAGTAATAAAACAATTTACAGACACGAATTACAAAGAGAGGATCTTTATAAAAAACATGTGGTTGACTTGGGCAAAACATAAAGAGTCTACAAGGGAAGAACTACTACCTGCAGTGGGTACTTCATACTTAAGACACCAATTTATTTCAAAGGAACTGATGCTTTAGTTTATTTCAGGGGAAAGTGAGAAGGCCAGGTATCAAACGAGAACTACAACAACAAACCACAACAGCTGAACTACGGCGTTTACATCAAGAGCCCATTTTATCTCAACTTTTGTAACATTCTTGCACATGTCATACGTACGAAATGGTACAAGGCTTTAGTAAAACATAAGAACCATAACTGAATTACTTTCTCACTGAATTATTGCTACTGACTTTGTAACATCATTGACTATTTTATACAAATTGAATCTCTACTTCAGACAACACTTCAAATTTATTAACTTGAAAGTATATTAAGATGTTCCAGTCAAAACGTTCCCCTTTTTTTTAATGAATCGAACGTGCTTCTTTGATGTAATTCTCTTTCCTAGCGTATGAACACTTTTGGTAAACTTCATCCCTCGGATTTGAAAGGAGACAATCACCTCCCAGAAACATCCAGTCGTACTGTGTCAGTATCTCCTTTGTTTTCTACCACGTAGAAATTTGGTACAAAGTTTTAATAAGCTTTGTCTTTTCACATTCAAAATTTCAGGTTATTTGTAGTTTTTGTTAAGTAAAACATAAAACTTTATGGATACCAAAACCAAATGCTAAAATTGCGTTCATTCTCCCTGTACTTCTTGCCATTACCAAACATCAGACTTCATCATTTGTATACATTTAAATAATCCGAATATATTTTTGGAAAAATTGGAACACACATTTATGTCCCTACTAACAACTAATATAAAAAACTATTGTCTCCATAAACTATCCAACTAGTGTTGACAAAATAAACCTTTGGAAAATGTTATTGAACCCTTAGTAAATAGTGAAATATTTCAATATAATCTTACAAATTTATTGTTTTAGTTGCTCACCGATACGAAAGTAGTTGTGATTGTGTAATCAAGGTATTTTGAACGAATTCTTCATATTTTAATTTTGCTATTTACTATTTACTAGTAAAACAATAAAAGTAAATAAAAGCATGCATTAAATAACAATCATATACTACAAATTATACTGAAACATTGTATACGTCTCCAACATACCGAGCACGTCTCAAACAGATTGCAAACAAATTGTTCAATATTTCAATAGTTCTTACTCAGCTCTAATTGGAAGAGTTCAACCTGGTCGTAGCAAATCATCTGAATCTACGATTTAACTACCGGATGACTGTATTTTGAATGTAATGCACGTGAAAACTTTAAAACGAATATTAAAAGTACAGCTGAGGTGTTACGGTGTGTAGAAATTTTGGAGGTTTTTCCAGTTGTTCTTTAAGGTGAGACAACAAAACAATCAAGTGGGACGACGTGAAACAAAATAAATCTTCCAGAACAACAATTTCAGGTAGTCGAATCTCGTAACGTCAATTATGTACAATTATGTAAATATATATTAAGGTAAAGGCTCGGAATATTTTTGCCTTTCAACTCGTTCGCCGCCAAGAAAGGACTCATGGCTCTCCGTTGTATTTTACATAACAATACTCGTGGCAGGAAAAAAATAAAAATATAAATATTTGTATTCTCCCTGTGTCTTTCCATTCTCTCGCTCAACATACTTTTTCTTTCTTTGACAACTCATTTAAATAATGTCTGCGTTGTTATTAAGGAAAAATCAGGTTCGAGCTTCCGAATGTGAAATTTGCACATATTTTGGAACTTGTTTTGTCCATGGGCGATTTACCGCCCACTTTTTCCAGAAACAGGTGTGGAGCCGAAGACAAATTCGCGTGCGAAAATGCCTGCGAGTAACACTGTCACTCATTCCTTCGTTTTCAGCAAAGCAAATATTCAGTAATCGGCAATCAAAACCAATTGAAGTAGTCCCTTCTCGGGGAAGGAAATAGTCGAACGCATTTCTAACATTTTTACTGGAACAGTCACGTTGCTAAAAAGATTACAAGTGTGGACAAAATTGGAGAAATAGAAAAATAAAGAGAATAAAAATGGGGTCATTTTAAGTTAATAAAACTGTACAGCAATAAATTAATAAAAAGGCTTGGCACAATAGAGAGCAATGCTAAAATGGCCGAATACAGCCGAGAAAATTTAGTGATTGAAAAAAAATTTTCATCAAAGCAAATCAAACTACCACCGGAACGACAAGAAAATTCCTTGTCAAATGCAATTTACAAAAAATTAATATCTCACTACACACACAACAGACCACTACTCATTCCTTGTAACATATTTTGTGTTCCTAAACCTACGTTATCTTATCAGACGACAACCATGTATGTCAACTTAGTGAACTGAGTAAGTGAATTGTAACTAGTAAATGAAACTAAAATACGATACCATCATTTGTGAGAAGTACTTTTTATATATTTGAGTATATAAATGTCATTCATATTATTGCGCCGCTTAGAACGTTCTGCCAGTTCTCTTATCTCATACTCTAAAAACATTTACTCTTTTTGATAATAAGATAAGATGGACAATGATAATGACAAAAGTGTCAAATCAGTGCACAAGAAGCAAGAACCTTCTATTATACAAGATTTTTTTTTTACTTTCTTACTGTCTACAGCTCTAAATTTTTATGGCACGGAACATGGTTTGCTTATACATTGTTGTACATATGTTTCTACACGAATTTTTTACAATGCAGCTTTTGAAGAGCAAAATACAATGAAGAATATACATATATTAAAAAATTAGACTCAGAGTTTCCTGGATTATATGTGTTTCATATTGGTGGTGTATAGTACTGGTTACGTATTGTAGCATAATGTAGTTCAACACAAAATGATTTCATGGTTAATAACTAAAGTGACTGACATTTAATAATAACAACCGTCTGAACAGAACAGAAATTATTTTGAATTTGTATAAGTAGAAATATTCTTGGCTTGGTTTAAATAACCGCTTTCCTCACAGAAATGGACCTTTAAACGAGGCAACTGGGGATCCTGAGGATTCTGAAACCCTACGGGCAATGACCGACAGGAGTTGTTGAATTGCATAATCCCTTCATCGCCCTTATTACAATAACTACTGCCTTATTGCTTATGTCAAAAACTATTTTTGAATGACTTTGAGACCAAGTGAAAATGTTGAAAGTCATAGAAAGAAAAAGCAAGAAGCCAAATTGGTAAACTCGACGGTGTCATCTGACCGAGACAAAATTGAAATTTTTAATATATTTAAAAAAAACAATTTTTGGATAATTTGTTGAATAAATTCTGTTGGTTGTAGTGAAAAGCAACACTTGAACGCCGCAGTTGAACTACAAACACCAATGTACTCACTGTTTATTCAGGTAACCGATAATTCCACGGGTAGCACAAAATAAAATGTTTCTTTTCCTGTTTTATAGTTTTCCCTGAGGTCCTCTTGGGATTTCTTCAACTCAAATGTTTGTGTCCTTTTTTGTTATGTGAGAGCACAGTGAAGAACATGCACACGCACTGTTACGCACGAGAACCGGCCCAAACAAATGCGACGTCTGCACTTGGGAAAGGCCCAATGAGCACTGATAAAGCGAAACGGTCGATTCTCGCAGTTCACCCGATAAGACGAGTGCTTGTGGTGCCTGGCTGAAACTCGGACCGGTACTTCGGCAATGTCTTCTGCTTGATACTCTTATCAGGCACCGCTACCTACCTGAACGGATATTTTTACCACCGTCCTCCGGTTTCCGCTTCCCTTTTTTTTCTAAAAACCGACACCCTTCGTCAGGAGAAAAACTCCCGAAAATTTCGTTCTCCTTTGACGTCACCGTTCAACGATGCCTTTTCACCTGTTGTTACCGGCTGATTAGCACCTGATTGATTTGACGATTGACAATTTGCATTCGATTCTTCCTCGAGCTCAAGGCTGAGAAAAAATAAATCAATAAGCGAATTGCTTAGGTTCTTCCACTCTATTGTCATCACTTTCTTACATTACGGAAAATTAATTCGTAATTCTACCTCTCTCTTCAGAAAATAATTAATTACACGAAACTTTATCTGTGGCGGAAACTAACTTTAAGACTGAATGAAATTTTGTATTTAAACCTCTCCTGACCGTCCCTTGTTATACTGATTTTCATTACATTAAGATATCTAAATTTTATCAGTTAACCAGTTTAAAATAAGTTACTGCTGCTAGTAGTTGAATTAGTTCGCAGTATTGAACAACTGCGATCGTGACCAGTTGTGAAATGAACTCATTTGTATAAGTTCTCCCATTAGTTCAATACGCAAATATGTCTGACTTTCAAAAAAATTGTGTTCGCGACAAAAGTGAATTTCTTATAACAATGGTATCTGGCCTGTTGGTCTTATTTCGATTAAACTTCCACCGACGCCATCTTCAATTAAATGTTCAGCTGCAAACGGGAAAGGGTACAAACCATCCATCCGTCATAAAGTTTTTGGCTGTTCAATTGTTAAAGTGGCTCAGGTGGAGATGGTCAATTCATCCAGTGTTTGTTTCCAGGTGTACACCTGAGCATTCTTATGGTGTTGTACTGAAGGATTGACCAAAGGCCGGGTGTTTAATTGCAGCAGTGATGGAGTCTTTCGGAAATGTTACACAAGCGTGTCAATTGTGTCTAAACAGTTTTAGTAACAAGTTAAATCAATATTACCAATTTATTTTATTTTATTTATTTACCCAAGCGAACAAATCCTGCGATCGCACGTATTTCGACCTTTCGAGACAATACCGGTACAGTTCGTTTTTGCATCTCTAAAGTTACCTACACATTGCACATTATTTTTGGAGTTTACAGACTAAAACTTTGCTAGGAACTAAAATTTTAAACAACAATAAAGTAGAAACCACAGTAAATTACGTCGAAGACTACCAAAATGATTCTTCTGGCTGAAAATCAAATAGAATTCATCACATGTCATTCAACACTCAAAATACAATAAAAATAAACTTGTAAATAAAATGAAATTGTATGTAATACATATACGAATTACTAAAATTTCCAATGAAAACTTTTGTAACATGAAATTAAATTTTCAAAGCATTTTTATCTAATTTTCCGTTAAAATATTTATTATTTTGAAACAAATATCAATATAAAATTTGAAATCAGAATCTTAGTCAAAGTTTAATCAAAATTAAAGTGTCAATCTTTGGAGTGACTGTTAGTCAATTAGGATGAGAATTAATTTAAAATGTAAAAATAAATTGTGAAATATGAAAACTTTATAATAATATTAGTACAAATCTTTCAACAAAAAAATGGATTTCAAAAGAATTGTAATTTTTGTATCTCCAGTAGCCAAGAATCCAGGTGAGACTGCTGTACAATTCATAAGTGTAATATTTTTTTATGATATTTGAATGTTATCATTTGATATTGTTTATTTTTAAAAAAAATTCCATAGTGCAGAGGTGTTCTTTTCAACAATTGTTTTTATTTGTTCCTTACAATCTTTACAGGACTGCATTGTTATGAATATCAAATGTCGACTTGTAAGGAAACTGAAAAATGCATTCAAAACAATGATTTTTCAAATCAAAGTTGGTGCACTGTTTGCCTGTCCGGTTTCAGTTTAAGACTTTAAAAAGTACAAATCCATTACTGTTGTAGATGCATAAACTGCTCTCACATTGCTTTGCAAAAAAAAATATTTTTGCTTCAAGATCACCAATCTTTCTTGAATTTTATGTGCTAATCATCTGAAAATTCGTTTTCATCCAAATCTAAATCATCCAAATCTTGGAATAATGATTCATCTACTTTCACTGTTTCACCACTGTCCTCTAGGAATTTCAAATCTGATTCTATTAGTGTCTTATCTTGCAAGAACAACTCCTTGCCTGTTAGCTTTTTACAGTCCTTATCTTCCTTTAATCCTTTTTTCAGTAATCCTAATTCCTCATCAAAAGCCATCTTCCAATTCAAAAATGATTCAACAGTCACTCTGGTCCCCTCGAATCGTTTGAGCTCTTCCTCCTCAACCTCTTTGAGTCTTTTCTCAGCCTCCAGTTCCTTATTCCTCTTCACTTCATCCCATTTATTGTTCAACCACTCCTGGGCCGTTGACACCAGAGTGAAAATCATGGCCATATTTAAATTCTCGTTGGCATCATCTAATAGTTTTTTTTCTAAATCGGCCTCGTCGTTCTCCCCAAAATTATCCACTTCTAAGATTTCTATGAGGGGTAATTCTTCCGGGTATTTCGGAGTGAACGTGAATTTTATGGTGCAAGCCAATCCCTCAGGTTTATCACCGTCATATTCTTCTGATTTTACTTTAATTGAAAAGCTATGCGGATCACTACCTAAAATATCTAATTCTCCACAATAAATTGATTCTAATGCTTCTAATTCTGTGTTTTGTTCTTCTACGTAATCCATTTTAAATTAAATAAAAATTCTATCTAAACGTCTGGACGTACATAACCTAAAAATTTGTTTACGTCGAAAGAACTCACGCACACAACATGCCAGACCCGACCACAGAGGTTGATAGCTCAGTGGTAATGAGGAAACCGTAAGTTTCTCTAAACTCTAATCTTTAATTTAAATTTACTATAATTATTATTTAGAGTTACTTTTTTTAATACATATATTTCAATCAGTTACACAATATAAATGGACCTGTAGTAATGAGTCAATTATGTTATTGTCATTGAGCCGTTACTACACTTACTATTACTTATATTTACAATATTTCAATAAATATTTTTAACCAAAATACCGTCAAATTATTAATGTCATGTATAAAGCGAAGTAATTTGTAATTTTTTGTGTAAAGTGAGTAAAGTGTGGAAATGGTTCTATTTTTTATGATATTACTACTATTCTACCACTAGTAAAATTCTTGTGCAAGTATGTAAGTGCAAGTAAGCATATGTGCGGTGGATTTCATCCAACTGCATCATACGCTAACATGAGTTAATTGTAGGTAAGGTTTACAATAAAACAGCTAAGTACATTATTGTTTTCTATATTTCAATAATTTGTTAAACAAAATGATATCTCCCTTCGAGAATTTACAGAAATATTAACAACGATGCACACAGCAATTGAGAAAAACCAAATGCAGCACTTTGACTTCCTGCTATAATTCGTTTTTGGTAACGAAAATTAAATTATCAATAACTTTTATCTAAATATTTGGCACAACCGAAACAAGAAGTTTCAAAATGGCTCTTTTAAATAAATTTGGTCCAACAGTCCCGTTTCTTTTTGGCAAGCTATTCTTTTTTCCAACAGTTACAATTCGATTGGCCACATCGACTTTCCCAAAACAATAAATCAACAAGTCAAGAACACAAAGTACGCTACATCGCTAATTTAGTTAAACTGACATTACAACTGAATGAATCAAGTGGAAGTTACATCACATGCTTTACATTACAAATAACACCAAGGGCGGAAGTAGAAATTGTCACAACGACCGAACGACTAATCGTTTCATTTACAATTTCGTCTAAAACAAAAACCAAATTACAAAAATATTAACGTTAAGGAACACTTAAAAACTTTTTCGTTGGTCTGTGGAATGTTTCTTGGATATAAAAGCAAAGAAACGAGATTGACCGCTTCAACCAAAGTTAACGAATACAAAAAGCAGAAATTCTTCTTTTGGTGAAGAAGAAACCGATGGACGGACCAAAACAATGATGAAGAAATGTGGGAGTCGACCGAAACAAAAAAAAAAATAACACAAGTTAGACATGAAGCAAACAATTTGGTGGTCGACGACCACAACTTTCCAAAAAAAATTTCTGTGCACACCTGACGAGGTGTGTCAATCAAACAACAAAGACGAAACGTTAAGTTTCCTCCATTTCACCTCCACAAGTATTTCTTCAACCAGTAACATTAAGCTCGTTTTTCGCCGCATCGTCCCCTATAAAATTTATTTATAAAACTACACTATTTCAGACTGGAGACACAACATTTCAATAAATCAATAACATTAATAACAGTAATTCAATCGGAGACCCATCTTCCGATCTCCGACTGCCTACAACTGATTGAACATTACAATCCGAATTGACTTGATCTCGCTCATGTCCGTGTCCGATTTAAAAACATTTACAAATTTTGCCTATTAAAACTGACTTCCTACAAAAAACCAGAAATGAAATTAAACATTCCCTTCTTACTCGTTTCACCGATAATTTTGCTAATTTGAATTTGTCTATTTGCACACTTGTATTCATAAAGTGCACGTGCGAGAATGAAGTGTTTTCATTATATTTTCATGAATTTGCTAATTCAAATTATTATTCGTTTCAGTTTTGAAAGAGCCAGTACCTGCATTTAAATCAACCGATTCAGCTGCTAGTCTACTGATTCGACAACAGTATTAGTCTACTGCAGTCTGACACCTACCAAAACCCTACGAAAACTTGGAAGTCTTTGACTGGATATAATTCTATTTGTAGCTATCTATCAGGAGAATATTTAGAACATGCAGTTACCTGAGTTTCTTAAGTTTGAAAAGTTCACAGCGATTTCTAAAATAAAATTTGTTTAATGAACGAAAATGTGATATTCTAAAGTTCACCATTACCGCCAGTTTAAATGGAACAGATTTTTTCAAAACATGTTTTACCATTAATCTAACTTTAAGAATGTTTCGAATTTAAAGCTCTTTACATTTTAAAAAAATTTGTATATACAAAATTTAAATTTATCACAAAAATAAACGTCAGATCGTCCTGTGGCTCCCCGCCATCGAAGCGATCAACGGAATGAATCGCCTTACCATGAAGGTTAAAATTTTCCAAAATTTAGACTGAAAACTTTATATAAGGTTAAATAAGGTCACTATAACCGTGGTCGAGTGTACACTCTATCTCTGTAGTCCTTTTCCAGAGAGAAAGAAAAAGAGCTCTCGCAAAATACGACAAACCAGACGGTTTCTGTGACTTACTTCAACGTCATCTGTGACGGAAAGGTTGCCGTCCCAAATTTAACGTAAGTGACATTTATCTATTCACATAAAATGAGGGGATTAGAAAATCTGACTAGAAGATACCTAACTGGTGCACAGCACGACCAGTAGATTTTGCAACATATGCCGCTGCAGCGTCAACTGTCGCTGCCATTCAATAGAACAGGTCCCATCGCGCTACAACTTGCCAAATTCAGGCAGTACTTTACTAGTTACATAATACAAAAAGCAACAATCAACAGACCGAACCCCATTTCTACAGTCAAACATAATTTAAATTGTCACTGCTCAGAATGTTCTACTTTTACTTACTCACTCAACTAGAAAAATAAATAAATAATAAAGGACAATGCCATTTGTGGTGTGGAAAATTTTTTTGAACTGAAACAAAATTACGTAAGGTAAACCAAACAAGGAAACAATACCCACTCAAATCCTTCAGAAAAACAGCATTAAACGCTATCGTATAGGAACAAAACTGATACAGAAAAATTAAAAACTTAAAACGTAAACTGACACCGAGACTACCTTCAATCTCGGTTCTGCATCCCAAGTAAAAACCTGACTGTCACATTCTGTATATTTGAGCTGGGTTGGAAGCAATATGTGCGAGCCGCCACCTGTAAGTACTCGTTCAGGCCATTAAATGAGACCATTGAGTACGAGAAGTAAGTCGTCACTCGAATACCGACTGAACCATGAATAAAAATAACTTCGTTGTCCAGAACCAACGTTTTATCGAGTAGTTACAAAATTAATTCGTTGTTTAACACAAGGAAAACTGCGGTGTAATTAGTAACCTTAGTATGAGCTTTAATTGAACATTAAACGGCCTTACTACAGCGTTTCATTGCTTTCCTGTAGGTCTCCTTCTGGGCTTGACTGTATGCAAAATACATTTATTTTCTCTTCGGGCAAATGGGCACCCGCATTTTCCCGTCACCTGTTTCCCAAGAGTTTCAAATTCTTCAGGTGATCCAGCTGTAGTCGAAGCTGTCGAACTTCTTGTTTCTCTTCCAACCGATTGATGTCAACATTTCTCAAGTATTCGCTGTCGTGCAGATGTTCAAATAATTTGTACAGGTGTTTTGGTAACACAAACCTGGTGAACGGATTTAAATACTCTAAAAGGTGATTGCTTTCGGTTATTCCGTCAAATCTGTAAATACGGGAATAAGTAGAAAATTTAAGCTATGCCACCAGTTTACTACGTGAAAACATACAAATATAGAAGGAGTACTCACGAAATCACAAAAAGATTCTTGTAAGAGTCCTCCTTCAGTCCATCCCTTACGATCCTAATGGCGTACAAATACAAACCATCGAAGGGATGAGGATTTTCGTTAGAATTGGTATAGGCATTATCCAATAAAGATTTATGTTGTGCAGCACCTGCCGCGCTAGACACAATTATCACTTTTGCTTCTCTCTCTACAATTAATGTGTGAATCCATCCTTTCGGGTCCAAACTCACTTCATTCCATAAGTCACCGTCGAAACAATCATACACCTAGGCAAAGTATATGTGTCGATAAAACAGACAACCAGATGACTTTTTAAAATGAATTAGGAACACTAAAATTCGGTTATTACTCTTCACAAAGTGAACTACTTGGAATCAGTCAGACTAAAAAACTGATTTGTCTACCTGACATTTGAAGATTTTACTTAAAACTCGTCGGAAACAGCTCATCAACTCCATAAAAGGTTGCCCTTCTCTGGCATAAACGAGGAGAACTTCCGGTCGAGGTTTTTCAGTCATCGTTAAAAACTGACCAAAATTAAATCGGTTGGAATACCCGTTGTTGAAATTATATGTGTGTTCGGTATTTGTTTCTGTAAAGGTAGGACGAATGTAGAATTACAAGACAATTAAAATTATTACTAGTAACTGCAAACAGTTTACAACAACGTACGGCTCAATCTACTCTTGAACAAATTACTCACTTCGGGTATTTTCAGTTGCTTTTCCGACGATGCCATTTGACAAATCTCGCTTTCTTTTACATATTCTTTTAGCTATTAAAGAAGCTATAATGGCACCAACAAGAATGATAATCAATATGCTTGTGTACAGAACGTGGGATGGAACTGAGTCCCGTGGGGGCATCAGGGCGTCCGTAACAGTTGTGTCTGGTGCTACTTCTGCCAATAAAAAGACGACAAGTGTAACAATTATTAGTTCAATCAAACATAGAGTAAAGGAGCTATGAAACTGTGTTTCACTACGAGTATTATTTATCGTAGTGCCATATTCGATGATACCTTTTTTTATGACCCAAAAACAGCTGTCGGGGTGGCTGTTGGTCCAAACAGTTCCCGTTGCGCATCTGTCGTCTATGAAACTGACGTAGACTATATATAATCCATGAGTTGCATTATAAAATGTACACTCTAGACCTTTCTTGTCCATTTGACACGACGGCTGGCGAGTTTTGTCATCATCGTCGCAATGAATATCTGTTTTGTTAACATTCCCCTAAAATATAGTAAAATTATTTGAGGTTTTTCATAATCCGCCTATAACAAATGAATTTAATCTGTAATTTCATACATAAATTAGTCATTCGAATGGCACATCACACCATTATAAAGGCAAAACCACAAGGCACAACGTGTGATGCGAGCACATTTCTCAGTCTTTTCCGCGATGCATACAAAATTCATTTGAAGCTTCCATCAACTCTGGGAATGTGAGTTAATTTAAATTTTCTATGTTAACGCGGGAGTTAAATCAACGACTCAATTACTGTTCATGTTTAGTCTTAATTCTTAACTTTTTAAATTATTCAAATATATTCTTGCTGTGCCATTAAACCATAATGGTGTCACGTCTGACATTAATTTCACAAGTTCAGTGATCAGAGAAGAATAGGATGTTGAATCATCAAACGAAAATAGTTCCCCACACTTACATAGACTGTTATTCCGTACAGGTCAGTGTAAGCTGAAGAATATTTCACTTCAATTTTCACAGCATCCGGATGTTCTATGAGCAGAGGAATTCCTAAATTCAATTCTCTGTAAGGAATACGTAGAAATTTTAATGAATCCGTAATCATTTGTAGTAATACAATAATTAATATATTAATGTTTTATGAATAAATTAATAACATTTATTAGAAAAAATGTTAATAAATTATTAACATTTATTAATAACATTGTACTCGAATCATTTTATACATTTAAATTTTTAATTAATATATAATATATATAATATATAAAATATGAATCTACAGATTCGATTATGCATATTTGTAAGAGACAAAGTACGAGCATATCTCCAAGTGCGTGAAACATTAAACTACAATTTTGATCCTGGACTTCAAAAGGGTGTAAAGTGTAGTAAGTGTTTCTACATAATTGTTTGTTACGGCACGAATGACTTATTATTAGTAAGTAATAATAATAATATTAGAAGGAACTTATTATTCAGTAATAGTCACTATACACATCCATATAAATACCATATTCGTATATGTAACATAATATTCACACGGATATTATGTAACGCCCATAATGCAAATTATTATTCGTGTTATGCAATAGTATATATAGTGACATGAGGCACTCTTTCCCTTTTTGAAGCATTCAAATGAAATGTCTTACACTTTATTTGACATTTCTGACCGAAATCGAATTTCCATCAACTTGAGTGCAATTTGGGTTAGGGAAAATTGAGCTCTACTTGGGATTTAATGAGACTCTGTATCGCATTCATGCGCATTCAACAGCCGAAGAAATTAATTCCATTTGATGCGATTCCTTCAAACAGTCTGGATTTTCTCCCAAAAGCTTTCTCGACCTAATCCAACCTGTGGATTTCTGTACAGTCCCGTAAATTACAGCATTAAAATCTTCACGATGGAGAGATGGGCTTTTATTCGACTCAAATAGTTCAAATTCGAAACGTTACTTTTTTTATATCCGCCCCGACAATCAAAAGTGCGATTTAAATAATCCCCTTCTACGTTATTTATTTAAATCCATTGCTTCAGAGTGTTTTTCATTCAGGAGAAACATTTTACACCTGCGGGTCTCTATCAAACTGTTAACCACCTCCCAGACTTGTTGCTCCGATAAATTCACAAAATCTAGTTTGTTTTATCAAGTGACTTCTGCTGGAAAGTCAAACTTTGTGTTTGTGGTACCTACTCACCGTGAAGCAGATCTGTACTGAAGGGACACGTTCAAATGTACACCTGAGAATTCCTTTTTGACGTAATTCGTCGCGGTGCTGTTTATGTGGAGGCGATACGACCTCTGAGCCTGTCTTGTGTTCCCATTCACGTAAGGCGTAATTTTCAGGCGGTAGATTCCCTGATAAACATAATTGAAATGGGCTACGTGTTCCTGAAACATGAATAAGACACCTTTCAGACATCCCAAGGAACAATTGTTTTCCCACCATCTCTTTGTATGAAACAATTAAACTAAGTGACCAAAATAACAGTTACTCTGACGCCTTAGTAATTATTTATAAGATGAATTCTAAGTCGTACCCACAAACTGTAGCCCAAAAACGGAAAGAAAATGACAAATTTCGTAACCGAATCTTATGAAAGGAAATTCATTCAACGTTTGATTTAACTGCAGAAAAGTAATTACATTAAGTAATTTCTTCTTCGATGATTGACGCATTCGTATATCACCTGAGATTCGGTATTTTTAATTTTACGTGTTTTTACTAAATAGTAAATATTAGAATACTTTTAAACTGTGTCACGTAATATTCAGTGCTACTTCATGCGTGAGCGAATTCTGAGTGCTTCAGTGTGTGCATCCAACTTCTTGTCTTTTGCACAAGGTTTCTTGGATGAGAAATTGACTCGTGATACTCTTTTGAGATCTCATGAAAAATTTCCTGCGCCGCTTTTCAGGGTAAAATGCTGTCACACATTTTGTACGTATTTGCATCGAATCCGACGTCAATTTCAAGAGTCCTTGATGTAGTTTCCAAGGTCTCATTTCGTTCGAGACTCACATTCCCTTAACAGAAACCGAATAACTTTTCCATAAACTCAGAAATGGGACAGAAAATTAAAAAGAAAGGTTTAATGGCCCTTGATGAAATGAATTTTTGAGTAGACAAAAAAAACGAAATTGACTGAAAATGGAGTTTACATCCTCATATTCTGAAATAGTAATTAAGACACTAAATTCTGACTGGTACAAGGAAACGACTAATAAAAACTGTGATCGTAGTATGCATACCACACCGGTGTAACTCCAACAGGATATTGGATTATAAAACAAATAGCAAGTACTTCAATA
The DNA here is from genome assembly GCA_037055365.1 of Polyplax serrata. Lineage (NCBI taxonomy): Eukaryota > Metazoa > Arthropoda > Insecta > Psocodea > Polyplacidae > Polyplax > Polyplax serrata. The sequence goes on from JAWJWE010000004.1 coordinate 3,416,978, forward strand.
ATATGTAAACAAAAAGTTCATCTACTTTGAGTAACTTTTTTCAAATAGTTTGCTGAAATTTCTAAATATCACATGACGTAAACCTAATGTATAATTTGATACATATGATGAAGTGTTTAGCTCACTGAATAGAAGCACTGCGATCTATTGATTTGGTTGATTACATCAATTACTATATATTAATGATAAAGATAATACCTTTTCAGAAATTTAAACTTAGCTTTCGTAAGTTATTAGTAATCGTTAACCGCTCTAATAGGATAATATATAGTGTGTCATGTTATGAGAATATAGATAGAAAACTTTAAAAAATTTGCTCGATCTCTGAGAGGCCGCATACAAAACCTTCTCCGATGTGAACATAACAAATTCCGTATATGATAAACGTGGCAATATATGAGATAGCAACAGTCGAAACTCAAATTTCGCGTGGAAAAAATACACGTCTGTTATACTTATGATTCACCCAAATAATTCATTTCGCTTAACAACTTACGTAAGGTCTTTGCAATGCCATTCTCAAGGACAGAGAACTAACAAAGAGATTTTATGATGGCAAATGCTCAAGCATTCATTTACGCATGAATGTCTATTCATTTGAATCGACCCGTGAAAATATATTATCAGTATCAGGCTGCAGAAAAATCATATCCTTCGCAAATTCCATCGTGATCTGTGAGTCTTAATTCAAACCAGATGGAGTATTCATTAATTCTATGGCGGGAAGCCGATGAAAATTGAAAAATTTCACTTGGCTGGGACGAAGCATGGTTAATTATATTACCCTTTCGCTTTTAACACTCTCACCTCGGAGTAATAATTTACAATTAGTAATTTAGTAGCGAACGAACAAACATTGCAGATCTCCTGATGGGCAGTAAAGAAAGGCAGGGTTAGTTTGTTCGATTCCCTTCAAGAGTTGTATTCAACCTGGTTCTGTGTTCAATGCGATCTTTCTATCAATCAAACTAATTTATTACCTGCATACAGTTGTCCGATGTACAGTTTGAGCATATTGTGTTGTCCGCGAACTTTCTCGAATGAGTCACCCAGGACGTGTTACCCGTGCTACACATGAGTGCCTCCTCATATGCGGCTCCTTCATCATAAATTTCCAATTCGATGACGTAGGCTTCGAAATCGCACGATTTCGGCAAGCTTTGAAATCGAATCTGTAATTTCCCCGTATCGGGATCGATCATTTTCCAATCGACGGTTTCCTTTTTTCGGCAGGACCACAATTGGCATTCTCTTATAGGCCGACGAATCTCTGATAATGAAAATGTACGTGTACTACTTTAGAAAATCAAGAATTGACAATGTCACAGATTTGTTTTAAATTGATGAATATTGATTGATGGGAAATGATGTCGATTAGAAAACCACTAATATGTAAAATCATTTTTAAGAGAGATTGACTCTTAAGAATTCAGTTAAGTCTTAAGGAGCCCAGTTTGTTAGACTTGTCGTTTTAAGAAAAAAACAAAATATGAGTTATGCCAAATTGTCACAATCAGGGACTTCCCTAGATAATGTACCTGAAGGTGTACAGATCGAAACAAGCATTTACCTTGAAAAAAAAATCAGTACCACATAGATAAACTATAAATAAACTGACACAACATTAATTGCGTCAAAACCTATTTTGATTACACCGATTTTATTTATAGAAACATTACATAAGTTGTTCACTATAAATAAAATGATTTGAAATCTAACTAGACAATGTTCCTATCCTTAGAAGTTCCCACCATGTCTTACATAATTATAACATTATTACAAAAATACGACACAACAACTTGACTTAGGCAACACGTTAAATAGTTATTAATATTAGTTAAATATTGACTTGTTGCTTTAGTTATCGACTTTGAGGTCTCTAGAATGATACAGAATGATCCTTGGAAATACCGTACTGAAAAAAATAATGATAAAAAGACTACCTGCTGTTTGAAGGCATTCGATGTTGACACCCGGTTTCTGCAAAGAAAAGCAAATAAAAACTTATTTCATTGTTTTATTATGAAAAATTATTAATGTTTTATGTAAATAAAGTATCATAAAAATTGCACCCGTAATTTGCAGTCTTGCGGTCCTGGTAGGAATAGAAACTCGTTCCTTCCGTTTTTACTAAAGTTACACGATTTAATGTCCTCCCATATCCTGATATCATATCATATCGTGCAGTGAAAGAACACTTGTTTTTTTGTTCTTCACGTAAAACAACTAGAGTTAAATGATCCTTAGGGACGGAAATGAACACAGGTACTTTTAGCTAAACTTCCTTTCGGCATTTAAATACACCTCAGGTGATTACCGAACACCTGCGACGGGATCGCATGCGACTTTAAAGGAGAAAGTACATGCATTTGCATGTTATTCGAAAAGTTTGGCGTGATACCCGAGCGGTACCTGAATACCCGATGTAAATTACTGTACAACCACTTGCACATACACGTATTAATAGCTTCATTTCTATTTCAACTTAGGTATTGGTAAAAAGTTTCAAAATAAAACTGACCTGCTTTAAAAGTCCTATTTCACATTCCATCGACTCCACACTACCATTCTGACAAAAAAGCAATAAAAAAGCGAAAATATGTTTTAACAAAATCTTCGGATCCATCATTCAGGTGTTCTATTAGACCAACATGTCTGCATTTTCAAATAACCTGAAACGAGATGAATATGAAAGATTTACGATAATATTAAGGGTATTATAAAAACCACATTATTAGAATTTTGCAGAACACAATACTGTGTACCATATGATGCAACAAATATTACCACTATAAAGGAACTGTAGCCAACATTAATTTTTCCATTGGCGAGCAGTTTCCTATTTTTTGAGTTTTTTTGTATAGTTTTCATCACTAATTAAATGAAATGGAAACCGCGTAATATTACTGCCGTGAACTTCATTACAAAAAAGCACATCTAGCCTACCATGCATTTATTACGCGAACCAAAGTCGACAAATAAAGCGAGCTTTAAGAAAACTTTATTTTCTATTTTGCTTCTTCGTTATTTGTATCTAACAGAATAGTTCTTTTGAATCCTTCTTCTTCCCCTTGAATAGCAAATGTCACGGTATTAATTCAATACCTCTTTTAGATGCATAGATTTTTCCTCGGGTTCAGTGTTCTTTTTATTCAAATTTTTGTATGAGTATAATTTTCCGTTGGCTACCTGACGATGCTGAAGTAGAAATGTATTATGTAATTTACCAGATTTCAATACTTATTCTTGGTATTACGTATACCAATACAATTGAGTAAGCTCCAACCGGATATAATATTAATGTCACATTTCAACATAGAAGAACGGTATGTCCGTATGTCTTATTCAAGTAACATTGTCTGCCAGGCTCAGGGCTCTTGGAAAGTCACCAACGTTTTAGGTACATTAAAACTACCGAAATATTTTCGTATAACAAATGTAAAGAAAATTGAGGTTCAAACAAAAGGCTACTACCACGATGAAAAAGGTTCTAAAAGTTGAGAAGGATACCTTTTTTTCGGCTAGAGAACATTTTTGGTAAACTGTAATGACTGAATCTTAGAAATTTTGTTCTTTTACAATGATGGACGATGGTTCTTCGTTGCCATTCTGGAAGACGAAATTTATATAATTGATGTCTTCTTGGGTCATCCGTCCGTGATGTCTCTGTAACAAAATACACCGTCAGTTTGGGTCAACTTCCGACATAGAACATCGTATGCGTGTAAAAATTTATAAGTTAGATACATGCTCGTGAACGCTCATTGAATGCCCAGGTAAATATCAGGGGCGGTTGCTGCAAGAATTTCAGACGTGCTGCTTTAATTACATTCAATCTAATGTCCAAATTTCCTGTTGATTTTTTAATGTTTATTATTAACGAATTAATTGATCTACTATTAGACTACTATCTGACATTTACACAGATCGAACCTGAATGAAATTGATAAACTTTTAAAGACCAGCAACAAAATTTCTTTTAGACACGCAAAAAAAGGCAATCATTAAACCAATAAAATCAATGATTCCTAAACATACATAATTCTATCTTGCAGATAAGATTGTGTAATATTGGTTGATTATTTGATCGTTTAATCAACTTGTTACATTTAACTGGGTAATTGTTCATCCGTATATGTTCAAATACATACAACAAATTCGGTCACATTCTTCGGTAGTCTTAATCATTTGAAGAATTTTAGAGGTAGTATTTGTAACATCAATATATTATATTGCATCATTTATTAAATACAATTAGTTATGGAATTACAATATGGAAAAGAACTGAACTGATGAAAGAATCTACAGTAAGGCAACGTACTACTTCAGGTAACCCTCCAGACCTATTCATCGCTCAGCACGGATTTTAAATGAAATACTTATTTTCGACTGGCATGACATTTTCAATTTTAATGTAACATTTTCCAAATTGTTATACCAATTTTTCCCAATTCCCCTGAATTAGTACCTATCAAGCGACATGAACGGTTAATTAAATCGTACAATAAAAATAAACAATTAAGAGAAAGACAAGAACAAAGTCATCCTCGAATTCAATGTCATTTAAATGACATTCTTCACTTCCAGAAGAACTGCTCATTTCCCACCTGACTGGAAGTAATGTAATTAAACGTCTTATTATCGCATCTGTCGGTAGAAGCACTGCACTTTTATGGAATCCTTTTCATAATGATTTCACTCTGGCCGATGAAATTCAACTTGAGTCGTATGAAAGATAAATAAGTAAATAAAGGCAAAAAATTAAAATTAAATAATTTTATTCAATTATACATCACTAGTATTCTAATTAAGTAAACTCCAATTAATTGATACTGCTTAGATTTATATGGATCATTTATTAAAAAATACTACCTCCTAATCATACTGATCACTTACACCTTACTTATTTACTTCCAAAATTTTTGCTAGAACAGATATAAGTACATCAAAATTCAAACAAAGTCAACTTTACGAAAAATTGTTTTCCTTAAACTGAAGTTACCCGTCACTTTTTACGAAGCCTTTAAAACTGACCGAAAATTCACCGCACAACATTTTAACCACTCTTCGTGGGATTTTTAACTAACCATTTCAGTGAATTGTGATTACTGTGATGACTAACAATGTACAGTATGACACTGTGGTTATCAAACATTAAATGAATCAGTACTCCAAACACCCACCATAATGATAGATTTCCTAGTTCTCTGTGCAGAAATTTTAGTAGTAGTGACAGTGTAACTTAATAAACAATACTGAAAGATCTTTTTAAGGCATTTCCTTTTTCTTGTTTTCAACTTTAAAACGGCATTGCATGACAAGTATACACAATTCGCCTACAAAACAAACAGCATTGAGTTAGTTGTGCAAATTCCTCCAACAGAGAACTTTCTTAGGAAATAAACGCTGTACACAAACGAAAGCGTGATATTGAGTAACACTAAAAAGCAATACCGGTGGCATAAATATCTATGATTCATATCAAAAATTCATTACTACTAACATTTGAGTATTCTTTCGACTCCTTGAGCATTAAGTTTTAATATAAAAAACTCCGCCGTTCAACCTTCCGGTTGACGCATAGTCACAAAATAAAATACTTGATTCATGGGAGGACCGATAATTTCGTGGAACTATTGCCGATCTATTAAAGAAAGAATTATTTAGCAAAGTAGACGAGTAAACATCCTACTTAGACCAAGAAAAAGTAGTACAAGGACTTAAAGTTAACAATAGCAGGAAGAAAATTTTTCTTTCGTATAAGAAGGGGAAAAAAATGATCCGCTATTAGTATTACATTAATGACAGTTGTGACACATTAACAATAAATTAGTATGTAAAATTGATAAAAAAAATTGCATTTAGTAACAAAACAACTGATCGTAGAGCTTTTAACTACATCGAGCACAAGAACTTTTTGAATTGCACAAAGTTCGACGAGTCCTTTGCTCTAAATTACGAGCACTCGTATGTGTATAATAATGCAGCATATTTTTAGTATTTTTAACGGTCAAGTAATTCGTTCAATTACTTCCAAAATATGTACTTGATGAACTGTTCAAGAATGTATTCTTGTATACACTTGTATATATTCTTGAGTAACAACACAGCTGTGACTTTAGACTTAAGAAAAAAGTGCTTTTTGAAACCTTTTGAAAAGTGAAACAAACTCAAATGCGAGACCAATAATGTCTACTTAATAAATACACGCAAAAGTGTAATCACAATCAAAATTCAAAATGTATTCTTTGTCGCACAACAAAAAAAATTAGTTTCCTATTATATTAAGCAACACAAACAACTATGTGTTCCATTACGTTCCTCGAAGTGGAAATTTCAACCTTTCGTGGGCTAAAAATGAAATTTTCTAAAACAATTATTGACTAATTAGAAAAAATTAAGTTTATTTGAAATGAATGAAAGAACACACAATAACCGTGTAACAAACATACATAAAATGATTGGACTTGTATTTTGTACAAGTTATATATGTACATTACTACTATATCCAGGGTCAAATTCCACACTACACTAGTACTAATTTTCGTCAGCATCATACATTTGGTAGAAATTGTAATATCTGGGAGGCTTACAAAAAACTCTGTAGTTTCAACGAGCCCGAGCACCAAGAAAAACAGTCTATTTCGACGAATTCAGATTGGGAACCATATGGTTAAGAAATGTGTTAAGGCCCTTTAGCCAAATCAAAAACGAACCGTAGTCCTAGGAGAGATGAGAGTGGAGTTTTACAACCAGTGGGTTGAACTTCGAACCGGTTTCCGAATCTCCAAAGATTCACAATTGCCAAGTGACGATAATTTCATTTTTTTCCGTAACACTCAAAGAAAACCAGTATGCAAGAGTAACAAAAATTCGTCACATTTTGGAAATTTCTAGAAGCGAAGTACAACCAAAAAAAAAATCTCAAGGGCATGAGCCATGATAAATAACTTCCAGTTGAACACCTGAATAAGCTTTTACAAGTTCAAGAGAATAAAGAATGATGAATAGTCTTCAGGTTACAACTGTTTTCATTATGAAAATTTTAATTAAAATATTCCTTTTTTTAGGGCACATTGCTAGTAAACAGGTGTAACAAAATGTATATCAATAATTAGTCACTGAAAAAATAAACACATGTATTTACCAGAAATGTGATTTTTTTATTCTTTACTCAAGTCTTAAATAATCAAAAAAATGTACCAAAACAAAATCTGAAGACTGACTATTCATGCAGACAGAGAGTAATCGCACAAAATTAAGTGTATCAAGTTTGATTATATACAAGTAATGAATATTCACTTGAGTTATATTTTTAATACGAACAAAAAAGTGATTCTTTTTACATACAATTATTTTCAAATATTATATAACTGAAAATGACAATTAAACAAAACACAAACTCAATTGCTTGAATTTCAAATTCAGCATTTTGGTTTTGATTTACTTTTTATTCAATGTGAGATTGAAAGCATGCCTAAATAAAAAAAGACACCATCAATTAAAACTTGCCTGCCAATAAATAATTTTACAAAAAATTACATTGAATGGGTAAGGATTGAAATAATTTACAATTGATAGAGACTGAGAAGACAAATAAATCAATTCATCAGATGTGGAATAAAAGAATTTGATTTATGGCAAGGCTTAAATGAAGTATTACATTTTCTGCATGAAAGCCCTTGTTGTGTGTGTGACATCCCCCTGACTATGAAACATAGAGGTAATTGCAGATTTTTATTTTACTTGAAATATTAAAGTTTAACAAATCATAAATGTGATGGTAACATTATGGAAATATATCATTGATAAAATCTAGTCTCAAATAAGATGTAAAAACAGGATTTAATTGTAAGAAAATGAAAACCTTCAACAACTCAGAGTGCACAACTTTTTCATTGCAGTTCAATTGTAAACAAAATTATGACAACCTTCAGTTCAGCCGTCTTCTGAATACAGAATTGTTCAGAAAAATAGAATTTGCAAGAAACCCCAGCAAATTGCTCCCATTGTTAACTGAACAATGTCCAAGGTCTTTCATTGATATCCAATCATGCATCTCGTCATGTGAGAACATAAAATGTTGTTTTCATCCATAAACCACAACATTAACTTCTTGTTAATAATCTATATTAAAACCTACACATAATTACACATAATTTCAGCTAGGTCTCACATGAATGATTCCAAGCCATTGAATTTGGTCTCAAAAGATCCAATTCAGGAAATTCATTTTTCAACAAATGAAAAAGGCAAACATTTGCTGTATCATTGACATTTATAGTTGAGTAAAAATTTCACTGTAATTTTTGCATATACAGAGGTTAAGTATAGTTTACATTAACCTTACATTTGTTTACTACCTCCCATTGGTCTTTTTTGATTTTACTAATCATTGCTGTGAATTTTTAATTGCCTGTAATGTACATATTTCTACATAAATGAATTCAACGTTCACATTATGGGTTCACCAAACCTTACCATTTTAAATCCCGGGTTCCGAAACACAAATCGATTCTTTCTTAGCACTTTTTCTAAATTGTTTTCAATCCCCTTAAAACGACTTAATCTGATTTAAAATGCTGTACTCACCTTCGAAGATGAGTACGTTTAATGATTGGCGATAAATAAAATTTGTATTACACCACGATAGAATGATAACGGGACTGGAAAATTCAACTTCACAAAATTTGAAATCCAGAAAAACTTAGAAAGGAACTTGAAAAAACACAGAAAGCACTGTTAATGGCGTGTTTCTTTCACTTTCGAACGTAAACAAAAGAAAATTAAGCGTTTCCAGTCTCTCCAACATTACCACGTATTTTTGTCGTAAATAACCTAATGTTGAAGCTCCGCTTGTGACGTTTTCAATGTTAAGATGGTCTCATTAAGGAGAATCGGCCAATGGTTTCAGGTATGCAAAAGGGCGCTATCATTTCTTCTGCCACGACCATTTCGCGGCGGAAATTCACAACAAATGAACACGTACGTTGTGAAATAATATTGTTATTTTCATTCTGATTTATTGTTTTTCGTCTTAATTTCTTAATTATTTCTTCATTAGGATAACAATGTAAGTACCAAACTTGTTGTTCACAATTTATGATTATTCGTACCAACAGTACCTCTGCTTTTATGAACATTCTCCTTCAAAGTCCAAGATATTTATTTTTTCAATTGGCCAAAACGTTTGCTTGTTTAATATAAACCACACCATAAATTTCGTCAATTCCTACCAATAATCAATAAGTAGATATTCGTTCCAAGTTATAGTTATTGACTCACCTCGTGTGAACGAAGAGTAGTGTAATCCTGCTTTTCGTATTAATTAATTTGTCTTTTGTTTACTGCAGAAGACATCAGTCGTCAACATCGCTTGACTTCTGAATATAAAGTTGTTTGCTATAACATTTTTGCACAGAATCGTTTCTTCGTTTATTTAACTCTTAGGGTTGACAATTTTTTTTAACTTTCAAGGAATTCGAATTAATAAAAGCAACCCCTTCTTGACATTCACCTTTGCAAAATGGGATTCGGCGAACTTGAATGAACACGTGGAGTAATTTGAAAAGAAATCCATGAAAGGATTTTAGCAGGATTAAGTTCCATCCATGGTTAAATACTGACTGTATATGTAAGATAACCAAGCAAACCTTGAGAATAATAATTTATTTATTTTATAATTAACTGGCATAAATATTTTTCCGTGCGAATAATTTTTCGGTGTGTCATCGTCCATTGAGAAAAACATTCTCCATAAATCCCACATAAAGAGACCCGGATAAAAAAAAACTCTTTTTATCAACGTTGTTAACATTTGTTATGAAACATTAAATAATGGCAGAAATTTACATAAAAATGAGCGAAATCGGATTATAAGTGGTGGAGTTTTGAAACGGGTTATGAAGTTAAGAGAACATAATCAAATCAATAAAGATAAGTAAATAAATAGTCAGGTGTCCGGGTGCTTCGCATGTTGATAGGTCCCAAAATTTTTACTTTTTATTTTATTACGGCTGCCTGAGTGTCATTACGTCAGGGATCCTAAGCAGCAAATAAACACATGGAGAAACCGTTAAATTATGAAATCGAAAACAAGAATTGAAGCGTTTGTCTCCCAATAAAGTCTGGCATACATGAAATTCTATTAAAAGGAAAAGACTAATAGACTAGGATACACATAGAAAATCCAGCATATTTTACTGGGTTATTAAACGATTTCAATGACCTAAAAATAAATTTATTTTTAAGACTTAGTATTCAAAATCTCGTAAAATCCACGTTTACGACTTTGGAGAAGGAAGGAGAGTGAAGGATTTAAAATTTAAATTCGGATTGCTTAAACTATGGGTTAATTAATTTCGAATTATTTCAATTGCTTTGTTGTTTTATAGCCTGGACAAATCCATTCGGCAAATCCCTCACATTAAAATCAGGAAGTGTAGCTTTCAAAGCGAACTGTCGAATTGTGAAAATCAATAGGAGCAATATGTATTTCCTTATTGGGTGAGGAACAATTTCTTGTAATTTTGTAAGTAAATTATTTTTCGTATTGAAATCAAACATTTTTTTCTATAATTTATCTGAACTTACAACAGTTCAGCTATACAATTGTCGCCTTTTCCACATCGTAACAATTAATTCACATTTTACATAGTCATTGATTTCTTTCGGTCTCCTCGTCTACCGAAACTGTTGAATCATGATGAATCGCGGGTTTTCGCAATTTGAAAACTAAAATGTCAACCTTCAAAGAATTCACATCGGTTCCTTCTATGTAATGATTAATGTCCAATAAAGTAAGGTAGTAAGACCTAATACTAATTATGTAGTAAGGAATAGTAGCGCTAATCAGTGGCTAGTATTAGAAGACTGTACCCCCAACATAATTACCCCACAAATTTCCATGGCATCATGTGAAATATATAAATAGCATGTTTCTTAGGCAGGTCGTTGTTGCTACCGAATACTCAATAAAATTACTCACCAAAAGCAATGCGGTTAACGTGCTCAAAAGTAAAAAATTAACACTACGTTGTAAACAGACAAGAAAACATGCAATGTGTAACGTCAATTTTTTAAACGAATTACTCTGTTACTAAGCTAAGCCCCGAAAGATCTGACGGTACCATGGGAGCATTTCAGAATTTCAGAATTTCAATTAGTCGTTACCACCTGAAATATAATTTCCTGACTGATTTGACAACCTCTAACTGAAGAGTAAATAACCATAACCTTGTGTAGCGGACTTCTCCGGCAAGTCCAGTCATTTCGAAAATGAACATTGAGGTTTGTGTGCAAATTTCGCCGCCTGCATATCAATAAAATTAAAAGTCATAGATATTTATAATTCCAATTACTACACAATTTTATTAATCGGTGCTCCGTAAAGTCGGGTTTCAGTGAGACTTTTAATTTAACGATTAATTAATACCCACATTAATCAAATGAATGGAAAATGAAAAGATAAATTAAACGCAAATTACTTTACGGTACTGTATTGCTTCTATTTGGGTACGTGTACATGGGCCTCACGTACAGAAAGGTGTGCCAGGACAAATAGAACCGAACGACACTGTTAAAAATGACGCGAAGTCCTATTTTGGTGAGTAAAGTAAGATCGACTCCTTTGTATTTGTCGTTAAGGCATGGCAATGATAAATCATTCAAACCCCTACGTTGTAGTGCGCTCTAAAAGAGTTTAGGTGTCAACATTTTACGTGAGTTATTGCAATAATTTTTGGTTGAATTACTCCTACTGCTAGACGTCGGTTTATTTCTTTGTAGCTTAACCGATTGTATGACTATTTAATTTTCTGTACATGTACAAGATGTGTAGTACTGTATATATTTTTACAGTGAAAAAATAATTCTTAATTCCATTATACTATTGTCAGTTACCAATTTCTAGTCAGCCTACAACTATATTTTGTGGCAAACCTTAAATATATGAACCATTCCTGGTGTTCGATATCTCGACAGCGACAAACAGAGAGAAGTTTACGTGATGTGTAAATTCCAACTTTTTATGAGGATTTCTGTAAGAGTATTACCAAAAATTGTAACATTTTCAATAGAAATAGTGTTGGATAGCAATTTATGCAAGGAATTAACGCGACATCCATAAGTAAGTGACTCATAAAAAATGTTGCGGGTCTTTCTGCACGTAACACACCTATTAATTTTCCTTTTCAAGAAAGTAAATTAATTCAGAGTTTCGTTCGTGATGGACAATAAATGAATATTACGATTCATTTACTTATTCTGCAGAATAACCGAGATGGTATGAAACTGCGAAATAAATATTTGACTGCTCATTAAAATACGAGGAAACGATCTATTAATACAATACATAACTTTGAAAAAGAACAGGGGCAGAAATTGCAAACATAGTTTATGTTTTATATTGGAACCTTTTATTCAGTAAATATGTTTAGTGTTACACACTTGTTACAATAACGTATAGTAATAGAGAAAAAGTCATACAGAGAGAATATTATGTACAAAGAATGTGTGAAATACGGATGAGTGTAATATTTGTCACGAAGAGAATGTACTCCGAACTTTTACACTATTATTAATGTACTGATATCCTTTTTTAAAAAACCTAATCACTGAACACCAATTGACTGAGTTTTTTTTGATCCTCCTAGTTTAAGTCAATAATTTTCTTTTTGTTGCTTTCCTTGCAGGCCACTTCACCTCTGGTCAAAATATCATTTCTATTTTGTTGCCGTTGCTTCCTTTCTTCTTTTTCTTTTAATTTATAACAATGTTTAAGCTATCTATATTTTCTGTTACTCCTAAAATAAAACTGTGTTTCGATCCGAAGAAGTGGAATCAAGTAGGAATGTGAAAATTAAGTTCACTGTTGTACTTAAATTCTTAAATTCGTCCCTCTCATTAATGGAGGGGTACTCGGGTACTAGCCATTCTTCACGAGACGTCTCAACAAGCAGAATTTCTGTTTTTCGTTAGAACAAATCACTGTGACCTGAGTTCGGTGCTCAAGAACAAAGGTTTCGCTTTGTAAATTTACATAGTCGAGTGATGTGATGTTTTTAATTTTCCTAATACACAGGACCAGAATGCTTGTTTTTGTCACTTATGGTTACCTACCTCCGCCCTTATGTATTTAAAATTTTTAACTTTTTCCCAATTGTCTTACATTTGAGTAAAATTAAAAATTCGTATGACCGACCGAAAAGAGGACTGAACCGCAAGAGGCATTCGCTTAACTGAACGGAATCGCAGTTCACCTAAGAAAGGTGAACTAAATGTCAAAATTGAATATTATAATTGCCCAATTCAGAGAATCTTCCAATTTTGAAATATGAAAAGCTCCGAAAGCCTCAGACTGATGCTATTAATTCCGTTTGTTTAAGAGCCAAAGAGGAAATTTGAATACACAAAGAGTCATAAATCTTAATTTTAGTAATACAAAAAGTTCAACCTAATTTTAAACTGTTTCCAGTCTTTCTCATGGCATCATTATCGATTATCGAAATGTCCTATGCGTGGTTTTCGTGCGGCTTGACGTCTCAAACGTACAATTCACGGTTGTGCCTACTTCTCTGCCCACTGTACAAAGCGATTCTGTCTTTTATTGTTACGTTACTCAGAGCACTGGCCGTTAACGACACAACTGTGGACTTTATTTAAACATTTTAAGCTTTTGATAATGTTAAGAAGAATGAATTACTTCGTCATCTAGGCAAAGGCCGAAGCAGTTTGTGTCTTGAGCATGAAAGTTCTCTATCACTCGACTACACTTATTTCTATCCCTAGAAAACGAAGCATCTTCACTCGATTCTACGTCACATTATCAACAACCCTGTCTCGTGTCTAATTAGCAGTTCAAGACCATGAGAATGCTTTCGGTGTGGAAAAATTCATTGTTATAATATACACTTCATATATTTTTCCGCTCCATTGATTCCCAAATTCATCACTTAACGTTGGCTGTATTGATAAGCTCAGTGCTCTACAACTTTATTAGTTCTGCACAAAATGCAACGACCTCTAAACGTCACTGTAGATAATGGCCCAAAGTAATAGTCGCATTAACATAAATTAACAATGGGCTGTACATCATTTCTGCTATTTATCATGACAATAGGCAGATGAAAACGACTACTTCTGTAAAATATGAGAGGAAGAAAGAATACATTGAGTTATGAGTAATTAAAACTAACAATGGCTCTGTGTAAAGAAGTTCCAGTGCTGTGGTATACGAAAATAGTAATCTTTGAGTTGTGTAATTAATTCAAACCGTTCCATCATCGAAACCTAAGACTTTGTTATTTACTTAGTAAAAACAAAGTGTATCCTTTGAAACTGTTGGTTTTAATACGTAGTAATTAGATCTTAAAAGGTTTACATTTGAAGTTGTTTTAAAAAAAATTTATAATTTTAGTCATTCGTTAAAGGTAACGCGAACCTCAGGTGTAACGCGGCAATCGAATATTACATAATTATTTTACCGTTTCTTATTAAGAATTAAGTCATGCACTTCTCAAATTGTTTGTACTTTAGATACAAAATTTTGCACTATTGCAGCACTACCGTGACCTACTCTCCAATTAAAATTTTAGTTCTTCGTTTCAGTAGTCATAAAGACCATTGAACAGGTAAAATGTTTACGGAAGGAGAAAGGACGTGTGAAAACATTCCACTTTCCAGTTTTGGTTGACGTACAAAAACAAGAAATGCAAAATGCCAAGTGCAGTTTTAACTGTTCTTTTTTTGAATGATTAAAAATTTACTTTTACGCTTTGTTTATTATATAAGAAAAAAAGTTGCCAATTGTTGACTGTGAAGATTTACGGACTTAGCTTGTCGAGGTGCGATGATTTTTACCATTAGCCATGGTGTTAATTTTGGGTTAGGTACAGTTAATGGTTCTACTACTATTCACCTTCTGCTCCTGGAAAAATTTAACCGTTTGCTAAAAAGTAAGAAAAACAAGTTCTCACATGCGGGTGGAGACGGTGCCCAATTAATTTTATTATTTTTGACAGACATCGGGGCGACAAACGAATTGTATTTCTGGTTGCGACACTGTCGCAGTTTTATGATTCCCGCACTACTCGCCGTTTCAATACCGACGCAAAATCTTCGCGAACATGATCTGTACTTAATTTCCCAGCATGCTTTTTATTTTCTTCTAGTGTTGTCAATCATTCCTCCACCCCGGGCGAAGATTGGGTTTTGATGGGTCGCGTACAACGACAAGAATAATAGAGTTTAAGTGAAGTTCTTATTGAATTTTTTTTTGTTGGAGAAAACGTTTGACCATCCACTTGGCAATTTATTCTCAGTTTTATAGTCGTGCTCACGGAGGCTCGCTACTTGAGTACCACGAAATGGAACATTCACGGAGGAAAAACGCAGACCATCTGAACATATTTTTTTACACGACCAATAATTTTAAATTTCATTTCGGATAAGTAAGGTACCATTAAAAGCAGTTTAACCGCACGCGAATGAAAATGCAGTAAATGCCGCATTCATTCAGGCGTTTTTCTGGTACCCTGAACCTTTTTTCGTTTAAAACATGATTTTGGGTTCCATCTTTTACTGCCGATTGCACATTTCGACGTAAAACTTCTAGAAGGAGACCTAATATTTAAATGGTTTACGATGTGACGAACGGAAATGTTTCCAGTTAAACATTATTTACGTTTCTCAAGTGATGTGGTCAAAGCAAAGCTTTCGTATTTTTGTAGTTTTGCACTTTTATGTAAGTGTGAAGTCATTTTGAATAGGAAAGTTGGGGTGACTGCCACACTCGAAGTTGGATGACGCAATTTTCACGTTTGATTTTATGTCCCAAGCTATGGGTTGCTGACCTTAAGTGGTTTTTTAAATAGACGAAGTTATATTTGCAATACGGTATTTATAAAATGAATTAGAATTCATTCATAGGCTCATTTTACGCATATTGCTAAGAAGAGGTGACCTCAGTGCAATCACTGTTTGGTTTTGTAATTTGACTACTCTTTACCTAAGACAATATTTCTCGTACACAACTTAATTATTTGAACTGGTACGTTTAATTGGAGTCTGAATCATAAGTTTTTAATCCTTAAATGAATTGAAGTCATGTTACATACGAACATTTGACACGTACCGCAATATAATGGAAACGTGGTGCCAAGTTATTTCACCCTGCAGGCTAAAGAAATAAGTGTAAGGGGCAAAGTCGATGTGAAATGCGAAGAAAACTTTATTGGGACATTCAAGTTCTGTTATTTTCAAATCAAAGAACGCGGATAGACACACACACAGAAACACATCAGGGTAATCAATGGTTGATAAAATTATATGGTTTTACCTATGTATTCAGATGGAATTTATTCGGGTGAACACGTCGCTGTTGCATTGAAATTGAAGTAAAAACGAACGTCTATTGCATCTATAAGTGCTGCAGGAATATGACCATGGCGTACTAAGCATTTTCCGTTACCGCCCTATACCCGTATTGGTTATTTACTTTATTACTTTCGGTTTCAACGTTTTTTTTTTCTAGCCGGCAAACCCGCAAATACACGCCAGATAAGATGTGTAGAATAACAGAGAAGATATACAGCACCGATGTGAGAGGCAATCTTTTCCATCTGTTACCTTCGGTCTCAATCTGCTTCATTCAAAATAAATGGCCTGGTCTCTATAACAACCACGGTAAATTTAAAGCTTAATATATGTTCTGTTTCGGTTATTTGAGACATGCTTCGCATTTTCACCGGATTCCCGATAAACCTCAGTCCCAATTAATCGGAACGTGGCGTCTTAAGAGTGACACGAGAGTTTTCCTGGCTCATCGTATCGGCTTCAATTATGGGTACCGAGACTCCTCAATGGAAACTATTTCGAACGTGGTGTAGTGACCTCGTAGGCATCCATTAAAACACTTTACAATGCTGAATTCATTTACTAGAGCAATCATTTTTCTCCTGTAAATGTATGTCGACATATTTGATGCAACTTATCTTAATGGGTAAACTATCCCCCGGATATCACCTCAAAGCAATTTGGCAAAGTTTCAGCAAAACACCCCGAGATGGTTCCGACTAGCTGAGATAATTTATTGTTCCAGGGAACAACCTCCTCGCAAAGAGTGGAGAAGAAGTTTCAGGGGGATGGAATGGACTCTGAGAGAGAGAAAAACAAGTCCTTTTTTGAAAAGCTGATCAGATTCTTTTTTTTAAGAGTAATTTCTCGTAATGGTGAGCTCCATGTTTCCTTTGACTTCTTCTGTAAATTCAAAGGAACTTTTCCTTTCGTTACTTTCACATGTTTGTACTTTTCTATGCACTTCTCTGACTGCCTTTCCTGCCTTTGTATACGCAGCACGTGCTTCTTACTGTGCACGCATCTTAGCTGATTATAAACCGTATAAATTCCACTTGGTATTTATTATACTTCCCACCCGTTGCTGTTCTTTCCGTTCTTATCTTTATCTGGTCTGCGGTAGCAATATTTCTTGATTATTAGTGTGTGTGTGTCTCCGTGTGCATTATTCTGTACCACTTATTCTTCTCCTGTTTTCTCACCATTTCTCACATTTATATCTGTAACAATCTATTATTCTTTATCTTAAATTTTTTGTGCAAGTCTGTATTTGTTATCCTCTCCGTGCTTGCACCACTCCATTCCTATGGTTGCAGTAGATTACAATGAAGTCTCTTTGCGTGTAACAAAGTGAGAGCAGAGAATAAGATATAAAAATAATGTCGGGCTTCTACCGGGTGAAATGAAGCAAAAACTCAACTTGCAATTTATTATTTTGCACGGTAAGAATCGAATAGGACACAGACCAATTTATTAAAAATTTCGCTGTGATTTTTATGATTCTTTTTATGGGACAAAGGTCTCAATAATAAACGCAATTAAATTTTCCTTTTGTACTCCTGAAATTAAAAAGAGGCAAAGAAGAAGAGAAAACCTGTAAGTTTTGAACCCGTACATTATGGAAAGAGCCGATATTGATTTCTGAGTGTGTTACTCACCACTACTTTTGTATTCGTCCGAGGTACAGAATTTGTCGACTCTTGCGTTGACGTGGTCTTCAACTACGTCGGCGAACTATGCGAAAACTATTGTGTAAGTAACGAGTTGTTGAAAAGGCTCGGAATTTTCGGCTAACTCTAATGAAGCTTTGGTATTTGTCCTTTCCTGTAGTTTCCCCAACCCAAAACAAACGGTCAAAATGATTTTGAAGCTACGCTAACCTTCCTAATCATTGCATAGTTTCGAACAAACATTCATAATTTGTGGTCATTAAGGACACAAATAAACATGGAAACACTCATTTGCATTTTACATTTGAGACAGATGCTGTAATAATGAACGTTGCACACACTGGGTATCACGACCGTGTCTTCCATGACTTCTCTATTTCTTTTCCACCTTAGTCGTATCTTCTTTTGTGTATTTTGTACTTACGTCCTAAAATTTTAATTAAAAATTCAATTTTTCACCTTCAGAAGAGAATCATCGCGTCTTCACACGGTCCGAAACTCTGCCTCAGACGCATTTTCACTAATGAAGAAAGTAATTATTTTAAATTCGGCTCTGAACTTATTTAACTTTACCGAATTTCGTTGCATTCAATACAACCGTTGGAACTTAAAAAACTTTGACTTGTCTATTTCTTTTTTGATACGTCCAACTGTTTCGTAAAGGATTACTTTTGAAAGTTTCCACGTGAAAACTTTGGAAGGAATGTTTGAATTACCGGCGTGACGAGAACAACTTGTTATTCGTGATGTGACATTTTTTTAGTAGACAAAATAGGTTAAATATTAAGAGATCACATTGCAGCTCGGACCAATCACGTGACCTATCATTTTAGACAAATGTTAGTTTTCCGATAAGAAGGAATTTACACAAGACTAGCGTTTAATGTTTCTGCGGAATTCGTTAGCGGATACCGTGCGGTATTCTAGCTTGCCTTAAGCGAGTACAAACTAGTTATAATGATAATAATCCAATAACTAACTAACTTTACGGCTTTGACACGAGTAGGGTATAGTTTTGAATCACCCTTGACCTTACACCAGCGTGATTTGAAGAACATTTTTATTAGTCACATGCGGAATTCGCTAACCGCCTCTGACGCTGCTATATAACTTAATTTTTATTGCAGGAATTATTCGCAGGAAATAGTGTTAGGGGTGTGCCACTTGTCGTTGATTTATTGAAAATAAAATATAAACATTTACATGGAGCAAATAAAACAAAAACGAATGAGAGGTGATAGGACATGAAAATACTCAACGTTATCCAACGCTGTTATAAAACTCAACTGAACAAATAGGAAGTTACTTACATAACCAATTATTCAATCTCAAATTTATTATTTTAATACGAAATTGTAAAATATATACGGAACTGCGTAATTAATTATAAAATTAAATTACGTGATAGTAAGAATATGATAGATACGGTGGTAAGGGAAGATTGAAACTCTATTCTATTTACTCGGAGTGAAGGTGAGTAGGGAACGAAAGTTATGTTAGTTCATTATACTGCAACTTATATATTTGTTATTAATAAATGAAGATAAACATATAACGTAATCACTTTGTGTAATTTTTCAGGATGTAAGCCTCACTTGAAAACCCTAATTATTTTGTTTTGGCTGTAAGAGTTATTAGGAATACAAATCATGATAGAATTGAATAGTTAACAGGTAGCTTTCAAAGAACTCGAGAACCGTAGATGTTATTTAGTCTCGAAACGAAAACTAGAGAAGAATTATTTAATAGTAATATAGTGGATGTTCAATTTTATACATTATTAATACACTAATAACTACTGGTATACGGGCATAAATTTAGGTCTTCAATTTCTGTACTCCATACTTAGTCTGAAGTAGAGAGCATCTATGGTAGAGCCTTAGCCATGTGTTAGTTGATAATTTAGCAGAGTTTAAACAATCAGAATAATAAATTAAATGAAATTATGTTTAATAAATCACTAAAAAATACCTAAGGTCCAAAAGAATAAAAATTGCTTACCGTTCATTTTGTCAAAGAAAAACGGTGTCCGGGAAGGGCCAGGTTGTCCAGAAGTTCCAGGAGAAAGCGATTATTCAGCGATAAGTTAAAATATTATTGGTATTAACTGAAAGTTGAATTATTGGAGAAATATGGTTGTATTAACTATAAGATTCTTGTTTATTTCTAGATGAAACTATCCAGTGACTGTCGTACGTGGCAAAAGCAATGAAACATTTATGTAGCTTTAATAGTAGTTGTTAATGATTACGTTTATTGTGTTAATGTTCGTAACTAGGAAATGACATCTCAAATCCATTGAAAACATTTATTGAATTATGAATTATTCTTATTATTATTATTAATTTAGTAGATAAGTACAAGTTCCAAGTAGCTGTAAGCCTCGTTTCAGTATGCAGCAAGTAAAATTGTTTTGAAGGTTATTACATTAACATCATTCTTCTTAAAATTTCTACGATCTTCCTTGTTTTACTTTGTTTAATCTGGTTAGTTCTGGCTGTCACTGACCTTACAAATACGATGAAGATAATGTACTATCACTTGTAGTAAATGATAGCTTTTAATTCAGTTTAAAATTTTTAGCAACTTATTATTTGGATATTACTGGCAAATAATTAGATCACATGTAACATACCTATGATATGTGTAGTTATTTATATTATTAGCAAACCTTTCTTTTGTGATATGGAATTCCAAGGTACCTGGGATCCAAATGTGGAAAGTTGTCAAATTATGATAGATTTCGGTGCATGGGCAGTACGAGTTGAATCTTCAACACGTTCAAACAGTGATGTGGCACCAAGAGTGCCAAAATTTGTCACAAAAGACATTTACAAATGGTAAAAAAACAAATACGCAGAGCATTCCTCAGTCATCAATTTCTGACTGGGTAACGTTTGAAGAATTTCAGGTACGCTCAAAGTGGGTATGTCCTTCTGCTTGTTATGTGTGTGTGTGTGTGTGTGTGTGCCGAAGTGAGCGCGTGCGAGAGAAGAGGAAAGTTGTTTCCATCAAGCGCTCGACCCGTACGAAATCGAAAACCGAACCTGAGCAGGTAAAAGGAATTATTAGGTTACGTCACCTCAAGGGTGAAAACCACTTTTTCTCCTTGTCGGCCATTATTTCTCCCGGGTCCTAAGAAAGGGTTAAAATCGTGTTCCATCTCCCAGCCCGGGCCTGAAGCTGATTCTTCGCTCCTGCTGTTGATGATGATGACTGGGGAGAAACGGTCCTTCGGTCATTATTCTCTTAGGCCTTGTCAGACGGTTAACCCTTAAGCACTCGCTTTGTCGTCAGCCGTCAGCGAGAACGAGCGCGCCCTTCTGCGCCCGACTGCTTCCCATGTCTTCTGACGCAACCTTAAAAAAATCCTCACCGGCTTTTGCTGACGGTCGTGTCGGATTCATTCTATTCCATTTCCCCGTTCTCTCCTGTCTCTTTTTTTCTACCATTTCAACTCGTTCACCATAAGTTGACTGCCTTCGTCCTTTTCGTTAGGCTCCGTATCGTTTATTTACCTTACGGGAATCCCACGGAACTCAGTCGAAATGAAAGAAAAACGCAACGAATTTTCAGCCAATCAATCCGCTAGAAGGCTTACACTTTTGTGGACGAGTCCACTTTCATCAATGAGATTCGGGTGGAGTCGGCATGGCATAAACAGTGGAAATACTACAGGGTTGCTGTTGATTTTGTTCTTTTTTGTTGAGTACCCATCAGGAAGGCATTGAAAGGCCCGTTCCTGCCTGGAAAATCTAAGGAAACATCCGATCCAAGAGGAAGTTCTTTGTTGAAGGGATCGGCTGGGTGGCGGCGACTTCACCTCGCCCGGCTTGCGAGAATGGACTCGTCTGAGTCACTCGTTCAGCCGTTACATTGTACTCATGCTCAATATTTAGTTGTAAATAACATGCGGGCGGAGAAGGTTCCCTCGTTTTCGCTTTAGAAACTCAGACTGAATTTTTTTCTTTCTTTTCTTTTCCCTTTCTTCTCTTCTTTCTAACCCTTTTTCGATGGGAAAATACGAACTTTTCGACACAAGTGAGAAATAAAAAAGTTGAATTTTCGTCGAGAATTCCGGAATTTCGCAAGTTTTCACTTCGCCGGACGATCGGATAAACGAGGAACTACTCTACCACCGCACGTACGTATTCACTAGAAAGTTATCGATTCCGGCTCCGACTGTTTTTTTTGCGAAAAAACCTTTCGATTCCTTAGAAGCAGAAATATCTAAACGAGTTCCCGGGAAACATTTGGCGAAACGTCGAAGTGCACGATCACATGCAAATAGGACGTGTATTTAAAAAAAAAATATATTCCTATGCGAACGCCTGTTTTATTTCACGGGCCAAAAGCAACGTCTACCATTTTGATTTCCTCGGTGACGTGTGGAATTTTTACCATACCGGAAAAGAGAATTCTGTTATGTTTGCTCAGGTTTGGGGAATACAGGAAAAAATTGGGAAAGAATGAAGACTTGGAACCGCTTCAGCTAGTCTCGGTCGTGTCTTGCTCATCTCGAATATCGATTAGCGAGTGAAAGTTTTGCGGTGCACTCATGAGATTGGTCCTCCTAATATTTAACATTACATTATTATGTATTTAGTTTCTGATATTCGGTCGCATGGATTGAAATTGAATTTATGTGTAGACCCACCTGAGAAACCAGGAGGCCGTGTCATAGTTGTACTCAACCACTTATAGGCCTAGAGTAATCAACGAAAATATGCAATTCACTCGAATGAAATGGTAGGTCTGTCGTGGCAGCAGTTGCACACAATTGAACTTTTTTCTACTAAAAACTTGTTAATTTGGAGCCGAATAAACTCCGTTTTTCATTAGCACCACAATTTGTCAATTAGCCGGGAAGGAAGAAAACGTGAAACCATCTTGCCTTGGCACACAATTTACAATTTTTCCATAAACACAATGCCTACTATCAGTTTTTAGCACTTTAGAATTTTGTCATTCAAATAAATGTATTAGAAATGTTTAATTTCATTTAGGGTTTTCTAATCAGTTTAATCTTTTGATTACACATATACTTGGGGAGTATCTTTTAATGAATAATGAGAGACAATAGATGACAGACAGAGGGGTAGACAATTTGATAATTGATTCATCTTTTCTTACCACTTTTTAGAGGACTCAAATGCTGATTAAATTGAACTTCTTAAGCCTTCTTTTCAAGTTGCCTGAAAAAGCAAAATATTTCCAAAAAAGTTTAAATTTTACATTCTTCAGTGTCCTACATCTGACCTACAAAAATAAACAGTATAATTTATCCACTTAAATTTTCTTCTCTGATTCTTTTTTAAACAATAAATATTGCATTTTTCTACTGTCATTCCATAAAATATCTTACATTATATTCCTAGATCGAGTACTTCTCAGAAAAAATAAATGCAGAATACCACTAAAGGTTAGCATTATGAAAATTGCTTACCAATGATTTTTTTGATGATGTGCCATGTAATGATGTTTTGGTAATTCTTTATAAAATGTCAGAATTTTGTTAGCACAAGAACTTATTCCTGCTCTATTAAGTTATTAACTTTGTATGTCTCACCGTAAAAATATTCGGATTTTTTTGCTGTTTTATCAATTCAAAAACCATACATTTAGTTAAGGAGGCTGCACAAAGAGTACAATTGATCAAAAAAAATTTTTTTTAAACTTTCGTTTTTATTTTTCTTTTAAAAATTGCAGTTCTATTAAAATTGTGTATTATTTTGATTGTTGTTTGTGTTTGTCAAATTCATTTTCATCATGCAAATGTATTAATGCCCTCTGGGGAAAAAATAAAAATAAAATAAAACAAAATACTCCGGTGCTGGTTGTAAAATGCAGTAATTGAGAAATGAAAATATTCCTTTGTCTGAAATTCCATTTTTTAACTAATTCCTGCAACTGAAATGAAATGACAATTAGGAGGTTTCAAAGTACAATAAAAAATTTTTTTTTTCACTTTGGATTTCAAAGTATCCAGTAATTTGAGGCACTTCTTTTTTTCAGTTTTTTGTGCACATGCCATTTAGCAGAAAAATATGGTAATTATTGTTATGGTCATGGCAGTGTAGGCTACATTATTTAAAATGGTGTGCATAATTAAT
The DNA here is from genome assembly GCA_037055365.1 of Polyplax serrata. Classification (NCBI taxonomy): domain Eukaryota; kingdom Metazoa; phylum Arthropoda; class Insecta; order Psocodea; family Polyplacidae; genus Polyplax; species Polyplax serrata. Next base: position 3,441,114 of record JAWJWE010000004.1, read on the forward strand.
ATCAGCATTAGGCATTTGGTGCACATTGTGTTGGTTTTCGAAAACATTTGCAAGGAAACTGAAGTAGGGAACTGTAGTTTTGAAATGAATGATGTTGAAGTTTGTTTTCAGATTTTCTTAACTGTACTCCAACAGAGTATTGGTTTTCATTTCTGCAATGCATTAGAATCTGAATAAGGCATTTGTTATTTCTGTTTGATTTTTTAACTGCCACAAAACAGTGGTAATTAATCATGCCCCACCTCTGTCACATCAAATTCAATTGTGGTTTTTGTGAATGATTTAGTTGTGAAAACTACATCACATAGGAGAAAAAAATTGTTGTGCAACTCAACATTGTAAAAGTTGCTTTCATGAAACTAAGAGATGAAGAATTGGAAAAAAGTTTCTTATTAACTAAATCAATAACTGAATTAAAGTTTTGGTTGGTGTTGATTTAGATTTGTTCAAGGTTTCATTAATCATGAAATTTCTTTTGAAAGTTGTTCATTTATACAGTCAAAGATACTGAACTTGATAGAGATAGGAAAGTTAATATTTTTTCTATTTTACTTGTAATTTCCTTGAGGGAATACACTGGAACCTCGATTCAGTAAACTAGAATCTGGTGATTCTTTTGGAACTTAAATTGAGCTGGGTATTTTCATCTTATATTACTTAATAGTTGGTTTTTGTTAGGAAGTGAAATTCTTATTTAGGTGAGTCAAGACTTCCTTTTTAAATGTAAATGAATTTATTCATAAAGTTTTGTTTTTTGAAACCCCCCAAATTGTGAACTCAGTGTGGCAGTGGTAAGGAATATGGTACCTGGTATGGTAGGCCACCAATCTGAACATTCTTTTATTGTAGTGTTATTCCAGGAACACGTTTACGGCTGTCAACTCTTCGGTACCTTAAAAATATGTAAGGTGTAATTAAAATGTCGCCTTATAATGTTTTTTGACACAATCGGCACTTTAATGTGATGTGTAAATGGCATGGGGAGGTGCATATGATTTCTGAAAAAATTGAATTTTTCATTTTGGTTGTTGTTAACTCTCTACCACATTCAATAAGTATTTGTCATTTTTTAGTTAGTTGTGGCACACTATGAAAGCTAGATTTATAATAAAAAAGTAACCGTGTATGATTGCTTTCAAGTTATCTATAGTCCCTTATAAGGGAGCAAAAGGAACACACTTTCCATTCTTTTTCTTCATACTCTCTGTCTTACCGCCACAGCTTTGGAGGATAAAGACTTTTGGTTTTAGTGATAACCTAGATTAGTGCTCTTCGCCTCAACTCTTTAGTTCATTCAGCTACAAGTCGTGTCGTTCTGTTACTCTTCAAATGATGGAAAACCTAAATAAGAATTTGGTATTTTTCTTTTTCAACCTAGGCTGTTTATATTCTTGAAAATAACACTAGAGCTGTGAATTGGGTGAGTGCTGTTTTAGAAATTCATCTTCTGGTTTCCATTTTGTTAGTTTACGTTACTATTTTTACAATATTATATTCTATTTGCTGGTACGAGTGCAAGTTCTCGTTTCATCATTATTTCTTTGTTTTTAGTTTTCGATGACATGTCTTCTGTAATATTGAACATATGAATACACATTTTAAACCTGATCCAATAGCTGGATACGGTGGAATAGTACTTCAAATTTTGTAATTCTTTTCTTTATGTCTATATTCATTGGGCAGACCTTGAGGATTTCTAGTTGTATCTCCTATCATCCGAAGCATGTAATCCGGCATTAATTCCTTATAAATACACATATTTGATTGAGCAACCAGATTCACTTTCTTCCTATTTTTATAAATATTTAAAATTAAATAACTGTGCAATCAGTTGTGTGCAATGCCACGTATCCGAAAGAGCTAGGTGTATTTTTTTGGGGGGCAAGATGGTTTTATGTTATATATTTTAATTAATTAAAGATTTAAATTCTCGCTTTAAGATTTACTCCACTTCTCCAAACTTAATCCCATTGAAAATCATTTATGTATACATTTCACATCTGACTTTTAAAATTTACCTCCTAAAACGTTATTTTCTTCTATTACTCTTTTTCTCCGTTATTTACTAAATATCTACTACTAACTATATATCTGCGTAAAACATTGTCTTAATTCAACGTCTTTACTATTTAGTTTCACACCACGTTTATTTATTTTTAAATCCAAATTATTTTCCGTCGAATAAGATAATTACGTGAGCAACTTAAACGAGGAATGACGCAGTACCATTTAACTACCTGTGGAGTGGTAAGAGCCTTACCAAAATCTGTCTCCCCTACACGATAATAGTTCTATTTATTTTTTGTTTTCAAATTTCTAATTAAGAAAAAGAGAAGCGTTTAAAAAATGGGAATTTTAATTGGTTAAAAGAGCTTTAGTTTTAATTGAAATACCCGATATCGCCATGCACGGAGGTGTTTCAAATTAATGGCCCTTAAAAATTTATCTCCAGACATGGGCACTTTAGCTAGGCCCCTGAAATATTACAATAATTATCATCATCATCATCGTCGTCATCGTCATTATCATCATCGTCATGATACTCGGTATTTTCCCACCTCTTTGGGTCTGTGTAAAATGCAGGATGTAAACAAATATTTAAAATACCACACGAAACAAACGTAAAATATAGTGGTTGCAGTTGAGATGGGCACTTTTCCCCAAAATTGTACTTATTACTTTTAATTCTTGTACGGGGACATGATTTGTTCATTTTAGAAGCTTTATTCCGGAGCCAAAAATCCATTTTTATGGAGTTTTAATTATTTTAAAAGGTATTTTGGAAGCACGAAGATTGAACGGGTGTTGTTACACGCAAACCAAAATAAGAAAAAAAAACGTTTTCAATGTTCTCGCACTCTGACGTGCTCGTGCAATTCGTCAGTACCTGTCAATGGGTACCTTTCATTAGGACACTCAGACCAAAATAATCGAAATTTTAATTTTGTATTTGGGAGTGCTGGAACAATAATCTTCATTCTTTCATGAATGATAAAAAGTGAAACATCAATTTAAATTAAAGAAATGACTTTTTAATGGCTCTGAAAATGTTATTACCACGACGCTGTCAGAGGAACGGCGTCGTAAAGGGAAGTGGAAAGTTAATATAAGTGCGAAAATGTAAATTTTCTATTTATTTTCTAGATTAGAATTGTTGAATTACAATCCTCCCGAGGTCGTCGTTTTTAATACACTTATTCAGAGTCCTTTTGTAAGAGGTTGGTTAACTCGTGGTCGTCACGACTTAGAACCTGATGAAAATGTCTAATTCTCTCGGCCCTCATTTCTTGTTCTCCCATCAAATGTTAGTTCCGCGAAGAATGAAGTTCTTTTTCACCAAACATTTGGCATATCATGGATTCCACGATTTGCCTCATGATAATATTAACTATGAGGTATCTGCCGGTGTGACACATTCGTAATTTCTCACCGGTCGAACTAACATTTCTACGCTCTATGTATGTATGTAATTTTTTCGTAGTATAATAAATTACGCGATAAGGTAACTATTAAAAAATTGCTAAAGTCCAGGGTCGTTTGCCTTAGTAATTGGATCTTTCATACTTTTATTTTATATCTCCTGGACTGACCCAAATTCCATTCCAAGGGTGGCATGAGTGAATTGAGAATGGAGAGTGAGCAGTTGAACATTAGTCACAGTCGAAACAACTTAAAGTAGATAATGTTCATTTTAATGGCGAAATGATTTTTTATTTAATGATTGATATTCTTACTTGACTATGTGTACGGCCGTAGATGCTTTCGGCTTAGATTGAATTGAAACGAATTAAACTTGTTGAATGCGTTTGTTAGCATTGGTATTTAGGCTGTTACAAAACTCCTTCGAATGAACGTACCGAACTCACGCCAGTGTTCCTGTACGATTTCATTTTTATATTGAAAGACCCGTGTGTTGATTTATAGTCATTAATACTTTAATAACGATCGCTCTACGAAAGAATTATAACCCCTACGTCGTTTCTCCTCAGAACAGCTTATTTCTTATTAATTATTGTTTTCTGTTTATTTACCACAGTCAACCAATGCCCCAGTTTGCAGAGCTCAGCAGGGGTTCCAGTGACCTATGTGGTATGACCAAGTGACATTTCATGTGGTTGCATTATAATTTATAGCAAATTTTGAACTTATTTTTGAATTTATGGCTAAAACTTGTATTTTAATTCCAGTCGTACCATTTTGGACGGCTCAGAATTTTTAGTTGGCTTAGTTTTTTAGTAGACACTTTTTTCATATTTTGTATTCTAATAGAACCTTTGGTATATCTGATACACAAACATATGCGACACCACTATGTCGATTAATATATTTCTATTATTACGTTTGCTTCTAAATAACAAAACTACGCATTAGGAGTACAATTATTTGTAATAATTTTCACAAATTTTTTAATAAATTCACCAAAACATAAAGGCAATGTACAACACAATGTCGATTCCAATCTGGATTATTGGAAGTTTTGAATTTTTTAGATAATCTACATCTCAAAAGGGTCACATCCTTATGAATATAAATTTTTATTATTTAAAACGATCATTTTTGGATGATTTATTTTGCAGATCTATTTTGTTAACAACTTATAGTCGTTTGAAGTGTATTGAATGCATTAATGTGTCTGTGTTCCCTTTCGCTATCAATGATTGTTTGTAACCGTGGACTGACACTCAAACTTACTAAAACTTGATTGTCACTGTGCCGAAACAACCACCTCTACGCTTAAATTTCCCATTTTGTATGATTTTCTTTTCCATTTGGAAATAGGTATCAGATGTTATTTTTCTCGTTCCTATGTTTTATTTGTATGTTTTCCCTTTACTTGTCTTCTGCCTCTCGTTTTATTCCTTTATTGCAAGGCCCATTATTTCTCACTTGTATCCGTTGGATTCCAAAACTATAATCGTTTGCCTTGGTGAGAATTACTAAAGCTTTTTACAATGACTAATTTTGAGTAAGATTTCAATCGTTCCTTGCGTGGAGTGTAAACATTTTTCCTCTGACATTACCTTAATATCTTGTTATTAATTTACAGTTTTAAGCTCTCGGTTTGTTCGTTTGTTTTTCTGGTGTCGGGTATTGGTACTGCTTGCAAAGAAGGTATGCTTGTACGACGAAGAGCCGAACTGCTCGAACCAAAGAAGTACAATAATTGTAGGCGATCTTTGGCAGCCGATCGGACGAAGGTCGAAGGTTGCTTCATAACATGAAACTACCAAGTTTCATAATCGAGACTACATGCGTGATTCCCATTAAGAATTTACCCCCGTAATAATTCCATTGCTTTTCTTTAAACATGTAATGGCACAAGCGTGACTTCGAATGAAATCATTGGTTTTTGGCCTAATATCCCCCCCCCCATTACCTTTAAGTATTTCAACTTTTTATTTTTGCTTGTTAAAAGCTTTGTTAAATAAGCCTTTTTAATTTAATTTACTTTCTTTCAATATTGCATATACTCCATCTCTTACTTTTGTAAAGTCAGGGCCACCATAGTTCATTGATCTTAGTTCTTCAAATAAACGTGCATCCTTTACTGCCAGGTGTTTGTTTATAACGAAATGTGTTATTTTTTGACTTAATACGTTACAAACTAGAAATTACAAAATGTATTTATAACCAGGTTTCCTGGAAAAGTGCTTTTCCTGAAGGGGTTGAAGTATGAATTGTGGGTAATTATGGGTAATAAATAACCTGAAATTTTTAAATAAAGTTACATAGAAAAAATAAATGAGAGTAGGATAAGAATTATAATGCGGTATTTCCTAGGGAAAGCAGTTAGAGCATCACTTGCTAATCAGATATTTTTTGGTTGCAACTGCATTTATTTTACTTTTATTTTCCTGTTTATTTTCCTGTACTTTGATTACAACTTTATGCAGAGATGGTTTGTTGTGACCCATCAGATTGTGACTTACACTCTTAAGGTCCTATAGGTCAGTACCTAGTCCGAACATCTACAGTTCTTCTCATCATGTTAATAAATGTTATTCGTTCAGGGATTTTCCTGTTCGAAATTCTGGTTGTCAAAGAACACGATAAAACTTCTTTCCAATAATTACTATTGATACTAATTTAAAGTTCTTCAACTCAAAGTTTATTTTGACTTTGACTCTTTTCAGTTTCACACTTAACAGTTTTTCTAACTGTTAGAGACGTATTTTCTTATTCATTAATTGATTTTCTACCATAAGAAATTGTTACCCGCAATAAACCAAAACAAGACCAGCGGTCCTGAGAAATCGGGACTGAAATGAAATGCCCTATAAAACTAGTAAAGTCTAGCAACTAAAATCATTCATTCATTTCATCGAGAGGTGTCTTTCAATTTAAACATTCATCAGTTCCTTTTACATTTATTTTATTCACTCAATTCATTCGTTCGGCTGTAATTTTCAAAAATATTTAAACCTTAGCTTTCATTGTAATGTTGATATTTGTCGACAAACTCTGGTGCATCAGTCACACATATACGGGGTACCATTTTATGTGCATCAGCTCGTGTGAATTTGTTTTTATCTCCAAATAATTTGTTTCAATCACTTCAAGTTGACAATTCAATGGTCCTTTGGGCATCTCATCATTAACATTTTTCGTTATCATCGTCTGCCGTTACGAACCGGTCATTTTCATTAACACTAACTTCTACAAGTCAATGACGACTTGCGGCTGAATAAGTGCCCATGACGATTACATTGGTTTCAAAAAGTGTATTTTTAAGTGAGTTTGTTGACTTCCAGGTTTAAGCATGAGGGTTGCTAATTACACAGGTTGCTCTGTATTTTCCATCAGAGGATCTCAGGTGTCGTATTTTCATTTGCCTACATAATTAATGATCCCTCCCTTGGTTTTTGGAACTCCATTTGATAAATTCATTCATACAACCGCACCAGTGTCAAACAAGAAGAGCATTTACTTTGGTTGGAAACATTGTGAAAACCATTCCCCAGGCAGCCAAAGCAAACGGTTCTACGCGTGATTGTTTGGCATTCACAACTCAGTCCAATTAAAAGGCAGTTAGACATTCGTTTTGAGTTCCTACCTATCTCCACTCCCTCGAGGTACTGTACCTAGGAGGTAAATTAATTACACCTAGAAGAATACCGTTTTTCTACTTCTATGTGGTAGTCGAGCAATGGAATGACTCGGGCAGGCTTTTCGGTGCAGGATGCAATTTCTAAAATACGTTCTACTCTGCAACCAACTGCACTCAACTAACTATATCGTTTTTTTTTTCTATTTCAGATGTGAAAACTGATCGTAACTCCTTTTGAGGGTGTCAACAACTGTTTGACTCTAAACATGGAATAATTTTTTTTTATTATTTTGCCATTCATTATTGAACGTGTCATCTCGATCAAATGTACGGATTTCGGTGACTTCGAAGTCGGTTCAAAGTGTTTCGTATTCATTTCTCGTTGGCACATGTTTACAGCGGGCATAGGAAAGCCTTAGAAAAAGTACTTAATGAACGCGTGTCGTTGCTGATGTTAAGCTCACTTACGGGTTATCTTTTAAATGTAAATCAGATTTTGTGTTAAGTGAACTTATGTTTTCTCGTTTTAAAAAAATATGTTAAAATTTTTAACCAACAAGCTAAAAAACCATAGCATTAATGACGAACCCAGTCTGCAAGAGAGCCCACCAAATAGTCATCATCAGTTCAAGGTAAGACGACAGATTCAATTAATACCTCTACTTGTTTGTTTAATGCTCATTTTTGATAGGCACACGTTTGTTTATTTATTTATTGCACTTGTTTCGCATTCCCCTACATTACAATGACGAAGTTTGCATTGCCAGGGGACACTGGAGTCATTAAACGGTGGTATTTCGATAACTTGCGGTTTGAAGTATAGCATAAATAGCAAGATTTGTAAAGGTCGAGGCAATTGCCAATGCTTTATAAAACTGGATGAAATTTGGGAAAAGTCTCAATTTTGTACAAGTCAGAAACAGACAAATTCCATCCGACCAATTAAATTTAGATTTGGGTCTCTGTCACTCAACTATTTGGAAAAAAAAAGAATAGAAGTTAGTCTTGGTTTTTCAACGATGAGCAAATTGGTTCTCCATCTTTCTTTCTCTGGGTGCAGTTTTGCAGTTGAGTATAGTTTTGGGAAACTTTGCCGTCTATGATTCTTGTATAAAATGGGCGATTATCGGGATGTTGGTTTTTGTCGTTTCGTAGTTTCCATTTTCCGGGGAATTTGTTTTGCGGGTATCAAGGAGATCTTCATACCTCCTGCATCGACTGTGGAATACAATTGACATTCAAAATGCATTTTATCAGTGCAGTTATCAAGTGAATTTAATGAACTATTTGTCGGATAAGGTGCTGAAGATAATTTCCTGGTTTTGATTGCTTTAGGGTTTCGTAATAGCAAGTTTGTCTTATGTGCGAATATGTGTGATTAAATGTCGTTGAACATGTTGTAGACGTCACCAGAGCCATAACTTCCTTTTTTTGCTGCTGTTTCGTTTTTGTTTCGAGTGAGTTTTATTTTGAATACAAGATTAAAATTATCATTCGTCATTAGTTAATGCCTGAACTTTTTTTAAAATTATAAATAACATTTTACTGTGAGACAAAAATATTACGGTTAATGTCTTTATCGTACCTTGCAGTTTCTTTTTGAGGAATAGTTTCCGTAATTGTAAAAATTGAAATTGTCAGGCAAATGAGCAGGAAACGATAATGTGGAAATTAAAGGAGTTATGGTTCGGATACAAAAATTAGAATATGAGATTATATATACGTCAGCTGCGAGTCGGTTACGTGGTGTTACACACGCGAAAGGATACAGCCGTCTGGTTCATGGATGACCGAAATCAGAAGGAAAAAAACTGTACAAGATGGAGGTTTGAAATGGATAATTAAAAATGAGTCTGTTGACTTTGGGGCCGGGATTACATGGCAAGGCAAATGCACGGTCTGTTCGCAATTCAGATATTTGTTTTAGCGACCAGTTTTTCATTTTTCACTACATTACTTTTTCTTAAATCTATATCTGCATTCGTCTGCCATGTGAACTAATATTTCAAAAATTACGGTGGAATAAGTAGAATTCACACTTGGCATGGCTCAGCAGATTTGTGGATGAGGAGACTGCAAAAGCATTAGCAATTTTATGTGCCAAAATGCACTAATCAAACGAGAAAAGAAAAATGTTGAAAATTTGGAAGTTGCACTTTCCTTAATTCTTGAACTGGCAAAAATTAATTTTAAAATCGTTAAATTATACCAGTTGACACTGTATACATAAATATATGTATTCTGTTATGCTAATGTATACTTAATGTAACGCTTTGTAAGTTTGTGAATTGGAAAGGAGCAAACGGATACAAAGCAAACTGCAAAATGATCACCAATGTTTTATTGATGCTAAATGTGTTTCTTCGTTTAACATGGGATTCTTAATGACTTTCCATCATAAAACTAAATCTGCTGTTTTTAATTTTTACACTTTCTCAAACAATTCTTAAGATTTCCTTACTTTCATAGTGTTTCATATCACTTTCAGTTTTTTGTTAATCATGTAAAATACTATCAAACACATAGTATCGACCAACTTATTTGTTCAGTAAAATCATATACTCGTGACAGCCAGTTTACCATGCTCATTTAGATAAAGCTGAAATGTAGCAGAGATAATTAAATGTTAAACGTGCCTGTCTCGTATGCACATTATTGTTGAAAATATATTTCATAATAGAAAAGTCTTGAACGTTTTAGAATATGATGTAGAAATTTTGAGCAACTAAATTTTGACATTTCCAATAAGGGCCCACATCTGGCAGAATAATATTTTCTTTACGACATACCGTTCTTTTATTCATGGGAAACTTCGGTTCTATCTTTAGTATTTTTTACGACAGTTGCTTCCGTTCCCCGGGGACTCAATTACAGTGAGTAATATCGGAGTAATTGAATACGAAAATAATTTTCAGGAAGACATAACGAAATATATGGTGAGGATAAATTCTGGAGAGGTAGAACATTGGAGAAATAGGTTGTTGATAAGGAGAAAAGTTATCATTTAAATTTTCAAGTGACACTTTGTGGGAATAAACTATCGGTGACAATATCGATAAAAAAACTATTAAAATAAGTAATTTACTTTAGAAGTTTCTTTGGTTTGGATGCCTCGATTCTAAGGCATCGTCGAGAGGTAGTGATTATAAGAAAAAAGGGAATGTAATTTTTACTTCGCAACTAATTCTTATTGCTATTCTTAAAAAGTGAAATTTGCACTGATAAAACACATGTAGCACTTGGTTCACAGTTTTGGGTTCTTTCAAGGTAAGGAGTGGGCTACCGGCAATGTTTTGTTTTTTGACCCTGCCAAATATTCCGTCACTGAAAATTTTCTCGCTCTTTTATAGTTCCTATTAGGCATTTCATGAAAGTTGTCTATTTTTCGTGTTGGCGTTTAATGATAGAATACCACATTTATGAAACCGTTCATTTGCATACCCGGTTACTTTTCATTCTGTGAATTTCACAGTAGAATTCCTCGGTTCAGTTTAGGTTTAACCAATTTTAGTTCGGGAAATAAGGGAGGGAACGTAACAAATAGAGAGTACACGAATTAATAAGTTGTGCCTAATTTCAATGTGTTGTCTTGGGAGTCAGTAGATTTGATTTATAAGTTGTGTCGATATTTTCTAGAAGTTCATTTGATGTAAGATTAAGCACGAAGGTGGTTCCCTTCAAAGAATTGTATCTCCCGATCCACCAGGGTTAAAGGTAGTAAGTTATTTTCAGGAGAACTTGTTAGAGGGTTTCTCTAATAGGGAATGAATTTAGATTTTATTGGTCTGAAATCACAAGAAAATTACTTTACACTGGTAGATGTTGCTGTCATTTCATTACACGGATAATATAAAATGTATTTTATACTTTGAGGGGTTTACAAAAGCCTTATTTATGAAACGGGTACGTGAGAAATATTTTAAAATCTCAATTACCCTTAATCAAAACTAGAATTTTTTAGAAACATACCCAAGATACCTGAAATTGTTCCCCCAGGACTTTAGATTTGACCATTGTGTACCACTGATAGACATAATAAATTAAAGGTTCAAGGCCTTAACTATCATTCTTCGACGTTTGTTTGTAATTTCTATTACGTTGAGGTAAAAGAATATTTTTCTCTCTGGTTTTTTCCAAATTGCTGTAAATTAAATTAATTGATTGAATACAATTTCGAATATTATAGAACTGGACACCAAATCATAGTGAGAAATTCGTCATAAATGCATTAATTTATTTAAATCCACATATACATGTATGCGTACCTTGATTGTCCGGATAAAAATCAGTAGAAATGAGAGAGCCGTTTCTATTTATTTCTTTATTTTGTGTATTACATCATTTTTACGAGATGCCTCTTTGCAATGGTAACAACTTGAATACAATTCATTGATAATATCTCTGAATATTAGAGCCCGATAATGAAATTTGCAAAAGGAAATGTAGATTACGACGTGATATCCTGAATATGTAATTTGGCCGGGAATAGTGAACAGAGAATAGTCGAAATGGGGTAATTACATTGACACTACATAAATCTATTAAATCGAATTCGATTTAGTTTTTCACAAGTCAGGCATAGTGGCGTATTAATGGTGTGGAAATACTAGTTCAGAATAAATGAGATCTGTAATACAACAATAGTATCGTGTAAAACGGTAAATGAAATTTTTGTGATTTATTGGAAGTGAATAGAAATTTTCTATAAGTAAAAGGATGTAGAAGGGTTCTTAGTTCAATTCGTGTAAAGAAGTCGCTTCTTATTTTTTCGGATTGGCCTGTAATTGACCACTTCAGTTTATGTTCTTACTTTTTATGTTCTTACTTTTACTCGGAAATCTATTCTAGTTATGTCATACCTGCTTTACTGATTTCGTTTCTATCTTTTTTTGGTTCCCTTTCATTCCTTACTAAACACTATTGTTTGCTGAGGTCATGTCCCTAAAATCCGGCTCGAATTGGTTTAAAACTGCACTAACTGTTTTTGATATTGTGGACTAAGATATTGATGAGAGTGATTTATTTGTCTTTTTCACTCCGATTAAATGGGAACAGAACATTAAGCTCTTTTTTATATCTCTGCTAGGTTGTTTTGATAACGCTGTATTGCCTAGGAAGTTACCAGTCAATGAGTTGTGTTATTTTAAATGTTGTAATTATTCTCAAAATAAGTCTATATATTGCTTAGGATTCTTATTTCCAACATAATTTGAAGTAATTTTTTTGTTTCGTTTCATTCAATAGTTATTAAGTAGTAGTTGTGTTCAATGAGTTATGACATTTTCGAGTTTCACAGCCGGAAGTTGTTCATACTCCAATTGATACATTGTAGTATGATCTCATTTGGTTATCTTTATCATTTTGTGGGCAAACATGACACATAGATTGAAACTGGTGGAATTTGGTTATTATTGTTAATGTTTTAAAGATGTAAGATGTTGGCTCCACGCTTATGGAGGAATGAATATTTTTAAGGATTCATTTTATCATGCATCATTAAAATATGGGTTGTTTGGTGTTTATATTAAGAAAAAATTTTCTTACCTGGTACTCGGCGTAATGTATTTAATATGTTAGGAAGGGTTCTTCAGCCCTTTTAATGAATGCTACATTCCCAAAATAGTAGTATATATTTTAGTAATAGGAAATATGAGGGGCGGCGTTTTAGCTCACGAAGAAATAATTCGTGTATTTGTGACGTGATTTAATCATATTTGATGGGAACTGACCGGAATACCGAAAAATGAAGACATACTCTTAGTGTGTCTGAGCTTATGTAAAAAAATATCGGGAGTGCCCCGAACAGAACGGATAAGGAAATCCGATTTCACTGCCGGAAAGAAAAATCAGGGCAAGTAAAAAAAGAGAATGGTAGGATGTATTACATTCATCCGGATTCGTATTAGAAAATACGATTGGATGGTAGCCAAGACGGCTAGCAATCTTGTTACCTGAAATGTCGAGAAACCTGTTTTGGAATGACTCTGCTGGGTGAAACAAATAGCATGATAATGATCTGTGAGTTAGTGCAGGAGGAGCAAGGTCACTTGGAATTGTCCTCCGGAAGGTGATTCTTGATGGTAGTGGTAGACCATCTGGTGAAATTTATAGGCGAGTCGTATGCTAAACAACGATGCAAGAGTACCTCTACATTCCGCATAACCTGGAATGAATGACCCTTTTCCTCCATTTTCTGACTTAAAGAACTCTAAATTGACGTTTCATGAGCGTATCTTATTTACTTAATCGTCCATTATTGCTACTTTTCTTCGAATTTGTCAGTGTTGGCCTTTCAGACGCAGTCAGAGCGATTTGCAGGCAAATGTAATGGACATTTAAAAATTTGTTGTCGTCTGGATGTCTGGTTAAGTTTTCAAGTGAAAAAGACGACAACAATTTTTTATTTGGTATTTGTTATTGCCCGTTTGGAATGTTTGGTGTGTGGGTCGAAGGGCAATGCAGGTTTGTATATTGCAGGAGTGCAGTTTTTCAAAATAATATCACACGTAGCAAACAAAAAGAGGATGAACCTTTGTAGTGGTGTTACCTAAAATTAATAAAGGTAACCAACAAAGAAGTTAAAAATTAGTAGACGCATTCAGGTTTGATAAAAATTCTGAGCGCTAGCACAGGAATCCTTTAATATCGACCACTTAGAATAAAAATATGAAAACATTCTACTATGTAAAGGTCAAGACCCGGTTAAAAACGAATGCGTTTTTATAAAACAACTTTAAAGTTTAGAATCGTTCCTCCTGGCTCGAGAATCAATAAATTATCTAACAAAATTGTTTGATTTTTTCCGAATTCATCAAGTCGGAGTTTTATGAAGTTGAAGTTTGTTATTTTTGGTAGATTATAAATATTACATATATGTACATAAATACATAAATAATAAACGTTTATCGAAATAAGTATTAAATTATAATTTGTGGTGGTTATTTTACATATCATTTATTTTGCGTAGAATGTATAATTTTATGGGACTTTTGGTATAAATGGAGTAATATTAAGTGAATCATTATACTTTTTTAAATGTAATATACGTGTTAATATTAATTTCACGTATATTCCTGTTATTTTTATTGTGCATCACAATACTACAAATTCATAGCCTGGGTGTCGTAATAAATGTCGTAATGTTTTCGTAATGTTTAATAACTTTGGCATTTCTACTTCTTTTATGTCTCGTTCTCATGTTAACAGTTTTTAATTAATTTAGTTTATAATTTTTTGTATAACATGAGCGGAAGTCGTCAGTTGATTCTCTCTCTTTAGTGCACTTACAAGCTCTGCTGAAATATAATATTTGTAAAAGCTGAAGATAAACATTCACCGCAATGGAATTCAAATTAATTTTGTTGATTCCATTGTTAGTTTCTTTCTTTTCGATGGGTGCCTCTCAACCTTTGTAACCATCCCAGAATATTATTTTACATTGTGTTACTCGTGGTGATGTCAGACCAGAGAATTCTTCGTAAGACTTCACCTGAGAACACACAATTTGACCCTGACATTGACTTTTCTAACCTTCAAAAATCAATTTCGTACATAAATATTAACATTCGAGAGTAGATTTATGCCTTGGAGTTTATAAATTATTTTAGAAAAGGATGTTTGCCTTTCAACAGGGTACAAGTAATTCCATAATCCGTGATGGAACGCACCCTAATAGTAATTTAACGGGCTCAGGAAAGCGGTTGAAGGGTGTCGGAGGCATGTTATCGTCTTAACGTTTTGAATTCAAAATAAAGATATTCAACCAGAGAAAATATTACTCTAGAGGCGAGATAAAAGGTTTGGCATTATGTATCGTCTAGGCCTAGTGGTCGAAATTTACGTTTAAAATTTAAATTTCACTCAACCGGTCGTACAAGTTCTCAATTTAAAAGACTGTTAGGAGAAAGAAGTACCAAAGTTGAATTCGTTGCCACATTGCCATGCTGATTGTTTGCTATTAGGACGAATTATGTAATTTGTGTGAATGACACTGATAACCAGAAGTTAAAACACTGAAGTTATTTTAATTTTTTACCTGCGACGCTGAAATCTGTTAATTATTTAATAAGCCCGAGAAGAGTATGTTTGTTTCTAGTTGGTAGCGGTGTTGGTAATTTATACTTTATCGCATGAAAGTCGTAAAACTGAAATGCCAACAGGTACCTGTCCCCCGAACTGGTTTTCATCATATATTTGTCGCCAAATTTATTGAGAGAGCCTTTTTCTACGAGTAAGTTTCAGTTTCGGCGGGTTATAGGTGGTTGTAGGAAGCAGCGATGAACTCAAATACATATATACTCATCATAGCGAGACCGAGAATTAAATCCTCGTGAGCCTTGGAATAAGGAAAACTTGAGAAAATGTGGGTTCGCTAAATGTAAAAGGCGAAATAAGTTCTGGGTTTTGGTTTTCTGTTGGAATAAGGATTGCGAAAATCCCACACAAGTTTACTTTAATAGTTTATTCGTAATGTTTTTGCTCAGACTTCGTATTCATCGTGTATCACTGTCCTTAGTCGGTTTTCCGGGTTAAATTTCAGCTTAGAAACTATTTGTTTGCAATTCATGTTTCATTGTTGGTCCCAATAAAAAAGTTTCAATTCTCTTCTGCCAAAGGTGGGGTACTAGAGTAATATTTAATATTGCTCCTGAACGGTTTAGTTTAACTTTCCTCTTACAGTTGATTCGAAAACACTGAATGAAATACTACTGTTTAGAAATAATGAAAGCAATGAATCATAATAATCTACTGCAGCAGTAATTTATTTTTTTCTTATATTTTCATGGATCTTTCAAAGTCTCTAGGAATTTCACAGCTCATTGCAATTGCATTTAGGATCTGCAGAAAATTATGTAAAATGAAGTTGACCTATTACTAAGTTTTCAAATTATAAAGTTAAAACTGTATTTTGTTTCTTTTGTACATTATAAAGAAACAGATGTTTGGAGGTTTAGAGTTTTGTAAAGAGAAGTTGGGTTCAGGTAGGGCCAAGTACGCCTGAAGTAGTTTGACGGCACGTTCTGCAGTGCTCGTAACGTAGGGATTTTAAGCAGTGAGGTATGAAGGACAAAGGTTAACTTTCTTGAAACCAGTGGAAAACAATTAAGGCGAAGCTGAAGTTTTGAATCAGTTTATGTAATTTACAATTTTAATGTTTTATAGGATTTTGAATTTGGAAAGCTGCAGATTTTCCCTTCAGAACCAAAGTAAAAAATCATTTTGCAATCTAATAAGAAGCTACTATGATTTTCATACTTTGAGAGTCACAGAGTTGGTCTGTTTGGTTATTTTCTTTAAGCTTAATGGTGAAATCGTTACGCTTTGCCTTGAAATTGAAGTGACATGTTGATGGTTTGTTGTTGATGTTCATTACCCAAAGTTTCTTTCAGTTTTGAGCATAACTTTTTATCATCAATGCTGGCTTAGGTAAAGTGACGGACTTGATTCAATTCAATTGATTAAAAATAATCTTAATTAATAATTTCGTTTTGTATTTTCATAACGTTAATGGCGTTCTCACTTCTCACAGAACATATCTGGTCTTCATTCCTGAGTTGATTGCTTTCCGCTTTGAGAATCCAAACCCAAGTAGTAAGACTAAAGAGTTAATAAGATTATTGAATGCCAAACTTTGTATTTCGTAAGATAAATGGTGTCTATTTCTTCGACCATTGTATTGTCTACTAGCGTGCGATATATTTTAATTGCAGTTATAATTATTTCGTTGAGTGATAGAGTGTTATGAAATTTTGAAAAGAGCACCACTGCCTTCCAGAAGAATGTTGCGTAAGAATGTATGATATTCTGTTCGCAGGGTAATTGCACTTATTCACGTTACTAGTTCCTTATGTATGAATGAATTACATGTATTACCCATGAGGAAGAAATTCAACAGCTACAGTATTTGATGAATGCAAACGGAACGTACTTATTTTTCTTATGTTGTTGTGCAGAAGTCTTCGAAATGGATGTGGCAACATTTAACTGTTGTCTCTTTGTTTTTCCACCCCTGTTTGCTTAGAACTGAGATTACGCGATTTTATTAAATGGCCCCGTTGGTTTCAGTCCATGAAATTGTTGTTTTCAACCAATGAGTGGTTTTACTACTAAAGTATGACTATTTGAAGAAAATGTGTTTTTTTAAACTTTAAAAAATACTGCATCGATGAAGTTCTCTTTACGTTCAATACTTCTCAGAAATTGATTGAACTCATACGCATTTCAAGAAGTGTGATTTTTTTCTTTATGAGGGGCTTTGTTACTTTGACCATAAAAAGACCGAACACATAAATTTCTGGTAATGGTTGGTACGTGTCTTGCTTGGGTACCTGTACCTTGTGCGGTGAATCAATGCTGACTATTAATTTGATGGCTTACACTTACGTACACTTCGTAGTCGGGTAATTTGATTTCTATGAATTTTATACGTGAGAATTATAATAATATTCATGCAGGTAATACTTTCTACAGCGAAATATTATGTAGGTTATTTTAAATGAATAATTATTAATTGTTTCAACAATGGGAGTGGTGAAATCAGGGATAAAATGTTTTTCATGAAATAATTGTCGCGTAACTAGCGAATTGCTTCCTAAAAACAACTCTCTCCTGTAACCTATTGCAATCTTTCTTTTTGTTGAATGTGCGCTTCGTTGTGTATTTGTTTTCAATGACAATTTTTCATCACTTTGTCGTGGTTGTGTTCCACTCCTTCCATACTATAGTAATTCTTAAGTAGTTAATTCATTTCTTTCTTGGTACCACCCTCACAGGAAACAAAACATACCTGTGACCATGACTTGTTAATTAAAGGTAATTCGAAATAATAATGCAGGACTTGTTAGGGTTTTCCTACCTGCCACGAAAAATCCATCCTCCTTCTGTCGGAAAGTTCGCTGTTTAATCCTCGCAACATCTCATCTTCCTCGGATGAATCCTTCGCCTTGTCCGTTGTAATTTTATAAATTTACGGAATTGTTTGGACGTTTCGAACGCGCTAAATCATTTTTTTGTCCCGAACGTGGACAGCCAACTTGATTGATGATTTTCTAAATTGTGTTCTTGCGAAAAATAAAATTCAAAATGCAATTTCCCCGGCCGTTTAGAATCGATTGAAATTCTTGGACCGTAAGGGTAGATAAAGAATTGAGGTCGAAAATAAATTTCAGTTTTTTGCCGGGGAAAATAGCAGTGGTGGTGGTGATAATAGTGCTAATAGTCGCAGTTGAAATGTCGGGCGTAGTATTAGTAGTAGCAGTAGTAGTAGTAATAGTTGTTGTTGTTGTTATTGTCATAATAATAGTAAAAAAAAGAGAAAGAAAACTAATGAAAAAGTGAAAAGTACCATTTGAATGGTTGCCTCTTATTCCAATCAATCAAAGTGGCCAAAGAATTGAATCTCCGACCTTTTTTTACTGATGAATCGGCATTGGTGGAAAGCTGACTTCGTGCTTTTTTAAATTTATTCGCCAACTACCCGACATTTTTTCCTTTTTACTGGTTTCTTATAGTTCTCCGACTCCATACTATTTTTCAAAGAAATTCCATCGAGTTCTTGAGAATGTTCCAGCGGTAAAGGTAGGTTGAAGGTGCAGGACGCATTCGGGGATTCAGCTCGGCTACAGCAGGACCTGTGGAAAACTCTTCTGTCTAAAGTTGTTCTGTTTATTTTTAATTAAAGGATTTTGCGAAGTTTGAAAGTTTTTGAAAGGCCTCCTGACTAAATTCGATGCCCCTCTCCAGGCTCCAAAATAATTTATGTTAATGTGTCTAACCGGCGAACGGGTCTTAATTTGCCAAACATGATATTTCAGCGAATTTATGATAAGTATAAGCTCATTTCCTTGGAGGTTGAAGTTCTAGGCCGAAGAGTCTCGGCTTAAAGCACGGAAAATCGGTTTTCCAACTGGTGATATCCCCAATGATCTTAAATCGTCTCTGACTTTTCTTGTTGCTTCTCTCAATGCATTTGACTGAGAATAAACTTTTTAATGGGTCATTGAAAAGCACCGATCTGTAAAATATGTTAAATAATCGAATAAGTTCATTAAATGCCGTTGCACCTCACGATTGGCAGGACGTTACAAATCAAGCAACAACACAAAAGGAAAACTTTTTATATTCCTAACCCGTTTTATTAAACAGAAGCTCATTTAATTAATAAACACACTTATTTATACTTATTTACCATTCATTTTCATTGGTAGTATTGATTGCGTTACTATATTAAAATAATTTTTATCATTATGTCGAAGTGTATTTCAATAACTTAATTGGTTGTAATAGTGAATAGTGCAAAAAATTAACCTCTGTAAATTCGTAAACATCACACTTAGTTTAAGTTGACACTTCTCAAAACCGTTACACCTTGTCATCGTACACTATCGATTAAAATAGTTGGTTGGTAATCGTCTCATCCTTCGATACGTCATTGTAGGAGCAATTAATTTGAAATTAACTGTTGTCCTATTGTCACTCATATATTCACAATTCATTTTGAGTAAATTATGAGTGGTAAATGTTATGGTAAACCGTAACATATCACAACTTGTATTCGTTTTTGTAACTAAACGTGATCATATATCTAGTATTAACCAGCCATACAACCGATACATGTCATACATTTAAGCACTTCGATTACGACTAAAAACTTTCATTAGTTGATATTTGGCATTAAGAATTCATTGAAGGGTGTTCAATGTAAGTTGGAAGTACATTTGAAAGTAGGCAGTGCACTGTGTCACTCAATCGGTTAATTATTTGCAACCGGTTTCTTGCGGTAATTACAGAGACAGCAGAAGAAGATCACGTTAAAAGGAGTTCAGAGCTTAATATGAATACTACATGCATCTTATTGAATATGGACCTTATTTGTTACACAACAATAACTGGGTATCAAGTTTGACAATTCTAAATTTGTGAAAAGTTTATTAATAATTTGATTACGTAAGTGAATGTAACGGTTATTTAACCGCAGCCGCAGAAAATAAATAAAAATAATTCCAAGTACAGGGTAAAGTTACGACGACTTATTTTGCAAACTTGATTGTGATGTCATGGAAAAATAATAAACCTGAAGGAATAGAGTAAATCTTGCGAGGCGATTCCTGCAAAAATCAAATGCACAGGAGTACGATGTGCTGCAGTAAATTCTACAACATTTATACAAGAGTTTAGAGCACCGAGAATTTAATATTGCTGGTAGCAAGTGAAATTAATATGATGAATAGGATGTTTTTCCGATCGATGAGTTTTGGTGTGTTGATTGGCGTTGGTTGACTGGAAGTTCTTGGAAGGATTACTTCTGATTTTTCAATGTTTAAGCTATCTTATGGGTTTCGGAAATGATTCCATCTGAAAGAGTGAATGGGCCGCCGAAAGTCACGGCGAGCCCTTTGGGAAAAGTCTCCTTTGGTGAGAATGAAAAAAGTGTTTTTTCTACGGGGTAAAGCAGAGTAGTTTTGTGTTATTACGAATAACATGTATGAAAAGGTTGAAGTCATAAAATATGCGGAGAACCGGGATTAAATGCACAGGCTTCATTTGGAATTCCCTGTGAACGATCGTCATCCTAATCGTCGTCCGGAAAAGTTTATCTTAGGAAATTGTTATTTGTATAGGAAAGTGCAAATATAAAATTTTGCTTTCCTAGGTTAATAACTCAACGAGGTCACTTCATCAGGGGCACTCTGTGCTTTGTCGTAGATGTGAAAAAAAGAACGGAACCACAAAATTATTTTTTCAGTTTTGTTGGTTTTACAACAAAGGAAGGCGTTCACTCGCTGATGCCACGAAAGTCGACTCTTCGTAAAAAACGAGTCACTGCACAGAAGAGTGAATTGTGAATGTTCACCATTTGTAGTTGGACATGGTAAATTTAAACATCATGTCAAACTCTAGGAGTTTAAATTATGCGAAATGTAACGTTTGTTTTCTGTGGCACAACCAGGAAGTTGAATGCGTTTGTGTGTATTGACACACCCGTACTCGCACGCTTACGCGTACACACATAGTAATACTTCGTTAATAGACTTTACTGTTCATCTAGGGAAACAATAGTGTGAATTATGGTAAA
Organism: Polyplax serrata; assembly: GCA_037055365.1. NCBI lineage: Eukaryota > Metazoa > Arthropoda > Insecta > Psocodea > Polyplacidae > Polyplax > Polyplax serrata. The sequence goes on from JAWJWE010000004.1 coordinate 3,462,236, forward strand.
GAAGTTGAAAAGAAGAGGCCTTGAATCTGAACATTGTTCACTAATTACGTTTGAGCAGCATATTTCTTATATACCTCAACGATTTTTCAGAAATAACTGTTTCCTTTGTTAGAAACTGCTCCAAACATGTGGAAATGACGTATTTCTATTTCCGAACAGTTGTGTGATTTGCAGAGTTCATAAAATTGTCACGCGGTCTTTTCTTGGCATTCTCAAGTATTCCTGTTTGCATAAAAAACTGTAGGAATTGCGAAGCAGTAACTTCATCAAACTTCACTGGGTCCTCTTAAGGATATTTATGTATAAAAAGGCAATTATGTAACTTGATTAAAGTTATTAAATTATGGAATTGATACACTTTCGTATCGATGACGCAGTTTAAAAAAGTGAAGAATTTAATTACTGTATATTACGTTTTTCTGCTTAGATTTAAGTCGAATGATTGTTGTGGGTTCTCCGAGAAAGTTCATTCAGTCGTAGTTAGGTTTTCTTTTATTTTACTCTATTCACCCTACCGTAAACTTCAGAAAATGGCGTACGATACCTTTCATTAGAAAGTTTTATCAATAAATGACAAGGGGAGTATTAGGGCAACAGTAGTACTCATTACACAAAGTGTTACAAAAATATCGAATGCATGAGTACTCCTCTTCTACCGAATTCATGTCCCCATTGTGTCAAATGTTTTTTCGCGTGCTTTGAAAGGACCTTTTTACTCCAAAAATAAATCGTGTTGTTTTCGCCTGGAAATTTTAGTTTTTTAAGTTCGGTCATTAAACTTCCTTCTCTTTCCGAGTGCGTTTCTTTGCCTTGTTTTTCTTTGCTTTTCACGAAAGCTTGCGGCCCAGCCGAACACCTGGCTCTTTCCTAAGGCACTAAATAAATTGCAGGTAATAAAATTAAAATTAAAAATGAGCTTTTGTAATCAATATCATTTGTGTTGGTGAGCTGTGGAAGCCTCTTTACACGTAAAAGCTTTGCCTTGAATTTCGTGCTCATCCTGCTCACGGGAAGTCGGTCTTTCAGCGTGCCCGGTCATGGAAAATTCTGATTTTTCTTATCCAGCAGATGTAAGTAGTGTCGTGTATTCGATGAAAGACCAACTCAGTGGGGTTATTTTACATAGAACTTAGATAAATTATTAATGCGATGAAGGTGACAAACACGTTATAAAATGGATTGCCGTTGCATTTGAGATTTTGTGTATTTATTGTTTTATTTAGATATATAAGTAAAATAATAGAAATACATTTTATGTAATTTTCGTAGGTGATTGCTTATTCTTTAACTAGATATTAATCTATTTTAATATTACTACATATATTTAGTTGGACGATAACGGAAATTTGAGTTGTGGGTGAAACGATTCGTTCGAATTCGTAGGCGTACATGCAAAATTTTGCTTTAATGACGACATAATTGGTTTCCGTCGCTTTAAACAATCAATTGTTTTATTACGTGTGTAGAAGTAAAGTGTACGACAGGAGGAAGGAAACAGGAAGTTTGTGTCTCGAATGGAGAGCAACGTTTGTAGCTGAAGGATGTTGGTCTGTTGGCGTTTTACTTAGAGTATTACTCTGGCTGTATTTTGTTTTCATCTGTGAACCACAACAGTGTTCTTTTACGTGAGCAAACTAGTTTGTGTCCGCTGCCATTTGAAGTCCGATAGAACTCCGGATTTGGATTTATTTTTGTAAATCTGTGGCGCCTAGAAGTCTTGCTGAAAAGTCTTAAAAGTTTGTCGTTTTCTCTTCTTTACACCTTTCTTTTTTAATCAAACATTTTTTGGTTGTATTTGACTGTGACTTTCTTTTTCTTCGGCATACGATTTTCAGAGGTTCCTTAGCTCCATAGTGGATCAATCTAAGGAGATGGCCAATCTTATCTTTACTACTCCATATTCTGCTTAATTCCCTATTAATATTTTCTATGACATCCAAAAGTTTCAACTTTGTAACAAGGTATTTTTCCTTTCATGGTGAGATTTTCCGAGGCGTTAAATTTTAAATCGGCTCAACGATATTTTGTTGTAATAAAAGTTGATGGCAGATTACGAAGTGGATAGATTTCGAGATGATAAAAGTAGGATATCTGTTTAAATAAGGGAAAAATGTTCGATTCTTAACTAGTGGAGAGATCTCCATTAATTTTTGTTGAGCGTTTTGCATTGCAGCATTTCATCTGATGGTCCGTCACGGATTACAAACCTTTGAGATTTGTTTTGGGGAGGTTAAGCCTTTGTGCGTTTTCAACAAACTTTTCCTTACTTCCAATCTGCCAAGCTTTGACAGAAATCTCTAAAAAGTTTCAATCATGCCGAATGGTGGTCTCTGGTCTTTATACAAGTATCTTTTCTTTAAGCCGTGTTAACTGGAATTCAACAAATCACAGAGCTTAAGGGGATTTCAATTGGATGTTAAAAAGTTTTGAAATACGGGTCATATCTCTCATTACTAATTCATTCGAGCAATTTTCATTTCTAAACTACACTCAAATTAGTTTTAGACTTTATCATTAATGGGCAGAAGGGTGTTCATTATGTGTTTGCCCACGATTGTAGTTTTTGCGATGCTGATACTTGAGATACTTGCGATGTGAAATGATTTTCTTTTTGTAACATGCGTAAAACGAACAATGAGATGACAATTTTCGTCTTGTTCAGCATCACCCCTTACATATGTGTTACCAACACACGAAATTCGGTCCTAAATGCATGAAAAACCCATTTCTTTTAAACAATAAGAAAGAGATTTCTAATTTTTTTACAGCATCCAAATGATTTTCATGGCTGTCTGTTTTGATGTTGATTTGTGCATTGGGCTGTTCTTGTTTTCTTTGTATACAAGTTTGTCCCACCCAGAAATGTAACTGTTTAGATTTATTACTATCATTTCGATGCTTCACTTTTAAAAGCGTTCGTGGATGTCACTCCGTATAGTGGGAAGCGGCAAATTTTCCTCCAAGTCTAGTTAGGTTGTATCCCAGAGAATTGTGCAATGGCGTGGAGGTATTCGCACTTTTGTGGTTAAGCAATTGGAAATTTAATTTCCCTTTCGTTACTTACAGTTACTACAATCAGTTTCCATTTCGGGCTCGCGATGACGGTGACAACACCCTATTGCGCAATTTGGCATTACGATGTTCCTGATAATTCTTGACATTTAAATTCCATAAATTTAAAAGGGGAAATTTGGGTAATTTGTATAAATGAAATAAATTTCAAATTGCTGGAAACCCGGTAACTTTGAACATTAACGCTTAAGAGCTCTCTTACTTGGGTCTTTTACGTTGGAGATTTCTAGCAGACGCCCTAACATAAAAATGAAAATGCATTAATGTTAACTGATACTCAATGGTTTAAGTTCAGTAGTGAATTATTTTTCTTTTTATACTAAAGTAAAAACGGTTGTTTGCGAAGCATGTAAAATAAATTTGGTGAAACCTTCTCTTGTTCTCTCCAATTATACGTAATTTCTACTAACTGTAGTGTAAATAAGTTTGATTTCTCGAAACACACAGCAATTCATTAATCTTTTTTTGAATGTTCATTGTTAAATCTCGGGTGACGCGTTTCAGCGTTCAAAGAAGGTTGAATTGTGATTGAAAACGAGCCAGACCATTTCGGTCCATTCAGGAGATGAAAATGAAAGGGACGAATTAGAATAGAAAGGGTTTTAGCAGAAGTCCCTTTTTCGGAGGTGGTACGGAAACCTTAAAAGGATACAGCCCGTGGAAAACATCCAAGAAGTGTCGGATTTTTATTGCCTAAGTAAAAACCTGGCTCTACGAGAATATTAATAACACCCTTAAATATAGTTAAATTCAAGGTGGGCATTGGCCCGCAAGAGAAGTCAAAAGTGAGAGGATACACCACTGGAAAGTGATTAATTTAATTTAGCAGAAAATTGCGAAATTTGCTACGAGACTGAAGAGGAAGTTGATTAGTCTCTTCATAATAAGGGAGCTATTCATAGCTGGGCAAATAGTACCTATGAATTAGTTACGAGGAATTAGACCGTGAGGAATTTAAAGTTATCGTTGGCTTGAATGGATATTGCATTCTGCAGGTTATGTTTCTGCCCTATGTAAGAATAAATTGTATTTTGGGTGTAGTCTGACCGGAACAAACTTTTCGGGAATGGTACCCCCCGGTGGGAGTATTACAGGCTTAGATTTACCTGCTGTAGATATTTTATAGGTACCACATCATATCTTGACTGTTGTTAATTCTGTGATATTATGTGATGTTGTCATCCTAATCAATCACCTGATATGTTCCGACACCTCGCTTAAATGGTCGTGTAAACTCAAAGAAGTCTATTGTTTAACTCTACTATTCCAAGTAGTTTTGCGATTAATCCAAGCCGAGGCGCTGATTTATACTTTGCAAAAACAGCATAAATTTCGTTTTATTGGAAAGAAGCACGGTTTATTAGTTGTTCTCCATTACGATGATCATAGATGAAGTCACATCAAATTATCAGATCAGCTAAAAAGCAGTAACGTAAATTGTACGGAAAAATGACACAAAATCCGTGTACTGTATTCTGAATGAAAATGCCTAAAATGAATTTATTCTGATACACCTTTGCTTTTGAACTTGCTAAACTTGGCAGTGTAATGGAGCTGCTCCTGCGTAGTTGTACATGCTGTTGTAGGAAGGAAACATTATCCGCGTCTTCTGCAGAATATTGATGCAAAAGGTGTCTTTCGCGGTGTCAAAAATAGATATCGTTCCTATAACTTTTTATTATGTGTGTAATTCTTGAGGAATTTTGTATATTGGAAATTCGGTTATCTTCAGACCATATTTTTCTTTTCTTATATTACGTTACATGTGTATGAAAATTGGGACCATATACCATTTATGGCATGATATTCGCTTTTGTAATACAATTCATTTTTGGCTTCGGGTACGGGGTACACGGTTTGGTTGTGAAAGACACTGAGTTTTGGGTTCTACAAGGCTAGAAAAAGGCGGTGCATAAAGGTATACCGAAACTAGTTCGATTTGGTTATTAATATATGCGTGAAAGTGAGGGCAGCCGTCTTTAATTTTAAATATGGGGGAAAGCCAACTCCAGAGAACTTTGTAAACCATCTTTACAGGGCTTGCGCTTGCTTAATTGATAGGAAGTAAAGAATGGAAGTTTTTTTACATCTCAGTTCAAAATATGAAAAAGGAACTTCCGAAACTCTGTTTGTATCCTTGTTTAACATAGGTGATTATAAATAAAATAACAAGATCCTCACTTTGGGTAAAAAGGAGAAAAATGAAAAACAGGAGACCAAGTGAACTGAACATAACAAGGCGGTTGCTGGGCTAGGCAGGTGTATTTCGATCGCTTTTTGTGCATTGGAAGTCTCTCTTTCTCTCTCTCTCTCACTCTCTGAACAAGGCCTCCTGTATCCCAGAGGCGAGGATAAATTTCCAAGTTGGAGTTTGAAAAGTTTAGTTCTTTTTGTGTTGAAATTTAATGACGGAGAAGTTGTCGATATATCCTTCTAACTCGAGATGGCTGCCTCGCTGGCATCCCTATTCATTCGAAGATGACTTCACCCCAAACCTTCCCATTCATATGTAAATATGGAGAAGCAATTAGTGACTTTTCGACTTTGAGTTTTTCGTTTTAGTAAAGCATGATCGTATCAATGGTATGTACACCCTTGAACCGTAACACAAAGTGAACTGTTTGCCGGCTTCAAGAATTCAAGTACAAGACAACTCCGGAGTGAAAGGAAGAAGTGTTTGACATGACCAGACAACTTTAGAGTTTCTGATTATTGATGTAGTTCTTGAATATTTATACAGTTCGTTTATTGTTTCTGAATGCAAAAAATCTTGAAGGGTTAATTATAGTCTGTGTCTGTTGAATATTGACCGACTGTATTTAAAAAAATGTCAGTGTTCATGTGAATTTTGAGATCTCTTGGTTGAAAATGATTTCAAAAATAAATAGTTCCAAGTAGGTGGATGTTAATTGTGTAAATAAATGCTCCATGGAGTCAACACTTACTCATTGTTTGTATCAAGGTCTCTTGTTTTTGTATTCCAACATTGTGTGGTCATCCACTAGAAACTGATACTTGAATTGGTTGTAATGGACACATCATATCAATTGTCTGTTCTGTGCCATCCTCAAATGTGTTTCTTGCGGTTAGAATTTAGTGTGTAAAACATCAAAACTTGTTTTAGATGCGCCAACTTTTTCACTTTGGAATATAAACACTTCACTATGTGGTAATCATTCACGCCATATTGCAAAATTATTTATTTTGAACGACAACCTTCGTACAAATCTATAAGCATATGCATAAGCAAATATATGCATAAGCAATAAAATTTATTTATTATGATACTTATGAATACAGCTAAATTTAATACATTTCCGCAGTCGATGACCAATACTTTTTAAAATATTACAGACATTTAGTTTCACTTTTTAGTTAAGTAGAGTAGCGGTTAACTGAAGGACAAATTGGTTAATTAAAACTTTTGTTTCTTGCTATTAGTTATAGTAGAATGCAATGACTTACAATTCGTACTTAATATTTCTTCCCTAAGAAAACTTCTGTACATTTTGATATGTATAAGCCTTCATAAAAAATGTTAAGTACTTGTCTCAAGATGTAAAGGCGTTTCGTACAGGCAGCATCATTCGAAATTCAATTCCATTTGGCTAAGCTATGGGATCCCCATAATGAATCTGTTTTTTTCTTTAAAGTTCAACGAGAATGAGTTCTCGTCTCCTATTCAAATGAAAACCAGTAAGAATGAATTTGTTTGACCGGAAACGGTAGAATCTAATGCAATTGCACAGGCCTCGACGAACTTGATGAAAGTTCACTGTTTTCATCAATTTCTTTGAGAAGAGAAAAAGTAAAAATTTTCAACAAGAGATTGTGTGTTTGAATTCTTTTGCGGAAGGGTCAGATTTTGCACATTGGCGAAAAGGAATGGAAATTGTCTCTGAACCAGGGTCAACTCAATTGCGACATTTTTCCCGGGGTACCACAAAGGTGCTCGGTCGTAATTTTAAGCTTCACCGAAGACGGTTTCGGCCCCAAGTTCATTCGTCCATTTATATTTTGTAGACCTACTCCCATTATTTTTAATGTTGCATTGAAAACGAGGTGTGTTACACATGAAAAATTATAATTCAACGTTTTTTTGGAAGGAGAGGGAAAGGAAGGTCATGCTGTGAACTTAACGTCCCCATTAATTACATTAATGAATTGCCTGAAAGTTATTGCTGTTAAATGGAATTGAATTTGAACCAATATTGTGAGCTTGTAAATTTCCTTATTAAGTTTGAGCAAAACGAATTGCAAATTATAAATTTTTTATTCAAGAAGACACGGACAGCTGAAAGAAAAGTTCAAACACAGAATTTGGATGGGAAACGGTATTACCATATATAGGACATTAACAAAAGTCAAAGAGGAGGTTCAACTGTGATCTGATTGAAGGAAACAATGTTTCACTACAGAAAAAGGCCATGTCTGTTATCTCTTTAGGTTATTAGATGGTTTCCACGATACATGGGACAATATAATATTCTGAATTGCTGAAAAAAATAGCTTGGATTTTACGTATGAGCAGATAAAGCTTGTGTGTGAGAGCTGATTTTTGCCAGATACCGCTTCATTGCACGCCACTCATTGCAGACTGTTTTTATTTTGTTAAACAATCAAAAACACAATGTATCTGTTTATAACGTGTACACATTCTGCGGCAAGCAAATAATCGAACAGTTGAGAGAATTTGAGAATTCAGGACGTCAATTAAGCACCGTTCCTACAGACATAGGCACAGAAATACAATTTCCAAACATCTGCGAAATATATAAGTGGCAGGAAGGAAATTAATGCCGTGGCGGTAGAAACTCCACTGTTTTCCATCATGCAATCTTCAACTGACATGTTGAAATCAAATTCATTTTCATTCCTGGGCGAGCCATCGTTTTATTTTTCTCTTGGGCTGAAAATTCTTCATGGATGCCTGTTATCACTCACTGAAATTAACTTATCTATAATTAGATTAATTCTGATTTCTGATTCGGGCACTAATTAAATTTCATTCAGGCGAATCAATAATCGATTCTCACCGTGTAATGCCATTACATAAATTTTTTCTTGTCCGCATTTGCTGGATTCATTCAAACTGACTGGCTGAACTATTACTTTTTGATTTTGTAACTTTTTCGTTGGCATTCAGTGCGGGCTCTTTCTCTAGGACCTTTTTATGGATTTTAATAGTGGAAGGTCTTCCTTGGAACATCCGTAGGAAGTTGTGTACACGTACAAGCCACACGATGTAGTCGTCTTTGTAAGCCCCTAACTTATGGTATTTTGAGATCCGCTACGTGCAATGCCCTTCACAACATTTCTCAATGGGACATAAAGAAGGAACTTCTATATTTTCATCTGAATTTTAGATTTTTCTAAACTTTGTAGTTGTATTACATTTCAATCATATCATACTTCACCGATATACTCTTTATTGGACCGAATGTATTTCAACTAGGCATTTCTTAGAGTTCGCAGAATAAATGCTGTTGCCGCAACTCTAAAACAATTCAGAAGGATTTTTGTACGCAAACTTTGTTGTAGGAAGGAGAAATTATGTTGTTCGGTCCGAGGAAAGCATCCACAAGTTAAACCGCACTCAGCACATCAAACTACTATCAATCACTGCCTCAAACCACATCAGCCCACTCTGTGACTTACATCACATTGTTTAAGTTTCCACATTAAAACCTGAAAATGAATCCCGAAAAAGTAAATTATTCAGGAAATCTTAGCGTTAATAATCTATTTTTTTTTTACTTATTGTTCTTACTTGGTTAGGTTGGGTTAGGTTACTTGGCATTACAATTAGTTAGTATTGTAGAATCGCAGTTGTATGCCAACAAATATTCTTTTAAAAACTTAGTTTTTTTTTGGAATGTGAATGATCTCTCTGAATTCAACTCAAGGTTTCATAGGTAATCAAAGAATTATCGCTTTTTAATCATACCATCTAATGATTACATATTCCATATGAAGTGGTGTACTTGAAAGAGGACTCTTTCCAATCTATTAGTATTTCACAGTACGACTCATACTTATTTTTGGTTCAAGAGACTGGGCACTGGCCACCTTGGACTGCAAAATCTAAAATGACAAATGACGAAATGTTTCTGCCAAAGGGAATTAAAAGAGGCAGATCCCTTCAAATAAACCGATGTCCTATCAGAGTGCTATTTCACCTTTGGAAACATCTGAGTTGCACCTCGTCACCTGCTTTCTAAGTATTATCATCCAAATTTTATAGCGATATGACCACCTTTAGCGGATCTGACCTTTTCTGCGAACATTTTTAGTTCCAAAAAACTATTTAATGTAATCCCAAGTGAAGGAGTCTAACAGTTTTTGTGTAACTGTTATCTTTTAAATTAACCGGAAACAAAGCGCTATGCAATGGAAAGGGTGGATTCTTAGTACACATACTCATACTCATGCCATACGCTGGTTCACCTGCATTCTATTGTTCTGCTCCACGGCAGTTGGAACGCACCCATCGACCCCCAAAGACCCTTTAAGAAATTCATTTTCGTGCCCCTAATTGCCCTCCACACATTTTAATTCAATCGAAAGTCACGTAAATCGAAAGTCATTTCATTCATTGGAACGAGTCTTTCTAACAAAATGAGAGAGAAAGAGATCACCTTGGGAAGCAAGCAACCTGCAGAATGCACACGTTTCGGGCGATGTAATTGAAATTACAAAGAGGCAGATGTAATTTGACAAAAACGAAAATGGAGTGCAAACCAGTCAAAAGGTGCCAGAAGATGCCGTTGACATGAAAATGTTTTAGTTTTGAAGGGTAATAATATACTACAATGCAGTGTACAAAGCGCTCTTTGCTTCCCTTCTATTTTTTTAATGAAAAATATTAGTTTGATTATTTGATTAGAAAGTTTTAATTTTTAATTTTTGTGAGGTACTTTGTCAATTTTTCGAATTCTACAATTTATATTTTATTTTATTTTCACGTCTCTTTTGACTCCTGCCATGTTTTAATTGAGGATGATAAATATAGTCTGTAGTACACCTAACATTGTCAGCTTAGTTTAGTTTGCCTTCGAACTGCGCAAAATAAGTGTTAGTAAACCAATATTGTCGAAATCACAGCTTTTATAGACATATTTTAATTATATTTTTTTAAATTGGTAATTGCACTGTCCCATTGCCGGAAAATATCGCCGGTGCAGTTGAATTAATGTTTTTGGTCATTTTTATTTCGTGGCAAATGGTTGGTTTTCAAGTTCGAAAATCCGGTCACTTGCAGGGGTAGCAGCCTGGATTCGCATGGAAACGACCGATTTTACCGATTCGTGTAGGCAATCAGAGAAGGTTGACCGCAAAATAAATAATCGGGAACCGGAAATTGATAATTTCCCATGTGAATAATCCAATGTTTCGTCCGAGAAGGGAGTAATCATCCGGTTAATATGCTGGAATGTTTGTGATTTGTCATGTATAAAAGCTGAGAAATCTAAGGTTCCGCAGCTGATTTTTATTGATTACAGTCGATGAATTTTGATGTTCTGTCGTGTCACTCGTATCACGTGCATTCAAAGTAATTAATTTGTTTACATGTTTTCCAATGTTATAAAAAAATTCTGGGGTGACGTGGAAACGCCCCCGGGTTGTTTACAATTTACAATGTGATCTCGAAAAGGATGCAAATACCCGTGACTCGTCCCTTGATTCTTTTTCAAAAAAATCTTTTACGAAGTTGTTTATCAGTTTCACAAAACCCAGGGTTCGACTCTCATTAACCGGGTTTTCATAAATGGCGTTCGGTAATTAACTTCAGAGGTTCACGCAGGCATAATGCGAGCGATAAGAAGTTACATAGGCAACCTGCTATTAATCAAATAATACGCTCGATTCAGTTGCATAATGGCGTTTCATCTTTCAGTTTCATTCACTTCTGCAATTCCTTTTATTAATGACTGAATCATAACTAAGTATACAACTCAGGTGTAGGGTAATAAGGCGATTCTTCTCAGATGAATTATCCGATGACTACAGAAGTATATAGTCTAGTATTGGTATACCCCAACTCATGTCGGGTAGTTGGTATATATTGGTACATGACTAGTCGATGACCCAAAAATTCTATCTTCTTGTTATATCTATTATTGTCTTAAACTTTCATGTTTCCACACCCACAGATATAATTTAATTATAGGATGCAGCTTACTGCTCATTTAGTAAAACATCGGCTTTCTTTGTCACCTTACTATACTAGGAAGTCACAAAAAAGTACGATAGTACTTTCCCAAGTGTTCTACGTACAACTTCCTTGCTACGTTCGCCGTACATTGTAATACTTCGATAAATATACGAGAATAGGTTTGGAACACAAACAAAAATTGTTATTATTCTACAAATAATGTAATTTGCGGTGAGTCTCAGTTAAAAGATAGTTTCAAGCTATATGTGATATTGAAAAGTGAAGGTTAATTCGCAGCAATATTGTGCTGAAAGAATCGAATCGATTGCTGACAATAAGAATTCAAGTGTTAGTGCGCTCGAAATTGAATAAGAGAGGGAAAGGCCGTGAATCGAGTAGGACCCACTCGAATCCTCTTAATAATACAAAAGTTTTCAATCTTTTAAAATTTACAACAGCGTGGCTAGCTGTATATGAATCAATGAATCAATGAAATCAATTAATTTGAGCCAGAAACATAAATCTGTAGTCTTATATGTTGGGTGGAATGACATGGGATTTTTTTCTCATTAGCAGTAATAAATATGGAAAGTATATGAAGGAAAAGATTCTTATTATTGCTAAGAATTGTTTTGCTAAACGGCACGTGTTTCGATCATTAATGTGCAAATTGAAAAAATTGCACTTGTTGATTTAACTTAATCTACAAAATTCTCGATTGTGGCAGTTCTATTGAAGGAACCAAAAGTAATGACCAATTGTTCGGTGTATATTGTGAAAATGTCGCCATTGAACATCCTTTACCAAAATTTCATCAGACTTGCAAACATACGGAAAGACGTTGATATTGGTGATGACATCATGAGGGTGGTAATTTTTTTAAATAGTGTATAATAATAATTGTTTGTATAAATTGAGTACAGATTCCAATTGACCATAAGCCTTGCGTCGGATTTACAAAAAGTGTTTGTTTAAACATAACAGTATTTTTTTGTTCGATATAGCAGTGTAACTAAGGTAACATTAGGTTGGGGTTCAGTGTTACAAGTTCGTAAGCACGACCGTTGTACTTCAACCGCTAATTACATTTTAACAAGTTCTTTCTGCCAGGTAACCTCGCGCACTTCTTCTACTTCCAGGATTGCGATTTGAGTTCCTCGTGTTGGGTATCTCACCCTGAGTGAGACATTCCATCTAACTGATTTGTGGGATTTTAATGTCGTAGTTGAAACTCGTGGTTTCCTCGTTTTTATTCGGGTGAAGGATGAGGACAAGCAATTTCAGAGTAACACAGGGTCTTTGCCAAAGTAAACAAAATGAAAAGAAAATTCTCTGGTTTCTTTACTGCTAATTATGAGTTTTTGAATTTCCGCCAGCAAAACAAATTTATTGATTTTCTGTTTTCGGACTCTGGGCTTTCGATTCATTTCAGAAATGAACGATTAACCTACTAAGTCGGGGTTATGTGTAGCGAAATTACAAGAAGTGAATATTGGTCGTAAATTGTGTTGCTACCATCGTGATTGTTGTACATGGTATCGGACCCGAATCGAAATCTCTGATTACCAATTTCGGGATTTGCGTTCTCTCCATTTTAATGCAGTTGTAGATAGAAGCGACATAAGCGCGATGGAGGAACATGGAGCGAAAGGCAATCCTCCTTTGTGTAAATCTTGTACAACAGTAGTATGCTGCGTATCGTTGGAAATGAAATCTAATGCATTTCATTGAAATATGTTTACAATTTCAATATATAGAAAATTAAGTTTTTGCAATAAATCAGAGAGGAAATTGGTGGGCTCTTAAACCCGGTTTAAGAGGATGCCTTGCAGCCAGGGAGTCGCCTTCATATGGCAAAGGGTTAGTAACAGAATCTTAACTTTAAAAAGATACGAGGGGTTTCCTTTTGGGGCCCACGATAAAGTCAAGTTACAACGGAAGAGAATTACAAAGAGAACGGACAATAAATTAAAAAATTGAAGTGTTTGGTGTATTTATATTGGTAAATGCATCGAAAACACGGGTGAACCGTTGAATTGTTAAATGGACGGTACGCCAGAAGTGGCGGAAATGAATTCTTAGCAAGTAGAAGAGTGTACGTTGCATGAATCGAAGCGAAACTTCCGCAGGCATCGCACGACGAAAAAATCAATGGGTTTCCATAAATCATCCTTCCGATTTATCGTAGAATCAAAACGGTTTAATTCATTAATTACACAACTTATGGTTATGTTTTAATGATACCTTTTATTTGGGTTGCAAGTATTTTGTGTGCAAATGTTTAGTGTCAGGTTGAGTAACCGCTTGATCTGCTTAAACCAAAAATTTAGGCGTGTGGTTCCATCGGCGATAAAGCTGGCTTCTTTTAAGGTTCAGAAGAAGATTACAATATGGGTTATCGTCTGCTAAGATAGTAGAAAATAGTAAAAGTCGTGAATGATACTCGTTACGAATACCCAAAAAATTAACAATTGCACAGCAAATGCCACCGTGCATTCGCTCTGAAATTGCCTTTCTAATTGCAGTGCGATTGGATTGAGTAAGTCGTTGCGTTGGAATGTTTGAAAAACAGTTGCACGATGCAGATACCTGTTCGACCTTAAAATTAAATGCTTATTTCTCGTGACCAGCAAGTTGAGAAAAAAAATTCGGGCCCTTTCGAGAACCATTATTCTGCATTCACATTAAATATGATTTGGATCTTACGTAAGATGGAGAATTCTCGTTAAAAGAGCTGTGGTCTGCTTCTTCTAGCTCCCTCTTGATGAAATGATCTCTACAATTGTTAGTTGTAAGAAAAAGAAATAGTTTGTGTTCATCTGACAGGGTGACTGACTATCGGTAGGACTTCCTCTTTAACGAGATTAATTTAAAACGTTTTCCACAGATTAGTTCAAAGCATGACGTTTCAAAGGCTGAAACTTTTGGTAATGTAACTTGGTTTCTAGTGAGATCGGAAGGTATGCATGAACATATATTTATATTTGTGTGATGTTATTATGCAATCTATAGATTCTGTTACGATGAATTTTTATGAAAAATTGAAGAAAAGAATGAAGAATTTTTGGAAAATTGAGTGTTCATTTAAGTAAGTATTTACTTGGTTCTAAGTTTTACTGCCGGCGTCGCGGTACGATCATTTCGCTGTAAGTTGTACTTGTTTGCAACCAAGCTTTTATACATCATAATAGATAGCCAAGTAATAATATGGGTAAAAACATGTACCCTGATACTCTGAAGTGACAATGTTTGGAATAGGAAATAGACCATACCATAAAAACAATGAATGTTAAATTGTTATCCGTCCATATTTTACCCTTGAGAAATATTTCGCTTTTCCTATTTATGTGTCTTGTTTCTCTTATTCTCTCATCTCTCTTCGTCGTAATTCGATATTGTTAATTAAATTTCATTTCATTATTTTCTAGGAAAAGGAAGAACACGACTCTGGAACAGAATCCGACGACGAACAACAAATTAATCTTGAAGAACTAGAAGAAGTAGGTGAGTAAAATTTCCTATTTTATTTTCAATTAGAAGGAAGATGAATGCTGTTGTTGCTGCCGGTTCATTCGATTGTTTCATTACCCGTTGGAAGAAAGCGGAGGATGAAACTCTAAGGTTTGTGAATGAGAAAACAGTGAAACCTTAACAAGACTCCTTTGGTGTCGGTGGCAGTGAATTCTCATTGAAGGCCCTAGAATCGAATGCTTGAATGGAACCCAGTTAAAATAGGTTTCTAGTACTAGAAAAATGTTAGACTGAGACTTTCATTTCTATTTTTTTAAACTAATGAAACCGCAATAAAGTGAATTTTTCTATTGAGGGAAACAAACGAATACAACTACTATATGTTTTTATTGGAAAGCATTTCGATAGAAGCGCCAATTCGTAAGAATTGGTCGGATACGAGTTGGAGAGAAGGAAAAAAGTTATTTTTGAATTTTATTTGTACTTTTAATGGGCGAACGCACGAAGTAAGGTAATTCACCAATTGAAATCTAAAAAATATAATTTTATTTATGGAGTATTTCGAAAGCTTGACACTTTCCCACAAATCTAGTTCTGCCCTGGCAGAGATGAAAAGTTGCTCTGATATTTGCAAATTACTTATTACTGTATGAACACATTTTACTGAGGTAGAAAGAATTTTAGTGCATACACATTTTTCACTTACTTGAGGATATTTTATTTGTTGAAATTGTGTAATGCTCTTCCGATACGCATTCTCATTTCTTTTTGTTTGCTGTTCACAGGAATCTATGTATAATTTTGCCCTGCATTAATGATGCCTTGTACACTTTGTATTACCAAAATTCATGTGCATCATTTAAATATACATAGGTAAACTTATTTGGCGAAAATGGCCGGTAGACGTGTGAAGTTAAACTAAACACAACAAATTGAACAGATACAAATATTGACACGTAGATGAGGTTTAGACCGGCAACGGGAACAAGATGGTTCTGGATATGTAAATAAGTAACATTGGGTTCAACTTATATACGGCTGCCGGGCAATCTATTAGCCTAAAATAAAATAGCACAGTATGTCAAAATTGGGTGTCTAATGTTTTGGTACTGATTGTGACTTCAATATTATAATGAACAGTGAGATCCAACTTACGGTTAGTTCTCTCTTTCTGGAATACTCACAAAATTTTAGGTGATATATTACTTAAAGCTTGTCTCAATACTATTCGAGTGATGGGTTTATGTCTTATTTCAATCATATATCAATAATCTATTGTTTTCTTGAGAAATTTCGGTCCAATCACATAGATATAGATACTGTTTTTTTCTGGGATGGTTGGCCATCCACTACCAATAATTCACTAAATTTATTGGGTGACAGTTGAAAATTTACTCAGCTAATGTCGTTTACTATCTTGAAGTTGGATTCTGTGTTTTACAATTTGTTGGCATTTCGCCTTAAGTATTGCTTGTGCGATTCCAAGTGTTAAATTAAATTTTGCCGTGTATTAACCAACCAAAAAAATTTTGGAGTTGAAGTAATTTTAATGTTGTTAACTTGGGGACTAATCATTAATTTTGGTGAAGTTTATATAGAATGGGGAATACGGAAAAATTAAGATGCCTGATTCTAATATACAAAATGGCGAAAAATATAAATTTTGTAGGAATGTTCTGACAATAATGGAGGCTTCCTAGCTATCTCTCAAGCAATTGACTGAGAGTACCGCGTTCGTTCTGGAATTTGGTACCCGTTAAGTGAATTGAATCACAAAAGACCGGTACTCTCATTTGCCGTATAATTTTTCAAAAAGTTTTGGGGAGGGAAGAAAAGGTTTAATTTATACATCACGTCACGATTGCATAGGTCGATTTATACTATTACGTGTACGAACTATACAGTATATGAGCCAACTTTATATGCGACACTATTTTTTTACTAGCAGTAATTTATTCTTTTGTTAGAGCCTTGTTGCTTTGTTACATTTCTTGCGGTATTTTCCCTGTAAGTCCTACGCCGGCGTAATAACGTTCATTAACACCCGGTAAAGTTTACCTTGTGCAGGTGCAAATGAAAGTTGTTACACATTGGATTACATAAATGTGAATTCAGCCTACCCGATCGGTAGTACTCGGGAAAGAGGAAGGGCGTTTAATTGGCGTTTCTTTTGCAGTCTGTGTTTATCCGCTCTTCGGTTCTCTTATCGTCTTTGTTTTATGCCTTTTTGTTTGAATTTGTAATTACTTCTTATTATTCGGTCAAAACGGAAAATTATTACGCAAAAAAACGCAGTTCGCGGATTACGATCGGAGCTAGAAATAAATTAAAAATAAATTAACCCATAGAGGAGTGGTTCGTAGCGATGACTAAGCGGATGCATGTCGTATGCACATAAATCCTGGGACTGGAAACAAATTTCGTTTTTTATTCGTCTCCAGCGGTTATTGCTGGTATCCGGTTGTTCTAGCCGTTTTGCTGGAAAGTTTTAACTTTTTGTCTATTCGTATGACTGCGAGCATTTGAGATTTTAGTCTCTTAATTCGTTTATTCTTTCAACCAGTTTTAATTAATTTATACAGTTATGTGAATAGTTACGTCAACAGTCAAATGTAGCATAGTTTAATCGTCAGATAGAATCAATGAAATTGTCTAGTGTTAGTTGGATAATCGGATATTGAATTGAATGTGTGGAACAAGTGTTTACAAAAATTAGTGCAGGAAGCATTTTTTATTGAACGAGGTGAATTTACATATAATTCCTAGAATTTGTCACCCTATATGCTACACAAAAATAATTTAAAAATAGTGTTTAGTGGTATTAAACAGTTCTTTTTGGTTTTATAAAAAATGTGATTTTCATCGTGCGTCATTAGATTACGAGAAAAAGTCTGGTAAAACATTTATAAACACGTTTGCTACTAACTTGTTCGGATTTTCTGGGAACTAATTGCTTTACAGGACTATCTGAAGTAGTTATAATTTTACAACCTTTCTTGTGTCCTGCGTTTACAATGGCCCTCAAAGGAAACTGTTCACTCTTGTGTACTCTTACGATTTGGTTTCCTATTTCTTAAAACGAGTTGACGTGTTTGGTATTCTCCACGAGAAAGGATGAAAAATCGTGGCTATCAATAGATTGATTGTGTTCGCAGCTTTTCGATCCTTCAAAGTCAAATCATTTAAAGGCAGCTATCATTAAAATTCTGTTACAAACACCTTTTACTGCTTTTCTTCTGGCTTCCTGTGTTCTTCTGATTTCGTTGGCACGAGTGCATGTGTTTGTTTGGGGTATTCAGTCAGGCCATTGTACATCTTGGTGCCTTAGCACGGGTCTATTTGCCTTTTTCTTAAATTGTTGTGTTCGAGTTCATTCCCTTGCTTGAATTTCCTCCCTTGCGACCATTTGGTAACTTTGTATTTGCGGTTATTAATAATTAACGCTCTGTCGAATCCTTATGTTGCGATTGGAGAATTTAAAATTATATTTCTGTACCTGTATCTTTCTGTCGGTCTGGTCTCTTAGATTCTAAAACGTGGAATGGGCGGACTCGTAGTCCATGTGAAACAGTTGAAATGGAATCGTAACACACAAGAATTACGGCCCTGGTAAAAATGGACCGGCGTTAGAATTTCGTTTTCCACTCCTATCAAGTCATAAAAATTTTACTGTTCATAAATGAACGACAAATTTACCTGAGGGTCTTCCCGAGTGAATTACTTACCTGTTAGTATTCCCCGTATCGCATTCCACGCGTCTGACCATGAAATTCATTGCCTTCTAATCAGGGGTTTTCATTAATGTCTTTTGTTCAGAAAGCATTTAATATATGTTAGAGACGATTCAAACGTAGCCGCGTTTCTGATTGTACTGCGTTGTTATAGTTGTTATAGTTTTATGTTTCACCTATTTGTGTCTTTTAAGATGTGTATACGTAAGGTGCCTGTTTGGATTTTCGGTTTCTTGTAATTTCATATTTAAATTTTGATTCGATTTCAAGTGTTGATTGCTGGGCTATGTCGAACGAGCAAGGGCAGGACCTTAAAATAACAAATACCTATCGAAAATAAATTCGGTCAACCTACTTTTGTACAGAAAAATTAATTATTTTTTGTCTAGTTCTGCAGTAGTTTTTTTTGTACTTTAAATCTGTTGGTAGTGTACAATTCCTTCCTTCCCAAGAAGTTCATTGAAAAATCATTTAGAAACAGGAAATTTAAAAGTTGTACGTAAGAAATTATTGTAAAAATTGTATATCTATTGCAGTTTAATATTTAATGTAATACGCCTCGTAGAAACTTCGGTTTATTTCCGGCTCTCTAAAATATATCGTATTCTGTGTTATTAAATAACAGCGGTAAGAGTTGTTTCAACTGACCGTGATTCTTTTAAATTGGCTACTTAAATAAGGATTTAATATACCGGTTTGGGGTACATTCAGATGCGAGTAACAATACCGACATTGAGAATAGAAAAATTAAATGTAGGACTTGCTAAGCTTTACGCCAATTTCTTTTGAATGGGTGGGTTGTTGTCAACAAGATTTGATTTTATCTTTTAAGAACGTATAAATAAAGGTTTCCTCCTTTATTTTACTTAATGACATTAGATGCTAATATTTAAATAGTTTTTCGTTTTAATGAAGTGGTAAAGACTTGTACCCAGTCAGCGTTAGTGTCAAATAAGATGGTCATTAAATGAAAATGTAATAATTGTAATAATGAATTTGTAGTCCATTCTAGTTACTGTAACAGCGTATTGAATACGACAAAAACGGAGAAGCCTACCCTGTTTCAAACGCCTTTAGAAAAAAAATTCGTAATGCAAAACCAATGTTCTGAATTTTCTCGAATTTCAAGAAACGAGCATGCTTATAAACAATTTCCATCACGTTCTCGTTTTTAATTATGTAGTCTGGAATTATAAATAATCTGCAACTTTTGTAAATTAATAATCCTGGGAGCATTACATAGTAAATAATCCTAACCTATTAATTAACCGATTGCGTTAGAATTTAATTAGTTGAGTTCTTGGGAGGAACCCCTTTGAAACTTTTACTTTAAACGAGCAAGACAAAAGGAAAAATAGACAAGTTAAGGCGACCGACCATTCAAGATGGGGCATAAATTAAATGTCAGAGGCTTTAAAATATGAATTTGCTTATCGTGAAATGTCAGCCGTAAAGGAAACTGTGCTTTCTAAGGTACTTCTGTGTTGCTCGTGACGGGTATATTTACAAGCAGGCCGAAGGGAAGGTTTTTGAAGATGAATTCAGGTCCTCTGAAGCGTTACAGCGAATTTAGAACCACGTTTAGTACCATTTAACATGTAAATGATACGGCACTCCGGTTGCCGACAGGTTTTATTGCGTAGAAAGTCAGTAAAAATGAGTGTATACAAATGTAGGATACAGTTGTGAAATTACTCGTCCCTGCAATAGCAAAATGAATAGTAAAATGATGGCAATTGAAAGTGTTAACAAGTCGAAAACAAGCAGCCCATAATGATGGAAATGCACAAAACAAACACGGTGTTGTGCAGTAAAACAGATACATAGTACGCGATAGTTGTCGATAACTAATTTATGACAAAATCAATGTTTTTTAATTGAAAATTAATTATCCACGTTTGGAGGGAAAACGTGGAACCACCCAAGTGCAAATCGGCCGGACATGTTCCAATTAAATTGTCAGACTATAATTATTCAGTCATGTGGAATTAAATTGGTTTCGTAAATGGTAGCGACCATGTGAGTACTGGTGTCAGTCAGATATGCAAATTTCGCAGCAAAACCCACAGTCATTTCTGTCCCAAATTCCAATTTCTTATTTGGATTTGCATTCGGCCCTGAAGTTTAAGTATGAGTTAGACAATGCGTGAAAGCAGTCACTTTCAAGAGGTCTCGTTTGTGTGGGTAACAATCAGGTTGTTAGATTAAAGTATCAATAATAATGATTACAGATAAAATCGCATTACTTTCATACCATAAGGAATAAATTTCAAGAAGTTTCACCGAACGAAAGCAATGAAATGAAATGAATATTTATTTTACTTAGTCTCTGAAATAGTATAGGGAATAGATTCATGTTTGGTACTGAGTTTAATCGATAATGTTGAACTTTGTTTAATGTTGACAAATAGTGCATACAATGATATTATCCAATAGATTATTATCACCCGATTGCAAAGTTAGTTATGTTATCGCACTTGAAGGACTCGGATGATCTCAATTTATCGTTTCACCATTGAAGAATTTCTGTGAATATTTAACGTTAGCCACAGACGTGATGGATTTGTTTGAAGTGACTGTGAGTAATTGCAATAAGCAAACCGTACATTGTAATCCTAATAAGGTGTGAATAATTTTTACTGTCAAATTATTTCCTTGGTAAGGTCAGAAACAGGTAGACGGTTTTTTACCTCTTAAAAATTGCATTCGGTGGTGGGTTGACAAAAACATTTCTTCAGGGTATTAAAAGAAAACTACCGTATTGGCGTTGTGTAACGGTAATAAGAAATAATGTCGTAATTTTCATTCGTTCCTTCGAATGAATTTATAATGTCTAGATTTACAGAGTCAAATAGAATTAGAAATATATACGACACGAATGTTACTTTGTATAGTTTAAACACATCAATTATCATTACAATTTCGTGAGTTTGTGTTAGGAGAAAGAGTCTAAAAGTTAGTATTCGGACGTGTGGAAACAGAAACGCAAGAATTCATTTGAATTTAATTATAAAATGGCGTGAAACGTGACGGCAGACCGATTGTGTTGAACTTGGGTTGTGTCATTTTCTTTACTTCCATCGTCAATGAGAAATGGGTTCGAGGGGTTAAACATGAATGAGTAAAAGGTACTTGTTAACTTATGAACGTAGTACCTGACTCCCCCAGACCGCTAATAATGAGTTTGCTAAAATTGTTTGGTCGATAATGGCCAGGTGGAGAAAAAACGGCGTGGGTTCGTCCAGGTATGGGTTGTGAATGGGTCACGGGTCATGGGTCACCGGTCTTGGTTTCGGGCGTGTATTGCATGCACGAACCTTGGAAAATTACGCATGTAGTAGGTTTGTCGGAACGCGGAGGAATTGTAACGTGCTTGAGGTAGGATCGTATGGACCGTGACCTGTCATCAGGGTGTGAACCATCTCGATTCTCAATTAAGTGAATTCTGACGATTAAGCAGTTTACCTCTGCGACCATACGATTTAATAGGGACAGCTTCGTAGTAAATAGTTGTTTTGTAATATTTTCCACAAGAGTGTAGTTTTCATCGCTGCCTGCCGGCCGGGCGGCGTTCAACCTCATCGATACGGCGAGCTACTCGTTGCGTAACGCCCCTTATCGAACGCGAGCGTGCGCTTCCAGCCGTCATTTCAACTGAAATTAAAATCGTATAACGATACAGTAATTACATGAGAAATACGCTGGGTATTTTTGACTTTTGGACACGTGAATGTTCAAATATCTCAGACGTGGAAAATAAATCAGAAGTGCCCCAGTTTTGACCTTTAGATGGACCTCGAAACGTCTGTTGAACGCTTTTAACCCGCTTACACTTGAATGGCATTTCCTTGTGCCTGTCTGCTAAACTTCTCATTCAAATTATACTCTTGAGGAAAGTGACGAAGCTCTTTGTCTTTCAGTCATATTAGCCTCTGCTGTTAAATAAACTGTGACCTACGTTCATATTTTCGCTCTTTTAGTAATGGCATGTTGCGATCGAAGTCGGATTAAAATTATTAATTGGTTTTCGTATAAAACGTTCAAATGACATTCCCACCTAATGAACGGAGACTCTTCAAAGTCTATTTGTAGTTCATTGTATAGGGAAATATCCTATTAAAGGTATTGTGCCACCGAAATAAAATTAAAAATGTGATTCCAGAAATATGAATTCATTACCCTTTTTCCTAACAAGTTTTAACTTGTTAAGAAGAAAATTTTTTTTGCATTATTAAATGCTTAGATCTGGTGATTGTTACGGGACAATTTCAATTTAGTTTATTGATTAGTATTGACGTGGTAGACAGGTAGTATCCCAGAAATTGGCTACCTCAGTTAATCATCAGAGAAAATGTATTACAAAATACTTAAGCCATCATTTTTTCAGTCACTATTGTAAGAAAATTGCACGGTTTCCACAGCTTTCTGTAAGAAATGTGAATCGACTTCGTTACTGTATGAAATACTGTATGTTTTATCATCTATCATTTTGTACATTTCTCATTTCCCTTTTTGACACACTAATTTTTTTAGCTTGGATTTGAGAATACATGATTATGTATTTCTTATGTTTTAGCAATGTACACTAAAAGCCTAACAAGCAAGGTGTGTGACTCATAAGAGGCCGTTATTTATTGTCACGTGAACGTACGGGTTGAAAGGGTATGATTTTGTTAGGCGTACAAAACCGGGCTGTGGTTGGAACTTTGACCGGTCATTTACTTAAATTTTTAATTGTACAATACAAGTAACATAGTTATGTGACGGTTCGTGTGCCCCAAAAATATTAGACAAAAATGTCGATGGCGTTGATAACAGCTTGCCGGGTGGTAGAAATCTGTTATCAGAACCTTGGTTCCTCACGTGAGGATTGCGAGTGAGAGGTATGCGTACGCGTTTGACCGTTGCATGTCGGAAGTCCGTACCGAGGCTTCGCATTAATTTTTTCCCTTACTTAGAGAAAAAACGTGGGGGAATTCGTTTGTAACGATGTTGCCGAACCGTTGGACTCGCGTGGCAGAGTTCACATTAATTTAATCCGATGCAACGAGCGGAAATTGCCGCAGTCATGGCCCTAAACCAGGGGCAAACCTTCCAAAGGTGGGCCGCGTTAGGGCTCAACGCGTTTTACTAATTTGAAAGACCTAAATGGTAAACTCAAGTCACTCGTTTCTCCTCAAATGGGTGATTGATTGATTGTGAGCCATTCACATTTATCAGCAATCGATTTTCCCATGTGGATTTTGAATTTTGTAGAGTTGGTTTAACCAATATTCTAATGGATGGGGTGTTTTTGAATGCCGTTTAAGACTGATTAAAATATCTTCGATCGAAGGTTTTATGCGACTTCTTATAAAATTCCATGGACAGTTATTAATTTCGGGTCGGAGTTGGTGGTGATAAAATCAGAAATAAGTTTTTTTCAATAAATTGGCAAAACGAAGCTAACAAAATCAATAATCAAATTTTCCGTTTCTCAACGAGGAGCTATACAAGTTGGAAACGAAGTGCAATTTTTTCACGTGATGTTCAATTTGTTTTAGTTCTCGTAAATCGAGGACAATAATTTGGTAGAATATTGTTTATCTATTGTGTTATAATTCTTTCTAATGAATAAGTTTAACCTGCGTGCCGCTTCTTTGATGCTGAAAAATTTTCTACTATATTACCTTCATATCTAGGTGAAATTCAGAAACTTCAATCCAGAAAGAATTGAAGCTGAATAGCAAAATTTTCGTTGCATTCTGTTATGTCATGCTGTCTGTTGAAAACATCTCTACTTCCGTCGATTCTAAAGTACCAGATCTAGTCCGTGGCATTATGGCACGATTAACCTCGGGTGTGGTAGATCAGACATTACAAGATTCGCGTCAATTGTTCGTGGCAATGTTTCGTGGGGGTGTTGCTAAATAGAAAATCGTTTTACAAGTGTGGTTCCCAACGACCTGCAAATACAAACGATTATTGTGTTTCCACTTAAAATCTAATTACTCATCAAGGAGTTGTTTCAAAAAGCCTGCCCCTGGAGTCAGATTTTGAACTCATTAGAAGAATATTTCTGGCATGTTTATTGCATATATACAGAAATATGGAAAATGCCTTTAAGTAGAAAAAGTAAATTTAGGGTTCCAGAGTAATTTGCTTAACCTGACTCGTCGTCTTTGTTTTCTAGAAGAAATGTAAGAAATTGTTTTAAGAATTCAGCTTGGAGTCGTACGAACATTGATAATTATTTGAGCTTTTGTTTCTTGTAGCTTTGTATCATGTCTACTGTGAACTACCTAACTTCGTTTCCTTTGTCTTTTGTACCAACTCCTCAGTGCTTCGACATAGAAAAACAAAGGTGAAGGTTGAATGATGCAAATATGGAGGCAGTGTTTGGAGTTGAGGGATAAATTGAGATGGAATGGTAATGCAAGTGCAAACCTTATGCTTGTATTCACTTCGAAGTTATTCCAGGCGGAGTTTTTTAGATTTAGGTCAACTATAAATCATACAATTAAGTGTTTGGTGTGCATATGTCTATTCAGAGTTATTATGTACTGACCAAGACCGGCTACATATTCTTCACGAGTCAAAAATGTTTGGTTTCATCAGATCACATCACTGTAATAGCCTGCCGACACAGAGTAACTGGTTATCTTTAGGGATCAGAGCAAAGCTATGAAATATTAACATTTTTCAGACTCTTTCTTTGGTATGTTAATACAATGTTTTTTTAAAATATGAAGTCTTTGAGAAACACTGGTCTACTTCAATTTCCATATTTCAGTGAAGAGTTGTTTCATAGGTTGTTACTTTATTTAAAGACCAAATTTCACTGTTCTACTATTTTCCAAGTGCAATTTTGGCTATATCTTCCACACTGAAGGTCATCTAATAACTACAAAGTTAAACCTACATGTTTGAATTTTATTTATTTTTCGTGTTTTGATGGAGTGTCATTAAATTTTTGTTTTTCGTTTTCTTGTTAGACAACTTCAAGGAGTAAAGGAACCAAAAATAATTGATCAGTTTTTGAGTATTTTTAAGTTCGTCAATAATTTTAATGCTTTGTATTTAGTGGTCCTCCTTGCCATCCTTCTTCTGTAATCCCTCTCAGATTCGTCAGATGAATTTCAGGTTTGAAGACCCAAAAGACGTCTGTCCAATAATAGGAGATGCCAAGAATTCTGAAATTGACATGGGCTTCTAGGGAGTTGTGTGAAAACAATTGGAATTGTGTTTCTCGGTGCTTAAAATCTGACAGACAGTTCGTGATATTAGATCTTTCACTCGAATATTCGTCCTTTCTTGTGTGGAATTGGGTGTAGAACGAAACTGCGAGAATTGAAAAAGAAATTTAACATTCAAGTAGACATATTACGGTACCGGCACCGGCACCTACAAAAATGGAGTAAAAAATTGTTAGTATTTGACAGTTCGGTAATTTTTTTGTTATTAAATACTAATTGTAGCATTGCATTGTTTTCACTTATAAAGGCATAGTTTTATTTTAACTCATTGACAATTTAAAACTGAAGGTGGTAGGAAACTGTAAATACTTCTCGTGATTGATGTTCCCATTGACCTAAAGGAGGCGGATGGTCGGAAATTTTCACTACAAAAAATGAGTGCGTAGGAACAGTTTTCCTATTTCGCGTATTCCTTTTGCGGTTAACTAAGCGCTGCGTAGTTATTTACAGCTGCTCACGAAATGTTCGCAAATAGCGAACTAGAAATTTTTTGCTAGATTATTCCCGGATTGAGTGAATTTAAGGCGTGAAACTAAAATTAGAGCTGAAGTTTGAGGATCTTTTTTTTAACAATGTGAACTAATATTTTTTTTGGTAGAAATCAAAACGAGTTACACGGTGACATTTACTTAGCCGCATATAATTTTTCTATTATGTTCTGTTTCACATCCTCAAACGGGGTTTTTCTATTTTTATGCATATCTGTAAGGGCATTGAAATGTGGCATTGTACCATTGCTGATTTGTGCTACGTAATGAATTCTGATAATTAGCAGATGACACCCGAAGCGGAATTAAATTAAATTAAATTGTGGTTGTCCCATTAGTAATTGGGCGTGTTAGATCTCGGTGATAGGCATTTCCTAATGAGAAAGTGACAAATTGTTGAATTTCTGGCTGAGTTTTGCTGTCGAAATCAAATGTAGAAAAGAAGAGTATGTCAGCAGAGTCATCTGTTACTCGGTCAATTAACAAAACACCACAAGTTGCCAAAGCGACGACCATCACCGTGACTCACACCTGCTAGAGTTGCTCTAACCTCGAAATAATTTGCCAAAAGGTAGTGAAAATTGGTTAAACGATTGATCTGTTCGGAGTTAAGAAATGGAATAAAAATGTCAGAAACGCCGACACCCACGTACAGTGAATTTTTAATAGTTTTGTGACTGACATTAAGTATAAGGTTCACTATGAAGATTTGGTCGATATGGCAATGAAACGACTTTGGTATTAGTAAAAATAGCAGGTGATAGGAGTTTTCGAGTTAAATATTTACGGGTCAAAGTGCCGCACGACAGAGTTTTCGGTTTTCTTAGCCTTCCCGTAGAAGTAAATTGGCGTGGGTTAAAAAGTAACGTGTCAACGGAACAATTTCGTACGTTTTCGAACTCAAAAAGGAAGAACGAAAGGGCAAAATGAAAATTTGCAGGGTTTTTTTTTTTGGCATATTCTGGCGATTGACAAGCGTGACTGAAAACGATTTGAGGTTCTATCATTTATTATGTCGCTTTTGCATCAAATGACCTGAAAATTCTGCTCCTACTTTTTTTAACCTCCGACCATGGGATCGACCAGTCCCTGATGGAAAAGTAAAATTTTAATTCCTTCTTCCGATTTTACTGAATGACAGACTCTGTAAATATTCATCCGGGGATCAGTCTCCGCCGTCGTCTTAGGTACGGTATATGTCCTTTGTCTTACCTCACTCTCGTCACATTCGACCTCTTGGGCAACATCCATTCACTCATAACACGCCAATTCCACAATACAAATTCTCCAGACCTGGACTAGGACAGTCTCAACCCACCATTACCCAGTTTAGCAATAGTTAATGGAAATAGAAGTATTTCCGAGCTGGACTCAACAACTCTAAAATTCACGAATTTTCTCCAAACGCAATGCCTTAAAACCTGAATACCAGCTCCTCAGACGATGCCCCTCTCTCAAGTTCTTTGAATACGCTTAAGTTCATTGAATAGGAAATTAAAAAAATGGCAGAATATGCTGTTCCAAGCAAATTCACTTTTTGTGTCCCCTCAAAAATGGCTACAACCCTAATTCAGGAAAAACTTCAAATTGACCCCCTAGGAAATTTTTAGTCCAAATTTGATTCAACTTTTTGTTTCTTTTAGGCAACCAAAACCCGACCTCTTTAAATTTCTGTACCTGAATTGTTATTGAATAGGTTCCCGAGCAGAATTGTTTTTAATACATCTTATGGGCCATTCCGCAGCTATCTGAGTAAGGTTTGAAGTCACAAATGACGATTCTTGACCTTTTCACAGGATAAAGCTAAAGAAAATGACCATTCTTTAAATGATCCCATTTTTCAATCATATTTAGCCCCCACCCGTAATGAAATCATTCTTCAACTTTATGCAATAAGTAGTCATGTGACCTACAAAAATATACATAAACATAACAATAAAAAGTAAAATAAAAAGCTAACCATTTACTTTAACCGTGTACTACCCATTGATCATCACTGATTTCTTCAGTCCGAATACCTGGTTAAAGATCCGGCATCCCTAATTTCTTCTTTTTCTCCTATATTTGTTATTGGTATTATAATATTACAGTCGACTCCCTTCTTCGCTAACCCCCTCTTTCATACGACACTCATCACACTGAGAAAACACGAAGGCAAATCTTCCTCGTGCTTTCGAGGCTGAAAACAAAAAAAAACCTGTCTTCATTTCACCTGTCATTTTCATCCTATCGATTAATTAACTTGTTGCTTCTATAATGCGTAATTTACATTATTTTCCAGTAAGAGTGAATCTCTTTGTTACAAGAAATTTATGAGTGATACTTGAATTCGTTAGTTAGTTAGTTGACTTGAGCCATATAAAATGGCAATACCTGGAAAAGTGTACAACTAAATGAAATATTAAGAATATGTACAAAATTCACAATATTATTTAGTCCTCTCTACAATAAAGTGTAACGCGTGTATTTTCGTAAATTTTTATTCCCTTTTTTAATGATGTAAATGTTTTGGTTCAAAACTTACGTTTTGATGTTTTCGGGAACATTGTAAATTCGTACTCAACTACTTTTTTCGTATGATTTCCTCGGAATGTAAATTTTCATAACTGGGAGCATGGGTGGTTGAAGCAAACTCTATAGGTCGCCTGCTTTGGCAAGTACTGCAGATGAATACAGGCTAACTTTCTGTTGACATCCTTTGCTTTTTCTTTCCATGTACCTCTAATTTTAACTTCCGTCTTTGTTTTAGGTAGATAATTCTATGGAAAAACTATTTGACTTAATTTTTAACGGATAGTCATTTTCAGAATTAAAAAGAATGGCCCATAGCTGTTGACCGAATTGTGGTCCTCGGGGAAAAAACCACAGTGTTCTTGCAAGTGTGTTTTGACGCTTATTAAAAACCAGGTGTACGTTTTTGATGCTGCTGTTTTGCTAATTTGGGAGGTGGCCGGGGGTTGTCTTTCTACATCTTAGGTAAGACGTTCAGAACCGAAGAAAAACTCGAATAATGAATTGCAGCATAATAAAACAGGGGAAATGTGAGGTTTTACATTGTTATTGGACGTTGAATCATTCAAATGTCATGCGTTGTTCGTAAAGAAATCTTGCCAAATTTTGGTACTAAATCGATTAAGTCTACCTTATTCTGAGGGTCGTTTAAGAATTGTACATGAGTTTCATTTGTTAAAATATCGGTTGGACCGAAGACCACAGGACCTTTGGTTTGGTGTCGACAGCAAGAGTAGTACATAATTGTGTGCACATCAGTTGATGAAACCACTTTTTGAAAAATTATTTTTTCTAAATAGGATTTTTTGGCAGGAAGTTGCTAGGTTAATACACTTTTCAATTGTTTGGTCGGCTTGTAAAGAACAATTGTTATTATTTGACCTTTTTAGTGTTTTTTTTTATTAAAGCAATGAGTGGTACCATGCCGGAGCACCAAGTGCAAATTCAGGTAAGGTATGGTAACAATATTAAATTAATCAAGTATTTCACGGATCCACAAGGTTTTGACGTGTCGAGTGGGCGGTGAATAACTGTCTTCTATGGGATTGACATGATCGCGTAGGTTATGTGTAACCGTCTTCTGTGAGATTGACTTGATCGCGTGATGTGATGGATCATTTGTTGAGACCTATTCGTAAATGAAACGAAAGAAATAAAATACGGGGCAGAGAAATTAGTCGAACGGTAGATTGGTTCTATCCAAAGACGGATGACACCGAAGTTGTGGGTTTAGACTGTTGGACACCTCAGGCAAAAGTTTAATCTGCATTTCTCACTTCGCAACCTCTTTAACATGCTCTAAGGAATGGAAAACTTTTAAAACTGCCTTTTTACCTAACTGTTTTTCTGCCTAATTAATTCAAATCTTTTGATAAGACCTTTCTTTTCTTCCTAATGGTTATACATTCTATACGGTTGGGGAGTTGAGGGAAGTTATGTGGATGTTGTATCCTTGAACGAAGGATGTATTCGTGTTCGTTTAGTCTTGCTCGAACCTTCAACGCGTACGGATGTGTGTTGTGTTCTAAACATTGTATATATAGTTAGTAGGTATTGTTTGCGAACAAGTAGGAGAATGTAAGGTAAAGCATTATTGTATTGTTTTCGGTGGATTGGCTGGAATTTGTTTTTTTGTACCCAGGAAAAATGCCCAAGCACAATGGACCCCGTCGGGACGGAAGTCTGTTAGTGTGTGTGGTATTCTATAAACGGCTGTCTAACCCGGTTTTTGCCAATGATTAATTCATTGATGCGTTCATCCATCTTCATATTATACCTAGTTTGGGTTGCTTTCCTTCGCGTCCAAATGCTCTAAACTTGATTGTTCAGTCTAAAATACACAGAGGCATCGAAACCGAAGGTTGTTTTTTACCACTTTGCTTTGCCTACTATTTTTCATATGCCAATTCATCAATCATTCGACTAATTGTCAGAAAAGTGTCGGTTATCCTCTAGTTGTTTTTTTTCCTCAAAATATTTTAGTGTGACCACCAAAAAAGCCTTATTACCTTCTAGTTTTATTGATCTGACGTCAAAATTATCTCCTGCCCACTCCTACCGTGCATTGAAGGCATCCAATGAGGGCACCTACTTATTTGATGCAAAAATTATTAGAAGCCATTCTTCGGCCCCCTAACCTTTTCCCTCCACGTCTAAATCACACGGTGTTGACCTACTCCCACGAAAAAAAAAACATTTACTGATGTTCCTTTTACCTTTTCTGAATGTAATGGTAATGCTTGGAGTTCCCATTGATTTTTTGATTTTTTTACACACTCAAGATTGATTAAATTTATAGTTCGTGAAGAATTCTGAATTCTGAATTTACCGGATATTGATTTTTGACCATTCGATTCCAGAATCCTTGGAATTCCAGGTTGGAGTGGTTCTCTTTCACAGAAATGCCATAAAATGTGTCAACAAATTTTAACGAATGTGACGATCTTTAAACCCTGGCCGAATGAGAAAAATCCTTCGGGCTTGAATTGAAGGACTTCTTTTATTTTACGGCTTTGCAGGATTACAGGAGTACCAGTTAGAGATCTCATTCGGACATTTTCAAAACTGTTAAATCTTATTGGAAATCAAAATCTTCATCGTCACACACTAATTCCACCGCTTAATAAATTATTAATAAAAATTTTTGTAGACTCATCCAATTTCTCAACTAGTGTTGGACAAAGAGATTTATGCTTGCCGAGGCAGTTGGTTATTTTCGGTCGTTATTTGTTGCTGAGTAACAAATTTACGACATGCCATTTTTGTTATGAAATCATACTTGTTTTCAACAGAAGTTGAAGAAGTCTACTGGCGTAATTGTCATTAGAGAGATTTGTACAACAGTTTGAAATTTCACTTTTGATTATAGTACGTTGAGAAGTGGAGACCTCGGCGTAATCTAATCACATTAGATTTGTTTTGTTGTGCTTAAGCAGAAACTATTTTTTAGTTTATGTAAAATCATGTTTTAGCTTGTTATTGACGTTTAAAATTGCAATTGGAGTGAATATGTTGTCCTTAGAAATCACTGTTTTCTTAGAGTTCAATTTTTTAAGGAATGTCCTTTGCGATGGCGATTCCTTTTCGAAAGTTGCCGTTTTATAACCTTTTCTGTAGTTTTCCAAACGCGTTGTCCGCATGTAGCTCTGACTTCCAGATTCGATATCATCCTTTTCCCTTTTATACATTACACAATGTATAAGAACATATTTGTACTTAAATATTTTATGTAAATTGATGAAAATTTAAAGCGACATGGAGCTGTATTGTGAAAATTCTTGTGGAAATTGCCGGTGACTGAAATATATACAAATTCATTGTTTCGCTAAGAGGGTTTGCCTTCCGTACAGACAAGTTGGAACGAGACAGAAAAAAATTTCCCAAATTTCGCAAATTAATCAGGGCTTTTTGGAAATTGTTTTTTCCTGCAATGATATTTAAAAAAAAATGAATCTGTTCGAATTGATTGATTTTGTTTTCGACATGCGGCGGTGGAATCGATGCCAGGACGAATTTTATTTTGTTTATTGATACCACCATTGTGGTCATGAGTATTAAACATAACTTTATCTACTTTTATTTAATTGATTCTACCAGGTTTGGGAATCGAAGCACAATTTTTGTTTGTCAATCAGGATTGATAAATATTATTATTCTCTCTACTTTTGTATCAGAAGGTAACAAAAAAGTACCTGTGGATTGCTGTGCTGCTTACAGCTTGCATCCAACAGATGCCCTTTAAGGTGATTTTAATTTCTAAACCGCAACGGGTTTTCCTCACATTAAAAACGGAACAAACAAAATCGATTTCTAATTAAAATCTAATCGTAATTGAAAAGGTTGGAACGGTTCATCAAGCAGAAGAACTAATCCTCAGATAATAATTAATCTGAAAATTGAATTGTTCATCGTGAAGCGTCGTGGCGTTTACGAAAACTCGATTTTATGAAATGGCGCGTCTCGTGTCTACAGAAACCAAATTCCACTCGACAGCAACCGCATCCTTTTTCTCTGTATTTTCGTAAGTAGAATTTTACGTAAAAGTTGGACTTTAGAAGTCGGCCTTTTTATAGAGTTGATGTTAGAAATTTGAAAAAGAATGAGACTTGGGGATAAAGCTGTCGTTTCTATCATTTTAAGTTAGGCTAGCATTATGTATTTGTGCAAATTCAGTGACAGGTTTGATTGACATTGGATTTATTAAGTTGAAATGCCAAAGAAACAAATATTTATAATTGTAGAAATGTGGATTTTTCTAAATTGCCATGTAATAAAGTGTGAATTGATTTTGACGGTTTATATTTCAGTTGGATTTTTTGCTGCTGGAGACAATGTCAAGTCAGGTTGATTTAACAAAAATTGGAAAAGTTCACTACATTGTGTTTATTCCTTGGCTGAAATGCTCTTTAAATCATTTTCCCAGATCATAACGTAAAGCTCGTGTCTTTCCCTTCAAACGATTGAAGGTTAATGAAAAAATGTAAAATTCCGAAAAGAACCATAGTAAAATTGGCAATAGGGATTAAGACAAAAACTTCTGTTTTTGTAATTTTACTTTATAATTACCTAACCATGGTTTATTATTATACGTTTCACTATAATATTATTCAATGGCCGATACAAGCACCAATGTTTTGTTTAGAACCGTAAGGTCAATGTCAAGGAGGGCGTCATATTTGTTTTATTCAGTTACTCGTATCATTCAAATGATTGTAAAACTTGGAATCACAAGGTTGTTGTTGTTTGTTTGGCAAAGCTTCTGGATTTTGAAACCAGAATTAAATTCATTAGGTGCAAGACTCAAGACTAAGATGAACCTCTGGATAGTTCACCTCAGTACATCGAATAATTCCTGCTTTCAAAGCAAACGGTGCCTTGAAGATTCGGATTAGTTTCGAGGCCGACAATATCAACGAAAGTTTCGCTTAAGACGTTAAACTTTTCACTTAAATCTTCTTTGCCGAATTGTTAATCTTCGGGACATAAAAAATTCATTAGGAAATTTGAAAATTGGTGAAGAGCTTTAAGCGGGATTTTTAAGGGGGACACTTCCGACGAAATCTCATGGCAAGAGAAGTCAAAACTTTGCTAGTAGCGTCCAAAAAGCACTTCGAAGAGCCATTTTTAGTACCCGTTTGATATTTTGACATTGCTGTGACACCTGTACTTGTGTAATAATTTTGTGTGAGTGGAAGTCTTGGTTCGTTTCAGTAATGGTCCAAAGAATTTTGAACTTTGTTGCCACAAAATTTAGGATGTTTACTTTTCCACAGTGCATATTTATAGTCAGCTTTCGTATGTTGTGGGGAAATATATTAGTTTGTTTATTTATTTTATGTATTTTCTGGATCTTGATTTATTGAATTTTGTGCCGACTCAGTTCGAAACCATCGTGTTATAGTGAAAGTCTGCGAAGTGTGTGAGGTCTGTTTTTAAATAATTTCGGTAATGTGTCATTTGCCTTCTGTGTAGGACACATTTTTTTTATTTATAATAATTACTGCAATACATTTATTACAGATTCTAACTGGCCATAAGCCTTGTGTCAGAAGTGTAGGACATGTATGCTCATTCCAGTACCAGTCAGACGCAAAAGCGCATAAAAATGTAATGTTAGCGAAAAATAGAAATTCAGTTAGTCTACGTTTGATTACAGGTGTTCTTGTAACTCTGAATGCTGGATTTAACACCAGAATTAAAACTCCTACGGTTGAAGATTTAAAAGTACTAAATCATCACTGTCAAACTGTTTTCGTGTCATTTTTCTTTAGTTTTCTATTTTATTACATTAATTCTTCTTTGAGTTTATAATGATGTCGAAGCAGATTTTTTGTTTGGATTGTTCTTTATCGACTTACATAAGTTTCAACAAACGGTCTGTGCACTTTTACTGTAAGGCCTGAACTAGGGAGCTTTATGTATTTGTGTCATCAGTTTTCTTCGGCTTCTGGCGCTTCCATCAATTTCTCAAAGAGGTAGAAGGTGTGTAGAAGCCAAATATGTTTGTTTGGTCATAAATAAACGACCAGAACTTGTCCACCCAGCACCTTGTTTGACGTGTGCACCACATTTTGAATATCCTCGTGGTTGTGATTGCATTCTATTTCGCTTTATTGGTAATTGTATTGTAGCAGATTTTAATTTCACATAAAAATGTCGAAAATGGATTGAAAGCGATTGTGTGGAGGACATATGAGTGGGTTGCAATTCAGTGATATTATTGTTTACCTCTGTCCTATTGTCCCGAAATTAATATTCTTGTGATTGTTGTGAGAAATAGTTTTAATTTGTACGTGGGTTTTTGGGGTTTTAGGAGTACAGTCGCATTTCCAACTCTTTCAGTGAATGGCAAACTTTTGTACGAAATATTGAATTAACTTTGCTTAAGTTGTATTTGTTTGTTACATATGTACTCAATAATTCAAATTTGACTAGGAAAAAAGCACAACTAGGAGCTACAATTGTGGAACGTAGTGTCCTTAAAAATTATAGTACAGCGAAATCTCTAATTTAAGTTACGTGAAGTCATATTTATTGCTATACGTTAAAAAATAATTCGATAGATGTGTCAGCAGCTTGATAATGTCTGAATGAGACCAATTTGCTGAGTTGAATTCTCGCATGCAAGTGGTCGTTCGTCCAAAGATTTTTTGCTTAGAATCGAAGGTTTACCTGTGGTTCAAGTTTTGGCAAGGACAGCAGTTAATGACACTTTTAGCAACGTAAAAATGCAGTTTGGTATGTTCGCTTGGCACCCCGGTGCCATGTCAGACGCCAGTGCCTGAAGAAGTAAACCTCGGGGTTTTACCTCTTCTGGAGCCCATTTTGCTTCCAGCAGATTTTTGCTGCTTGCAGGATTTGCAAACTAAACACTTCTTCTGAGTAAATCTGGTTTAATCTCGCATTTCCCTTCAACCCGTGTGGCGTTTTTTTCTTCTTTATTTAACACTCCATACTTACATTGTTGAGGGTTGAGGAAATTACTACGGCTGTCTAGTTAGGTTAATTTTGTCGTGTCGAATGATAAATTAGAAATTTTTGTGTGATTGATTCTCTTGAAGGTATCGGTATTAGAAAAACAGATCTGAAGACAGATTCCCTTTCTCTCTTTCGCTGGCTCTGCCCCAAAGCAGAAAACTCAGCCACCCGGCCCGTTCAGTTCTTTTGATGTTTGTCATCATCGTTGCTCGCATTGGAATAGATCAGAATTGACGGATTCGATGTTTGATGAGTTTGAGAGGCTAAACTCCTGCACCAAATCAACGCACAATCTCACTGTCTCACTCTTTCAGGGCCTAAACCGCACCATAAAATTTTATGACTCAAACCCTGACGTAAACAATAATTAAAAAGAAACGTGCACCTAACCTAAAACTAATCGATCGCATTCGATCGGGATCGAACACATAAATGTGTTGCGTTATACGAAAACGAGGGACCCACTAATATTGGTTCTCGTTGTTGTTGTTGTTGTGGCGGTGATTGTTGACGATGCCAGTTGTAGAGGATTCGAAACAAAGTTATTTCAAACGGTGTTCACGAAGCGTGGGATTTCGGTTGTCGGACTTTTGTTCATTTTAGAACGATTGTGTCAGTTCGATAAATCCGTCTCTCATTAACCACAGAGTGGTGCAAGTAGTTAAGGTTAATGTGGTTGGATCAGTGATGTTATCCGCTTTTAAGAACGTAATGCTCGACACGATATTGAAGGGAACAGAAACGGAATCTAGTTTTCTTTTACTTGTTCAAAAGTAAGTAAAAAACATTTACATTTGAATGTTGAAATAATGTTAAACTGCTGTTAAGAATGTTGTCATTGGACTGGGGTGCAGGGAGTGCAATTTAACTAACAAAAATTCGTACGATTCATTTCGCAAGGTCGATATCTTTAGGCAGATGCCTGAAGGTTTCATGAACCCTGAGTATTTTAAGTAGTCACGGAAATTACCTTGTTGTTATTCAATATATTCAGTTTGGATATTTGACTGCTTGTACAATTCAATATTGACTGTTTCTGTAACAATGTATATATATATGTAAATAATTCTTGCAAAGAGCTGTAGTGACCGGAGTATAAAAGTGTTACATGTTGTGGTACGTCTCTGTCAATGTACCACGTAAAGAAGTCGCACCCATTTTTTTAGAAAAGTAGTTCTGAAACTGGTACTATCATTACGCATATTGTGTAAACATAGAAGAGCCTAACTAAGAGGAGCAAATAGCGTTTAATCACTTTCAAGTTCACCGATTATTCCGAAGGGAACGTGTCGATTTAACTTCGCAGTCGTCGAAATCCGCAGAAATGAATGATTTCCAGCAAATTTTGAGTCGCGATGAGCTCAGTAATGAAGGGAGAATGTTGTTAGAAAAGGAAAAATGTATGGATGTAAAAAGTTAGGAGTAGTTAAGGCAGAAATTGGTGAGAAAAACGAGAATCGAAGAATTGGCGAATCTTTTTCATCAAGGCTGTTTTATTTTTAAATGGTCATTTCGATCGCATCATTGCTAGCACGATCGTAAAGCAGACATTATTTTTGGAAGCGGATAAAAATTAACAGGAGAGAAAGAAGGAGAAACGAAGGTTCTTTTTGGAAGAGCCAGCGGATAACGCGAGAACGCGCGCGTAGAATAGCAAACGCGGTGAAAACGAAAGCATCCGCAGGTGTTTTCCCGGGAGTAGACACGTAGAACGAGGTTCGCTAGCGACAATCGTTACTACGTCTACTTGTAGTTGTAATTCGACAAGAATTAGATTGTAAATTGGCAGGTACGAAAATTCAGTGATGGTCAATAATCGTTACGGAGTTAATTGTCTTTCGATCGCACCGACAAATGATGTTTGCATCGGAGACGATGTTATCCGCGCTGTTCAGACATTTATTTGGTCTAATGTGGTCTATGGTGATTTAACGGTGAATTTATGTCTAATAATTATGGTGCAGTGGTTTCCGAACGCGGGTTCCGACCGACAATTAACATTAGTGTACACAGTGGAAACGCGAGTTGAATTTCTCATTAAAGTATCATTTAATTAAAACGTTTAACACTGTTCCCGGATGAGAGTTGAATATTTTTGATAGAATTCTGTCGACCTTCAGGCGGTGTTCTGTGGGTTTTTGTGGAAATTAGAAACATTCTGTTAGTTTCTGTAGTTCTTAGCCTTTCACCATGTCCCTCCAAGAAGCTTTCAGATAACTTACCAATAAATTGAAAATAGTAAATACAGATATTTTAGAAATGTATAAGTTTGAAGGCGTTTACATTGCTTCACAGAGTAAATATGCTGCCTTATTAATTTAAAAACTGCTGAATTTAAAATTTGCTTGAAAACCGAGCAAATTTAGATGGTGTAGTGGTTCCAAATTACGCCTGTGTAGAGTATAAGTAAAATCTAAATGCTTGTCGAAGCTCTTTAACATAAAAACGACACAGTGTTGTACCTGTAATTTACTTCTAAATAAATGTACCATCAGGTGTTACATAATAAAATTAATCCCTGAAGAATAATTAGCGTAAGTCTCTTTTTAATGTAAGTAATAAATAAAAGCGGTTAAACTGTTTCACGATTCAGTCGAAGAATAATTTTTATTAATTTAAAGTATTTACATTTTAATGAGGCAGTCTTAGTACCTCTCCCTATCTGAGCTCCTTCTGTGGAAAATGTTGACTGGGACTTGTTTGGAGTTTGGTGGAACTCAATGTGATGTGGGTCACGCAGTAAATTTTAAGTTGACTTGTCTAGCTTTCTGTCCAGTCAAATCTACACGAGAACTCTGCTGCCACGACTAGTATCAACTAGCCCGCGTCCGAGAGAAAAATTGCAAAAGGGATATTTTACGTGTCCAAGTGGCTTTTGTTGGGCGTTCTGACTTGAAACGACGGGACTTGAAAAGTGATTTACAGTTTATTTACGTAGAGAAATATTATTTTTCTTCCTGACATTTTTCAGAGACCCGAAACTTCGGAAATATATTTTTAATTATATTAAAATTTCATTTTATGGATATATACATTGTTACGTATTAGGTAAATGAAAGGGAATATCTGATGAGTTGCCGTTGTTAAATTAAATCTCGTTATTTTCATTAGGGTTTATTGTTTTCTGTTTTTTGTTTTTTTGTGATACCATCGAACCTTTTTTGTTTGTTTGAACCGATTTGGAATTACCTTTTCGTCGTTGTGTTTTAATTCAAAGATTTGTGTCCTTCCAATTAAGTCTTTGACCTTCTTTTAGGCGAAGGGTTGCTTTTTTGTTTTTTATTCGTAAATATTGCTTGAAAAGCTGGTACAACAGCGGAGAACAGACTATTGAGCCCGCTCTTTATGTGAGAGGTGTTTTACTTGTCGTATTAATTGTTAAATGTATATTTTGTTTTATTATAGTACTATGGCCCTTAAGACTAGGCTCAATTGTACTGTGCTGTGCAATTTGTTAATTTAATGTCTTATTGTGACGTAAATTTCCAAACAGTCACCCAAGAGTTGACATAAAGCCAAAACTTTGGAGTCTAGGGGCACCCTAAATAAAGCACAGAGTCGTATGCTTTCTTCTTTAAATGTTGTACCCTTCCGGAAACGAATCATTAACTCCTTTCCTGGATTCTTTCCTACCGTAAGCGAAATACATAAAATTAGAATTTTGCAGCTGTTCGTGGGCTTAAAGTAAGATACGTTAAGATGGAAGTTAACTTCATTCTTGCATATGATTTATTTAATGAAGGTTAATTGTAATAGTAAGTTAATTAACTGTGAGGGATTGGCAGTTAAATGAAAGCGGCCTTCGGTTCCTATGTTTAACTGTACGACAGAAAGGTTACCATTTTGTATCGATTTTAGTGAACCTGAAAACAGCCGTGGTTTGTTCGGATGTCATCCATTGAAACAACACAACAGAGTGATGTCTTAATTTGACAGGAAATGTTTATAATTTACTTGTAGTACAATTGAATTTTAGTTACGCAGCAACTATTTTTCTACACATTTAGCGTATTCACTCATGCAGTGTCATGTTTTTTCTCTTTCAGCCATGGAGAACGAGGTTATAAAAAAGTCAAGCACTTCGACCATCAGTCCCGGTCCAACAATTTGCAGTATTCCTAGTCCTTACTTTCTCGACTCGGCCCTGGCATCCGACAGCGACATAAACAATGACCATCACAGCTCCGAGGAAGAACTTGAAGTCATCAATAATAGTTCGAAGGGACCCGTTCGCAGTCGGAACACGAGCCGATGTGGTGACTTGCCCATCAACTTACGTAGTGCTAGTGTGAACGCTTTGCCGGAAAAGCGAAAGTGGTCTGAAATAAACCTGACGGGGCTCGGAAGTGTCGGAAAACTGAACAGGTTGTGCCTGACACCTGGCACGGGCAGAGTGGACCAAAGTTCAGGTTCGTCGGACGATGAGGTCCAGGGGTTTCTAGCGGCCACAATGGGCACTCCAGTCAAATTCCGAACATCGCCTCCTGTGGACGTTGTTAAACCTGGAAAATCACTTTCTCCTCCTCCGAAATTGTTTCACTATGAGGTCACGTCCAGGAAAAGGCACAGGCACATGCACAAACCTCACCACCTTCAGAGGCCCTGCTTAGATTTTGAAAAAATGCAACAGGTAGGTCTTTTTAATTATTTTGGCATGTGGGATGAACCTGGTGGAGTGTGTGTGTGTGATAGTTACTAAATGAGACTCAAATTCATTGGGCAGGATAGTAATAATGAAACAAGGAAAAGATTTGGTTTGTACCTAAAA
Organism: Polyplax serrata; assembly: GCA_037055365.1. Taxonomy (NCBI): domain Eukaryota; kingdom Metazoa; phylum Arthropoda; class Insecta; order Psocodea; family Polyplacidae; genus Polyplax; species Polyplax serrata. The sequence continues at coordinate 3,502,645 of JAWJWE010000004.1, forward strand.
CATGTACACATGAATTGGTCAACCAAAAATAAAAATTAATAATAAATAATATATTTTTTATGTGAAATTACATAATTACGAAGTGCAACGCATGTGTCAGGGTACGACAACTCTTGAAATAATCTAAATTATATTTCGTCGTGAATTACGTTAGAGTATAATAAATTTAAACGGAGTAAGCACTCAAAATAGAGTAGTAAACCATTGTAATTAATGTTTATTACTTGTGGTAGTACAGTGAAATTTTATAATAATTCCCTGGAATAGTTTAAAGATAGAAACGTAATTATATATTGTGTTTTTATTGAATGTTGGGACACAGAGATTTTGCAGATTATTTCGAGGAATGTTCCTCGAAGTTGAACGCATGTGTTGGGCATATTCGCCGAGTACCGTAATCCAGTAGACGTTGCGAAGTTGCTATCTTTCCATTTCCGGTCGATTGAACTCCACTGAAGGGATGCCATTGGGTCTTTTGGTTTCTTCTAGGGCGTTAATAGACCAAATTTCTGTACAAGTGGTGACTTACCACAAGCTGAAAAAATGTATGTGTATGTGTGTTCGTACGTTTTGATCGTAATGAGACATTTGACGTGCCACGTCATTTATTTCATTCGGTGGTTTCAACTGTGTGTATTTGACGGTCGTTTGGGGCCGGATGTGTGGTCCCTTCATTTTTTTCTTGAGATTCTCGTAAAGATCTTCAGATTCAAGTTCAGATCTGCTTTGTGTCACTAGTATTATCTCAAAATCGATGGTAGCCTTGCGATGAACGTTGTATTGCATATTGGCAGTCAATTCTTGTCTTAGGTTAAGGACAGAAAAATCCACCAAATGAGGAATTGGAGTTGACAGATTTTTATGTCGGTAATTAAAGGATATTCTTTGTTACACTTGAAATTAAAAGAATATGCGATAGGACGTGTTGGTGGTTTGTGAGAAAGTAGCATGTTGAATGTTGAGCCTCATTTACAACAAACGGCGTTTCAAAAAATGCAAAGCTTTGTAATGACCCTGTCACTGCTCTACTAATTGTCAGTCACTCGAGTAATTGTTTGTTCTAAGCCAGCTATTAATTCAAAAAGTTCTAAAAACCGCGGAACTGTTTTTTTAGTTCAGGCGGTAATATTCCCTGTGCGTATAAGCGTAAGTTTTAAATAAAATATTATTGACTTAAATAACGCAGAGTCAACAGTGTTGGGTTTATGTAAGGGAACTTAGGTTCTCCGGTAGCGAAGTTTACTTTTGGAAATTGCATTAGATTGAACGAATGGATGAACCCATCTCATCGGATTCGTCGATTCGGATCCGTCCGATGTCATCGAGTTTCAAAGTTCCTTTCAAGGAATTTCTTTTCCAAGAAGAATTTACGCTTTTTCGACCGTGTATTTATCAAGAGATTGTTTTTCGATCCTTTTGCCTCGGGGCACGGGCGGTGAAGAATAAATTTCGCATACCAGGTCCTGTCCACAGAAGCAAGGGGCTCGGGGGCAGCCATGGGCCACGACAATGGGTGCGATGAGAAAAAGGTAGCCAAGGACTCGGGAGAAAGAAAGTGGAAAACAAATTAAGCTATTAATAAAATTCACGCAAGCACCAACTTTTTCAGAGTGCACAAGGGGAGCAGGGTAAAGGTGTAGGGAAAGAGTTCCTCATCGGGCAAGCGTCGAATCCAGCCTGAGAAAGTAAAACTGTTAGAGGAAATTGTAGGGTTGAGAGTTAGAGAGAGCAGGTACCAGGTGAACACAAAAGGAGGAGATGAGCCCCCACACTGTAACCCTTGACATACTACGTACATGGGTGCTTATTTATCTCAGTAGGTTCTTTACTATTAACTTCCTACGCACTATAGTATTACAGAATCTTCAGAACTTTCTTGAATTCTTCAACGAGTGGTGTGCTCTCTTTTCCTCCCGGCATTTTGCTCTCTGTTAACTGTTCTTTTGACCTTTCCAATTTCCATTCTAATATTTGTGTAACGAGATTCCTGGTCTTGCTTGAATGATAGGCATGTTATTACACTGCTCCGACTTATACGGGCGTTGTAATCCTACCACGGCACAGAGCGAAAACCTAAATGTCGAACCTCGAATTTTATTCAATAAGTCTTCGTTCGTGCATTCCTTTTTTTCTCTGAATTCCTAAAATTAACCCAGGGAGTGCATTACGTTCCGGACACACCTATAGATATTGTAATTCTTGGGCGTTGTCTGATGCCCAGCGTTATACACAGCTTAGTAAATCTGAGAAATGGTGGAATTGACGTCACGTACATTGCCAAAAATACCACGGGGAGATGCATAAACGCGTGTATAAGAGACTGTTAACCACCGTTAGCGTCTTTATAAATTATGTACGGTAAAGAAGATATTTGCAGCAGAGTACCAGTTATTGTTAAATGTCTGAGTGGGACTTTGGAACTTGTTTAAATGTACAGTATCGTTAAAAGGGAGATTTGAAGTAATGATGAGAAGATGAAGTCTGTATCTAAATATGTTGGTACACACATTTGTATTTATTCAGTTGCTACTATTAGCGTTTGTATGTTACAGTCATTTAAGAATATGTTAACACGTCGTGGAATTAAAAAAAAAATCGAGTGAGGGTATGTGACGGGGCAAACAGCCGGGCACCGCCCCGCTTTCTTTCACGTAACTTTCTGAACAGCCCGTGGAAAGGGACAAAGAGACTAACGAAAAATAATTCAGTGCTTGCCGCCTGGTTTTAATGTTGTGGATTCGTCTAGATCAGGGTTTTGCCTCGGAATTTTCCCCGTTGCTTTCAACCTCCCAGTCCCTGGCAGGTCGTCCTTTGGCCGGACTTGCGCACAGAAGAGCCAGCCTTTTCTTCTAAATCTTCTTCTTTGTTAACTGGTTCCGTCTATTGCCCGACCTCGCTCATAGAAAACAAACCTACTCCACACCGATCAAATAGCTTTCAGGGGATGTTCATTCGATCTCAGTGTCTAGGGTGTCCCGTTGAGTCGTAACGACTCGTTTGATAGTAATATCAATGATCGTTCTCACCGTTTTGTGGTTTGGAACAGAAAACAAACTCAATGGCGTCAATTTCGTGTCGGCCTTCCTTCTCGTGTTTATCACTGGCAGGAGTGGTTTCGCCCTAAGCGATTATGTCCCCAGAGGAAGGAGCAATTAATAAAAAGCGGTTAAAAAATGTAAAAGGCGTGGAGAAAAACAATGATTGAATGGTAGAAAGAAAATTAATTTGAAATGACAGAAACAGAGCGAGTTACAAAGAGCGGTTGTCCCAAATGTCGCAAACTACGCAAATCAAAGTTTCGACTGGTGTTAAACGTCAGCAAAGACGGCAGAACTGCGAAGAACAACAGGAATTGTGCAGAACAAGTGAAAAATACATGTAAAACAGGGGAATCTTGGGCCTAACCTTGGATCTTCGTGTTAAATATTCCGCATAAAATGAACGGATTATCATCATTTACCGGTGACAGGTGGAAATTTAAATTTGCTAGTCCGCTTGATGAAACCCTCGCATTTGCTACTACAATTATTGCCACTGCTATTGTAATGATAATCATTACCGTAATGGCCACTACATTTCATCTTATTCTACTTTTTACGACGCCTTCTACTTTGGATTGCATTTGGGACGAGAACTTTGGCGACCGTGGCGTTCTTTTTGTCTTCTTACTGATACGATTAAGAACTTCTTCCTCGTTGGTTTGAATTTTGATTTCTTACATTCCTTTTTCATTGTCTGCCCGAGAAAGTTGGTGTATCATACATACGGTCCTTCCTGTTGTCTCGGAGTAGTACCTGAAATCATTGCGAATGCCTTGCTCCTCTTCACTCTGGTGTGGCTTTTTTCCAATCCGTGTATGGTGTATGGTTTTGTTGCGAACATTTGTTTTTTCGTTATCGGCTGTTGTTCTAGAATAGTACCTAATTAGAATAGGAGGGGAATGAGACGGGCGTGGATCTCAGATAAACACTCCTTTTCGGTTTTGTTGTTTGGTACCACATAACGGACTTGCCGAATTTGGCGAAACGACTTGTGATTGTTGTGGCCGGACACGTGTGTTTTGTTTCTTTCGGGCATCACGACCTGGGAGGAACCCCGTTGCACACTTGGGTCAAACCATTGACTAGAAGTCGCCAGGTCGTGCGGAGTCAAAAAGTGGAAGTATCGATAGGATGGTTGCAGGCACCCGGATGAAAATGAATAGGAGTAAATAAGTAATTAGAACGGAAAGAAAAGGTTTTTCGTCATTGTCATTCTCATTGTAACATTATTAAGGTTGTCAAGGTATTGATTTTCCCGCCCCACTGGAAAGGCTGCAGCTACGACTGGAGGCCAGGGCAATCGGGTCCTTTCACACCTGATCCCGTTCAATTTGATTCAATTCGAAATGCAAAAATCGGTTTTCATTTGATTTTAAAATAGAATTTCCGGCATTCATTAGCTCTACATAATTTCCGGTGAAATTTGATTAACGGATCGTCACTGCGGAGGTTTGGCCCGATCGCTTCACCCTTGGCCTCCTTTATAACTTCTTTATTTTTATTATTCATTCCGACATTGTGAACGAGGTCTTGTTGGTGGAATTCATTAAAGGTCTCGGTTTGACTCGAAGGCTCGAATACCTTAAAGTAAAAGAGTTGGTGTTGTAATCATTCGTCCGAAGGACTTGTTGCTTGCGAAGTGACATTCTTCTGATTGGAGGATTTATTGTTCGATTGTACTGGTGAGAAGTTGGACATAGTTGATGTGTGTTTGTAAACAGATATAATCCGTTTAGTCTTGAAGAAGGTGGCGGAATTTTTTATTTCCTGTATTGAATAACATCACACATATTTTGTTTCTATCTGTCTATTCGGTGACAGGTCTATATCTCTACCTCTTCTGATACCGCTCACGTCTTTACTTTGAGCACCTAGACTAGAGCACCTGCAGTAGGTTTTGTGGTTTTTTTAAGCCGTCTCATAATTTTTGAAACTTCAGATTTAGGGACTCAAGAGACAAATATTCAGCTGATTCGTCGCACAAGGTTCATAACATTTGTAATTATTACAGGTAGTATCCTGCTGGAAAACAGTATCATGCATACATTTATTCATTAATCACGGCCAGGGTTATTAAATTCCAATTTCAAAGAACAATGCTGAATTACCATAAAGGTGCAACACTTTAAACTTCATGCCTTTGGAAAACTTTCCGTAATTTAATGCAGGAATAATAGTAATAATGAAACGCAACGACTAGTACTTTTATAATAACATACAGCATCAGTAATTTAACGAGAAAGTGTATTTTTATGTTTTATTTACATTAATGCTGGAATGGATAACGCCTCAGAAAGTTTATATATATTTTTTTTCTACGTATTTCACTTGCCTCCGTCCATGTTTTCATTATAATTCCCGCTGATGTTATAATTTTTTGCACGCCGTGCTAGGCTGCTGAACTATCTTGCATTTTCATATCTTTTTTTATGTATACATATTTCCATTTCTATTTTTGTGTTATCCTTTTTAATATAAAGAAAACGTGTTGCATTTATGCCAATTTGTGAAAAGGTTTTAAGGAACTCAGAATCCGACGGTTAATTTTTGTAATCGTTTCGAGGGTTCAAAGAGTCAAAAATCGTAACGGTGGTGAGCCTTGTCTCCAGGAATTTTCTGAAAAGCCGTAGATTTCGTTTCTATAAAAGGTAAAAACCGTGTCGCTCTGTGATGGGAAAAAGTCAGTTGAAAAGGTCACAATCGCCGTAGTTTTCTTCCAGTAAGTAGGCGCGACAAAGTCGCAATTTTGTGAAAGTTAAACGTGAGTAAGGTGACTTTTCTCCAGGTTGTCCGGGGATCTCTGGAGATGCGCCGGCGGGTAAACTGAGGGAAGAAAAAACTGAATGCGTGGGCCCAAGGCTTGGACTGTTTGCTGTCTTTGTACCGACTTGTTACGTTTGCAAACTGATCGGTGACATAAATGGAGAAATTATTCTAACACAGCTGAGAAACGTTTGCTTTCTTCGTCGCTATATCGAATACGGCAACTCTAAATTGTCTTTATTGTCTTCCGTGCTCTCTCTCTCTCTCTCTCTCTCTCTCTCTCTCGTCTGCCCACCTTGTCTTCACGGCCATTTAATCAGACACCCCTGTTTGGGCCTTACATTCGTGTAGGTTCCTTCCGCCGTACGTGTATGGGCCACGACCACCCTTATCCGGCGGTTGGCATTTGCCCTGAGTTTATTGTTCGAACAAGGCGTTCGCGTGAAGGCCCATTTGAACTTGATTCATTTATTACTTAATTCGGAAACGATTCCTCAAGAGAAGTTGTATTCCGCCCCTATCTGTTAGCACCTCTACTACTTTCCTTTAATTAAAAATCCGTGAGCCGTGAAATCCCGTACGGGCAAAGCCTCCGATATTCTTAGGTAGCGAACAGTTTTGAGCGCTTATCGCCTAATTTGAAATTAAATTGCTTTGATGCTTTTGCTCTTTTATCTGCCTCTTTTGCACACGAGACAGCCATTAGAGTTGTTTATAGGTTAACGTGCTAAATTGTCTATGAGTGGGATTAAGCAACAGATTTTGTTTTAGAGAAATTAATTTTTCACTAAATGCACCGTTACCTGTGCCCCTCAGGTTGTCTTCCGTGTGCCTGGTTTCTTCCCTTTATGAAAGTCTGTGCGGTTTTCTTGGAAAGGTTTTTCCTTTGGGCACTTGAAACTTTTCTGTTTGCTAAAGCCCGTAGGAGTATCACAACTTATACGTTGTTTACTTCTCAGACGTTTGTGAATTACTTGGTACTTGTTTTTCTGTCTTGGTTTAACAGTTTATGACATGTTAAAATATTTAGCACGTAATTAAATAGTTTGTTTTGCTATTTGCAAGATTTAAATGTTAGTGTTGCATCGAGGTATGTGTTTTGTCAATTGTATAAATTGAGATTCGTGGGACTGTGTTTCTCGACAGAATAGTTCCCAAGGACTTCGCCAGTTGTTATTTCAGCTTCTCTGATGTTAATGACAAGTTTTAGATGCTGGTAGTAAAGTAATAAATGTTGGAGAAAAGGGTCAGGTAGAAATGTATACCTAGAACGGGCAAATTTCAATGGTTGTAAAGGTTTTATTAGAATTTCATTGGTTGTCGATGGGCCTGCGAATCCTCCTCGTTGGTTCTCAGACCTGTCTCAAGAGTATTGACACGGCTGTTTAATTTACTTTCCTCTGCAACGTTCCGGTTTCTGTTGGCATGATGACAAGAACATAGACGAGTCCACCTTGGCCTAGAAATGTGTGAGTTTGGCGAATCTTTATATGCGAAACAATGCGAAACGAAGTGGGCAAAGGGACAAAGCATTGGACCCCGCACGAATTCCTCCTCGTGTAACTTTAAATTGGCCAATTTAAATCTGTTAACCCAGTGTTAAATCTTGTTGTGATGTTTTGAATTTGTTTCAATTTGCTGGCAAAATGGTCGCATTCACCGAAAAATCAGGGGGCAATTGCGAATCGTTTCATCGGCAAGAAAGGCCTTGGAACTTGTAAAATTCAACTTGACGCGTTTTGCTTCGTCAATGGTACTGGTGTAGGATTCCTAGGTGAGAGCGTGTGGGATTCAGTCAGGTACGCGTCATTTAACCTTGTCTACTCCTCGTTGTACACCTGACCCGTTGACTACCTTGTCACGAGAATTTTAATGGATTCGGGTGACGTCCGGTCCCCGGTAGACTGGTCGCTGGCAGTTTTCCGTTTGTTCTGGTTAACCAGCCGAAGGTCCTCGACTTGGCCAACGCTGTGTTACGTTATCCCACGTAATTATTCAAGAGTCTTGCATGTGTCGTAGTGCGTTCTCACGTCACCAGAGACATGCCACAACATTAATTTTGGGTGACCGACACAAGAATCGAGTAAATTGGCGCAACGTTATAGCTTCGTTAGATTGCAGTCCACTTCGTAAAGAGTTTGAGGTTGTTTCGCGTACACACTCATAAAAATTTGCAATTTCGCAACGCAGCATTTTGTCTTCTGTTGCCTATTTTTTTACTGTTCATCGGTTGACCGAAATGAACATCCCCTATGAACGGGTCTGATCAGTTCTTCGGTTGGATTATTTGAATTTCAGTCCCAAGTTTTGTCACGGTTTTCCCTGGGAAAATTCATTAAGAACAAGAGAAAGAGTTGTTGCCGAGCTAAAAAAAAGTGTAGAAGAATAAGAGAAATTCCAAGACCAATTTTTCATTTTGATTACATCTTTAGTGGTCTAATTGCTCAAAACAAAAAAACCTGCCGTAATTGGCGCGCGTTCAACTGATTTTCTTTCCTAAAAACCCTGAGAAGATGAAAGGCTTGTACGGAAGGGAGGGAAAGTCTGACAAAGGACAGCGGAAAGGAGACAAAGGAAGATGAAAGAAGAGAAAAGCTGAGACAATTGCTCTTGTACAAATATAATTTTTTAATGTTCCTAAGAAAATTGTAATTGCCCCTCGCTCTGCTCCTGCACTGCTTCGCAATTAAAGCAGATCTTTCTCGTGGGCCCAAAAAAAAAAAACGTCTTTTCGGGGCCTTTTTAACTCGGCAGATTTGAATTTGAGCAGAACTTGCTGATGGATTGCCGTCATTATGGACGAGAATATTCTTTTGTCTCACGCCTACGAGTTTTTTTTTTGATCGATCTCGGTCGAAAAGGAAAATGGCGCTTGTTAAATTTTTACTTGTCTTCTGCTTTGACGCTCCTGTCGGAACCTGAACGTAAATTTTTTTCGTTGTGTACTTTTGCTCTGATTGAGTGCATTAAGTGCAACCAGTTGCGTTTGTACTGGATTATGTATGCATAATTAATACATATAAATCTGTGGAGGATTTTTTCCTTGTTTACTTGTTTTGTTAACTTTTTTCCGAAGTTGCTTTTATTTCTTGTTTTCCTGCGAACTTTCCGTTTCGCTATCAGGGATCTCGTTATCTGTCCCTGTCTTATTTTAACTGTAGCAAAAGTTTCTGCCGTACATATTGCTCTTAACAGCCTCGATGGTATTTTTGGAAAAATCTGACTTGCTCTAGCGCTTCCAATTATCGATAGCGTTCCGTGAATTTATTGGAACGATCGGTTTGCAGTTTGCAGTTCTCCGAGTCCTCTGGGGACAAACAGGAGTTTTTTTTTTTTTTTTAATTTGCAGTTGGCTTCCCATGCATGGAGAAATAGCATAAATTAGTTTGTATGTTGTCCTAAACCTCCCATCTGCATCGATTTTTTTGTATTTGTACGTTTTAGATGCAAAACAGTTCGTTCGTAGTTACTCTTTTTTTTTGCTATTGTTAAATCTGTGAAAGATCCGATCCGAGATTGTTGAGGCTGCCAGTCAGGCCTGATGTTTTTCACCGCATACCTCGCACGCACTCAGTCATGCTCGCACACTGAAAAACCTTGGACTTTGGGTATTTTACTGTTTCCCGTTGTGCCTTGTTGAGCCTCGGTTGGCACGCACACAGGTGTTGACAGGCATGTGGAAAAGAGTGCCTGGAAATGCCCGTACACCACCAAGGGGCATGTGACACCCAGTAAGACATCCTACCAGTTTATTTATATGTAATTGCTACTGTTCAGTGCTGGTGTAGGGCGGTAAGCTGTGCCAAAAACATTTGTTTATTTCATTCCTCCCAAATATGTGTTTTATTACAACTAATTTTGGGCATTTGTGCGATTTTTGAGCCAAAATTAACGTTTTAGCTACGATGGGATGGAGCAGCCACCTGCTTTATCAGACTCGTCAATTCCGAAAGGGAAGGAGCCTTCGGTTTATTTGACTGATCTCAGAAAGCCTTAGTTAAAGGGATTATTAACTTTACTAGTGATTTAGTTTTGGTGATTTATTAATAGTAGTTGAGAGCTCACCGTTACTCAATTTATAACTATCTACTGTAAACCATTTGCCACCTAGTTTTGTGGGGTACTTTCTTTGTTGTGTCGTTTGCAGACGACGGCCACTTAGAAGTGCTTGGATTGTATTTTTAAATTACAGCAGATGTTTGATGGCTGTCGCTTTACCCTCTACAGAGATTTGTACCTGCACCTTAAGGTGAAGGATTTGTCAGTTTTCCAAACTTGTCGGAGAGGAAATGCGACCTCCCCATTAACCCCCCTCACAGGCCGCCCGCGTTGAACATGAGTGGAGAGCTCCAAAAGTTGTCAAAAGTTTGAAAAACATGATGCACGGTGCTTAGGAAACTACTAAAAACTAATTTAACGTGGAGCTATTATGTAGTGTTTTGTAGTTATTCACTTTATCCGACGAGTTTGGAAGTACTGCCAAATCTCAAAATCCGGTCATTTAAAAGGAAACGGCATTAACGGATTGCTCCTATTTTTATTTGCGCTTTGCACATTAGCAAAATTCATTTCGTTAAGTCGGGACGGAGCCGGTCTCATTCGCACGAAATGAATTCAGTTAAACCTTTTGATTTCTTCAGTAATTTGTTTCTCTTACTTGTTTTATTGCTCTCTCCACCTCTTCATTTTCTTTTAAATGTGCGAAATTCACTCGTTTTATCCTCAATTGAACTCCATTTGTGAAATATTTAACAATATTGTAGTTGAAACCTCAAAAATTTAAATTTTGCTGCCGTTTAGTTTTTGCTTAAAATTGAAAACTCCAAACACCGGCGAACTCCTCGCTCTCATGGTTTATCCTTTTCGCGTAGGCTCGTGCTTCTGGCCAACAGCAATAAAATGGAATTCTATGTATTTATGTATCGTTTTTTTTGGTTTTACATAAGCTGTGGAAATAAATTTTTATCGAGTTAGTTTCTCATTCTGACTTTTTCTGCCAGGTGTTGGCCTTCTCTTGTTCCGTTCGAGTCCTTTCAGTGCGTACCTTTTGACTTTTAACTTTGGGTACCTGTCTTTCATGTTACTATCTGTTCAACTGCCGCTTACTATCTTGGCTCTTGCTCGTGACTTTGTGATTCATCAGGTGATGATCGTATCTTCCGCTCTCTTTCATCTTTGGTACCGCTCATCTTCGTTGGTTCTCGATGGGTGAAATACCTTTTTTTGGTTAAGCCGAATCCTGACTATCTCCCACCGCTCTCCCTGTCTTCTCTCGCTCAGAGACATTACTCATTCGGTCGATGCCAAGGCAGGCTCGTCCTTTTCCTTCTCTTCCAGATTTGTCTCTGGGGTTTTGCTAAATTCTTATTTGTTTACAGGTGATTGTAAATTCGTTTTTGGTTTTAATTACTATTTATATTTTTCAGCCTCCATTTTTAATGTTATGAAATTATTTGTGGTTTTCTACTTTGCGAGGGGTTTACCTTTTGACGGCTGTTGTCGGTTCGCAGTTGCACTGTTGTTGGACTTCAAACAGGAATGGCACATCGAGAGCCTTTTGTGTTGTTCTCTCCTTATCAAAACACTTGTGGGTTTCATAATTGATGTGTTTCTAACTATAAAAAATGTTTGCTCAGGCGTTTACGGAGAGAAAAACCACGGGTGTTTTGTTGAAATACGCGAACAATGTGAGTCGTTGTATAGGCGTGTATGCGTGTTCGTACGTGTGCACCCGTGTCCGTGTGCTTGTGTGTGTGTTTGGTAGGTGTGCCGTTGAGTTTTTTGTATTTCTCCGGACTCTAAATAATGTGAATTTTTCTTCTTCTCGTTGCAGTTGAAAGCGAGGGCGGTGACCGCCTGGAGGCACAACGGCGATCACGGGGGAGAGCTGTCCGTCTTCTGCTGGTGAAGGACTCGTCGAACTGACAAGGAAATGCATTAATTAATTAATTAATTAACCAATTGAGAATATTAGATAGCGAAAGCGATTGGACGGATGTCGAGATGGATGGATGACTGACTGGTCAGAGGGATGGATGTCTTTGCGAAAGAAAGAAAGGAGAGAACTGTCTTTTTTTTACCGGAAGAATCAGAAGTGTTGTTGCACAAAAATAAGAACATAGATACAAAAATTATATATATTGAATATAGAAATAAATAGAAATCTAACTTTTACATGTAATAATAATATTGAAACAAAATTAAAATAATATTACGAATAATAAGATAATGATTGCTACGAAGAACGTGTCGGTGACGATGATGATGATGTTGATGATGGTGGTGTTTTTGTTGTACTTGCTAACTCAGAGATGAAATGTTTATTTTTCATGTCTCACAGCCTAGTTAAACGAGTACCGAGTACCACACAGAAGGGAAACGGAAGTGAGAAGAAATTTGATTTGAGAATAAAAAGAAAACGGCCTTCCAAGCAAAGGTTTCCGGCAGTTTTATGTATGAAAGACGCGAATTTGCCCTCGAGAAATACTTAAATTTCAATGCGGGTTTCCTGTTCGCGCCAAAATGAAAGGAGAAAAAACCGGAAACAGTTTGTCGCGTTGTAAAAATTTTCCGAGTCGTTTTGGGGAAAAAATCTGTGATTTACGGCATTCTTAGAGCGGTTTTCTTCCTCCCTTTCTCATTTTTATCATCCCTTAAGTTGTGGGGGAAATCCTGGATTTTGTCTATTGACACGTCGCTTTTTATGCCTCTTTCCAGGTTTCCAGGTTCACTCTCTTCCTTCCATAATTTTTTTTTTTGCTTTTCTTTATCCAATCGAACGACGTCGTGAGTTGTCTTGTTCGTTTTTGGTGTATTCTTCTGCATCTACAGAACCCACGATCTGTTTTTTCCGTCGTTTGTGCGCTCATTTAATTAATCCGTGCCTATTTACATAATCTGTCACTTGGGAATTTGGGAAACGGAGTTCGATTTATCGCATTCGACGCTGGAGCATCTGCTGGATGCTGGGCGGTCCCAGTTTTCATTGTCAAAAAAAGAACAATTAGATTGATTGATAACTGGCGTCGAATTGAATTTTCGTCCCGTAGAATTTATATTTTTTATTTTTCAAGTGCGAGCCATCGAACGTTGTTTATTTTGTTTTATGGGAAAAGTGAGAATGGAGAAAATGAACCCAACCCCCGGCGAAAGCTACACTTGTACCTGATTAAACAATTACACAATTAGATATAAATCGGGCCTGTTTGAGAGGAAAAGGTCGGCGAACACACGCGTGCGTACCTCAGCTCGCCCTGTAAGTTTGAATCATTCGTCGATCGGCAGCGAGTGATGAGGAAATTATCCTCAGAGAAGAAAATGATATCATGTCTGTTCATGTGTGTGTGTACGCGTGCGTTTGTAGGTACGCAGCAAAATCCTCACACACAACTGATGCCGTTAACCATTTTCCCTCTTTAATTCCGCATACGCCTGAAGCATTTATCATTATGCGGTTCCATACCTTTGTTATTGAAAATTTTCTCTCTCTCTTGGCTTCCTCTTTGTCTCTCTTGTCTCTTTTCTGTCCGACGTTCTTCTTCCTTCCGGTCTAGCCGTTAGCTTTTTCCTAATTCCCCGTTCGTTCGTCGGATTTGTAAAAAATGAGACGGGGCAAATCCAAAACGTGGAGGCTTTTTCAGCCCCGCGGAAGTCCACACTCACCTGAGTGTTAATTATTAATTCCTGGGTTCTTCTTTCTCAAAGTCAGTGCATTTTTCAACGGATTATTTTTCTTCGGGTATCACCCGTCACGGTAGACAGATCTCCGCGTGCGTTTTCTGTCCGCAGCTTGATTAATTAGACGGGTGAAACAAACGAGCTTTTCGTGAACTTTCCCATCCGACTGCGTTTAAAATGGTCTCCTTTTCCGTTTTTATTTCTGGGGTGTACCGGTCCTGTTAGGTGTTTTAGTCGTTAGGGTACCTCTGACGGAGTCGTGGCAGCAGCAAAAACAAGTTATGAATTACCTACGAGTAGAGAGAAATTAACCAGACGTGCTTTCACCTGGTTTTTTCCATTATCTCCGTTGGCCAGTGTCTCTCCTTTGAAAGAGTTACGATTGCGTGTGACGCGGTTTCATAACTTATTTTGTTTTATTGAGAGATCGTTGATTTATGTACGACATGTTTTGTCGTTGCTGCTTCTGCTGCTGTTGTTTGTTTGTTTTTTTACGCATACGTTTGGGGTGATGGCAGATAACGGACGTCTCTCCTGCTGTTCTTTCACGCGTATCTGTTGGCTGTTCACTTCGTCCGCACCCATAAATCACATCGGATGCTTCAATTTCGCATTTACCTAGCCTTTCGGGGAGGAGGGGAAGGATCGCAAATTTAGGGCAGCTGTAGAAAAGAGAAATCTGTCGTTTGAGGAAAGGTTACCTGCACATGGCAACTGGGTCCAACTGGGATCCACACAAAATTCGGAAGACACCAGGACGCACTTGTCTCTGATGGACATTTTTCAGGTTCAAACGTGTGAAATTTTACTTCGTGGAAATGGACTGGATGTCGCATTCAAGTAAAAAATATTTCATTAACATTCTCATTGTATTCATCATCATCATCATCATCATCATCATCGCCATCATCACGTTGTTCGTCATTGTTATTTTTTTATTATTGCGCTTCACGTACCTTTCCTTCTGTAGTTTTACTCCTCCGTCCTCTACCGTCGACGGCACCTGCCAGTCAAACCATTAAATACTGAACATGGTCACTGGGGCATCGTGTGCATCGCTCCTCACCTTTGTCATCAAGTTCCCGTTTCATTTCCTTCGAAGTACTCATCTTTCATAATAAACAATCTTCCCTATCCCTGTTGGGTTTTTGGGTTGTTGTCATTTGTACCAAGCGAAGAACAATAGCGACAAGTACTCCGGACACAACAACATCCGATGAAAAACAGTACTGTTTCATGTCGGAACTTATCAATTGAAGTAAATTATTTATCGAATTCGATTGAAATAAAATTGATGTTGAAACGAAGAAGAAATTAAGAAACTCAGTCTGCTGATAAAATGAATTTGGTACCCGAGTTGATGGTGCCTGGGTGTACCTTTTTTTCCAGGCACGAGAAGCAATTGAAAAGAAATTGAAATAAAATTTCGAAGAAGTTAATTAAGGGTCGCAAGTGAAGAAAGCCGGGGCGGTGTAACTCGCGAGTGTGAGGTTAATTTCTACGGACTTTTCCGTCTCATTGAACGGGCCCTTTTCGAAAACCTCACATCACTGGCCAAAACGTCACAATCGATGCCCACGGGAGAAAGTGTAGAAAGCGAGTTTTGAAACCCCCGTAAACATCATTATTGCTTATTGATCTTGGCTTTTTTTCCCTTTCTGCATGGGGTAAAAGTGCATTTTTCTCTTTCCCTCACGAAAAGGGTCCCTAAAAAAAAAGGAAGGGTTTTCTTTTTCATTTTTGACAGTTTTCAGAATCTTCCCGTGGTAGCAAAAGAAATTTTATTTGCTCCTAATAAAATCTAAACTTTTTTTGCTTCAAATTTCCTTAAACCGCTCTCGGCTCGTTTTCATCAATTTTTTCGCTCGATTTCTGTTTTTTTTTCTCCTTATTTTTTTAGGAACCAAAGCGAAGGGTTTGGGTACAGCAGGAAAAGCAGCGAGGGGCCGACTAAGGAAAAGAAAAATATTTGTATACGTTTGCGTGTGCGTGTGTGTAGACTCCCTTTATGAAAGTTTTATTCTCCTTTTTATACACACATACACACACACACTCACTTTCTATTTGAATTCATTTTTACTTTTTCATGGCCCTACAGAGTGCCAGAATGTGAGGCTCACTCCTGTCTTTTTGCATTTGTCGCGTACAATAAAGTCTGGTGCCTCTTGACTGTAGTTCTTGTTCTCCTTCTCCTTCTCCTTCTCTCTTAGCTGGAAGATTAATACGTTAGTTAATAAGTTGTGAGAATGTCCTTACTTTTTAACTCTTCTTGGAGCAATTCGATGAACAAACATTTTTTAATGAAAATATTGTTGATTGTTGTAGGTAAATGTTTGTTCTCGACCGGTGTAATCTTGTTTGTCCATTCGAATTTTCTGCCGAGAGACTTCTTTATTACCGGCATGTGACTAAAATTTTTGGTTTTTAGTAATGGCAGCAGACGGTTTTTCAATTTGAGAAGTTACTAATATTTGAGTACTCCGAGTTTTGCTTTTTCGTATTGATGTTCCTGCTCCTCTGTGTTCCCTAAATGAGAGTATTACGTTATATATAGTTAAGGGGAGTATAATTTTTACTTTTTAATTTTAATTTCATATCTTTTAAAAGGTCGCCCGTGACCTATGAGAACAATATGCGTATGCAAAAAATAGTACAATGATATTGTCCAATCATTTATTGTTAGATAATTAACTATATATTGATTATGGGGTGAACTATATTGATTTCGTTACACCTGAGTTTTTTTTGTTCTTTTCTGTTAGCACCTGTCCCGGTTTGACACAGCCAAAACATGGCTACTCTTGGGTCATTCACAAGTTGCCAACCTCCGGTTCGTGTTCAATGCCTTTTTTTGGGGATTACCGAAGTAGCAAACGGTAAAAAACCGTTCCATTCAAATGCGGCAGAAACCCCAACAGCATTTTTTGCACAATATTTCACACTTCATTAGACGCGAAGAGAATTTGGTGACTTTGATCTGTGGGATGTGCTGCGGTTCACTTGGTCCATTGCCTTTTTCTCCTTCTGTTTTTGACTAATTCCGCCATCGGTTTCTCATGGCTGCTGAGAGACGGGTACTTCGATCGGTTACCTGAACAAATTTCATATTTCGAAATCGCTCAACTAAGTGACAGGTTTTATGTTTGGAATTTTTTTTTTATATTTTCCTTTCATTTTCATGCATCTGCCTTTATTTCATGGTACATCAATCATGGCTGTCTCATTCGGCCCTGCTTTTGCCTGCCGGCTCTACTTGTGAATTTTCTTCATATTTCACATCAACCAAAGTTTTCTCATTCTCTCCTGACCCTGTTCTGTGTTCTTCACTTTATATGTTTCTCTTTAACATGCCTCCGTCTCTCCCTGCTCTCACGTGTTCTATTCAAATTCTACTGTAAACGACGAATACACGAAGTTATGAATACGTTAAAGTTATGAAAGGAAAACCCGAGTTTTCGTCCCTTTGAGATACCGGCTAGAAAATGAGTTGATGTATCGATAAATTTAACTATAAAAACATGTAACAATGGCGGAGTGTAGTGTTCTATTTAAGTCAAGAGTTGACGCCTGATTTTGTGGAAGTCGGCCTCGACGAATGAAATGGGAAAAATTGGAGTAATTATTCAATTAATCGTCAATAATATTATTGGAGGTTTCAGTGGCGGATACCGAAAGGAACTAGTGACTTAGAAAACAATGTCATTAAGTTAGAAGTCGTGTGTACGTGACGGAGTTATTTTTTGTTGTTTAAGTAACAATGCGAGGGAGTTGTTTAGAAATATTTTACATTCAATCGAGCCGTTCAGCTTCCCTTCCCTAGAATCTCAAGCATCACAAATAAGCACTTCACTTTCAATTGCAACAAACGAAGCCTTAATTTAACAAATCGCATGAGTTCTTGGGTGGTAGTCAGTTCTCGCATTCTAGTTGAGCAGGTACCCGTACCTGTTTTCATTTCAAATATCCAAATATTTCATGAAATATTCCAGTTTCGTGCACTTAAAACGAAGCGAAACTCGCCATCGGTTTTTACCTGCCTCGTCTACGGGTACTACTTGCCGGTACCCATTAAGATTGCGGTTCGTTTCGCCAAAATTTAAATTACACTTAATTTCCGGTCTGTCTTTTTCGCTTCTTCAGGTAAACAATCGACCTTCAAATGACCTAGCCGTGCTGGAACTTGACGGGCGCGCTCAGGTGAACGCAAGGTGTTCGGGTTATCAAACTACAAATTTATTTTTCTCACCAGAACGAACAGAAAACCTGAAAAATCAAGTTACAAATAATTATTTCCTCGATGAAATCGATAGTTTTCGATACATCAAAGGAAACATTTTGTTGGGTTACGGGGAGGAGCGGAGCGGAGGGGGGGGGCAGTCCGGTTTGTCGGCCTAGGATTTGGCCCTCTCCTCGAACCTAAAAATTACTCGGAGGAATTAATTTGGCAATTCAGAAAGAAGCTTGATTAACAAAGCGAAAATGAAGAAAAAATAACGTCGGTCTGCTTGGTGAGAACGGCAACGTCGTACACGCTGCATTGTGGAACTATAATTGCCCGTCGTTAAGTTACACGTTTTCGATGTATCTAAAAGAGTTCTGGTTCACAGGGAAACAACAGAAACCGCTAAAGGACTATCTTACATAAATATTATGGTATGATTTGTATAATTTGATGAAATCTGTGGGTGATGAACACAGAGAGGGTCACCGAGGGCGAGACAGGCTACTGTGATACAGTAAAATTTTAGTGGAGTTAGACGGAGAAGGAGAACTGGTCCAATTAAATTTACCAAAATGTGTCAATGCTCGATTGGTTTGTCATGAATCAATTCAATAATTAATTAATGATGAGTTCAATCACTTATTTTCATTTGGAGACAAATTACCGGAATTAGGAAGATATTGGGTGTATAAGACATAGTAATAAGAACGAACTCGGGTATAATAAATTTTAACGAGAGAACGCAAGTGCAACTTAAGTTCCGAATAAGAATGAAACTCTGAAAGAGTGATGTGTACTTAATAAGAATGTTACCATTGTCATCATCATCGTTGTCGCCGTCGTCGCCGTCGTCGTCGTCGTCGTCATCGTACCTGAAGATTTTCTTTGCTTTAAGTTTCAGGTTTCGGTCCAACGGGACGTCATCGGACGTCGTTTTAATTGAAATCCCATGAGAGTGGAAACAAAAAGACTGCGGTTGTTCATGTTGAGTTGACTTAAAACTAACCAAATAAATAAGGATTTACATAAGTCGTTTTTTTGAAGGAAGGAAAGCGGGGAGAGAGAAACCTAAATTAAAACTTTGTACAGTCAATTAATTAATTGGTAACGATAGGACAAGTTAGATAAATTACGTTTAATTTGAAGAACAGACACAAAATCAAAATGGGGAAATTGCGGGAAAAACAAATAATACAAATTAAAATTAATTATTTTTGCAAATCGGCCGGCCTTCCCAGAAAACCTGGCCAACTAAATTTAGTTCGGCCAACTATTTTCATTGGTAAAAACTATTGTACGTGTGCCTGTGCTACTGTTAGTTCGTAACTGTACGTAATCTGTGTCTTAGGAGAGTTGAGGCTATCGCTCGCGCCGGTTTCCGGTTTTTCTAGGAGGAAACTTGCCTTCCTGTTGATTGTTACTACTATTCTTCACTATTCTTCACTACTCTTCACTATTTCTTACTATTCGCTCTACGTTTCTGTCTTTTTTCTAACTTTCCTTCTTTTATGTTTGGGTGCGTGTGTGCGTGCGTGTGTGTGTGTGTGTTAACGCTCGTGTTTACTTCTCTACTCTAACTACTCATGCTTGTTTTTGTTGTCTACCTTGGTCACAAACGTTTCTTTTACAGCCTGACCGTCTTTAACTACCTTCGTTACGGCCCATAATTGATCCCTGTTCCTTCTTCCTTTTATTGTACTTCCTTTCTTTCGGGTTTCCAACTGGGTTTCTGTCTCCGCATCCTGCACACATTTCACCGCGTCCGTAAAAATAAAATAATAGAAATTGTCTACCGCAGGTCATTTCTTTTCCGTTTGTTCTATTTATGAATAGAAAAAGCAAATATTTCTCCCAGTTATTCATTTAGTTAATTTATCTACTAATAATAATGTTACGCTTCTTTCGTCGTGTTCGGTTCCGAGAGTAATCAAAAATACGAAATCGACATAAAAAGTTTATTGGTTTGTTACGTTTTTTTCTTCAGCCTTCTCGTTTCATGTTTACGGCCTTTTAGGGCCTTATTTCAAAGCTGTAAAAGGCCCCCTTGGAGAAGGGCCCTCAGCGAATTTTTCCACAACTAGGAAAACATCTCTCCGGCCAAAAGGCAACTTCCTGTTGTCGGCAGACTTTACTCCACGGATAGTCCAGACTCGTTTCACAATTTTATTTATTTATTTTTTTTTAATTAAAAGTTATGTATGTATTTTTATCGACGAAAACTTGCCACGTATTTTTTTTTTCCTTCTCACAGAGAAGAAGAGTGTCTCATTCGAGTTTTCTTTTCCATTTCTTTCTATTTCTGGCTGTTATTGATGGTTTTCGTTGAGTTAACGCGAAAGCGACAGTGCACATGCGAAACTATTCACATGAACGGTTTTTTCTTTTCTTTTTTTTTTTTTTGTTCGATCCAAGTGCAAACACTGAATGATGAATTTATAACGAAGTGAGAAAGAATTGAAGAGACCAATTGAAAATGGAGTTTGACGTGTTGGAGTCAAACACGTTAAAACGATCAATCGCTAAAATAAAAAAAAAATGTATATAGAAACGTGCATTACGCGCGCGTGTGGGTGTGTGCGTGTTTGTGTGTGTGTGTGTGTGTGTGAGTCTGTGTGCTTGCGTGCGTATGCCTGTAGAGTCTGAAAGAAAATTTCCCTAAAGTGCAAAACGAATATGAAAAGTGTTTAATACAGCATTTTCTCTTTTCTATTTTCGCCCATAAATAGACGCTTTCAAATAGATAAATTAATAAATTATTAAAGGTGTAAGAGACGGGAAACATCGACTCGAGTATTTGTTAACAATTAAAAAAGTAGATTTCTGTTTATTATTATTATTGATTGAAAACTCGAACAAAAAACTATAGAGAATCTGTTCTGATGTATCCGAAGTTCCGGGTCATCGGTTCATTTCCGGTTTTTGTGTTTCCCTCCGTTGAATTTTCTATCGCGTTCTTCTCCTCTTGTTCTTCCGAACAAAGTCAAAAGTTTTGTTTTTTATTTATTGTCATCCGGGAGAATTTTAAAACGGGTCATTCGTCCGGTTGAACGGTTTTTACGTCCAACACAAAACTCTCTTGCCCTTATTGTATACATAATTTTATAAGTCGCGATGACGAATGTACACGTTATTTGCACTCACTTCTTTGTCAACGAAACCTCTCGGATTTGTTGAATTTGACTTATTCTGATTTATTGTGTATTTGCCTTTTCCAACGTCCGGTGACGGGGAAACGCTTTTCGTGTAGATCGCGTACTGCTGCAGTAAGAGACGGATGTTCGGTGTATATTCTCAACGGGACTCAAGAACGAGTCATCAACTTAATGATTTAAGTCTAGGTCCCGTTTTGAATTATGTCCAATTAACACCGTGGAGTGAGCACAATATGGTGAAATTAGCCGTCGTCAGATCGGGACGCCGCCTGCTTACGAATAAATTAATATATAAGTACGCAGAAGTGCTTAATTATTTCGATTTCAAACCGATGACCCGATCAATAAGCATAATTCAAAACAGTTCTGTTACGTTAGTGTAGTGAAACAAAAATGAAAATATGACTTATAAAAATAAAAAATAAAAACAATCAAAACAAGTTTTGCGGTTTTATTATTGGTAAAATCAATCATCCTTTTCCCTCGTATTGAACTAAACGTCTTTGTCGTCTTCGTAGACAGGAACAGGAAAGCATAAAGTCTACTTGGGAGTGCATAAAAATTGCGCAAAATTCAAAAAATTCTGAATGACTTCGCCATCTGGTGACCTCGAATTGAACTAAAATTAGTAATAGCAATATGGCAGTATCAGGATACCGAAGGTTTATACCTCCTAATTTTTAATTTGTATTTTTAGATTGTTTTCAAAACCAATGACATTTGTGAACTTTTCCTTTGACTTTGGGAATTTGTTTCTCACCAAATCATCTGCCTAACGTTTTGCCTTTTCATACACCATATCATGCCACGGTAAGTTTTTATTTATTAATTGAAATGTTGTTTACTCTGACTTGTACTATAAGTCGGCGAATTAAACAGACCGGTTTAACAAAATATTTCAAGGTTTTTCCCAAGAAACTAAAAACTTAATGTACACAAATGAAATTAAAAATTAAGTAGCGTTCACCTTGGATGAATCGGTCCGCTTTGTTTTCACACTGAAACTCGGCGTTTCATCATTTACCGATAATTAGGTAAATAATTTCGTATTGTACGGTTGCTGAAATTAGTATCACTCCACTCGATCTGTCTAATTTTAGGTATAAATTCCTGTTTTGAGTAACCTAGAAATTGGCCTCATTTGAAGTGTTCGTTTTCATGGAAATTTTACAAAACTACCGTGTAAATGAAAAGCGTTCTCTTCAACCCTTTCAATAACAAATACATCAATATTCTTTGTAATTATGTCTGAATGCTATCAATTATATAAATATAGACCAATATAAGATCACTTCCCGTACTAATAAATCTGTAATTTTGGCACAATCAATTGTAACTAGTACGTATATTATTATATTACATACATTACATAATTTAATATAATTATTTAAAAAAAAAGTTAGTGCCGGTGAACGAGTCCAACACCCTCCTAACATAGGTAAGCTTCACATTCGTACTACCGATGATGTCTGAATAAGTATTTAATGGTTTCCCATGACACAAATCATACCGTGTCTGTCGAGTATTGATTGCAGTAAAAGAGAGTTGTATTTGTTGTAAGTTCAATCAAATTTATACGTTCAACGTCGTTCCATCGTACGAATCGGATGGGACAGAGTGAATGAAAAAAACTTTTCTCTTAACGGAAATTGACGTTTTCTCTTTAAAGTTTTGCTTCAAAAGTTGCTTCTTACTTAAACATTTGTTTAGCTTTATTAAAAACAAACATCTGTTTAGTGTTATTTTAAAGTTGTGACAAGACGCGAGCGAGCGAGTGATTGATTTTCATTCTGCTCCTTGTCTTTCCTTTGTTATTCCTCGAGGAAAAATTTTCCACATTATACTCATATTAAATTTCCAAATCTTATTATTTGAATGTTACATTAGGGGATGTTACCCCCGGTTGCTGGGGCTCTGAAATTCGGAGCAGACGACACCTGTGTGTCCCGCCTTGTGTTGTGCACAAAATCTACGTTGTAATTAATTCAGGTGAAAATGCTTTTATTACAACCGCTTGCCACCGATTACACACAACGATGATGTTAAATTCAAATGAAAATGAAGGAACCATAAAAGGTGAATGTTCTTCGGGAGGCGCACGGGGTTAATCTTTTTATTTTTATTACTTTAATTGAAAGAATAAAAATTTACATAGACCTGCGTTTCGTTTACTCGAACCCCGGTGCCCATTCTTTGACATTGAAGGAAGCCGTTGTAATGTAAATAGTAATTACCGTGCGTCCATGTCGACTAATTAAATAATTTTATTCGTACGTACGCGGTGAAGTTCTCAAGTTTATCTAAACTAAGAGAAACTTGGAGTGAATGCCTCAGGAAGACTACTACGTGCTAACTGAAACATATTGAAAATGACAATAGAAGAAAAAGAGAGAAGTAAAGAAGAAAGGGACTTAATTCTTTCAAATACAAATCCTGCTGAGCCTTTGCTAACCTCCGTTAAGGAGAACTTTAGGAGACGGTTAACAAGTTAGAAGAACGTGTCGGGAGAAAATAGTAAAAGAAGAAAAGCGTCGGAGGCTCCATAGCCAATTAATACGATATTACGGGAAAATACTCTTTCATTTCGTCTGAAATACTTAAAAATACAAAAAAAATGGCTACGGAAGAAGTCGAAATGAAATGAAAACAAGGGGAAAGGAGAGCGTGAACTTTCGATGGTTTAAAATCGAAGAGCTTTTTTTGTCCATTGACTCCAAGTGGAAGGGAACCAGAGACAAATCTCATCTCGATTTCATTGTGGAAAACTTCTCGAGTATTTCATTTTAGCTAGGAAAAAGTGGG
This sequence comes from Polyplax serrata, assembly GCA_037055365.1. NCBI lineage: Eukaryota > Metazoa > Arthropoda > Insecta > Psocodea > Polyplacidae > Polyplax > Polyplax serrata. The sequence continues at coordinate 3,526,302 of JAWJWE010000004.1, forward strand.
AATATAAACAAAGAAAGAAAAGCGGTGGATGAAAGACTAAGAGGAGGATAAGTACGGATGTTGAAGTTGGATACAAAAGAAATCTCGAATCATGCTGAAAACCGTAAGCTTTCGAGCTTTTGTTTCGACCTTCGCTTTCAACTTTTTCCCTCTCTCTCTCTCTCTCTCTCTCTCACTCACTCTCTCTTTCTCTCCCTCCAAGCAAAAGAATCTAAAAAGATTGAGAATGAGCAAGAAGAGGAGAAAAATTAAAATAAGTTCTCGTCCTTTTTGTGTACATGTCGGAGGCCAAGACCGGGAAACGAATATCGAAACCGGAGAAATAGAATTTATGATGCTGACAACGTACACATGTGTACAGACTTGTACATTTTATACACACGCAATAAAATTACGTATTTGTAAGTTATGTACACAGATATAATAACTGCAGAAAACAAGTTTTCAAAATGCAAGAAAAATATAAAAAATATGAAAATTTATATACAAATTATGCAATTTTATAAAAGTTACAGAGACATACAGATGTATGTACATCTCCCTGCGATGAGAAACAACACTCGACGCCACTGTACACAAAAGTGTAGAATTAAAAATAACATGCAGATAATAAAAATTAGAATTGTATCTGTCGATTGCATTGCTCGCAGAACTGCTACTTCTACTCTATTACTACAATGACTGGTAGCGGTTAACTACCACGTGGGAGGCAACGTGGCTGGAATTTGAGGGCCCAAACAGAGGCATCGACAGTAAACAATGGTCATGATGCCAACATTCTCTCCGATTATCAGGGGAAAGCTTTCGGTTGAGGAACTTAACTGCTTCATTAAGAGCTTTTGTTTTACGAGCTTGCGTCGTTGAATTATTTTCCAAAACAAAGGATTTTCTTTGGAAACACTGGTAAAGCTTCTCTCTCTCTCCATCCCCGTCTTCCAGTCTCCATCCGTCTCTCGCTCACACACATTTTCTTTCTGCATCTTCCCTTTCTTACGACCCCCGGTTTTTTTTTATTGTTGTTGCCATTCTCCGTGTTACACAAGCCCTAGAAGGAAAACTAAAGAAAATGGGAATACAATTACCAAACTTTGAATCCGTCAAATTAAAATTAATCGAATTTTTCGATTTCGAAATGGAGCTTTCAACATGGAGCGAGTCAAACACACAATGGCAACAGGATATTCTCGCCCCCCTTTTTTTTTTAAGTTTCGAAACGATTTTTAAGTTGTTAAATACGCTCGCGTATAAATCAGATGCAAATCTGCGGTCGGAGTACGCGTTAGTAGTAAATGTTTCACTGCACCGCGGTGATTTATCTTGCCTAGATATTAATAGACAGACCTGCAGGGAATTGCTGCTGCTGCTGCTGCTCCGCGTAATACAAATGGAAAAAGTCATTGCACCTTTCACCTTTTTACGAGTATTATTTCTACGAAACAACTGTGCATTTCCAGGCAGGTGGGAAACACCGCAGACGGTCAACTTCCGTTAGAGAAAGCCAGAAAAAGGAAGGATACGGAAGAAATTCGAGAAGCTTTTCCTCGTACCCCCAAGTTGAAAAGTTGAGAATCTCGCGATGAAAGTTGATGTGTTTACTTGCGGACTTGGAAGGGTTTTCGCCATGGAAACATTTTAGAAAAGATGCAAGAACATGCTAAAAGCATTCTCAAAATATAAATCCCTTTGAATACACGAATGATATGCGTTCTCGCGGCCGCGAAAGCTCGAATTCCTAGAAGAAAAGACTACCGTAGAGAGAACGTAAACAAAAGAATTCGTTCAATTTTTAAGAGGCTGACATCTGCCATAATTAAAGATATTAAACGCATTTCGTTATTAACGTGACGCTGCAAAAAGGAATTATTAAAAGTTAAATAAATTGAAGTCTCAAAGGAAACGTAATTGTACTGAGGGAGGCGAGACCAACGGGACAATATACGAAAAAAACATATTAAACTCGAGTGCCAGCCTGGTGTTGGTCGGACAAACTATTTTTGTTTTATATTAATTTTATATTATCGATTATGTTTTACGTTACATACTGCTGTATATATTATATACTGTATTTTAAACGTAATCGCTTCTGATATTGGTGACCTTATCTCAGTAGGGGAAAGGTACTCCTCGGAGTTTCAGGTTGGCCTGCCTTTATATGACCCAAACTCTGCGGTGATATATCTTTTGTGGTAAACAGTGGATAAAGTGAGAGAGAGAGAGAGAGAGAGAGGGAGGGAGTGATAGATTAGCCGATGAAAATGACAACTACGGTTAAGAAGATGAAGAAGCGGGTGGCAACATCAAATTACAAACATTAAGAAGTAGATGACAGTCCGGGGTGGACGGGGATGAAAAATTAAGCGGGACGTGCAAAAAATGGCGGCGTTGTATTGCTTAAACCGAGCTTAAAATGAAAAATGAAGTTTAAAGAAAATGAAAGGATTGCAGTGAAATAAATTTAAGTCGAATTCGCTTAGCAATTTTAATTAAATATTAAATTATTCAGGCCGTAATTCGGAGCGATGGTCCCACTGAAACGACAACCTAAATATGCACTGGGAAGTAGTTGGTAGTTGAGGAAGGTTTTTCACTTGGGAAAGGTCACTTTCCCTCACACACACACGGTCTGATGTTGAGTCTGTATAGTGATGTCAGGAAAGTACTCAGCAATATAGGATATTGTAGTGAGGGTTACTAATAGAAGTACTCCTCATTTGATAGCGCGTGCCCCCCAAAAAGAGTAGCGAAGTGTATTATAGTGGAGTTTTATATATCAATACGTGTACTTAGGCACGGATGTATTGGGGGTGTCCTCACATCAAATTACCAAATGACTCCTCTGCTGTAAGAGTCTATATTTTAATTTATTTCTACTAAATAATTTCTTTATAATATCTGCAATTTATAATATCTGAAAGAATATTGAATTGGTGAATGAGTTTTTATCGGAAGGTTTATGACTACACTTCCTACATACAGTAAAATATACATTTTTTTACATTAATATGTGTAATTCTTATACTATGGTTTACAATAATCAGGAGGCACAATCTGCATATATAGTATATATATCTGTGGAAGATAGGTGATATTATATATTTAGTAAAAAACATTACAGTAGCCGTGTTTGAAACAGTTTAAGAGACCAGCATTTTTACTCGTCAATTGTAGTCGTTCACCTAGGCGTATTTACCGACGCGTATTTTTTGTAGTTCATCTGACCCTCAAGTCATCGAAGAACTGAAATGTACGTTGTAATTTATTTGTTTTCTTTTAACCCGACCAATTCGCTAATGATTCCGACTCTGTACAACTGCCAAGTTTATTAATTTACAATACTTCACATTAATTTAACTAAGTATTGTTTAACTTCAAATGACATTGCTTTTTTTTCAATGAGTTGAGCGATTATAAAATAAAGATGATTAAAGTCCGGATTTCGCACTTTTTTATTTTACACAAAAGAAACGTCAACAGCTCGATGTTGTTACTAATTTGGTTACTCACACAAAAATTTCACTGAAACTCTGGATGTGGAACTTTGCAAGTTTTTGGAAATTCCCGTGGTGTTCGCCTCGAAATTTTATTATATATCTTTTTCCCATTGTTTTCTCACTGCCGCAGGAGAATCACCTTTTGTTTTCTTCACGCGAAATATTACTTAGCGGTATCGAACTTCTTTAATAAGAAAGCAATAACTCATCGCCACCGTGCAAAAAAAATAAAATAAATGGTTCATTAATAACTCCATAAAAATTTCGGCGAGTCGGACACAGGGAAATTTATTACCGTAAGAAACGTTTAGACCGATATCCTGCCGTAGCAGAAAGTAAACGGAAATAATAAAACAATAAATAAATAATGGGTTTCGCTGCATAAATTTAATAGAATCGATAATGACCGCAATGATGGCGGCTCTCAGGACGATGATAATAATAATACCGTAAGAAGTGGATAATAAAGCACAGTAATAAATAAAAAATCCTATCAGTAGGAACATGTGAGGAGTGGAACCCCCGTGGCCTCCACGTGGAAACTGTTGAGCTTAAAGGCTTTCAACGCTCAAATCCTGTAAAATGGAAATTCTGTGGGGGTTTTTTTCCTTCTCTTCGACGGTAGTTTTAACTACACTAGGCCGAAAGCCCGGGACTTTGCTTCTTAGTTGGACACCGTGATGTGCTGCCTCTGGTGCCTGTCACCTGGCCCATTGAACCGTCCCGCTTCTTGGACATCCGTCACACGACAAGTATCCTGACCGCTGAACGTTAAAATACTAACGAAGTTTAAGGTTTTAGAGAAACCAAAAACAAAACGTAGGATTTCTATTTTGGGGATTCGTAAAAGAACAAGGGAAATAAATAGATAAAATAGATAATTTATAGAGTTCTCCGTGGGAGGTTGCGGAACCCTCGGCTCGCGCTTACAAATTTACACTAGAACAATTATTAAATTGAACTACTGAGCTGAAATAAAATAAAATAATACATAAATGAAACAGACACAAAGTAAAGAGCTCAACGGCTTAAAAGCTTAGCAATTGAGAAGAGGATTGATTTAAATGAATAGATGTCTACGGGGGGAAGATAGACTTTAGTGAGTCGTACGTGCCATCGAAATTGTAAGGAGTTGAAACTTGCGGTTTGTAGAGAAAAAGGTTTGTAAAATGAGCAGTGTAGTGTCATAAAAAATTAAGTAGCCTAAGTAAAAATACGGAGGAAATCCGTTTTGAAACTAGGAAATGTCAATTATAATTCACTTGTATGAAATTGTGTACGAATGATAATCGTATCAAACCTATTGATTAAATTTAATTCTGTCTTCTGCTTGCATTCAACTCGTCCTCTCATTGATTTTTTATTGAAAACTCACATTTTAAAGGAGGATGTTACGGCGGACACATGTGCTAACCCGTAGATTCTGTTTGTAATGCCTGTTTATCTGTCTCTTAACTAATTTACCTATCCATACAGGTGTACTTCTGTTTATGTCTGTACTTCTTTATTAATATCTGCACCCATTTCTCCAACTATTTATTTTTTGTTCTTCCTCTGGTTTCCAGCAGGAATTACCCTTTTTTTTGCGGGGTTCTTTCACACGTTCGAAGGATTCTTTTTTCGAGTGTTGCCTTGACGATTTATCACGTGTGGAAGGTGTGTAAAAGGAAAATGAGGCGCAAATAAGTCCTTCCGCAGAGTCAATGGTTCGTAACAGGCCGAAATGTAATGATGTTGAATTCCGTTTTAAAGTGCGGCTCAGGTTCCTGAGGAACTGTGGAGAAGTGAAAAGCTGCTGTTGGAAAAATGAATGAATGTTAGGGTACGGAAACGGAAAAATGTTAGTAAAATCCAGCTTGAATGCGTCTCCGTCACCCGTCTCCTAGTTCGACCAGATTAAATTCTGGTCTAATTCGTATTGATCCGACAGTGAATTATTTTTTTCTTGCCGTGTCAGTTGTATGTACGTGGTTGTTTGGAGTTTGAGGGTCCGGAATCTCCCATTTTGCCTTGATTGACATGTTACAATATCAAACTGCTTTATTTTTGCTGTAATTACGAATGTGTTTTTCTTTATCTTATTTTTTTCATATATAAAGTGTTTATCTACTGCTGTTTATCTAATAGTATCTATGTATATACAGTTATGTTACATCTTTGACCGTCATAACTGCGGTTACGTATAGTTTTCCTCGCTCTGTAACTAACACCTGTATTGCTTAATCGTTAGAAAAACATGTCGATTATGCCACAATAACGTCTAGCACGATTGTATAAAATTCCTTTTAAAGATTACTACACTACATTTTTAAGATTACTCGTTACTGTACCCGTGTTTTGTATTAATCTTTGAGGACTTCGTAATCAATTGCACTGTTTATTTATAAAGTAATGTCTTTTTTTGTCGATTTACATTTTACTCACGTGTTCTACTCATTTAGAATAGCCTAGAAGCTCTTCAAGAGAGTATATTGAGTATATTTTTATATTTTCTTTACATGTATTCTATATCTACATCTTAAATATATTCTAACGTATAAGTAATTTGAACACGAACGTACTATATTATTTAAATTAGTACAAGTCATCCCTGTTGGTGAGCAGGTCAGTAATATTAAGACACGTTTCGTGTCGATAACATCGAAACAATTAGCCGAAAATCAGTTGAATTGCTTTGATAAACTAGGTAAACATTTAGTGAACTTTGGTGTGGAAACTTACTGACTTGGGATGACCAAAAAATTCTTATAAGAATAATCTCATATCGTAACTTTAAAGGACTCTAATGTGTGACACAAAGCGTAATCGAAGCAACGAACAAATACTTATTAAAACGTTATTAATAAGTTAATAGTGATGTAGATGAAGAAAGGGGACGAACACGTGGAAGCAACGTGCAAAATCCGGCGAGTGAAAATTTTCCATTTTAACCGGGAAACAGAAAAGAATTGGGGTTTTTTTCTGCGGTTTTCCTTCTAATCTGGAGGATTCTTGGCGTGCAAATCGGCCCTTTTCTCGTAAGGTTCACCAAACGATTTTTCATTCTATTATTCTGTTATTGCTCCTCTATTTATTTCTATTACCTCGCACGATTAACCAATCGGCAAAGGCAATTCCTGCATCGGATTGGAAGTGATTTTCCATCCATCCCGGGAGAAAGCGTAACCCGAACCCATCCCATTATTTGCACCGTTTGCACCATTTCCAAATCGGAAAGTCATAAGTGTGCAAGCGCGTACGAGATAGTCACCAGAAATAGGGAAACGATAGGAAAACGGTACGGGCACGACGAGAACGGGAGAGGATGAATGAGGTTTTCCCCGGAGGTGGAACATTACTCCGAATTACACGTGGATGTGCTTGACTGTATGGGAAACAATCGATGTTATAAAAAGCACAATTAAGATAAAAGTTATGTTTTTTATTTATGTTCACTCGCGCGAGTACCTAAAACGACGAATGCAATTTCGCCTTTAATGAAATTTGATTTTAACTGGCGTACGACGTGCAGTTTCTTAATGCAGAATGTGCAGATTGCACCTTTTTATTCATTTCGTGTGGGGGAAGAGTCGAATGACCTGAAGGTACAGTCGTCTGCATTCCCCAGAACATAACCCAAAGACGAGAGCGTGTTCAAAAGTAATGCTCCTGGCGTGTGCTGTCGCACATTGGAAAATTACGATTCTTGTTGTTCGGGAACGTCTAGTAGCATTTGAAATCCCTTTTTTTTATATAAAATAATACACAACATAGGATTTTATATTAGAAGTCAATGTGTAGCCAGTTTATAGAAGGACAACAAATGAGGTTCATCACCATGGTTCCAACCGTAGAAAATCCCATATGTAATGCTACGTGTAACAGAGCAATTGTATACAAAAAAAAAAAAAAATGAAACCCCCGTGTAAGTGTGAAAAGTTGTTTTATTCTAATAACTTTCTCCCCTCAAAGCTTTTCCCCCATCAACTCAAAGCAGAAAACCTTTCGCGACGATCCTCGCCTTCTGCCCGAGTCTAAAAAACAAAAGGTTACTAGTAGAACAGTCTGAAATTTAAGAAATCGGTAGATCCGATTTAAAACACACAGTCCACGCTCCAGAGGATTTTATTGCCCATTGAAATTGGTATAATCGAAGACATAAATATACTCGTGGTATACTTTTTTTCCTTCAGAAAAATATACTAAAATACAATTACGAAATGTAAACGAACAACTTGTGGCCCCGGTCACGACCCAAGCAAGGAATGAAACCAAAGAAACGGTTATTTATATAATTATATGTATATATATATATAATATAAATTTTGTCGATTGGAAAAATGGAAAAGTTAGATTGGTAGACCCTCAAAGAATCACGGAGCCTTTTCACGAAGGTTTCCTTGTCCTTTTCCTCCACTTACTTTTTATGGGCCCTAATAGTTTCTTTTCCGGTCATCCATTCACGATTGATTCATTTCTCTGAACCTTCCTATCTCCTTTCTTTAGCTTCCTAGCTCTTCTTCTTCTTCTGGTTCTTCTACTTCTCCTCTTTCTTACTTTCTTCACCTTTTTTCTCTACACCCTCGCCATCCACCTCCGTCTCTTAATGCTTTTTCACGTATCGATTTCCGTTGTTTATTTTTCTCTACAATTTCTACTCTTTTCCGACCATCTGACATGCTTTAACATTTCACACACACACGCACCTCTTCTCTTCTCTGTTAACCACCCAAAACCATCGTCCACGTCCTCATTCTTCCTCATCTTTTTCTTTGGCTCCTTGTTATCTTTTTTCCTAGCATTGTTGCTTCTCTTTTTTGTTGTTGTGTTGCTGCCGCTGTTCCTGGTTTATTATACTTTCTTCTTCGTTTACTTGAATCGACTATGACCGTTCGGTTCTTTCCTTTGTGGATATTCCTTTGTGTTGAATTCTTAGAGCGAGGATTATACTGCGAATTCCGGGATTTTGGGCTTTTGGTATCGGGTTTATGGTGGGGTTTTAGACCGACACGGTCGGAGATTTTTGCACGATTACAAAGAAATTACAACAATTCCATGTGAAAAATCGATGAAGTTCAAATAAACTCAAATAACCTCCAAAAAGATATATTCGTTTTGTAAATGAAGAAGCATTTTCGATCATAAAAATTATTTCCATCTCACAATATGTAGTTGTTTTAAGGCTTCATCCATAAAATTAATTTTTATGTATTAGTCATTTATGTATCTCTGCAATGGGGTTAAATTTTTCTTCGTAATGCTCAGAGTAACAGCACCACTAGTTTAATTAATGTACTAATATTTTTATTACTTTAAGGTGCTTTATGTACAAAATAGTGAGTTGTACACGTGGTACATAAAATTATATTTTATGTACTGAGAATTACGAAGAGCTCAAACTTATACTAAAAGATTTCGTATAAACTTCCGTTAAAACAATACCAGGTGGAGACACATCTGGTTTGCTGTTGGGCTCTTCTGAAGAAAATCCGGATCTCGCCGCCGATCCCCGTAAATATGTACTAAATCCGCATATTTAATTCGTTTCATCGATTTATCAGAATTTGATTAAATACTTTCCTTTGTCAGACAGCGAGAGAGAGAGAGAGAATAGCGTTAATTTATCAGATTTTAAATATGTTTAAGCAAGCATAAAATTCCATTTGAAATTACATTAACGGAAGAAACGGAAGAATTCAATATTTGAAAGCTTTGTAGTGTAAATGGATGATGTGAAGCAGAAAAAGGGGTCAGAGTTGCATTTGACGGAGGAAGAAACATGAAGACGTTGCACCGCCACTTACTTAACCTTTTTTACCTAAAACCAATCGTTTAACTAATTCTATTTTACATTGAAGTGTTGTACGGCGTCCAATTCATTTAGTAACTAATTCAACTGGTAGAGCTAATAATTTGGAGATTTCTCTTTGGAAGGAACCTTAATCGCCAATGTTCGAAACTGAATCGACTTACTAAAGACTCATAGAATCTATAATCCCACCTCATTGACACATAAGACCAATAAAATAGAAAATTTGACTTGTAATACAACAACTACAAAAAAAATACTTTTTTTAATATCAATTGAATATCATACGTATCATACGAAATTGTAACGGTTCTTTAGCATACTATCGTTTGTATGTTCGGACAAAGTAGCAGAGCTTTCACTACAAATGGTTTAAACTTTAACATTCAATATATAAAAAAGTGTCAGATGCAAAATGAAAGAAGACAAAATGAACTGGTTAGCGAACCGGTCAATGTCAACGGTGACATTAACAGTTAACCGATCGTAACATTTGACTACGCTAGACAGATAATGTAATAAGATCAAATAGATAATATGAAAATATTGAAAACCAAAGTACACGGTTTATGTATCTAAGTTATGTACAAAGAACATGTTAATTATTCCGCAAGCTGTTGTAAGTATTTGTACGCATTCACTTCTATATTGATAAAAATTTCAATACAACAATAATTATGTAATTATATTAGCGTATATACACAAGAATATCATATAATTCTTTTGGGTATTCGAGTGACAAAAGGCTTTTTCTGGCGACAAAAATTTATTAACTCTTCATTCCACGGAATCAGCGTCTTTCTTTCAGGTCAGGGACGAAACTTTACACCACACACTGTGTTTTGCCCTTATTTTTATTCTCTCCGCGGCGTTCAAATTTGGAATGAGTTATATATATTTTCTGTTAAAACTACTTAGACTACACATTCTATTTATGACACAAAACTCTCCAACTATTACAAATAATTTTCACTGAAATAACTTTATTATTAAGTTTTATGGTGTTTGCTTTGGTTTTTAAAGAAGAAATTTTAGAATTTATGTATGAGGTTCTCTACATTGTAAGTACACTTATTGTCGACTGTAAGTCTAGGCATCCTGGTAATTTGGTTTTCAGACAACCACTTGCATCCATGTGCGGTCTCTCTGATTTGTATAAATAATACAAATTATGTACTTAAATAAGGGATGAAGAGAGAATAAATCTCTCTATAATCTCACATAATCTGTGTACATGACCATCTGTGGACTTTCGTTCTGAAGCGGGTGGAAGCGTCCCGGGCTGTTGCGTTTTGCCTTTCTAAAAAAACAAAACCCGGCCTCTTATCATTAGGAAGAGGCTTTGTTATCAGAACAAGCAAAAATCACCACTTTGGAATCTTATGGGGAAATTTGTTAGGTTTGCCTCCGGTTTTCCAAAAAAATCCAACTTTAAAATTTTTATTTGTTCTCTGAAATGAAAGACCGACTTACACCACTCCTCATGAGGTCTTGTTCTTTACATAAGAAGAACTGGGGTTACGAATTTGAGTTATGAAAAGTGTGAAGAAATTAATTTAAACGGTTTCTGAAGTGCCGGCGAAAGGAGAACTCCTCTCACTTTAGATATGCTTCTTTTCTATTTACTTCTTTCTCTGTCTTTTTTTTCCATCGATCCCTTAGATAACTCCGAGTACCCGAAATATCAAATTTCTACAGGCTTTATCCTGAGGGAAATTCAAAAGTGGTCACCTCAAATATGAGTTTCACACCCCCATTAATGGATTTTACGAACTCTTGAATGCTTTCAGGGAACACATGGCCGTCTGACACAGGTCACGTTTTCCACCTGAGAAATTTTCCTTTTTTTCTATTTGCTTAGGACCAATTAAAAAGATTTCCCATTCCGGTTGTGTCCATTTGAGTTGGATGGCATGCCACTAATTATTTTATCAACTCTTTGTCTGTTCTAATCAAAAATCCTATTTACTTTCAATTTTCTCTACGGAATACGAACACGTGTAGATATTATATTTTCTTCTGGTTAGAAATTTACAGCTGTTGTGTGGAGGAAATATGCCCTCACCACGCTGGTTGTCCATCATTGCAGGGTATGGAACTTATATATAATTAAATGAATGTTTTACTTGGGGTGATGTGATGAAATGATTGTGTCGCGTTGCAGTATAAGGTGCCAAGAGTAGCGATGACATAAAAAATTAAGAATATCCTATACAATAAATATAACCCTATTTAAAATATTATGGGTATTGGAGCCTTAAAAGAGATAATTAGATTTGTAAGTTTTAGGACAACCACTATACAAAGTGGTAGGCTAATGTGTACAGTGCGAACTATTTATATGTACGTTTGTTTATATAAAATGTCAGGAGGTGTCGATTCATCCCAGATGAAACCAAATCGATCTAGAGGTTCGTGTGGCATACATCGTTGTCATCCCTGTCACGGACCTGCTTCTCTGAAGGTCCTCCCGAAAGTCCGGCTCTCAAACAATTCTGCCAATGTATTATATATACTACAAATATTCGTACATGTTTATTTACGCTTCAATTTGTTATCTGTAACTAATCATCTAACCTAACCTTTTTTTGAGCCCAGGAACCCATGCTGAAAGGACTCGTTGGGATGAAATGTCTAATACTGTGGGACTCGAACCCACTAAGAAACCTAGGGAGACCACCTTCCAATGCGGAGAGGTGAGACTACCGTGAGGTATTGTCTGCGCCATCTCCAGGAAGTTACCTTGGCCGACCTTGACAGTTCAGAATGGGAACTTTTCTCCTAACAAATTATGTGAACAAATTAATTAATATAATTATTTAGAACTGTGTATAAATAAACAAAACAAAAATGATATGATTTTCTGCATACCAAACAGTAGACTCGCTCTCAGTAGGTTCTCCTCCTTTCAGGAGTTCTCTCCCGACCGCCATGTGTCCGACAGTTTTACAAAATCTAAATTTACTGTCGTCGGTGAAAGCATTCGATGGGAAATCGTAGAACTTGCTTCGGAAGTAGGTTAAGGTAACTTCCGGTTCCATCAATTATTCAAACCTGAGTTTTCTCCGCCTTAAATTGCGGAAAACGTTTCGAATTTCTACCAGAAAAAAAATTTGCCTCGTTCGTAAAGTCGGTTCATCGTTAAATATAAAAAAAAAGGAAACAAATTTTTTCATAGAAATTTAATGCGAGTGAGTAACGAGAAGATATTTCTGAAAAAGTCACAAAAAAACCGAATTGTTTCCTTCCGTTCGAAATAAGCCGAGATGAAGTGCCCCGCGACGGCCGTCATCCTGGGGGGGTCTCTTTCTGTTTTTTTCTTCGCCACGCTGCAGACCTTTCCACATCCCTCCGAAAAGCCTTCAGCCTTCTGTCGCAACACAGCAAAAAAACCCGCAAAAACAAATTTTTTAAATGTTTGAGGAGTTTGAAATTGGTAAAATTGAGTTTAAAGAATTTCAATAAGGTTTTCTCTCTCTCTCTCTCTCTCTCTCTCTTTTGCCACGGGGAAAAATCTGCTTCAATAGAAAATTATAAAATAATCGTTGAGAAGGTTCATCTTACTCCATGTGTGACATTCAGCCTCGGGACACGAACCTTTTCTCGTCCGATTTAAGGATATTATTTTTAAAAGCACCGGTATGAATGTAAAAATGTTACAACATTCCCGGAGGACTTCCTCGAGACCCCTGTCAGTGTTCAGTGTATGTACCTTGTTAATTTTTTTTTACCAGACATGAGTCGAAGTAATTAGATTGTGGTTCTCTTTATTGAAAAGTACTCCATGAGTACAACATCTTAATTATTGGTGCAATTTAATACCTGCCCATCCGATGACAGTGATCTATGCTTTATTCCATTGTTATGTCTTACATACGTAAGGCTACATACACATATTTATAATTATACATGCTTTGTATTTATATTACGTTTATTATTACGTTTAAAACTGTATTGTATCCTTCTTGTATTCTTCATGTAGTCTTCTACATTAATTTTTTGAAATTAGCATTAAAACACCTCTATTTATGTACATGTGTTTAAATAACCGCAAAGTGATGGTGTTTCTTCATGTTTTTTTTTTAAAAAACGGAAAATATTTACATGGTTCGAGTTGATACCACGAAACGGTATCATAGAAAGTTCTGTTCGGTTTCGAAGCCATCAGTTTTGACGGTTTGATTGATTGGTTTCTATGGTTCTGTTGGGAATGAATAAAACAACTATTTCAGCCTTACAAGTTTCGATTATTCTTCGTTCCAGTCGGTGAGGCTCTGCCATAATTATTCCTCTATAAAATTCCGGGCATCGCTTGGAATGCATTCTTTATTGAAAAACTAATAATGGCGACGTCGAAGTTGCTTATTTCTGTCGTCGTTTCCTTCTTCTCTCCGCGAGAGCCTGAAAGTCTCCTTCCCGGTGTTTTTCCAGGTATTCGTCTTTCCTGCGGGAACCTGTCGTGAGTGTCCCTGACATTCCAACGTTCCATTTTGTTTCTGGCCGCAGGTGAATTCGCATCCGGTTCGATTTCTGTCGGGAAAATGTCGCCAAATAAATAAAATAAAAAAAAAAACGCTACCGTCAGAATTATTTTGGGATTTGCGACAACTTCTGGATTCGATTCAAATGTAAATATACAAGTTTCCTGTCTTCTTCCTTCCTTTCTCTCTCGGTCTCTCTTTCTCTCTCTTGCACAAAGGCACACTTCTCAAATCTTTTGTTTTGTTCCTCGACCATTTTAAAAAACACGTCAGCCTACCCGTACCAGACACTATATTTACTAGAAAAAAAAAACAAAAATAACAACAACAACAACAACAGCATAATAGAAATAAACCGTCCGAATTTCAAAAACAAAATAGAAAAAACAAAAATGAAGGAAAAAGAATCGTGCGGAAAATCTTCACGTAGTAAAATTAACATTTTGACAAATTCATTTTGAACGTTGTATGGGTAAGTGCCTCGACTTGTTTTTCAGTCAGATGTACAGGTATCAACTCCCAGGTGGTAGGTACCGAGTGCAAAAACCGAGGTTCCCATAAACCCAAACCCCTGATGTTCTGGGCACAAAAAAAAGTTCAGCAGGAAGCGACGTGTAACAAACCGTGGAACATCAAGTGACCGAATTTGAACCTTCGGAATGTTGCGGGCTGTACCTTTTTTTGTCTTTCACTTTCAGGCCGAAATCTTGAGGACTGCCATCAGAAGAACGGTGTTAAGCGAATGAGTCAAATTCGCCCGAAATCCGAGAGATTTCTGGTTGAGAACCCGCTAAAGAAGACTCAGACGTCACAGACGAACCTAATTAAAAAAAATTTGGATGATTATATTTTCAGTTTGTCCAATTTCGAATTCAAGCAAAAATTAGGTTAGTACCTGAGCACTTCTCTTCTTCTGTAGGTGTCTGGGTTGGGTTGTAAAAGTTAAAAAAAAAACACGGAAAACTATCCTTTGCAATTGCTGCTGTTGTGTTCCTCGCATCATTTCATTTGCTTTGTCTTGCTGTTACCAGAGGTTTTCCGTTCGGTTCCGTTCCTCTTTTCTGTCTCGCAGTACACTTTCGTCAAAATGCTTTTACTGCGCTAAAGATCCTTTCATAATTTTGAAAACGTACCGTTCAAGACGTCTGAAATTGTGCGCTGGAACACGTGCAAAAGAACGTTTTATTTCCATTTGGATATTTACATATCCGATATATCGTTTATCAGGAAAAGAAATTAATTAAATTTAGTAAAATTTGGTTATTCTTCTCGATTCTGACATGATCTTAAGAAAACAAATTCGACTCATCTTTTCAACCTAGTTTTTGGGACGGGATTATTGTTGCGGACTGACTTTAAATATGCAGTGAGATGTGTCAGAACAATTTTGATAGTAACAACGACCAAATAACATACATAAATAGTTGGAGAAAAATACGTTAAAATTCATTCAACACGTTGTTCTTTTTCTGTTGATATATTTCATACACTCTTTAGTGTACCGTTAATTGTATTACGTGTAGAAAATTATAATAACTGGAATGTATAACTATTTACTTATAATTTCATGCGGAGGGAATTCTAAGAGTTCTTTGCAACTTACAACAACCGTCGTTTAATCAAATTCAACCAGAAAAGCGTAATTTTAAAATAAGCCGGCCGTGTAAACCTGGTCAAAGTAGCGTGTTCTTCTCTCGCCAAGTTTAATGAATTTAACGACCTTAATATAATCTCTTAATAGTGGCTTGTCCACCTGCTCCACGTGAAAAATTATCTGGGGAATTGATGGTACCCAAAATTCTCGAGTGTCACCTTTTGCTGACACCTTCACCTGAATATTTAAAATTGACTGAGTTAATGTTCCCGGGCCGTGCTGCGGTTTTTGGTACTTTGAAGTGAATTGAAGGACTCCTGCAGAAGGTTCGTTCACGGGTTATTTCGGGCTGATGAGAAAGCTTTCAGACTGAATGCCGGTACCTGCTTCCCACAGAAAATTCCTCGAACTGGTTTTTAACGTATCCAAAAGGCAAAATTCAATGCAGTGCAATTTTTAATTAATTCAATATTTTATTACGGTTACAAAGCCGAGTGAATTATTTCTTCTGGGACCTCCTCTCCTGTGCTTTTCACCCGTGCAAGTACATATTTTAACACTTATACAATGAAATACATACGGCGGTGTAAATAACAATTACGTGAAGGAGAATGGAAGGTGTTTTCTCTCGCCCATTCGTTAGGGATTCATATATTATGCAGCACCGGAGAATGCACTTTTACAACCTTTTTCTCTTCCATCGTACTCGACAACAAAGTTATTATCAATGTTAAAAATTACATTTTTTTGAACGAGCTTTCTGCTTATGTACGGCATTGTGTACGGCATTCGGAAACGGAAGTGTTTGCATACGGGTGGAACGCGAGAGGACAAAAATTGTTGTCTCGCATGCACGAACTTATGCGAGGGAAAATAAGTTTTGGAATGTTACAAAAATAATTTTAGACTTTAATTAAAAACGTACGTGCGTGGAATATTGTTTGGAACCACTGCTTTAATTTACGTTTCAGACAGCCGTACGATTAATAATGACGGTAATGATAAATGATACATAACGTGACAGATATTGTAATGTCCTAAGCAGTGAACCTATAAAATAATGCGCGAGGTCAATTGATGTTGGATATGTCGAACTTATTGTTTGAGGTTGGGACGATACTACCATTACTACAAGGTCAGAGAAAAATACATCACCAAGAAAATATGTTTAAATTAAGTGTTATTAATCGAAATGAATTGCTCAGAATTCATAAATAAATTGTCGAGAAACGAATCAAGTAGATGTTATCCCTGGATTTTTTGTTTCGTCAGACATGTTCAATTTTAAGTACAACGTTTAGCAGTTTCTCACATTAGCACATTTTAGTGTACCCATTAAACATAGTAATAAAAAGTAATCAAGTGAGACATTCAATTACATTAATAAAATGAGTTATTTCTTGATTTTATAAATATTCGGGACATATATTTCAGCTATTATTTGGAAATTTTTTTGCAAGAACACCTCAAGGACGGAGACACTCCCTACAGGAAACAGTTGACACGTGCATTACTTCTGACCTCGAGTTGTGCAATTGTTTCTTTCCGTTTCCTCAAATAAAATCCCTTATTTAATTTACTTCAATAACATGACGGAGAAATATCACCTGATAGATATAATAACCCGGAGGGTGACATTACCGGGGTTCCAATTTGATGTATCAGCAGGGAAAGTTTCAAGTGAAAGAGACAGGGAGGAAGGAGGAGATAAGAGAATAGAGGAGAGAAGCACAACAACAACAGCAGCAGCAGGAGCAATAACAAAAAATAATTTTCATCAAAATTAAAAAAAAATTAAACTCGTTTTCCACATTGAAATCCCGTTCCCGTTGCGAACAAAGGAATGTGAAAAAATTTCAAGTCAGTGTCAAGTGATATTATAAATAATATAATATGCTATTTAGAGTAAAAGAACAGAACGTCGTGGACGCAGTGGGAGCAGAAAACAGCCTCTCCCACTGCGATTGAAAATGTCGGCCGACAACAATTCAATTAAATTTCTTTTTTTTTTCATAATTTTCTTTTATTAGGGATAAACTTTTCTTTTTTTTTCGTTCCTTTCACATTTCTTCTTTTCCTTTGTTAACTCTCCATTTTTTGTTTCTTTCTCGTTCAGTTCATTCACGTCATTTTAAGAAGGCCCTCGTGCCTTTTCCTTTGAATTTTTCCTTTTCATGCCGTCGTAATTAAATGACACTTCTCCGGTTAGAGGTCGGTGGTTCTCGCAGCCCTCGAGTCCTTCAATTTAATAGTTTCACATGGGAATTGCAGTTTTTTTTATGTCAAATTAAACAAACACTTATACATAAGTACACAAAAAATTCATGTGATTCCAACTTTTTAAAAACTCAACATTACGTAAATTTAAATAAAATTTCCTAGGGATTTCTAAGTAAATCTGGCAATGTATGGGTTCTGAGCATGTGTAATTCGGTATTGAAAAATATTAAAACATTTATCTTGTGTTTCTTGTCTAAGTAGTAGGTGAGGAAAAATTCCTGTGCCAAACATTAATGTCCAGTGCTTGAAATTCAAAAGTCAAAAGCCTTGCGAAAACCTTGCCACCTACGTGATATTTAAAATTTTGAAGTGCAAAACTCAATTACAAACTATACTTAACCTTCCGTACACTAAAAATACCACTGCACATTGTTTTTAATTATTATCTACAATATTTTATTGCAGAAGAGTCCTAATTATTGCTTTCGTCACCATTGTTCTGGTGCTACTGATGTTTTCTATATGTGTAGAATTGTTACAAGTGCCCATTTAACATTTGTACGATGTTGATATGACTTTTTTTCCTGCAGAAAGTTGTCCTGGAAAATTGGGAGAATGTCCCTTATTAACCGAATTTCGAGAAGGATTGAAAAAAAGCATTTCAAACCACCTGAGTTTGACGCCGAAAAATGATTCTAGACTTTGTAAAACTAGCCGAAATTACAACTCAAAGAAAGATATCATCAATAATTCTGTACAAGAAAACATGAGCGTGACAAATTCTCAGCACAGTGACAGCTCGGAGAAAAAAGGAGGGGCCATCAAAGACATAAAAACGACCAATTCGAAAGGTGTGATCCGATCTACACGAGCTCAAGATCTGAGGTCACAGAGTAACCGCGACTTACTGCGACCGAAAACGATGACCGAAAAGGTTAGGACAATGTCTCCGTACCTCCTGACATTACCGACGAAGAAGAAAAAGTCGTCGGGAGCCGGAAGCTCCGAGACGAAGGCATCCGTTCGAACGAATACGACAAAGGTGACAGAAGAAAAGAAAAAGCAAACGAAAACGTCGGGAACGACCGAGAAATTAAACAAAGTGTACAAAGGAAAAGTAAAAAAAGAGAAACCCTCGTCGGCTGGAGAGAAGGTGGTACCGCTGAATAGACAGAAAACACAAGAAATAATCAATCCGAAGATAGTGAAGAAAGGAAGCAAGAACGCGTCGGGTGTGAAAGTGGCAGCAGGCGATTCGTTCGAACCACCACAGCTCAAGAAGAGCCAGACCTTTTTCATATGCAAAGGAGCGAAGAACGGGGAGGGTGACGACAAGTCGAAAGAAAGCGATTCTCGAACAGAACTGAACGGAAACTCTCAGATGGACGCAGCAAGCGACGGAAACGGATCAGACGAAGACATAAACTCGCCAAAACCAAAACCTCTGACGCACAACGACTCCTTCTGCCTGATAGCAAAGTCCAGTCAGCAGTGGTCGCAGAAAAATCGTTCGGATGACGAAAAATGGCTCCAGTACGATTTGACGTATGAGGAAAAGTCGACGAAGAAGACGACAGACAAGGGCATACTGAAGAACGCCAACCACGACCTGAAATCAGTCGATTCCCTGGAAAAGGTTGAATCGGAGAAGATCGTGAGGTTCTCCGACGAGATGGTCCGCAACAAGAAAGTCCTCAAAAAACTCGTGAGGCGAAAGAAACGAATCCAAAGTCTGATTGCTCCGGCGTGGTATCAGAGAAACAAGCTCTTCCAAAAGTACCTCCAGGTGCTCCGGGAGAAGTCAATTCTCCTCTCCGACCAGGTGGAGATGGATGAAGAGCTGAAACCTTTTCGGGTTCCCGGCCGAATCCAGGAAAGGTACGAAGCTGAAATGTTTGGTTTGATTCATCCGAGGAGGGGAAAGTTCGGTAGAAGCCTCACCAAGGACTCCTTCAGCTATTGACGCGTTGTTTTTTGTGTCCGATGGAAACCGAAGAGACTTGAAAAAAAAACGCTTGCGTTTCACTCAAATGAGAAAAACCTTTTCTTTCTTCTGCTAGGGAAAGAAAAGGAGAAAAACATTTTCTCCAGAACTTGCGTGCTCTGGACAAGTCAAGTCAAGATTTCACTAAATATATTTTTTTTTAATTTTGTTCAATATTTATGTATATCATTTTTAAATATAATATTTATATTTTTACTTCCTAAAATTTCTTATTTAAGCACCGCAAAGGACGGTACCAGAGGTCGTTTGTGTTAAAGGCGTGAAAGGTGCAGAAATACTGCAAGTATTATAAGTAAGCAGTAAATTATCAAAAATTAGTTAGGGTGGTAGTAAATTAAAGTAGGTAGGACGCGAGTCACCCCTCAGGTACATGACCGTTGCTGTAGTACAAGGTTATTATGTACATATAATTCGTCACTATAGACAGCATATAATTCTTTTATAAAAATTTATTAAAATTATTATTCCAAAATATCACCACGGAATAAGGTAAAATGTCAAGGGAAACGGCATGCGCACGACAAGATCACGAGAGGACAATTGAACGATCTTGGACTTTAGAAAAACGATCTGCAGTGATTTGATCGAATTTCGATTGGAAATCGATGGAAACAGGGAGAGTATGTGTGTGTGTTTGTGTGTGAGCGTTCAATTGCCACCTTTGGGCCTCGTCGAATACTCTGAAAATTCAGTTCGGACAAATTCTCGGTGTTTACTCAACACTTAAGAAAACTACATCTTTCCAGAGAGGATACCATAAAATATTCACGAGAGATATCGAAAGAAAGAAATTGTTAACTTGTCCAAACATAAAGATAGATTTCGAATCCTCCAACTTGTTATTTTCCATTTTGATTCAACAAGGAAACGAAATTTCGCTTCCAGTTGTGATAGAAATAGTAAAGTATGATTACGTTGGAAACCAGTAGGAGAGAGAGAGAGAGAGAGAGACTCTTCGATTTGATTGAGATGACCATAAACATGCAGGGATCATGGCAGTGGCCGTCTAATCTAAAAATAGTTGACAGCTTCAATGAAAGAAACGATATTACTTGAAGCGTCGAAGCGGAAATGTCAAAATTCTGCCTTGTTGACAAAAACGAGGAAAAGGTTTTAGAGAGAGAGGAGAAATGTGAAAAAAGGCAACATCCAGCCGTAGCCTTCTTCTCCTAGCCAGACAAGAAATGTACAAAAAGAAGGAGATACAACGAAGGAACCCTACGAGAACGGATGATCATCGAGCGACAGCAACGGGACGGCCCGAACAAGCAACCTAACCGATAAACAAAAAATTGAAAAAATCAAAAGGAACTTCCAAACTCCTGCAAGTTACCTGCAAAACCTGAAAATCAGGTACGAGAACGCGGTACAGCAGAGCCCACAGGTTTCAGTACCCGGCCCCCATGTCCTGCCCTTCGCTCCTCTCGCGTAAAATGTACTGTAATGATTATTTTATGCGGGTTTTACGACCAGGCGAACGGCACGAGAGGGACTCCGACAGGAATTACTGCGGGTCAACTGAATGATTGAAAATATTCAAATTTTATTGATCCGAATTGATTTGAAACGGTTCAATCTGGACGTGTGAATTTTATTTCTCTCTGACGATTAAAAATGACCAAACTAGGAGGTTTGAATGAGCCAAATCAGAAAAATCTCGTGTCGACAGCACGACAGCACGGTGATGTTCTATCGAAACTTCATTGTGTAATTCAACGAAAGTCAGTGTCGCGGAAAGAATTACCAAAGATCATTTAATTCAATAATAATTGAGTTTTTGTGTACATAAGTTTCATTATTTATTTTAATTACAATTAATTCATTAATTCTTTTAATAATACAATCATGTAATATTTTCTTGTTTTGGTGACTGCTCTTCCTACATAATTAATATTATACGCGATTACATTACCCTACATAATTATTCCTTATTACGAGAAATAGTTACATAAACATAAATATATGTAAAATTTAGCAGCGAAATGCAGTTAGAAACTAGTTTACCATGTTTTCATGTATCGCACTATTAATAAAATAACTTATTTCCAGTTACGAATTCAATCGGAGGCTGTGAGTCCAGGGGCCATTTTTTATTACTTTATTTTTTTTTATAATATTATTGTTGTAAATCAATATTTTAAAATTGCACTGCAAATTTTGTAAAGCAATACACTTTCGGGTGTCGTTAGGGTAAACGGAGAGGCATTGTAGTGTAAAAAGGTGAATCACAAAAGATTTTTTTTGTAATTCTGGAAAACTTTAGTAATATTTTAGTTTATTAATATTTTTAAGCAGCGCGCAGCAGTTCTTCTGTATTAATAGTCCGTATAATAATTGTAGAGACTTAATTTAGAAAGTTTTAAGGGTGGAGAAAGTTAAGAATTTTTAAATAAGTGAAATTGATTTGAAATGAACAAAGTTTGGAACGGAATTTGTCGCTTCTTCGATTCTCCAATAATAAAATTATTAAAGCTTTAATAACATTTATTAATAAATATTTTAATTTATGTTTCTTTCCGTGCAGTGTACGGCCACTTTTAAGTCTCTCGCAACGAAGCACTTTTCGCAGCCCTCTGCCTAATTATTACTTATTAACTTACTTCGTAGGAAACTATTAAATAAGTTTGAAGAAAATTATTTCCGGTGCGAATTCTTTTCTTTTCCTTGCGCTCCGGAAAAATTACAACATTCGAGGGTAGAGGTAGGAAAAAAAATGGAGAAACAAAGGCCAGGGGGACGAAGATTGCTTCGAATGAAAATGATGGAAAGCAGGAAAGGCATACGGAAAGAATAAATAACATTAATAAAAGGGAAGAATAAAGAAATTCTGTTTATTTATTTAGCCATTGTAATGAACAGCGTGAGACTGGAACCGTAACCGCTGATTAGCTTAGTCAGTAACGGCCCTTCCTGACTAACTCGACTCCTTTCATATATTTCTTTTGTTAATAAAAAAAAATTAATTAACCGTTCTTCCTCGATTGCGTGGCGGTAGACGTTTAATTAATTTTTCTGTGTTTCACTTGTTCGGAAGATTTTTATGGGACGACGTGTGATTTATGGGGCAGAAAAGTAGAAAACTCAAAGGATGTGTTCGTCACCTTTTTTTACCGACTTCCCTCGACCTCAGCACTTCCTGAGCCTTTCCTCGGGACATCTGAGACAGACGTGGTCAGGGTGAAGGAAACGCTCTGTAAAAAGAGTACGTTCGCAGTTATGTTAGCCAACACTAATGTTACGATGCTGTTCACACAGCCAATAGTTGAAGAAGTTCCAGTCTTCACCTATTAATCCCTCACCATATAAATATTAGACGTTTGAAAAACGTAGGTGAGTATAATATACACATTTGCATTACTTTGCTGTTCAACAGAACCGTAGTGAAGTAGTGAAGTAGTGAAGTAAACTGAATTATATGAAAAGTCGTCGTGTTTCTTAAGTGGCCGTTTCAATTCATTTGACCAATGGAAATTTAGACGTTTTTAAACAAGACGAATGAAGAACTGAGCGATAAATGATTACCGACAGAACTAATGTACCCTAAGTAGCTCTAAGTGGTCATTTCAACTCATTAGGTATATTTGTTATAGCGGAAAATAAGAAATGAAAAAAGGGAAACGATCGGGGGTGAAATATGTGGAGTTGTTGCGAACCCCACGATTTCTGCAAGATTAACAGCTAAAATTATAGAAACTAGTTCCCCATGTTCTTTCTATTAGTTGTCAGTAGTCAGTGTGGATTTTCTTCCCTCAAATGCTTGTAACTCTGTCTAACGATCTCCTTTGTTCATCTGATATTCTTGAATTTGGTAAAATTTTGTAGTATTCGAAGGTAGATTTTTCCTGTCGGTGAACTTTTTGAAGTTTCTACACATTAAATGACACGCTGCTTATTTACAGTTCAGGCACGTGTTCCCCGAGAAACTATTTATAAGAGAAAGACAATTATATTTATGGCATGCAACCTTTTTTTATATAAAACAACATTCAATTCTTTTTTATCAAGGTGTGTTGTAAGCATCAGTATATCAGTATATCAGTTTCTTCCTGTATTCAACCATTGATTGAATCTTTCTTGAAGAAAATGTTTGCTGTTTGATTCTTGTAGTGTGCCTTACTCTTCGGGGCCTTAAAAAAATTATTCTAATATTTTCTATTCTACGTTGTCATCAGACTTCTTTATTTGTCCTCCGACTACAGGGTGACTTCATTTCTGACATATTACTATCACCTTATCAACTGCAACGTCGACTACTTTTATTTTCTCTCTTTTTTTATGGTTTCTTTATGCTTTTAGAAGTTGCACATTTTGCTGTTTCTTTCTCTCTGTAGTTCTTTCTACAATGTGAAACAGCTCAGGCATAGGTCTCAGGTAAAGTTACGGAAATTGTTAACGTGAGTTATATTTATACATATGTATTTATACACATTAATCACTTATTTATGGTTTTCTTTTACTTCCACTCGACTCTAATTGCTGTGATGTATTTCTAGTTGTAGCATTGCGTTAGATCCTAGAGCCAAGAAAGCCCAATACCGCTCATATTTGGGCTTTCATCATTGACGATTTTCATTCAAATTCAAATATTTGACGTTCTTAACTTCACGTTCTGTTCTTGGTAACGTAAAATTAGAACATTTTTTAACTCGATAGTGATTAATGGAAAACGTGAGTAAACTACAACGAGTAACATAATAATAACAACAGTATAATTTATAACAATCAAATAAAAAATTCTTAATAATATTACAAAATAATGTATATAAATTTCATGAAACGTAAATTAATTTAAATACAAACAAGACTTTAAGCATCCATTCTGCTGGGTCTCCAGTTTGAAAAACAATTAACCTGTCAGTCCCAGGAAGGGACAGCACAAGGATCAGGAGGACATGGAATGTAAGTTTCACCCCGGCATATTTCTATTTTCAATTGCCTGATGGCCTCTTTCAGGTAGGGTTGCTCCCAATCTTCGTCGACCTTCAGCAATCCCAAATTGTGTTTGATTCCATGAGGTCCCAGTTCAATTGGTCCGGCGAAATAGCAAACACCTGGAAAAAGATTGTTTGTTACTTTTAAAAGAAGTTCTGCGGCGAAAAGAACAAAAATGAAACGTCAGTCTGTTTACCTGGGACGACATTGGTGTAAACATACGCCATTTCAATTATGTCTCTTTCGTTTTTCAATCCTCTGATTAGATTGTTAATAAATCTGGCAGCTCCCAGTGCGACGGAAAGTCGAGGTCCTCCGTGGTGCTTCAGACTTGTCACCATACACGCAGCACGTCGGATTTTGTCTATTAGGAAGTCATAACTTGTCTAGAAGAAAAGTTCGAGAAAATTTTTTGGTTAAGGGTAGCAATAGAAAGCAAATCTTTATAATGTTTAGATGATGTAGAAAGTTGCGTGCACTACATTTACCAATGTACTGAACTTAGTCGCGTAAAATAATACAATATTCTTACGTTTGGTATATCGACGCAAGGAGAAGTCTGCGACAAGACGGGTACCATCGTTTCCGGACTGTGTCCTCCTATGACAGGTACGAGAAACTCACCAGGATCTTCTGTGCCCCTGAGAATGTCGTTGGCCACGATGGTGCACGCTCTCATTGTGTCTATTGTCGTTATACCGAAGATCTTCCTCGAGTCGTAACACTTGCAGTTTCTGGCGAAGAAAAGAAAAATAAAGGACAAGCAAATCGCATGTTGGATCATTTTAGAAATTAGTTGTAGAGGAGAAATAACGGGAAATCGATAAATAGCTTTGCCTGATGTAGGCCGAATCGAATTTCACAAAAAAAAAGAAGATTGAAATCTCTAATTCTACTTCATAAATTTAATATTTTTTTTAGAAAATGAAACCTCCCTTCGTTCCGCAAATAGTCTGACTAAGGATGAGAAACCGAAAAACAAGGAGAAAGATGATAAGAAGAAAAGTCAGCCTCGTCGAACTTGTTCTCACATTTCTCAAAATAAAAATTATTTTCTACCCAACTAGAAATTGGCAGAAAAAAGTAAGGTGAATGAGAAAAACGAGGAAAAACGAAAAGGTGGGAGCAACAGAAGGAGAAGAGACATATGGCAAGGAGTACTGAGAACTAGCGGAATAGAAAGAAGAACGTATGTAACGAGAAAAATAAAAAAAGAATATAAAAAGACAGAATAATAAATATTAAAGAAAAAAATGAATTTAAAAGAAAAGGTTCACGCATACAGTAGTATTGTAGTAACAACGCGATAGGAACAAGTAGAGCAGGGACAAGAACCAACGAGAACAAGAAGAACAAGCGACTTTTTCTATTTGAACGACACTTCTCCCGCGTTGTTATTTTTCCTCCGGAAAAAAGGAAGAAAAATTTGTCAAATTTGAACAGGAGCAAGAGGAGATATTTTGCTTTCGATCAGATTTGAAGGAGGAAGCGCGGTATTTATATTGAAATTTCGTTTATTTAATAATATTCCTTCGAGAAAGAATCAGTTTAAAGTTCAATCGTTTGATTTATTGAATTCGATAGGAAATGTGCAAGTGAAAGCATCCCTCGCCTGTAGCCCAAGATAGTGGCACTTCAATAATAAATCTGCTGTGCATTCGTGTCATTGGTTTGAGAGTTACACATTGAACGAATTTTATTTTTATATTTATTTTCATTTTTTTCCCCATTTAATTTATTTACACCATCAAGGATTATTAAGTTTGGGTAGCAGGTAGCCGGACACTTTTGATGGTTTGACTATGCGTCGAATGTCACCGGTTGTCGACTCGTCAATGACTCGGGGACAATTTAATAAACTTCAAAGAGCGTGATACATAACTTTGGTTTTAAACTAGGTTTTACGAACGATATTATTTTATTAATTATTTACCACGTGTAAAATTTACACGTGCCACGACAAACAGCCCCGTTGAATGGTCTGTACGTTCGTATAGAGAAGTTCTATTGACCTATATAAATAAATTTATTAAAACTTACTCTTTTGTATTATTTGCCACTCCGTAAACATTAATATTCGTTTCACTTATTAAAAGTATTTACTTCAAAATGGCAGAACACTCAAAATCCACTCAATTATTGATGCCTAACAGTATATATAGTTCTGTACAACAGACCGCATGCCCAGCATCTATTTCTCATTCATCAATAGAGTAATTAATTAATAACAAATTAAGTATCCGGCTCTTATTACTATTTCTTATGTAAGACTTAAATGTAATAATGACTTCTTTAAGGTTTAAAGATCTCACTGTACTAGTGTTGTTTCACTACATTATATACATATAATAAGTTTGACTGTGATTCTAGTTTGATACCGCTAGACAAATATCAAATAAATGAATATGTCACCATCGGCACACATTGCACGAGCTCTTGAATTTTTACCGAACAATTTCCTTTCGTGTAGGAAATTTGAGAAGAAAAGCAGAAAAAATCCTCTTTTACGGGTTAGTTGTAATTCCTTTTGTTTGCTTAAATCCGCAGCGATGCCTCGAACAAGTGTGCGCGACGTCGTCTACTTTTCCGTTCGAGAAAAAACTTACTTAAATATCTGTGACACCATCGGAACAAAACTGTTAATTGGATTTGTGAGTACGCCAATGAGTGCCCGAGGATTCACCGTGATGATCGCCTCTGTCAGCTGCTTAACAACAGGAGCGTTGTACTCGAAGAGATCGTTTAAGCACATTCCAGGTGCCCTTCCGACTCCAGCGCAAATTATGATAATGTTAGCATCCTAAAAGAGACGACAACGGGATAACATCTGGCCTCGACAAATAAACAAACACTACGGTAGGAGTGATTCATAATTTTGTACACATCACTATAAAGTACCATAAAAACCCAGTACCTGTATATTATTATTCGCTTTTAATGTATTGATTTTGCACAATTATGTAAACCTTACACAACCAAGTTAAGATTCGAGTAACGATGTTATTCTTTAATCGTTTTCACTGCCACTACCTTAATTATCACTAATTTAATAATCAATGTTAGGTTATGCTCTTCATAACTAAAAGATTTTGCCTGTTGAGTAAGAATAATTCTCGAGAATTGAGTCAAATACCTTGACGTCCAAGACAACTTAACGTGAGCCTATAAAATATATCCAGGTTCATCCGTACACTACCGTAAGTAGTGCATTTAGTGTAGTATTTGGGGTGGACAGTAAAAGCACTTACACACATGGCCTCGTACAGGTCCGCACAACCCGAGTAAGACTTGACACGACAACTGGTGTCTATGTGAGCCAAATCCATGGCTGTCCCGTATGTACAGTCCAAGTCGTACAGGTTGAGAACATTCACCAGTGGCGATTGCTTTAGCAGGAAAGCAATTATTTGTCCTAATTGACCATTCGCTCCGCATATTGTGATTTTTATATCACGAGGAGGCGATGGAGGTGGACAAGGTGGACAGGCGGGCTTATCCGGGCAGGGGCAGCCATTTGAGTATTTCCGCGTGAGGTCTCGCAGAACCCCACCTACAGGTTTATAGAGACTTGTAAAATTTTGATTTAATAAATAACGAAACATTTTAAATTGATTTCATTATTATATTTTTTTTTGGATGAAAAATTTCATTTTTTGTAATGTTTGTTGTGTAAACAAACCCGTGCGTAGAAGGCAGTGCCCTCGGTCAAACTTGTTCCTAAGGTTCTTTTAAAACTGTATTGATGAGTAGTCGGTGGTAGCACCAAATATATTACATGTATCGGTTTTTAGTATTAGAAGATATCAAAATCCCACATTTGGGCATTTAGGAATTGCCTTGGAACTTGCCTGGCTCCTGTAAAATTACTTCGCAAAGGTTCACATCAATCTGATTGATAAGCAGGTATCTTTCCATCTTCATGACAACTTGCCCTTTGTACCTACATGAAAAGTAGACGTGGTCATCTCACTTAGTACACACTCGACACTAATTCAAAACCTTTTTTAAACAGACAATTAACCAGGTTATAAATCTCAGACTAATATCAACTCAATCACATTTCTTTTGGTCGTAGGTGTACACCTGGTGCGGATCAATCAAAGTACACACAACTTTTACGCTGTTTCCTTTTAATGAAACTAGAATTTACATTACCAATGAAATGAGGTAACCAACATGTGAAAGTGTCAGTAAAGTAGGGGCCGTTTCAGAGGAACTCCGCAACTCTAAATTAAATGTAAAGTAATTGAGTCAACATATGTTGACAATTCAATAAGGACTTTCCATCACCGGGAAATGCTCTAATTTTGTAAACGATTTGTAAAATATTAAATTGATTTTGTTTTGGGCGCGTAAAATGGAAATGAAAGTCAATTTTACAACCGTTTCGTAGCGAGACCGGCACTCTTCGTAAGGTTAACATAAGCGCCACTTCGTAACTACGGTTTCCAAGTTCACAGCTTGCGTGACTGTAAACGTGAGACGAGAGAACGAGAGTGAGTGCGAGAGAATGATAATGAGTGAAGGGAGGAAGAGAAAGAGGGAGAAGGAGAGGGGAGAGAGAGAGAGTGAGCGAGAAAGGGAGGGGTTACAAACGAAAGGATTCGTTGTGAACAAAAATCAATAAATGGTTGCTCAGTTTAATTCATTAATGAACCGGTAGAATTCAAATTCGCATACGAAAGAAATGAGTTAGAAACGTGAGTTTTACCGCCTTGGACAAGTGTCAAAAACTTAGTGTTCCTGACACAACCTCAATTTTACATTTTCATTTGCCGTTATTTCAACCATTGAACATTGTAAAATTTATTATTTTTATTGTTGCTTTTTCGTACTTTTCGTTCGGTTTCTCATGTCGTGAAGCATGCATGTCTTCTACCCCGAATGCAAATCATGAAACGAAACATTTTTTCCCAATTAGCCTCGAATATTTTTTTTATTCAATCAAGATTGTGATGTTTATTGCTTATTTTATTGCTTCTCCAGATGAATTATACACAATGTTAGGATAGTATGACTGTAACGTACGGTTTGTTTCAATGCTGATTGGCATCATTGAAAATTTTGTTCTAAAAACTTCAACCCTTAAATTTTTCAGCTCCCTCCCCTCAGAAAATATTACTTTTTAATGCCAGAACAGATTTCCATTATTTTCAGGCATTAAAATTATTCACACTATTTTGAAGCATATGTTTCTGACAGACTCACTTGACAGACAGGCAGCTCAACAACTTTTGTAACTTCTTAAAGATCTTTAATTTTGGTTTTAGGTAAAATTCCTTCCCACCTGACACTGATGTATTGGACAGCGTAATGGAGTATTGATTGAAGGGAAATGATTTTCACATGGAATGGATATAAGTAAATTTTGCAAGGGGAATCAAACTGGGATTAACAAACTTCAAAAATGTTTCCAAGAGGAACCTGATTATGGTCATAAGCACAACATTCCATTACCTGAACGAAAGCAATGGAGGGTATGAATTCTGATTTAAATTCTTGAACTTGAAAATTGGAAAACAGTTTTCTGTCTTCAAATTTAAATAAATGTAAATGTATATTTCTATTCCTTTAGGAAAACTTAAAATTAAATTGTTTGGCTTGTGGTGTCTTATTGACATCAGAATTGCAGGCCCATGAACACTTTTTAGGTAAAAAACATCAGAACATGATAAAAAATATGGCAAATTTTAACTCCTCACAATCAAGGAGCAGCTTACTGTCACATCTGTAAGTTTTATTTCATTGACTTGGTGGCATTTTAATAACAGCTTAATAATAGTGTAATTAGTGATTGAGCTTTGAACCTTGATTTTAGTTTAATTTAAATAGTAAAGCTTGACTTTTTTGTTTCAGTTCAATGCACAATAACAGTATAATTATAAAGGGAAACTTCAACAAATTTAATATTTCTGGAAATTACACATGGAATAGAAAATCAGATGTTGAGAACAATTCAAATGAAGTGATTCCTCCACCTGGTAAGTTTGCTAAATTGTACTGTGAGTTATAACTTTGAGAATAAATATTTGGGTGTTATTTTGAATTGGTTGGGAATTGCATTATTAAAATCGATTTGCAACATCTTTAAAATGAATTGAAAAGCGAATCACATAACATGTTAGACAGAATTAACAGAATTTGGTGTTTCTTACACAATGTGGAGGGATGTCATTGCTGTAGAAATGAAATACTCACCCACACTGAAGGTACATTTTTATAGTGTGCAGTAATTACTTTATTAATTTTTTATTAATTTTTTATTAATCAAAATGACTTTTTGATAAAAATCA
The DNA here is from genome assembly GCA_037055365.1 of Polyplax serrata. Classification (NCBI taxonomy): domain Eukaryota; kingdom Metazoa; phylum Arthropoda; class Insecta; order Psocodea; family Polyplacidae; genus Polyplax; species Polyplax serrata. The sequence goes on from JAWJWE010000004.1 coordinate 3,557,106, forward strand.
TGATACTACATGTTTCATAATTCAAGAGAACCATTTTCAAACATATTCAGGAGCTGTTAGATTACATATTATCTATTAAGTCTCAGTCTTTCCAAATTATTTTGAAATAATGAGAAGTAAGAAATGTTATTTTATTATTTTTATTATTTTTTCAGCAGGGCGGGACAACATCCTAGAGACTGTTATAAAAAGCGAGAAAAGGAACATTTCATCATCGGATTTGTCAATCTATCGAACTCCTTCGGGAAAATACTACTGCCAGTCCTGTAACTTGACGGTCAATTCCCAGGCCCAATTTATTCAGCACACGGAAAGTCGAAAGCACAAGCACCGAGTTACCAAAACTCAGTGCAAACTCAAATAGGAGAAAGCGTCTAAGAATCTTTTTAAAAATGTTGCCAAATAGTCACAGCAAGATGTTCGAGTGCCACAAACACTGAAACAATTATTAAATAAATATTTGACAGAAACCAAAATGGAGGTGGCGGAGATTTGAAAATATTTGTCCGACGTCAAGACGAATAAACAAGTTTTATTTGTTCTAGTTACTAGTAAGCCAAAGACACGAACGAATCAGTATTAATAGGTTCATGTAGGTAAATAACTAATTAAGCGCGTCTAAATTAATATAGATTCATTAAAATCAGTTGAAGGTATGCCGTGCTGACCTCAAATGTTAAAACCGCACATGTCAAATTGAGATTTTTTTATTTCTACGAACTTCATTTTAACTGGTTACCCGTTCAAATTTATGTACATAATTAAAATATAAAATGTAAAAAATTATAATTTTTTATTTTCTCATTTAGTTTATAAACCAATCAGTTCTCGTACTTCGGTGAAATGAAATTACTGGAACAAGAAGTTAAATACAGTTAGAGTAAATACACCCATGTGAACTGTTGTTTGTAGTTTTTGATTGACTGGAGTGCAGAAAGACAGGAAACCTGAAATTTGGTTCACGTCTGCAAAGGACCGTTACTCCAACACGTAGTTTCTTAATGGAATAAAAAGAAATTGAAAACTAGTAGCCATAAGGTCTTTACACTAAATAAGAACCGAAAAGATCAGATTTTAGAGTTTATTAAAGAATAAATTTAATTTTAAGGCGAATGTTTTTAAAATAAATAATCCGCGAGAATTTAATAATAATTAATAAATACGTAACAGTGGGTCTAAATGTTAGCCTTTGATTAATGTTATTTTGTTTTTGGCATTAGAATGATGCATTTGTCTTCTATGCAAACATTATAATTCCGTCAAAAGGAACTTATCTCATGTTGTGATCTCTGCAAATAAAATAATGTAGATTAGCTGCAACATTGCTGTTGTAAAGACTAAACGGAAATGAGCTTGGTCACACCATAAACAAGAAAGTGAGATCTTCCGTGATCAGAATTACGAATATCAAGCAATGATCGGTCTCAATTTTTTATTCGAATCAAGTCCGATGGATTCGGCCGTCTGTTGTGCCACAAAAAGATCTCATTTTCTCAATCTATGGTGTCAGACATTGCATTTCTTAGCCGGAAAACTTGCTGCACTTTTATTGCAACAGTGCTGTTGTTGTGTTCACTTTCGAGTCGTTCAGTTCATCCAGTGACTTCTCAGTTCTTTTTTTTGATTTTTTGTCCGTTTTAAGTTTCCTCTTTTGCTTCGGCAGTGATCTTTCCGTCACTTGAGATCCAACATTCAGCAGGAGTTGGTCCTTGACGGGTGTCCTTTCTTGCGATGACGATTCCTGGTGAATGATCTTGTAGTGCGTAATTGGTCGCTGTGGAACGTTCAATATCATGATCGGACTGTTTGATATGTCGCTGTTTTTGAAATTGAATACTTCCCGATCGGCAACGCGAATTCGCTTTCTGCTGATCGGCATGTTCTTCAGCTTGAAGGTTTCCTTTTGATCTGATCCAACGGCGTTCCAGAGCTTTGTGTCCTCAAAGGGAGATTCTGTCGTTCTCTTAAAGCTTGGAAATTGGAAAATCTTCTTGGGCGTCGTAGCTTTTTGGTAAATTCTCTCTACGTTGTTTTTGTTGTTCTTCCTTTTGTTTTTCCTTCTCTTCTTGCTGCCTTTTCTATCAGGTTCGACACGGTACTCTCGCCTGTCTATAGGCGTGAAGGGAACGTGGTCGTAGTCCACAGTCTCGTAGTAATTAATGGACTGAGGATCAACGAGATGATTTGAATCGACAAATTTCTGGGGTCTCGGCTGGTTCGCATTTGCTATTCGATTCAAAAAAGGTATGTAATTAACCAGGAATGTTGTCATTGCCGAAATCATGTCAGGCACGTTGAGTTGAACGGGTAGAAAGGGAACGCTTTCGACAGCCTCTCCAACAGAGTTCCAGAAAATTTTTACATCCTCCGAATTATTCGGGTATGGCTTTGAAAATTCAGCAGGTGAATCGTACGGATAGTGAGAACCTCCGTAGACAACGACAGTCTTCTCTGTGATAGGCCTTACTTTATAGGTAAAGTACCCGGGTGTCGAAGTTGGTACCCGAATCTTACCGTCGGGTTTTCTTGTCACCGTTTTGTTGTATTTTCCGGCGAGGGCTGTAAAAATTTGACTTGTAGTTTCGTTGCTTACTGAAGGTGTCGTCGTTTTAATTGACGGAATCGTTTCGTTCGCTACAAAAGGACTAATGTTATCGTTTCTTTTGGTGATGCTTGATAGTGGATCCTCGACTCCTTCTAGAGCATCGTGAATGATATCGTCGGGCGGAAATCCCATGTATTTGGAATTCCTGTGTCTGTAAAATTCAAATAAGGTCAATTAGCAAATTCTGTTCTGAAATGGACCATTGGACTTATTTGGAATTCATTAGAAACGAATTTGGCGGTTCCGTACAGTGCTTAAGAGGAAAACAGGTATTTTTCGTGGACAGGTTGACACCAAAGACGGTCATTTGAGCCGTTAATTTCCATCGCGTGGCGAAAATGAAGGTGAAAACTATTATGGCCGGGCAAGGGGTAATTTGTCAATTAACAAAAAGGCCAGAGATCAACGAATTTACAGGTAACTCTCCACCCACTAATCGAACCATCACCTGTATAAAATATTGGATGTAACGGGATAAATTGCTATTCGGACGAAACTTAGAAAGCAAGTAGACAAACACGTACAAGTCGGAAGAAGGACGGAGGAGAAGAAACAATCGAGATCTGACATAAACAATTTTTTTTATCCTAAATTCTTGTCTAAAGGCCTCTTGTCTCTTGTGTCTTACTCTTAACCTACGAATGTGTGACATTTGTCATGCAGGTAAAGTAGCTTGTTTGCAGTTAGGTAAATTGTACGAGTTGAATGATGGAAATTAACGACATTATAAAACCTCATGAGCAGCTTGTCATTGTTGAGATAACATCCTGTTCTGCACGTTCGATGATGTCCCTAAAAAAGTGTCGAAGTGGAGCAAAAGGTGGCCGACCTATTGTATAGGATTTATGTTAACTCAACCATGGTCTTTTACTTTCTTTTAAATCGCTAATAAAGTTTTAAAGCCGGATTTATGTGACTTTTGAATCTTCTAAAACACAAATAGTAAATTATGTACATATATCATAAAATTTAGTGTGGTGCTAAGCATGTGAACTGGACGCATCGCTCTCCATCCATTCCAAACCATCTTCTCAGTCAGCTTATTCATTGTTATCTACGCGTTCTACTTTTCCTATCTTTATTTTTCTTCTGTACCAAAGTGTTCTTGTGCCTTTTTGTTTTCCCTATCTTTCCTTTTTCGCATCGCACTAATCCACCAGTGCCATGTACTTTTTCTTATCTTACGAGAGAAGGTATTTACACTCTTTTTTATATTTTTTTCCTATTCCGAATTGTCCTTCTTGTACTTTCCTATCTTTCCATTCTTATCGTGCTATATTATATTGTTTCGTACCTTTGTTTTACTTCAAAAATGTATTTATTCCCTTTGTTCTTCTACCTATCCGATACCTAGTGTGTAATTTGTGTGTAATAAAGTGTGTAATTTACCATTTCGCAACTTTCATCCTCTCACAAACTGTTATTAAATTTCTTTTTTAAAATACATTCTATATTAGGCTTATAATTTAATTTACGTAGAATTAGTTATCTACTTATCTTAATCCCCTTTTTTGTAACATATTTCATATCTTTCTATTAGTATTATAGTAATCGTTGTAGTTATCGCAATTGGATTTACCGTTGCCCTCCATTAAAATTTTGGATATCTTGCAGGTACAATTTAGGAGATTTTGTACCTTTTAAAGCGAGTGGTTTTCTACTTATCCTTCTCGGGCAGTGATTCGTACTCATGTTGCTCCTCTAAAAAAAACTTAATCTAACACGTATCGTGATTTCGTCGTGTAATTTTTATTACTGTTTCCGGAAAAGTAAAATAGAAACCTACTGACAAAATAACCTCGGAAAATTTAAGGGAGGCATGAGCGATGATTTACCATTAAACGGACCTGACAAACTACAAACTCTGAGTACCAGGGGTACATATTTTGTTTCGCATTCCGTACACGTGTACATTCCACACACGTGTATATTCCTTTTGTTTCATTTGTGTTGTGCTTGTCAATGACCAGAAAGCATTATCAGAATGGTGCAACAACCCCCAGAGTAGAGAACAGTTTAAATGACTTGAGGGTAAATGCTACAAACGTAGAATTCGATAATTCAGATCAATTAGTTGTATCTTTCTTCTGGAACCAAAGCAGGAACAAGGTTTTTGAACTTGAAGCCGGTAGAAAGAAGAAACTCGAGGCAATGGCCGTACAAATTGATCTTTCTCAAAACTTTACTTCAACTTTTATTTATTTACCAAACCAAACGGGGATTTGTCTCCTTTACAGATTATTAGTTCATCAAAATAGGAACTGCCGGACAAAGTTTGCAAGTTTTATAGAAATATGTGCACGGCAATGAAACAAATGCCTCGAGGGAGAATCTCAAAGAAGTCAGAAATCGAATTCAAGAAGTTCTGTCATAGAGTGGTCATTTCCTTCGATGACAAAGAAAGTTTCATGGTGAAAAAGTGAGGGTGAAGATTATTACCTTGGACAATTAGCATTTACGAGAAGTTTCGGTAATTAATTTTATTTGTACTGGTACTGGAAGTAACAAAAAGAGAGAAAAATATCACTGATGTTATTATTAATAAAAGCATAGAAGACGTCGGACGAGTCGATGACCCAGTTCGCATTTTTCATATGTAAATGTTTGTTTACTTTTGCATCTGTGGCTTTTTCTATTAGACTGAGCCATATAAACTAACTTCACTTTTTGTTATATTTTAGTTTAGGATATTAAATATATTATGTTTCTTATTCCACTAACCATTCTGTAAATTATTGAGATTTTTTTTTGAATTGGCACAAACTGACACACTAAAGTCATTCACTGCACTGACTTGCACTATGTTATGCGACGTGCAATCCGAATTAATCCAGTTTGGAATTAAAATTTATGTTGGCTAAGTGTTACATGAATTATTAATTACCTAATTAATTTTCATAAATATCTATAGTGGTACACGAAGTTGTTTTTCTTGCGGTTTGGATTAAAATGAAATCAAAACGGAAATGTCTGTGATAAATTTATAGTATGAAAAAGTATAGAACTTTGTGGTATTACTAGACTTGTATTTTTATACTGAATTATTGTACTTGTACCGTGTACTCTTTCAGTATACTAAAACTGAATATTTAATTTGGACCTTCACTGAACATGCAGAGCAGTAAAGCGAACAAAAAATAAGTACGAAATCAACCAAACATATTGTTTAACTCAAAGTATAAAGGAAGTAACTTTCCCCCAGCTTCAGCTTATTTAGGTTTTATTGTCAAAAGTAATGGACATGGATGGCACCCTTTTTCTGAACACATCAATGGTTGTATAAGTCACGCATGATTATTCACAACGACTGAGTAGATCTAATAACTAGATGCAATCGAAAGTGAGAATTATTTTAAATAAAACTATCAAAATTCCATTAGAATGGACCACTAACTACAAGGATGGAAAGAAGTAACACATGACTGGCTTATTATTTGAAAGGCACACATCCTTCTCGTCGTTTCCGGCTTAGACGACAGCCCAATAGTAGGACAAATACCACCAGTGATTAACTACAATTAATGAGAACATTCTGTAAATCAGCGTTTGAACAAGAAGATATATTGATTAATCCACAGGTAAACCTGAGACACGCAATTCACGGTCTAATTATTTATCTTATAACAAATAATCATTATCATTATCATCACCACCGTTACTATTATTATCATCATCATTTTTTATTATCGTTATTATTGTATCTAATTAAAATTGTGACTTACCTTCCCGTTTTAGTCAACGGAACCGCGATGCTTATGGCCGGAACGACAAGTGAAATTCCCAATAAAAACACCTGGAACGAAATATAATATTGATGGAAATCAATAATCAATCAACCGTTAAATCGATACTGAGTGAATTAAAACTGTTGGCTGTCATTCGTTCGCGAGAACCTGATGGTGTTGGTGGCTCATCATTAGTCGCGTCCAACTTCCTTGACCAAGAAAGAAATCTTCTTATTTGGTCTTCACACACTTAGCTAACTTCCTCCGTGTCTCTTGTTTAACATACTTCTACCTATACTCTTGGGGTCAACTTTGGAAAAAGGTGTTTTGCTACTCGTACGGGTACTTCTTTACTTGTTTCTTACTCTTTTTGAATAGTTCGAATATCGTTTCCGAAGGTTAAAACGTGGCAAGGGAAATGGCGGTGAAAGGGAACTCCGACAACAGGAAACGGGGTTTATTGTTATGTTTTTCCTTTTTACCAGCACTGATAAGTGTTAGAAGTAATAAAAATAAAACTAATGGGTTCGTTGATCGCAAATGGTACACGATAACAGTTTGTAATGTCATCTTCCTGACTCAAAGGTTAGTGAGAGAAGTAATGCAGCGGTTGTTACTATCCGTGATCTTTTCAGACACTTATGAAATGTACGTTACCCTAAATTATATGCCTCTGTGCTGCATAAAACGGTATTTCTCTTTGACATTTTGTTATTGAAAATCTAATACAAAATTTTTAATTCATTGTGTACAGCAATTTTTTGCTTCTTAATTGGTGCCTATTAGTAAGAAACCAAGGAATATTTTTTTACTTCAAAAGTCAATTTCAATAAAGGTTTGTACACCATGTTGTAGTGAACTTGTGCCAAAACTAAGTATTTAAGAGAGTATTTAACGTATATTATATTTAAACATTCAAAATTATTATAAATACACATACAGAATATTTTATCATTAATTTCTTTCAAATTAACATTAGTTTGTTCGTTTCCTAGCTACTAACTAATAACTGAAATGCTTTCAATAAGTCTGCTCGTGTCCCGATACGTCTCTACCTCATCTGTACTTTAGGAAAACGAAGATCTGCAAGGTTCTATCAATAAGTTCAGTATTATCACTTCAAATACCATAAAATAGTCATTACCATACTAAAAGTACGGTAATAGAATTCAATAATAAATAAGCCAAATAGTAACAGTTTGCGTTTCTCGTGAAAAACTCGAAAACTCTGCATATTTCAACGTGTTTACTACATGCTCCAATCATCAGTATTATAATTGAACGACTTTGCATAAACTTTAAGAGTCATTAACGGCCGTATTAGTGTTTCCGCAGAAAAATTATTACTCGATTCCACATATTAATATCAATAAATTTCAAACTCCTTCTATATAGGACGCCATAATAATATTATAAATCAAATTGGGAAACTATTAATACAATTTATTACACCGCGAGTTCGTGAATAAGATTTTGCAGAAATTTTAACGGGACGATTTCATTTGAAAATAAAACTCAGTGGAAACCACAATTATTTAAATTTAAGGAATACAATCTCACTTACAACGAAGCATTGAATAGTAAATCTTTAATAAAACGTTGTAAAGCAACTGTACTACAGTTCTAATCAGATTTATTTCGGGTGTTGACTACAATTTGATAATTTTTCCTTTCATCTTTTTGAATGTGATGGTGACAGTATGTTTTGAACAATTTGTTGTACCTATTTATTTAATTTCTACCACTACACTGTGATACAAGTTCTAAACTATTAGGCTCCATTTACCAAGTGGACTATTTAAATTCATAAGAAATTTCAGGTAATTTTACTTCATTCAACGGCTCTGTCAGCATAATTACGAGCTTAATTGGCACCGGTTTAATGCCATTTAATTAAGTTTCTATAAACCTCAATTAAGTTTCCGGCGTATTCATGCCATGCCAATTTAAATATTATATAAATACCTATTTAAATCTGAAATGTACATAAAAAAATGCTACTTCTCTTTATTTTGCAAAACGCTTGGTTTTCGGTTACTAAGGTTTTTCTTAGAAAACAAATGCAAACATTGAAATTTAGAACTTAAGCATTTAAGAGCGAGAATGTAGAAAATTACAAAGCAAAATACACCATAAAGAGTAATAAAACTTTGATGAGCGGTAATAAAAAGTGATCGAAAAAATCATGTACAATAGAATGAATTACAAATTTATAATAACATAAACGGAAACTTAAAAGAACATTGGCAGAAGAATGCAAAAAATAATAATAAAAAAATGGATAATACTGCTGTAAAATTGTAAAGCAATAATAAAGTACTGCGGTTGATGTTAAGTTAATTTTTGAGTGATAAATCACTTACTGTAAAACCTCAATTTTCTTACCCGATGAGAAACGTCAACTGTCAACGAGTAACTGTCAAACATAATATTACTCACTTGCCTAATGTTAATATTATATATATAATATGTCATTTATTATTAGTTCAGGTATCAACATTACAACATTGCCCTGCTGAAATTATATTGTTCTTCGAATGTCCACCCTGTACGATACGAAAAAAAGAATACCTACCATTTTCCCCGCAGACTTCATCGTTGAGTATAAAACTTGTGCAATTCCAATGGTTTAAACAATTAATAAACTTTTGATTGTAGTTAATCGCGAACTATGAAACACAAGGTAGTGACAGAGCGTGAAACAAGTTCGATTGACCTCAGCACGAGACGGAATATGCGAACACCTGGAAGGAATCCACTCACAACACTTGCCACAAGAATACTGTTAAACGTAAACACTCGGTTTCATTTTCATCGAAATGTGGTCCAGTGCCTTTCTTCTTCTTTATATCATCCATCTTTCTTTCACATTTCTCCCTCCACGACGACGTCCTCCCCGTGTTCGCGGGTCTTCGATTTCCTATTTGTTTTTCTTTTGGTCAGATCGTTTAGTTCTGCGGTTAGGCCGTTTCATATTCGTATCAATTTGACTTCAACACGTTGTCGTTGGTACTTAGTTTAGTACTTTCGTGGTTTTTATTGTTTTTTATCGCGTGAACGTTATGGATAGGTGAAGTGGACAAACCTCAAATTAAAATACATGAAATATTATGGGACATTGATTGATTAACAATGAATCTGTTCGTTTAATATGGGAAACGACCTTGGAGATGAGATTTTTAGATTCCGTTCTAATATATTATATTAAATATATTTTTAAGATTTACTATACATTATCCAGATGTCATTGGTGGCAATGTGTGCTTGTTGTCTCATTTCAAACCTCTAGAGTGTAATTTGAGTGCAAAAGGTTATTACAAAATATTTGCATAAGTATTAATATATATACAAAATATAACCATTGCTTCTCTTCCATATTATTACCAATTCTCAAGTACATTCAGCTGCTTTACTCAGTGGTATAAAATGCTGGAAAGTAGGAGAAGACTGTGGTTGTTGAATTCAGAGTACCGGGTACCTTTCTATTTCGATATTCATCAAATTTTAATAAATACACTTAGGCTGTGCTAATGAGGTCACTGATGCCGACAACAAATAATTGTTAAGCACTTCCCCTCGCAGATGAATAATTACAGCAACTTCACAGAATTCGGACAATACATGCGTGGTTCTCTTAAATACTTTTGAGAAACTTAATTAAATCTTTGTTTAATTTAAAATTTCCAGTCATTTTTTTTTTAGGCGACGGTTGGCGTCTTGCCGGTGGTATTACTGTATTTTTTTAAACAATAAAAACAAACAAGTCTCTTCTTCGATTCCGACTCCATCACCGGAGTAGGAGTAGTAGTCGTAGTAACAATCGAGCCGGATTGTCCGAGTTAGGCGTTCATCCAAAAGGGGCCAAATTTTATTTGTCAATAATTGCATTATCAATTTCTCATTTTGGGTTTTGCCAGCGTTTAACATACAGATATTAGCAACCATGAATATTTAATATCTGATCGTCGGCCTAACGGTTTCTCCCATACAGTATTGCCTGTTCCGAAAGTAGTAAATTCACTTTCGCGTATTTTTTAGGGTCCCGTGTCATTTATTCCATCCTCAAACTTTCATCGAGTCCTTATTTTTGGTTAATCCGAATCGGGACAAATAGAAATAGTTCATCCGTTCCAAAAAAAAACAGAACATTAACTACTTGCAGTTCTACTTACCGTCTTCACCCGAAGCAGTGTGTTACATTTCTTTAAAGTGAAGACCTCCTTATTTCTTGAGTCACACTGAAATTCATTCATTTGTAAGGGAATTGCGAACAAGGCTCCACACTTGAGAACCACAAAAAAATAAAAATTGGACGTTCGAGAAGCCCAAGGGCTTAAGCCGCGAACGTCTGTGCCCATCATTTAAATTACATTCGAGCGAAGTTTTCAACTAATCTCGAGAAGCTGCTATTCACCCACGAAACATGCAAAATTCGTATTGAACTTCACTTTAAATGTCGATAAATCACATGAAATATCGTTAAGTAGTGATTTCGTGTTTGTACGAGTTCTTAACTTCGAGTACCTTCATCGAACGAATGTTTCGGATAGGTCAAGCTCTCAAGTTTACTACCACGACCCAGGTTTGATTTTACTTTTGCGGTCATTACGCGAGAACGCAAATGTCGCCCTAATTCACTTGAATTGTAATTTTCAATCTTCACACCACCACATTTCAATTCAGATTGAACCCTCGGAGAATGCGATGATTTTCTAATTAACTTGGAAAAGTAGTTCTCGGATTAAATGTGGCACGGGAAATTGCAAAAACCAATTCTAAATCTATCATTTTGAAGCTGCAAAAATGTTGTAAAGCGAAGAGAGACAAATGAAGTAAATGAAACACATGACCCCGGGAGGAAGTTACTTATTAGTGTCACTCACTGTAAACATAAAAGTTTCCACCTTTAACTCGGCTTCAGAATCAACGTGTGATCTCTTAAAACAGTGGTCTGGCGGATAGATCTGACAAGTACCCTTTGACATCAAAAGCAAAACGTAGTTTTATAAAAAAATCTCATCCCTTTCCCACCATTGATTGATCCTATAGTTTGATACAAAGTCTTAGTAAATATAGATAAAAAGTATTAGTAAAAACATGTCTGAGTTATTTATAATAACTAGAGTATAATAAATGGAGTTATTATAACATAAATATGTTGAAGAACAGAATAACTAGGAAGTTTGAAGAACCTAATTTTGGATGTAAAATTGTGCACATCTTAATTTTCTAGCGTTATATTTAGATTCTGACACGATAATTACAGTCATTTGGAGATTGTAGTTACTCAATTACATAAATTAACATAAGTACTTTTAAAAAATATAATTTAATGTTTAAATCACCTTTGTTGTTTTTGGGAAGTTCATCAGGGTGAAGATTAAAATTTTAATCTTTTTACATCCTGTAATTCAGACGTGTTTAGTTTATTTTATAACATTGTTTAGCATTGCTTATTTTTGTATTTAATTAATTTATGTGAACTAACTGACTTGATGTGAACGGGTCTGAGTGTTTTTGTATCTTGCCGTTGCCAAGCATTGAACAAGTTCGGGCAGATGACGAACGGATTATGTTCTGTTAAGCAGGACATGCCACTGAGATGAACGCACCGTCTCACTATTAAATTCATATACAATTTGCAACATAATGATGAATCAATGAATTTTTACGATCTATCGTGTTTCTCACCAAAAGTAAAAGCAACTGCTGCCATGGAGTGAATGGAATCATTAAGTTATTAGTAGTGCGTTCCTCAGGACCTTTCATTTTTTTTTTTTCATTTGTACACTTGGCGAAGAAATTGTAACAAACATTCCCTCATCCTCATTCTTCCTCATCGAACTAATACGTACAATCTTTGATTTCATACTAGTCCTTTCCAAATAGAAAAGTATAATTCGGAGGTCGTCAATTATTTCAGATGATTTCGTCTGACCACGGCGTACCTCGTCTCAGCTCATATTGTGTGTGTGTGTGTGTTGACTGGAGAACCTGTCAAGGTGCAGGTCAAGACAATTGCACATACTTCTCAAGCTACTGTAATTATACCGCCTTGTGCACTCCGTAACGGAACTTGGTTCTCATTACTTTATATTTATTTGAGCCCCGAAGAAATGGCGACGAAATGGATTTAGAAAAAAAAACTACAAGATTCGGAATTTCAGGTGTAAACGGCAAAAGTCTAAGTCGCATTCTGTTCAAGTTTTGACCTGAAGAACTACTGAAGAAGTAATAAGGAACAGGGTAAGAATGAGGTCTTTCTTATGAGGCACGTACACAAATGTCCGAAACATCTTGATTTTGGCGTTGGGTTGGTTCAATTCACCACTTCTGCATCTTTACTCCATTCTAGAATTGGAAAAATTGTGGGTGGTCACTGATAACGTAAGACAGTTACAAAATAAAATACACCAATAAATAATGTTTTGGTCAGTATAATACACCTGTATTAATTATTTTTCCTGTCACACCGTTTAAAGTTTCCTTTTTGATGATATCGTGATTTACAAAGATTAATATATATAAAAAGGTTTATGTCCAAATTATATCTTATCTCTTACGCTGATTATCTGACTTAGGACATTGTCACTAAGGCAGTTTACTCAATAAATCGCACTTTTAATAACAATAAACCTTCCTTATAGGTATTTTATAAATATAATAATAAACACTTTTGTGTATTACTTGTTTATACGTAATATGTTTTGCTTTTACAAATATAAACATCTCAATTTAAAACGTTGTGACCCAAATATATCATACGTTTAACACCTTCTTTATTGCCCGAAGGCAAAACGTTAATCGATAACTTTACGTTCAATGGATAATGTGCGTGTGTGGACATTATATTAAGCATGATGAGTTGTAAAAAGACGTATCGTGATTTCGTTATCATTATAATTTGAACCGCGCAAGAAAACATCGTAAAATAATTTTGTCTGCTGCGTCGACCCGACATAATCACTCAGTTCTGGCAAGGGTGAATGAAATCGTTGTAAGTTTTGTCTAAATGGTAGATACATTAGTTAATCGTCTTAGGAAAAGTCAAAGACCAGTTAAGTAAAATAAATTGAATCGATACGTAGCTTCAATCGAAATCGACTAATGAGAATTCTCTTGAGGGCATTGAACAAGAAGAGTGGGTACTACATAAGTGTACCAAAAGAACACCTAACGAAGGAACAAGTAAAACTTTTCTGTTAGAATGATTATCACTTGTATTTCCTTCGGGGTATCCACACCATTTGAACCGAAAATGCGGATCGAATGGAGTAGAAACAGTAAAATAGTTGGGGCAGTGACTCACCACTAAAATTATTTACAATCGAAACGACAATTCACAATGCGATCGATAAGAATAAGTATTTTACTCTTAGTAAGCTGCAAATAGTCATTCGATAAAATACATAATTAATTCCTCGATGCAGAAATCGAATTAGCGATGCAAATGTCGATTTAATAAGGTTAATCGATTACAACGAGGATTAACTCGGCTAACTCAGCAGTGAATGACAGCAATTTACTTACCGAATCGAGTAAGGACCTTACCACCTGCTCAAATGAGTTTTTACTCAGAGTCACCAACACAAGTAGAAAATTCAATGAAACTCGGTAAGAATGAACAAATACAAGGAACGAGAATCCAAATCACTTAACGTTGCGGTAGGATTTTTATTAATTTTCAAGATGAGTTTCCCGTACGTAACCTTAGAGATAAGCAATGGTGCCGCAGCTGGAAAAAGGTCAGAGGTCATAACGGGAATTACACCGGCTGTGCTACATATTCATTTGAAATTATTCTACTTTTTCAAGATGAAAAAAAGGCTATTGAAGATTCCCCCAATGAACTTCACAAACTCACGGAGCGTTCGTTGATTGATTTTATGTTTATTGGATAAATCAGAGGAAGAAGAAAAAACTATTTTTAAATTATACTGAACCGTATATTTCGAAAGAAGTACATATTTAGCTTTCTATTAATAATTTCTATGTAAATAAATATAATTAGTCAAAAACAGGTGGCGAAAGGGGCAGTATAAATTTATTCTCTTCAAAATACAAACTGGTGACGAAAAGATACACATAATTATGACTTTCTCACTGCTGTCACACAATTTCCATTATTCAGTACAAAATTTAAAAAATGTAACTTAGCAACGCCATCCCTCTATACGTATATATTTTTTAAATAGTTAGTAGATAGATAAATTTTGAAAATCCGATTTGAAAATAGTAATAGTCAAACAAGAATATATTCTCCAACAGCAAACATCAAATTAATATAATAGAATTTAACTTAGTCACTGATGTGATCCTCATATCTTCGAGTTAACATTTCAATATAAATATAAAAAACATCGTTGAAACATTCTAATAAATAAAAATTAATAATCTTAACGGTTGCTGGTCTGACATCGAATCGATTCTGCCTATGTATATTGTCCGGAGTAAAGTTATAGTACCACGCTTCCTCATGGTCTTAATGACAAATTTCTAGTAGTAAACTAGATTTAGATATTTTTTGGCTTCTTTTTAACATTTCTAGATTAGAACGTGAAGTTTGAATGGAAATCTGCGGGAATTAAAGTTATTTTTTGCTTAAATTTGCCACTGCGTGAATGCTGGAGGAGTTCTAAAGTCTTAAAGTTTGTACGCTTGTCGCATCATTAAATCGAAGTAAATGTCCTCGTCGATGGACGCGCTGATACCTGCGTAATAGTTAATGAATTCTTCTTCGGTCACCTGAAAAAAAATACACAATAAATAATATAGTGTAATATGGGCGTTCGCCAAGGTTTAACAAGCAAACGTGGCTTAGGGAAATGAAGGAATGAAAACTCGTGCTACACGAGTTACATATTACATAATTAATAGACAGAGAAACTTATGTAAAGTACCCGTACGAATCATGCCGTTCGAAGTATTAAAGAAAGTGGTACAACACACGTCTCAATGCGTTAAAACTAAATTACTTTTTTCCTGAAAATAATACCAAGACATCAGAGCTTGTTGCCCGTTGGAAGAGTTCACAGTGTTCGTTTTATTTGACTTCCTTTTTATTCTCTCGCCTGTACATTATAATAATCACAAGCCATTCGACCCCAGTAATATCCCAGACGAGACTCAAAGGTGAAAAATAATTTCGGGGTAATACTCTTTTGCAAAATAATCATGTGATTATGTTAACTGCAACGAAGTAAATAATACAAAGTCGTATTGCAGGAAAGCAATAAAAAAGAAGAGAAATGAATTACTCTCAGTGATGTACGGACTTAAAGGTCGTGGCCCCACTTAGTTAAAAATTTAAATATTCATTGCGGGTAATTTTTCAAATAGAAGCACAAGTCCTCATTTCGAAAGTGGGACTTTTCGCTTTTCAAATTCATCCGAAAACGGAAATGGACGATTTTCGGATCAAATATGAGCCACAAACGTCTGTTTTTTTTAAATAAAAATTTCAGCGTGTCTAGACAAGAACTTAGACAGACGAGAACGAATGTTAAATTGATATGCCTGCCGTAAAAAGAAATGAATTTTCATACGAAAATGAAAAATCCTTACGGAGGCTGGGTCAGTAATAGAAGGAGTCTTCAGAAGCGACAACGACCTTTTCCGGTTTCTCAGGGCAAGTACACCGGGCACCTTGTACTTAAATTAAATAATTAAACATACCCCAACCTAACTTATGCCTGATGGCGACTATTCTCTTCCAGAAAGCATAACATTACTACTTATTTTTAGAATCTTTAATTGCTTAATGGCGTACGGTTAAAAGTGAAACTCACTTTGCCGTCCTTGGTGTTTTCGTTTTCGAAATTGGCTAGGAACTTTTGGAAAATCTGATCTTCCGTGGCTTCACCGCTTTGATACTTCGGATGTGACCTAACGCAGAATGTGTTTTTCAAGTCGTCGCTCGTGATGATTCCATCTCCTGTGCGGTCCATTTTCCGGAAAGCCTCTTTGATTACCTTTACTCTAGTTTGAGACATCGGCGGCTGAAAATAATTTGCTACGTGAATTACTTGGAAAGATTTTTTGTAATAAATTCATTTTTGTCGTGACAATGACAACCCATTTTTATACTTTATACTAACATACATTATAATTATTGTATACTCATAACCTTATTGATCAACTGTTATTGTTTGAAATACATTACAACTGCAATACAATAAATATATAGCAAATAGATAAAATTGCTTCTTCTTCTTTCGCCTTCTGTGTCTTCGTTTGTCAAGTCAAAGAAATTATGCACAACAAAATAAGTTGACATACAGTTTTATAATTCAAAAAACAATTTAAGCATAATTTTTTATATGCGCAGCTTAGAATGAAAAATTGGAATTTCTGGCTAATATATATGTTAAGTTAAAAATAATGGAATAATTCCAAACTGTAAGGTAGAACCCTCGAGTTTCTAAGTGAGAGATAAACATCACATTGTTGTAAATTGACGAATCCCTTAAAATTATCAAGGTGAAATTTATAATTTATTAAGTTGTTTCGTCAAAATAAATTAGACTCGTGATGTTTTCGTCCATTTACTTAGGTTTATTTAAGCAAGTCGAAACTTCCTTTTCTGCATTGAACTATTTCTAATACCCCGTTCTTTATTGCATTACAGTGCACGAAAAAAATTAATTAGATATGTAGTAATTTGAAGCCGTTAATATCAATATGTTCTCTCTTTACGAGTCCTATATAATTTAGATATAAATACATTAAAATTATTAAAAAATTACCCTGACAGCCAATAGGAATTCGTCCATATTAATTGAACCGTTTTTGTCGGTGTCGAACTTGTTGAAAAGTTGTTTGGCTTCTTCTGCGGTTAAACCTAGCTGAGTGTCGTTCATTCCCGTCACGAACTCTTCCAAATTCAAGCTTTTGTTTCCGTCGTCGTCCATTCGTCGGAACATCCTAAAATAACGCAGAAATTGTATTTTTTTTAATGAAAGTAAAATTTCAACGGGAATGTTTACCGAAAGGTAGCTCACACAGAATTAGGTATAATTTAAATGTGTATGATACGTAAGGCGAAAAAACTTGTCGGTATGGTTTTTTACGTCGAAAATTGATTTTTTTAAACTTGAAATGGCGTGTACATATACAATCAAGTGTACAAGTTATTGCCCTAAAATAATACTCAGCGGTGCAAGTACGATGATACCGTGCATGTGAAACTATTTTGATGACCCGTTCCATGAGTCTTCGTCGTCTATCACCAGGACCGGAAATTAGACACCGTAAACGTAGCGGATACGTAGTAACATAACAAGAAAAGATTCTGGTTAAAAAAAAAAATGTCTCAAGATGCAGGTCATATTTATTTTATTTTTCATTGATTCATTCACTTCTTGCATTACCATTAAACCAAAGTGGAGAAATAACGGCTAATGAAGCCTTGAATTAAATTTTAATTGAATCGTCAAAAATTTACATTTAATGAACGCTTTCGGAGTTCTACGTGGCAAAGTTTCTGCTCGACCGCTTGCACTGTTATTACCAAGAGTAGGTCCTCCTGAATCAGAAAATATATATTTGACTAAGTAAACTATTCACGTCTGTATGCGACGACACCCAAATTCTAGGAAAATTCAAATCGTGACTATCGAATGTGTTGACCCGTCAGAGAACAAGTTGAATGAGCAATAAAAAAAAATAATTCAAAATTTTTGCAATTTTATACTACGGTACCATCTCACATCCTGTTACCAGTCGGATCATTTTAAACAACTGTCCTTCAGCATCGTATTTTATTTATAGTTTTCCGTGTTTATTTTTTGGTCTACGTATTGATCCGTGCTGTCTCTGTAGTTATTCCATTGCGTCTCATTACTGAATTGACAATTTTATAATGGCTTTTACAAGACATTTAGTCGTACTTATCTTTTCTCCTACATAAATTGTAAATTGCAATTGTATGTAGTAGATAAGAAGGCAATGCATAGAGGTGATATAAAGGTGTTAATTTCCTTTTAAGCCGTCGCATTACGTATATCACAACAATCGTTTACTGCTTGAAATTCACATAACAGTCGCTTAACAAGAGAAAGGATATTTCCAAAAACTATTTTTATTGTTACACATCATTTACTGTTTGTGACTCAAATTGTCAAGAATCATTTGTAGAATGTCCCTGCCGATAACCGAAAGTCCCAACAAGGAAGGTAGTTATTGAATCAGTTTGATTGATTTTCAATTTTGTTGATGTTCTTAACGTTTCCTAGGATTCCCCTATTGACAGCATTGTATGCTATTCGAACACGGCCAGAGAAATTGCATTTGATGCGTGATCCTTCAATGTCTCTTATTTAAAATTAATGCCAACGATAATCCGTACATAAAATGACCTCCAATCTCATAACGCATTAAAAAGTCAGTTGATGATTTGAGGTACAACAAAAAATGACCCTAAAAAATGTACCGAATCAATAGGTAAACATTTAAATTGTTTTCCGTCTGGGAATGAGGGAACTTCCAATAATAACAGAGCAGATGGTTCTGTTTATAGTCAGCCTTGACAAGGTCAAAGCATACTCCACTCAACAATTGGTAAAAATGTACTCAAATATTAGTTTTAAAGGGTTTTGTTCTTCTGTAATAGAACTGTCCACTACATATTAGCATAAAGAATGCACCCATCATGTGTGTCCTATTCCCCAAAGATTCACTATACAATAAAAACCCTTGTTTGCTTAACTTTCCGTTTGGGACAATTAAAAAAGATTTTGCGACTTCAGTGGAACCGATGTCTCTGAAGTAATTAGGAAAGAAGCAATTTCCCAAATTTCCAATGTCTCTCCTTATTTAATCACGCTGGTGCTAGCCTCCATTAATCTTCTCGTTATTGTGAGCAAAAAGTCTCCGACGTTTGTCCATCGACTCAAAAATACCAAAATTCTTAGAATGACAATGTAGTATTTCGGACAGGTTCCACACGTTATCATAGGTAAATATGATTTTATCTGTGTCTGAAGTGTAGTTCTTTTCAGCTGATTGATCTTAAACATTTTTTAGTATTTTTCAATCTTAGCATCATTAAATGTGTGTTTCCCCGTTTAGAAAATTCGTTATAACTTTGATGTTGTTAATAAAAAGTAATTTCCGGCTGTGGCTAACGAACTTTGCTATGAAGTAATGCTGTGAAGCTTGTTTGCTCCGACTAAATCAGTCATTCAAACAATAATGAGAAACGGAAAAACTCCCAAAATGGCGAAGAAACTTTAAAAAGTTGGTTAAAAGATTTCGTAATCCAAAAATGGTAATAAGTCTCATAAAATTCTACATGGGAAACACCCAAGGGCGGTTTCACCGAAGTCGAGGGCAAAACTATAATTTAATCTTTAGGTAGCGATCTTGAGACCGATTTCCACGAATGCACTACAGTTTCCACGAAAACTATTTTATAGGGTGGCAGGTCCTACCTTCCTAAACCCAAAATTCCACTGGCGCCCCTTGAAAGGCAAAGGAGCCTTAATTTTTCGACAGGATCCTTTGCGCTTGACACCTGACGAAAGCTTTTGCTGATCATCTCCTCCTCTTCCCGGGTCAAAGCATTTTGAATTCTACCGGCAATCATGGCTTCTGAAACAATTGAAAAGCATTACAAATTGTAAAATATCTAGGAAAAACTCTGGTTCGGGTATTTTGTGTGATGGAGTATTATTGTACTGTGATTCTAGCCCTTGAAATTTTGGTCCTCGCCCATCGAAACACATCTATCTGTTAATCAGTTTCAAGAATACTGTAGTAGTAGTCTCGTCAAAATTCAAATTCGTAACATACAAGATTGACCAAACTATGATGGTTACGATTTGAGTCTGCCGAAAATTCTGATCTCCTTTGACGGTATCGCCACAAAATAATTTGTTACGCAAATTACAAGCAATTCAGGTCCAAAGACATGACCCAATGCACTTGAAAAAGAGAGAATGTGATGACGGGGGATAACCAAAGGCCACTTATGATGCACGGAAAACTCTAGTCAGAAAAATAGTGCAACTCAAAGTACAATAGGATAATCGTCTGTTTAAGTCAAGTGCAATTGACATTTGACATAATATAAAATTAATTTTTATTTATGTTAATGTAAATTTATTCCGTTGTTATGCGTTTACACGTAATTTTGCAGTTTAAAAAGTACAGCTATAAGTTGTCTTTTATTATTCTACAACTCATTCATCTTCAACAACAGGTTTTTTTTGCTGCCACTTAATTTTGGAATCTTCACTTAAATCAAAATTCTCAACGGAATGTTGGAAAATTATATTTAAATATGTGCTGGTACTATTCGATTTTAACATCAGTTGGTATCTACACGGTACATTGAATTTAATATAAATTAGTAATTACAAAATATAATTTGGTAATCAGTAATCATTGGAATCCTAACGATTACTCACTAATCCTTATCTGTAGCCCTGTGTAGTCAAAAATACGACAGCAATTTTAATTATTAAATTGCGAAAATCGTTCGATCACTATCTAAATTAAAACTATCTAGACTTAAGTTGTAATCAAGTCTTAAGTTTATTGCCTGTTTCAATAACTACATTCCTACCGGGGTGAACTTCAACAGCAATAAAATGCTGCTTCCTGTTTTTAATAGGAGCTTCTATCTGACCACTCTAGCTTTTCACCTGTTGTAAGAAATAAGAAATTAAGAAATACTTTATTAATTTGTATATATACACTAGTGCATAAGTGCAAATTCTTAGTGATTTCAAAAGGTTACACAACAGAAAAATTACTTTATATTCTGACGAAAAGCAAAACGATTTCTACTTTTTCTACTTTCTTGACAGATCAATTTCAGTTTAAAGGCAAGCAGACAAGATTTTCACGACGTGGGGATGCTCCCGCAATTGTTTCCGGTCGAACTCACCCCTTTAATAGTTATAGGAAGTTGTCCTGTGTCACGTACCCGATGTACCAAAACTAATGAAATCAATAAACCACTGCGTAACCGATTAAACCGAACTTATTGCTCGCGTTTGTTGTGCATCGAACAAAGCTGGAAAGATGAAAGAAAACGAGCAGAATACCCAGGTGACGCCTCTGCGTATCCACCGGAGTCTGCGTCGATTTTCCAACAGGGATGGACTGGTCTTTTCTGCTCTGGTGGAGCTATTTAGGACCTCTCCTAAAGGGAAAACGGAACAGAAACTACAGCCTGTTTGTGTGAACTCGTGTGACCGACTTATTTGACGAAATTTGCATAGTTCGCTCGTGACATGCAAACCCACATTGAACCTCTGCGAAAGGTTGTACGATTTCCGTATTGATCACTAATGCTCGTCGCTCACCTGCCCCGACGTATCCGCTTTGCCTTTATGCCTATTACTACGAACCTTTATGAAGGTTACCGCTCCGCTTCTTCTTCGTCAACAGCACAGGAGGAGGTCTTCATTCACGACGCCACCCGTGGAATTAATGAGGCCTTTGTTTTGTTTAGATGTTCACCACCGGTGGACTAAATACTCGAGCAAAGTTAAGGTTACACACACGTGCACACGCATTAACACGCACGCTTACCCTCACTTAAGTGCAACGACCCCACGAAGGCTTTTCCGCCTTTCCATGTGCTTCTACACTATAGGAAATAAATGTCTTCCTAATTGTTGGACTGTTCCGCAGGTAACGATAACGAAGGTGACGCATTCTGTTCAAACAGATGATTTACGTTTCACTGCTTTGCTAATCAGAAAACTGAATTTTTATCAGACCTTAAAAGTAGATAATTAATTTAATTTCTCAACGGTATGTAAGTTACTTTACTATTTAGTTGGATCTTTACACGTGAATCACATAAAGGCAAAGCTGTCCTTTAGAAGTCTATGGTCATGTAACACATTGTACTACGTATAATAAGTCTATGAAACTAATTTTGTGGTTCCTACATAATGTGCGAACAAAATGAATGCGAACGAAGGAATCTCTGTGTGCAAGATAGTACAATAGTACAAGACAATTAAAATTATGTATGTTGATTACTATTTTGCTTTTCGCACATTTTGCCTGTCCCTTGAGCAAACGCTTGTGTCTTGTTTAGAGGAATACTCTTTTTACGCCAGCAATCAGTCAACCAGGAAATAATTTGTGGCAATTCTTCTATTATTAATATCATCGAAGCGTATAGAAAGTTCTGTTATACGTCTAGCAAACCTGAGATTTTAGTAACTCGTGAAAAGTGTAATGCCTAGAATCGATTCAAATGCTCATCCTAAATCCTAAAGTACGATTTAACTGTACAGCTTTGAAATCGGTAGAAAAACTCAAACCGCAAGAAAATAAAATATACATATGTTGGGAAAACTACTTCCAAATCCTAAGTAATTTGGAAATGTGAGAATCAGGAGAGTCAAACAGAAATTAAAGTATTCTGTATTTTTATTCCGATATCTATTTTTATTTCAAATATTTCAGTAACTAAGTACCAGAAAATCGTTTATGTTTTGCGTTAAAAACATTTCATTTAATGCACAAATGGATGTCTACGATGAAATTTGAAAATCAATATTTATATTTCATGATTTACTAAATATTACACATAATTTTTATTAAAAATAATGAAAAACTAAACATGAAAAACAACTAAAACTAATATTGTTTGTATGTAAGAAAAAAAAGGGTTATACATCAGACGTGGTGTAATACATTAGTACAATTTAGTATACTTTAGTTGGACACTTTCTTTATTTCAAGTATTTTTATGTTCCGAGGACAAAAATGCCTGGGGTATTTTTTTATTAAAATTAAGGGTAATTTGCGTAACAATTTAGAACAAAAAGCAATTGTATTTTGTATCCCATCGCAGTTCATTGCTTCTCAACATTTCATTAGTTGCTGAGGTCGCTAATTGGTTTTACAGAAAGAAGACAAATTAGGAAGTTGCACTCAGGCAGGGATTTATGTGGGTTCGCAACGAAATTAAATATGCCCTTTATGTCTGATATATGTTCTTTTTAAGTCATTTAAATTAAGTCATATTGAACAGAATTCAGTAAAAAAAATTTTTTAATGGTTTGTGGAATTTGCTCCAGGAATCAACAAATACGGTCTTACCAACCAGGATTAGATAATACCATTGCTAAGATGACAATCGGGCAACTTTTGCAGAATTGCAATGAAACTCAGAGAAAAACAGAAGAAAAATACCAAAATATAATTACGATACGATCCAAAATTATGTTTGTAACATTAATCCATCAGAGACGGTGTTTTAATATAATGTTGCATCATATTCAACTCAAATAATAATTCTTCGTCTCATAATAAAGTAGAAAAAGCAAATCTTAAATAAATATTAAATAGGAAATTATTGTCATGTCATGTTAGACTAGTGAAAGAGGTACTGTTTCTGTATGTAGTCCATAAATTCTGCATTGTTTGGGAAGGTAGAGCACTTCAGAAAATATCCGGGTCTAGAATAGGGCATTTTCTACTCACCTCATCAAAATGAAACGTAATGCAGAGTATAACTAAACAAACTCTTTCCTCAATTTAAAGATGGTTTGGCCAGTTAGGTGTTAATTTATTTAAGTAAGGATTGCTTACAGAAGTCACAATTGAGTCAATTAAAAGATTTGTACTCTATAAAAAGATAAACACGGTAAATTGCAAACTGGCAGAAGAAATTTTAGGGCCTTTAAGAAGTTTATCCATAAAAATTTAGGGCCCTTAACAAAGTGAGAATACAAAGCTTCGAATACAATAGTATTTTAAATCGATTATGGAGGCAAAAGACAGGCAAGCGGCAAAGTTTTGTTTCGACGAAACCATCGAACACTTTTCTATGAAAGTTAACCAAAGCAAATGTTGCCGATCTAGGCAGAAGAGAACAGGCCTGTAGTGATGACTAAAAAAAATAGCTGAATAGTTGAAAAGTTGTTGACGTGAAAGCTCCACTTCACATTACTTTCACTTAAAAACTATTCTATCTGCTATTAATTCTACGACCTAGACGAGGAAAATAATCTAACAGAGAATTATAGATTCCTTGGAAGCCGGTAATGGTCGACCCACCTTCTTCTACTATAACCCAGTCAAGTTCTTGTGAGAATGTCGTGGACCGGTTTTTTTTAATGATTTGTTTCGTCTCACAGTCCTGTCCACCATTAAAAAACCCCATCGTGTTACTCAATGAAAGACCTGAACTTGACAAAAT
Organism: Polyplax serrata; assembly: GCA_037055365.1. Taxonomy (NCBI): domain Eukaryota; kingdom Metazoa; phylum Arthropoda; class Insecta; order Psocodea; family Polyplacidae; genus Polyplax; species Polyplax serrata. Next base: position 3,581,608 of record JAWJWE010000004.1, read on the forward strand.
AAAAATTAACATGACTCAACACCTGAAGCTGGCCTTTAAACCTGAGAAATCGAACGGGTGCTCAATTTCGTATCAACGTTTTAAGAAAAAAAGAAGTGATAATTGGCTAACATGAACATTGGAATTTTCGGTGAAGAAATTTAACCATGAAACTCACCTTCTTCGGCTGGATCCATTTTGTTTTCAAATGATGCCTGTGTTAGTGCAACAAATAAGAAAGAAACAAGTTCTTGAAGAAGTCAAACTCAAAAAATCGGTTGTTTGACACGAGTACTGAGCGATTGTCTCGGTTTGACTGATTTCCACCGCCTTTTATTTTGGGAGAACCGACACGTGAATTAAATTCATCAACCGCAACGAAGTACCTGAGTATGAATCAAATACTGATTTTCTCTTGCGAATGCCCCAACTCTTGCGAAATTGATCCGACAAGTGCCGGAATGCTAAACTGTAGTCGTGCCGCGTCACAAATGGACTAAGTCAAATTTCTACAGGCCCGGATGACTTAATTAAGTGACTCAACAGTACCGAATCATCCTTCACATCTTTACCGTTTAAACTTTAACGTTTATGTAATTATTGTTATATATGCAATGAATTTGACAACATCAAGCGAATCAATATGGGATGCTTTGAATTTTTTGATTTACCTTGTAATGCTCTTAGAAAAAAAATGCAAAATGCAAATGAGAAAATTAAGTTTTCATAAAGTTCAGATCACCCAACCAGTCCAACTGTTTTTATTCTCCTGCATTTCACGCCGTATTGATTATTAAATGTAGAAGAGAATGTTTTCCATCTTTCAGACGAAGGAAATACAACAAGTAGTAAAAAGAGAAGAAAAGAAAACCGAGTTGCCTTGACGAGGAGGTTAAACGTTCATATAAAAACGGACTTAAATGCCAAGTATATTTATATGGGGAGAATAACATTTAAAAATCGGCGACATTTAAAATAGTAATATTTAACGCTCGTCAGTAACCATACAAACGGGAATTTGAAACCAAATTTTCGGAGGTTGTCACTGCGTTTGAAAATAATTTAAATTCAAATACTTAACATTATATTATATTAGTATTGCTTTTAAAAAAATACTGTTTTGCTTTACTTAAATAATTCATTAAAAACTTAAAAATTAAAAAATGTTTTACTCGAGCTGACACCGACTTAAAAACAATTTAAAAGATTGTCTTACATTTTTATATACAAGACAAAAATATCTTCACTCTTGTGAACTTCCGAAAACTGTGAACTCTAAAAACCGAAGATCACCGGCACTTCATTTTTACCATTTCGGATGAATTCCTTTAAAAACCCATTTGTGGTACGGGTTGTCTGAATCGCACGGCATCAGAGACAATTGAGATGTTTGGGGATGCAAGGCCATGCACATTTGCATTTTGGTGTGTAATAAAGTCTTAGTTTCCTGAGGAACAGATAACAAACAAATGTATATAGATCCTTCTATCGACTCACCCTCGTTACAATTAAATATTTTGCAGCTTTTTTACCTCGTCATATTGCCAGGGACCATCTACGGAGCCAAGGCGGCAAAATACAAGCTTAATTCCTTGCTTTCCTCCGTCAATACATCTTTCTCCAATACCGAGTTGGCCCTTTGTATTTAATCTTACCAACTGTAAAAACAAGATTCGTTTAAATGCAGAATTTTCAAAGTGATACAACAAAGTTTACATCACCACTAACATCGACGTGTGTAATTAAGAACCGAAAATGAGGATTACAGTTATAGTGGAAATATTAATAAGCGTGATTAGTAGTGACAGTACGGTAGAGTACTCATGTCGCACCTGTGAAGAGAGACATTTGAGTTACATAGGAAGGAAGAAGTATCGTTACCTGGTTGTTCCCAAAACCGTGACATGCAGAAACACCCATTTGTGCTGGAGGACCGTGCCCCAAAGTGTCCAAGCATTTGTGTGTCGCTGAACTAATGAGCTTAAAAAGAGAGAAAGAAAGAAACACATATAGCTTTCTATAACGGATCTATTATATACCTGTAAAGAATCTACATCATATTCATCCTTCGGAAGGCAATCAGATACGCCTAATTCCTTTGGAGCATCTTCGCCGTTCGTGTCGAGGCACAACGAGTGCCCCTTATTTTCTAACTGTTTCCAGACAAACATCAGTTTAGAGAAAAAACTTGTGTCGTTTCATGAAATTCTGTTTAAGGTTTCACAGAATACTTACTTCTCCCCAGTGAACATTGGGCGGAAGCTCTGGAAACTTTGTCAAGAGATCGGGTGCGACTTCTTCCATGAACCACTTGAATGATTTGCACTTGAGTCTCTTCTTCAACTCTAACTGGGGTGAAATATCTCCCATGTTTAAGTACCTAGCCAGTGGTTCTCTCGTGTAAAAGTACTCCTTGTATTTGTCATCGAACCAGGTCTCTATAACTCGCTTATAATTCTGTAAAATAATTCCAATAAATTCATCTATTCAAATATACATTTACAGAAATTAATAATTGTTATAATTACTTACAATAGTTATGAGGGGTCCTTTTTTATCTTTAGCAAGTGTGCCAAAATTATATGGCATAAAGCTCCTGTACACATGACCAACTCTAGAGCATGGAACCCAAAGAATTTTACCTCCACACTGCCATACCTTTAGAAAAAATTATTCAATTCAATCAACTTTAATGTCCTAACTTGATCAATATATATACATATATATCCTCAACTAATTTCCCTCTTTTTACCTTGAATGACAGTTCAAAGTTCTCTCCTCCCCAAACCAAGAGACCTGAGTCATATGCTCCAATATCAAGAAAATAATTTCTGTCAATTGCAAATAGTCCTCCTGCATGAGTTGGGGATCTAAAATTTAGTTCCTTAAATCAATATAAATCCAACCAAATATTACTAATAAACAACAAAAACAAATATTTGTAATTTTTTTACCTATAAGGTTCACTGTTATATTTTCTGTTGTCAGCACCAGCAAATTCATCTGTCAATTCAATTTCTTTATAAAGCATTCCCCATTCAAATATTCCTCTGTAATGGTGTCCATCTACATATACAGGTCTATATTCAAAGGTATCGTGGTCCACTCCATCTATAACAGGTACTGTCAGTGTTGTTCTGAAACACAATACAGAATTAAATTATTTAATAAAGTGTATTGTGCTTTTATTCTTACAAACAAGTAGTGTTTAGTTATTACACACCTGTCATAATAAATAGGAGCCAATAAGGGTGGTAACCAGTTTTTATTGACTTCACAATGAGCATCAAGGAAGACAATGACTTCACCTCTTGCTTCTACAGCACCTCTTGATCTTGTTCTAATGAGGCCCTGTCTCTCAGAGTTTCTGATTAGACGAACTTTACCATTAAATTTCTGAATATATTCATCAAGGTTCCCTTTCAGATTTTCTAAAAGAAAATAGGTGCACATGAAGAAGACAAAAACAAGTTCTAAAACTAAACCAAAGAGAAGTGCTTTACTACCTTTGTCACTAAAGTCATCAACCAAGAGAACTTCTTCTAAAAATTGTGGTGGAGTTCTATTGATAACACTGTGAACTGTTCTCAATAGAGTTGACCACCCCTCATTGTGAAAGACTATTATTACACTTGCTCTAGGTAAATCTTCAGGGTACACCCATCTTTTACATCTAGAAATAACAAGTTTCCAAAAGTGGTATTAATTACAAATTTCAGTTTTTTGTTAGTGCATATTTGTAAAAAAAAGTTATTTCTAACTTACTCTGGTAGTCTTGTATCAGGAATGGATCTGTCTAGAGAGATCTCATCAGAACATGCAATGTTCATGCCATAATCTGAGACTGATTGTGAAGCATCATTTTGCTGATCTTCTCTTAACCTGTGGGGCTTACCACCCTCACCTGGACCTTCCCTAACCTCTTCATTAACTGGTTCAAAGTTTCCATCTCTATTACTTAAATAAGGTTTCTGCAAAAAAAGCAACTCAGTAAGGACTGGTAGATGAGTATGTAGCACTGCTAATTGAATCCATCTTACTTTTTTATGTCTTTTGTAAGCTGCCACTGGTAAATTCTCTTCCTCTGAACCCCTAGCTGTATATAATAGATACAGAATAGGTACCAATATAAACACAACAGCTGCTAATCTTAATGCTCTGCTTTTTTTTAAATGCAAAATTCGCATTTTCTTTGTTTTAATGCTACCTGTTCAGCCCTTTCCAAGAGACAACAACCATGTTTTAATGAAAAACACCTACAAAGCAAGAAAATTTTCTTAAAACCTGCAAATTTGTACATATTATTTTTCTTTAAAAAAAAGTTTCTTTGAAAAAACCATCAGTTCAATTAAAATGAAGTGTATTGTTTTTATTATATATACTGAACTTTAACTCATCAATCAACAAATCACAGATCACTAGAATGGGAAATTACAAATGTTATTCTGTTAATTTTCACAAACTATAAATACTTGAAATTCATTTTCCACCATTTAATAATATTCTAGTAATGGGCTACTTTCAGTGTTAATTTTTTAATTACTCCAGAATTGTGTATGCCCCAGTTTACACATATCACATGTGTTTTGTTACCAAATTAATGTTTCAACTATTTGTGTGGCAGTTGAATCCATTCTGAACCTAATACAACTCATTTTTTGTTAAATAAAATTATTTAAATCATATATTCAAATGTACTTGACTTGTACCAGAATTAATAAATTAGCAAAGTATCATTTAAAAGTTTACAAGTTATTTTTTATTCCTTATTAAAACAGTTTACCTGTTTTTCATTCACTTTCCATAGTTACAATCATTTTCCCGTTTTTTAGCACAAAACAAATCTAATAAAAATTTTGAATTCACCGTGTTTAATTAAAATAATACTATCAGATCAAAAGATTGTACCTCTTGAAGATAAAATGAGTTGCAGGTTCAGCACAAAAAACTTTCAATCGAAATATCACTTGCAAGGATAAGGAAATCTCACCCGAATGATCGGATACCCAATACGATACGCGGAATAGGAAAACAGGTTATTAGAGAGATGAGAACGAAAACCCGTAGGAGTAATTATTAAATGGAATTTAGAAAGACACCGGACATCAAACTATTTTCACCTGAGGAATACCGAATTGTACACTAAATCATTATTCACGTGTAAACTAATCACCTGATCAATTCTACCCGAACATCGTTGACTACGTGTCATCTAATATTAGAACTCTGATGAGTTCCCATTCGGTTGGACTTCTCCAGTCTAACGTTTTTTATTTACAACCGGACTCCTTTGACGAGTTGGGAAACGTTGCATTCGGACAGCAACAAGTCTAAATGCTAAGGGTCATGGCTGACAATATCATCCAGATTTAAGTGGTTTTTATTATTAAAATCTAAGCGAGCGACGCGTTCACCGTGCGATTGTTCGTAATCGTTGACATAAGAGAATTTATATTGTTGGTAATTGACTACCCGTCACACCGTCTGGCTTTCAAAATTCAAAGCAAAAACAAAGCTTTGCTGCGAATCGTGGCCGAACTGTCTATTTTTATCTGGTCGTACGGTTCTGACTCATAATTAATTATGCTCTTTGGACGGTACAATAGTTTCAGTTTGTAGGCAAACAGGATTAAGTTGTTTATGTCGCGTTGAATTTTTCTACGCACGTAATTGAATTAATTTTTTTTCGGGGCGTTGCGTTCTAAATTGGTCGAAAGTCGAATTCATTGTAGAAAGTAAAAATGTTTTCGAGCGGAGCCAACTATACCAAGTTGAAAACTTTCCTCAGACTCGCAATAAACAGATTGAAGCTGTTGGAGAAAAAGAAAATGGAATTGGCACAGAAGTCGAGAAAAGAAATTGCCGATTTTATCGAATCTGGGAAAGCCGAAAGAGCCAAAATCAGGGTAGAACATATTATTCGTGAAGATTACATGGTCGAAGCAATGGAAATGGTGGAAATGTTTTGCGACTTATTGCTAGCCAGATTCGGGTTGTTGCAACAAATGAAGTAAGTTTTGTTTGTTTGTGTTGTCCAGACAAACCCGTGTACCAAAACCGAATTAAAAACTCAACCGCTGACCTCAATAATATGTTAATGTCGTCAAATTATGTTTCATCATTCACACATGCCAGTTATGCAGTCAAAGGAAATTACTCCTTATGTTAATTAAATAATTATAGAAATTCCATTTAAACTGGGTCTATTGCTGAATTCCTGGTAATGATTTACAAAACTCATTTTTAATGGAAAAATGCAGGATAACTGACCATGTTGTTGAGGTTAATTGCACGTCTGTGGGTACATGTATTCATAATGTTAAAAAATTATTCCACAATCATTCATTGATGTCTTCATTACCACACTATATTTAGTAAGAATTTATCTAATCTACTTGTTTTCTCTTTAGGACTGTTGATCCTGCTCTAGAAGAAGCAATATCCAGCATTTTGTGGGCTGGACCAAGGCTTGCTGCAATGGTGCCTGAACTAAAGTCCATTTGTGAACAGTTGGCCTTAAAATATGGAAAAGATTATGCTGAAAAATGTAAAGAAGAAAAAAAGGATACCATTTCTGAAAAACTGAAGCATAGACTGGGAGTTGAAACTCCAACTAAAGTATTAATAGAAAAATACTTGATAGAAATTGCTAAAAATTTTAATGTAACTTACGAGCCTGATGAAAAGGTAGTGTAAAATATTGCTGTGCAATACATAAAAGGAGTTTAAGTAGAGAATAATTAAATATGTTAAATTCATCAACTTTTAGGTTATGAGGGAAGCAGAAATTTCTGATTTGTTGGATTTGGGTGATGATAAAAATAACCTAGACAGAGGTGCTCGTGCTCCATCACCACCAGGATTTAAGGGATTTCCTCAACCACCACTTTTACCACCCTCAGATTTTCAGCCTTTCAACTACAATTACCCAGTAGGTTACATAGAATTGTTAATTCATCAAGATAAATATGCGTAAATAAGATAATAAATTTTTTGTATAATTTTAGTCTGGACCTCAACCATTGCAGCCACAACCTCCACCCCCATCAAAGATTGGTGGATTTGTTGTTCCAAATGCTCCAGGGATGCCAGGTGGGCAAGGTTTTGGTGTACCATTTTCTTACAATATACCACCAAAAAATGATGAAGTTGCCAAACAACACAATTACTCACTTGTGAGTGTAGCTGTAAATAGATGAAACATTGAATATTAACACTAATTCATTGTTTTTTTTTATATTTTTTTTACATGATCATTTCAGAACTTTGAACAGCCGCCACCATCTTACGATTCTGCTACAAATGATACATCTTCCGATGGAGATCCAAACCAGGAAAACTCGGTCAAACCGAAACCTAGTCCTCGATCGAAAATGTCACCCCCAGGAAGTGTAAAGCCCAAAAATTCAGATTCTCTCTTTCCGGAATTACCGAACGTGCCTGACGATACGCCTCACATGTCGAATGAAGATTTAGCAAAACTAAACCAAAACGACAACGAAGACATCGATTTTGATGATCTGACAAAACGTTTTGAAAACCTCAAAAAGAAAAAATAAGATTTCCAGTCCTCAGACACAGTTGCTTTCCTTGTAAGAATGGTATAGTCGCCTGTTTTCATAACCGTGTGTACTACATATTTCGTTCAGTAAAAAGTTAATTCGGTGACAAATTAAATTTCAAGGCTACTCTTCCTTCACAAAGATTGAAAATAATCATGCGTATATTTTTCGGTTATTTGTCAAGTTTTCATTATCAAGTTCTATAATGAATCAATTAAAAAATAAGAGACATTAAGAATCTAATTAAAAAAAATTGGTTACGGTGCTTCCAGTTGTAAATGAAAATATGACTGGTGAGTGCATATTTTACTTTTATGTCACTCAATTACAGTCAGAAGGAAAGCCACTGGATCTGTTATTAATCAAGTCAAAGTGCGCATTATTTTAATCATTATTAATTATGACTTAATACGCCAATTTTTGCACGAATCGACTTTACATATATTTATACTATTGTTAAACATTTTGAAAGCCAAATGAAATGCTCAGTCAAGGAATCAGTGAGGTGAAGTACCAGTGGTATTCAACGAATTACATACGACATGTACATACAAATACGTTTATGCGGCTTTAAAAATATTTTAAAAACTAAAAAGCTTCGCATAATAGAGACACACTATGTCTGTTGCGTGTTATTAGTATTTTATTTTTGTATCTCAATGCTAAAAATTGTATGCTTTTATTAAAGTAATTATTTGGTGATGATAGTCTTTTCTTTGATATCTTGTTTGCAAATTTAAAATTGTTTCACTGTAACAAAAGAATAAACCTTATATTATCATAAAAAGAATTAGAAAATGGAATTTTTATGTTTTTATTTTCTTTGACCCCAAAGATGTAGTAGAAAAATTACAACTTATAACTAAACATCGTAACTATTATAAACATGTAAGTCAGAGTTACAACTTGTTAATTGCGCAGGTAAGTTGAAATTACCTGGGCAACGGCGACTGTCAACAAAAACAACTTCGTGTTTGAATTTTTTAGTTGTCTTCCCAATAATGTAAGGTAGTTTTTACGTAAATACTCAATTTTTTAAAGCAATAATTGGTTTAATTATTAATTTCATGTGTACAGGAAGGAAAGCCTTTGGGATTTAGCAAAAAAAAATAGTGCAGAAAATAATAAAAAAGATGCTGCAATCCGAAGTCTTATTATTGCGGGCAGTCAATTTTCGGTGAGTGTTTTTTAAACTTCTTATAATACTTGTTACAGTATTTTATACTTTATTCCTTATTTTTGAACAACTACTTCTGGCATCTTAGCTATCCCCTGGAACGTCATTTCTTCCATTTACTATTATCACTCCCATGAAGGGACACCCGAGTATGAATTTTAATGGTCTTATCGTATCGTTCATATTAAATTAACTGCCTTTCAAAGTGCGCAATTATGGTTCATTTTTCATACGTTTTTAAGGGCAAATCCACTATGATACAGCGATTTCTAGATCAAAATGAGCCGATTAAAAAGACGCTGGCAATGGAATACAACTTTGGAAGAAAATCCGGTAGAAGTTTGACCAAAGATGTGTGTCACGTATGGGAACTTGGAGGAGGTGTTGCCTTTGTCAACTTGTTGAACGTTTACCTAGGTATTCGTCAAAGTCAAGTAAAAATAATTAAACCGATTTAAATTGTACACATTACAATATTCCGTAATCATAATATTTTTAAGGTAAACACGATAATACTACTTTAGTCCTCGTCCTGGACCTTTCAAGCCCGGAAACTCTTTGGACGCTTCTCGAAACGATACTTCAAATAGCGTACTCCTCGCTGAAGAAGAAAGAGCAGACGAACGATTTCAAATTTAGTGGAAATCAAATTGATTCCAATCACGAGGATTTCGATCATTTGACACCATTTCCGATACCACTTCTCATAATCGGGAGTAAATATGATTTATTTGAAGCTTTTGATCCTGACAAGAAGGAAATTATATGTCGTACTCTTAGGCGAGTCGCCCATTCTCTGGCTGCCTCTTTGTTTTTCTATTCAGACAAAGACGCAAACCTAGTTAAAAAACTGAAAGACATCTTCCATCATCACGGCTTTGGAGGTTCTCAATGGTAAAAACATACTACGTTGACACACACGTCACTGGAACAGATTATAAGTTTTACAAACCATGAATAATAGACCTTAATTATAGGAAAGGATGTTCGACGGACTACAATAAACCACTTTTGATACCGTACGGAGCCGATTCATTTAGCCAACTAGAAATTAATGTCAAAACATTAAAATCACCGAACCAGGGACTTATGATTGAAAGATTCAAACATTTTTATACTGCCGTTTTTCCTCAGGTAATTGGGCAAAGTTCTGAAACCAATTGATCTATCTTTTGAGTGTTCACCAGTTAATGTTCTCAAATTTGACTTGCAGAGTTCGGACATCAAAGATACGAGCATAATGGATGATCCTGCCAAAAATCCAAATTTCAAAGAGCCATTAATTGATAATTTACGTTTAGAAAAAGATGAGGTAGGTGCAGATTCAATTTTTCAGAATAAAAATGACCGCGAACTTAGAAACTGCTAAAAAAATAATGTTTACAGGAATTGGAACGATATCAACAAGAAAAGAAAAGAAGAAGCCTAATTAACCCCAGTGATGTAACCGTCAAAAATCAAAACCAATCTTTTAATCACAATGGTTATACGTTTTAGATAAACTAATAATTGCAAAAATTTAGGCCTCAGAAAACACAGCCATTTTTCACAACCGAAGTAATTCCAGCAAAAATATCACTCATTGTTTATTAATACATCTTCTTATTCTGTTAGAAAATTTTAAATTTTCTATTCAAATAATAATTACGTAATAAAAAATACTTTTACGACATCCTGTAAATAATTTTAATAATTCTAATGGTCACATACACTGAATCACTTTCGTTGTACTTCTAGAAAAACCGTTAACGGTCGTGCGAACTCAATTTTTATTTCAAACGCCTCAGCCAAGTATATTAAAATTAAATCATTTCGTAGAATATATGGATAAAGAGTTTGTGCTGTTTTTAAATGAAGAAAATATTCTGCATGATTTGGAAATAGCTGCCATTGAGTATGAAAAAACCGTGAAGAATATGCGGAGAGTGGCAAATTTTCCGCCTCCGCCATTTCGTTTTCAATTCGCACTGGATTTCAGTAAACTTAAAGAAAGATCTGGTGAGCTAGTTTTGGAAGGATCAACCACTCCATTTGGAGAGCTCCCGTACTTCAAATTTTGTAATTTTCAGTTTCATAAGCTTTGTAAGCTTGACTAATTTTATTCCGTAGAAAAATTATACGTCTTGTTTGTCAGAGAACCGCACGTGGGATTGAATTTGGTAAAAAATGTAATTTATTGCACAACTATTTTGGTCGTTTCGAGTGTGACTCTAGAGAAAACCGACCTTCAGATATTTCCCCTGGTGATAAATTTACCAATTTCAAATGAAATCTCTCGCTTATTTCTGTATCCATCGTATGGTCTGGAATCATTAAAGGGAATGCTGATAAGTAAAACAACACTGGCTAAATATGTGTACAGTTTCAATTACTATACCATTTTCTCTTGTTTGAGATATTTTTTCGTTGAAGCTACACTGTATTTGTACTGAGCAGGAGAAGTTCAATTTTAAGTTGTGAATCTCTACATTGCCGACGAAACAAATGGCAGAGATACACCGACAATATCTTTTCTGTGTGTCCTGAATGTCACGGGTTCATGAAGGAGCACATTCCATCTACCGATGCCGGTGAAGAAATTTATTGTCAATTCGTGCCTTTGAAGGCATATCACAGTATGGGACGATTTCAAGCCCTAAATGTGAGAATAAAAGGTCAGAACATACTCTATTCAAGGCAAATCTCTCAATGTTTCTTCCTTCCGTTTAATCAACTTCCACACATTTGAGTAAAATAGATGAACTTTGCAATGCCTTGGAACTTGATGTCGGAGAAGAATACATCATAACGGGAAGACTAAATGAAAGAAATTTTGAGGCAATGAACATACAACATGTCTATTCCAATCTGGAAGGTTACTCTGATATACCTGAGTCTATTAAAAATCTCCACTTTGAAATAAGGTATTGTAAGAAAGTAGATTTAACTAACTGCGTATGTCATCATTAAGTGCAATTAAAGCGTTTTAAAGGTTTAATTATTTGCTTCCTTTCAGTCAAACAAGCCCAAATTGTCTTTCATCATTCGTAATTGCACTGTCATCTCTTTTGGGTTCTTTTTTAATTCCAACTTCATCATTTCTTAATTTAAAAATAGGGTTAATGTTATGCTTGGCTACAATGGTATGTGTACTGTCATTCCATAAATCATGTAGGAGTTTGAAATCATTTTACGAAAAATCGGTTGAATTTTCAGGAAGCCGACGTCCCGGTTCCTTTGATCGCAATTGGTTCGGACTCCCTGAATGCAAAAATTTTATTCCAAGCTGCTGGTAAATTCGCTGGAAGATATGTAAAATATTCTGCAGCAAATTCATTTCTAGGTACCGGTTGTTCTACTTACAAAATCTAAACATTTTAGAAATAAAGTTCAGTAGTTTTTTATTTTTTCTTAGGAGGAATTATTAAACCCGGCGTTCAAGCAGATGTGATATGCCAAGAAGCTGGTCAACTCGTATTTGCAGGAAAGGGGATTTGTGATCTGGGAGACTGGTCAAAATTTAAAAAGGAGCAAACAAACTACATTTGCCAGACCATAGAAAGCGGTCAAATTTTATTTAACAAAGGAGAATTCGGAAAGTCAAATTTAACTAGTTTTGTACCGTTGAAATGTTCCGTTTGGGCCTATTGGAGTAATCGTGGGAAAAATAGCGCAAGTTCGTTGCAGCTGAAGAGACTTGTCAAGTGAGTAATTATATCATTTAAAATAGGTTATCTTTAATTCGGAAAGGTGACATTTTGTCTGACCTTCTAAAAAGGAATTTTATTTAATACAATTGATGCAATGCTGCAAGAAATTAATTCTTTACAATCGATACGATGAAGAAAGTAAATGACGGATGAGATGATGTTGTTATGTTAAGAATATTTTTTTACAAAATTTATTTCAAGAACTCAATATAACTGAATGGGAAAACAAATTCCTTTTCAGCGTTTTTGGTATTCCATTTTTGGCAGACGAAAAAAACGAATTAGAGCACACTAAAATCTGTTTGAGAAATATGAGCACTCTTGTGACGGATTTCGATCAATTTCCGAGGAATGGAACAATAACTCCAGAAGATTTTAGAGAATTTTTTAAAGTAATAAACTCCAGAGAAGTCACACTGTCTGAATCAGCTTCTCAGTTGATTCGTGGTTATTTTGTAGTCAGAAGGCGAGATCAACCTCAATGGCTACCACTAGGAGCCATTAAGACAATGTATGAATATAACATTAACGTAGTTCAACACAAGGGTGTATTAAGGTAGCCAATAAACTTTTCTTTTAAAATCAGCACAGCCCTGGCCGAAGCACATGCAAGATTGGCATTAAGAAATGAAGTATTGTTCGAAGATGTTGTTGCAATTATCTATTTGTACGAAGAATCCCTGGCGTCTATTTGGGGGGAATTTGTATTACCGTATCCGAAAATACCCTGGGATGAAAAGGAACCAATTTATGTTTGGGTACAATTACCTTACTATTAGTAACGATAGTATAGATTCAAAAAAATTTATAAAGCAATAATTTTATTTACTTATAGATGAGCAAACAATTACGGGAATTTAGCATTTGGTTAGAAGAATATGTTGGAATTTGAAAATGAAAGAGTAAAACACCAATTTAAGGTAAAATTATTTTTAAAAATTCTGGTACTCATATTCTATGCTACTATACCACTCAAAACTCAAAAAATAAATATATCATCAGCATGATTGAAAAATAAAAATCGTGTAAAATCATCATTAAAGCAATATTTATAAAGAAACAAATCTTTGGAAGTTGAAGGATATTGCAAAAAATTTTAAAGAACCAAATAATGCCAACGTTGAATTAGGTATATAATTAAAGATTTAGTTTGAACAACAAATACGATCAGTAAAATAATATTTCACAATTGAAGAAATCCTTACATTGAGTATACAGCAAAGATTTTTGGTACTTCTACATTGAAATGGCATCAAGCTACTCTGCCCTCGGTAGCAGTCCATTCCTTTCCGGCTCTAAAAACTCATTAATTAAGCCTTGAATCATCTCGTTCAGAGTTTGTACTACCTTGTTTCTGTTTCTAAATAAATAAATAAATACCTTTAAATTAAAAACATTTCATGATCAAAATAAGAATGGCATAAATTAAATGTTACGTACTGTTCTTTAGGGTCGGCACACAATTCAGAATAATATTTAAGCTTTGGTTCCGTTCCACTTGTCCTTAGGGTGGCTACAAGTCCATTGGTAAATCGAAACGTGATCATTTGGCTAGAGTTTGAGGTCGGCAATCTTGCTTTTTTATCCGGGTAGAAATCGTCGTACCCTGTTGTTAAATCCCTAACACCACAAACTTGATATTTCCCGTTAAGAATCGATTGTGGGTACGACTGAAAAAATGAAATATTATAAAAATGTTTACGGTACCAATACATGAGTATCCTTGAGTGAAATTAATAATATACCTTATTATTAGATTCTTTGAAATTTCTAAGTCTAAAGAAAATAGAATTGATTATTTTGGGGTCGTAGCAGACGTAATAAGAATTTAGAGTGACATGCTGTCCATATTGGAGGTACAATTCGTTCAATTTCTGTTGAAGACTTTGACCGCACTTCTGTTTCAAATATGCAGCCATTTCTGCAATTTTCACCGATGCAGAAACGCCGTCCTTGTCGAGAACAGACGTTCCACACATGAAACCGATAGCTTCTTCGAATGCAAAAAGCACGGTCTTGCCAGATTCCATTAAATCGTTAGCTACGTTTCCCATCCATTTGAATCCCGTGAGGGTTTCCTGAAAACAATTTAATAGAAGAATTTGGTTTATTTATTATATATAAGTAAATTTGGATATCTATGCCTGAGACTATGTAACTCACTTCAAATTTGAAGCCTTCAGATTTTGCCATTGTGTTTAAGATCTTTGACGAAACGGTACTTGCCAGCATATATACGTTTGTTAAATCTGCCTCTTGATGCTTCATTTTATAACAAAAAAGAGACCACCATCCTAACAGAGCTCCTAATTCGTTACCAGAAAATATCTTCCAGTGGCCATCCCTTAAATTGTGAAGGTGAAACAAATTATTCAGATATTAATAAATTTTTAACATCATTGCATCAATTTACTTACCCCACTGGTGATTTTTCAGCAACAGCTAATCTGTCAGCATCAGGGTCATTGGCTAATATTAAGGTACACCCATTTTTAGAAGCTGTTTCTATCGACAGATTCAAGGCACTTTTTCCTTCTTCGGGGTTCGGAAAAGGAACTGTAGGAAATTCGGGGTCAGGTTCAACCTGTTCTACCACCGGGCAGAATTTCTTCAGATTCGCAACTTCGAATGCTTTCATCACATACCTGTATCCTACGCCATGCATGGCTGTGTATACTATGCCTATTGGTGAAGTTTGATTAAGCTCAGGAAAAAGAATAATATCTTGGAGTTTGTCATAATAAGCGACAAGAATGTCAGACATTGGATCAAATAAATTTGGATTTCCTTTTATGGATGCTGTGTCCCAGGAGGAATGACGGGGTTCTAAATTTTTTAATATAGACTTCTGTATTTCTTTATCGTGTGGCGGTATAATCTACAAATACAAATGTTAACGAACCTAAATTAAACGTTGCTTACTTAATATTGTTCTGAATCAGTCAAGAAACAAGAAAACATATATTGTAACTGTGGGGCAACAATAATGCAAAACTCATTTGACTTTTCGTTGCACATAATAGGTAAGAAACAATTTTCCCTTGGTTATTATGGCAAATATAGATCATACCTGAGCACCATTTCTCCAGTATACTTTGTATCCATTATCATCTTTTGGATTATGGGAAGCAGTAACCATGACACCAGCAACACAATCATATTTCTTGACAGCAAAAGGAATAAAAGGAGTTGGACACAAATCAGAAAACAGGAAAACTTTGATATTTTTGCTTAAAAATACAGAAGCAGTCAGTTCTGCAAATCTGTAAAAAAAAATCTCAAGAATTTTTTGCATTCACTTGATTACAATATAATTTTTCAAACTTTCTAATCTCTTTAAGTATTTGTAATACTCTGTATGTTACCTTTTACTATTATAGCGACCATCATATCCTAACACAATTCCCCTAACTTGTGTATCATTAAAGAAATTCAGTAGGTACTCGCAGAGTCCTTGAGCTGTTTGAATGACAACTAAATCATTCATTTGATTGTAGCCAGCACCCATTCTTGCTCTCAAACCTGCAGTGCCAAATTCCAGTCTGTTCAAAAATAAATTGCTTAATTTCTTATAATCCCTATTGTTAACCATTGTTTGAACTTCTTTCAGTGTCTTTTCATTTTTATCCCACTTTAACCATTCTTCTATTTTTTTATCCAAATCAGGATTTGAGGTGCTTGAGAGCATTGTTTCACCGCCAGAATTCATATTGCCCCTGCAGAATTAAACAAGTGTACAATTTGAAATATATCACCACACTGAGAGAATATTTAGTAATTATTGATAAGGGAAAGAAATATAATCACATTTTAAGTTGAATGTTAATAAAAAACTTTAGTTTCAAAATCAAATGACCTTAGGTCTGAACTATTGAACCGATAAAAAGTTCTAAAAGTCGGAGGCAATTATTTAAACAAATCAATGCAACAAATTACACAGTGGGGAAGTAGAGGAAATCCTTAAGTTATGATAATACATTTTTAATGAGTATTCCCTTAATTTCTAATGTAGGCAATCCACACTTAAGAGTATTAAATTCACTATTCTAGTGTTCTGCATACAAGGCTGAATTACAAGATAAACATTTGTGTTCTCAAGGTAGACAATCTCAAATGATATATTTTTTGTAATGGTATTCTTTATCTAGATTTTCAAACTTGTTCTTAACAAAGTCTACCTTTTTAACTTTTTTTAATTCACCATTATCTCGACAATCGAGAAACGTGTGTAACTGTATCTTCAAAAATTCCTAATAGGAAACTGCTTAGAGATAATACTTGGAGCAAATTTGTTTATGAATTAAAACCAAACCTTTGATTCAACGATATTTATTCTTTTTTGAAATCAGTTTTTTGAAATCCGTATAGGCAAAGAGAACAATTAAAGTCATATTACACTTCGAAAGTCATTCGTTGCAGTCAATAACTTATTATTGTCATTTTATTTGGATAAATTCAATTGACAGATTCTGTTTGGATTTGCAATTTCTGTTTCATAGATGTAATGAACCGATTTGGGTTGCCACATTTCCGATGGAGACAAATTTTATGTTTTTTACAACTTTTGACATCGGTCTATTACAAAGAGATTATTATATCGTTTCCCATTATTATATCCATTCTCAGAATTATAAAAACAGTACTGCACGACAAATAACAATGAATTGTCAGCGGCGGTCGAAAATGTTTTTTTCCGCTATGTGGCAACGTTGCGATTGACATTTTTGGGAAGCAGCTTCGAAGAGATATCTTATTTATTTTTCATTTTTAAAATAATAATTTGTTTTATGGATTGACTTAAATAAATAAATTTATAAAATATGGCGAGTCCACCATCGTTGGAGACTGTTTACCAGGCCGTTGTCGCTTTGTATCACAATCAAAATTGGTCAGAAAGAGAGAAGGCGTCCCAATGGCTAACGGAATTGCAAAAATCTGTAAGTTTTTCCAATGCTACAGAACAAGTTTTGCAATCAATGCTATTGTTAGTCGGCCTATTTTGTTAATAAGATAAAATAGTACTCATGGAAAATTAGCCATCAGTTCATTGGAGTATGTTCAGAAATTGCAACAGCTTATACAACTTGCATAATGTTAAGATGTTATGGTTAAATAATGTAGAAAATTGTAAATTTCATTTTTACTATAACTATTTATGAAATCATTTAGTATAGAATAACTGAATGAAATGAAGTTAAAATTTTCAATCAACAGTCCGTACCATTGTAATACATTGTACACTTAAATATATATACCTGCTTTTCTAGGTTTATTCTTGGAAAATAGCAGATGAAATGCTGCAAGAAAAAAGAGATCTGGAGTCATACTATTTTGCAGCACAAACAATGAGAACAAAAATTCAGTACTCATTTCATGAACTTCCACCAGAGACACATATTTCATTAAGAGACTCTCTCATACAATACTTAGAACAAGTTAATGATTACACAAATACTGTAGTAGTAACCCAGTTGTCATTGGCACTAGCCCTCCTATCTCTTCAAATGTCATCTTGGGAGAAACCTGTTTTAGACTTAATGAAAAAGTGAGTTGACAAATTTATTATGTGTATGATTTTAGTTTGTGGTAAGAAAGTTGGAAAGGTGGAAAAATAAGTTACTATTTCAGTAATTTTATGCTAATATTAAATTATATCAACAGGTTCAGTGATAAATCAGTTCCATCATTATTAGAAGTATTAATTGTGTTACCAGAAGAAGTAAATTCAAAATCTCTTAGGTTGGGTGAAAATCGTAGGCATCAAATTCTTGAAGAATTGGCTTCATGTTCCCCGGCTGTTGTTGACTTTTTGGTTAATTGCTTGGTAAATTTCATATGTTGTTTTCCTAACTAATTCAAATATTAAAATAGACCTGGATTTATTCTGGTTTTGATTTTTATTTCAGAATGCTTGTCTGACAAATACTGATAATCAACAAATTCATGTCAAAGTTCTAAGGTGTTTTGCATCATGGGTTACAGTTAGGGCCATTTCTCTGAATGATGTTAGTAACAATATGATAGCAATTCATACATTCACAATTCTTCAAAATCACCAGGTAAAAAATTGGATCCATACAATTCTCAATTTTTTTTTTTGAATTATGGAAATAATATTCGTATTTCTAGTTATCTCCCCTTCTGCATGAAGCAGCTAAAGAATGTGTTTGTAGTTTACTGCAAACATTGGAGTACAAAAAAAATCAACAAACATTGGATGAACAATTATTTAGGGGAGTAGTTGCACTGGAGGAGAGTTACCACCTGTCTGTGGCCCACGAAGATCAAGATAAGTAAGTTAATTGACTAGTATCTTCTAGGTACCTTCATACAACTTTTGTTTCACTACTTGTTATTATCATGTTATTATTATAATTTTCTTACTTTTATTTCAGGTCAAAAAATTATTGTAGAATATTTACAGAATTAGGAGAGTCTCTTTTAGAAAAAATTGTGAACTACAATTACACAAATAAAGATCATTATTACTTTAAAGTTTTGGACCTGGTTTTAATGTGTGTTGGCCATCATGATTATGAGGTAAGTCTTCTGTTAATATTATTTTCGACTAAAAGTACATATAGTAGCATAGTAATTTAGAAGCTAAACAAATCACATTGATTTCAGGTGGCGGAAATAACATTTAACTTCTGGTACAGGTTATCTGAGGAATTGTATACCAAAAGTAATGACCAATTATGTGCTGTATTCAAGCCTTATGTGGAAAGGTTAATTGAGTCATTATGTAGGCACAGTAGAATGGAGCAAGATCAGGTGCAAATTCACATAAGTCTGCATTAAATTTCGTCCAAAACAAGGAATACATTCGTCTAATGTTTGATTGTTGATTTTTCTTCACTAACAGGAAGGTCTTGTGGATGATATGGACGAGTTTACAAACTTTCGAAACAGAGTTTCTGAACTTATGAGAGATGTTGTCTTCATTGTGGGGTCACTAAATTGCTTCAAGCAAATGTTTATAAGTCTTCAGGGACCTGGAGTTACTTGGGATGTGACAGAGGCTGCTCTGTTCCTGATGCAATCACTTGCCAAAATTATTTCACCGTACGTTTTAGAATGGTCAAATTTTATGTATCCACCTTTTCATTTAATTTAAAGACGCACATGAAGAATAATTCTCCATTCATTTTAGGGAAGAAAATGAGATTGTTCCCCAAGTAGTAAAAGCAATTTTAGAATTAGACCCTGAATCAACTCACATTGCCGTTCGGCATACCTCTGTCTTATTGTTAGGAGAATTGAATGAATGGATAGAGCATCACGCGAATGAAATTTTAAGTGAGTATCTTATTTTTAATTGCCCAATGGCCGTCAATAGTGTCACAGTAGTAACATTTGGGCAAATTGATTTATGGTTGTTTTACTCTTTTTACAGATCCAGTCGTGTATTTTCTACTCTTCTGCTTGAGGCAACAGCCGCTGACGTCAGCTGTGGCCAACGCATTACAATTAATTTCCTCCAGGTGTAGTGATAAAATGACGCAATACTTCAATGTTCTGGCTGTGCACATAGTCGAAGCTTTAAAATCAACTTTGTCCGCCGAGGCCGCCTTAAGTTTATTGAAGAGTATTTCAGTTATTTTATCGCAACTGCCGAACAACGAAATTTATTCCGCCATGAAAAGTCTGTGTTGGGTTCAAATCGAACCTCTACGCAAATTAAACGAGGTAAAAACAATATTTAAATATGCTTATCTCTTTGTAGACATCAAGTTGCTTACATGAGGAATTTATTTTTCAGTTGGATATAAATGTAGCTAATGTAAAAAAAGGAACACCTGGTGACCCCGCTTATTGGTTAGACCGTCTAGCTTGTATTTTTCGACACACAAATCCGTGCATTTCAAGGGATACCATAAATCCTTGTTCTGCCGTATTGACTGAAATGTGGCCGGTTTTGTCTGAGACCTGCAACAAATTCCAGTCTGATATAAGAGTTATGGAACGCTGTTGTAGATGTCTAAGATTTGCGGTTCGCTGTGTTGGCAGACAGTCCTGTCATATGCTTCAACCTGTCGTACAACAAGTAGGTTAAATTTCTATGATGGTGTGATATATCTGAATATGGAGATACAAATGATAAAGAAACTAAAAAATTATGTTAATTATTGCAGATAGTTCCACTGTATAATGTCCACAGGCATAGTTGTTTCTTGTACTTGGGGTCAATTTTGGTAGACGAATTTGCCTGTGAGCCACAATGTGTACCTGGTTTACTTGAAATGTTGCAGGCTTTCATTCAAGCAACATTTCAAACATTGCAGGTAAGAAGAGAATGGGTAGACCCTGCTACTTAGCATAAACTTTCTTACCTTATTTACAATTTTTTTTTCTATTTTTTAAAGGAGGAAAATGGGCTGAAGAATCATCCCGACACAGTAGATGATTTTTTCAGATTATGTGCCAGATTTTTGCAACGTATTCCCGTAGAATTTTTACAGTGTCCTTCTCTGCCGGCAATACTAGAGTGTGCTTTAATGGCTTGTTCGTTAGACCACCGGGATGCGAATGCCTCAACTATGAAATTCTTCTACGATTTGTTCCTTTGCGGGAGAAATAATAAGGTATAAAAATTCATCATTTACCGAAAAACAGGAGGTTCAAAGTACGTGGCATCAACCATACTATTTCGTTACAGAATTCAGATGACATAGAAATAAGAAAGCAGTTAATTTCGGCAATTGTACATAATCACGGGAAACGACTAGTTCACAATTTGATTGAAGCCAGTGTGTTCTCATTGCATTCGTATATGTTGGGGGGTGTAGCTGACGTGTTGATGGAACTATTAGACAATGACAGAAATGTAAGTTATTGTAAAACTTCATTATATGTATTCAATATTTTTTTTTAAATGAAATAATTTATAAATATTTATAAATTGCTTCTTGTCTTTGAAGGCTGTGAGTGGTTGGCTCGGGGAAGCGTTGAAAGCTCTACCAAATCACAATTCTGGCGGGGCAACTACTGCTACCGAGAAACAGCTAGAAGACTTTCATCAGTCAGTCATTAGGTAATCTTTTAACCAATAAAAAATAATTTAATAATTTTCTTTTTGTTTCATTCTATTAATTGTGTATTTTCGTACAATTGCAGTGCTCAAACAAGCAAAAGCCTGACATCTCTCCTGAAAGAATTCTCCAGATTGTATAGATAAAATCGACAAGAAACATGAAATAGTGGCATGAAAACCGAAAAAAATTTCCTTTTAAGGAGTTCGTTTTTATTTTTAATTTTTTTATTTCTATACAATTCCTCTGGAAATTGGCTGGAGGAAACGTTGTAACGTCAGTATTTGGTTTTACTGGAACGTGTGTAATTTCTCACAAGAAAAACCGGAAGAAAAAACAATTGACCTGCTTCGATTTCAGTGCATATTTCGAATATTTGAAATATTGCGCATTAGAAAAAGAATAATCAATATTTGTTATTTACTATGGCAGAAGAAGAGTTAAAGGTGTGATTCAATTGAGATTGAATAAAGAAATATGATTTTAAAGTGATAAAATGTTTGTCAGACGGCGTCACACTTCTTTCATCAAACAATGGTTTCCTTTTGTGATCTCCCTATCACCGGTTTTTTTGAACATTATTGTTCAATATTTTGGTATTTTTATATTCTGTTATATATTTTTAAAAGTAAAATTTTATTTACATCCTGGCTGAAGATTGTAGTGCAAAACAATATCGGTTCATAAGTTGCTGCTTCTTCCAATCGATTTTGGAAATCGAAATTTTTTAGACAGTTTGATATTATTCAATTGAGGCACGACTTCGATCAAAAATATTCATAGTGAATTTACGCTTTTATATAAATATATATTTACATATATATGTATCAAAATTATTATACATATTTGGTGATTTATACTATCATTATTCCCACAGTTAAAACGTAAAAAAATATTGGATAGTTTCTGATTCCCAAATTTCGTTCAAATCGATTGGGAAAGCAAACTTCCAAACACGCCACACCAAAGACCGATACTTTAAATAATTAACTGAGTACACCGGGCTCCCGTGAAATGTTGCTTTTGAATGAATGCAAGTGCCAAGTGCCCTAAAATTTAGCTGGGTGATTTAAACAGAACAAAAAAATACTCCAACGTTGTTTGTACGACTTCTCAGACCGATTCCACAAAGAGTAAATGACGTGTGAAAGAATGTCAATATGTTAATTATGCTTTCAATGACTTCAACGATATTTCTGTTTGCTTTCCTATTTGTGACTAACAATTTTTGAAAATTATTCACTGGTTTGTCATACTCGAGCACTTGAAAGAGTTCGCGTAAATATTCCTTGGCGCCTTTTGACTATATTTTGGTTTTTGAATTTCTTTTCAATCTAACAGTACAACACACAAGAAAGTTCGTGATTTTTGTTTCAACAAAAAAAATGAACAGCTAATTTTCAGGGGCGTGAAATGCCATTTAGATTCCATTTAAAAACTCTAAAGTGATTGCAACAGGTCACTTAATTACTTTATGTGCTTCGTATGATGTAGTTGACAACAAATATATATTGGAGCAAACAAGAAAAGTTTCTGCGATCGGTTTGATTTCAATTCTGATAGTTTGAGCAAGAGCTGCATGATGTTGACCCAACAAATTTTAAGGTGTACGTGTTTCGAGGATGCGTGGGACTGCCCCTTTCCTCGAAATTTTAGCACTGATTTATAATCAACTACCTCAAATTAACTTCAATGTATTTGAAAAAAGGGAACGTAGGAATTACAACTGGTCGATAACAAAAAATTAAATTTTTCAATGTTAAATAATTTATTATAGCACCTGCATATTGTTAAATGAATGAAATTATTATGTCGGATTTAAAAAATGTAAAGCATAAAAAACAAGTCCTACAAATTAAATTACTGAAAAAGTTTGGTGGTGTAACCATGGCGCGGAATTATCGAAAAAAAATCGAGTTTGCGTCAAAAATAAAAAAATAAAATCTGGTAACTTTAACAAAATCGAACAGAGGAAACAAAAACTTTAAAAGCAGAACAACAAGATCGGTTTGAGGGCCTCACTGCCCGCAACAATTGGCATTAATCCTTGGCGTCGTTACTCACGCATACCTTCTTTTTATGTACAAAATATTTACACAATCCTTAGGTTCAGTTCCAAGTCCAAGTTCAATTGGTACCGGACGACTAGGGAAACAATTCGAAAGATGGCGGGTTTCACCTGGGTGAGAGATTACCCACAAAACACAGGTTGATACGATCTTCAAAGAGGAATCGAATTACGGATTTAATATTTGCTTTGATATGATTCCTATGGCCTCGTTCGCTTTCGCAATTATCAACCTGAAATAAAAAAACAATAGACAATGAAATAGAGGTTCCATTTTTGTTTCACGTATTGTAAGTTAATACTAATCGTTTTTTTTTCATATCCTAAACGATTCCCAAAATTTAAAAAAAATCTACCAGGCTTACCTATCCATGTCGTATATTACGCTGTCCTCTCCGTCCGTTTTGCCGTACTTGAACGTAATCAGGTTTGGGTACTTCTTTCTAGACGTGATTTGGGCTATACTAGACAAAGGCCTCTTCACAACCAAGAGTGCGCAACCCTTTCGCTTAGATAGCTCTCTCAGGACAATCAGATGAGACTCGTTGATCAATAAATAGGACTCGTACATGTAACCGTTCTCCTTGACCTCTTGACACTGAAAATAGGCCTTCGTTTTATCCGATTTTAAGTAATCCGACAGCGACACGATTTCCTGCGTGATTTCTTCTTCTTCCTCCCCGTAGTACAGCGTGTCTGCAATGGCAAATGTACGATTGGTATCCGTTTCTTGTCTCGTGTATGTGCTTCATCCGGGTGCAGGGAACTTACCTGGCACATTTTCGTCGTCTATACTGAAGACCGGTACTAAATTCCTGTACAATTTTCCAACTTTGTCCCGCGGACTGACATGTCTCTCGTTCTCTCCGCTCGCTGATGGATTTACAATAAATTCCCGTAGTTTTTCCTTGAAATCGGCACTCTTCGTCTTGACGACTTCCGAAATTTTGCCGAACAAGTCTTGACTGTCGAACTGCTTAGACGACTGATTACCGCTCACGACAGTCTTATTTGTCGCTTTTGTAGAATTTGAACAACACACTATGCACTTCTTGGGATCATGGTCTTCCAAACAGTCGAGCATTTCGTTGCCGAAATAATCGTGAATCGCTTGGTAACCGCCTGTACGATTGAAACAACAAACAGAAAGTCATTAAAGTTTGCCCTTGTTACTTAGCTATGTTACCTGTCCATTCTTCGCAACCCTTCTGTAGCCATCGTTTATTTCAAAATTACATAGAAAATAAAAACAAATTGGAAGTTACTTCCTTTCCCTTATCATCGGTTATTTTCCGTCATTGTCAGTTATTTATTGTCATTTTTGCTCCCATCCTCATAGGCAAATATTTGTCCTTCCCCTTATCGCAGCCGTAATCGTTTTCCACATACCCGTCAACATGCTGATATATTGAGTATTCTTTTGCAGAAACGAGGCTATCACCATATATGTGTACTGGTCTTCGTCGTCCCTGCCAGAACCCAAAAAGCACAAGTGTTCGCCCCCGGCGCTGGAATTGGCCGCAATGGATTGCTTCTGTGCAGTAAACAAACCCTGTACAGCCACGTTGAAGGCAGCTGGTTCCTGTAACATCTGAAAGAAAAAACATGCACCTGCTAACATGTCACTACCCGCCATTTGGTGTAAAGAAACCGAAACCTACCAAATTGCAGTCTAAATGAAAAGCTGTCGGCAAGTGGCCGGCATTGTACTGTTCAGCTGGCCGGCAATCCACAAGAAAAAACCGGACTTTCTCAATTGACTCTTCGGTAGTGTCGAAAAACTCATTTTCTGGCACGTTTTCCACGAGTTCGTAGGTCGATACGGGTAAACATAATGTCTGTGAAAGAGGTTGTTTGAGGAAAGAGCACTCCGAATCGTTACTGGACCCGAAGAGAACGTCAAACAATTCCTGTGGAAGAAAGGAGGGGCATTTTGAATGTAAACGGACTGCTTTAGGACCATACAGAAATTTCCGACTTTCAACATGGCTTAAGAATCTAGAATAAGAAACATGCAGAAGCAAACCAAACAAGAATTCCAACAAGTCGGGCGGAATTTAAACTTTCTCCGTGTTTTCGGAATGAGTAAAAAATTTTTTATCAAAATTTGATATATGGGGCAAGATATATGTCAACTGTGGCACGTGGTGTCTGTGAATATGAAATATGAAATCAACGGATGTTGAAATCAGGTTAAA
Source organism: Polyplax serrata (assembly GCA_037055365.1). Lineage (NCBI taxonomy): Eukaryota > Metazoa > Arthropoda > Insecta > Psocodea > Polyplacidae > Polyplax > Polyplax serrata. The sequence continues at coordinate 3,607,313 of JAWJWE010000004.1, forward strand.
TAAAGCCCAAAATCGAAATTCGGTTGGTTAGCTGTGCACGTCTGCTCCCATCGTGTTAACTTCTACACATCTATGCACATTCAACTTACCTTTTTGAACGATTTCGGCGTTTTCAAGGCATAATACTGGGCCAGAGAACAAAAATCAGACACATCGTTGGCTTCCAGTCCGGACGGCATCGCCGCTATACTCTCAACTATTTTGTCCTTGGTTTCATTCTTGAAGGCAGTCATTTGCTCTCTCCAATTAATCACGATCACGAGGGACAGGAAAAATATAAGAAAAGGATTGTTCTGCTGAAAATAATAGTCCCATATTGACTGAACCACTTTTAAGTAGCAGGTACCCGCGAACAAGTTCTTAAACCAGGAACTCGCGTACAGGTCGGGGGTGGCCTTTTTAGTGTCCAAAAACGAACAGAGTTCTGGATCGTGGTACAATATAAGTAACCTAAGCAAATTGAATATGTCCTTTGTACCGCTCTTCGGCATGTATCTGTTCACGATGGCCTCGAATATGTTATAAGTCTCGGATTTCGGGTTCTTTAGAGCTAGGACGGGTAATAGCAACTCGATCCAACCATTGTCCTTCTCATAGGTCAGACTATTCGACTTGCAGTAGTACGTGAGGATGCTCTCCACGTCGGACACGACCGACACCTTGTCACAGTCGTCGTTTCCCAATTTGTCGACGATGCTCTGACAATCCTGGCGTAGCGTGTCTTGTTCCGGCAGATCGTAGATCTCGTTGAAGTTACCCAACTGATCTTTTTTGTTTTGAATTCCCAGGCAGGCTTGCCAAGCTTCCTTTCGAATGTTCTCGGGAAAGGACTTTCCCTTGCATATTTCATGGACTCTGTTCGCGGTGCAGTTCTCCATGAGAGCACCCTCAAGCTCAAGGATCCTTAAAAATAGAATACAAACTCGATGAGTGGAAGTCGGTTCATCAAAAAAATTGACCAATGTTGCGAACACTAAAGTAGGTTAGATGTGTATAGTAGGAAAGCACATTAGGAGATTCCCAATTGGACCGGTTTTTTGAGTATTCCATTTGGATTCTTGACAAGGAACTTTCTACCATGTGTCGCACTTCAAGTTACCGCTAAATATTTAAATTGGCAAAGCCGTAGTGACTTATTTGTTTTTGTACAATCGAAAAATTTTATTTCCTCATTATGCTTTCTAATTGGGTTAAACATTTCTAACAATAAAATAGTAAGCAATCAAACATTCATTAAGAGTTAAATATTTGCCGTACGATTCCTGCAATTCCACGTAATTCGTTCTTTCCCCTTTTTTAACTTATTAGTTCACCTAGTTGAATAAATTTTTCCCATGTCCTCAACATTTCCGATATAAGTGTTTTTTAAACACTTCACGACTGGATTTGGCCATACATAGTAACCTCATTAAGTAAAACGAAACAACAACAATAGCTAGCAACTTTTTTCATAAGACTACCGATAACTGAATATGCATGAATAAACCTTAAAATAATGATTGAGAAATTAATGTATTGAAAAACCAACACAGATTATCACCTGTGAACGCTTTACACTGACTGTTCTGACAAAAACCTTGATTCTTCAATGAAAGTATCTAAAGTATGTGTAGAACGATTTATAGTAACAAAAGATAACTGCATTAACATTTTGTTTTAACTTTAAACAATTAGATACAAATTCACAATATTATGTGAAATTACAAGTTTTGTTACTTCCAATTAAGTTAAACCAACACAACCGGTTTCTCGTTTTACTTTAATTGGCTAAGGGCAATTACAAACGTAATTAACTTTATGTTTTTGCCATTTAACCATTCAATTATTGTGGCACTCAACATAAGTATCCATCCATCCCTAAGTCAGAGCACTAATGTATAAATTCAGGTTATCGTACCTATGTTTTTCTACTACTAATACCACAGCATTGTATAATTGTGAGCATTCTTTAACAAACAATACCTTTTAATAATATTGTCACAATGATTTCGATTTATATGTTAATCTTACTTTACCACACTGTTCGCTACTTTCTATCAGTTAATCTGTTTCTTCTTATGAATATACTAACATCCTTTATTTTTTACTGGTATTTTTTGTAATTTTCACACGCGTCTTAGAGCCAGCAACAATTTAAGCAGGTAATATAAAATTTAATATAAATATACATGTAAATTCGACTTTGATTCGTTAGTCTTAAGCATGGGTCTGCACTTTCCGATATACGCATGGGAAAATTTCACTTACGACCATGTTGAACTCTGACCCCGTCAAAATCAAGTTTATGGTCGTATGGCTAAGAGCCTCTTACTATACCTTATACATGCGTAACAGCGGGAACACGTTAAAAATAAGTTACTTTTAGTGGAAGACGTGCTTTTGAAAAAAATAAATGCCTTGAAGGCATTGTATGAAAAAAGATCACCAAGCTTTTCTTCCCAATTACCACCCAATTTACTGGGTATTCAAATGAGTATCCTCCACACACTCAGAAATTTAACTTTCTTCGTCCTTTGGAAGTCTTCATTTGAGAACGCCATTTTTCATCACCTTCCTTATCTATATCCTAGATCAACTTGTAAGTGCTGCAGATAACAGGACTTGTCAATATTTCACAACACAATTCAATTTTGGCAAAAGCAAACTTCCAAATTGCTTTTTCGGCTTCGGCCCATTTTTGGTCTCCAATGAACCGGAGTGAACTCTTTCTGACGTTTTCCAGCCATGCAAAACAATATTTTCACCCAAATTATCATTCCACGTCTACGGTTAAGTAAATATTTTACTACAGTATAAAGTCATTGCGCAATAAACACTCGAGAGGGAAGTTTTATATTTTTATTCCTGCTGTATGTGTATTTAATTTAAGCCAACAGTCGAGTTCCTGTTCAACTAAATATTTAATGCGTCGGAAAATTGAAAGAAGTCAACGTGGCCCCTGAGCATTTCTTAGTTTGTTCCTTATCAGACTATGGTTGATTCAACTGATATTTCCCACTTTAACAAAATCGTACACCACTGAAAATTTTGCTGAAAAAATATCACTTTTCCAATATGGGAATTCCGTCAGCCTGACCCAAATACACCTAGAACCTCATCGTATTTCTCTCCAATACAACCTGGAGTCTCAATTTCACAATAAAAAAATCAATCAATAAAATAAAATTTAATTCCAGATGTTTCGGGTCCTACCGTGAAGCAACCTAACATTAATGGCTTACGCTGGGAAGAGCGATAATGCAGAACATGCCACAATTTAGATTAATCTGCGGTGTTGAACCAAGTGAAAATGACTCTGAATAAATCAAGACTTCCAATGATGCGTAACACTTACGTTAGTCCGAGAGAGAAACAGAATAGTTTGCTCGGTCCTCTGGTTAATACAGTTTTAATGTTCCATTGTAGCTAAGATTGTTTCATGACAGACATAATATCAAAAAATCAAGCGATGCAAAATAAATTATTAAAAGTTATAGAGGAGAGCAAACAGACTTTCGCATAAAATTTTTGTTACGACTATCCTTGTTTAGGAAGAATATCAAGAAAAAATTAACTTCCAAAACATTGGGGAAGTAGAAAGATGGCTTTCTTTTCAACCGGGCACCGAAAATATCTCAAATTAATAATGAGAAGCACCAGAAAATTCAACAAAGAAATTAATGGCGCTGGCCCAGTTAGAAGTGTGCATTCTATTGATTCGACTTTGTCAGGCTATTCTAAATATTCATTTTACTTTTCACTCTTACTAATGTTCACTACATCACCAAAATGCATAGGACAACTAATCTAAACCTTAGGAAAGACATTAAGAGAAGTTATTTCCAAAACTTTCACATGCCATTACTACCTGAAAATCAGCTTTTCAAACGCGGTCAACTAGCCAGAATAAAACATGATTGTTCAGTGTACAACAAATTCATTGAATTGTTACATTTAATCGAGCGTGATATTTTATTAATAATAACAATAAATTAATGCACGAAAACATTTCAACGTGAAATACAAAGTCAAATTGTTTACGAGAACTAAGAGAATACTAATAAACTGTCATTTTTTAAAAGTTCTATTACAGTCGAGTTAGGCTCAACTTCTAAATATTCTGCTTGTACCTCAAATTAATTTAAAAAATTTTACGGTCGTAGCAGTAAATTTTACTACTACTTTAATATGGATTATCACACAACGGTGTCATCTCAAAAACAGTACCAATATCAAATTACGACCTTCATATTTGAATATTCTACTTAAAATTGTGTTTTAAGCGGCAAACGTCTGAAAACGGCTGTAAGTGAGAGGAACTCCTGAACACAAAAATAGCGATGCAAAGGTATAGGAAATAAGTGTTCAATCCTAGTTGGCAGATGTCAAACAAAAATAGTCTTTTTCGTAATGGAATTAAACAATACTCAAAGTCCCTTTATTATTGATTGTAACGTTTCTGTAATATCCAGTGAAAACAGAAATACAAACAAGGTTGTGAACCCTAAGGGTACGGCCTTGCTGTTTGTAAACAGAAAAAGACACAAGGGTCACAACTAAATGATGTTCTCCTTGGATGTTTAAGTTCATTTCAATAATAGTTTTATAATAGAAAAGCCTCATATTTCTATTGTGGTCGAAATCATTCGCTCTCATTTTCAACTTTCTTAAATAGACACATTTCATCGTGAGAAAATGCAAATGTGTCATGAAATAGTGATTGTAATAGAAGTGATGATGTTAATTCTTGTTGTTGTTACGGTAAATAATTCAGACACCTGGCCGGCACGTGAAAAATCTTGGAATGGAAGACAATTGTGCCGAAAAAATATTTTTATATTCATATTTGATATTTTCACGCTCAGGTGACTTTCTTGTAGGAATTTCCCGGCGAACAATGTCACTCCGACTCGTATCATATTTAATAAGGAAAGTTCTTTGAAATTGGTCTCGTGTTTTTGTGTCACTATTTCCACTTCCGGTTTTCACGACTTGTCCGCACCCCTCCCGCCTAATTGGTCCAAGTGAAAGGTATTGTTACATGGTTAACACGTGGAATCCGCAAAATTGTCCAGAGCCCACAGGCAGTGTCGATTATTAATTTTATTAATTGATAAATGCCATTTTAGAATTGGATCGGGGATTCCTCAATTGTACGCCGCTAATGAAATTCTAGAGGAAATTCAATTTGGATTTACAATAATAATGAACAAAAATATCAATGTCTTCAAACTGATATAATAATTGTATCAATTTAAAGTGAAAACTAATAATTGAAAATGAAAGTATTAATGTAATAGAACTGTTACATAATGTGACGTTGTAGCATTCATATGGCAAAATTCAGATGTATTGAAAAAGAGCAAACATCTTAACATTCATGAAAAACAGAAAAATGACAGCCACTAAAATACAGTGTGAGTCAGTGCATAATTAGAAAGGCAATGCCAAAATTATCAGCCTCACATCCCCTTTAAAGTGCAAATTTGGGAAAACAATTAGCACCAAACAAGTTTCCCTCATTTGTAATTATCTTTAACATTTTCATGAGTGTTGCCTGCATTTTATCCTTTGGCATCCAACTTGTGTATGCAGTATTTTTTGTTTGGTTTTAATTTTCTTTAATTATTGTTTAATATGAAATATTGCATCACATATCAAATACAGAAAATGCTGAATGACATGTTATGATAATATTCCTTTAATCTCACTTTGTGATCTGAAGTGATGAACCTGATGAATGGTCATGAATTTATGTGTATCCATATACAAACACTGAACAGGATGTTTGAAATGTATATATTTAAAAAATTATGGCCAATTAGTTCAAACTTGTAGGTTTTTTGGTTCTGAGTGAAATAGTCAAATTAGCATAAATTCCTTTGATTTAAAAACAGGACTATGGTGACAACATTTTGGTTGTTCCTTAAATGTCAGTAATATATTAATGAAAAATTAATTCTAATAACAGAAACGAATGTTTTGAGATGCTTTTCTTAGGTTTTCAAGAGACCTGTCTCATGATGTTTATGTTAACTGACAATTACTGGGGCACATAATTTAAAAAGAAAAATAAATGGTATCATATTGTATATTTTGGAGGAATTCAATTTTGGGCGGTCAACACTGTACATCCATTAACATAAGGCGAAATAAAACAGTCAAAATTAATGTTGGAAAATTAATGTAACATCGGTATAAGTTTTAGTGAGATTTTAATAAAAACGAATAATTAAATGGGTTGTGTTTGAAAGACAAATAATAAAATAATATTCACTTACCACGTACTCTCATCTTCCTCTTCCGCCATGTTACAGATCCGTGCGTTCCCTTCAACTAAAACCAATTCAGTCTGTGCGTTCAGTCATCTAAACAAAATGAAGCAAATATAGCCAACATAATTCTACATTTGCGCGCTAATATTGATTCGAAATAAGTCCTCATCACATTGTGATTATTTATCTCACAATTACGCTAAAATCAATAAATTTTAAGGGAAACATTATCTAACTTGTTTTTATTGCAAAAAAGCCACAGAAAAATTTTGTTTATTATTCTTTCTTTTTCCTTAAGATTTGATAATTGGTAACATATATGGATGGATGGGTGCTTAAATGAAAATGGCCGAATCCGGGAGTTCTGTGAGTAAATATGACATGAAATGGCAAGTTGCCCTGGCTGTGGGACTTCCAGTAGCCGTCGGAGTAGGCTACTGGTATTTCAGCAGAAAGGGGAAAAAGGAAAATATGGGAGCTTTGAAAGGAAATAGTAAAAATAATGTTTGCGGCATTTCCATCGATGGTGAGAAATCGGCCAAGAACGCGAGAGAAGCTTCAGTGAAGAAGGTCAGCCACGTGCTTTTATTACTTTTAATGTTCGATTAGAAAAATGACAACATGCCCGATGTCCTACAAATCATACGACCTGCAACACAGTAAAATTTTTTTAAGTGACACTGAATCTGAATTGTTTTATGCTCTTAGAGTATTTCTACCTAATCAGAACCACTGAATCAAAACACTGTAAGTCATTTTTTAATACAAATTAAAAATTACCTTTTTAGACCCCACTAGAGTTAGCAACTGAACTGAAGGAAGAAGGAAACAAGAAATTCAAAAATTCAAAGTATGAGGAAGCCATCTCTAGTTATAATAAAGCAATTGAACTTTGTCCTGAAACTGAAACAATTAGTTTGGCCACTTTCTATCAGAACAAAGCAGCAGCTTATGAGCAATTGGTATGCTACTATATATTTCTGTTTCCATTGTGAGGACAAACACAAAAGTTATTCATTGTATTGTAATTTACAGCAAAAGTATGAAGATGTTAAAGAAGCTTGCACAAAAGCTTTGTCCTACAATTCAAAGTACACAAAAGCTCTTTTAAGAAGAGCAAAGGCTTGTGAACATACAAAAGACTTACCTCAGGCGCTTGAGGATGTAATTGCAGCTTGTATATTAGAAAACTTTCAGTCCCAATCTACATTGCAATCAGCAGATCACATTCTGAAAGAGTTGGGTCGTCAACATGCCAAAGAAGCAATGGCAAAAAGAGTTCCAATCATCCCATCAAATTGTTTCATAAAAACATATTTCATGTCCTTTGCAAATGACCCCCTAAATACCTTTTTAAACAAATCTGATGGAGATTCATCAAAGTAAGAAGAAACTCTTAAAAGTACTCATACTGTAATATGTAGTTATGTAGTGAAATTTTCCACTTAGACAAACATTAATTCATTTCAGGGGATTTTTGAAGGCAGTTGATTGTTTCAAAAAAGAGAATTATGAATGCATAGTAGCAGCTTGTACAGAAGAAATTAATTTTACTGAGGCAGAAGCTTTATACAAAAATGAAGCATTGGTTCTCAGGGGAACTTTTTATCACCTCATGGGAGAGAATTCAGCAGCCATGACTGATTTAGACAATGTTATAAATAATGGTGAAGCAAGCCCTAGACTGAGGGCGAATGCTTTGATCAAGAGAGCATCAATTCACATGCAATTAGAAGATCTTCAAAGCTGTTTGAATGATTTCAGTGGTGCTGTTGTTGTAGATGAACATAATTCTGATATCTATCATCACAGAAGTCAAGTAATATAACAGTAAACTGAGATATTCTTCCAAGTAATTATCTGAACATTTTTTAAATTCATTACTTGTATTCTTTTACAGATCAATCTAATTCTGGAAAATATACAGCAAGCAGTGGATGATATCAAACTTTCTGTGTCACTGAATCCCAAAAATCCATTGACACTTGTTCAGCAATATTTCACAGAATACAGAATGGCAGTTGTATCAAAGGATAACAGTGCAGTGTTCACTATGATGAAAAAATTGGAACAGGTTCTCAATGACTACCCAGATTGTACTGAGTGTTATGCTCTATATGCTCAGGTATAACAATATAAGTTTTATAGAATTTACACAATAATATTTTAATACAATTTGGTCTGTAATTTTAAGAGTTACGAAACCATTTACTGCAATCAGGAACCTTTTTAATTGTAGGTCTTAATGGATCAACATGAATATCAAAAGGCAGACAACATATTTCAGAAAGCAATTAGGGTTGATCCTAAAAATGCTGTTCTACTTGTTCGCAGAGCCTTATTGGTTTTGCAATCAAGTGCAGATGTGGAAAAAGGGTTGAAGTATATACACCAGGCATTGGAGTTGGATAATAAATGTGAATTTGCTTATGAGACACTTGGTACCATAGAAGTGCAAAGGTTGGTACTCACCCTGATATTATGGAATATAAGCATATGGAAGTACAGACTAAATTGCATATTAAGGAACTTTCTGCTCTATTATGGGACCAACATCATGTATAAGGTTTTTTGTATCTAACCTGATTGAGGTTCTTAAACATTTATTCAATTCATTGTCTTCCAGGGGGAACCTTTCAAAGGCAATTGAAATGTTTGACAAGGCTATTGCACTCACCAAAACAGAGCTGGAAATGTCACATTTATTTTCACTTAAAGATGCTGCCATGGCACAAAAAGCAGTTGCAGAAAAAATGAACATGAGACTACCCAGGGATGTGTTCAATGCATAAAATTCATTGTTATTTTATGTGCCCAACAAAAAATTGTTAAAAAGTAATATTTTAGAATATGTCTAGTCTATTTTAATTAACTCAGTACTTTTTATTATTTCTGAAAGCTATCTGCTGTCCCAATATACAGCATTCTGACTTCAGGTTGAGTTAATTGGCATTTAATTAAAGTTTACTTAAACAGTAATATGACAATTAGCTTTCAAATATGCCTTTGAAAATTAAGTCACAGTAAAATCCATTCCTGCAATCTGACCTTACACCATGTTTGATACTATAAATACATCACCTACAAAAGGTATACACTGAGGCACCAACTTGCTAATTATATCAGCTGACATGATGCAGGTAATGTCTCCTTGAAGCTCCTTGTGTGAAATATATGCAACATTAATAGAAATTTTATAATATATATAAATTTTATATTAAATATAAAATAAAAAAGTACATTCAAATTTAGGCTAAAATCTTGATAAGTTCTCAGTTTTATTTTCTCAGACTACAAGTTTGGTACAACTTGTCTAAATGTGAATACAATTAATCAAGTCATTTGTTGTCAAAAATATATTTTGATTAAGTTACTGATCTAATTCAGTTCACATATAATTATGAAGTTCTCATCCTCTGGTGTCATGTATTATTATAGTAGTACCAGGTAATTGATTACTTAAAGATTAGATAGTGAAGGCTTGAAGGACAGTAAAAGAAGTGGAATACTAATGATGATAGTAATATCTACAGCTTTATTATTTAATACAACATTAATTAAACATAAATTCTACTCATTTCTTTTCTTTAGTTTAATTTGTAACCAACAATATGACGTTTCCCAATACATTCCCCTATGAAGAACCAGCATACTACCTCTGTTGTCACCAATGCATTTAAGCAAGCTTCCTAAAATTAAAAGATAAATTACACAGTGAAATCAATTAAGGAGTATAGTAAAAATTTACCACTCTAATGACAGGAGTAACCACCCTAATGGGGGAACAAAAGTAACAATTTTGTGTTTGATTTTTTTGCAATTTTCTACATACCCTCATTGGCACTTGCTTCCAAGCACCAGACTTGTACGCCTTGAGTAACCGTGCAACACCATTTTTAATTTCTGGTATATCCTTGACTTTGGGGGGTGTTAGTTCAGCTTTGGCATAATAAAGGATTGTTTTTAAATGTGGTACCGCTGCCTTTACAATTGCTGCAACAAAAAAATACAATTTAGTACATAAATAATGTACCAATTGAAAGAACAAGAAGAGGTGATAATTAAAATGAAAAGAATAGCTACTACTAGTTTTTCCTCATCAATAATTGTTATTAAAATGGCACAACGTAATAGTTCTGGACAATACAATAAAGTACTCACTTGTTGTAAGGTCAATTACTTTTGCCATATTAGCTATTTAATCGGCCCAGAAGCTCAAACAGAAGAAAAGATGGACCCTATAGAAAATATTTAATGCTGGTTCCTTTCCAAGAGAAGCGTTCAGAAAGTCAACATTTTGACAAAGGTAAATTTAATGGAAAGCGGGAATTTTAAAAAACAGATCTTCAACACTGTTTAAAAGTACACAGATAAAAATTGGATAAATTTGTGAGTTTATCTATTTTTTAAAACTGTTGATATATTTTATTTGATATATTTTGTGTTGATATATTATAATATTTACTTGCAAATTGTTGTAAATATTATAAATCTATAAGTAAATGTAAAATCTCATCTTAAAATCTTACTTTAACATTACTTTCACTATTATGTCATACAAAATTGAATGATCAGTCCATGATATGAAACAAAGCACCAAACTTCTTAATATAGTTGTTCGTTTAGTTGTACTGATTCATTTGCAGAAATTATAAATTTACTTACATGTAATCTGAAAACAATAGTAACAGCAAAATTACACAAGTTTCTTTTTCCTATTTATCAAATAAACAGTAAAATTATGTATGTTTAGACAGTGAAATTATAAGAGAAGTTAATGTTACTAGTGGGATAAAATTTTTAGTTAAAGTTGAATATGTATACATCTAAATAAGCAGTAGTTCAAGCCTACAGAGGAACAGATCAAGCAAACGTAGAATAAGAAAAATAAGTTATCATTATAATAATGAAGCCAATTATTGACATTCTACATGTAATTACACAAACAATGTATTAATTAAATAATTAAAGTTTTCAAATAATTCCAGCTTTCTGATCTCAGAAAAAAATTCTGGAACTTTCCTCAGGTTTTTGCTCAATGAGGTCATACTTGAATATTGTTATGACCTCTGTAAATAATGTGCACAGTTAAATATTAACATGGGAGGGAAACAAATAAGTGATTGTTAATAATACATAGGTAATTATTTATTTACTTTTTCAGTGATACAATAATATTTCCATACATAAAGTAATAAAACATTTGTAAATATCTTCAACGATTTCATAAAGCATGAGTTTGGTTATTTTTTATTTGGTTAAACTTCTTGTGTAATTCCTCTGTTGCTTTTAATACTCTACTTGCATCCCAAGTAGCTGTGTAGCTTTGAAAAACATCTTCCACACTTTTGAACAAACTATTAGGTGCAGTGATGTTTAAAAACAAATTTGTAAAGTGTTTATAAGCATTAATAACATTTTGTTTTTCATTGTAACCCCTGCACACACCATCAATACAGTTCAATATTCCATTGTAATTTTCACATGACTCAATGCACTTCTCAGAACATTGAACTGAAGTATTGCATCTTGGTTCTTCTATACTTAAGTCATCCAAATCTGTTAATTTTAGAGTGTTGTCACACAATACAAATTGCTGTCTTTGAAAATCATTTATGGCCACTGATCCCAGTGGAGAATTTGCTAAATAAACCAATAATTGTGACAGATCCAAAACTATCTGCAGTGAACAATTATTTAGTAATATTAGAAGATAAACAAATTATTATTATTACAATTAATGCTTTAATGTGTGGCAAACTTACTTTTAATCTCTGTGAAAAAGACATTCTAAGTAGTGAGATTGTGTCAATGGGCGAGCACAATTCAGTAATGATTGCTACATCATTTGAGTAATTGTTGTTGCTGATACACCAAGCAAGTACCTAATGAAAAGATAGTATTAGTCAAGTTATAAAAAGAGTAAAAAAAGCTTATAAAACAATAGGCAAATCAGTATTTTTTACCTCAATAATATTTTTATGATACAATTCCCTGGACAATATGTACTCTTTGTACATCTTTAAAGAAGCCTTTTCAATACATGTTTCCATAGTTTCTTTCTCAGTGCATTTTTTCATGCCAATTCCATTATTGTTCACAGATTTCAAGGCATATTGCTGTCCCATGAACTCAAAACTGAACACATTTTTGGTCCACCCAGATGTCAGATAATTAAATTTTTTAACTTTGCTTAAATTCGAACAGTTAAAGGGAGAAATCCTGAAGGGCCATTTAAATTCTTTGTACAACCTTTTTGAAAATAAACTTTTCATTTCTTTTGAATCAAACAAATCGGATGTTCCATGATTGATTAGTGTCTTTTTATTTTTGTATTGCTCAGTCTCACTTAAATACTGTAACCTTAACACTGATGTGACTAATATAATAGATGCTACTGAAAATACAACAATATAAACACCTAATATCAGAACCAAACTGTTTGACTGAGACTTGCACAAAAAATTGCTCTTTCTTCTTCTGTGTTTGTGATGCCTTTTAAATTTGTTTTCTTTCAGTTCATTTTTAATATCATTTGATATGACAGGCACATTCGAACAATTCTTCAAACTGACGGTTGTTGGATCTGAACAGTTGATTGTTGGTTTGCAGTCTTCATTCATATTTTGCTTTTGCTTTAAAATTTTTTGTCTTCTTCAAATGATCAGAACTGTAATTTACTGATCGGAACATTATACGGTTTAAATTATAATTGAATTAAATTCAAACTACTTCTCTGTTATGAAGTACACTTTGTAACAATTCTTTCTAGGCAAATACTTTAATGAAAATTCAATTACAAAATAAATACAAACACCATATTTCGGTCGGATGCAGCGCACTGTTGCCAATTTGTTTCAATGAAGGATATGCCTGTCCAAACGAATTTCATTAATAAGACTTCTTTAACTTACTATTTACTCAAAACGTAATGAAATAATGATTTTAATAATTGTAGTTGATGAATCTGCTTAAAGGCAAATTATTCGTGCCAAAACGGGTAGCTCGACGGATGAAAAATTTCTATACAGTCAATTAAGAAGTGTTCACCCGTTCATCGTTTCAGATTGTGCGACCCAAATTTTTGTTACAAGTTTCTGTCAAGTCTGAAAACTAACAAAATCAAATTGTAACTCGTTTCTACAATCTTTTTTCGGTAGGTAGGCGGATGATCGGAATGTCGCTTTGCAATTTTTGCTTTCAAACACGTAACTTCTTTTTTAAATGAGATTCAGAAAAAGGAAACGGTTCGATGTAACAAAATACGACGACTCATGGAGTACTAAAATAGGTACCGACACCCATGAAATGGAGACATCAGAGAACTGACAAATTGTCTTTATTTGTGTCCATCTTATTCGGAAAATTACGTAATTGATGAATGCTATGAGACTTTTACTTTCGCGAAAAAAACCTGACAATGGTTGAAACCTTTTCAGTCTGGACTGAATTGTAACAATCAGAATTAAAAAGTGACACTTATTTTGCAATAGAAAATAATCGTGTATCAAAGATGGTTAGCCAATCAGTTTTTATGATTTTGGACGTTCAAATTTTTTACTCAATTTTACTAAAAAAGTAGTTAACTTAAAAAAAAGTAGTGGAATTCATTTTACCGCCCTACAAAAATAATAAACTAATACAAAATATTATGCCCTCGATATAAAGAGAATCATTATAAATGGTACTTGAGACCTCCAAAGTACTTTATATTTGACGAACAATTATCACCCGTAGAATTATGAAATATTTAGCTTCCTTCTCCTTCGTTCTCTCTTAAATTTGACAATTTGAATGTTCAATATTTGAAATATTTGCTTGCTGATAAACAAAAAAATGAGTTACGATGGTTGGTGAAAATGTGGCGTGAGATGATTTGGAATACAAATACGTAAGACCTAGTATAATATATAATACATTATGGTGCGCTCTACGGTGCATTATAGTATACACGCTATAAATAATATGCATGAAGTATACAAAAATCTAGCAGCTGGATGTTAAATAACTCATTATTTATAATATATATTTACGTACACGGTGGATTTATTTTTTACTATATTTATACAATTTAAAGAATACTAATACTAAAAATGCGTAAGTGTTATCTAAAGGTCTATTCATCTTGATAATGATTGATATGTAACAAACGTTGGAGGGTTTTGTAACTATTTTTCTAAAAACAGTACAAGTTTTATTTAGGTTGTGACAAAGTACCGGTAAGTAAGTTGTAAAAATATGTTTCTGTTATACGGTCCTGGAAGTTTCAAATCCGTTTCCATGAAACGTGAACGAAGGTCGTAATTCTGTTGACACATACACTCGTGCAGAAAATGGAAGAAATTCATGCCCAGATGCATAACTCATATCAGACCGTAAAGTACATAATACCATTTAATGCTTTGTTAATTTCACGCTTCTCCGTTTGTTAATTTGCTAATTTATTTATTATTCGCCTTAACCTTAATTCGGAAGATCCAATTAATTATTGAGACATTACATTTTTGCACTACGCGAATATAATAAAGTAATAAATTGTTCTCTGATAGGCTAGTACAAAAGATTTCCATCGTTTCGATGGTCTTTGACTACGTCAATATTATTAATATTGTTAAATAATTTAACAATATACAATGGTTCAACCGTCAGTTGTTCGTAACTCTTCGCTTTAACCTGTCGACAGCCTATGCCATTTTCCATTGCCCCTTGTAATTCGTGTTAAAGGTTACAAAAGGTCTTGATTATTGTGGTATCATCACAAAAACTACAACAAAATCAAGAGAACTGGGTGTTTTCTACTCAGAACCGTTTGATTTCTACAATTTTTGCCACACACGTGAAACTACTTGTAGAAATTTTGGAAATAAAAACAATAAATTAAGTAAAAGTAGAAAACACCTTATAATTAAATACAAACGTTAAATTTTATTTTAAAGTTTTAAACGACGTACCGTTTTGACTACATCTCATTTTGTTCATGTCGCATGAGGCAACACACCTCTACGGGACCGTTATTAGCAGCATGTTTTTATTGCTTTTAAATAATTACTAAAAAATCGAGCTCTTCATTGGGTATTAATTTTCTTTTTCAATAAGTTCAAATCTAATTCGCGCGCATCCGACGAGGTCGATTGTATGCCGATTGGAAAGTTTCATACCAATCATAATCAGTTTCTCACCACTCTTTTCACATACGAAAAAAAAAACGACTGAAGCAAATGCGAAGGGAAAAAACGCAAGAAAATAATCTTAATTTATTCGGCACACTTTCTCAAAATCTACGTCTATCCATGCCTTTAAATTTCATTAACGAACCGAAAAACGAGAATATCAACAATTAGATCACATACAGCAATTAGATCTCCGATCACACAGCACCGTCTGCAATGTACATATAATTCGTATATAATCGTGTTTGACCTGAATCCGATCACGGTTTAAGTTTAGACCTTATGTCGATGGATTTAAGCTACGTCGGGTCGTATGCGGTACCTGGAACGAATCACCAAAAATTATTGTGACGTTTGACGGCTGATTCCCATCGTTTACATATCTTTTTTTCGTCTTCCAATGTAGAAGTGAAAGCTGCTGGGCTAAGGTGTCAAAACTACCTGTCTGAAACATGTCGGATATTCATAAGTAAAGTCGCTCGATGAAATCAGTAAAGCTACTTTTGATGTTCTTAAATGCACTTGAAATTCTACAAATATTAATCTTGATTATATCATTTCATTGATGCATTAGAGTTTGGATGAGTTCTTCCATCTCAATCTTATGTTTAATCACGTGACGGACAATTAAGTTCTTAATATCTCTTTTTTACTACATTGTTTTGTACAAGTAGAAAGGAATTTAAAATTGAAAACATTTAAAAACCATTTGGTATCCGAAAAATTATTTTAAAATTTAAATTTATATCCCTCCTCGGGAATTTAAGCCTCATTGCAATTTAACCCTCTTGTGTGCCATTTTGTAGTTGCTTATATTAAGCCTCTAACAAATTGACAATATTAAGTTACGGGTAATACGTACTATTTATTTTAAATTTTGTGACATTAGAACATGAGGAACCATTTATAATATATAAGACATTCAAATTTGTCCCAGTTGTAATCGAATAATTCAAACTCAGATTTAAAAATTAATTAAGCGTTGTATTATTAAATACTAGATTAATCTATGAATCCTAGACCGTTTCAATGTTGTAAACTTTATTCAAATGTAAGCTTCTTAACAGTTTTTCGGAAAGTGTTGTAATGGGAAGCGAAAATATTATTTATGTAAGAATTCAATTCTTACCTCTCATTTTGGTATCAAAACTATAATTCAATATATTTCTGATTAAGGTTGTAAAAAATATTGTTGTTAGGTTGCTCTAATTATTATTTATGGAATGTGATATTTTTGTACTGTCGTTCAGCTAGTGTTTTTTTGGATTCATTAAAATCTGTTTTACTAAAAGTTGTTGGTTTCGTTCAATTAGGTTGAACTTTTAGGCTTTCGAACTGTTGAAGTTTCGAACCCTAACAAACGGTTGAAATCACAGATCAAAATTATGTGCGAAACCTTAACATGAGTCTAAAATGCAACGTTTTTTAATTACCGGCTTTTCTCGCACTGTCATAAGAATAATTTATTACTGCTTCATCTTAAAGCTTCCTTTTACAACAATTTAATCACTTATTCGTGAAAATAAATGTGCACAGTGAGTTTCTCAAATCATCACTAACATTACACTGGTTTCAGCATTAATATTGCTTTAGTACACAATTACTTTTAAAAACATCATTATAGTGTAATACATATTAATAACATTTTGGGATCTAATTGTTAATTATTTAATAAAAAATTCAATTATATTTTTGTACTAATAAATACATTTTTTAATTAAATAAAAAAATATAGTATAATTTATAAAAGAAAAATTCATTATTCTTGAAATTGTGCTTCCTAACAAATAGTTCATTTGATAAATTGTAAACTATCCTATCTGTTCTTATTGTTTACCATAATTAGAGTTGATTATGTATGTAGATTCTTCAATTAAATATTATCGCGTAAATGCGAACTTCCTTCAAACGTATAAGGAAATGTAGAACACATAAGAGGATATGTGTTGAAGCAGTGCCAATTGTCATTGTCAAAACAAATGAACTTGAAATGTAAAATAAAGCTCTGGATACCAAAGTAGTATTTAAACTTGAAGTCGTCCGACTATCTGAATTTGGCATGCCATAAAACTGCAAATGGTACCTGGAACTTCAAATTTAAACTTTCAATTATGCACTAAAACATAATTTTGTGAAGCCCTTGGTGTTTCTTCACTCTATTGAAACAGTAGTATTCTTGGCATACTTCTGGGAGCGTAAGGCCACGAGCTCACGCCACAAAAAGTTCTTTTTTGTCATTCAGTAACATCAAGGTGAGGTTCATTGCTCGTTTAAAATGTAAACAAGGATTACAAGGAACCTGTGAGGTGCCGGAGCTCACCTGAGTTCTCGGATTTCAAGCTACCCATGTCGTGAACCCCTAAAAGTTCAATTTTAACAATTTGCAAGACCTGTAAATTACACATATTTGATACAGACCAATCTTCTCAACAAAGACCTACATAATAACCGCGAAAAACTAATAACTCAGAATTGTTTCAATTCAATTATGATTTTAATAGCAATCGGAAATGAAAGAAACTCTAGATCTTTCAGTTTTTAATTGGACTACATTCGTGAAGTTAATAATTCTAGTTTTGTTCAACATTCACTACGGGAATATTCTGCATTTAGCATATCATACCCGGTTCCGGACGTAATTCAAAAACTCTCATCTAGTCGGTCGTTTGTATTATTTGTTTTATGTATGTGAAATAACATAAAACCCATCATTGAAGAGAAATTTAACAAAGAGTTCCGTCTAAATTGTTTGAATTCGTACTTACACGTGAACCTGATGTTTAATTCAAAAATAATTCACAATGCACCCTTGAATTATTTAACAAAAACCATTGCTTTATTTATGGGTCACGATTCTTGCTTATTTTCAAACGGATAACTGGAGTTTTTGTACGGGAGTCGTCAACTTGAGAACAATTAATATTTACTTATAATTAGATTGAAAATTGTGTTTAATGGATTATGTTCATTGATACTGAACCATCACAGCCCTCCTGCTTTGGCGGGGTATGAAAATACTAATTCAGAAGAGACTTACAGAACATCTGAGATACAAAGGTACTTTAGCAGTCCAATTTTGCAAATAAGTTTGCATTTTGGAAATACAAAATAAGTTAAAAATAATTCCAATTGCTAAGTATTGTTACACCTTCTTTGAATTACACGGTTTGGCAGACGTCTTTTCCTGGAAGAAATTGTGCAAAAAATCCTTCGAATGGACGACCTCTGGCATTGCAACAAGCTTTCTCTGAAGTGTTTTCACAAGTGGGAATGCAAAAGTAGAATAAACACAATAAAATTTCATATTAAAAAATATTTTTGCTTTTTACAGAAAAAAACCCACGCTTAAGGGTCTTATTACACCATACCTTCTCGTAACAGAAGTAGACGATTTGCTACCACCTGAAGAAGAAAGTAAAACTATGTTTCGATTTATCTGTAGATCATACAACATATATTAAGACCAGCAATCAACTTTTTACCGATTTATTAACACAAACGAAAAAAAGAAACTGAATTCCGCCATCGGGAATTGGCTTGGGTACTTAAGCGATCTTTATTGATCCGTTTCTTTCAGAAGATCAAACATCCGAGTGGGGAAAATTGCTGGAATATTATTTGATACGTTCATTAGGTATCAAGAAAGCAAAAAAAAAATGGTAATTTCACTCACGTCTAGGTCACGGCTCAATATTGGAGTAAGAAGTAAAGTGAGTGGGGCAACTACAAGCCCGGGTTTAGTGTGTTTCTTGTTAAACTCGTTATTATTCGTTATCGGTCGGTGTCTTTTGCAACAACCAAAGAAGAGACCAGAAGAAGAATAGAAAAGTTCTGGTGCCGGGTACCGATTTTCCAGTTGCCTGTTCGCTTAGTATAACATATCTTATACAAGTCAAGATACAACGAGATTATGAAACTTCGCATAAGGAAAACACCGTCGGAGTAGCTCTGATGTCAACCGATTGGAATGAATCGGCCGATCAAAAGAGCAAATTCAACCGGATAGTTTCGTTTAAAGTTTTTAGCAGATATAAAATGAAAAAAAACTGGTGATAGTGAGAACGAGTGATTTGTTATTTATTGGATAAATTTTGAGTAAAAAAGCCCGTGGAATACAAAATGAAATGTTCCGCAAAGTACCTGCTAAGTTTATTTATACAATTGCTCCTGGCAGAAGGTAAGCAAAACGCAATGCATTTGCTAGCCTGGAAATGATTTTGATTTTAAGTCAGTAGTGTGTTAAATCAATTAACAAATCTAATAACGACAATCGGTAGTCGAATTTACGTAACAAATGTGTGACCAACAAATTTTAACTTGTCAGAAAATTTTTAAACCTACTCGCTACTCAATTTCTCAATAAAATAAAAAGTAGTAAGTAATAGTACGTTACTATTGAAATGCTTATTTAATAAAATTATTAGCCGCAGAGTCAGATATATTATTGAATCCTGACTTCTTTCGTAATTGTTCTGTCTGCTTAGCTGACTACCTTTCGTTAACATATTGGAAGTTTTTATAATTTATAGAATAATTTTAATATAGAATTTTAAAATGTTTGAAACAAATGTCCAACTCATAGTTCAACTTTGCTTAAGATTTTTAAAAACTGAAAAATTATACATGTACGACTGGCTCCGATGTTTTTAACGTTTACGAAGTTCGTATTTTACCAAGTAAATGAAGTACGAAATATTAAACATGCTTAGTACTGATTCATAATATAGTTGAACTCTAATTAACATTTTTAATATTCTGGAGGCAATGGTGCCCATTTTAAAATTTCACCTAGACAATTTTACTATTTTTACTTAATCAACTACATAATAGTTATTGATAATGTATAATCATTCCATTAAGTAAGGACCAGATATGTACTGCTCTTATTTTTTACATCCAAACTTTCAAATTACTTTTTATAGGTTTTAATTTAATATTGAGGACGGTTGAAATGCAATAAATAAATCAAATATATTACTTAGAGAATTTTTGTCGCCTTTTTATTACGTAATGCAATAGCATTTCTGCGGTTTACTTCGTAAATCACTTCAAAATATTTGTTTGGCACTTTGATTGAACACAAGTCGATAGCGCCAGGTGCTCAAGGGTAGGTTTCTTTCTTGACTAAACATTACATATTGCGGGCTTACAATTTTAATTTCAGATAATTAAAAATAAGTCTAGTGCAAACCAAACTTGCGCCGGCAAAATTGCTTTTTAACTATGTGAAATATTAAATCCTCATGTAGTATACTTGTTTGTGCAATAGTTATTTGCCTACAATTCATTAGCTTATTACACAATTCCGAAAACACACTGGTATATATATATTAAGAACAAAGTTTTTAGTAGTTAGACCTCCACCAGGCACCTTTTCAGCGTCCATTATTGTGGTCATTTTTATTTCATTATCACGACCGTTATTTTTGAACAAAGTGACATTCCCACGTACTATGTAAATGAATGTCTAAATAAATGGTCAGGTCATAATTTCGAGCAATGGAGAAGCGCTCATATCACGCAGTAAACCATGCGGTGATTTTAAAAAAAACGAATGGTAATGCTACTTGACAGATTTTTATCCGGTTTCTGCCATTTCCTGTTTCCCATGATAATTACAACCTATTTAAATAAGTATTATACTTTCGATGTTCACGAGTTTCATTTATTTAAAACTCTTAGTTAGACTTTCTTCACAGTTCTTCCGCCTATTTTAAACTTGGGAACCCTCATTGGTCAAAACATGTCCTCTGTGTCCCTTACGCGTAAGAAATCAGCTCTCCCCCGACATGGAATTGAATTATGAGTTTCCTAGTTGGATTACTCAAAGGACTGACGGAGACATTTGCTCGATTAGTCCAACCCAATGATCGCCGACTATCAATGATTTGTTAATACGGTTTAATCATCTATTCTAAGTGGAAGCACGAATGTAGATATCATAGCGACTATTTTTATGTTATATAATTCTCATCACGCTTTTCTGGGTTTCTCCGGTCGTCTTACTGCTTCATTACTTCCCTAACACTCTTTAATTGATATTTTAATTGTGCTCGATCAATTAAATTCTATTTCTCATGATAGATTTATTGCACGATTCTCTTCCCTCCCAAACGTGTCTAGCACCAAAGCTTTATATATAAATTCCTCTGGTTGATTATGTATCTGTGTATTTGTTCGGAAAACGTCGTACTAACTTTAATAACTATTTCCTTTTATATAATTCGTATACAGAATTTACCCAATAGAGACTTTCATAGGCAATAATAGTACGCGAAATATTATAAACACGAGCTCTGGAATTGAACAATACCCTTATAAATATCAAAAAGATGTGATGTTTTAAATCTAAATTTTGCCTTGAAACCTAACCCACGTAAAAATTAAATACTTAGGTAACACTCCATATCAAAACGACAACCTTCCTAATCAGTTATTATAAATGAATACACTACTCAATTAGTTGTTAAACAATGAGTAATGTTTTTGAAAATCTCATGAAAATTTTTGAAACCATTCAGGTGAGCAATTAATCGTTCAATAGTTTTGTGAAACTTTAAGAGAATTAAATACTAAAAATATGACTTTAATTAAACGGTAATTAATAAAAAACATTAAATAAAAATTGTTATGAAACACATTTTGGAGATCAGTTCAATATCGTACGATCGTTAGTATTTTACAATTACGATTCAGTCAATTACAATTTATTACATAAATTGGTCGATGGTATTCTCGTGAGAAAATGATTTGTTGTGATGATTGAGCAGAAGCATTCACTGTCGGTCGAATTAATTGATACACATTGGCTATATATAATTAAATCAATTACAACTTACTAATCCGTTTCTGACATTGGCACATGTCATTAGATAACTTTCCCCGCGAAGGACAGCACCAATGCCGCTATCAATTTATTTGGGTTATCATGTATCTCATTTGTAAAAAGGTGTGTGCAATAAAAACACGATCTTAAAGCTTTATTAAGAGGAACAAACAAACGTAAGAAGCACACTCCGTCAAATTGACCAGAGTAAAAGATCAAGCTAACACACTTTTTGCTTTTGCTGCCGTATGTAAACCGGTTTCCTAGAGAAGTATTCTTTTGATTTTATAAATTTATTAATGCAATCGCATTACTTTCTTTCAAAAACTAGAAACTGAAAGTAAAAAAACCGGATCAGGTTGTGTGAAAGAGAAGCGAATGTCAAGGCCTGGCCATGTGTGATGAGGACACGAGTTTGTTTCACTCGAGTAGAACTTTCATGGATTCCCCGGATACCTCGCAGGCCCTTTCCGTGTGATTTACGTCCCAAAATGGGCAATTGTGGCAGTGTCAGATGAAAACAAATTCCGTCTGACTTTTAATTCTAAGGATGACGATTTTCATCATTCTGGTCGTGGATGATGAACCAGATGACGAGCAGATGAAGGACCGCTTTCACTACACTTAAATTATTCGTAAAACCCGGGCCCCTGGATTAAGTCTTTAGTGTACTTTTTTGAAAAAAAGGAACGACACAGCTAATTTCTCCCACAAGAGATGTTTGTGGAAGATAGGCAGCAATACAAATCGTGCAGTCCAAAAAAATTTGCATCGGGTATTCTAGAAAACGAAATATAACAATTCATTCAAATATCTAGAACCACAATGAGCGAAGTTATAAATGATATGAAAGCAGTATGTTACAAGTGCGTTACACAAATACAAAATATTTTTAAAATAAGAATAATTGAATAAAAGTAAATAAATAAGAAAATGGGTTAAATAAATAAATAAGAATAATGGGAATAAAAGAATTTCCAGATAATTACTTGCAATAAGTGTTTGTTGCATGGGGAGTATGGTATCCAGAAGCTCTGATTGTACCTAAAACCTCTTTCCGGTAGAGAAATATTAGATTATATAAATTAATTATTATAAGAAAAACAGAACGAACTCAAGAACATATATCTATTGCCATTAAGGTACGGGCACCTATCCTAATGTAGAACAGTTATGTGATCTGGCGTACATTGTAAAGGCATGGAGGGTTGTGAAGTATTGAGACCAGAGTGACTTTTACAAGGCTGAAACCCCAAAACTACAACCAAGAAAATGGTCAGAGCAAGACAGGTACAATAACAGGTTACCGAGCGAAAACATCAACAGCTCTGCTAAAGGTGAAATTCGCATGCAAATCGAACAACTTTCCGGGTCAGCCACATTCCTGTGCAGAAAATAATAAACACGAAGGTACCTGGATATACCCTGATGCCCTTAATTTGAAAAGCTCCATGTTATATTCATTGATAAACGCAATTAAGTAATCAGAGCAATTTTGGCTTTTGTAAGTTAGAATATATGCCTAGAAAAGATTCGCATTTATGTATAGAACTTACTTGCAGAAACAAAACTTATTTAAGGTATATTTAGTTTGTTTTCGTACACATTAATACGTTAATAGTAAATTAAGCAATTACAGTAATTAAGGTAGTTTCTGAGTACGCAAGTTTCTGAGTTTCATTTTGCAAACGTATGACTTCAAAATTCACTTCTTAAACTGCTTTACATGAATCACACGTAATAAAATATGTACAATTCACATAGTCGTAGTATTGTTGTTGAACGATTTTCATTGCGGTTTGTAATTCTTATACAAGTAAAATATTTTATTTACAAGTTTTGATGTGTATCAATGACACAGAGCTACAGTGATCAATAGAAGAAACGAAAACAAGTGAAATGAAGTGAAGTAATTTGGATTAATGCGCTCCACTTTAAAGAGACTAAATCAAGTGTAAAATGATTTTATTTGCCTTTCATTTATGAAATTACTCGAACAAGTATTTTCCAATTTGTCGAATCTTTTGGCGGTACACAAGCGAGTTCAATACCTGACATCTTGTCTTGTACTTCTGCCATTGTAATTTCTGTAATTTCTAAAACTAGAATGGACGTTACAAAGGTCACGGATTGCAACAAGATTGTCATAGAAAATGAATGGAATGCTTTCTTTCGATTGTGATGACATATGTGGTCGGTCTATTTAGACTTCATCGAAATTCCGAGAACAGTGGCCCGCACATCTTAAGAAAAGTGCGGGACTTATGAAATTCTCGACGGGTAATAAAAAGAAAGTGGTTGGCCATTTTTTCTAATCTAATGTAATTGTGGGGGACAGTTTATGAAATGGTTAGAAAGTGCGAGACATAAGAACAGGATGACCGAAAAGGTACGCAACTGTATAAGAGGTACCCATCATATTCATCTCCTTTGGGAAGGTTTGGGATGCGAAATTAGAATATTTAAGTAACCTAAGTTTGCACTAAACGACGTTCACAACGACAAACAACTATTTAACTACCGCTACTTTTTATCGAAAAAAAAGTGAGTACTTTCTAAACTTTTCATCTTTTTTACTTTTTATCCCTTTCGGCCATCGAAATACCATGCTCATTTCTGTGCCTGGTAATAGAAATTCTTGTGCACTCAGAATGATACCATTGTTTTTCTGAAACATAATTAATAGCCTGTACTCCGCATGAGCGCATATTTCAGCTTGAAATATACACATTCATATATAAGTTAATTCGTAAAAGTGGAAGTATACTATCATTGTAGTGACTTATTCTTCCTTCTCTTATCTCTTTTGTGCTGTGCATTTGTCAAATAACCGTTCGTCTAATGTACCTAACTTACTCGAATACATATAAAAATATATCTTCTCCTTTAGAAATACAATGTTTATGAGTTCACATATTTATCACTTTTTCGTATTTATCAGTTAGATATCAGTAGTATTCATACTGTATTTCAGGTCCTTTAAAACTATTTCAAGTCCAATTAACATGTTTGAAAGTATTATACAGGGTACAATTGTTAAATGTGACTCTCCATTTCAAAGTCTGAGTTGGCTTTGATGAACACATTGTGAAATGAACATATGAGTCTAAACAATATGCTTTAAATGAATCTGAATGGACTTTTGGGGCTTTTAGACTTTTAACACGGCAATTGTTAATAAAATATGTACCATACATAATCACTGTAGAGAATGAAATTTAATAATAATAATATTCATAGTTCAGTATACTAAAATTAACAAGAACGAATCACCCTTACCCATTTCTTACGGTAGTTTGAAGGTCTAACACAGTTTACAGGTGGTTTATTGTAGGTCGTTATGGTTCAGTTTCACTAGACTTGTGCCCATGAACCTGAAATTATGCTAACTACATTTATGGCTAAATGGGTGGGAGTTAATGTTAACACGTCTCATTCTCATTCAGGTTTTTCTGTAATCTTATCGAAGCAATTCGGTGACAAATGTATTCCTTTTGACTATTCTTTAAGGTTTCGTCATGTTTAACTCTTCTTGTAAAAACACCGGTTTTCACCAAGTTTTTTTTGTACTGTTCAAGGGCTAGGCTTGACCTGTGAAGACAGCCATTTTCTCTGAATTTTTCCACAAATTTAAAAACTCTAAGCCACTATAATACTTCACACTTTCAAATTTTATTGCAAATTGTAAAAATCGTAACTCTCGTTTGGATAGTCGCAATCATTCATGACCTACCTCACACAAACCTGACTTGGTTAACTAGTTTTTTGAGACCATATTATTTTAGTGCAAATCGTGTTATTAGTAACTGAAATGCAAATAAAACTAAGATAAGCGCGACCGTGTAACAATTACACTATTTTCTTCTATTTGCTTTTCACATCCTTAAGTATTCTTATACGTATCTTATTTAATTAAAATATAAAAATATATGTTTTTGCTATGCATATTCAAGAGTGTTTACAATAATTTAAAGCGTGTAACTATTGTAAACGGCATGTATCACCTTAGGTCCTGGCTAATTAACAAGTGGTGTGGGTTAAAATTTAGTGGATATAATTGGCACATGTATTTTTTACTTTATATAAAGTTACACGGAATTGGTACGCAGTAATAGGTATTGAACTTTAATTATCCAATCCAACTGAATCACTTTACGGGTGACATTATCATTTTAATAAAGTTGACATAAGAAAAGACACATTGCGGTAGGACCTCGCCGTAAAACTCATTTATAAGGCCGTCAAACAATAGAAAATCCGGAAAAGGTAAAAATGAGCCAACGCGAGGCCAAACGTGAGCCAATTGTGCCAAAGATTACATTGCACGTGATAGTAAGATTACCCACAAGGAAAATCCGGATACAGGAGTATTTAATTCTTTCTAGTATTTTAGAAATTGTCCCTCGAAATGCGCCAAAATGGCGGGACTGACACACCTCAAAGACGTGTCCTTTACTGAATTAAATGAGAGAAAATATTCAGATTTATGTTAGACGAAATGAAAACGACATTTCAAATTAAAAGTGAAATGTAAAGCATGCAGTACTCGTTGGTACCAAGGAAGGGTTGTCGGCGGTTCCAAATGCTGGAGAAATTTGACATTGACGTGACTCATGTTGGAACCTTGGAGGTGGTGTTTCGACGAAATTGTTCTGGGAAAAACTGATTTCTTTTTTCTAAAAGACAGTCTCGGATGAGTAACTGGTGCACATGAGTAGGTGTAATTGTTTGCTCAGTGCTCCAGTATTGAAAGTACTAGAGAACGAGTGTCGTGAATACCGACGTTAACATTGATTTACAAGGGACTACAGTGCTCATGAAGGAAGTGGTTGTGCTGGTCATTACGTAGACTTCCATCAGACCACTGCGTGTAATTCTTTTCCTATGGCCTCTTCCCAAGTACCATAATACTCACATCTAGGTACGAGTTCGTTAGTCTGGAACGGATATATTAATTGCCGAATGCGAAATTAAGCATCATCGAATTAAATAATAAATTTGTGTGTCAATTGGCCATTGGGCTGCACATTCGAAATTTTAAGTAACGGAGGAAAGTGAAGATGACGGTAAAATGCGGTCAGTTTCACTTTTAGTGTAATTTCGTAATACTGACTAGAAAATAGATTAAATTGAGACCTATCTAAATTTTAATTGTCGCCTATCATTGCTACCTGGTTGTTGATATTACTTCTAAAAAACCGAAGGATTTCAGATATTTTAAATGTTAGTAATACTACAAGCCTTTGCTTCCCATAAAGCACCTTACAACTTCTAAACTGGTGCAACTGGTAAAAATGTTTTAACCATAATTAAAACCTGTTAAATCATTAAAACGTGCCCTTCTGTTAACATTTCATAGAAAGCCGGGTTTTCAAATTGAAAATGTATAATTACTAAGTCAAATGTCACCTTTGTGTATATCATTCATAAATAATGACAACACTACGGAATATTTAGTTCACAGTTACAAATGCATGAATTTTAATTATTTCGAGATTCGTCATTTCTGATAGGAGTGAATTTTCTTGACTAAAAAAAAATAAATAAGCCCGGGAGGATGCCTCAAACAATCTCTTCAAGGTATTAAATGTGGTTTAAGTGTATTAAATCACTCGTTAAAACCATGTGTGCTATATGATTCTTTAATATAAAAAGCCGAAATTACTTTCTAGACAATTTCGAATCTTCTTCTTTGGTACGGATTTCCAGAACCTGAAGACCCGCCTGAGTAGGTCTAACCGATTACCATCTGAGTGAAAACCTGTCACTTTCGAAAAAAATTATATTTCAAAAGTTTTAATTAATCGACTTTCGATTTTGACGGCTGTTTTGTACAACTATGTATATACATACATTCTAGTGTAATAAATAAATACAGACTCATTAATGGAAGAAAACAATTAATGTTCTTACTTGTTTCTATTTTTCAGGTAGCACAGGATTTTTCACAAATATGTTCGATGTTCGCTATTGGCGATGTGTGTACAAAAAGAGAAGTTACTGCCCCGACGAAAATATCAGATTTTTCTTGTACACACCGTAAGTAACAAATTAAAATTTAACGAGTTAACGGAATTTGTATCTAAATACGTGTTAGTACCATAAATATGAGTTTACTGAATCAAAAACATGACAAAAAAATAATTTTCTCTAAACTACTGTGCTCTGTATCTCATTTACTGCAATTTGGTTGCAAATCATTTCTATTAATATACTTTAAACATTTGAATAATTCCAGAGAACACAGAGTTAGAAGAAAAATAGACGTAAGAAACCCATACTCCCTCAGGTATAATGGTTGGGATCCCCACAAAAGAAATGTTATAATCGTACATGGATTTAACGGGACTGAAGGGAAATCACCCCTGAGCTTTATTAGAGATGGTGAGTTCAAATGTAGCGAGGGGTGACACGATTCATTACACCTCGGTGCACCAAAATCCAAGAATGAGAATGTTAAAATAATTTTTTCAGCATACCTAAAACGAGGAGATTACAATGTCCTTGCCATCGACTGGGGCGTTTTGACTCGTTTTCCATGTTACCTCTCAGCTATTAGCAATACTAGACTAGTCGCCCAATGTACGGCGCAACTGTACTCCTTCCTAACAGCTTCCGGGGCATCCGCGGAATCGACAACATGTGTGGGTCATTCGTTGGGTGCGCATATTTGCGGAATGATGAATAATTACCTCACTAAAAGAATGCACAAAATAGTAGGTGGGTATACCATGAAATATACAATACATTTTCATGATTAATACAGAGCGTGAAATTTATTTGTGGAAATTATTTTAATTACTTTATCTTTATAAAAGGTTTGGATCCTGCTCGACCTCTGATAGATAGATTTGGAAATGAGGCGTTCAGGTTGACAAGGGATGATGCCAATGTAGTGCAGGTCATACATACCAATGCAGGAGCTCTGGGAGAGACATCTCAAGTTGGAGATATTGATTTTTGTGTCAATGGTGGAAGGTTCCAACCAAGCTGTAAAGGACACCGACTGCGTGAGTATTGAAAATATTAAGTTCTGTTTCAAAATAGAACCTCACATTTCACAATAAAATGTTGCTTTTTCATTACAGGTAGGGCACGTTGTAGTCACTTTTTAAGTGCATGTTACTATGCAATGTCAGTAACAAACCCAAGAAAAGTAGTTGGTGTACCTTGCACAGCCAAATGCCCCAGAACCAGCAGATCACTAGGAAGGATGCCAGGCAATCCTGTTGTCATGGGAGAATTCACACCTGATGATGCCAAAGGACACTATTGTGTAACTCTTAGACATAATGCAAATTGTCCATTTGATTAGAAATTAAAAATATTAGTTCCAACCTATATAATTTTACATTTGGTACAATTGTGTTTTTAGTTAACACATAGATAATTTATAGTGGCAAACATTGAGCCTGTCTGCCATTTATAATAATTAATTTATTGATTTGTGCAAATGCTACATAAGCAATATATAAGAATATTACAAATAATAACAATATTTCATATATTTGCATACCAATATAAATCTAATGTACTGCCCAACATTTATCACAAATAATGTTGTGACATTACCTTAAAGACAAGTACAGCCTGCACAGCTCAAAAACCTTCTTTCTAAAAGTGTGTTCTGCCTCTGCCACAAGCTTACTGTATTCAGTCATTGTGTACTCTATCAAACGGCTTAATTTCTCATAATCTTTCCTTAATTGTCTATTTCTATTAATCAAGTCTTGTACTTCAGACACATAATACAATTTATTATATTGCTCCTAAAAAACACATTTTACTGCAATTACTATGAACATGTTCTAAACTTTTAAGAATAGAACATTCAGTTACCTGCAGGTTTTTCTTCTTATCTTCATAATCACTTATTTTTTTCCTATTTAATAGTTTTTGCTTATCTATGTTAACATTTATAAAGAATAATGTTCTCTGTAACTGTGACTTGAATGCTTCTAAATCTTTCTTGAATTGTAATAAACTGCAACAAAATTATGTGATATGATTTTTAAAATTGGAAACCCTTTTTGAATAATCAAAATATTACAAACCTTTTAGTTCTGTTCTCATTCCTTTCATTTATTAATAACAAATTTTCTAACATTTCATATTTCTGACAATTTTTGCCATCTGACGTTTGTGCCTCTTCGTCACTTTTGTACGTCAAGTAAAAATCTGGAATGGAATTTGAAGTATGTTTTATTTCACATCCAAAAGATTAGAGTTTAACTACAATCAAATAATGACAAGAAGTTCAATTCACAAAGGAACCGCTTTGTGAAAATTTCATACATTTCGTACATTAAGATATGGAAATGGAATGAAAAATTCCATTTCCACTCTTGCAAAATATTCCAAGTGTCGTTTGCTTCAGTGATAAACAAAAAATATACAATCACCTGGATTGTACTCTGTTTTCTCCAAGTCATTTTTATTATAATAGTGTAATGACATTGTCAAGCACTTGAAAGTGCTACGTAAGAATCATAATAAACGAATTAAACTTGAAAATTTGAAAATAGATTTTGAAACTGTCACGTTCGTTAAAAATATGGCGAATACGAAAATATTCCATTCGGATTGGCTGACTAAATCGGAAATGGAAGAACCAACGGTTTTTGCGGCAAATTCTCATATTCTGACACGTCTAACCGTGCCATAGTTTTGGTGCCAAAATATTTCAATTTTATTTTGAAATTCGTATTGGTGTCGAGATTTACCACGAAATTACATTCGCTAAAATATGGAGCAATCAAGCAGCAGTTTCCCACATGTATATTACACTGTCAATGAAATTTCGCATGTAACCGATGCAAAAACATTGAAAAACGTTAACATCAAGACTTTGGGATTTGTGGAAGATAATCGTATTTATTCCATCGACTTTAAAAATGAAACAGTTGAAAAGGGTAGTACATTTGTAAAGGTGGATTTAAGTCATGTAAAAGAATCAATGGATGGAATTAGGCCATATTTGATTTTTGGTGTTTTATTCACAATACATGGGGCCCCTCACATTTCAGTCAAAAGTATCAAGAAGTTTATTGAGGGAATGCAAGATTTATGTGTATATCACCATCAGTGTTTGGCCATAAGAATCAGATGTCCACATTATGTAAATATAGCAGTTACAAATACAAAATCTACAAACAAATAGGTACTTTAATATTCTATCAGTAGTTACAAATACAAGATCAATAAACAAATAAGTACTTACATGGGGCCCCTCACATTTCAGTCAAAAGTACTGAGGGAATGCAGATTTATGTGTGCATCACCATCAGTGTTTGGCCATAAGAATCAGATGTCCACATTATGTAAATACAGCACTTACAAATACAAGATCAGCTGACAAATAAATACTTTAAGAATGCTACAAATTAAACTGATTAATTTCTACAAAGAAAACATTAACAAATTGTGATCAGGATACCTAAACCTTCCTAAGTTTGATAATCATGTATCAGTAATAATAGTGACTACAAGAAACATTAATTTGCTTATTTTAAGTAAGTTATACCATTTTCATACACTTAATTAATCTTGTATATTGCTTATTTACATTTTTTAAAATGGAATTAATAATTATGAATATTAACACAAATACAGCAAAGAATTGTGTAACAGAATCCAACCAACACAAAATATTAGAGCACATTCATTGCCATAGAAACTCATATAAATTACATTTGTTTACCAACATTGGTTTTAAGGTTAAGATTTCTACAATGTGACTATTTATTGTATATTACAGGGTCAATTAGAGTAGGTACTAATATTTCTCAGAGAAATGGATACCTCTGAAATAACTGGTACCTATACTACATCAAACAAAACAAGTGAGCCAGAGGAGGATGCAGATTTGCAAAGGCTTATGGAAGGTAGATATTATTAAATGAAGTGCCTTACAAAAATAATGTGATGACAAAATTGTCTTTCAATGAAAAGATCATTTATTTCAGATGCTGATGAAGAGGAAAGTGAAGGATATATTGAGGAAGGAGACAAGGAACTTGATAAATATGATATCTTGGTCTCAAAAGTAAAGAAGTTTACAGTTTTATTTGATATGCACAATGATGATTGGACAAATGAGACTGAAGCAGTAATAAAAGAATTTTTTGAATCAAATTCGGAAGAATTATTGGTTATATATTATAATGAATTGAAGCTCTGTGCTGCTTTTGAATTCCCAGAGGTACCTGTTCATGATATCATGTATTTCCTGAAAGAACAAAATCAAGAAATTTCTCCTGAGCATTTCCATGAAGAAATAACCTTTGGAAGCCTGAACAACAGTGTTGAAGGTGCTAAAATATTGTAGCAACATTGTCAATTACTGCAAGATATTTAAGTTAAAATTACATTTCAAACATTTCAGGTTCAATTTTAAGTATATTTGGAAACATTTTTGCTCCCACCTTTTTTAACATAACTTCCTGGCCAGACAGTGTGAAGGGTGATTTTTGCTCTCACATGCATGAATTTTTGGCAAAGTTAACTGACCTCCACCACAAAATGCTAGGTCTGTCTGTTCTGTATGTTCCTCAGGATGGATTGAATGTATCATTGAACGCTGCAGCTGAAGATAAGGAACTTGTTCGTAGACTAGAAGGTTAGGTGGCAGAAATATATAGTGCCTCTTAAAATAAATATGTAATACATCAATGACAGATTGATTTGAAAGTTAATTAGCTTTAATTAACTTCTAATATTACATAAACAAATAACAAATATTAAACAAATAAATAAATGTTTGTAGGTGTTGTTGTGCACTGGTCTAGACAACTGAGAATTGCAGTCAGTGACAGTGACCAGACGTCTCACACAGAATTATTATCACCTATTGATGAATATAATTTTTGGATCTATAGATGGGAAAATTTATCTGGATTGTCATACCAGTTGAAATCAAAATCTTTGAAACACTTCTTAGATATTCTAACAGTTCACCAATCCTCTTATATCAGACCGTTTCAAGCTTTAATAGGAGAAATTACGGATGCTACGAATGAAGCAAAAAGTAACATAGAATTTTTACAAATTCTTAAGAAGCCGTGTGAAGAACTATCATGGGAAACCAACCCAACACAGATGATAAATCACATTCCCAAACTTTTGAATATTTTTCGAGTCATTTGGATGAATTCGCCACACTACAATACGAGGGACAGAATTACTTTGCTTTGCAGGAATCTCAGTAATCAGCTTATTCTACAGTGTAAGAATTTCATAGACTTGGATGACATATTTTTGAACGGTCGGACGAGACATGGCATAAAAATGTTGGAGAAGAATATCGATTGTTGTCTCAAATACAAAGTCATATACGACGTAGTAAGCTAACAAATCTAATGCTAAGATATGTTCGTAAATACAGGCTTAATTTAGGATAAATTGAAATTGGAATATGTTCACTTCAGATTGCACAGGGTCATACTGAAAGAGATTCAGAGCACGCATGGGATTTGGACAGAGCATCTATATTTAACCATATAGAGTCATTTATACAAAGGAATAAGGACTTGATTGAAATTTGTAATGCAATGATCACATTCGGACGTTACAGTGAAACAGAAAATCTGAGAAAACCCATTTTCGGTGGCACGAAGGGAAAGAATTTTGAAAAAGTTATTGACAATCTGGAAGAAAATTTCAAAGTTTACCTGGCTGATATCATAGAATGTCGTCACATTATTCTAGATATTTTGGTGCCGACGTGGTCGGAACGAATATTGAGGTTGGTTTCATAGTTGCTTCGTTATTTTGATAATTTGAGACGTCAGAATTTTTAATAAAGGGAAAAGCCGCCTGACTTCCAAAATTAATATAATTGTAAAGTAAAATTAAGCTTTACCCTTTGGAGTCGCGGACAGTAACAAAGGCAGTTATTTTTGTTGCTGTACTACTTACAATACTGTGTAATAAATATTTTGTAATTTTAATATATGGTACAATTTAATAACAGATTTCGCTCCCACATGAAAGAATTAGAACAAATTGTGGAAAATTTATTGGCAGCTACCATTCAACGAACTCAAAATGTCGAAGAAGTCATTTACAGTCTTCAAGCATTCTACCACTATTCATTACGGGAAACACTTTATCCTGTAATTGAGAAATACACTGTTGAACTCTGGGCAGGATTAATGAAAAACATTCATAAACTGAAGCAAGAATTGGTAGAGGAACAAAAGTACAGACCTGTACTTTCGCCCAATTTCGGAGGCAAGGCGCTGATAGCTCATATGAAAAGACAAAAATTGGTGGGCTTAAAAAAGGTAATTTTGGATATCTTAACAAATTAGAATAAAGATATATTTCATGTAAAAGTTTAATTTTCCGTACGCTTAGCAGCCCATTTTTTCTATGACAAACGTATGTCATAAAACGTAACAACTTCAGTTTCAGTTCATTAATTTTAATTGATTGAATTGACCATAGATGAAAATGAGGCAATGAAATTGTAATCTTCTTTTTCTAATTCTATTCAAAAGTATTTTTATAATTTCAAGATGATAGAAAATGCAATGTGGCTTCCTAAATGTGGAATTGCAATGGAAGTGAGGCAGCAATACGACAAGTTATTGGTTTCTATTAAAGAACACATTAAAGACCTGTTCAGAAAATGGAACGATACTTTAGAAGACAATATAGTTCAGAGATTAAATAGACCGTTAATGCGGAAAAGTGCGTCCCGACCGGGTTTATTAGAAAATAATTTTGATGGGTAGGTACCCGATACTTACGCAGAAGTAATACTATTACGACAAAAAAAGAGGCTCTTCTACTCATTGATTTTCCAGTATGTGCCTGACTGTGGCCAACGAATGTTCTTACTGGCTCTTTCTCGGTTTCGACCTTCCCCATCCGGCTGAGCAGCTGTATAAAAAATGGAAAAAAGTACGAGTTCTTTATGAGCATGTGCTTACTGTCGTTCTAGACTACAACAAAATCATTTCAGGTATAAGCGAAATAATAATTTGAAATTATTTTTGTTTGAAATTAATTATTATTATTAGAATCATGCAATTTATTGGCAATATTTGCAATTTCAACATTTTCAAATTATTTTTTAGCCCTTTCTGATGAGGAGCGACTATTATTTCGGGAATTAGTAAAAAAGGTGGACAAGAAAATAGCACCAGGGCTTTTCCGGATTGATTGGACTTCAGAATTTTCGGAGGAATACATAACAGACGTGAGCAGTCAAACTGCGGAAGTATGCGTTGAAATTCAATGCAATATTGTTTTGAAATTAAGCTAATATTTAGTTAAACTATTACTTTTATTCATTTCAAGTTACAAGATTTCGTCGATGATTATAAGAATTCAGTAAAACAGATTGTTTTGCTTTGTGAAAAAATATGTGATGTATCACTTTTAAACGTTGAAAGAGGAGAAATACTAGAGATTGATGAACTGAAGTCTCGGTTTTATGCAGCTTTAGAACAGGCCATTGTTAAAATAAGTAACTACTATCAAGAAATTTTGAAATATCTGATGATCATTTACGAAGGTTTCCAAAGCGAAATAATTGGGGTAAGTCTAGTAGAAAACTTTTATTGAACTTTTACCTAAAGACATTCTTTTTAATAAAATTGTATCACTGAATTTCTAGATGGGTGATACCTGGCATAAATTTATTATGCAATTGGATACATTGCTCGAGGAAGCCCTCAGACTGTGTTCCAAATTTTCATTACAAGTTTTCTTACAACTTTTGCATGGTGACGGCACAACTGGACCCTCTCCTTTGATGAAAGTGACATTGACGTTGACCGAAAATAAAGTAAGGGCGTTATGTAATTTCAAAATTTAAACATTTCAAATTCAAACTTCAGCAAGTAACTTTCAGTAAAATTAACAATTTAATTTTCAGATAACGTTTAATCCAGATTTAAATATCATTTCATCATTCGGAAAGAAATGTTTATTCGAAGTTGTCAATGCATTGAAAGTCATTCCCCGGCTGTACGACAAATTGAGATTAAAAGGATTTTATAAAAAAACATTTTCTACTGTAATAGAAAATGATGAAGAATGTAATCGACTTCAGTTTGCTATAAACCAAGGTTGGTTGACTGGTACACCTGATTTATGTTTAATATTTGACCAAAACCTATTGTATTATCATTTTATTTTTATTTCATACTCAAGAGGTCATGTTTAACATCAGTTTACTGCAACAATATTTAAAAATATGGGATCCGTTCCGGGACATGTGGGAAGTAAATAAAGAGTTGTTCATTCAAAGATATGAACTGCTAAATCCCACCGTTATATCCTTCGAGGCAGACATATCACGCTACAGTGAAGTGGCAAATAACGTCCAAATGCAAGAGGCCGTAGCATATATTCATTTCATTCAAATTAATTCTGGGCCATTAAAAATAGAGATTGTTCACCACTGCACAATTTGGCAGGAGAAATTATTTGAACTACTAAAAAAAATGGCAGAAAGAAACATTCGAGCTTTGCTGCAATACTGTGCTTATCATTCGTTCAAGTAAGTTTCAGTTTCTCTAAGCTACCATTAGTTTCCTTGCAATCAGTGTATTAAAATACCTTGTTATTAACACAGCATTATGCATGAACCTCGAAATATTCCGGAAATGCAACAGGCATTGAATTACTACGAACGCTTAACTAACGATGTAGCATCGAAAGAAAAAGAATTTCCAAAAATTGCTGATCAGTTTGCCGTTCTTGCAAAATACGAAGTGGAAATTGAAGATAATATTTTACGGAAGCATAAACAACTTTTGCAAAAATGGACCCAATACCTTCATACATTGACAAAAGCAGAAGAAATGTTAAATAAAAATAAAGATATGTTCAAAAATGGACTATTGGAAAAAAGTGAGAAAATAAAACTTCAACTGACCGAACTATGTGCTCATTTCATGCAAGCCATGCCAACAACCGTATCTACATCCGCAAAAGGTAAGATCCTCCAACTATCAATTTATATTTAATACTTTTCAGTCAGAATTAAAAGTTTCTTGTGTCCCCTTCAGATGCCTTATTTTTCTGTTCCGAAATACGTGCGAAGCTGGCTGAATTGAGAGAAAAAGAAGTCACACTAAGAAACGATTTGGCTATTTTTGGAATTTCTCTGCCGGAAAACCCAGATCAGGAGAAATTGGAAAAGGAACTTGCTACTTTGGAGTTGGTTTGGGAGTTGACTAATCAGTGGGACGACGCATGGGAGCGGTATAAATCTGGAAATTTTTGGCAATTAGAAACCGATGAAATGGAAAACATGGTTCGTCTTGCAGAGGACAAATTATATTTATCGTTTTATTCACTTTACATCCACTTCTGACATCTTCATAGGCACAAACCCTGTTCAGGAAACTTACTCGGCTCTCAAGGGAATTGAAAGAAAGAGGATGGGATATTGTGGATCACACCAGGTTGCGAGTGGATGCATTCAGAAGATGTCTGCCGTTAATTTCTGACATGAAAAATCCGTGTCTTAGGTCTAGGCATTGGGATCAAATTAGAAAGCTCGTTAAAGTTGATTTTGATGAAAATTCTCCGGAATTCACATTAGAAGCAATCATTGACATGAAGTTACAGGTTCGGGCCGTTAACCCTTCCCGAGTATAAATTTTTAAGTAGAGAACACGCCTTAGTTTCTTACTTGTCATTATATCCTTTCTAGGAATTTGCAATAGAAATTAATGAAATATCTAATGCGGCTACAATGGAGTTGAACATTGAAGTCGGATTGAAAAATATCTCAGATTTTTGGGGAAGCATGAATGTTATAATGGACCCCTACAAGGATATGAAAAATTTGTATCGTCTCAGAGCTGTAGATGATATATTTCAAGCATTAGAAGAAAACATGGTAACAAACTAATTGTTTTGTTAATGTACTTATATCTATGTTCTTCAAGGCGCCAACTCAATCGTACAAAATTATAGGTTGCCTTGGCATCGATGAAAGGAACAAAATTTAGCGAGCCCTTCATGGGTGATATAGATTATTGGGAGCGGGGTCTGTCCTTGGTATTGGAAGTTTTGGAGCAAACTTTGAATGTTCAACGTCAATGGATGTACTTGGGTTGGTTTAAGAAACAAACTGCTTTTTAAGAGTACTGGATTGCCTAAATTAACAGTTTTCTTACTTTGAAGAGAATATTTTTGGTGCTGAAGACATACGGAAACAGATGCCGAAGGAAACACGGCAGTTCGATGAAATAACAAACGATTGGAAGGAAATTACAACGCGAATGTATCATACCCAAAACGCTTTTAAAGCTTCTCATCATCCGGGCCTCTTTAATACTTTAAACAAACTCAATGACCGTTTGGAGTATATTCAACGAGCGTTGGAAATTTATCTAGAGTTCAAACGTTACGTTTTCCCACGGTTTTATTTCATATCTAACGACGACCTTTTGGAAATATTAGGTAATTCAGTTGAGTCCGGAGTTTAGATCTTACACCTAGTAAAAATCAGTAATTTAATTATTTATGTGGCTCCTGTTTTACATTTCTTTAGGAAATTCAAAGAAGCCAGAAATGGTACAGCCGCATATGAAAAAATTATTTGATAACATTAACAAGATAAAACTTTCCAAAGGAATGTTTTCTAATAAGTACGAAGCGTCTGGAATGTTTTCCGGTGACGGAGAGTACATCGAATTTAGTAATGTAACTATATGCGATGGACCCGTCGAACGGTGGCTTTGTGAAATTGAAAAAAACATGAGGATTACCCTACATAATGAAATTAAAGTTACAAGAGCGGCTCTAAGAAAGATGCTTTCCAAAAGAGACAAATGGATTAAAGGTAGTTTTTGCAACTTTCAACCAAGAAGGGAAAGTTTCAATTTATTGGCTTTCACTTGGCTTGAATATTTAAAGAGAAATGCGTTTGATGTAAAAATTTGGGGTTTTTTTAATGGGAATCTTTTTACAGAACAACCTGGCCAACTGTGCATTACATCAAGTCAAATACAATGGACGACTGACTGCACTCGTACACTTCATCACTGTAAAATGTTGGAGTCGAAGACACCTTTAAGGAAATTAAGAACCAAGCAAAACAAAGTTTTGCAAAAATTTTCTGAGGCTATTCGAGGAAATCTATCAAAAGTTCAAAGATTAAAAGTTGTAGCTTTAGTAACAATAGAAATTCATGCACGGGATGTAATAGACAAAATGTACAAGGTTCCGTTTAATTATTCATCACTTTCTTTTAGGAAATCAGTTTGAATGGTTTCACGTTTTAAGCGAACTTTGAAATTTTAGGTTGGTTGTATGGATGTATCTGCTTTTGAGTGGTCTTCTCAATTGAGATTTTATTGGGACCGCGATATCGATGATTGCATCGTTCGACAAACCAATACCTATTTTGTTTACGGATACGAGTACCTAGGCAACTCCGGACGTTTGGTTATAACACCCCTTACTGATCGGTAATATACAATTTTACTCTGCAAAAGTTTAATTCGGAAGCCTAAGATTTTTTTAATTTTTATGTTATTTTCTTTAGGTGTTATATTACATTGACGACAGCACTTCACCTATACAGAGGAGGCAGTCCGAAAGGGCCGGCCGGAACTGGTAAAACTGAAACAGTTAAAGATCTCGGCAAAGGATTAGGCGCATACGTTATTGTTATAAATTGCTCCGAAGGTCTTGACTTTAAATCAATGGGTCGCATGTTTGCAGGTAGGTCATTATTATCTTCTGATGTTGCCGTTTTAGGTTGATTTTGGGTACACAAAGTCAATAACTTTATAAAAATTTTGCAGGATTGGCTCAAACAGGAGCTTGGGGATGCTTTGATGAATTTAATCGTATAAACATTGAGGTGTTGTCAGTAGTGGCGCAACAGATTCTATGCATTTTGTATGCTTTGTCGCAACGTCTTAAAAGATTTGTTTTTGAAGGCGCTGAAATCAATTTGGTTCATTCCTGCGGTATATTTATCACAATGAATCCAGGTAGCCTACTAATATTTACTCAATTAATACTTCTGTGCAATCATACAAACTGTTTGAAACTCAAACAGTTTATTTTTAACGTCTAGGCTACGCGGGAAGAACAGAACTT
The DNA here is from genome assembly GCA_037055365.1 of Polyplax serrata. Classification (NCBI taxonomy): domain Eukaryota; kingdom Metazoa; phylum Arthropoda; class Insecta; order Psocodea; family Polyplacidae; genus Polyplax; species Polyplax serrata. The sequence continues at coordinate 3,647,641 of JAWJWE010000004.1, forward strand.
CCCGATAATTTGAAATCAATGTTTCGACCAATCTCAATGGTTGTGCCAGACAGCTGTTTGATAGCAGAAATAACACTCTTCGGTGAAGGTTTTAAAGAATGTCGTCAGTTGGCAAAAAAGGTTTTCACTCTGTTTTCCCTTTCAATGCAACAGTTGAGTAAGCAGGATCACTATGACTTTGGACTTCGAGGCTTGGTATTATTTATTTTAATTTACAATTAATAAATTTTATTCTTTTTGTTTTGCAAGAGTAGAGGAATTAAATGTTATTTTAATTTCTAAGGTGGCTATTCTGCGTTACTCGGGCAGAAAACGAAGACAGCTGTCCAACCTACCAGAAGATGAAGTCATGTTATTAGCCATGAGGGACATGAATTTGGCCAAATTAACTTCGGATGATTTACCTCTTTTTAATGGCATAACTCGGGATTTATTTCCGGGTGTTCAACCGCCTACTGTAGATTATTCTGAATTACAGGCAGCTATTGAAACTGAGTTTCATAAAGTCAATTTGCAGGTATGGTTTCCTTTTAATCGATAACAACTTAAATGAATCACTACGTCAGAGGTTAAATATTGTATGTATTATTTGTAGTGTGTTCCTAAAATGATAACAAAAGTAATTCAGTTGTACGAGACGAAAATTTCTAGACATTCAGTAATGCTTGTCGGTGCAACTGGAACGGCCAAAAGTACAACATGGAAAATTCTAAAAGCATCCATGAGCTCGTTGAAAGCGCACAACAAAGGCAATTACCAGATGGTGACCGAATATCCGATCAATCCGAAAGCTTTGTCTTTGGGTGAACTTTACGGTGAATTTAACTTGTCAACTGGTGAATGGTTAGATGGAGTTTTATCAGCAATCATGAGGAAAACTTGTGCCGGTACAATTGTTATTAATAACTGAAAATCACTCTTTGAACATTCAGAAGCTAATACTTGGTTATTCGTAGAGGAAACACCTGATGAAAAATGGATACTTTTTGACGGTCCTGTTGATGCCGTTTGGATCGAAAATATGAACAGCGTGATGGACGACAATAAAATCCTAACATTAATTAACAGCGAACGTATTACAATGCCTGAGCAAGTATGTTCTATAATAATTGTGCTTGTGAATATATTAAACTTAACGTAATCAGTATTTTCATTCGACTCTCGCAGGTATCCCTTTTATTTGAAGTGGAGGATCTTGCCGTTGCCAGTCCCGCAACAGTCTCTCGTTGTGGAATGGTGTATAATGATTACAAAGATTTAACCTGGAAACCTTACGTCCAGTCTTGGCTCAAGAAGCAGACCTGCGAGTTGTTGGTGACAGAAATGCAAGAATATTTTAACCGATACACTCAAAGAATTTTAGACTTTAAGAGGTTGAATTGTAGCGAATTGGTCAAAACATCGGAATTGAATTGTGTTATATCACTCTGCCGGTTACTTGATTGTTTCATAACGAAGGAAAATGGATTTGACCCTGCAGATGAAGATACTTTCTCCAATATTTCAAAACTTTGGTTTTTATTCTGGTTAGTTTTATTGTCTTTTTTTAAATCATTACTCGAATTTAAGCTTTTATACTTATTAATATTGTTTCATTGTAGTTTGATCTGGTCTATTTGTGGAACGGTGAATGAGGAAGGTCGAAAAAAAATCGACACTTATATAAGAGAGTTGGAAGGTGTGTTTCCAGTCGTTGACACAATTTACGAGTATTACGTTGACGTGAAAGGGATGAACATGGCCCCGTGGGATAATCAATTAAACGAAAATTGGAAATACAATCCCAGGTAATCATTACGTTTACCTCTTTTGTATTGCATATTAATAATCATATTAATCAAAATTTTCCATTTTCAGTATTCCCTTTTACAAAATTATTGTACCGACAGTGGATACTGTGAGATACGAATTTTTAGTTTCTACTCTTCTGAAACACACATATCCCGCCCTTTTGGTCGGCCCTGTTGGAACCGGTAAAACGTCAACGGCCCAAAGTGTAATTGATGGAATTGACAGCAATAAATTCACCGTTCTTAGTGTAAATATGTCAGCACAAACATCGTCACAAAATTTACAAGATACGATAGAAAGTAAAATGGAGAAAAGAACGAAAGGAATGTTTTATCCCATTGGTGGCAAATTGATGTTAACCTTTTTGGATGACTTAAACATGCCTGCAAAGGAGACCTATGGGGCTCAGCCACCTTTGGAATTGCTACGTCAGTGGATTGACTACGGCTTTTGGTATGATAGACAAAAGCAATGGAGAAAATATATCAAGGTTCATAATTTTTCTAAATTTCAGCCTAAGTTTGTGAGACAATGAGGTTTAGTGAAATGTCATTTCAATGTTTCAGGATATGTTTTTAATCGGATCCATGGGCCCACCCGGAGGTGGTAGAAACCATATATCGAATCGTCTAATGGCTCGTTTCAATATAATTAACATGACCTTCCCTGAGGAGGCACAGATAAATCGTATATTTTTGACAATGCTTCAACAGCATCTCACAGACTTCCATTCTGAAGTGAAAATAATTGGTAGGCCATTTGCCGAAAACTGAAAATTTTGAACTTGTAAGAAAACCTAACCACTTAAACGCTTTATTTAACTTTTCAGCCGAGGACTTAACCAACATGACAATCGATCTGTACACACAAGTTATAGTAAAAATGTTACCGACCCCAGCGAAGATGCACTATCTCTTTAACCTTCGGGACATTTCCAAAATTTTCCAAGGTCTACTTCGCAGTCATAAAGACTACCAAAACACACTTAGCGGGTTGCTGCGACTTTGGGTCCACGAATGTTTTCGGGTATTCAGCGATCGTATGGTCGATGAAAAGTAAGTGTCATTTACTTATTCTGAAAATGTTACAATAAAACACTGTACTAATCTAATAATCTTTAAGGGATCGCGACTGGTTCACGAATGAAATAAACAATCAGCTGGGAAAGTATTTTGAAACGACCTTCCAAAGTGTGTGTCCTGAGAAGAGAAGTCCAGTATTTGGGGACTTTGTCAATCCATATTGGATCTACGAAGACCTGAACGATTTTGCCGCATTAAGACGCTATATAGAAAATCAAATGGTAGAATATAACAATTCACCCGGAGTGGTGAGAATGGATTTGGTCTTGTTTAGAGACGCTATCGAACACATTTGCAGGATAGTCCGGGTTATTTCTCAACCCCGAGGAAACATTTTGCTAGTCGGAATTGGTTGGTGTTTAATTACATAAAATTTATTTTCATGAGAAGCAGAATTTTAAATGTTACACCTTGTGCATTTAGGTGGAAGTGGTCGTCAGTCATTGTCTCGTATTGCCGCCTATATTTGCGAATACGGAATTTTTCAAATCGAAGTATCAAAAAATTATAGGACTGGAGAATTCCGCGAAGACTTAAAAAGTCTTTATCACATAGCAGGAATTGACAATAAGGCCACTACCTTTTTGTTTAACGATACACAAGTTGTTCAGGAATCCTTTTTGGAAATAATAAATAATATTTTGAGCAGCGGAGAAGTTCCAAATTTATACAAACCCGAAGAATTCGAAGAGGTTATTTCACTCCTTTTCATTGTTTGGGACATACTGCGTTTACTATTTTATATATAACTGTACTGTTTTTGACAGATAAAAAGTGCACTTGCGGATGCAGCCAAAAAAGCTAAAATCAATCCAACGACGGAAACAATTTATAATTTACTGATTGACCGCGTCAGGGTGAATCTTCATATTGCATTGTGTATGAGTCCAGCAGGAGATGCATTCAGAAACCGTTTGCGTCAGTACCCCTCATTGATAAATTGTACCACAATTGATTGGTTTCTGGAATGGCCCAGAGAGGCTTTGCTGGAAGTTGCAAGGAAATACCTGGTTGATATTGATTTGACCGTTACAATGACTGGAGAACGATTGGTAAGCTATCAACTGTACTGAACTCTTCCTCACCATGTGTATGAACCACGGCTGTAAACTTTGCTTTTTGTTTAGGAACCGCCTTTGCCTAAAGATTCACCCCTAAAACCTCTTGTTGAACGTTTACGTGAAGCTGTCGCTTCCATATTTTCAATAATTCATGATTCTGTTGCAAAAGCAGCAAAACAAATGCAGCTACAGATGAAGAGGCACAGCTATGTCACCCCAACAAATTACTTGGAACTGGTGGCAGGTTATAAAGAGTACGAAAGCAGACAAATATCATTTCATTCAAAAGTTTTAATTCTCTTTTTATTAAATATTATACCAATCTTTTCTATTTGTTCATTTCAATTAGAATGATAGCTGTGAAACGAACTGAGTTATTTACTCAGGCGAATAAATTGTCAAACGGTCTTGGAAAAATTGATGAGGCAAGAAGTAGCGTCGAAGTCATGACAGTGGACTTGGAAAAAGCACAGGTTAAAGGTAAGAACGAAAAACGAATAATAATTCTTTATTAAGGTTGGCTAATCATGTTTGTACATTTACTTTTAGTCATGGAAATTCAACAAGTTTGCGAAGAAGCAATGACTGTAATTTCGCAAAAACGAAGGGAAGCAGATGAGCAAGCGAAAGTAGTAAAAATAAAATCTGAAAAAATATCAGAGGAAGAAGTAGCCTGTAAAAAATTGGCCAAAATAGCTCAGGCTGATTTGGATGAAGCGATGCCTGCCTTAGAGGAAGCTCTGCTCGCCCTAGACGCCCTCAGTAAAAAAGATATATCCGAAGTCAAAAGTTACGGTAGACCTCCACCCAAAGTTATGATGGTAATGGAGGCAGTTTGTGTTTTGAAGGGTATAACACCTGATTGGTCTGAATCAAAGCGGATTCTCGGTGAACAGGACTTTTTAAAAAGCGTATGTCACAATAACAAATTTGTATTAATTGTTTGTTACTTGAAGTTACTATATATTGCAACTGTCGTTCTAGTTGAGAGAGTACGACAAGGATCATATTTCGGAAAAAATAATGAAAAAGATCGCAACTTACACCGAAATGGAAGATTTCGATCCCGAAAAAGTCGGACAAGTGTCATCGGCTGCAAAGTCTCTCTGTATGTGGGTTATTGCTATTGAAAAATATGGAAAAGTGTGGCGAGTAGTGGGACCGAAGAAAGCGCGCCTAGACGAAACTTTGGAGAGTTTGCGGAAAAAGCAAGCAGAACTAGCTGAATTGCAAGCAAAATTGAAAGAGCTGCAAGATTTCTTAAATAAACTCAAGAAAGAATACGACGAGAAAACGAAAGAAATGGTAATTTTCTTACTGTTTACCATTATAAATTTCACTATAAACTCCTTAAGTCCTTTATGGAAGAATAACCTAATTTTTTGACACGATCATTAACTCGTCACAAGCTTTTCTTATTCTTACTGGAATCATTCAAAAATTATTTTTTGTTCAGGATGAGTTGCAAGCTAAGGCTGAATTTCTGCAATTAAAACTTCAGAGAGCCGCTATGTTAGTAGACGGACTGGCAGGTGAAAAACTACGTTGGGAGCAGACCGTGGAGTACTGCAACATTCACTATGGGCAACTACCCGGCGATTGTCTCCTTGCCACTGCGTTCCTCTCTTACGTAGGGCCGTTTGTATCACAATATAGGGAACAACTTCTTCATTTGTGGAAGAAGAGTATAGAAGAAGAAGAAGAGGTTTATTGAATTATTGTTATGGCCAAATGCAAGACCCTGCTTTATTGTTATCTGAAATGAATTTAATCGTTTCAGGTTCCGTATGACCCTCATTTCAAGTTACTCGAATTCCTCATAGATCCGGCAATTGTAAGAGACTGGAATCAGTTAGGATTACCGACTGACGACTTCAGCACCGAAAATGGCATTATAGTTGCTAGGTGTTCCAGGTGGCCTCTTATTATAGATCCTCAATGTCAGTGTCAAAAATGGATAAAAAATATGGAAACACCAAATGTAGGAGAAAATTTATCAGCCTGTTCTGCATTTTACAATTGTAAACTAAAAAGATTTAACTACTCAATTTTTTCTTGTCAGGGTTTGAGAGTAATTGATTTTGGACAACCTGATTACATGAAGACATTAGAATATGCAATCCAACACGGGAAGCCGGTTCTCTTACAAAACATTCTGGAAACTTTGGAACCTGCTCTGAATCCGGTTTTAAATAAATCGTTAGTTGTGCAGCAGGGTCAATTGGTTTTAAGAATGAATGAAAAATTCATTCCTTATCATGAAAAATTCAGGTTTTTCATCACAACGAAAATGCCCAATCCACATTATGCTCCTGAGGTATGGAAAAATATTTTTAAAATGAAATTCTGAATGTTTCCAGTCCAATGAACAACAACAGATTTAACAACATTACAGATTTCGACAAAAACGACGTTGATTAATTTTGCTATCAAGGAAGAAGGTTTACTGGCACAACTTTTAGGTCTTGTCGTCAAAAAAGAGAAACCTCAACTTGAAGAGATGAAAAATCACATTGTAACAACAATTTCCGGTGGTAAAAAAACATTGCAAAGTCTGGAAGATGAACTTTTAAGACTTTTATATGAGAGTAGGGGTTCCCTTCTGGAAAACAAGGAACTGTTCGATACGTTGCAAACATCCAAAGTAACATCCCAAGCCGTAAAGGAATCCGTAGAGGTAAAAATTAGTTTTTTTGGTAGTCCGTCACTCTATTTTTCAATCATTCCTCATACATTTTTTTTTCTCTCAGATGGCTCTAACGACTGAAGTCGAAATCGACATGGTGCGGTCAGGATATTTGCCCTGCGCGCAAAGAGCTTCTATTTTGTTTTTCGTCCTAAATGACATGGGAAACGTTGATCCGATGTACCAATTTTCCTTGGATTCATACCTCTCATTATTTTCCATGTCCATCGACAAAAGTCCCAAAAGTCAGCACTTGGAGGATAGAATTAATCACCTTAATGACTACCACACGTATTCTGTTTACAGAAACACATGTCGCGGACTGTTCGAAATGCACAAATTACTTTTCTCGTTTCATATGTGTATAAAGATATTAGAAGCTGTTGGAAAGGTAAAATTGAGAGCTGAATTTTCGAATTTAAAAAAACAGAAATTTAGCCTGGTACAAGAATGTTTTATTCTTACACAGATTAGTCACACCGAATACACATTCATGTTGAAAGGAGGTGTCGTTCTTGACAGAACGGGACAAGTACCCAATCCCTGTCCCTCTTGGCTGTCGGACACGTCCTGGGACAACATCACAGAACTGGACAAATTGGCGGGATTTCACGGTTGTGCAGCTACTTTTGAACAATCGCCAAGGGACTGGCAAAATTGGTGTGCAACCATAATAATGTGTGGTTTATGTTAATTCAAAATGGAACTTTTGAGTAAACTTAAAAGATTATGTTTTAGGTACGTGTCAACCGAACCTGAAAATATGCCTTTGATAGGAGAATGGGAGGTGAATTGCACTCAGTTCCAAAAAATGCTATTCATTCGTTCATTAAGACCCGATAGATTGTCATTTTGCGCATCTCAGTTTATTGTGAATAATTTGGGACAGAGGTTTGTTGAGCCGCCTGTACTGGATGTCAAAGCAGTTTTTGAAGATTCTACTCCAACGGGTGAGCACATTATTTAACAAATTAAAGAAAACTTCATTTAAACAAAATCACGATGGACGGATTGTAAGTTTTAGTATTCCTGGCGTTATTAATGTGAACTTTATAATAACAACTAAACATAACATCCAATTAATTTAACTATGAGTTGTCATGATTTTGCCATTAAAAGTCAACATAAATTTTACAGGTCCTCTAATTTTTGTACTCTCGCCTGGAGTTGATCCGACTACTGCACTTTTACAGCTTGCTGAAAACACTGGAATGGCTCATAGATTTGCCACACTGTCTTTGGGACAGGGTCAATCACCGATTGCCACCCGATACATTGAAACTGGTATCAAAGTTGGTAATTGGGTATTTTTAGCAAATTGTCATTTGTCATTAAGCTGGATGCCAGCTCTGGACAAGATTGTGGAAAAACTTGGGACTCCTGATGCACAGGTAGGTACAGAAATAGACAAAGGAAATTTAAAATTTTGGTTAGTTGTGGGCTTAATTCCTAATTTAATGTTGCAGGTTCACCCAGATTTCCGTTTGTGGCTCAGCTCGAGTCCTCATCCAGATTTTCCAATTTCAATTCTTCAGGCTGGTATAAAAATGACGACAGAACCACCGAAAGGAATAAAAGCAAATCTGAAACGGTTGTATCACATTGTCACGGAACAGCAATTTAATGCTTGTGAAGCCAAAGAAAAATATAAGAAATTATTGTTTTCCCTTTGCTATTTCCATGCTGTTCTGTTGGAAAGGAAAAAATTTCAACAGTTGGGCTGGAACGTCGTCTACAGTTTTAATGACTCGGATTTTGAGGTTTCAGAAAATCTGTTGAGTATATATCTGGATGAATACCCAGATACCCCGTGGGATGCCTTGAAATATCTAATAGCCGGTGTTAACTACGGGGGTCACGTTACCGACGACTGGGATCGAAGACTTCTACTCACTTACATTACACAGTATTTCTGTCCTGACGCACTGCATCAACAATTTTACAGGTTTTGTAGCAACATTTTTACAGTTTTGAATTGCGATTCTGCCCTCGGGTCGTTTAGTTTGCCACAACATAATAAAACACTATTTTACAGCCAATGAATTCTTACAATTACCTTGTACGTTTAAATAACTTGAATAGATTTATTTAATTCTTACATTTTATTAAATTTCAGGCTGTCAAGTTTACCCACTTATTACATACCTCGGGATGGAAGTATTGAATCCTACCGCGATTACATCACGACCCTACCCAATGTGGACCGTCCTGAAGCTTTCGGTCAGCATCCTAATGCGGACATAACTAGCTTAATATCAGAAACGAGGGTACTCTGCGAGATCCTCATGTCCCTTCAAGTGCAGGGTCCTGGAAGTAGTGGCGGTGGGGAAGGTTCGAAAGAAGAAAAGGTATAGTCGTTGTAGAAAAAGAAATACTATTAGTAAGCGAGGAAGTAGCCTTAAATGAAAGTATCTAACTGTTGCAGGTGATGCAATTAGCTCAAGATGTTCTATCAAAGGTTCCCGAATTAATCGATTATGAGACAACCTACAAAAACATGGGAGAGTTCAAGTCGCCGCTGGACGTCGTCCTGCTGCAGGAAATTCAGCGGTACAACGCTCTGTTAAGAAAAATTAAAGCTTCCCTAGAAGACCTGCAGAAAGGAATTCAAGGATTTGTTGTTATGTCAACGGAACTAGAAGAAATTTTCACTTGTATGTTTGAAGGAAGGGTACCTTCCACCTGGTTGAAAGGTAATTACAATCACAATAGGGCAGCTTTAGTGCTATTCGAAAGTAAAAGTCTCTATGACAACAACTTTTTGCAGCATATCCGTCCCTGAAGCTTTTGGGATCCTGGACCAGAGATTTGGTTTTGAGAGTCGAACATTTCGCTTCATGGGCGGATACCATTCGGCCTCCTGTTTTGTTCTGGTTGGCCGCATTCACCTTTCCAACAGGATTTTTAACTGCAGTTTTGCAAACTTCAGCTCGGAGGCAAGGAATATCAATAGATACTCTGTCGTGGGAATTTGATATTTTAACTTCGGAAGTGAACGAAAAACCTGTGGTAACTTTTTTTCATTGTTCTTTGTTCATTCTTCACTTTAAAGTCTACCATTTTTTATTGTAAACCGTTTTCTATCTTTCTTTCTGATTTTGTGTAACACCAGCCGCAGATTCCTTTATTATTAAGTAGTACATTTCTTTTGTTTCATTGATTTGATTTTAATTACAAATAATACAGGATGGTGTCTATGTAAAGACCATTTTCTTGGAGGGCGCCGGTTGGAATAAGAAAAACGCGTGCCTAATTGAGCCCTTACCGATGCAACTCGTGTGTGAGATGCCCATTATTTGGTTCAAACCTATGGAAGTCCTCAAAAAGAAAACTAAAGGTGAGTTTAGGTTTGCCTCAACGATATTTGTAGAACGTCATACACAATCGTTGTCAACAGTAGTTTTTGTTTAAAAACCGTCAAAGTCAATCTGAAAGGAATGCATTTTTTTCAGGGTTATACAGTTGCCCCACGTATTATTTCCCCATAAGAGCAGGTGCTCCAGGTAGACCGGCCTACGTTGTTGCAGTTGACTTAAAAGTCGGGGTTGAAAGCCCGGATTATTGGACCAAGAGAGCCACAGCTCTTCTTCTCAGTTTGGCGAGTTAGAATATTTAAACGCAAAATGGATTTTAAATCAGTGCATCTTTCACTTCCCTTCTCCACGTTTTACGACTGTAAGCCGGTGCGTAAAAACTGAACGATCCTACTCAAAAAGTTCCATTAACTTTAAATATAGGGAAAATTTATAATAAAAACATTTTATTTTAAAGACATACGTATTGCTTCAAATTATACGCATTTATTTATTCGTTTAAATATTTATTTTTGTTAATATATTCTAACAACAATGATTTATAGAAATGTCGTTATAATATACACAGAAATTCTGATTTCTTCCTTCTTATTGACTTTTTATTTAGTCCCTACTTTGTAGTAAAGTTTATTACTTCAAAAATTTGTTGTGAGGACTTTCGAACATTGTATTTTATTCTTTTCCTCGATAAAAAATTATTATTCATTAAATGTCAGTAAAATTATGTTCTTGTAATCTGATCAATTAATACATAACTTCCAATCATGACCGAATTGTGTATTGATGTTTTTCCCAAATAACATTTAAACTAATCTTCAAAGTAATACTAATATCCGTCTCCCAATTTTATGTATGCACTACATTTCCACTACCTCATTCTTATTTCTTTGATAGTTCCTTGAACTGGTGTGAAATTAACTTGTATTGTTTACTTTCATTTGTTGTTCTGGAAAATTGGTATTCGAAGCAAAATTTATGTCTTACTCAAGGCTAAATCAAAGGACAAGAATTAAATTTGTATGAATTTCATCTGGCAACACAAGTTTCTTTTTGTTCCCATTAAAGAAACTAACAGCACAACAACTAAGGAGCATTATTTGAAGCCTTGATATCCAAAAAAATAAAAATCATTGCAACAAACAATCGACATTAAAGTAATGTAAAACTGAATAATTAAGTAACTCAATTGAATTCAATGACTTCGAAGTCAATAGATTTATTTTACAAGAATAAATAATGTAAATAAGACTAAGCAATCATAAAAAGTGTTTGATTTTGATTTAAAATTTGATTGGCAAAACAAGAAACAATGTAGCAGGGTGATTACAGAGTTGAAAGGAATAATTGTGGCAATCATTAAATTACTTATTAAAATAAATAAAAATTAATGAAAATTTATATGCTGCATCAAAGTCAAGGGTAAAGTATGTCATAGTGTCCAGGACGATAGAGCAAATGAACAGAAGGTGTGGATCCTTCTGGAAAGTCATGGGCTATGACTTCAGTTTCTCCTCCTCTGTCCATGTACCTGACTCTGACTCCAACAGATAAAGCTGTGCTCAATGCTATTATATGGATGTGGTCACTCTCTTTAAACATTGGCTCTACTTCCTGAAATGAGAAAAACAGTATTTCTTCACTTCAGGTACTAATATAAAATGTCAAGTGGAATTTGTCAGAACTAACTCAAAATACAAATGAATGCTAGATCTGTTATTTCTACTTTTATGATTAAGACACTTGCCAATTGAGAAACAAGGGTTTTAGAATTTAAGCATCCATAACATTAAATACATATGTAACAGCAGTGAAATTACCTGGTGGCAGAAGTCACTAACTGAACGTTCACCCTCAATAAAATGCTGATAAAAGTCTGCATCCTTTTGTAATTGTCCAGATGTTATTAGCCTTAAGAAGACTACAACATAATCAGAGTGTCCCTGGGTATTAAACAGTTTATGAAGATCATCCTTAGTTGATTCTTCTTTTCCTATATTATCTATAACTTCCATGAACTGAAAGGAAAATGAAGGATTGCAAATTACCGGTTCAGTCAAATAAGCAGCTGGTTTTATTGGATACCAAGGATTCTCACCGTGTCATGGAAATCTTCGACTGTAAATTTTGGAAATCCTAAATTCACTAAAGTTTCCTTACTCTTTGAAGCAATATCATAAAATCTTTGATATTCTTGTTTATCCTCGAGCAACCTTTCGAAGTAGGCATAGGCAAAAGCTCTGAAAAAGCAATTCCCATCCGGCCTAGTGCGTCTAATGCTTTTATATTTGCTCGACAAATCTCGAACTTTCTTCGCGTATACATCGTCCGGGCGATATTCCATTTCGAGGGAGAGTACAGGTTCTAATTCGCCAATAATGGCTATGGAATCACATATCTGCGAATTAAAATTTGCACACGGGAAGCTTTTAATCGAACGTCCATGTTTACCAAAACCCCATTCCTAATTGAACCATTAAATATAAATAGTTCACCTCCTGTTCTATTTTACGCTGCTGTTGCATTATCAGCACATCCTGATTTCCATCTTTGTCTGGCTTGTTCGTAGAAGTTTTCTCTTGCACGTCGATATCGTCTCCCATTTTCTACTTACCATTTCAATGACAGATTTCGGTTAAGTTAAATGATTTTGTCCGACTGGTGGAAGTAGTTGGCACGACTGAACAACACCCTCACAAATGAATGGTACAATAAAACTGGTGACACGAGCGTATTGCAATTTAATGTGTCGAGCCGGATTATTAAATCTTCAGTACTTAACCATTGCTTCCTTCATTTTGGCCTATTCTACATTTATGTATATATATATATATACATATATTCATTCGTGCTAAGCATAAACTGTTAATTCTTTATTTAGAATACATAAATACTGCACTTTGCGTAAATTTTTGAATTTTTATACTGTTAGAATATAAGTTTTCCCATAAAAACTGTTTTGTCAATGTAGTATTGTGTGATCAATATTAAGGATCCTCTAAAACATTGAAATCTATCCATAATACAGAGTATCCATCTATCCATAGCAATGATGTCACATATTGTTCATTAAATTATTGACATGAAAAAATCAACACCTTAATTATGAAAATATATATTTATATATTTTTAAAAATAAAATATTAAAAATTTAACAAATCAAATTGTCTATGATGTCTTTAAAATATATATATATACACATCTGGAATGATACCAATAATTTCTCTAAATAAAGGTAGAAAGAGAAGCCTAGCAAGAGAATAATAATCTGGTCATGAATCCACAGCTTCAGTCTAATAAGAGATTATGCAAAACAAATTGTTTTCAATTAAAAGCTAAACAATCTGAATTAGAATATTGCCACTGTTTTGCTCCTATAAATTACTGCTGCAAAACAAAATTCCAAAATTTAACCTTGTCATTTGTCAGAATTATTTAGTGCAATTAGAATGCCTATCTGATGTAGAACCGTTTTTAACATAAATTCCACAATATAAGTCTCCATAAAGAGAGCAGTGACACTTGTATATGGGACTCAAAAATTGACTTCATCTAATAATAACTTTTGTTACGACAATGTCCCCATGCACCACAACAGAGTCAACATCTGAGTCAACAGTTGTCTTGTTGTAATTAAATAACATCTTTTCATTAACCACAACTTTATAGCCATTTGTTTGGCAGGTGATTTGTATGTGAAATGATGTTCCTGGCAAAAAAGGGCAATATGAGATTATTTCTTCTTTTCCCCAAAATCCATTTTTCCAATTGTTAAATATAATCTAAAAATGGAATCAAGAAAAACTGTCAATATTTAGAAATTATTCCACAAAATCATTTTCTATTTAAATCACCTCTTTTTCTCTTTTATGAGTTCCTGGGGGATAGAATCGAAGATTCATGTGGAAAGGTATGATTGGATGTGGCCATAAAGCTATACCCTTTTGTAAATTCACATAGAAGGCACTGGGAAGCAACTTCAATCTTCCAAAAATGTCAATTTTTGTTCCGACAGTAATTGTCTTGTTCTTCCTCTGAAACAAAAGTAAAAAATTTTAAGGTGTTGGAAGTCAGTAATATATAACATGTCAGGGTGGTTTAGACTTACCCTAATATCACATCTGCCATGCTCCTTTTTTAGAGATTGAGGAATTACTATTTTGGGAGTTTTTTTCAAATTCTGAGGTGGGTAAAATGTTTCTATTCCATGTCTGACCCGTTCAAGTTGAACATCACCAACAATAATTAAACATTTGACCTTTTCAACTGGAATTCTAAATGTAAAGGCACAATAATGCATTCGATTCACAGATATCTAAAATAGATGACAATAAATGACAACATTAGCATTGAATTTTGGGATTAAAATGAAATTTTATTACCAAAGACACTAACAAAGAATTGCTCATCTGCTACAAATATAAGAACTGAGAAATTCCTTCCTGTTTTAAATGGAAAGTGCTGCAGGGCAAGTATCTCCTCAACACCCCATTTATTTTTAATTCTGTGATTCCTAATGATGAGCCTCCTATCAAAGCGTGGGTTGAAATGCAATGCCAGATCAGCATCATCTGTTTTTCCAGTAGATAAATTAATTGAAAACCTGGGAAAAGAGGGTGACAACTGCATAAAAATCACTTATTAAAACTTTCTTTTAGTCAAATAAAGTAGGTGTTTCTTACAAAATTAAGGTGCCAAAATTAAATTTAAGAAAACTTGTTAACAGATGACAAGATTAATTAAATATACAGGAATATATAAGTAATTAAATTTGTCAGATTTTTATTGATACAAACATTAATCCTACAGTATTTTTGATGCACAGATGAGTAAATAATGAAGAAATTCAGGAAGTTCTAGAATTCCCAACAAAGGCTTGATAATGATAAGTCAGAAAAGATAAGCAATGGGTGAAAGATAAAATGATAATGACAGAAGTTGAATTTTAACTAACCTCCTAGCATTTTCTTGCAGCTTTCCCCTAACTTCTATGGTTCTTCCCTGATATAATTCTTCAGGTAGGTATTCATTAAATGGTGAATGCTAGAAAGAACACACCCATCAATTAATCTGCCAGAATAAAATCATTTAAAATAGTTGTCAACATTGTTTACACATCATAAATATTAAAATATCATTTAAATTTAAACGGGTGTACATTTTTATATGTGTGTGTGTGTGTCGTTCTGAAATCTGTTATACCTGACAGGCACGAAAACATTGAAAGAAACTTATCGGGAGACAAATGATGTTGATTCGACACTTACGGGGTCGACGATATTCACGTCTCCTAAATTTGTATAATCAAACGCTTCTATGGCAGTTTCAACCGAGTTTTCGTCGTTCAAATCTTGAAATTCGCACATTCCATGCCTCTTTTTGAATGGTTCTTTCGAAGGAACTCGCCCGCAACAGTAAAACCTCGTTTGTAAGTCAACCTCTTCCGCCTCTTCGGCTTCCTTCTTGCAGCAAATAGAGCTGTACGTCGGGCCATCTACATCTGGCACTGCGGCAGACTTTGGGAAACAAGGCGAACAAATTTGCATTTTCGATTCTCCCTCTCTCAAGCTGCCTACTCTTTCAGGTTTCAAAAAGTTTATAACAGGGCAATAAAAAATAAAAAACAAAGAGAAGTTAAAGAGAGAGAGAGAATAAGAAAATCACCAACTTTCGACGATTTTCTTAGGAGACTGCACAAAAATCACGAATCTACGAGTACGTCATACCTTGTTGCAACCCGTTTACAATTCGAACAACTCATTTTCACGAAGAGTTCTCTTTAAGTGGGAGATAACTCCAATCCGTCCAGGCACGGATGTCGGACCTCATTCCCAGAACCAAATAAAGCCAACGGCAATTCATAATCGAACCACATTCGACTCATTCGATTTTCTTTCTCCTTTACCTGGATATTTTGTATGCGGCTTATCATGGGGGAAACCGTTCACTAGTGCCAAGCAACGAACACTTCTTTCAATTTATTCCTTATAAAAGTGTAAAAAAAATAAAAATAAAAAAGTACGCAAAGTTAATTGACAAAACCCGAAATGTCAACCGACACGAAACGGGTAAATAAAAACCTTCGAATTTCCGTTTCCGGATGACGAAACCACTGAAAAAGGGTTTCCGGATGCTGCAACAAAATTTGAATTTGACAGTTACAAATTCTTAACGGTCGAGCGTCTACTGCACTGCAGTTTTCAATCGGTAAATTGCAAGTTCCAACCTTCGCGTTTTTTTGATTGAGGTACCGAACTTTTTCGGTTCGCGTTGTCGCAAAGTTACGCAAAATGTGCGCATTTAAAACTTAAACATCAGAAATAAAATGTCAGTTATGTATGAGAGTCAGGTAGTGAAGCGAAAATAAAAAAAATGACGGCCAACCGATTAAATTCGTTTACTTCGACCCAGTCACGTTAACACTTGTTATAATTTTTTATTGAAATGGGGGAATCCGTTAAAGGATACCGATCAATGTGAGTAAAGACAAAGTCATTAACAAATAAAATCCTCTACGAGACATATTAATGTCTTTAACTTCATTGCCATTTGTGCAAACCACTCACGATACGTCGTCACATTTTGAGCCTCGCGAAAAATCCTCGAACGAAAAAGGGCCAAATAGTCAACACGTTAAATAAAATAACCAAAATCACCTGATCCATTATTCAACGTCGTATTCATCGCCAAAATTTGCTAATTGAAACAATCCAATGTGCGAATTGGATGGCGCCATTCAACTGGTTAATGATTCCCACCTGAAAATTTAAGCGAGGAAAGGTAATTTGTTTTTTGCAAGTCGAATCGATAAGATTAAGGCCGGTGACATTTTCAGGTAAGCTTCATTTCCCCTGACATTTTCCATTGTTACGTTCCGACACGTTTGACGACTTCAAAAAATATGTAGGCAAACCGCCCATATTTTAAGCATTCGAACTTATTCATTTACAAAAACACACCTAACAAAACTTAAAAGCGTTAATTTTAACTTAATTGTTTTCAGTCACTCGTGTCTAAAACCGTAAGATATCGGTGTGACAAAGTTGATTAAATCGTACATAAATTACTTAATTAACAGTGTCAGGAAACATTAACGAATCGGCGTTAACAGATATCACCTAAATATTTCTATGTATTCTCTTTGTTGTTATTTACATCCTTCTTCATTATTTTCAAATTTTATTCTTATCTTTCATTCACTACTTATCATTGTATCAAATTAAGCAACCATCACCTATACGTAGTATTCATCCAGTTCTTTTGTTTGTTCATTACTTTGCATTCTATTTATGCTTTTTATTATTTTCAAAGATATGAAAACCACTGTTGAAATAAAGAACACGAAGCGTTGGTTAATTTGAAGTATTCAAAGTGTGTAAAATTCATATATGTTCTTTTTAATTGAATTTATATCTCATAACACGTTTTTTTGCACGTCAAATTCTTCAATATTTTTTGTTTCGTTAAACAACATTTTGGTGGCATTTGCAATTGAATTCAAATCCTAAAAGATGTGGGAAAACGGTGAACGAGAACATTAAGCAAAGACCGTTTCTGTTTAGGACGTATGAAGCGTAACAATCTGTTTCAACAGGTGTTTAAACCTTCCGATTGTATTCTCCTAGATGATTAATACTTTACTAACAATATGAGTGAGAAGCGTAAGAAATCTATGGTGATTGATACTCTAAATGAAATTCACTGTTACAATGTTTACAAATAATTAACATCTTATTAATTTTTTAATTTCTTTGACACATCACAAGGAGTATCTGTGACATATTTCCACGTTTATTTTTGTAGACGACGACCTTCACGCGCTTTT
The DNA here is from genome assembly GCA_037055365.1 of Polyplax serrata. Taxonomy (NCBI): domain Eukaryota; kingdom Metazoa; phylum Arthropoda; class Insecta; order Psocodea; family Polyplacidae; genus Polyplax; species Polyplax serrata. Next base: position 3,665,397 of record JAWJWE010000004.1, read on the forward strand.
AACTTCCTTGAGCAGTACTTTTCAGGCACAGAAATGTAAACGTTGCAGACAATAGTGATATTCGCCTAGCCAAGATACAACCATATTGTGAGTCTGAAATTGCTGAACCAAACTATTTCAGAATAATGGTTCGTTTTCTCATAGTGTCGATTTGTCAATAAAATGCGCTTGTTTAAGAATTCTTCAGCATCAAGAATAGTTTTGATTTTTTTGTTAATTATTACACGGGTCATTTGATGTATTTCTTTCTGGTGTCCTGATGTTACCTTTAAATGTACAGCTACTGAAAATTCTTGCGGTTTCTCAATTGAAAATAAAGAAATCTCAATAAAGAAATTTACTGAAAGAACAGAACGGTTGAATTTGTTCAATAAACTCTTTAGAAATATTGATAAATTTATCACTAAAAAAATATGTCAATAACGAGTGTGAAAATTACCTCGTAAGTTATTGAGTTTTGCTGTTGGCAATTCATTTTAACTTAACTTTTGGCTTCGTGTGAATTACTGATGTCAGTTAAACAGTACGTCAACTTGTCCATCAACACAAGCAAACATCTTGTGACAATTTGAAAGACAACCTTTTCATATTGCTAGGCTTTTATTAACGGATCAAGTGAAATCTGAAAGAAATATAATGTTCTAGAAATAGTTTGATTGCAGTAAAAGCCATCACCAGAGTGGCGAACTATTTGTCAAATTGTGGTATTTATTGGTTTTCAAGTTTGTACCTAAGTACAAATCCTTGTATGTGAAAATTGTAGAGAAATATAACCTTAGAAGTGCTGTGTTATTTTAAATAAATAAAAATATATTTTGGAGTGATATTAAGAATACACCGAAACATATAATTTTAAGTAAAAATTATCTTTTGGATGATCAACGGCGACAGGCACCTCAAATCCATGAAATATCCATGGAGTAACACGAGAAGACCTCGTAAGTCTAAACACACAATCAGAGTAGGTCTTAATTTTACGTAAAACTTCACGGTGCCCGTGGTTCAAATGTCAAATACCTCTCGTCGGAGAACGTTATATTAACTTTTTACTCACCTAAAATTAGTTATGGTATTGAAAATCTGAATCTTTCAATCGACTGTAAAGTACCTTTATGTGGTACTTAGGAGAGGGCGGGACTTTACGGTTGGACGGCGGTGGTTTTTATTGTCTTGACGTTGTATTCTCGGGCAAGCCCTACACTCAAGCACATCACTACATTTTTTCTAGTGTCGTCGACATGGATGGTACAGAAAGTAATCCTGGGTAATTAGTTGTAAGTGTTGACTAAAAACACGAACAAAAACACATCAAACGTTTGCTGTATAAACGTAAAGCAATGTCAAATGCAGATAAAAATGCTTATTTTCGCCACATTTTATCTTATTTTGCAAATTTTTGTGAATGTTAACGTAAGCTTCAGTGGATTCAAAGTGCATGATTGTTTGGTTCATTAAAAGTATAAATGTAACCACATAAATACAAAAACCACTAATGAATGATTTTAGGAGTTAAGTAAATAAATCAAACTCTGTTTATACAAATTTTCAATGTTGTATGCCTTTATTACAAATAACAAATTACCTATAACGAGGATAAATAACTTGCTTAAAGAATTAATAAATGTGATAAGAGCGTGGAAACAAATTAATATGTACAAAAAACAAATAGATTTCCTTTGTTTGATAGGAGAATGTATATACACAAAGAAGACGTTTCCATTTGGATAGAAGTCAGGTAAGGTCAAAAAAAATCTAGAAACACAAGAAAATAGAACGGAGTACCAAAAAATACAAGTAAACAAATCGAAGATAGTAGAAAAAAGAACGCTCTCGTCCCTCGTATTCGTACAATCGAAGTAGTTAAAAAATAGTAAATTAAGTACAACTATGCTATAAGTTTTTAAATTAATAAATAATTAACAGAATTAAAAAAATATGTGTATATATAATGTTTGTCTACACGTCTTGTTTACATAATACTCTTCGACGTCTCCCTTTGCTTCTTTCTTGCACTTTCTTATTAATAGGGCCCATTATAATGTTAAGGGCTTAGACACGTGGTACGCACTAGGACCTGTAGAACACATAAAACCGGCAGAGAGACTAAATTCCACACTAATAAAGTTAGTTTTAGTGTTAGCAGGCAAACGAGTCGATGCCTTTCGCGTTTTTCGGTTTTAAGTTAACTCCCTGCGGTAATTCGACCGACTATAGATTGTTTTTAATTTTCATCCATTCAAACAGTTCCTAGCTAATATTATTGCGCTTGTACAAAAAATAGTTTTCAAATATGGTTTTGGTGAGAACATGTGTTTTCTCACAGCTCAGTCCTTTTGTTCAAAAAAAAAGTCACATCGCCAGCAGAGTTGCCATTGTTTTAAGTTATTTCGACGGGTAAATTAATTCTATTAAATAAATGGAAAGGGCGAAACTTAAACAACTTTGTTTCAGAAAAAAAGAACTACCAAAAAATACATGTCTTTTACATGTAAATAAAAAGAAATGTAAGTTTCACAAGGTGTAAAAGTATATCCCTTTCGTTTTCCAATGAAAAACTCTCAACAATTCCGAAATACAAAATTAACCCACTGTAAAAAAAATCTTCATTATTAAATTTAAATCTAAAAACTAAATCAATTTTGGGTTCTTCTACCTCTAGTTTTTATTTACCTTGCCTAATTAAACAAACACCCGTTCCAGTTAGGTTGCCAATTAATAATTTGTTGACATAATTCGTAATGAAACTCACTCGGTTTTGCTATTGATCTTTTAATATCTACTTAATCATCTACAACTCATTTAAAGGAGCAAAAACATGTCTGCTGCACCTAAACAAACGAAGCGCTAACAACAACAACAACAGTAACAACAGAAATTCTTTTCCTCACACTTTTGCCCGAGAAAATGAGTACTCCCCTAGATCCATTCATAGCCAACATTGGTATCATCATTCACATTATTAAAATTTATTAATAACTATTAACAATTCGTCTATCGTCCTAACATTTATAAAACTCCGAGCTCACAATGAAAAACTATTCAACGACCTCACAAGTTGGTTTCTCTTGGCGCCTCTTTCTTACATGCATAAATTCGAACCTATTAAATTCTATTATTTAACAAAAGGAAATAAAAAATAGTTTGTGTTTGAATCGAGTCTAAAAAGTAAAAATTAAAACCTGTAAACGCAAAAAGCGCCTTAAAATGCATTTCGAAACCAACTGATTAAATAGCTTCAATTATAAAATGATTATGTATATATATATATTTATGTATAAATAATTGTGTGCAGTTTTTTTAGTTACAAGGACGGATAACATTTCCGGCAAAGTCTTTGTGTTCCAAATCACGTGGAATTTGTACTCATTAAACTACTTCAGAGTCCGGACATAATGAAATTTCTTGTTAGTAAGCTCGGGGAATGTACAGTAGGCATAAAGAATTTCTAACTTGCTTGAGGTTTTCAAATTTTCAAATTTCCGTCGCTTTTGAAATCGCTTTAAATATCCCGGCAGATTTACAGATTTAAAAATTTATCAAAACTGCTCTTTCCAAAGACATAAAAGGCATCAACAATGCATGTTTCTGAGGAACAGAATTTGTGAATCGAAAACGGAAATTCAAAACGTTGCGATAATTCTCACGTTAGTAACAGCCTCTTCATGTCATTATTTAATCATCTGTTGATCTGGAGAGTTTAATTAATTTAAAAAAATGTTTTTTAATAATTTGCAGTCAATTAAGGCTGTAAATCCCGATCCCGTTACGGACAAACTAGTTTAATAATTACTGTCGCCCTATTTATAAATATAATTGAACATCGTAGCCCAATAAATGCCCAGACTCCTCAAATGCGCCGCTAAACGGAAATGTTATCCTCCACAGTGAGGGTTATCTTCCTATTCGTTTTAGTATGTAAATTTATCCAAAAATTTTAGCAAACCAAAGCTCTAAATTACTCTGACATTAGTTACCCGAGCTTTCCATTTGTAGAATTTTATATAACTAGTCAAAAGTGAAATGTGCTTTCTCGTAAAACTTGTAAAAAAGTAGTTAACTACCACGAACGGCAGGATTTTGATTCAAGCAGTGGCCACGAGTTTCAGACGGAACGTGAGGTTTGTGTCGGTTGTCAGCAACACATTCGGGTACCATATGCCAAGTAATTAAAAAAGTTAGCAAAACAATTGAACTTCGAATGGTAAGTTTATCCGGGAAGCAAAATGTTTAATTACAATTTTATAATTTAGAGGAATGCAAAACGGAGATTCATTCGTCGTATTTTTTGCTCTTCTTTAATAAAATAGCCCATCGTAGGTCAGGTGTATTTAAAAAAATAATTTTGTGATCTACCTGACCGGCTGACTTCAATAGAAATTTTAAAAAACAAAACGAACGGCTCTGTTTGCTCCTGTTTATTCGAATGTATCAACAATATTATTCTCTTTACTCTTTTACCTCTGTAATCAACATCATCATGTTTTTAAAATTTTATGAGTAAGTACCCTTGAGCAACAATTGTATATAACCAGGACCAAACATGCAACCAATGTATTTCCGACCACGCATCCAATCAATACTACTATTGAAAGTATTGACCTGTACAAAATTTACCGAATCGAGAAACAGACAAACTTACTCGATCGAAATTAAATTGTTTCTTTTCTACCCTCGGAATAAAATAACACGAAGTTTGGTTAAATTTCCTACTTAACAGTGGTCATTTAAAGGCAAAAGCTCGTGTGATAATTTTTAATATTACTATTAATTAATTTGATGGTGTGAGATAAAACACAGAAATTTTTGTATATATCTTTCTCGGTTACTATAAATTAAATTCTGTCGCCGGCAATTTAGTGAGCATATCTGGCCTTAAAATTTCTTCCTTTGGGTAAACTAATATTATTCATGTTAACCCTGGCGAAAAGATGTTTCTTCAGCGAGAAAAAAAATTATTACTAAGCGTTCCTTTAGTTTATACGTGACATTTCTACAGAAACAAATAATTCTTCCTCTCGAACATTTGCTTCTTTAATAAACCATTTAGCATTTAGTAAAATTGTTCAAATTTTTCATTGCTTTTTTCAAGAAGTTGAACACTCAGCCAGAGTAGTTTTATGTTCCAAAAGTAAAAGTGAGATCTTATTAAGTTTAATGCGTCTCTAAAAATTCGGTAAAAAAACCCAAAAGAATTACCCTTTTTCAGGTTGTCGACATATTACGTACACTGGGCGACACACTTTCGAGCAACTTTTTTCTAGTTTTGCTTTATTTGTTAAATTTTCGTCAAAAATGCTCTATTTGAACGACTAAGTAGTTGAATGTAACAATGTATTCTGCTTTTCTACCAGGAATGTTTTGATTGCGCCTATATGTATGAGGGCGAATGTTTGCTTGGTGTTGGGAAAACTTCATTTAGAACTACAACTACTAAAAGGTATGTATAATTGTTCTGTGAGGCGAAAAAATTGACCCTAACACTTATTTAGGTGCTGTTTTAGTTTTGACTGGAACGCTACCATAAATTTTAACAATTTGTTTCGTTTCGAAACCATTTCAAGTGACAACCTAGTCTGACCGTCTAATTATTTTCCACTTTTATTCCACCTGCATTTGTATGTCTTTGTGTATTTTGTGACATGTCTTTTTCTTTTATTACTATAAAGAAGCGCATATGCATGCCCGAATTTTATGATAGTTTACCTACAGCGTTACAAGTGAACCTCGAAGGATTTGATCGTGTTCGGTACAATGAACGGATTCGTGCTCAGTGGAATTTCACCTGTTTCCGACTTGGTTGCCACAGCGGCCCATTCGGCGTCGAATGGATCCTTCGGTTTATCCGCATTTCCGGTTTGCGAATTAAAAGTGCCCGAATTAAGAGAGATGGTGCCTGAATTCGTGCCTATTCCGGAACTACTGTTCGATGCAATACTGTTTTGAGAACCCTGCAATGTGGCCGATATGTCGTCTGCGGAAATTATCCCCGTCTGCCCGGGATTGAAATCCAATATTCCGTTCAGGTGCGACATTCGCCCCTGCGTTCTGGTGAAGAAACTATCCGACCCTAGAGAATGGGCCCTCAGGTGGGCTAGCGGAGGGGTCTTACGAGGCGTTGGACTACGAGAAGGACTCGTTGTCGTTGATGTATTGGCTACGATAGTTCCCAGCCACTGATCTGGTTTCGGCAGGCTTTTTGTGTTGCTCAAATTCACAGTGGACGACTCTTTGGATGAGTCCCACGAGCTGTTGGAAGTATCAGTATTCCACTGCGATACGGGACCGGTTTGAAATGAATACGAATCTATTTTTGATTGGAAACTGTTTGTTTGAGGTGAAGCGGAACCTGTAATTTAGAAATAAGGACATATATAAATATATATGTATTAATAGTAAAGTCGTCACAATATGACTCATCTAATTATACATATCTTGAATCTAAGGGTATCAACATAACCTATGCCTAACGACAGGATATTATTATTTAAATACTAACAGGATTAGTAGTCAATAAGAAATTATCTCAACATTATGCAAAATGATGACGAATGGTAAAAAACCGTTAGCTTGTTTATATATGAACAAAGTGTCAAAAAAAGTTCCGCCCTGCATGTAATCTACCTAGTAAGCCATGTTCAGTCTAATAGTCTGCTTACTAATAACGTACCTGTTTTATTCTCGGAAAAATCATCGCTGGAAAGCAATGACAGGCCCTGTGATAACTGCTGACACATTGCACTAACTAAATCTGAATTTCCCTTCTCGGGAATGGTTGCGATTTCTGGAATGGGGCTCACTATAACAAGCAAAATATTCGTTATCAGATGAGTAAATATAAAAAAATCGATGCCCCTGTACAGCTCACTCATCGGTACGTGTGTCGGGCACTCACCTTGAGATTTCGTCGTTGGCGGTAATCGAATGTCATTTCCTTCTAAACTGAGACTCCTTTGCCTCTCCAGGGTTGAGGGTAATTCGCTTATCCTAAGACTAAGTTGCCTCTTGAAAGGAGAAGCCCCCGGCAACTGGGAGAAACCACGGAAGGATCCCTGCCTTTGAAGCATCGATGGCGTAGCATGAGGCCTTTCTATTGCGTAAGGGTTGTAAACTGGTTTGATCGGGGGTGGATCTAAAAATTAACAATTCCATTATACGTGGCCATTCTCATCGATGAAAAATTTTAAATTATTTAAAAGTTAAATCTATTTATAAATGGAAATCTTAAAACATTACGTAGGTCTCTAAAATTAAAACGGGGAATCTATTAAGCTTAATCCTATTAAAAATTTGCATGCGCAAAACTGATATTTCTAATTTTATGCAATAATTTATTTTGAAAAATCAATATGAACTTATTTTGTTTAGAAAACAATAAAGATGGCACAAGAGTCAGACAAACTGTTAAATGAAATGTCCTAGTAACGTGAACTTAAATGGGTAGTAAGGAGAAACCTTTATGTCCATTTGAAAATACACTATTATGGCAAGAAATCAGAAGTTACATTATACTTTACATGTAAATCAAAATAGGACAGTAAATCCGACTCTTGATGTACGTAACTATTCAAGTAAAGTAATGTAAACACAAAAAGGTAGTAAATTACACACATCAGTAGGGATAAGTGCAAAGTGGAGCCTACAGAATGGTTTCACAGACATTCAACGTGAGGAAAATTCTCAAAACCATCATAGTGTTCGGCTGAATGTTCTTCTCATAACTTTGAAAAAATTAGCACCAGTTGTGTTTCGGGATGCTAAAATGATTCACACCGGTTGTTAATCAATCCAGTAAAAAATAAAATATTTCGCAGGAGAGGAACTACAGCAAAGTGCCGGTAATTTGCTTAAAAAAATTTTGGAAGTGTCTCTTCCCTCGGCAAAGTTTCAGTCAAAAAAAGGTCATTTAATTTTGTAACCGTATCATCGAAACTTTTGGTTTCTCAAGAAAATGAAATCAAATTTTTCTGTTACGTCTGTGAAACTGTGGTGAGTGCAACGCGGGAAAAGACCTGTCTTACCAGCTCCGGGGATGTCAATCATGACGGCTACTCCTGTATCTGTGGGTAAACATTTTCGAAAATGATTATGGGTGCTTTCTGACACTTTCTTAACAGTTGACGAAGATTTTTGTGTACAAAAGTCTCAACCTATGTAGAACTTACCGGCTCCCGGTTTTATTTCTTGAGGATCTGTGAGTCTATCGGTTAGTGTTGTTTGCCTAAAAGATCCAGAACGTGTGAAAGTGGAATTTTTGGCATCGAACGACATTGTCACTCGACATTCCTTGTCCCTTTTCTGTTTCCGCTCCAGGCAAGCGGCGAAAGCACAACCAACTGCATGACTTAAGCGTTCACCCTAGGAAGCGAGAAAATTGACACTCAATTGTAACATTCAACCGATTGTCTCCAGGGAAGGGTATTTCCTGGTAATGTAACCCATACCGATTCTTTTAAAGCCAAGAATCCGTGGCACATCCACCTCCGAGTGGTCCCATCACGGCAAATATAGGAGAAACCTTTTTCGTGGTTTCGGTCCGGTGCACAAAATGAAACCTTTTCTATTGTTTGATCCACAATTAAACCTTTTGTTTCGTCTTCCACCACACGCAAGCCATCACCTGAGACGTACAGAATTGCTTTGACATGTCGCCGTCTCGTATTCACCTGAAGCCAAGTAAATAAAAGTCAATCAAAATTCCGTTTCTCACAGCAATATAAAAGTTAATATCTTTTTATAGTCGAATGTATCAGATTTTATTGCAGAAATTCGGTCGAATAATTCATTTGATTGCATTATTCATAGATTGGCTTCTCCTAGAGTAAAGACTCACCCTTAAGACTTTCAAAGCTTCCTCGCAAACTTGCATTCCCCTAGACTCGAACACTTCAACACAACCGAGATATTTCACTTGAAAACAACACGTTCCGGCCCTGACGCCCACCTCGTCGGCTTGCCATTGGTGTGGCTTTGAGCTTTCGGGTACATGCTCTTTGCGTCTCCTGAAGGAATCGCGAAAACTTCTCCGAAGTCTGTCCATTCGGCGTGGAGAGCTGCCAGATGACTTTTTGGTTGACTTGTCCCTGAAGGACCGACTGAATGCCTGTAATGCGAAGAAAACAAATTAAGCATTGGCACCCGATCGATTCATTTTCACTTTCTTACATATTATTCCGCAACAGGTCATCAGAGTGTAGCTGCACCTTTTTCCAATCACTCGGGGACATTTTTGGAAGCCTAAAATAGAAATTCGAGCAAACAAAAAGGACGCCAGTTGACAGAAGTCAAAACATATCTCGTTTCAATTATTCAATTTCTGCAATAAATAATATTAATTGAGTAGCGGTGCGTCACATAAGCAAATGTCACGCAAATCCTTGGTTCATCCAGCAAATATCTTTTCCCTTTCATCGAATATTTAAATTGTTAAATTGATTAGTCATTGTGGGAATCGCCAAAAATTTGTTTTCCCAAATTCTCCCGGGAATATTTGTTTTTATTTCTAGTACGAATTCACACGTGTTTCGTAAGATACTTCAGTCATGTGGAATTTAGTTTCTATGAAAAACTTATGTTAGTTTTTAAAAGTTTCTTTGTTGATGAACCGCATCCCAAGACGTTTGCTTAATATTAAAGACACGCCTTGATATTCCGTTCGGAAGTTTAGGAAATTGAATTAATTTAATGGGTGCATATTTATTAGCATTTTTGCGGTTATTTTGAAGTGACGAGAGTGTGAGTGTGATTATGATGAAAAACTCCCCGTAATATTATCAATAATCACCTCCATATTATCTATGTGAAAACCAAAGGAAGAACCATGGGCGAAACAACTGAAAAGTATTCAAGCTATATTTCGTCCAAAGACCGAACTGAACCATAAAATCATTACGATTCAACAGCAGTATCGTCAGGCAAACCCAAATTCAAATCACGGACATGTCGCGGTTGGATGAATTCATTGTTTGTGTGCAATCACCTTAGCCACCTTTAGTCAGTAGCCGGCTGTATATCACCACAGGAGTTGTAAGACATACAATGCTGACTGTGGCACAACACTACACATGGTGAAAATAACGTCATCTCAGAAGTCAAAACAAAAAAGGACTTCTGTTTGAACCAAAAATATTTAACATCTCCCCACATGATGTCCCAGTTTATAGAGAAGACACCGAGAAGACCAAACCAAATGTTTGATGATTCACTAAAGCCAGAGGCTAACGAGCTAGGAAAATCCGGAAACAGGTTTTCCTTTTAAACTTCTAGTGCAAACATAGTCTTTTCAAAAGGACGAAGCACTCGATTGCGTTTCATCCGTAATATTCACCCCGAGTAGAATATTCTTCATTAAGATAGTTACAGTACTCGTCTTAATTAGGTTGGTGGAAAAAAACTCACTACTGACGATTCGATTGGATCGTTAAGACGAACAGTTCCGTTATTACGATACGAGCCGAAAACTAATACAGTTAAAATGAATGATAATAATTAAATGCCTTGTTTACTTTTAAAAAATTGAATCAATTAGTGTTACTAATGTTCACATGTTATGGGCAAAGAATTTAATAATTTGATTTATATTTTGCAGTGAATTACATATCAGCAACGATGGTAAGAGTTTATGTAGACTTTTATCAAATCACTTTTTTGCTTTGTCAATTTTCCTTTTTTCAAAGCGTTTTTTAAATTCTGTTGAGACAATACGATTTACGTGACTAATTGTACTTCCTTGCCGCAGGACACTTGTGTCAAAAAGACATGTTGGAGAACAAATGTGTTTTCCTCCCGGATTATTGAATTTAAGGCTATCTTTGATTACACTAGATTATGATTTAAAGTTCTGACACATAGATTTCAAAAATCTGGCACTTTAGTACATGACTAATACTTGAAGTTTGTGGAGTAAGATACATTTAGTTTTCTGTATTGGGAGACAGGTATCCGGAATTCATTTAAGGAATGACTTATTTGCATATATAAATTCAATGACGATGACGGAGTGATTTGTATACTCCATCAAATACGAAATACCGGTCATGTTTTGATTGACGTAATTCGCGTTATGTAAGTCTACGTAGACAGCTCATTAGGCAACGAAACTTCTCATGAAGTTAGTTGTTCTGAGTCTTTGAAAAATGCATCGGGAAGATTTGCTTGTGATTGAAATAAATTTAGTTTCCTTGTATTGATTATTTGGATTCGTGACAATCAACTGCTGCAATTCTTAAGCCTAAAAATAATTTTAAAGCTCGAGTAATAACGCATCTGTGTAAAAATACTGTTCCGATAAGACCGTAAAGGTTAAATTCGATTGATATAAAAAATAGATAAAAAATTTTTAAGCAGATAACGACTGTAGATTATAGTTTTTGCTGAAAATAGCTGCGACTCTTGAATGTCAAAATTTATTAAGGGAATGACAATCCGACCAAAACTATTTATGGTTTGACCAATTTAAACTACTTATCATAACCTACATGTCTGCCCAGCGTGGCTAGAATACATAAAACCCTTTTGCATCGAGACTTTTAACGTAGTGGAATCGGAACAAATATTGATAGACGAACGAAACTTGGACATGATGGATGAACCTTAAAACTTCTCCTTAGTTGCTTAAACCCATCCTGTGAGAAATTATGAACGGTTAATGTCTCACACAAATTCTACCCACAATAACTGGGTCATTTAAATCTAATAATTATTTACTTCTGTATATTTCTGAAATACGAGTAACCAAAATCATTCAATTTCTGAAAATCACACAGGCTATTGTGCTTTTAACATTATCAAGTTATCAGTAACATTACAAAAGGCAGAGAAGAGTCAAGTTCATAAACATTAGATGTTTTTATCAGGAGGTAAATTTAAGTTAAGTTCATTAAAACGTCGATTTGAATTACAGGCAGTCTGTAAAAGACCGCAAACTCGAATTTTGGAACAGAAGAAACATTTTTGAAAGTCATTTTGTGAATTGGAAACGTAGCTGAACGTGCGACTGACCAAAGAGGATCGTCTGAGATTGTCAAATTAATGGGAAGGGATACAAGAATTAATTAATTTAATGAATAACAATCCAACATACAATTTAAATTTCAGACGAGTTTCCATGGGACAAAGAGTGGGATATGCTGGACTTGGGCGAAGGAATTACCCAACATGAAATGTACTGAAAATGCCGTAATTTACCGTGCTAAAATGGTGACCGTCTGAGTCATAATCAATTTTAAAATTACTATTTAGTCATTAAATGTGAAAAGCGATGAAGACCGTGAACGTTGAATTCGGTGAATACCTGTCATCGAGTGATTCATACTGAAAGTTAGGTTCGTATTTCAGGTTCATATTAGAGAAAAGCTATCATGTTTTTTCTCTCGTTTCGCGGCGACATTTTGTGGGGCAGTCATTGAAAATGACCTTAGGTTCGTCTTTTAATTTCAATTTCTTCAGAGAAATTACCTCGATTGATTCCCGGCAAAGATATTTCTTTACGATTTGCCTTCGAGCAATTTAAAATGATTAGTCTTTCAAGGGCAGCAAATAATCAATCATAACTGCGGATTTACCGACATAAGCCGCAGTGACAAGAACAAAGTATTCAAAACTGAAACACAAAACACAAATTTACAACAGTGATACAGGTCAAATAAAAAAATGCCATGCATTCAATAAGCAAATATTAAATCCCACTACAAATAAACGCAGCAACAATGCTACTTATGAAATGTTGAAACAACACGAAAAAGAACATGCTACTGTTAGTTTTTGCAAAAGAGAAGAAACTACTCTGCAACCGTGAGAAGTATCTGAAAACATTTTGCAGGCCCATAACCATTTCTCACAAACCAGACTAGTAAGTAATGCAACTTTCCTTTTAAAAGAAACAGAAATGAAAAAATATAACACTTTTCGTTAAGACAAAGGTAAATATTTGATCAGTACGCAATACCGCATTGTGAATAATTTTCCACTTCGTAGAAAATGCGCAAAGTTACGCTTTTTTATGAATATGGAAACCCGTGTAAGATAGTAGCAGAAGATACAAATTCCGACTCCAATTTAACGTTACAAATATACCTTATTGTATCGTTTGCTGAGACGCATGGCTGATCTGTCCAAAGGTTCGTGATGCGAAGTTGCTGTGCCCATTTTGACAATGCTCCAAGTCAGATTAATAAACTTATATAATCCACCAGAATGTAAGCGATTAATTTTAATAAAACTAACGTATTGTTATTTTAAATACATATTTTACACTTTTCAACCGATCACTAATTACGTGCAAACTTCTTGTCCGACAGTTCACTTTCAACTACAATGTAATTCAGCGGAGATTAAAATAGTGCCCTTAGTCCTGTAAATATAAAGTGTTACAATTTAATTGTGACTTTTTACATGATTAAAAATGATGAAACGAGCGTGAACTTAGAAGTAGAATGAATATTGCAGAGCGCATAGGTGAAATGGTTTCATGATAAATTAGATTTCATCCAACGAAGTTTTGTTGGATCATTTTATTTTAGAAAACAAGTGCAAGGTGAAATTGAAAAGAAATACGTCGTTTTTGGTAGGTAGTCGCTGGCATTGGTACAGACCAATTAATAAACAAATGATCCGTAACGTAGTTTTTCGAACGTCAGTAGACTAAAACGGCAGTAGCATCTGCAGTTGCATTTATTGCCACCAATAAAGATGAACAAAAGAATTTGTTGCCTTTTGAGAAAGATAAATTGTACAAGTATATCCTTAAGTTGCTGCAAATACCACATTACACGTGGATCGCATTCGAAATCACGCACTTCTTGCAGTGTAACCGCGTGAAAAGAAATGCAAACAACATTTCTACTTCTTTTGGCTCCCCCAGAAGGTATGAAGTAAGTAAAATGCCTTTCAAGGCTCAAAAATTAATTAAGCTACGAAAAAGATAGTTTTTGTCTATTTTCAAGTCACACTCAAGCGTATTATTACTCCCCTTAAAATGAATGCCGGTTTCATGACGACTAGTGAGACCAGCTGGGTCTTCGGTTAAATATGGGAATATCTCATTCTCAGACTGAAACCGTGAGTTTAAATTTGTAGGGCAAATAATAAGGTTTTCACCGGTCATCGTTTCAAGAGTATATTAAAATTTACGCTGCATAACAATCTATTATTCCGATTCACTTTAAATTCTTTGTTATTGTCGAACGGTTCACCACGCCAGTACCACCACAGCATACACCAAAGGAAAACGAAAACCTGCCTCTAGCAGCGCCTTAACTCGTACGAATGTACTTTTACCGTGGACTTTATCTATTGAATTAAACTTCAACAACAATTGATAAAGCCATCCGTTGCCATATTCAAAAATCGTAATACGTTTTTCTCGAAAGCAAAGAACGAGTTCTTTAGAAAGAAATCGAATGAATATGACGATCATTAAAAACTTTGGAAACGTTAACTGAAGAAAGCTTGAGTTAGAATGTAGTAGGCCCAGTTCATTAAAACGCAATGTGACACTTTAAACAAACATATCATATGTGTTTAACGGGAAATTAGGATCTCTCAAAAAGTTGAATTATACTAAAAACAGTTGCAGTAAAGGCCAAGCTGAGAGAAATCAGTGCATACTGTAGACGCATTTGCTCTTAGGTGAACACTTGGCTGACAAGGAAGCAACAACTTGAATAATTAGATTAACATCTTTGAATCAACACATTTTTAAATTCATACTGCAAATTCAGTCTTGGAGAATAGACAAGTTAAACGACATGAACTTTTCATCCCTTTGGACAAAGTCAGTTCTGGGTAATTATTACGCCATATCCTAGCCCACAAATGGACGTCTGCAAGAGGTCGAACAAAGAACACATACTAAAAATGTGAAGTGGGTCAATTAAATTTTTGTCAGGTATCGTTACACGTTGTTGCCAGACAATGGTCAGTCTGTCATTTCGAAAATGTGACCGATCAGGTGCACATCGCTCTCCGATCGATCGAACTGAATTCTTCACGCGAGAAAGCATACAAACGGATAAATCCAAAGTTTATTTTTGTTGACAATTCTTCACCGGTTTCTACAGGGAAAAATTTATTCTGCATGAGTAAATATTACTAATATTCTAACTGTAAATAATATAAATAGTAATACCATTTACTTCTATCAATAAAAATCACGCTGTAATTTCGATTGGATTTTAAAAACTTGAATCCGAGGGATTTTTCGAATGAATTCAACATCGATAACTGCTACCTTTTCCCCTTGGCATGATTCATTCATGAAGTAGAGCAGATGTTCTCTAGGTTACATGGAAGGTTCCCAGCACTTTACAAAAGGTAATTCTCCACCTTGCTTTGTATTAAGGTTGCTTGGTACCTGCATTCAACCGAATTTCAAAAGAGAAACATCAATTCCCAACTTAAGGAAGTGGGAACACGGTGAATTTCAATAACCGGGGTAAAAGAATCCACGGCACTGTATTCCCTGGTACTCATAACTTGCCAATTGTACCGATAAATAAGATATTACTTTCTGCCAGAAGAAAGTTTAATGACCAATAAATAATGCATCTGTCACCCTTAAAAACTTCTCACTAGTAGGATTCATCTTCGACGTAGAAAGTCATAGAAGCTTGATGCTACACAAAAACTCCTAACAATCTTACACGAGTTCAGTTTCATCCAAGGCCATCGTGACTCTTCCAAAGCGGTGAATGACCACCTGTGCAAAAGAATTTTATTGATTCCAGTATTCGACGATAATGTGAGATTTTACCAAATTATGCCTAATAAACATGCAGAATTTAATATAAAAAAATTTCTTTTTCATTCGGACCGCAAAGAGCAATCTGGATGGTTCACTGATTTTTCCATGCCCCAGAGAATTGAAAATTTAAGTGATCTGTTGTTTTGACGGACGATTCCTCATCTCCTTGATTACCCACAATTTACCTAGCCCAATTACAGAAACTACTAACACCAAGTACTGGATGCATATCAAAATTCCACAAGAACCTTCATTACAACTAAAGAATTCTTCCACCGTGGTTCATGTGCTCATGAACTTGTTTGATTGAAGATGTCCAATCTGAATTTACGGTACCTGTCCTACTCAATTGAATAACTCGAATTTAGCAAACAGGCTTCCCAACCCTTAGAAATTCGACTTGAAATTTTAATGGGCGACATAATTCTGTCACTTTGGTAAGTTAAACCCATTGGCAGGTATGTCATTAATGGCGTGACGTGAGGTATGCGGTTAGCATTCGACACAAAATCTTTTGTTTGAATTTTCTAGGTTGATGTCACATGTCATTTGTCTTCATTTCGATCGTATTGGGTCATTGACTACCTGTTAGAAAGCATGGATGTTGGAAAAAAATGACTGTCGAGCTCAGGTATTAAATCACTTAATAGCAATTGTTCGTCAGGAGGTTACATAAGTGCACTTAGTTCAGGCTTAATAATACCTGAGGGACTTATACTTGAGGTTGTTTCAACCGAAAATAAAATTTAACACGAGAAAGGAAATCTTCTGATGGTAAAACTTGTAGTGGAAGACCACCGACCACCATTTTCACGCCCGCGTGATGGTCCTGGGAAAATTAAAATTCGACCGGATGAAATGGCGTACAACACACTGAACACACTGTCATACGCGTAACATTTCATATGAATACGCCCAAGAGTAAGAGGGGTTCTAAACGTAACGGCGTATCTAGTCATAATGTTCTATCTAGGTGAACTTATTGAAACAGTTGTCATTGACTGTTACTTTGATGGGAAAATAATTTTAATTATTCTCTGTATTCCTACGCAGCAGGCATAAAAATTAATTTCTCAACTTAATTTTAAATATACAATATTCAATTATCAACTAAACGAGTTACGGAGGACTCAATATAATCTCGAATACGGGGCTATCAGGGTTTTTCTATTTCAATTTTCAATTCAATACCAATACAAAACAATATATGGCATTTTAATACTACAATGACAATTAGTGCCTTCTTCAGAGCAAAAGCAAGCACGGGGGTAAGCTGTTAAAAAAAGTACAAAATTTTTTAATGCAGCAAATAGTAAACAGTGTGAATGTTTAAAAACTGGCTAAAAATCAAGTCAGTAGCAAAGGAATAGACAGAATTTAAAATTCATAGGCGAAAGCAGATGTAGTTATTGAAGAGTGAGAGATCTCTGGTGGTAACTCAATGCCTTCGATAAGTAATATAGACGAGGGCCCAGACGAGGCTGAACGCTCCGTCAGGTAATTCTACATTTGAAACAGAAATTTTCTACGCGACATCAACTCTGACATTTAGTTTACGGCAATACACTTGTACACATACGTAAATCCGCATCCAGAAAATAATAAGATTCCCAACAGGCATCCGGATGATTCACTTATATACCCGCGTACACACAAACACTCAACACGGCAGAACTCAACAGGAAACCGGAACTATTTTCACACACACACTTCCACACAAGTTCTTCACAAGGGAACGGAATCGACGAGGGCTCACTTATGGCGCAATACGGGTAAACTGAATATGATGTAAGACTGGGTGCATCAGGCCAATGTTCACGATTCAACCATGAAAAATATATGCCGTGAATTTGCGAAATATTCCACAATAAGTGCACAGTCGACCGATGAACAACAGCTCCATCATGTACGTTTTCTTCTACTCACTAACCAACTGACAATATCTACACGGATAAAAATGTTCGTTGAATAAAAACAACCGTACACTTCCCGTAGTCATCAACTATTGAATACGAGGGGTCTTTCAAGTAAACTGGTTCCACGGTAGTAAACTCCGTTCCATTGCCCATTATTGTGCGTGCGACTGGAATCAGGGACTTGTTTCGTTTAACCAGTGAGCGCGCAAGGGTACCAACATCTGGATTTAAATGGCATACACTTTTAGAGACAAGTTATAGTCCTCATGATTGGTGTTTACTATGTAACGCCCAATAAGTAGTACGCGACTCCACAGCATAACATGAATGTTTACTTGGAAAGTCATGTAATTCATGAAGTTTTTGATATGCAACAATATACGTAGCAACATTTTGTCAAGAAATGTACATCTTTTAAGTTTTAAAGATTAAATTTTTACTCACACCCTTTCAAAGTTTGACATGGTAGCAAATGTGGCATTTTGAACGGTTGACTGTTTGACAAACAAAATATTCGCTACAGCATCGGTAGCGATAAACCTACTAATACACACCAGTGTACTGTTACGATATATATTAGCCTTTCTCAATTTACACTTTGATTTTACTTTTTGACTTGAAGTACAATTTTAAAATTGTAAACATTAATAAAATGTTACGCATTCTTTAACATTAAAATTACTCAACAATGCAAATTTAATTTTAAATTCCTTTATAACTTTTAATATTTCCTGTCACATTATTTTACAGTTTAAAATCCTGTATTAAAAATTTTAATTACATGCGATTATGCGTAAAATGAAGCGGTACAATACAGCAATAGGAATAAATTTAAAAAATCCGACACGATTAATTCAATTGAATTTCCATTTAATTTTGTAGCCAGTATTACTTAAACAATAAAAATAAATTTGAATTAGAATTTGATTAACGATTCAATTAAAAACATAATAATTATGTAATAAATTAAACAAATCAAGACTCGTTCACCAATACTATTCCGGCATTCCATCCTGGCTAACATTTTAATTTGAGTTTTAAAGCTCGCAATTAAACAAAGAAAATGCACCGAATGTGTACCAGGGAGTCATCAAATGTAGTTCATACACCAGAGAAAAGTATACAAGTTTTCCCCGGTTGCTTAATTACTATTTGAGCAATGATGTTACGCTAAAATCTGATTATACAGGACTTTCGACCTCTCGTTAAACGTTGAGCCAACCATTAACTTTCAGCGGAATAATTTTTCATAATTAGATGTCGCAGACAAATTGACTTGGTTATCGCGTTCTGCGGTTGCAAAGCCAACGTTTTGTCGAATCAGGTGATGTTCAACGACACCAAAAGTTTTTGGTTGATCAATCCTCAACACATTATGATACAGTCGTCTTTCTCTTTGGACATATTATTTCCCACATGCACTACAACCCACTGTCACTTTTCACAAAGGCTTCGTAATGGAATGCACCGCTGTGAGTAAAGAGTACTCAAAAAACTTAATTTCATATCTTCCTGATTTTATTCTTACCGGCTACACATACTATTAACTTTAGCACTGTCATAATTTCTTACCTGTTGTTGAATTGTTGAAATAGAATTTATCGCGTTTGACAGCAGTAAGCTACGACATAGGAGTTATACATGAGATGCTACTAGTTCCGCTGAACTCTGATAACTAATCGTGTAAATAAATCGTAAATACAGAACCCTAGTCTTTTTGTATAAAATGTTTATGCAATGGAAATGGACAACGTTGCTCTTGCAGACGAATTATTACCGGCAAACTCGGGTAATGGTATTAATATAAAAAGTACAACCAATAGGGATTGCATTGCAATATGTTTCCATTTGTCAGGAGTACCATTTGTCCTTATAAATCTATTCTGTATTTACTTTGGGACGCGGCTCGTGGCATTCTTCTTGGATACTTTCTTTTGTGCTATTTAGAAACTGGTGTTAAAAGCTTCGCGACTTTTACATCACTTTGATTTATTTGGTCGTGATGTGGTTTGTACTTTTCTTCTATGCGTTATTCAAATCTTCATGTCAGTTGTCTTGTTTGATGCATACAATTCACTAGAATATTGGTTAATATGGATTTGTTTTGTAGAAATCCAAACGAAGACTTCGTTTTGGTTTCAATAATACTTTTTTATGATTTCAATACTTCGCAAAAGCAACATGTTTGACCTTAACAATGAAAAATCATTTGACAAGTTGCGGTGATCCGAATAGGCGAACTTGGCAAATGAGAAACACCAACAAATATGATAAATGCGGAACAACATCTTGGTATCCCATGAATCATTGGCTTAAATCAACAGACCACTAATAACCAATAATGAAAAAGAAACAACAGTAAAGCAACTATTAAGCGACTATGAAGCAACTACACGAATTTACAATCAAGATTTCGGTAAATTAAAATACCCAAAAGATTTCGACTGATTCGTCTTAATTAGTGATGTCCAATTTTTCCCCAGTTCTTCATTCTGTCGCTCAATGTGACTTACACTCAATCAGTCGAGCCGATTGATCTCGAAATATTTTTGTAATTTATTGACTTTTCCCCTTTTTAATTATGCATACAGTATTCGACTGCTTAAATTGGTCAAGGAAAATCAACAGCATGTAGCCTAAATCGCATGTTCTTTCAGAATGTCAGCTTATGAATTTCACCGTGTCTAACTAGACGAAAAAAAAACTTCAAATTAGGTTCCTAATTATCTGTCCTTCTGCGAAATGGCGTTAACCTTAAAATTTACACCGCAGGCTTTCACAACATTTGACTTGTATCAACTTATTGATGCTTTCACGAATTTACAAATTTATTCTGTGCTTTGGAGGTAGTCGATTCGCTGCGTAGTGCGGAAATCCTTGAAAAATTTAATTCTTAATGCATTTTATAATGGCTAACAGAGAGGCAAGACGATGCATTGTTTCAGCTAGAGACAAGAAAGTCTGATGAAGCTAAACAGGCGCAGGCAGAGCATGACAGTCCAATAATTTTTAAGGTCAATCTGAACCTACATTGGTAATTTGAAATCCTTGCGTTCGGAATGAACGATATTTACAAGGTATTGCAAATAGAAACAAAGGCAATCAGTGATGTATGAATTATGAATAAATCTTAATGACCAACAAATGCATGAGCACTGTTGCACAATCAAACTACTGACTAGAAATGCTTAATTTAAGCAATAAAAACAACTGCATTTGACCTGCATTCAAAACAACAATATAAAAAAAATACTGGTTTCTAGGAGAAATGGTTCAATCAATCTCAAACAACATTTAAATTTCCAAGAGGTTTGAATTTAGAGAAATTACATATAAAATATCTCATTTTCAATGATAAATTTAACATGAGCTAAAAGTTTGAAAGTGAAATTTAGTACCAAAGTTAATTTTACAGTTTGTGGTGCAACATCAAACAAACATGGAAGGTTCTATTAAAAACAATGTTTAATTTTTGAGCGACAAACAAGTTGAATATAGAAACAATTAATTGCAGTCCCTCATGAAGTAGATCTAATGTGTAATTTAACACTCATGTGGTATAGAAAGAAATAAAAAAATGCAAAATTGAATTTTGTTTTAGGTTAGAGGCTTTGTTACATAATATTTCAGACTTTTAACCCACTTTAAACTCCTACTTACCTATTGTTACTCCTCTCAGATAATTTACACAACAAAAAAATTTCATTATGAAAGGAACTTATAATGATTCACACTTCTGCAATTTTCAGAAACAATTTTCCTCGTATTGATAACCCCAATTACCAAAATCTTTTACTTCAATTAAACATACAACCAAAACTGTTCGAAGTGAAGCTTAATATCATTCTAAATATTTTCTTAAGCCAAAAATTATGTGATTGAATAATTTGCATTACAAGCAAAATTTGGTTGACAACCTTGCAACAGTTGTGATGGTGTTAAGGTGGTGCTAAATACATTTTTTCTTTCTAACACCATTGTCCATTGGTAATAAATGAACTAAAAATTAATGTACATGCTGTACAAAACAAAAAAGTCATACCATGTCCTTGTGTGTTCACTTTTACAACAATTTTTTAAAGCAGTATTTATTTGAAGATATATTTTGAATAATGAAAAACAAGAAGTGGCATATTACTGTCATCACTGGCTATCAAATGTCAAAGTTTTATAGACGTAGAAGTAGGAAATATGGGGCCTTTTTGCTGTGACACTGTATTGGTTTTCATTTAATGTTAGAACCAATTAAATGAAGATCAGGTTCATATATCTATTGACTGTCATTGTCAATTTGCACAAACTAATTTTTACGAACCAGAATAAATTAATCCACCTGCATATGTCCATGATGAGTTGGAAGGAACTCATGCATCGCACGTTCGTTACTCTTGTGGTGCAGTACGTCAATACGAAAAGAATTGTTTATAGAAATAAGCCAGAAAGAAATAGGTTGAGAGGTAAAGACAGTACAGCTAAAAACGTGGTCAGACAAAAGTTATAAGCACATGAAAAGTTTAGAAAATTCGTTTTTTGAAAATTACTAAGACACGATACAATGCATAATTTTCTAGCAATTGCATTTAAGTAAACTTTTTACAAAAATTTAAGAGAACTCGATTAAAATACTCACGTAACTACATAAAATTCAATACTTTGTTAATGGAAAATTTCGCAGACGTCAAACATCATTCTTATGATTGTACAGTAATGATAAATAAAACGTCAAATACACAGTAAATCATAACACCGAAACATTGTTTCATAATTCACTCTCCAACTGAAAAGTAAAATGGCGAAGGTAATGAAAGCAGTGCATCCAACATTCGCCCGAACTCAGGTGTAAAGCAACCGTTTTACATTTCCTTTTGTTCTCGGCTGCCGCTGTCTCAACGATTGGTCGCTATTGTATTCTTATTGAGTTATCCGGTACCGAAAAACCGTTTATAAATCTTTTTAATACGAATTTAGATGCTGAGGAGACGGTACCGAACAAGTACCAACATAAGACACTTGTTATTCTAAGGATAGTCGAGGGTGAAGGACGACAAGGAACGATTTCTTCCTGGATTTCTAACTGTGCTCTTTATTCATTTCTCACCTAGTTGTCAAGGATTAATGTCACTTTCCATATGAATGCCGCAACATGTTAAAAGCCAGAGTTGCCAGTTAATACCGAATCAGATTTTGCCGCAATGCCGCATGCAATCTCTCCGCACAGAAGTAATGAAAAATATTTCTTGGGCTCCCCGTTTGATGTCACCGCAATGCAGAAACTTGAGACTTGCAAGTCTTACATTTAAAAACGAGAAACACGCAAACAAAACCACAACATTCGCTAATCTTTTCCTAAATAATGCGTTGTAAATCCTGAATTTTGAATTTAAAATAATACCCGAATGCACAGATATTTTCCGGAGGAATCTATTTATTTGTCTGATAAAACGTTGCAACACCTGATTGTTTGCGGTTTCGCCATATTCTAATGATTTGTTTCACTCGAACTTCAAAGTTTCTAATTAAATTAATGACATTTCAAAGGTATGGATCAGAAAAAATTGTATAATATTTTAAAAAGTGTTTTCACGTATTGTATTTTGGATAAAAATAATGTGATACATTTAGAATTATTGCATGGTACATCTCTTGATAGACACGAATCGAGGTGTTTTTAATTTATTGAATGAGTTTTTTGGCAGATAAGCACTCTGGTATTTCATTTTGAACCTTCTACACGTCTACTTTCCTAAATATTCATGCTGTGCTGCGTATTAAATACATGTCTTTCCTTGAGTTATTTTAATATTCATAGATACCTTCTATTTCGACTTCGTCTGTTTTTCTCATTTTCCTGGTTTTCTTCAACTTTATATAAACGTATTGTTGCTTCACAATGTTCTCCTTTGGGTTTCGTCTTTTCCTCGGTTCTACTACACCTTCTGTTACCGAAATGCTCTCTCATAATATTTTAGTACATGTTTCGCACAAACTTTCACCAAAATCGTCTCGAAAAGACGCCCGTATGACAATTCTCTGACAGACTACTGATAATTTTGTTATTTATCGTAAAGTTACGAAAATGTTCCGTTGTGCTACCAAAAATTTCACTTTGTAATTGCGGCGATCTTATGTAGGAAAAATATCTTCTATTAATCTAAGTTTAAATATACAAGTTTTGTTCTTATTGTGATTTGGAAGAGTCACAAAAACTTTTAAGGCGTGCAAAAGACCAGTGCGAATTCAGACAGAAACCTCACTTCTGACAAAATGAGAATGGAAAGTACCTTTAATTTTGTTTATTTTGCCGAAAGCAACGGTGAGGTTGGAGTGATGTTCACCTGGCGGAAAGAATCAAATACAACGTAACTCCTTATCTGACACAACTCAAAAGTCGATCAGGAAAGGAATGCTGTAACTTCGGAAAATTCAAGAGAAGAATGTTGAAGTTTGGAAAATTCGAAAAGAATGACGGGAACTCTTACGCAGGGAAAAGGTTCAAAGGAAGAAGCAGAAGAACTTCGTGTTTTTGAAAATGGTGGTAAGTTACCTGAACGGAAAGGACAAGAAAAGCAAAAGTGCAGGCGGAAAAACCAAACGCAATTTTACTTAATTTTGTATAGTTTTGGAGTATCTTCAAACTATTTAAATTTGCATTTGACTTTATACCATCAAGTATTGTATTACTTTAGATTTTAAATTAATCAAATCTTTAAATGGCTATAAGTTGATCTTCAGAAACTTTATGGACTTTAATTAACATTAATCACTTTCATGGAATCAAGTGTAGCATAAAGAAAAATAATAAAATTCTAACGAATTTCTCTACATAAGTCAACACAAGGTTTTTCCCCAGTCACAATGATAAATATTGTTTTTCTTTCTAACTGCCTTTAAATTCAAAAATTAAATATTTTAAATCGTGTATTATTTGTGTATGACCTTCCACTCGATCACAACAATAAGTGAATTTACACTGAAGGAACTCACTCCAGAGGGTAAGACATGAAAAGTTAACGATGTAAGAATTAAGTAGTACTAAAGACATTGTTAGATTTATCTTAGATCGTATTATTTGCTAAGAAAGATCTTGAACATTTAGTTAGTTTTAGAAATAGTGTGAAAATAAAAGCTTGAAATATTCCTCTTATATTTTTCTGTTAAATATTACGTAGTTCATGGTTTGTGTAACACGGTAGGTAGTAAAAATTGAATAGTAAAAATAAAGAAAAGGTAAAGAAAGTAAAAAGTACAATGGCGTAAAGTAAATGTAAAATAATCTACCAATTTTCGTTGGCATGGACTATGCCACGTGGAAGATTAGATTGAAGAAAACCTCACACTAAATATTTTTTAAGAAGATACCGACTTGAGAAAACATAAATCTCTATGGTAGTAAAGTATTTGTAAGAATTCCAGAACAAAAACGAAAATCGAACTGAAATAAAAAGGCAGAAATGGCAATGTTACTTGGGTATACAGCCATAGGATATATCATCCTAGTAGATCAGAGAGTAACTTTAGCTAGATTTGTAAATATAATAGAAGATGATAAATCATGTATTGGGTCACACGAGAATGATCAAGTTTTTGAAGACCCCTCACAAGAAAACACTGATAGTACTGAAATAGAAGAAAATGAAAAAGAGGGAGATGAACATGAAGCCCAACAAGAATTACCAGTGGAGGAGGATAAATCAGATGAACACAAAACGGAAGAGAAAGAAAACATATAGACGACGATAAAGACAACACAAGAGGAAGAGGAAGACCAAAAGAGGCCGGGTAGACCAAAAAACGATATATCAAGAGACAATGACTCCAATAAGAAATAATATTCAGTCATTATGACTAAGAAGAGCCAAAGTCCTACAAGGAAATTGAAAGTAGGAACGATAAAGAATTGTGGAAGGGAGCTATGAAAGAAGAATTGGAAAGAATAGAACAAAATCACACGTGGGATGTTGTAGGCAAATCACCACCACATAAGAAAGTTATTGATACAAAATGGGTCTACAAAATTAAAAGTAACGGTATATATAAGGCCAGACTAGTAGGAAGAAGATTTCAAACAAAAGGATAGAATAGAAGAAATCTACGCTCCAGTAGCAAAGTCATCTATCTTAAAATTACTATTGGGAATGATTGTAGCATGGATTGGACAATACATCAGTCGGACGTAAAGACAGCCTTCTTAAATGGTGAAATTAAAGGAGATATTTGTATAAATGTACCGCGTATGCAATATATGTAAAATTGCAAAGGAGAAAGTATTAAAGTTAACAAAGGCTCTCTATGGTTAGAAAGAAAGCCCAAGAGATTGGTACGAATGCTTAAATGATTTCCATAAAAGGAATAGGGTTTAAAAATTCTAAATATGACTATTGTTTATACAAGAGTAAGAGACAACAATGAAACATTCTTAATAGTATATGTGGATGACCTATTAATTTGTGGTGATAATTTAAAAGAAATAGTTAAAAGAATTAAAAAAGAATTAAGTGCCAGATTTAACATTAAAGATATAGGAAATGTAACGAATTACTGAGGAATTGATATAGAATGTAATACAGATATTTGATAGGGGAATTGTGGTATATTAATAATGGTACTAAACCAGATACAGCATACAGCGTTAATTACTTAAGTAGATTTTGTAGCGATTATGATGAAAGTAATTTTAAACATGCCTTAAGTATTTTGATATACCCATATCGAACCGGACAGGTGACATATTAGATAGAAAATCGGCAATCAATAGGTTTCGTTATTAGGCTGTTTGGTAGTCCAATTTTGTTAAAATCTAAGAAACAAGCAAGTGTTGCGAGTCATCTGCATTTGCAGAATACATAGCGCTATCGAAAGCCGTCACAGGAATCATTTTTATGGGGGTGTAATAGAGGAAATGTTTTTCAAGTTAAACGATTCAATTAAAATTTACGTAGACAATTCGGCAGCAATAGACATAGCCGAGTTGCCATCGGGACGTGGTCGCGCCTGCACGAAAACAAAAATTTCCGTCTCGAACGAAAGCAAATTTGTGTCGAGATTTTTCTCCCGTAGTTCCGTCAGATCTCTTCCTTTTTACCGAGTGATCTGTTTGATTTGATTTTAACTTGCTCTCTTTCTGATAGGCCGATCGACAGCCGATCAATTGATTGTTATTAATATTATTATTAAGTGTGACGTAAGTCCGTTGTATTTATCGTCGACCGTTTCCACCTGAGGATGCTTGGAACTCACGTCGGTTTTTTGGTGGTCAACTCCTCGAAATAAATTAATATCGAATGTCTCGACGAAATCGGTCAAGGCGGAACAAATTCAAATGAGGCGAGAGAAGAACCGGATTGTTTCGCAATAAGGCGACTCTCACCCGAGTGAACCTGCCATAACGAGATGGAAATTGACAAGCCGGCACATGTTCTGATCCGTACAGACTCTAGGATTATTAAGGATTAGAAGAGACGTTTCAGACCTCGATAATTAAATAAGGCTCGATTTCGTTTCGGGCTTAAAGAAACTATAACCATCTACAAAATAGTAATATACTATACAACACGACACACGCTTCTTTGCGCCGCCTTTAGGCGGCAATAATTTGACAGGTTCAAGGTCACGAATAATACAAAGGTACCCCACGACTAATAGGCACCATACAGAGTCCCAAGAATACGAATAAAGGGTCTCAAATACAAAACACGAATAAAGGTACCTTACGACTAATAGGTACTATAGATATACGGATAAGGGGTCTCAATAATACGACTAAGGGGTCCTAAGAGTAATGGCCACGATTACACGATATTACCCCACCAAAACCTCACCGCTAAACAGGTCATCACCGATGGCCACACCAAATACGACCAAAACTGCTGTAAAAAAATCCAGAAAAGATATTGAAAAAGATACGAAACAAAAAGAGGATATTGCCCAGCAGTTGAAATCCTTGGCAAACACGAAGATACTCGAACGAATAGAGTCCGAAGCAGATATCCTGGAAACCATAGCACATAAGTCAAACAACCTCAGCGGAAAATACGTCAAAAGCATAAGAGATGCAGCAGCTCTTATACGAATAGCTGCCACGGTTCTGGTACAACGAGCGGAAGTCACGACGAACAAAGAAGCTACCCTTCAAGCACAAATTGATAAGTTGGAAGGCGATCTCAGGGCCCAAAGAGCACCAGCTCCGAAAGCCTCTACTGAACAAAGCGCACAAACCTCACCGTCGCGCAATAAAGAAGGGGAATGGGTCAAGGTGGGACCCAAAGGCAAACAAAAAACCGCCCCGATTACGCCAGGGCCGCGGACAGCAGCTGTCGTCATCACTAGGACTGAGGAGAAAACATCATATGCAGACATCCTGAAACGTGCCCGAAAAAATATAGATCTGAATGAGCTGGGCATTACGGATACCAGAGTGAGAAATGGAAAAACGGGGGTCGTGATCACGATTGCTGGTAGTGAGAAAGAGAGACACGCGGACACACTCGCAGACCAACTCAGGCTGATCCTAGGCAGTAGCGCTCAGGTCCGGCGGCCACGGGGCTCCAAGAGCTATATAATTTCCGGGCTTGACGACTCTGTTGAAAAGCCAGAACTGACCGCGGCTCTAGCAAAGAAATTAAACACGCCAGAAAATACGATTATGGTATCCCAAATCAGGAGAAGACCAGACAGACTGGGATCTGCGATGGTCCGCTGTCTCCCTACTCACGCCAACATCATCGATCAAGACCCTCATATTCGGGTAGGGTGGACAACATTAAGGATTGTACCTTTTGAGTACAAACCCAAAATTTGCTATAAGTGCCAGAGACAAGGACACATAGCAGCCGTGTGTCAAAACGAGGATATGAGCACCAGGTGCTACAACTGTGGAGAGGTAAACCACAAAGCAAAGGAGTGCAGCAACCCACCAGTCTGCTGGACCTGCAAAGACAAGAAGAAGGCGTTCAGGCACAAACGAGGTGAGTGTTCAGCGCTAAGAAAAAACCACGGAGCACGTAAAGCAAACAAATAAATATGGCCACTATCATCCAAGCCAATATTAACAACTCTCGACTGGCCTATGGCCTGCTCGAGCAAACAATGTTAGAACGCCA
This sequence comes from Polyplax serrata, assembly GCA_037055365.1. Lineage (NCBI taxonomy): Eukaryota > Metazoa > Arthropoda > Insecta > Psocodea > Polyplacidae > Polyplax > Polyplax serrata. Next base: position 3,694,151 of record JAWJWE010000004.1, read on the forward strand.
AGTTGGCATAGCCATCATCAGCGAGCCAAACAAAAGGATTCAATACAACAATGGCCTAGTCAGTCTAAATGAAAGAATTGCAATAATGAGGATACCTCAAAACTGTAAAGCATCATGTGTGCCCATAGCAAGAACAGAGGACACAGTGTCGGTGAAATTGGGCGACGTTCTAATCATCGGTCTGTATTTCTCACCCAACAGACCGATCTCCGAATTTGAAAAAGTCCTCCTCGAAATAAGCAGACAAATAAAACACCACCCGAATTCGCCAATAATAATTGCTGGAGATTTCAATGCTAAATCCACTGTGTGGGGCAACCCAACAGACAATGCTCGAGGAAAGATGCTGGAAAGCTGGTCTGCTGAGACTGGGGTTTTTCTCGTTAACTCTGACTTAAGCGCCACATGCCGAAGACCCCAGGGAGAATCGACCATCGATCTCACCTGGGCGAACAGTACTGCTATGGGTCGAGTTACGAATTGGTGCATAGATCAGAGTACTGAGACACTATCAGACCATCTCTATATCACGTTTAACATAACCCTACAGGTGCAACAACAAAAAATAAAAAGCCTAAAAGGATGGAACATACACAAAATAGACGAAGAAAAACTAAAACTGGCCATTGAAATGACAAAATGGAATGGCCCCAGAAATTCGGACGATATGGTTGATTGGTTGAACAAAATACTGTACGAAATTTCCTCACAATCAATGCCACGAAAGAAACCGGGAAAAAGAAAGCAAAGCTACTGGTGGTCTGGCGAACTTGCCGAACAACGACAAATATGTATCACGCTCAGGCGGAAATTCCTAAGAAGCAAAAAACAGGATAAAACAACTGAAACCGAACTAAAAACGAACCAAAAACTATTGAAATCCATGATTAAGGAAGCCAAAAATAAGGCATGGACACAATTCCTGGATACACTGAACAACGATCCTTGGGGGCAGCCGTACAGAACAATAGTCAAGCAGATAGTAAGCGGTACAACACCAATCACAGAACAACTCCCCCAAGAAAAAACTGAGGAAATTGTGGGTAAATTATTCCCAAATCAACCCATATCGGCCATATCGACTGAACCCTCACAATGGGACAAAAAATGGGATGTAACGGCCACTGAAATACAAAATCTCATTAAACATGACAAACTAAAAACGGCACCTGGGCCTGATGGTGTCCCAAAAACAATCGTCAACTCACTCATAAGGCAACGGGGAGATGCCATAGCCAAAATATTTACCGACATCTTGCAGAGTGGACGATATCCACAGCCGTGGAAAATCGCCAAGCTAATACTACTGCGGAAGCCAGGCAAACCCGAGAACGAGCCCTCATCATACAGGCCTCTGTGCCTCCTGGATGATATTGGGAAAACACTCGAAAAAATTATTCAAAGCAGAATCAGCCAGCACCTCAAGCACCCTGGGAACGACCTGTCACATAGTCAATACGGCTTCAGGTCAGGAAGATCAACGACAGACGCCATCTACACTGTCAAGAAAATGGTACAAGGAGCTGTGGCAGGCGGACGGACGGCTATCCTCGCAAGTATTGATATAAGTAACGCTTTTAACTCCCTGCCTTGGGCAGAAATCAGGAAAGCCACCGCACGAAAGCAGCTACCTATGTACCTAATAAACATCATAAACGACTATCTGAGTGACAGAGTCATTACATACACAAACGACAAAGGGGAAGTCAGGAAGTATCCCGTCACGGCTGGGGTTCCGCAAGGATCAATTCTGGGCCCATTACTCTGGAATATGACATTTGACGAGGTATTGCATACCAAGCTTTCACTGGAAGACAGACTAATCTGCTATGCAGATGATACGCTGATAATAACGACTGGGGAAAATCCTCAAGAGGCAAAAAGAAAAGCTGAAAAAAATATAAAAACGATCATAAAGAAAATAGAAGACATGGGGCTCCAAGTGGCCCTGCAAAAAACAGAAGCAGCCATATTTACTAAAAAAAAAGGGACATGAAGTTAAAAACCTACAAGTGGGGGGACACGTCATACAAATCAAAACGCACCTGAAGTACTTAGGCCTGACAATTGACAGTGACTGGAACTTTGGTACACACTTCCAAAATCTCAGACACAAGATACACCGGACGACAGGACTCTTGAAGGGACTTCTTCCTAACAGAAAAGGGCCCTCCGAGAAAAACAGAAGACTGTACGCAATGACAATAACGAACGCATTGACGTACGGTTCCAAAATCTGGAAAGCAGCCATCCAGAGGAACCACAAACTAAAAAACCAGACGTTACAAATACAGAAACCTGTTGCCATCAGGACTATCAGGGGACACCGAACGATAGCCGCGGACACGGCGCTGCTACTCGCTAGGACGCCCCCTGTACACGTAATAGCCGAGGCAATAGACCAGACCGCAGGACTACCAAAACAAATAAAGAAGAAGATATACAAGCAACAAATACTTAAGGAATGGCAAAAACATTTAACAACTAAGAAGAAACTAAATGCCCTACAAAAGGCACTTGCCGAAAACTTACAAGTCTGGACGGACAGAAAACACGGTGACCTAACACAATATATGACCCAAGTCCTGACGGGTCATGGACCTTTTAACAGCTACCTGTATAAAAGATCCTTGACCGAGGACCCGACCTGCCCCAATTGCAATGAGGGCAACGACACAACAAACCACCTACTGGGCGAATGCCCAGCCTGGGACACAGAACGGAGACAATTGAGGACACAATTAGGGGACCTGAACATAGGAAACATCATCCGACAGATTAGTCAATCCGGAGCCAAATGGCAGGAATTCGAAAGATTCTGCCACTTGGTGATGAGCCGGAGAGATAGGACAAACAGACAAGGTTAGGGAAGAACAAAGAACTCAGACTCGTAGGAAACCTATTGGTAATCCGAGTTTGAGTTCTGCAAGACATGGAGAAAAAAAAAAAAAAAAAAAAAAAGCATTGAATAGACATAGCCAGGAATGGAAATTTGACAAAGAATTCAAAGCATATTGAAGTCACTACCTATGTTATGTCCATGAAAACGTAAAGAAAAATTTAGTTGAAGTACACAAAGTCAATACAGAAATAAATATAGGAGACACACTAACAAAGGCTTTAGGGAAAATAAAGTATAAAGTTAAGGAATATGTTAAGTTTAGAAAATAAATGAAAATAGAATTTAAGTTTAAAATAATATAAAGGCAAGATTTTTTATGCCAAGGAAGAGTGTTAGAAATATTGCCAAAATGAAGGCTTGTTTCAGACTACTTGTCTATACTTGTTGCGCGTTATAGAATTGTGTTTGAAAATAACAAAATGTAGTTTAATTAAACTCAACGTTTAGAAAGCCAGTACGTAAGAAATTATGGATAAGTTAAAATGAAGATAAGACAAAATATGTATGTATACAGGGAATATATATATACACATCTGTATATAATGTATACAATGTAGTCAGAAATACACAGATGCACAAATTTGAATTCCATGTATGACCAGAAAGAAGTAAAAGTGGGAAACTATATGGCCAAGCAAAAATAAATTTATTACCTTAGAAAACAAGTGTTTAAGATTTTACTTCCGTCATTTTCATAGTCCTGGTAACTTTTAGGTATTGCGAGAAACCGTACATTTAGCATTAATCTGAAGATTTAAAAAAAAAAAAATAGTAACCCCTGAGTAAGAATGTTTTGTCTTGGGCTAATGGATTGATTGATGAATTCGGAAATGAAGGAAGCTCATCAGCTCCCGTTGCCCCCGGGGACCTGATTTTTCTTCTCGAGGCCTTCCTTTTCCTTGCCATTCAGTTTAAGTTTGACGAGGAAATTAGCATTTTTTCCCGGAAAAGGATTTGCATATGCAAAAAGATCCACGATCTAGAAAATTTGATTACTCTATTGGTTTACTTTACTTCTCCTTTCTCTCGTTTTTTTTTTCCTGGCCCAAAACTGTCACTAATTAGATAAAGTTTTTCTTCAAATGGACTAGAGAATTTCCATAGAATTTTTATCCTTTTCACTGATTTTCCTTTACGGGAGCCGAGGGATAGAGGAAGAGAAACGGAGAGAAACAGGCAGTCAGAAGTAGACTAATCTGAATTTCTGTATTTTTAATGCGGATACTTGGGAATGATAATTCAATTTTTGATTTGAACCGGCTGATGAAATCAAAGGAGATAGACGAGATGAGCCACCCGGGTAGCTGGCTGTTGTGGCGGATGATGGCGGGTGAAAATTTTTGCTTTGAAAAATAAACAAGAACTCTTTTTAATTACTGAAATGGATGAAATTCAATTCGGGGAACGAATTCAGCGGGGCTTAAGAGTAAACGCCTCGTGAAGTTTCTTCGAAATGAGTTTTCTTCTAAAGTATTGTATTGTGTGCGAACTCGTTGCCTGCGAGAGCAAAGAGAATAATAAATATCGTCTAGAATCGAGTCGAATAATTCTCGAAAGCTGAACAAATCTTGCGAATTCAACGGGAAAGTATCCGATGTATCTGGAATGGGTTCCCGTCATTTTTTTTTCTAAAGCAACCCTCTTGTAAGGGAGTACACTTCATCCTCTGATATTTATACCGGCAAACTTCGGAGTTCACCCTGGATGTCATCCCGGATCGCTGAGATGAAGTTCGAGTTAAAATTCTTGTCCTTTTGCCACGGAGAAAAAAATACAGCTTTTTGTCACGGATGAGAAATCATCCTATTTTAACCCTCATTAGTTGTCCTCCGTGTCTTCTGCAACTGTTAGTCTGACTGGTAAAAAAAATTTCTTTCTGACGCGGGTTTTTCTTGTGGTTTCTATTTGGTCAAATGAATTCATGTTGGATTATGGTTGTTATTATTCTTCATACCGTTCGTTTTTATTTATTTTTATTTCCCTTTGTGTTTTCTTGCAGCAGTAGAAACCCACTTTATAAAGGTTTAATTTGAGTTACCATTCGATTTCGTCTTAAGTCAGGTTTAATAATGTTTCTTGCGCTCTCAAAATTTGTATCTATCTACAATTGTGATTATTTAAATACATCTACGTTACACTGAATACACAAGTCGTACGATTTTCTTTAGACTTTTTTTCCAACATATCTTCACCATTCTTTCCTTTCGCAGGGTGTTTATTTACCCTCGTCGTGTCACATCCGTGCACTTTCATACAATAACTTGCAAAATTGATGACAATATTTAAACCGGTTAATGATACCGAATTTACGACTTTTGAAAAGATGGATCGAAGCTGATATTTATGGGAACGAAATACATTTAGAAAGTTTCTTCTTTCAAGACATAACCTAAATCGGAAATCAGGAGAAAAAAAGGAAATAAAAACAGTGTTTGATGAACCGAAATGAGAATGACAGTTAACTCTGGCATTGTTGTCTCGGTAAATGGCATTTTCTCTCATCCTTTTCCACGGCATTATCTTCGTACTTTATTCGGCTGGCGTTGTGAGAGAGAGAGAGAGAGAGAGAGAGAGAGAGAGAGAGAAAAAAATGTAACTTCTGTGAAAATCTCCAGTGTAATTCTACTTTCTAAAGGTACTTTCGAAGAAGAACAAAAAAGAGATTTAAACTTTGATGAAAATAATTGTAAGTATCTATGTTATATCCAAAGTTATACTGAGAAAATTTAAGTGCCCGTAATTAAAACGATGACAGTTTCGAATGGGTTGTTCTGAAGGACACTAAAGTTAATGTGAGACTTTTCCTAATTTCAATTATTCAAACATTGTTTATATTTTAATAATGATGTACACTATTATGATGATTTATCGTTCTATCAAATCACAAAACATCTGATGTGATTTCGTAATAACAATAATATAAAAAGTATAAATTGTACACGCGAAGTAGATAAAACCGTTATTGTTCAATTCGTAAAATGAATGTAACAGAACTTTTTTGACATGTCTAACTCCAATCCAAGTCTCGTGGCGAGGAGAATTTTTCTAACCTGCCACAGAAAATATACAATAAAAATAATAGAAACCAATATGCGATTAAATGTGTTCGACGTTATTTTTCTAAAGGTATACATGTGAAATTTATATTACACGCTTCAAAAATTTTTCTAAATTCTAGTATTTTATAAAATTTTTAAAGAAAACTAACATTGCTGTACTGTAAAAAAGAATTTGAATGGTAAACAAATGGGAGACAGGTAAACGAAATATTCTTCCAATCATTGAAACTAAATAAAAAGGGTAAGGATGGAAAGATGCATATATTACAGAAAACTGTATGAAAGTAAGTATAAAACGCAAAAAACAATTAAATGAACAGTGGATACAGAAGATTGAAATCGTTTCACTTGAGTTTCTCTCCTTTCAATACACTTGCTCGCTTACACTTTTAGTCCGTGTTATAAATTTATAAATTCGGTCCAATTGAGTGATGGAAAAGTCAGCCGGTCACACCGACAGACATTTACTAAATCAGATATCCTCCCTTTAAATTTTGACAGTTTTCAAATTATACAGACAACAGTTAATTATTGTGTGGTTAGCGAATTAGCGTTGTCTACGGTGTCGCGACTCCTACGTGTTTTAAATTATGCAAACTCTGTTTAACCATTTGTGTCTCTCCAGTGGTGTTTAATCGTTTTTCCTGTTTCTATGTTAGATCTCTTGGCCGATATTAAATTTTATAATTTATAATTTATTGCAGCAGTCGTTCCAATTACAATATGCAATCGACCATGTGCATTCTGCGAATTCGTAATTGTAATAAGCCAGAGCGAAATTATTATTAGACGTAAAATATACATTTAATGATGCTGAAACACATTTATGATGGAGATAGTTTCGCTGTACTACAAGTATTTTCAATTTAGAGTCTGCAACTAGAGAGCTAAGAGAAACAAAGCTCCCGGAAATAGATATTTTTGTCCATCCAGGATTCCTGAACGCGAAAGGCCTGGTAGTTCGACGGAAGTTTCAAACTTGCAAAATTCATTGACAGAAGTTTGTTGCGTGAGAAGCGCAAAATTCATTTTCCCATCAAAATGTGAAACATTGTTTTCTTCTTCGGCAAAGTTAAAATGATTTACTTTCGCTTTACCAGGTATTCTAGGTCGATTTTAGGCGTCAGGTGTTACTACTTTGGCAATAAATAATATCCGGCCTCCGAAGACTTTTGACCCAACTTTTCACTACCCCGTTGAAAAATTTTTTTGTGATTTATAAAAAAAAGTACAATTTCACTTTTTAAATCCTACGAAAGCAATCGCAGCAATACTTAAAATGGTTGCTTAAGGTAAAGTACTTTATTGTACTGCATTTTTACAACACGTGTTAGCATTAACATATGAAGACTGTTAAGTTTTACGAGAGATACGAGCGCCAATCACTCGGAGTAAATGGTTTTTTGATTTGTAAATTATTTGTATAAATTATTTGTGTAAATGATTTGTAAGAACTAATAATTCGACATTAAGACGAAAACTTGTAGTATTTTCTTTTCTACGATTCTACGATTCCCCTTGTTAAGAACAGCAGCGTACAAGTTAAACATACTTTTATTCAAAATTATATTAACTCAGGTTAAATTGCTTTGAAGCATCTGCTATTACAAAACCTGTTACAAGTTATTTTACACGATGCATTAACACCTCGATACACATTCTATCGATGCACCTCGTTGTAGTATGACAATGCATTGAACTTTGTTCCGGTGTTATTCTCGAGAAGAGAATTCCCTGCCTTCGAACTTCGGTGTAATCAAAACGAAAGCACATCCCATCCGAGCGATGCATAAAACTGATACTCAACGTTTAATTCAGTTCCTTTTTAAGTAAACATCATTTAAGTAGAAACCAAAGAAATTAAAAGAGGAACTCGGCATCGAATTATTCATTGAGTTGAGTAATGAATTCATAGAAAATTTATTTGTCTTGTCGTCTGATGTAATTTACATAATTAAATAGCAAAACCTGTGAAATTAAATGCATTTAATAACATCTCGATGTGATGTGTAAGAATAATTTTGCGGAACGAGTATCCGGAGGATGGGACGGAGTTTGAGTCGGTCGGGCACAAAAGGGCTCACGTTAGAAATAGTAAGGAGAAACAGATAAGTCGTGAGTTTGCAAGGTGAAAATTTCACTTGGCTCGAAAACTATTAGCAATTACATTACCTGTTTTACATTGCGCTCTTCCCGGCGAAATTTATTTGATTTTAGCGTTTTCATTTTGCAATTTCCAAAGAAGTTCCAACCGGAACTTTAAATTATTCAAAGTTGAGCGCGATGTGAAATTTGTAGCTTACGAAAGCCGGGCCTTCCTCTTGCAATTCAAATTGTTCTCCTCATTTTCAGTCATTTAATTACATACAAACAGATGGTGGAATAATTTAGCCTTGCATGATTCCGAAAATTCGATTTCAGTTAGCTTCAGCTTGAGCTTTCGCAGCTTCTGCCCTTTATTTTTGCATTAACCGCACCAAGAAAAAGATTGAGAGACCTTTTCAACTTGTATGTTTCCATGCGAGAAACCTTCGTATTCAACTTAAATTTCAAATCATCGGCAACAGAGACCGGCTTGAAGTTTCTCTCCTGGTGATGAAGCATTTTTAATGGCGGAATGATGAAGTCGGTAACAAAAAGTTCGGTGAAGAGCTGAATATGGGAAAGCATTTCTCTACGGTGTACCCACGCGGTAACCATAAGTGCATTACAGGAGTTGCAGAGTGGAATGAAAATGAAATCTGACGTAATTAAAATGCACTTTCAAATGTACCATAAAAACAAAATTAAACTTAATCTATAGAGATTAGATGCATGGTGTAAAAATAAAATTTTTGCTGGTATGTTAGACTGCACCTTGCAGGTTAGAGTTTAAAATGGAAATCCCAACAGAAGTATCAGTACCTAGAGTAGCACCTACCCTAATTTATATTGAATTTGCGTATTTCAGAATTGCAAAAACATATAAATCTAAAAAGCAATGAAATCTTTAGGAGTTAGCAATTGCAGCTCTAATTTTTTTATTTATCCGATGTATTACTTGACAGGAATTCTTTGCATTGTAATAATGCTTACCAATGGATTATCTATCCTTCAAAGCTTCGTCTCATATATATAGCCGCATAAAATATTTATTGATTTGAAATCTTAACGTCACTCATCAAAGGTGTATTGCACATTATGCACATTATGCACATTGCATGGTTTCTTGGCAAAACAATAATACACGTTACGATATAATTTACAATAAGTTAATATATTAACCCATGAAAAATGTGGGAGCTCAAACCCACTCAAAAGTACTCACGTAACGTTGACGTGAAGCACATAAGTACTCATAAATTTGTATACAAGGTAAGTCCTGTGCATTTGGAGAATTCAAAGCCTCCCCCATCAACGGTGATAGAGCCGAGTACTAAATTTCAGGTGATCTTTACGGTTCACCTTAAAGTTTCTGTGGTTTTCCACGGCGGTAGGGTTAGGACCCATGTGATGGAACATTAAAATGCGGCTCGTTAAGTTTGCAGGATACAACTTGTAATAATGAGCAACCGTGAACCAAGGAGTGTTAAACATTTCATTTCTCAAGAGGCCTATACGCCCATCAAACCACGAATTTTGTTTTACGCCGGCACTTCGAGATTTTAGGCTGGGTTTCCAAGCTTGTTGGACACAAATTCACGGGGAAAAAGTAATTTTACCACGTTTTTATTTGAGTTCAGACAATCTTTCTGTGCCAGGTGAGAGAAACCGAGCAACCGAAGACCCAACGTTTTCCGACTTCTTTCCTTTCACGTTGGAAAAGGTGCGAGTTTTCATGTGTTCTCCACGAACCTATTTTTTTTCCGAAAACGAGGAGATTTACTTAATGAGGATGTGGTTTACTCGGTGCTTTTTCTTTTACATTCCAGTCAGAACGCGGTCTCGAAAACCCCGAGGAGCTCCGATCATAAATCTTTCACGCTAAACGATCTAATTTTTGAAGCGATCGGGAAGGATGAGAAGAAAGTTTTCAGAAAAAAAAGTTTCGCGAATGGTTGACTGGGTCAACTTTTAATTTAAATTAAGTTACTTTAATTTAAATTTCTTTCCAATTGTTAGTTTTGAATAAGAGGGATCCTGGCAAATGGTCTTAACCGGTGATTAATCGCTTTCTGTGGTGGTAAATTTCCAAGCATTTAATTTAAATAAAAATCAAACGAATAAACCGTGGTGACAAATAATACGTGGAAGTTCGATCGTTCGATCGGTATTTCGGTTGATTTTTACCAAAATGAAGTTACCAAGTGGTTAACCAACGGCAATCGGATGAAGCTGAAACTTTTTCGAGGTAGTCGAGTGAGAAAAACGTCACGTTTTTAACAGAAATTTGGGAGTTTTTCACATTTAAAACGACCTATAATTATCGTCGTGGCTTTACCGTTTGAACTAAAATTTGGTTAAGGAGTGACTTAATTTTCAAAAAAATTTCATCGGGAAAACTTTAGGAAAAGCAAGATATGCTTTTAATTAAAAAGAGCTAGAATTTTGAAATTTAAAATTAATATTTGAATTCGTAGTTTCTTCTTAAGTTCTAGATATTGAAAACGTATAATCCATTCAAACATCAATAATTTTCCCACTCTTGGCTCTTTGAAATTTACATATGGTGGAAAAACAATTAGAAAAACTAATTGCGGTTATTTAAAACCTAAATTAAATTGATGTAGGATCTTCAATATTTTTCTAGATTTAAATGATCATTTGTGGATCATAATGCGGAATATTCAACCTAAAGAACCTAAAAAATTAACGTAATAAAATTTTTATTTCCATTACGTTCGTATTTTGTTTCATATTACACAAATAAAATAAGAGAGATAGGTTTTTATTATACTAGTCAAAGATAGTCATCAATAACGCGACAACAACGTCAGAATTATATATATTTAGCGGCTTTTCTTTACACAAATTATCAAGATTTTTATTAATGTAATTACTTACCGGAAAAATAAAAAGCATTTAAAGAGACAATAAATTCAATTTTTCCCTAATACCAATGACGTGTGAATAATCTGCCTATTAGTAGTAAAATAATAATGTAAGTAATAAAGCTATTAATTAAAACAAATAAGTTCAAACTTGCAAACGTATAATTAATTCTCGTTAAACATGTTGCTTTACATGTTTAACGTAGAGGCGCGGGTAGAGAATCGATTTATTGCGTGACGAGTTGAATAACACTTGCAATGACCGAATTGTTAGTGCTAACAATGACAGGAGAAAGCCACAGGTGTTTGAGCTTAGCAAAAAGCCGCTGCTAAAAGCGTTCTAAACTAATTTTAAATGTCAAATGGAGGTAAAACACGTAGACAAGTTGTTTAATAAGCAAAAGGTTCGCGGTCGACAAGTCGGACGTCGCATTGCCTTTCGGGGCCATTTTCAAGTTCTTCAAGGGTTGCGAGAGGGTTGCGAGAAGAAGGAATCCCAGGGTTGTTTCTTCGAGAGGAAGCCCCTCCAAAAAAAAACAACAACGAAGTGGAGTTAACGAATTTCAAAATTAAAAGCAACAAACGATGTTGAAAACGACACGAATAAAATGCCATTAGCCTTTACGACCGGATTTGCCGTTTTAAAAACACAATTTAGGACATCCCGAACGTTTTTGTTTTATTCTCTGCCCATTATTTTCTGTCCCTTTTACATACAAATGTAAATTCGATTAATAAAACTCGGAAGTGAAGGAAGGAAACAAAGAAGAAAAAAAAGCAACGCAACCGGGTGAAAAGTCTGGTACCGGGCAAGTACAAACTGTCAAGTACTCGTTTCCCATCGCTTCGCTTGTGGATTCACTCCCTGGGTGTCGAAATATTAGAAACGCAAATTTGTCGCTCTGTGTTTGGATTCGTTTTTATTTTCTCGTATAAACGAGAAACCGATATTCACCTGCGACTAACTCATTTCAGTTAGGTAAAATTCCACGAATATTTTCAGCTTCCAGTTGGATTATGCTGTTGGAATTTTCAATGAAATTTATGGCTTCTCTAAGGAATATACCTTAACACTTGGTATAACATTATTAACCCGCATAGACTGGTTCGCACGCTGGCAATATACGGTGCGAATCCTTTAGATTCATAACTGTAATTTAATATAATATAATATACAATAGAAACACCGAAAACAAAATTGTTCTTCTAAGTACATTGCAGTAATCTGTATGCGACAAATCAAGTTTATATTTTAACATTCTTTTAAAATTGATTTAATTTAAAGTGAATTTGATTACATTATTATAAGTATAATATATCGGATTTAATATATTGTCCCACCACGGACCATCTGAGTCAGGAAACCTACGCACTTTCTTTAGAGTTGGAGAAAATATTTTCATAGGTGGAACTTAAATATGAATTATATAATACATAAGGGCACTTGAACACACTCGCTTAAAGAGTGACCAGCGTGGGACACAAGTAAGAAAGAGATTGAGGGTCACTTTAGAGCCACTCAATGTACATAATTTTGTAAACCAAACTGGGCGTTGGATGATTTTGCATTGCAAGGATGCAGCGTTACTAACACAGAAGGATATAAACAAGAAAAAATAATTAAAAACAAGAAGTAATTAAAAAATATATAAGATAAAAAGGACTGGTACGAGACCAAGTCCCAAGTATACTCTAAAGAAATGCTTTTGGGGGTTCCTGAATGTGCATAACCAAGGGAATAAGAAAGAACAAAAAAATATGTATGTATATTGTGGAAAGAAGCGTACACCTTACACCATGTTTGTCTTTCCTTTGGAGTACAACTGAAATTGGATCTTAAAATATGAACTTGATTTCATTGTATTCCTCTGCTTCAGACTTAAATTATATTCAATTACTTTTTATGAATCCGGGGAACTTGTGTTTTTTTCACAACCGACTGTATTCCTCTCAATCGCGTTTTATGTGTGCAGAGATATTGAATTTCGACCCTTTTGGGTTTTATGAACATAACCGAAATCAACCGGAATGTTTGCCTTTTGGTAAATTTAGTTTGAACTTTTTGCTTTATAAATTTTGTTTGCATTCTACTACCAACAGAATCCAGAGCGTTCACTTTTGACTTCGCCCAAATGCGGACCAAATGGGTTCACCCATGCTGGCAAAAACCTGTGGCGATGTTCATACGGCGTAAACCTATAAAATCCATTTAGCCCTGCTGTTGAAAGTGCTGTTGTTTACTGCAAAAATTAGTCGTCTGGGGCCTAACATGTGAGATTCAATTTGTGAAATGTACAAACACGTTTCGCAGCGGTGTATCTAACCGAGTATACCATGTTCTAAATTATTAAGAAAGCGTTCAAGAAAAGCAATTAGAAGAATGTAATGGTGAAAACGATTGTTAATGAACAATTTCCTAATTGGCTCTGACGGTAAACTCACACTATACCCGAGCATAATTATTATAATTCTCACGTGCGCCAAAACAAAGTCAAAATATATTTTAATTTTTTAAATAAGATTAATAAGGAATTATTTATACATGAGAACTAATTCATTTCGAGGGATAATTCAGCACATTTGTGACTACAAAGTATAGAGCAAGTAATAGGCTAAGTTAAATGAACAAAATTAATTTTTCTCAACAGCACTTATTTCAGTACTCATCATCACAACATCAAATAATATTTAATATAAGTAATAAGTTCAGATAATTTATGTGATGCAACCATCCTCTAGGTAGAAACTGGTGTTGTTCTTTTCTTGTTTGTTGTGTGCTCAGTGAAATGTGGAATCTGAGCTGGGTGAACTTAAACATTAATATAGTATATTAGTATAATCATTACAAAGTAATCAAATATTAGTATTATAATAACTAATTTAATACCAATTGTGTAATTTAGTGCAATAAGAAAGGTGTACTAATTTTAACAAATAATATTAAAGCTGTATATGGTTTGTTTATTAATATTTAATTTATTAATTTGTTTCTACTAATTTAAATATTAATATTTCATTTATTTAAACGTCTTATAAGTGATTTCAAAATGTCTTTAATACTCACTCAATTAAAAAAAGATATAAATTTTTTTATCACTCTCAAGACGTCATTCACTGTATTACTATTATACTTGCAGTTTATTACATAAATTGTTACATTTTAAGTATATGGTCAAAGTAAACTTGTGGGATTGATATTTTTCTGTAGCTCATCGTGAAACGTAATGAGTATGTAAATCATAATTTGTAATATAATTTATACAAATGTATGATTCTACTTAGAAACATAACACTGAGATGTTTCTGCATTCTCTTGGTTGGAACTTTTCGCTGCCGCATTAAAAAATCCGTAAAAAGATTTTGACCGCTTCTTCGCGACACTTTTATAATTAATTTTAACGTAAAATTTATCAGTTTTCTTAATTTTCAAGATCTTTGAGCTATGGCAAATGCTTCTCTAAACTTTCTCACAACTCCCGTGGAAGAACAACAGAAACTTTCCACAAAGACGATGAGAATGACCTGAAGAAAGTTGGGGAGCAGAGTCTGTAGCTGACAAATTCTTTCCTTGAGTTGGTGAAATTCTGTTAGTGTGCTGTGTAAGCTTTGCTTTTGCCTGTTAAAAAATGTGATAAGCTTAGTGAAAAAAATTGGGAAATGTGAAAAATGCTTTTGGTACTTTCGCTTTAAATTTCTCCCGTTTTTTTTTCCCTTTCTACGAGCCGGGAAATTTTTCGTTCGTTAAACATTTTCAAACGTTACAGAACTTTTCTGTCGTTTCAGTTTGAAAACTCCCGAATCTTCTATTTCTTCTACATGGTAGACAACCAAAAGTTTGTGCTCTTGTAGTAGTTTCGCCCGAGAATTTCAGTTGGGTAATAGTATATTGCTTCATTAGCAAAATATTCTTGCGATCCGTGACCTGATTAAGTGAAAGTAGCATTTCGCACTTGAAAGACTTACACGCTAATGAACAGTAAGATGAAATTACATGTGTGTGTGTGTGTGTGTTTCATACATTTAGTAACTTAAAAACTACACGTCAACGTATTTGATTATTAAATTTATTAGTAAAATATTTTATTACCATCGTATTGCATTATGACTTTTGCATTCAACTTTTATATTCAGGTCTAATTGACATAATTTTGATTTATCTCCGACTCTGTGTACGTTTTAATTTTGTTAAAAGTTCCCGCAACTTTCAAAACACATTGTAGTAGTGTATGCATAACCAACTTCAACATCTCATCGAGATTGTATCGTCTGTTATGAATTCATAAGCGAGACACATTAAAAGAATACAAATAAGCAATCCAAACAAAGGGGGAAGAAATTTGTATATATATTGAAATATATATGAATGAAAATAAATAAGCTACCTTTATGGCAATAAATAAAATTATATTGTCACATTAAATGTAGACACTTACTAAAATGCACAACTCAACGTGGTCGTCTGTGACTTCGGGGTACTTTATTTCGTTTTGACTCAAACACTCAGTATCGCAGTACCACAAGCCAATTGTTGTCGTAATGATGTATATACAGCGTTTTAATCAACTGATGGGTACTCAACTCAATTGCAGTGCAATGGGAGAATAGTAAAAATCAATTCAATTCTGTTTGAGAGTAGATTATAAACGATTTTACACCTTTCCATTTGTGCACTTTAAAAGTTACGTGGGTGCTTTCTCAAGCTGAAGGTCTTGCCGTTTAAGTCAAAACCCTTGAAGAGGCACTGCATTTCTGCTGCACGAAAGGCGATGAAGAATGGTAGAAAATAGCAATAAGCAGAGGTAAGAATTCATTTCAAATTCAGTGACCGGTTAAATTTAAGGCGGCAATCGATTTCGCCGGCGCATAAATCTCCGAAAAACTGAGAGCCACATAAATATGCAATAAGATTCCTGTAGCACAAAGATAAAAATCTCGGGTGACCTTTGCGACATTTAGTTTTCCCCTGTAGCCGGCAACGTTTTCTGTCGGCCTGGACCTGTTCGAAATTAAAAACGTTGGAACCTACGGTCTAATAACTTTCGGAGCTTTACGTGGCTCACTCCGAGAGGAAAGGAAATCAAACGCTCACAAAGTCATTTCTAGGGAAAAGGCACGCACCTTTGTATGCCAAAATTTATTACAACATGTTTGAGAGGTTACAAGTTTATATTACCGCTTGTCATGCAGATGGAAGTTTGTATGTATTTGAGCACGAAACAATTGAATTCATTCGAATAAAACTGATTTATGTGAACTTTTTCATGCAGTAATTGATCGGAGCAGCTTTATAGGATGGTTTAACACTTCAGTTACTTGTTTCGTGTCCACAGTTGAGAAGGTTAAGTGTAAAACTCTTATTCTGCCGAGTAAGACTCGAGTAGCCTTGCACCTGGAGCTTGTGCTCTGTTGATTCAAATTGTGTAATGTACGAATTAAACAAGAGGCAAATGATTCCAAAGAGTGTTTTTTATTAAATGCGAGGAAAAATCTTGGGAAGAAATCGATGATAAAAAAGCTGCTGCAAAAAAGCGAGATCAAAGAATGAAATACAGTAAGTTAAAAATATGACAGAAATCCGTTCTTATTGATTTTTTTGAATTTCATCTGAAAAATTCAGTTACATAATCGTAGACCACAAAAAAGGTTTAATAATCTGCGTAGAGATTTTGTAAAACGTTTGGGAGAAATAAAAAAGTTGTCGCTAATTAAGTATATTAGACAAACAGTCATAAATTCAAATGGAAACTTCCATTTATATAAATTAAAATGACAAGCCGAACGAAATTTAGAGTTTTCGAAAGGCAACAATTTACCGTGTGCTTTTGAACAAATAAAATTTTTTTCCCAAAGCCATATATTGCCTACACAAATTTCGATCTGGGAAGTTTTATAGGTTTGGCAGAATAGTTAACTTTCCGATTTCGTGGCATTAAATTTCTCCACTTTTATCGGTTACCGATGACCTTTTCGGGTCGGAAAATTCGTCCTTCCAGTTCAAAAAACGCTGCATTCGAGAAAAAATGAAGTAAAATTCGCGTTTTCTTTTCTCGTGCGAATAGAACTCTTTAATTTAAGAACTCTTCAAGATGGACGACTGACAGTACGGACGGTATTGCACTGAGTGAGAGGAATGCCACGTTTACTATGGACTATTGCTTATGATGTACGTTTTATGCTCCCACATTTCCATCGATGTATCATAGTGAAAGTGAAGTGAAAACATTTTTGTGGTTATCTTTGCATTGGCTTTGAAACCAAGCATTCGTGTACTGCAGACATATTAAATATGGGTGGGAATGTTGAGTGTTGGGTAGAAAATATTAGCAAAGTTACTCTGAGATATTATACCTCGCCCGTTTAAGAATCCTTCCAATGTAGCATAATTTAGGATCGCAGGTATTAGTCTGGGCTTATGTATAGCAGGATAATGGAGAATGACAAAAGAAGTGAAAATTCCATTTAAGAACAGTACATATTTAATGCACATCATTGATTTATGTATCTAACAGAATTAGCTTTTCCGAGAGACGCTTAATAAATTAATATTTTAAAGTTTATTTATTAAATAAATTATTTAATTATAATAAAGTTATTATTATTATTGTAATTAATTAAAATAATAAAGTATTTTTTAAAATAAAATGTCTATCTGTGATGGAAAATCTGTCTACAAAAAAAAGTTCATGTAAATTTATTTCGGGGTACCTGTAAATAAAAATAAACATCGCTACATATATTTCGACAGGAGTTAAAAAAAAAAAAAACGAAGGAGGCAGCGTAATATTTTCACTTGCCTACAAACTACAACTGGCAGTTGCAAATTCTTTATGAAAATTTAAGGGGGTAAAAATTATTTTAAAACTCTCTCGCGAGACTCGGGATTTCATTTCATTTTTTTTCCTGGTGAAATGCAGTTTCGTAAAATAAATTCTCCGCATGGTGAAATTTTGCGATTTCGTTGCTGCTCGGTGCATAATAAAAGGAGACAGAGCCACAAAGTTTTTTTTTTCAAAATCGTCGAATGATTTGAACTATTTCGGGACACTTCCCGACCTTTAAACTCGTATAAACGTTTACAATGGAAAAACGAACTCGTTCGAAAGAAAAGTGATAAAAACGGAACGTGCGCACGTTGACTCGCTGGCGGAGTCAATGCGATTCAAACGAAAATTTGCCTCGGGATTTACCCCAAAAGGTAATAATATGTAAAACAAAAATATCGAGAACAACACCATCTGTAAATGACAGGTCCGTGTAGGTCTAGGAGATTGCTTCTGTGTGTTCGTTACTTTTTTATGTGTTTTTGACAAGTGTCACAGTGGGGAAACCATCTACTTCCTTTAAGAATCGCAATTTAACGTCTTTAGACCGACGATATCTTTCCGAGAAACAATTTTCGGAGGTATGAAATTTTAAAGAAGCAATCATTGACAGATATATGTTTATGTATAGAAATGTATATGTATATAAATATATATATGTGCGTGTGAGTGTATATATATATATATATATATTCAGAGAGTTTCTATGTGAAGCTTAGAATAGATTTCGCCGGAACAACAGTCGTAAGAAAATAGAATTGAGAGCAGGGCAAGCAACTCAAAATTTGACAAATAAATTTAATGCCTAACATTTTTCTAAGGTGCTGTCTGCTCTCCTTATATTTTGCATTGCTGCACGGTGAATTCGCTTGACGCCATAGTTCGACAACTTTGTATAATTTCTTTTACGGTGACATTTATGCAAATGTTGTTTTTGTACATTCTTACAACAAAGGTTGTGCTATGCTTTTTTAAATTAGAATCTTACCTAATCTGGGTTAACATTAAACTTAAGTTTTATTCAGCTACATATGTACAATGTTCATTTTATATTTTAACTTTGTGTTTTGTGTATAGTAAATGTTGTACACGCCTAACACGTAACATGAAAAAACATATGTTTGTGTATTAAAACGCTGAAGTATTAAGTACGTCATCAATTTATTACTACGTACACTCACTAAAACTGCTGTACATTATTCACCACAACTTTTAATACATTTATAGTAGTTGATTCATAGTTTAACCAGGTAGGTAGAACCGACATATTTAAATGATTTCTGGGAATTTGCCTGAAAACTACCCCTACTTGGTTTGGCCTAGTGACCTTCAACCCGAAAACATCTAGGTGTGTAAAAATGACTTCCTATGAATTTATTATGGGCTCACGGTTTGATCAGGCGTAAAAAGAGATTCATAATCGATTCGATAGATCAGGGTAAGTCTCACTTCTTAGGTGACAAAATTTTCAAAAATTGAGGAAATGTTAAAGGCGGGGTATCGATTGGACGTTTTCGCTCGGGGTTTTCTCAATGGAACCAAATATGAATTTTTTCTTTAATGATCGAGATCAATCAATAAGCGATTTTAAAATGTGAGTGATGTTAAATAGAAGACAAGACGAAGAAGACGAAGGCAAAAGGTGGGAAAGAGCCAAGACAGAAAGAGAGGAAAAAAAAAATCGGATTAGCTCGGGCGTCGGTTTTCGAGCAGACGATTCTGCGTGAACGAAGTTGAGCGGAAACTTCCGAACGAACCACCCGGTTTGGCGGTTAGTCTCTGAAAATCGAGCGCGGCGGTTGCAATTTGAATTTCGTTTCTGTGTTTTGTGCGGCGGTCGTTCGAGACTGAAAAATAGTGTCGTTCATAGTTGCAAATTGTGTTGGAAAAGTACCCCGTTTCACGTTCAGTGCACGACCGAGTACCGGATTGCGCGTTGCCTGGGCAAGCCCTCGTGTTGCCCGTCTGACAAATTTGGATATTTCACCCGTCGTCCCCTGGGAACTACACATTGGGTTAGTAAAACGCTATTTTTCCATTTTGAAATGTATTAATGAGTATTTCGGGGGGGTAGGTTGCTTTCGTGGATCGCTCCACTCTCCGCCGTCTGCTGACGGAGACACGGAGAAACGCGTCCGGCTAATGTAAATTTAACGATTCCCTAAGCGGGAAAGAAGGAGGTAACGCGTAAAGAGACAAAAAGGAAAACGAAAACGAAGATTTAATTAAGCTCGAAGACCATTACCGAAACCTCAGATTGAATTTGAAATTAGGACGAGGAAGAAGAAGAGGAAAAATAGGGCATACCCAGGACTTGGAGCCAGTCGAGAAGTTTTTGCCGGCTGGCGAACAATTTCATTTGTGTCCTCCGACTCGGATTGATCGAAATGGGAAAGATCGCAAATTAGTAAAATTGTACAATACAATATTATAATATATAATATGATCAATATAATACACACTGCTGAACCGTGCAAGTATTTTGCTAAACCAGGAGAACTCGAGATAATAGAAACTTCTGTTTCTGTTGAAACAAAATTTCTGTGTATAAATTATATATATAAATATATAATATATATAATATATATAATTATAATTATAATTATAATAATATGTATGCTATCCAAACAAAAAATTGACTTGTAATGGTTACTAAAGTGTGCAAGAGATGAATACGATTATGTTTGTCAGAAACCAGAGGTGACTGACAAAATGAGCGAATAAAATCTATTTTATTGCATGTCAAAATGTAATGTAATTATTAAAAAATAATATTACGGGAAAATTATTTTTCACAATAAGTTGAAATCTTTTCTACTTTCTAGAGCTACTAGAAGTTATTTGGTGAGGTTGTTGTGCAGGAGTTAGTCAGTATAGAGTTGGGAAGTTATTTTGTTAATTTGTTGTTGTATTTAATGCGTACGAATACAACACATAAAACAGTGGTTGAAATGACCGGTGTTTCCTTTTGGCGACAACTGCACTGCTTTTGTCGCAAAAATCAGAAATTACAAAGTGTGCGTTTACCGTAGAGGGTACCAAATAAATATCAGGTGTAAAAATTTACAAGATATTTTATTGTAATTTCCTGCAGCAAAGCTAGTTTAACTAGGTTTGTAGCGTCAAGAAACTTTCTATTGCGAGCCGTTTGCAAATATTTTGTTTTTACTGCCTTGAAGTTTTTGCCTCTACCTTCTTCCCGTTTCCTCTCCAAGTGCTTTCTCACCTTTCGCTCTATTTTTCTTCGTCTTCCCCTGTAAAATATCTAAAAGCATGCAACAGAAGGCAGGGAATTTCGCCATTGGCTAATAGAATTAAATTTTAGTAGGAGGGAAAAAAAAATGGAAAGTTTTAACGGAGTGTACTTCTTTTGCGATATATTTAACGACACTTTTTCTTTATTTCTTTAAATAAATAATGCTTCGTTTATTTTTTCGCCTCCGGTTTCGGTCCGGTTTCCCGTTCCGGTTTCGTCGCAAAGTTTTAACGATATTTTCTCCCCGGCTTTTGAATTATTCGCAGTGTGTTTTCCCCAGAGGTGCAGACGAGCCACGAGGTAAGAGACGTAGCGGAAACGGTTTGCCAGGCATTCAGGTTTGAGAGCACCGTTGATTGAGAGAAAAATTATATGTACGATGTTTGCACACGAGTGCGTTTCTGCGTTTTCCGGTGCCAATTAAGGAAGCCTTTCGGTAAAGCACACGTGTGATCGGTGCCCGTGTGGGTGTGTGTGCCTTTTTTTTTTCTCGTACTCGGTGAAACGACCGCTTTGGGCTTTGAGCTGCGGGCCCTGGTTCTGTCGTTGCCAGACCGGCCCACATTGCTCGGGTCCATTAAGTGAAATGTTTTTCCTACTTTGAGAAATCGAGAAAAGTTTTCTATGGATTATGGTGATTTCATTATCTGAAAGTCGCAGGTAGAATCCCACGTGGAATTCTGATGGCGGAATAATCTCTGGTAGGAGAATTTTAAACAGGAACATCGCCGTGCCTAACTCGAACGAATTATTATACGTTGTCTTTACGATTTTGTAATGTTGTAAAAAGTTTTTGAGCAGGACTTTTTATCAAATTTATAGCTTCTGCATTTTTTACTCCCAACCATCTCACTGTATCTCTCTCTCTCTCTCTCTCTCTCTCTCTCTCTCTATTCGTTTGAAAGTTTTAGAAAAGTGAATTCCCTGAATGTCCGACAAGTCTCTTTACAGTATTGTGTGCATTGAAAATTCAACATTCGTTCTGTTTCATTGTTTTTAGAAAAGGAAGGATTCGACGTTATATTTTTTATTACTCCTTTTGATTTTTATGCACGAATCATTCGTGAGACTGAACTAAATGTTTTGTTAGACCGTTTTTTTAGCAGTTAGACATAAATAAGTGGGTTGTTGTACAAAGTTTGTGTAACTGGTGGTGTTTTGCATCCTGGCAAATACGTCGTATGAATGAACCCTACCGCTTTTCGTTTCCTTAATTTGTTTCTTTGGGTGCAGTCGAAAATTTTACTGGTGTGATAACTTTGGTAAACATCTGGTTGCCTCATTTTGTGTGAAATACCACGAAATACTGGTCGTTCCTATTATTTGAAGAAGTCCACTCTCGCCTAGACATGTAAGTAGTTAAGTAGAATTTTAAAACTAGTATCGTACAATGAATGACAGCTTAGTTGGGTATTTTAGTCAATTCTGATACTCAAGATCAAGTGTGATTAAAAAACTAATGGTTGCATAATTAATATGCTATTAAATACTTATTAGAAGTCGATTTTTTTTAAATTTACGATAGTTGATTATCGATTACATTGCATAATAGTGGTGCAGTTACTAATAATAAATTTTCTGCCCGGACTTTTACCGGTAATTATGCCTGACTAATTTGAATTATTGAACCACAGATATTAAAAGAAAAAAAATATCACTAATAATATATAATAAATTTAAGCTGAACACATATTATTTCCCTAATAATTATTAACTCGAGTAGCAACTCGTTTTCGCCTCATGCTGTTGTGCGCTATCTGAAGTTTGAATCAACGGCGATTAATCCTGATCCCTGCACAAATAAGGTTATTTCGGCCTGTTAAATAAATAGAATAAACTTTAATGGTGGAAAATTAAATTCTGCACAAGATAAACTGTTATTAATCATTATTTATTGCGTTGTTAAATATCGGTTTTTGAATTTTTAATTGACTCAATGAGGGCTAGTCGAATGTGTCAGGGCACGCATGCACGCACGCACAGAAATACCAAAGGGTGTGAGACTCATGTACGGCAAGAAATCATTTTTTTTTTGTAGAAATGGATAATTACAATTTGATGAGTTATAAATTCGATAGTGAGTGCTTCGTACAAGTAACGGCCGAACGGAATATTTCATGCCCTGGACCGTTCTACTGCCATTGTGCTGGAGAACATCTCTTTCCGTAGATATCCCTAAGTCCCCTTAAAAATATTCTCAGGCTTGAATGCGCAAATAAAGCAAAATACATTAAAAAGAGATTCTACAATATCTGTATTATTGGATTTTCAGCCATTTTTATTCTTAGAAATTTTAGTCCTTCGCTAAAATCTTTCCTTATATCATGTGAGATGGAGAAGAATAAAATGTACACAAGGAGAATTCGTTGAATTGAGAGCCGTAAGTTGGTGGATCTGAAATTTCAGAAACGGGATTTATCTCATGAATGTTGTACTTACATTAACCGCACGGGTTACTGATGTTTTGTGCGATTTTCGATTCACTTACCAAAGCATTGACTGAATGAACACTTTCATTATCAAATTACTTTAACAGCGAAAGGTTTTCAAATATTAAGTATTCCCCCATATAAATGGTTTTGTTAAATACGTTAAATGTGTTATCAAATATTAAATACGTTTACTCAATTTACTATATTAGCATTGTATCGAATTTTAGTAAGAAGTAGTATAATATAAAACTTTCGGTATACTATTTTTTACCCTATTGGAAATTGTTATCTGAGTCGTTTGATTAAATGAAACACAGCGAAGATTAAAATTTTTTAAATTATTGATTAAAAAAAGAGTAAAACTGGAGACAAAATTACCTCATAAAATACGAAACTTTCATGTATTGTATAGGTGGCTTATAACTTCACATTATACTACACCAAATGTGATGAAATATTACTCAATTGTAATTTCTAATTGTAATAACACGAATGTTTACTCTGCGTGACACCCACTGTAAAATATTTTTTCTTTGCGATGTTATTTTGTCTGAAATAGTTTAAGTTTAGGGTAATTAGAGGTTATTCAAATTATACTTGGCGTTAATTCAACAGCTGTTGAAATTTCGGATGACAGTGTTCGTCAAAACTTTGACAGACGTTTAGACAGACGTTTACAGAGAATGTGGCAGTTTGATGAACACACTGAGAAAGTCATCAGTAGAAAGGCAGTATATCTGCATGCATCCTCTCAATCGTGTAACCTTATCCTGTTATTTATTTTCATTACGTAGGTATTGGCGGGTGTTACGCAAACGTTCCTGAACTTATACTTTACACAGAAAATAATGAATTAAATTTAATTTGTCCTCTGACCACGTGTGCTTGAAAAATTTCAATTTAATTACTTCTTTTAGTGTGAGACTAGTTGCATCGGCGGAGTAGTTAAAATCTCACAGATGAGTGCGATTTGCCAGCCTTTGTCAACACTTGGTCTTTTTCCTCACATATTGTAGTCTCCCCTACGTGCAATCAATTCTACCTTCGACAATAAAAAAGAAGCGGATACGAAAACCATTTTAGGGAAGAAAACATTTACGAATGATAAACCGGAAACTCCAGATGTGCTCGGAAGGCTTTCAACGTAGATGTAAGGCAATAGCCATCCGTGGAAGAATTAAAACTTATTCCAATTAGTTGAGAACTTTAGTGTCTTCACCCGTAGCAGAAATCAGACTTTTCACATTCCTAAGTCTTCACAAACATTTGTCTCGGTCCGTCTGACCCGTTCGACTTTGCTCTCTCCGGCTGAAACTGAAAAACTCAACGGTAAATTTGTTTTGCCAGGGACTTTGAATTTTGCCGTGTTTGGCGCGATGTATTAAATTTCAGGTTATGGTCTACGACGGGGCTTTCTTAAAATTTGTCAGTTCGATATGATAATCAGTTCCGGACTGGTGGCGGCCATGAGTCCCCGAGCAATTTATTGCTTTAATAGGATTTCTCAACTTTTCACCGAGTCGAGATATTAAAGGCTTCCCAACATTCCGTCTGATCGAGATGAATGAGCTTTTCTGTCCTCCCCTGTCTCTCTCACTGAGCAGACTTATTCCGGGTAACCGATAATAGACGGAATAGATAACACCCACTAGATGTCGAAGAAATTCAAATATGAGGAAAATGACATTTGGGCTTAACGGTTTTATAAATGCTAACCGATGAAACCTGGTCAATTCTACATGACTGATACAATGGGTACCTGGGCAAGGCGTTTGTCTAATCTAACTTTTTGTGCTAGATTTTTATAAAAAAGAAGTGCTCTTTATATAAAAAAAAACATTTATATGTGGTATAAATATTTAACAACGGGTATTGTTTAGTTAGTCGTTCATTTCCGTATTTAAAGTCTGGAAAAGAACAAAACATTCAGAAGCTTCAATAAAGCGATCAGAAACCTAAAGGATCTGCTAGCTCAAGAAAAAACAACTTATAACATACACTTTGGAATCTTTCTAGAATTTCTAAAAAAAATCACCTTTCGGTATGGTTACGGTGGTATGTTCCAAATTTCCTCATCCAGAATGACATCAACATCCCAACTGTGAGACCCGAAGAGACTTTTCCTTCATCAAAAGATACCGAAGCCATCCAAACGAAGAAGTCGTAGCCCCTGCTTCGTGAAACCCAAGATCCTCGACGACTGAATAGAAGAAGACCTCTTGATTCTTCATTATAATCTACCACCCACCGCGTACCACCCGTATAATTAAAATTACAACTTTCTCTCCTTTTAAATCAACATAACAACGATGCATATCAATAGATTTGATAAAGTATCATTTCTCTTCCTGACTCTCATACATTTCCCCCTTCAATTTTAAAAATGTTAATAATATTTTAATAATTTATTTTTATTTTACTTTTAGATTCCGATGCTTTTAGTATTTTGTAACCATTTGTTTACCACCTATTATTGTATTTTATCATTCCAAAATTTGCCAACAGTACCACTTCTTGTCCTAGGACAGATTGTGCATATATGTTAAATAAAATAAAATTTCTATTATTGCATCTCTTTCATTTCCACAGTCAGGTTTCCTTTGTTTACGTCTTTAAATCGTCTTTAAACACCAGAAACTGCCTTAGTTTTGGTCCTTAAATATATTTTCGCTCTCTAGTACGATTACTCTTTTATCGTTTTCAAGTTCGTCTAACCATGTAGGTTTCAACTTGTGTCTTGCGAAAAGGATTTTTGCCAGATAAGACCAACTTGTTTCACGCTGGTCAGGTTGAAGTAAAACGTTGTTTTCGCACTGAAAAAACACCTGTGATGCAAACTGTATTAAAATTTTCTGTAATGTTCGTCGGTAATTTTCTACGTGTGGAAAATTGATGAAACAAATTAGAAAAGAAAAAGGTTGTGGATGTAGGCGTGCATTATAAAGTTATGGATGAATCAAACATCCGCTAATAACATAAAAACTACTTGCTTAATAAAAGACACATGCATCATGTGTTAAGTATATTTCACATCAACACAAGTATTGTGCGGTTATAAGTGATCCTGGTATGAATTTCAACTTAAAGTGTAAAGAATAATAATAACTATCTAATAGCAGTTCCGCGAGAGGACTAATTAAATATTCTCCCTTTGAATATTGCAATAGAATAAATAGAAACAAACCGAGCAAAAATACATAAATTTGATTTCGATTTAATTTACAACAGAGTATCGTTAAAGGCAGAGCATCAAAGTCGAGGAAACGTTAAGTTAACGTCAAGTTAAAAATTTCGGTACGATGTACCTCGCTCGTTGCATAAAATATTCCATTACTTATGCTATATCGTGGCTTAATTGAGTTTCAAGAATGAAAAAGGAAAATCTTTTAAGATATTACAACATGTCAGGAGATTATTTTTTAAGACGTGGCCCAATTTCAAATTGAAAACAAGCTTCATTTAAAAACATAGAGTGAAAAAAAAATGAGCGGAAAAATCTTGTCTGGAATTTCTGACGTTTTCCTTCAGATACCCGAGAGGATTTTTTTGGTTTTTCGGCTTCCAGCCGGATGACTGGAGAGCAGTGTGAGGAGACACAGATGAAAAGAAGTTGCTGACTACTCGGCAGGCAAATTGCTGTCGATTCGGACGTCTTTGAGAAGCGAAAAAAAAAAAGTTTCCTTCATCGAAGGCATCGAAGAGTGGAGAAACTTCTGGAGCTCGAAAGAAAGGATTTCTTTTCTTTTTTCGGGGGTTTCGGTTAAGAAAGTTTGCTTGCGCCTGGAAAGTTTTCCAGAAATTTAATTAAAATCAAAATCTGAGCTTAAAAAGAAAATGAAATGTTGGTTCTACTAATTTGGATTTTTTCTCGCCAGCAAAACAAACAAAAGAGTTTTCAAACGGGTCGACAACGTAAAATTTCAGGTTCGAACCCGTAGAAAAATGAAAAAAATTGAGCCTGGAAAATTTTGTACTTTTTGTACGTTGCCCTTCCTTCAAATCATGGCTGTAGTGCATGACTTTGGAATTTCTCCTTGAGACAATTGTTAATGGTTGCTGTCAAGGTACAATTAAACGATATATGTCATACCATTACATCACAGTTCGTAATATAATAATGTTATTAAAATGTACAAAACGAGCATAAGAAATTACACAATATGCAACACGACAACACACGTAACTAATGACTACCTACATTCATGTCTTTGACTAACCCAACTATCCGAATGTAGTCATAAGAAAAGATTGAAAAAAATAGTAGTGAAAAATAATATGTCGTGGTTTCCTGAAATAAAACTATCAGGAGAAAGGATCCAGAACAGAAAAAATTGATGCCCACACTGCAAATGTATAGTATGTACACAATACATGTAAATACAGTGTGAATATGTAGGTTTAATGTAAATCTTATTCAAAATGAAAGCATATTATACAATATTGAAATACATCTATTAATAATCATATAATTGGGTAATAGATAGGAATACATAATAAGTCAATCTCGTTATTATCATTATCCCATTACTTTTGGTTAACAAATTATGATGATGTTATCATTACGATAAATGATATTGTGATATCATTTTATTCTATATTGTTGTATATATTATAATATTATGATAAAATTATACGAATTGCAGAAATTCGTGGTGCATATTGTTATAGATTCTAGATGTCGATTCTTGGAATGGAAATTTATTCGTTTCAATGTCATTATGTGGTAACACATTCAAAGAAATGGATTCTTTCATTTTTACTTTTGTTTAAAAATTTTAAAAATGATTTGTTTATTTTTAGTATAAGGTTTTTAATTTCATTTCATCGATGACATTCAAATAGATTGTGAAGCATCTTTTCGGAGTAAATGACATTGTGTACAATTTTTGTAATTTATTATTTTCCTTGGAAATAAACAGTCAATGAAATTTCCGTGACGTGAAAGAATTTGAGAAAAATTATGGTAAAGACGCATTGATTAAGAGTTGAATTTTAAGTTTTTCTCAGTCGATGGAAATAAATCAAAAGTTCATTTGTCTTTGACACCGTTCATTGACCTGCCATTTCTTGAAAACTAAAATATTCACTAATTTTGACCGGCGGTAATGGAAACTTATATTTTGTTTATTTTAAACGAAGATCTTTTTCTTCATTGGTTAAATTTTTCCTAATAGAATTTCTACAGGAAGTTCTTACATTTATACACATATACATATATTACACTATTGAACCTTGAAAGAAAGCACCTGGTGTAGCAAGGGAAAACAACCTAAGGCGTGAGACTTCACTGTGACCTGAACGGGCTGCCGGCGAACAGACCGACAGGAAGTAGATGGTGGAAGCAGAAAAATAAATAACGCTAATGATAATATATTATAATGTAAATCACACGTATAATAATATGCAGTGATAGTAAAAATAAGAAAACGAAATACGCACGGGGAAATTTAAGTGATGTGCTCCTGTTGGGTTCCATTGTCCCAAACTTGGTTATTACTAAATTTATGTACGCAGCTTGATTTATGTTTTATGTACGTTTTCATTTGCACAACTTTTGTTTAGCAGGCTCTTGATACATTTCCGGGAATCTTTTTTGTGTGTGTTGTTTGACGGTACCTGGTGACTTTGTATAATTTCTCTCACGGGAATCGTCAGGACCAGTTTACTGTTTCAAATACATAATTTTCTTTATTATCTCACAACTGTTTGATTGTTCACTCAAGGGTTTTGACAAGATTTCGACCTTACAAAGGCAAAATAACTTGAAAGTCAAAGAGAGAACCCGATGAAACGGTTAACTTTATTATAACGCCATAAATGTGTCCACAAAAATAGATAATAGAATCCATTAAAATAAATAAGGTTAATTAAAATTGTCGTGGACTAATTTGGGGTTTTGGAACACATAAACGTTTTATTTATTTTGGCACCTGTAGAATCCCAGTCTCCCTGGAATTCGAAAAATTCTAGAGACGACTGTGGTGGAGAAGAACAATTGTGGGGCAGATAATTGGAAAAGGACATCTATACGCTCGGAGGTTTCGTCTGGGCAGAGATTGTTGCCTCGATCTTATGATGAAAAAAATTTTATTTGTGCACCACAGGAATAGAAATTTTTGTCTCGTAATAAAGAATGTTCTAATGATTAATCGTAACTTACATAAAAGGTCAGTGATCAAAGAGTTTTTCAGTTGTTTGTATATGTAATTCTGACACGAGGTTTATGGCTAGTTAGAATTTTTAATAAAAGTAAAAATAATTTAAAAAATAAAAAAAATTGTTTATATATGTTCTATGCTAATTTAAACACTGCGAACAGGTGGTGAAACAAATAAAAGGCTTGTAAGCCTCCATTGGCCCAGTAAAATATCACTTAAAAATTTAAATGTTAGTGATTGTACTGATCCATTGTCACATACGATATTGTTATACTATCAAGTTATTATTATCGTTTCAATACTACGAAAAATAACTCAAGTGAAGCAAAGGGTTGATTTCACCGAGGTATTCGGAAGGGGGCAACTGTGACGGCCGGTCGAAAGGAGACTTTCATTTTGCGTTCGTCCAATTCGGGCTTTGAAGAGAGCAAAAATTTACTAAGAAACTGGAAAGAATCCAAATTTTTTCCCATTTTTTTTATTTTCACCAGAATATCTGTCGTTCTAACATGCTCGTAAGCGCATAAATGTGCGTTTTTTCTCCAGGCGCCAGGAAATCTTCTCCCGTGTTATCTATCGATTCGGAATTTTTCCGACTTTTTCCCACTCTTTCTCGTATTTCTTTCCATTCCAGTGTCCTCTCTGGCCTGGAAATTTGTACTCTGGATAAAATGAAAATGTTTAATAGGTTCGTAGCTTCGAGGTTCGAAGGTCCACGGTCACTCGGAGTCTCTCGTCGGAGACGGAGTCTCCGTCACCGCTGTCAGACTTTCCCGGAGAAAACTCGCCGTCGAATAAATTCAAATTCCGAAAAGTTTTGCTGGGATTGACTGATATTGCGACAATTGTATTGATTTTTTACGATTGCGCATAAAAAAAAATTGTACAACAAATTCAAAAACGACTCTGGGAAAACTAGAAACATAAATGTTCTTTGTATTTATTACATTTTCAAAGTTCTGAATTTATTGGAATTGTAGTTTAGTTCTGCCAGTACAAACGTTAACAGTATGGCAATACAACTTTCACTTTTATAGAGGCCATTTATTTATTTATTGCTCTATTAATAATTTCCTATTTTGCGCACATCACGGCGAAATGAACAGAGTGCCGTGACGATTCTTCTACGGGAAAAAAAACAATGAAATTTGTACCGATTTTGCGAATAGAATTTAACTAAATTTTTGTCGCTGTGAGTTACACATCATGACGTTTCGTTCTTTTTTAAATGTTGCAGAGTAAAAAAATAGTTTGACTTATTAAAAATCATCGCACTAATCAAATATGCGATAAAATAATAAATAAAATTTATTAATTTTAATTTAAGTAAACAAAACAAGAGTTTTTGAAATTAATGAAATCTAGTCAAACCTGACACGCTGACTTTCATTTGCTGTTAATAGAGCTTAATATACATAAACAAACTACAAAATTAATTTTAGTGTTTGACAATATTGTTACAAGTTCGAAAACACCTGATTTTATTTTTTGAGTGATTATTAAAAATTAATAATTTACAGTAAAACAATAATAACAATGCAATGTAATAAAATAATAGTCTTTAAATTAAATTTAAATTCTATTTTATTTCATAGTTCTTTTTTTTATTTTTTAGATTTATAAATTTTACAGTCATGCTGTTATTTTAGTGATACATTAAAAATAACTATTAGTAGTAGGTTACTCAAAACTGAAAAGAGACAGTCTTCCTATTTATAATGATCAATCACACTTATTAATTGTATGTTGTTACTCAGGTAAGGTTCGTTCGCAGGTCGTTCTGATATGGATCAGACACCTTCAAGGCACACATCCTGCCATTTTTTTTTTTTTACATCGATACAGTCCGAAATAAAATTGGTGGGAAATCAAATAAAGGAAAAGCAAATAATTTTTTTGCCGTTTCATTAGGAAGGGTATAAAATTGACAGTGCAATTCGGAGTTTTAACGATCTCATCATTTTTCCGTTCTGCCGTTAAACGCACAATTCTGAGCTTTCCATTACCTCCCCGTCAGGGTAAATGAGTGATTTGTTATTTAATGGTGGAGATCCTATAAAAAATTATATTGCACCACCTCTGCAACTGTTAACTTCTTCTATCCCTCCGGCGCAGGGTTGCTCCGTGTGATTTTCACCTTTCTCCGCCTGAGGAACCCGTCGAAAAGTTTTTTGAAAGTGAAAAATGGGTGTGAATTTTACAACTTGTTTAGTAGCCTTTTAATTAGTTCTTAATTTAGCTCCGTTTTTAATGTTTAGCTTTTATTGGTGTTTCAATCTCATGGCACGCATAACTTTTACACTTGACGACTTTGTCCGTTGACGGAAACGAACCCTCTCTTTTTAATTTAAGTTTACTTTTCTGTAGGGTGTTACCTTTTGTTGGTGGCAATTGTCGAACGTGTGATGTTGTCCAGTGTGACGGATCTCACGGTCAAGTGAAAACGAGGAGTGTTAGCTTCGGACATTGACATCCTCAAGAGTTCGTTTACACTGGTAAAACATGAGAAGTTGTAAGAAAATATCATAAACGAGTTAATATATTAAGGTGAACATTAAATTTAATTTACTTACTTTCATGAACATCACAATTTCTTTTCACAGGACTTTTCGAAGTCGAGTTGGATTGTCGATGATCTGTTGGGTACTAGACAAGTCCAGTCTTAAATTTCATCCATTTTCTAATGTGAAGAAAAGGTTTAAATGAATTTAAGAGACGTGAAGTACCACCGTATCGATTCCCAATGTATTTGTATAATTTTGACGCACTATGGCCGTTAAAATAAATGACATCGGGTAAATTAAAATAATTTTCGAAATCTAAAATGTCCACCTTACCTCATTGTTTGAGTGTCTGGTTTCCTGGTGTGAATGTTATCTCAGGTGCTCGTGAAGGAAAGTGTTAGGAGAATATTTGTTTGCATTTTACCAGAATGCACAATGGTCTTGTTGAAGGGAAAACAAACGAAAAGAAAAGATGTCATGTTCGATAATTAAAGGTTTCTTTCTTCGGTGCCGTTGCTGATATTGTCAACCTGGTTTCCTTGCTTTTTCCTCTCTTTCTCGACGCACAAACTCCTTTTAAAAAATTCTGCAAGAAGAATATTGTATTATTTACTCAAGCTGAAAGCATTTTTTGATTACTTTCTAAGCAAGTGATAGCTCCTTATTAAAATTTTCATGAAGGAAGGAGTACAGTGGATGGGAGTAAGAGACTCCTTTCCCTTGTTATTTCCAGTAAAAAAAAAAAAAGTGGTGTGAAATGGTGTCTTCTCTCGTGTTCCCTCGTGTTCGTCCCGATGAGAAAACAGTTCCATCCATCGCTGACTGTGGATTGTTTGCTGAAATTTTTCCACGGTCGCTCTGGAACTCTTCCAGAATTTCATCCCAAAATAAGCTAATGAATTTTTCCCGCGAACGGAAACAAAGGTCAAGTTTTCCTTGCTTGATCCTGAGCCAAGCAATGCTGAATTTAGATGAGTTCAACCAGGCACGGAAGACATGTTCCTGCATTTTGTTTTGTTCAACCGTCGAGACGTGAACCGAACTGCTGCGGTACATCTGAGGGCAACCATCTCTAATTCCCAGGGAAAAATGAATGGTTTTAGTTGCATTAAAATATTTCAACATGTCTGCATGCCGCCGTCCTACTGTTGTATTTTTTGTGTTCTTAACAATGAAGGACATCACGATTTGTTTATTTCTCTAGCTGGTGTATTATAACACGGTTGTGTTTTACACCAAACACAAGGGGTTGAATGTTTACCACAAATTGTCAGATCATTGCAAGACGAGTTACATTTGCTGCTATTTATATTTTTATTACAATATTTATAATAAGTTACTGTTTTGTGGAGCACAGTACAAATCAAATAGTCTCCGTTGTCGAATTGAACACATCAATTTTTGTGATGGAGGATAGTCCCAGCACTTTTTGCTTGTCCAATTACTTAAACGTGTATGCCTTTACAAACGTATTCGCATTCGCCTACAAAATATTATAATATTTACAAGCAAAAACGGGGACGACTGGGATTCATCCGAACGTTTTTAAAACTTGAAACCGAGAACGGATATTCTTTTGCGGTCGTATAACTTTATGACTTGATGAGTAATCTATCAAGACAGGTTCGCGACCAGGTTATGGCCGTAGAGGGTTGAACGGAAGGAGAAATACAGTGAGGGAAATAAAGCAACCGTCCCGACGGTGTATTCCTCTGGGATGGACGGAGAGAGGAAAAACAATCTGCCCGGATAAAGTATTAATCTGGATCTCCTGGAAGTAAATGAGGGATAGACACATAAAGAGTGAGAGCGAAAAGAAAATGGAGTAAGAGAGAAGACCTTTTTTTAATGACGGACGCCATTACTTTGTGGTGTTTTCTAGGAAGATACTCTCCAATAGATTAATATCACATGAGGTGTTCACCTTTCTGCTTTTCTTCCTCCATTGCCCGAGTAACCAAATTAATTTTCGCATGGGTAATTTTCTGACTTTTACAGATTTACTGTAATTTCTTACACTTTAATTAAGGGACTCAACCGGGAGGATTTTCCTACAGGAGCCGAACAAACATTTTCGACTACTTTACATACGACTGTTTCACCTGTTCCTGATTTCGACTCGCGACAATTCACCCGAACGAGTGATTGAAACTGTTCTTCCAAAACTTTTATTCTTATTATGTGTATTTGTAATATTGTCAAATTGTACTGGGTGTACATCGGACAATTTAAAATTTGCTTGAAATTTAATATTACTATTAATAAATTTTAATAATTAATTTGAGAAAGACGTTGACGACAATTTACTTAAAAATTATGGGTACTACTCGATCAGTTTTAAGTGACGATATTTGTTAGATTCAACAGTGACATTTTGTCATAAGTTTGGTCAACGGCCTGCGACAGAGTCACACAAAGAGGACCATTGAAGTGCTCAAACGATAACAAAAATTTCAGTCAAACTTTTGATTTTACCAAATTTTATTCCGACATGTGAGGTCAAGCGTTACTCTGGGCAATAAAAGCACTCGGCCTTCGTAAATACCGAACGGTTTAAACAATTAAATAATTAAAACGATATATTTTAAGGAGTTTCTTATTGGGTCCAACCTTTTCAAATCCTACAGGTAGCCCCGCAGACATTTCCTTCCCCGGTCTTAATTGTTCCGATTTACCACTGTCGTCGAGTAAAAAATTTTAACATCTCTCCTTTCAAATATTTATTTTTAACGTTGTGAAAATTTCAAAAATTTCATCAAATTTTCACGATTCATCCATTGAAAAAAGGTACCCTGAATCGTACTTATTAGGAACGAAATTCAGGCGGAAAAATAATTAAATTGTCTAACTCTGCTGGCGGTGGAAAATACGACGGAGAGTCGATACACCCGGCCATTGTTCGGCGTAAAACAATAATATAATTGGGAATTGAATTATTGTGAGTATTTTATTAACAAGCGGGTTGTTCTCTTCCATTGAATTTTGCTATCTTTCATCCGTTTCATCACCCGCTGGTCGTGTTTTCCTACTCTCGTCAGCCTGCCTCTGTACAATACGGCTGCTTAAGTTGGCCCGAAACCTCGCAAATTGTTTTGACTCGTGAATGAGAAACATTAAAAAGTTGGTAACAAAATAGAAAGTAAAATGCTTCAGGTGGAAAATGTTAAATTTAGGTTCGAAATGATTACGTTCAAATTGTTACTTTCGTTGTGTGTGTGTGTGTGCGTGTAAACGATTTTGAATTTGGCGAAAAGTTTATCCTGCCCCTTTGGTTGATTTAGAAGTAAAACAGCAGCAAGTAAGCATACTATGCTTTACATAAGTGTAAGTTTTATTATTTTACGTTAACATATTTACCTTTAATTAATAGTTTGTCTGTTGTTTTTCATCGGTATTTATTGTCACTTCCAGCAGGTAAAAATTGATTGATTAGATGAAAAATAAACACTACTGTGAGCAACGTTAAAGCTGTGAACTGTGAAAAATGTACGATTTTATGTAACTGATGGTTGTCTGGTTCTTAAAATTAATTTGAAACTCTTGAAGAACTTCATATTGAAAATTAAATAGTAGAAGAACGATAACATACAACTATAAGCAGGTTAATACAAATTTTGTTGTTACGAATATTGTTGTAATAATTAGTATCCGTCAAAGACTACACGTTGTGTTTAGTATTTTACTTAATCGTCCTTTAGTTTTAGCACGCTATTACTACTTGGAATTGAAGCCATTCTAAAATTATGAAGGAAGAAACGATTAAATTTGAAATAGTTTAAATAATTTCGATGTGCTGAATAACGTACTATACCCAGACTCCCTGGCTGGCATGTATTGTTTCAAATAAACCACTGACACATTTGATCCGGAATCGTCATCTAGTTAGCATGGAAATATTTTGTTCCATTGAATGTCTCCATTCCGGTCCTTTCAATTTTTAGGAAGTTAAATGTTGTTTTGATTTCCATGTAAAGTCGTACACATCATAAACAAATGGTCTTCTCTAAACATCGTAAACAAAAAGGAAAGATTGCCCTTACAAAAGTCATTTTGAAAACTTCAAAGCCCTAAGTGAATTATTTATGAAGTAAACAACCCGGAAAAAGAATTGGTTTGGCCTGTGTTCCTATGCCAGCAACTGTCCGGTCTTGAGGCTTTTTTTATGCTGATCGCATTCTATGGTATCCATTGAGAACGTCCTGAAAAGCCTCGGTCAATTCTGGCGGTGATGTGAGAAGAAAAGGAAAGTGGAACTTGCGAAAGGAGATGACAGAAAAGGAGAAGAGATATGAAATATTGTGGTTTTGAAGCTTTTGTATTAATCTGGGTTTTAGGGTGCTTGGCTGTGTCTGTCTGTCTGTCTGTCTGTTGTGTGTGTGTCTGTGTGTGTGTGTGTGTGTGTGTGTGCGCCTTTGTACACGCCCGTTGCACATGTTCGTCTCGGTGCTACTTGTTTTTTATGACACGTGTCGGGAAAAACGTGTCCCTTAATCTCGTCCCGCTTCTACACCCCAGTATAATTGTAGAACGCAATCAGCATTGTTATTATTGAAGCATACACTGATTGAACTTTAGAAGAGGGAATATATTAAGAGAGAAAAATGTGACCTGACATTAAAAACTTACTTCAGCAGTTAAGAAAGGCATGAAATATATGCTCGATAGTTTCCACGGCAAGTGACTTATCGCGGTTGTTGTAACACAGTGGTACATTCGTGAAAACGAACTGTATACGTAATCTTAAGCTTTTGAACATATATAGTGAATTTTTAACTTAAAACCGAGAGCGCATAAGAGATGTTCAAGAAAGGACCATGTCTAATATACATTTTTACAAATATAAAACGCAGAAAAATTTTTTCACAACTAATTGGTGTTCGGTTGAAGTTGACGAGTGAAATCAGACAATAATTATTTTGTCAACACGTCTGAGGTATGCCTTAGCAACGATCCTAAACAAATGAAAAATTGTTTTTCCCTAAACAAAAGCAACCTATTGACAATTAAAGGCCTTCTACAAAAGAGAAAAAAGGTTGACGAACTTTTCTGTGTAGCGATCGTGTCGAGAGAGGTTGCGTTTCAAAGGAAAAAGCTTCGTGTGGAGAACCAGGGAAAGAGGCGGATTCAAGCAAAAATCCTGACTACTTTAGGGAGGAAGTTAAAGTGTTTGTAACAGTCATTAAACACATCCGAAAGAAGTGAAAGCCTAGAGTAAATATTAATGAAGATGTTGGACTTGAAAAGGGTAGAAACACATCAGGGGCCATCATTAAACGGCAAAGGGATGTTAGCTGAAATTCAAATTTAGGCAAAACCGTCGCAGCCTGGTGAAATTAATTTTTTTTTCTTGTCGAACACCGGTCCCGAAGGAATTGTATTCTTGTTCTAGTGAAACCATATTGTCCCGAAGCCAGAGAGATTCACAGTGACCCTCTTGTTGTGATATTGAATTTTACCAGAAGGGATCGCCGTCTCTGGAGGTCATTCTCAAATAAAGAGAAATGAATTCGTTAAACCGTCGCGGTAAGTCACTCAAAGGCAAGCAATGCATGTCGAATGCATACATAAGTAAACTACAACTATATAACATCACTATGCATCGAGCAGAATAGAAAATTTTCCCGGTAAAATCATCCCTACTCTTTAACAAAATTTAAAGTCCACTTAAAATAAAGTTGGTGAACGTGTTAATTAAAAGTGCTCTGGGATTTATTTAAAATAACAATAGAATCTCCATTTGAGGGAGAGCAATTTTTTGGTTTATTAAATTTTATAAAGAAAGGTAAACTGAAGTAAAACCACGTAGTGTAGAGAAACACGTGAGAGAAAGAAAGTACCGAGCGGGGCGCAGAGAAAAAAGATTGACAGGATGAAACGTATGGAAGTGACATTAATCGAAGAGAACTATAATTGAAGTATTAACTCTCTTTTTCCAATAACCCGTAGTGTAATTCTGTAGATCACAGTGGGGTGATTCAACATTTACAATTTTATTTTTTAATTTTAGGCACAGGAGTCAAGCAAAATATCATTTATTTAATCAGTTGAATTTTAAATTATTGTCTAATGATGCACGGTAATAAACAGGAACTCTTTTTGCTTAGTTGGAACCCGCATGGCACATCAATCGTTAAATAATTGGTACAAATCTACTCGAGAATAATTAAAAAATACCACGACTACACGAATTACATCGATTGAGATTTCCAAAATCAGATCAATCAATTGGTAAATAATTAATCGCACGTTATCAGTTCACCAGAGTCGTCTATTTGGTTTGGAACAACTCGATTCGGGTCTCATCTAAAATTCTGACGCTTTTAAAATCGACAAAACTTACTTTTGGAACCTATTTTTCCCTTTTTTTTTTGTTATAATCAAACCGTGTGGGACAGTCCACGTGAAATCAATCAGCAGTTCAAATTCGGCCATCATCATTTCTCCTCGGCAATAAAATAAATTCAGGTTTAAAACACTTTGTAGGAGGAGTCAGGAGGAAGAAAGAGATGTTATAAAACAAAACTTTATAAATCCATTCATTATTAGTTGAGCAAGTTGTCCAATAAATTTTGTTGAATGTGAACCAAAAATAATTTATTAAAGTTAAGGTGTGGCACGCACTAATGCATTTCATCCTTTTTCGACCGACTACCGACACGGAAAAAGTGGCTTCATCCCCGGTGTTAAACCAGAAAAAAAAACCAGGATATGCCCGAGTGCATATTTTATTTCCTTCAGTAGGTGAACTGTTCTGTTGCTGTATACAACACCTTACATACTCGACGAAGGGTGACACTTCCAGGCGTTGAGCCATTGATTTGTCCCGTGTTAAGTTGGAGATTGAGAAATGTGACGGTTCCAGGACAAAATTCGACAATAACGAGAAAGTGTCGCACACGTGTTCATCGTTTTTTTTTTTTTACAACCCCGGGAACTTATTAAGACACGCCACGTTTCGCTTCAAAATGATTTAGGTTTTAGATTGCGGCCATGGGAAAAATTTAAGTTAAGTTCATCGAAATGCTCCAGTGAGCCCCACGCCCCGAATTTAAATTCTGCACGAAGTCTATTGTTTCTAAATATTGATACAAGCCGTTTTGATTAACCGCGTAGAAGCGGGAATTCGTCGAGGAAGATTCCAGAAGGAAAGATTGAAGACAGGCAGCTGAAAATGTACCTGAGGCGCTCTGCTAAGAAACCTCCTTCTGCTAACCTCAAAGACGTTAGCAAGTTTAGCGTTTCTCATAACTTGATGTTCGTCAAGTTCAAACAATTGTTCTTATGAATGTGTCTTTAATTATTACTCAATAAAAACATTAGTTAGAGTCCGTAACAATAAATTAAATAATTTTTTAATGTTTCACTAGCCTGCTTGTAAATTATTTCAGTCCGGTACTGTTTACGTTAAATTTTTTATTTTATTTTTAGTTTAGTACATTGGTAACGTGGGCTTATTTCAATGTGGATGAATCTAAAGTGGTGTGTGAATGAGTAACTGTGAACCACTCAAATAAAGTAAACAATAAAATACAGAATGAAATACTTCGTAGAGTAAGTAATTGTAAATGGTGTTGCATCGAATAAATTGCCGAACCATAACAAGTGAGACTCAAGTATCTTATTCAGAAGAACACACATTTGTCACAATACACTGTTAACTATATGTAGTGCAGTGTAAACTACAGCGTGCACTTGTAGCTTGTTGTTATAAAAGGTAAAACATCTCATACAGGAAAAGTAGTACACAGAACAGTAAAAACACGCTATTCTCTGAGTCTGTTGTGTTTAAAATGTTGTAATTCGGATTTGTAACGAAGGACAAAACTACCAAAAGCAGACGCAGATTTCGACAGAGTCTTTTGAGTTACACGAACAATTTGATCTAAAAAAAGAAGCCCAAAAGGGATGGCAAAGCCATTTCAAAATAGATTTTACAAATTTCTACCACCATGGGAATTTATTGAGTGGCACGTGGTGGTGCGCATTTCCGTTTCCGTACCACTGGTCTTGGGATAAATTTTTTTTTGGCGGTCCCGAAATTTTTTACCCCTCATTAATTTAGCTTTCATTCGTATCTGAGTTCTAAATTGAGACACCCTGTACCGTTGGCGCGTGTACTTCGTCTCGTAGGAAATGGTGAAAAGGCTTTATGTACCGTTAACAAAATGACTCCCCGTTGGTTTTTATACGTTTGTCCTTTCTAAACAAAGCAACCAGTCTGGGAGCGACAAAAAGTAGAATGTAATTCGGTTTGAACAAGGAAAACTTTTACTTTGGTTGGAATATTAAACAAGGTACAACAGAAGGTCCTAGAAACTTCCCCTTAACTCGTTTCAGGCAGCCATTTATGTGTTTTTTTGCGTTACCTAGACATTTTGTATACGCACTCATACATATACGTTGTATAAGGTTATGTATATAACAACTTGTATAATAAAATGGAACCTACAAAAACTTCCTACCAGCTTAGGTGAACTGCTGAGTCACGCAGTAGTTTTTAGTGTACACAAAATTATATATAGAAAACTGTGAGTTTAAATAAACCTCGAGTAGTCGTAATAGGTTTTCATTATATATATTTACAAGTGTATACAACTTCTTTCTGACTTTTTATAATTTGAATAAGCTACCGTGAGTAACGTATTAATTTTTCATACGTGTAAAAATGTACAATGTTTACCAAAATTTGACAGTGTAGCGTTCAAATCAAAGAAACTGTTGTCTCTCCAACCTTGAGGGGTTTTTTTATATTATTTTTATCATATATATAAGATTG
Source organism: Polyplax serrata (assembly GCA_037055365.1). Lineage (NCBI taxonomy): Eukaryota > Metazoa > Arthropoda > Insecta > Psocodea > Polyplacidae > Polyplax > Polyplax serrata. Next base: position 3,735,029 of record JAWJWE010000004.1, read on the forward strand.
TAGACTGATGTTTACAAAAGGGCGTGAACGTTTAGTATTCACGTTAAGCTGTCTCACCTCCACATTATAGGTCGTGTCACTTAACATTTTTACTTGTCCCTTGTTCTCGCACATCTATTTTAGTTCCAGAGTATTGTAAATATCGCCTTGGTAAAACTTGAAGGAACGCACACACGTGGAGTTTGACAGATGGAGACGCGTGCTGGGCACGCCACGTTTTGTTTATTTACAATGATGAAAAAAAATCCCCTTGTTAATTATTCGTATTGAGTAATTTGGATTTTGACATTCTGAACGGTATTGTTTTAAAAATAAACTCCCAACAGACGTTACTCAATAAAACGTGACAGGTTACAACGGATCCTTTGTCACTTCCCATCACTACAACGCACTCATCGTATCCCATTCATTGCAGAAAGCCAGCAACCGTTTAAGTGGAGGAATTAAAGAACAAATGGAAAGGTTCCATAAAAGTTAAAAATTAGTGACATTACAGTTCGAATTATCGAAACCATACGTGTGAGGAAGTCTAATGGAATCCCCAAAATAACCAACCCTTAAACTCTGCTGTCTGCTTTCTGCAATGATCTACACCAATTTATTTGTTCTGCGAACACTTCTGCCGTGGCCATGTCTTCCCTTCAAAGAATAGTTTCTTTTTTTACAATTCGTAGCGTTCCTGTGCATGCGACTTTTTTCGTTTTACGCTACAGAAGAACATCCCCGTATGTTTTTTTTATATATAACTCTAAGTAGATGCTTCAGGGTTTCGTTTTTATTACAGGAAGGGTGCCATTGGTAATTGAAGGGTCACCGAAAATTGAATTATGCCAGTATTATGAATTGAATTTGCTAACCCTCTGTTATTTTTTTCTTTCTCCGGGCGGTCACATACATAAATATGTGTTTTTGGCTACCAGTGAGTCACTTCCTCTGGTCTACGACAGTGCAGTAAGTAGTTCAAATCAGTTGGAGATTATCTGCTGTCTGCCGCCGCTACCCCATGTAATTTAAGCAGTCTCTGGTGCAGTTTATCTTCTTCTTCCTCTTCTGTCTACCAATCCTTTCCCGGCCTAATTTTAAATAATTTTAATAAGGCGTATCCATTTTGGGGAATCCCTGTGAGAAATGAAGCTCGGTAATTACTCATGTGTTGAAAGTGGAAACGCTAAAGTGCCGGCATTAATTTCGTCCAACCCCAATTCTTACATTTTTTTTTACGGCACAATTGCAACCGTTCTTAGGGGTCGAAATTGAATTAGCCCTCGGATCCATCCCCTTCTTCTAACGTCAGCCCTTCTCTCGTCTTACAGTCAAAGACCCGAGGACTTTGCCGGAGACTGCACTTTCTGGCACAGAAAAAATTGAATTTGAATTTTTTATTAAATGAAAATTCATGCAAATATGGAAATAGTTGACTGATTACATTAAAGGTACAGTCCAATTGCTTTTTACGTTGGCTCACGTTTAGTTACATCGGTCCTCGTTTATTTTGTGGCAATTTATGTTTACTTGGGTCTGCTTTTCGCTTCAAAACTTCCTTACAATTATCTATTATTTAAGTTGCGTCGCTCAATTACCTGTAACTATTTTACAGTGGTGATGTTGTAATTAGGGAATATTTTTTACACCTCAATTCTAATTTTTCAAAATTAAAATGTGTTACATATTAAATTAAAATTAAATTAATTTAGAAAATTTATAGCGGTATGTATAGCCAATAATACGAGTGATATATAATTTTATTAATTACATTAAAAATTAATTGTTTTTATTTTTGTGTTGTAGGGCAAATACAACCACATTTGTAATTTATAATTTTTGTTTTTTTAATATGCAGCGTTGAAAAGTTTAGTGCTTGGGGAGTTCTCTTTTGTGATCAATTTCATACAAATCAAAATTTATTGAACACACTTCGATCTTCAACGTTTTATCTAAGTAACAATATTCATTTATTTTGGGAGTGTCACACTCCGACAAAATTACGTTACGGGCAATTTGACTGTGAATAAAGAAACTACAATGAAATTAAGAGGACAAGGCACAACGGGAAATCTCCTACGGATAATTCAATTGAAGAGATGAGGAACGCCGGAGGTTTAGTCGTCCGAGAAATGGTTAAAAAGTCCAACTACACTCCGACTACAACCGACAGCATAAAACTAACGGGTGAAAGCAACCGCTTCACATGCTTCGCACACATCGAAATTTTTAAGTGCTTCGAGAAGTGCAAAATTTTTGTTCTTCCACTTGCAGGGTCGTCCCCTGTATTTTCGTCTTTGTTCCATTTTTCACTCGGTTCAATTCTACTACGCGAGCGTTCATTTCACTTTGTAATTAACCAAAGGTAGCAAAGTAAATTATTTTAAAATGTTAAAAGACTTTATTCCCTTGAACGTTAAAAAACCGTACCCGGAGAAAGGCTGACAATGTTCTTTGCCTTTTCATGAAATATTTAAAGCTCTCTCTCTCTCTCTTTCTCTCTCCTGAGATCTCCTCACCGGAGTGCCGAAATCAGGATATTAGGACCTCGTGTTACCCTGGGTTTTACTGAAATCTACGACCTATGCACCTCTACTATTTAGATTTCTCAAAATTGTAAAATACATGTATTTAATACATAAAAAAAAATAAATAAAATGTAAAACATAAAAATAAAGTGGTGCATGCTGCAGTACCGTAAGTAAATAATGTATTACGTTCATGACATTGTTCGATTTGAAAACTACAACAGAGTTTGTATTTAAGGTAACCCCTGTGGAGGTGCGTCTTCCTGCCACCTGCCTTTGCTTCAAGGTCGGATTATGTCGAAGTGACCGGATGTGCCGATTCCAATCAGATTTTCGTCTTCGGTCCTTAGTTTTGTGCCAACTCTTGTCGAGTGAACATTCCGGTGATTGTTTTGTGTTGTGCGTGCGTGTTTTTCAAGCCTCACTCTCCTACTTTGATCGACACTGTAAGTTTTGTTTCATTTAAAGGTTTGGTATTAGACATAATTCGGTTTTTACCGTAAAAACGTTTGAAATATTCAGATTTAAGTCGGTTGAATGACATTTTATTCGAATATTTCTTCTAAAATGGGCAAAAAACCACCCACCCCCCATTCCGAAGCGACACGTAATGAAATCCTTTTCCTCGCTCTTTTTTCTTGCTATTTTGAAGGTGTGTACTTTTTTACTTGTTTTCGTCACCGAAATCAAAATTTAAATTGAATTAAGAGAAAGTTTCAATTTGAGGAATTGCTTCTGGGAACCGCTGGCAACTAAAAGAAAATTTTTATGCTTTAAAGTAAGCTTTTTGTATAAAGCCAGGGATCTCGAGATTAAAAATCCTTTGAATTGGAATTTTCAACGTGTATAATAACGTTTTCTTCCTTTTTTTTTTAAATCCCTTATTAAGTCCTTAATGGAATTAACGTCTCTTGCACGTTGCCTGGCAAAAAAAAAAACTAAATGGTGTAAGAAATAAACGGGAAGAAGTGATGGTGTGCAGAAATGCAGCAGACGGTGACTCGACACAATTACTACTGAGTAGTTGTTTTTAGTGAACAATAATATGTTCAAATAGATGTCCTTAGTGTTTAATTACCAACTTCTACGAGCAGTTCATGAGGGTGTAGACAAAAATTGGACTGGTAGTACGTCGGAATGTAAATGCTGAAGTCAATTTTCTGTTGGTTCTGTTCATGTGCTGTGTTCATTGTTGAACTGCAACACTTCGCTGTCAAACAGCTCATTTCATGGATTATTTAATGTGTAAAAACGCGTTAATTGTATATTATTATATTGTATATAATGCACATGGGTCTTATTATTAACGTGGTCTTTGAAACTGACTTTATTCTGTCAAAATCTTTTTTTGATTGGACATGTATAAGTAGTTTTTACCTCATTCTATAACAATTCAATTATTATTTCATTAGAAGTTTGTGGTTTTACATCTCTGAGAGTATTACGAAACTTTCAAATATGGATTAATAGATAATATATGTATAGTTGTAGGTAATATATAACCACCATATTTTTAATTTCTCACGAACGGTTAAAATTTCATTCAATTTTTGGTATCTCAGAAATTTCGTGTCCCTAAATGGTGTGCGTAACTAATTTATGTACATAAAACCCTTAATATATACAAATCGTATTATATACATTTACAGATAGAACAATACTAGAATATTTATAAGTCTGAAAATATAGTCAACTAGGCAGTACTTGACACGAGAGAAGATATTTCTTTTTAATGTCCTGGAAGGGGTGGAAGAAAATTTTGTTTATCTAACAAGCTCTCTTCTAATCCGTAGCAATTTACGTTTTGCTAGGATTTAATTTTGATAACTCCACACAACATTAATTTCTCATCATAAGTTCAATTTTTGAGATACGCTAATGTCCCGTCACAAATATGTAACACGAACACGATAAAAAGACAGTTAAATTCAACAAGAGGCAAACGTTCCTTTAATTACTTGTTTTTAGTCAGACAGAGTTGTTGCCCGATGATCTCCTGTGAATGTTGAAACGCTTACATGAAAGTTTTACATGACAAATAGACGGAATCTGTAAAGTCGGAGTCAAAATCGGTGGGCCCATACCATTGCCACTTAAGAAGCAAACGAATTTGCTGTTCTCGTCTTGAGTGAATTAAAAATTCAGGGGACTTTTGTGCTGTCGCTGGAAGTGAGAGCGAGGTGGTGAGGTCTCGGGAAGTAAACACGTAAAAATGTATACGACTTCGGAATTGTCAAAATAACGTAATATATTGCTTAATATTTTCAGTGCATAATGTTGGCGTTAGACACCAAGGAAGTCAGATAAAATGGGAAAACCTGTAGAGAAATAATGGCGACTGCTTCGTAATGTTGAAAATATAGGGTCTCTCCACCTTCGCGTGGAAAACATTTTTATTTTCATCAAAAAACGTGTGATAATTCTTGACGGAACATTCACATTTCTGGATTGATTTTGACCACATTTGTATCTTATTTTCTGTGCCACTCTTTTTTTTCACTCTTTTCTCATTTCTCGGTTTCTTCTTCGGTACTTTTTGTCTGGTTCACGAAAATAGTTATTTAATATCCACCACCCTGAGTACGACACGTGTGCTTAATGGGAAACACTCTTTATAAAACCCCGTAGGTGTCTCAACTTGTTCAGCTCAGTCCATCTTCTGCGTCCCAAACTGTGCGTCCGGTGTTTGGGAAATTTCTAGAAAAAAATGATTCAGGATCGACGATATTATTTCTTCCATTCTGGAACCAGTTACCTTCACGACAGTACGGGCTTACCCTTCAAAAATTCAGCATTCCTGAGGTCAGTGTTCTCCTCGGCCATTTGGCAAGGACCAAAAAGTTCACACTTCTCATTTCACTGGACGTCACAGGCGCTTTTGACAACGACAGGTGGCCCTCAATTCTTCTCAGACTTCAATGATGCAATGATTGTTGCAAGTACATCATAATGTACATGCCACCACCGCATTCTGCCACCTGAAGGGACTTGAGTATACCTGGAAGAAAACTTGCTCCAACCTACCCACATGATACTCAAAGTCACAAGCACCGTTTTCGCATATCTTTCTAATTCTCTACGACGTACAACATTGTTTGTGCAATCCTAACCAAGGCTCGCAGGTTATTGGTCTCACACAAAATAATATAGCCTTATGCACGTGTAACAAAAAAAAACTTTAAACATCTGACTCGTACTTAAACCAATCACTAATTTCGCATGGATTTCTCCTTCACAAGTCAGTTAAAGAACGGGGCTTTCTATATTCTTCTGTCAAATTCTGTCTTTCACCATTTCCAAAAAAGACACATATCACACCCCGGAGGAAGCAAATCAAGTCCGACCTGTCCCGTGCTTTCGAGGCCGGAACGAAAAAAAAACATGGCGTCCATAGCGGGAAATTTGAATTATTAACAAAGTCAATATTAGAGCGAGAAAAGTTATTGCAAGGAGTGAAACTAAGCTCAAGTTATAAATAACTTCATTAGTCCTGTAACATAATACGATGAAAAAAGCAGTGATGGATGCGTCAAGTAACCGAGATTATTGAGAATGAAGAGCTTAAAAGTCTTTCAATCATTCGAAAGAGTTTTTTTCCCTCCCGCTGCTAAACATTTTCCCGGAAGATTATTTATGCATATATATTTATTATTAGCATACAGTGGGATGTAATAAATATTGAAAATGGCGAGGATGAAGACGGAGGCCGTATTGATTTCAGAACGAAGGAACGGGTCAGTATAATCAGCTTAAGTATCGTCTATCGCGTGCGCTGTATATTAGTATTATTAATATGGCTTACCACAATGCCAAGGGTATTACACGAAGATTACTTAATAGAATTTTTTGTCCTCCTACTCATCCCATCCATCCGTCCCTTATGTCTCCCTACATCCTATTTACCTTCTAACTCTTCATCATTCCCTTTTTGTCTCTTTTATACCCAGCCATGGAGGAAGATTAACTTTCCAAAAAGAATTAAGAGTGTGTTCTGTGAAACCTCACTCTTTCCCGCTCTCAAACTTCGACTAGTGAGAGCTTTTCCTAAGCACTTGATAAAACTTTTGTTTTTTTTGTTCTTCCACGTAATGACGTTCGACTGGTTCGCGAAGCCTGCGAAACACTGGCCAACCCTAAGCCTGCTGCACTGTCAATTCATCCGGAGTAACCCGCGAGTAGCCCGCAGTACCCTGGTTTTATTGCTTGGCAGTCCTATTTCCCTTAATTAAAATTTTATTTCTCATTGTTATGTATTAAAGTAAAATTATATATGAATAATTTTACCGTTCATTATTTTCTGAATTTGGAAAATACGGATTTAAGCAAGTTTAGGAAGTTGGTTCATTACCTAAGTTGTGCTGTGCGTGGTTGTATATAGAATAATAACGTTGTTGCATCAAGCTAATTCATGTTGTAACTTGTACATATTCCATTCTGTCAGTTAATATTATTACAGAAACATTAAAAATCTTAGTGATTCGGTCATAGAATTTCATGCAACGTTGCTGAACTACAATTGACATTTTCTTAATTCATTTGCACCGACTCTGCGGTGCACGCTTGTAAAAGTTCACTTTTGTTTACTTTCTGCTAGACTTTAATTTAATTTAAGCTCCTTTTGGAACAGCGAGAAAAGGTGAGAGAAAAGGATTGGGAAAAAAGCAGACAGCTTTGTTGTTGAGTACACCGGAAAGGTATAAAGACTATAAGACAGACCGTGAAAAAAAAACATTCGTAATCCTGCATAAAACTGGTTCAGGTAGAAATCTACCCTAATTATGCAAGAGATGGTAATTACTTGCCTAGGAGTACTGTTACATAATCTGACTCTGCTTCCGTCTCGTTCGATCTGTTTCCTCTTCTAGACTGCCTGGTCTCTTTGTAACATTTCACGTCTAAAAATCGCAACCTCTGTTTTCTGAACAGTAACGTAACTTCTTGGGTTCCCCAGGGATCATCGTGTGTCACATACACACACACACAGACACACACACACAGGAGTCAAACAGTTTTACCCACGTTAAAGTTGTTCTTTCGAGCAGAAGCGTCGTCGTCGTCGTCGTTGTCATCTTCTACCCCCTGTCTCACCTGTTCGGTCCAAAACACTAATTTAATTATTTAGTACACGGAAAAAAACGTATACAGTAGAATGTCGGTTTTGAGTTCCGTCCGATTTGAGGATGTTAGCCCACGCTTTGCTTAATTCGGCTCGTTTCCCTTGCATTTTTCTTTCCATCTTCCCGTTTTTTTTTGTTGCTGCCTGCTTAGTTAGTCGTACTCGGGAAAAAGTTAGCTTATTTCCTGCGGGATGGCAGTTGGAAACTTTCATCCATTCGAGCACTCGGGCATGAAAATGCATGTACAACAAATTAAAAATTTTGGTTTGCCGCAACGCCGGAGGAAACGCTGGAAATAAAAACAAAGAGAGCAGAAGAAAAAGAAGTCCTGCATTTGATAGGTAATACAAATTTATGTAACAGGGATTTAATTAATCGCCCGGAGGATGATGTTTGAATGATTCCGACCGGGTTTTCCTTCGAAGGGAGAAAAAAATGCCGGAACGGGTAGAGGGTAGATTTGTCAGGAGCCTCGAAAGGACCCCAAAGGGAGGATGTTAACTTGTGTATCAAGTACTCTGAAAACACCCCCAACGGTATTCCCCCAAACAGTACCACATTGCCATTTAAATTTTGTAATTAGCGAGTGCTTTTTTAGCTGTTTCCAGCTTAATGAATTTTAGTTATAAATTCACGGTGCCGTAACTTTTTTTTTATTGTTATTATAACACTCTTGCACAATTTTAATTTTCGGTTGTGAAAGCCCTTGGTTTGTTTTCATATTTCTGTTCGAATTCCATTTGGAATTGGCTGGGGAAACGGAATTGTTTTTCATAATTTCTACGACGTGGTTGTGTACTTTTTCGTTATTTATGTTAAATGCGAAAAAATTTATTTCTCTCATTTTAATCGTTCAATAACTTTGGAGACCTGTGCCTTGTAGTGTCAACGTAACTTTTCATCTGCTTTCGTTCGTTGATTTGGCTTCCTAAATGCTTCCTAAACTGGTTTCTACACCGACGACTTCCACCGCTTCGTAAGTGCAGCTCCTTTATTTCGTGAAAAAGTATAAGTTTCTATTTGGATAAAGCACACAAATAAAAATCGTATTTCCCTTGGATTCGGTCGATTTTTTCCAAACTTTGTTTAAAAAACGGTTTGGTCGTGACAATACACAATAAAATACTCTCTGCATGAAAATGTCTGGCGTAATAAGGTTTTTTTTTTTTTGGAATGAGAAGGAGTTTGTTGAAAAGTTCAATTGCATCGCTCGAAACCCAAATAAAAAATTTGTTTACACAATATTTCTGCATGGAACGTAACCAATGTAAAGGAAAAGTTAATAAGTTCCATAATTTTTTATGAAAAGTTTTTATTTACCGTCGTTGTTTTTTTGAGAAGTTTAAACTTTGTGACGGCATAAGACGGCATTTTATTCCTCCGCGTAATGCACCGTCGTATGTGTCGATAACAAAAGTGGCCAACAATTCACACCATACGATGCTTAATTTAAAAATTTCCTAGTTTATTTTTTCCAACTACTGAGATGGTTTTAATGGCGTAGGTAGGCTATTTGTACAAGTACGGGTGTAGTTGTGGAAAGTGTAAATTTGATTTGGTGCTTCTCAGTTTCTGCGTACAGTGGCGTACGACTTCCGTACAAAGTGGTGAGTTAGTTCTAGTTGCCTGTTCGAAATTTAAAAGAAAAAACGTTAAACATATGAAACGAGGAGAATTTAGGACTCATTGAATCACAACCTAGTGAACATAAAAATGTAATATTAAATTAATATTAAACGAAAAGAAATAATAACAGTAATAATTTAAAGGAGTTTTAGGAAAACGAATTTTGTGTTACACAACCTCTTTAGTGCAATTTTTTTAATATACCTGCATTACAAATAAATAATATATCAACGACAGTCATTACGCATTTTAAATATAATTTATAGTAAAAATTAAGTGTTAATAACAAAATGAACCTTAAGTATTTGTTGAGCAATTAAACAAAAACTATATTTTGTTTTATACATTAAACAAATAGAAAACAAATAGAAAACAAATAGAAAACAAAGAAAACAAAGAAAAAGTAGAGAACTGTTGTGTTCTCTTACTTGCAGTCCACTACACTACTTACAAGTGGTTCGAAGCAAGACTTTTTATATGGCACTATTTCTAACACCCTTCCTTGCCATAAAAAAGGCTTGCCTTTACATTTAATATACTTAAATTCTATGTACATTTGTTTTCTAAATTTAACATATTCCTCAAATTTGTATGCTTTGTTTTCCCTAAAGCCTTTGTTAGTATGTCTGCAATATTATCCTCTGTGTTTACCTTCTGTACTTCAATTAAATTTTTCTTAATGTTTTCATGAACATAGTGGTAGTGAACTTCAATATGCTTTGAATTCTTTGTCAAATTTCCGTTCCTGGCTATGTCTATTGCTGCCGAATTGTCTTCGTGAATTTTAATTGGGTTATTTAACTTGAAAAACATTTCCTCTATTACACCCCTTATAAAAATTATTTCTGTGACAGCTTCCGATAGCGCTATGTATTCTGCAAATGTGGATGACTTCGCTACACTTCCTTGTTTCCTAGATTTCCATAAAATTGGACTACCGTACAGCCTAATAACAAAACCTGTAGTCGATTTTCTATCCGATATGTCGCCTGCCCAATCAGCATCAACGAAACAGTCTATAATTTCTTTCTCTTTTTGTGTAAACGATAATTTCAGATTTTTGGTTCGATATAGGTATTTCAAAATTCTTAATGCATATTTAAAATGACTTTCATCGTAATTACTACAAAATCTACTTAAGTAATTAACACTGTACGCTATATCTGGCCTAGTACCATTACTAACATACAATAATTCTCCTATCAAATTTCTATATTTTAACACACATTCAGAATTTCCTGATGGTAACAGCTTCAGATTTACCTCCATGGGTGTCTCGTGTAATTTAGATTCTTTTATTCTATATTTCTCTGCTAATTCTTCTATGTAATCCTCTTGATTCCAATACATTGTTTTTGTATTCTGATTGTACTCTATATCAATTCCCAAGTACTTCTTTACATTTCCTATATCTTTCATACTAAATCTGACACTTAATTCTTTTTTAATTCTAACTATTTCTTCTAAATTATCACCACAAATTAATAGGTCATCCACATATACTATTAAAAACGTTTCATTGTTATTTCTTACTCTCTTATATAGACAGTAGTCATATTTAGAGTTTTTAAACCCTATTCCTTTTAAAAAGTCACTTAAACATTCATACCAATCTCTTGGGCTTTCTTTCAAACCGTACAAAGCCTTTTTTAACTTTAATACTTTGCCGTTTGCAATTTTATAACCATCCGGTACATTTACATATACTTCTCCTTTAATTTCACTATTTAAGAAAGCTGTCTCTACGTCCATCTGATGTAAAGTCCAACCCATGCTACATGCCATTCCCAATAATAATTTTAAGGTTGACGATTTTGCTACTGGAGCGTAGATTTCTTCTATGCTATCCTTTTGTTGAAATCCTCTTGCTACTAGTCTAGCCTTATATTTACCGTTATTTTTAATTTTGTAGACCCATTTTGTATCAATAACTTTCTTATGTGGTGGTGGTTTGTTTACAACCTCCCATGTGTCGTTTTGTTCTATTCTTTCCAATTCTTCTTTCATGGCTTTCTTCCACAATTCTCTATCGTCTCTACTTTCAATTTCCTTGTAGAACTTTGGTTCGCCTAGTCATAATGACTGATTATTATTTTGTATTGGAGTCTTTCTCTCTTGATATACCTTTTTTGGTCTACCCGGTCGTCCTGTTTTTAGTAGTTTTGGTCTTCCCCTTCCTCTTCTTGATTTACCTGCCAATTCGTCTTCTGTATGTTGTTGTTCCTCTTGTGTTTCATGTTCATCTGATTTCTCCTCCTCTTCTGATAATTCTTGTTGTTTTTCATGTTCCTCTTCCTTTGTTTCATTTTCTTCTGATTCAGTACTATCAGTGTCTTCTTGTGACGGTTCTTCAAAAACTTGATATTTCTCATTAAGGCCAATACATATTTTATCATCTTCTATTATGTTTACATGTCTAGCTACAGTTACTCTCTGATTTACCAGTACGATATATCCTACATCTGTATATCCCAGTAATATTCCCATTTCTGCCTTTTTATCCCATTTTGATTTTCGTTTTTGTTCTGGAATTCTAACAAATACTTTACTACCATAGAGTTTTAAGTTTTCACATGTCGGTTTCTTCTTAAAAAATATTTCGTATGGGGTTTTCATTAGTTCAGTATTCGAGAGCGTTCTGTTCTTTAAATATGCGGCTGTTTTGATTACTTCTGGCCAAAACTTTCTTGATACATTCGCTTCGTCTAGTAAGCATCTCCCTGTATCCAGTAAGATTCTATTATATCTCTCAGCCGTCCCATTTAACTGAGGCACATATGGAGGACACGTTTTTATAATTATACCTTTGTTTCTACAAAATTCAAAAATTTTGGAGTTCAAGTATTCTTTCCCATTGTCGCATCGGATTACTTTTAATCTTTTTCCAGTTAAGTTTTGAACCTGATTTACATATTCCACAAAACAGTCAAAAACTTCCGACTTCGACCTTATGCAGTACACTTTAATTAATTTACTGAAATCATCTATAAATGTCAAAAAGTACTTTTCTCCTCTGTAGCCGATAGTCTTGTGTGGTCCATTTAGATCTGTATGCACGATTTCTAGTATTTCAGTGGCTCTGGTTCTCTTATTTTTAAAAGGTACATTATGCATTTTGTTTTCTATACATGTTGCACATTTTAGATATTCGTTTTCTAACTTTTTAGGCAATTTCTCTAATAATCCATTTTTACACATAATTTCTAATTGTTTGAAATTAATATGACCCAACGCCTTGTGCAACCTTTCTTTGTTTGACATAGTTTTTCTGACTGTGTACATTTCCTTTTTACTGTTATTCAGAAAACTTCTTAACTCATATAAGCCCTGATATCTTTTTGACAGGGCTACTAGTTCTCCCTTTGTGTTGTATATTCTGCACACATCGTTATTTAAAGTTATTGAATTTTGTTCAGTTATTCTACCGATGCTTAATAAATTCGCCTTCATTTCTTTTACGTACAGAACATTGTTTACAGTTACTGGAACTAACCTTTTTCCTACTCTAAAATAAACATTTAATTCCCCAATTTTTGTAGCATATACGGTATCACCATTTGCTACCCTTACTTTTACAGGTTCTTTTAACAAACTTTCTTTTGTGAAATATTCATCTGTACTTATTACGTGATCGGTACTTCCACTGTCTAAGATCCACTTGATTTGACCTTTCGGTGTTGCTTTATTAACTTGTTCTTCATTAACTGCTGTTTGTACTACTGCATGAAAATTACTTCCTCCTTTCCATGTTTTCTTTTCTTGGTTGAGTCTTGTACTTCTTGGAGTTTGATTCTCTTTCCTGTTGTTCTGTCCTGACTTATTCATCATTCTTCTCTGAGCGTGACCTTGGTACCAGCAATCTACTTTTACGTGCCCCATTTTTCCACATATGAAACATGGTCCTTTGATTATTTTCTTTGATGTATTTATTCTAAAAACATGGGATCTCTTACCTTGATCTTCTCTTTGATCTTCGTTGGTCGATTCTGCATTACCTTGTTCCGCAATAATTTTTATTTTAATTTTACTTTTTAAATATTCGACCGTCCTATCTTCTTTTGGAAGAATGTCAATGAGATCTCCTATGTGGCTATATGATTCTGGCAGGGTCCTAAGCATATAGTTCAACTTTTCTTCCTCAGTCACTGTCGCGCCGGCTTCTTTCAATCTGTTCACGGCCTTTTCAAATGAGTTGAAAAATTCAGTTACACTTTCATAGTTTTCTAGTTTGATATTTTCCAACTTGCTTCGGCATACTATTTGTAAAGCTGTTGACTTTACTAAGTACATATCATCTAGCTTTCTTATAATTTCAAATGCCGTGTCTAACTCTGATATGTACTCTAATTGCTTGTTAGATATTGCGCCATATATAATGTTCACAGCTTGGAGATTTTTTTCTACCCAGTCTTTCTTACTTTCACTGGATTCATTTTTATTAACCACAATCTCCTTTATGCTTTTCATTTCTAAGTATTTCATTAGTCTAATCTTCCACATGGCGTAGTCCACACCATCAAAGATTGGAAGATTAATTTCCATTTGTCGCGACATTATTCTTTTACTTTATATTACCTACCGGGTTACACAAACCAACCACTTTATATTTTTTTTTAAAAAAACGAAAAAAATTTTTAAGAGGAACCACGCTCTGCTACCATGTTGAGCAATTAAACAAAAACTATATTTTGTTTTATACATTAAACAAATAGAAAACAAATAGAAAACAAATAGAAAACAAAGAAAACAAAGAAAAAGTAGAGAACTGTTGTGTTCTCTTACTTGCAGTCCACTACACTACTTACAAGTGGTTCGAAGCAAGACTTTTTATATGGCACTATTTCTAACAGTATTATTAAAATTATGGTTGGCACTATTAGTTTTATTATTATTATTGTATATATATTAGTAGGCATTATTAGTAACAGGACTTGCAATGTAGCGTATTAAAAAACACTCATCAAGTCACGCAAACGCCATGTGTTACATGATTAAATTGCAATACACTAACTTTTAATAAATAATAATGTTATGGTAATGAATACAACTCCTTTATAATTACATAAAGGGATCATTAATTTACTTCACTTATTGAAAGTCAGAACGTCGACATTGAGGACGTGTAATACGCAGATTACAATGGAAAAGTATCTTTTCTAAATTATAAATAAGTAGAAATGGAACCGAAATACGCACAAATAGGATTAGTATATATGTGACATTTATCTGGTGTATAAAAAGACGTCAGGTTTCAGATGAAGGCCTCAATTTTCGGTAAGTACGAGAGTCGGATGGATAGAAAAGCACAGAAAGAAATACGGAGACGGAAATCAAATTTATTTTTGACTTTCTCAGAGGAGACAAGTAAGACGGAAATAAAATTTTATAGACCGGGTTATGAAAGACTTGGTGGTGGCGAAGTAAAAGAAAAAAGTACCCGAAGAACTGGAGGAAGGCTACCCGGTACCGCTCGGTTGCGAGGAATTTCCTCTTCTTTTGAGTTATTATTTTTGGTTCCTCTTTTGGAGACAAGTTGCGTTTCTGTTTTATGGACGAACAGGAAAAATCAACATCACTTAAAACCGCAACTTTTTGACGGTACGTGGTACGCTCTTGTACACAGTAAAATCGACCGAGTCGAACACAGGAAAACCGAGGATATTCAACATAAATTCGACGATGATCGAATTTAAATTTTACACGGCACACACTATTTTTGTATATATAATTATCGTTATTTTTCTTGTCGAATAACACCGTGTCCTGCTTTGGTGACGGGGGTTACCAAACGTTTCGTCAGCTTTCCCAGCTGCTGTCATCATCAGTGGTGAGACTTCTTTCTCGAGCGGTGTTATTCGACAAAAAATAACTACAAATATACACACAAAAATTAATTCGACAGTTTTTTCTATTGTATTTCCATTTAACCTTTAATGATTTTGGTCGAATTTTCCGAAATACTGCCGTTGTTTCGTCGTTTTCTTTTAAAATTGTGTACCCCACAAATTACTGAAATTTCTTTTACAATTATTAGTAGCTTAGAACACAGGTACTTTGCTTTCTTTGTAAGCCTTCGTCATACTTTTATATTTGTTTGTGTGCTTTGGTGTAACAGTTGGAAATCAATCGGTTCGGTGGTGGGTATTTAATATGTTCAGTGACCAGTACCTTATCAATACATAATTACTGATTATTATCTTTAAATAAGTCATTATTTCACTGTGCTTTTGACGATTGATCAAAAGTTTTTTCAGTTCCTTTACATTTCTGTTCTGTAGGTTTCAATGTCCGTAAGGCTTTTAATGGGCATGGTAGTAATAATCCAAACGAATACAAATATCAGTATGTGAACAGTAGTTGTCGGATTGCTTCTTTTTCCCCTGCATTTGAAAGAATTGAAATTCTGCTATCTGTCTTTTCGTGTTGTACACATGTTAGCAATTGTACACGTCTATAAATAAACGAAGATTTTCTTTGTGGGTTACGTTTGAATGGTTTTAATTTTAATAATAACGTCGGGTAGCTGTAAGTCTCGGTCTCCAAATGAATCCATTTTGAAACCGAATTACTTTATTTTGTGGGTTTTCACCTGAAATTTATACTCCCAATGAGTTCTTACAAGTTCTCTGAGGTTTTAAAAACTGCCAGACTCTCGTCGGATTTACGAATCATTTACCCGTTTGTTTCTTTTCTTTTCATTGTGAATGAACTGTACGAGCAGGAGAGAAGTACTTTTGAAAAGTTACGTTGTTGGAAACATAACAACCTTTTTTATTTGCGTACTAAGCCGCAATAATTTGGTGTTTTATGAAAACTACTCATTTGGACACGACGGAAGAATTAACTTTCTCATTAATGTAATTTATTAAAAACTTTAACCTGTGAACCCTAATATTTCCTATTTTATTGTACTAATTCCCTCCTTGTCCTCTTTTAGAAGTCTTTGAAATGTAAGCACAGATGAAAGGTCTTTGAGTTATTTTTAAGTTACTGAAACGTATTTTTATATAGATTAAAATTAATATTATGTATAAGTCAAGATTATACTTTATTCAGGCGGATTCGATATTTCTTGTTTTCGTAAATAAATTATTGTAATTTGAACTGTGTTATTGAAAATATTGTAAGAATATTAGTTTACATATCCGTGGGCAATGAACCGCCTTACATAAGTTTCTATTACGTATTGAACGAGAATATAAAACTCGGAATAATGAATTTAGTTGCAGAATTTAGGTAATGACCTATTAAAACCTATTCACAATACAATACATAATACATTTTCATAGATTTGTCTCAGTTATGAAATCTTTACTTCTCTTCACGTAATATTGCCAGAATTTCCATACCAAATTTACGTATAATATATAATATATATACAAAATAAGATGTAGAATACTCAACCACATTAGTGAGAATGTAACAGTACATCGCATGTACATTTGGTTCTTAGAAGGAAACACACTAAAAATTTTTCATAATACCCTGAGGTCGGTGTGACACTCTTGTCCATAAATAAAAACAAAAGTATAACAATAAAACTCGTACATCTAAGAGTTGAGCAAACGGCATTTCAATAATAATAATACCAACAATAACAATAACAGAAGTTAATATAAGTTTTGAAATAAATGGTATTAACGATATTTTATATCCGTAACGATAATTTGATCAGTTCTATATTAAAAGATATACAATTTATCCGATACTTTATCTTCATTTTACGCTTAATTTAATTTTTAAATTGAAAACGGTTAAATGAGATTTCATTTCTCTTTTGGTTTGTATTATTTCGTATGTTTCTTGCTCTTCCTCCTTGCCAGGTACAAAACATGTGCACTTCAGTCCCGACGACTTGAGTACGTAAGGCGTGGAAATCAATAATACATTACAGGATGGCTACGGAGTAGAAAAAAGGATTACGCATTCGAAAAATGTACATTTGTAGTTAATAACTCATATTCTAGTCGAGTTTAAGGATTTAAATAAGTACCAAGTCTCAAATAAAAAAGGGAAGTACATAATTGTGCATGATAATACCTGTTGCAAACAAAACTTAAAAACATATAATTTTGTTGTGACGTAAAATAAAAAAAATCATTTGCACCAGTATAAGGATTTTTGTTAATTGACTTCACTTAAAACTATTTAAACTCAGTACAATGAGTTGTATTTCTTTAAAAGTAGTGCACTTATTTATGCAAAACTTCAGTACAAAATTAAAAAGACACACAATTGAAGAAATGCGACTGTCGTTTTAAAAACTGTTAGGGAAATGAGATTTCATAACATTTGCTTGACGTTCCTTCCTTCTGCGAAAGATTTTTCCGGGGGGGCATTAAACGGTGCCCCAAAATTATTTGTGACAGGTCACTTTCCGGTCGGTTAATTAGAGTTTAAATGAGAGACAGGCAGGAGACGGAGCAATGTAAGTGTGCATGTCTGTCTGTCCCTGTGTGTGTGTCTCAAGCTCCATAAATTCCTCCTGTTTAGTACCTCACGTGTTAAGTGCAGCGTAATTATGGCGTTCGTGGCAATGACTTATTTCGTGTATATCCTTTTTAAAAGTTGGCGTGAACCTTTTCTAGATCCCAACGAGTGCTGATAAGAATCGAATGGTTATCGGCTGGACTGGGGGAATAGGAAAGCTCGAGCTTCCAACTTCTCCGGGCCGTTGATTTCCGTCATGGCGGAAACTTTTTATTTGGTAGAGAAACAAAAAGCGAAAAGCTTTTCTAATGGCTTATACAAACGTTTATAATTTTAAATTTTCTAATTTATATTCCGTTGATCGAATGACTTTCCGCGTAGTACCCTTACCAATTGTTATCACCATTATTATTATTTTCGGATGGATGGTTTGGATCGGACACGTTTCCCCGGCGAGGTTAATACGGCCGGTGGTTCTTTTTTTTGTTTTCTCACCTTTAGAAAGCACCAAATTATTCAATTTGTACCTGGGTGTGCGGACGGTGTGTACGACAACCGTGTACTTACCCGTGCAACCATCTGACGCATTGATTTGCATCTTTCATTTTTCCCGGTTTTCATTCGGGGAATGTTGAGAAGAGTCAAGATCTCTTGCTACCGTATAAAACAACACTAAATCACCGCCGGCGAAACACTTATCTTCTTTAGAGGATACTATTTTTACCGGAACGCCACGTCGGTTTCTATCTTTTTGTTGCTCCCATCGCCACAATTGTTCCGTGATCTATTCACTTGCAGATATATAGACGACCCGACTGTTTCGAAAGATTGATGACATCGGTCTAAAAAAAAACAAACAAACGAGAAATACATTTTCTTTAAATTAAAATGGGAAGGAAAGGATTCGGATATTCATATCGAAGGAATATGA
Source organism: Polyplax serrata (assembly GCA_037055365.1). NCBI lineage: Eukaryota > Metazoa > Arthropoda > Insecta > Psocodea > Polyplacidae > Polyplax > Polyplax serrata. Next base: position 3,753,643 of record JAWJWE010000004.1, read on the forward strand.
ATGGAGTGACCCGTAGTGTAATAAATCTCGGCATTGACACGTGAACTATATTTAAACTAGGTTTGAGCAGGTGAGCACGACAGGTTTTCAAAATTTGTTAACACTGGTGGTGGAGCGTCCACGAACAGCAGCAAGTGATGTGGTGAGATGTAATTAGCAAAGGGCCAGAAATTTTGAAATAAGATTTAACTTAAAACGATTAAGATTTATTTGTTTTTTTTTCCAGATATATATACAAGTCAGTGCTCGTAAAGACACCTAATAATAACGGGTATGTTAAATCTTTTAGTAATAAAATTAATATTATCGTGACAATATTATGACGCCCACATAAGCCAGAACTAATGAAAAGTTTTCTTGCAACACTGCAACTTATTCCTGTGATCAAATTCTGAGTTTACGTGACCCAAAAAAATTTCTTTCTCCAATTTTTGCTCTTACTCTGGCTGAGGCAGATGAGTCTTTTGCACATCTCCAAGAAAGAATAACTATCACAAAAGTATTTCTGTAAATATATACAGTTCGATAACAGAAAAGCGAATCTTCAGTTGTTTCGCTTCGATTTTTCTTGTATTTGTACTGTTTGTACTTCGCACCATTAAAAATTGAATTTAATTTTAATTAGGCATCTATTTAAATGTAAATTTTTTTTTCATTTCTACTCGTGTTAATCACTCCATGATAGAATATTAATAATAATAATTGTTAGCGAGAAAAAGCACATGCATTCACGGCAATGAAAAACGAAAGATAGGTGAGAAAATAACAAGGAAAGACAGAAATGATATTGCTAGATAAATATGTGGACAGGCGATTTAAACAAAAACAAAAAAACCGCCTCTAACCGCCAAACTGCCAAAAATCTGGAAAAATGGACAAGAAGACCACATAGAGTTCTGAACTTCTACTTTTATCCAAACGCTTACTGAAAACTTTAATGGTTTCCTACTCAAGATAGAAATAACAACCTCATGTCAGGGGATATCTCCTTACTTAATAATTTACATGTCGGAAACTCTCCAGTTGGGTGTTAGTCAGAAAGTGCATGGTTCGGTCATAATAGTAAGATACAAGAGACATTTGGCTTCAGTATTTGTATTCTAATATCGGGTTCACACAGAGTACTCTTCTGTTACAATTATTAGTGTCCTGAACAACAAGTCCTTCCAATCGTTCTTCGTAGCAATGCGTCTACTTTACCACCGCCTTCTGCTGTTCCACCATAGAGCACATCAGCGAACCATCACCTGTAAGACCACCCTTTCTACAGTCTTTGATCGCCCGGATCCGACATACATATATACAAGAATAGTGTAATTCTGTCAAAAACTTTATAAAATAGATTTCGAAATAATTTGTGGGACATAGAGTCGAGAGACAAGGGCCAAGTACCGGCGTAAAATTCTTAGTATTGCTATCATTAATAAGAGTAAGTGAATGTGAGTGACAAGTTTAAATGTACGGCAAGACTCGTGAAACTCCCAGCAGAAAATTGTATTTAGTTTGTGAATAAATGAGACCGACGACGCGTGGGAAATCTCCGAAAAAAGGAATTTTTTCCATTCATCTTGAGGCATTAAGACAGTGTAAAATTACGGGAATTATGGTTGCGTGTCACAATTTAAAGAAATTTGTGGTTCTCCGACAGCCTCAGGTTCTGCCACGGTAAAAAGCTTTCTCCTTTTCATTTCCATTCGTCCCCATTTGCTTTCTTCTCTTCTCTCTCTGTCTCTCTCTTACACACACACACACACACACACGTGCACACGCACATACAAAAGGCACTTTTCATTTTTATTTGCCGCTCGAAAATTCCAGTCCAAAAACTTCTTGATTTAACGCGATAAATTCTGTTTGAAACGGTCGCGGGAAAAAGGAGAAAGGTAAAAAATTAACAAAAAGGGCAGCTAAGCGTAAATACACCGGGCCTCCACACCTAAGACCGGTGTGACACTTTGTTGGGTCAGAGGACCATAAATAAATCTAAAGGAAAATGGGCCGAAAGAAGGAAGAATGCAATTCTTTATTCAGCTTAGTTGAAGAATATTTCACCTGAATTTATGTAGAACAGGCGAGAAAGGTAGAAAAATGGAGAGTACAAAACCCTTTCATGTTTGAAAAAAAAAATTCTTTTTTTTTCCACCCCGTGGTGTCCTCCCCGTCCGTACGAAATTATATTTTGCCTTTTTTGCCGTTTTTTTTTTGTTGCGGCAATTAAGTCTGTTTTACCATTTTCATTTTTCCATTTGGCTCGTTTGCTTTGGGCCAGTTTGTATTTTGACAGAGACGTTTCATTCTTTGGCCGCTTTGGTCCCTTTTTTGTAAGCCCCCCTTTTCCCGGTCGAAACGGCCGGAGCACCACGCCTTTGCTCTGCCCAAAGTTTTGCTTTCCTTCCGACTAATACTCCGACGCTCTTTATTGAATTATTCATTTGCTGGGAACGAGTGCGTACGGGGAACAGGTGATGTTCACGAGGGTTTTCCACTCTGAGAAAGCTAAAGTTTTTATAGGGTAGGTAAATCTTAACGTTGGACGAAGTAGGGTGGCCGCCACCGAATCAATCGTTTCATGATAATTTAAAGGGGAAACTCGCCTGCTCCCTAGATTTATGCGGACATTGCGGAATCTGTATATATATTTATTAGATGGTTTCCTAAACCTTCTAGAAACCCTATAAATACTAACTAATGTTGTAGTGTAAGTGGATATCAACGTACCACATCTACCGGACACTTTAACTCTTTTTTGCACGCATTGTAAAAAATTTTATGTATGGTAAAAATGAAGACGAAGGCATTTTTATTAAGCTTGTCTGACTGACTGTTTGTAAAACTTGTTCTTAAATCTTGTAACATTTATCACGTACAGCTTATCGTGGTAGCTTTAAGTAAAGCTATTAATTAATCTAACGACTCTCCCCTAGTAAATTTCTTCATTTTGCTGTAATAAGATTCTCGCAACCCGTTCATTTAATACGGACACAATTATCTACACGTCATTTGGTGTGGTAATACCAGGCAATGCGATGGAAAGCATTATTTATTTACAAAATTAATAATTTCTACCCCGGGAAGACTTATTAGACGTTATTAATTTTAAACAGGTGGGTAGTACGTGGAAGTGGCCATTGGCATGGAATAAGTATTTAGTTTTAGTTCGATTGAAGAGGTTCTCTCTCTCTATTCTCCGTCTCCCAACAGAAAATCAAATGTTTGTTGCGGACGTCTTTTCAGGTGGCCCCCTGGGCTAACAAGTTGGCCCATCCAGATTTTGCGCAGCCGACATTTTATCGGGAAAACCGTGTGCCGTGATCGTTTTAAGTGGAAAATTCCAAGAATCAGTGTTTGATTCGAAACAATATACGTTGCGTTGAATTGTTTAAGTTTCACAGGAAAAATTGTATTTACAAAATTTGAACGGTCGAGAAGTCGGGTCGAAAGTGTGGGGTGGCTTTTGCTTTCGGTCAGAAATATTTACGTTTTATTTGAAATCTTGGAATTGCGGCACTGGTGGGAGTACCGACTTGGAGGAAAAACGAAACAGGAATATAAAACGTAGGAAGTAATAGAGAAGTAATGGTGAAATATACAAGGAGACGTGAAAGGTGGAAAGGACCGGAAGCGAAAATACCTTGAAATCTTTGTGTATCAGCCGAAAATCTAAAAAGTAGACGTTCCTGAAAATTTCAACGCTCCGGATTGCTCTTTATTAAAGTTTAACTCTCTAAAATTCGTATTTTACGACTTTTTGCCGTCCGCCATTGGTTCCGACGTGAAAAGTCGAAGCAAAAAATTGTTTCGGCAAAAAGCAGAAGGGCAGAGTTAGGTGGGAAAATCGTGAAAAAAACGTGAATTTGACTGTTTCAAATTGGTTTCTCGAACCAGGTCCGCACACTTATTTCTCTGGTTCAGGTGGTGCATGGGTCATGTTTGAGTGAGTGCCTGCCAGCCAACGGGACTGCAGAAAAAATAATGAAATTTACGAGCATTAGAAATGTTGAATCTGCAATCGATGTCCGATAGTTGGAAATAATTTAAGTTTAAAGTTGAGAAAACCTTCAACGCCAGAAATGGCCTTCTCAAAGTGTTCAGTCAAATCCTCCTTGAAATTTTGATTTTGATTTAGTTAATAGAAAAATATTGAATACACTTATTAACGAGTGAATGGTTTATTATCAATTTAATAACTGTAGGATGTAAATATATTTTTTCGTCGAACGAGTCTTTAAGTACAAAATCAAGCCAACCAAACTACTAAACTGCTACAAAATCAAAACTAAACTACTAAAGTACTGCACAAAAAGAAGCAATAAAAGTACCACCTCCAAAGAACTGGAGGCAACTACAAGGGTAAATAAACTTTTCGTTGTACTCTCGCAGTAACAGAAATGTGTTGAAGTTCCTGTCCTATCCCTACTTCCAAGGACAACTACCATCTGGAGATAAATCTGGAGAACATTTTAATTAAAAATTATCAGGAACTGTTACCACGATGGTTAGTTTTTCACAGTACGTTAACTAGTAAGTTACGTTGAATAGGAAACCCCTCATTAGGACTAATTTGCCTCTACTCAATAAAGAAACAGAACGGTAAACTTAAACAAACCGATTTGACCGCAGAAGACATTTTTCAGTGGTCGTCTTCTTTTACGTCATTGGAAGGCACCTCGCAGGGTGCGCGTCAAAAACAAAACTCGTCTCTCTTTGAATCCTGAAACAGTCGTAAATCATTTTCGAAAGTTTCGAATACAATTTTGGTTTTGCTCTCGGTTTAACAGATTGAAACGCACCGGGGGAAGGTTGTCGGGCGAACATAAAGGGAAAATGTTTAGGGAGATGCGAAGGTTACGGCCGTTTACTCGACTCCTGCGAAAAGTAATAGTCGAAATCCTACATTATGCAAATTTTTGTTTGTAAATTAATTGCGAAATTCAGGTCGGATGCGGGAGAATGCATGCTGCAGGGAACGCTGTTGTCGTTGAATGCAACATCAGAACAAATTGCTTCACTTCAACCGTAGCTATCTCTCGGCTCGCACAAAAAAGCACCGGGGAAACGAATGAAAATGCCGGGCGGAGGACGGCCATCTTGGAAAGGACGAAAATTTGATATTTCTGGATTTGGATCCGTCGTCGGATTCATTTGAAAAATCTCACGAAATACCGGTAAAACGATTTGGTTTGCGTCTAAATTTATTAATTAAGTCCGTCCTTGTGATCGTCGGAAATTGTTAACTTCTCTTCGGTTTCGCAATATTGTTCTCGGTTGTAATTTCCACGTGGGGGTCAGAGTTGGCGAAGTGGAGGCGAATGAAATCGGAACCCCCGTCAGACGTGCCCCAAAATCTCCCCTGGCCGGCCCGAATTTGGGTATCAGTTTTATTGGTTTCAAATTTAGTAGAATAACAGTTTACAGCAGTTAAAACAAGAGATCGGGAAACCCGGGCCTGGGGTTGTAATCAAAATAAAATCACCATTTTATTACCTGCCTGTCTATCGGTTCTGGTAATTACGTTTACGGGTTTACGGATAAATGGACTTGACGTTTTTTCCACGGGGGTGGTAACAAGGTAATAAAATTCTGTTTATTGTTTAACTAAAACGTACGGAAGAGTTAAATTTCACACTCCTCCATGTTTTCACGAAGTTCGACCGTGAAACCGTCCCTGAAGGTTGTGTTTTTAATAAAAGTCGGTTAGTGAAACATAAGTAACATTTAGGACAATTAAAGGTTCATCAGACTACACTTCTAACGTAAACACCTGGTTTTCCGCGTCTCAAACTCTTTGCGCTAGCAAACACTACCGGTGTTGCAATAGACCCCTAGAAGGTTTACAGGTGGTGAAATCATTGGAAAAAACCCGTCGACAGACTCTGCAGAATGCAAAGGTGTTTTTCTTGCAGACAAGAAACCCATTTATTTTCGTTTTTAATGTTATCCGTTTTCGTTTATAATTCATCATAAACAAGGCGACAGGTGGGATATTTCAGTCGGAACCGAAAATGAAACCCTCGTAAACCTTTTCCAGGATTTGGGAACTGACTATTATCATCGTCTGTCAATAGGAGACATTTCCCCGGGTCATTTGTCCACAGGCCACGTTCCCTTCCGGATTCGGTTCCTTCTGGGACACTCGGGCTTTGGACCTTTCCTAGGAGAAACCGCGTTGGAAGTTCGAAAGAAGGACCCTGACGGGGTGGGCAGACGCCACCGCAGAGACATGGCGGAAAATCATCAAACCGAATTAACGTAAAATTACATTTTGCGCCCGAGTTGGATAAAACTTTGGGGGTTTCGACCCCCGCAACCTCGTGGATTCTAATGAATTCCGTGGGGTGTTTAGAAGTACATTTCGGAAACGTAACAATTGGTGTGTACGCAGGTTTTGGAATTCAACATTAAAATCGTGTTAGTTGCTGTCCCGTAGAGAAAATCCACGGCTGTTTGATTTGAAGAGATCCGTCGAGCAGATAGACTTGTGTAAAATAGGAAATGGACTTGAGACGACGATTGCAGAAGGTGATTGCTACTCATTTTCCTATTCATTCTGTCTCCTGCCACGTTCCTTTGTCATGTCCGTCTCCTGTACCTTTTACCGTTCTTTTTCCTCTTTCGTGGCATTGTTCGGAAGCTTTTTAAAGGCTACAAGCGGTTTTGGTAAAGTGAAAAGTTTTGAATTATTTTATCTATCCAAAAAGTAATTAGATAATTAGCACGAAAGTAAAGTTAGCCGGGGAAAAGTTTTATTTTTTTTTTTGCGTTTAACTTCAACCGAGTCGGACAGTTGACGTTTGTCTGTCCCGCCGTAGATTAAATTCGGTGGTTTGCCTTGTGCCTGGAATGACAAGAGCCCGCAAAGTTTCACGACTGCTTATTTTTTTTTTGCTCAGGTGAAAAAGAAACGAATTCCAGAATTCTGGAATTAACCACAATCAATCAATTAATGGAATTTCATTCGCTTTCTCCCCCTGGACACTGTTCCAATGTATCTAAACAAAACCAAAGTCTTCTCGGAGCGAACTCCGGGTTGTGTGCTGTGATTACAATTACACATTAAGTTTTGCAAATGCAATGCACTAGACACTAGCTATGATATGCAGAGAGCCTTACAATGTAGTACCGTGCTTCTCAATGCAGTACTCTTAGTTTTGGGTAGAGGTTTTTGGTAGTAACAGTTGTTGTAGTACTGCTTACTTGGTTACTCTAAGCCCGTACCGTTCACATATTTTAGTATTTTCCTTGACACTACAACATCAAATTGATTTGTATCGGATAAATACAATTGAAATTTTGTCTAAAATACAGTACCACATGACACTACTTTACTGTACGGTTCAGTTCACAATTTAAAAGAATTCAAAACCCTTCACCTTTGATACGCGACTAGTTCAATGAAAAAAAAACGTATGTTTAGGTATGATTTAGAGAGCTGTTAAATTGTCTTCGAGTAACTAAAGTAAATGGCTTCCACCGTACGTACATTTCTCTTCTCATTCTGACTGCTCTGACTACCCGAGCAATACGTGCACATCCATGAGTCCGCATTTATATTTGACGATGGAAAGATCGTTGAGGGAGGCCGGCGGCACGAGTGGGAGCTCAATAAATTTTTTATTTACCCTGCGCAACGGACAAACACACGTAGCTGGAACTAAATTAATAGGTGTATCGATCAAATACAAATGAATTGAGCAGGTTCACGGGGAAAAATGTGTAAACGATTCTTCATGTGGCAGTCGAACCGTTATTTATTGCATTACAATTTAATCGGTACGGGCCACATGTAACTCGAAATGAATTATTTTTCATTGAAAAATTGCGGTCGCGGACCGCTATATTTTACAGCGCTTTTCCGACTTTCCGTTTCAACGCAGAACTCTATTATTTCGTTACAGAAATTTGCAAAAATCAAAGAGTCGAAGCTCACAAAAACACAACTTTTTGTTTCAGTTTACCACCGCGTCGGTGGTTTTTCCATGTTCCTGTTCTGTTTGTTTCTCGCAAAAAAAAAAATAAAAAATAAAAATATTTTTCTACTCTGGCAAGACTGAAAAACGAGTCAAACGATCTGCGTTTGCCTGTACACATATATTTCCATGTACAAAGTGAAAGAAGGCGAGCGAACGTATAAATTGTCTGGTCGAGCGTTTTCTCAATACGCGCGCGAGCTAAGATGAATTGAAGCAATAAAACCGTAGCAAAAGGATCTCCTCCTCAAATCTGACTGGCAAATTGAAACTGTTACTCTAAACTTAAAAAGTGTACGAATTTACGTTTAAATTTATTGGCGTGAACGATCGCATTCAATCAGATGTCGAACTGATCGCGTGGTCCTCCAGAAGATCCCGTTCAAGGCAGTCGAGCCTGAAAAAGAAATTCAACAGTGGAACAGTTAGATATTAGAGCCCTGAACTATTGTTCTTACCTACTAGTTTACTTACCGAATGAACCGTTCTATTTAAAGGATGCTTGTAGTATTCAGAAAGGTGATTAAACAAGACTTTATATCAAAAATGGCCAAAATAGAAGACCAAAAGAAGAGAACATCAGTGTTAAAGCATATGGACAGAAAAGAAAATTCTCTTCAGGATATTCTTTGACTTTAGCTAACTAAAAATACTCCATTTAAATTTATTTTACTTTCTTTCACGTACAACGTTTACATTCTAGTTTCTAGTTTCTGCCATTTTCTTAAGAAAAGAAAAAAAAAAACAAGAAAAATGCCACACATTTGTCTACCGGTTTCAGAGGGTTTCAGGAACCTCTGCAAAACAATCTTTTAATGTCCTTTGGGGTTTTTTTTTTCAATAACTTACACAAGAATCAATCCAATTTTCGCGAAGCATTCAATTTGGACTAATTTATATGCGTCCGTTTCCGTGATGGAATCATCCGAAGCGTCCATCACCTCCAAAATGGCCGCCTTCGACTTTAATCTTATTCTTTTTCTGGTTAATCTTGCCACGAGGTTTCCGTTGGTGAAATGAAAAGATTTGTTTTGTCCGAATCCACGACCCACGCACACCCGACCAGAGTGGATGCATAGAATTTCAGATGAATTATCTTGAGAAACGTGTTCGGATAACCTGAGGAAACCGACTCACAAATATAAAACTCTTTTCAACGGTTCAATTTCCCTCCGAAACAAACCTGGAGCCTGACGAGAAGATCGCCACGTTTAATTCTTCCGTAATTGTTGTTCTCTCTTTTCTTCGTTAAAATCTTAAATTGATATTTTCTCGTTTAAATTTATGTTATGCATCGTCGCTAAATGGACTTTCCTCCTGTTTCACTTTTCTCGTTTCTTTCCGACGGGTGAAGCCGTACGTGGTCCATTTTACAAACAAAAAAATACCCTCGTTTTTCTAATATTTTGCCGGGCGTATTGGCACGGTCTCCGGTTTTCTATCATACCATTAACTCGTCTCATTTTCACTTATTTACCAGTTTCTCTTCGAATCATTAAAGATCCATCGAGGAGATGAGTCAACCTTTGTCGATGCAACCCATAAAATAAAACGTTTCCCACCGGAGAGGAGAAGTAGAGAAGACTCGTGTGGTACCATTTGTTTAAACTATATATATTATATAGTTAATTTAATGTATAGTTTTTCGGTGTCAACGGACATTCCGCGACATTCCGTGTAACATTTTTATTACTTTCATTTTTAATGGAATTTCAATGTCTGAGAGTGCTCGTCGTTGCCAACTTTTATTTTCTGCTTTTCTCCATCGTCCAAATTGTCTTAGTTCCCTGTGTGTGGTTTTCTGGTTCTTTGGCTTGCGTTCTCGGTCCTTTTTCCCGGGGAGAAAGTACTTAAAAGTCTGCCGGAACATCGTCCTCGTAAATCACACCCCTTTTACTTTCATGTCCGTAAGTTATTTTGTTTTAAAACCCTTAGGACTGCCGATAAGCTAATAATCGCTCGTGAATATGACACTTTAAGTAGTTATAAAGCGTACAAGTGCAGGAACACCGAAGCCTTTTAAATATAAATATAGTTGAACCGAACAGTTTCCCGGAGTCGTTTGACGTTAGAGGAGCAATTCATTGTATCTCCGGGCAATCGCCACAGCCAATAAATAATATATGTCTACTCGGGCCACTTACACACTGTTCGCTTTTGTTGTCCGCACAAAAAAGGAAGATACAACAAAGGCACGAGGAAAGGAATGATGGCCGACGTGGTGTGTCGTGTCTTGTCTACGTAAACGGCTAATTAAAATGCTTTCATCCGGCGACAAGAAGAAATTTACAAAATTTTTCTTAAGAACGCAGCGTGAAAGGGTCGGATGGAAAAGTCAGGTGAAGAAGACTCCGATAAAAGAGATTTTCTCCAGGCAGGAGGACAGCGTCTAAAATAATGCGATAAAACTGTCGCAGAAAATTAACTTAGCCGAAATCCATTTGTTTTTCGGCCATGTTTACGACAGGGACTCGGTTCCTGCTTACGCACATGTTATATTATTATATATATATATGTGTGTGTGTGTGTTACTACATAGACTCTTTGGAGTTTTTATACGTAAGCAATGAATTGTGTTATATGTTCAGGACACGACCACACTTTCATCCATCTCCTAGAACATTCCCAATTCGCCGTTTTGTTACGTCTCTTCTGTATCTCCGTCCTCCGATGCTTCCCTTAACACTTGGGTTTATGCCACAAAGAAAAAAAAATTACGGGGAGATTATTTTCCTTTCCCTTTTCCGTTTTCCTTCTCTCATCGCATTTCGCAACCCTTAATCTCGAAGGAACATAAAGAAATTGCCTTGGAAATTTAATGATTCAGTGGGATTTGTCTTTCTTCTCGTCGAGTTTCTTTTTATTCGGACTTGGGCTCGTGTACTGAATGACTGACTGACTGACTGACTCTTCAACTTCTCAACAGGTTTACGGTATCGTTTGGTGTAGCTTTATTTAGAGCAGTCCAAAAGTCGTAAGCTCATAGAAAAAACATATAAAAGTCAAGAATTTTTACTAAACAGTCAAAAAAGTTGAAAAAAATAAGATGAGACAATGAAAAATAAAAGTATTATAAAAAAATAGTGTCAATTTGTGGAAAAAGTGTTTTAAGTACTTCGTAGTGCACGTGCACGTCTCAGTCAGTGAAAAGAATTGTGCGAAACTATAAATAATTCTTCAGGGTTTAATAATATACAGAACCAAAGTAAAGTTAAAGTAATTCCGATTAAGAGAAGAATGATAATCAACGTAACACACACAAACACACACAGAGAGAGAGAAGAGAGAGAACGCTTCATATCAATAATCAATAGGATCCCTTGGGATGTTGATTCCTCCAAATGAGTCCAAGTTATTTGCGAAAATAAGAGAAGAATGAAAGCACAAAACCCTTGCCAAACGTAACATTTTTTTTTCTTGAGACGGAGATATCAACCCGACCATTACGTGCCCAAAATACAAAATGTCATATTACAATTAACTCGAATTTTCCAAACCCCTTTCTCTCTCTCTCTCTCTCCCTGAGAAACTGCAGTTTCTCGTCTGCCATTGAAAATTTAACTTTGTAGTCTGAATGTCGAGCAGTTGCCTCGTTCACCATCAACCGTAAACACCAACTAACGGGGCGTTTTGTATTTAACTTCGTGTCCCGTTTCCCAGTGAGACTGCTCTTTGAAGATCAGATCAGAGACAGGAAAACGATGCAATCTCATTTAAACCGTTTCTTCTTATTCATATTATAACATATTGCACACAGTCGCACTACCTGTAATTTTTTTTAGTTATTTCAGACGCTTCAGTGGTTTCTAGATTGTCACAAATACCCTTGGGGGAATAAAGCGAGTACTAAAATTGTTTATAAATTTTTGTTATAAATTTTATACAAATCTACCCGGTACCGGTGTAATTAATTAATTATAATGTCAGGTCATTTTCACTTACAGGAAGACTAAACTTACAGCAATTGACTTTGAATAAGTTCGTAATTTGTATACACTGAGTGTCAAGTAATTGGTCTCTTGAGGACCAGGTATAAATGTCAAGGGTTGTAGTATCAATTCAATTTATGGGGACATAACATGTTACTTACTTTAAGAAATTACATGTTGTACGGCCACTGTAAAGTCGTTTTAAGTTAATTTTTAGTGGAAAATAAATTCTTTGTACAAGTGGCCGTATACAGGTGTTAATCTTGCAGTAGTTAGTTGTAGACTGCGCGATAGTTTTACAAGACCGGACCCCCGACAATGGGATCTCTTATTTTTTCGTATAACTTTCGTGTCAATATTACTTTCTCTGCACACTTTCTTCTCTCACAGGACCGGATTTCGGTGCAAAAAATTTATGCTAAATAAAAAGCATGAGACGTTCTCTCGGGACGAGAGTTTCTCCAAAATGTTAGCAACTTCTCATTGTTCTACCCCGTTACGGGAAATCCAACATAACGAAGTGTAAATAACAGGGAGCTTTGAGCTTTTCACTCTCCCATTCAAATTGATATTAGTATTTTCGTGGGGATTACGTATAGTTTCGTAGTATTCATTTTATTGTGTTGGAAGCGCATGGGGTAACCGTTTGACTTGTCGTGTAGGTGGAATGTTCGGTGACAACGCTCGATTTATTAATAATGGGAAACAAGTGCCGTATTTTGACTTCGAGCGACAAAATTTTGCTCAATTTCTTTGACTTTCTTACTCATTAATTGCTGTTATACATTATTTGTTTTACTGTCTCCATAGTTAGATAAACTACCTTTTTGTTCTACTGTTTATGTCGGATGCCAACAGGAGTTGCCGTCTTATCGACCAGTATTAATCGTTACAATTCTATTGTTGCTGTATTTATACTCTATCGTATACCTCTATTGTAGTTCAGTTGTATATGTGCCGGAGGAGAACGACCACAAAGTATAGAAATGGTGATGTTAGGAGAGACAGTTTGCTGACGGGTAGAGTTGGGGCGTTGTTACGCACTGCAGAACAGAATAGAGTGATTGTTGTGAAGGAAGTATTGCTCAGGCAGCACTAACTGTAACAGCAATGTATTCTGTGTGATCCAACAAGAAATACAACCACTGAAACCGACTGCCTTGTGTCTTACTACTTCAACAGTGGAATATTCGACCCTACCTAACTGGGGAGGATAACTGGGGGAGGTGAAACCAGTACGCATGCTGTAACACGAATTAATATAACTAAACATAAATACATAATATAAATGTATAATGAATACAATAGTAGTAATTTTGTGAAGTACGAGTGAGTAATATTTGAGCGCTGAACGGAATATTGTCACCCTCTGCACAACGCACATCATGTTGAATATCGAAAACTGCAAATGTTAAGTACAATTCGACATACTTAGGAGAGAGGATACTATTAAAGAGACCAAGTATTGGAATAAACTGTTGTGAAGGAGTTGATAGTTGTTTTGGGGAGATGATCGAGCACATCGTAAGCGAATGAGAAACCCAAAAAATTTCCTAATCAATTCAAATTAGGTTTTTCACCGAGTTAACAAGTTATTTGAATAAATTCGCCAAGTGTCGGGAAGCATAAATTAAATTACGCGAAGATCGCCATTTTCCCATTTCTTTCTTGTCCTCCCCTGCTCTCGTCACACAATCTTTATAAATATTTAACACTTGAGAACTGGTTGTCTTTGTCACGTTTCCTACGAAAGACGTCCATCCGCTCGGTGTATTTCTCATTCAGATTTCGGTTAGCCGAGAAAGGACCGGTTTAATTTAAATTGCTGCGGGCCAATTATCTGTACAGAGGAGGGGGCGCAGGTAAAAAAAAAAGAAGGAGAATATATTTTTTTTTGTAATTTCAACTTGGTCGTAATTGCACTCGTTCTCCCGTCGTGGCAGCAGACTTTTCTGTCGTTCTGCGGTAATTTGACAAAATGCAAATCATTAAAAATACAAAAAGTCAACAGCACTCGTGAAATTTTTGCTTACATTTCCACTCTCCCTGCGTAATTTTTGTCTCTCGGGGCCTGGGTGGGGGGTTAAGAGAAAGTTATTCTGGTAGACATTCCTTTTTGTCACTCTTTTGGTACTCGGTACTCAAAACTCCGTTGTCTTCTACGCCCGGTTCTGCCGCTTTCTTTCTTTTTTGTGTACATCACGTGAAAGCGAAAGGGTTCAAGTGTGAGAAAATATAATTACAGTCCACGTTACGTCAAACAATATCTGGGGAAAATGCGTCAAACGTTAACAAATTGCGTTAAGAGCACGTGCTTTTAATAAGTTTTGCGCGTTCCGGGAAGGCTCGAAATACTAAATTGAAAATTTTTTTCTACAAATTGTATGTAGAAAAGCTCAGAAAGTCTTGACAACGACGGGAAACCTGCCCTGATTTCACTCCGAAGTGTTTTTTGCTTTGCAAGAGAAGATATTTCATTTGTACACGAACACTGCAACGTGAACACTTTTACAATATACCTCATGTTACGGCTAATAAATAAATTTACTTAGAAAACTATCAGATTAACTACATTTACTCTAAGGTACACAGCTGCAGCTGTGTTAAATAAGAAAAAGATAATTGTAAAATACTGCACGGGGTAGTGAAGTATTTGTCATTTTAAGAATAATTTTTGGCATGGCGTCAGACTCTCACTTATACTGTTCCACAACATGAATTTAAATATTATTCGTGATACAGAAAACTAATGTATATCGAATGGATTATTTAATGTAGGAAAAACAATAATAACTCGCAGGTTTTGTACATAATAAATTAATATATTATTATTTATTTAACTATTTGTAGCCAAACGGTAATGACAATTTGCTGTAGCACTCTCAATCATCTGTTCATAATTTTTAATAACAATTATTAAATATATACATATTATAATAATAGTAGTATTGTGATGCGTTTTGTAGTATCACTACTATTATTTATTGGATTTCATTTCAATGATTTTTTGATTGTTTGGGAATATGTGAGTACTAGCTAATCTTCTATTTTTTTCTATTTCCTATCTTGATGGAAGTATATTTTTGTATTTATTCCTTTTTTTTATGTTCTGTCCCTTTTTTGTGACAAGTGCCACCATTCCCAACAGGAAAGCTTCCCTTGATTTTCAAAGATTTTACAGTCTAGATGCTCTCACAGGGGAACACCCTTTCCTGTTTCTGACATTGGCAATTCAATATATATTGTATGCTTGGCACACTCTTTCCACGTAACTTTTGTACTCCGTCGAGAAATTCAGGTGCTTTTAAGCGGAAAAGGTTTTTAAAGAGTTCTTTGACCTCTCGAGTTTGCCTTTAACAATTTTACCCGGGCTGCAACTATTTCGACAATTAGTTGACAGAAGAATGCTCGTATTACTCTCGAATTTCCCTGCGTTTCCCGATAGTTTCACTATTTCACGTCGTACTCCATCTACTCCCTTCCAGAGATTATAACTTTTTGGCGTATTGGAGTATAAACAGAAAATTACACAATACAACAGAAATTGGTACACAACTAACTTCTGCATTCGAATATTGTAAATCCAAATACATTCTCAACCTGTTGAATGTAAGATGTGCTCCTGCATTAAGTTCTATTATTTACACTGAATATTACTTATTAATTGTACAAACACACAAAGTGTTTATATAAAATACGTAAATTTCTCTTTCACAGATAATACTTCTATGGAAAGTGGAAAACCTACAACTAAGGTAAGGCAGAAATATTTTTATTGTTTTAAACTTACTGTTTTTCTAGAGTAGTTAGGAAAGGCGTTGGACACCGACCCGAAATGATAAATTTTAATCGAATATTATTCGTAGTATCAATTACTTATTCTCTGATTGATAAAAGGGGTAATAGTTTTTGTAGTAAAATTTAGAAAAAGGTTCGGCAGTAAACGAGGGATAATATATTAGTCACTTATAGTTTAGTAAAACGGAAAAAGTAACAGTTTTCCACTAGGAAGTCTTAAACGGATTCGAAATTGACGTGCTTTCAAATTACCTCGGTTTATATCTAATTTTATTATTGTGTTTTCCGCATTTTGTTTAATTGATTTCGATAAAATTTTAGTTTTATGATTGAGTTTATGCCTGCCTTTCCGATAATTGCTGTTGCGTCTGCGGGTGAAAATGCGTCTCGGCTTTCAAACTTTCCCAATTCCTGTTGCCTCCTGGATGCCGGCGACCCGACAGTCGGGTTCTTTCACAATAGTTTTCTATTAGTTGGCGTGTTACCGGGTCGTTCGTATTATTATTAGTAACATTATTTTACATTTCCATGTTTAATTTTAAGTATTGTATGCCTGGGGAACTCGGAACTTCTTTTTCAATGGTTCACCCCTGCCGCACGCATCGCTTCATGTGCGTCAAAGTCTGTCACTGTGCGTGGAAAAAATCAAAGTCTACGTCTAGGATTGATCTAGGAGTGCATTCTTACACGTGTCAATTTTGATTCAATTTAAATTTGAACCTATAAAATTGTCATTTTCGAAATGTAAACTTAAACGGAAGGAGATTTGTACGAGAAAATTTCAACAGAGTCAAATGGCGTGTTGAATAAATTGCATACTGCACTCGTGTCGACGAGTATTCATTTGTATTATTATTATTATTTATATGTACACGGAATGTGGAAACGGAATATTATTTAATTATAATATTGGCAAACCTAACGCCATTTATTCGGATGATACCGAGACGTGGAAGCCAAACAAATTTTCGATACAAATTGATGGCTTTTGGCATTGGGTTCTGGCTCATTCGAGTTAATTCACTGCCAGCGTGCCTAACTATTTTTCCTATCGTTCTTTGTCTGCGTGTGACATTTATTTTGATTCTGTATGGAGTAAAATTTATATAATAAATTTGTTGAACAAAAGAGGTAAGGAGCCGGAGAGGTCTACCCCCCATCCCTCTCTCTCTCTCCGAAATGCGTCTCCTTCTCGTATAGAAAACAGAATACAATGGGTCATTGATTTCCGAATTGAGTTTGACCCAGAAATCTATCTATAAGTTTGTAGTGTCACAAACAGAAATAGAGTTTCGGATAATAACAATTACAAGATTATATAAATGACACGGGGGATTAATAATGTAAAAGAAGTTGCGTCTGCCGTGTCAATTGTATTGTAGTCTGATGTACGTACGCGTTTCCACGCAACCAAACTGTCCGAGTTTGAAAAAGAGTACTAAAAACTACTTGTAACTATATTTGTTTTTTGAGTCTTTTGAGTCGGTAATAATTTAAAGAAAATCTGTACAACAGAACAGCAGGTAGTGTAAGTATTCTGAGAAGTGATCACGGCCCAAATATCTAAAATAAGAAACTAAATTAAACTTAAAATATTTTATCTCATAATATACATATTGTTACGTACACAAAAATATGTATTATATTATTAAAAAAATATTAAAAAAAAAGAAAATAGCAAGTCAGACCGAAACCTGTCGGAAAACAATTGTCCACATACAAAAGAAGATTAAAAATAATTGTAATTTTGTAAAAACATGATACTAAGTGTAGTGTTAGGATTTGAACTTGTGATGTTTCAGACACGTGTTTCTATGTTGCTCACGCACAAGAAAGTGTTCTTTTCACTTTACTGGGATTTTTTTTTAGTATTGACAGGGTTTCTTAACGTTTTAAACTAATTTCAATGATTAAAATTCATTTCTTTTAGTTTTCGCCGCTCTCAGAACCTTGACATTTTTATTGTTCACCTATTTTATTCGCAAGACCACAAGAACGGTGTAATAAACAGGGGCTGGCTAAACGAATTTCGGTAAATATAAATAATTTACAAAAAGATAATGGAGTAAATGAAGTGATTAGTAACGTAAGTAAAGAAAAAAGTAACGGTAAAGAAGGAGTCGGTAATAATTAGGTAATATTTTACATATTGTCCAGGTGTCGGTTTCCATCACAGACCAATTCGTACAAAATCCTCTTGCAGGAGCCTTCTTGCAGGACCAAGCACAGCAGATGTGTTTTATTTTGCTAGTAGAAAAAATACAAAGAGTAGTTTTTCACTAGGAACAAACACGTGTGCATGCACGTTCCAGGTTCAAGTCCTTACATTGTCTTCGGACACCTCGAAAACCTGTTTTTCCGAACTCATGTGAAAAAGGGACGTTTAAACTGTTGAAAATCGGGAAGAAAGGTGTGGAAAAGAATTAAAAGTTGACTTTTTTGTCGGAGGCGTTCCCTTTCACTTCTCCATCGTTTCAGTTCACCTGGCAAAACCTCTAATTTTTGTTATTTGGACTTTCTCTCTCAGGCAGAAACCTTTCAGAGTTCAGGAGAAAAGAAGTGAACTTGCAACTCCGGGTTTTGCACTTTACCGGCCATTGTTTTTCTCAGTCTCAGTCTATATAAACATATACTTTTGTAAATTGTGGAACAATGAGTACCTGAATTTTAATTATTTTATCAAAGTTTTTTAATTTTTTAATTTGTTTTTTTTTTTTCGTTTCGTTCAACGGGGCGCTTTCACCCGGAGAACAATCGAGAACTTCATAGGACTTTTTATTGACGTGGGAATTAACGTTGAATATTAAAGTTTGTCCTCTCTTTTCCAACCTGGTGACACTTAGAGAAAAGGAAACGTGGAAAATCCATTTTATTAAAATGTTTACCGAGACAAATAATTGATTGATCTTAATTGTCTCCAATCGACTACTCCGTTCGATCGTAGTAAGAATTGATTGATTTGTTGGACATGACGCGAAACAAATTTAGAAAAGGTTTTTGCCGTAGTATACAATGTGTGTAAATAATATGTGATGTCATGTTTACTTATGTTTATTTATATATTTTTTAGAGTACGGGTAGTCCGTGCAATTGTATGCGGGGGAAGATCGCTTACTGCTGGTTCTGGTGCATTTTGGTTTGAGTTGAAAGTGTTGGGCTGTAGTTGTAGTAGAGAACTTGAGTTCTACTGCCTGGTACCGGGCAACATAATTTGTTTTTTTAAACAACACAACACGTTTTAACAATTCGCTTTTAATTGTACATGAGAACTTGATTTCGGTCTTCTATAAATTTCCATAATTTTAAAATGAGATGTTGCAAACTTATCGCTGGGACTTGTTTATTTTCTTGATTGGTTTTGTGAATTAGTTTAGCCGTGGCAATTAAACGAAAACTAATTTATACCTCGAGATTTCTGATCGGTTTACACTACGTTGTGAGATTTAAAATGCTTGGAGAGCTTCTCCATGAGAATTAAACGCGTCATGTTTGTGTACATTGGAATTTTTATGTTTTTAATCAAAACAAATTTGCACACGTGGAAAGACTCCCGACCGAGATTTTAAACCGTAAAATAAGGAAATTTTATTTTTTTATATATTGGAAATTTATATATTATTTCTTATCAATTGTTGTGTGACTAGTTTGAACGGTGAACTAAATGATGCCTTCTTCTGAAACTACCAGAAATATCAAAGTTCATTAGTGTGTTGATCATTTAAAAAAAAGCAGTGTAAATAGTGAATTCGGGAGCTGTAAATAATAAAAATTTATACTTAATACTTCATTTATTGTTGCAAAGTTTATTTCTCTGTCGAAATATGACGGGTAAGAAACGGCCAAGACGAGAGTTAATCTCATTTACTTACTTAGTTACTTTTATTTAGCTACTTATTTAGTTAGTATTTAGTTACTTTGATTCGTAGAATTATTCTCTATATAATTTTTGTTCTATGTAAGTTCTTGTAATAGATCTGTATTTAATTTAATTTATCTAAAGAGGATTTAGCGTTGCTCTTCACTTCGTGTCAATAACAAAGTAAAATTAATTTTAGTTTTGGTGCACCTGCTGTTGTTGCAACCGCTGCAACTCGCCGCCCAGATTTCTTTTGCACACGAGAAACTCTCTGATTTCAGTCAGACACACAACGGGCAGTGTATGCTTTGTGGTTCTTTCTCCCTGTCCACCCCATTAAGCCCCCGTTGTCTCTTTCTCTCTGTTTCCCTTTTTTTAATATTTAAATACATCGCCTGAAGCGTTTCTTTTTAGTGTCAGTGACATTCACCAGTTTGGTCAATCTCTTGGTGAACCAAAAGAGTTCAGAAGCAAAATTAAACTTTCTCTGGGGTTACGACCTTCCGCCGACATGTCCGTCACATGTACAGGATTTTTTTTTTGTTTTTGCAAAACCCCATAGAACCTCAGCGTGTTCTTTGATCTTTTATTTTCTCGTTTGTGTACATTTCTTATTTTGTCACGCGTATATTGTACACCCGTAGGTTTTTCTCTTCTGTGCCACGGTCACGCGCCTGCGTACTTCACTTCTAGGAATGTAACTTCTGTTGATGTTTGTAAATTAGTTATTAACATTCATTGACCTAAATAATTAAGAAACGTTAAATTAGTTTTGATTTCCTTGACAGGCAACTGCTCGTGATTTTTATACATACGAAGGCTATTTTTGATTTTAAAATTACTTGGAATGGAACACATTATAATCAACTACTCGACATTATTTATTAAACATTAGTGTGATAAATTAATGGCGTATAATAATTAAATATAATAATACAGCACTGCATAATATATATTAAATATAAATATATGTATTCAATAAAAATATTTTTGTAATAAACACTGATTACGACAATTTATTTTGTAAACTTTGCATATTTTATTGACATTACTGTTAGTGAATTTATTTATTGTTAACTATTGAACAATTATAACAATATAATAACAAGTTGCAAGTTTTAAGTTGCAGAAAAATGCTGAAAAATGTTGGAAAATTAGTTTTTCCCTAACGCAATCAATACTAATTCAATTGATTTTTTCCGTTTTCTTTTACTACAACAGTAAAATATTTTTGTTCGACTGTTTAGTTTAGTTTTGGTAATCCATCGATTCACTAAAATTTTTCAAAAACAAGAAATTTGAACTTCCTCTGTTGTCTGCCAAATTAAAAAGGACATGTGAAAAAAGACCTGAAAGTCAAAACACGAATGAATTAAAAAGAATAATACAAACGATAAAATAAATAAATGAAATGAGAGTTAACAATTAGAAATATATACAGAAAATTAAAAAAAAATCAACAATTCAAAAACTACAAAAGAGCACCCAAAGATTGTAACACTAAGCTTTTAATAATAAAGCAGCTTTTAATGGTAAAATAATAAAAAAAACACTAAAAATAATAATAAAAGAGTAGATACAGTGTAGGTAATACAACATAATTAAACTGTAATACGGGAAGTCCCATGTCATTCGAATCTTCTGTTTATCCAGGAAAAATAGTATCACTTTTTCCGAGTTTTTAAACGAATAGAAAATAATTATCCCTAGACGCGGCCATTAATAATAATTAGAAACCTTCTGTCGTTTTGCTTTCATTGAAACTGATACAACAATATAGCCATTACACGTAGCTCTTTTTTTTCTGTGGGAGTGGTGCCTGATGGCTCGTCCTTTTTAATATTCAATTAATTACATTGAGTAATTACTCGAATCGCTTTCAGCATTACACAACAATTAAACGACTTCCGAAGGTTCGTTCTAAGTAAAGCAGACGACAGGGAAACGGAGGAAAACTCCCGGCCAGGCTCGCAGCCAGCTAATACTCTCCATGTTGTTGCCATCATCCGTCGGGGTTGGGGGTTGTCTTTGTCACACAAAAAATTGTAATTCTTTTTTTCCGGACGGGTAACTGAAAACGCCACAATTTGTAAAGCGGATTTTTTTTCTGTTTGTAATTAAGACGGGAACGAAATTGGGAAAAAGAATATTTGACGTTGTCATTATTTTTGCCATAGAAAAAGGAGAAAGCAGTAAGCCCGTCCTCATTAGGGAAGGTTTCAATATGGCATGTTTATATTTTTCTTTCGCTTATTTTTTTTTTTTTGTCGGAATCACAAATAATACTCGTACTCCGTCCCCGTTCCGTGAATTGCACACGGGTTGTTATAATTTTGCTGCAGTAGGTTACATTACTACGTGTACTATTGGGTTATGAAAAATCAGTTTAAGTACACTACTGCTGATGTCGAATCCTGACTATCATATATATTTTTTACTAACAGTTGTTTTGGATGGCAGTTCCTCTCTTTTGAATATTTACAACTAATGGTTATACGTATCACATCATTATTATTATTTAAAATAAATAAATAAAACCGTGGCAGAGAGTGGGACCGGAATTGATTATTTTACAGTTTGTCTCTTGAGCGAAATACAATGTATTTACTGTATATTTTGTTTTCTGTATAACATTCTTTAAAGTAAGTATTATCAATAAGCTACTTGATAGCACTTGTCTAATGAAAGCTTCCTATAAATATACAATAGATAGCCACGGACGCAGATTCTTACATTGGTGTACTTACCTGTGCCAGCTTTTCAAAGGAAACAGGTGGATCCGGAAGGAGACTCTCACAAAACATCACTTTAATTGACGTGCACACATACTTTTAGAGTGCTTTTGTAATATTTTTTTTTGCCCTGAGGAAGGTAAGATTCAATGAAGGTTTAATTGAATTAATAGCATCATCAGTACAGCCGGATTTTCCGGAGCTCTTGATATTTAATTAATTGTTTAAAGTAGACGATGTTTGTTGAAAGCGATACATTTATATACATTTTATGCATATTTACGGTAATTATTATAATACAAAATATAATTGATTATATTAATTATTAATTCAGTAATTAGTAATAATAAATTATATAAAATATAAATACATTTATTAGATTCAAAATGGCCACAAGCCTTGTGTCGGAATTACAATTTATTTCTTTAATATAAAATATATATATTTTTAGTTCAATAATATATTTATACAGTAGCAACAATTTTTGACAGAAATGAAAAAAATACAAAAAATTCCGGGTAGAAAAGGGAGAAATTTATTTTTTTAAAATTTTATACATCTCTAACAAAATGATAATAAATAGTTTATTTTTGTCTATTCTCTTTCGTTAAGAAAATCTGAAAAAAAAATGTCAGACTTAACTAAAATTCATTAATAGGGCAATTGCAAATTGTATAGATTATTATTTTTTCACTCTTTAATTATATACAGCATCTTAAAGAGTTGGTGCGTTGATTAATGCATGTATTACAATCTTTTACTGTTTAATTAATTTTAGAAGTAAAATTAGTTGAAAAGAAGTAAGCAAATTGATAAAAAAAAACATTCTGCTGCTTTGCATAGAGCTTGTGAGTAAAATTTCTAATTTTTACTAAAATAGAACAACATTCGTTTAAAGTAACAGTTCAAATAAAATGTCATTGCACGAAGTCGTGTTTCTGGCGTTTAAAAGTTTTGTTTTGCGGTCTAAATAACGTGACAACGTGACATGTGTGAGTTGCTTTGAAAAGTCAGGGGTACCCCTGACGTCACACTACAACTGTCAAACTTAGTAACTTATGCATAGTTTTTAAAAAATACGTGCAGAAACATTTGTTGCATTGATAATTATTAGTTATACTACTGCTATACTATACTGTAGTACTATTATTAGTTTACCAAGGTGAACTTGTAACGAATGGATAAGTCAAAAAACAAATTTAAATAATATAAAAAGAATTGTGCCATTTCTTTTTAAGAAATTTAAAGAACAAAACAACTTGAACGAAAGTTTTCAAACGTTTAGAGAAAATAATACGTTGAGGATGAAACTGTTCAAAACCGAACCGAAAAATCATCGAAGATATTGAAGAAAAGATGTTACAGAAACAAATAATGTTAATGCGTTGATAATGGAAGTAAGCGTCTGGCAGGAATACAAATTTATAAAAAGTAAGCTCTAAGCTCGGTAATGCATAAACAATATGGCGGTAAACTGAGCCTCATTTTACTCTTTCTGCGTGGAAAACGGGCAAACTTGTGTACGCCAACGTTCGAATATTACTAAATAATTATTTATTTTTGTATAAATTTATCCGTTTCTGGTTTAAATGCTCTAAAAATAATTAATAAAGAGATGTACTACTATGGCTTCTTGTATTCCTTTAGAAATATGACAACTTTCTTTTGTAAAATACACTTAGCATCAAATTCAATAAGTTGGATTCGATACATGTCAAATAACTTGAGCATAAGTTTTGGGACCAGCGCCGTCACCGAATAAATATGATAAATTGTTTTTTTTTAAGTTGAAGCTTACTTAATGATGTGGAAAATGTAAAGTATACCTTAAACCATTGCCTAATTGCCCACACATAAAATAAATCGTTAATATTCAAGAGCAGCCTACTTCTTTTCTTATTGAGACAAGAAGCTATATATGGAATTGTTTTGTTAGTACAGGTTACTGCACAGGTGACTACTACAAATCCGTTAATACAGTTGAAAAGTTTTGCACGTTATAAATAGTAATACACAATTGCTGTGTACAAATAGTCGAGGGATGCTGGATGAAAAAGGTGCCGGGTAGTACAAGTTCACGTCTCAAAGAAAAGTCTCGGGTTTCCAAAGTCCAAATGCGGCCAATTCAAATTAAAACTAAATGAAAGCCTGCCTAATGTTCCAAATGAATTCCAAGAAAATAAAAAAGTTTTTTTTTTGTCTTCTCATTAATCTTAATAAAACGAGTTGAACTGCTTGCCTTTGAATGGAGTCAAGTTGAGCAAAGTCCAATTCAGTGCGTGGAACAAAAAAGAAAAATGGCACTAAATCATTTTCCATCGGGAAATTGAAGGACTTTGCTTTTTCACCGTCCAAGTTTCTTTTTCTGATTATTCTTACCGATCATTTGAGCTTTTCCAAGAGCATTGAAAAAAAAA
Organism: Polyplax serrata; assembly: GCA_037055365.1. Taxonomy (NCBI): domain Eukaryota; kingdom Metazoa; phylum Arthropoda; class Insecta; order Psocodea; family Polyplacidae; genus Polyplax; species Polyplax serrata. The sequence goes on from JAWJWE010000004.1 coordinate 3,778,342, forward strand.
ATTAACTCTCATAGTGCGATGTTGATTGAGTTATATTGAGGAGCCTAATGACGAACGACACACACACGCACGGCTATGCTAACAAAAATATGAATACGTTTATTTGTATTTGTACAGGGAAAATGGAGTGATACGAAGCAGGGCCGAAGGTAGGATGAATTTTCCAAATTGCTGATTTCCGATGATTTATTTTTAGAAATAAATTTATAAAAATAAAAGTGACAAAATGGGAAAAATGAGTCTTTTAATGCTGAGCTCGAGTTCTGCGAGATACTCCTCCTTATGATTTACGATCATCTCTCTTTAGTTTTAGTTCCCAGACAGTAAAACAAATTTACGACACGTTCACTCTGCACAAGAGTGAATATTTAATGGGAAACGAGAAGTGCGTTTGAATTTCTTGAGATTAAACGTCTTTCCCCACTGAAACTTGTTATTTTCACATCAACTCGTTCATTAGTAACCGCGTACACGAGGAAACAGACCGAGTGTAGTGTTGTAATTGTAGATATTACTCTGTGTGTGTTAATGGGGATTTTGAAAAGTGGACAAATATTCTACTTCCTGTAATGAGAATCTAACGAGAAATAAATAATTATAAGTATTGTGCAGTTAATGTAATTATATTAATATTGTACAGTTTATTTTATCTTAAAAGTAGGGGTCCTAATACCAGAAGTGATTTAAACAAGTTCCTTCTACTCTATATAGGTTCACTATGCTTAAATAAAAGAACATATGATTTTTAGAACGGATTTTTAACGTTGCCTCCCTAATTTTTGCACTTGGTCGTCACCCCAAACATTCGAGGGCTTCGTTAGACCCCTTTGAAGAATTTCCTTCAAGGCATGAGCCCAAGGAGGCCACACATCCGTAATTCCTAAATTCACCGCATTTATTTTTATTTATTTTTATTAACTCGTATTAAATCCATTCGTTGACATTTTTACGGAAACAATACTTAATGGATGAGACGTTAATGGGCCGTTAATGTTGAAACATTTGCCAACTTTAATTTATCGGTAACTCCTAGGGAAAGTTTTGTAGAAGCGCCAGAAAAACTCCAACAAGTTTGGAAATTTTTTTATTTTTCCAACCCAGTCCGGAGTATTGTTATTTATATTATTTTTCATACCGTCGACGAGCTAAATGGTATAAGTTGAAGATGTAGTCTTTAATCGGTGGGCAGAAAAAAAGGTTTTTCAATTTTTATTTGGCCGATGATGTATAAAATAGGTTAAGCAATATCATGTAGAATACAGGACTAGGCTTTAGGTTAATGTAAATACATATATAGTTTCAATATTATACAATTACAGGACATGTCTACCTTATTTGGGCATGCACTATCTCACAGTATCTCACAGAAGCACATAAAAAATATCACTACAAAGTCTGTTAAGTGTTTTTTGAATTACCAAAAAAATTATTGAAATATTTAGAAATAATATAAGTTGTAATAGTTGGGTACCTGTCACGCCATCATGTGACATTTCAGTACACATACGTTACGCAGAAGGGTTCACGGTGCACACGGAATAATATACAGGTTACGGTACAGTTGAAGTTAAGGATGGGCGGCTGTCTGTCTGTTATTTTTTTCTTTCCGTTTCACAGTCGGAAAATATAAGGAAAGGTTTCGTTTCGCCGGGGAAAAACTTTGGAAAACAAAACAGCAATAATTGAAGAGATTCACAAACAAATAACACGGAAAAGCCCCGCGGAAATTTCTCATTTCGTTTTGTTTGCGTTCGTGAATAGGAAAAAGAACGTCGGAGAGGGAAATAGGAGAAGTCGAAATAGAAACAGAGCCGCTTTTTCCGAACGGGGAAAACGCTCTCTCATTTGCGGGAGAAGGCCCGTGACGTGAAATTGAAAAATGACATGGGAAAACAGGAGGAAGCGACAAAGGTCAATTCGCTAATGAGTCCAATTCGGTTTTTTGGGACACACGGCCCGGGTCAAACGGTTTTTCCCGGTCGAATTTAAAATGCGGCGACGGGCGAAACAAAAAACGGGGATGAATCCGCGGTGGAGAAGCTGCCTGGAAGGTCACGGGAAAAGCTACGCGGTCCAAAAGTCAGCAATGTGAAATCTGATAGGAAAGAAGGAAATTATTTTAATTCGGGTAGACTTTATTATTTATGTACATAGGGGAAAAAGATAAGGTAAAGCTATTAAGCCCGGACTGCGTCCCTTATCAGGCTGCCTGCAACGAATGTTAGAAAAATAATTTTATTGTTACTTAATTGATTAATAACGAAATTTAACTTCCGACGATTTTCAAAATTAAGTTTGGAGTAATTGAAAAATTTAATGTGACAAGCTGGAAGTGAAGGAAACTGAAGGAGGAGAGCCCGAAAGTTGTAGATTTTTTTAAAGCGAAAATTAACGGAAAAGCCATCGAAGAGTAGAACTTGTAAGGATGACATTAGTAAACAAAATAAAGGTCACGACATTATTAATTCTTATAATTTAGTACCGGGTAACTGGTAGTACTCGTACGATACAACACTTTGTGTCACAGTGCTGCGTTGCTTTGAAGAATCGTACGACTTCTCTGGGGTTATTTTACAAGGGTTAAAGAATTTTATACGGAGTGGGTCAACTGTAATTTACAAAACCTCATTTTAAGGTTGTGGCTGGAGTGCACGAGAGGAAGTTGACGTATTAAACGTAAACAATACCGCAGGGTAATGGTAAGTTGACTCGATTCAGATTTACTTTTTTGTTCGAAAGGACACGCAGACTTATCGACTTAAGATGAAACGAGACTCCATTTTGGAATGACCCGACACACTGGGGGTGTGAAAAATGCTAATTAACGGGAGATTAAATTGTTGCTTAATTTTCTTATATACAATCTGATCATCAGAATGACCTTCAATTCGAAGAAAACAGGAAAAACAGCAGTCGATGGGGAAATGTGAGTTGCGTTGGTCACCGAGATGGTCAAAAAAAGGGGTAAACTTATTTTTTTCAACCCCAATGAAAGAGTTTGAGTTCGGTTGAGATTAATGTAATGAAAAGTAGCGTTTGGTTCAAGGGGAACACGCCATCGACAAGGTTTCTGTCGTCAGAAGGTTCGTGTGCCTCATTTACATGGTAGCTTGCTCGCCCAATTATTATTTTCCCTTTAATCAAACAATAATAAAGTGGAGTTATTAACTCGGACCACCAGCCTTGACGTGACGATATATTTAAGATTCGAAGAGAAAAAAGCACGAGGTTTTATTAGTTCCTTTTTATTTTGAAACCGAAAGCGGACGAAGAGAAAAACTACGAAAGTGGGAAAGGACAAGAATGAGTTGCAGGACTGAATGAAAATACGATATTTCCCTCTCTTATCCCTTTCTTTCGGATTCCATAAATTCGGCCGGGAATACTTTGGGTTCGGCGCTTTCTCCGGCGAGTGCTTTCACGTTCTCGTGGACGATGACCCAGAGATAGAGTGAAATAGTGTAGGGAAGGACAAACATAAACGCTCGAGAAAAGAAATTATATAAATGTGACGCTACGACTTTTTAATGTTTTCACGGTCTGGAACGTTTAAAGAAACTCAACGGGAAAGAAAGAAAGAAATAAGAATTTTCCTCCTTTGTATGTGAATACGGAATACAAAAGATGCATTCTTTTTTTCCAATGGAAAAAAAAGACCGTTACGGACGTGGCAGCAGCTTTTTCGAACCGCCCATTTGTAAAAGTATCAGCTTTCTTTTCTTTCCGCCTCCAAGAATTTGTTTCGGTTTCTGATTTTCGTTATTTTTTTTTTGGCCTTTTCTTTCTCGATTTTTATTATAACCGAGTGAGTAAAATGGAGCCACAATTTCCAAAATTTGCCATCAAATCACTGCGTCACAAGTCAAAATTACGTAGAAAACGTTTTAAATATTGACGGAATCTTTCAACTTGATTTAAAAACCTTATTTAATACCTTAAGAGAGGACATGGAACAACTCGATAGACTTTGCCGTGGTTGTATTACCTGCGTTATCAACAGTACCAACAATAATTAAGCTTAAAAATATTGGAAAAAATGTAAATATGCGTAAACGTGTAACGTACAAGTGTACTCTGGTAGAATGTAAAGGCTTAACTCCTTAAGAAATGAGAAATAATACCGCAGTGATTGGTTACTTTGAGAAGCAACACGTACCGACCTGTATGTTAAGTTATTTGTCATGTTTGGTTTGTGATGTACTTGCGTATATCGGTCGTACGTCAGGGAAGTAAAAGCATTTAATTGACCCTGAAATGGGAACTCGAATAAACGAGGGTATCCCGCTTTAAGGGCATTGCCGTGCTTAAAGCCCTCCGGCCTGTTGAGAAAGCTCAGGAGCAAGTCAGTTCATCTGCCAGGATAAACCATAAATTTGAAAAGAACTTGAAATATTTTTTGCTGCAAACTTTTTTTTTTTGGCAAAAAAATTGTTAAACTGCCATCGGCATTTGATTTAATTGTTCTCAAACTTTTTTCCGCTCCCTGTTTCCTTCCTCTCGCGAGTGAAAGCTCAGGTTGGAGAGTTGAAGAAGCGATTTTGCAGAACCTGGCCGACATTATTTTATGTTGCTTTCGGTGGAAAGGGCAAATCTTGCCGGCTTGGTAGTTCTTTTAAAAAGTTTATAGTTGAACATCGGTCAGATGAATTACGAATCTCATAAAGTCGAGTGGAACGTTGGAAGCACATTTTTTATGGGTGCTTGTACGCGACCTTTGGTATGCGTTTCATCCACCCTTCGCGAGGAGAAATAAGAAGAAGTAGAAGTAGCGAAGGGGATGTGTCAAATGATTAATGAAATTTTAATGTTGGTACCCGCTGGCGAAACTACTAAATTCGGCGATAAAGAAACTTTAAAACAAAATAGTTTGCAGTTGGTTAATGTGAAATTACTCCCCAATCCATTTAATCCGACAAATAGTTCTTTTTTTTTGTGTGTTTTACATCCAGCGATCCTGGTGAACCTTAAGTTTTGATTAACAGTTGTTAGTTCACTCGGTTTGTCTTCCTTGTGGTGTACCCAAAGTTCACTCAAAAACTTTTTGAAAATTTCTATTTTATTATATAAAGTTTTTCGTATCGCGAATTTCTTTGTGTTTATCCAACGGATTTAAGAACCGCCAAGTAAAGCGTAGGGAGAAACAAGTGCCAAGATTTTGTTGTCTGACACCAAAATAGATAATGGGAATATTTTAGACTTACAGTAGTGCAGCAGTTATGGGAAAAGACTCAAGATTTAGAGTAATAAATTAGAACTAAAATTACTCAGTAACACAACAGCCATACATAGACTCATAAAAAACTAAAAAAAAACAAACAAAACAAAAACTAATGTACATATATAAGAGAACATAATAACAAGTTAGACCAAGACTTGTCGGACTGATAGGAAACCGTTCTTGGTGATCCAAGTTCGACACGTCTAGTATTAAAAAACGTAGGCACAAAAATACATATCTACATAAAACTAGTATTCACAGATATATTACAGGGATCTGCTACAACAATCTACATGTAATGATGTAAGTATTAAATGTCCAATTATAAAAGCAGCAGATTTAATAATACAAAAGACTACAGAAGAAATAAAAATACAAAAAAATTGATTTGACAATAAATAGTTTTGCACATTAATACAGAAGAACTAACAGTTACAGTTGATGAAACAGAAGTGACATAATAAAACAACAAAACTATTATTGTACCGTACCGAAATGACAACTTAGTATATAGACAATTTAGTGTTAGCAGAGAATAACACCTCCTGATATTAACAAACCTCTAGAGCTATGTAAGAGCTACGAATGAACTGATATAATAAATTATGTAACAGTGAAAAACACATTATTAAGCACTAGAAAAAATAAGTTATCAAAATGTTCCCATTTTCCCACTTAGTCTTCGTCGTGCACGACAAATTGAGTTATTTTCATAACAAAACAAAAAATTACACGGTTTTCTTGTTTCGCATAAGTATATTTATAAAGAAATTCTTTGTTATTCAAATTAGGGCCGTAAAAAAAGGTGTGACAGGCTGCGAGAATATTCAATTACATTAACAATACACTTTCGCAGTGGAAAATGACTAAGATTTCTCTCATCCCAACTTCATTTTTATTACTCCACTCGGAGGTTTTACGTACAAATTGGTTGAAAACTTAAAGGAAGAAGAAATGAACGGGTCTCGTCGAATTCAGGTTAGCCTCCTGCGCTCTCGTACAAATTCAACGCTGTGGGGACCAATTTTAGGGGTTGTTGCGGAGAGATGACCCTGAGAAATAGACAAATTCGGTCAAACGACGAATAGAAACTTGTCACAGACTCTAAATACCGTGCTACTTCTCCCAATTTCTTTGAGAAAATAAATTTTGGAAGCTGACTGAAAACAATCATCTTCCACAGCGGTAGAAGAATTTTGTTAATGTTTGAATTTTAAATTATTAAACTATTTTGTTTTCTTAATAGAATATTTTAGTTATCTATCCATTGGTAACATGAGTTGGTGCACACAATTTTGTTGTCGCATTGTAGGCTTCCCGTATTTAAAGATACAACGCCACTTTTTTTGTATATAATAAATCGAGGTGTACGCAATTTCAGTCTTTTATTAACTTTATGTAGTTACGTAAAACACGAGGAAATGACCGTCTAAACTTCCCTTCATCACGACAAATGGCGCACCGCATAATTCACGTGGCGTGCAATAAAATCAACGTTTTTCGCAGGCATCTTAACACCTTTTCATTCATCGGTTCTCGTTCGGAAATTTATTGTGGTCACATTACATCCCCACCAAATACAGGTGTCGGTATCGGGTGACAGTAAGGATTATCAACCCCTAGCGGCAGGGGTACCATTTAAGAAAATAAAAAAAAAAAAAAAAATAACCCAACTTAACGTAACCTAAGGTTTTCTCTTCTCGGACGCACACCCCGGGCAGGTTCGCAGGTAAATGACCAGAGCGATTATGTAAAAATCATCTGGGAGAAAAGTGAACGGGGAGAAAGAAACAAATTTAAAAGTTAAAATTGCATCATGTAAAATGTATAAACTCAAAGTTTTGTTTTTCTTTGAAAAATTATCGGAAAACTAACCGGAAATTGAGTTTGTCACTATAGAAAGTAAGACCGTAGGAGAAAGGAAAACACTTTAACGGGTTGATGGTGTGAGGCGGAGGAGTAGGTTTTTTCACTTTCGCGACACTTAAAAACGCTTTTTATACGCGCGACAAAAAATAACAGCTTAAAACTTTTCTTCTTTAATAATCCTCAGATTTAAATTTTAAACAGGCTAAACATTAAAATCTGGTTGAAATTCGACGTCGGAGCGTTAAACTTTTCGCCGGTTCGACTTTTGCGCTTTCGCAGGGGAGGATTGTTGACCACATTGACCGGAGCCAAAGAAAAAAAAGAAAAAAAAATAATAATAATAATAAAGAGTCGATTGCAGTTCGAATGCGGCTGAAATGTGCGAACCTCCCCAAAAACACCCGTTTTAATGCATTATAATTATTGAAATTCCAAAATTGGCGTTTCCACCCCCTTTGTCTTTTCCATCTCGGATTTCGGACCATCCAAAATGGCAATTTGAATTTATTCTCTCGTTCACATTCACCGGGACACACAAAAGAGATTTAAATAGATAAGTGCCATTTCTGCGTTTGTCGGAAAATCAATTTTCCGTTTCCGGTTTTCGGTAGGAAAAATCCCTCGTGAGAGGACCGACTCTGGGTCCCACACTTCAATCGGCATGATCCGAATCCGTTTACAATGTTCTTCATCCCAATTTGTTAGTTCTGTTTGACGATTCAATTTCCTCAGAATGTTGAAAGGCGAAACTGTCGTCCTCTCCTTCTTCTTCGTCGTCTTCTGCTTCCACGTCTCCTCGAGTTGTGTTTCTTTTCCGAGCATTCAGAGTATCATACGAGAATGGAATTATGTAAATTATATTGTAACGCTTGTTTCCCGGCTTGAGATTTTTTTTTTCTTCGAGGTAAATTTGTTTTTCACGTCGTTTCAGTTTTATGGAGAAATCCTTGAGCGAACCAGCAGACGTAACCGGTTGGTAACCGATCAATTGTTTACGTTTTATTTTAATTTCATTAAATTTCAGCATCCTAGGCGACTGTGGTTCGCACGGTTCGGCTCATTCTAAAACACAAAATTTTTATTTATTTAATTAAGCACAAACATGAATAGACATGTGTGCGTGTGCTATTAAAATAACTAGACGAGAATCGTCTGCTCTCTCATCCCCCACATTCAGGTGGTGGATATTTTTGTCGTCGGAATTGTTAGGATAGAAGATTCTCAAAAATAACGAATTCGATTTAATTTTTAATTAATTTGTTTGTATTTTTTGTATACGACCAAATAAGTGTGTGTGCGTTATTTACTTTCGTTTCTGTCGTACGCCTGGCACGAGCTCCGACATCAGGATGAAGAGTTACAACGTAATACGAAAAAGGAAAACGAGTTACGACATGCGTACATTATATAATTGACAATGAGACGTAGAATACACGTAATAAAGCACAAATTGGTTTGAAATACACTAATGAGTTCCGAGTTCCACCGTCAGTTACACAAAAAACTGTTGTCTTGTCGAGTGGAATACTAATGTGAAGAAAAATACAATTTAACGTCATTTTTTTGTGCCGCGTCGGTTCCAAGCCTGTAACTGTAATATATGTATATATAACTTCTCTTGGTTAGATGAATCGCAGACAAGTTTCTCCGGAAAAATCCAACGCCGAACATTAATTAATTTTTCGGACAAATAAACTTCCGAGAAAGTCAGTGAGATTTGAGAGCGCTTTGCAACAAATAAAAAGAAAATAAAATGTAATTTTTAATTCAAGTCAGATGTTGATTTTGTTTACAATTCGTACGACGGGCGAACGCCGTGTGTGTCAAGTCTTTTCGATTCGAACTGATGGACAAATTTTTCTGAGATGATCCTGTCCGAATGAGAAAGTTCCGACTCAATGCATTAAAATGTCTAATAAAAAAGTGTCACGTTTAAATATAATGTGATAAATCCGGTTTGTTCGATTCGCACGGGGACTACGTGAGACGTTCGAACGACGCCAAATTGCCCTCTCGTTTTCCGAATCTTCCGGCGATGTCCACAACGTTCGACCAATCGGAGTGGAGCTTTGAAAAATTCCATTTTGAAATCTTGTAGTTTCCCACAGCATCTCCCTTCGGTTCTCTTCATCTGATGAAAGAGTCTTGCTTCGTTCGAGTTATTTGTTAACATCTGCACAGGTGATTCATTCCGGTGAGTCAACTTTTTTCACTGCTAAAATGTCACAAAACAGCACTCGAACAAGAGTAATAAATGTGCACTTAATAAATGATGGTAACACTAAAGTTAGCTGCTTAATAATACAAAAAATAAATACTTCAGACAGCATTCCACGAATTGTGAAAAACATAATTATCAACTTACCAATTATGTTGCTGTTGTCGACGACTTTAAGACTTGTATTGAATTACTACAAATATTTAATGGTAGTTTACTGCCCTGAAAAACAAGTAAAAATATAATTTATAATATTGTCGTTTACATTATGGAACAATTAGTACTGTTCGTACTGTTAGAAAAAGCACACCAGAAAGTGTTACGTTACGTTAAAGAGAGAGAACAAGTTCGGTTTCAAATGAATTGAAAATCTTCTCAATAAAAAGATGGTCACCGGCCGCACCGGTTGTAGTAAATAATTTTTTTTTTCGAAATATCAGAGACGGAGGTAAGAGAATTTTTGTTTACAATAGAATTTTATACTTTTTCTAAATATTTCAAACGGGTTATATAGGTTGTCACTTAAACTGTCATTCGCACTAAGGCAGGGCGTCAAATGCGACAGATGACAATGCATTTCGTTTCGTCACGTTCCATAAGTGTAAACTTCACTTTCCCCGTAAACACGTAAGCCCAAGTTTTTCCAAGTTTTTCCTCAAAATTTATTGACTTGTTTTGGTTAGCATTGAATTCACCTAACCCGACTTTCTTACTCGGCAACTTCTCCCGTCAAATTATGCAACTTTAAATCGTCTTTTAAATGGGTGGAACCTTAAAACAGTTACGTGCATGTGTCTGACGCAGAAGTTACCTTCGAGTCTGGGTCGCCACGGAACATAATTAATTACAATTAGTTAAATAGTTTCGGAACACAAGTGAAACTGACGAGACGAGACGAGTTTTACGGGAAACTTTCGTTTCACCAAGTTGGTCGGTTTTTAATTTAATTTTTTTTCCCATTCGGAAGTATTCGCGATTGTTCGATGGCCGGCACAGGATCGAAACTAAAATAAAAAGGGCTGAACGGGGATGAATTTGAAAAGAAAAATCAGTCAATTATAAATCGCGTGTCAAAGGAAACTTTTCCGACAAAGGAAGTTTGTTAGTTTGCCTCTAAATGGTTCAGTTGACCTGTTTTCTACTGTAAAATCAATTATAAATTAAATATTAATAATAAAATAAATAATAAATAAATAATAAATTAAAATAAATAATAATTAAATCAATAATAAGTAATAAATTAAATAACAATAAATTAAATGATAAATTAATAATAAATTAAAGTAAATAATAAATTAAATAACAATAAATTAAATGATAAATTAATAATAAATTAAAGTAAATAATAATTAAATCAATAATAAATAAAATAAAATAATAAATTTTTCGTTTGTTATTTTACGTAAGCTTCGCTTAAATTTTATAAAAGACTTTTATAATAATATTTAATAATTTAATAATATTCAAGGTTTTATTATACAATAATAAATAGTTTTTATATTGCAACAATTTTTGACTTAACTTAAGTTCAATAAATTAAGCACAACAACTATTATACTATTGTAACTTTTGTACGAGTAATATAAATGAATTATTTATTTTCTGTAAATTAATTAGTAGTAAGTAGTTCAAAGGGGAGTCAATTGTATTTTATATACAATAAGTAGTTGATATATTTAAATATAAATTTGAAGTTTGTTTTCGTCAGTAATGATACAGTGTAGGGTGCTTTTGGGGAGTTAAAAATTGGGTTAAATATTCACAGTTGTGTGGTTCTTTATTACACGAAAGCAGCGGCCAGGATCCACAACGTACCACTGTGCCTGAAGAAGAATTTAGAGGAATTGGGTACATCAGAATTGTTGTTATTTCCACTTGTAGTTTGATCACATCACTCTCTCATTTCTGTTTTTGGCTACGTACTATTTAATAGTAGCAGCAGGCTTATTCACAATTTAGTTATTATTTTACTTGGAATGGTAAAAGAATCTGTTCGCACCAGCACGTTCCTGTGGCTTTTTCCCATATGGCGGTGATAATTACTCTACAACCTTTTTTTACGTTTCCCTTTAATTTTTTTTCTCTTTGTCCTGAATAATTTCCAGGAAGGGTCGACGGGTTCAAACGGAGGTCGTGAGTGCTTTGAAAAACTTCTTATTGGCGTAAAATTTTTCTAATTTCGAACTAGTTTTTAACTAACTTAAAGCATCTAGTTGGGTGGAAACACAAGCATCGCCACGGGAATTTCAATTACTGAGAGTGACACTGAAGTGTTTCGTTTCTCACAAACGATGTGTAGATTTCTGTCGGGATTTTGAACTTGAGGATTTTACTTTTTTTCTCATATAGAATACATATATATATTTTTGGTAACGTAGTCAGTCAGTTTGTCATTAGTACTGCTGTGGGGAGTGAGGGAAAAGACACGGTTTCCGCATTAAATCAAAAATCGTCGTCTGGTTCCCCGTTTAACGATTTTTCTATTACTTCTCGTCTGGTTAACTTTTTTTACATCCCCAAAATTACCATGTAAAAGATTTGGATCTAATTTGTTTTCTTAAAATGGCGAGAGAGTCGGAGGATCGGGTAAAAAACGGGCGAGACCCGGAACGCTCAGATCTCTCCCCGAATTATCGGACGACGAAATTAAATAGGGAGGCAGAGAGAATTCAGAAGGTCAAAAAAGGCAATAAAAGGTTATCGACAGTGCCGCTGGATGCAAATAATTTTAATTTTCCAACAGAGAAATAAAAGTGAAATGCGATCTCTCGGACGGAAAGGCTCTCTCGCATGGAACCTTGCGGCACGACGAAAAGAAAGTCGACCAAACCTTTCGTCATAAACAGAAAAAAAATCCTTTTTTTGAAACCTTCCCGTAATTAATTTCATGGCGACAATTTACAATTACTGTCGACGGGTTTCAAATTGCGTCGACCGACTCGGAATAGCAACAATTGTGTTTCTATTTCTGTTTGCGTCGAGGTTTTTACTTCTTTGTCCGAAAGGTTAATCAACCTTTCAAGTTTCATCACCTTTAAATTTCTTTCATACAAATAAAGGCACATACACACACACACACACGCACACACAGAAACTCTGGGCGACCTTCGTCGGGTGCTAATCGATTTTTTGTATAGGATTTTTCACACGACTTTTTAACTTGCAGGTGGGAAAGTTTGAAAAAGCCATTCTGTGTCATTTCAATTTAAATGGAAGTTAGTAGACACGTCCTAACCAAGACAGATATGTAGGACCGGTAAAAAAAGTTGGCTGCACATTATTTTTGAGGTCAAGTTCTGTGGAGAGCCTAAGTTCGTGCGGTCTCCTGCGACTTCACGACTTGTGCAGACGGAACGTTGGTTTGCGACAATTAAAAACAAATTACTTTCATTTGTAGTCGCTCTGTATGCTTTGGCCATTTTGTCAATTCGAGCTTGGATGCAGGTTGAATGGGTGGAGTAGCCAATTTGTCGCGCATTCAGCAGCCTACTGCACCTGACGTTTGCCAGTGACTTACGTTAAACTTTAAGTTTCTCAAATTAAAGTTCTTCAACCACACCGTTTGATATTCCATTTCGGTTGTGAACTTTCATCCCCCAGGACGCTCCCCAAGTGTTCGCCCCATGTTTCCCCCTATACATCATTCAATTTATCTTTTCTGTTCGTTTCTTTCGGGCCTCCCCCAACCTCACTCACCGCTCCCTTGAAATCCTTCCGTTGCTTTTCCGTGAGCTGAAATTCTTCCCATTTTTAGTTTCTCAATAGGATTTTCGCGACTCCTTTCTTTCATTCCTAACTCTTTCACAACTTGGTTGAGCTTAAGGGGTTTTTCTGTTTGTGTCGTCGCACGCCCATTCGAGAGCAAGCGAGACCTTTTTGTCGACTGATTTCTCTTTCTCCCCCCCGACTCTGCCGAAAAATTTCACTCTCGTTTTGTCAGATCTCAATTTTCGTTCGAGGCTTAATTTTTAATTAAAATTTCTTTCTGCACAAAGTTGTGAAATCTGCGGTAGGCTATGAAAGCGACTGGTTGGTTAATCAGTCGTACACCGTGGAACTCTGGTTGTGCACACTTGAATTTTTGCCATACAAGGAAAGTAACAGGCTGAGTGTAAAGTAGGTAGACACGTGGTTGGTGCCCATAGCCGTCATAAAAATACATCAAATTTGGTAAACTTTGTACTTAATAAAACTCTAATTCGGAGATAAGAAAAGAATTCGGGAATCTTACGTACCACATAATTATACGTAATTTGTTTTTTATTGTTTTTTAAAAATGTGGTTACTTCATGACGAAAATAAATAAATAAAATACAATAACAAACATAAGATAATTATTACATAAAGTAATGTATAAGAAGCATAAAAACTCACAGAAATATAAAAATTAAAGAAAAGTTCAATAAACATAAAAGAATTAAATCTGTCGTGTTGTATAACCTACATATACATAACATATGTACTTGTTCGTACAGGTTGAACAAGTAGGTAACTCAATCTATGAAGTTATAGTGAAATTTTGTGTAAACTTAACACATTTCCTGGTATTGTTTCACTGACTGGTACTATTTAAACAATTATAAGCAATAATATATTATAAATTATGAAATGTATGTAGAAACGAAGTCAGAGTAGTTCGTAGGGTGGGTGCTGTCGAACTTTTAGCAAAGTTGGTATTATTAAGGTGTTAATAAAAAAAAAACAGAAAAATATCGGAAAAATACATTATAAAGAAGGGGGGATTAAACGTTTTGGTGAGCGGTGACTAGACCGTTCAAATTATAACGGATGAATGGAAGTGATTGACTGCTCAAAACAACCAGAAACCTTGAGTGGCGTCACAGACTAGAGTTGAAATAGAGTTCTCTCTCTCTCTCTCGCTCCTAGGTGCGAATTCCATTCACCCGTGGTGGTGGAAAGTCAAAATCAATTTATCCCAGCACAGGTATTCACGTCGACGACGACAACAACAACAACAACAACAACAACAAACTATTAGTCTACGTTATCAAACGGTATACGCCTTTCTTCGTTCACACCGAGTTGCATTGTCTGCCACATCAATCATCGAGTGTGTATTTCAAGTGGTGTTGCGATTACTTCCGCTGATTTCTGACGTGACTCCTGCATGACCGGATATTTCTGTCAGACTTTGGATTTGTCGAAGGGATATTGTCTCTCGGGGAGTGAAATTACACGGAAATAGTCGAATCGATTCGACGCCCGGCCCTTTTCGTTCGATTTTGTGTGTTTTTTTTTTGCTCTCTTTCGAGGGAGCTTTTATAGTTTCTTTAGAAACCATTACGGGCACATTAGAATAATTTTGTTATATTCGTATGGTTTCTGCGGGATATACATGTCTAAAATTTATTTTAAATGATCATTATTCTGTTTAATTGACATATATTGATATGTACAGTCCAAATAAATTACTGCGTTTGAAACCTCTCTAATTTAACTAAAGCGTTTCGTGTGTCTACAGGTTCTCCTCCTTCGTACTGTTTTAATTAATGTTTCAATTTCTTTCTAGGTAAGTTGTTTTTATGGTGTATGTTTTGTATGAGAAGCGAACTTCATAAGAAACAACTTTCCTACCGGGTAAGTCGTAGTACTACACTTTTACCATTGAAAGAGTGTTCCTTTTTCAAAATTTTGTTGTGTTTTTCACTTTCCATTGTTTTAAAAGAAAAGACTTAAAAATGTAGAATGTGAAAACATTAGAAATTAGTGAAGAAAGTGAAAATACGCGAAGTAAAAAGTATCAGTTTGTTTACAAATACGAAACGACTCTAAAATCGCTAATTAGTCAAAATATTTGTATTGTATTGATTAGGAAAGGCCCCGGTGTATTGATGAGACCGTTTGTTTGTTTTCCTTTATCCAATTTCTCCGTTAATCAAAGAATTATAAACAAAGATTCCTGTAGTTTAACTCTCTCTCTTTGCTAATTAAAAAAAAGCAGAAACATAATCGAGAGCCATAAACTTGTACCGGGACATGTGATGCACCACCTTTGCCTCACATCACAGGTGTCTCAATGTAGTTGTCTTAAAACGAACCTAGCTGGAGGTTTAAATCATTTAAAAAAATTTCCATCATTTCACATATTAACTTGTTTTACTGCTGCCGCTGTACTGTAATACATTTCGAAGTGTCTAATCGAATAAGTATCTTAAAAAATAATTAACTTATTGACTATAACATAATACGTAATATGTAAAAGTACGTAGCAGTAACTTAATTTTTATGAATATAAAATAATTACCATAACTTTCTTTGTAAATATAACTATAAAACAAAGTAAATAATATCATCTGTTATGTGATGTATTTTTACCATATATATTTATAATGTAAATAGAGATACAGTTGTAGTAAAAATTACAATAAATTGAAGGAAAGTTAATCTTTAAAATAATATTTTTATAAATTTATTTTAATTTATTAGTTATTTATTCTCATACAACTGAAACACTGGGCCCAAGCTGTGTCTGATGAGTCTTGCATTAGTATTTATAATATTGTGACATTATGTATAAATGTTAAGTTAATTCATAAAATAGGTACCTAAGAACTAAGCAACTGTAGAAAAAATTCGAAAAATCAGAAGGAGAATAGAAAATCGTTGAATAAATAAAAAATTTTTTTACGTATAATTTAATTTAATTTTTTATTTATTATTACTTTATTTTACACTTGAATCATAAGTATTTTATTCTAAAATACAAATTTAAAGAAACGTTTAATTTTTTTTTTTTACATTTTCACTTACTATTCATAATAATATTTGCATAGCTGGTACGGTACGATTCCACTAAACGTCTGCTGCTGTAAATTTTACGCCCGAGTTTAATGTCTCTTTTAAAAAATTTCTCTCCTGTAACCGCACAGTCTGTTTTATCCTTGGCAACGTCTAAAACCTTCTTTTTAGCATTTTCGGAAGATTAATGAACAAGGTTTGGTGTGCAAGATTAACTACTGTAATCAGAGACCATAAATTAAATGGGAATAATCAGGTTCAGACCTGAGGAGGTCCTGATAAAATTAAAATCCCAGTTTCATCTGTACGGGTTTTTATTAAATAGACTGAACGCATGTGAAATAAGCGGAAACTTTTATCAGTCTCATCTGCAATCTGTCTGTGCGAGGGAGTTTGTTGTGCGTGGATTTGGAAAGATTTAAGATCTAACAGACGCATAATACCTTTTATTCTCTGACATTAAATATATAGCCTTTAATTGTAAAATGTGTACATAGTCAGTTGTACCGAGTGGAACAGGTCGAACGCGGTAACGAAATATTTTCCCGACTTACGAGACTTTTTCAAGATGTTTTCATTTGGCTTTAGTTTCGCTTCGAGGTTATCTACCGGTGGTGCAGCGCATCGGTCTATAAACTAGGCTATATCAGAAAATTGGAAAACGATAATTCAGTGCGCACGGCTTTATCTGGTTGGAAGTAAAAGTTAGGAAAAGGTGGGCAGTGCATTAAAACTGTACGACTTTATTGTGGTGTCTAACTAACAGACCGTAAGGACTTGACTGACAGCTGTAGAGAACAGTTCGAAAAATCTGATTTCTAACTTGCGGGGGGGCGAAACTAAAAAAGACGATCAGAAGATAGATAGAGGGCAAGTAAGAGGGAAAATGAAAGGTTCAAGTGGTGGAGTTCAGTGACCTGAGCCAAAAAAGCAAATATTCGCTCCCTCTGGTCGAATCGTAGTAAAGTAACTACTAGACCGATCGGAAAGAAAAGTGGTGGGCTGTTGGAAATGAAACTAGGAAACGTTGGCCGGAAAAAAAAACTAGTATTTCATGTAATCATCCTAGATAGCATCCAAAATAGTGGAAAAGCGTTCCTCCAGATAGGCATGAATCAATATTTCCACTTTTGTGCTTTGTGACCGTTGGAAAAAGGCAATATCCTTTCGAACAAGTCCTTTCGGTGACGTTTTTCCGGCTCCTTTCTCCGGGCGCGGGAGTTCGGGCGGGGATTCCCTGGAAAAAAGCCTTTCCAGGCCATGACAGTCGCAACTTCCTACGGCCATACCATCCGTGATTAATAATATCAATTTCCGCTGTTTTCCGATTGCGCATTTCGCTTTCAATTACAAAGGTATTGTCAGAATGGAAGTCGTGACGGGATTTACAATGCCGCCGAAGTATTACATGTGTATTTTTATTGGCTCACCCCCGTGACATTCAAAACCGTGGCAGGCACCCCCGTGGCACTAGTCCGGGACGAGTCGGCACGCGAGGCCCACTCCGGGAAAATTTGGCAAGGGACGTTCCTTTGAAACGTGATTTGGATGTTGCGACCGAAACGGTTTATGCATTACGTCGTTATCTTTCGCGAATTTATGGCTGGAAGGACTTTTTATGCGTTTCCACCCTGCGACAATGTTGGCAGGGTTAAATTTTATGGTCCGTATGGGAAGAGGTTTTTCTTTTTTTTTATTCAGGCACGAAACCAAGAAGTCACACTGGTGCGACGTAAGCCCTCACAACAGGAAGAAAAATCACGTTTGATGTGTGAACGGTGAAAATAAAACTTATGTCGTGTTTCTGTGGGTGACTAAAGACAACAGTAATAATAATAATAATAATAATACATAACTCACAATACAAATGCTTGGATTTATGGAAAAAATTTTAAACGACAATAGGACGAACACTTGACTTCTAACAAAACTATTTTATGATATATTCTTTTATGACTGTAAATCCACACACTTAAGTATCTTCCAGTGTTTTATTGTACACTTTTACGCGATACCTGTGCCTTTTTCAATTAATTTATTTATCATAATTATTATAATAGATTTATTATGGATATAACTAGCCGTAAGCCTTGTGCCAGAAAGTGAAATCTACGTAATATTTGTCGATTAGTTTATTAACTAAATTGAATTTTATTTAAAGCTAATTATGTGCCGCAATATACAATTGTACTGCGTGGAACGGTACAATAAAATTGTAACTGTAACATATTTTGGTCTGCCGCATTACAATTTATTACTAATACTACCATTTATATTGGCAACTTAACTTTATTAGAAAAAATATATTGATTTTATTTATTTTTTGAGATAAAAATCATCATCTTTGTCTGATGGAAACGGAAGAGTCGACATTGAATTATTAAAATAAATATTAATTCATCTGGCAGCTGCATTTTTATGCAATAGAGTGATCGGAGTCTTGAACTACAACAGAGTATAACTACAAGAATTGAAAAGAAACAAATTTTTTGACGTTAATGAACGCGTGGAATGAATGATTGACTGACTGAAATTTCAACATAAATCGTATTATTAACTCGTTTAACGAGAGGAAAATTCTATTGGATTTAGAGGTAAACGGCAGAGAAGGTAAGAGAGACGAGTTGACACGTTTTTAAAAAGGGCGTTAGCAGAAGAGAATTTGACCATTCCGCCGAGGGATGTTATTCTATTAAAAAGGGTACAAATATTATCGGAATAGTTTTGCTAACTTTGAAATTTTTGCTGGCGCATTTCGCAACTTTCTGGCCGTTAGCAGGAAATTAAAAACCTCTATCGTTTTCCTTTCAACCTCTCGCCGTCGTTTCCATTCCCATTTTTACCGACAGTAGCACCCGAAGTCAATTTATGACTGAGGCATGCGGCAGGAGAGGTAATTGTGCAAACAGGTGAATGTTCTTAGGTTTGGGGGGAGTACCTTCTCACGGGCAGGTAGAACCGTGTAATTTTCACCTAACCGGTTGTAAATCCATAAGAATCTATTTTTATTAAAGTAGGACTCCCGCTATTAGTTTAGGTAGGTTTCAACTAGTCTAACTAGTAATAAAACAAGAATGTTACATTTTCCTGCAGTTGTATAACTTTTTTTGTTTTTATTACATTAATCTTAGAACTTAGTACCTTAGCACATTAACCTTGAGCTCTTATTAAAAATTGAAAAACTATTTTACAAAGTGAACTTTTCGGTCGTTTCTTAAGATGGATAACACTAAAAGCTTTTTCGAGCAGAGTCGTGGAGCCTAATTGTGTCCCCCGAGAAGATTTGTTTTCTTCCGAGGTAGTGTCAGCACTAAGAAGGTTAACAAAGCAAACTCTGTGTAATTGGGTTAGATAATTGCACCGGTCTAGTTTTCTTTCTAGCAGGGGAAAATTTTCTATTTTAAAATTTGAGCTCGCAACCCGCTCCCGCTCGCATTTTAAGTTCTTCCATCGTTGTTAAGTCAATTAAAGTTTTCGTTTAAGTAATTCAAAATTCCGTTATTTGCCCAGGTATGAATAATTCCATTTAGTTACCGTAGGCTCGCAGGAAACTCGAGAAGAACTTCTCGTTGTGCTTCGTCGTTCTCCTTCGGTTCGCCCCGGACGAAGCACTTGACGATCAGACGACTCCTTGTCTTATTTTCCCCGGCGTTGTCTTTAGAAATTTTCACACATTTTCTATTGTTCCTTTCAAAGGGCCGTTTTTGCAGAAAGCATTTCCAGTCAGGTTCCTTCCTGCGTCTCCCATCTTATTATATTCGCTTGTATTTAACATTCTCGGCGGGAGCGTTTCGGAGCAACCGTTTCCGGTATCATTTACGACATTGTTCCTCTCGAGACGAGCTTCTTTCCGGTTTACTCAAATGCCGAAGGAAGGTTCTCTACGCTTACACAGCATGAGTTAGATGTTTGTAACTTATTCCCCGTAGTGGATGTGTCAAAGTCTCTCCATTTAAGAATATTATTAAGCGGCAACTGTAACTGTAGTTTTTGGTATTAATAGTTGGGTGTTAATGAATTCATAAACTCAAGTTAACGGAAAGATTATTATTATTTATGTACACTTTTTAGTTGTGAATCAAACTGCTTTGACTTGCCTTCTCCTGGTTCCTAATTTTTATAATTAAAATACAAAAATTGCTTGCACTACATTGAAATGAATTGAAGTATGCAGGGTTTGTAAAAAAATAGAATATTCTTTTATTGTAGCGATATTATTAGGTATATTTATTATAACTTTAGCCAAGTGGACTAAACTATTTAACAATTTATTCTACAGTCAATTATTTCCGAATAAATTCAATTAAGAATAGCACAAAGAAGCAGTTTATCGTTGTTTTAATTTCATGTAAATTTCTAAATCTCGTAGTGGTACTCTTTAAACCAAATTCCGCATTATGCAGGCTACAAGACAAAAATTTGAAGGCCAGTAAATTTTTTCCTTATACCGAAAGTGTGATGTGGAAAAGTTTTATTACTAATTAACAAAATCTTAAGCGATAAAAATGGCGGGCAAATTATTTATGAAATTTCATAAATTAAATTTAACGTCTTCTTCTACCGGGGTTTCATTGTAGTATCCAATTCGCGTTAATGCGGTTAAAGTTTACAAATATTCCGATTATTCACCTTAATCCTGTCGAAGTATTGAAAATTAATATTTTAACTCGGTAATAAAATTTTCTTGTTTATCTATTAATTTGAAATATTTCTTTCAATGAGATGGAAGTGTAACAGAGAAAGGGATGAATAATTTTTACTTAATTTCATTACTCTGAGTTAAGAATTAACTGCAAATTGGCTGTAACGTCGACCGTGTGATTATTTCGCACTTCCCATAAAACAGGTGCCCCTGGTTCAATTCTCATTCTTAGGATTTCTTAATCCTAAATAATGGAATGTTTCGCAGTATCCTAAACGCCAAAACTCTCCCACGCCCAGGAGTCCAACCGTCGTAGTTTGCCACTAAAGTTCAATTTTATCCGGCCGAATGGTTCAAATATTGGAATAAACGCCGGATAAGGGAAATTCCTGTTGGATTCGAATCGATCATTTCCTGTGATCAATTATTGAGACGTGAAAGAACGTGGCAAATAACCTTTCGATATATAGCAATTTCAGGTTCTCGAAAATTTTATGAATCGTAATAATTTCCAAGGTATTTCACAACTTTTCTTAACCGCCGTCCACGGATATTTGTAATTTGAATTTCTACGTTACATTGTATTTATTTGTGAGACAGAGTTGCTCCGTTTATAAATAATCTATTTATAAATAAATAGTTGTAGGTCGTAGCCATAGCCAGCTTTATTTATCCTAACTTCGGACATTGAAAAATCCAAAATCACAAGAATGCACAACTTGAACGTCAATTAATTTGTTTACAATTGTTGGAGAGCTTTCTCCATACAAGAAATATAAGTATTTCTTACACAATTAAAATTTTCTACAATTTGTATTCGAACTAAGTTTTCACAAACACATTTAGTGTTGAACTGCATCATTTTTCGGTTGCTGATCAAGCACCAAACATTTATATATTGTTTTTCATTAATTGTTTTTTTTAATATTTGCGATGGTCCAACACTTACATTTAAGTAAATGACCTGTTTTTACTTGCACTCACCACTGTCACGATCAACACATCTTCTGTTACCTTGTAAACGCAGGTTCACAAGCAGGTCTCAAGAAATGTTGTGTGACGATAATCTCTGCGTTCTGGTGAAATTCAATAAGTGGGAAAGTCTGAAAACCTTTCATTTGAAATCTGGCAGGACACCGAGTAGAGGAAGTATACAACGACTATTTAATTGTTTTCTACAATGTTATTAATTTTCACGAAAATCTAGTTGGCATTTTTGGAAAGGAAACCAAAAGCAGATTTGTCCGAGGTTGAAACGACGCATAAATAAAATTATTGCTCTATTGTTTATTCTATGTTTTATTCATTTTATTCTCCAGCCAAATGCGAAATGTAATGTGTTGCCCGAGGAAGTAGTAATTATTCTCACTTTATTGCTCTTTTTATACGATAGCTAAATGACAGAAGTACGGAGAAGAATTCAGTGAAAGACCCTTGGTTTGCTTAATAAAAGGTGAATAACTAGAACATTTTTATATTTATGTTCCTACGGAAATAAATTCAGTTTGTTGCCCGTTAGATTTATGGTAATGGAAGTACACCAAAAGGCACACAAATACTCAAGAACGACTTTGAACCAATCGTGCGGTCCAAAATGAACCTTCTTTGATTTTAATTCTTACACAGAGATTTAGTAATCATTAAATTTATTATTTACATACTATGTATTTGCTTTAATAGCAATTACAATTTGTTACAATATGGTTCAGGCAGGTGCCAGCTGACTGGAAGCTACCTGAAGGGCAGGTCGTGCAATAAATTAAGGCAGTGCAGCGTATGTATTGTAAAAACAAACATGTTGGCAACTTTATTGTATAATTCGAGGGCACTGTTTCCAGTTACTTATCATATGCTACGTTGTATATTTTTATAGAGAGAATATTTTTATCTGATTTGCTAGAACTAAGAGAACAATAAAAGGAAAACGGTTGTTGAAATTCTAAGAATTGTTGCTTATATTCAGAATTTATAGTTATATTTTTACATATATATTTTTGTTGGAGTTTTGTTTTGGTACGAGTCTGAATGGAACGTGTCACGGTAATGAACAACATCGACCTCCTTATGAAAGTACACAAATAAATACATAGCTTTAAGAGATTATTAAACGGATCAACTACTATTTGAGTTTCTCACGCGGTATTAGAATTTGAGTAGTTGATTAACATGCAGGTAGCCTAGAAAAAAGTATTTTGACTTTTCTAAAACAATAAAGAATGTTAACAAAACAAAATCGTCCTCGAATTCAACTAAAAATATATGTATATATTTTTCCATTTTTACACATCACACAAATATACTGTAATTCCGACACATGGGCCAATTAGAATCTGTATTAAATGTGTTATAATAATTACTGTAAATAAATAAACTTAAAAAAAATATACAAGCAGAACTCTCAAAAGGATTCAAAGTTCGAAGGGGAAAAAAAAGAATACTCTCACAGACTTGAACGTTTAGGTCAGCGCGTCAGGTCGGGGTTAAAGTTCACTCAAAGAGCTTTCCTTTCGTTACCATTTCCGATTTGAAAACGTATTCTTTCACCCGGATTGTTCCATCCCCTGAATCTATCAATCTCGCCAAATCCAATTTCAACCATCTGACGTGCATTGCCAAGTGATGAATGAATACTTAAGATACTGGCGCATTAGCAACGCGGAGACATTATAATGGTGAAATCCTGTAGAGCGTCTGAGAAAAGAAAAGGATTGTTAAACCTCTTCACGGGGATTTGTACTGTTTTCTCTCTCTCTCTCTCTCTCTCTCTCTCTCTCTCTCTCTCTCCATTCGTCTAATGCAAATGAACTACCCGGGAGAAGTGGGATAAATATTTAAGGGAGCCCATTACTTTCTTTTGCCGACCGATTTCTTTTCGGGGCAGCTGCGGCGGTGGCGGCGGCGGCTGCTGCTGCGGGAAGGGGTCAAAAGGTCAAAAAAAGATTAATGGATATTGGAGTTCTTCTTGTGCTTTTGACCGGACACGCTTTAGTTATGGGTTGCCCATGGCTGCATTATTCTCGTGGCCATTTATTCTTCAATTCCAAATGTTTGTAATTGATCGTTCGAACGAACGAACGAACGAACGAACGAATCCGACCAGGAGCCCATTTTTTATTTTCAAAAGCCGAAATTTTTGCTTTGCGCGGGCAAAATCAAATTACACAAAGTCATTAGGTAGATTATGGAGAGGTCACCATCTGACGTGCAGGCCCCGGGAAACTGTTAGGTGACGGGTATCGTGTGTCGATGCTCGATAAATTTAAAACTGGCAAAATCAAGTTGACGCCTGCTACGACTTGCAGGTGGATGAAAACCAAATTTGACTAGGGTCAAAGCGCTACAAGTTAAGTCTGGAAAGAGATTAGAGTTAATATTTTGAGCGTTGAAACTTGTTGGACGACAATAGTCGAGTAGACATAAAGTCGTCATGCTCTTGTGAGAGTAATCCCCTTCATCCCGACAGAGACAGAAATGGGTGTGTGCGTGTGTGTGTGTGTGTGTGTGTGTGTGTGTGTGTGTGTGTGTGTGTGTGTGTGCCTTTGCCGAGAGCAAACACTAAGGTCAATTTCCGTTTCCGTTTCGTTCATCCACCCTGCGGAATGAATTTCAATTACAGGGAGAAAGAGAGAGAGAGAGAGAGAGAGAGAGAGAGGGTGTTTTACATTTTATTGCTCTCATTAATAACCGATATAAACGCTTCGGCTCGGGGATGAATGTAAAATAGAAAAAAAAAATACCGAGATGCAAAGACCGAGACTAAACTATGATAAAAGCAACCCCTGAAAGACATTTGTCTAAAAAAAAGTGTAAAAATGGACGAAGAGGAGGACAGATGAGAAAAGCAGACGAGATTAGAAAAGTAATTGCATCTGGGTCACGCTTTGGCTCTATTCTGTCCGCCTATTTTGCGATAGACAAACAAAAACGTCGCTTTTTCCTCCGTGGAAACGATTTTTTTTTTAAACTCACCTTCCACTCGCACTTAACACCCGAATTATTATTTTACTGCATTCACGCTGAAGAATCATTTCGTGTTTTGTTGCTGGAGTGCGGTAAAAGGGTTGGTTAAGTGTCAACATTGAAGGTTTTGATTTTTGTGAAGCAGCCAGACGTGCCAGAAGGATGAAGGTCACCGTCTTGAGCACTCCCCTGACACAATACAATAAAGTTATGTTGACGTTGTGTTGTGTAACCTTAAGTTAAAATGTAAGCAGTGGATAGTTTGTAATACTTGATATTTACCTTACCTTTAATGTTGGGTACATGACAATATCAATAACTTTCTGGTAAAAAAATAAGAAGGAATGGATCAGTTATTGGTGAAATTTTACTGACTCAAAGGTTTGGTAAGACATAACTAAAAAAGCTTACCTAGATTAAATAAACTTTGTTTAAGGACAAGAATTTAGTGCAGAATATTTAGTCTTGAATGTGTACTAAAATTATATAGTATTTGTATTGCGAACTGTAGTAACCGTAGTAACATAAATTTATTACTCTAAAATTTTTAATTAACCTAACATTTATATTACATTATTGTATCAACTTATATTATTGCTCTAAAATTTTTAGTACAGCTAACAATCATTATTTAAATAATTTATTACGCAAAAAGGTATATTATTAATGTTAAGTTCTGCTTTCTTTACAATGAAGAAAGCATATTGAAGTTTCTAATGCATCGTAGAGTAGAATTTGTTGTATTCATGGCCGGTGTCATTCTGCGTTTCCCACATAAATTTCCCGTCTATAAATTTTCCACTGTTTATATACATATATATATTTTTATAAGTTTTGTTTCTCACTCAGTACACTTAGTATTTTGCTCTTTAACGAATGTTACACTTCAGTACGCGAGTCCTGTGATCGTTAATTACAGCGGGAGAAGGTCTCTACAATTTTTTTTTTCTCGCAACGCGGTGGTTTCCTGAAGAACAAAAAATTCTCTGCTGGAAATTTTTCACTTTATCATGGTCAATAGAGACGTAGGTTGAATGCCGAAACATGGCGAAAAGATTTATCATTATGTTAAAAATGAAGTTAATAACCGTTTAAAAAAAGTCGTTAATTTTCCCCCGTTGGGAGTGTCCCCTTGGCGGCGGCAGCGTCGGACTAGGAAGGCAGCGGAGTGAGAGAGATATTTAGTAAGATGGTAACTGTTTTAATGAATTGTTAAAGAGCCATTAAAAGCCTCCCTTTAAACGAAAGCTCCGGATTATTAGTTTTTAAGATTTGGACCGAAGCAAAGAAACTGCTAGAAACTCGAATTGTTCTCATCCGTATGGGACATCAAAGAAGGGATATCTATCCCTAGGAGAGACTACTACTACCACCACTACTACTACTATTATTATTATTATTATTATTATTCCACCTGTGAGAAACAAATTTTACACTACACAAAGCAACCATTGAGGGTTTGTAAATGAAGTTCTTTGGCAAGGGTTTCCCCGGGATGGAAAGAACCCTAAACCAGGCATTTTACCATTCTTCTTGTATTTTCTTTCTTATTAAATTCTTCTGAATAATTTTCTCGTATTTTTTTTCCATGAGTTCGTACCCCAAACCGCGTTAAACTCAATCAAATTGTACTAGACGAATCGAATTAACAAAAACCTCTGGTTGAATCTAGTCGGACAACAATGATGAACGAAAAAGATAAACGGGGCGAATTCTGCCGTGAAAAAAACCACGAGTTTCAGGGGTAGTAAGGGCAGGTAGTCAGAAATGGTGCCCCCACCTTTCCAAAAGGTTCACGAGAAACGAATCGTGTAATTTTAGTTTGCCTCTTCGTCAACGCAATCCCGCTGTATTTCGCTTATTTTATCTTTCGCATTCCAACGCAGATAATGGTAATTTGCTATATACAAAAATTTGTGTCTCTCACATAGCCTCTGGCTCACATGCGTCCATGCCGAGTGTAAAAATGTAAACTTAAGGGTGGATTAATAATAACTCGCACACAGATAGATTTAATATGCCTCTTTTCCAATCAGACATCTGTTTGTGTCCTTTTTGGGTGAGTGATTATTTGAAATCCAGTCTCCGATTGCAACCCTAGGAAAGGATTTCTATTTTTGGATTTGTTTCTTGGTGAAAAGTAGAGCTTTTTTCCATTTTGATTTAGCAGTCCCTCAGCTGGTTATTAATCATCCTTTCGTTTCTTCTCGCTTCATTTTACCATCCAGACGGGGAGCGCGCACACACACACACACACACACACACACAGTGTAAAACGGCCACGGCACTGCCTTTTTTTCCATTCGGCTCATTTTCTTTTCCTCACGGTTGTGGGAAGGCACTGCCACTCGTCCGTGAAGGGCACTATTAATCTCCTGGCAGAACCTTCGAGCGAAGAGCAGCTCCTGTCCCACGGCCCGAGAACTTCTGCTTCCAACAGCTTTTAATAAAGTGATGCTATTGATTATTTCCGGAGGGTGACGTTCAACCGCGTATTGTTGGTGTGTCGTCGTTGTTTCCACGTGGAAAATGAAGCTCTGCCTTTCCGTCCCACGGGCGTGCTGAATGTATTGAAAGGACCCCGAAACCTTGTCTCGTGTTACTCGTCTCAAGTTTGAATCTCAAAGTATTTCTGTTGTGAAACCCGCAAGGTTTTATCATTTCTACTGTACACAGGTACAGAGGTAATTTCTATATAAATTAATTGAATGTGTAAATGTGCCAACGCAGTAGTTCTCCTCCTATGATTTGTGCAATTGAGATTGAGAGAAATTAATTCGTTCTATAAGTCAACCTACAAAATTTATTAAGTCCCAAAATGTAACTTTATTCAGCTATGCTGTAAAATATAATGCTTATAAATATCTTTATGGTATGGTTTTGTCTGATTTTCGGTAATTAAGTATAGAGCAAGGAGTGTGGCCCGTATCGTTAACTTTTTGGTCTGGAATATAAAGTTGTGAAATGTTAAGAAGAAATTATTGGAATTTACTAAAGTCTATTAATACTTTCATTTTACAAATCTGTATCTACTTTGTAGTTTAAGTTAATTCTGTGCACGTACAAAATTAGGCGTGAAATATGACCATATATAACACTTATATTATAATATATTTCTTTTTTAATTTTCAGGTAAGTGGTCTTTGACTTTCAACGGTTAGACTTTGACTTCACGCACAACAGTCATGTCCTACTTAAAGTAAGAGGAAGTTAACCGTTTTTGTACACTAATTTTGCATTTAAAAATTTTATTCTACATATTGTAGTATTATTTTATCTATCTGTAGCATTGCCAGTACTAATTGGAATAATTATCTACAGTATTATTTTTGATAGTAATTCTCATTCGCTACACACAAAAGACCAGTGCAGACTACCATGCTTGAAATTCTTTGGTATTGGGCACACATCTAGGAAGTTGTAGAATATTTAAAGGCAAGCATTCTGTACAGCAAACCAAAAGAATTTTGAAAAACCAATCTATTACATTGCAGAATTCAACATTATTTACAGGATTAATTCCCAATTGACAGATCTATTTCTAGTAAAACCGAATGTTTCCGCTGTCACAACTGTCTTAATTTTCCCTTAACGAATATTAATTAATCGCGTGATAATAATAGATAAAAGATAATAGATATTTGATAGAGTAGACGTACACGTTCGGAATTTGATCGAACGGAAACACTTCGGACTCTGCCGCTCTGGCTTCGTACGAAGGAAAACTCGTTCATTCGACATGGAGGTAAAAGAAACTTTTACCTTGAGAGCGGCTTAGGAAGCAAAATTGAAAAAGGAAAGCCCGGATCATCGAGTAATAAATTTACCAAAGTTATTAAAAGGAATTGGAAAAAAAAAACGTATTTTAACAGAGCGGATTTACGGCACTACAGAGTCTTAATATCCGGTAAAAACTCTGCCAATAATAGCCGCGGCGGCGGTGTTGCTAATGAAATTACCCGACAACTTTAAGCGAATAACTTTAAATTAAAAAAAATTAAATAAAGTGCCCTGCAAGTCGAAAGCACTAACTCAATAATAATTGTTTTTGTTGAGAAAGAAGATATTTATAATAATGTCAGGTGGGAATGTTCGAGTGGAAAAGCATTTAAGTTTTAGGTAATTGATTTTTACCGGCGAACTTAATGTAACGGTACTTAGAGAACATAATTTTCGAGTTTAAATCTAAATTAGATTGTCCGTTTTGAGACTCTAAAGAACAAATAACATTATTTTCAACTGATCCCAGAAAGTTGTCGGTTAAATTTAATTTTGTCGAGTCACTTGATTTCATCGACAAGGTCGACTGGAAAATTATTTTTACGCCATCCGAGCCTTTTCAAATGCTAATGGAGGCCGTGTGTGTGTGTGTGTGTACGTAGGGGAAAGGTGAAAACTAAAAAAAGAAAACAATACTAAAATGAATTATTTATTTTTTGTGATTATTTTGTACGGATATGTACAACTCAGGGTGATGTTTCTACTTCCACCTAATGAAATTCTTCAAGTTGTTACGTAGTTACATAAATATGGTACATAAATATTTTGAAAATCTTAATTATAAAAGTAGAAGAAGATTCAGCATACTACTGTTACACTACGATTATACTAAGAAACGTTTCTTACAGTCGGAATCGATTAAAGTGTAATAGTTGAAATAATTAAATTCCATCAACTTGACTGTGTGTGTGTGTGTGTATACCATTTTACAACTTGGTATAAAATTTTTATTTAAGTAATATACTTAATGAATTCTCCTTGTAAAACATTCACATAATGGCACTTTATTTCCGTAGTAACTTGCTTTATGTTTTAGAGATGGTTTAACTCTGAGGCGTGACGGAAGACGTCAATTGCAAAACGAGTGGAGGCAGGAAACCTGAGTGGTACAATATATATATTTCTTGCGGTTAAAAAGGCCTAACAATAATAATATCAGCTAATAATAAATTACCCAAATTATGTTAAGTATTTTTTTTTAGTTTGTGGTAATTACATATGCGGTGATCAGGCGTCTATCGAAGCTTCCTATCCCATCTCTAAAAATAGGTTAGATATCGTAATATATATGTTAATAATATGTTAGTTATTTTACATTGATAAATATTTTAAATAAATAAGTTAGAGGAAGAAAGTAACGGAAATAAATAAAATAGAGTATTTAAATCTACGGTGGAATAATAACATTAGGTTCTTTTGTTAACGTCGAGCATTAGCGGTAATGAATAATTTAATCACGACATAAATTTTCTATTTAAGTAGCGGAGGCTACGTAGAGGAACTTTCTATTCATCTAACGATATCGCATCTCCATGGCAATGTTTCTGTGAAGTACGATTATTGTTGTTTCCAGTGTCCGAAGTAGAACCTTTCTCCTTTCACCCGGGGATTCGACGTGGCCGACTCGTGGCTATTATTTTGCTGAAATTGGAGAAATTAAACTGCCCCCTTGACCTCTCACAAACAATAACACAATAGATGTAAAACTTGGTCGTCGTTTCATTGTGATGACGGGGAGGACACAAACAAGAAGCCGTGGAAATGGTTTGACCACTCGCTGTAAATCTCACTCTCTTCGTCCTACACGCAGAACGAGAAAAAGAAGTCTTCGACTCTTCAAATATTTGTCCTCTCGACCGATGCGCTTTACTTCTCCCATTCACCGAACACTTAAACTCGAGTAAAAGACATTTAATTATATTGTATGTTGAAAATTTGTGTGTTTTTGTTTATTTCTTGTTTTTGTGTCAAGGCGTAGCTGCCGCGAAACGTGTCCGCTCGCGATTTAAAGATGAAATCCGCCACGTCGTTTATCATTCTCCCTTTTCCCCCAATGGAAAAGATTAGGTTTTAAATCTTTTGGAGACCGAGGACATTTTTTTACATTTTACTCGACTTTCTCATAATATATGAATCTATCAAGCTGATATTTTTTTTTAGAATATATTAAAACAAGGAGAGGAGTTCACTTTCTGGGGAAAAAAGGCTCTAAAACCGGAATTGCCGCGACGTGATTTATCAACCACGTGTGTGAGCCTTTTGTGCATGTATTATCTCCCGTTGGTGGTGCTTTGCTCCCGTGTTACGTAGTCAGGTATCGTACCTGCGCGACGCGAGGAAGATAATGCGCCCACCTTGCGGCACATTTCTTTCGCTTTCGTTTTAATGTATTCCGTTCGGGAGAAGTTCGCATTTCGCAGTGAAATTGGTAGGTTAAGTTCGAAATGAGAAGTGTGCCTGGTGATGGGAGGCGAAGCGAAAGGTAAACCGCAAGAAAGGATTCCGAACAAACGAGAAGATAATGACGCCATGTTTCTTATTTGAGTGTAATTTGAAGAGTTATTGACGACACATCCTGATTTTACATGGAAATTTCAGGATGAAACGTTCACGGAATTTCTAATTTTTCACTCCAGACCGACTGACTAGCCCGGTTGTAACGTTACGAAGCATGAATTTAACCTGTTTTATTTTATATTGTAGTTCTAGGAGTGGTAAGAAACGAATAATTTCAACTAATTAACGTTCGGTAACGTCAATGACCCATGCGGTCTCGTTTTAATCGACAGGAAAGGTTTCATTTTGAGCATTATCTGACATTTAGTCAGTACAAAATTATCATCGGTCTCAAAGTGGTTATTAATTATTAAAACCTAAACTTATTTTTTGATATTTATTTAAATTATGCCATTGAGAATTTGTTTTTTATTTGTTACCGAGAACGAGTCGTTTACTTTTAATTTAAAATATAATTACTTATCTGAATTTTCACTCGTTTTATTTATATTTTCATGACGAAAAATCGGACAAAGAATTTTGTGAATAGCTTATGTGTGGCCTTGTACTAAATGCTTATTAATCAGTCAGTAATAAATTTAAACGCAGAAGTTTTGGCGAGAAGAAAAAAAAGTTTTTGGCCCATGGGGGGATCGAACCCACGACCTTCGCGTTATTAGCACGACGCTCTAACCAACTGAGCTAATGGGCCGATACGACCAGCGACTAAGCGAGCCCCCGTTGCAAACTAGACAAAAAATAGTAAAATGTGACAAACAGTTAACCTTTGATCGCAGCGACAAGTTCAAACCAGGTCACAGACGCACCAAGGTTAAATATTTTGGTTTAATTTTTTATTCCAATGAATTTGTTTACATTGTATTGGTTGTACTACGACTGTTGGATTGCGTTAAATACGATTATTGGTTTCCTTCATTTTGTATAAAAATTCTAGCACTCCTCGAATTGTTTTCACTCCGGTGTTTATAAAGTCATTGTAAAGTTTTATTATTGCATGAAGTGTAATATTTTGATGTGGTTCTTAGGAGAACAAAAAACTGTTTTCGGCAACGAATTCAACTTATTAAATTGGAAACTAGTGTAGTAATGTAGTGTATTGAAATTAAATTGTACAGTAGTCTCGAATAAATAATGTTTACTCATTTTCTACATGCTACATATTTTGTATCTCATTGTATTTTCTAAAAACTTATCACTTCGCTCAAAAGTCAACTTTATATTTTTAATATAAAAACATTTAATATAAAACGTAAGCAATATTTTTCCTAACTTTGTAGACGTAATTTTAGCTTCTAAATTATATTATACATTGAACTTCGGATTACGACCATAGGAGTTTCGTACACCGTTTTCTGTACCAGGTATTGTTTTCCTTGGCAACAGAGTTCCCTAGATAAAAACTTCTCGTTTATATTTTTTTGTTACCCCAAAAAATAGCGGACATGACCTCTCCAATGTTGAGGAACTCATCCGGGAATGTAGCCACATATATATTCATTTCCTTTCTGGTCGGTTAGAAAAAGTTTTGAAATTTTTTCCATTAATGACCCAAAGTTGTAGTTCCCCCCAACAGAAGTTGAAATAAACGATAAGAGCTTTTTTTTAAAAAAAAAAAAAGGACGGAGATGAAGACGGAAAGAAACAGGAAAGACTTCTGCCGTTCTCATGAATCCTCTTTTTAAAGTACAACTAAGGTCATTCCCACATTGCCATTCTCTTAAATTTACAACAGTTCAAAAGGGACGAAGCCGGGAGTAATGTGGGAATGATGAAAATGTTGGTGGAGGACAATTGAAAGAAGACCAAAAGCAGACAAGTAAAGAAAATGTGTCACTTTGTCTAGTGACACTTTCCTTCTAATAAGTTCGGAACTTAGGTGAAGACTCGACAAAACAAAGAAATTTTCAAGTTTAAGAAAAAATCAACTCGGAACCAAACACTTAAATGTCGTAGTCTATTTCTTCTAGTTTTTAGAAAAAGAGAAAACTATAAATAGGTCCAACGAGAGTGAAGGCTTGTTCGTGTCACTCACGCAATTTACACATTCATCAATCAGTTTCCATCTCATTTTTCATTTCGCCATGTTGCGAATTGTGGATTTTCTACCGAACTCACACCGAACCGATCGAAACGATAAAATTTTATTGCATGCGCATAGTAATAGACAGTTAACAGCACTTATCAATCCTTTAATTATATTTAAGTTGAAGGTTTCAGCCTCTCATGTCCATCTTGAGAAACACACGGAGCTGAGACTTTTTTTTTCTGGTTGATTTTCTCCTCGGGAGAAGTACAGTTGGTACAATCCAAACTCCATTTTCACGAGTGAGACAGGAGCTGGTTATTTTGCAAGGTAACGAATTATGGACTGTCTATTAAACGACAAACGCCATCTTATGTAGTGTGAATTCAAAGTGAGGAATAAAGAAATTTAATGAAATTCTACTTGTGTCTGACTGAAAATTTAGTTTTCAATGAAGTTCGTCTGTCAAAACTTCCACCGCTTTAATTGCACTGATAAAAAACGGGTTTCCCCAAATTAGAAAGCCTCCGTTAAACTTGAGATGGAACTTGATCAAGCGAATTTCTCAAATTAGGGTTATAACTTGATAAACATTACCAAAATTTTCAATGGTCGAAACTTCAGCAAAACTTTACTCCCAATGTGAATTCTTCACGTCTAAATGGCAATGTCGGCAATCGGCCAGGGCCTACCGTCGTGTTACGCGGAGGTCGGAACGGATTTTCCGAAGGTGGAGAAAGGCCGAAGGTTTCACCTGTAAATATTTCCCCGAATCCTCGACTGCATTGTGCTTTCGACGGAGTGTTTTCCTGGAAGAGTTTTATATTTCACTACACGTGAGCATCCTTTTTTAGATGAAGATTAAAGGGTTGTTGCGGGGATGAAATAATATACAAAAAAAAAACTTGCATTATTTTTCCCTGAAACTGAGTTTTCCGCTTCCAATGACTATGAAAATATCCATTTGAACCAGTTTTTTTCTTCATCTCCTGCGTAGAGCAGGAAAAATTATAAAATGACTCTCTGCCTCACGACTACATTTATTTTTTGTAATTTCACTTCGTCAAACAGTTTGTAACCTCCAGTGTGGTTAGCAACCCTAGAAACCTACCCGAACTTCGACGACTAACACATTATTTAATGTTTAATGTGGAAGGTAAAGTGTTCATGTTTCTCAATCCCAAAAATGCAATAAAACGGTATAAATCACAATTATTCTTATTTTATTCTGCATATAAATTATATAGTTATATTATATAGAAATGTACCACGCGGACGAGAGAGTTATCCGGTGTCCGTGGATTTTACTTTGGTTGTCACGTAACTAATAATTTGCATTGATTACCGTAAATTACATAAATGCATGGAACGAACACCAGTTGAAGTGAGTTATGTTAAAATCTAAACATTAAACAATTAATATTTAATTAAACAATTAAATACGAAAAAAACTCCGACTGTGAATTCTCCTTCGGGAAAAACAGTATGTGAATACGCCGGCAAACTCGTCTTTGCATTTATGATATTTCACATGAGATTTTCGGAAAATATTTAAATAAATAAAACCATGAAAATTAAACGATAGGAGAGATAAATAAGTACCCTTGAGAATCTAACGATGCTCTTGAGTATTCAAAATAATGGCGATGGCCGACTTCAGCGTGTCTTAGCTGAAAAATCAAAATTCAGGTATTTCAAATGTGACCGCAATTTTTGCTTAATTTCCATT
This sequence comes from Polyplax serrata, assembly GCA_037055365.1. Classification (NCBI taxonomy): domain Eukaryota; kingdom Metazoa; phylum Arthropoda; class Insecta; order Psocodea; family Polyplacidae; genus Polyplax; species Polyplax serrata. The sequence goes on from JAWJWE010000004.1 coordinate 3,813,057, forward strand.
GGAATTGTGTTAATTTGAGAGCCGAACGTGATCAATCAACTCGAACTTGATTTTTTTTTTTGCGAGTTCTCAGGGAAATGAGTAAGCATTTCTCCATCAATTTAGAAGAGCAAAGATTGGTTTTGCTGTCGTAACGAGCGCGGTCTTTCGTCCTTTGAGATCTAATTAATGCTAAAAAAATATCCGCTCCGAATGGGAAAACTTTCTGCGCAGTTCCCGGCAGGTATTCTCAATCGAATACGAGGAAATTCACATTCGACGAGTAACCTCAAATCGATGACGGTTGAATGGTACCTATTGAAAGATTACTACCGGGTAGTTTTCGTGACGCGAAACTAGAATAGTAAACCACAGAAAAAATAAATAAACAGTGAGTGTAGCACAGCGATTTAAATTAATTACTCATCTGAGTCGACGACTTTGAAATAACAAGTTTAATAATACGATTAAAAGTCTCGTTATAGAGGAAATGTAAATGTGTTTTCCTATGGAATGAGAGTGAGAGAGAGAGAGAGAGAGAGAGAGAGAGCAGGGGAACTTTGGCAAGAAAATCTTCCGAACTGTGGAACAGGTTAGACACGTCTAACCTATTCCTTGTCTATTCTTAGAGGAAGGAGAGACTAAAGACAAATCTACGACGCACCTGGGAAATTTTAACCGATTCTCGGTTAACCAGTTAATTAGTTAATTGATCTTAGTTTCAACAAAGTCTACTAACAACGGAGAACAATTAGATGCAGAGCGTTTAGAACAATAAATACTCGAGGTGACAAGAGAAAGTTTCACGAACGGGATGAAAGACGTCTCACGTAATAGACGTAATAGTACAATTGAAAGGGATGTTGAAATTATGCCATTGCTGATTGGTTATGAATAGGTTTTTGCAAAAAAAAAAAAAGAAAAAATAGAACTGGTTTTGTATGGACACCCACCTTGAATTTTGTCAATTGACAAATTGCTTGTCACGTCGGTCGTGTGACCGAAGGAGTCAACCTCTGGAAATATCCAGGAAATTTGAATAAGTTTATAGACAAATATAAAATAAACCGCATAGAAAAAAGGTATTAAAATAAATTATTTAATAAAGAAAGTTTTTCTTTGCTATTGTGTAATAAAAAATCAGAAAACACAACGAGAAGACAATGAGGAACACCAAAACGAAAATGACTGTAATTGTTTAAAAAATAAAAAGAATTAGTAATTATTTAAATAGATTACGTATATACGATTCTTATCACAACACAATAATTACAATAAATTTGGTGATGAAACAAAAAAGCGTTTCGAGTTATTGTCGAGGAGAAGAGCTAACTACAATTATTAATTTCATGTGAAGGCGTGTCATGGCATTCTCTCTCGGTCCTCTCTCTCTCTCTCTATTTTTTTTGTCTAGCCTTTCACCGGCAGAAACGTTGCTGGAAAAGGGTAACAGCATTTGTTTTACCTGAACCGTTTAAAAAGGCTCATTTCAGGTGTAAATTCCTCAGAAATGTATACTTTAATTTATGTTTAATACATATGTTTTTGTGCCCGAAGGAAAAGGTTAAAAAAAGTGCCAAGTCACTTGAGACGATTAATCTCTTCCAGTTAGAAGTTAAAAATTACATTTAAGATAAGCTGTTACATTTATGAGTCGGTACAATTTTTCTTTGGTGCGTGAGAAACGACCTGAATTTGGGAATTTTGCATGGAGGGAATTTTGCTATTGGGAAATTTTTGCTCTTTTATCACTTTCACTCACTCACTGCCGACTCTTGAATTGAACACTCGACTGCACTACAACGCAATGGTAAATTGTGTAACTGGAGGTATACAACCTTGGTTCCGGTTGCTGCTGCAAACATGCAAAACGAATCAAGAATAAAACTTTAAACAAAGTAGTTTTTCTTTTGTATCAAACAAATAAACAAATTATCGTTGTGGTGTATGACACTCAGACGTTCACATCGAGTTGTATTCGTTTTGTCTATTGTGCAACTAAAAAAATTTCCAAAAAAGTGTTGATATTCATTGAACGGATTCCCAACTAAATTTATTAATAAAATTTTAAATCGTATTCTGTTAAACAGTGGTTAAACACATGGTCTCGTAATCGTAGTGATGTTCTGTTGCATGTAACATGCAAATTAAAAGCTGCGAGAGAGTTACTTTGAAGTTGCAATACACAGAAATCACTAGAGTTGTAGAAAAAAAATGGAACTGGAGTGTTCGTAGTGGTACCAATTCATACGAATTCTTCATTTTGAATAAAAAATTTTAAATGCTCCCCTGAAGTTCCCGTTAGTCTCATAACTTTAGTCTTTTTTTTCAGTCTGTCACGTAACCTCGAAAGTCTCGCCAAATGGTGCAAAAAAAAAATATGGAAACCTCAAACAATACCCTCGTTCGTTGTTCACCAGCCTGGTGATACCATGTGTTGTCGCCTGTGTGAAACCGCGGTTTTCCAATACGAAAATGAAAACTAGACTTGAGACCGTGTGAAACCAGTTCCTCCGATAGAGCAGACTAAAACATTTTCTATATTATTTGCCAAAAATCGTGAGATTCACAAGTGTTTACCGATAATAGTTATGTGACTGGTTGTTCTACTGGAGTAACCCTGAAGTTCTCAATTAATCTTAGAAACCATCAAAGTGCTTATATTTCACACAACCTAGTTCCTTCTGTTTTGTGTAAATTTGATTTAGTATATGATTTGATAACATTGTTTATATAATATATTGCACATGTATTTCGTGTACAATATTTCACCTCTAGAATATTACTTTTCTTGTTTTGAGGTAGACCGAAGAATCGCTTTTCGACATTGTTGGAACATTACAGGAATAGTAATTATTTAATATTTCATTCTTTGCAATTGTAGTATGTAATGTAATATGATAATATTATTTATTTGAGTAATATATAATGTTATATACATATTATATAATGTTTAAATATTTGGGTCATGATTTTAAAAGTGTAGTGAAATTTAGTTACTACATACCACCAACACTATTTACTTACCAAGTAAAAATTAACATTCTGGAAATTAACTTCATGTAAAGGTCACAACAGACAGAAGACGTCTAGCGCTGACAGAAGTACAGCAGACGCAGAGGTGACGGCATCCTATCCCAATTATTCCGCTATCGATTATCCGTCATCAAGAAACGATTAACTTGAGGTGGACGACCAAGTCCGAGGGACAAAAATGGATTTTGACATTGATGAAAGCGTGCGTGTCACCCGGTGCAATTTATAATGGAAACAAGTTCTCAATTTCCTGATTGCTTAGTTCTGTTAAAGGTACGGCGATCGGGTCAGAGCAATCAATAGCCGAGTTGACATTTTGCTGTGCACCCGGGTGCATCCGTGTGCATCCGACGCAAATGCACTTGAAGAGGAATCGACGTTAATTTCAAGGCGATCGATTTTGCCAAAGGTGAACGTTCTTAAGCTCACTCTTTTTTTTTTACCCCCATTTTCGCCATTTTAAATTAAACTTTTTTTCCCTTTTGAGGCCTCCTTAATCCGAAGCAGTTTTTCAAAGTTTGAGGAGAGAATATTCTCTTCTTTTGAGTCGCAATCGATTGCCAATTGGAAAAACGCAAAAAAGATTTTCTTCTTTTCCCCGGGTCAGGTCCTACTTCTCTTCCGCCTCTGCATCGCCTTCTTCTTCTTCTTCTTCTGCTCTACCTAGTGATATATAAATTGCATTTTCTTTTCCTTCACATAACGACTCAATTCACACCAGGATTTGTTCAAGTTGACTGAGTTTTTTTTTTGCCATCTTTGACTCGCACTACCCTCACTCTGAAATATTTCTCTTCTCCGGGGTCTGGTCCCTACAACTCGCCGCAAACGGGGACAGAAGCTGTACGGAATTTTGTGTATCCACGAAGTCGAAGCGGTGTTTATGATCTTTAGATGCCCAAGCTGGCTGACAATGGCGTTGAACGACATCGGCTTCTGTTGTTAATTTAATGGCCGAAATTCTTTTTGGAAAGATTTCAAAATCGTCAGTCACCATAAAAGTCTTAAATGGAAACGAGAAGAAATTTCTTCTGCATTTTAATGCTTCAAGTTGAGATTAAATCTAGTGCGACTGCCAAAATAGTTTCTTATATTTGAAGAAAACAAAACAGTGTTTGATTTAGTGAAATGCACAACTAGTCAGCAGTTGCAACTCCAAGAGAAAATTACTAGCGTGAGGAGGGAATTATTATTTGTGACTTAGTAGGGGAAACTTTGTGTGGTCCTAAGTTACGCGATGTGGGGTGCTCCTGAACGGTTCAAAATCGAAACGTTCAAATGTCAAAAAAAAATTAATGAAAAGTACAAGCAACGTTTTAAGTGGTGTCATTTCTAGTTTTAATTTACGGGCATTAGACTAGTCTAATGTCAGAAACGATGTAAAATTAGTTTAATTGCCATCGATGAGAGTCACAATTAAGACGGTCTCATTCTTTCTTTCATTTCTTTTAGGGCCGTGGAATCCCAACAGCAAATTGTAGCTTCTACTCGGGGGAAAAGCAAAAGAAAATTTCTATAATTATTTTTTTAATGCTTTGATTAATGCTACGAAATACATTTCTCTCTGGAAAAATAAAAAAAAAGAAAGGAGAAGAGTCAGGGAAAGTTATATATCACATCAAAGTTGTCTGAGATGGTGAGAGGAGAATTTTCCGGTTCTCAGACGACAGGATGAAAGGCTGCCTGCCTGCCTGCCTGACTGCTTTACATAAAGGAGAAACCTTTTTGCCTTTTGATTCTTCGGGTACCTACCCACGTCCGGTGGGATGATGTGTGTAGTCGGTGTTGTCTTTTGTAGTAAAATTTTAGTTCCTTTAACAAAAATTTTGTTGTGTTGATCGAGAAAGATTTTGGGTATTGATTTTTTAATGAAGTAAAAGCCCAGATACAAAAATTAAGTTTCCCGAACTCGTGTGACTTCATACTACCCGTGAAGCTTTCCTAGAAAATAGACAAGTTCCGGGAATATGATTTGAGAGACGTACCACTCTCGCGTCTGTCTCTGTTCGATGAACCTAACGTTCAAATACTTTTGATTTGTTTCGTGTTGTGCGCCCTGCTCTTTGTTAAAGGGAAAAACAATGTGAAGTTGACAGGAGTCGTTTCGAAACGGAGCCGTCGTGACGAAACAAACGGAAAATGCCAACCGAGTGAGCCCGTTTGTTTTGTACGATTTACAACGCTTGTCCTACTGGAAATGCTTCATTTTTGTGTGTTTATTGATTTTCTGCAGCGTCCCAACTCATTTTCGTTGCAGTTGAACTCGTCCGGCCATTCCTCACAACAATTATGAATGGAATTTGAATAATATTGCTGTCGGTCGGTGAGAATCATTCAAGGTAGACCTACATTGTGAATACCTGGCTGTACCTTTATTAATCTTTAGCCGGTCTAGAATGCTGGACGTGCGGTTCTTCCGAACCGAATAAACATAATTAATAATCCTTTGCGTTCGTAAAAAGATTTTTTCGTGGGAATTTTGTAGAGCTTACAGCAAAACATTACAACACACACACAAAAAAAACTTGAATAATAAGTCATAATTGAAAGTACATCATTTTACAAATGAAAACAATTTTTAACTCGACGTAATTTGATGTTTTATATTATTTTCGTTATTATTAACATTATTAAAACTTACACTACGAATCAATCCTTAATTATTTACTCATTTAGAGTTGAGAGTTATTACAATAACGGCAGCCAAGATGTCTAACGCTCAGAGTAGTTGCCACTCACGGTGTGCTGCTCACGAAATGATTCCACGAACTTATGTAATTCACTTAGATAATTAAATTTTTATGCGGCCTATTTTTTAACATAATAAGCCTTAATAAGCTTAATATTTGTAAGTCTAACAATGGACAACGAGAAACGTGTGACACAATGGAAAGCAAGTTTTAATTCTCCCGCATTTATTCGTTTGGATCGCGTCTGAGTGGAGAGTTTATTATTTTTAGAAATACATTCTCTGGTGCAGGGTGCTCCGTTGAAGATTTAAGTCCCCGGGAAAAAAAAATTAAAGCTACGTGAAATGGGCGATGTTTACAAATTTTCATTAGTTAAGAAGTCAATTGAATTTTAACTGGATTAGACGTAAAAACTAAACAAATAACATTGAAGCGTCTGGCGGGCAGTTTTATTGATTCAATGAGACTGCGCAGGCGTTCTCACACTTGCAAGATAAACGTATTAAATAAGGAAAAAAGACGAGAATTTATCATTTAGTACATGGAAAATCTCTCTGAGAAAATCTGTACAAATCTCCATCTTATAAACAAATCTAATGCGAGAAGAGCCTCGGCGGAGAGGTCCAAAAGACGGGAAAATACGGCCGGAAAAGGGCAAAAGCACGGGAGCCAAACTCAAGGAGAAAGTACGAGGACGAGGATGAAAAGAAGAAACGCCACGATGGGAAAAAGAATGGATGCAAGAGAAGGGAAAGACCGAGACAAGCAGATAAAAAGTAAATTTCACTGATCAAACAACCGGAAAAAAAGGCGAATACAAAAAAGAATTCACCATTTTCATTTCGCTCGCCAGACCATTAGAAGTGGAGAAATTCGGCTGAGGAGGAAACCAAATGAACAAAAAAGAAACAATTTAAATTGCACTTGCTTGGATTTTCCGGATGAACCGATTCGGCCTGGATAAGAGGAGTAATACAGTGAGACGCACATCGCAAAACTCACACACACAAGAAAGAAGATTTGCGGAGGAGTTTGGACATTGGCCGAAAGCTTTCCAGGAGACCCAGAGACCCAGAGAGAGAGAGAGAGAGAAAAACAAAGAGGTTGGCGAAGATTCCTCTGGTCACAGCGAACTTTTAGGTTACCAAAACAAAACAAAATTTTACGTCAGGTAGGACACATTCAAGACAGAATTCCTACTTATATTTTAAGTATTTTTACAGTCTTTGATACTAATATTAGTGGCGTTCATGTAGGAGTTAAAATAAATACCAAAAAAACAAGACACGTAAGATATATTAATTATCCATCAAATAAATAACAAAAATAAATAAATATTCAAACTTAATTAGCTGCGTACTCCAGAACTTTTCTACAGGGTCTCCACCAAGTGACATGGCGTCGTTTCCATTTTGATTTTCAATCCCTGTCGTCTTGTTCTTCAATCTCTCCTGCAGTAGCTCTGTGGTCGTTTCTACCTTCCCCTACTCAAACGTTTCACACATTAATAATGACGTTCAGGCTACATCCCCCGATTTTATGTTTCTCAGAGTCACCGGGTGACCTGAAGTTTCTCATTCCTCCTTATTAATATTATTACTGGAGGCTATTACACGACGCTTATGTATGACGAAATCACCAAGTCGTCGCGTAACACAGTCAATAATCGGTAATAGCTCTTAAAAAAAATTCACTTTATGGGCTCCCCAGTTATTTATTACTTGTATCGCCCTCACGTACATTCATTCCGTTTGCTCCGGCAGCAGCACTTGACATTGCCTCGGAACATCTATTTTTATTTATCGCACCGAAAGCTCCGAAGTGTAACAGAGGATTTATTGATTTCTGATGAGCCGAAGGATGGGATTTTCCTGCCGTGGAAAAATCCCCACGAGAATTTCTAAGCCCGTCCAAGCGAATCCGAATATTTCGGGGTAATCCATGCCGATTAATTGGCGACGGTTCGATTAACATATGTACAACCGCAACTCCCGACTATTACGACCTCATAAATAACTCTCGTTCGAACCGTACGGGAAAATTACAAGTGACAGAAATTTGAAAAGTGAAAGGTGCTCCGAATAAATAAGTTACATTTCGACAGGGTGCCCGTGTAAAATTTTGCAAGAATCAAATATTAATTAATGGCACAGAACGCAAACAACTTATGTACCTCACAACTAATTATGTATCCCGTCGTTTAGTGTGTCTTTTTATGACTTTCGGAAGAATCAACACCTCTGGTTTCCATGTTTGTTTCTTTTTATTTTTCTGTTTTCTCATGTACTGAAATTGTTTGTGAAATAACTATTAATATTTATTATTTGATAATTATCGGTGTGAATGGGATTGAGACTCACTACATCCGACAAACACTTATCGGTAGTAAAAATTTAATAGAACGCAAGTTGAGAGAAAGCGAAAATGAAGTCATGCGATGTGAAATTGTCGTACAAACTCGGCGTGGAGGGATGTTAATTCGGAGGCGGATGCGAATTTGCATTTGAACCTGTCAGGTGCACACAACTTTTGTATGTTCCGTCACACTCTCAGGGAGAGAATACCTATTTGTCAGCAGTTTGTGGGTCATTAATAAACTTTTGTAATTAAACGGCCATTATTGTTCCGGTTAATAACCTCGAAAACAAATTTACCAAAATGTAAAAATTAAATATAAATCTAAGTGTCTCATCGCGTCACGTTGCCATTAAAGGTAGACCGAAGGCTTTGTGTACTCTCGTTCAGACATTTTTCATTTCGTTTTGTTACTTTCTCAATGACTTGCTTGTTACCTGTGTGTGTGTGTGTGTGTGTGTGTGTGTCTGTTACCTGTAGGAATCTGTTCACCTGTCTGGTAGTCTATTTTATCTGTATATAAACCGTTTCTTGTGATTGAGTGGTAGGTGCACCGTTGGAATGCTTTGTATTGCACCTCGGTTTTTAAAAATTAAACATCTGTCTTTTTTTAATAAAAAATAATAAAAAATCATAAGAAAAAAATAATATTTTGAGTTAGAAACAAAATTATAAAATAAATTATAAATATTAGAAAATTAGGAATACATAGATACCAGAAGCTGTTTGTTTATTCACGTAAGAGTCTGTTAATTGGTGTAGTTAATAAAGAGTAGTAAGTAAGAGAAATAAAGGTGTACAAATACTTGTTTTCCTGCTTTAAGGTAAATTTAAACCGAAAGTAAAACCTACCACCATTCGTACCAGTTCGAATTAGGGAAAAATTCACGAGGGCAGCACGGAAACGAAAGTTCGGTCATTTGACTTAAAGTTAACACCGAGTGTTACATACGACAAATGTCCAAATTTGTCATGGTCTGAGAGATTCAGGCCGGAGGAAATAAAAAACTCGGAGGAAACGAAGAGAGCGAAGGTGTCGGGGCGTCAACTTTAAGTCCCCGGTTTAGAAATGTTCTCCGATTTCTCCTTAGATGTTGAGCACCTGCATAAGCCTCGAATTTGACTTAATCTACGGCAGACTTGAAGTTGCCTACTTAAAAATTTTACCCGAATAAATGGCGGCGGGAGACATCCCGGCATTTAATGAATTAAAAGAAAAACATTGGAAACATCACTTTCGCAGAAATTTCGTCCCTGTTAATAATAATAATAATAATAATTACGCGACTCTAAAAGTTTTCGGGAGTTTTTGATACGTTCCGAATGAAAGTCAATTCCAAATTTTCACCGGCTTTTCTATTTCTGAATATGATAATTCCACGCTTTTCTCTTCTTCTTTTTTTCGCAGGTGAGCACTCCGCCGCGTTTCCGTCGTCTTTTAATCCACTTAAAGTTGAGAACTTTGCTATTAAAGCCCTTACAGGTGTCAGAGAAAGGGTAAGTAAGAGCTTTTCTTTTTGTGTACCCTGGTAGAAGGGAGGAGGTTGAGAACAGCCCCTTGCCGGTACTTTCGTTCCGTTCGAAACCACGGTCAAAAAGCATTTATGCAAAAGCGTTTTTCATTTAACGGCAAAGGTCGCTCTCTGAGCGTGACCCGGAAAAAAAATAAAATCACCACGGGATACGGAATGTTATTTAAATAATTGCGTGTATTATTTACACGTATGCATCTTGAAAATTTGAACGCGGAGAGCTCTGTACCATTTTATATATTTCAGTTGTTCTCACCCTTTCTGCTGCGAGTGAAAGAACTGTTTAAGTAGTACATCAAATTATACTAAGTAATTAGTATCTCTCACGTGATGACTGGAGATTATAATTATGTATTTTTTTTTACAAAAACAATAATCACATTCAGTAACAAATGTTTTTTCTCTTAAAGTAAACTTTCATTGAATTTCAAATGCGTCAGTTTTAATTTACGTAATGTACCGGTACAATTTATCATATTGAAAAAATTTATTAAGCATCAGACATAAGTAAATTGTGTCGAAATGTGCATCATTTTTAGTGAACGCGAGCAATGAGTCTACTTTTGCAATTGTCGTTTATTTGTTGCTCGATGCATTACATATACATTTGTATTTTTTACGTGACTAAAATAATGTTACCATGAGTGTAGTACACGATTATTTACTTGTGAAAGTTGTGTAAAACGCTTCAACATGTCGGGCACGAAGTTAACTTCATGTCAACACGTTTACCATTTGCTTACCTCAAAATGCTCCCTGAAAAGTGCGACACGAATTGATACGATGATTAATCACAATTACACTTCAACACATATTTTACTTCTTAGTACTCCGAATTTTGTTTTACCCAGGGATTTTGTCAATAAGTCAGCTAGCTATTTGTTCTTCAGTTGAAATTTTCATTACCTTCACTGTTCTCCGGGTGAACATCATCAGAATGGTAGGCCGTATCTATTTGTTTCGAATTTTTGCTAAAATTTCCGTTATATAGTAAATGAATGGGGCTTGAGTTATCTTCATAAATTTCTGCTGGACCCTTCATTTCTAATCCTAACTCCTTAAGTAATCCTCGTGCATAATATTCTGCATGTGTTGATGATCTAGAAAGTGTTCTGTTCACTAAAATTTGCATTAGAATTTCTGTGGTAGACTTTCTAATTGTTACGTTCCTTCACCCAGAAGTTTGACTTTCGGTTTGTCTAGTCTGAGCAGCACTTCTCCGTACTCCATTGCTACGGTGAGTGTCCGATACGGTGGTAAAGCATTGAGTAACATGACTGACTAAAATTTCTTGCAGTTTTATGTCGGTTCTACTTTTTGGGTAAACGTATTTATAAAATCAGACGTATCTACCTCCCTTTCCATTTTTCGCAATGAGCAGTGGACTGGGTCACTTCGGTGACTATGACTTTTATTTCATTGTTTGGTTGCAGAAATCACTCGCAACAACTGCCTCACCGCGGCTCAAGAGCAGAGTTTAATTTTCAGTCGCAAGCATTTGTTGACTGTTTGATTTCTAAAAAGTATACGCCTGAAGATTTTTCTGTCAAATTACATGAAATTTACGATGAAAAGAACAATATTAAAATACCACCCGAGTAGTAACCGTCGGTTTGGTGTTGTGAATTTACGAGAATCGTGACTTTAGTTACAGGCCGTCGGAGCCAAAATAATGGCGAAAAATAAGAAATGGTACGGGAAGAAGACTGAGGACAGAACAGGAAATGAAAAACGTAGAAAATGTAAAAACGCCAACGTTCGAAAATAGAAACGCTCCGGGGGGAAAAAAGGAAAACGAGCGCGTAGCAAACAATTCAGATTTTCATCGTCACGTCGGTGGTTCGGGTCAGCTGTTAAGGCTGGTCCTGTTGGGTCAGACCAACCGATAAAAGACTGAATTGATTGCCAAAAATCATTCACTCATTCATTCATTCGGTCATTCGTTATTTCAGTCGAAACGGTGATTGAATGAATGGATCTTCTCCCGTTCTCCCATTTCTAATGACGCCGTGACAGATGTTCTCTTTTCGCTTCGACAGATCAACTAGAACTCGAAAAAAAACCTTATTCCGCCCGAAAAACCCTTTGTGAGCTTTTAAATTTCCAGAACTTTCCGAAAGCTTTCTAAAATATGCAGTTTTTTGCCAGTGTAAATAAAAGCCTTTTTAATTTCCCGGACGCTTTTGCCGAGATAATGAACGAAACAAATTTTTCATATGACAAGTCGCTTATTTTTTTTTTTAGTGTCGTGAAACCTTCAAAGAGTTGCACATCAAAACATGGCAGTCTCCCGGGTGAAATAGTACAACGGAGTACATAAATACGTAGATATTCGGTGTTCGGTACCCGTCAGCACTACAAAATCTACAAACAAGTACTTCGGTTCGAAAAACTACGTTTAAGTGTCCACACAAAAAACAGTTCCACTTCTGAATGAGTAACTGCTCTACGAACTTCTACCTATAAAAGGTATAACTACACTATTACTACTCCAACTACTTAAACAAACTTAAAAAAATCTCCAACACTACTTCTAATAAATTGTTGCTACATATTCCTTTACATTATACAAGAAATGAGAAAACGAAATTACCTACTAGAACACTATACTACCGTAAAAGGAATTAGTTATTTCGGTTGTTTAATAGTTACAATTTAGTATAATAATTTACAATTTAGTAGTTTAATAGTTGCAATAGATACAATCTGGAAAACTACATTTTCACAACTATTACTCGTGTACACTACAGTTACAACAAAAAGCTAATGTTCGTTAACGAAGTGTGACAACGAAATGTCAACTAATTTGTAACACCTTTGTTCTTTATTAAGTTACTCTAATTAATAAATTATTTTTTCTAAATTGACATATTTTGTCAATTGTAATTTCGTCGTATACGATTAACGTTAAAATTTGACTGGAAAATGTCACAATTACACAAAGCGAAAATAATAATTAGGTAACGGAAATTGAAATTAGTCTGAAACACGAGTGGTGTAACGCAATACCTGAGTGTAAGAGATTTGCTAATAGTTCACATAATTCGGGGGAGAACATCCTCTCGAAACCTTGACAGGTGACAAAAATATGGAGTTTGTATATGTTTAGTAAAAAATAATATTTTTGCGTTTGTGCCAGTTTCGTGTTTCGTACGGGAGACGGCTTTTTGGTAGTTACAGTCGTCAGCTAGGGTACCCCTGGAAGTAGTAGCGTCAATGCTTAAGTACTCAAACCGTTCAAAAAGTATCTTGACACAATATAAATAATTCATGGAACTTGCTGAATTTACTCGTGGGATTTGAATCCACCCCTTCGGATTAACAGCAGCCCGTTTGAAGGGTTTGTTGTTCCACGAGTTCTGATTCACCTCAGAAACTGTATTATTTTCGTCTCCGTTCCCGTCTCTCTCTCTCTCTTGTGTCCCGGGTTTTTGCGAATTGCGCGTGTCTGGTCGTCCCAAAGGTAGCCCCGAAAGGTGACACAGGAAAAGGTTAGGTCAAACACCTTGTCTATCCCGCGATGCTATCGTTTTTGTCTTATCTGTGGGCCCATCCGGTAGTTTTCGTGGAGTGACACTTTATCAGGAGAACTCCCTCGACTCGAATTAATTTTTCATGTAGCAACGGAAAGAAAGTTGGGTTTTGTCGAGTCTGAGGTCGGAACGGGTTGAAAATGTCTGCGGGGAATGTCAAATGGGACCGACAAGGAAACTGGAGGAAAAGTCAAAATGTCAAAAGTAATTGACACGACTTTTGTGTTTTCTCTGATTTGAATGAGCCTCCATGCGACGACTCAGATTTTGACACTTTCCCCAAATAACTCTTTTCTTTCTTTCTTTCTTTTTTTTTTATTATTATTCAACTTATGATCTGAGAACCTGATCGAATCACCGGCTTTCACAGTTCTGTCAGGATTCCTTTTATTTTTCGCATTCAACCGGTTTTAAATTTTAAACGGACGCCATTTCAAAGAGGAAGCTCGCGGAGAAAAAGTAGAGCCAGAAGACAAATGATGAAGCTCTTTCCGTTTTCTTTTCTTCAATTTTTCATCTGCGAACAAAAGTTTCGGCTGACACACGAAAGTATATAGGGAAATTGTCCGCGAGAACGTCTCAGAGGGTCGAGAAACGTGTCCGGTCGAACCCGCCGATGGTTCCCCCGGAGCCGAGTTAATTTCCTCTTGCGTTGAAGGTGAAAGGACCAAAATAATCACTCGGCTAACTGTCCTTCGTCTTGTCCTCCGATTCCATTAAGAGCTTTCCAACTTGTAAATTCGAGAAGCTGTTATTGCTTTGCACCCAAATTGACCCTTTCTCATTCCTTTTAACTGACTTCAAATCACTTGCTTAATGTCTTCCAGGACTAAACTCGCATCCCCGACATTAACCGTCCACGATGTGTAAATTGTCTTTTCCGACTCGACACACAGAACGGTTCTCCTGCAGAAAGTGATTTGACCGATTCCATTAGTCTCCTGCGTGCCACTTTGAAAAAAATACATTCATTTCTCCCTGTTCAGGCTTTATTTTTCAGGTAGGGTTTTATTGCTTCGTCTGCTTCGTGTACAAATCAAAACCTCAGATATGCTCACATGCAAAAGAAGGAAAATCGGTTCTGTAATTAGGTTCCATAAAATGAAATTTTATCCGTCTGCGGAGGAATGCATCACGCGATTCCTCTCACTCATTCCACAACCAGTGAAATATTCTACATAACTGATTATTATTATTATTACAACAAAGTTGGAGATTGACACGGGCCCGTACCCGAAAGCTCGCAACTACTGAAGTTTGAATAGAATTAATAAAAATTATTTATATACCGAATTTATGGTCAAGCCGATAGTTTTCCCCCGATAAATCTTACAAATCAGACGTCTCGTGTTGTTGCTGTGTAATAACAATTTTATTAGATTAAACTCATATATTACTAACGACTGCTAATGTAAAATATGAGGAGGTAAATTCTGTGGCAGTGATTTTAATTGCGCCACACCACAACACTACAGTTTAGTATATAATTACTTTAAAAATAGAAGGTATGGTGTAACTTTTGTTCGCGTATCTTAGGCCGTAAATTATTTGATAAATTCATTCCATGATTTCTTAAAAAAACGTACGCAAGTGATCTTAATCTCGTGATTGATACTTAAAACTTTATTTATTAATAAAAATTTATGTGACAAGAGGAAAAAATAACCGTCGGGTTCAATACTTTAAAATTACCTATATCGTATGTTAATTTTTTAATATAAGTTGGGTAAATAATTTTAGGGGCAACGGATTTTAATGTATCATTATGATTTCACGTAAGGGACGCTCACCTGTCAGCAACTTCCCTCGTCTCGGTACCTTCGAACTCGGAAAACGAATAGAAAAGTTTGACTACCTGAACTGTCAGCCTCTCCCGTTTACCAGCGTGAGTTTCATTCGGTTTTTGCCTTTTCGCTCACCGTCTTCCGCCATAAAAACTTTCCAAATAATTTTCCGATTGGTTTGCCGCCGCAAAGAGTTTGATATTGGACATTAAATTAAAACTATTACGAATTTTTTTCGTAATTTATGGGTCGACCCTTACGCTGTTTTTCTTCTTCCACGTGCTTTCCAATCGGTTTTCCAGTTAATTATTTGGAACTTTTGCGAAGCGACTAAAAAAAATAGAGAGAGAGAATAGTTGGAAAGCGGCGTTTCTCCAATAAGTTTTGGAAAATACTATAAAAAGTTAATTAATTTTTCAATAAAAGTTGTAGTTATTAATTACGTTTCACGTTGAATTTATTGCGCCCGCGTACCCGTACCATTTCGCATTTATGATTTGTAACGTAAATATGAAATTTGTAAACCCGGTCGAGCATTTTACACTTACATAATTTATTGGGGAGCGGACTGTACAATTATGTACTGTTCATTTTTGTACTCAACAACTTTGTAAATTTGTAAAATCTAGGGAGAGTAAGCTGGATATGTTTGGCACTAACACGTGCACATACAGAGACCAAAACCCAATGCCTTGTATTCAGCTGGTACTGCCATTCACCGCTCTCCATCCGTAACATCGTTTTTAATTAAGTAGAAATTGACTAAATGAAAAATCCAGTAGTTAACGTGTTTGCTCTAATTCTGTCGCCGAAATGCCTCAACATTTTTCACCTATATCCGTAACACCCAAGTTAATTTGTTACATTTTGCTTTCAGTTCAATTTTTTTAATATTTTTTGATGTGTGTTGCAGTGCCGTGTCAATCAGAGAACCCATGCAAGCGTTCCGTAAAATGTGTATATATATATATATATATTTTGATTAAAATCCGTGTTAAATTCGGTTTAAACCGACTAGACGTTTGCTTTTAAACTATCACGTAAATCATTTCATAACCGTTTAATTTAATTTATTTTCATTGAATAAATCGCTTGAAAAATTTTTTTACCCTACGGTTGGGTAGTTTTCAACCGACTTAATTTTGCGACAGAAACAAAAAAAGCACTATTACTCTTACAGACGTGTATTGACAATATCAATAAAATTCCAAGCTCAGATGGTGAGCCTACAGGTGCGACAGCATAAAAAGGCCAAAGCTTTCGACAGAGTGAAATAAAACCCGTAGAACAGAGGCGTAATTTTAATTTGAAAGGTATGAAAATGGAGAGAGCGAGAGAGCACAAATAGAAAAGAAATGAAAAATTAATTATGGCGGAATAGTCTCAATTCATTAGCGGACACATAAAGCGAATTGCCCGTTTTTTTTTAACAAATTATTTCCTACCGATACAGTATAATTCAATATAAAAGCGTTTCCCTGAATTACTTGTGAATTACTCAAAATTTCTTAATTGAGTGATGAAATCCAATTACACGTGGGGGGCATCGGTCCGGCGCCCAAACTTCTCTCCACTCGGTTGATTTCTTCTCGCGGACAGTCCATTTCCTTCCAGAAGGCTTTTCGTGTTGCGACGAACCGCAGCGGAAACGGAAGTGGAAGTTTGCCAAATGCGGACCGAACCGGATGTGTCTGAACCGAAAAGGTCGATGCTTCAACGATCGAATGGAAACTGCGGTCGACGCGACGAGTGCCCGCGACGGAAATGATGAAATTCCGTAATTGATGAAACCGGAAATGGAGGGAAAAAATAAAAAAATAAAAATCCGTGAGGAAAACAGTCGGCCCTGATAATCTGCCACACGGAAATGACGAAACGGCAACGGGAAAGAAGCGAAACGAAAAGAGAGAAAGAACGGTGGAAAACAATTAATCGTGAAAGAATTCAATTTTCTATCAAAGTAGAAAACGGAAATACATAAAAGATTAAAGCGATCGAGTTGAATGGGAAAATTTGATCTGCTTTGTGACAGACCTTATGTATTGACAGTGTGTCAGTATGTCTGAAGTGAACAGCACTACAACCACTACTTTAGAGTACAAGTTTTTTTTTTTTACAAAAAAAGCAATTATTTCATATTCAACAAGAATTGAAATTCTGACTTTTCCCTCTTACTCTCGAGGAGTTCCTTCTTTCGATGTATAAAAAAAATGGCTACCCTTTAATAGATCCCCTTGTTACTGCAAGAGATCCCGGGCAAAAGTCACGCAGTAACCACAATTAATAATAAAAATAAATAAAAATAGTAATGCGACTTGTAATTAACTGGTTACACAATATTTGAATAAATTCAAGTTGACATTTCATTTGTCTGGTCCTTCCAGCAAATCATCATCATCACCATCATCACCATTTTTTTGTAACATTTACAAACCAGACATTTTCGTTAGCAGGTGTATACATAAAATTAATACGGCATATGCACAATTTTGTCACGTCTTGTCGCCATATTGAATTTTATCGGCCTTATTGCATTGATGGCTTTATTAAATCAATTTCCCTTGACCGACACAAAGACCGGACAATTTTTTCCGTTTCAGTTACTAAGCCAGTTACTAAACAAATACCTAATGGATGACTGGAGGGAAGGGAGATGTTGGAAAATTCAAGGTGTAGAATTTATCTGTAGGTGTCGGTACGGTTCTCTAAAAGAGTTGGACGTCCTTATTTTAATAATAAGTAACCCAGAAGTTGAAATAATTCAACACACAAGCAAATACTTTCTTAAATTTTTTTTAGAAAATGTTGTCTTTTGCACCTGACATTTTTTATGTAGTAAAACATGTGTAAAACCACTTATTTAAATTATAATTTATGTTTTTACAGTAAAAATTGTAGGACTAACAGTAAGAGTATCGCTATTGTATCAGTTCTGTATCTATGTGTTTCAGTTTTATTTATATTTAATATTTTTTTTAAATTTATTTACTTATAATCATTCTACAGATTCTAACTAGTCGTAAGCCTTGTGCTCGAATCACAATATATTTTATTTAATAAATAAAAAATAAAATATATATATATTTATAAATATTTTTAGTTCAATTCGTCAGTAATTTTGTTTTGTTCAAAATTATTAATTTTTTTAAAAAGTATACTTCCTCAGCGAAGTATCTGAAGTTTTTAAATTTTATATATTTATATATATTTTTATATATATTAATATCTGTATATATTATTTGTGGTAAATATAAATGATCGGTTGCGTCGTTTAAGGTCACTGCTTTCTCACGCGTTTCTGCTTTTCTCATTCCCCTGATTAGTTTTCTGTTACCCTGTCTGTAGCAAACGTTGAGAAAAGTAAAAGCGATAAAAACATCGGATTTCAGGTGTGGTAATCAGAAGAAAAAAAAATCGGGCAAGGCGTCCAAATTTTTTTTTGCAACCTCCGAAGTGAATCAATTTTAAACTTCAAATAGAAAACTTTTATGGTTAAAGTTTTTAGTTGAAATCGGCCAGAAAAATAATGGAGGAAAAAGTTTCCGTGTGTTATTTTTTTTGACATTCAGATCGTATTATATCTGTAAAAGGAGAAAATAATAAGACAACGCATAGGATGCGAGCAAATAGTTAAAACCCCGTAGAAACACTGGTATTACTACGAGGACTACGTAGTCATCTCTACAGGAACAAACACGAATTCAGACCTACTAGGAATACTACAAACAAAAATTAGTAGTGCACCCTTTACACTGCAAGTACACAGCTGTGGGTGGCTCTCGTGGAACAACCTTGTGAAAATTATTGGATCGGAATTGTATGCTACAAACACGAACGTTAAATATAAGTCCCTCATGCCATCCCGCATAGAACAATTTTTAGAAACTTTTAGGAACTGGTAGGCAATTCTATGAAACAAGAAACGAGAACAGATATTTATATATACAGTGATGAGGGAACATTTTCCGCACACCAAGAAAAGTTCCATGACTTACCATTAAATTTGTCACTTAATTATTTTTAATTATTTCCTACACGACTATGTTCGACGCACTTTCCCATCTATCACTGGTGATTTGGTAGGCACCGATGTTACATAATGGCAATTGTATTACATTACATTGTAGTAAAACAGCAGGCTCAAGACTCGTAGAAATCGAACTGAAAGAAAACCAGACTAGTTTCTTTCGTATATTTTTTTATTATTATTTCTCGTATTCCGTTTTCGTTGATTTATCGTTCTATTATTCGAGGCGTTCGCACAAAATAAATCACTTGCAGTTTGAATAAATGCACGGCCATTGTCCTAATTCATTTTATTAAAATATGAAGCTCGGATGAATTCATAAATTTTAAGGTAATTCAAAAGGCTTCCGCGCGCTCACGCACTATAATTCACTGACGGAAAACTTTTGAAAATTGGAAAACTCCCGTCGATTTTCTGGAAATTTTCCGGCCCAAAAACAAATACAATTCGAACTCTTGTGTGGTCCGACCAACTCACGAAACCTGATGCCGTTCCGATATCGGACAACCGAACACTATATGTACTGGTTGATAAATAAGTTCGATGTATTCTAAAAAAAAAAAAAAATGATTAATGTAAATTTATATGGGTCTAATTGCCGTTTCATAACCTCCGGGAGCTTTTTTTATGGTACGTCTGCATGAAAATCCGATTGGTGTGGCTTTGAAAGCCAAAGAGCAGTTAAAACCAGACACCAAGATTGACCCCCTGAGGTCTCGCAAGCGTTTTGACTAAAATACCTCGTCATTAGTTGATTTTTTTGTATCAACTCAATTGTCTCGCGACTCTTTTCCTCATTTCTCATCTCTCGAACCGTACAATTTTTCAAAAGAACAGTTGCGCTCACCGTCGTACAATTACAATTTCCCGGTCGAAATGGAACAGAATAGATGGTCTCACACAAGAGATCTCTATAAAAGGTTAAACCCATTAAAATTTCAATTATTCAATGGTTTCAAAAAAGATCTGATGCGCCCGGAAAGGAATCGTACGCCTCGTTAGAACAAAAAAATAAAAGGTCTCCCGGCAAAGGAATGAAAATTATTTGTACACGCAGGAGGAGCACAGGTGTGAATGAAGGATGAGAGACGAGACGGAGAGGTGAGCGATGTAGAAAGGTAAACTGAAGTGGAAAATAAAAAGATTGCTTGCAGTCAAGCTATAAAATAGACAATTTTACTATAAAGAATAATAATACCGAATGTGAAGTTAAAAACAAAAGCTTCAAAGTTGCAGTACACGACAGCATTGGGTAGGAACGGTACTTGGCTGTAGCTCTCGTAACAAACAGTTACGTTTACTTTCCTGCCTCGGTGTTACGTTTGTCTACCTGTAGAAGTCGACTCCTTGTTCTACTACCACGGCACAGGTATCGTTGGTGAATCTTTTACCAAGCGTCACGTACGCTTACCTGCGCGCTTTTGTTCCACGTAACAATAAAGAGTAATTATTTATTAAGATCACCTGCACTTTGTGCGACAATCCGCCTGTGAAACACTTAATCAATTCTGTGTGCATCCTTGAACGGGGTCTTTGAAGTGCAATTCGTCAACCAAAATTTTCCAGTCTCGTGCTTCCGCGGGGCTCCGCACGACACGACGCCACATCGCAGGACAAATTACCTCTCGGTACCAAAGTAATAAATTACATTCCATTGATGAATGCAAAAAGCAAGTGTCTGTAAAGTGCTCCGAATAATCAGTTACTCGGGGAGTTCATTTATTTTCACGCGCTCGGATATTTTCAGGGAACATGTCTCTCCCCGTCTCTTCCTTTCATTCCAGACGAATATCTTAAAGTCAAACACACGGATTTGAATTATTGTATTCTTTTGAACTTGCTCCGAGACCGATACGATTGTATTTTCCATGACACATTCCATTTCCCGTGCCGTTTGTAAGAGTTTTCTCACCAGAAGAAGTTAATTTTTTCCCAGTTCCCCTTGAAGTTTGCCTCCGCGACTACCTACGGGTACTTTACTAGACCCTCAAGTTAAAACTCCTTCCGCCTACTTAAAGTTAGTAAAAAGTACCTCGTGAAACCCGTCGAACGAACCACAATCCTTCCTCCTCCCATGCTTTCTGCAAGTTGGAAAACACAGAGACAGACGTATTATTTTGTTAGAGAGAACCAATTGCTATAAATAAGAGACAAGAAACAAATAAAAGTTTGATTCTGAAAACAATTCGTCCTTGGACCACCGACAAAATAAGTTTTCCCGACGTGGAAGACAACATGTTGCTCCGAATGATCTCCCGCATCGGTTTGTTCTGGCCCTGGCCAAACAAAACAGTTTTAAATAGTTTTCGACGTGGCAGCAGCAATTCGAAGCAAATTACCAAACGAACCGGTCCACCATCGGATACTTCGTTTCGTGTCTTTTTACGTCTGTCAAAATAAAGTAGCGATTTCGCCTATTTTTCTAGCGGGGTCCCTGGTTCTTTCGCTCTCATTTTCCATTCAGGACACGGCCGGCCATCCGCCCGGTCTCACGTTGGGAATGAAGCCGAATATTTTTATTATTATATCACCCCCGTGGATTTGTTTGCTGCGGGGTAAGTTCCTCCGGATCCGTCCGTCCAGGAAGGAGAAAGAGAAACAACAACAGCAGACGAAATGAGATTTTCCGGGAGCGTGTTAATCTTACGGGGGAGGGAGGGAACGGTTTCTCGGGGAGAAGGTAGCGACCGAACGGGAAGAAACCAAAGGCTTTAAATCAAATTAGGAGAGGCCAAAAGAAAGGGCAAAGGAAAGGGAAAGAAAATAAACAAAAACATTTTTTCCTTTGAATCCTTTCTTCCCAATTATTTTATTTATCCCACTTTAAAGGGACTACTGGAAGAATTTTCCGCGATTCCCCCCGAGGGCAAAAAATCCAAAAACAAAGCCAAATGCCCGGGATGAAATTCTTTCGAATGGATTCTCCCTTTGCCAGTTTTTCCTTTTGCTTTCCTTTTAATTTTACTTATTTTCCACTTGTTTCTGCATTTTCATGGAATAATTTTGGGACGTTCCCAGGATTATTGCCTCGCTGCGCCATTCCGAAGCTCCGGACAGACACGGTCCGCTTTGCCTGGTTTTCTTCCATCACTCCGAGTGAATTTTCAACTACTTCGTTTGGGTTGGTACAGGCTAAACATTTATTTTTATTATTTCACTAACGTTCCCGATTTAATGTATATTCGTTGTGTTACATCGTCTGATGTGACTGTTGCTGTTGTTCACTTGCGATCTCGGAAAGTCCTTAAGGAATGATCGAAGATGGGTAGAATAAATGCTTGAGCCTGAGGACACACACACAGACATCACGATACCCAGGGGACTTTTCTTTCTAAAAACCGTAGACTTTCGTTCACCGTCAGAAGGGCGACCAGACCAAGAAACCTTTCCGACAGAATGGAAATCGAAAAGGCATTCTTATGACAAGTGAATTAAAATTAGGATTACCGTGAAAGGAAAGGGCCCAAGAAGGCCTGTGGGTGCCCCTCGGCTTAATGAACCTTCAGTTTGTTGAGCAAATAAAAATGAGGCATCCTCAAGAGCCGCATCCACAAGAAACTTTTCTATTACCTCTTCCTTCTTTCCTTCCATCCACTCTATTTCTCGTCTCCACTTTTCTTCTCCTTCTTCTTTTCCCTTTAATTCCCTTTAAGAAGTTCTTACTCGTGCAGAATTCCATAATTTCAACCGTTAAATGCTTTGTTTGCGCAATAACTGTCAACAGGCAATGATTGTGACTTTTCTTTATTGAATGAAAAGCAGACTTTTTCCTTTCTTTTTTTTTGCCTCACTCTCTCTCGCTTCCATTCGCAAAACTTCCCTTCGTTCCATCCTTCTCGTTTCTCCAGAATTCGGTAGCAGGTTTTTAACTACTTGTGTAGTAAATTTCCCGTTTCAGTTTCCCTTTCCAGGGAGTTTTCTTTTTTTTTTTTTTAATTGGATTGCTGACAAGAACGACGAAACATTCGGGTCAATGGCTTCTGCGGCAGACAAATTTAAGGAAAAAAAAGCAGCTTTGTTTGTGGTTTTCCTTCTGCAATCAATTAATTTTTGTTGTTTCTTGTTTGGTTCTGAGCCAGCGACTGAATATGCGTAGATGCCTGAATTTTTTTCAACGGCCTAACAGTTTTAATTACTCCCGAAAAGAGGGATGATATCAGGCGAAATCTCCGTACGCATTAAATGTCACCGAGATTTTCTGTTTACATTATTAGTGTATTTAGCATAAGCCGTGCAGTTCACGCGGCAATCAACGGACACTGAATGCGGTCCTGCGTTCGCATTTTTGCAATGTTTAACTGCAAATTGTTGCACTCGTTGCACATTGAATCGAAATCGCCTCCTTTTATTTCAAACGTAAAATTTTATCGTCTTGCACTCTGAAAAAAATTCAAAATAATACTCACAGGTAGTATTACCGATTCTAAGTCGCACCTGGTCACCTAGTCCCGCACGCACACAGAAAACGAATAAAACCGGAAATGCATTGCAGAAAATGTGGCGGAAGCCACCGGAATGTCCGTAGAAATATTTGAGATCGAATAATCAAATTTCTTGCGTTTTCACTGCATTTAAATCTTGTTGAAAGAGGCGCTCTGATTGCAATGAAAAACCTCAACTGTAAGTAGTCACCGCCGCGATATACGATTTTTTTAAGAATATATATTTATACTAAGCGTTAGCATCAATTCAATTTACATTTCATCATACTGGGCATAAACTTCTGTTGGAATGACAATAAGTATTTCTTCAATGTAACAGTATTTTTTGTTTCAATTCGAGTTCAATTTCGTTTAATTAAAATAGATTAATTTTCAAAAAGGAAGCTTGTTGGAAAAATATTTTAAATTTTTGTATATTTTGTCTGTAGTATTTTTGTCTGATTTGCACGAGTGAAGACGTGTGATGTGTCAGGTACCGTTCAGAATTGTCCTGAGAAGTAGTCTGTCTATAAATTTATAAACTATTTTTGATGTCTCCGAAGAATTGGTTAATTCGGCCACTTTCAGATTCAGACCATTTTTCTGGCGTTTGGCAATTAAACTTTCACAACTTTTTTCTTCCTAAAACAAATTATTTTTGCATGTGTCAGTTGTGTATTTTTTTTAAAATCTAAAATTTGTTTTTGTTTAGAATTACAAGAAAGTATTATAATAAAAATAATCGGTGGGCAATAACGGAGAGAGAGGTCGCGGGACACGTTCTATAGCTTTTATTTATAATTTTTAAGTTTTATTTGTGTGGATAATATTTTTTTTTATAATTTTATTTAGTTTGAGATAGAATATAGATGCTCTTTATTCGTATATTGTCAAAATCGTTCTACAAAATTATTCTGTTGTTAAAATCAGATCCCCATGAGTGACCCCCAAGAGTGTAATGAAAATATTATAATATTACCTTTTCAATATACAGCCTGAGATTTTTGATTTTTACGATACGGAGAGTGCACTCATTTTATGGAATTGAGTCTTCTTTTATAGATCTCTCCATTGCGGCCATGTTGTCCTTTTTTTTCGAAAAAACATATATCGTAACACGTAGCAGTAGTAGTAGTTGTAGTAGGTTAGCAAACAGTTTGAGAGATGTTTTCCTGTAAGTTTCCTGGTCTATTTCTTAAAATAAAAAAAAGAAACATTTCAGAAGTTAAATTTCGTCCGTGAGGTAATTAAATTCGAGACAAAAAAGTTTAATTAAAAAAATTTAAATCAACAATAAAGCAAACTCAAACTCATTACATTTATTTCTTTTTTCAAAACGAATTGAACGAAAACCTGGTGCTTGTTGACTCGATGAAGAGCTTTTGATTTAGGTTAGTTGACATAATCCGATGGTGAAAAATAAAATATTTTTTCGGTTTTTTCACAGTGACAATTCTTCTCTGAATAACTGAAAGCATTACTTTTATTACAAGGGCATTCTAAATTAGTTAAACGTTTAAGTGTAGCCAAAAACATGCGTAGACTATTAACTTACGTGGTTACGTTTGAAAGGTCTACTTTGGTAGAAAGTACTTTTACGTAGAAGAGCGATTACCACAGATGAATAGGAACGCACTTTGATGAAAGCTTATGGCGGTATTCAGAAAAGAAACTACTTAACTACAATAATTTAATTATTTAACGGTTAGTTTAATGTTATTTAGTGTTACGTGTTTTCATCAAAAAAATTGTATACCCCGAAAAGCTAAATAAGTTTACTGGGGGGCAGGAAATCCCACAAGTTGTATTTTAAAGTTCTACCATAATTTCTAACCATCAAATAATGCCTATACCACGAGCATCATTTTAAATATTATTTAAACAGTGTAGTACATAATACAATAAATAATACACGCATTAATGAATATAAAAATAAACTACAAAGTTTTCTCGTTCCCTCCACATAAATGGTGACGTGGTAAATAAATTTTACTTAAAATCGTGAATCCATAACTATTGAAGAAATAAAACAAATAAATAACCTTGAAGAAATACAAGGTGCGTTCTACAGTCCCAGTCGTTGCTGACTTACTCCTGAGTGAAAGGTTTCCAAAGGTTTCAGAACAAAGAAACTATTTTGGTTTTTCCTATACTTTAATTAGTTGGCAAGTTTTCACTGTGGCGAACTCCTCTTCTTCTTCTCCGGCGTCCAAAACACCGTCGATGACTCCTCTTTTTTTTATGAATGCTCAAATTCCCCCGAGCAATCCGCACGAGTTCCTACCGAGTGTTTACGGTCCGTTTCCGAGTTTCCTGAGAATTAAAAAGAAAAGGAAAAAAGTTTCCTTTTTTCTTAATTTGCCGGGAAATGAAGCCTTTGGCGCACGCAGGAACCTTTTTCTCTCCGTGACACGTAGCCTTTGTTCAAATAATTTGTACGTAAAATTAATTTAACTAGGATTGGTTTCTGTTTGTTTTATTTACTTAACGATTTCCTTTCCAATATTTCATTCCGCCATTTGGCCACCGCTCCGGTCTCCGTCTCGAGAACTTAAGTTTCACCGCCTCGGTTTTGCTTAAACTTGAACTCGACCTTGCCAGGTTTGTTTTTCATTTGCCTCGAAAGCGGTATTTGTTCAAATGAATTGAGATTCTCGTAAAAAGAAATTTTTTTATTGAGGTTATAAAAAGATCATAATGTCAGTCAGGGGATGAGGATGGCTGAAGAATGCGAATGAGAGAGAGAGAATCTCGTTTTTGGATGGAGAAAGTTGCTTACGAAAAATAAAAAGGATGTCGAGCTTTTATCAACAATAATATTTTTTAAAGGAGACCCCCGAGTTCGTCGCCATTGTGCACACCGTACTTTTTAGACCTTTTTGTGTGGATTTCTGCGGAAAATCTACGTGATTGTTATGTTTGAACATAAAGCATCTGTTCGTAGTAATGCGCTTAAGTGAGTGCAATTTAAACCGTAAGGTTAGAGCGTTTCTTAAAATGGTCTCCCATACTCATAAAACACAAAATTGAACCGTCGGAGTCGAATTTATTTTCTTTGCTCTCGACGATGGAATGGTCTTCTCCGGTCGGGGAACATCTCCCCGGGTGTGTTGCCCCGTGGAAATTGAACCTTTCCAAGGTACGAAAAAGGAAGCGGAAACTGACAAAATGACCCAGATGGATGGTTATTGTTTTTTGAACATGGCCCCGGGCCCTCCTGAAAGTTTATAATTTAAGAAGCCACTCTGAATGCTAAATCATTTCGCATGAGACTTTGAATATTAATAACGTGCCTTTGGTTATTTCCCGGCTAATAAATCTGCGACGGAGGCAAATTAAAAAAACGGTTGCCGGGCAGAGAAACCCGAAATGATTCTATCAGTTTAAATTTGTACTTGTACAAATGAAATATTAATTATATATGTATTTAATGTGGAGTTATATGTGGCTAAAATAATGTAACAATGAAACGTTGTTAACTAAAATAAAGTTAGGGTCCGTACACCGTACTGAATATATATACTAAGTTTTCGATAACTTACTCAAACATTGTTTCATTCTTTTATTCTGTTTCGAAATATTTCGCTCATTGTTTAGCAATGCCGAACGGTAGGCAGACATTTTAATTCCTGAGCTTACCGAAAACATACGTCTAGGCATTTCTAACAATTTTAACGGATTTTCAAATTTTAGTGAAAATCAGTAAATTCTAGACAGTCTAATATATCTATATATATATATTGTCCATATATTTATGTAAGTTGTATATATAATATATTCGTATATTTTGTATGAGTTGTCTAAGTAAAGAACCATGCAGAATACAAAATAAATGCAAAATAAATACGTTTTTGAAGTCGCCTGTTTAGGCATTAATAAATTTCTAGTCAAGAAAATTTTATTTTTTATGTTACGCTTACTTTGTGTAATATTATATTCTAAAAATTGTAGTATAATAACCGACCGATTATAAGATTTGCATTTTGAAAATGTTGAACTTTTTGTACTCAATATAATTAATTATAAACCTCCAATAATAATTCACCAACAGTCGTATAATTAATAATATTAATGTGTATTATTTTTCTTTTGTTTATTACGCCAATATTTATTAATAGTGGTATTATTTTTCTGTCTGTTTTTACTTTTAGAAGATATTCTCTTGCCGAGTTGTGTAGGAACTTAGAATCCACTCTTACATTCAGCACAACTGATCTTTTTTTTTTCTTTAATAATCTTACTAAGTATGTTTATGGCACACGAGAATAATAAGGAGAAATGTACCTTGGAGTGGTATTAAATTATATTACACAGTTATCTAAAATTTCTTGTGTTCAGATCCTTCGATTAAACAGTTTTATGCTTTTAAAACGTACGTCCAATTGAAATTTACAGCCAAGTTTTATTTAATATTGTAGGCAAGTGACATCTCACAATAGCCAATCTCTTGTAGATACCATTTACCTACACTTTTTATATCTTATTTAAGGATTCCTTATGTACACATCACAGAGGGCGATCACAGGGTGTAGAAAGGGTGGTCTTAAAGGTGATGGTTCGCTAACGTGCTTTGTGGCGGAACAGCAGAAGGCGGTGGCAAAGTAGAGGCATGGTTGTGAGGAATAGAATAGAATAGAAGGTTCGATGGTAAAAACATGTTGTTCAGGACACTAATAATTGTAACAGAAGAGTATTCTGTGTGAACCCGATGTTCGCATACAAATATCTCTTGTATCTTGCTATTATGACCTAACCATGGAATTTCCGACTAACACCCAACTGGAGAGTTTCCGATGTATACATGTAAAACTAAATTGCCCATGGAATGAATGATGCCTTCAACTTGTTCAAAACGGAGTTTAAAACGAGGATTTTGGAATTACAAATGTATTTTGTATTTGTAAATGGCCATGTTTGCGTGCCACTTTTTCTGTCGAATTTGTTTCCACTCGTTGAAGGCAATTTAAAGATCTATTTTTGGTGGAAGAGGTTTTGTGTGCTCTTTCTATCAAACTTAAACACGTAATTTTGAGTCCGTGGGAAGTAGTAGAGTACTAGGTTTAAAATACTAAGTCTCCAGAACCCACATTTACCTAGTGAAGAGAAATTTTGAATTGCTAATTGAATGAACTTTTAAAATTTCTACAAATTTGAGAAAATTTCCAGGGTACATTGCTGTCCCATCTCCACTCCGGTTCCTATTTACATCGTCTACTATTTTGGTTGCGATTTTCTGCACCGGACCGACGCTATTTAGCATTGTAGTAATAGTTCAGTAGATACATAGCAATTACCACACGCCTACATACTTGCCGATTTAACTTCTTGACGGTTGACAACCCTACTTTTACATCTACGTCCGTACAACACAAATAAAATACCGGGGCAATATAAAATTAGTAAACTGATTGACGTCTTTCAGATCCCTTGTAAAGCTGTCAATAATATTATACATTTATTTAATGGTTTCAATTGATGCGAGCCATTTGAAGGAGAAACGTAAACAAGCTGTAAAAAAATTGTCTGCTTTCGACATATTAAAATAAAGGAAAGAGTTGTTTAGCGAGAGGAAGTCGAAATGTTTACCATTTGTGAAATTATGTCTGTTTCTGGTTTGCAACTTTTTTCCGGAAAATGAATGAAACATTTGCGTAGGTCCACGCGACGGTTCGGAGAAAAAGACCAATTTTTCGCTCCGGTTTCACAACATTAGTTGTGTTTGTCTGCAAGAAGAAATCGTCAAAGCATTCCACTGAATAGTAAGTAAATTTTAATTTTGGTTTTCAAATGTTTCCGCCAGTATTCAGGACATCGAGATCACTACTGATCACTACTATCAGATCGAGTACTTTCGTTAAGTAAAGGGAAAAAGCTTGTTGCTGTCGGAGTTGAACACTGGAGTACTTGAGCAGTACGGTCTTTCGTGTAATTAGATGAAAATTTTTTAGAGCATTAGATGCACAAAATATGGACACTAATTCTGCATTTTTCTACAATAAAAAGTTTTAATTCACACAAATTTAATTAAAACTTTTGCGTTTGTACATAAATTAATGTTTGGATTGCTCAGCCAACTGTGGGGCCAACTGTAGAAATGTCGCCAAAGGAAAACAATCCCGACTTTCTGGTCAAAGACCGCGATCGCTGCTTCTTCTCCGTAACAAGCAAACTATTTTTTTTCTTTTTTTCGAAATGAAATGTTTACCGATTTTGTGAAATGGAACATTTTATTTAATTAAAAATATGTACATCGAAGTACAATAGAAATTACAGAGACAAAACTTTTGTCTGCAAGTGTCGTCGCGTTCATTGTGAAGTACGCGAACCGCCCCATTTTGTAATAAAAATATTTATGTACATAATAAAGTTGCGCCACGATTCGTTATTTGTTAGGTAGGAAATCTTTCGGCTTGGTTAAACGCGAAGACACGATTTGAGGAGTACCCTTGAAGACGGTGATTTAAATCCGCGTGCGTTTCTTGCGTTTCATTCCCCTGAGAAATTTAAAATTTCGACGTTTGCATCGGGTAATCGCCGAAGAACCTTAAAAGCAGTCGGAAGTCACAAACGTGGCGTTGGATACAAGGGATGAGGGTGAATGTTTGAGGGCAGAGACTGAGGGAGATACACCGCGAAACTTAATTACTTAAGCTGAAGTACGAATTAGGAAACTTAGTTCTGCCGAAGAATGAATGACTGGAATGAATGGAAGTGGTGGGCCTGGAAACACCATTCGGTGAGATTATTATTAGGTCGTTTGTCTTTTAATCGGAGCTCGGGTTCTTTTTGGTGAAATTGCTAACCTTCTCGGTGGGGTCGAACACCAACCCCCGTCCGTTTTGCTAAATTTTAATCAAAGTCGACCCCGTTTTTCCTTTCGTGAGAGCGCCATTTTGCTTTCTCATTTGCGCGACAGAATTTTAAAATTGAGTTCTTTAATTTTCTCAAAACGGAAAGAATAAACCCTTATAATTAAATCAATTTTGCGCCCTTGTTTTTACCGAAAAAGCATCGGCGACATTTCTACTGTTTTTACACTTTGGGAACTTGCTAGGAGACGCAGGAGACCGAGTTACGTAGAACTGAGCTGTGAGAGTTGCTGCCGTTCCAATGTCATCTGACAAAGTGTAGTTTGGTCTAACGGTTGACGGAAAGTTGTGGTCAAGTAAGTTAAAGGGGCAAATTTACTAAATTGTTATTTATGTTGGAGAAAATAAAGTCCTCCATCGGCATTAGGATTATTGACTTAAGTAAATTAAATCGAAGTAAGTCAAATTTTTATTGAATAATAACAAGTGACACATAACTAAGGTTGAGTAACAAAACTACCAACCGAAACCACTCAAAAAATGTGACTTTAACAGTTGAAATAAATAGCTAACGCTTCAATAAGGAACCTCAATAAATATTCTTATTCTTTATGTTTACCAGTTAACACTTAATAAACATAATGTACCAGGTAGAATTTCTATGCGTACAAATTTTAACTGGCAATCAGCCTTGGGTCTTGAGGTTTTGGTTTCTAGTAGAACACTATGGTAATGATTTCACTACTGTATTGGTAAAATATCATCAATGTCCTGGAATTAATAATTTTCATAACTTAATACATTTATTTATAAAAAGCACATATATAAAGTTATGAAATGCAAAGAAAAAAACTTGTACGTCTACGAAATTCATTACGTAAAAACGACAGCAGAAATTTTGTATACAAAAAAAATATATATAAATTACGATTGTCTGAACACAATCAGGTACATAACTTCCAGGATATTTGTTAACTTAGCTTCGTTCCAATTTCGAAGAGATGTTACTCAAATACAGGAATTGTTCCATCCTCTGTCTGTTTATATATATATATATATTTTTTTTTTTTCGGAGCAACAATGCGTATATTCACGGTAGAGTGCTTAAACAGAATCGCTGACGCTTCACTGGCCAAGAGTTCATTATAAATTCTGTCGTAACTCATAAGAGGACCCGAGTGACGGAACGGTTTTAAGCGTTGCTGCTTAGAATGAAATTCCCCGTTGTGACTCTCTGGATGTTCCACAGAGTTTCAGTGGAAAATCCCAACGCAAAAATTTGTACCAAATTTTATTTTGTCGACAAAGGCAAGAGAGAGAGAGAGAGCGGAGGACCGAGTCGAAGAAGAAAAAGAGAAAAAAAAATAAATGAAAGTACAGTAAAAATATATATTATTTTCGTTTCGACGAGCGTAAAAGAATATATTATTACCTGAAATACTTGTCGCGTGATTTTGTTTACGGATGTCGGTGACACTCGGTTTCCGGCGGTGTCGCCAAACTGCAAAGGTCCGACTTTGGTTGACGTGAAGGGAAACTTGTCGATGAGGGCGCAGGGAAGAAATGCAATAAACCAAACATGATAGAATGAAAGTTGGAGAGCGGCGTCAAGTTTTATTTATATTCCTTTCTTTAAAACAACACCATCGCTATAAAAAAAAAGTCATCTGGTAACGTAAGATATAAAACAGGGTTAGGATAAGACCGAGAAAAACATTTCTGAGGTGGATGAAACGAGGAAATTCTTATGTAAAACATGCGTTTGTGGGAGATGTTGAAACGAAAAGAAGAGGTGAACGAAGAGGAAGGTTTATAAACTTCATAAGGTTTATAAAGTGTTAGATGGAACAAGTGAGCAATAGTGAAAATGTGACACGTCACTACAACACTTCGCTCGTGGTGTCATCTCTCCTACCTCCCAAGTCTTCTCTTTTGCAGTCAGCCTGTTTTTAGATCCGGTGTAAGCAAGAATGGAATGAATAGATGTACTACAACATAGTAATAACTATTTATAATCCTAGATGAATCTGAGACTTATTTATTTCACATTAAAAAATAGATGATTGTTGTACTTCTATTTATTTTCTTGTGGACAGACGCCATTTACTTTTTTAATCTGTTGGTGTTGCCATCCTTCAGGTAAAAAGGTCACTCGGCAACTTTCCCCACTCTCATTGTCTGTAAAAGTGGCAAAAGGAGGTGAGAGACCGTCAAGTTCAAGTTCATAAATTTAAAATGTCTTTTTCACTTGATGTTAATCCTTTTATTGCGTGAAGAAAAGAAGAGAAATGTCAAGTAAAAGACTGATGATGCATTTGTGTGCACCGAAAACCTTCTCATCTGCATTTCGGCGGATTCACTTGTAAGTGAAAATTAGATCTCCACTGATCTCCACCTCTACCTGATCGATCAAACTGATGCGGACGGACAGAACTCAAATGCAAATCTGGGGAAAGGCAATTAGCGATTTTTTTTTTCCAAGGAATAATTCCATTTTCGAAAGGTTTTCCGTCGTGCTGTTCTGCCAGGCGAACTGCACTCGCTCGGAAGGTAACGAAACGAGTTCGAATTTGCATTTTTTTCATTTCCGCAATGCCCCCTAACGGTGAGGCTGATGAGGAAGTTTTTGTTACCGGGCAGAAGACACCCCGTGAAGAATAAAGTTGTGAAACTCATGCGACCGACTCTTCAATCTCACACAACTTGCAGAACTTGGTAAAATACCGCCACGTGACACGACTAACATGCAAAATAAACCAAGTAACCAAGTACTACAATGCAATCAATTACAGCGAAGTAGCAAATATTATTTCATGAGTAACGTACATTGAAAGTTATCTTTTTATTATAAGTTTTACAATCTCAAACTACTTATTTACTTTACAAGTATTTTATTTTATAGATGCATACTTATTAATATTTATATTATTATTATGACGATTAATATAAATATTTATTTCCCGTACCTATTTGCATAAATTCTTACACGTTTTTTTCGCCCCGATTGATTTATTTTATTTAAAAATATTGTAGTATAATTTTTTATATAAAAATTTGTATGCGAGAAAAAAACGCCTTGATCAAAACATTAACTGTGATTAACTAAAATTATTGAGTTATTAAAGTGTTTCGCAGTGGTTACAGATATTACGCAGCGTGCGTATTTTTCACATTTCCATTACATAAAAGTATGCGATTCAAAAAACGCACAAAATTGCGTGTCGCACTTTTAGACAAACGAAAACGAACATTTTTCTGCCGTCTACTGCCTTTCGTGTCGCAGTTTGTACCTTTACTTGTGCGGAATAAATTCAAAATTTGAATTGTGCAACATCAGGAGACAGTCACTTGCGGCGGTTGGCAGGCAATTCAAATCACGTCCGACGCACTTTCAGGTTCACCACAATCGGATTATCATGTGCACTTGATGCACCGTGTTCGCGGTGCATAAAATGCAGGGACAACGGCAAAAAGGAGAGTTCGACGCGCCTGCGGTGCCGGTGGACGGTTTTTTCATCTGTCGCAGCCGCAGCATTTTCCAATTGAAAAGAAAAGACAAAAAAAGAAGCGTCCGGCCGATTTGTCGATGGAACAAAACCAACGCCAATTAAATCCGCACTCCATTGATAAAACGTACCCGTAGGTGAAATATTTCTTGGAACAAAGAACCCTGTCACCGGGTCGGGAAATCTTATGGCCGAAAACTAGTATTTATCTAGGAAATCCGCTTAACTTTTACAGGCAAATCCGTTGAAGGTATTACGAGGATTATAAGAGAATCTTATAGGTCCTATAAGTCTCGTGAATTTCTCCTCCTAACGACAGCTCCTGCATTTTCCCATTCTCATTAGGCCTCGGGAAAAATTACAATCGGCCAACTTCATATTTACCCCTGAAAGGTTTTTGCAAAAAAAGGTTTTCGAATGGAAACATGGAATGAAGTTGTCCGCAAGTGAAACTGTTACTTTTTCGTAGTGGACTACCATCGATTTAATCTCAACGAACGCAGTAGTAATAAAATAATATATTTTTATAACAATTATCACAGGTCCGTTATTACGGGTCCTAAATGGTCATGAACTTTAAAATTATATATATAATTTATAAGCTTTTTAAATTGGGAAAGCAGCAAACAGGAACTTGTCAAAGTTAAGTTGAGTCTTTTACATAGCCATAAGTACAAACAAAATGTTTTAAATAATACGTAACTATTTTGAAACTCCAGAATCATTATTTTTCAAGTTTTTAACTACTTACAATTTTTGGAATATTGCAATTTAATTATTAATTTTAGTCCTTGTTATGTAGCAGTGATGAAACACTACATGAAACAAGTGATATTACTACCACAGTGCCTTTTCTACATTCAAATCAGTAAATTAAATAAAAACGGATGTGTATCTAATTTTTTAATTTTGTTATTGTTCACACTTGAAATATCAAAAATCAAGGGATCACTGGGAGGTGTTGACTTTTTGTAGTTTTCAATAAGAAAATGACATGAGTTGATCGATGTGATCAAGTGTTACAAATCACATGCAGTTAACAGTAAAACTAAATCCCTTCATCGATGGATTAGAATTCTGAGAGAAAATGCTTCTTAGTTAATAAGAGGAGAGAGAGAGAGAGGCTAAAGCTCATTAGTTTTAAGTTTTTTTTTTCCGCGTAGGATTTTCACAGAACCAGAGGCAGAATGAGTTAATAACAATAAACAGTTTAAGTTTCGTCCTGAATGAAAATAAAACAGAAAAGACTAAAAGGAACGAACGTGGAGGAACATCCAACGACCCTTGAAAACGCCCATTAGAATTCGGCTCGTTTCCCGAGTTTAAACGCCTTCCGTGAAAGTTAAAGGAACAACGCAGGTAGATTGAAATATTACAGGTGTTGTTGAAAAGTGAAGAAAAGTAAAAATCGGTGTGTGTGTGTGTGCGCCTAAGCAAATTGAAAGGGAAAACGTTCGGCTTCCCGAGCTCCGCCGCCATTTTCCTTTCGGCAAACAAATTGTACTGGATGTTAATTTTGACTTGTAAAATTTGTACGTCGCGTACCATGCCACTACTACAACAACCACCATTTTTTCGCAAAAACTACTTCCTACTTCTGGCCGTGAAAAGAAATATTGTTCGTTTAATGTTGTTCCCTTTTCGTGGAAGTTAATTGGATTTCCTCGGCGACGAGGGGTTTTTCGCAAGTTTTCGGGTGTTCGCCGGTGTAATTTTAGCGAAAGTAGTAAAAGTGGTGGAAAAAGAGCAATGAAAGCAATCGAGTTAAGCAGAAACGAGGCATACGGAGAAAGTTTTAAGAATCTTATAAGTAATTTCAAATTCATGAGTGAGTGTTTCGGTAATCAATGACGGCTCCGTAAATGTCTTCCTTTGATGTCTTCATTAAAAGTTGCTAACTTTATTTTCCGATGTCATTCTCTGCCTGAGCTTTCCCGAATGATTTTTCCGATTTCATATCCGGGTGCCGAAGCTTCCCAGGAACGCGTGCCCCAGCCCCACAGACGCAGAGTGAAAGGAGTCAGACCTTGTGACGAGATCTACGACTTAATTGAGTTTTCATAAGTCTCAGTCAACTGTTGGAAAACTTTCGACTTTGGTTCGGGAGCCGTTGGCTGCCGGCCGTCAGTTGCCACCGGTTGAACGCCGTCTACCTGATTTTTACCTGATTTCTCGACTACTAAGTTTAAGGTTAAAATTTGATTTGGTCACCGGATCTTTATTTTTTTTGTTTTCACTTCTTTTCCCTACGCTTCGACTACTTATTTCTCTAATACCTTTATTTCTAATCCGATCTTTTGTTTAAGCTTTTGTTTGTGCTGCCTAAGCTACCTTCTGGAAACATCCATTTTTTTCTTGTTTTTTTCAGCCTTTTCACAGACACTTCGTCTCGAGGCATTCTGTGAATTTTTTTTTTAAATCCTTTCGCCCACGTGAAAGAACGTTAATCAATTCAGGGAAGTTGTTGTAGTTCCGAGTCAGCTAATACCCAAAGTGACTGACACTGTTGGTGATTGATTTTGAAAAATATATGAATAGAATATTGGGAATATTAAAAGACAACAGAGTTGGGACAACCAAAACAATAATATATAAAATATTGTTACTTCTTATGTCTGTTCCTTGTGAGTTATACCTTGAGGCCTGAGCAGAACTTTATGTTTACGATTTGTTGAATTTTAGTTCACTAATTTTAAAAGTGGACAAGTGAAAGCACTCAGATTAGTTCTACATATGTGTAACTGTCGAGTAATAAATCTAAATAAAAATCTAAAGAATTATTTGTTTCTTAAAAGTATCAGAGCACACGAGTCTAACTATTTGTAACATTAATAACAAGTAATGTGTGTATGTTGCAGCGGTTATCTAAGATTATTTTCTCCGTATAACATTTTAATAATTTCAAAAGCACGCACCGTAGGAGAGAACTATTTAAGTGCGACCGAACATAAAGTCAAATGTAATGGAACCCAAAAGTACGAAAAAAGTTTGAAACTTTCAAGTCTCGAGGCAAGTTTGTTGTCAAACTAATTCTGAGACATGTAATTGTAAACATCAGAGTTATACAAATGTAGTGAATATCACGGTGAAAAATTGACTCGGTTAAGTTTACTCCGTGAATTACAGTCGGAATGTTGTAGTCAGAATTGAACTTGTGTGCCTCGGTTACGCCAGGATGTAGTTACCTGTCGTTGATTCTTATTTTTGAACTCATCCGTAATATTTTGTAGAATTTTCTTACTTTCCTAAGTTCGTTAAACCCGTTCAAAGAGAGAGGGAGAGAGGAACTTACACCATCAGCATCCTTCCATTCGTTTTCCTTGGGAGAGTACTTGAGCTGGAAACGTGAATTTTGATTTCACTAATGGAAACCGGGTTTTTAATTGAATGAGCTTTTGGAGTAGTTCGCAGCGTACTGGGTGAACCGACTAAACAGACTAGTTTTATTTCGAGGGAAGAGCTTTTGCTGTGGAAAATGTGAATTTGAGTGGTCAATTCAAGATAGTTGGTCCTTTTCTCTGCAGCCGCGACACCCAAATAGTAAACATTGAAGTGTGCACATTGTCAAGTAGAAAAAAAGGAATTTCTATTTGAAAAAAATGTAGTCACGCATCTACTACCACATCTATCGTGGTATTATTATTATAAATATCAATAAAGAAATTAATAAAACTGCTGAAAAATTCTTGGTAAAAGCTATCGAACAAAGACCAACTTAAGAAATTAAGTTAAGCGTAACTTTACTATTTTCACATTGTTACTACTGGACATTCAAACAAGACATCTGATGAAAACTCTAAAATAATTAATCCGTGTTTTTTGTATTAATAGAACAGACAACGCCAAACATGTTTATAATTTTTATATATTTTTATTGAAGTCTTTTACTGATGTCGAACAGCCGCACTAATATTAAGTCGCATTAGACAGGCATAAAGAAAAATATGAAATTACTTCTGTATTACAGTTGATGGCGTTTAGGATTTTTATGTTTCATTTAAAAAGACTCGTTTCCCGCTCGGGTGGGGTAGGATCAAAGAGACCTCGAAATATTTCAAGCCCGGAAGCGGATTACACTTGACTTAGGCCGTGCCATTTGTAGTCTGCCTCACGATTTTAAGCTACGGAATTACACGACAACGTAGTGTTGTCTCAAGTAGACTGAATTTATTACTTCCCCCTGCCTTTTACCGTTCTTACTCAGGACAAGCATAAGTAATAATAGTTAAATATATGATAGAGTGACTGGTACGTTGTTCAAAGTAACCACGTCCTGAATGCATCAGAAATTAGTTTGCGTATTTCCAGAATTGTAGTAAAATTTTCGTAGGAACCCGTTAGGTGGAACATTTTAAATAATTTATCATTTCATAATGCCGAATGGAATTTTGGCAATTTGTACAGGACCGGCTGTAAAACAGGGGAAATAAACAATTCATAAGCGTAACCCGTACTCGGAGGGCAATCGTAAAAATCAGTTTATTAGAATTTATAAATTATGAAGTTGTAATCAATAGAACGCGACCAGATTGAATTTTGAAGGGTCAAATATATGATGATGAGTTTGGCCCTAATCCAGCAACTGCTTAATTCGATATTCAATTTGCTTACGGCCAATTAGTAAGTGCCAACAAACCGTCCGAGTAATTTTATATTCGGAATTATATTAAAATCCATAGAATCGATAGACCGTTTGGGTCTATCGGTGTGTAACGTGCCATTTAAACCGACACAACCACGAGTACTTAGCACTTGTTTCAAAAGACGAGTCTCTCTCTACCATTGAAAAACAACACGCAGCATTCAGGTACCTTTGTGAAGAATAAAAAACTTAGACTTTGACTTGAAGACTCTTCTGAATAATTAACTTCTACACCGAATTTAAAGTCATCACTTTCTCGATGCGTTTGGTGGAAGAAAGTCACAAAGTGAAAGGCTCCTGAACGAGAAATTGAGTAACCCAATTACGAGAGTGAAGAAAGACACGTAGGAGTACAATGAATATATATTTAATTCATTCGAACGTAAAATTACACGAGTCAACATCTCCAGTGATGTAACATAAACCTTTACAAAAATTTATAAAATTTTATTTGACACCGAAATAACGAAGGCAAGCATTACATAATGTTTATAATGCTCGTTACGTTTTATTTTTCGATGGGTACGGTACCCGACCGAAGTGCCTGAAAAAAACTTTTGTTAAATGAAGCCTTTTGAATACCCACCACGACGTTATATGTTATTACATAAACACATACACGTACGTACAGATATAAAGAAACCTGCACTGAATGTCTTATGTAACCTCGCCTTTCACATAGGTTTGTATTTTAATATTTTATGTATTCAAAAAAGAAAAATTAAATCAAATTAACAATATATACACGTCCAGTAATGGGTCAATTTGGCCAATGTCACAGACTCATCAGTTAGTTCAGGTTAGGTTAGGTTAGGTTAGGTTAGGTTAGTTTTTTTTATTTTCCCCAACTGCGGACAACAGCTGGAGAACTTACATTTGAAGAAAAAGACGGATAAAACAAGTTTTCAGGACTCTTTCCAACGTGACCTTGTTTTATGTAAATCAAAAGAGAGTGGGGGAACATACGTGCACGTGTACAAACACAGAGTACAACGAATTTTTTGGTTTATAAATTTATTATAAAATGTGATGAAAATATGATCACATTAGGTGAGGTGAGGTTAGTTTAGGTCATAAATTTTGAGAAACACGACTTTACACTACTAACATATAATTTATCCACATCACACGAACCGTACTAATGGCTGTTTATTACAACACTGAAGTTGAACAGTAGTTAAATTTGCAAATATATTTTACGATACACATACATTACGAAATAATCTAAAGTCTTTTATTATATTTTTGTATTTATTTATTTTTATTGATGTCAATGTTTGTGAGGAAATAATAAATAGTTATGTTAGATGCTAAGATAGGAACTGGTGCTTATCATTTTGAATTTGATGTTTATGGAGTGCCCATACAGTCTGCATTTATATTATATAATATGATTAAATTTTATGAGCGAAGTGTATTGCAAACTGCAATAATATTACACGTTATTATTAAATTTAATGAATTTCAAAGGGGGAGGTAGTGTTTTGTTTTTCAGAAGTCATTTTCAGAACCATTAAAATTAGCGAGAATCGCGTTAAATATTCGAAAAGGAGTACTTTGAGAATTTCCTTCAAAGTTTTCAAGTCAGCGTATAACTTTATATATTATAATGAAGGAAGACAGGGAACAGGGGCACTTACTCGAACATTTTCGTGTAATTTTACGTATGCGAGTGGCGAGTGTTTACACCTGGAAACGCGGAAGGAACTCGCACACAAGTGAGTCTTTGTTATTTTAACTATTTATTAATTAGGGTTGCTCCGGTTGAGAAATTTAATATTCGGGACTTTTTCAGTATTAATTAACAAAGGGATGAAGTTAAATGGTAATTAGGAAAAATATGAATTTCTACACTGCAGGGATGAAGAAAAAAAAAACCGGGTTCGCCATTATTTCATCTTGCAACCGATTTGAAACCCTTCGTTTTGCAAATTCAAGAGCGAATTTCTTTTTTTTTTTTTTTGCTCTCGTCAACTCACACCACACAGAAGTAATTGAACCTGAAATTAATCGTATCGGGTATCTGACCTCGTTTTTAACTTTCATCGTCCTCAGGTAGGGAAAGAAAAGTAGTTTTCCTCGTTGGCACTTGTCCTCGTTCACCACCGTCAGGAAATAGAAAAAAATGAAATTCTGTGGAAAAATGGAAATGTTTGAAAATGTTGCTTTTTTTAGCAGAACTATTCGGATTTTTCCGTCGGTTATCTTGTTTGTAGTAAATAAATTTTCCTTTTATGAAACTTTATAATGCGGTTGACAACTGTACACATGTGTACTGCTACTCCCGTTGTAGTTTCTGTGTTATTATAACTCAACGTGAATTGTACAAATAGTTTTTATTTATGTGTATGTTACAGAAACATTGCCAAAAATAGTTTTTGTCTAAGGCACAAGGGACAAAAGGTCATGTTTCCTTTTCTGGTTTCCACCTATCATCATTCTTTTTCAGAGGTTCCATTAGTGTTTCAATATTTCAAATTCTGGGTGTACCGTTCTTTGCGGAGTCCTTCTGGAGGACCGACAAGACTGTCAAAATTTAGCTCTTGTTGGAACGTTGGTAAGCCAAATTTTTACCCAGGATAAAAATTCCAAAGGGTAGAAGTTAATGGCTGCAGTTTTGAGTTTGAGTTCTTCTCTCTGAACACTAAAATGAATGATGGAAATTTCGGTTAAGTAGAATCCACAATCGGATTTTCAGTCTGAAAGCATATCTCTTTCCTTTTATTTAATTTTACGGGATTGCTTTCTCTCATTAGAGCGAAGGTAACTTTCTCCTTCCTACAGATACTTTAATGAATAATTTACGGGAGTAGGCTATGCCAAAACCAAAAATATTCCTCGTTGGCCGGGTGAGCCGACATATTTGAAAGTGAAAGTGCGACAGTCCAACTGTCCGGAATTGAAACTATAAAAACTATTGACCTACCGAAATCTTATTTGCAGGTAATATTTAGCGTATTTTTGTAGTTTTATTTTGTCGTGTACGTTTGAACCATCCGGCTCGCAAAGTACTTCTTCGTGTGAACATTCATTGTAGTCACATTTATTGTATTTAAACCACAATTTTATTTATTTAAACACATTATTTATGTATTTATTTTCGAGTGATGTGACTTCGAGTGATGGAAAAAGGTTCACAATCTCATTCTCAGGTTGTAGTTAAGGGAAAAGACGGTCAAACACTTTTGTTAGTATGACTTGTATTCCGTCTACTCGTGAAACGCACTTCGTCCATTCCGCTTTCCCGGAATTGCTCATTTATTCTCATTTTTTATTCATGCATATTAATAAATATGTGCACACACTTTTTATTATATTGGTCGACGATCTCGAGATCTCTTTCATCCACCTAGGCCCCCGGAGTAAGTAAAAAAATTTCATTTTGCTATTATTAAAGTAGTACATCTCATCCCCCGCATCTGTCCTCTCTCTCTCTCTCTCTCTCTCTCTCTCTCTCTCTCCGTATTCCACTCTATTCTTCCCATGTAAACGAACGCAAAATGTGCTTAAAAACTAAGTTCAAGGATTTCAAGGCAGCAAACCGTGTTCTAATCTTTTGATTTATGAGAGTCTTCTTTCTCTTATTTTTCCGGTGCTCTTCTTCGTCTTCTTTCCGTCTTTGTCTCTTGTCGTCTTGTCGGTCCTTTTCCTCCCTTTTCACATCTATATATTTATTTCTGGTGACGTGTTCTAGTTTTCTGAAAAGGTTTTTAACGAGACGAACCTCCTGGACCTCCTGGCACGCATTCAAGCGCGTTAAGGAAATGGACTTTTTTTTCTCGTCAAAGGTTTCTTGTTGTCTTCTGCCACGACGGGTGTGAGGAGTTCCTCGAGCCTCGTGTGAGCCCGCTGATGAGCGACGCTCGCAAAACGGGACAACGAGGGGTTTCCGTAAAAATCAGAAAACACCCAGCTACTCCAACTAGACCCGAAGGTTCGTCCCCTTTGATTTAATTTAGAAATAGAAAATTAATCTATTGAATTGAGGACACGTTCTAGCCATAAACCCATTGGCAGCAGTCGCCGTCCATTCTTCTTTTTTGGCAAAAACATTCCTTTCAACGGATTAACTAATTCGATTCTATGTGTTTTTTGCTGTCTATCCCAGAAATTCATGCAGTATTGAGGGAAACCGGTCATTCGCGAACCTTTTGCACCGACAGCACCTCGCGCAAATCAGGTCTTGACTTACACGGAATGTAAAATTTGTAATTGGTTTCTCCCGGAGTTGTAGTCATGAAACGTCTGTCGGACGAACTGAAGCCTCTCTCTCTCTTTTTTTTTGAATGCCTTCTTTGAAATTAATAGTTTCCCGAGTTACTTTCACGGGTTTGAGTAACACGTTCTTCACACGTGCTGGCCCCCGTGTAGGTGTAATCGTTCGGCCTTCGGAAAAAGGAAAGATTTTCCGAAAAGGAAAACGTTTGATGAAAATCAGACGGTTTGAAAAGCACGGGGCTGCGATCAACTTAGCTTTTACAGTTCAGGGAAACGGACAGCTGGTTCTGACGTAACAAATCGAGTGTTGTACTGTATCTCACTCTTTTCCCCATTCTAGTTTTTCTCTCCCGTTTTTTTTTCCTTTCTCAAAATGGACTGATCATTCACATGGCCTGTTCCACCTTTCTGAATTACCATGGGTCGATTCCTGATGTGTTTCCTCTCTCAAAGACCCCTTAATGAACTAAATAATTTATAAGTTCCTTAAATAAATCGTCATGCGAAACCTTTTTCCTCCGCATCTTCCACCGAGTACTTATTGCAGTACACTGTACACATTGATTCCTGCACGTTCTAATTGTAGTTTGTATATCGACTTAAAGGCAGCTTTACTTATTAATAAATTTCATTGGAGAATGCCAGAATACTTACTCTCTGCGCCAGTTCAATTTCCTATTTTTGCAAATACAAAAACTGTAAATTTAGATTCAACTGTGCACAAATGTTTATTGAAAATTTAGATTGTCTAGTACAGTACAGTAACTATTATAATTTTATGTGCATACAACAAATCTTACGTCCCGTACTCGTGTATTTGACTTATTAAAAATAGATGAGTAATCCCACGTCATGGTTCGGTACGTTTGATGCACAGGTGTGTCGTATTGACTCGAGTAGGTACATTGTAGGTTCTCTGATTCGAACAAAGCTCTAAAGAAATGAGTTACGAATACTTTAACTAGATACAAACTTAATAATTAAGTAATTAAAATTATTTAAAATGTAAATAAAAAAAGTTGAGAAATTAACACGCGACATATTTTAATAAAATTAACGACTTTATTATGGATGCACAGCAGAAAGAAAACTTTGCCATTATCGTATTGCACATACGTAAATAAACGGGTTCATACCACAACTTGTACATGCAGACGTTCGAGGAGACTCATCGAACATGAAAATCTCATTAACTTAAACCTTGCTGATGGAAAAATATTTTTTTTTTAAATAAAAAAGATGAGTGCATTTGCATTGTTGAACGGGACGAACGCGGAGATCGACAGTAAAACAGCAACAGTAAAAAAAAAAAAAAAACTCCGGTTTTAACGTACCATAGAGGAAATGACAAGAGCAGTATCTTGTGCATAGATCCCGGGAGGAAATAAAAAGAAAAATAAATAGAACAGCTCGTAGATAAAGAGGAATAAATTTTAGGTTCATGCGGGAAAAGTCGATTCGTTCCAGTGTGTAAACTAGAAAATTGGGCCAGGTTTTCATTTTCCTGGTGGCGGTATATTATTGATTTTACCACGGGCCGCGAAATAGATTTTTCCAAAATAAAACTGTTGCCTTTGCAAATTTCATTTTCACATTATAATTTCGTATACAGTCGTTTTACGGTTCGGTCGGGTCACCGGGGGTGAACTACGCCGCTCTAATTTACAATTTCACTTCTTCTATTTGCAACCTCCTCTCGGAACTTTCTCATAAACGCGTGGTTGGCCTCGTCTAGGATTTTTTCCGCTGCGGCCCAGGTGTTCTACCGGCCTAATTCAGTATCACGCTGACCAGGTGGGCATAAAACT
The DNA here is from genome assembly GCA_037055365.1 of Polyplax serrata. Lineage (NCBI taxonomy): Eukaryota > Metazoa > Arthropoda > Insecta > Psocodea > Polyplacidae > Polyplax > Polyplax serrata. The sequence continues at coordinate 3,857,397 of JAWJWE010000004.1, forward strand.
CTCATCTTCCGGCTGACGAATGATGACTTTGAGAATAAAGTTCGTCGTTATGTTCGCTCGTAAATCCTTAATTGAACTCAGGATTTTCCACAACATTTCTTCTGCTCTGCTTTAGAAGAGGAAGAAACTTCAGAGGACGTGACATTGTACCCGAAAAGGTGTTAACCAGAAGAGATATCGTTACACTTCGCATAAATAATTTTTAAGATTAATAATTTTATAATATACATTTTAGTGGGGGTGTATTAAGTTTGATGCCTTTTCGTTCTAATTTACTACATTCAAAAATGTTTTATCATTCTAATACCATTTATTGATTGCCAATCTATTTAAATTAAGTTTTTGTATATACCAATAAAAATATTAAACAAATACTCACCTGGACTTCTCTGGGTGAACCACTGTAGTTCTGTATATTGTTAAACCGTATACCTCTGGCTGCAACTGTACCTCTGCGTAAAAGAAATTTCGTGTGTTGTTGTGTGTGTTCTGTCTGTATACAAAACTGTATCGTACAAAACATGTATTTTAAATTGTGGTGCATATGTGAAACTGAAATGTTCCCAAACCGAAATGCTTGTCAATACACGTAATACGATTATATAATACTTACAGAAACGCACAACTTCACCATCGAATCGCGACCGACCATTTCTTTTTTATTTAGTCAACTCTATATGTTTTTAGTACACAGGATGTGGAAGTATGAATAAAACGTGGAACACAGAACAACACGAAGAGGAAAATATTTAAATTTACATACAACCAATTTGTTTCCCGTCAAATTCGCCAAAAAATCTCATTCGCCTTTTCATTTTAGTCTCATCAGAAAAATTTATTACAAATGTGGATACTTTATTAATTCATACAATTCACTCAGATGTATTGGAATTTATGTAACTTTTTTACCACGTGACTTTCACTCGTGTCCATCAGGAGTCCAAACCAGCAGCAGTCGCTCTTGAAGCGGTTCTGTCTCGCTTTTGGTTTAGGCCGAAAAGAAACGCGAGAGAGCGACTGTATTTATGTTGTTGTCTTCCAGGGCTGCAAGCAAAAGTAAAAAGGAATAAAATTTTGTTTTACCATAAGTCAGTCGACGAGGATCGATAACATTAAAAACCGACGATGATAAGAAGTGGTACGAATGATAGTAAAATAACTAGAAAAGTCTAAAATTCTAGTTAACTGAATTTTGTTTGAGTTGTCTCAGCACAGTTCAGTTTGAACCGATTTCGGAAAAACCAAAAATCGTATTCTCTGTATATGAGAAAGTAGGACGTGATAAGAGGCAGCTGAAGACGTTCAACTCCACATCGATCAAAGTTGGAAGTGGTTAAAAAAACCAATTGGAAAAGAATTTCCAGGTCAGTGATGGGAAAATCCAACCGGTTTCCAACTATATGTATATAAGCCGGACACTATAAAATATTCAAGCAAAAGAAAGGACATAAATTTTTTTTTCTGGCACCATCAGAGCAGACGTTGAAAAATAAAGCACTTTTTCGACCCTGTCAGTAGCAGAAATACGAGCGGGTGCGGTCCACGTCCCAAAACAATGGAAAAATTTAGTCCTCGACGGCGGTAAGCACCGTCTTCTCGATCTTTCCGTTCATTCCCTCCCATAGATCAGGTCTTTTTAAGGGGGACCTCAGCTCCACCGTATTAGTTTTTTTAATTAAAAATATCGCGTTTCATTTCGAGTTAACAATGTGTCAGCTCCGCATATTAATAACAAGTGTCTGAGGTTGGCCTCGAGCGAACCTATTTGACTTGGCTCTGTTTCAATCACTGTCAACTGTGATGTTGAAGTAAACTCGGGTGAAACATGAAATGTGGAGGCTTGGAGAAAACTGCTGTAGCAGAAAATCTTGTATAAACCTTTATACGCATATATATTTACAATATAAGCTCTTAAATAGTAATTTTTTTATTTGGTAATCTTTTTTTATGTAACGAAACAATTTGTTGCTCTGAGTTTGTGAGAAATGTTTTTTATTGGAGGAAGTATAGAAAAATTTCTATACTTTTGCAAAGTGCAACACAAAAAAATATATAAGAAATTATTAATGTAAGGTTTTCAATAGAAAAAAATTATAAGGTGTAGTGTGTGTGTGGTTGCACAGAAATAGAAATAGTAAAACAAAATGAGCAATTGTTTGTAAAACCAGGATTGATGGTTGTGTTCTCTTTTGTTCACAGATAATTAGGATACCTGCACTTCTCTTGTGGATACGTAACTTGGCCATGTCATCTACAAGGTAACTTCACTTTCTTGTCGTAACTTGAAAACTTCGAAGGTATTTGAGTATTAATAAGTGTGATTCGGTGAAGTTCCTTCTAATTTCCACGCGCCATAACTTGTTAGTAAATCAAGTACAAAACCACGTGAAAAGTACGCGTAAAAATTATATTCCATTCCTTTGCTCTTGTGTTCATTCAGCGAATGGTCCGAAACGAGACATTGACGACCGTCACAGAAAAAAGAAATTGATTTGGTTGCAAAACTTCGAAAATTATAAATTTTATAAGAGTGGCGCATCGCATGCGTCAAACTAATTAAAACCACCGATGATCAATGTTAATAATAAAATCGAGCCACAACTGCCGGAGATCACGAAAAGAAAAGTTGCAGTTTCCTTCAACTTCACACTTATCAATATGATAATATACGTATTTATATTCCGCGTTGATCATCGGACAAACTGACACGACCCCATAAAAGAGGAAGCCACCAGTTGAAATGATGTAATTTTTCCAATACGCGGATGGAAAGATGGCTCCTAATCAAGTCGAGGTGGAATCGAAGAAGAAATCGCATTCGGGAAACGATCTCTCGTCCTTTGACTTTTATGTCGGTATGAAATCGACTCCATCAGTTAAATAACCCTTTCGACAATTTATAAGTACAATAATCGAACCGTTTGAATGAGTTGACCAATATCCGTTGATATATATATAACGAATCGAAATGATCCGTATCATTACGCGATCGGGGACAACATCTATAAGGTAAATACTTTGATCAAATATATTGTTATGTAGGTTGTTTGGCCCCGTTAAACGCCCTAATGTCGACTGACACAGTTCAATCGTATTAATCCTATTGATCACCGATATCCTTTTGTTTATAATTTTTTTTGTTTCACCGAACCTTTCGAATCGCCCACTTTTGATCGGTCTCCTTCGGAGAAGGTTCTTTAAACTCTCTCTCTCTCTCTCTTTCTCTCTCTACATAAAACATTTCTAGTTTCATTGTCTATAAAAAAGAAGTAAAATTTTTTGCCGATCCTCGTTGGTTTTGTGTGATTTATTCCCCCTGTTAATTCCTGTGTGGTAGTTTTTCTATGGCCGACATTAATTCGCAGGGCAAAAAGGTAACGCAACTCTTCCTGATGGATTTATTGCTTTTCCGACACTTCTTTTTTTTCTCTAGGTGTTTGTTTGTGTGTTTTTGTTGTTGTTGTATACCTGTACGTATCAAATGAAACGTACCTGAGCGAGAAGTCTTTTGTTGGTTTGTTCGAGTGCGCGAGATTTGTCCCGATTCGCCGTTTTGTTTTTGACGAGTACCCGTGGCTACTCGCGGTTACAAAAGGCGAACATCGTAAAATGATTTCGGTTAGACTCTTTCCGGTTCAAGTATCGATGAAGTTTAGGGGGAAGACAATAACGTGTTGATTAAAGCCACATCAAACCGATGAGAATATTTGTCCGGGGCGTCTATTACAGGCCTCAAAAAGTCCATTTTGGATGGATTTTACAATGGTTTTGTCGTATAATTTTGGCGGTAATGGCTTCCAATGCGGATGTGCCCTGTCAGTCGAATCCAGTTAATTGCCTATGAAGCAAAATCGATTGCTCAGGAAATTTATTGCCAAATCACTTCCTTCAATATCGTACTTTTCCGGATTTTCTGCCTCTCTGTGCAACACCCCGTTCACTTCCACGGATTTCACTTTCAGATCGTTTCCTTCGACTATATTTCAATTAATTTCTTACATTTTTCTCCGGGGATGGCGAAACACGCGACTTGACTATTACTATTAATACGGATGTTATTCATCCGCACATAATGTCTTTCCGCCCATCGAAAATCGTTGTGTGTACACGTACAAGGGGAGTTTAATTGATCGAAATAAATTTTTTGGAGTGTCGAGAGCTGAAAAGGCTCGAAATTAGACGAGTAACGAAACCTTTTGAACGGGAACAAATCCATCGTTGTAAACTTCTGACCGAGTATTTATTTTCTTTTTTAGACAAACAAGATTTTCACAAAGTAACCGTCTGTATGTCGGGAATAAAAAAAAATAAAAACGGGACAGATTAGTTGACAGTGTCGTGCAAATGACGTTACAACAATGACAATCGGCTCTTCTCTAAGCTCTTCATTCGGAGCTTTCGCCTCGATTAAATAAATTTCGATTTTTCTGTTCGGTCTCTGACCGTCCATTTAAATGAATTAAAAAAAGAAATGGATTAACGCTAGCAAAATTTAATTTGCAGTATAACTCGCACGTTTACGGTGGTCCTTTACGTGATTAATTCATCGTTTAACATTTATACATATTCTCGTTAAGGTTTACGCTCGAATTTTATGAACTTTAAAAATTGTACGGTGTTAGATTCTGAGTAGTATAATTTTAAGATGTACTAAAATTTAGAACGCATGACTACATTGATTTCTAATAGATTTTAACGTCTTCATTAAGTAACATGACTGGTGGTATATAAACTGTCTGTAAATATACTGTCTGTTACTACTGTACGGTTCTCTGTTTTGCATGGCTAGGGAACTCGAGGGAACAATAGAACAAATCCCACAATCACTCGTGACGTAATTACATAATGAAAAGTACAATCATCTGTAGTCGTACCTTTGAGATATATATTATATATATCGTACCATAAATAAAGATTATATTTATTTATATTTAGATTATATTTATATTTATCTTTTTATAATTAGCATAAAACAAAATATAAAACTCTGTGCATTTTCTATTTTCGAAATTCACACCTCCTGCATTGCAATTGTTTACTTTTACTTTTAGTTGTCTTGACATTTCCTTAACGCTTTATAATATTTAACATGTTGTAGTTAAAAATAACACGTTTGCTTAACCTCTGGTTTACAAGATGACGGCAGGACAGGTACGTGACAATGCGGATAATTCAATTCTGTTACGACAAGCCTGCTTTTAGTACTGTAAAACTATTATTATATGAGTAAAACTCAAAATAGTAGCACTGTTAACTAGTCAAAAAATTACAATTTAACGTTTCGACGTTGAAGTACTCGGAAGAGAAACAAAATTTCTCTGTCTCTGCACTTGAGTCTTTGACCGATCAGTTGACTTAACAAAATTAAATTAAAATACGAGCGACTCAACTTACAGCGGGATGTTTTCCCACCGGTTTTGAATGAAATTTGTTTGTCCCACATTGAGAAGTTACTCTGTCGAAGAATCTTCTTCAGTTTACATTTGAACGGGAAGACGAACGGTTATGACGGACGTTAATTTAGGTGATGGATAGTGGGAGGTCAACCTTGAGAAAGATCAGATGAAGCTTTTCAGCCATCGGCCACGGAGCGTTGCATTAAAATTTAAATGCAACGAAACTTTCACCTCGTCTCCGTGTTAATTTTAAACTTTTACCAGAGTCAGCGGCTCAAAATTTTATTTTTTATTTTTTATTTTTAATTTACTGTCGAACCGTCGGACATAAAGTCGGTGGCCGGCGTTCGGTTGAGTTCAACTTTTCCCTCTTTTGTTATTGAGTCTCTTGAAATCATCTCAACTTTCTCAAAATTTCCGCTAAAAATTAACAAACCCTGAAGCTTTTTGACCGGCCGAACGGGGAAATCGTCTCCTTGGCAAAGGGAGGACGACAAAAAAAAGAAAATTTTCCTTTGGAACCGGTTGTTTTTGGGTGACTGTCGTCGCTTGCGGTTAAATTCGAGTGGCGTCCTACCCCGAGCGAGTACTCGGAAAATTGCGTTCCTCGGACCAATTAACGGCATTAAAAGTGCTAATTAAGAAACGATAAATGCGACATAAAATGGCCGTTTCGGACGGAACTTCTTGCGAAGACGTTCATTCGGAGAAGCCGCAAATTTTCTTACGCTAACTTTTCCCGGGGCTTTAATTTACGACGAGATTCGCAATTGATGTTTCCACGGTTTACCCCAAAATTTTCTTTCGGGACCCTGCGAAAGAGCACCGCTTCTATTATCCGACGGGGCACCGGGAGCCCTTCCCGAAACTTTTCAGCCTCCATTTTACAAATTCAAATTATTCCGCCCTTTCGGAATTTTTCCTCGTTCCGAACGTGAGGCGGAGACGTTCGGAGATTAGCAGAAAAGAAGTACCCTCGAAATGACGCGGGAAATAAGCCGGATGTTGAAATCGAATGCATTTCCGGTTGTGAAAAGTTTCCGCGGCAGTTTTTGAAAATTAACCGTTTTTCTCTCGCACGGTGAAAACTACCCTGTTGAGCATCCGGCCACTGCCTCATCCGTGTCCCTGTCGTGACCTCTTTTCATAACTTTTACTATGTTTTGGTCTACTGCACTGGTTCGGGCTCCAAGTATTTTACTTATTATTATTATTTTTCGACTAATGCCTTCTCTCTCTCTCTCTCTCTCTTTATTTTACGTTTTTATTACGCTTATTTACTGTTCTTCTGTCCTTTTCTCTCATTTCATAACTTTTTTTATATTCTCGCCTCATAAGTTCTCGTCTTGCCTCTCGTCTTCTTCGGTTAATATCCTGCGAGATTTAATCCTTTTTTTTCTACTCTCTCAGTTCTTCTTTCCCGTTGTGTTAACATCACTCGTGGGGTAGCGGTATTATTTTGCACATGGAGTTGTGATTTTACCAATGAAAAACTACTTTTCACGCTGTCAATTATTTCACCGAAGGAAATAAACAATAGAAAGTGGTGAAAACAATGAAAAATGCGATTATTTAAACTTTTTTTTTAAAAAAAAAACTCTAAAGGTAGAGTTCGGTTGAAGCAAATCGCCGGTTATGAAGTATTCGGTTCAATCAATCACTAATTTTTTGTTGTCCGTTGGAAGTTGGAATTTTTTCAAAATTTGCTCACACGTGACAGTCGCTTTTTAGATGTCCATCAATGTGTAGGTCGTTTTTTTTTGACGTTTCACCACTTCTCCGCTCGGTTTTCTGTGGTGCGAGACGACAATTCGAGGTGACATTTAGGAATGAAGTTGTACACGTGATGGTTCGTATATTATTACCGCCACAGTCGAGTACTCCTTGATAGTATGAGGTGTAAATTCGTAGAAATTTGTTTATGTAGTTATTCTCGATGAATCATGCGGTAATTTATCAAACTCCTTAATTATGTACATTCGAAATTATTATTTTTTTTAAGTATACCACATGAAAATACTAACAAACGACAAAAAAACATTACTGTACCAATGTACCACAAGAATAATTTGGATTTCAACTTAAAAACTTAAATTGATTGTATTTTAATAAATGGAAGTATAGTAATAATTTTAAGCTATGTAACAGTAATATACATTTTAAGTTAGTATAATAAAAATTAATAATAAATTGCAATGAGTCTCCTAATTATATTTTTGATTAATTTTAAACGCGTGTTTGTTGTAAGCAGTTTTTCAAAGTGGTTGTAGTTCATAAAATGTTTTCACACCCAACGTCAGTTTTAGTACAATGATGAAGCGGATTCGAATTGTTTTCTAGACGCTATTTTAATAACTTATATCGTACATAATAGACTTTAAATTACCGCTAAATATAAATAATTATGTTTTTCGTTTTCGTGTTAACGGGTAGTTGTAGTTGGAGAAGAAATATAATTTCTACGACTGGTGGGTCTTTTACTGGTTAGAGCTTTGTACCTGCCGGTTGGGTTCACACTGGGGTTTTGTATATACGAAATTTAACACGTGAAACTATTTCTGGACTGGTCTGAAGAGAGACATACGCGTAGCTCTGCTCACACGCAAACACACTGGAAAATCCCTGCCGGAATGAAAAAGTTTTATGTGGGTTTAAAGGATTATACATTTTTGGATCATTTTCTTCTTTTGTATCTCTTTTTAGAAAATAGGAAAGAGGACTTTTCTGCTCAAAACTTATTTACAACTCATTCAGCGACGGTTCTTTTTGTCTCCACTTGGTTTTTTTTTTGTCTCCGCTTCCTCTTGTAGTCGGCTGAACTTTTTCCATTCCCCGTACTTCTCATTTGCCGCCATCGCGTCATGTGTTTTTTGTTCTTCTCTTCCTGGCCAAGAGAGAAAATGATTTTGTCATTTCTGATCTATGTCTGGTATTTATTTGCCGTTTGGTTCATTCGGTTTTACTTTTTCGTATTTTTTCACGTCCTCTTTAATGATGGCTTTAGATTTGTCATCCGTTCACACCCCGCGATGTTTGTCATGTCCTCTTCGTCCGTGATGTTTTTTTTTTCGGGGGGGTTCGTGATTCACGCCAAGTTTTGCAGAGTCCTCCTGCTTCAGTGAACTTCCTGCAAGGACCGCGTCCTCTCCCATTGTGACTTTCCCTGTCTCTCTCTCTCTCTCTGTAACGACCAAAGTTATCGGCTACAAGTCAGTAACTCATTTAAATGTTAGTTAAAAGTTTTCCCTTTTGAAAATTTTATAATGATCCTTTTGCTCGTTTACCTGCAGACTGCTCCAAATGAGAAATCGAATATTTCAATAAATTCATTTTATTACTTTTTTTTTACTTTTAAGTTACGTACAGAGTCAAATGAACGTTTTGACGCGTCGACATGCTCCAAGTTATTCATTTTAACCAATGTTTTCAATTAAATGTTTTGTATTAATTTATTATTTCATAACCAAATAATTTATATTAATTCATTTTGGTGGTAATGTATATATCTGATCACACTATCTATTTTCTAATACCCAATGTCTGACTAGAAAACTTCTATTCTAGAATTTCTACGATATTTTGGGTATAATATTATAGGTCGATAACACCTTACGTCCAATACAATATATATGACATCGTTTCTCCATACTTTAATTATTTATTATAAATCGTAATAGATTTGAAGCTTTAAGTAAGAAACAATATAAAGATTTTAGGTGAGAAATTGGTAACAAACATTAACGTAGCCATTAAGCATGTGCACTTAATAATGTATCAATTAGCGTTTGTACTACATAGGCTCGATGATGTTATTATTACATCAGAAGTATTACAAGTAATGTTAGAGGTATTTTATTATTTAAAAGACAAATGTTTTTAAATGAATGTAGAATGAATGAAACAAAATATTTTATATTTCTTAAGTGGAAGCACAATTACCTTTGATTTCTGAAAATAAATGAAGGCCGTTTGAGATTTGCAACACGAAATATTCCTATTCATAAAATGTCGTTTCCGCCGTGGTTACCTCTCCGAAAGTAATAAATTTTTCAAGCCGAGAACTCTGTGAAAACATTAAATTTTCTGCTTATTTATTTATTTTCCCTGGACCATTGCAAACTTAACATTTTTTTTCTTCATTTTTTTAATTGATTTGAAAAAGTATTTGAGGTTATTTTTCCTTTCCCCCGAGAGTTGTTTCAACTGTCAAACGACACTCAAATCGAAATCCTGTTTTCCAACTGTTTAACGTTTAAGAAAGACACAGAAAACGAAAAATGTGTCAGGCAGCACTCGCCAGAACTTCGAACCCGGTGTAATTATGTACGGAAAACTGAAGACGAATTTAATTTATGTGCGTACTTTCCCATGCAAGTGTTCCCATAAAAAACGCATTTAAAAGAATTGTCAAGGCGAAAACATAAAAAAGTGTCGTTTAATAATTCATCACACAATATGGCTTTCCGTAGGAGTGGAACATTAGAATTTATTTATCCGGTGTCGTGATGAAAAAATATTGGATCATATTTTGAAATTAAGTTTAAAAGTTTAAAAGTAACAATGTACCCGCGTACGGTAAGAACTTTATTTAAAAACTCCCAGTGCGCTGGTAAGGAGTTTACCATTAAAGTAATAAAAGCGCGAAGAATTTGCCGAATGAATGGAATTCTTTCGGCGGTTAAATATTTACATTAAATTACAGAATTAATTATATTGCGTTATATTAATATAATATATTCAATGGCTGTAAGCCTGTGGGTGCATACGCTATTATTTTATGTAGGTGACACTGCTGCTACGTAGGTGACACCATCGTCGTATTCCTCCACATTGAGTCTGTCTTTAAGAGGAATAGTGAGGAAGAACAACTGCCGCCTGTAAGCCAAGTAAACATATATAGTTACATATTTACTTAATTTCTTCCAAGCACAAGCACAAACTAAATGTTGCAGAAATGATTTTAACTCTGTACATACCCATAGTTTCCCTGGCCTGGAGGTCAGATACCGAGAAATCGATGAAAAAGGTCTAAAGACGAGAATAACCTTTTCGTGCGAGTCTATGTCTGGAAGAAAACAGAACCTGAGAAAGTACCCTGTGATCTTTATCAATCCTTACTGTTGCTGTGGCTGTTTTGGAAAATGTAGAAAGAAGCAGACGGATTTTTGTCTGACCAGCAGGTAGCGGTGGTCTCTGTGAGAAATGAATTTATTCAACCCAAAACAGGGCTTGTTAGATGAAGGTCACTGGTGGTGAGATACTCTTTATTGAAAACTGCTGACTTTAGTCAACATTACAAAGTAGTGCAGTGCATAGTAGGGTAAAAAACTACTGTTAACTAATGACATTGAATTTCCTCACTCTCTTTCATGGAAATGTGTCAGATGATTGGAAAGTTATGTTAATCGATGCCGATACACTTCTTTTTGTTAAGTTATCAATAGAAGACAGTTACACTACAAAACATATATATATATATATACAGAGAAATATTATACGTATATTAGCAATGTGTTCTAGTGTTCTAACTTATTTACGAAATACTCTACGTTTGTCCCTCCTAACAGTCAGTTTCACGATATCAGAAATTTGCCGTGGTATTTTACTAGTTTATAGGTGTCCTCCATCGCGTTTACTAGTTTACATTTTGCTAAGGTTCACTTCGGACGTCTTCTTGCGGTGGCCAAATTAAATCTAAATATCTCAGAGGCCGGAGGAAACGTGTAATAAAACGAAGAAACCTAAAATCTAAAATCGTAAACTTAAATTGGGAACGTGATTATATTAATAGTTAATTATTACGCCTTCCGGTGTCATTCAAATCCCGTCTTTTACTTTGCTTCAGCTAACTTTGTTTCAACCGGGCGTAACAGTTTTAAAACACAAAATTAATATTTGGCATAACTGTAACCGCGCGAACCTAATATTATAGTTTTATATTAAATTATAAAGACTCATTACCCCTTCAAGTTAAACGGATGGTTATTTTATGCACGTCAGTATAAGTGTAACAATTGCGGTATAAATAAGAGAGAAGTTCAAACGTTAATGTGCTAAATGTAAATTTTAAAAGAGTATTAATTTGACTACAAACGCCAAAAAACTAAAAATTACAGTTATTATGTTTAACTATTAGCCACCCGTGTGTGGTTGTGACGATGTTGTGCACAAAACACCCTCAAGCAGTTAAAATGAAGGGAAAACAATGACGCTAAGTGATTGTAATACACTAGACAATTAGAGAGGGTAAAAATTGACCATGTTGAGTATCAGCGGTTGAAATATGTATACAATTTCAAATTGGACACGAAGGGGAGTCACAAATGATGTATTGTGCGAGACGAACACTTGCGATTTCCCATGGAGGGGATGCAAAAAGAAGGGCAATATAACTGGAATGATGTTTCTATATAAATATATATATATTACAGTTCATCGTGCACAATCAGGAAGTTTTTGCTCGACGCAACACAATCAACCTAACCTCTACTGTTTGAAACTTTTTGGGTTCTGAAACTTTTCTGCAACTGAGGGTGCAGTTCCGTGTGGTTCTTGTTGGATGTGTCGTGTGGATGAAAATGAACCGAATTATTAAAAACAATTCCACTCTTATAAAAGCTAATGTAGTTTTAGTTCACTCTTGTAAATTTCCAAATGTAGTTCACGGCCCAAAACTATTGTGTGCGTTTGCCCTTTGAAAAAATGAAATTCATAGTTTTTTTCTTAATTTTTCAGTCTTTGATTTTCGTTTGCATCGAACTGCCACAATGAAATTAATTTAATGTTGATTTTCGCTCGGTTTGCCGCACTTGAAAACACCAAACTCCAGTTTTCTATTTTCCTTTTTTTTTCTAGAAAATACAATTGCCTGAATATTATCGACAGTCATTTTCTTATTTCTGCTGACTGTTAATTTGAAATAACTTGGGAGTCTCGTTGAGTAAGTCTCGTTTGATGGTTGATGTCACTGGAAAAAAAAACTAACGAGAAACTAAATAATTATATAGGAAAATTGAAAGAGACAGAGAAAGGTGATTTGTATTTTTGTATTGAACATTCGGTCGGATCTGTACAGAGAAATAGTGTTGCTTTATAGAAACTTTTTCCTCGGAGTAAAGTCACCGGGAGCTTTTGCCAGAAGCTCTAATTAGATTTAATTGGGGGTGAACTAATTGGAATCACTTCATTTCATTTTTACATCGAGCTTCTCCACGATTCGACTTAATTTGTCTTATTCCAGTTCCGTCTGAGTTTCCGCTTCACAGGAAAACGAAAAAGCTTTCTTCTTCTTCTTCTTCTCCTTCGTCTTTTGCATGTAATTTCCTCTTTAGAAAGTTGTACACAAAAGGGCAATCACCTTCGACTGTTTGCCGATACGTCCGATGGAAATGTGAAAAATTAATTATTTGTAACGAAAAGTTTTTGAATGTTTGACGACAAACGAATGCAATTACGAAACAGGGTTATGAATTTAATTACGACGTTTAAATGAATTCGACGAACCATTTGATTTTTCGTAACTTTTCGGAAAAGTTTCTACACCGACGGATAACCTACCCCGTGTTACAACAAGTTGCCTTGTAACAACTAAAACAACTACAACTAGAGAAAAATAAAATTATGTAAATACGCTACCTCACGTATGTTTCCAAACGAAATAATTTTAAATTGTAATTAAGCATGTAGTTCAGTAACGGAGAACCAATACTATTAATAACAGTTGAGAATAATATAGAGCGATTAATAAAAATTAGGGTAGGCAGGAAGTAGTACGAGTCAAAAAGTTTCGTGTTGTAGTGCAAGGACCCCGAATTTTTTTTTAAAAAAAAAGTAAGAAATTCAAAAACATACGGGAACATTCGACATTTTTCTAGTAAGCCGGTCGTAGAAAAATGAGTCTAATTCGATTTTCACGGTTTTTAATTGGAGTGTAGAGAGCCAGGGAGTGGGAAAAAAATTAGTAGTGATAGCAGAGAAGAAATTAACCCGAGGAAAAGCTTTTCTTTCTCCGACGTAGAAAATTACAACTGCGGCTTTTTCTTTCCTTCCATCCGCCATTTTCCCTTCGACTAATCCGCTTTAACGGGTTAGAAGAAGAAGAAGAAGGAAAAAATCCATAGAAAAATAGGATAGAAGAAAGTCTGCCGGGTTCAAAGTTTAAATGAGATTCTTGAATTCATATCGATTGTGACCGGAGGAGAATGATAATTTGGCTAATTCTTTTCGTGGTCCCCCCAACTCGAATTGGCGTATTTCAATTTGAATTTTGTTTGCGGGTTTCATTTTCCATTCGTTTCTTTCCATTTTCCGTCTCTTTGCCATGCGAAACTGTTCCATTTGTGTCATTTCATTAGATGCTCCCCGAGAAAGGAATTTGGAATTGTTTTCATCTCGCACCGGTTCGCTACGGAGCCGCAATTTTGGTTGACGATCAATTCAAAAAATAATAAAAAAACTCACTACTTTGTAGGTGATTTTTGCAATTGAACTCTACGAGAATTTTAATTTGTTTTCAACAAATTTTCATTCATGTTCTGTTGCAGGAGGTTTTCTTTTGTTATTCTTCCAGCTTGCCGCGACAATTTAAAAATATAACCCTCAACCATGTTTTTTAATGCTTCAACAAAAATACTACATTTTTAATGTGGCTTATTAGTAAATAATAGTCAACATTTATGTAAGTTTAATTGTTGCACATCTTTTATTTACTGCCGTATTTTTTTATTTTGTAAATTGTGCTTGTGTCCTTGTAAATTTACTTATCGAAATTTTATTGTTGCACCATATGTTATACAATTTCAGTGTCACAACCACATATTGTATATTGCATTATACTAGTATTGTATATTTTCAATAGAAATTAATATTCCAGATTTATAACGCACCTTACTATACATTGAACGAATTAAATTATTTATGTAGCAAGAGAGAGTAGTCTTAAGTAGCAGTATTAAAAAAAAATTTAAATTGTCAAATCATATAGAAAAGAAATTATTTATTAGCAACTTAAATTGTACACATAGAAGTACGTACATACGTAGAAATACCACGTGGGCAAAGACATTTGTAGAAATGTATGTAGTAATTTCAAAAATTTTAGAAACTTCCCTGAGGAAGTACACCTCTTCAAAAATGAAGAATTTTAACAAAACAAAATTGCTCGCAAATTGAACTAAAAATAGCTATATATATAATATAATTATTTTTAAATGTTAAATAAATATATTGAATTCTGACACAAAAAGTTAAATTTTAATACAGAATGTGAAGAAAGTACGTTTTCAGTAAGAAAGAATGATATGTGTTCTCATTATAAATAATCTAATTTTTATATTTACCATAAATTTTCAAAAGTTTATTATCATTTTGCGTATTTGTCATTGTTCATAATAAATAAAAAAATTTCTTCAAAAAAATTTAATTCAAAATAAACGTTTCATGCACAATTTACCATAAAAGGTGTGTGGTCGCTGAGTCGTTTCGTTCTATAATTGTCCGAAATAACTTTTCTGCATATTGGACGCGGGGAAATTTCCTTAAAATTTTGCACAAAGTTGTAGTTGTTGCTGCCGTTGTAGTTGAACGAATGTCGAGGAAACGGAGCGTGAAGACCGCCTTTTAAAACTCGTTTTTCATTATCACTATTAGATTTATACTATTGCAAATACGGCGAGAGCGAGAACCCGCGAAAACTTTTCTTCGAGTTATCAAAACAAGCGCGAGTCTTAGTAGTGGAGATTGAAAAGTTTACGGTAAAAGTTTATCACGCGGAAAGGCAAATGAATAATTACTCGAAAAGGAATTCAAAAGAAAGGATCACACGCGAGCGTAGCAAAACGGATAACGCATGAGACCCGACGGCGTTTTACGCCGAACGAAACCGTTGAATAGTTTCGTTCCGAGTCGTAGTTTCGTAGCTTCCTGTTGCCGAACCCCACGAAAACCGTTTCTCATTGAAAAGCGTGAGAATGTGCAAGTTGGAGAAAAGATGGTGTGGAGTCCGAGACGAAACAAAGCGAAATCCAGGCCAAAAAAGAAGTACATTGACGCGTACCAATAAGAATTTATTTAAGAAGAAGACAACCGTTGAGTACTCAGGACGCAGACGGAGAAAAGCTCGGAAAACTCGAAAATTTCAATTGAGCCGGGAAACAATTCGCGATCGCATCCATCTCCCAGGGTAAACGAGAGTGATTTTGTTACAAAGTTTCAATATCCTGATTAAAAAACAAAATACCAATATCAAAGTATCAAATTTCCGGTCTGTTTGGAAGGTGAAGGTTCTCGAAAAGGTTCCGTCACTGCTTCCGCCGCTTATTAATCATGCGTATACATATATTTATTTATTTATTTAATAACTTGCCTTCGTTACACGTAACATTTTTTCAGACTTTTGTCGATGGCGTTCATTCGCTTTGGCCCTCGTTCTCTGTCAACGATGACAAATAATTAAATTATTAAATGGTAAATCACCTGAGCCGGATCGGGGGGAATGTAACTCATTCAGTGGGTACGACTACTACCCTAACATTCGTTCATTTATTTTTCTGTTTTCTACTGAAGTAGATTCAAGCTGCTACAATTAATAAAATTAATATATTAAACATTATAAACTGTAAAATAAGTGACTACAAGAAAAAAAATTTCAGCCAAGTTTTTTATTTTATTTTATTTTAATTTTAATTTTAATTTAATTTTAATTTAATTTTAATTTATTTTAATTTTAATTTAATTTTAATTTAATTTTAATTTATTTTATTTTATTTTATTTTATTTTTTATTATTAGTTTTTTATTTAAATAAATTGATTAGATTTTATGTAACCACATAAATATAAATATCCCGATGCATACTAATATTATTTCAGGCCGGAACCGGTAATACTATTCTTATTTTAACAAATAATTGTGTATTAATAATTACGATGCTGTGTACATTAACAAATAATTAAATAAAGTATTTAATTAAGTATTACGAATGTAAAAAAAATGTATCGGTCAATGTCACAATGCAGTCTTACTAACAGAAAGTTAAGAGAATGTTTTTGAGACCTAAAGCAAATTAAAATAAACCCCTTATTTTGGATTTAATAATATATTATAATACAGAACAACGAGTTTAAACACATTAGCACATAATTACGATGTTGTACGATAAGCGGTAGTTAATGTTTTACTCTGTATATACATATATGTAATGGATCAAATTCTTTTTCCGTACATAACATCGTCAGCTCAAAATTCTAAGTGAGAAAGTGTGTACTTATGTTTGGGTATATACATACATTCACGTACTCTATTGTAAATTGTATTTATGTGTTGATTTGAGCCAATTTTGCGAGGCAGTAAACATTTCAACACTTGCGAAAGACAACCGATGTGACCGTGATCCTTTTGCCGGGGTCAGTTCGGGGTACCGTCACTTTTAGACAAAACAGGACCGTCCTTAACGCGCTTCCTCCGTGATATTTCCAAACGGAATGGGCAGGGACACGTCGGTCGAAGGGAAGTTTGCCTCACGCGTGGGAACGTTCCCAGGCAAGAAAAAGAAGAAGAAGAAAAGGCGGAAGGCGTTTAACGCACATCTAAACAAACTCGAGTTTTAAATTCGGCAGGGTTTTCTTGTCCCGCGAGAGAAGTTGCAGACGTTTTGTAAAAATTAATGATACATCTTTGAAAACATAAAGGATATAAATAAAGAATAAGTTTGAAAGGATGAAGGGGCCAAAAGAAAAAAGATGAAGGAAAGAGTGAAACTTTGTCTTGTCTTGTCTGAAAAAAAGTCTTCCAGGAACGAGAGAAGAAAAAAATAAAGTGCGACAGAGGGGTCGGGAGCGGGGGCTTGGACGGGGAAGGGACCTAGGAGAAAAGCACAGGGAAACGTGACCCAAATACATGACAAGTTTGCATTTAAAAAAAGTGACATATGCGACAAATCTTAAAGGAAAAACTCTCCAAAAAAGTCTTTCAAACCATTCCTTTTTGATGAAACGCACCCAGATGTCTATATTTTGCTGGCAGACACATCTCAGGACGTGAAAACTTTTTTTTTTTACTTTTAGACTTTTCGACGGATAATAATTTGTACTTTAGAATATTTGCCGGTTACTTCCAAACCTGTGAAACATGGAGAAATTCACGTGATGCGAGTGGAAACCTCAAGACGTCGAAACGTCGCAACGTGAAATATTCGGCAGAAAGACCTTTCCAAGGTTTTCAAAGTAACCTCTGTGGGTGACTTTAAGTTCGTGTGTGTGTACCCCGGTGTTTAATTCACATGTCACACCTGAAATCAACCGACAGACACAGCCTCGTGCCTGTGACACCGATGTTATCGGATGCTACACTTGTACTTACTATTCAAGTACATTTCCATAACTGCGTGCCACATTATTAATAATTGTAGTATCGATAAGTAGTGTTATGTATCCGTTACGCTGTTGATTGTAATAAATGTAAGGGATGAAACAAATTAAATTAGGTTTCGTGAAACACAACCTACAACTTTCTCCCTGGTACTCTTTTACGAAAGGGTGTTTTTTTTCAAACATTATGTATTAGATACATACTTTAAAGTACAGTATGTATATAAAATCAATTTAATTGAATAAAACGTTGTAGTTTTATATGTTAGTTTATGTTGTGTAATAATATTGTACTTTGAATGAAATACTATGCAATATATAACTTTACATTGGAGTTTTGTATAACTTACTTCTTGTTAACTGCCCTGAAGGACCGCTGCAAGCATTACGTCTAAGTAAAATTGGATCTTTCGGTCTATTTGTATTTTGTGCCACTCACGTCATTCTTGTTTTAGCATTATTTATTAATTATGTACTATTAATAATGTAACATTATTTTTTCTTGATTTTGCACTGTTTTACTCTTTACCTGATACTGTTTTTTTTTGTTTATTGTGAGTAATGTTCTACAGGACTTGTCAAACGTCTCCCACGACGACATTTCTCTGACTATTTTTGCTATCGTACTGTTCGTATTGGTATGTTTTATGTATAAATTTTAAGTAATAGTTATTGTAAAATCTGTTTTCACAGAGGTGCTTAACTGGAGAATGAATTTATTTTTCATTTAAAATTTTTTGTTTTGCCTGATTCACGAGCAGACGGCGAGTCATTTGCATAATTTTTCAATAAATAAATTCAACAAAAAAAAAATCGTCTGTTAAAGTTACAAATTTTACTTGTACGGAATTTAAATTATAAATTGTAGTTTAATTTTCATCAGGCGAGTAGACAGTCACCGCGTGGGATGTCAGACCGCCCATCAGTAAAGTTGAATTAATAACACCGATGTCTGTGATAGACTAATTGGATTTCACTTATTGGATTATTAAAAATTAGGTGTGAAGAGCTGAAAAATAGTTTGCTGCGTAACTCTGAAAAGGACAAGTAAAATTTCGAGCGTTGCGACAGACCTCGTTTGGGAGCGTAGAGAAGACAAACATTAGTGCAGAAGTAGTTTAAGTTTAAGCACTTGTTATAAGTTCAAACTTAAAATTAATTCATTGCTAAAAAAGAGTGCGACGCTTTAGTCTCAATGTCTTTAAGTTGATTCTATGTTTGTAGCTCTTACTGTACAATGCCGGGTCGTCCTGTTTGACCGAAGACTACAATGTTCCAACCAGTTCCTTTGTCTAACTCACCACTTTCTTCAAACAACCCCCGAATAAACAGGTAGAATTTAACAGACACGTAAGAATAATGGTCATATCTAATTTATCGTTTTTGTAACTTTCCTGTTGGTTGGTTGGCTTCCTTTTTCCTCTGCTTCCTCTCAGACTCTAATTTATTTTCTCTGCGATTGAACTTTTTATTCGTCTCTTGTTACGGCGATGCGGCACTTTCCCATCTTGGTTCGTTCACCGAGTCAAATTTACCGGCCAATTTATCAAGTCAATGATAAATTTTTAAATCGAAATTACACAAATTGAATTTGATAATCCCTGATGCTTGGGTGACAGATTTATTCATTTAATTTATTACTACGGCTACGTGACTCCGGGCCACGGTAATACTTTTTGGAAGAATTCAACCGAGAAAGTAGCTTGTACCTGTTTTAAACTGATTCGTATTTAGTATTGCATAATGTAAAGCGTTCCTTGTTGAACTTAACTTTTCGGCATAATTTTGCCCGATTTAAAATAAAATAACCTAATTTACGTTCCGGTATCATTTTAACACCTGCTTATTAAAACAAATAAATTTATTACACAAATATTGTAATGTAACTCATACATAGATAATAAATGTGACATTTCATTAATCATTAATAATACTGTATTATAAGTAAGACTTGGAAACCTGAATTATGCGCTTCTGAGAGTTTCACAAACTACAGGATCAACAATTTACTCTTATTATATCTGATAAATTTTATAAAATGTAATATTTAACATGACAACCAGGGTTAATTGCAATCTTAGAGCCTCAGGTTGTATTTCCCTGTCCGCAAAAATTTCCAATCTCATTGACGGGTACTTCTATTATCAACCGGTACGTGAGACGCCTCACACGCTTAACCGTGTTAAGTTTACTATAAAATTGAAGTCACATCTAGCAATCCATAAAGTCTAAATTGTAAAACTATACACATAAAAATGTAAAACTAATAGAGGTTAAAGAATGTTTAACTGGAGAGGCAGTCGTGCAGCAGCGATAATCAAACACGTAGGATAATAAAAATAAAAATTTAAGAGCACTATAATATTTAATAGGGCATATCATATATTTAAAAGAAAAGGAGCCACCCTCGGCTCCTTAGTGTTAGATGCTGCGGGAACACAATTTGAGTTGTGCGAGGTCGAGCTGCTCCTCTGCAAACATCAACGACAGCAAATTTCAACCATTTTCTTTTTGCGTGCCTAAAGAAATCTAGGGTAATCGACACTTAAGGAGAAGAAAAAGAAGTGGGAAAGGACACGAAAGCAGAGAAAAAGACAATCGCAGTCCGAACGGATTGTTTCAACTCGTCCGAGAGAAAACGGGGCCCTCAACCTTTCACCATCATAAACATGCAAAGGTTATTTCTCGGCTAAGTGCTCTCCTGTGAGAACCTGCGTACCCTAAAAATGTTTATTAGGGTCATTTAAAAGACTTGAAACCGATAATAAGAGGAAGGTTAACTTTGAAAGTAATCGGAAAAAATAGAATCGTTCCTTTACTTCCACGGGAGTTTCCTTTTGTGTGTTCTACTCCTCCTTCCGAGCCCGGAAAATCTCACGGAACTTTCTGAAATTTTTTTTTTTTTGAAATTCTTTGTTGGAAAGCTTCGAGAAGAGAGTGGAAAAACTCGAACCGTTCCGTTTTCTCTGATCCTACACCAAAAACCTGCGGTCATAACAGATTTATCCGATGGGGCGACAGAACTCCTCCCTACGTCACCTTCTGTAGTGTGATGGATAGAACTGCTTGGCCCCGAGACTTCGTTGAACTTTTTCTGGCTTTTACCCAAGGCGTGAACTACAAGACGTTGTCTACAACAGCACTGATATCACTGAAAAATAATATGAAATATAGCAATACATAAGATCCGCATAATGGCGTAATAAGTGACTGGCAATTAACTTGTTTCAATATCTCTTTAAATTTATTAGTTTTTGTTTATTATATATGTATTAATTATTGTAATTCAATGTATATATATTCGAGCTGGCTCTAAGCCAGTTTGCGAGTACAATTTTTACTACATACTAAATTTTAATAAGTATTTTTTATTTGTACACGAAATCGAAAAAATTTTGAGTTACTCTGCGATTGATTTAAAAAATTTTATGTATGTTAGAGAATTATTATTATTTGACACACTCGTATCATCAGGAAACACGCAAAGATTAACCAGAAGAAGTGATGCGGCTACTGAGTGTGTAATTGGTTAGTAGAATGTAATTTAATGATTGGGAAACATGAGTGGTACATTGAATGAACATCCACATTTGTCAGTCACCTTTAAAGTCACGAAGAATTTTGAACGGAGAAAATAATACAACAGAAAAAAGAAAGTTTGAAATCTTTGGACATAACAAAAGTTGGAAGATTTCATATTCGGATTCTGTGGCAGACTGTTTTCGGAAAACCTGACACTACACACAAGAAATGCATCGATTACTATTAATTTTCTTCTATTACCATCGACAATATTGATTAAGCGAAACCGTTCAAGCAGAAAGGAGGTGTAACTGAATTTTACGCGAACGATGCCTTCGGCATTTTTTATTTCTAACGAATTCAGACACAGAGGGAAAAAATTAAAGAGAGTGAGACAGAGAGAGAGAGAGAGAAGGAAAGGGAAAGATGGGCAAAAAAGTATATATCTTGTACTGGAGACGAACTGGAGGCGGGAAGTGAAAAAAAAAAAAGTTTTTCTTTCAAGTTTTTGAAAAATTGATTTCATAAAACGAGAATTTGAAAAAGCGAGGGAGTTTCTGGGGTGATGAAAAAAAAAATGGGGGAAAAGTGATGAAACAGGAAGACAGAAATGCCATTGGAAGTAAAATGTAATCCCGGGGCTTATGTAACTGGGGTTTTGCCGGGGGAGTAAAACTGGTCGGCGTACGGAACACGCGAATTTTTCATCTTGAGCTTCCCAGGGAGAACGAGAGAGGATTTGGCTGACCGAAACCGTAAAAAAAGGCGGTGACCTTCTTAGGGACACGTCCGGTTGAAAGGTTTCGCGGGCTTTTCTCCTGCTAAAGATAATTATTTCATTTACATTTGAAACACAATCTAAGCCAGGAAGTGTGGAAGAGCTTTCCCTTTTCTCCTTTTTTAATTCATGTTATTACTGTTACATCTAACAGAGCCCGTGGAAATGGAGTGGGGTCAAATGCAGCTGAAATAAATTAAGTATTAAATTAAATAAAACAATAAATAATAAGTTATGTGTATGATGTAATAAATAAATTAATTAAATGTAGTATATAAAACTTAATAATAAAATGAATTATTCTTACAATCTTGGTTATTGGGGTCCAATTACCTGTACATATTTTGTATTTAGTACCTGAGTTTTGTTAATATTTAGTTTGAGTACCTTATTCGTTTTTCTACCCTCCGAGTAGTCTTGAAATGCAGGTCCGCAGTAATGTAGAGGAAGAAAACGAATAGAGACGTGAAATCCGCATAAAACGACGGAAAACATTAAAATGCACGACGAAGATTTATAAATATAGAAAACGTATTAATAATGGGAACACTTAGTTAAGTAATGTACAGGTGATGACGTTCATTCATTTTCAAATTGCTGCGGCCGCAGAGTGTTGAGTGACCTCTTTTTTTTTTGCTGTTGCGGTTGTTTCATGGCGAGGCGAGCGCACGTGTTCCGCTTCCATCGATCCTTTTGCTTTTCATTCCTTCAGAACGATGGTCGGTCGAAAAAGTTTTGATTGGAAAGTTAAGAAAAGAAGAGTCGGATACGTGGGTTCAAATTGGGGATTAGACTTCAAGGCAGGTGTACGACCAGGTTAAACAACTTTCTTAACAACGTGATTCGTGATTCTCTCTCTCGAATTCTGTCCACCTTGGAAATTTCCAAGTCCGCCGAGTTGTTCGTGTCGCGTACCTCAAGAAGTAATCAGTTCTGGATGTGCACTCTGTTCTGTTATTATTTCTCGGAGTGCGGCATAGAACCAATAACAGGTTCCTTTTGTGGAAATTAAACTTTAGCTCGTACGTTCGTAACGTCAACTAATAGTCGCAGTAAGTGTTTCTCGTTCTGTATAGGGAAGTTAGACAGTTGTAATTGATGGTAATGGCCGAGCGCGATAAAATGGGCGCAAAAGTAGAAAGGCACAATGTCCAAGTCTTTCGGAATGGTAAAATAAAGCTTGTGAGTTATACATGAGGCGTGCTTTAATAAATTTATTTCCCTTAAGTGCTTAATGCAGCCTCCTTGATTAACTGCCCAATTTCTCACTAATCAAAGCCTCGATTCGGTTAACGGATCTTCTTGTCGTTTCTTCTTCCATCGAGCGTACACTTTGGATTTTTTATCTCGAGTAGAAATCAAACCCGGGGAAGCAGGAAAGATCTTGCTCATCGTGCCGCGTAGGGTCATTACAAAGAAAAAGAGTGGTAGAGCAACAGCCCGAAGCCACGGGTTCTGGCTTGTCTCTGGTTTTCACGGAGAAGAAGAAGAAACAAAAACCCGGGAGATAGGAGAAGAAAAATAGATTTTCTCATTCGGGATGAGAAAATAGAAATAGAGAACGAATGCGTTTACAAAATAAAGAAAACGTTTATCCTAACAGCCAACTATTTCTCCCATTTTTATTGCCCTTTTTCTTTTCCTTTCTGTAAAACAAGAAAAGGTTATCCATAACACGGCTCCTCTAAATTATTTTCATTACCTCGGAGGAAGTCTTTTCGGTTTATTTCACCGGTCAGAACCGTAAGTGTGTACAATTCATATATTTAGGGAATTATGAATCAATACAACGTGAAATGTCTTTCTCCCGGTTTTACAGAGGCACCCGCCTCAGGGAAGTTGTTCCGTGACTTGCGAATATTGACATGAAAACCCCGTGAAATTGATATGAAAAAGTGCAATTGAAACGTTTCCGGGAAAGAGAAAAATGTACTGCCATCTTAAAGAAATGTGATAGAAAACAACCGATGTGAGGAAACGCGAGGAGATTTATGAAAACCCATAAATAGTGAATCGCACGGGTTATGTACTTAATATTTATTCTTTAAGAATGTAATATTTACTACAGTTGTTGGTATAAATTGAGTTCAGATTACAACTGAACGTAATACAGAAATTATTTCTTTAACCTGGAACTATTTTTGGTTCAATTCGAGAACAATTTCGACTGATTAAGATTATTTGTTTTTTAGAAGACAAACTTTTTAAAAACTTTCAAATTTCTCTACTGAGAATAGTTTAAAAATTATTAAACTTTTTTAATAGAGTTTACATAATAAATAGTAATATATAATTAATATATAATATATTGTAGCCAGAACCACCACAGACTGTTTCTACTGAATTTTCTATTCTAGGATATATGCTTTTATGAATACGAATTTGTTAAATTTGCTTTTATGAATTAATATGTGTTATTGTACTATTGTAAAGTAACAGTTTTACTGCTGCTCCTTACTGCCGGTACTGCTTCTCGAAGTGGCTATATTAATACTTTTTAGTTATGATATCGATGTTCGTACATTATCTACATCCCATTTACTTACAGGTTGGTTGTTTTAATGATCCTGAACCAGCGGGTAACATCAAATCATCACGTATATAATAAAAGACAATTTTTCTACCCCCATCATTTTATATACTTAAAATTTCATACCATTCATGAATTATTAATTTATAAGAATCTTTGATGTAATTAATGAGTAAGAGACGAAGCTTCGGACTCCTTCAAAATTCAAACCTCGAAATGTAAACTCTTCCTCAACTTTAAGTGGAATAATTTATAATAGAAAAATAAATATATTCGTTCTTCAAAATACTTTGATTAAATTTTCAATGGTAACGTGTACTTGTCTCGTGTTCGGTTGTGAACCCACAGACAGGAACACCGCAGGGTGAAAGAAGGACCGACAATGAAACCCTCGAAGGTTCCTCAAGGTGTTCAACAGACGGAACTTTAAAGGAACGTGTACATTTGAACGACGTGGAAATTCTCCGTAAGCGCATTGAGTTGCTGGCGAGTGGAAGTTGCTTCGGGGAATTTGAACAGTTCAGAGGCACCGTGAAAAGCAAAATTTTATATTATTCATATTTTCTCAGGTGAAAACAAGTAAATAAGGCAAAACTAGAGCGTGAAAATAATTCATGTTTAAACTAAATGAAATCACAGGGTTGAAATCCCGCCGTCAAAGAAGCTTTCTCGCACCGCCACAGAGAATCGATGTGTCATTTAAAACAAGGAGCATCATCATCATCATCATCATTATTATTACTATTTCGCATATGAAAAAAAAATGTCCGACTACAAAGTTGTGGTGAAAGAGAATTCGTTTCAGCTCTAGACCCGAGTTATGAAAACGTTCAACCGCGAATAGCGAACATGTCGTACGAGTAGAATGACAAGAATTTTCTGTTTTAAATAAATCGCGAATTCCTTTTTACTATATATGAAATTCTAACGGCTGACTCCCAGCTTTTTTTTTTAATAGAAGCGAAAGTTTATGTGTCGTTCAAAGACTTACGGAGCTTGTATTAAAGGTAAGTGGACGACATTTTAAACGTGGACGGTACCTCATTCGATGGAAACTCAGATGGAGAGAGCAGTTTGTCTTGTAGGAAGACACAGGTAGCCGGACAATATAAAAATATATTGTAATAGTATGAAATATTAAGGTTAAATGCACCTCAAATCATTATTATAATCGAAGTATTATACAGAACTTCAACACTGCACTGATTTAGTTCCTCACGTGAAAGTTTCAGAGGGCTTTTGTAAAAATTATTTACTACTACTCGCTGCATACAACACAGTAGTAGTAAACATATTACTAATTACACTTGTACTGAACACATACCTTCCTAGACAACATTTTACTGGACCAGCATAAACTGTTTAAAAGTAATTTTTTTCGTACATTACATAGTGCAGAAATATTAAGTATCACTGGTACTTTAGTATTATTTTACTATATTATATATTACATACATAGGTAGTTTAGTAGTACTTTAATAGTATTAGTACTCTCTTTCGACTACTACAGCTACCATCACCACTGCCCGAAATCAGTGGTTAAAAAAAATTAACATAAATTTTCTTACTAATAAAAATGAAGTACAATAAATTTCTTTAAAAATAGACAACATTATTAATACGACCAAATTTGTACTACACACGTGAGTGTGGTGAAATAGAAACGACGCCTGGCAGTTTTAGTTACTATTAGTTATTATTAATATTATTATTATTTGTTAGTTAGTTAGTTAATTAGTTAGTTATTTGCAAATTCATAATAATATTCTTAATGTATCACACTTCGAAAGTTTATTTAATACCTAAATATATTAAATATTATTATATATTTGACGCTTTTTTCACGGAAGGAGGAAAGCACCTGTCCTGTGTATTACGTCGCATACAAACTTGTACAATTACAACGCTACAATTTCTCTCCCGAACACTACGACGTTTAATTCCACGACTTGTGGAACTCGGCAGGAAATTAGTATTGTTATTTCCTTGAATGTTTTCAAACAAAAAAAAAAAATGGAAAGCCAAAGCAATTCCTGTTTATTTAATCGCTCTTGCAAACAAACTTAGTTATCTTTTTATTTATATTTGGATTTCAGAATTTGAATTGAGTGTAAATATTCATCGGGAATGAAAACAATTACAAAAGGTCACAGTCCGTTATCAAGTTACTCTTCCCGTATTTTTCCGTTACTTTTATTTTTTATTTATTTATTTGAAAGTTTCCGTAACCAGGAGCAGAACATTTTAATAAAGCACGCGTGCAGACCGACGTAGAACAGTCAAATTCGCGGTGTTGTCTACCGAAAGCAAACCTACATACATTTACGTATATACATACATATATTTTTAAGATTCTCGGAAGGGTCCTATTAAAACACACACGAGCTAACCTAACGACAATATCAGAATATTAAAAGGTACATTTACATACGCTTTACTTGAGTGCGTTGTTTTTTGGGATGTTAATTGTAGTAATGTTTTAATTTAATATAATAATTTAATCTGTCGCAGCAGTAAACTTGACGGTTCCTCCGAGTTTCGAGCCTTCTGACAAAGAGTCAACCTTCACTGTTGCGCATGTGTCACTTGTTGTGCAGAACTTCTCGAAATTGAAGTCACAATATTTTTAATAAAATTATTCATTTACGTTAATAACAATATACACAAACGGTACAGTAATATTTTCAATACAACGAAATACAACCCGCATGTATAATTTTATAACATATATTATTTTGTAATACATAGTATTGTTTTATTCAATTATTTTGTTATTTATTAAAATATCCCTGG
Source organism: Polyplax serrata (assembly GCA_037055365.1). Taxonomy (NCBI): domain Eukaryota; kingdom Metazoa; phylum Arthropoda; class Insecta; order Psocodea; family Polyplacidae; genus Polyplax; species Polyplax serrata. Next base: position 3,884,780 of record JAWJWE010000004.1, read on the forward strand.
AATATTCACCGAAGCCAAAGCACGTGAACAAGGTTATTAGGTGGACAAGGTCGGTGGCGAAAAAGAACATTCCTAAAGTTTTCTGCAGTTGGAGGAACTCATGAGAGAGAACCATTAAGCAAGAGTAACATGCTGAGTAAAAATGAATTGGTGACGTGTCGGAGAACAACGAAATAATTTTAATTTACGGCAGTTCAATTAACTAAATCGTCCCAAAAAAAAATAATAATTTTAGATTTAATCTGAGCGTAATTACGGAGAACGCGGTGAAATTCATCAGTCTCCGAATTCGTGACATTTGCAATTAAACTCTACTTATTGTTTGGAATAATTCATTAGGACCAGGTGATCAATACGTGATCGGTTTTATCCACCGTCGAGCAATCGAAAGGAATCGAAACGCGGACTTTTCAGCCGAATTCCCGGCAAATCGATTTTTAATTAACCCGGTGATTGATTCGATTATTTTCCAGTTCAAATTTTCTTATTCTTGTGCCTACTCCCCCGCCGCCATTTTTTTTGTCCTTCCAGCGCAGTTTCAAACTGAAACTTTCAATAACTAATCGAATTAAAAATTCTATTTTGTCAAATTATGAAAAGAACCAATTACAAGTTTTTGTTCGTCGTGAAAGTTGAACGCTCCTGCTGAGAAATTGTAGTGCGCGGCTGTTGAGAAGGCTGTCGTTTGTTCGAGTATTTAGACAAGTAAAAAAACAAACTATTGAGTGTGTAGTACTACAACGTCACGTACACGTACTAACTTTATATTTGTTTCGTAATAACACACTTCTTTTGAATGGCTTTAATGGCACCAACGGCTTATACTGAGTGACACAAGTAAAAATAAGGAATCGTTCGATTGCTCCGATTTCCTTGTATTTGTAATTCATCACTACAAGCTACCGAGATACCTTTTTTATTTATTTGCTTTGTCTCAGAACCGCTTGCCTGTCACTGTGACTTTGCTTATCTACGTTACTTCACGTCTCGTGCTGTCTTTCACGGTCACACTCACCGCCTTTTTGTAATGACACCAACACGGGAAACTCGGCAACTCGAGTCCGACGTGAAAAATCATTTGGTTGAAGTTTTAATTCCCCGGCGAATTCAATCACCAATGGATTATCCGATCAATAATATCCTAACCATTTTTTCCTCTCCGTTACTGATAAATTGTCTTTTGTTGAATTTGGTACTTACCTTTTTTGGTAAACCTCTTTCGGTTGCGGTGAGCTCCAAGGTTTTATTTTAAACTTATAGCCTCGAAATTTATCGCTCCCGCGGGACCCCAGACGAATGTTCTAATCTCACAAACCGATGATAAGCTTCTCATTTGTAGTCTGAAGGAAAAACGACAATTAACTTGCACGTTACGTATTAGTAGTTTGTGGTGGGACGACGTGTATTGTGTAGTGCACCGTCGCGGTAGTTGTCGAACGCCACACGTAACTCTTTATTTATTTACAGCTGTTCAATAAAACTTACTACTGCAGTAATAATTTCTTCGCATGCTAACGCTTTATAAATTGTTTACATGGAAATTTCATTTCAGAAACGAAGAGAGAGAGAGAGAGAGAGAGAAGAAAAAAAGGAAAACGTATCGAACGTTTAAGAGTAATTTTTCATTTTATTAAATAAATAAAAAATGGCGGGAGAATGATGCGCGTCGTCTGCTGCCACGTCGCAATGGCGGTCTCCTGTAATTAAATATCATTCTCGCAGTCGGAGAAATCGGGGACTTTTTTTTTGCTCAGGTTGCTTCTGCCGCCATTGCTGTTGCCTCTTTTCCTTACCAAATTTCATTCAGTTTGTTGCTTTTTTCTCGTAACGTCGCTTCTGCTGCTGATTTTCCAAATCGCTGGCAAACTTTTTCCATCTCGGGGGAGACATCCGCCAAATTACTTTTTTAAAAGTTCTTTTTGCCCTCCTTAATTTTTGTTTTCTTTCGTTGTCTTTCATCTGCTCTTTTTCTTCTCACTCTACCTTTCTCTCCCTCTCTTTCTTCATTTCGCCCTCAGATTCCGTTTCTTTTTGTCTTATTCCGTTCGAGGAATATAAAAATTTAATTTTTTGTATTTCTCACACCATTCCCTGCTTTTCTTTCAATTTTTTTTCACATTCTATTTCTGGCTGTGCCGCAAAATCATTAGTTTTAAACAACAGCAAAAAAACTTTGGCAATTTTTCTAGGGACTTAAAAGGTGGAAAAATTCAAAATTAGCGGATTTCAAGCTTGACAGGCGACGAATGAAAAATCTTTTACGTATTTCTAACATACATTTATGGTGAATTATTACTGTCATCTGTCTTCTCCCTCTCTCTCTCTCTCTCTCTCACACTGTTTCACTCCTCTACAAACTTACTTTCAAACTATTTTTGTCCCATCTTATTATTAGTCGCTAAGTTTCTGTATCTGTATCTGTTACGGACCCGTTTACTCTTCATTATTCTTCTGAGATTCGCAGTTTCCACCTGAGGTTTTGTTATTGTTCTTGCTTTTCCTGTTGATTAATCAAAATTCTCGTCTCTTAATCATACATTGTACAATATTTTTATTTAGGTTTCATTATTTTGTACATATTTAATATGCCAATGCGTTTTTTCCATTGAAATCATCATAAAGTTGATGAATGTGAACCACAGAGTGTAGTTGTTACCATTTGAGAACTATTAATAATATTAACAAATTCATGTTTAATGTTATTTTATCCTAACGTCAATATTTTGTTGTTTCATGTTGTTTATTTTATACTTACAAGTCCCATTACATCTTATCTAAGAATATCAATCTTACCACAGTTTTATGAGTGTACTGTCCAGAATTAGATGGGTCTGAAATGTGAATTGTCTACACATTACCAGCCGCATCAATAACACTACTTGTAGAGACATTTACATGACATAAATCAGTGTGTATTATTTTATAAATTAATAGAATTGTTTATTTTTATTTCTAGGTAAGGAACCCCATGCTTCAGATTGCAAAGCATCGTCTCGACTTTCAAAATCTCCACGGCTAAGTAGAAAAACCAAATTTATTTTTATGGTTGTAGTGCAGTAGTCGTAATTGAATCCATCAAATAACGGCCCGGGAGAGCGCACCTTTTCGTAACCGTAAAATTTATTTTTATTATTAGAACATTTGCACATTATAGGTTGCTGTTGCTCAATCATTATAAATTTCTCAGTCAATTTTTCATCAGAAAGAAATTGCACGTGGGAATTCCGCATGGTCAGTTTATCATAGGACTCGGTCGCAAAGAGTTGTTAAGATGAAGTTTTTCGGGGGGGTTAACAGTTACTATTTTAACTTCTTACTATTGACTATAAATCATTAGAAAGTGTTGGTCGGCCGCGTCGTTAGCCGTTTCGTTGATTAAATATAAATCTGCCGCATTTAGAAGAATCCAAAATGTATGATAAATTAAATTTACGACAGTTCAGATAGTATCGGTCGTATGTCCAAATTTATATTGTTTCGGTAGGCAGTTGACCGCAGCGGTTTTGCGAAAATAAAAGAAAAAGAGTTAAGAAAAGCCCCGGACGACTTTTGGAAAGGCTTTAAAAGAGAATGGAAACAATAAATTACGGAAAGGATGCAGAAGCGTAACTAGAAGTCACGGCGCACCGTCTTTTAACCGAGTCGAGCTCTCTTCGGGTAAACAACAAATCTAGTTGCAATTCTCCTTAATAAATTATCTGAACTTGATTTATTTACATATAAATTTTTTCGGTCCAAATTTGGACAGAATTTCAAGTGACAAATTGGTCCGACCCTGTTAGGTCTGACAGTTTCGCCGGAGGGTTTTGTTGAGAATTGCTAAGTTTCCGACACACCGTGCGGTAGTACCATCTTCTTTTTCTTCTGTCTCCTTTGGCAAACAGATAAATAGATCATTAAAATGGCATTTCCCTTCCACATGTTAGACATGATGGTATTTCTGCAGGAGATGTGACTCAGAATATTGAAGCTGTTTTATGTTGATGCATGGGATTTTAACTTGGGAGGAGGCCCAGCGTCTTGGAGTCAACGCTGAGTGGTTTTTTATGTCGTCGACCGTCTGTGAAATATGACTAATTGCTTTACAGCATATTATTTATATATAGTAAATACAAGTAATAAGTAACACTACAAATGCACGGATTCTATTATTAGTATTCTTAGTATAATATTAATAAAATATCGCAGCAAAACACATAATTAATTGAAAGTAGTGCCAAAGAAAGACGTCAAAATTCGTACCAGTCTTAGAGGTATTCATCGGGTATGTCTAAAACACATGAAATCCTAATAGAATACTATTCACATCCCGTGTACCACTAAATACAACTTGATCATAAACATTCAATTTATTTGTTCCACATTTGACGTGGCAAAACTCAAAAACCACCTGATTAACTCAAATTTTTAATGTTTATTTAATGTTATCCGACCGTCAACCTCCTAACTTCAACTGTAAATTCTTCATTCACGTGCAACTTGTTCTGAACAATGACGTGAACAGTATAAAAAAAATTAATTCACCTCTTGAGGAAGTTAGGAAACGAATCATAAAATTTTAGTGGTACGTAATTGTATGTAAATATATATATATATAATTCCGACTTGTTTCCCGAGTCAATTTATATAATTTAAATCGTAGCGAAATTTCTCCCAAATTCATCGACCTTTCATTTCCTTTGTTATTCGTTTCAACACTGGAAACCATCGGAACTCGTTCAATGGAACGCTGCATCCCGCAGTCTAGTTAAACACAATTAAAAACAAATTATTCAGTTTTAATGGAAAATAGATGGGTGTTTTACTTTCTTCGGGTACTTTTTACAATCTCATCCGGGGGTTATTTACTTAAATCTTAACAATCCGGATGCTGCACGAAATTGAATGTCTTCCTCACTTTCTCGAATATCATCTGGAACATTAAGAAATTCCGATTAGGAAAATTTTTGGTGGGGGGGAAGCGGCGCGCCCGTTCAGAGAAACTCCCCAGCGAGATAAAATGTCGAGGAAGACGTTTAGCGAGTCTCATTTGCAGAAGAGGAAAAACCAAAAACGAGAGTTAAATGAGCCAAAGGGCAGCAGCACGTGGCGGAACAATAAAAACGGGTGAACAGTCGGAAGAGAAGACTCGGAACAAGTGGAAGTCTCGGGAAGTACCCGTCGAGGTACCGTCCTAAATTCGAGTTGTTACTTTTTTCCGAAAATCCGGAAATACATTAACGCGATGTGGAGTTTCCTCATTAATAACATAAAATTTAAAAGTCAATAATGAAATCCGTTTCCGCAAAAAAGTTTTTTTTATTAATATTTTTATTCCTCCGGAACAACATAAAAGTTTTCGATTTTACTCGAAATAGTTTTGTTCGTAACTTCTTATTAAGACACTGCCGCGTCTTCAACTTCGAGTTGTGAATTAAAACGGTCGTTCCCTTAACTGTTATGTACTCCTCCGTTGGCACATCTTAATAAATTATGTACTGCGTGGAAATTTCATATCCGTTTCCTTCTGTCGGTGCGTTATCCATTGGAAAAAGTTCCCGGTTTTTGGGGAGAAGTTGGCAAAAATTTGTTCCCGCTGCAGCACATCCTTGTGATTCTTATTTCTTCACTTTTGACTTCCGTTTCCCTTCATTTGCGCGCTTTTTTCCTCGAGTCTTTTCTTTTTTTTTCATCGTAACCCCGGAGAGTTTCTCTTGCTTTGTCTTGGCATTGCACATATATCATATTCGATGTTGGAATTAAATTCTTTGCCAAATGTCTTCTGAAGGATTCGAAAAGAGCGTTCCACTTTCTGAGCAATTAGGACAGAACTCCTGCCGGTGAGTTGCGTAGCAATTTGGCTGTTACTTCCTCGTGTTGTCTGCAAGGAAAAATAATGACGGAACGTGGGAAGGAGAACGTCGAAGACCATGTGAATTATAATATTAATCAGTGAAATGTAAATCACACATATTAGACAGGGAGCGTTCTGGAACTTTTGCTTACAGACTTGCTAGTATGTAATAACAGTTTAGAGCACTCCTTAAGTTTATCTACATTGCTTGAGCGAGATATTTAATTTCATAACTCAGTAAATAAGTTAACTACAACACAAGATAAACGTGCAAAACCACTGACAGTAGTTATGTTATATTCAGTCTTTTCACAAAACTTATTTTGCATAGACGAGAAAATAATGTCGTTGTAATTTCTCAGAACTTAATTCATAAATTAAATTTACTTGTATTGCATACAGTTACTGTAGGAGTATTTTGTTACACAGTATTTTGTACTGTCCGTCTGTACAATAAATTTTGGTGCTCCAGTAAATTTTTAGCGGCTGCTTTGCCGTCTTTGAATTCATCTGATGGTCCGGCGTTTCCCTGTTTGTCTACGAAATATACGGAATCGTGTACAGGTTTTATCTTGAGGATTTATAATGGATTTAGTGGAGAACTGGAGAAAGGACAAAAATAGCGGAAGTTTATTACGGTCCTTATTTACGTAAATTCTCCATTATCGTTTCCTGGACAATTTTCCCTTAGAGACGTTAACCATCCGTTCCTCTCTGTTGAACTTAACAGAGTCATGGTTTTCTTGTTTATTACCTTGTCTCTGAATTAGACTTTTCATCCTTTGGATTTTCCATATTTTCCTCTTTCCTTTCGCCCGTTGTGCCTTTTCCATGCGAGCCTTTTCACATGGTCTCGCCCTCTCGGGTGTCGGGCAACTCCGATTTTTGCGGGGCGGAAACACCACCGCCGTGGCCCCAAATACACGAAAATACAACAAAACTCGGCTGCCATTAATCTAAAGTTTTCTGTCAAAAAGTTTCTCATCATTTCTCTTATAAAATTGAATTACGGTTTCTGCCATTTTGCTCTTTTGAGTCTCTTTCGGGTCTCGCGCGACATTCGTCAAAGACATCAAAAGACTTAGTTTTGAAAAGGACGCGGGAACAAAAAGAAGATTCGGACTTCGCCTCAGGTTTATTATTCGGATGCTTTGGACTTTGGGACTTTGGAAAACTTAGTTATTGGAACGCATCAATACGTATATTTTGTTCCTTCTGTAGGAAGCAGCCGTCTCTCGCAGCGGCGAAATGTAAAACTACCCTTTCGTTAAAACCTTAGTCGGTCGTATTCATTCATTCAGTGAATTAGTTGCGATCATTCATTCCAGTCTCTGTCTATGACGACTCGCAACGAGGCACCGAAGTTGTGTTCAGTGTCGTTCCTATAACGTTTTCCCCGTACTTATAACTATTAATTATTATCACCGTTTAATTGGTCATCAATCGTCGAACTTCTTCGGTCGATTCCTTTTCCACCGCCATTTTTTTTCTTCATCCTTTTGATGGAACCTCTGACCGGTTTAAGTTCGGGCGTTGTACTTTGACGAACAACTGACACCATTACACACGTAGCCTTTAATATTTATCCAAACTCGTTTCTCCCGGAGCAGAGCAAAACGAATAAATAAAAAAAAAAAGAAAGAAAACATTCCAGGAGGCTTTGAAATGTAAATCATCCTCCGTCACGACCGCCGAGGCATAAGTTTTCTTCAGTTCGAAAATTTTCTTTTATTCCTGGTTTCCTGGGAAGAAAAAGTTTTTGGAAAAATTTATATTCACCCATTGAAAGTACTTCTTGTGCTGCGGAGGGAAAAGCTCGGAAAATTGCTATAAATGATCGTTTTCACTAGTATAGAAAAGATTTATGATGTGTCTTATATTGTAATGGAGAACACTGCTTCGATATTTAATAGGAAGAAATTTATATCGGCTCGAGTTGGAATTTTTCTGTTTCATTCACCTGAGAATCGCAAGTCGACAAAAAAGGCCCAAATAAAAACCAGAAAATTCATAAAAACTTTAAATTAAAAATATGTAAAAGATTACGTGTATATAAAAAATAGAAAATATAATGACATAAGTACAACAGTGATGTAATAAAACAATAAATATTAATATTAAATATAAAATAAACAATATTAGTAACGTGGCGACAATTTGGTTTTAAATTATGGTAAATTCTACTACCTTCTAAATAAAACCACTTCTATGTATATGAAAACAAAAAGGAAACAATATGAAAATAACATGTAAAATAAAAAATAAAATATCCTTTAATAGAAGTTTATGAACACGACAGATTAAATTTACTATTCAAAAATTATTAGAATTATCCGTAGTCTGTGTACTTCGTTATAATTTATTGATACGATTCATAAATTATTAATAACTTAAATATTTTGTAGACTGCTGTAGGATAATGTTATATATTTTTTTATATTTATAATAATGATTGTAATATATTTATTACAGATTCTAAGAAAATTTATATATTTTATTTAATATATAAAAAGTATATATATATGTCGGCGGAAATATAAATAAATTATTATAATTGAAAGAAGGGACAGAATGACAGAGGTTCTGAAGAACGTTCCCAGCACAAATCTGGTTCAAATAAATAAACAAAAGTATTTGTGAAGAAAACAACAAGTGGCTATCAGGAAGGACCCTTGCCATAAATCAGGGTCAAATCAATAGACAAAGGACAGGGTGAAGAAAGCTACACATGTGGGTGCAATTAAGGCTTCATATGAAAAGATTAGAGGAGTGCCATTGGTGGAGAGGAACCAGGTTTTGGGCGAGGGAACAAAGACTGTAAAATAGATGAAGAAAGGTTTTGAGGATCATTCTGAAAGTGATGTTTGTAGCGTTAGGTTGTAATTCGTTGATGAAGTTGTGAATGCGTGAAATATTATAATACATTTGTAAATAGTAATGGATTTAGGACAATCATTACCCGGAAGGGGCAATCCTTCTCTAACATATATATAAATAAAAAATAAAAATATATAAAAATATATTATATATATATATGTATTTAGTTCGATTCGAGAGTTATTTTGGTTTGTTAATATTCCTAATTTAATTTACTTATTCTTTATTTTAATTTTGTGTGCTACAAACATAATTAATAGAAAAACAGTTAATTATAACTGAAATAATTGTGTTTTTGCACAAATGAAGTGGAATATAGGAGAAATAATATAGTCGACTTAATGTTGAAAATTCCAACCGCTAAATAAAACTATCGAAATTGGGAAATTTCCCTCAATGTATTTCATATTGATTTTCTAAATCCTCGTGTCAACAGTCACAAAAAGGTCACATTTTACGGACTTTCTAGAGCTTTCTAATGCAACGGACACATCCTTGCTTTCATTTAAAAAAGTGAAAATCAAAACACCACCGTTTTTCCCCTTGGTTTGCATTGGCCCCGAGATTCCTCCGGAATCATCCAAGTAAACAAAAGACAATATTCTATGTGGATATTTAATTTTTCGCTTATTTTACTTTACGTGTTAAACATGATGTTTTAAGAAGCTTCATGCACTTAAAGTAATTCTAAGAAGCTACGTATAATATTCCTAATGGATAACCTTCTCCGTCACGAGTACTTCTTCTTATTGTTACTCATTATTTTGATCAGTTATTAAAATCTTAGTTAAACGCTTAGTGTACATAATCTACACTGGTACATAAATCTATGTAACCAACTAACCATTCGGTGTATTTCACGTGACAAGATGTCATTGACGGCCTGCTGTTGTGCTTTCGTTTAATTACTTCATCCCTTATCTGACGTTACCTTCCAGATCAAGTTTTCCCCTTTATTCTATCCTTTTTAGGCATCTCTCCCTCTCCAGCGAAATGTATACGTTAATGTTATCATTTGAGCACACAAAGCACTGTAAATTACACCTCTCTGAAGGGCAGCAGTAAGAGTTGAAGTCTCTCAAAGGCTTCTTTCTTGGGTTAAATTCACTGCCTCTGACTGGTCGGCCCGTCATCTTTCCTATTTGACCAATTTCATAATATGTTTTTACTTTGAAACTTACTTCTTTGTACCTGTCATCCTTCTTAATGTCATTAGTATTTTAAAGCTTTAATGTCGAATGCAATGCAACGTTGAAATTAGGTTAGTATTGTTGGCAAATTCATTTCCTTACACGAGTCAACAATATATATTGTGTAATAATATTATTATTATTTCTATTAACTAATAATGCTTTACTATATCTTTGTAATATTTTTACATAAATACCCAACTCTTGAAGTTTTTCCTAATTGCTGCTAATTTTTTTTACACTCTGCAAAATGTTCTCGCTTTGATCATGACGTACATTCCTGTGCACATTCTGTGTGGTGATTTTTCTATTTTTTTTTTTTTTTACAGAAAACAAAATATCACTGTAAAACTTAAGTGTTCTAAATATTTACAGAACTTAATTTTTTCTTCAGATTTCTATCAAAAAGTTTAATGAAGTGGTTGGAAGGTAAACCGGACCGAAAACATGTTTTATTGTACACAACGATAAAAAAGTAATTATTCAACTCGTTTTTAAATTTATCCGAAACTTTTAATATTTTTATCTGCTGTATGACAAAGTAAAATTTAGAGGCTTATCAAACAAGAGTGTGGGGTGTTAATTACACCAATTTATATAGATTAACTCTATTGCCGTAGATTAATACCGGGTTTTCGGAGGGTTACTCTCGAAGTATTGTAACGCCGGGTAAGAGTTTTGGGAAGCGCGATTGTGGAGGTGAATAAATGAACGATGAACGAGTAGACTTACCGATGTACGTAGAATTATATTGTACACTATATTAACACTGGTATCACAATCACTGTTGAACACTTTGATTACACTAGTACTGATTCAGACTAACACTCTGACTGACTCTGATTAACTAACTGCCTAACTTTAACTAACCAACTGCCTCTTACTAACCAACTGCTTTTTACTAACCAACTGCTTTTTACTAACCAACTGCCCCTGGTGAGAGGTTGAGGTTCGGTTTATATAGCCATCCGCGCTTCATTCATTCGGAAATAGAAGACGCGGAGGTTATGGTATGAGTCGGGTTGTCAAGGAAAAGGAAAGGTTGGGTCTAGCCTATTGTCTGGAAAGGTGTCGGACTCAGGTCGAAGGATACAGGCACAATAGGACCGGCTACCCGGCAATAAACCTTCGGATTAAGTCTTTTGAAGAGTAGCCGTGGTCGCTATAAACCTGATTGGGGTATTGGCGACAGAAAAGGCGAAATGACAATAGGCAGTTATTGAGGTCGACCTATTTTTAGGCGAAGAAAGGAAATTCGGATAAAGGGTAGCGATGGTCGCTACAGAGTAAAAAACTGGAAGTCAAAATAAATTTAAAGTTGCACGGTGACTACCATGTGTCAGGTGAACTACGACAGACACACCTAAACTGGAACGGACATGCAGGACGATCGATACGTAGACGGATGGGGCTGGAAAGTGAGCCGATATCTGTTTGTTGCCAGTGCAGAGACAAGTTCAGACGAGTAGAAATTCCTTCTTGGAAGGTTGGAAAAAGTTTGAAAATGGAAACAACGTTTTATAAAGCGATAAACATCGTTATGAATGACTTCTGTCTACGTGACCGGTGTTCAAAGGTCCAAAAATTCAGGAGAAATGAACTTTTGCCGGGTTTTTTTCTCTCTCTCTCTCTCTCTCATAATTGAGTTACACGCATTTAGAGGACGACGTTCCGGGCTTTTGGTCGTCTTCCACCATGAAAATGTAGCGTTAACGTTTATTTCACGAAACACTCGAGTCACACTTAATTTCTGCCGAGGGAAACGACTGGGAGAGAAGATGCCGAGCAGGGCTAGACGAAGTCGAACCGGTCGAAGAAAACTAATTTCGAAGAAAGCTGAAAGATCCACGTGGAACTGAATATGAAATTTTACCGGTTGCTTCGTTTCCGAGAAGATCCAATTAGTTTTTGTAATTCGTTCATTTTAATTTCGATTCGAATCAATCGTACGTAATAAGAATGTTTCAGGCGCTATAAATCATCAGTAAATAATGTTTGAGAAGAACCCAGTTGGACTCTTAAATTGTGACATTTTCTGTGAAATTTTCATATTTTTCTCTCTCGGTCTTCCGAGTCGTCCAATCAAAAAGTCCTGACGTGAAAATCCAAAGTTTTTCGCTGACTGAAAGCAATCGAGAAGTGAATTTGTACAAAAATACGGGAAAAGGTCGACCGTTTGAATCATCAACTAATAATTTATAAATAAATTTGGTATAAATAAATTTATACCAACAATATGGGCCTAAAATAAACCTAAATAACAATAATAAGCCTAAAATAAAAAAATTATTCACAGCACACATATCGGTGCTATGTGTCTTGTGACGGAAATATTAATATATATATATATAATATACAGTATACAATATTATAATTAAAATTGTTTAATTCCAAGTGGTTCTGTCAAAGTTCAAGTGGAAGAAAATGCTGCCTTAGCGAGAATTTCTGCAAGAAAATTTTAAATTTTGTAGTTAATTCTTCTTGACTTACAACACAGTTGTGCAATTATTCTAATATTATTGCTCACACACTACAACGTTTAACGGACGTTCACCAGGTAGATGGTAACGGTGAGTTGGGAAAAGTGCAATACGGGATGGTACACCAATTCTTTATTTTTTTCACTGACAAAGCAAAACAAAACACCTAAAACTCAAATGAAATAAATAACTACAAATCGAGGGCACAATTGTAGTTTTAGGGAAAGCAAAAAGACAAAACTATTGGTGGAACTCGACGTAGAAATTCATTTTGTTGTGGTGCTGACTGTATGTTGACTGTACGTGACTGACGTATGTGACTGGCTCTTGATGAAATTCACAAAACATTACGATGAATTTGACTTTTGTGTTCCATTTCATTTTCGTTTATAAAAAAATTAAAATTTACCAATGTTTAAACAAAACCTCACTACACAGGTAGACTTCCGACACGTACCAAATTCCTAAAGTTGTGTAAAATGAATACAGAAAACATTTTTAAATTTTATGTAAGTTCGAGACTTGCACAAACTTGACGTGTCACTCACGAGTTATGAACATGAAAATTTTCATCCTCACCTGAAACCTCTTGAACCTTCCCGCCCGTTGCTGATTTACTTCATTAGCTGACGTGGTCTAATAAAAAGGCCTTTAATTTAGACAAAATTACGTTTTAAGGTTCTCATTCCTGTTGTTAATCCACAGCAAAACATTTTCTTTCGTGAGAATTCCCCGCTCGACGGTGTACTTCTGATATTCCGAAGCTTCTGATCCTTCCGAAAACTTTTGATCTTTCAATCAAATAATATCTTGAAAAGTTTCAAGGCACACCAAACATGTCGCGGAATTCCCTTCAAAGAAATTTTTCTTCTCTCTCCACGTTGGACCAAATTTCCGGCTTCCAGTAGAACGCAGGTTCTGTCATGTTCACGGGACACACACACACACACACGAGCCTACAGAGCATTCTCGACAGCATTTTTACCCGGAAATCTGACAGAGATGGTAGTGCGTAAGAAGAAACAACGTTACAACCGTCAAACGTTTTAACTATTAATGCTTTCATGTCGTCTTCTCTCGAAATTTCATTAACCGGCATCTTTTTCCATTAACCTGCCCTGTTTCTGGGACACGACCAACTCTCACGTGCTTTCCCAAACCGATGCCCTACAAAGTAGTGAGTTGTTACGTCGTACTATATATTTATACAATAAAAAGTATATCAAACGTTGAATTCATCTGAGTTTCAGTGAGACAACTCCTCAAAATTTACCATTAATACAGAAAATATACTATTATTACACTATACTATATATAATATACTATTATTCATTCTTTATTACTGTTTTTGTTTCAAATAGATTCAAAAATGTCTTCGGCATTACTGTTATTGAGGAGAATTATTAACAACAACTTATTTATATATGTAAATAATATTAAGATCTATATAGTAAACTTCTGTAAGTTTTGCGATGGTGTCCTCGCAGTTTGTTCTCTCGTTCTTGGTGTTCCCTGGCACTTTCAATAACCTTCAGAGACACTACTTTTTAATTCGCTTGACATTTCGCCTCTGAGCTGAGGTTGTTTGTCTCATCCAGTTTTGTTTTTATTTTTATTTTGTTTTATTATTTATCCTTTTTTTATTTCTTAGTTAGGACTGCTGTACGGTACCTGTGAAAAGCATTCCAGACCAAATTTCTTTCCGGCAATATTTTGTATTTTATTTTTGCTGTCGAGTGGTCCTACATCGGCGTTCAAGTTCTTTCTTTCTTCTCGCCGTGCTCTCGGGGTGTGGGTCTTCGTCTGTCTTCGTCCGAGGGAGCATAACCAGGTTGGTGCGCAGGTGACAAAAGTACCACAGCGAGACCGTCACCCTTCCACGAGTAAGCCTGCTTATTTGTAGTGTAACGTAGTGTTGGCTAGTTTTAGTTGCGTTACGAAACCAAGTGTTGTTTAGTTTTATTGACCTGAATTATGTGCAATTAAATAACCGGAAACGGGTTCGTTAAAATGTCATCATTAATGGAAAATATTGGAATGAAATAACGTGTGCAAATCCGGATTTTGAATGTAAAAGGATTTGGTCAAATGACATCCGTGGAATTACCAGCCGATAGACTTGTTATTGCGGATGTCATTTACTGTTGTGGTTTGAGATTTTCTTTTTTTATTTTTTTACTCAGGCCTGGAATTTCCATGTCACGTTCCCGCATAAAATAATTTTATTTATTTATTTATTTTTTTTAAGGATTTAAACGATTGTGCAAGTTACTTTTTGTATGATTTGCGGTTTGTTTACCCAATACTGAACATTTCGTTTGAATGTAAATAGAGAAAGTTAACTTACGCCGGTTTGATCTCGGGTCTTTTTAAGAGTTCATTGCTCTTTAGATTTTTTTAAAAGGATCAGTAAAACTTTACCTATTCGAGCGAGAGGTTTATATGCAACTTCTAGACATTCTATTAAATGAATTAATGTAAATACGCACTAAAAGTTTCGCCGCCACCCTTTCTAACGTTTTAACTCGTTCGAGTTAACGACAGTTAACTCCCGTTAAAGACAAGTTAGTTATTTCCGTTCTACGCGAGCGTACTTTCTGAAACGTTATCCTGACGACTTCACAAAAATTAATTAGTTTTCTGGTGTTGTACATTTAACCGCTAATATTTAATGTGAGTTTCAACGCGAGAAACACGACTTGTGTGCTTTTCTCAGAGAGTCAGGCGAGAGATTCGTGAAACAAAAAGTTACGGAGAAACAAGCAGGAGTACATAGGTTTGAAAGTAGTGATTCAAAAATAAAGTTACACATCAATAAGTCGTATTTATGGTAGCAAACAAAACAGGGCTATACTAAAGCAATTAATAATAATAAAAATAACAATAAGAACCGAAAAACATATATTGCATATTATATACAATACTTTACGACACAGGACTTACGGCCAGTTAGAATCTGTAATAAATACATTACAATAATTATTTTAAGTAAATTAATTAAAAAAAAATTATGTGCAATATTCCTCCCTGAGGACCTTCTAGGTTATGTTATGTCCTACATGACCTTGCGGAGAGAATGGGAAGACTTTCTTTAGAAAATGTAATCGTTCAAATTAGTTCTTTCAAAAAAAATGGAACTTATTTCGAAAATTCTGCCAAGTGATCATTGGCACAGAGGGGTAAATTGAGAAACTAAATTATATGAAATATTTAATATTCCATAAATTAAAAGAAAAACAAATCAAAAACAAACAAAACCAAAGGTATGGAAGAAGATAATAACAATTTAGACCAAGACTTGTTTGGCAGTACACTATTCTTGGTAATCCAACTTCGAATAGTCCACGTACAGAAGAAGATATAAATAAATAAATATACATTATTACAACAAATAGTTCAATCTATAAAAAATTTACTGAAACTACAACAAACTAAATTTGTTGTAGTCAGTGACAACACAATTTATTCAACATTTATGTAATTATTAAGATTTTTTCAATTAAGTACAATGAAGCAGGGGCACACTAGTCTGACGATCTATTCAAATAAATTTGGAACGGATAATTAATAATATTTTTAATAAACCAGTTTCTCCTCGAAATGCCAATTCAAGTTATTCAACTTAACGAATCGAAAAGAAACTTTAAGGCTATTGTAAACGTGAAACGCCACACGGAAGATTTAAAAATTTATAAAGAAAATTCAAAATCTTGAAAATCAATGACTTTATTAGTCTCCCGGGATTCTTTCCTATCCCACTTCTCTAATTCTATTATTTCCCGTTTCTTCTTTCATTCCTCGCTTACTTTGCCATTCATGTTCCTCTTACTTCTGCTTATTCTTCTCCGGTTCTTATTTCATGAGATTTAACTTTATACCCTCCAATTTTTTTTTTTTTTTTTTTTTTACTTAAAATCCGTTCCTGTCCGCTCTGAAATTGATTGCGAGTGAAATCTTTTTACGGAAATTCTACATTTTTGAGAGTAATCAAATTCAAAATTTTCCAGATTTGCCAGACTTTAAAAGGTACGACAATGAGGCACTACAATTGAAGTAATGCCCCAGCCGGTTCTTGAATGTGCTTAACTGGGGAACAAGAAAGAAAGAAAACTACAATTGAAGTACGTCGGTCTGTGGTTCGCCATTTTAAGTATGCGTTACTTGTCAAATACATTAGCATACAATGCGTTGTACAATGTACTTAGCTCTTATTAAAATTGTTTGTAGTATATATTTTTAGTTTGCGAGACAACATAATTGTATTGTTGTATTTGGTAGACATAGAAAGAAAAATAATCGTTGGAATAAATTACAGAGACAATATTACGTCCTAATTTAAATCCCCGTGTTAGCAATGCATTAACAGTTTCGTCCTCGCCAAGTACATAAAATAGATTTTGTACGGGAATAGCATGTATATATATATATTATATATTATAAGGGTAGAAATACAAATGGTGGAGCTGGGAAGAGGATTTTCTTATGCAAATAAAAAAAATTGCGTTACTTTCTAGCCGAATATCAGATATATATTTCATTTCCTTTGAGATATTATTTTCCATTTCTATTGTCTTTTCCCACTTTCCATCTTCTCTTGTTCCTTTCCTAGAGCGTCGCTTTCAAAATTTACTTGTATCCTACGATTATATCATTCCGTAAGCGCGCTCTCGAGTAATCAATACGTTCTGCGTCATTGTTTAAACGTAGACAGGACGTGGGACATCAATCGGGCGTGTTGAACACCTCTGGAAATGACAAGGCCTCCTGTAGCCTGTATATTTGAATTATTATTTATTTTATGCATCTAATTTACAAACAATTAATATTTTTGATACTTAAAAACAACTCATTTACACAAAGGGAGTTGTGTGGTGAATGAGATGAAACGAGTTAACCCTTTTGCGTGTTGTGGGAGGAACGGTGAGCAGAGTCAAAGTACCGAGGACAGGACAGTCTAACACGCCGTAACCAACATGGCAGAGAAAAGATAAAAGAATTGAGTTACCAAGTTCTGATAATCGAAGTTACTGGAAGTACACCATCAAACAGCCGTAAATAAATATCAATAACTAACCAAGTAACAATCTGATTGGACTAATATAAATGAATGTTATGAACGAATCCGAAATTGTAATGAATTAATAATGAACGAGAGCACCAAAATTATTGTTCAATTTATAACTACACGTAATTATATAATTTAAATTTTTATATTTATACTCAATATTCTCAGTTCGTAACATATTTACACAATTTCTTAGAATATAGAAACATACACGATCTTAGAAACTTCGCTGAAGAACCTCTTAAAAAATAAAAAAATTTTACAAAACAAAATTCCTCTCGACTTGGTATATATTTATTTTCTTTTTATATAATAAATAAATATATTGTAAGGATTATGACCAGTTAAAATACGTAACAATAGTAATTATTATAAATAAATTAAAAAATATATAACACTTGATCTACTACTCTGTTCTTACAAACTCTAATTTTTGACAACAAGAAACATCAACACAAATATTTTTAAGAGACTTCATTTCACGTTTCTAATCAATAATAATTAGTAAATGACGTGTTATATTATCAGATTACAATAAAGGTAATTTCCAACTGGCTGTAAAGGTATGTTAATGAGTAATTATCAACTTTCAATGCCATAAAGTTTCAGCTCCCTACAGAGAAACAAATACGTGAGATTTGGTTCAGAACTCGTAACTTGTCGCGGTAAAGGAAGAAAAAGTCATTTTTTCTGTTGCAGCAACTAAAAAACAACAGCATCATTTTTTGGCTAGAAGCATAATTTTTTATTTATTTATTTTTAAACTTTCCTATAGTCGATTCATATTCGTTTGGAAAATAAGTTGTTTCACGCAGAATACCTGCGAATTACCTGACTTGCAACAAAATGTTTTTTTAAAAAAATGACTCGGACATGACGGTGTTCGTCGAACGATTAAAATCAGTTCAACAAAAGCCGTTGAATTTTCGGCGGGAGAAAGTCTAGGATTTTGACTGGTTAATTTGGGTATTCGAACCGAGTGGAAAAAGCCCAAATCTCACGTTTGAAATTCCCTAATGAGTTGTTAGCGTTCGGTGTAAAATTTACAAATGTGCAGCAAGGTTTTCTACCCCCCGTATTTACTCGCGGTAAATTTAGAAGTAATGAAGGCGTCGTTTATTAAACTCATTCGGTTTATACAGTCAATAAAACTTGTTTGATATGTAAATTAACGTGAAACGACACGAAGAAAAAGATTCGCATGCACGGGGAAAGAAATCATTGAAAGTGACAAAGCTCGCCGTCGAGAAGGAGGTTGAGCCGAGGAAAAATAAACAAAATTAACAGGTTTAATTAAACTTTTCGTACAGAATGAACCGTGAACCGGTAACTCTTTCCTGGATTTTAATGTCTCGTACATGTTAATAATTATGTAACGGTCTTCTCAACGGTCAGTTTTAATTTCGTTATCGTCCGTAACCCCTTCGCTGACCTCCTATGTACGGATTAATATACATCAAAACGAATTAATCCGTTTCATTAACTCTAATTCAGTACGGTAATAATAAATAAACTGAATCGTTTTTACTTACACTGATGCTAAGGTCTAATTCGAAATTCAACGACGTCGATTAATTATCTGTTACGAAATGAATTATTTTTCGTAAAATCGTAATGCCTTTCTACATGTACAGTGCACTTATGTATCTATGCATAAATAATTTGGGGTTGTTTAGACTCTATTATTGTGTTTGTGTTTCACCCTTATTAAACACTCACTTTGGTCTTTCTTTTTTTTTATATTTTGAATAGTTTTCTGGTATGAAGAAATAGTTAGAATTTATTAATTTATGTATAACTGTTTTCGTACTCTTAATAGGTCACAAAATTTTTAATAATTTATGTGTCATTTTGTTTTGTAAAAGAGATTATTGAGTTAGATTTCGTGTAAGGACATCATTCGAATCGTCGTGTGTTGCGTCGTCACACTCTGTAAATAAAATTATATTAATAGTTGTTGCAGGTTTCTAAAAATATTAATGATAAACAAATAATATTAATTATTTTTTGTCTGTTTGATTGATATCCACTGATTTTTACCGTTTAACGCTTCCACAATAGATTTGATTAATAATTTTTTTCGTTTAATTTTCCTCGATGCTGCAGTAAAATAATATTTTTTTATTTACTTACCTTAACATTAACCACAGAATGTTATGTCACAGCCAAAGACAGTTTTGGAAGTTGCTTTTGCCCTTCCCTTCAATGGTAAAAAATTTGTCTTTGAAATCAAAATTAAATAAGACATTAACTCTCTCTACGCTGCCAAAAGGATGTATAACAAAACAAATCAGTGCGGCAGGAACCTTCGTTCACATTTTATCCTTCTTGTTTTTTTTTCGTCATCATTTTAAGAATTTTGAGCTGATTCGTAGACTAAGAAAATCAAGAAGGAAAAAACTAGCACTACATGGTGTACGATACTTAAATACCCGGAGTAAGAGATGAACTTGCGAAGTGTCAGTCTGGTAGTAAGACAAATAAAATAATTGCACTTGAGTTGACAATTTAAAAACGTTTGTATAAGAATTTCAATGTTTTGCTTGGTAAACAACACGACCGGACGTTTATTGGTCGACCACAAAGTCACTTGCGATGTTTTTCTTGAGTTCCCGTTTAATGTACTTAAAAAATTCATTTTGGCACGCGCAACAACACCGAAATTCTCTTACATGCCACGTATTTTGTAGTACTGAAAACAGAGATCTGAAATTTGTTTGCATAGCCCGAATTGTAAATATTTCTGAAACCCTTCGGTCTCCTTTCTACGTTTTCCATTTCAACGGGTTCGATTTCAATCAAAGACAAACTGACATAGCTCAACGCTCGGAATCCGTTGTAAACAACTACATTGTGTTATTTTGTATTTAAATAATCTTTTTTTTAATTGATCTTTGCCAAGTGTGGTGTAGTTCAATGATCGCCTAGACTAGAAATAATCTCAAAATTAATTACCAATTGTTTCGTTATTGTTTTTTTCTTTTGGTTTTTCAAAGAGTGTACTTCCGTTTGAATCAAAACAGGTACCCGAGTCATTACCCTGAAAATTTTCACTTCCACAAGGATCCAAGAATCCAAGCTTTACGCTACGAAATGTGACATTTGCCAATTCCTCCACAACCACAACCACTGACAACGAAAATCTCCAAAAAATGCAAGCATAAAATGTTTAAACACCACTACAATTCCTTTCACTTTCCTTTTTTCTACCTTTCTCGTGTTTCCATTATACTTTTCCTGCAATACCTCTTTCTACAGCGACACTTTGCAGCTGCAAAATGTTGGCTTCAAAATTACACCACCACCACTACCTTCAAACTTCCTGGCGACCTGGCGACAATTTCAACGGCAACACAGAAGCTCTCATTCGATGTCTTGCAACCGTCACACTACAACATCATATTGCAACACCCACCGCTGTTTCGTTTGTTATTTATAAGACGGCCAATAGACTTAATCACAGCATGTTCAGCAATCAAAAGTAAACACCACAACCGACAATCACTACGGAGAAAGACTGGTCAAAAAGAAAAATAACAAATAATATTAATTAATTTATATTTTCTTCATATTTTTTCATTCTCACAATTTAGTCAGCAACACATTTATTCTTCTGAGAGGACAACCGGTGTACAGAGCAGCTTGTCAAGGTGCACGCTCTCGTCGTTGATTTTCACAATGGCGTTGCAGTCCGTGTTCTTGTGCCTGTAGTAGAAACTGACGTTGACTTCCCACGTGTCGTTTCCAAAGATGGTGCCGATGAGTTTTTCAATTCCTGGAGGTTTGATTGCGGATTTGGGCGAATTGAAATAGCTGACGGCGTATTTTAAGATGTCGTTCAAGACCGGATGATCGTCCGCTCCTCCCAATGCGTCCGAAATAACACTGCCAGAAATTGTCCATGCCACCATGCAGCAGACCAAGAAACATACGGCACTGTTCACTCCGATGGTCTTCATTTTGATGTCTTCTCGTTTACTCTTTTCTGTCGAGTTCTGTGAGAGTTGACGGCACGAATTTCGTTCGTTTACTGTGTGAATATCCTAGGGAGCACACATGTATAAGTACCTGTACCCGGATAATTTAACGGTCAATCGACAATCGAAATATTTAATTGATTCCTCTTTAATAAAATGGTTAATTAATTACATCTGCAATTAATTACGTGGTACGTACAAATGAGAGTTTTATAGAAACGGTGCTAATTAGGTGAAGGCAAGGTCAGGTAAATTGTGGTACGATTTGTCATTCTTCTTGTGCACCTGCTCGAGATTTATTGCGGGGGATTTATGATTCCCACGAACCATTGGATACGTAACGGATAAAAGGAATTCCATTGACGGACTATTTGGGAAATCGACCATCACACGCTGCTGCATAAAAGTGGTCCTATGGTCAATTGACAGTCGAAAAATTTTATCGACCGGCTTATTACACTCGCAATTGATTAGGTCTAGGCCTTATTGTATGTCTCGTTAAAAAAATTTCGACTTGTAAATTTCTAAGTGGTAAGGTAGTAAATTAAGAACTTCCAATCAATTTCAGTTATGTTATAAGTAACAACCTCCTACAAGAATTGAGTGTTGCAAAATAATTGTAAAAATAAAACCATTCTTAAATGAAAATGGTGCTCCTCGCCTAGGGCTAATTGAAATATTCGATTTGTGTCGTACCCCAGCCTTAGCAAAGTTGACCAAAAAACATCAGAAATAGGATAAAAATGAGCTTATTGAACAAATGTCTCTCCTTCTGAACGAAGATTCCTTCTATTTTTTAAAAATGCAGGGATCTTAATAAACAAAAATGTCGGCTTACGTGTAACAGTTAAATCCAACACTTTGTGGTTCCCATTGAAATTAAATTTACAATGAACCATGACCATATTAAGACTGTGAAGTGTCTTACTAAGGAAAAGTACAAAAGTAAAATTTACTATTAAATTAAGTTTTTAAATTATTTATTATTAAATTCACGATATCGTGGATTAAAATCTTGAAAGCTGCCGCACTCTGTGCATTCCTCCTCATCAGATTCACATCACAAATTTATGTAGATAGAAGGTTCCTATGTTCTAGTTCTTTCTGAGTTTTGACTGGAATTACAGAGACATTTGCTCGAGTTGGAATTTTACAAATTAACATTAAAAATAGATCACGATGTTTATTGAGGAAAAGAAACTGCAACTTATTTGTGATTTATCTGTAAAAAAAATTAGGTAAGCAAAATGCAAGACAAGTTTCAGCTGGTGCCAAAATTTGGATGTGATCGTTTGAATGAAAGACATGTAGGAATTTTCACTGAGTTGACTCTTGTTTAGAAAATTAAAGAGCACGACGCAAAACAATAGAAAAAATTATGGAATAAGAATTAAATTATGACAAAAACAATTAAAAAGAAATGAAAATGTGTGGAAGAGGAACGGACAATGGAAATAAGCCAGGAAGTTTATTTTCGTACATAGCAATATAAGTCTACTTTGCCACCATCTCATCGAACACGACAAGTAAAAGGGTCTGGGACGTACAACTGGTGTAAGTAAAACCATTACAATTAATAGTTATTGAATGTAATTATGGATTCAGTAAATCAAACAAGAATTATTTCATTTATTTAATTGTAAAATTAATAGAAATGGAAAACCCCCTTTGAACTTAAATAACTCTTAAGCAATTTTTTGGGGTTTTATAATAATTCTGTCTTACGTGAGTAACATAAATAAATTAAATAAATTAAAGTTATTATTCAAAAAATTAATACATAAATAATAAAATAAATAAATCAACATAAGAAAAAAATTACGACTTGATCAAAAGTAATTTTAATACGGAATTAAAGTGTTTTATGTACTCGATGTCGTTGAACATTTGATTTTCTGGACTTTATGCAAAATTAACATAACTTTTCTAAAATTAAAAATTTTTATTTTGTGTTCGTTGTATTCATTACACGGATGTTGTAGTGGTAGACCTTGAGAACAAAGAAAATTGATTAGTGAATGTTTATGAACGCGTTCTAATTTAAAATATGAAAAAAATTTTGTGACCAATTAGTTTTAATAAAAACCTATGAAGGGGCACAGGGTAATCGTTGGTGGTTTTCCAATAAAATAGTTAAATTATTAGGTTAAAAATAGTTTTGATTTACAAATTGTGGTCACCAAACACCAAGCAAAACACAAAGAGTGTTAATTACGGAGGTGAAGGTCAGATAAGTCGTGGTTATCATTCGTCCTTGCGAGTGCACCTGCACATAAATTTATTGCAGGGAATTTATGATGCCACGAACCATTGGGTATGTGACACATTAAAACAATTCTATGTACATAAATCAAGTTATTATTGCTACGTGGAAATGGTTCGGTGTTCCTAACTAAAATTTCAACAAATTGGACGTTAACACTTTGGGGTTATTTAAATAGATTTAACATTTCAGATCTCTCTTATTTTATTAGAAAATACATAAAACAAAAAGATCATCAAATAAATTTTCGTGATCACTTGGTTGGAGACATATTTATTATTTCCGTATTTTAATATTTTATAATATTTAAAAATATCCATTTTTGATCTCCTCCGATTCATTTCGTGAAAATTTAGAATGACTTCTTTAATGGTCAACCATCTGTTGTTTATTGATTGTAACGATAACCTTGGGACCTTGAATAAGTCGTTGTACACCGATGAAGGACATCACCTGCAACAGAAACTTTCTTGTGAAGTTAACTTTGTTTGCACAGGTCTACAGATCCAGACGACTACTTTTCTAATTAAATTAATTCATTTCTCTCTTCGAGAAACCATATTGTAAAATAATGTTGCCTTGTAGTTTTCGCAATTTTTTAAAATGTAATTCACGAATCGCAAACTTAAAAGAAAACACTAGAGTCCATGTCGTAGTGATGGTACGTAGAGTTACTAATAGTTAGGTGGGTAACTGTTGAAGGCTTTCGTGTAAAGTAAATTTAGTGTATCAACCTTATTAAATTTTTTATTATTCACTTTATTACGTTGTTGTACACCTCTAATAATAAAGGACCCGTTCCTTTAGAACTATGACCTTTTAGTCACCTCCTCTTTTATTGAAGATGAGTACTTATGTATCAGTACTAATGGCTCTGCTGCGATGAAGAGTTGACTCGTAAGGATGACATGTTTATCACAACGTGATTTTTTATTATTATTATATTATTATTATTGTACTATTTATTAAATTGTATTAAACGAGGGATTGTAGAGTTGTTACACTGTTCAATAAAACGAATTACATTAAAATTTTCACAATTTAATTACATTACTTATAGGTTTGGACTTATTAATTCCGGTACCGAATAAACTAACACATGCCCGTTGAATAAATAATTTAAAGTATGTTTTAAACATTGTCGTAATGTAGCAAATTTATTAGGATCTCCACAGGGTGGAAAAATCGGTAAAATACATTTTTCCCCGGCAAAAGAAAAAAGTTTTTTCAGGGCAATTGGAAAACTTCGATTTCCAACATCATTTGAATTCCCCCTGGGACACATCCTATTATTTTCATGTGCTTGAATTATGCTCAAAAAGGAAGCGGACAGAACGGAACGGAGGAAAGAAGGAGAAACAGAAAGAGAGAGAGAGAGAAAAAAATAAAATAAAATCGAAAAGAAAAACAAATAAACGAAATAGGAATGAAGCAAATAAGAAAGGGAAACGTCTGAAACGTCGAATGTTGACGAAGGAAAGTCCAACGGTCGTCAATCGGCGCAAAACGTCGGGAGAAAAAATAAAACGGCGAGACCAGTCGGGCGGAATACCTCGTTAGCAAATAATAGAAAATAAATTATTTTTGCTATTAAAAAAGTAAAGGCAAATAAAGGCAGAGCTGTAATGACTTGCCTTGTGTTGATATATCATTACGACTCGAACACGACAAAGAAGTGACACAAAGAGAGATGAGAGAGAGATGAGAGAGAGAGAGAGAGAGAGGGCGTGTATGTATGTCTGTGTTCCCGTTTTTCTATATATACACTAAATACAGTTCGGCTTTTGTGTTACCTCAAGTCTTCGGTGTGTAAAAAACACTCGTAAAATTCCTAAAGTGCTTAGTGACGTTCTTAGAAAGAGATTCCCTGGATGTTCTTACTAACGAGACATAATATTTGGACGAACATACTGAAAACGTATGATAATGTAGTGTTCAAAAAATTAAGATTTAATGTAAAGATTCTTAATACGTTTTTTGCAATTGGAGGATTTATAATTTTTATTCGAAGAAAAATGTGAACCAACAATTATTTTTTTGGAAATAATAATATATATATATATTTATATTGTATAAGCATTTTGGAATCATGCAGTCGGATAAAAGTTTACTATACTGTAGTATAAATTATACTTACTACAACGGTATGAATGGCATTTACCCTAAATGTGTATGTTTTGTAGAATATATCGTTCAATTTTCCTTGCAGCACATTGTTTTATTAAGAAGTTAATATTATAATAATATTACATTGTACAAATAGACGTGAATATGCATTTTATGAAAATGTACTACTATCATTTTAATTTATATTAATTTTTTTCATATAAAGCGGTTTATTTGTAGGTGTCGAAGGATTCTCACCCGTTGTTCTTGACTGATTTGTACTCTCTGTCCTTCTGTACGCGACATAAGAATATATTTACTAAGTTTCAGCTCCCTATAGAAACAAATACGTGAGATTTGGTTCAGAACTTGGTCCTTTTTTCTGTTGAAGCAACTAAAAAACGTCAGAAAATTTTTTTTTTCGTGCTACAACCATTTACAGTTGCTCGGTTACGCGGCGAAATTACTCCAATAGAAGTAATTTGAGCGATTTTTTGATAAAACTAATAGTATCATTATTCGGTTTATATTTTGTCGGTAATTGATGTTATTAAGCGGTTTTCGAGTCGGACATTTTTAAAACGCACGCAACGCAGGGACACACGAAAAATGAATTTTTTCCGTATTAATCTGGTGCGTTCAAACAATCCGGTGAAATCAAATCTAAAAGGAAAAATAACAGAAACAAGAACTGGAACTGGAAGAAGTTCAGCTAATCAGACACACAACACATGGTGGAAACACTCGAAACTATTTAAAATTCATTGTGGCGGAGTGTCAGTTTCACTTCACCTTCATGACATGTACTGTGACGTCATCAACTTTTCCACTTGTCACTATTGTAGTGTGAGGTTTGATACCGGCTAAGGACCTCTAGTACTGACTTTCAACTTCAACTAGGAGAGTGCCACAAGTTGTGAGTCGTGGCGGGGCCGACTGTTCCAACGTTTAAGTTTTGCAGTTTCCGCTTAGGAACTTCAACTTTACGAAGAGTCAACAGCGAGATTGTAGAGCAGTTTAGGAATTTTATTTTATTTATTACACCACTGTGCGACTGTTTTGAATATGTTTCACTACTCTCGCTGAAATGTACAGCACTTTGTGTACTGCATTTTGTAAAATTTACTATTTTTGTAAAAGTGGCTTGAATATATTGTGTAGTATGTATTGTAAGTAGAAGTAACTCAAATAGATGCTCTTTTTTGTATATAAAATTTTTCATACCTCGCAAACAGCCCGGAAATTATTAGTTACAATACGTCGAGTAAATTTGTAGTTTTAAGAAATTTCATAAGTCCAGGAGAACACAACAAAACTAGTGCCAAAAGAAGTTGACGTCTCGTTTTTGTAGTGACTTTCCAAAAAGATTCCACCAATTTCCTGTTGAATTGTAGGTTGTAGTACAGTCGGAAACACCGACACACGGAAAAACACCCGAGATAATGTTTTATTTATATCGCAGGGTTCTGCCTGACAGTTCGAGACTGAGTTTTCTCCTCCTTAGGCAGACGATAACAAATGGGATCCTATTGCATAGATATTTTTTAAGGGTGTAGGTGTAGGGTGGCAGACAACAACCAAAGCTGCATATCCGTTTTCCGCAGCGGAAATTTATCGCGCCGATATTTTTCCCCGCAGTTTGAATTCACTTTATATCTGTCTGTGTGTACCACCGACCCCCGGTCGACTCCCTTGAATTACAAGCGGAAGGGTCGAAACTACAATTTCACATTAAATTTGATTGAGGCAGATAGCATCAGGGACCTTATTGCTATTCACCGTCCGGTTCCTTCAAGTTTTTTGACATTCTACCCTCACCTCCCCAAATTGTATTTCATTTTACTGCTGCTTTGTATGCTTCTTACAAAATTTTATACTTTTCTTTATGCGTAACACTACATAATACAACCCGCGGCCTGGGTGAAATAAATAAAATAAAACAAGCGTTTTATCATAAAAAAAAACTCTGCGACCACCGCTCGACTATTACATCAAGTACAAAATTTCTATACACTACATTATATACAGTATTTCCGAAGTGTAATAAAAACCTCTCAAGAATTCTGTCAACGACCTTATTTAATAAAGTAATTTGTATGATCATATATTTACATTTTAAAATAAATTTATTTAATTATTTTTTTAGATATTATCGTTTTATTTTTAAATATTATAATTTTTTGGGGAATAATACAAACGTAGAGATTTGCATTTAACCCGGCGTTAAAAAATCAACGAAACTTAATAAAATAATAATAATAATACTAAAGACTTGTGTGAATTTTATTCGTTTCATAAAGTGAAAGTCTCGGTTAATAACTTTCGATAGGCTCAAAGCTGGAAAATTACGACTTATTGCTGACCTACTCGAGGTTGAAATAAGAAAAAAAAATTACATAGCAGTTAATTTAGCTTAATTGCTATCGGTTAATCTTAGTCGGGGAGAGAGAAGAAAATATAAATACAGGAACGGGTAGAAAAGGTGAAAGATAATAATTTTAAATTTCTTTTTGCTCTTTTTTTTTTAAATTGAGCCAAGGAAAAAAGAAGAGAGGGAAGCATCCGATCTTATCCTTTTAATAAAACGACCCTTTCTGTACGGCAAATCCTTTTTATCTGTACATTTCTGTACTCTCCGTTTTATTAAACCTCTAAACTCGACTCTATGTACGTAAGATAGCGAAGTTATTGATTGTATTTTATTTTTTTTTTTTTACTTTAACGAAGCATAAAATTAGAAAAAGTTAAAAGACAAGTATGAACAAGTATAATTTGAAAACTTATTGAGGGGGACTTGATGTTTTTGCCGTCTGTGGTGATTGGTTCCAACCTGAGAAGATCCACCTGCTTATTCAACGTTTGTACTCTGTAGTTGTAGGATTATTACAATTTACGTAAATAAGTTCATGCTGCCGTAGAGGTGATATTTAACCAGTGTACGTAGCAGTTGTGTGAAGTTCTCTTCCCGAAAATACAGTTAAACTTATGTAAAATTATTAGAGCACAAGACATGACGATTTCCAGAAAAGAAATTTTTATTGTGAAACAACTACAATTTGAATTTTTGTCAAACGATTTGATTAAATTTGTTCAAATGGCAGTGGCGTAAAAGTTTACACGTCCTTTACTCCCGAGACAAACTAATAAGTCAATTTGTAGTTGAAATTAAATGCACTACCATATTTCACTACCAATCCAGAATGTCCTCTGCGTGTTGTCGTGTTTAAGGCCGTGTCAAATTACACATTGTCTTCGGAACGCACACATCCACCGCCTTCTCTTTTTCTCTATCTTAGGAAAAATGGTTTGACGATGTAAGAGGGCAAAGGAGACGTAGGACAGAAGAAGTTGCCCAAAAGAATGAAAGGAGGGAATTTGCGGTAGGAAAAGTATGTCACTTGACAACTGACTTAACACTCGAAAAGTAAAAACACGAAATGTCACTTTTTCTCCAGGCAACTTCCTCTCTTGCTCGGAGTGACGCAATAAGAGCTCATTTAAAAAAGGTTTTAATCTCGTCACTGTTTAATCTCGGTTTTAAAATCCAACAAAGTTGAACGGGTGAAGTCGGCGACGCGTCCCCCTGGCCAATTTTTGGCAAAAAGGTTAGTGAAATTATTGAGGAAAGGATTTTTGTTCTTCTTCCCGGAAAGTTTCACGGTTGGGAAAAGTTTTGTTTGAATGAATGTATAATTCCTGGGGGCGGACTACGGCTGTTGGCCGTGCAATTCTGTTTAACTCGAGAAGTTCCTTTCAAGATATTTTGTACCTAACACTGTGGTGGAACTCCACGGAGCCCGTTTCTTTTGTGCTTCTTTCAACTCATTAACTCGCCACATATTTTTCAACTTGTACAAGTAACAGCAGTGTTACTTGCGTCACTACAACATTAAACATCATTTAATAATGTTTTTTTTTTTAATTTCAGGTAAGCTGGAACACTCCGTTCTTTTCCAAACGATACCGAACAGTCCACAAAAGGTAGTATGTGGAGTTTCACACGATTCCACGAATTCCAAGTAATACAGAGTTTAATAAATCTCTTTAATGAAAAAACAAAACCAGAATTTCTAGAATTATTATACCGCAGTTATAAAATCCCGGGGTGTAGAATTATGACCGTGATACACTGTATTTACATTATACAAATAAACATAAGGAGACATATAAAACAGAACATAACAATAATACTCATCGGTTCATATTGAATCGGATAAATCCAGTACACATTAACATTTTTCTTCTTGAGTTTTCCCCCCAAAAAATTTTTATTATAATGTTTTAATAATTTATTTTTATTTTATTTTTACTGTGCTTCATTCACTGTTTATTTCGTGTTTTTATTTTATTTACCATGTTTACATTTACTATTTTAATTAATTATGTTTACTATCTTTTATTCTTACCACGTCAAAATTTGTCAACAGTGCGACTAATCATCCTAGGAGAGATTGTGTAGGTGAATAAAAAAATTATATACATGCAAAGTAAATAACAGTGATGTTCAATAGATGGAATATGCGTTCAGATATAAATATGTGCAGAAAATACATGATTTTTTAATAAACAATTTAAGAACAATAAAGTTATGTTACCGCATAGAAGAGCCACAAAATAAAATGCCGAATAATTAATAATAAATAATCGAATTCAAAGGAAACTCTACAGAAATTATCTTAATTTCTGTAATCCTGGAAAAGCTTCAAAATCAATCAAGAACGCCTCTTTAATCTCAGCTCCGACGGAACTTTCTTTATTTGAGCTTTCTTTTCTTGAAATTATAATAATCTTCTCGGGAGTGTGTTTTATGTCTTAAAGTTTTGACTTCGACATTAACTTATTTCTCCAGTTTGATGGATATCAAACCTGATATTGTGTCTGACGTTGGTAAATTATTGAAAGTTTGAGGAAAATATATAAAGGGGAGAGAAAAAAAAAAGAAGACAAGGAGAAATAAAAATTATGGAGGAGGCGAAGACGAACAAAAGTTGGAGTTTGAGAGGATGATAGCCCGGGAAAGTTTCCTCGAGAGCGTTTCTTATTGACTCGGATAGAAACGGTTTCTATTGTTAGAGCAACAATTGAGTCTTTAAAAATGTTCTAATTAGACCGGCCCCGAGAAGTAGAAACTTCTTAAGTTCATTATGATCGATTTATTGCTTCGCAGTTAAGTACAGAATATGGTTTTTCCAAATTTCAACTTCTTCAATGTCGTAGATAGCGTAGAAATAATTTGTGGGACCTGCGGAAGAAGGTTATCATTAAATTATAATGTGTACAATACTTTTGTATATTATTTTTCTAGTTTAATGACCTGCTATGTCCGATTGTACTACCTGAAATGAAAGTTTTGTTTATAATATAACGAAATAAGCACGTTACTGTTTTAATAATGTGGCCACGGTCATGTTTAAACTTTGGATAGTAATTATATAGGGAGAATCCATTGATTAAATTCAACTACGTATTCAGGGTCGAATACAAATACTAAAATGAGCGTTTCTCGTATTGATCTGCTACGCGTGATGTTTGACGATTTGGGTGACACAAAAGCAACAGACTAAATTTGGGTGTATGTTCAGGTTTAACCAGCTAAGAGTCAAACAAGTCACTCGTCACACCTCATCACAACGTAATTAATTGTAATGCACACGAACAATCGTCAGGGCATTTCTCTTCTGGAATATATTCTCTTTTTTATCTTCCTACAGTATAGTTATTTCCAACATTACTTTCACACCTTTGCTTCTGACAGTTTTGCACCTGTTTTTTTTTTGTTTCGTCAGAGTGTACCGGAGACTAAACACTTGAAATTATTGCACGTATATATACTTTGTCTTTAGTTCTGATTCATTTCACGTGTTTGATCTTCTTTTCGATCTTTCCTTTCTGCGACCGTAGTTTGTTATTTGAGAAGTGTTCTTTAGTTAAAGCATACAGCTGTCGAGTTTCTGTATCCCATTACAAGTTGTATGAATTGAAGGGTGCTGGAATGGTTCAAAACTGTTCAACTCCAAGTAGTCGTAACTCATCCCGTTTTGTATTCAGGAGTTCTTAGCGAAACAAATGGGAGTAACCAAAGAAATTCTTAATGCTTCCTTAAAATCAACTCGTGAAAAATTAAATTCCAAGTAGTTTACATTCACAACTACTCGCAATACAACCATAAAAGAAGTAGTGTCTCGTGCATTACAATGTTTTACAATTTCGTGTTACTCCAGTTCCAAAGGGCTGAAAAAAGGTTTGTTAGTTGTCACTCCTGCCAAATTCCTGGACGTATTTTAAGCTCGGTAGGTCCGTTATTTTCATGCCCAACGGCTTACTTTGACCGCCCAGGTAAAATTCGAAATTCGGTAGGTAAAAAAAAACTGAAAGGGTTAGTTAATTAGTCGCTTAAACCAGTTAATTAATCTCGATGGGACGCTACACGCCTTTTCTCTTTCTATTTACTGTAGCATTTTTTATTTACACTCTGTCAGTGTCTGACACTTCACTTCCCTCTCCATGGTCGTGTTATTTCCCTTTAAACCTCACGTGGGCCTAACGTAAATTTGGCAAGAAGTTAACCGATTGATTGGAATTTGTTTTTATTTTTTAAGTTTCAATTGGTCACAACATCTTTTTCTTTTCATTCACACTTCACTTCCTGCCACTGTAATTGTCACTACACGGTTAACAATTACAATTCACACTTACTGTACTACAAAGCTAAGCAGTTTTTTGCCTTGTAAGGCTAGTTGGAACCTGTTTGTGGATTGACTGTACAATTCATTAGTTTTACATTGCAATCAAAAAATGTATATGTAGTTGTACGAGTCCAAACTTTTTATTCTGCTTGCGTAATGTCACCGAACTAAATGCTATATGAATTTATTATGTAGATTAGTGTTACACAAAGTTTACCTTTTACTCAGGAGACAAATCACGAGTGCAGAAGAACATCCCTACGCTATCTAAGCCCGTGTTTAGTAATAACATTAATATTATTTATTCTTAAATTGGAAATATTTACTTAATATTACACCACACTTGAACGTTATCTTCAAAGTTCACTTCGGAGCCAACTGTCTACAACAAATTGAATTTAACCTGAAGACTATTAAACATAAATTCATTTAAAATTATGTTTCTAAAAGTTTAAAATATCCACCGATATTTTTCGGGATATTTACATAATATGAGCTATTAATTTGTTTCGTAGCACTGAGAAGGGGAACATACTCCTCGAGTGTTATTCAATCGCCGTCTTACAATCCAGTGGTGCACTACACTGGAAGCAGACTGCGGCTCAAACATCCTTAATCGGCTTATAATTAACTTCATGTAACAGTAACTTAAGTACCCGTGTACGTAATAACGTTTTGAACGTGTTCTTGTCTTACCTTAAGAAAGTTCCTTGGAAGTTTAATTACCGTTCGCCAGCTAAGGTTCCTGAATTACCTTCTTAAATCAAAACTGGAATTTATTCTTTCCGTCCGTCGAGAAAGGACTTGCGACGTTTCCTCTGGCGGTGTCGTCACGTGACTTTGCCTGCACCAGACTGTAAATAAGGAGAGTTGTTTCCAGTGAGAATCATTAAATAAAGAGAAGTTAATTCGGTGAATTGGTTTACACTTCGGACGTAGTGTGGTCGTCCAGGTGGCATTGATCTTCGGTGACAGTCTCGCTTTAAAGAAGGTGTGAATAAACAGAAAATGTTTTGTCATCGTCAACTGTACTTTGACCGACCTACACACTCTATGGGATTTCAACTTCTATTACTTCAACAATTTTATTGATATTATTACTTTTACAATAACCATCACTGAAGTTACTTAATTATTAGTTCAAATAATTAGTTGACCATGTTAAGTTAATTTTGGAAATTAATTATTTTATTTACACGCGTAATAAAAACTCTAGAGTCTGCTTGTAGAAATGAGTTCTCAGGTAACGTAACGTGATATAAAATGACACGACGTGGTTATTAAATTAATTATTAACTAAAAAGACAAACGACAAATTTA
Source organism: Polyplax serrata (assembly GCA_037055365.1). Lineage (NCBI taxonomy): Eukaryota > Metazoa > Arthropoda > Insecta > Psocodea > Polyplacidae > Polyplax > Polyplax serrata. The sequence goes on from JAWJWE010000004.1 coordinate 3,918,577, forward strand.
TGAAATAACCAAATTATTGAAAAAATAATAATTGTCAAAAATTGTTTAGGTTCCTTGTAATTCATTTAGCGATTTAAAATTATTTAAGCAATTTCAGACTTGTAAATCCTGTTTTTTTTTTTTTTTAGTTTTACAAAAGTTTTACTAGTTTCCCCAGTGTTTTTGCAAATGTTCGATTAAATACATCGAACGCAAAGACTACAAGAACACAGGACCATGTGCAATGTTGCGATTTGAACTCTTTTAATAGAGTAATACATATATTGAAATGTAGGCTACGTTATACATGTAACATGACCTATTTCTTAGATTTACATTACATTTAGAATTTATGTGTATTGTATATATACATACTACAGATTGGGCGCGTCAAATAAGGTGAAATTAAAGTTTTACCTGAGTCATTAAATGTTAGGTAGCAGACTTGAGACGAGGTAGAAGAGAGAAATCGACCGACACAATTTGGTTCTCTCCTCTCTCTCTCTTTCTCTCTCTCTTTGTCTCTCCCCATCTATATATTCTAGGTCTGTCAAATTTTATCTTTCGCCGGTTTTATCTCTTCTGATAGTGAAACTCGTCCAAAATTTTGGTAGGCGGTGGTTTAAATCAATATAATAGGATTCAAGAAGGAGTTTCATTGTGTTTAAAATTCATGAAATAATGTACCGTTTCTCTTTCCATCTCCTTTCTCCTTCTCTCCTTGCGCTTTTCCTTTCTCGTCGCTTCACTTTGGTCTCTAATTCGTCCTTCCCTCTCTGTCTGTCTGTCTGTCTGCCTGCCTTCCATCTGTACTTCGACGCAGCACTCACTTGTGAAGCGTTTAAGTTGGGAGAAGTAGGGAAATGTTAATTTGCTACCAAGTTCAATTCATTTCAAAAGCTTTTTCCACTTGAACACATTCACTCCCGGATGTTCTTCCTTACCGAGTCATCCTCCGACCAACCTCCCCACACACGCACACACACCCCCCCTCGCCGTCGTCTTCAACTAGTTTTAAAATCAAGGCTTTCCGAGGGTAGAAACCCGGAGCAAACCTGCCGAAAACGGTCTTTCACTCCCACCAGGTTTAATCAGATGTTCGAAGGCGTTCTGTTAAGTTCACAAAATGACCAAATGACTCGTGAACGCAATTAAATAATTTAAGGCGAGGAACAAAGGAGAAGGAAAGCGAGCCCGAATTGTACTAAATTTATTACTATTAGCCTTTGAAATTTATTTAAATGTGTCTCCATGTACATTATTAAATGCACTTATTAACCCGGCTCCGCTCTCTCACCTCTTCGCCGTCTACCAGTCCACCTACCAGTAATTTTCTGCTTTTAAATTATATTTTTTGAAGGAATCGAAATTTAGTTTACCTTGACGTATTCTTATTCTCATTAACGTACTTGACTAATTAATAAGTCGCAAGTAATAAGTCCGTTTTGTCTACTATTTCTGGTTTCTGTTGAAACTGGTTGTCGCACTGGTTTGGTGAAATTTTATTATATATTTTATGTTTCAAAAGAATCATTTTGATACTTATCGGTTTTTAACTCATTCTTATTGACATTTAAAATTTAATTCCTGCTGAACGATGCAACGAATGAATTCTGCAGTTCCAAAGTTCAATAATGATTGATTGGTTTCTTTCACTGCTCTGACAGTATTTGCAATTATCGAAATACAAATTACGTACCCCTCAAAGAATCTGTCAGGGATTGGCTTTTTGTTGTTTACGTGAAAATATTGAAATTTGGTACGTCAAACGAATTGACTGTATTGTTCAGGTATGTACCCTGTGTAAATCGATATCCAGCAGTGTTTCCTTGAGTCGCAACTTTTCCAATCCTACAAATAAATCGAATATCAGTGGAAAGCCGCATTTGAATTTTATGTACATTGTAGACATTTCATGAAGACGGGAGTTTTGTAAAACTTAAACTTCGCCATAAATTTAAAATTCGTTCATTGAAGTCACCGTTTCATTTTGAAATCTAAGTGTTGAAGTTAAACTTAAGTGACCGCTTAGTTTTCTTTTCTAATTCGTACGAGACTTCACGTGTAACCAAAGCATGGCGGGTTTTTGTGCAAAAATCAGGTAGCTCCCATTGACGAGATGTACATTGTTTATTTAAGTAACATAAAATATTAATTAAATAAGAAATTCATCACTCACTTCTCTTGACGCCTACTTGTGTGTCTGTCTATGTATGCAACGAGAAGGTTTCATGGAGTAGGAGACTGACATTTTGTCTGAGAAGTACATCCACAGGTTTCAGTTAGCCAGCAACAGCAAAAAAGAAACGCTTCACGTGGGATTAGACGCAGTTTTCTTTTAACACCGCGGTGTGTTGCTGTAGAGAAACGGCGACAGAATTCTCGACGTGAAGGTTCGGTACGATCAAGGTAATATTTACGTTTACGGGGACGACAACTTTATTTCGTTCCTGGAATTTTCTGGAAAATCCTGTATTACGGAGGAATGAGAGAGAAAAGAAACCGAAAAAAGAAAAAAAAAGTTAAATTCAGTGCCACGATTTACTTTCGCAGCGAGTAGTCTGGCAAAGGCAAATGCCAAACGGCTGAGAAAAATTTGCACGTGGTGAAAACAAGTGCGGAGGAGAAAGTAAATTTCACTTTGAAAAAATTTATTCAACTACCTGAAAGTAATTATTGCAAAAGGAAAGTGAATATAAACTTGACTGTGTAAAATTTGAAAATCCAATCAGGGAGCCGCTGAAAAATTTCCAAAAACCAAACAAAACGATCAAAAATTTCTGATGCGAAAGCAAACTTTTTAGTTAATACATTTCATCACGTGGAAAAACATCACTTTCACTACTTTCGGGTTTGTTCGTGGCAAAGTCAGCCACTACTACGACTATAAAGGAACTTAAACTACGATTACGTGACGATGGCTACAGTTTTCAATATTTGCTTAATAAAATTCGTAAAATAATCTTTAACAATAGTTCCTTTTCAATTGTAATGAAATGTACTTCAAGTGTAACGTAAAATTGACTTACAACACACCAACGTTGTCTATTCTTTTTAGAAATGAGTTACTTAAATGGAATTGTAGACACTAGGGAGGCCCTTCGCCGGAGACTTTTGCTATTCACTGACTGAATGAATGGATATCTAACAAAGAATTACTGTATATATTTTTTTACATTGAACGTGCGACCGTTTACGACCAGCCTGGTAAGCACCGAATCAACACCGAAGTAATAAATAAAATAAATGATCGCATCACTACATTTGTGAGAATATTGTTAAATATTTTTTTATATAATTTATTTATTTATAGTAATTATTATAATACATTTATTGCAGATTCTAGTTGTCCGTAAGCCTTGCGTCAGAATATTGTAATTTAGTATAAAGTGTTGGTGTTGTACTTTTGAATTTTATACACTCATACATATAATTATATTTTTGGGATGCTGCAGGGGTGAGTTATATTATTAACTCTGCGACAATTCCTCTCTAAAGGATGCAGCTACAGTCACTTAAATAAAGAATAAATTAAATTAATTGTACAGTCGTAGCCAAACTTTGTATTTAGTAGTGTACCGCTGTTGCTTTGTGATGCACGGACCGTTTATTACATAAAAATTATTAAACTGTAGAACTATAAAATAAAAAGAAATTACTTAAATGAATTGTGCAATTTTTATTAATAGTTATCGTGTAGGCATTGCAGTATCAATAAATTCTGTGCGCCCCAAGTAAATAATTCGTATGTACGGCGTAAATTAATAAAATTGTTCTGCAGACAATTGTAACGATACATAATCGTAAATAATTTTCAGAAGTTCAGAAGTTAGTCTCTCTCCTTTTCCATGCCTCATCTCACTAAGTAAACTTCGTTCCTTCCGTGAGCTCAACTCAGGGATTGAACTTGAAAATTTCAGATAATCAATAAGTACATTAAGTAAAAAAAGGTTCGATAACGAGGATTAGCGCCTTCAACTTCACTAAATTTAATTAATATTTTCTTTATTCACTTCCAGGAATTATTAAGCATTAAGCCAGCGACTTGGGTTCTCTTCGCGTTGGGAAACCTTTACGGAAACTTTGCCGATTATTTTGTTTTTTACGTGTCCGCTTAGTTTCCATTACTCGCGAACAAATAATATTAATAGCGTCAATAACTCAAGCTTTGTTTTTTGCTCCTCCGAATGGATGACACTTTTAGTTAATAATTACAAATGGGTTCGTGCTGGTGTTCGATTTGATTTTAAAATTTGTGCTCATCGGTACTCAACAACTTTACACATGCTGAAGTATTCAATTAATTTAGTTGTTGTACTTAAATTACAACAGTTGTTTATGTTTTTTTTTTTTTTACCAAAACGTTTGAGTGAGGAAATTGAATGTTAAAAAATAGAACTTGTTGAGACATTCGATGCGATGTAGCACCGTGTTCTGAGGTTGGCTCGAAGTACCCGTTGAGAAGAAGGCCAGAAGAAGGCAACTTTATTTTTTTCCTACTGTCGCTGAGTGTGCTTTTTATTAAGCGAAATCCAATTCTGATCCGCGACTTTGAACAAAATAAAAATAAACTTGAACTTGTTTTAATAAATTATATATTCAAACATAAAAAAGGTGAAGAACTTTCAAAGAAAGTCACAATGAAACAGGCAAATAATTTTCACTTGTGTTCCCATCCCGGGTAGTTTTCTTTCTCCTTAAAAAATGACTGGGCGCTCTCGACCCTTCCAAACAATACCTGTTGTAATGCCCTTAAAATTACAACAGCTAAATAGAGTTTAAGGGAAATAATAAATGGTATGCGACCTCGGATATTCGTCACAGTGCGGTGAAGTGAAATATCTAAAAAATGACAAGGGCTAGCCAAATTAATAAAAATTAAGAGAAAAAAGGCCAAAACGCGTACAGGTGCAGGCTACCCTAACTGCGGCCTTCCACCCCCTAGGCCGCATGTTCACGTTAACCCCAGAACTAAATTGAAATAGAACATTTCATACATTCAAACGCAACATTACATTTATTTATATTTAAATTACATACATAGTTGTGTAGATAATTCGTATTTTACTACAACTTAGTATATATGAAATTATATTTACGGAAAAATTGAATATTTAGAAATCCTTTAGAAAATAACTAAAGTAAGTGAATTCATATTATATTAGTTTTAATATTTTAATATACACTAAACAGTATAAATTTTAGTAATGTCATTAAAAGTTCATCGTGCAACTTCAAAATGTACCGTTCTGTAAAGACCCAAAGCCAACCCTCGTAATCCTCACTCACTATATTTAATACTAAATATTACTATTGAACAAATCAGCCGGAAGAAGAAGTCACGACATGAGAAAAAAAACGGTCCTACAGTTCGGGAAACACCACCTAACTGGTAAGACTTAACTGGGATAACCTCAACGGAGAAACTAGTTTATTTCCCGTGTAAATCTCCGACGCCCAAGTTGGTAATTAAAGTCGGAAAAGTTTACTAACCAAAAATATATATATACATATTTGTTATTCGACGGGGAAAATGGTTAAAGAGGAGAGTAAAGAGCATGGTTCTCGGTTCTTGCAACTGGTTCGCGGTGAGAAAGTTTAGCGTTTACACAGCAGTTACATGTATTCCGAGCCTGGTAATACTCGTGCGACACAACTTCTTGTAGCTTGTTTAAATTATACGAGTTACTAAACTTAAAGTAAAAGTTTTTCCCACGACACAGCTCTCTCTCTCTCTCTCTCTATGTGTCTCTATCTCTCTCTCTCTCTCTATGTGTGTACGCTCATTTTCAATGCAACTTGTCGGATTTAAATTTTATTTGACCGGGAAGAAGCGATTGGTTCGGTGTGTGAACCGCTTCACGAACTCTTCGCCATTAACAACACTACTCAATAAGCAGTACCTTACTTTTACTCTCAACGGAGAGACTTTAATGTGGAAAAGCTTAAATTAATATTATCAGCTTGTGTCACGTTCAATGTATTTATTAATTTCCTTTACAATCGGCGAGAGATTAATAAATCCGTCGTCTTTACATATTCGTCTAATATATTATATATTAGAATATTCAGGAAGTGAATATTCTTTTTAGCATTTTGATTTCTCCTATTATTCCGCAGCCATTGGAGTCCTAGTTTCTATCTTCTCATTTAAACCCCCTAACCAGTACCCCTGCCTCACGCTCTGTCTCTCTAGTTATCTGGTTTCTCATTTGCTCTCGGGAAGTCTAATTCACATTTTCAATTACCGAATTCAATAGAATATAATTTTGGAGTCAATTGATTTCTTAAATGATAAAAACCGCGTTCCCGGGTAAGAACCCGAGGATTCGTCTTTATCCGAATAATTAGTTTTATCCGTTTCGTACGATTCTCTAGGTCTGCCCTCGTTTATTCCTGTTTTTTCGTACATGTCAAATGGGAAACAGCGTCGGGTGTAGTCACGATGGGGAGGTATGTAAATAAAAAACCATGTCTGCTGAGGAATTTGTTTACTGTACCGTAGGTTTCTGCTTCAAGTGTTGCGTACGTAAAATTTACTATTATTACGATTATATAAATATGTATAATACTTAATTACTTTTTGTACTGTTTCATTTGTATTGTCAGTGTGTCATCGGGTACTCCCGAATTCATTACTTTAAAATGTTAAAGTAGAATAAATTACTAAAATACATTAATAAAGTGTTACAAGTACAATAAAAATGCATTTTTTTATTGGTTCTAATCTCATTGATGTGAGATGTGGAGTAATTTGTTAGACGTAGACGTATTACACACAGTAACGTCCAGGAGAATCTTGTGTTGTGTTCTGGTTTGTTGGACCTTTAAACTGAACACCGGAGTTGGTGAAACAAAATTGTTTTGAAACCAACACAATTTGTGTATATACAAATTTCACTCGAACCACCTCCAATGTGGCAGGATTGTTTGGTATGACTGAATAAACCTTTTACTCTGAATGTTGAACCTTGCAGTTCGTGGTTAGTTTGCAGGTCAATTAAGTCGAATGCCAATTATTTTTGACGGTCTCTGAAGTCAAGTTTAAGTTGCTGTGTGAATTGCCAGGGGCACGAACATTATTTATGATAATGATTAACTCTTTTAATCCTTTCAGCATTCAATGTTCCCTATTTCATTCACTTTCCTTATTATTATTATTATTATTATTATTATTATAAAGTTTCCCGTGGAACGCGTTATGGACAGTGTGTTCGTAATATTTCATCCGACTCGTGCTTGTAATAAAAAAATGATTAAACATGACGTGAAAGTAAACGAAATATATTACTTTTCGGTGTTAATACACCTTATTGTTTGCCGGTGAAATGGAATTTTAGAGCGGTTTCCCGATTCCTTTAAAATTTCCTATTAATAAGTCAAACTCGAAAATTGGGAAAATAAAACTCTGCGAGACAACATTTATTTTTATTACGGGGAACCTGAACAAAGTTTTTATTCAACAACCACTCGCCGGGGGATGAGTTCGTAAATAAAATAAAAATTTATTACGTAGAAACAAAGGTGAGAAGGATACGACGTCTTCCTACTAGAAACTAATTTATTAATTAATTCTTAGACTTATCCGTAACGAAGCTATTAATAAGTTTATGTAATTCGAAACGAAGCTTTATAATAAAAGATGTTTTTAGGAAATCTCTTGTCTAATACATGTAATTTTAAAATTGTATTTTCTTATAATTTTTACGTGCACAGTATGGTTTATGTGTACAACAAATTTCAAGTACATAATTCTATAACTATTTTTTAACACAAGTATTATTTTCTAATATTTACAAAAGTTAACACACAGGCACAAAGCTAGTGCTGTTGAATAAAAAATTAAATATATATATACATAAGTTATTTATGTACACATATTACACATTTTTGTATTACATATTTTACGTAATATTATTTATGTATATTATTTTGTATTTAGTACATTAAAAATAGAAAACATACACAGCAAACCATGTTTAAAATTATTGAGCTTCTATCTCGAGTTATCAGTAGAAAAACAATAACAAGACACGGATGAGGTGTTTATTTATGTCTTTTTTTTCAGCTTTAATGACTTGGTCGACATTTAAATGTTCCCTCACGACTCCAAACAAAATACAAATGAAACGCTTCAATTATACAGTGTAAAACGAAACCTCTTTAGCATCTTTAATTCTGTCAAAGAACAAGGCAAGAACATCAAAGAAAACAATAAAACATTGGAATTACTTTCCCATTTCTCGATTCGAGGAAAGTTAGTAATTGTAATGACTACAATTTTCATCGGGAACCTTACCTGACAAACTTTTAAAACGCGAACAAGATTTTAACACTCCTGTTGTGAAGTGTTGTCATTGTAGTCGATTTTGTTTTGCTTCTCTCGAAACCCTACACAGGAGCGATGTGTTCTATAAAAATATAATGGGGGTGTAAAAAATTAAATAGTAATATTTTATAATACGTCCACCACATTTTCTAAATTACGTGAGAGTAGAACCCCACGCAATACATGAAATTATTACAAATTTTCAATAGTACTATTTTTGTTATATTTATATGATAATTGTTGATAATATTTAAGACATCATTGAATGAATGACGAATAATTCCATTACGAAACACATCAACGTGATAGTTTTTGAACAGAGTATATATGCGGCCGTAAATGTTAATAACAAGAATTAAATAAGTTAATAGTAATAAATACAAAGACTCATTAAGTCATCGCAAGTGTTATTAAGTCACCCGAAATCGTAAAAGAAAATAATAATATCGAAGACATGTCTAGATGAAATCCTAGATACGTGGTGGTAAAACAGCGTTCGTCGTAAATATTTTAATGTTTAATGCAAGTTACGGACAGAGTTAGTTAACTCATCCTTTATATTATATTATACTATTACTCACTAAAAGTAAAATTCATTGCTTGTTAAAAGGCTCGACGTTACACAATGAAGCTCACCCATTAGACGCGTGCGATGCTTCATTTCTTTCCTTTTTATTTTGGCCAGCGAAGGTTTTCACATCACCGATTTCTTTGCCACGTCGCTTATTCCATTTCCTTTTCTATTTCCCGTCCGTTCCCAATTTTTTTTTCTCCTTTTTTTACGCCAGAAGTCGAAATCAAACCAGCAGGATTCACCCCGTGTACCTCTTTTGCCCCGACTAAACCGCTTCTTTTTTCGACCCTTCAGTACGAAGGTAAGTCCGAACGAACGCTGAATTGTGAAACAAAAAAAAGACCTCTACATTTTCTTCAGTTCTCCTCGAGGAACCTTGTCGCTTGTGAACATCAAGAAACGTCAAGTGTAATATTTACGAGACGTCTCTAACTGGCATTAATTAAATAGAAAATTCCGTCTATTTCCTACTTTTACTCTTTCGCCAGCCAACTTTTTACTTGAGATTTGTGCCTAACACCACGCTGCCGTTAGTGCAATCTCACAGAGTTTGCCTGTAAGTTCACTATTTGTTTTATATTATTTCTACACGACTTGATTTTTTATTTCATTATACAAGAATAAAGAAAAATATAATATAAATAAGTAAGGAATACGAAAAATCAACGACTGTTTTAGTAATTCATCTCGTTTAACGTTGTTAAATTACCAATATTAAGATGTACAATTAACTTGTATAATTAAAAATAAATAAATAGCCGCGTATTGTAAATATTAACCGTAAAAATTTACTTTATAATACCTTTTAAAATTATGACTGATTGTACGCATTTCAGAGATGTTCATTCTTGCCCGCACACAAAGAGATATATTAAAACGATCACAAAAGGAGTTACGAAGAAATGAGATATGAAAAATTCATAATAAAAGTTAATTAATTTAATAATATTAACTTCATACTCCACATTTCTTTCTAGCCAGTAGGATTGCATAGTTAGTATTTTCATGCGAGGCACACTTTATTAAACTAGCATTGTTACAAAAAATTCAATAAACAAAAATTAATTACTAAAAAAATTAATAATAATTGAGTACATATGTATTAATTTTGTTTATTTGTCGAGTCCAACGCGTGAAAATTTAAAACGCACGCCATAAATCCGAATATTTCGCAGGGTAAAAATTGCCGTGAGAGAATGGGGGGGGGGGGGGGTCGCGTTGTAATTCACTACAAACAAAATCCCTCAAATAAATTACGCGTAAACGGTATTAAATAAAAAATAAATTGAATCGAACGCAAGAGAAAGGCAAGTCATAAAACTTTGGTAAATTTAAATTAGGAAACCTCGCGGTACGTGAGAAATTTTTCTTTTCGGGTCGAGTTGTGAGTTACCGTCCAAGTTAGCCGAAGTGAAATTTTACAAGTGTAAATTTCGTTGTAGTTAGGAAACGGGGGGGGGGCCGAGTCAAGTGATGAAAGCTCGCTTGAGAAATTAGGGGAAGCCCCGGAGTCGACCCCCCCCCCAACTCGTGTAAGAGAAAAAAAAATCATATTCTCAGAATTTACAAGGCTTCATAAATCTAAACTTTTGCTTACGGTGTTTGTGCATTATTCTGAACGATCGTTAAAGACGTTTTGCGAAGATAATAGAATCTTAAAATAGTCTCGGAATATTGCAGAATCTTTATCTAATGGTAATTAGTGGTTAATTTTACGCCGAGGAGCCTTCCTTAAACCATAAATATTCATCGTATAAAATTTATATTGTAAAGATTGAGATAGAGTTTGTGATTACTTTGCGTTTTACGTTGGTAACCGACGTAGTAGACTTTCAGTTATGCTCGAAACCTTCTCCGAACAAACATTGATCGACTGTTTTGGTATTAGTTTGAAGTGTAGGAGAACCTGCTAACGACCGTTGTGTTCGACTACATCGATTTTTTGAAGGGAACACCCGTGGGATGCCAGAGGTTGTCACACGACAACCAGGTAAACGACGTTCACGTGGAAGACCCCGGCTATCTTTACTTATTAACTTATTTTCAATATAAAATAGAGCTCTAACTTTAATGTCTTGATATTTAATGCGTTTAATGCTACTTCTGAACCTGTTAAAAGTAACTTTTTTATAGTTACACGTATTAGCTAAAAGGAGAGAAGTCCTATGTATTGTAAGAGTATTTAATGTATTTGAGATGTTTAGTGATTGATAGCAAACCGACAACATAAGTTTAAGATGCGTATGAATATTATTAACCACTGAATATTAATTTAATTTATTACAGCGTGTCATGAATGTGATACGTAAACACAAATTATGAATTATGTAGTAATTGTTGGTTAGTAATAGTTGGAGTAATGTTTGTTGCTAGTTGATAATTGCAATAGAACTACAATTGCGACATCTAATAGGAACCAGGGAAGCTTCTAACTGACATTAGGCATGTTTATTCATGGAACGGAAGTAGTTATGTACTTTTTAAATTTTTTAAATAGCTCTATTAAATATCCCAGTAATTAAAAGTATAAGAATCGATTGAATTTGTACGATTGTGTGCCAAATGAATGGAAGAAACTACTTTTCGATATCTCCTTCAAGTTCCCAGCACACACACACTCACAAGGGGTAAGGATTTGTATGTTCCATGAGACGTGACACTTTGCCCTGCACACAGATCTGCAAAAAAAAATCAGTCGAAAGTAGTTCTGTCACAAAGAGAAAGCGACCCTACGTAACGTCCTCGTGACAAGTGACCGTTGCAGCACAAAGAAAACGACTGACCCGGGTCACATTGCTCTGTCAACCCCCTGAATATTATTGACATTGAAGATGGTTGGTCTCGTAACGTGTTATTATAACAAGGGGCGTAGAACGGAACACAGAAAAAAAAGGGGATCGATACATAAAATTTCAAGTAAAAATGAATCGAGTCTTGAACGAGAAGGACAAGAGAGGCCACGACAGTTATTGGATTTTGCCTTTTTCAGCGTGTCCCAGAGCTTCACATGCGGTTTCGGCCCAGTTCTCCCGGCAACTTCGACCCTCGTCTCTTACACAATTATCCACACTACCGTGGAGACAGTTCGAACGCCATGTTGTTTGACCAGGTTCTAATTTTCTTCTTTTTTTTTTCCTTCCAAGTTTCGTCGTGCTCTTCGTACAATTTTCGGGGATCCCATTAAGTTCCTCGTTCATTTTCTAAAAAAATCGAGTCTAAATTCCTGGTGACCGAACGTCGCCGAGAGCTTTAAACCTGCAATTAAGTTGTGTAAATGAAATTTTATTCGAATAATATTATATAAAAGTTAAATGTAATTATATTTTGAAAAATGACCGTAGCAGTTGGACGCACGTGGCAGAAATAAGTGCAAGTGATACCGTATTTTAAGTGCACTGCTGCTTATTATTATTAATATAATAAAATAAATGTCACACTTTGTAATGTTTCAGCGATTCATCATTATGAATTATTAACCTCACTTTTTAACGCGATGTTATTAACTAATGAGACACAAATAGGGAAAAGTAAAGAGAGGAAACCATGTGCAAAATGAAGAAGAAATATTATTCTTACAGAATAAATATATTTCCCAAAATTTTGAGTGTCGCTTTACGAAAAGGAAAGAGCCACGCACCGGTCAGGTATTAATTTTAAGAATTAATAATTTTTATTTGACGACTTATTAAACGGATGAACCGGTAGGTCGTAGCCGAGACTCTCGTCAGAACCCCTCACAGACGTTATTTAAGTAAAAACCAAGTAATTAAAAATTATTCACAAGTCGAAGATTCTGCCGGAGTTGAGTTCTGGAACTAATAAACCGAGCAATTATGTCGGCGACTCCGTCTTATTCAATTCAATAATTTAATTTGAAGTTTAATAATGAAAAAAAGAACATTGTTGCATCGAAATGAAATATTCTGTGTAAAGGAAAATTCCATTATTGAAATGGAAGAAAAGGAGTCGCATGAAATTCTTTGCTGTTTCAGCCAGTCGCTCCGTCCAGTTGGTTCTTGGCAGAATTTCGAGTTCTTTGGGTTTCTGGAAAAAAAAAGGAAAAAAGTTCACGAACGAGAAAAATAAGAAATTTAATTCCGTTTTTTTTTCTCCCTCTATCCGGGCGGACTTTCACCCTTTTCCTTTTGCAAATTTTTTTGGCAAATTACAATCTTCACAGAATCTCTCCCCGAGGGTCCTCGTTACAGTTGTAACACGCCTCATGCCGCTCAACATATGTCAGAGTTTTACTTGGAACTTGTGTGAACTACAAATTTTCTTAGTGTGTGGTTGATCGAAACCTCCTCATGAATTAAGTACCACTAACAAACTCCCCGGTCGGTGTTTAAGTTACGTTTTGTAATTTTGTTTTTGTAATTCACCGGGCGGTCATTGATTGATTCCTCCACAGAGGTGTGTGCTGTTTTTCAGGTATTTACCTGATATATTTTTGCGTACACCGGTCTAATGAACGAACAGACAATGAAACCTCTCCTCTTGTCCTTCTTCCGCTCATTGACTGTCACAAAGAATAACTCACGGTCCTCACCTGAGAGGTGTAATTTCCGTCATGGTGAAAACGCTTCGTTTAACAATCGTGAAAAAATCCCATTAGAAAATTTAATTAATTTAAATCTTGAATGGCGAGGTTCGAAATTAAATTTCTCAAAATGAGAGTGAATTAAAGTTTGCGTTTATTATTGCGTAAATTTCAAGGAATAATTTCAAGTGGAGAAAGTGTACTTTTGAAAAGAAAAACCGTTGTACAAAAAGTTAAAGCTTGACTTTCCTTCCGCCTTTCACTCAAACACCGCCTGCTCGGAAAACACCAAAGAAAACGATACTTTCCCGTAGTTTTATTGAACTTCTGACAAAAACTTCTTATATTGTTCTTCGCTTTAATCCTCGTCAGTTTATTTTACCTGTACCCGACATCGACCGGTGACAGGTTGGTCTGGCGTCTGCTTTGCTTTCCCCCAGCGCACACCGTCAGAGTTACAGAAACTTTTCCAGGCATGTAGACACCTACTTGTTTTTACGGTTATTCCATTAACCAGTTCTGCGTTATCAGACTAATTCGTTTTGATTAAAGCGGAAGAACGATAGTCTCACTTTTTTGTCGGTTAATGGAACCTACGGTGGTTCGCAACCCTACAAAACACCCTAAAAACACTCAAACGGGGTAATTCAACCCCCGTGGAAGGTCTTTGATTACATTAAGTGGCCTTATTTGTTTTTAAATTTAACCGATTAAAACATAAAGTCGTAAGGTGGAGAAGAACAGCCTCGCCGAAAATCACAATCCATAACCTTTGCGTACATTATTTCGGAGAGATTTTATGTAACGTGAAGAGTGTTATTTAGTTACAAGTTTGGTTGTATACAAAACAGAGGTAAAACCATTAGACAGTACGTGAGTTTCACTTGAACTTTAAGTGAAGTTCACTCCCGGAAGAATTTTCTCACACACTTCTTTGACTTCGTTGGCCCGCGCAAGACCGATTTATGAACTTTTCCTGAAGAAAACGTTGGAAGAAATAAACATGGCACTGTCGAATTTTGACGTATAAAAGAAATTTAAGTGGCGGAAAATTAGAAAATCTCATTCTGTATAGAAAATCGGTGTCGTAAAAAACATTTTTAAAAGGATCATTCATTCTTTCATTTTCTTTCTGATGGGCTTTCTCCAACTTTCATTTCCACGGGACTGCTCCTTGTACGGGGGGAGAGACAGACAATGGTTATCCAGTCTTTGACATATATATTACACCGTCTTTATATCATCCTGTTCCTACTTGAAAATATAAGAAAAAAAGAGAGAGAGAGAGAGACCCTTTCACCAGGGTTTCCTTCCGCAGTCATTGTTCCGACTCTAATTCTATTCACTATGAAAATGCAATTTTTTTTTTTGGATTCTTTAGTTAACTATTATAAATCGAATATTCTTTTTGTATTCTTCAAAATCACATACTTTCAGGGTCTGAACGCTCTGAACAATGCGACATGATCGTACGATTTCGTAATTTCCTACGAACACATCCCCCTGGTCCTGTAGTGTTGCTGTTTTACATTATTATTATTGATTTGTAGCATCTACATTACTTTATATTGTGCTTTAAATTTTAAATAATTTCGCAAGTAGACAAGTGTTCCTTATTTTATGGATTTGTAACCAGAGATATGTTGGTAATTTTATGGTTTTACCGGCAGTTGCATAGACTCGAACAGTACCTTTATATATAGAGTAACAAGACATAAAAACTGTATACAAAATAATGGTTTTTTTATATATTCTGCGTGTAAATTGTTGTTTACCAAGATTGGAAGAGTTTCCGTATTTTTTATATTCCAAGGCATTGTTGTTGTATTCGCAATATTGGCAGTTCTTATGCCACGACAGCTTTTTAAATTGTAATTTATTTTAGTTAAAGTGACTGCTACAAACAGCAGCACCACTACCGCGACGTTTGCTTCTTTGTTTTTCGCGAAAGGTACAGTCACATTTGACGGAGAATTTTCGATTTTTCCTTTCATGCAGTGTGTGTGTGTGTAATTTTAAAATGTCGGCTCATCGATGTGGAAAAATGCAAGGCGACATATGCGCAAATTCCGAGTTTCAATTTTTTCACAAATTCGTGAGGAAAATGTGTGCGTGCGTGCGTCGGTTGCAGGTACCCGAGATTGGCAGGAGATTGCCAATTAAGTCGAATAATTCGCGAAAGCTTAATTTCAGGTAATTGAATTCCGGGATTTAAAATTGTATTTAAGTCTAATTTTCGCGCACGGAGGGAAATGTTTAAAGGAAACCCGGCTAATGACTAGGAAGACTGGCGGAAATAGACTCGAGGTTACCATGAAAAAGAAATAGAAAACCATTAAACGTGAATGAACGAGGGAGGGTACCCACGGAAACTCGCGCTCTTTCAACAGGGCGATTTGTCACTTGCAGAACACGTGGAAAAAGGAAAATTTTTTAATAATTTTCGGACGAGTTCGAAGGCTTTGAGTGGTGGGAAATCAAATATTGGGGCAAAGGGAAAAACCAATAAAGCCCAAGTCGGCTTTCAATTTCAAACACTTGTATGATTTTTCTTCTTCTTTGCCGTGGTTGGAGGCGCGGCGACAGGTCGAAGCTAATAGTCTCCCTGCACGGTGAATTTTCTTTTTTCTGTAAATTTTTTCCTTCCAGACGGATATCGGATTGTGCAGAATCAAATTTCTCAACTCCATTAATTGTGAATTAGAAAACAAAGGCTCGGGGAAATTGGTAAATAGCGAGGAAATCATCGGTTCTGAACATTGATCTCGATATCGAACGCTTGCACACTCCCTACAGTTAACATAAAATTGAACCTGACGATGATGCTGTTGCACATAAAAGAACCGTTGTCTCGCGTTCGACGAAGCTGTGGGTTTCGACAACAGGCACTCTTACAAAAGACTACACAATTAGAATATAAGAGAGACGAGGAACTGTGATATTAATTTCCTAATATTAACGATTATGTGTACTACAATAAGATGCTTCGGGGAACTTCAGAGAACGGGGGTAAGCGTCAGAGAGATTTCCCTCCTTAACAACTACAATATATGTTTTGTGTACTTACTGCTACTCGTCAGTAGCTGCTTGTTTACCATCCGCCCCGACACGTACCCACCAGAACATATTGATCGACGCAAGAGACCAGTGAGAGATGTTAATTCCGGGCTGTAGAAGAAAAACCACACAGACAGTTACGTTATAGTAAAACCTGTAACTTTAACCCTCCCTCTTCTTCTTTTTTTTTTGGAAAGGACCCTCAAAATTCGGGATGTTCGTATATCCTCTAATTTGAAATTGTATTGTTTAAAAGTTTCGCTTTGTTTGAAACTTGTCAAGAAGTACAGAGCACACGGGAAAAGCAGGACCGTTTTTAAACGTATTTCCTTTGTGTTGACTGTAAAGGGGATGATACGGTCGGGGGTGCAGAAAGAAAGCACGGCGAATAGAGGCGGTCTGCTCTCCGGGGGGAGGTGTAGGAGGTAACAAATTTATTTTACCCAAAAATCGCGAGGAAGGCATCTCCCGGATGGGAATGGAGGCTCAGGGGTGTGATGTCGATGGAGATGGGACTAGATGCGAAACCTCTTTTTGGGCGAAAGGAAAATTTCAAAATTATATTAAGAACACTGCCTTGTTGTTGCGAGGGCGAAATTTTGCAAAAAGCACTCCACAAAATTGTTGTAGCGTGAAATATTGTTTCTCAAAGGATAAATTTCTATAACCCACTTCGTCCTAACATGAAACATAAACGGGGGGGAGAAAAAAAAAATTGCGTTGCGTTTCTTTTTCTTCTGTTGTTCCTACCCGTTCCTTCACCGGGTTGTTTTCTCCCCTGCACCGCCGCTCGAGGCGATGGAAAAAGTGCAGTACAGGAACTTTAAATCGCTCAACGTGAGAGAGTAAATTTCGTTGTGGAGAGAACTTAATTAAGTTCACGGGTTTTTGGGTAGTCAAAATGGAAATTAAAAAACAAGGAGTCAAAAGGAGAAGAAGATGGCGTCTTAGTTTGCTTGGGTACCAACGCCACGAGTACCAAAAAGTTCTCTCACGAGTGTTGAAACCGCCAAAGATTCTTTTACGAGAGGTGGAAGGTTTTTTTTTTCGAGAGTAGTACACGAGAGTCTTTTTTGAGTACCAGAAAGTTCTTTCATCATCGTAACATCCATTACAACCTACGTTGGTCACGCTGAAGTGCCAAATTTTATAGCAGATATTTCTGGAGGAAGTTAACGACCGCGGAGTTCTCACAGAGCGTCGGAGTGAAGTTCGTTCTGCACAGGACAAATGAGTCGGAAAACTTTTTTGCCAGCCTTCTCATTCTCCCCCGGAGGGTCGAAAAGGGCAAAGCCTTTTTTTTTAACCGTGGAAAACTTGGAAAAGTTCAAACCTTTTTCGCTCCTTTCCCTCTTTTTCTCGGCCTCCTCGAGCCCAACCTGAAAAATGAAATCAGATGTGATTGATCATTGACAGACGGTTAATCCGCAACGTTTCATTTCCTTTCGGTCGTTTATGAAAGCTCCTCACGAAATAGGATTTACGAGGGTATTTTTTGCACAACTGAATCGGACAATTTGAATTGATCCTCGCACCACTCACCCCGACAAACTGGAGCTATCAACTTGTCTGCAACAACGTTAAATTCCTATATTGTAGCATTCCGGACTATTCACTTGTACTGGTTGAACTGACTGAAAAAAAGGTCTTCTCCTTTTATAATTTTCTCATATTTCTCAATTAGTTTATTTATTTATTTATGTTGCCCTATTGATATGCTTCTTCCACCCCCAGAACCCTTGAAAATGCTAAATGCCAGGCAATTAATAACCAAAATTCAATTGGCAAGACGCCACCCGAGAGAAGAACTTTTTTCCTGCACCAAATGGCGTTGTTGTTGTTTTCCAGTACCGACTTATACATAAAATTTTATGTAGAGTGATGTGACGTATATATTTGAGGGAGATATGAATTGGTTTCAAAACGAAAAACTCATCTAGCGTTTTTTACTAAACTTTATTACGTTTGATAGTTTTTATTTACATGTCGCACCGACCTCCTTCTTTTAAGTCTTCCACTCCCACCGTGTGGTCTATTATTTTCGTGTTGTGTGGGTCACACCAGAATGAATGACTTTTAAAAAGTCACAATTATTTTTTTTACATTTTTCCTGAAACGTCAAGAGCGAGTTAAGATGAATATCAGGACATATAATCACGAATTATTTACAGTTTAGATGTGGTGGAATGTAGTAATGCGAAACATCACATGTGTAAAATATTAAGTAATATTACAACAATGGTGGTATGAAATTATTACAAAATTATTATTAAATTATTAAATTATTATGAAATTAATTCAACATTGGCAGTAGTAACTAGAAAAATTCAGATTCAAATAAAAAAATACCTTTCGTTAACCATCAAATCCTTATGTTTTTACTGTACAAAGACAGACAAATTATTTTTCTTTGATTTCATAGAAATTTCAGCCTCACTATTAATTGTTACATCACTACAAGTAGGGAGTTTTAAAATGATGTTAAGAAATAACACGAAGGTATGCACACTCACCTTAAAAAAATTTTTATATTCGTCAGAAGCCTCTACGTATGCACTGGGCACAGTACTTAGGTCTTGGGTCATTTAAAATTAGGTCACTACCTGTAAGGGTAGAACTACAAAATCAGTTGGTAATATTTTACAATGTCTCACGTAATGTATTTATTCGTTCGGGCAGTTTCCGCACGGATCTCTAATTAAACCATAAAATTAATGCAAAAGTGCAATGAAGACGAGTTAAGGTGAGGGAAACTTTAGTGATGGCAAAAATTAGGCATACAAGTGTATACACAAATTTTTACGAGGGTAAAAAGGGAGGTTTCACGTTGTACAGGAAGAACCGACGTACTCGAAACTTACGCCCTGTACGCACGAGTCCTCTCCTCGTGGGTCTTTTACGTATCTTACCGGTTTCCCGGATTAGTACCGGAAAATACAGAAACTCTAAAATCATTCAATAAACTTTTCAATTTCCTCCGTAATAGAAAAACGCAAAATGGAGCTGGCAGCTACATTTCTTCTTTTTCTTTTTTCTTCGCCAGTTGTAGATGAGAAAAAGGAAAGCGTTTCGTGATTCCTCGACCATAATTTTAATCTTCGCTTTTGTTCTTTCTCTTATTTCTCTTGTTTCCTTTTGCTTCTTTCACTTCTTCTCCTGTTCTCCTTATTACCTGCCAAGTCGAGAGACTCTTCCCTCTCGTTCGGCCACGATTTACTTCTGCCAGACTGCACTTAAATGTTTTATGTGTTCATCGCGGGTTCCTTCGGAGTTTCTCCGGTCGGTAGACGACCGTTTTGCCTTAACTCTAATGGATTTTTCCAGTGCACTATTTTATTAATTAATACGCAGCGGATCCGTGAAACTTCGGATGATTAATAGCCGTGGAAAGGCACGAGTATTTTAAATTGAATGGCTGACAGTGTTCTGTTTGAAAATTAATTATGTCTTGAGCGGAATTTACAATGTCGTCTCTTTTAATCGCTTTGTTATTAATTATAAACTACGGCGAGTATCATCGCTCGTCATTTTTCTCTGAAACGAGACAACTATTAATGTTACGACTGTTGAACTGTTGAATGGAAATTTATCCGTAGTACACAGCTATGAAAGAGAAACTAGGTTTTTTTTAAAATTTATTTATTTATTATACAATTATTGATTACGGATTCAGAATTACACTTATTTAATATATAAAAAAAATATGCCGGAAACTCCATGGTTAGGTTGAAGGCAGTTGGTTTGAATAGTTGCATTTCTTCTTGTTGGTTTCCCACAGAGTACTCTGCTATTACAATTAGGGTTCCTCCCATCGAAACTTCTATTCTGTTCTGCTCTTCTTAGCAATGCCTAAATTTTGCCACCGCCTTCTGCTGTTTCGCCACAGAGCACGTCAGCAAACTGTCACCTGTAAGACACCCTTTCTATACTCTGTGGTCACTCCGATCCGACATGTACGTTCATTTTTATAGAAACTATGTAATGATAATCAATGAAATTCTGTTCCAAAACAAACAAGTTTCTTTTATACAATGTATTTAATCATATTACTTTACCGGTCAGGTATTTCACTAAATTTATCTATTTGTTACCTCCTGTATCCTGTCTTTTAGCAATGGGCTGTAGTCTTCGTATTTTCACAAATGTAAACTTCATTATACTACATTGTTAGTAATGTCAATAACTTGCAGATTTTCATAAATTCACCATTATTATTCGCTTTTTATTAATTAAGCGTAGTTATAGTTTGCGAGAGGGTCTATTAAATATTAAAAAAAAAATTCCGGGGGAGTGTAGTGAATCGAAATCAGGTTGTGGCACTCGTGGAAGTCTTGTAGGAAGGAATTTCTCTGTCGGCCACGTTATTTAAAGTGTAGTGAGTTTCCGGGTAAATTGCTTATGCCTCAGGAGTAAGTCTTGAGTGTAAGACAAGAGCATATTAACATGCAAGATGGCTCAACGCAAGTGTTAACCGTTTCGTTGCCGTGGGTGAATTCAAGCGGAGCTGCTTTTAACGAAAACAAACACACGACAGAGGAAGTTGTGTGCGAATTTTCCGAAGCATGGGAGTAACACGTTATTCGTTTATTTTTCTAATGGAGAAAAAGGTTTAGAGCAAATAAATTCATCCATTAACTGGATGTTTTTCTCGGGCGGTGAGAGAATTCTCAAATCGCTTTCGCTTCATAGAAAATTGCGAATTGAAAATTTCTCTCCAGGAGCGTCGTTTCATCGCGAAGAATTCTGCCCTTCCCGTTGCATTCCTAATACATATTTTATTGAGAATTCTTTGCCAGTTTCAATTTTAATTTTTTTTGCGCCTTTTTCCATTAATAAATCTCGGAGGCAAGGAGATGAACGAAACACGGAGAAGCAAAAGAGAAGGAGGTTACAGGGTTACTGTTCCCGGAAACTTGGCTACCGGCCTTGCACTTATAAATTTTTGACCTAAGGAAATGGTTTTGAATATTTGACTGCATTTATATTATATTATATTACATTATATTTTAGTGCAGATGGTTCTACGCCAACAAAGTCAGAGATTACGTAACTAATAGTAAAGTTATAGTTCTATCAAGTATCATTTATCCACAAATGATACACGTGTACACAGTTGTGAGATATATGTAATTTTAGTAAATAAATATAAACTAAATAAATGGTACATAAAACGCAATAAAAATTTTACAAATACAGTTCGTTATTAAGTATTTATGTATTTTCTAAAATAAATGAACCTGTCCAACAAATTCAAAGGTTTGTTTTTCTTGCATAATTTTAATAGTTAAAAGGAATCTATACAATTTGACGTAAATACCAATCGCTCGCAGTTTAGTAATTGTGAATAACGTTACACACAAAATACATTAATTGAAGTTAAAATTAGTAGTACACCTTTGAGACGCAATAATACAGTAGTGTGACTCTGAGTGGTATTTATTTAGTATTGTGTTGGTACCACAAATAAGTTTATATTGCGATTAAAGCAATTCGAGTATCGAAAGGAGAGAGTATATGTAATACAGTCATCATATTAAAGTCGCATTGCGTACTTTCTATGTTTAATAACAGTAATAACTTTTTCGCACATGTTTGGTCAATCATTACAAACAAGTTCAGGAGTTGTGTTAACGAATTCAAGTGTTCCGGGTTGCTCGTGATGGCCGTTCCGACAAGCATGTTGCAGTAACTCACGAACGTTTTATCTTCCTTCTCCTCTGTGGTGTTGTTCTCTACCCGACTTTCCATCTTTGCTTAAGCCAAAGTACGCATTTCACTGTGATGTTGTTTAAAACCAGAAATTATACATATATATATTTATGTTAAGCACATAGTGGCAACGACCGGGAAATCCACCACTGACTTTTGTTTATATACTCCCAGATATTTTTAGGTAAACAACACGAACGAAACCTTGCTCCTATTCACCAACTTACACTTTTCTCCTATTTTTATTTTCTACTATCTCCTTCGTCTGTTATTTTCCATTTTTTAGTTTGAATTACACATTTTATTTATTTATTCTAAATCACACCTTTTTCACACGCTTACTAAATTTTCTGTGCAGCCGTCTGCGTCTGTTATGACCTGCTAAGAGACCCGTTAACTAAGTCGAATACTATGCTACTTTCAATGAAGAAATTATTAGTAGTGACGTATCAATTCGTTACAATATCAATATACTAGTATTATTATTCATGACAGTGGTATTATATCGTAAAAAAAATTATATATAGTTCATGCTGCGTTTTGTCAGATTTTGTAAAATTTTAGTCTTAGCCGGATGAACGACTTGCAGGGTGTACATAATTAACATAAAACAACATTAAATAATTATTTAATGAGTTTACATAATTGATCTTCGAACTATTTTGTTTTTTATGTGTAAACTAAAGAAGGTATATACCACTTCTTGATGTTCGCCATAATGTTGGACTTTCCTTGCAGTGAAAATAATTTGTAAATTGTAAACGGGTTCTTGCACAAATTATTTGTAATGTGGGCTTATTTCCGAACTAACAGAAACTAGCATAAATTTCTATGTAATTTATTAACCCCATACAAAGCGTGGAGTATTAATGACAAGTTACTGCCGACAAATTGGAGAAAGGGAAGAAAGTTTTGTGGCGGTGGTTTTCGTTCTACGTCTGATATTTTGCAGCCTCTGAAGAAAACCGATTCCTATATTATTGCTTAACTTTGAGTTAGTTGAGAAATCATTTTATTTTATTGTTAAATGAAAACAAAAATCACAGTGCTCTTTCAGTTTTCTGCTCGGGCTGGGAGAGAGCAACAGAAGGTATAATGAGTTACTTCACTATAATGAAGAAGGTTAAATAGAAATTAAAATTAACTGGAATATTAGTTTAATATAATTCACAAACTTAAATGATTTGATGATTCTCAAAATTTGTATCATTAAACTAGTGCATGAGCTTTGAGAAACATTTGCACTGTAGGAGCTTCTGAAAACTTTACCAACTTCTTGAATTTCTTCCTTCAGTTCCTTCAAGTCCGAAGTTTACTTAAGGGGAAAGCAAAATATCGCGTCGTGATATTGTGAGATTGTCAACGCGTCTTTCATCTACTACTGTCATCTTAAATATTTCTGTTGGTGTTGCACATGAATAAATTTTTAGTCTACATCTAATGACTACACTCTGTATATGGCTAATCCCAGTCGTAGTCTATTAGTGTTATGTCTGGTATCCGAGCTGCGGCTGATATCGTCGCACATGCAATTTAATAATTCAAATATTAACATTAACTAAAAAAAAAGCAAATTCAGTGAACCGAACCCAAAACAACGAAACAATCAAAATTTCAATTGCACAAAAGATGTCGTTCATTCAATTTGAAATTCCCACGGCAAGCAAACAAATTTGAAAACAAAAACCTACTCGTAGCGTGGAGGTGTGGTGGAACCTGTGTAAATTAGTATAATGTAGAAATTGATTTTGTCATTTAAAATACACAAAGGAGCGAATTCTGCAACGAGAGGACAAATGCACGCCACAGAAAATAGCCCTCCCCCCATTGCCGATTTTGATTGTACGGACAGTGTGACCAGTTAAGTGTAGTGTGTTGGAGTTATGTGAAACAGTTTTACACTACTAATGTACCCCAAATAAAATATATTACTGTTCGCTGCACTACTGAATAGTGTACATAAATACTAAATTACAAAGTAGTAAACATTAGCACTAACGTACAAAATAAAACAGTAAACTGTAGCATATATAATTATGAAATAATTGTGAACTACAACACACCACACAGAGCAGTAAAGTACAGAGTGAGAACATCGCAGACTAGTGACCATAACGGACAAGTACAAAATAAACGTGTGTGTGTAATAAATGACCATCCTCAAAATTGTATTACAAATAATATAAATAATAAATAAATAAACTGTTTTGCATTAATGAAAATTTAGGAGACGTAGTCGATCATACGCAAATACACAAATTCTTCGCCATTATGAAAATTTCAAAAGGTCAATTTCTTTGATTTCTGTTTAAACATGGCGTCTTTCCATCCAAATATTTCGTCTCAATTACGTCAAAAAATTATTTGTTAGACATAAGCCTGACTTGGATATTAAAACCCAGCCAGGGAGTACCCAGCCGACAGACAAATCCTTTACGGTACGGGATTTTAGAGGGGATCAGGCCTTTGTAAACCCTAAATTGAAAATCTCGTCATTTTTTCTCCCGATGATGCTCCTCCAACTTGTTAAATTTCTGGTTTAGCAGAAGAAAAGAAAAAGTCAAAAGAATTCATTGAATCGATGACATATTGATTTATTAATTGGTATTATTACAAAAATAATTTTGTGAGTACCCACGTACAATTTGGGGGGGAACAGAACGATTAACAATATTTTCAATAAGTCCAATAATTTGTAGGAATGGTTTCCACGTGGGTACGCGTGGGTATCGGGTAATTTTTTTATTTTTTTGCTCATTTTCACTGCCTCCTGTGTGCCTCGTCGACGAGTGAAGTCGGCGTCTGACCGAAGAAAATTTCCGGCGTTTGTTTCCGTCGTAAATAGAGAGTTTAAATAAGTTGTTTTAGATCCCGGCCATATATTCTCGTTACTTCTACGTTAATGATAAAAACAAGCGGAGACAACGGTGAACAGATAACGTTTTGAAACGTGCGATTTCCACCGCTTCTTCGAGAGATCGAAGGATGGAGAATATAGAAAATAGGATGAGAGAGAGAGAGAGAGAGAGAGAGAGAGATGGAACTAGTGATAGATTTTTTGTAGTTTTCCTAGTCGTAAAAAGCGTTTATGACAATGCCAGGAGATAAAGGTGAGGAGCTGGAAACAGTCAGAAGGCGAGGGAACTTTGTAAGAAAACGAAATTGTTCGAAACAAAAGCCATAATTTGTAGCAAACTTTAAGTTCTCCCTCCTTTTTTTTTTTTTGGTGTTTTCTGAAATCACACGAAGTTTTGATATTTTCCACTATTTATGGTTGTTGTTTTTTTTCTTAAATACTCAGGTAACCATTGCTTTATGTCATTTTTATTTACGAATAAGTATTTCAATATTGATTCTACATTTTAGTACCCGGGGTGTCTTTCTCGCGTTCAAAACTTTTAAAAACTCCCAGCTGGCTCGTGGTCTACCTTGTCCTACCTGGTCGGAGTTTTATCTATTGAAACTACAAATGTGTAAGAGTGTGTACACAAGTAACAAGAGTTGAATAAATAATGTAAAATATGTAACCCGGCTCCGTGCGACCGTGCACAAATCAAGTGTTCATTTTACTGCACACATCCTGCTCGAGGATATACAGAAATGTAGTATTTTTAATACTGAAGGTCGTGTGCGAATTTTCGGCTGCGATAAATTACAACGTATTTCAGCTAGTGTTCTACTTATTAAAATTTATTTCCACATAACTTGAAATCGATGCTCGTCTAATAAATCTAAAATTCGTTCGCCTGCACCTTGGCGTTTATTTACGATTTGAAGTTTATTATTAAAGAAATGTACTCGCACCTCTTTTAAGCGCGTTATGTATTTAAATATGGGAATACTACCTGAAACTAATCTTGAATGAATTTAATATTTTAATCTATTCAATATTAATTAATAAATACATTTTTAGGTAATAAAAAATTTAATCCAATAAGGAGTACAACAAAGTAAATAAGACTTACTGTATTATTTCCATAGTTAGAAAATTTAGTATTTTGCACTTCATTACTCATGTAGACTACCACGTGGCAGCTTTTATTAGGTGTTCTTTTATTTAACGATTCAATGTCTGCTTAATAGACACACCTACATAATATATTTATATAATTTGTAGTCTACATAAGCCGTGAAGTACATAAGTAGCTGAAATCAACTTTCTTGTTCCTTTTCTATTTCAAAGTTCTCTCTGTTCCCTCATGTCTTCTTCACATAGTTGACCTCTCCTGGAAACGAGCGCACTAGGGTCACGCCCTGCGACAGGTGTGTTAAATTTTTTTAATAATAACTAATATCGGACGTAGCAGGTGTGAATATTGACAAGGCTAGAGAAAGTGTAAAAAATCTTCGCACGAGGAGAAAGCTCTTTTTAAGGGAATCAACGAGGACTCGGTTGCCTGGACAAGAAGTTCCCCTCGGAGAGGATTCTCATCTGTCCTTTTCACCGCAGACGTCTTCCTTGGCAATTTCTTCAGCCCGTTACGGTTTATGTAGTAAAAATTACACTTTTGAAAATTAATAAAAGGCTCGCAGCCTTGTCCATCGCACACGATTAGATTCGAATTATTCGTAACTTCGTGCCAAACTGGAATTTGCCATTTATCGAATCTTCTCCAGCTCCCTTTCCCTTCTTATCTTCCTTCTTTCAATGAACTATGCTTTTATGTTCCAGTCACGTCCCCCAAAGTTTGGGTTATTTAACGAAGTTAGTCGGGGCAAACCTTTTTCCAGCGGAGTTCTGGAACCTGGGATAGTCGAAAAAAAAAAGAAAATACACTTCCATCCAGGGAGCCTTTCACCCCCCGTTCCAACTGCGAACCTTTTTGGCATTCAAAAGTTTTAATCTTTGATTCTCGCGCGAATTTCTTGTTTCATTTCCTGATATTCTCCCGGTGAGGTGTCCGTCCCGCAGGGGAACATCGCTCGAAACTTCCCCCAGCAAAAAAAAGAATTTCTGCGTCGGATAAAGTCGAAATTCGCACCGGCGGAGGACTCGTTTTGCGTTATGCGCTAATTAGGCGATACTAAACGTCGGGACAACCGGTAAAATATTCTGAAAGAGTTTCTTTCCAATTAGATTTTCACTGAATTTGTATTCAGTCCCGCAATTCCTGGTTAAATAATGACATTGAGGTTTAACCTAAAAAAAAGAAGCAAATTCAGACGCCAACCCTTGAGATTCAAACAATGAGCGACAATTTTTTTTTTGTATTTTCGACGGGAACGTGGCGTTGCTCGACACTCCCGAACGAGATTTATTGCGTATGAAACATGCCGTGCGATACAAAACATACTAAAAACGCATCACCACGCGAGACATGCTCAATTTACACTTCATATATTATTTAGTTTCGTCTAGATAAAGTATACGTAAGGTACACGACGGTTTCTTCGTGTGTGTGTGATGCCTCAATGGTTGAGACTTCAAGTGACGTGGTGTTAGAAAGTTAAAAGGAAACGCGAGGAATTTGCCAACAATGTAATTCCTACTACTAAACGATAAATACTTTTTGTAAAAATACAGAACTAAAAGCAAACTACAGCTATTGTATTTAGTTTTTTATATAATACAAAATAATAATGTCCGTCTCCGTGTTCTCATCCGAAATTTGCTACCTCCGGTAATAATAACAATAATAATCGTATTGTTTAAAGATGTAAATAATCATATAAATTATTATTAATAACTATGTATCCTTTCATTCAAGTGTAACGTACGGTGTCATAATATAATGTGTAGAGTATGGACGAGTTACAAATTATAATCGTTGATAAATAGGAAAGACAAGACCATGGAATTGCTTCCTGCTAACACGAGAAGAATCCTACGTGGCTCTGCTGGTGTACAAACAGAAATTAAATCACATGGCAGTCCTTGCAGTTTTTTGCAGAAATTTTAATTTATCTCTGTTATTTAATTATTACCCCTGAAATATTATTATTGTGAGCAGTTATTATCTATTGCAATATTACTTGTAGTAACATGTATTTAACTGTAACTGTAACTGTGTATTAAATAATTCATAAAATTTAATAAAATACACAATTATATATATAGTTACAATATTATTATTATTATTATTATTATTATTATTACATTATTATTATTATTATTATTATTATTATTACATTATTATTATTATTATTATTATTATTATTATTATTATTACATTATATTATTATTATACAAACAAGATGTTATAGAAAATATATTTCTGTACTTTAACCTCTCAGTTACTTTCTTCAAGAAATGTTTCGTGTTTGGTATCAATTTCTACGGATTGTATGGTATTTTCTAATCCCACTGTTAGTGTAATGTATTTGTCTTAGTTTTTCGTCTGCGTCTTGTTTTTTTTTTGTTTTTTTTTAGTATTTGCCAACAACACCGTTTTGCTTTTAATCTTTGTCTGGGAATTAAATGTATTGTAGTAAGAATGAAAAGACGGGGGCAGACGATTTTTCACATTTTTTTATGTTATTTTCTTAACCGTGGAATTATTTGTATTTTTTGTATTGTTGTTATTCTCCCTAAGGCTCCGTGTTACGAAAGTGTCGCTTACAACGGTAAAGTAAACAGCGAACATTTTAAGTTGTCGTAATCTAAAAACAATTTTTCATTAGCTTTCCTTCCTTTCCTTTCCTTTGTCCCTCTCTAACACGAAATTGTTAATTAAAACTTGTTACTTTTCCACCCAAAACATCTTTTAAGTTTCTTAAAAGTTGTGATAATTAGTCTTGCACTTTTGATGAAAGCCAGTAATAATTTTCTTTTTTCCCTTTCAGCTGGCAAACTGGCAACTAGAAATATTTTGGACGTGCCGAGGTGATGACAGAAATGTAAGTACCCGGCACTCCTCTATTGGTTTAATTCACTACCATCACTACGAAACGTTACAACTGCAACTGAGGTATTTAGAGACTAATGAAAGTTCCGACGTTTTTCGACGGTTTCTCAGCACTTTACTTTATTCATTTTCCGAAAATTTTAACTGTGGATACATGAACATACAGATATTTATTCACTTTTGACTGACCGAAATTATTTCTAATTTATTTTGATAAATTTGGTACTTAATTCCCCTTCAAAGTCCTCACGACAAAAAACTTGAAAACAACAGAGAAAAAAAAAACGGAAAGAAATGGAAAATAGTTTCCAGTTTAATGAAAGAATTAGACTTATGAAAAACCAAACAAGAGACGGAACATCATCCGAAAACGTTAAGAGGATTTCTACGGAAAACAGAGACGAAGACAGCAGAGAAAAAAAAACAGAAGGAGAAGAATTATACTACAGCGAAACTGTCTAAGAAATACTTTTAAATGAAGGAAAGACAAATACAGGGAAGATGAGAAAAAATAATAAACGTACTTTAAAAAGTTTTGTGTCGTTGTAATTTCCTATATTGTTTAGTTTTTCTACTGCCACGACTCGAAATCCCTAGAAATTGAATTGTTTCGCTCGGCAGGTGAAGTGTCGGACGCACAACTCGCCAATGAAAACAATCAGTCGAAAGCCAATGTTTGGTGTTTTGGGGGTGACTCTAATCTTCTTATTCTGAGTGTTTCTTTGATTTCGAACCTTTTGCGGTACTCCGCTGCGATCCTGAATGTACTCAGTGGTTGATTTTCTGTTGGTCACGCGATTTTGAAAGTTTTCTTGGGAACCCGTGAATTTAATGTGCACGCACGTTACAGTTGCGTTCGGTTTCACGCTGGTTTCCTACAATGTACAAACTGAGAAATCGGAAAAATCACAAACGCTGACCTTGTTCTCGATACGATGAGCACTACAAATACTACAAGTTCAAGTGTGCCACCTGTACATCAATAATTGTGGTAAATAAAATATTTTCAATGTTTCATTAATCCAAGCAACTGCTTATACACAAATTCTATCGTGCAAAAATTTGGCAGAACTATTGTGTGAATTACTACAAATACTACAAATTTAGGGATACACTCGAGTGTATGGTGAGAATAGTGAGACAATACTACTTTTGCCTATACTATTTACTGACGTACCCGCTACTCCGAGCAACAGGTACCAGTACTTCAAGGCTCACAAAAGTAGTTAGTTATACATAAAAGTAGTTATACATCTTATTACAATATTTATGTTATTAATAATGTGCGGTACAAGGAAGTAAAATTTCACTTTATTCAAATTCGTGGAAAACTTGGTAACTAAATCGCAAATAGTCAAATTTGATGATGATACATGTGAGGTGACAGAGTCTGCCGCTTGAGACAGGAAACTTGAAGAAAGGTTGAACGACAGTTGACGTACAGGGTAAACAACAGCAAACAGAAGGGAAGTTTCTTTCCCGTCCTCCAACAATCCGTCACCAAAAAACAAATTATTTCTTACACACATGTTGTGCAGGGTCATGTTTTTCTCCTGTCGTACAAATCGCATAAATAAAACTCCAAAAACGCGAGTAGTTTTTCTTTCTTTCTTTTTTTTGAGAAGCCGTCAAATCGCCACGTAAATTTGACCCGAGTCTCTCCATTTCTTGTCTCTTTTGCTCCCGTAAATTTATTTGCCCGGTTTTTAAGACGGAAATTGTTTTGATTCCAATTCGGGGTAATGCAAAAATAGTGCAGGGAGCAAATGCATAAATCTCGTTAAATTGCAGTCGCTCGCGTGTGAAACTTTCAGACTCTCTGCAGTTTATTATCTGCAACTGTTCTCCTCCAGTGTAAAATCTTTCTCTAATATCTGTCTCGCTAGACTTTTAAACTGCAGAAAAACCGCTGAATAAGTTCTAAACGTTATTTTTTCTAACTCTCGGCAAAACTAACTACGTTACACCTCAAAATTCTTCTCCTCCTCTGTTAAAAGTTGCCTCTGTTTAAAAGAAAACTAATTATAAATGAATGTTCGAGTGGCGGTTAATAAATCATTTGTCAGATTGTCTTTTATTATGAAATAATTTATGTATTGGTTGAAGTATTGATGATAAAGATTCGATAGTATACATAAGTGAAAGTACGGTAGTGTGGCAATACAAACAGTACGTGGAAAGGATAAATAAAACCAATGCAGATGGTTGTAAAGTTATAAGCAACATACATTAAAATAAATTACATAAAACACATTTAAACAGACATTTTGAAACATAAATAAATGTTTAATAAAACAAATATTAACGTATAATACAACAACTACAATAGAGTTGTAAAGTTTTGTTTACAACAAGTTATATGCAGTTATACGAGTTTTAACATATGTGTAACATAAGTTATACAAGTTTTATGTACAATGTAGTTTAACATATTGTTTAACAGATGAAATATAAAAATAATAATACAGTTTAATATATACAATTGTATACCACTTTAATAATGGCACCAATCAAATTATACATAATACGATAAAATTTCTAGAAATAATTTAATTTTTTTGCCATCATCAAATATCCAAATTTAAAATAGAAAGTTAGAAATGTTACTCATGGTATAGTGAAAAATATTTCGAGAACAATGTAACCTTAAACCTGTTGTTATTATTCTGTTAATAACAGTACAGTTACAGTTTTGTACAGTTATTTCTTTTGTAAAAAACTAATGTGGCGTGATTGCTACAAACTGATGCATTACATGTATTGATACTCATTCATGTTGATTTGTCGAAACTTACATAAAATTATTAAATTTTAAACTTTCATTCAACTATAATATATTTGAATATTTATTTCGCTCTGCTTACAAGGATCCCGTCAAAGAATCGAAAAGTAAATCTTTTCGTCTCAATGAATGTTCTAACGTGTACGTAAACATGTTGGTATCCTGTGCGTAGATTGATATACTTTGTATTTATTTTATTTTTTCACTTTATCGTATCGTGTTCTTTAATATTATTGCGTGGTAAACACCATTTATGGAGAGTTATTAATGTTCTGTAAATTCCAGTACGTGGTGCAAGTAATTTTGGACAAATTCGGCCGATTCCCCAGATCATTGCCTTTTACGTCAACAAAATTTAGGGTGAGGATGATCAACCTTTCTTGTCTGTAAAATGGGCCAGGTATTGACAGGAACGTAATGTAGACAGTTTCAGGGGGTGTCAATTACACGTACTGAAAAATAAAATTCTTTACATTGAAAAAAAATCACAAGGAATGGCGGCCCGGTGGGTCCGTGTGTTGCCCTTGAAATCCATCCAAATCAAAAACCATCCAATTAGTCGCCCTTGATTTTCTTCATTACAAAAAGCAATAAGACCCGGAAAAATGGTTTAAGGACCTGCGTCGAGGGATGAGAAATCTGTATTTTTGTTTTTCCATCCCCTTTCATTTCTCTCATTTAGTTTCGCTTAGACGGGAGGGGCAAACACGGCGGAAAGTCCGATTCTTCCAGCAAGCTTTTCCACAGGCGAACTGTACACTTTACCCTAAAATTTTCAACGGGTGCCGACTTCCGAGGGATGAGTACCTCTGCGAGGGACTTAAACGGTTTTCCTTCGAATCGCCGAGGTGAAAAACAGTCGTAATTTGATTTCAGGGAAATTTGTCGGAAAATTGAAAATAAAATGAGATGATTGCACTGACGCAGAAAAAGTGTACCGAAGAAAGATTTGTTTCTCGGATTCTTTTAAAATTTTACTTGATGGCATTTTTCTTTCACCTCTACGTGGACGTGTCGTCTCGTCTGAGAACCTACGCGGTGAACGATCTTTTCCCCGATCCTTTCGGTCGCACATTTTGAAACAAAAAAAAAATGAGGAGTGTCACTTACCGGTTTCGACGGGGTAGCGCTTCACTTAAGTGCTTTACATCTTTTTAAGGTGAACCTTTTATTACGCCAATGAGAATACTCTTTTTACTTAACTTTCGCGGGAGACAGTTTTGGTGAGAGCAAAGCATTCGTAAAAATCAAAAACCTTTGCGGTACACGTGAAAGAAGGAAAGGTCTATTCGTCTATTCTTGTGATCTGATGCAATAACTTTGAAAGAAGGATATAAACTTGTGTCCAGGTAGTTGTATGGGTCACGTGGAAAACGAAAAAAAGAGAGGAATGATTGTTAAGGCTTCCAGATAAGAAAGGTTGGGGTGGTTGCCCAGATCCTTCGAACAAGGAAGGTTGCAGAGCAGAATGTTGAGGTTGCGGGATCGATACTTATATAACAAAAAATGCGAAAAAAAATACTTTTAATGTATTTATTTAAAAGTAAGCAGGAATTGTAAGGAGTGCTACTCGGTAACTGGCCAATATTACGATCAGTAAACTTTTTAATTGACGTTTACCAAATTTTCTCGTTTATAAGAACCGGGCGACAACTTGTGTTGCTGATAAATCAATAAAAATCTTACTTTTTTTTAAAAAACCACACGTGTAATTCATTCTTAAGAAGTATTCATCGATAGTCAATAATCAATCGGAAAGAATGAAACGAGCTTTTTCACAAAATTGAGCAAATAGCAGAAGATCAAAGAGAAAGAGAATTCATTTAAATGGAAGCGTACAAGTCTGGAAAATTCGGACTCACGTGAATTTCGATCGATCTGTTCGATGATCGTTTTCTCGAAAAGGCTCTCATTTCACCGGTTGAGATCTGTCATTGTAACGCGTGCACCCTTGTGTTCGAGAGAAGAACGGTGGTAGCGTTCGCTCGGGAGAAAGTAGTGGAGAAAGTGATAGAAATAAATAAATAAATTTAGTGGGACCGTACGGATTTTTCTCATATGAGCAACTCGTATTTTTCACTTTGCCCCTGAAAAAGAGCGTCCGTCCGCTCGCTCGCTCGTCCATTAATTAATTAGCTCCTGATTAAATTGAATTTGACTTGATGGCTAATCGCAATAATAATAATATTATTAAAATAGAAAATATTACCCCTGGTACTTTCTCAGCGACTGGGAGAAGCAACGGAAAAACAAAAAAAAACTGGAGTCGACCCGGTGCAACGCAGAAGCTCCGCCATTTTGCCTGTTTTCCTTTCAGACGAAATTGAAATTTATGAATTTTTACAAGTCAATTGAAAATGTTTCAATTAAGGAATTGCCTCCAAGTACCTTTATTATTTTTTGAAAAACGTAATCAATAAGTTTAGGGAGTGTTTTAAAGTTAATTAAAGCAACGTGCAGTCCTATTTTTTTGCAGTTCTAGAGGTATTTTCTTAATTTATTTCTCCTCGTCCTTCCTGCTTTTCTTTGTCTTTTGCCCGCCCAAGCAGGGACACAAAAAATTGTTCTTTCTCTGAGGATTCATCTAAAATTTTGGTTGAAAAATAGTTATAAATAATAACAATCTAGAAAAGGGAAAATTTCCATCAAATTGTGGTTAATTCAAATAAATTAAAAGCTAACTTTCTTGAAGTTTTCAAGTATTCAAGTTTAAGAAATTAAGTACACATGAACACTTTCACCAGAATAGTTCTCGACACCTTCTCTAAATAGTTTGGCTATTGAATGTGGTATTATTCAAATTCTTCTTGTGTTTTTTTTGTTATTCTTTCATCGTAGTCAACAATGTAACTTATTGTCTAACGACAGATTGTACAATATATATCATCAAAAAAAAAAAAATTGAATGTGGATGTCGTATCGGTAAATATATACTATTTTTGTTCTTTGCTGTTATAAATTTTATATGAGTTTCTGAGTTCATGTCGTCATAAGCCAAATAACCAAAGCTTTTTGTTTAAACTCCTTGTTTCGTAAATTGTAGTGTATCGTTTTATATTGTAGTGAAACACATTCGGAAGATACAGTGAAATTTCTTTCGCCTGTTAAAGTACAAGTGAATGTAAAAAAAAAATACAATGTAAGATATCGAATGTGACGGTACTACACGTAAACGTTTACATGTAACGAAATTCAAGGGGTAGTCCAGAAATAAACATTTAAAGAGTTTAAAAGTAGTGAGTTGAAGCGAACTGGTCGCCGAGATGCTTGTCGCCAAGAAACATCCCGGAAGGAGAGACACTTAAAAAGGAAACGAAGCTCATTCTGGAGAAAAAACGAATACATTGTAACGTAGGGACGAGCAATCTCACAAAAGAATCGTACAGAAACGTTCAAATAAAATCCGAAAAGGAAATGGAAAATGTGGATAAAATACAAGAATTATGACACAATACCATCAAATTTGATAGAAAAGCTCAACGATTAAGAAGGGGCTGGAAGGAAAAGAACGCAAAATAAGGGAACAATGCGGACAGACAAGATTCGGGTAGTTTTTCCAAGGACACCAACACAGTTACTCATTTGCCAACCTTTTTCATTCAAATTGACGTCCAACTTCTGTCGTAAGGTCATAAATCTATTGACGAATACGTAAAAGTAGACAACTTGAGCAGAGGTAACAAATATTAAATACACAGCGATTGGGGTAAGAAGTGTAAAGAATCAGAGAAAATTTTAATATCCCGACACATCGAAGATAAAACATCGGCTCGCAACTTCTTGCGCTTGTACTTTTCTTAAACAAATTTTCCACAGACGTCGGAAGATTTATTACTAAAGTTTTTACGTGTACTTTTTACTGTGTGGTTTGTTGTAGGAACCGATAAAAGTAATAGTCGAAGATCAGTGCTATCTTTGGTCAGCACGAGGCAGGGGAGCAATTGTAAATTTATATTTTTCTAACTTTGACTACGAGGAACGTTACGGCGTTTCCAAAGATGTGGGCGCTTCTCGTTTCGACAGAAAAAGTCACGAGGGGTAACAATCGGAAGAAACGTGGCGGTAGCGCCGGTAGATAAGTCAACCTCGTCCTCGGAAGTAAATAAAACCGTTCGGTTCCATTATTTTTCTTTTCTCCGACGAAAGCAACATTGTAAACGCAAAGGGAACAAATAAACGAGAGCGCCGAAAGGCATAGATTGAGGTTAACCTTTCCCGTGCCCGTGTCGTTAGCCGCAAGAAGGTAAATTTTTTCCAGCCTTCCTTCCGGCGAACGCAATTTAACCTCTCTCCTTATTGAACTCTCTCTCTCTCTCTCTTTCTCTCTCTCTCAATTGAATAATGATGAAATTTATAAAACAAACTCTTGTCCTGGCTCGTAGGCAAATGTTCCTCCTCGCGATGTCAACGTCCAACTGACGGCGACGACGAACTCGGCGGGAAAAGACGCCCGCGGAAGAAAGTTGGAAAAAAACGGGCGGTAAAAAAAGCCCGCGAGGAAAGAAAGAAAGGAATTTCCTTTGGGAAATTTTATTAAATTACCAAGTTTGACCTGATTTAAAAAAATAAATTTCGCAAGGAACGCAATTTATCAAGTTGAATTAGTACGTTACAAAGGGGCCGGGGCCGGGGGGGGGGGGGGGTGGGAGAGAGAAAGGACACATTGAAGTGTCACATTTGATTTTTCGGGTTTTCCTGCCGAACGATTTACATAAGTTCGGGACGATCTTCCGCCATGTTGAGGACATTTTCACTTAATTAATGGTGAAATGGACCAAAAACTCTGCTCGCATTTGCAACATCTGTTAAATTGTCACTTTTTTGTCATCCTCGGTGAGAAATGTCTGAAGGGAGAGGTGCCAACTTAACACTTGTTAAGCTTCTTATCGAGGGAAATTTAACCGCGGTCAGGTCGGAAAAAATCGTATTTTCACGGATGCAGGTGTGCACCTGAAATGCACGAGGGTTTTCGGTGCATAAATCGCACCCGAACTTTTCTTTCCCTGTGATTTTTGGGTCTTGGCAGTGCTCTCTCGTACCTTCCCAAGCGGTCACCTCTCACCCACTTGACTTGCTCACGTTACTCCACGTCTTTCCCGCAGCAGCGCCAGCACCAGCGCCGACAGCACCGCCCTACACTTTTTTATTCAGGCTCATTCACTTTATTCCGAATCGAAGGCGTAAATCACAATTGTGTGTTTTTTTTTTTTGTTATTGTTGTTGGTCAAAGATTTCACTTCTCGTTTTGGGAAAGCGGTCATTAGGGATGTTATTATAAAACAAAACCGATTCGCAATTCTTTCGGCGGAGTTACCGACGTCCGAGGGCTTAAGTAAACAATTCGCATTGTTTCACGACGGTCGGCAAATAATCCGATTAGGACGGAAACGGTAAGCCGGGGGAAAAACATTTGTGCACCTACCAATAAATCCGACTCAAATTTAGTACACCACACACACACGAAATGAATTCGGTGTTTTATTTTCGAAAAAAATGAGTAGGATGAGATTAAACAGGTACGATTTAGGACGCGGCAGATTCGTAATAAAAACGTAAGGTCGGTGGACGGAAATGCGCGCCGGAGCTTTTGAGCCTCTTTCGAGGAAAATAAGGAAAAGTGAAGCTGTCGTGGAGATCTGTACCTGATATCCGAAAACATTTATTTAGCACGGTTTACTGCTGTAGCCGTTGCCTGGCGAAGAGGAACTTCCAACCTGGGACACGGGGAAGTTATTCGAAAAGGAAAAGTACTTACCAGAACACTTGTTGTCGCGCCGTTTCATTTTATTTATTTAGACTTAATTAAGTCTTGGCAAAACGTAGGCTTCGTTTCGTGCAAACATAAATGTAAATATTTTTATAGCATTATCGCCGGAATACTTTTCCTATTATTTCGAATTATTATTCTTGGAATGCTCAGAACGATTCTAAACGCAGACTGCTAATTGTTTCGCTGTAAGCTGTGAAGAAAACACCAAAGAAGAGCGGTTAAAGAGGGAACTCGGAACGGGCGTAGGCAACTTAACCCAAGTACCAACTCCTATATAGGGAAATTCTATAGAAGAAGTTGCCCGTACGCAAATCATTCGAGCAATGCTCACAACTCAACGCCACTTCACTTTCCTCCAGTTTCTCTTCGTGTTTTCCACTTTCTTTCTCTCACATCCGCACACACACAGACACACACAGACGGACAGACAGAGAGACAGACGCACGCCCTCACGGCCGTCCGAAACTAATTTCGGTAAAAAGTTGGATGGGAAGTTGTAAAAAATTTTTAACTTTGGCGTTTTTCGCCCGTAGGTCATCAATAAGTAATCGGACCGGGCGGAAGGAAAGAATTATTTATACATTTAAGAGGAGCCTTTTCTCCTTTCGGCTCGTCCGCGCCGTTTCTCCCGGTGTTAAACCTTTTTCGCCCGGGTTTTATTGCCGCCCGGTTCAAATCGAAACAGGAAAGAAAAAAAAGGGATCAAAAGTTTTGTGCATATTTATCCCGGGATGAATTTTCCCAATTCCGGAAATTAATCCCTCGAGGTCCCGAATCTTACGTCATTTAGGAAATTAAGGTCCTCCGCGCGCTTTCGTTCTTCCTCTCCTTTCGCCGCTTTCTTTTTCCGCATTTTACATTTGATGGAAAGAGCTTTCCAAAGTTTTTCTCTGATGTGGTGGATTTTTCTAGAAAAAAAAAAAGAAATACCTTCCTTCCACTTCGTAATGAATGGAAGGTTCAGGGGAGGACACGGAGAAGAAGCAGGAAATTGATTTCACTCCATCGTTGACGACACGTTGACGGTCCGTCCGGTCCGTCCCGCCCGTGTCCCGAACGTGGCAGAAGACGGAGACACCGGGAAACGGAAGAGGAACATTTTCAGGGAAACGCTTTTGAAAATTTTCAAACGATTTAAAAATTCGCTTAAACTACTCGCGCTAATATTAAATTTGTGATTTATTTCCCGGATTCGAACGGGACAATTTGTCCGCTCTCGACTCTTCTTCTGGAAATTTCAGAGGAAGAAGTCGTAAAATTTTATTATTCCCGACGTTTTTCGTCGAGTTAAGACGTAAAGAAAAGGACGCGGAGAGAGGCAGAGTACTCCGAACCGTGTCAGATTCAACCGAAGTGCTGACGAACATCTCAAATTGCAATGACGAAAGTCAGTTAATTGAGAATACACACTACATAATAAAATAAAAATATGTACTTGAGACTATTTGGAAATTCCAATCAAATAAATTCCCACCTCACAGCACCTAGTGGAAATCAAATACTTGTAATTATTGATTTCTTATTTCTCGTATTATTATTTTACATATTAAAGTTTTTATACATTGCACACAAAGTGTACAGGTTGCTTAATCGTTGCTGCATTGTGGTTGGTTCCGTACAGATACAGTAACAATCATTTCTATATGTTAACATAAATATTCAAGTTGCATGAATGTTACAATAAATTTACGGTTAATAAAAAAGGTGGTAATCGGAGTGATATATTTGATAAGTAGTAATATAAATTAATATAATTTTATTCTTCTCCTTGAGATGTTTGTTTCCACCATCAGTAAGGAAAGGGCGGATTCTGTAATTAAAAAATGTTTTTATTATTAAATTACCACCTTCAATTTGTGTTCTTTCTCTACGAGACGAGACTTTTCCTAGGGACGAGTCTGACGCGTGGAAAGCTTCGGATTTCGGAGGTTTCGTCAAGTCATTTATTAACGACAGACGTTTTCAGAACGTCGCTTTTGATTTTATCACCACATCACATGGATGTTTTACTCCGTCGACTTTCACACTCGTTTATTAACGTTATTTAATGTATGTGAATGAGTCGAACCGACGCAACTTTCATTTCGAAAACGAACTTTCATTCGCGTGTGGAAGTCTGAGGAAATCAGGGGAATGCGAGATATGCCTGTGAGAAAACACGACGAGAAGAATTTCTCTGTGAAACAAAAGGAAAGTCGTGTCAAAAGACACTCGGAGACGTGGCACCAATCCAATGAAATTCTTATGAACTTCGAAGCGGGAAGGGGAACTAACGGGGAGAAAAATTTTTGGGGGTTCTCACTCGTCCCATTGCTCGTCAACTTATTCTCCGGGGTTTTGTGGTGTACACAACGAATTTATAACTCTTTTCAAATTGTCACTACACACTGATCGACCTTATTAAATAATTACTGAAATCTCTGTAGGACTCGTTACCCATCTAATGAATATTACATGACTTGTTAACCTTCTACTTTTCATATTTATTCTTTCGATTTTGTATTTATCAAACAAAACAATAATTTATTTTTAATATATTTATTTCGCAGAGGACGTTTTCGTGACTTCTGCACCGTGTGAGTAGCAATCGAGGCCTTTCTTGTTTTCCTTTCAATAAATTCTTCTTCCAGTTAGCTATTTCCTGGCAATAGGTTTGTAGTTAACATTGGTCAAACACTAATACCATTCGTTTTGTATTAAGAAAGAAATTTTCCTTGTGGTAATTTTTAGTTTAACTTTACATTTTCAATAAAATCTATTTGTATCCCAATTAAATGCCATTCTATTAACTTTTCACTGTGAAAAGGAAGTTCATTGATGTGATCTACAAAATCTGATCAATTCTGGTGTTTTTGTAGTTATCCCCTACTAAAAACCACTCGATGACACGATCTCGATCGCGTGCAAAATTGAAACCGTTTTGATACGTTGTAGTAACGGTAGTTTGACTTCACTACATCAAGTCACCGGGAACTTCCTTCGGTTGTTCCGGCAAGTTCCAAATCGGTAAGTTCCGAAGCGAATTCCCCGAGCACTTTTCATTAATTTTCTTCCCACGAGACACCGGTGAGGTCAAATAGAAAAAGTGTGGCCTCTTTTAGAAGAAAACCCAGCCTCTGGACCGTCGGAGAATTACAATTTCGCTTCGCCTTTAGAAAGCCTTTTGAAGGGGTTTCGGAAGGAGTGACCCTTTTGTTAAGGGTTTCTTAGTTTCGAGTTTCCATTAGAATCGTCATCTAAATTACCGTATCGTCAGTTTCAAAAGTGACAGGCCTGTATATTCTTTTGTCGAAGAAAATTTCCTTTGTCACCAATTAACTACATAAATTTTGACGAGGACGACAAAGAGAATTCATTTAGTGTCAATAACAATGGAAATTTTTTTTAATTAAAATTTTTAACGTGAAATTGAATAACCTTCAGGCGGTTAATCTTGTTTTTCTTTTTCGTTATACACATAATATTTATAATATAATAATATATATTATGTGGGTAAAGTGTTCCGAGAAAGAAAATATGTTACCGATCATTTTATTATGAACCTATGGTTTGTTAAGAATGTTGGATTGTAACGTGGAAAGGCTTGATGTAATTTAATTAATGTACATGTCGGAACAGGATAGGAAAAATGGTAGTAGGAAAGAACTAGGAATAGTGCGGGTTCGTGATAACCGTGAGAAAGCGGTGGTTTAGGGAGATTCACCATATTGGAGCAGATTGTAAGTAGCCAACAGAGTGAGAAGATAAAACCGAGTCCCTTGACTATAAATACTGCTAGTTATTACTGCATTTGGTGTTACGAGCACAACTGTTCTTGTTTGTTGCAATACTTGCATCAGTATAAGAAAGGAGTCTCCTACATGTACATCACATTTAATACTTTATGTACTGCTATACAGATTAGTCGATGGTAATCACCTGCTCGCGCTGGTGCGAATCAGACAAAAATACCACACAGACAAATACATTTCTTATAATATGTAAAGAAATTTTAAAAATTTGAGGAACCTGAAGGAAGCATGAAGAATTGAACGAAAAATA
The DNA here is from genome assembly GCA_037055365.1 of Polyplax serrata. Classification (NCBI taxonomy): domain Eukaryota; kingdom Metazoa; phylum Arthropoda; class Insecta; order Psocodea; family Polyplacidae; genus Polyplax; species Polyplax serrata. The sequence goes on from JAWJWE010000004.1 coordinate 3,960,203, forward strand.
TATACGTAAATTTTTTATATGTTAAATAAATATATTGTGATTCTGGCACACGGCTTACGGCTAGTTACAATCTGTAATAAATATATTATAATAATTATTACAAATAAAAAAACGAGTAGAAAAGATCAGTTGCATATGTTAAAATTATAATTTTTTGAAATGTTTGGAGGGTAACGACTGTCTCGTACCATGAGCTCTCACACTTACGTGTAATTTAAAATGTTTGTTTATTACCTATTAATTATGCAGTTATTCGAATCGAATCCTACTCTTTTATGAGACATAAAAGTTCATTGCACACGTCTGCTGCGGTGTCGGTTTATATATTTTTATGAAAATTTATTTCTGCTCGCGTACCATTTCACTTAAACGAAACTACTCTTTATGTAATTTTTTCGCGACAGTACATTTTGACTGACTCCATTTCAGTCCTTAAGAAAGACTTCTTCTTCTTCATCCATCCAAATTCAACCGCCCTTTGTTTAAAAACAAACTGTTTTAAATTTTTTATTAAATTAAAGAGTGGAAGAGAGTTACGGCCTCTTGTCGGTTTCCACTTAAATCAATTCCTCCTCCTTCGGATCGCATTTAATAAATAATTCGACGGATACAAATAACTGAAAAACACAACGGCGAGCCGTCACTTCTGAGTCGCTGCTTTCTTTTCTACTTAATAATATAATTAACTAAAATTGAATAATCTCGAGCGGCTAACTTTTCACCAAACCACGCCTAAATTCATAAACTAAAAAGCTCTCTTGAAGCTTTCTTATTCGGTAGCCTCGTAATTAAAATAAATTTTGTTCCGAACGGAACTTTTCTTCAATTTTCGTCCTTTCCTCGTACCTTGTCAAATTAGTGACTCGTGTTGTAATAAATTACCAAAGATCCGGAGTACAGTAATAAATTTTTTGTACAGTTGACGTCAACAGAGACTCGGTCAGAGGAGTACCAAGCAGAGCCTTTTGATGTCGAGCAGAAGAATGTCTGAAGAACCGTACTTGAAAAAATGTGCTAAGTAATTTTATTATAATAACATAACCTTAAAACGGAATAGTATAACCCACGTTCGGAATAGTACACACACCTAGCAAATTTAATAGAATTTTCTTTCGTAACGGAGCATAATTAATGGCAAATTGTTACAATATAATACATTAAAAAAGAAATCAAACTCATGAAAATATATACCGTGAGAGAGAACATGTAACCCGAAGAGGCTTAACAGTAACGTAATATTGAGAAGACATCACTTTATCACAAGAAAGAAGAAGTAACATTGCCCGGAAAAATATTATATAAAAATATTGTTGAAATTAATTCTTGCAGCGGTACTTAACTAGTCCTCGAGAGCGCCGAGAAAAAAAAGACACAAATTTCCCACCATCTGTCACCTGCAGTTTGTAAAAGCCAAACAATTTTTCATTAAAATTTAAAAAAGTTTCAAACAAATAGTTCTCTACGGAGAAATATTACAATGGCACAAAGTAAACTACAAGAGCTGAGAGGAATAGTTCAAGAACTGGCCTCTCGTCGAATTCAAGAGGAACTATTATTTTAAAGTTATAAATTTACATTTCTACTGGGTTGAGTTATGATATATGTACTTATTTTTATATTTATTATAACTAGTTTACATTCCACGGTGAATAAAATGTAGTGACTAAGACGTCGTCATTTAAGTTAAGGCGTCTTATTTTTCATTTCTCACCTGGAAATCCACTGAAGCACAGTAGAAATAAGTCTAGATGTTAGAGTTAAGTACACAGAAGGTAAGAATTGATATTGTGAAGGATTGGAGTGATGAGTGATCAATGAAGGAACTTCACAGGTTTCTGATATTTTTAACTGCATATAGATAATTCGTATAGAGTTAGTGATACTGAAACATAAGATTCTAATTCTAACATTTCATTGTAGGCCTGTGTGTGCGATACAAAATACCACAAAAATACTACTATTGTGTTTGCTCCGTTGTCAATTTTTTAAGGGCGTATGAAAAGCTCGAGATCAAGAGTGGAGTCTCCGAGGTACACTTTGGAAAAAATTTGACTTAACAGATTGTCTAAAGGACCCACAAAGGGGATACCTTGAAAACTCAATTTCGATAAAGTTTGGTTACATTTATCTTTTTGTATTTCTCCAGAGGAATTACGGCGGAGGAAACGACAAGATCAAAAGAAGTCACTTCATATTGAATATTTATTACATTCTCGTTTTGATCCCCTTAAAAGGTTTCGAGAACTAGTTATGCCTTCCGTACGAATTTTGAATTCCTCCAAGAAACTTTTGCTCACACGAGAATTTCTGTCTTTGTGAGTTGCCAAGTCAAAAAATAATAATGGGAGACCCGCTTTCGTTTGTATAATTAAAGTTATTCTTATTTTTATGTATGATTTATTATTGTACGGAGTATTAAAGTATTTCTTAAAGTAGTACCTGCTAAAATGAACGTCGGTATGTGGGGTTTTATATAAAATTAATGTTTGCTACCGACCGAGGTTTAAATAACTGGCATCTTTTGGGTTCAAACAGTGGTAGTTTGGTTCTGTTACACAAATAGTTTAACTACAAAATTTTGAATCATACATTTACATTTTTATATATAGTATTAAGTGATATATTTTTGTATACAATGTAATATACATTAATACATGATGTTGGGGTTGGTTGTCGGGTCTTTTCCAAGACATGACAACAAGTTTAAATTCTTGTGGGGAAATACCCACACCTGTAGACTACAATAACTCAAGACTACAATGATTTGAGAGTTCAGCCATGTTTTCGTGTGAGTTTAATTTTTGCTATCTGTACCTTGCTGATTTTGAGGTTTTTGGTCGTTCAGTTTGCTTTTTTGTAATTAAAATTACTTTTTGCACTCTCATCTTCAACTTCAGTCGGGAACGATGATTGATTTTTGTTTGGGAAAAGTTTTTTTTTTTTTTTAACTTTAAAAGTAACTTTTCATAAAGCAGTAAGTTTCTTTTAAACGTCTTCGGAAATATTTTTCTTACTTCATTTTATCTTCTGGTCTCATTCTTCCATTCTCTTTCTTCCTTTCAATCTGACCGACTTGTCCTGCCGATAGAAGAGAAGATTGAAATCGTTAGAAATTCCTGTGGAGTTTCGATGAAGTCGTGTTCAGGTACCTTTGCCTGCGATCGAACTCTCGCACACAAAAGACTAACGTAAATCATACTAATGGAATTATGTACATGTTTTTCAGTTTTCTTATTAATTCGAGTCTGCCGTCGACACCCAGGGAAAGCTCTGGCTGTCGTGAGTTTAATTTACCGCTGCGTAACGTAAATATTTGCTCTTGAACAAACATTTATTTTATTTGAACTTCCCAATTCGTCAAGAATTTGAATGAATTATATTTGTATTGATTTACTTTTATCGAATTCACGTTTGATGTTTCAATAATAATAACGTAATTTGCTGTGTAACCGTCCAAATAAATTAATAACATACAATATAACTGAATAACATATTTATCTGAACCTTTCCCTATTTCCAACACTGTTAGTAAAAAGGTTCGTTTCATCTCGTCAAGGTTTGATGAGAATATATAACATTAGTAACTAAAAATAGGGAAATTTCTATGTGACTTGTAACAACCATATATTTTAAAATATATGCCTAAATAATATAATAGATAAATAAATTAACCGAGAAAAGTAATAGTTTTGGACTCTGCTTTACTCCGCTTCTATATATATATATTTATTTTCTCTTAACTTACACGATCATTTCCAGCACGTTTCCCTTAATTAATAAATTTATGTACAGGGAAAAGTTTTGAACTCGTGCTAATTCCAAAGCGATTTTCATCTTTCACAGTTTCAAGTAATAAAAAAATTTCATTGCGGACAGTTTCTACGCGTCGAAAATAATGTACCTATCGGAAAATATTATTTTCAGTAAGAAGAGTCACTGTGCGGTGGCGTTAAATTAATATGTAATTAAAAAACGCACGTCCAACTGAAGTAATAATTAAAAATAAAAACAATTTATTAATTAAATTTACGTTATGGAAAATTCAACGAGAGGCGGCGGACAACGTCGTGCCGAGAGCAAAATTCAAATTCGTCTCTGGCGGATAGCAAAGGCCACAGTTGAAATATTCAATCGCAGAAACCGCAAAATGTGCAGTCTGCCCTGGGAATCCGATACAAATACCACTCGGACGGGTTGCGTTCCACGTGGTGGATGGTTTTGTGTCAAAATTCTTTGACTGACACGGGGATGCTTTGGTGCATAGGAAGGGAACGAATGCCGAGATGGGTGACACACACGACTAATGGCATCGTGACTAAAAAGTCGGTGAAAAGTGCAATTGATATATTTATTTCTCTGCAGTAAGTACACTACACGCTCTATTAAATATATTGTAATTGGTAAGTTGGATACAACTTGGTTACTTTTATAGGTGCGATAAAAAGCAACAAAACTAAAATTTCCCCAAGGAAACATTCAATAGCACACCCGTTGATGTTCAGAAACGTACAACAGCAGAGCTGATTATTTTCCAAAACGGTACCTCGTGCAACTGCTTAATATCGTTAAACTTATTTAATGTATATTAATTAAAAAAATTAACAATACTCACAATTAAAATATTAACTACTTTTTATAAAACGCATCGTTCACGATTCTACCAACTGTGTGGCACATCCTGACCACCCAACCACGTTCTTCCTACAGATTGATTTCTATGTATTTATTGGTCCACTCAAAATATCCCTATTTATATGAAAATATTCTTAAATGTTGAGTACCACTCCTACGTATGTATGTGTATATATATAATTTCACTGTGCCTTACACTTGACACTAGCCAAAATAAAAATAATTAAACCTAAGAGTACAAAATTTATGAATACGAACGGCCAGTGTCCGGAGAGGTCCCATTTCGCTTTCCATTTATGACTTTTCAAAAGCCGCAAAAGAACAAAGGAAGCATTATTACTATGTACATAAATGTACAACGCAGCTTACCATAAATTGTACATATCTAGATTGGCGATTCTTAACCTTTTTTAAATTACGATTCGCGTGGAACCCGACTCTCAGATAAAAGTCCAATCTTTGAATTTGTATTTGGAAATATAACGGGACACGGAATATATAAATATATATATGTAATAGTTTCAGTTTGGGGAAGTGCTCTCCGGCTCCCGGTGCCACTTGGAAACCTTTTGACCTTTTCAAAGGATGGGAAGGGTCCCGTGTGAGTTCTTCCTTTTAAGAAAATAAGCTGTGACTTTATTGTCTGGTTTAAACCGTTGGTTTGGACCGTTTCTTTAATGATTTTTAGTTATCTAAAGCGGTTAATTCATTATCCATTGTTTCATTTCTAAATACGTAACAATTACAATATCAGAAGGGAAATTTTGTAGTCGTTTTGCTGTTTAATTTCAGTATCGCTCGGTCATATTTGTACAATTATGTACTTGTTTGTGGTCTTTGCATTATTTGTTTTCTACGCTTTGTCATTTTTTATATAGGAAAATATTTAACACGGGTATTTTCTTAGCAATTCTGTGCCCGTCGGATTTATTGAAAGTTCTTCTACGTTGACCACTCAACCTGGATAACTTTGAAATTTTTGTGATCGAAGTGATAGTTTTGTAGTTTTGAATGTGTCATGTTGATTGTGTGCGGCATCTCAAGTCTTTAAGAAGACTCCTCAAGTTAGTTTTCTTTTGGGGAAGTCCACACTACCTGATTTTGGTGATGAACCCGACAAACCGGACAGTCACTTTTCTGTTTTTTTTTTTGTGTTTCCATAAGGTCTTGTACACTTGGATAGGCTCCTGTATTCAAAATTTATCATTTACATCTTAATCAGACACATTTTAATAAAAATGGGTTCGTAAGTTACCCTTTTGGGAAAATAATTTTCCTTTTTTCAAGTAAAATTTCATATTTGTTGTTTTTATTGGGCTAGTAATTGAATTTATAATGTTAGATTGACATAGAGAATATCTGGTAGAGGTAACAGATGTGTGTTTAATTATGTTCCTTCACCGACCTTTTTTTATACTGAGCTTGTTAGAAAATGAGTTTTCACATTATTTCCACCTTTGGTACATAAAAAATAATTTTTGTCCCGAAATAAATTCTTCCTAATAAATTTACCTGTTGAAATCGAACTTATTTACAAATTTATTTGTGCAACTTATTAATCAAATTATTTTACTTTATATAGAAATTTCCAAATTCATGGATTTATATTCCTATACAAGCGTTCCTTGTTATACAAAACGCTTACAACGAGATTTATTTTTGGGTGCCTACTCAGCAGACATTTTCCTAGTCAAATGTCTGAATTCTTCTATTTTTCCAGGCAGAATCATTTTTTAATTAGGACCATATATATTTTATACTTTATTTTAATAAAGCTAAACTTTCGAAACAGAAGTAAAAACATAAAGAAATGCGTTTTAATATCTCAAATTAAATTTTGATGATTTTATGCGATTATCACAACGTGATATTTACTATTTTTAATTGATCTATTATGCCTCCAATGGTAAAAGATGATAAAAATTATTCATCGGAAACCTTTTTTATGTTTCGCAGGAACGACGTAGGACAAAAGAAATTCTCTCTCCAATCCAAAAGCAGAAATATAAAACTGTGGGCTTTGGTTTTATTGATTTCGTATTTAGAAAGAATAAGAGTTGAGTTGTTTGTATTTCACAGTATCCGTAACTGAAGAAAGTGTGTTTATTTCCATAGTCAGAAGTGGATTTGTACATGTTTGATAGTTTTCTTTTGAGGCGAGACTTTGATCCTTTAAAGCTTTGAGTTATTATTCCTGGTTACACATAAACATGGTATACTTACTTACTAATGTTCTAGGCTAGTCGTACTAAACATGTGTAGTGTACGAGGTAAACTGATGGGTAGACAAAAAGAAACATTGAAAAGTACAGCTTCTGCTCGTCTTCAGATCGGTTTGGGAATTATCCAAAGAAAATGAAAAAATAATAAGATTTATACAAAGCATGTTTCTGGAATTGTATCCATTAGTATTAGGTGGTTATATGTACGTTACTTGCCCCTCACTTCAATGTATTTGATTCAGCTAGAAGTTATTAAACATCTTGTTTGTGCGGTATTATTTATACATCGAAAACTTTATTTTTGTAATGATGTTATTATTAGAAGAAATGCCTGCAGTACTACAATTAACACTAACTATACTAATACTAGAAATATTTAGGGTCGTAGGACTCGGTGACGTCACTCAAAAGTCAATCTGTCCCATTGTTGTGAATCTCTCTAAACCATTGCCTCCTCCAGTCCCACAGACTTGCCACTGACCATGCTGGCACAGAACTTTGTCTTTTTCGTAGTTCTATCCTAGAACCACTCTTACTATCCTGCTGTAGTCATTTCGCTCTGACCTTTTAGTGTAAACAGATTTTCCTTAGCTGTGAAACAGAATTTTATATATTTTTGTACGGAACACGTATACCTACCTCGACTACGCTCATAATAAATCCACTCTTCTTGTTTAGTTTAGTACCAATAACTGTATATGATGGTATCATCAAATTGTAACAGTTATTAATAACAACGAGAGCTTAGTTAGTTCACCAGGAGTAACTAATACAATTTGTGCAACACTACTTTGGTCTCGTGTTAAATCTCTTGAAGTCGTCAACTTTTTTTACCCCGATGTGTTTATCGTACAGATTTACGCAGGGAAATGATGTAACAAAATAATAAAACGTATCGTTGCACGTGCTACATTTTTATTTTATTAAGTTTGACTTTAAAACCAAATTACATTTGAAAAGCTTCGACTTCGATGTAAAAAGACGCGATGAAGAGTTTTATTCGACGTGTTGGCGACAAAGTTGAGAGTGACAGCGTCGCGATGCATTACCAATAAAATGTGAAACAGAAATGGACGGAAGAGAGGAAACGATGTTTGTGGTAGAAATTCCGACCACCCTCTTAGGATGGTCGTCGGAGGCTACCTCTTTGCTTAAACGACAGCCCAGCCCCGCCAAGTTGCGTGCTCCGAAAGTTGGCCAACACGTTTGAAACGTTCACATCATTTGACATTTTAGATAATTACATACTCGAATTTGTCTAAAGCCGCCATCATTACCGTGGTGCTAACATCGTTAAGCTCGGATAATAAATAAATAAGTTAATTATGGAGAGCTCACGGTTTCCCATCAAAAGTTTGCTCTTCCGCGTCCACATCTGCTTCTCGTAAAAGCCGAATTTAAATCCATAATAAAGCACCTGTTTTCTTTTACAGCGAATAATTCCACGCCTTTCTCCGAAAACATAACGTTATTTATCGGTGTTATTTATTAATAATTTATCCGGCAGAAACCGGCAGAGCAACATGTTTGTTTTACTTCCCGCGAACGCAAACTTTCGAGTGAATTGCGGCGTAGTTTTCGGTCGAACGTTCAAAATTCGAAATGTGGCGGGAAATTGACTTTGCCGTTTCCATTTAAGGGAGGAAGTTGAGTGTAATGTTTTTTTTTTGTTGTTGTATTTTGTCGTCGCATCGGTTTTCACGGAACAATTAGTTTTCTTTTAAATGAAAAATACCTCCCCTGGTACATTCCTCTGGTAAAATGTCGAAAGTGTGGCGAATTTCCGGTTTGCGACGTGCGACAGGAAGTCATGCACAGGTACCAGGTCGGTTGCCACCGGACCGTCCGTTGTTTTTTTTCTCCGAATGAAGTAAATCACCTGTGACATTTTCTCTCACCGGCCAGTCGATTTCACTTTCCGTGAAATTAGAATTGTTTTCGCTGAGGCCGAGACCGGGGCGAGTCCCGTTAGGAGGCTCAACATCGTTATTTTTATTTTCTTTGACTCCTTATCTTCCCGGATTAGTTACTTTCACTTAAGAAAAAGGAGAGAACGAAATAATTTGTGCTGTCAGTTTCGTGAGCGCATTATAAGCTGCGTCAAACGGTGAAAATAATACAGGAAAAGGGAGAGGCTGAAAAAGGAAGTAAATGCCGAGCGTTGAAAAAAGAAATAAAAACACTTCTCCTCTCTTTCGTGTTTTTATTTTTTATTTTTCCAAAGAAGCGAGTTGAATTAATAGAGGAGAAAGAGAAAGAAAGTCTGCCCCACACGACGAGGTATTTGTAATGCAAACGATGTGAGGGAAGTCGTCTGCCAAGGGTAGCTAGGCAGCTTTACTACATTGCAACTCCCGGAAATAGTTTGATTTTCAATAGGACGTCATTAATGTCGTCGTGGGTGTGTTTCTCCTCAGCTCGGAGGTTTGATTTTTATTTTACGTTTGACGCAGGGCTGCGTGCGCGGTGATGTTCACAGCAGCCTAAATCGAAAGACTAAAAGTAAAAATTAAAGAATTTGGGAACCCACAAAACTGCGCGCCCAGGTGGAATTTGCCAGGTTTAATTTAAGTCTTCGGAAGAAGAAGACGATAATGGCGACGATGATGGAAATGGTGACTACTTCCGGTCATTTTGTTGCCTTTGTCTGAGAATTTATTTTAATGGAAAACGAATAGACGACGGGGCAATAGAAAAGCGCCGGTCTGTCGTGTTCGGAGTTTTAATGATCCTCGTCGAATGTCCGAATGTCGAGTGTTCCAGTCGTCATTTCACATTCTCTAACATGACCAGTGACCGTTTATGGAATATTCTAGAAGTTTTCGGAAATGTTGATAATTTTATAGAAAAAGCACTTGCTGTCGAAACTCCTGAAAATTTTACTCCTACTAAGTAAAACACGATTTTGTCTTCTCGGCTTTACAACACCACAAACGTGTAAGTGACAGAAGAGGGTGCGACATTTGCACTAAATTTCACTACTGAGGTTCATATGAGAAAAGACTAAAAGAATACGAAGTCAACACCAAGACGAGAAACTTCTACGTAGAATATTTAATGGGTTGAGTCGCGTCAGAATTATAAATATTTGAGTACAACATAAATACTACATGTTTAAATAATTTAATTTATGCACAGACAAAAACTAAAAATACCAGAAACGACCGGTAGAAGTCAAAAATCTCGTGTAGTTCATTACGGTAATGTCAGCGCAGTACGCACACCTTGAAGGAGACCGGACGAAAAACCTGGTTGAAAATTCCAATCCAAAGTGGATGACTTTTAGAGGAATCAAGTCGAACCGAGAGACACAATATGGCCGGGGTTAGATGGAAAAGACACTCTCGAGAACGAGATAAAACTAACTGTTATCGTCGACTATGCTTGACTGTTTCGAATTGTTCAGAAAGCAGTAGACCGGTTCAAGAGAACAACAAAGACAATGCAGAGGGGCAGATATTCTCAAATAGATGAAAAGTTTTGCTCCTATTCAGCACTATGTTAATTATCGACTTCGATAGTTTCGTTCTCATTTGACGAGTTGAAAATCAACTTGGGGGTATTCTGCACGTGCACACCCTAAACCCCCCGTTGACGACGGATTTTAAATTCAAGCCGCGTTATGTCAACGCTACCTTTTCAGTTATTCCAATCGAGGGAAGAAAAAAAAAAGAAGAAAACGTCCCGTCCAAACTAATTTAATTTATTTTTCTTCTGTTACAGACAAAGTTGAAATGTCGGACGGAAGACTTGGGTTTGTTGGCGAAACCGGCGACCGGCTGATTTGAGTCTCGGGACTTAACAAGGAGGAGGGAAAATGGGAGAGAAATCAACGTCGGTGTTGCTTCTCGTGGCAATTGAGTTCTGCATTCTGATGCCGCTTGAGGTGATGTCGTGTCCGACAGCGTGCGCGTGCAAATGGAAAGGAGGAAAGCAGACGGTCGAGTGTCCGGACAAGGGTCTGATAACCATCCCGAGCGGCATAGACGCGGGTACTCAGGTGCTCGAGTTTTCCGGGAACAACCTCAAGCTGTTACCCCGCGAAAGGTTCGAGAGGATGGGTCTACTCAACCTGCAGAGAATTTACTTGTCCCGTTGTAAAATATTGCAAATAGACGACAGAGCTTTTCGCGGTCTCACCAATTTGGTCGAGTTGGATTTGTCAATGAATTTCCTGAGCACGGTGCCGACGGAAACTTTCGTGGATTATCCATCTTTAATGCGATTAATCGTCAGTGGGAATCCAATAAGAGCTTTACAAACGGCCTCTTTTCGACCGCTCTCCTTTCTAACATCACTAGAATTAAGTAATTGTCAAATCGAATCAATCGAAGACGGGACTTTCGTCGGGTTGGACAATCTCGAATGGCTCAAACTCGACGGAAATCGCTTGAATTTCATACACGGAGAGAACATACTGCCCGATGCCATTCACGGAGTCGCACTGGACAGGAACCCGTGGCAGTGCGACTGCAGACTTCTAGAAGTTCACAACTGGCTGTTGAACTACAAGATCCCTCACTCGAGCGAACCGAAATGTGCGGGTCCCACTCGTTTGGTCGGGGAACCCATCCGAAACCTCGAAGTCGGAGATTTGGCCTGTTTGCCGGACGTGTCACCTACGACGTTGTACCTCGAAATAGCCGAGGGAAAGAACATTTCTCTGTTGTGCAGAGTCTCTGCCGTTCCCGAGGCGAGCGTCTCGTGGTGGTTTCAAGGGAAAATACTCCAGAATGACACGACCTTAGCTCCGGGATTTCATTTTTATTACTTCGTCGAGGAGGGACGAGAAGAAAAGCGGAGTGAATTATTTATATTTAATACAAATCCCGAAGATAACGGTACTTTCGTTTGTGCGGCTGAGAATCCCGCAGGAAAATCTCTGTCGAACTACACGATTAGAATAATAGTGAAAGAAGAACCTGTTGTCGGTCTAATTGTCTTCTCTCGCGAGTACCTCATAGCCATTTTTGCCGTTCTCACCGTGTCCTGTTTCATAATTCTCGTCGTTTTGGCTTTTCTTCTCGTGCGGTGTCGCAAGCAAAGGCGCAAAAAGAAGAAGAAGGAGAGAAGCAAAGAAATAGCCGCGCAAAACAGGAAACCACTTCTGACGAACGAAATGATGACGCCTCCGTCGGACATGACGAAAGCCAACGGAACCGTCGTGTTGACCGGAAGATCCGAAGTGTCCGTTTTCACGTCGAAACCTGCGACGGGCGACGGCGAAACTCAGTCGGTCCCCCCCGGTGTTTACATAGCAGCTCCTCAGAATATGTTTTTGACCGATCAAAATCCAGACCTGATAAACGGAACGGAAAGTGCGGGTAACAACGTGCAAATAAACGAGTCGCAGATGGACGGTCAGAACATTTCAATCGTGACGAACCCGTACGATGCGACGAGGTACATCCAACGGGGAAACTGCGACATTTTCCTCAAGCAACATCACACCGCGGACATTCACCTGTCTCCGGGGCGATTCTTCGATGGGGAGGGGTACCCGATCGACTACGGTCTACCCAAGGTACCTCTGATGGTGGCGATACCTCCGGATCAGCAAATGAAGTACTACAGAACTCTTCCTAATAAAAGACCCGCGAAAATGTCGGCGGCAAATCCTCACCAGAGATTCGTCAGAGAGGCCGAGTTCCTGTCGCATTCGAGCGGCTACGACTACGCACCCAGCAACATCAGGTACACCATAGAGGGGTACCCGTGCAATCAGCCGCCTCTTTACCCGCCGCCTTCCGAATGCGACGGAGCCTTCATACCGTCGCCTCCTGCTGCCTACAAGACTGACGTTCCAATGTTGCCCTCGTGCGAGACAAACAATCACTGGCAAACTGTAAATTCAAATTGTGCGCCTCAGGCGAACCTTCACCCGTACAAAGTGGTCGATCAGTGTGCCGTGAGTGCTCAAACGACTCTGTCGAGTGACTCGAAGGATTGCAAGGAGCAAACTTTGTCTAAGGAAGCCAATTCGGGCCTGCTTCCGATAAGGAAAATTCAACCCGCTTTGACTGAAAGTCCTGACGAGGGTTACGGAGGAGATACGACAGAGTCTGGAGATATTTGACAACCGGTTAAGGAGAAAGGAGATGATTCGCCCACCCACGATGGAGACGACGTCAAACTCTAAGGAAAGGTAAGAGACTCATACTTGAATGATGAGAATGATGGGAGGGAGAAAACCTATACCGCAGGTATCCGAAATCAATGACTGAATCAGCTAAAAGTTTGATCTTTCCTTAACCCATCTGCAGCAGGAATTACTTGCGAGAATGTCGAGGTATCAGACTCGTAATTATTCCACCGGGGTTCTTTCCTGCGTGCCTGGTTAAAAAGTTCTGGTTCCACGTCGTGGCGTCGTGTCAGGTTCTCATCTCGAGCCCCCAACCCATTCCCTCATCTTAAGTTTTTCCCAGAAAAGAAATTAATATTCTGTAAGTCGTGGAGGTGCGTGGAGGACAGCGTAGACGAAGAGAACCACCAGATAACAACAACTTTAAAATAAACGAAAAAACTTTTTTTTGCGGATAAAGTGTAAGTTTTTCTTTTTCGCACGGCAAGTTGAATTTTTGATGTCGAAAAAGGAAAACGAACGGCAAATTTTTTCCATTATCTAAATGGATTTCAGAATCAATTTTTCCAGTGCAGTAGAAATCATGTGCAGTTTGCACTCCGTCCATTTTAAATGAAAACGATTAGTGCGACGGCCATCTTTGGCCTCTGACGGAAGAACACGAGAAGTCAAAGGATTTTGTCGGAGTCACTTCCGTCGCCAAATTGAAAAATTATTAATGAGAATGGACGAGGATTACGATGGGAGAGTCTTCGGAGAGTCCGAAAGAAAAAGAGAGAAAAATGGCGTGCGACACTTGGCGGAGTCGTTCGATTTTACGTCTCCCTTATTTAAGACATTTTATTTGGTGATCATTTGAAGATTTTCTTTACGGTCTCGGTCTCTCCCGGTTCCAGAGTTCCAGATTCGACGCACAATATTGCAACTACTAGACTGGGTCATCGATTATCGGTAGAAATAGTTCTGATCAAAAATTTATCCCGTCCCGTCTCTCTCTCTCTCTTTCATTTTTACGGTTCGTATCGCGTCAAACGCTCCAACAGTAAAAACTTGTCTTTGTTTTATAACTCTTAGAAAGATATAAATTGTCTGGTAATGGTAATATTCCGGGTGCACACGGATAGAAAAAAGTAATGAGATTCTTCTTTGGGGTACGAGGAAATTGCAAAATAGATAACGTGTTATGGATAAGATGATACCTCGTTTTGATTCTGATAAAGAAAACCTCTCCTTCCCAAACTGCCAGATGGAAGTCGACTTTGTGTGAATCAGAAATTGACTTTTATCGGTCTCAGATGTTAACTGCAGTCAGAATACATTTAAGTTGCTTGAAAATCTCACCTAACTTTCGTATTTTGTGGTCTACATAAATGAGATTACATGCACTCCGTGGAGAAAAATGGTTTTGCAATTATTAAAAATATAAAGTAATAAAACGACAGCCATTCGGAGAGTTGGAGACTTAAAAGGAAGGATGAACTCTTGGGTAAGATAACATCCGACAGACTATAGTACAATACATCGCTTGACTTATATTTTACATGATATCACAACTTCCTTCCTTCAACTGGGGCATTTCGTATCCGAAATTTTACTTTTTTCTAGTGTACGACTTAATTTTAACTATTTAGCTGCTTTAATTATTTTATTTTGCCAGGTTTTGATTCATTTTTTATGAACTAACATACACCTTCAATGGAAGATCACATTGTGTGGAAAATAATAGTAGTGCAATTTGTGATTGCGTAAAAGTTGTGATATTTCCGAAGCAATTATTTTCTGCTATGTGTTCTGCCGTTTACATTTCAAACTTTTAGCTGTTACAATTATTAAATTAATGGTCTTTGGTCAGACTGCAAATATTTGCTCTCATTCGACAGGTGTACTCGCAACCACTACAAATTTAAAACTGTAATGCATGAAACTGCATGTTAAAGCTCGGCGGTGACAGGCTTGAGTGATGTGTTACTTCTCCGGCGTACGATGCTCTAGCGCTGGGGTTGTCGTCTGCTGTTCTTGTTGTTGTGCGAAATGAATGACTGGTACTTTCGCCGAAACCATTTCCTGAGACAAGGAAACAACCTTTAATTTAACTGACAAAAAGAAAGAGGAAACAGATTTTAAGTACGGAAGAAAAAGATAAGAAATTTTCTATATATCATTCCCATTCCTCCTTCCGTCTACTTTCTCTCGGATAATGACGTCAGACGGGGAGAAAGAAAAAACGAAAGAAAAATCACCACCTTGAGTTGAACTCCGGGGCAGTACCACTTCTGTTCAGGGGAAATCCAAACTCTGGAAATTTAAAGATTGTCAAAAATATCACGAAGAAAGAAAGAAGTTGTCATGTGCAATCAGTCACCTTCAAATCAGGTCCTCCGTTCGACAAAATCCGTACATTGTAGTTTGCACAGACACACACACACACACACGAAACAGTTAAGTTGTAGTGCGCAGACCAAAATAAAAGTAAATTTGGTGTCGGTCAATCACACGAACGCCTTTCGATTCGATCAATTTCTTTTTTTTGTACATCCGCAAGTGCCGGAGTCACAAATCGTTATAACCGGAACCAATCATCTCCTGATGAATCCATCCAAGAAAGAAATCTTTATCCATGCCGATTAAGATTGATGACCCCGGAGGAAATTGGATGTCTCCTCTTGTGGAACGGTTATTTCTTCCAGTCAGATCCGTTCGCCAACCTTTCCAATTTGTCCGGAAGGTTAAACAATCTATAAATAATTCTGAATTATTTATTTGTTCGGCTCAATAGAGATTGACCGATCTTTAAACTGTAGTCGTACGTCCCCGTGCGACATTCGGATTTTCTATTTCCCATTCAGACATATTGACAGAAATAAATATTTAAAAAACAACTGGAAAGAGAATTTCTCTTTTCGATTTCCTCTTTTACGGAAATTCCAAACTACAAGAAAACTGTGGTTTTGAAAATTTAAAGAACTTGGTTGCGACAGTGTGCCACAATATTATTGTCTGTTAGTGTTTAACAGTGTCGTGACGTGCTACAACGAATAGTAGTCAGTATTGACGAATATTTAGGTATTCTGTAGGACATTCTATTTTTATTATTTTCTAAATTCCATTAAGATGATTTGATTTATTGAATATTGTTATTTATTATTAAATGAGTAATAATACTGAGCGGTTACGGTGTAATCGTGAGACTTAAAATTAGACACAAAAATAAACCTTTTTGGACGAAATGAGTGTTGGATAGGTCAGAGCTTCACACTACAGTTCCATTCAGATGAATTGGGAGTGGCAACTGTCAACTAAAGACAGAAGTTAGATGAACATTAAATGAAATAAAATATTTTTTGTAGTAGTTCACTTGAGAGCCGAACTAATTTGTGTCCCGGATATAAATTTTAACTCTTGTGTGTAAACTCTTGTTCCGCTTCGAAGTGTGACTTACGAGAACACCTTTGGAGAAATTCTGAAAAAAAGAATAGAATCGAACAGTTGTTTGACCATAAACCAGAAATGGAACAGTTCTGGTACAAACTCAGAGAGGACTTTATCACGCCGTGACAATTTTGTGGTGTTAGATCGTCAAAATTACGGGTACCAACCTCCTCTCCGGTTGAAATTCCACGAGGCGACAAACTCGGTCGTTCTGACAGACACGAACTTCCCGGATGCGAAAATTTATTGACGCCATTGTTTTGGTAAGATTCACCTTTTCGAGAGAATGATGGCAACAGCTCCGGGTTTCTGGAATGAGAACACAAGTTTATTAAACGGATTCAATGAGAGGTGCACAAGTGTGAACGCACGGGTCTTTTATATGTTGTAAGCACCCAATAAATAATGGAGCAAGAAAGGAGAGTGCACTCCTAGAGAGTTGAATTAAAATCACCGGGACACTCGACAATGGACAACACTCTTCGTCACATGTGTTCAATTGTCACAATTAAATTCACCTCCATCAATAATTCTTGTGCCACGACCACGGACGGTTCCTCCCGCAACTCTTGAAGTCACCCTCACTTGGGTCGCGTCATCCCATGACCGCATATTCACATTCAGTTCATAAATAACATCAGAAATTAGAATTTTAATATAATAATAATAATTAATAAGTAAAATAACAGTAACAAATTGCTTGTAGTGTATCCGAAAGCCATTAAACCACGTAGGGAGACACGTTTTGTGACAGTACGAAGTACCGCCCGGAGGCATTTGTACAATTGTAATAAGAAATCAATGTGTCACTACAAAGTAGGCAGGTCTCGAGTCTCGAACACGAAACATTGCTGAAAGCCAATGGTACGAATTAAATGTGAAAGTAAGGTGGAAAAGCGAAAGAAAACTCTCTTAGAAATGAGTGACACCAAAAGTTGAACTTTCCCCGAGTGGAATTCCCAAGGGTCTGCCGCTTTCCTGGTTCCCGAAGAAGAAGGAAGAGGAAACGGCAGACAAACACAAAGAAGCGGTGAAAAGAAAAATTACCATCGGAGCTTTCATTTCTCCAAAATGTGTGTTTGATTCGAGATAGTAAAGTCCGAATTAATAAAATCGAAGAAAAGCCGAAGTAACCGTGAAGAAAAGACCGGATGAGAATTGAACGAAAGGAAAGAAACTGGCTGATAGAAACCGCAAGTAGGAAACCATTTTTCATTTTAAGCTATGAAACGGAACTTCGGAGGCGAAAAGAAAAGTTTCCCTTTTTCCTTCCACCACTTTATAAATCCTTTTCGAGTCGAAATAGTCGTGGAAACTCTGACGTCCCCGGCTAATCCTCAAAGGTCAAGGTAACATCGTCCTACGTGCCCGTGTACTCGTGCACACATACATTTATGTAAACTTATGGATTTCTGGGAATATTTATTGAAACTTCCGGTCATCCAACTTTAATAATATAAATATAAAATATTATAAAAATAATTTTGGTGAATTTCAATTAAAAAACTAAATTAAACGCAGGACCTTGGAAAAGAAGTTGTCTCTGGCTGGCCATCATTTCATTTAAAAAGACGCAGACTAAACGAAAGTTAAAAATTTTAGTTCAGACCTCACAAATTTTTATGGAATGTAGAAATTTTTATTCATGGCCTATTTCAAAGACTAAGATGGTTGTACTACTCAATGTTATTCGGGACACAAAGAGACTCTGGAGAAGAGGTTCCAGTTGTTAGTCAACGACATTGGAATCAAGTGCAACTGTTGGTGGTCCAACAATTCACTATTATACTAGTTCGAGTATAATTATAATATAGCCGCTGTAGCTGTAGCATTGATTTGCTAATGACACTTATTAAGCTGTCTTAATTTTCACCTGTGTAAGCTTTTTATACTAAGTGGTAAAACATCACGGTGGGTTGTTGTGTACCACCTGTATGGTTCACAACGGAACTTGTTACCGTTCGAGTTATGCTGCAGCTACACTTGTTACTGTCGAGTTATCGACTCGACCGATCGAATGAAAGGAACAGACACCAAACCCTAACCTAAGAACATTCTCCGAATTCGCTTTTATACTTCGATCTCAACCCGAACAATCGTCGTTTCACGTTTAAATAAGTAGGTCACACGCGTGTCAGTCACTGCGAGACGCCCTTCCGAAAGGAAAAGATAGGAAGGCAAAGGCCGTCAAATTGAGGAAAATACATTATGTATATGAAAATAAATGAAAGCTAAAAATATAATGTTATTAAATTCGCTCGCACCGACGGACGTAAAATAATGATAAATTTAATTTATTAACGGAGTCGCTCGAGGCAAAGAACAACGTTTATTGTTTACCAACCGTCTCCTTTCAACCCGATGGGAAAGCTTTCGATTTCCGATCGAAGGGATCGAACCGAAACCGTTCGGGTTTTCCGTCATTTATTATTCCCGCGTTAGACAAAACTCCGGTCAGAGAGCGGTACAAAATGTAACAACAGAAAGTAATTAAAAACTTAATTTTTTCGAGTTTCTTTTATCAGAAATTTAATCGGATGGGAGCCGGTCGGGGTCCGCTACAGTTCCCCGGGTTCCATTACTGTATCAACTTCCAATATCCATTCATCAATTTTAATAACTGCATACATAGGTTTCCGGTGTTTCGACCTCCGCTTGTCCTTGTTGTCCACGGCTTTCTGTCAGTTTCGTTTCCATCTCTCCTGCTGCGTTCCACATGTGTCCTGTCCACCCTCCGGACGTTTTTCCATCTCTGGTTTTGACATAATAATAATAACAACAGCAACGAGAGCAGCCACGATGCGACGACGTCACGTAATAATTTGACCTTTTCAACTGTAGCAAAGCGGACGGGACCTGTGTATATGTGTTCTCCCTCCCTGCCTAACTCCCTCCTTCCCAATTACAATGTAAATTCGGGGTTTTTCTAATTATTTTGCTTTTATTTACAGATGAAATCAATCACCGGCGACTGATAATCTAGAAAATCGAACTGGTGCCGTTGCTCCTGCGAGACGTGAACGAACACTCAAGAGAGAACATTTATTTTTGTACGACGAGGAGAAGACGCGAGGAGGAAGTCTACCCTAACGCATAGGACCGTTTAATACATAAGGAAATTAATTCAATAAGTGAATTGTAACATAATATTAATAATAATACTAATAATAATACTAATAATAGTAATAACGATTATAAATATTAACGAGTACTATTGAACAAATCGATCGTGGAGTGAAACGGAAGAGTATAAACTGTAATATATATTTATAATATTAAGTTATTATATACACGTACATAAATATAATAACTTAACGAAATTCATTATTAGGCAGACTACTGCGCAATCCGTCCTCGAAGAATGATTTTCAAACGGTTGTTGCAAATACATAAATCAATAAGTTTTCGCTTATTTCGGCCGGTAACCTTTACCCTGGGGGCAGGGGTGCTGGTGGAAGGGTCCTATTTTTATTTTTTCTAGTTGTCCCGAGGAAGATAGTCTGCATGGACGAAGAAAAGAAAATAAGGAAGGGGTTATTAAAGTTTAAAGATTTTGATTCGTTCTGCGTGGGTAAGTTCCAAGGGTGCGATGAGACGAAAGTAGTTGGCCCCAGATGACTGAGGACGTCAAAAATCTTTTGGGGTGGAATGTGCCACCGAAATGCATTCTTAAAATTTATACTCCCAAAAGGAAGGCCCGGGTCGTTTGAATAATGATTTTCCTCGCCATTTTACCTTTATACCCACGAGTTCCCACCGGACTACTACTAATGATATTGCTATTGTCGCAACTGTTGCCCCACTTTCACCACTTAGAATTTACCTCTGAAACTCAGGATGAATTTATTAAAACACCATTAGAAAGAATTCGTTTCATAACTTCCTTCGGGGTTCTAAAAGCGCCTTTTACAAATTATATTTCTTCTTCGTTCGAGGCATATAAACAGCACACGAGAAATGGAAGTAGTCGTGTTACTTTCGGGTGCGTTCATAGAGACCTGGTAACTGACGCGAGAGACGTTCAATTTTTAAGTCACCCAACTGAGTTTCAAGGTGTCAGCAGAAATGTGCAAGGGGTTCTGGTAGAAACAGCTTGTAGACTGCTACGAGCTACCTGGGACACTCACAACGAACCAAATGCTGTCGGAACTAAGAACACAGAATGAAGACTCCTTCTCGAGCAAATTTAATTCTTCGACGGTGTCCGAATTGAAATTCAGCAGGTGAGAAAGGTAGAGGACCACCATAATCACAAATGAAAATAGAAGGGTAAATGATTCGAAACTAATAAAAAATGGTATCACCCTAAAAGGTAGTTGAAGAAAAATATGAGGAACTATGGGGAGTAGTATAGTGGGAGACTGACAGAGAGAGAGAGAGAGAAAGAGAAACTTTGCATAAATTGTTGGCCGAAATTCAAAAACCCATTCAACTTAATTAGTTTTGCAAAATTATTCAAAACTAATTAGGTTTTTCTACCTGAGCTTTAATTAAACCCTGTAAACTGTATAAACGTGAGGGTACTTATAAGTAGCTGTGCAATTTTCAGTTTTCCTTCGCCCCCTGCCCACGCCAAAAACGTCTGACATTCAACGGTTGACAGCAGGACTTCAAATTCACACTCACTCCCCGTTCGATCAAGATCTGATCCGATCCGATCCGATCAGAGCAGAGCAGAGTAGAGCTGAGCAGAGCAGATTCATCTCCTCCTCTCCCGTAACTTTGCGAAAAAAAAACAATTAAAGTTTATAAAAAGTTTAAATTTCACAATTAAAAAAAAGAAACTTACACACCTTTTACGAGAACTCAAAATATTAATAGTGACTTAATTAATTATTTATTAATTTACTCATTCCAGGCGCGCGTGGTATTCGCAATAGCTCTGCATTTCATAACAACTTATTATTTTATTTATTTTATTTGTACCAAATTATTTGTATCATTATTGTATTGCTTGAAACGAAATCTGTTCGTTACACATAAAGTGAATTATTTATTAATTGGTGTAGAGTAAAAAAGGGAAGAAAACAGCAGGAAATTATTAATAAGTATGTATTGTTTATGTTCGATTGACGTTTACGTTTCGTAACTTATGTTGTCTTGTGATTATTAATTTTTTTTGAGAGAGCACGAGAAACGAGGAAAGTAAAAATTTTTTATACACTGATCTTTATAATAAAAAATAATGTACATATTATACATATTTAAAAAAATATATATATACATAAATAAACGAAGGATGACTTAAATAAAACACAGATACGGAAACACACCGTTGAAAACACTCAATCACACGCATTGCAAAAAACACACAGAATTGGAA
This sequence comes from Polyplax serrata, assembly GCA_037055365.1. Taxonomy (NCBI): domain Eukaryota; kingdom Metazoa; phylum Arthropoda; class Insecta; order Psocodea; family Polyplacidae; genus Polyplax; species Polyplax serrata. The sequence goes on from JAWJWE010000004.1 coordinate 3,981,891, forward strand.
TTTAGCAAATTTACAGTGTCATTGTGATTTGTTTCGAAGTATTTTTTGTAGATACTTTTTTAAATAGACACATTTAATGGATGAAAGTATTTAACTGTTGATTGTGGAACACACTACGTTACAAAACCTTTCTAATTTCCCAGTATGAGGACTGAACCTGTTCATTCTCTTCGAACCTGAAATTATTCCATTCGCCGAACTCTATTATTCCTCAAAATTTAATATCAACACGGATATAATTTTTTAAAATATTTTTATTAATAAAATTAAGGGACAGCATTTTGACCCAGAGTTACTACTACTACTAATAGTAATAATAATAAGAATAACAATAATAATAGATTACAGTAGGATTTTATTTTAATATACTCGAACTATTTTATTTTAATATACTCAATACAATTATTTTTATTTCAAAATAAGTCTACGTGTGTAGACATAATTATAACAAATAATTTCTTTAATTATTAAAAACATCGTCATACATTTTGTATTTTTTGTAATTTTTTTGTATTTTTAATTTTTATTTATTTACTGTTTTATTTATTTATTTAATTTTTTAATTTTTGTAATTTTAATTTGTATTTTGTATTTTGTATTTTTGTAATTTGAATCTCGTTGAAGAAACTCAAATTTTCCCTCACGGATTGTGGTAATTTTAAAATTATTAAATTAAAGCGTTTTACGCAATGGCGTTGGCGCTGACTACGTAGTAAATATTTTTTCGTAAACCTGGTTGTTGCTCAATTTGACCGAGCCCGATCACCTGAAGTCTAAAACGCGAAGGATCGTTTGATTAAGTTCCGATTGACCACATCACCAAAAGAAACATCACCGAAACTGTGATAAAAGTGGTGTTTTTTTGCGAATCTGAAGGTCAGGTAAATCGTGTTATCGTTCGTACCTGCACCTGCACAAAAATTTATTGCAGGGAATTTATGACGTCACGAACCATTGGGTACGTGATATTTTTTTTTTCAAAGTATCAATGAATTAAAAATTGATTTTTATTTATTTATTTATTTATTATTAAATTATTTAGTTCCAAATGTTTCCTGGAAGAGTAAAAATATCGAGGCGTGGTTAGATGCTGCTGGATATTGTCATTGATCTAAACGGCCGGGTGTGTTGGTAGCCAAGCAAAAAATTGAAATTTCTTATTAACCGTCTTTAGTTTCTTATTGACGAATAAATCCGAATTGAGTCCTTCGGTTTGGAAACTTTTATTTATACCAAATAATCCATCCATCCATCCAGTTAAGGAGCTGGAGGTAAAAGTCGAGGATGTTGGTTATCAACAGAGCGATGGTATTTTTAACATTCAGTAATACTCATTCTTATAAGTCAATTCTCCATCATTACATAGAATATATTATATAGAGTAGAGTAGAGTATATTTTATATAGTAGAAGTTGTGCCTAAAAGACTTTTAACGCGAATGTCGTGAAAACACGACGGAAAGTACCCGTTTAGCGACATCATGCGCTTGGCAAGACGAGGGAATTCTCCTTGGCGGATGAACAACATGTCTTCCATAAAAATTAAAACATAACAAAACATTGGCTCTGCAGGAAATGTTATTGATTGTTACATGGTTATGTAGTAAATCACCGATTCTCGTTCAAAACGGAAAATATAAACGGTGGAGAAGATTGTAGGGTTCCGACCCTGTGCGTGACGCTACTTACTCCGACCCTGCGCAACGTGTTTATCAAAGGAGAAACATAACAAGAACAATTGTTTCAAACACATTTGAAACAAATGTTCCATGAATCAATTCAACATTTCTTGTTTGTTGCCCACACATATTTTGCACAAACCAAACTATTAATAAATGAATAATTTTTGAGTCATCTTTCTACTAGTCATGTACCGGTCAAAGAAAACAAGAACCTTCCATAATTTTCATTATTAGAAAGTGAAGAAAAATGTTCCTTGGTAAAATGAATATCCTGAAGAGAAATGTGCAGAGTGCGGTAACGTTCCCTATATTGTTTCACGATACCATAAATATAAATTTATATTGTTATATTATTTTAATTTTATACTGCTTCTTAGAGAGGCACTTCCCCTAATAAATTTTATCTCATAAAATGGTCTTCCATCATTAATTTTCATAAAATTTTTTACTACTCAATAACTACTACAGTTCACCATGCTCAGTGATTTTTTCAAAAAAATTTTAATTCTCAAACACAATACTGCGGAGTTGTCAGTCCATATTCCCGAGAAGGCTATTCATTCATACAATTCATAATATAATTAGTGTATAAGACTTCAGTTCAAGTAAAATTATAGTGCCTCACTGAATTTTATCTGGGATATTTGTCACGCGAATGGTCAGGTTCGCTGGGGATCTATTCCATGTGGTCCGACATTATTGTTAATGATAATCCCTTTATTTTCAAAAAGTGTAAGGAAACGCCCCAACTCCCTCCGTGAGGGATATTTCTTGAAAAATCTCACATTTATCCGATGCAGTCTATTCTTCTAGGATGTGACGCAAGACAAACCAAATTTTCCTAAATTCCTGCATTTTAGCCCACGGTCAGGAGCATCATTTCTTTATTGTTTTATTGTTATTTATCATTCTGCAGCTCAATTATTTTACATGTTCCGCTGTTGTCATTTATTCGACAGAAGATTCTTAATTTTCGGACGATCAAGTCTACATTTTTTGGACGATCTGTACAGTTAGGCATAGGCGTACCTAATCAGGTAAACCTAACAATAAAATTTTACTGTTCCCAACGGACCGTAGGACCGCCTCTATGTTGCCTTGATTTTTCTAAAATATTTCATCAAAACGTTTCCTTTTTATGAGTCACATAGCCAATGATTCGTGGGATCATAAAATCCCCCTGGGATAAACCTTGTGCAGGTACACGCAGAGAATTTACTTGACCTTTACCTTCGAAATTAACACCGTTTCTATCGCAGTTTTGAAAAATGTGTACCTCTGGCCTAGTTTTAATTAATTGAGAATGGAATAAACAAATAAATAAAATTTTTCGATGGGCGATTGCCGTCTCCAGATCAGACACATATAGTCGCCTGTTTCCTAGGATCTGCACCTAGTTGCCGACAGAATTCTGTGCTGTTAATTGATCAGTGATCGCTCTACTAAAAAATCGTCGAAATGAAGTTCATCGGGTTGAGCAGTGCTGCGTTTCTCTTCGTCTGCTGTACGGTTGCCTTGACTCTTTCTACTTGTGCTGCGGAACAAGGCGACGACCATCCGATATTGACCGACATCTTGAAATTCGTCGTCAGCTATTTCAACACGGGAAGCGCCGTGGTCAAATCTGAAGGACTTGAGAGACTCATGGGCAGCATTTTCGGCAACGACACCTGGGAAGTCGACATCAATTTCTACTACAAGCACAAGGACACAGACTGCAACATCTCCGTACGAGTGAACGAGGACAGCGTGCGCATTGACAAGTTACAATGTCTGCCGGTCCGAGGCATTTAAATGTTTAAAGGTTTTTTTGTGTGGCTAGAGTAATATGAAGAAAATATAAATTACTTTACGTTTTACAGTATTTTTTTGTTTTTATTGTCTGCCAGTTTGATTCCATGATTCTTTGGAGTTTTTTATGTTGGTGCGGAAATAATGTTGAATGTTGAGTTACTTTTGTTTGATTCGCACTCTGATGGGTGTAAGGAGAGACTTGTACTGATGTCATGGCGTTGAAATTTTAAAGGTCACCATTTCAGGTGTTGATGAAGGTATGGTTGTACAAAGAGGAACTGCAGGAAAAGTATAATGGAAATAGAAACCGTAACAGAAAAATGCTGCAGGAAAATATCAGACAAAGACGGTATTTAGCGAGGTATTTTTACTGTTAACTTCTTCGCGTGGTGAAGTTTTGATTGAAGGAATATTTGTTGTCGATGGTTCTATCGTTGAGGTACCAATTACCACTCCAAGTGTAAGAATTTTTTCTAATGTCGCATTCCGTTGTGTAGGGACTGATGTGGATCTTCGGGGTAAAATTGGCTTTGTCGCCAAATCCGAATCGCCGAATATTTTGCGGGTGTGGCCTGGGTACCAGTTTTGATGTGATCACATACGAGTCGAACAAATATCGAAGAAAAAAACTGTTTCTTTAATTTATTTATGAGTAATAATTATTACATAATAAATTTATTACAAGTTCTAACAGGCCGTAAGACTTGCGTCAGAATTAAAATACATTAATTTATTATAAAAAAAAGAAAATATATATTTAGTTCAACATATCAGAGAAGTTTTGTATTGTTAAATTTTTTATTTTCTAAGACAATTACTTCCTCAGCGAAGTTAAGAAAAAATCTTAAGAAAAATCAAATAGAAGATCAACTGGTAATTTATTTTGAGATTAGTTTTAGTCTAGGCAATGTCGACTGCATTGAATTGTACCACACTTCGTACAGGATCAATTAAAAAAGATTATTTAAGTGCAACATTACAAAATGTAGTTATTTACCACCATGTTCGGGCTCTACCCATGGGCTGTAGTCAGTTGGACGTTCCACGCATTGAACTCTGCAATTCTTCGTGAGATTCAACGTACAAAAAACAGGTTGTCACTTCATTCCTGCAGGCAGGGGGTTCTTACTTTCCATATGTTTCTGTCTTTGATCTACACCATACGAATGGAAATGTAAAAGGTAAAAAGGAGGTCCTGCAGAGAACTGTAAAAAAATTGACCGTTGCGATTGTGCAAATAAACGTGAAAATTTCAGATCTCTGTTTTCAAGTAACTGTTACTGTTGTCAGTAAAAAAATTAAATGTCGACCATTTTTATGGGTAAAAATACTGCTTCCTAACTTCCTATTTACAGTATTCAACCTTGATTTCATCTGATTCATTTTAGGAAAATTTAGATAATTTAAGAACGATTTCTGTAATGACGAACCATCCGTTGTTTATTTACCACGTCACCATCAGCGTTTCTCGGTCTCAAAACCCCTACACCACCTCAAAAGGTGCAGAAAGATGAACACGCCACTCCAAATAAAAAATCAGTCTAAAATTCACATGCTTCTGATGATACATTAAGGGTCGTCAACGATTCAAAAATATTTATTCCACTTCTTGAGTGTCCCTCGCGAGTTTCCCACAATCAGCAACGATAAAACCAGTGTTTGACCCTCACAGATTTAAACGTCCCAAAGTTGAAAATGCCACAGAATCCTGACGTGTCAGGAAGGAGCGAGGATGGAAAAAGAAATATAACAAGTGTAATTCGATTTGAAGCAATTTATATTTTCTACATATTCACATACAGGCCTAATCTGAATTATCAATGATAATGAATGTGATAACAATGAATAATCTGCTTAATTTAAACATCTGGATCGCATCGCAACGCGTTAAGGTGCACGCTGTCCTCGTTTATTGTGACGGCACACATGCAATTTGTACCACTGATTTTGTAGCGGAACCCGACATCGATGGCCCAAGTCTCGTTTCCAAAAATGGTCTTGGCGACTCTCTCGATTCCTTCGGGCACGACCACGGTGTCTCGCGACGTGAAATAGTTGACGAGGAATTTTATAATTTCGAGCAACACGGGATGCTCATCTGCTTCTGTGAGACCATCCTCCACGTCACTGGCAGAAACGGTCCGTGCAACCGCAAAGCACAACAGAAGGCACACCACACAGTTTAACCCGATCAACTTCATTTCGATGATTTCACGTTACTCTTCTTCTCGTGTCAAACTCGAGTTTTTCAACTGGTTTTGAGTTTAGTTTTTTTTTTAAGTCACTGGTCAACCAACAGCACGAACAAAAATATGTGTTACTATATGCCGTACCCAGGAAACGGGCCCCTATATGTACCTGGCACGGACACGCTAATTTAACGGTCTGTCGGTGAAGGAAAAATTTTATTGGGTGGTTTATTACATTCTCAATGAATCACTTCGTACTAGGCCAGATGAATAGATCGTCCGAATGTCATCAAAAAGTCTGATAGAAACGGCGTTGATTACGAAGGTGGAAGCCCATTTCTGTTACGATTACTCGTTCCCTGTGTACCTGCGGCAAGGTTTATCACGGGGAATTTTATGATCCCACGAACCATTGATTATGTGACGCTTGAAAAAAATTCTATCGATTGATTATTCGGCGAATAAATTCTCACGTGCTGATTAAAGGTACTCCTGCGGTCAATTTTTTTGTTTCCAACCTCGAAAACGCGAGATTGATATGCCTTCCTGCCTTCGTCCGTCTTCTTCCTTCGGTGTGCGAGGAGTGTCAGGTGATAGACGGGATGACACGATCACAAGATGTGGCAGTGAAGGCAGGAGTCGGCTTTAATATAATAATATCAATAACACAAACAGCAACAGACAGAAAATAAGGAGGTCAGCTCTTTAATTAGGCACTCGAAATAATAATACACATATTTGTATTGAAAAATGGGATGATCTGAAGGAAGATCTTTCCCTTAGATTCATCATCCGTGACCTTAAACCTTTTCAGATAGGTGCGGAACGGCTACAAAAAAATTACAGGTACAGGTACAGATATGTAAAGAACCTAAAAAGAAACAAAAAGTTGCATTTCCTGGTGGGTCAATTTGAAATTTTTCCTGACTTTGGGTGCGGGTCTTTCTACTAATTTTTTGACTTTTTATTCAATGAACATTTTTACCTGTGGCGTTTGGAAAAATTAATTGTTTGGTGTAAGAACGAGATTTAAGGTTAATGTTGTGTAAACAATGTTGGAAGTTGAAGCACACGAAACCGTGCTTGTGACTCGGAGGATTACGTGCGCAGCCCTGGGAAGGTTTCCTTTCTAAGGACACAGAATATGATGACGATACGAGTGCTGTGGTGTGGTTGAAAGCACAAGGCCCAATCGAATTTTGGTGACAACAATATGTCTGGTCAAAGGTGTCCGAGGTGTCCAAGAGAGACGCATATTCAAATGATGGGCACGTTGGGCAAGAGGTTTCCAGGGAATATCTAAAATTTTCCGAAGACAACTGAAATTTTTGCTTTGGGAGCTCATTTTATTTCTGTGCAAAGAGGAGGAACGTCGATTAAGTGCTGTAAGGTGATTAGAGGTGCGGTGCAGTATGAAAAGTATTTTAATGACTGCGATTGAGTTTCCGATTGTTCTGCTTTGCTCTGTTTCACCAGCAGGATCCCAGAATTCTCCTCCGAAAGTCAAGGTTAGAGTGCAGATACCTTTGTAGATTGCCCGCCACGTTTCCCAGTTGAGACATTTAAACCTGGGGGCGACCGAAGCGATCTTTCGAACAGAAATTCGTTCCCTGGCTGAAGCTTATTCGATACGTCTTCCCTAATGGAGGGTATCGGTGATGAAAATTCCTAGAATTTTAACCGCTTTCGATGGTTTAATGAAAATTTCTGTCTCTTAAAGTAGTGAATTAAGAACCTCCAATCACCGTCGTCATCATCTCAAACATTTGAGAGAGGTAAAATTTACAAACATTGAAGTAAACTTAGAATTTGTTGACAAGTAGTGATCACTGACCATTTAATTTATTTTAATTTGATTTTAATTATCTATTGATTTAAATTTTAAGATGAATTTGTTCAAACGAACTCAAAGTTGCTTAACCTATTTTTCTACTCAATACAAATAAATCATTCAGCAGGTGTTTGTTTGAACAACATGAACAACCGATCATCACCCACGTGAGAATAGTTAACAGGTAAAAACCAGGTGTAAGGAAAGTAAAATTCAATTTTTCTTACAGAGTAATTTACATAGTAATTTAATTGCAAGAAATGACGTAGCACACAAGCAGTCTACTTACAATTGATTATTTATCAATTGGGAAAAAAACATGAGAACGTCAAGGGAAAGGCAGGATCACTTCTCTCGTGTAAAATTTTAATTAGGTGAAAAGCCGATTTTCCCGATTGTCTTCCATTGCAATTCCAACGCAAATGAGAAGTGCGGGATTTATCCGCGAGTTATAAATAATTTGCACTCCATTGCATAATAATAGACGCACCATTCCTATCGCGTGTTGTTTATTATTTTTTGGTTTTATTAAAATAAAACGAGAGGAAATATCTTAACAGAAAAGTAATAAAAACCCGTTTAATGGCGTGGCATTTCCTCGCTTCTTCTCCGACTAGCACTGTCTATAGAAACAATGGCGTAGCTATTTATTATGAACGAAGTAATAATAACGGTCTATATAAGGCACGTCGACACGGTTAATACCTCTTGATAATAAACAGTCTCACGTTTCCATCAAGAGACCCGCTTTGTTCAACTCCGACAGAGGACTTTGAATTTCTTGTTGTAGTGTGTGACGAGGATAATTTTTGTGATCCGAGTGATCGAACTAAAGTTTTACAACTAAAATTTTTAGTAATTAAAAAATGTTTTTTTTTTAAAATAATGTTCCTGTTTTTGTCAGGAATTACTCGGTTCGTGGGAAGGCCTGCGGTGCAGTAATGTGGTGGCGAGGAATAAAATAAAAATTAACAAACGTATTAACGGGGAATAATTATTGGTGTTCGGAATTCATTAGTAGTACAAAAAGATGAAACGAACATGGTGAGAACGAAGAAGACGGTGAGATGTCAACATCATAATAACAGCCTCTCTTTCTCTCTCAAAACTATTAATATTCTCAGTTCATTTTAGTTGTCTAACTAATAAAGTGTCTTCCCCTGTGGAAGTCTCCTTATATTTTGCTTTCATTTTTTGAAAGGATCTGTCGCTTGACGAAGAATGCCTCCAACCCCAAACCCCCCAAAATGCAACACCCGGCATCCGTCTCTGTCTCTTCCAACTTACAGATTTCCAAAAATCTCTCCAGAGACGCGGTGAGACGAAGAAATCTGGTTGATGATGACAATGGGTACGAGAGCAACCATCTTTTCTCTCAAAGCTCTCGTGGGGTTCGTTTCACTGCGAGAAATTAAGCCTCTGTGGTCGAGTGTAGTGCCTGACCTGAAAATTTCTACCGTTTCTGTGCCTGAAGGCGCCTGACTTTTCAGAACATAAAAAACATTTGAAATTTTCCCGAAATTCAGTCAAGTTTTCACAAAGGGAATGTTCATTGAATGATCACCCAGGGCCCAGCCTCGGGTACTCAATCAAGTACTCGCCTTTTTTCTCTCTCTCTCTGACAATGAATTTTTGTAAGCGGAAATTTTTTTCCCCACTGCCGAAAAGTAACAATTTTCGTTTTAATACGGTTACTGGTAATAATGTCTTCTTTAAAACTTTCTAGACTTTTCTATTTTACCACGGTTGAATTGCTCCTAGAGAAACTTGATTTTTATTGCCAATTACTGCCAACTTGTTACTGTTTTTTTTCCACTCGTTTTATTGTCTCCCATTTCTTTTCCTGACACTCCGACCGAGCACTTTAACCAGCATTTTTAATTGTATTTTTTTTTTCGTGAGGAAAATGTATATTCAGTACTCCCATACACTCCGTCCGGATTATTCCACCAATCAAATAATTTATATTACACGTTACGTGGAGGTACTCCATCACGTGTGTACATTACACATGCACTAAGTTTAATTTACATAATTTGTTGTACGCAGAAAGGTAAGTGGCCATTCGTAAAAAATCTTTATACATTTTATGTCGACCCATTGTTCACACATTTCTTAAAAGTTGTGTTTAACATACGAATTTATTTCCAAATTTATTTTATTTAAGTTTAAGTACCTGCTGTGCCTTTGGGGACCATTACATTTTCTGTAATCACAATTCTTTAATAATACTCTTTAAAGTTTTAAGTACGCATAATAATTCTTATTCACATTAATAATTACTTAAAATATCAAGATGATTAATGAGAGAGAGAGAGAGGGAGCTAAGAAATTTTATTATCCGTAGACGAAAAATAAAGTGCAACTCCAAACACAAACTTCAGTCGTGTTCGAAATGTCTCTCGGTAAAAGGAAATTCACCCGTCTGGTTCTTTAAACCATTTCTGACACGAACCATTTCAAATTGACGGCAGGACCGGGAGAATTTTTCATTAGCTAAAAAAAAAAAACAATACAAAATGGGTTCCAATCGAATTGAAATCGAGCGCGGGTTTGGCGGATTTTAAATGCAATTTGCTATGAGCAGAAGGGGCAATTTGCAGTTGTACAAAGCGCTGCACTTAACAGGGGCAATTTTATTTAAACGTATGGAGAATGATTTGATTTCACTTTATTGTTCTTCCTGCCAAGGTTTTGACAAATTTAGCTAAGCATAAATTGCGGTGCATTAACAATAAAACGAGTTATTTACGACTTGACCATGTTGAGTTCATCGCTCGATCCTTTCATTTGATCACTGTAAATCATATTAACGTTAAACAACTGAGAATTTCATTTAAACGTTTTAAAGTCAAGTACTAAGTACCTCTCGACTTTACATTAAACAAATCTAAAAATGAATGAAACAACTTCTTTTGAATGTAAGACCGACGCAACGTCTCTCCCAAAAGTAAAACTAAAAAAGAAATAAAGTTCCATTTCGAGAATCAATATCTATATGTCTAAATATACATATCTACTAAATTTATGTAAGTTATATTTTTGTAATTTAACCTCTAGTAACGGGTTAATGACAATAATCAAATTGAGCCACTACTAGAGGTACATTTTAACCGCAATTTTTATTTTTAATAAATATTACTACAAAATCTTTCGACTATTTCTTGTGGGAAAATTATTTAGAGTTACAAAAGGGTTTTTGGTCTCCTAGGGCCACTACTCAATTTTATTTTCAAGTTACATACGATTATTGATCCATCAATTACAATTAAATATTCAAAATATAAAAATACGAGAAAGTTAATAATAATAATAAACATATAGCAAATATCAAAATTTTGTGAACACACTGTCATGGGAGAGCCAATGTTCCGTCTACATTATTTAATTAGTTGTATTCTATATTATAATTATTAAATTAATGTTACTCACTAACATTATAACATTATATGTATTATACTACGTTAATACTATTAAATCAAACGCAGTCGGAGAGAGAAGGTTGTCTTGAGAATGACCATCGTTTTGCCCACTGCATAACAAATAGATGTTTGACGACCAGACGGTAAATGAGTCAAGGTACAAATTTTAGTGATTCGTTTACTTTGTAACACCTGGGCAACTCAACATTGCCGTTTCATCAATACTCTACCACGTAACATTCGTCACAAAAGAGATTTTGTAATTGAAATTTTTCCCAGAGACTGTGCACATGCAACAACACCGCGTGGCCGTTTGACGAAGACCGAACCGGAAGGAATTGAATAGGAGAAAGTCTGCGTATCTTCTATTTTTTTATTTTTTTTTGCAACAGAGTATTAATAAAATGTAGCAGCCAAGGAGAAATATAGAGGAAGCTGAAGGAGTAGACGTGGAAAAAAAAAAAACGGAAATAAAAGTGGAAGGTATAGACGAATCGTGTGCAGAAAATTGATGTCAGAGCTTTGAGGATTTGGTTTATGGTCAAAGGAAGTGAAAAACTAGAAAATCCGGCTTCTCTCCATTCGATTCCATCAGTTTTGAAACCTTTCATAAATTGTACTCTTCAGTATCAGTTTCAATTCGTGAAACAGAGGGGATAAGATCCTTGGAAAAAAAAAAGGCGAGCTTTATTGTGTTTAACACGAAGAAAAATATATACCGGTTGTCATTCGTTTTATTCGGGAGAAGATATATATATATATATAGGGTGAAAAAGTATTCAAGCGCTTTCTTTCTTCTCCCGCTCGGTCCCGTTTTATTTATTTATTATTTATTTATTTATTTATTTACTTGAATAAGCGAATTTTGTAGCAAAACGAAAATTTCACAAGTTTAAACATCCACCCCCAAGCATTCAGTAGTATTTCATTTATTTATCTAGCGCATTCCCTTGAGACAATCAAATATATGTGTGTGTGTGTGTGTGTGTGCGTGTGAGTGTAGTTATAGCGTATAGCGTGTAATAATAACTCAAAAAGGGACAAAACTCTAATAAAACGCTCGGATAAAATACGACGGAAACGGAAATGGTTCGATTCACCGATTCCAACTTTAATACTGAAAACCCTCAGTCGGAAAAATTGTTTTATATGAATATCCCGTCTGAGTTGAACATTCCAGGCAGGTATTGCTCGGTTATAAATAATGCCTGTTACCTGGAGATACATAAACCTTTTCGTTGGAAATGATTTCTTCGCGTTCGGATTCTTTCTGACAAGGTTCTCCTAGGATCGGTTGGCCAAAAAATGCTGCAATTTTTTTCTCCGGCAACCGAATCTCCAGGACAATTGAATTTTTCTCGAAAAGGAACGCTGCCTTTGGAAAAGTCACACCTGAAAACTTCCTCGTTATGATTTTCGAAAAAGCGTTCGTGTTCGTGAGAATGTTCGTGTGATTATTTTTAAGCGATATTGGTTTGCAACTTACGTCAGCAGTAGGCAGAGAGAGAACTTCATTCGTTTCAAACCAATTCTTAGGGTTGGATGCCAACAGCGAGTCATTTATTTTTCACAGTACTTTTAACATGTTAGTATTTTCATCAAGAAAATTCTTTGATACAAACAAATTTCACTGAGTTCTTTGCGGAACTGTTGGAATTTATTAGACGCATTTATGATTACCCAATGAATGGCAGTTGGTTCTGTGTTTATAATACCCCTTGATGAACAGTCAATTATAATAAAAATATTAACTCACTTATTGAGGCATTTTTGGGATTATCATCTTGTCTCGGACAATCAAGCACTGGTCCGTCGCCATTTATGAGGTCGACCCAAGTTCTTGCACGTACAAGTTAGAGGTTCCCAGGTTCTGGGTTAACCTTAAAATTCAACCTTAAAAAATATAATAAAGATATTCTCATTTTCAAAGATATGTAATTCATCTTCCTCCAGTTTTTATTCAATATAATTTCTATGTAGTTTATCTACTTGTTTCGGTAATGTGTGCGCAATCGGTGGAAAGCTCCTTTCAAATTGTCAAAGGTAAAATTGTCTTATTTCGTGGATACCCATAAAATTCTAACAATAAAAGGAAACTGATGGTACGAAAAACTTTAACACGAGCGTGAACTTTTTCAGAAAATCATTTTCCCGGTGATTCTCAAGAGGTCAAACTAAAAGAACCTGGACGGAAATGATTTGGACCGAAGCTTTCCACTTCACCTGTACTATTTCCGCTCACGGTAATTAGAGAACCGAGCAGAATAATTACCGAATCGAAATATTTATGTGCTAACTTTCTGGCACGTAAAATTAATAAAAACCTAGCTGAGTCACTGGTTCCAACGAACAAAAAGGCCTATTAATGGGAGAAGTTAGGACGCCAAATTAAGAGAGAGAGAGAGAGAGAGAGAGAGAGAGAGAGAGAGAGAGAGAGCAATAAAAAACCTACAATAGAAATGGTACAGAACAAAAAATTACCGGATGGCGACTACAGAATTTAACAATTTGAATACGAATCTAAAAAGTTTTACTATAGTTTGGAGTTGTATTCGTACAACTTATTGAAAAAATTAAAAAATAAATTTATATTTAAGCTATATAATCCTAGAAACAAAAAGTTTGATACATTAACTTGAAACAAATTCAAATTATTCATAGTATCTTTTACACGATCATTGATCTGGTGATGTCCACTCTCTGCGTAATTACTAGAACTAACTTACTTCTCTATATTTTAAAAATTTATCAATCTTTCATTTCTGCCACTTTGTCTCGTACCTATGTATATATTTACATAACATTTATCTATTATTATGTACGTACGTAACTTATCATTTTGTAACAATTTTTAATCATTACAGGTGAATTGATATCGTTCAGAGAATTTCTTTAGTAATTTTGCAGTTAACTTATATTGTATGTTTCATTCTTGGTACTGCCATGGTTTGGCAATGCTAGTGACAATTCCTGTGATCGTGTCATCGCCATCTTAAATCTAACAAAAGCTAAAACTTCCGTTTCCTGAAATTTTAACTTACACAACCTATTAAAATTTGTGCAATGAAAATGTTGAAATTGGTGATCCTGTCCCCTTTCGATTTAAATATCTGTTCGAACTTTTAAAAATATGAACGAACAAAACAGTTGACAGGATATTTCAGACAAAATAAATGTCAGTTTTATTTTTTTAATGGAACCCGAGGAAGAGAGGAGGAACGGATGTCCGAACGAGAACGGTAAAAGTCGTCGTGGCAAAAGAAAAAATCGCAAGAAAAATGAACCAAATTTGTCGACCTTTCCTTAATTCCATCTCATTTTTCATTCTCCGTTTTCCAGAATGTTCATGGGTCGATTTTTCTGGATCTTTCGTAAAAGTCTTCGCTAGGACGCACCTGAACGTAAAAAACAATTCAGGTGCGAACGTGAAAAACCGTCTTACTGTTTTTTCACCTGCCTCAGGGCCACGAATCAATTGAACTTTTTGTCCCAAACGAAGTAATTGTGAAAAATGGAGGATGGAAGTGATACGTTTTGCCCTGGGAGAAGTTCAAGTGTCTTCCCATCTGAAAAAAAGAACATTCAAAAAATCGTTCAAAAATCGAGAAACTGGACCAGCTGATGCCAGACTTTTCTAGTAAACTATTTCAGTTTTAGTAGGTCACCTACCGACTGTAACTTACACCTCAAAAAAGGTGAAGTTTTGATAGGAAGAGGAGTGACTGTGCCGCACATGTGCCAAAGCCTCCTTTGACTACAGAAGTACAGAAATAAATGGTCGGTGGTAATTAAATGAACTCTTTTTCGAACGTGAGTTTTTTGGTAAAAGGAAGGTCCAGGTACTGCAGGTAGACGAACCTACAAAACAGGAACCTCTCCAATACATAAAATTAAATCAACAAAATGTCGTTGAACGCAGCCAGGGAATTTGTCAAGAGGCGACGATGGCCAAGAGAAACTGGGAAGAATTCAACGGAAAGCCGCGTCCCATAAGGACTTTTAAGGGTCTTTTTAGGGTACCCGAAGGAGGATTATGTCACATCCCAAAGGCCACGCAAACTACGTGAAATTGGAATGAGAAAAATCTAAATTTTCTTTCTTTTTCGTTCCGACTTTTACTCAAATTCCTCCGTTGAAACAAAATTGAAATCCATTTTTATAGTCCTTCCAGGAAATATTTGAAGCTTTCAGGTTTTACCCGAACTGTGAAATTTCAGGAGTCTGTTGTTTGGTTATCGTTTAATCCTCGTCAAGTGTCGCAGCTTAACGGACAACGCCGCACGACGCATGTAGAACGCCTTTTTTCTTAGAAAAGTTCAATGATTCAAAAAATTTTACAAACAAGTTCCTGTCATGTACAGTCAATGACCAAAACGCAAACAATGTTCCCACTAAGTTCTACCTTCTTCCGCTATGTTCCCACTCATTATTCTACGTAACTGACAACAACAATGTGTAATACTTCTCACACGGTTGAAAGTAAGTACTTACTAAATAGTCACTCAGTGTTGCTAGATTCTAAAACTGTGAACAATAAAAGTGATGATTTTTCAGTTCCTATATATAAAAGAGATAAGAACTTCTCGAAAAATTTAATTTTGATATCAGAAACTATGAACTAATAAAACAGAAACTAATATTATAAATAATAGTTGTACATATAATTCCACTACTCTAATTACAATATTTGTAAAACCGTAGAGTAAAAATTACTAACAATATCAGTCAAAATACAACTACTTTCATAAGAAAATTAATAGTGAAAAATATGCACCTTGCCAAAGGGCAGTAACAACATGTAAAACATAAGTTGAGAGTGTCAAATACACTGGGCGGACAACAGCAAATTTCGATTAATCCTAACCCATGCCAAGTTGTAGATATTAAATTAGTTGACAAATTTTAACAGTGTTGATTCCCGCAGCATTTTATAAACCGTAATCAGGTGGTAGTAGTAGAATAATTACAGCTACTATTGTACATTTCTGCCGTGAAGGTAGTACATATTTATGAATTGGTGTGGCATATAAAATGATCAGTGAACAATAAAAAAACAAATCAAATGAAATTGAATGAGAGTTCCATCTTTCCTGCGATCATTTCAAGATGAGTGATAAATCAAAATCATAACAGTCCGAGTACTTTATTGAGTCCTTAAAACATGACAATTTAAATGTTACGCAAATCTCAATTTGGCCATTAGTCGAATGACCTCAGAACGTGGAAAATAAGAAAGTTTCGGCAAACGAAAGGGTCGCTCAGGTAGATTACAAGAGCAACTCGTTAAACCAAAAACTTTTGTTTTTGTGCAAGTGAAAATAATAATAATAAAATTAGACAATTCTGAATCTGGCAAGTGACCGCAGTCAGAATCAATTGAAGTCGATCAATAATTAGATTAAGCAAATCTCGGATAATTCCACGACGGACTGAACGAAAGGGAAGGAAAATCATATTTAACTTACTTAAGTTACTTAAGTGCACCACATACGGTAGGATGTATCTGTTAGTATTGTCAAGTGAGCAACCGAGTAACAAGTAAAAAGTAACGTTGTACTTCCTCACGTAAGAAAAATATTGCATGTCATGTATTTCATGCAGAGTCCAAACTTAATAAGAAAATTAGTAAAGTACCCTTTTAAGTATATCGTCTTACACATGTACATCAGCGCAGAAGTTATTAACAATTTTTATTATTAGTTTGTTAGACGATTTCTCAAAGTATCAATATTTAATTAATAGACTTTGTACCTTGATCGTGGTTGTACTCGTATTGTTCCCGTTCGGTCACAAGAGTCCAAAACTATACTTTGGACATTCTGTTCTCTGGGCTGCCGATTCCGTTTCTGTTCTCTTAATTACTCGCTAACTATGTTAAAATCAACCTCGCGTGAACGGATAACTCGGACGGATTCGTGGGAACTTCTCCGGTCTGCTCCAGTGCTTTTTGACAAGTGATTTTTTGTGTGACGTTTAGAAGGAGACCTTTTTAATGCTCATTCGTGCATTCTCCTGAATTTAATGAGGAACCTCACATGAATTCAGCGAATATTATGGCCTCGTGGGAATGATGGAAAGCTCAGAGGTGAAAAAGTCTTCCCGGTGACGTGATCACGTCATATTCAACATCAGGTCACTTAGGGTGGAAAAGTTTCAAGTGTTTGCTTTCGGAAAAGAAAGCCGGATATGTGTGACGTGTTGATGTTGTACCAGAAAATGGTTAACCAAGTAAAAGAAAAAAGACCCAACTCAAGGGAAGTATCCGCGTGTCATACCTAACTTATTCACATACTCATATGCAATTTAAAATACATTAAGTCAAATGCAAGACTCAGACTTTAACGTAAGTTACTAAATAATGTGTATTTTTCGCAATAATTTTACGTAAAACAATTGAGTTACTACCCGGACAGAACCTTCACAGAGCTCCTGTTGCAAATGTTTTGGAACTTCATTTCTGTATCTTTCAAACGGTGCCCAGAAAATAATAAATTTAAACAAATTTATAAAAAAAACGACATAAATATTTCAAAAAACGGAGGTAATCGACACGCTCAAAAGAGAAAGAAAAACACCGCTGGAAAAACCGCAGTGAAATTCCAGGATTTTCAAATCAAAGTTAAGAATTCGAAGGAATGAGCTTGACAGCCTGAAAATTACAACAATTTAATAACATGGAACGATTGCTATGACAAATCTATAATTCTAAACATCGGGAATCGTCTTTGAGTTAAATAATTTTCCCGTTGGTTCTCTGGAATGTTCTCTGGAATGAAATGAAAAGTTTTTCCTCCCCCTGAAAAGCCAGAAAAAAAAATTCATTTATTCCCCGGAGGATTTGAACAAGAAAATTTTATCAGAAAAATGGCATTAAAAATGTGAGTCCTGTTGGGACGGAGACAGGAAGGGCAAAAATGGAAATTCTTATGGGAGAAAAGACCAAAAAGGAGAGAGAGAGAGAGAGAGAGAGAGAGAGAGAGAGGCAGAAGGCACAAGTAGAAGAAGTGAAGGAAAAAAAAACAGATTTACATAGTTTGACTCTTAACAGTCTGGAAGTGGAGAAAATGGCTTCCATTAATTCGAAATCAAAAGTTAAGATTAAAAAGGAATTTCGTAAATATTCATTTGCCCCGACGTTTATTTACCCGCTCGAAACAAAATAAAATTTCTTCTTCTTGTTTTCTTTTAACGTTTTCTGCTGACGACTGGAAGCCAACCGACTGAAAGGAAACTACAACGGCTAAGAAAAGTAACGGTTCCTCGACCCGTGAATAAGTTAATTAATAAATCAATAAGACGGATTAAACAGAAACAAAACTTTAAGTCTCCTTCGAAGAAAGCAAAACACAACTACAAAAAAATGTATATAATATGAATTGTTTTGAAGTATTGAACACAAAGTACACTGAACCTGTCCACGTGATTTCACTGTAGGGTAAAAAATTTAAATTCGTGAATGTCTAAATGGTAAATGATATTGTAAAACTTACATTTGTATGGAAGTATGAACCATCTAACTCACTGTGGAAGAAGGTGTCCTCGACAGCATCCCTCACAGCCGATCCTCTTCGTCTGACACTTCCCTTGCAAGTTGTAGAGGAAAACAGGCATCCAACCTGCCTCAGTTCTCCCAGAAGGACAAGAATTCTTCGCATTCCCAAAATTCCTGCACTCTTGCCACTGTTGACCCATTTGTCATCTCCTACGACACCCTGCGTCTGGGGTGGTCCTGATCTACTTCCCAGGCATCGCACGAGGTACCGTAACACGTGCATGGGGTTCCACACAATACTGCCACTTTTTTGTTTTTCTTTAAGTAGAAGTAGACCAAGAAACGTCCACTACAATTCAGACTGTCGTACAACCTCCAAATTGATACATCGTAAGGGTGAACGCTCGTCTGATTTTAGAAAAGCAAGGAAAGTTGGAAGGATACGCCACGGATTTATTTATGTATTGATAGAACACCCACTTTTGATTTTTGTTTCTTTCTCATAAATTTATGTACTCCCTTCTCTTGGTATACCCACAGTGAGATGAAGTAAATTCCAGCCACCCTCCCTCTTTTGTCCTATGAAAAGGAGAAGGAATTGCCACAAACGAAATTAAAATTTAACAAATCAAAAATGTAAGTAGCTTAATGAGGTGGATTTTAAACGAGTTTGAACTTGCAGATTAGATAAAACAAAGCGTAAAACTTTTAGGGAAAGTTTCGAAAATGGGACTAATTTATTATCAAATAGGAATAATTCAAGAGTGTCCTAATATAAAAATTTGAATCAAAACGGAGAGACCAGATGAAACGATGGACAAAATCCAAACTATTTCCTCTGGTAAAAAAAAAAAACAGTATTGCGTGACCTTCCGTATGTTTAAGTTCTAAACCATCTACTTTCTTTTGGTTTCCGTCACGTGTTTCTCCATCCACATCAAACAAAGTTATGTATGCATGTTATGTTGTAGTTTTTTTGTAATGGCGAATGTATTTATGAGTTGATATCGGTCTTAGGAGTGTCGCCTATAAATGCAGTACCAATATTATGCGTAGGACACATAGGAGTGATCTGTGACAGTTGTGATCGGTAGAGCTCTAGAGACACCGGAGCTTTGGCCACCGTACCCTCAAAAGTAAACCCAAGGACTTAAGAAGTGAGACAAAATTGACATTCTAAATTCTAATTCTAGTTTGAGTCTAAAACCTGTAACTATAAATTCTTTTTGGGTGTTTTGCCCTTGTGACCTTCAATAAAAAGCAACAGTAGATTATTTTGATTTCATCTGAGCAAAATCATCTGGGATATCTACACCCGGCACTTAACCGTCCCATCTATTTTCTCAAAGTCCATCGTCCATTCGCAGAAAAGGTTCGAGGTTGTCACATGCCAGAATGTTTGCGGAAGAGACAAAAGCAGAAAGTAGGGAAAAAAAAGATCTGCCTTTAGAAATCTGTGGAATTGTCCTCCGATCGACTCTGACAAGAGTTTGATTCTTCCTAGTCGAAGAAGCAATTATCTGGTTAAACGACCTGGGGAAGTTTAAAGAAAAGGATTCGTCCGGTGCACCACAATATCAACCTTTCGCCTGTTGGGAGAGTGTTGAAAAAGGGGAAAAGGAAAGGTCAAATCAATGGAGCCTGCGGTTGTAAATCATTCAAAGGGTTTTCTCTCAGATGCCTTCACATTAATTCGCCTTTTCCATTCCTTTTTTCGAAGGTTGGCTCTTTGCAAATTGGCAGAATGGCGGTCAGGAGTCCATTTCCCAAATGAAATATTTACATGTCAACAGTTTGAAACGTCACGACCAGTTCTACGACTATTATTATGTTCTTTGGTGAGTTTCTATTCTCGTCTCTAACTCTGAACCACTTGGTACGAAGTGTTTGTGTGTCTGTGTGCCCGTGAAAAACGTACCAACTTGGGTGCGGGAGTCAGTTGCAAATTTCTGAACGGCGGCGTTCAGAAATCCGGTCGAAGAGAAAAATAAGCTTTTCAGTTTGTGTTCCTGCTTACCGTTTCATCCCCGTCCTTTCATGCGGTGGATGATTAGACTGCGGTTCACCTCAATTCCCAAAGGGATTACCTCCCTGAATTCTAATTCTGTCGGGAGTGTCCATTTGCAAAAATTTACAAATGGCAAACCCCCTAAGTGAATGTGTAAATTGTTGCATTTACCCTGTCGTTCTGTTCGTCCGCAAAGTCCTTCCGCTTCTTCTCATCTGCAAAAAAAAAAAAATAGAAAAATATTGACACCCCTGTTGTTTATCTTCTCTGTGGATAATTTCTTTCTTGAGAAAATTGAAAGAGAAAGATTGCCGGCGAAAAGAAATTCCTGAAAAAGCGATATTTCTAAACGGGAAGTTTGAATAAGAATGATTATTGGATTATTGACGACCGTCGAAGAAGATCAATGAAACGTTAAAAAGGTTAATTAAACATCGAATGCTTTGCTCTAGAATTTGGCTGTTTCTGTTGAATGTCACGGTGATCAATGACCGACAGCAACGAGCACCAGAATGAAAAAAAAAACCACTCAAGTCCTCCGAAAGTAACCGTTGAGCTAAAAAAAAACTGTGGTGCCTTCGCGACAGCAAGTGTTAAGCTGTTCAGATTTTACTTGCTGTCGGTGTTGCTGCAGACAAGATTACCCCCTGAAAAACACCCAGGACCACTCTATAATTAAACGGCACAAACACCTTTTATTCTTGAGACCCAAAATGGCGAGCCTTTAATTTAATTATGTAACTTTTGTAATAAAGCGAAGTGCATAATGCAAGAGCGTTGCACCACTTTCCAAAGGGTGAAAGTTTGAAGTTCATTAAAAATAAAAGGCAGTAACTTAGTACTTCCACACCCTTTGAATCCCTTATCAGTACCCGCATTCCAATTAATAATTTAAAATCGATAGTTCTGTTATATATAGTTTCCTAGGGTAGATGTTACGATTATCCGAACCGAAACATTGTTTAATTTAATTGTTTAATTGTAGGTTTGATTGCCTGTCGATTGAAATCGAATGAAGCAGAATAAATGTGATTTAAAGGGAAAGACGGACGTCTTTCCTGTTGGAAAAGATCAAAGGCTTTCCCTTCCCGTTCTCCGAGTCGTCTTCCATTGTTTTCTTGCGTTTGACTTCATTGGACTCCAAGTCATCAACCGAATCAACCAAGTTAACCGAGTCGACGAAGAGATAAACGGTGAACGAACTGTTTGAAGGGTTCTACCACGTGTTCACGGTTATTTTATGTCTTCATCATCGCGGTAGAAGGTTGGCGTTTACGATTCGACAGCCAATGAAACACACGGATAAGGAAACCCATGACGGAGTCAATCAGCCAGTGTTAGTTTCTTGTTTTTCTTTTTCAGATCAGCTGTGAGAAAATATATGTTTAAGCTACACTTCTATTTCCATCCTATTATTAAAAGAATAACCCCGTGAGTAAATTGTTACCAAAAAGACACATGTCGTATGGTCAACCTACACGGAACCGACCTTAAATTGTTTCAACAAATTGTATACATAAAACATATAGTCAAGTAGTTAGAACTTGTATATACGCTGTCGCATGCATCCCTACGATACTGCTGCACCGCTACATGGAAATACATGTACTCGAAAATTATTTAAAGGTACCGAGACATCTCCTTCAAACTATCTGTGTTCCATAACACCAATTCCACTTATTCCTAGGTGTAAATACATGTACACCTGTATGTATAAACTCCGTTCACAACGAAAGAAATTTGTCAGGCGAAGGAAAACGGAATCATCATTGATTAAATTCATTCAACGACTGAAAAAGGCTTTACCAAATAAATAGAATGTTTTCCTAATAGAAAAGGGAAAGTTGCTAGTTCCAGCTCTAATAAAAATAGAACGTTGGGTGAGAATTTTAGGCAGGAAGGGGAAAAAGGCGAAAGCAGAATGGCATTCTAAAAAGTGTTTGAAAAAGCAAACAATTTTTCCTTTCGTTCGATAGTTCGATAGTCGTAAGGAATTTGCTAAAATTGCATGGAAATTACTTGAGGTAATTATTTCTATTGTTGTAAAGCAGTCAACCTTCCGAGAACGACTTCCTGCCTGGTGCTTTCGAGTTTTCTCACGTTTGGCCCCAGAACCTTATTAAACCTTTTCTTCACGCTGCCTCCTCGATGCGAACATGAGTTTTTCTCTCTCTCTCTCTCCTTTAAACTTTCCAACTCGAACAAATTCAAACGATTTGACAATCGAGAAAGATTCAAGATTAGGAAAAAGGATAGAAAGTGAATTTGAATATTTGCTAAAGTATCTTTCTGCAGTGAGTGAAGGGGGACATCCTTTACTTTTGTTTACACTCCACTTGACCCCAGAATACATTCCCCACCTGCAAAACTTATTTAATAAAAAGAACTAAAATTTCTGTATTAAGTGAAAAATTAATGGTGAGATGACGTGCTAACGGACAAAAGCTACCGAAGAGTTTTTTGTGTGCAAAGAACACCCTGTACATCGATATGTTTTTAAATTACAGAATTTTTCTGTACATTTTTCTTCACAGAGCCTCTTCCCTGTTCCATTAAAAACTGTAGTACAAGCCATTTTTATTACTGTTAATCATGTTCACATATTAAAAATGTGTAAGAAAAAATATACAATGGTTCAAGATTGAAACAAAGCTTGCACAAAACTTGATTAACTGCGTGTGAAGTACGACGTTACGGTGGCAACGAGTAGTTTGAGAGAACATCAGCTTTTGTTAACGACACGACTGTGAAAATCACTAGTACTCGTAAATTGTTTTATTCTTTTCTGTAATATATATGCAGGCCAGGGGGGCATAATAGAAAAAGAAAATTGGAGAATATAAGGAGGATAAAAGACAACAAGAAGGAGGGAACGAAGAAGACAGTTCGCGAGAAGCCCCGCCGAAGAAAAGTTCTTAATTCAATTGAATAATTGTGAGCAGCATGTTGTACACTTATTAGCACAATATTAAATGGAAATAAAATTCTAATTTCAACTCAAGGATTATTCCTTCACTAACATGTGGTTAAATTACGAATAAAAATGTGCACACCAATGTCCACACATTTGTACCTCACGTCATTCGTGAACCTTATGAAATCGTGTAGGCACTCCCACAAAGCACGAGCTCATTGATTGTATAAACATAAACATACATAACAATTATCTCAATATACATGCAGAGACACATAAGTATAACTTCGGTACAGCAGAAAACAAGTCGAACGGAAAAGAAGAGAAAGCCGGGAAGGAATCTTAGCGTTCACGTAGCCGTGAAATATTTGATGTAGACATTTTCCAGTTAAGAAGCAACGCTCAGACAATTCATAACTTTCGCCTTGATTTTTCACAACTGAAGCGACAAACATTGAATCAATTGGGAAGAAGAAAACGGCGACTTGTTTGCACCCAAAGTTTTTCTCTGGATGCGACTGGGTAGATCGAGAGGGCGTGAGGAAACGTAGAGGTGGAGGTAAGAACAAAACTTTTAGGCGAACTAACTTTCAGGAAGCTTAAATGAAGTGCGTTAAAGTTTTTCTTGATAAAATAAAATAGGATGAAAAAACCTGGGAGGGAAAAAAAACTAGCGAAAGTGTCGGAAGCTGAAGAAACTTAAAAAAAGAAGGAATTCTTCTAAGTTCGACGTGTTAACTTCTCAAGTTTCCAGATTGAAAATTTCGAATTTGCAATTACAAAATTTGAGTCTCTCAAAGCTCCGTTTAACTACGAGGAAACACTTGAACAGTATTAGTACCCACTGTATACTTTTCCATTACTCTTACAGCCAACTTAAGTGAAAGTTAAGTTCACTTTCTTACGATAAAAAAACGTAGCTAGTAAATACAGCTTTCTATCTGCCGATTGGTCTTCACCATCACACTACAATTTGTGCACCACACGTTTTAACCGAGTTCCAAATTTACACGTGTAAACTAAAGTTATTAAACGAAAAAAGAAACATAAAAAACAGGGAGGACAAGTTAAAATTTAAATTTAAAAATATTACAAGATATATAAGGAAGAAACCCTCGTTACACTCACGGGGTGGCGACTTCCTTTTCGTGAATAATTTCTTACTTAATTAAACGTTGCATTTTATTACTTAATTAATTAATTACCACGCCTTCTAAGAGAGCAAACAGTCGTTGAAGCTTCGATTAATCTTCTCGGGGAGAGTCTCAGAGAGCAACAATTTCCCAGAAGTACTCTCTCCTGAAAAACAATTTAATATCTCGCAGAGTGAGGTACCGCCACGAGACCAAAGTTTAATACCCGGCTCGTTTGTTTTGATATACAAAATTACATGATGGGAGTGCGCAACGGGGCTTTGAATTTGAATTTAGTTCGTAGAAACGTACCAAAAGATTTAAGTCGAATATGAATTTTCCAATGGAGTCGTTCCGAATCGAAATGTAACGTTCCTCTCGCAGAGATTAATTGCCAGAGTTCAATTCAAAGGAACCCACGCAGAACTCTTGTTGTCTCTTCTTTGAAAATTAAATTTAAAAATGGCTCGAGTACGAAACGTTTGATTAAAATTTACGACGACATATTAAATTCTGTGAGAGGTAAAAAACCGAACAATGATAACTTCGTGGCAGATCAGAGACTGTGACTGTCGTCCCAGAACACCGACGAGGAACACCACCACAGTCGTTGTATTACTTCCTATCCCACATCCGTCTTCCTGTAACCAAAGAGAAATTGTGTACAGAAGTGCATTTCTTCTTTGAGGGCTGAAAAAAAAAGACAACAGACAAGTTCAGATGATTTTTGGTGATGATCCGAGTAAGAAAACACTCCGCGAATCGTCTGGAAAACTATCAAACTAGATTTCACTTGATGAACCTCAATAGAAGTGATAAAATTGCAAAATTTATTACGTTACATTAAGTTTTTATGGAAATTGAAATTTCCTTCTGTTCGATTTTCCTTTTGCCTAACTTCCTTTTTGCCACTTGAAAAATATATTTCCATTGTAAATTTTGAGTTTCTCTGTCGTGAATTCGTTCCATGCAGGACTCTTAAGAGGAACGGCGGCGGACCAAATGTTACACCGTCACCGAGCCATCGTGTTTCTGACCGTATTTCAATAATGTAAATAAATAAATAAATGTCTAGAATTATTATGGAGGTCTTGTAGTGCCACGTTTGCTGTGGTGACAGTGTTTTTGTACCGGTAACACACACGACATGTAAGTAATCTATTCTGACTTAATACCAAATAAAATTTCTCACGTACTTAAAAATTAGTGAACTTTTATTACCGCTTATTAATAATTGTCGATTAATGTTTTTTACATAAATACTCATTTCAACTTCAAATTTCTTAATTAATTTACTCAATACCTACAGTAATTTTCCGGCTACTTCTCATTCGTTTTTGGTTAGGCAAACAAAAAAAGTTGGAGAACTACAACGTGCAAAATTTTAAAGCATTTTGAAAGGAACAAACGACAGAAGGAAACAATCAGAAGCGATCATCGTAATTTTATACTTCGTCCATCAATTAAAGTGGGACCGATCATCCTGCCTATAACTTTAAAATATAGTTCAATTTCTGTTCAAACTTTATTGGATATAGTAACCAACGCAAAGGTTATATATTTTATAGAAACGACAATGTAGCCTCCTTTTACCAAGCAGTTAATCATTTCGTTACGCCTATTAAAGTTGAATAGAAGTTTTATTGCGTTCGGAATCCCATTAACTACGTTCTATGTATATGTACGTATATGTGTGGGTATGTACATATATGTGTGTGTGTGAGGGAGGAGAGAATGAGAGAGAGAGAGAGAGAGAGAGAGAGATGGTTTCACAGCAGTGAAATTTATTTCTTATATATAGTTTCCGGTATAAAGAATCCAATAACTCATCTCAGCTGTTTCACCCTTCCCAGGTTAAGCGTCAGTTTCGTTTGGAACTTGAAAGTTGTCGAAAATTTTCCTTTTCAACCGGAAAGAGAAAAATTATGGCGGAATTGGGTTTCCTCACAGAGTTTGATTGAACAGGTAAATAAATAGAATTTCACATCGGGAGAAGGAGTAATGAAATTGCCTTGATTTTTCACAATCTAAATCGAGCGACGAAGCGAAATCCCTTTTTCCCTTGATGGGAGTTTTTATATTTTGCATATTTGTCACTCAGTCAGTCATTCAGTCAGTCAGTCACTTCATCTCATTTCTTATATTTGTCTCCCTTCTCTCTCACCTCATCTCACATCTCACTCCCCCAGAATCGGCCTTCTGGGCAATTCCTTCGTCGTTTTGTATCCCTGCTTGACAAATTTCGGAACTCTGGAACTTACTTTTGTTGTTGTTCTTGGTATTATCATTCGAGTGAAGTGGCATGTAAAAAAAATTCAATTAAAATTTTAATTAGTTCTCTCCTTAACTGTCATTCCGTTTCAGCGCTTCGCCTTCGAGACACGACAAAAACTCGAATTCAAATTTTCGGACTTACTTGTTGTCGCCATTTCCTCTCTCACTCTTTCTCTCTCTCTCTGTCTCCCCCTGCAATAGAATATCAATTTTCCGAAAATTTTGCACACATCATGAAGCACAAGATGCAGAAAACTCACGAGAACGCAGCTGAATTGTGTCGAAATAGAAAGGATCGAAGGTGAAGTGGTTTTAACGTCACCTCCAGAGACGTGGGAGCGAAGACACATGGGAGCTGAAAGAAGAAAATAGGAAGAGTTAGGATTTTCTGCAGAAATAAAGTTTTCAGTGTGTGGTCCTAACTAAAATAGGAACAGTAATAAATTCAAAGTACCCGACCGAAATCAATAAATAAACAATCGATGATAATTATGAATACCAAGCGTGGCAGTAGCGGTAATCAATGAAAAATCAATGATCTATTGATTGCCCAGAAATCGACTGTAATCACTCAGTAGTCGGTGACAATAAAAAAAGGAACACCATATCCTACCCTAAGAAATAATGCATGGCTCAATGAAAAATCAATAACAGCCTATCTCTTTAATAGCTTTAGTTTTAAATAAAAGAACTGGACATAATCAACAAATAATAATAAAGTTGTTGGACGGTTGTTCTGATTAATTCATGAAAATAGTGAATATTAAACTAGTTGTATGTTTCACTTCTGGTATCTGGTTTTTATTTACATTTAAATTATTTACTTACTCCAATAACCGCTTTTTGTTGTTTACACGTGTAATTTTTAGGATGCACCTCTTACAGTACTTGTAGTGTACTGAAGCATTTGTCAAAGTATAAGTCAATTTTGCTGTGAAGAAAGCCACGCGACACGACTACTGCCCAACGTAAAAAATTTCCAAATAAATAATTAACTCCAACCGATCCACCGTGATAAACTAATAAACAATACTTCCCATTAAAATACATAACATCGGGAAATCGGTCAACGACCAATAAATAAGCGATACGAGAAAATAGTCACAGCAAACTTCGAGTAGCTTACTGTACAAAAAAAAAAATAAGTAAATAATACAAAACGAGAACCCGAAATTTAAACGCGCAGTTAAGGGAAGTCCGATTACAATCTGCACGCGTGCAAATGAGCAAAAATTACCCTAAAAAGACCGGCAAACAAACTACATAACTATCAAGTTGAACAGATAAAGGCAAACGCTTTCTTCCTGCGACTTCGGTAGGCTGACTTGTAAGGCAACTCGGTGTGAAAGAACGATAAGAATTTTCATCTGACCCGGATTCATCAAAAGTTGGTGAACCCTGATGAAAGAGGTAACACGATCAATAGTATGAGAGAAAGCTTCGAAAACGCCATTGCAAAAACTATTAACGATGTCATTCCGTTGTAATACAAACTTTTATTGCATAATAAAAGGCTTTTGAATATCTAACTACTCAGATAGGACGAGAAGAGAGAGCGAGAGAAAGAGAGAGAGAGAGAGAGAGAGGGAGAGAAATTCAAAACTTTTACATTCCGGGGTTGATTAAGTGACCGATATTCTCCTGTTTCACCTTTTGCCGTATCCAAACCTTTTTAACGTAACACTATCAGCCATCGAAGGGAGATAGAACTAGGACGAATGGGTTAAGAGAGTCGGAGAAAGAAAAATTTGCCTTTTAAAAGGACTCCGGCAGGATCCGTCAGCTGGAGTCACTCCAAAAATTTGTTTGTTAATTTTGTGCTCTTCCAAATGGAAATTCAACACTCCTCCGGTAGGATTTCTGTTACAGTCGAATGGAGGACCCAGTTCTTGTTCGTTCTTGTGCAGAGCATGTACGTGAGGGGGAATTAAGCGGCTGGACAGTTTGATGTAAAGAAGCCCTCTGTTCAATCACGTTCCGTTTCATTACCTGGAAGTACATAAAACTTTTAGTTGATGTTGTTAATTCTTTTCTACGGGGACTTGAACTCCAGAACATGTGCAGACATTATTTAACAATTCAGCGAAGTTATCTGTTAGTTGTTCTGTGAGAACATACAATTGCTTAGGAATCAAACACATAATTTTTGCACATATCCTGTAAATGTTGTAAATACATAAATACATAACCTCTAAGCAGAGACCAGTGGCACAGTTGGCTAACAGGTAAACACACCTTTCAATTCTAATACTTTATCTGTAAAGTAAAAGAGATTCATACAGATTAATGTAAAAGCCCTACAATAAATAAATAAACTTTCACAAAGGATAAGTTTAGAGTAATAAATGTATTTCCACAAATACGAATGAAGAAAATAAATAAAGAAATAATTTTCGAAGCAAATGAGACGAAAATAACAAACATTGAAGCAACAATGTCCTACATAAAATAGAAATAGACGTAAGTTTTGAGAATAAATAGTATTGTATGATGGTCCGAGGAGGGTTAACTTCCCAGAAAGTCAATTCCAACTAAAATAAATTGTAGTTTAGTATACACGACGAAGTCACTAGAGCATAAAAAGGTTCCGATACATTATATTTATATATACACGCACACACACACACACACACACACACACACACAGAGAGAGAGAGAGACAGAGAGAGAGAGAGAGAGAGAGAGAGAGAGAGAAGGTGCAATTTGATTTAATTTAAAAAATTTTCAAAATTCTCAATCGGTTGAACAGACTCGATCACCTTCATCTCGAATCTGATTGACTTAATGATATTTGATCTTAAATCGATCTATTATCCGAATCACTTTTAACTTCGAGAGGAGAAAAAAATCAATCTAACTTAATTTCTCAGTTTTATTGACTGAGCGAGAAACTTTCGTGATTACATTAGTATCCTTTCTTCTAGTCGTTTATTCTTCCAGATTCTTATTCATTTTCCTTAAAGGTAATGAATTTTCCAGCGATTATTCGATGAGTAAACGATTGGTAATGTCTCCCGCTTGATTCATCAGTGCGAGTCAATACAAAGGGTGAAGAGTGAAAGATTTAGAGGAGGTAGCAATTTACCGGAGATGTTTGATGTTAGACTTCCTCTTCGGTGTGCGAAGACGGGTGAGATGAGTCAAAAATCAAAGTTATGAAAACTAGAAAATGGTAATAAACACGGCTCTCTGAAGAAGTTACAACGCGTGTCACGAGTATCATCTGATAAATCTTAACAGGTATCATCGGATATCCTTCAAATTGAGAATCCGTAATTTTTATAAATTTTAATAAAATTATGTTTTTTTTCAAGTAAAAAATAGACGTCTGATAGATTGGTGGCAGCTTCTCTTTAACTCCGCCATTGAACTATTAGAATTGTATTAAATAAGTCGGGAAATAATTAAAAACACGTTTTCGTAACTTTTTCATAAATTTGAAATGTGAAATGGCGGCATTTAGAAAACAATTTCTCAAAAAGTCAGAAGATTTTATAATAACCGTGTTTTCTGAGTTCATTCGACTAATTTTCTTTATATTGTGTATAATATTAATACACTTGGGGTTGTCTCTAACATATCTAACAGGAGATCTACCATCAACGTTTCCACTTCAACGGCTCGTCTAGTCTCCCAGCCTCAACGTGTCTGTCTGACAAATCTCATTCCTCACTTTACTGCTCGAGACTTAAAAGTTTCTCAACTATTTTTCAATCCATTGATTCTGACGTTTCTTCCCTTGCCCTGAAGATTGTCTCTCGGACGGGAGACAAAAATGTCTAGTCGAACGACGGGAAATAATTTTTATGTGGAACCGGAAGGAGTCGAGCACACTTACTCTCCTAGTTAGTCTGGGTTCAATAGAACTAGAAAGAAAGAAACGGCAGAGCAAAAAAAAAGTGCCGGGAGACGAAAAACATAACCGTAATAATAAAATTTTATGTTTGTTTTAGGCCTTTAAAACATGTGCAAAAAATTTCAACCCAATTTATTTAGTTTTCTTATTTTTTTTTTTTTTTGCAAAACTACAATGCCGTTAGTTTCGGTCTCCTGACTCCAGATGCCATCAACTATTTTTCCAAAAATTTGTTAAGGACGTTTTCAAGAAGTTTTTTCCCTCGTCGAACGCCCGTCGAAAAACCCGTTTTTGAAACACGGCAATAAAAAACAGTAGAGAAATTTATATATACCAAATGAGCCTTTACAATTTTCGCTTCCTCACACAGCTGCCACCCCGTTTGTTTTGCTTTATCCATATGGATAATATCGAAGTGATCGATGAGTCGGGTTCTGACGGGGCAGGTGCGAAAGTTTCTTATCATCCTGACTGACGTAATTGATTGCCAATAGAATTCCGTTAAAAGACTTGATTCAATTTGAATGAGCAAAGGTAACAATTCACGTGGTTTCGTGGCCGTTGACGGTTCCGTGAAAGATCCACAATTAATAGTTTTTAACAGGTGTTGGTGTGGTGGTGTGACGTTGCGGTGGAAACCTGAAAACATTCACACAGAGATATGCCTTAATCATTACACGTAAAATATACCGATTGTGACACGCGACAAATATACATACAGACCGTCTGAGGGTAACTGCACCTGTCTGAAAATAATCAGAAACACCCGAACAAGCACCTGTTTTAATTAATAATTTAAAATTGGAGAAGTAAAAATTTGGCGTACTTCTGATTAACTTAATAAATTAATTTATCAAAGTTTGAAGAAGTGAAACTTGATAAACTTAAATTTGGGAATATTTAAACATCGTCTGGAAACCCCCAGCAGGTCTCGTAAAAAGGACTCCACGTGCCTGCCACGTCCAGCTGGGAAACTACTTTCTGTGGTTTCTCCTGCCGGTTTCCTTTCCTCTCCTCTCCTCCCCTCCCCATTCCCATTCCCTCTCCCTTAACCCCACCGTCGAGGTATAACAAAACACGGCCAAAAG
The DNA here is from genome assembly GCA_037055365.1 of Polyplax serrata. Taxonomy (NCBI): domain Eukaryota; kingdom Metazoa; phylum Arthropoda; class Insecta; order Psocodea; family Polyplacidae; genus Polyplax; species Polyplax serrata. The sequence continues at coordinate 4,013,573 of JAWJWE010000004.1, forward strand.
TAAACAAACTTAGTCATTTTATATTTTGAATTTTGAAAACAATGGTGTGAAATTTTTGTACCAGAAAAAAATTTACCAAAAAAATCAAAATGCCAAAATTGTCAATGGTCTTGAAGCAATGCGGGAAAACAATAAATTTAGCCAAGCAGAGCGCGTATCAAGTGCCCAGGAAACCGCCCTTGAACACGTTGATTTTCGAGAAACTTCCAGAGCCAAAATGCGGCGACAAGATCACATGTGGAATCAAAGGGCCTCCGATAACGAAGCCTGTCAGGGTGTGCACGAAAGAGGACATGCAGGCCTTCTACTGTCCCCCGGTGCCTTGTGATTGCAAAATGAAACCCCCGCCCCTAACACTTCCACAAAAAATTGGTGAGTACCAAAACTGGGGGTAAACAAATAGGAAAGTGCACCCCGTGTGCCGCACAAAGTTGTCAGAGAACAGTCCAAATTCGTCGACAAATTCCGAGTTTTCAGAAGTAAAAAAATTTTTTTGGTTCAATTCTTTGTAACGTTTCCAGGTAGGTTCGTAGTGAAGTACCCAGCATTACAACTAAGTAACGAACCACTGTGGGTACATGGTAGAACTTTGATGTATGTATATACAGGAGAAGTTTTACTTTGGTTTTTCTTCAGTCGGTGATGTAACCCGTCCATCTGAAATCTATAAAAACATATATCGACTTCGATTTACGTAGATTAAATTAAAAAACCAGGAATACGAACGAATTTGCCCTCCGTGGTACCAGGAACCGTGCAGGAAAACTAAATATTGTCATTAGAAAGTTTGAATTGATACTGACTGCGTACAAATTACCAGCTACGAACAAGTTGTTATGGAGGAAAACTTTTCAACTTTTCTTTTAAGCGTGCAATGAGAGATGATTACGTTGCGTGTCGCGTTTTAAACTCTGAATAAAAGTTATTAAGATTTTAAATAATTCCTAGTCTAAATATTCATGTTAAATATGGTTACTTACACCTGCTTGAACGGGGTCGTGTCAAAGTTTCTCCGGGCGAGGTGTAACGCTGGTAATGAAACTCTCTGGAAACAAGTGACGTTACCCATACCTTCTCTTTTTATTATTTTTCCAGTGAAGATGACTATTCTACTAATCAAATCACTGATAGTCGGCGGTTTGGTTTACTACACTTGGTCTGAAGGTCTATGGAGTGATTCTGAACGTACGAGCATCATTTATGATAAATTAACGGCTCCGAAAGAAGCTAAATAAAAATTTAGTTTTTACTCACTTTGTACTATATTAGTTTTTCATTTAGGTTCTTTTTTTATTGTTCTTATAGACTTACTATTTTTTTTATATTTATTTTGAAGGAGAAATGTATGACCTCGCAGGTCACTTCATCCTTTGAATTTTTTTTTTAATTTATATATTCTCCATTGTTTTTGCTATGGATAACAAACTGGAGTTTATTCCTAACAAAGCAAATAAAAATATTACTTGTTTTTCAAAGTTTTGCTTCTTCTTTTTGCTTCACCTCCCCGCGTTTGAACTCGCCAGATGACCTGATCAGTGCCAATGTTGTAAACTGAATGACTGCTGTGGCGGCGAAAGCTGCTTCTTTGGGGTTCACCAGGAGTGAGCAGATCGGTACAACTTGTGAGGTTTTAATTTTACCTGAAAGAATGAAAACTTTTTACGTTTCTGTAGCATCCGGGAAACACACACACCGCTCGCTTAAATGGGTTTTCACCTCGGGAAAGACAATGAAAAATTTGAAATGCAAAAATTTCAATTTTCCGGCTTTTCAATTATGCCACGAGAAAGCTCCAGTGCAGCAGTTGCACTCTCTACGCTTTCTACAAATTAACCTGTTTCCGCTAAGTGCTGAAATGTGTTTTGTTTATATGATTAATTTGAGGGGTACTTTTTTTATTCCAGGCCTGACCTTAAGTAAAAAATTCATTATTAATTATGTACAACTACGCATAACGCTCCCTTACATTTCCAGATGCTGTTGACTAAACGTTACGTTGTGAACATAAAATGGTTGTCAAAGCTTCCCATCCCCTCATCAGTTTCTCATCCACCGTTTGTCACAAAAAATAAATTTTAACAATACGGTTCCAGGATTTAACAATCCAGGAAATACCAAATGTACACGTGTTAAATTTACAATGCATCGTTAATAACATTATTAGAACTTATGTGAACAAAACACAATTTTTTAATTATTTAAAAAAAAAACTGGGTCTCGTTCTTTGGTTTTGAATTGTATGGTGTGAGTACGGAGAGGAGAAGCTGGGATTTCTTACACCCGAGCAAGAATTTAGTTCCAATTTACTCTGGTTTGATGAACAAACCCACCAAAGAACTTATCCTTTCTGTCGCCTTGTGTATTTCTACACTACTCGGAATTCATCAGTCGTACTTGTGGGTTTACCCGACAACTACACACATCACACAACACACGGAGAATTTAAAAAGATTGACTTCGTTGCCTGTGTCCTCGGCTTTTAATTTTCTGTAAGCCAAACGCCATCAAATGAATTTTCCTGTTGCTCGAGATGTCCTCAACAAGTGTCGAGTCCTCCGAGTACTCTTTCATCGGGACCACATTCGGTCGGATTCCTTCCCAAATACGAGATTTTTCCCGGGATTTTCCCATGGGTTACACTTTGTGCAAAGTCGAGCATCACTCCAGAGCATCCAACACAGGTGGGAAAATAGAAAAACTACTTCTAAAGACAGTACGAGTCCGCCCGTTTCGCTCTCTCGCAGAACTTAAATTGGAATGGAAACAAAATTATTTTCCTTTCACTTGGCGCTTTAACTCAAACAATTTAACAATCGGCCGTTAACTCAAAAGAAAGAAAATGGTGAACTCTTGAACTTGTTGTTGGTCGGGTCCCGAAGCCCTGGAGAATTTCATTCAGAAACCGGCTACAAGAAGTGATTTTTCACCTTTGGACCAAGATCTCAGACTCAGATCTCCAGAAGAGTCCGCCTAGGGTTCCTTAGAAAACTCCTTCAAACTTCTTAGCGAAACGCATTTACAAATTGGGAAAGAAACACCGTAACAATTCATATTTCCACCAGCCGAACTTCAGAGGAAAAGTAGAAAACTTCAAAAGGAAAAGTAGACGCTAACAATTGCTCGGAAATAGTAATGGTGTCCCCCGTTCCCCAGAGACGAGTCTGAAACTTGTTAAAGTAATTTGAATAAAATTGTTAACCGAATTTATTCGTAAATGAGAACACGGGGGTCTTCAGGGTTTTCGGTTAACAAAAACTTAAACAAATCCGTGTAAATTCAGAGTTATCTGAACGCACCTGGGGGTGAACGTAGAAGACACTCTGAAACTGAAGAAAACTCTAATTTTTCTTCAAATAATAGATAATAGATCCATTAAAATTTTTATTAGTCGTTCACAAAGTCTTGGGTGTTTGGTGGTTGAGTTCGATGTTGAAGTACTGAAATGTGCTCCTGAGAGTTTTGAAGTTTGGTCGTTTGTGTACTACTACTCCGGACGACTTCTTTTATCTAAGTAACTATAAAATTCGTTATCTTTCCGCACTCGGGAACAGTAGTTTAATAACTTTGGTAACTTGATTTGTGAAAAATCACTTGCTTAAAATATTAACTTTTAGGCTGAACACAAGTCCTACATTTGGTGTATTCGTATTCAATGTATACCAATAAAGTGCTACACGATTAAAAAACAATAATAAATATCATGCAGTATTATTTAGTGCACACCAGGGTTACTTGCACAAAATCGACGGGAGAGGCAGAATGCGATCAAATTTGTTGTGACTTTTAAACAAATATTAAAATACATCTTAACAACCTGTAATAATAAATAAAAAATAAGAAATAGGCAACATAAAATATCACACCAGGTGTGTATCTGTACTACATGGGTACAAGCTTATTTGTGGTACCACGTATAACAAATGAACACTTCTATTGGGTAGTGTGACTCTTATTCCTCTCTGAAGACTCACATCTACCATTCTTCACGTGAGGATACAAGTTAAACCTACAGCAAGCAAGGGAAGTTCAAAGGTGCATTAAAAATAAATTGATACGTGTGCAAACATACACGTATCGTACGTTGCGCTTGATGTTTTGCATATTATGTACATGGGTACTTCTTTTGTCCGGTAGACCTATCCAAAATATTACACTAAAAAAAACATGAAACAAAGTTAGTGAGTCTGATTGAGTACAATTAGGACAAACATTTGTAATCCTGAACGGCGGCTTAAAAGTACCGTCAGGGCAGTAGATCAGGATCTCGACGATTGTAGGTGGAATTCAACATTCTTTTGATCTCACCTAATAATGCTCTCCTAGCCGGAGGTCAATGTAATAACAGGATTCGACCACACACTACCCGAGATGGTTTCACCCGAATCTTCCACTCGACATTTAAACAATTTCACGCGTTTGTCGTTTTTCTGCTTCTTCGAGAATGAAATCTCAGCCTCGTGTGAGAGACAATTTAAGTCACACTTAGGTAAGCACGAAACCTGCGTGTGCTTAAAGTCATTTGATAGTCACAACACCGTGATCGCCACTTACTGGTTCGCCGTTTCACTTTATCCCGCCTCATTTGCTTTTAATTGCCCAGATATTGCTACCGTTTACTAATTACTCGTGTCTCTAAGATTTGGATTGCTTTTGTCGCCTCTCAAACGTCGCCATAACACACTTCTCTCACCGATTTTGGAAATTCTCTCTTCCCTTGAACTCGTGTAAATTGCTACAGGAGAGCAGTCTCGAAATGGCTTCACATAACTATATACAGACGAGAAGACTGTTCCAGTCTCAGATGTTAACGGATAATATCTTGACTTTTGCTACCGAAAAACGTTGCAATAAGAAGCCTGTTTGCTGTTTGCCTTAACTGTTCTTGTACATAACAAGGCCTAGTTGATAAAACAAAATCATTTAACTCCTCACCGCTTTGAAGTGGCTCGCTTGCCTAACTTCCCTAGTAATTTCCTTTGAGTTGCATAAATACGTTTTTGGTCTGGACGAACCATTCAAAAATTGCGTAAATCTGAAATCAACGAACCCCTCGTTATATGTTTGAAAACCTTGATTTATGATATTTTTTATTTAATTGAACTTTCAAATAAAAACTTAAAAATTTAAATTTTAGTAAAATAATAATACACACACTGAATGAAAGCATTTGATAAAATAAAAATTTAACGAATACAATCAATAGCTGTTAAATAATTACTACCATACCATAAAGAAACCATCATTCACTATTGTAGTGTATGTAAGTTATTTGTTACTACTTGTGGTAAACACATTGATGCTGAACACCCTGTCTCGTTTTGCTCATTTTCATTACATTAGTCACATGAGATATACATACTCCTAGTATGTGTTATAAGTATTGAGTATCCTAATGATTTAATTGTTTTACTTTCATCTAGGTTTTTTAATCAAGCAAGCATGCAAAGCCCTTTTTGTCGGTTCAATGGCGTACTACACGTATCAAGAAGGTTTATGGGATGATGCCTTTCATTCTTCCTGCTTCCTTGGGAAATTCGTAGAAAGATGTCCACCCGAGGACGATGATGAAAACCTGAACGAATTTGCCGATATTAGAAACATCGTCATGGATGATCCCGAACCCTGCTATCCGTTTATACCGCATTCTGGATTTCTTTTGTACAAATCCGGATATATTTGGAACCAGATTGTTATTTACACGTTCTGGTTCTTCCTGGACGCGCCTGGTGAAATGTGGACGGCTTTCCTTTCTTTGTTCGAACCCAAAATCAAGCCCAAGGAAATATCGCCCTGCGATAGCTAAAAAGGTCTCCACGAAAGAAGATCCAAGAACGCAACGTGTATTTAGCATCGCATGCAGAAAATACATGTTGGTTCCGATTACGCTCACATGCGTCAATTATATTAAGTATAATAAAATAAGCTTGGCTTTCAGTAATATCAACGTTTCTTTTCGTACTCCTTCAGTTAACCTATATTAATTTTAACCCCGAGTAGAAGCTGGAAATTATTAAATGCAGTTGGCGATTAAAAATTCGGGATCCTGTTCTTCCCGAATTTATTCAGGATGTCTTCACTTTCAATTTCTTCAAAAACTTCAATTTCGCATGGAGAGGCTAACTCCCAGGCATTCACCGTGGTAATGAATAGTTTCAAGCACTGATGAATCTATGAGAGAATGATTTATGCGTAATTACTTCTTACACAGTGCAGTTAATAATTAGGGGAAAATATAAAAACACATGCGAAAGCGTTCTAATTGTTTTCTTCCTCGGATTTGTCGGTTTCTTTTTCGTTCAACTAAAGCGGAGGTCCCTGGTTGATTTTTAGTTCGTTTTGCGCCGCGGCAGGTGGCGGTCTCATCGATTCCTTCAAGTTTCTCCGCCGAAAGGAACCAACATGGCGAAGTGAGCGGATTTATTTTATACATCGAGTTAGCTTTTCGAGAGTTTTTATACCGCGGCGGAGTATTCGGAGTATAGTTTTTTGTGATAGTTAATTAAGAAATTCACGATGTGAAGAACGTATTGACGAGGTATTATCATCTAACTGTTCACTGTTGTCGAAATACGACTGAGGAAAAAATATTCAAAAATTTTTAAGTACGACAATGGTAAACAACGTGACATGACCTGACCTACATATTTGAAAAAGGTGCCCCTTTGAGAAATTTAGTGGGCAAATCGGTCGTGATTTTTAACTCAGCATTCCCGCAAGAGATGACTGATGTAAGAAGAAGCTTTTAATTTATCAAAAGCCACATCTATGAGATCATGTCCAATATTAAGAAGAGCATAAGTGTACATCCAGCAGTATCTCATTTCAATAAGTCTGAACCTGGTGTCAGCCCCCCTCAATATCAACCACCGCCTAGGCCACCTGGAATATTGAAACCTTACACATCACAGCCTCAGCCAAATTATTTGAGGCCAGTGTCAGAGAATGACAAATACTCAAATGCAAAACAAAAACCCAACCTTGATTCTTACTCATATTCTGAAAGAAATTTAGAACCAAAACCTGCATATATAAACCCACCACAATATCCAGCACCACCCCCTGTTCTTAAGACAAACAATAAACCTGCCACACCAACAAATTTAAATCCCAACACGCCAAAAGTAGAAGAGCAACAAATTCCAGGTAGAGGTCACTCTGAGATGTTGAAATTTGTAAGGATTAATAAGCCTGAAACTGAAACTGCAGCTGGTGGAGTTCCCAATTTCCCACAGGAACAAAATCAACAACAACAACAACAAAACAAAGTTGAACAAACCAGCAGGAGAATACAAAATTATATCAATGAGATTAGAGCACTCAAAGAAGCGAATCAAAGGCTCAGTGATGATAATCAAGAGTTAAGGGATTTGTGTTGTTTCCTTGATGATGACAGGCAAAAGGGAAGGAAATTAGCAAGGGAATGGCAAAGATTTGGTAGATATACAGCTAGTGTTATGAGACAGGAGGTCTCGGCATATCAAAACAAACTCAGGCAGTTAGAAAACAAACAGCAGGAATTGATCAAAGATAATCTTGAATTAAAAGAATTGTGCCTTTACTTGGATGAGGAGCGAAATGCCACAAGTACTTGTCCCTCATGTGGACATGGGTTACCTGTTAGACCTAACCATAGGGATGATGGGGATGGATCAAGTTCTAGTACAAATGCAGATGAGCCTGTGACTTCACCAATTTATCCTGGCTCAAACATGGGACCATCAACTCAAGGCAGAACAGAAGGCAGAGACAGGCTTTTAGAAGAAAGCATTCAGAGGCAGAGAAATATATTTAATGAGCAGATCATTCAATATGTTCGACACTTGGAACACAGGGTGAAAGTATTAGAAAAAGAAAAACAAGTTCTAATACAAAAACTATTACAAACTGGTTTCAGAGAAGAAGATCTAAAAGCAAGAGGAATTTGGGGATCATCAGAAGATGTAAGTTCCTTTAGTTACAGTTACACTTTCTGAGGGCAACCTAATAATGATTTACCATGTGCATAATAAGTAATTGAACATTAATTTATATTTTTAGGATTCTATAAATAGACCAGAAGCAGTGATAAGAGCCTTACAAGTATTGGAAGTGAGGGAATTGATGGAAAGATCTGGACATGGTGATTCAGCAGTCAGCACTCAACCAAATGAACGAATGTCTGACATTGATGAGGGTGAAAAGGCACTTGTTATGGAAATGTGTAATGTAAGAATGTCACACAGCATTTAGTTGTTCTTATTTCATTCCAGATTTTGTTTCTTTTGCTTTTAATACATATAATACCTTAAAATGTTGAATTATATTTCATTCTTACAATTTGTCTTGTAATTTCAGGTTGTATGGCGAAAACTAGAAGAAGGACCTGCAGCAAGGTAGACATGGGTTTGGTACAAAGCAGGCTGCCAGACTAAAGCCATTGTGTGATTCTCCTACAACTGACAATCAACAGCTCAAACAATTGAAAACTATTCACAGCCAATTTAATTATTTTTCAAGTCTTCCTGCAGATAATTCTGTGATTAACTTTATATATTCCAGTATTGGGAAAGCCACAATATTTATTGTAGAGCAGAAGAAACTAAACCTTTCTCTGTTGTGTGCCAACATTTGGTGAATTAAACCCATTGGTTGGAAACTCTCAAATCTTAAGCCATAGAAATATACAAATAACCTGGCATCACCAGATGATCTGTACATGCTCAATTTATAGTGGCGTTTTCATTTACGTTTTATACAATGTCATTGTGATTTTGTTTATTCGTACATCAGATCCATTGTTTATCCTAGAGTTACAAAGAATTGTCAATTATTGTGATTCTCAATTTATCTGAGTGATAGTATTACGCGATCAGTAGTTCAGTAACTCCTGTGTCAGAGTTATAATACGAATCTGGTGATAAAGCCAACATTAAATTGTACCTGCTAGCCAGTTTGATGAGTAGTTTGGAAAAGAACAAAAACCCACTGAAAGACATGAGGACTCTAATAGACATTGATGTCTGCACAATTTAGTAAAACAATTAAATGCAAGAGAAAACGTTTTATACTTAAATGGTAAAGCGCGGTAAATGAAGTTTCAGTTCCTGTTATACAAATGTCTTATGGTTAAATCTTAGATTTTTTAAAAATGTTATTTATAAAAAAAAAGTGTACACATTCAATTCGTCCACTAGTTTGTATGCAATTGTATTTCCTTTTAAATTATTTACATTTTCGATTCTAGGAATCGATTTTCCTTTCAACCTAACTTAAGTGCCTACTCATTTGCAATCAGTGTGATTTGTTACATGATTGATCTGTACAATTTTAATTTATACTTATGTAAGTGCCCCTCTTGTCAAATGAAATGCATAAAAAGTAAATTGATTTTATTGTAAAATTGAAAACGTATTTTCAAAAAGTTAATAATTATTATTCTACTAGTATCGACAACCGTCGCGCTATTTTTTAATTTAAAAAATTTAACTATTTTGATATTGTTAAACGGAAATACTCTGTATTTGGCCTTGTTAAGTAATATGGGTTAAGGTTTTCTATTAATTCAATGATTTTTTTTTATTGGTATTATTATTTTTACATGTTTTGATATGTAAATGTAATTTTTTGTCCAAAATGCATTTGTCATATTTTTATTGAAAAAGTTTTATGCGTAGTAAACTTTATGCAAACTGCATTTCTCAAGTATGAAATGTTAAAAATGTTTTATTTATTAATATAAAAGTTTCGAGGTAAAAAATTTGTAGTTAAAGCATGTTTCTTCAGCCTTTGAGACTGATCCTTCAGCCCTCATCTGTTTTTTCTGGCCAATTTGTCATTGTGCACTATTTGTGTCTGCTTATTTTGTGCAAATGTACAATTTACAGTTCCAATTTATGCCGAGACTTATTTATAAGAAATTATTACGGAAGATGTCTCGCTCACATTTCTCAGTTTTCATAACGAACTAGTTAATGGCAAAGACAGCAAGCAGACTTGCACACAATAAAAAAATCATCACCTCAGGAAATGGGAAATATAATAAAATGCAAATCGAATCGCTTACCTGTTATTACAATTCAAGGTGGGAATTTAAGAGTAATCCGTCACGGTTCAGAAAATACCGAGGAAACCTGATCTCTTACGATTTTGAGTGAGTGAAACTCGCCGCTTCGGGTTATATTGAATTTTATCTGACCATCGTTCCCTTAGCATTTGGCATTCAACAATAAGTGGAAGAAAAAAAGGTGCCTTGAACTATGGAAACATTCAAATACGGTAGAAATGAGTGTACGAGAGAATCAACGTCGGTTAATTTTTTCGAGTCGTTGTACGTTACATATTCGGCGATTCAAAAATTAATACTTGCAATGAAGATGGTCAATATTTTAAATATTTCATTATAAGTAGTACGTGTTTTGTAGTGTTTCATTGCAATATAATGCGGGATCCTTACAATAAAAAATTATCAAAAAACAACCGTGTGCAAGTGTGTCATAAAATTTTCCCGCGAGCAAACGTCACCCTGATTTCAACCACAGCCTTCTCGCTCTGCCACTGTCATTGTCAAGAACGTATCTCTCACAAAATGGCGTCTAAAACCGGTAAGTAATTCGTTAAATATTTGTTTTTCTTAGTAATTTTTCAAATTGGTCTTACCTGTTTTTGTTTTCTCTCTACCAGAAAGTAATGGAGAAGAAAAGAGTAAAGTCGACACGACAAATCCGCCACTGTCTGAGGAGACCATGAATGTCATCCATGCCGAAAAGGAGGATGAAGTGACTGATTCAAACACCTCTGCGAAGAAAACACGAGTAGATATGCAATCGTTACCAATTAGGCAATATCTGGATCAGACTGTAGTACCTATTTTACTTCAGGCACTCTCTACACTCTCGAAAGAAAGGTATCTTACAAAGAAACAGAAAATAATAGAAAAACAATGATAAGACTAACGAAACCTCCATTTTAAACAAGATGTTTATACCAAAGTAAATGAAAACTATATCATTTAATTGAACAACTAAATTTAACTACATGGCCTTCAAAACCTTGCACTTTATATTTAAGTTGTTTGTAAGTAAATAAATATGCAGTGTCACATTTCATACCACATTACTTGTCTTAATCATATCAAAAGAAATAGGTCTGTTACTCATGCTTGACACAATTCTCTTCATTGTTTCTGAACTATTATTTTCATATCTGTCACTTTTTGTAATAGTAAACCTACAGATATTCTAATGGAAGCTTTCCAATAATGATAAGCTTATATTTTTTTACTAATTTTTTCTAGTGTAAAAACAAAAATTGTGTAATTAATTCTGGCAGGTGTTATTTATAAATTTTGGTTTTACTTCTGTTTCAGGCCTCCAGATCCAGTAGCATTTCTGGCAGCATATTTATTGAAGAACAAAAGTCAGTATGAAACACCATCAAATCCTCCACCTCCTCCTAAGCCAGGACAATAGTTTAGATTGCCCTTGAACATTTTTAAAATTTTAACCATTACAAAAATATTTACAAATGTCAGAGAAGAGAACAATAACAATTTTTTTATGCTGCTACACTAATCTAGAATGTACCATCTAGCGTACCATTAAAAGGCATTAAAATAATTATTAAAACTATTGGTTCTTGAATTACTTTAAAGTGAGCAATTTTTTATTCTAGAAATAATAAAGTGCTTTTGTCAAATATTATTTGTATGTTTGAAAAAAATTTACTGAATAGTACTGAATTTGAGGAAATTATTTTAAACCTTCTAAAGCCTTTAAATAGTTTTCTTAAATTTGCCAAATATTAATTATTTTTAAGTATTTTTAAGGAAAAAATTGTTTTTGTGATGTTTTTATCTTACTGCTCTACATATTGCAATTAGATGGTGGTGCTGTTTGACGAAAAAAAGGGTTGCCCATCTTAACCCATCAAAACTGTATGGTTTCTCATGAGATAATAAAATTTTGTTTTTAAATTCATTAATTTTAATTCATTAAATTTGTGTTTGATGAGTTAAAATTTGAATTGAATATTTATGGCAACCATACTTTTAAAAAATTTTACAATTTTTGGTTCAGCAGTACAATTTAATTGTTTCATATGTATGATTAATTTCCTGTCCAACTGTGTTGCTAAAATAGGTACTATACATTAAGAAATTCATTAAACATTTTTATCTCAAAATATTGTGGTATTGAATTTTATTAAGTAGTAATTTACTTCCTGTAAAATAATATTTAAAGATTTTTTGTACTGTCTTGACATGGTAATAATCCATCAGGTAGATTTGGGATGTGTTGTGATGGATGTGCAAACTGATCAGGCAGCATTCGATAAAATTCATTCATTGGTTGTTGCTCCCGTCATGTTTCTTCTTTTGAGATAACAAAAATTTTCCCAGTAACCAGAAGGGTTTCTGTAAACTGATGGTTTGTCATTCAAAAACTTGTGGAAACTAGAAATAGATAAGTCATTTTATTTTCTGTTAACAGTGTTCTTTGAAAAGTGTAAAATAAATTAATTCTCCTACATCCTAAAGAAATATTCAATACAAGTACTACAAAAAGGAGAACTGAAATTAATAAATTAATTTATTTCCTGTTGTTCTTATTTAACATAACCATGTACCAACGTAACGCATTACATGTGTTTTTAATTAATTCTAATTTAATTATTAATAACACGAGTAAGCCTAACAGTTACTTTTTGTTACGTCACTTAGTACCCGTTATGATTAAAGTTAAGCCTGATTACTCTATACGTTTGTACGATTTGCAGAGAATTCTCTGCTTCTTAGATTAATTAGGGTGGATGTTTTATTACATCTTCGTTATACAAGAATTGCAACAATCGTCACCTCCGTGTCCTTATAACTCTAACGAAGCACACATTTACTAATTACCTTTTTTTTCTGCTTCTTAGGAGAGCACTGTGTCACCCGTTAAATGTGTTTTGTATTTGAAAACCAACATATTCGGATGTGTGTGTTCTGGCACACGAAGATATAAATCAAATGAGAATGAATTTTTTATTAAGTAAAGTATTCGGCAATTGAATTCTTTACCTTTTCATCCATAGAATTATTTTGTACTTTTTCTCACCACAAATTTTTTTCCAATTTTACATTTCGGTTCATCGCGAGTGCACCTCTTCAGGGGACCTGTTATATTCTTTTTAACTTTTTTTAAAGCGTTAACATTTTGTGTCATTCAGTTCAAAACTCAAAACAACTTGATTTCAATTCCAAAATTTCTCAAAAAAGCAACCAATGTAAGACGTTGAAAACCTGTTGTGTTTAACTTTAGATTTAAATTCGATCTTGAACTGAAACCTACTTCCAACGGGAACCGTAAAATCATCAAATAACAGAAAATAAAATCAACATTAACAACTGGGATTGTAAGAAAGCATCCAAGTGACACAGAAATAAAAATTACATATCTTTATATATTATTTGGCATTTTTATTTTTGATCCTTAAACATCCTTAATCGAATTAATTTCGGAGTATTATCCTTGGTGCTCTACATTAATAGACATTTATGTAACTAAAATGTGTTGCATCTTCAACCGCGCACATCCAAATTGGATTTTGAAAAAACAACTCCAACACAAGAGTTATTCCTAATACATTTAAAGAAATGAAGTAGTTATTCGATTTTTATAAACTAGCTTTTTCGGCCTTTTTAAGAAAAAAAAAACACCACGTAACATTTTCAAAAATATAAATATTGTTGTAAATATTGAAAAGTTGCTTCGTTCAAAAACAAGAGAAGATTTCACTCGCTTTGATTAGCAGTTTTTCTTTTTCCCCTTCAACATCTCATGTTATCGACGTATTGATTTTCAAATGACGACAAACCTCATTAATACGTAAGAGGCGTTTTATTACAAATAATGTTCTACTGAACTCAATTATACACGAAATAATGAGCGGGAAAAGTTGCGTTGGATCCAAGCCGACAAAAACTACACAAAAATAACCGATCAGCGGTATTGAAATATTGCCGAACAAAAATATAAATCCTGAAATTATTCAAAATATTACCAATCAGTTTATTAATTTGAGAAAAATCTATGAAATGAACAGCAGGTAAAGTTACCCCGAAAAAGGCATAATAGTTTATGAAATGATTGTTATAGAAGCGTAAACTCCATACATGGAGATAATAAGATGTCAAACTCTAAGTGTTTATTAAGAAATAATGCAAATCCGTCAAATTAACAAAATGAAAAGAACTTTCCAGGTGCTGAGCATTATTATTTTTATTAATAGACCATGGTACCCCTTTATTGCACTGATTTTAACTTAAAAAGTCACCAAAACACGTTCAATGACAATAAACGGCCTAAGCAAGTGTTAAACAACACTGAAGAACATCGTGGAATGGAACGACAGGACATTGGAGGCCGCAATTTGACAGGATCTAAGCGAAATGGATGGTCATATTTTGTACTCCTAACTAAGCATTGGGTATCCTTTGACAAGTGTCAATGGGCAACATGGTCACAAACAAGAGCTTGAGGGTATGAGAACAAGAACCAGATAGAACTAACCTAACCAAACACAGGAGAGAAGACAAAGAGAGAGGCAGACAGGCTTTCGTTAGACACAGGCGACTACTTCCAGTAAAACAGGAATTAAAAAAGGAGCATTATAATAGAAAACAATACTAGAAAATGAATAAGGTCCAACTCTTTTCGAACGTAATCCTTTTGGCAGTTCTTCGGATTTGTTTGAACGGGGCCGAAAAAAATAGAAAAAATATCTCAATTCCGAAAAGAAGATTATGACGAAGCATGAAAATTTCAGAAAACAGAATAAATGCAAATCGAAGGCGAGACAGAAAAATGGAACTCTCTGGAAGGAAGCTGGAGAAACGGAGAGATGCAGAAAGAAGGGATTTTGTGACGGTTTGCCGGCAGTTGGCCGAGATCCATCTGAAAGAGAGCAAAATTAAAATTTTGTAGCAAAGAGTTTTAATAGTTGGCTAAGCTCGTAAAAGTGGAGAGATAAAAATGAAATGATTTAAAGAGAAACTCACGAATTTCAACGGGTTTTATCTGGTTAATAAGAGCGGTTTATTGCCTTCATCGATTTTTATTAGTTTGCCGTTGAAACAATCGGGTAATAAGGACATTGCTTTTATTACCGGGTAATATTAATGCCATCCTTCTCTCCTTATTCTGCAACCGGTGCACAAAACCCAGGGAAATCTATTTTATTTCCCGGGTAGTAAAACAAAAAAAGGGAAGGTGCCGTAAAAAGTAAACCGGAGCGCCCGGCGAAAAGCACTCAGAACAAAAGAAAACCAACAGAAGTCTTCTTCTGTCGGTCCGAAACTTTAACTTAACTTTCTCAATGGGAAAAATTAAGTTGGTTGGATCGTAGTTAAAAATTTCTGAGTATAAACGAAATTTAATAAATAGAAGGAATAAGATTATCGCTCGGAGAAAAACAATTGTTGGATGCAACACAAAGAGACGCGGAGGAAGCAGAACCCGACGAGAAAGTTCAGTTTCTACGAAAAGGTGTTACGGAAAGATACAATAATAGTAGAATGAAAGACAATCACCTGAGTTTGGTTCAAGGCATCGATCCCCCAAGAGTGGAAACGTCGAGCTTTGTCCATTTTCCAGATATTTGGACACGACATGAATGAAGGGATGCTACTGAGTCTTAAAGTAAATCAAAATTAAATTAGGAAGATTGGTTTACTTTTAACCTCGACACAGTTTAAATATTCTTGAACCAGTTAATTATATTAGCACGACATTTTTTTACAACGCCACAAAACTATACAATTTTGCTTTCAGTTAGAACAAAATGACTCTTCTTCGGTTTAATTTAATTTTATTAACAGAGCACAACTACATCGCAAAAAGAGTAAAACATATATGTATTTATTCTATCGATAAATTGTTCCATCCCATGTCTTTCTGCTACCAATCATACTACAATTCAATTTTTGTTAATTTTAAATTAATGTCACTTTAAAGTTAATTTAGCGCTGTTAAGTTCTATGTAAGATGTGTTCGTAACGTTGGAAAATAAACAGGTAAACAAAAAATAAACAACAACATTTAGTTTTTGTGTCGTCTGACGGTTCAATAATATGTGGAATAAGCTGAAATAGAGACTGCTTGAGAAGTAGAAAGCTTAAGAGATCAGACAGACGAACGAGAGTAGTAAAGTAGTAGACGAGAGAGAGAGAGAGAGAGAGAGAGACGATGCTGCTCCAAATACATAACGTAAAGAAACATAAATAACAAAAAATAAAAAGGGAAATGAAATTCACTGTTTACAAATAGATGACATCATTGTGTTCATCACTCGACTCAGACCAAAGTGGTAAATGTATTTCTATTAATATATTACTTTATAAAAGAGTTACTCTTGAAAAACTGGGATTGTAATTTCTTTCGAGATACAATACATGCAAAATTATATGTATATTTAAGTATAATATAGCTATACTGCAAATATCGCCAGTAGTATTACTAAAAATTAAATCAACCCCAAAAACTCCCGTAAAAAATTATATTGCTCTTTTAAATCAGATTTTACCCACTTCTTTTGTACCTGAAATTTTCGTCATTTTTGCTGCAGTTTTTGCAAGAAACAAGAGATTTCCCTCCGGCCGAAATAGAAATTTTGTTTACTCTGGGTTGGAAAAACAAAATTGTGTTTTTATAAATTTTATTTACGCTTCGAATGCTTCATAGTGCCCGAGGCTTTCTTTCTTTTTTTTTTTTATTTGCCACAAATGAAGTCCTCCTCGTGAATATAATGGGTATCCGTTGACTGTTTAACAAGCTCTCGTAAAGCTCGTATGCAAACGAATTGAACTTTGACCCAGCAGTTCAAAAACGAGATTTTTTTCCACGTTGAACCCGAGTCAGCTGGTGTCCCGTCACGGACGGGATTCCTCTTCTGCCAAAAAGACGGGCTACTCCAAGTGTACCACTTGGATTTTTTTCACTTAATTTGTACTTTGATTAAACATGTTCAATTGCTCACAGAGCAAAACAGACACGAGAATAGCAGAAGTCTGTGACAGTGAAAAATTAATCTTCTCCTTTTTACATGCAAAGTGAAAAGTTTTCAACTGATATTTCGCTTCAAATTTTCATCTTTTTAATCCAAAAAAGGGTCGATCGTCTTTTTAGCCCATTGCTAAGATAATATTGTACTAATCCTCTCGTAATTACGGTCGATTTCAACATGATGGAATCCTTCTACATATCTACATATAATAATGTACGTTTTAAATTTACGTTTACATTGTAAAATTCGACATTTTATCGGACACTCAGGGCCCTTGGTTGACCTTCATGTAACGCTAAATTTTTTTTTAAATGTTTGGCTGTCGTGAGACGTCAACAGTAATGCCAAGTTCTGAAGTGCGACAGAGTGTAGTTTCTTTTAGGGAGAAACAAATAAAATTTTTCATTCTGTTTCACAACGCAACTTGCAGACTTTTTGAAATCATCAAGTGGTGCTTAATATAATGAGAGGAAATGAATTTAGGAGAACGGAAGACCGTTCGAGCGGGAGAAATCATTCAAACAAGAATGATACAAAAAAAACTGACATACAAACGATATATACAATTTATGTATAAAAGACAGTTGAGAATGTTACCAATTCTGTCAAATATTGTAAAATCTGTACCACAGAATGGTACAGAACTTGAAGGGAGTGATATTTCTGTAGTTTTACTATAACCATTAATGTAATTAATAAGCTGAAGTAATGTTTTAACATCTTTTAAGTTACGAAGGAATGAATGATGATAATGTCAATAAATACAGTACATTTACCTGGGTTAGAAAGCCAGTTCTGCATTAAGAGTTCCACCTCAGTCCACCGGGAGTACAACAAAGTTCTACAATGCCACAGCAAAACCACTGCAACGGAGTAGTTTTGTAAATGGAGTTAAACATAACAGTGCAAATTGTAAAAATTATAGTAGAAGAATAGTAAAGAATTATAGTAAAGAATAGTACGACCCAAGTTCCATGTCGATGATAATTAAACAATAATTTAATGCTAATCACATCTACATAACTTGATCGTCCCACAGGCTCCTCCACGACTTACTCCATGGTGTAGTGCAGTGTCCACACTACCGTCGAGTAAAAAATTGTACCAAAACAATTCGTGGAACAATGTATTTACTTCGTGTACGAAATTAAAATAAAAATGCTGTCGGTAATCATAATTACACATTGTTGGGGAAATGTTGTTTTAACCTCTCGATTTGTTATGTTTGCACATGTCACCTATTTGACGATCCTTTCGTCGACCGACGCCACGCCACCTTCCAACACCCGACATTCTTCGGACACAAAGCGACTTTGACTTTGAAGTAAATGAATCAGGCAAAAGGATGTTACCCGGTTGACATTAAAAACAAAAGGTTTACGCACAAAACAATTCATTGTGAATTATGTACTTTAATTAATTTCTTAAACGAGTTTCTTCTGTTGTTTACGTTTAACAAATTCTTTCTTAAGAGTTTCTTTTTTTAATTAACACGTTTTGACAAAGTTGTCCCGCAGTGAAACTTTAAAAGCACTGACGAGATTAAATATTAACTGAGGAACGAGCGAAAGATGAAAGGAACGATTTTAAACAGTTTTTATTATTTTTTCTTCAGGTTGGTGAGTGCGACAAGTGTTAAGCTGTGAAGACAATTCAAAATAAACAAAAAAATAAGTAAAAGAAAGAAGTGTCACGCGGTACTACGACACCGTGACCTGTAAAACTCGTCTCGTTTTCATGACCTAACACCTCTGATGAAACACCGGAAATTATTTTTCAAATAATATTACATTATACAAAGTCAATGTAATTAGAAGTATTACTCAGTACATAATTAAAGTCATTGATTAAAACAATAAAAATGGTACCAACGCAGATGTAGCTCTTTTATTGTGCAATTCATATGAAAATTTCACAATTTTATGAAATTGAATATGAAACATATGAAACTACAAAAGTAGGAAACAAAAAATCATAGGAAATAGAAAACAAAACTAGCGTAAAAAGCATAATTTTTGATGCATAATTAAAAACTAACTACTCTTCCGGATTAAAAAAGGTACAACGTTTTCCATGAGTTATACTCCAATTCATAAAAACTATTTTATTTATTAGACGCTTATTCCAAGACGCCTAAACCGTAGTTCAGTGTAATGAACATTGTAGTTACATAAATAAAAAACTAGTTCACGCACTAAAAACATGAACTGGGTGACGACACTAACGACGGCCCCGTAATCTGTACATAAATAAAATAAGCAGTTCGAAGGAGTAGGGTTTAAAGTGAATTTTCAACGGAAGGACACCTCTCTAAGGTTGCCCACGAAAGGTTGAAGTGACGGAGCCTGCGCGACAGACAATAAAAATAACCTTTCGTCCGGGAACTTCTCGGGAACGAAATAATTAAACCGAATTAAGCGGAACAATTGAAAGAGTCTAAGAAATGTGTGTAAGTCAATTACGAATGAATCGAAGTCTAAATTATATTGAAAAACACGATTTTGTCCGTGTCCCAGTTCCCCACTCCGATTTGTCTTCAGGTCGCACAGGTACGCTGGTTTTAATTGATGCACTCGGGTCAGCAATTACCCGGAGAATGAATTCATTTGCATTTAATTCAAATTAATTAAAAGGCTTTCTCCTCGTGCGAGGCGAACGCCACCGTGAATTTTAAATTTATGGTTGTATTTCCGTTAAAAATTTCGTTTCTTTCGATTGTATTTCGTTCGAAAGACTTCCCATCCCGAATACTATTCCTTATGATAATATTTATCGATACGATATATTATTTATTGGGAGGGGAAAACAAGATATGTCCCAGTTTGCCGTGTTGATTTGGTTGAATCGGCCCATCTTCCGCCCTATTTAACCTAGAAATGAATTTGTTTATTCAAATTCAGAAACAATAATCATTTTTCTGCTGTTATTTGTTTATTCAGAAACGTCGACTGATAATTTTTTTGTACGTACGTTGTTCTGAAAAGTACAACAGCATTCGTATTATTTATTTGTTAACTCAGTTTCAAACCGTGTCAACTATACGAAGTACAACGTCTTTTAGTTCTATGCGACGCTTTTAAATTTATTAAAAAATCAATACAAACGCGTCTGAACGTGTTTAGGTTGTACTTGAGTTTTATCTGAGTATTTGGGCAGAGGAAATATCCATTAACCGAATCTATTTGTTGAGTACTAGTTGACATCTACTAGAACAGGACAGTCGACAAGACAGAGAAACAAGAGAGTCGAACTGAACAATTCGTTACGACAGGAACGTAGAAAAAAATTATATACTGACAGGTACAGGGAGGTAGACAGCTTAGCTTTCTATTTAGCTAATTCTGAAAGTATATAATATTGTATTCAGTGTAGGTTGTAACATACAAATACATAAAGCTGTTGTACTTTTAACTTTATAGTAATTACGTATGCACAAGTTCCATTGTGTCTGTCATATATATTGTGTGTGTCAGATATATGTGTGAATATCCCTGTGTGTGATGAAAAAGAGAAAGTAATACATTTAAAAAAATCTACATTAATTTAAAATCTACACTATTGTCAAACTTATCTATAAATTTGGAGCTCTACAGACTAGGAAGTTCTGTCTGCACAAACCACTCATTTGAACTGTAGCATAAGTTTAATTGCAACTTTACAACTGTAATAATCTTTTTGTTTTCAGTATATACAACAAACTGAACTAGAAAAACAACAAATAAGGTTTATGTTAGGTCTCATTTAAACAAGACGTGAGCTACTTACATTATTACCTCAGTTCAGAGTGCGTTTTCTTCCTGGCTGTGGGGCTTAGGAGAGGATCGATCACGAGGTACGCAGAGAGTACACCCTGCGAAACAATCACAACTGATGGTAAACATCGTTAGCAATGGAAATAGGAACGATCAATGAATTTTTTCATCGCTAGTAAGAATTTTATTGTCCGTTTAAAACTCTTAAAAAATAAGATAAACACACAGGCAATCAATGTAATCGTTTGTCAAGGAAGCGTACGCGTCATTTCTAGTTGAAAAAGAAAGAATTTGATTTGAGAGAAAAACGCAACGGATCGTCGAAAACTAAGCGAAAACAAAAAAAAAGGACACTCTCGACAGACATTTCATTATTTTTCATCTACTAACTTTGAGTAACTCGGTAACAATGACAATTCTGCGGTCGACGAGAACCAAAAAGTTTTGATTTTCACAGATCGGATTGATGGGTTCTATAAAATTTAAAAGAGTCCATCGCAACTCCGGAACTTCCATTTTTCTTTTTCTACGTTGGATTGTCGTCAGGCGAACGTGACGTGACGTCTACAAGACATCTAAAGCCTGTGTTCACTTCAGGGAAAAACTAAAATAGTTCAAACGAAAAGTTTCGGAATTTTTATTATTATTATTTCTGCGGTGGTTTCGATGGCGTCCCATCGACTCCGCGACGTCCTCTCGTGATCCGATCATTCCAGTAAATCTCTTTGATCCTTCGAGTTAACCCTTGAAAAAAGTCGGAGAGTTATGTATGTTATTAACGGTGTTATCGAAATGGTTTCACTTTCGTTACGGTTTGCTATCATTTAGAGGACTTGGAACTGTTTTCCCACGGGTAACCTTCTATTTTTTTCTGTCGTTCAACGTTCGTCACTCTAACTCGTTTAATTTTTATTTTCACTACTCGGAGTGTGTGAAACCGACGAACGGTTACTCCTTTGCCGATTTCATCCGTTTTTGCTCTTCGTCCATAGATGAAACCATCACAAATTCTACTATTTTAAAGAGATGAATCCAGGCGTTTTGCAGTTCGTCGTCCCACTGCTTCTCCAGTGACGGTTTGATGGCCAGGATGAACTGAGGTCCGACCAACTGCAAAATAAAATAAATAAAATTTTTTTAGTCGACGAGCACAGGGCCGCCAAAACGACTTCCAATCTTACCGGAACGCAACTCAACTTATCGTTAAAACTAACCAAAACTAATACGTTTAGTTGTCTACGACACTTGTCTGATGTTTACGAAAGCTCAGAGCAATTAACTAACTTCAAATTTACTGAAAACCACCGGTGTTTCTGTATAAGGGAAATATTTCACGGTCCACGAGACACTTTCCTGTATACAAAAATTACGTGTTAATCCGTGAGCAATCTCCGTACAACCAGAAAGTGTGTGCCTTCAAGTTGTAACTTAAAAGTTCTTCCAAAACTCTCTCGCTTATGTATTTCGTCATTTTTGCAACTTTAACTAAACTATTTTGTCTATTTTTAGTTCGTTCATCAATTTTTATCGGTAGACGAGTCTTAATTATTGCTAAAATTTAGAATTCCATTCAACCGTGGCAAATGATACGAAAGATCATCAGAAAACACTTAAATTTTATGTTTAAAAAAACATTAAAATGAAGAGCGCAAAATTTTTTTAAAAAAATCTCTAATATAGATTTAATTGGACTTTTTTTTTTTTTATTAAGGAGATGGCGTTCGCCACAGAGCTTTCTAAAGTAGCAAGTGAGCCTTTAAACCTTTTTACGGGTCTCTCCATCCCGGTTATTATGCATGAATTCAACATTTTTTTCCCCAAGGAGATTACGTGGATTATGAAATAAACGATACCACAAATAGTTGCGGTTGTTTTCACGAGACAGTGTGCTCCACACGAACTGCAGCAGCACGCGGACAAGAGGAATGCGCTTTGGTACCCGAAGAATAAATTTACCCCAGCAGCAGTCACCAAGTCAAACATCTTAAATAATTGAAAACATACCGAGTAAATTGTGTCTGTGTACTTTGTTAATTACTTGAGTATATAATTTATTTATTAATATTATTATTTTATTTAATTGTACTGCAGACTGTTCTGATAGATCAGGTTGAGCTTTGGTTGGTGAATACAGCGTGGCACAAACGGTCGGTTAACAATGGCGGGCTCGAGCAGCGACTGCTGTAGACTAAAATAGCAGATTTTTGCGCTGACAAAATACAAAACTTTCCTATTTTTGGTGCTGCAGTGTCGGTGACTTTCACTGATAGTTCCTTTGCAGATGCTTTAACCTTCACCTTAATCTTTCTATACTCTCAACAGTTTCCTTAAATCTGCTCCCAACGAGTGCAGCTGCCGAAGACAAACCAATGAAAATCGCACATACTTTCCTTACATAATTTTAAATGATTTAATATATTTATAAGTTTGGGAATGATGCCGGAGGAAAAAATAACTAGCAAAACACCGGAAAACATTTTTGATTATTTCTACTGTTCGAGGGACTGCATGGAACTCGACAGCCTTGAGTCGGAGACAGGGAGACGAATAGAGGAAGCCATTGTACAAGAAGATCGTACAAGATATATTTAGCGTGAAGAATAACGACTTCGACCGTGCACGGAAGAAAATGCTTAGCAAAAAAAAGTGCAAACGAACTCAAAACGCGTCTGAAAGTAAGTGTTTTTTTATATATACATATACATAAAGAGTTTCAGGGTGAAAGAGTATGAAATGTCACACCGATTGTAGAGCACGACGAAGATGTGAGAGTGTTAAAAAGAGGAAAACTGTTTAGTAACGAGATGTTAATGAATAATGTAATAAAGAAGATGAGAGCAAAAAAGGGGATTGTGTCTATTGTGCAAAAGAGAGAGAGAGAAAGAGAGGAAGAAATATGGTAATGGCAGCGATTGAGGTAAAGACCATCAAAACAACTGAGGACGTTTTCACAGTTCTGAAAGTTCCTTCTGCCACGTGATAAAAGACGGGTACCAAGCCAGATAAACAGAAACTGGAAAACTAATTTCGTGGGGAACTACTCGAGGAACTTTGAAAGTTCAGACTTGGAGTCAAATTGGGCGGAACTCAATTGACAAACCACAGCGTGGCCTTCCTTCTCATTTGGCCAGATAAATTTCATCGGCTAAAATAAAATTTGACCGGATGTCCGCGTTCCCATGATTTGGCTTTGTTCCGCGAACGCTCAAAGTTCCATTTCCGATTTTTCCTCAGAGAAAATCTCTTTCTCGTCCTTCGGGCTCCCGGTTAGCTCTGCTTTTCTATTTCTCCCCCGTAATCCATCTTTTATTTTTGTTTTCTTGTCGTTTCACGTATTATTACGTTACTTTTAGAAAAATGAATGGAAATTCGCTTCCGGACGGATCCTTTGAATTTTCAGGGCAGGGTACCCGAGGGAACAATGGCCTTCTCTGCTCTCAATTTCCGCTTTCTCCGTGAGTATCTCGGTACGTAATTTAGTCAGAGAGTTGTCATTCCTCTCTTCTCGTCTGGACACACATCTGGGACCGCCTTATTAACTGCGCTTTTCTGTTGGGAACGTGTGTTTCTCTCAGAATTTTTATTTCCCGTACAACATTTACTCCCGAACTGCATAAAGTTTTGCAAAAAGTGAATTAAAAAAAAGGTTTACGTAGAATTATTAACGTAACTAATAGTTTTGACAGAGCGAATGTTAACCTTGTTGTTATGATAGCGTAATTAATTAATAGAGTTAATAATGAACTTTATTATTGCTTAAAAAATTATTCTTGTACAACCTTCCTACACGTGTTGTTTTATGTATTAATTAATACAGTTAATGTAGGGAATGTGTAACTTGAATAAAATAACTTGGTAAAAGTCACAAAGAGCAGTGTTTGATGGGTCGTACGAACAGAGTTAAAGTACGTCAAACAAATAAGTTTTTTTATTATGTATTGTTTTTAATAATTTAGTAATAGTTCAGGTGTAGTGTACATCTTCGGTAAAAGTTAAATTGTAATTGTTGGTATGTTTTAACATTTTTTTCTTTTCCTTTTCCCTGAGCGACTGACATGCCTGTCCTCTGGTTGTATTTCAACCAACATGTACTCGCCCGTATTCCTTACGTTTTATTTGGTACTGTCGTGTACTCCCTTCAAAATTTCAATTTCGAGGGGGTAGGAATCCCCTTACACGGGCACCCGAAATAAAACCTGTCGCAATTCCGTTCCGATTGACCTTTTCCGACAATCTCATTTCTCATTCTCGCGTTGGTTGACAAAATCCGACAGAGGATTACTTCCAAAAGAGCACCGTTTCCGAACGATAAAGTTTATTGGATTGTGTTAAGTGGTAGTAATGCCGCTATTAATTCAACCGAGCAATAAATTGTAATAAACAATCATTTCGGGTAATCCTTTTACAGGTGAACTCACCGAGCGAGTGCACCCATGTAAACGGATGTGTTGGTCTGCTGCGTATGTTCTGACATTCGACAGACACGTCAGAGTCATTCCCACTGACGAGTAGAATATTGCTTACGTTTTTTTCACGGGAACTTATTTAATAACACGGTATAAAATGTGTGAGGCAAGGCAAAGGGCAAATGGGAAGCTTAGGGAGAGGAATGTGTTCTTGTGATGCAAGAAATAGATTTCAGAGAGAAATTATTAAAGTCTTTTGATGAAGACGAACGTAGCGACGATGAACAAGTTGAAGGAATGACGAACTAGTCTGAGAAGATCTGTGGTCCATTAATTATACTAATTTTCCGAAATTATAATTATTCTATACATAAGTTAGCACTGCATCTTGTTATATATATATATAAATAAAATAATGCGTAAGCTTATATAATACCTTGTAGTAGCCTGCACGGAATTTTTACATTACCACAGATTTTCCCGTATTTTTATGTATTTTTTATGAATCATTTAATTTTATTAAAGTGCAAAACAAAGTGAGGTTAGTGAAACGCTGCGAGAAGAAATCAAACAGGGCAGACGCGTCAAGGAGACAGGAAATAGATCAAATGTTCGTTTCCGTGATGTGATCCGAAGATCAAACGACCGACGATCCAACCCTGTGGGATTATTTTCTGTGTGTTGCTGCGGATGTACGACTGCTCTCGATTGCCGTTGCTTTTATCCCCGTACAATGAATAAATGATTAATTTGCGTTACGGCTCGTCACTAAGTCACACTTTATTGAATTAAAATGATACCTGAAAGAGACGTAACCGTAAATTCCTGGCAAATTGACGCCGCAACGACGAAAGTACTCGGAGAGCCTTTTATTATAAATTAATTACACTAATCCGCGATTTCAAACCGCAGCAGTTTGACAATGGCGAACGGGATTTGTTGTCTTGTGCGACTGTTGGAGGTACTCGGCGTTCGGTATAAATAAATACTGACGTTTATCCCGGCCGGGTTATTCTATTGAAATTATACACGTTTTGAGGAACGCTAACTGAATTTTGGAGGTTTCACAAATTCATAATAAGGCCATTAACGGCATTTAAAACGCAATCCTCGGTTTCTGGTTCTGTTCCGGCGATGGAAACCCCAGACAAAAGATCAAACCTGGGAGATTTTGTACGCAAAGATGGACTCGTACCTGTCGCTGCTTACCCCCGCCGCACAGGTGATTGTTTTCCAGCTTCGAAGTACCGTGAAAATCAAAATAAGTAAAAATTTATATACCTAAAAACGATGTTGTGGGAGAAAGTATTGTTCTATTCACGCGAAATAGAAAAAGAAAGTGAGTTTTCACTTTGGCAAGTTCTACAACTCCTTGGGGACCTACGGGACGTCGTCTCTCGTCACACGCCAGTTATGAAGTAATCAAAAGTTAGTTGTTTTCCGACAAATAGAAGACACGAGGAAAAGGATGTTCTGTGTGAATGTTGCAGCAGTAAAAAGTGTTTTATGTATTTGGCACGCTTAATATGCCGTAATTTTTTTTTACGAGTGAACCTCTTGCTAATTCAAAATTTACTGTCTAACTTAACTCAATCCATTGAGTTTAATAAATTTATTGTTAAGCTTTATAAATAACTTTTTTTATGTATAAATAAGTTCGATACAATAAAAATAATAATACATACATTATGTTTTGTTTCAAATTGAACCAAACGTAATAGAAATAATTATTGTAATTCTGACACGGGGGTTTTGCTCGAGAGCTGTTAGTTTTTTATTATTATACATTATTAAAACTATTAAAAATGTATATACTTCAAGAGAAATATAGTTTAATGATTATTATTTGAATGGACTGTACATCACTCTGGCTTTTACTTTTAAGTTACACAAGTAGCACCCGCACGTACTACGCACACAAGTGTTTAATGGAGTGCGAATCGTGTTTAAAACGTATATTATTTCAGCGAAACACTTCCGCCCGATTAAATGACTTCTCCTGCCATTTTGGTGCATTTCTAAGGTGCACAAACAGTAGCCTCACCCCAAAATAAATTCCCGAGGAATGAGAAGACTGTGAGAAGCCTAAAGGAAGTTCTCAAAGTTTTTCTCATTTCCGTACTCATTGAATTTGAGAATTAACTCCTCTTTGAACATGAGTATGTTGTCGTATTGTTTTCCCATGAAGACGGAGGTTCTCGTGAAAGCGGAGGGAGTTTCGCAGTATTCGCCCGTTCACGTCATAGTTGGTAATCCCCGAAGCCTGAGCCTCAAATTCTCTTTCTCTTTCCCATAATTCGACGGTTTGATTAAGTTCAGGTAGGCAAACTTGTGTTATTAGCTAATTTCTGGAGTAGTAATTTATTCAAACGTCATTTTTATAGAGAGTCCATTATTCATCGGGGCAGTGAGTTTCACCTCCGCCAAACCACGACATCTTAAACTGCTACACGTAGATCAAATCCTTTTCCTCGCCGTACTCGTCCGAAATTATTCAAACTCATAGAAACCGACGGCTTTTCCTTTAATAAAACCTTTCCTCAAACAGGTGGACGTTCTCACTACTTCCTGTTTTCTAAAGATAGAAACTTTATTCAAACTTTTATTTATAATAGGCTTAAGGGTAGTGATCCACCTTTTCAGTGACCCAACCTGGGCTCAAAATTTCGTCACGGCCCGCCACCTAATCATCTCCAACCCTTTTTTTCTCTTTCTTCTCCACTCATCGCAAGGGTGCAAGGCATTCTCCTATTTTCCACCGGTTCTAGTCCAGACCTTTAGTTTTTTTTTCCCGTGACACCTCACGAGCAACACTTTGAAAACCAGCACGACCGCACACTCTTCAACAACTCATAAAAGACCTATTACATTTTAAAAGCTCTTTCTCTACCTTTTCATTCTCTCCGCACTTTTCTCAGCAAAAAAAAAATAACGATATCTGTCAAATTCGAGATCGGTTGGGGGGAAGTGGA
This sequence comes from Polyplax serrata, assembly GCA_037055365.1. Taxonomy (NCBI): domain Eukaryota; kingdom Metazoa; phylum Arthropoda; class Insecta; order Psocodea; family Polyplacidae; genus Polyplax; species Polyplax serrata. The sequence continues at coordinate 4,041,725 of JAWJWE010000004.1, forward strand.
CTACGTGAGAGAAAAGGAAAAGAAAGCCGAAAAGGGAGCCTGTAAGCTTTTGAAAATGGATGGAAGAAAATAGAAGGGAAAATCCAGAAGTAGACCCGACTCTCAAGCAAATTCCGTATAGAACGGATAGACGAGGAAATAGAAAAACGTAAGGCGACAATTCGAGGACTAAATCGGATATAACTTTTGAATAGTCATTCTTTCTGTTTCCGTTCCCCGAATGAATAACAAGAATAACAATGGAAAATGTTCCTTTGGCAGTGGAGACAACGGAAGATGGAAGGAGATGAGAAAATGGTAAATTCTCTTATTTCATTCATTAATTCTCCTCATGACAAATTCTGTGCCGGTGAAGAAAGACAACACGGGGCCTAGGGAAAAAAAGTGGAGGATCCTACTTCTTTTCGTAGATTACGTCTAGGTGAACTCACTTGAGTGCGTCTAATTTTGACATGCGAGAAAAAGGCTACATACAAGTCTCCATTGTTATATAAATGAAGGAAATGTTTCACACACACACACACACACACACACACGCTTTGTTGCTTCTTTTTTGTACCCAACACCTGAGAACGAACCGCACAGTTCCTCTTACCTTGCGAATCCTGCCTTCACTGGTTTGGTTAAGTGTCTTTAATGTGGTCGTGTTCCTCCCTCGAATTCTTCTTGCACGTGACAAAGTACTGCTGCTACCGTGTCCTACTGTCTACTTGTTCTTGTGTGTATGCTCAATTTTTATTCGTAAAGAAAAATAACTTCTTGCGATTCACACGGTGGAATTTTTTTACCCTGAACCATTCCATGAATATTAACATTAAAGGATTCACACCTGTCACCACAGAAGTAGTATTTGTTATTTAACGTTACACGTCTTGTCATACAGTCAATTTACCTGCCGAATCGTAAAAGAACTTTGTTTAGCAACTACATAACACACAAGTCAAACGACTCCTGAACTATTACGTGTGTTACATAAACGTAAGTGTTTCTTCCATTCAATTCAAATATATTTCCGTGTGTCGCACGAGTGTTGTTAATAATATTTCCATTATTCTGTTCGACACTAGAATTATTTTTGACGCCATACCCAAATCACAAACAAAAGCGCATTGCACATTTTGCGTATAACGGAAGAGGTTTCTTGCTATTGTAAAACGATCGAAGTACCATTTCGGTCGAACAGAAGTAGTTCAGTCACGTACTTATGACGGAGTATTTATTTACCCGTTTGAGGGATGCAGCAACGTGTGCTGAGTCTGTCGCTGAACGTAAGGCGTATTAAATAACTACAGCACATTCAAAACTAAACGAATTGTGTTCGGTTGTAATAAGTACATCGTATCTCATAAAAAGAAAGTGTAGAACCAATCTCGGTCTATTCCCATGCGAAATCAATTCTTCACTTGAAATGAAAAATATTTGGAGCGAGTTAATGGCATTTCTTACTTCGTCTCGTAATATAAAATTTATTTTCTCTCTTCCCTTGACGGCGTTACAACGTCGTTTTCAATGGATCAAATTAGATTTCGACTCACCTCCACGTATTTTTGTTTAGCTCCGTAGCCGACGTGCTTCCTTCCCAATTCTTTCAGGAGTGTTTCTAATTTGTCCGGTTCGTGTAACCTGGCCACGGCCTTTTGTACGAACGCCATAACTCTGAAAAGAACACGAAAACGTTTCGTTTGAATGAATTTATAAACGAGTACAATAAAAGTCACCGAGGGCAGTTTCAAACCTTTTTTAAGTTTCTCAATGCGCAGCAAAGTGACTTTCGTGTTAACGAAATCTTGGGCACTACAAGAAGTGTGAGACCGTACGAGACAAACCAGAGAGAGAGAGAGAGAGAGAGAGAGACCAAACCTCCTCGGGGGTCAGTACCTTTTTAAAACTCTCACGAGGAGGAGTGTGGTGAAGACGATATTATTCATTTCGACTACAAGTAACTGTTTTACATATAGGAGACATTTAGAGAAAGCATCTTATATAATATTACATCTTATATCTTATAAGACTTCTGCCTATATTATATTATATTTTTTTAATTATTTTTATTTTTGATAATTATAATAGTTAATTGAATACAAATACTAACTGGTCACTAACCTCAGGTCTGTATTACAAAGCTTAGTCATTAATATTTTATCATTTAATATAACAGTGGTCCTAAGTTCAATTCGAGAGCAATTTTGATTAATTAAAATTTGCTATTTTCAAATGGCGTAATTCCTTAGGGAACTATCTCAAACGTTTGAAAATTTGTATATATATATTTATAAATGTCTTTCTCTTTTTTTGAATGTCTGTCTGAGCTCTGAGAGTTGCTCCGAGCGCGAACAAGAAGTGAGGATGTGGTCAACAACATCAACTTCTTGATCTTGGCACAAGGGAGAGACTTGACTACATCAAATATTCAAACGGGTCAGGCACTGTTTGAACTTACCGTGACCCGTCAGGATTTGAGTTTAGCATTTTTTATTATTTTGTTTATTTAAAAATAATTATTACGATATGTTTAATACAAGTTCTAACTGGACCGCTGGGCCTTGTGTCAGAATTGAGTTTAGTATATTATTATATTAATATTCCAATATAAGAGAGTAAAGAAATTTAAACATTCGGGTTGCACGTTGATTTGTCGTTAGGAATTAAGTAAACTTCGGTTCGTCTGCGGGTGTCGCACACCTACAAAAGGCACGACTGAGAAAAGGAAGGAAAAAAAGGTGCAAAAGCCAAGAAAAAAAAATCGGATATGAAACGACCGCGGGTAGACAAAAGCGGAAACTCCTCGTAGAACCGGCGGTCTTTTGTGTCCCGTGGCAAAAAAAGCAAGGTAAGAGCTTTCAGCTTTGAGCTTTCAAAGCTCGAAACACGAAAAAGCAGACGACTTTAGAAGAAGAAAAAAAAATGGGATACAAAAATTAAATGATAAATCGTTCCTCCCTGGTTAAAAAGGTTTGACCCTCTTCTTTTTGTACTTCAACACCCTGAGGATTATGTCCGAGTTTTTGTGCCCAATTTGTGTCGTCGCCCGCTCTCGTCCGTGCTAAAAAAAAAAGAAGAAGAAAGCCAGGGAGTTTCCATTCAAAATAGGAAAGAAGAAGCATTTCCAGTGCCTCCGTAATCCTATTTGAATTAATAATGCGGAATGGAAGGCAAGAGCTTTGTTAGAAATTTTAAATTCAGCTTTTACTCTCAAACTAATTTATTTTTTTTTCCAGAGAACATCGTTTTAATTAATATTTCCAGCCTCCGGAGCAACTGTTCTCCCGTTACAAATGAGTTTGATACCTGGGACCAATGAATTGTAGTTTCTCCGAGGTAGTGCAGTAAGAAAATGCAAGCTTATGTATCCCTATATATCTCTAAGAAATACATTATCTCAGGTTATTTTTATGTATACGGTTGTTTATTATGAATGCGGTACATAAAATTTGTTGTGGATTATATACCTCCCCAAATAAGTTATTTTGTATAATATCAATATGCGTATTTTTATTATTTATTTATTTATTAAGTACGAGACATATATTAGAGTTCGTAGCGCTTTTTATATACATATAAAAAGTTATATATATATATATATATATATATATATATATAAAACTTAATAACACTAAATAACAGAGAACCTATGGTATATTTATCAAATTTTCAGTACGTAATAGATATTATAAATTTCTATATTATTTGAGTTGTCGTTGGGTCTCTCATAAAAAGTTAAAAGTATCTTTAAGCCGGAGCTTTCGTTCATTGGCATCTTCAGAGAACATTAAAGTTTTAACTTAACTGCTTAAAGTAAGGACACTGTTTAATGAATTTAATTTTTTAATGCAATTAACTAAAATTGGATCGGTGGAAAACTGTAATGAAAAATGAAAATTGGAAGGAAGGGAATGTGAAAGAGGTGCACTGGTTGGTATGGAGTGAAGGAAAAAGGTTTTCCCTGAAATTGTCTCTCCAGTCGTAGGACACATAGACCTAGAAGTTGTAGGGGGCTGGCATGGCCTCCGTCTCGTCTACCTGACGATAACTCGCGTTTTGGTTTACAATTCATTACCTGAGGTTTTCCATTGTCAGGAAAATTGTAATTGATCCCAACGTAAATCCTATAAATCGTAATTTTTGTTCAACTAGAAATAGCTAAATCCTTGCGAGGTAGCTACCGAATTGCTGCTTTTCGACGGTCCTTAGCATTTGATATAATTAAAATCAAACGCGTTAGAATGCTAAATTTAAATCCAAAGTGTCGGCCACTTTATTGAAAATTCCTCACGGCAACTCATCTCTTGCAACAAATTTGTATTAATAATTTTCATTTGTTAACAAACAATAATAAAAATTGAATTTTAAATTGCAATTTATTTAACGCCCGCTCGTTTAGACAATAATTAGATAAGAACAGGAAATTGAAATTTTCGATTAACAATAAACTCTGTAAATAAATAATAATTACGACGCAAGGCTTTTGGTCACTTGGAATTTGAATCTGTACATAATTAATATTAATAATTATTATTTATATATAAATATTAATACGAATAAATATTCTTAAAAAAGCTCAATAAATAATCGAAGTAGGCAGTTTTAAATTCGAAATTCAATGAATAGTACTTGAATCCAGCACATTATGTATGGAATGTATACGGTTAATAGATATCGTTATTAAGTATGCACTGCACATGTACTTTATTTAATACTTATGTACAGTGAATTTTATGCTTGTCATTATTAGCTTACTGGTGCACAGTTAAGCTTAAATAAATTAAAAATAATAAAAATATACATATATAGTACCGAATAAGTTATAGTCACGCAATTTTAATAATGTCTAAAATTAATCTAAAGTAAATGTAATAAAATAATGTAATACGTTTTATTTTTAATAAAATCCAATGCGTTTGAGGATTTTCAGTTGCAAAATTGTTATTGACAATAAAATGTCTAAATTTTGTTTTTATTTATTTTGTAATTTGAAATCAAATTAGATTTTATACTTTCGGAGCAGTGAAGACCAATCAGTTTATGGTTGTGTCTTTTAAATTATAATAATTTACTGACTTAATAATTCGATTACAATTATTCACTCTTTTGTCATTTTTATTTATTTATTTAGAATTCATTTTTTAAAAGAAAAAATCTCTTGGATCGTCACTTCTCTTCTGTCTCTCGCATTAGGACAAACTTCATTTCCTCGAGACTTGATTAACTTCTCATCCTCTCTCTCTCTCTCACTCTCTTTCTACTTTCTCTTGCTTAAAACGCAAAAAGAAGTCGTCGTGTTGCCGCTCTGGAAATTCCATTGTATCCAGTTAAATACGTAGATTGTATTTAACTCACGGTAAATGTGAAAAGTCCCGGGAACCCGGGAGAGATCGAAAACAAACTCAAATTGAATGGGTGAGGGCAAAAAATACACGCTTTCACAATCTGACTAATTTCTGTCGTCGGCCATTTTTAAACGAACCAACCCCTCGTTGGACTTTGACCGAAGCTAAAAAAAAAAAAAACAAACAGAGTCGAATGAAACGAAATCAGAATTTTTGAACCGCAGCAAAAAAAAATTTAATTACGGCGGCACGCATTAATACATAGGTGTACACAAATATTGCGTTTGGCACGTGTGTTGCGTGCCCTGGACCGTCGGTTTTACCTGTGCGACTTACACTCTCTCTTTTGTAGTAGAAATTTTCTCAAAGGGAAAATGAAAAAGAGTAAAGACGAAAAAAACAACGCTTAAGATCAGATTTTTCATTCGACTCCTTGTTTATTGAAGGAAATTGTAATTCCATAGCTCCCAGGCTTAATGCAATATTTTCTAAAAATGTCAAAGGTCAAGAGTGAAAAACACCTTTCCTCTGCCCGAAGCAAAACTCACGGGGGAGTTAAAAAAAAAATTTACGCGACTCCTGTCGACACCTGACCACTTCCTCACTCACCGACTCACCTCAAAGCGTGAGCTCTCAGTTGTTTGCTGTGCTTCAAGTCCTCAATGTCGACGCCGCTGAAATTCATGAACGACTGCTGCACATCCGGATGAGTTTCGAATAACCTGCGAAGAATTATTTATATAAATTATTTTTATTTACTTACGATTGTAGTCGTAAAATAATTACAATGACTTAATTTTCAACTATTTTTTTATTTCCCCATCCCGGTGACTCGTGTTCAATAAATTCTAATAACATAAATTAGAAGGAACCTGGTGAGGAGGAAAATATACTTCGGTAACAATAAAAATAACAAATAAAACTATTTAATTTCACAGAGAGACGTGGATTTTAATAATATTTTCTATTAATTACTATTTCCGATACGTTTTCCGTAATTCATACCAACTTGCGTGTATTCAATAAAAAATAATGTTAATAACGTTACATACATACATCCCTTTAAATATTTGGTTATGGAAGTAACGTGTGATAATTTATTACTAACCAATCAAGACGACACACATTAATAAAAGTAACTTGGTTTTGAAAAACTTGAATGTTTGCTCGTTTCTCGTTTCCATGGGAAAACTTTATTCTTTAATATTGAAACGACGGAAAATTATTTTCCTGTGCGACAACCATGAAACCCACGGGGTAACGTTGACGGAGAACACTATATTTCGTAAAAAACAAAAAAAAAACGCAGTTTCTCTACGAGGAAACAGCCAACAGGCAAAATTTTTTTGGGGGGAGCGTTTAATATGTTTAGTATATAAACAATAATATAAACATATAAACAAATAATGTTTAAAACGTACAATATAAATAATATAAGCTCAAGAATTAAAATATTATTGTACAAAATAATTGTTAATAATTGTTAATATATAATTGTTTATAATAATAAGCTTGACATTTATTTTTAATAGAAAAACTTAATAAAAATACTTAAAACTTAAACATAAAATACACGAAGCATCAATTTAAATTCTCAATATTGTACTGATATTATTGATGTTATTAATAGATATTTATTGGTGTACTGAAGTGTAAAATTCAAAAGAAAAACTAGAAGATGGTAATTCATCTCTGGTAGTTCTCTAAAAACTAGCAGGAGATTGTTGTCGATAGAAGGTAACTCATAACTTATGTACGTAAGATAAACTCCGTTTGAGATCTATTTAGGGGTTTTGACAGGCGATTATTGATTGATTTCTATTTTGAGGTTGACACGACACTAATTTAGTTAATTTAGTTAGTACCGGGGTGATAGTTGACCCTCGAAATGTTCGCTGTTATGTGGTAGTTTGAAAATAAGCAAGTGAAATGTTTTTTCATTTACTGGATACGACGACTCTTTTTTTTTCTTGTCTTGTTCCTGGTGAGTAAACCAGTCAAATTTCTACTTTGTTTTCTATCCATCTGTTTTCCCCTGTCACCCCCTGTGTTTGATAGTTCGAGACCTCCGGCTGTGTTTTTTTCATTTCGTCGAAGTCAACCCTCACCAAAACTAATCAGCGAAACCAGTGTGAGCTGTCTACAGCTGTCCAAAAATATTTCACATTTTTATTGAAATTCACACGAGGCTTTTTGCCAGGTGAACTGATACAGCGACAACAACCCGTCTGCTTTTCAAGCGAATCGGTTCCCGTCAGGTACCTAAATCGAAATTTGAATTGCTTTGTATTTCTTATGTACAAATTTCGTGAATTAACATTTAAAAAAAAAGCAATTTCCAGGAGTGCTGAAGAGTCCGTCGCTCGCATAAATCACACCGTACGTAAGACGTAGGTTAATAATTCAGTAACGTCACATGAACCCGGTGGGATAAAAACCCAAAGAGAGGAGGAAAGAAGGTTCGAACCTTCTCTAAGAGGACAGAAAACTATTAAGGAAATAAAAACATCAAGTCAACCGTAAAACGTAGAGGAAGTTGTCACATTTCGTCAACACGGCACAGGTGGTCCAGTGAGTCCAGAGAGACGAAGAACTGAAAGTCCCGTGCAGAAATTACGGGGCGAAACCTTTGCACCTGGGTACCTCGAGAAGAACCTTGCCACGTGGGAGAAAACCATCATTTGCTTGCTCACCGCAGAAAAACGCCAACGGAATATTCGACCTTGAGCAAATTATGACATTCTTCTGTTGCTGTCGGGTGGTGCCCTTTGACCCGAAGAGATTCATCTCCCAGATTGGTCCAGGAAAAAAAACCTCACGTTTTCACCCCGGCAAGTCACCCTCGTCATGGTTCCTTGTTTTGTTAATCGGTTTTTCACAAAGTAATTGAATTTCCTTTTCCTTGTGTTTGTGTCTGTCTTAGAGAAATTTGTGATTTAAATTCTCATTTCGGGTATTTCATTCCAACTTAGCGAGACTTTTATTCTCTGATTATTTTAGAGTCTCCTTGTCTACCCACTGAGAGAGAGAGAGAGAGAGAATTAACTCATTTGGCAACTCATTGTTCCACTCTCCTTTTGTTCTCTGGAATGAAGAGGATTTAATGCCCTGCATTACCCTCGTCTATTACACGTCCCTGGTAAATCTCCACTATTTTTCACTACTTTTTGTCCGTTAAGGGGTGACCCCCGGGGGAGGAAATTACTCCGTTTGACGTTTGACGTATGTCCCTCGCAATTGTGTCCGCACCACACAATCGCGTGTTATTTTGTCTTTTTCTGTCTATTAGACGAATCAGGACTTGCCGACAGCGTTGAGCTTTTTACCACGTTCGTGTTTGAACGTTGCCGGACGGTTAACTGCACAACCACTCCAACCCTGTCTCAATTGTGTTGTACCGTTAGAAGTTAAGATGCCATTTATCGTGGATATTTCTTTAACAAGCAGGAACTTCAGATGGAACTCGGTTAAGATTTAAGTTCCGATTGAACTCATTCAGACTTACCAAAAATACATTACAAATTACAAATTTATCACATGACTATTACTCTATCCCACTTCGTCAACAATAATTCTTTACGTGCGTAACTCCCAAGGTGATTTTGGCAAGGTGTTGTCAATAATTTACTCTCTTTGTAATTAAATTAAGCGTGTTTACTACCCAAAGTGTGGGAAAACGGTCGCAGAGAGTGGAGAATATTTTTTTCCCACTTTACATCTAACTCCAATTTAAGCACATTATTTTTCAACTAAACACAGGTACCGAACATATTTTTGGTCAACTACAACAAAATTTGTGCATACGCGCCACATTAGACAGACACAATCCGAGGGAAAAATTATCTTAGTAAGTCCAAGGGTAAGTGAGTAATAAAATTTCCATCAGTTCCCTCAATCTGTCAACGTGACACTTCTCTTTTGGGTAAGATTTTTGAATAAGTTTCGATTCTCTATGAAAAATTCATTGTGATTTTATCTCGAGCAGGTAATTTTCCCCGTTGAAAACTTAAAATGAATTTAGAATTCTGATGTTGATGAATGCGTATAGAGTCATTTTAACATCAATTAAATTTGACAGTTCAATTTATTTATTGAAGGATTACCAATCCGTTCAAATTCCAATCGATACTTTTCAAATTAGGCAACCATTTTTGGACTGACTTGGTCTCACACGTGGCCCGCGTTTCTCTGACCTTTTTTTTTCATTCAGTCAGTCATTCATTCATTCATCCATCCGTATTGATTTTTATGTATCGACTGGGTCGCTCTCGTTCTTCCTATCTCTTCTTAACAGCTCAACCGTATCCTTTCTATTTTTGTGTCCCTCGTCGCCGTCGTCGTATTCGTTTCATTCTCAATTGTTACACAGCCTTTTTCGCCATTTTGAGTTTTTACACATCTTTGACTCCTTCAGATTGTCAAATACTTTTATTCGAGCTGTCTCGTTGATGCTGCCGCTTCCACGGTACACATTCTGCTTCCGACCGTCTTTCCGTGGCAGTTGATACTCAATCGTACAAAACTCAAAGGAGTATTTCTGTTCTGTAGGTCATTCTTAGACCTAAAACAACTTCCATGACTCGTTTTCATTACGCGTCTGTGTCGTGTGTATTTAATTGACTTAACACTTGAACTTAGGTCTTAATATTATGGCCTGTTCTTCAACCACACAGTACAGTAAAATTTATGTTTATTCATCCGGCGTTTCACAGCTTGATGAAAGCCTGCATTTCACACACATGAAATTTATGTATTCCTATTTATTTATACATAACGAGAGATACTTCAGTTTTACAGTAGGCCCCGTCTCATTATCGGCCACTTAACGAACGTACATTCGGCTCCCAAATTATATTCCCCATGCTTACCACCGCTTCATTTCAAGTACATGTGGGGCATGTTGTCGATGAGACTGCCGAAACAAACGTGTGCGTCCGTTCAATTTTTACACACAAGAGATGCCAATAAGTTAGCGTTTGATTTGTCAGAGTGAGGAAGGGGAAAGGAAATAAAAAATTCTTAAGTGGAAAATAAATTGGAATGAAAGGGAAAACCGCTTACGTTGGAGAACCATAAACCTGTTTTTTAAAAGAAGCTGTAAAACGGGAACGACTCTCGTCAGTAAGGGACGTGGAAGAATACAAGAGACACAGCGAGGAACAGGAAAAGGAAAGGGTGACTGTCGACAATTTGTCGGAGACACATTAAACGACAAGTCGTAAAGTACAATGACGATTAACAGGGAATCGAACGGGGATATAACAGAAAAAAAGCAATCACAATGAAAGATGGACATCGAGGAGAAAGCGTTAAATAAACAATTAAACTACAAAAATTTCCAAATGAAATTCATTTAACAATGCTTCCTTTGTCGAAACGTCTACCGTTGAACGCTGACAGGCACAGGGACAGGCAGTAGACAATTAGACAGAAACGTGGTACATAAAAGCTACACATAGGTAGGATACATAAAAGAAAATTACTTAAGAGTGCAAAATTCTAAAGAACATACAACAAAACATAAAATATAGAATTCAGTTCATTTTTGTTAGATGAAATGAATATTAATAAACACTCGTACATAAACACTGAATTATCATGTACAAAAATAAGGTGGATAGGTTGTTAAAGCAACTACAAAATGACAAATTATTTTAAAGAATAAGAACCGTTGGTTTTCATCCCCAAAATACGCCACCCTTGACATCCCGCCATTCTACTTACTTTCTACGTACTTTCTGCATGCATCTACATGTATGAAAATCATACAATTTTATTACATAAATTACATTGCATAAAAATTATTAAACATTAGAATTCTCACATACATACTATATATAAACAACAACAATATATTCTTTAGAAAATACAAACTGGTGGAAACTACTGAAGAAAACCTTGAAGATACCGGGCAAGACACTTGGCAGAAAAGCCACATAGGGGCGTACAAAACATAATTATGTGTGACATATACGTAGATAACAAGACATAAAGGACACGACTACGTTCACGTGTGATTACATCACAAAAAGAACCAAATATTTTTGTATTTCGAATTTACTTGATGAGAAAAAGAAGAATAAAGTAACCAAAATTGAAACTTAACTACATAAAGCTTACATTAATAGATTATCATACGCATTTATTTATGCTTAAATTAACTTCCTCTTTGTTAAACACGCAATTTTAGTTACAACATAAAAAGTCAAATTTGACGGGCAGGTCTCTGACACGTGGAAAACAAGTGTTTTGGGTGAAATTCAGTGTGCGAAGGAAAACGCCACTTTTCACAACGTGGAAATTCCATTCTTTCCACCAACTCAAGCATCGTAAATTTAATTGGAAGTGAAATTGTTCCAACTTTTTAAATTAAATTCTTTTTACTCTTCACCGTTCAATTTCACCCTTTCGTACCTCTTCAACATTCTTTCCACTTTCTTAACGTTGACTTATATACATATATATGTACACGTATTTATTTATACACATTCCATCAGGAAAATTCCATTGCTTCCTCACCCGGGGCTGGGTTCATTTGCCCAAATTTGCTATATATATAACTATATATATATATCGTTTTCTCGTTTAATATTCATGTATTAGACCGTAACGGTTGAGACAGGGAACCCAAAACCCCTTTAATGTATTTTGAAATTTTTTATATCCTGTGATATTCCTACTGTTCGGTTAACACGATTTAAAAGCCGTTCAACTGTACTTGAGTGTGTTCATGTGCCTTTCGCAGTTTTGGTTATTTCTAATTGCACAACACGTTTGACTAGTACAAAAAAAAACAAGGTTGTATTGATTTTGTAGAGTGAATTCACTTCAGTGAGGAACACCGACATAATATCGATGTATTCGTATCATACATAAATACATCACGTTCTCTATTTCGATTCGATTGTCCCGGAGACTCTCTCAAACTCCTCGTCCCAACAAAAATTTTCCCTCTTCTGGCAAAAGCCGTTTAATCTTATGAAAAGGACTAATGAAAATCCAAACAACGGAATATGTTTAAATTTAGACAAGCCAGAGATGTCTGATACCAGTCAAAGGGTTCTGATCATTTCCCGTAGCAAATTCCCACGAAAACATCGTACATAATTAATTATTTGATCACTGCGATAATTGAAATTCTATTTAGACTCGTTTGCCTTGTCAATTAATTTTCGAACAAGTCAAATGAATATTTAATAAAATATATTTTGTTTCTATTTCTGCAAAAACTAGTAACAGGCAACCGTTCGCGGGACGAATGAGGTTTTTTTTTCCGAACGGACTCAAACTTTTGTTGGCAAAAAGGAGTCGAACCAAATTTCGCTACGCTTAAATTTAAATTTCACGCGACGGATCATCTACGTGTCATGGAGAACGTCGAGAACGAAATAGATTTCTGTTTCTATGTCTATCAGACTCGTACAAAGTCAAAGAGTCTAGAACAAATAGCCTGATACAAGTGATTTCACGCCCTTTCTTCTTTCTCCGGGGGGCCTTTTTAATAACAATAAAATAATCACTTAACTTTCTGTGTGTACTTAAATCCTTGTAACAGGAGCTCTGAGACGGGACAGTTGGGATAATCGTAACTACACACACACACAGAGAAGAACAAATCAGACTAAAAAAAATAGTTGAATCTCATAGGTCACTACAACAGTGTCGTGAAAATTTGAACTATGAAATCTAAAAATAAAGGTGTAAGGTCGTTTTACTCCATTTTAAATCCGACGTAAATAATTGGAATTATTTGCTGCAGTAAAAACACTTCAAATTTTAAGTGTATGAAGTATGTTTATTTTAAACTTTAGGTTGCACGCGAGGTACTCGAGAGGTTGTGTACTCCCGTGGAGCAAAGTCCTACCCCGGGAGAAACCATCTGATTACAACACCTCCAGCAAGTGTTTCAGTTGTATTCGACTTGTACAAGTCACAGTAAACTTCACTCATCACTTCTGTACTGCTTCCTGCACGTGAGCTCTTCCTCTTTCTGTCTCGTTATAAATCCTACGACTGTGGGAGACGAATCATTCGCCAGAATAAGCAAAGACCGACGCAATGTACCACGAAAGACGGGGTAACTTCTTCGGCGGGGGTGTGTGGAGGCTGTTGTGGTAACGGGAAAGGCACGGGGGGTCAGTCATGTAACTTCTAAATATATAAATGTGTTCCGGCTATCTCGAGCGAATGTGACCGGCATGTAATTGCCATATTTTCCTACCGGTCGTAAAGAAAAGCCAAGATTAAGTGCTTTCCTCTCTTTCCACGCATTCTTCCGTGGTTCGTACGTAACAAACTCACGAGAAGTAGAAGAAAAGACGGAGGGCAGGAGAAGCAATGAAAAAGAAAGTCAAGTGGTGGAAAACGGCTGGTGCAATCGATTCATTACGGACCGGAGCCCCCCGTACAACTCGTATTAAATTTCACCCATGTCTCCCTTTCTTATATATCGATTCCGTATAAAAAAAAAACATATACAGACAGTAAAAAATTCTGAGATACATGAAAAATTCATTCGGGAACTGTCTGACCGGAGAAAAGGAAAATTTTTGGGGAAAAAAAAATTGGTTTACGTACATCTGTTAAACGGGTTCTCGAGTGCCCGGACGGGCTCTCATCTCAAATTCAAATTTTAAATATTTCCTGGGGGGTCCCGTGGCAATGACATGGAGTTTCATTGTGAAGGGTTAACGGGGAGGAAGAAATACGGTCCCGTGTCCCCCTTGTGGTCCAAAAGACTCGGGGAATAAAACCTTTTTTCCACTCGACTCCATTTTATAAATCTTCCTCCTAGTAAACCCGTATAATAATTTGTATATACAAATTTTAAATTGAATCGTAAGATGGTTGCACGTCGGCATTTCTATTAAACGACACTCACGTCCTATTCTCCCACAATCACCGTTATCGATGTCTCACTACTTATTGGCTTCTACATAAAGGATTCACTTCTTTTTCTGATAATGTAATCACTCTCATGTGAGTTTATTGACCCATCAAAAGCACACCTGACTTTGACGTTATTCTACAACGTGGTATTTTGTTTAAAAAAATTTATATCTCTGTGTATCTATTTCTACAAAGCATGGTATTGTGTATACCTATATATATAATAAATAGCTGATTTTGTTTTCTAATACTTTTTTAAGTGTTAAGTATTTTTTTAAAATTAATTTTCCCACTTTTCCTTGTGACCGGTACCCGAGCAGTACCCGACAGAATGGCAGGCACCCACTCACACACGCACGATAGAAAAGGACACTACAAAATAGTGAATTTCTCAATTGATCGGTCAACTTACTTAACGAACGTTATGACTCCGACCTTGGCGATGTTTTCCTCCAATTCTTTCCAGGTCTCGATGAGAAGTTCTTTCTCCCTCGTGGTCAAATTTGGGGGTTTTTGCTCTTCCATGACGGGCGAGCAAGGCTCCGGTTTGGATGATCCAACGTCGAAGGAACCTCTGGAACGAAAAGAAAGAGACGACCTAAAAAGGATTTTTGCTGCCCTTTAAACAACGCCCGTATAAATTATTGTCGTGCGTGGCTTAATTAACTAATAGTTCCATAATAGTATAAGTAGCAACACACGGAACAGTTTAAATAGGTCGGGAAGTTGGAATCTGTTTTGGTTTTTCTTTGGTTTTTCGATATTTGATGGTGGTGTTGTGTTACGCGTGCGTTTTAGTTCCTCCAAAAATATTTTTTTTTACGATAATTCAAGACTAGTAATTTAATTTGCAATACATAAAATCAATCTTAGGAGGTCCAGTTCGTACAGTTCGTATCGACTAGTAGAGTGCAGTTGTGTAGACTACACCGATTGTTCTGAAATTACATTATGTTTAAATTTTTTTATTATTGTAGTCCCCAACAATACACATAAAATAAAAGACATAAAGTAGACCGTGAGTTTGTAGTGAAGAGAAAAACCTTTTACTTATTACTAATCATAATCACTTATTACTTTTACTTATAAATAATCAATGAATGCACAGAATTCTTACTTTATATTGCACACTTAATGTACACTAAAAATAAGGCTACAATACGTTTTTTTTCAATAAATAAATTCATAAAAAAGTATAGTTTTTTATTATTAAATTGTTATTAATATTAATAAACTCCTTTCTCAATATTTTAATTCTCTACAATCTCTAAGGATCGCCTAGAAGGCGATCACCTCGGGATTAACGCTAGTCGAACAACCAACGTTCTTGGCTAAAAGTGTACGTTACGCGCTATGTATTATGTATATTGTCACCGATGTCATCAGATTTTTATTCAGCAAAACCTCTCTGGTAAGTATTAATAATGTGGTTTAGTTTTTTCAACTTCGAAACGAGTCAAAGCTCGTGTTTAAAGGAAATTTTCACGTCGCGCCACTTCTAAACGGACGAACACCACGGGTGAAAATTATTATTGTCTTGAAACATTGTAAGAAAAAAAGTTATGAAAGTGACTAACGAAATTATGTAGTCATATCGAATGACAGATGCCGACATTTCCACCCCCACACTTCGTCACACCCATTTTTTTCTCTCATCTTATTACACAAGCTTTTTTGTTACCGTCACTTTCACATTAATCAAATTTTATTAAATTATCCTTTTAACTTAAAGCTAATTAATAATTTCTCTCACACCTACGGGGCCTACTTTTTTGAACCCGTACAAATGTCGATTTCTCTAGCGAAGTATCTTAAGTTATGATTTTTAACTACAACTCCGTCCTACCCGCAAAAGTTTTACACTTTTTGTATTGCTTACAATTGTATTCTATTAATTTTAGCCTTAGACAAACTTCGTTTTCATAATTTTTGGCGTTAAGTTCAATAATAACTTGAGAGCTCATTTAGACTCACCTCCGTGGTCTACCTTAACTGGCGACACACTCCAGTCAGTGTTTCACCATGTCGATTCGTTCAATTTTCAACAGGGCACTTCTTCCAGGAAAACTTTGATACAAACGTGTAAAATCTGAATTAAAAAAGTAAACGGGAAGAAACGTGAGGTCTGATGGCTCAAAGGGAAGTTAATTCGGCTCCTGCGTTTCTCTGCTTGTGTCACGTTCAAGAGATGCGCATCAGTCAAAGGAAAAGAGCGAAGAGAAAGAGAGCCAGCCTTTCTGTTAAGAATGAGAAAAGGGTAATATGTTTGAGGCGAAAAAAAAATTGCGTAGGACGGGGTAACGTGGAAGTTTTCCTCAAGTTAGGAGCCAATAAAAATACCGTTCTTCTGAGGAATAAACAAGCGCACTTACCAATAATTCCCCATACACAGGCCGAAGGTGACTACAAGACGGCCCGAATGACTGACTACACGCACTACACGCACTCAAGTTCGCATGGAATCATTCGCAACCACTTGGTGACACCCCTAGACGCTAGGGTTTATGTCTTCCGAGTCAAGTTGTTGCTCATGTTATTTTTCACATTCTAAAAACGTCTTAAATTGTATCCCTGGATAATCCAAACGTGAAATTGCATACAAAAATTGTATATAGGGAGCTTACGCATTTAGGTAAAAATTTCAAAAAATGTCGCGACTTTCAACAAGTCAAAATGATAAATTGTGTACGGGGGACGTGTCACGTAAATTTTCAACTGGCGTTAGTAAAAATAAAAAAAAAAAAGAAAACATTACCTTTTTAACCTTTGAATTTTCAAAACTGGAGTCTGCTTCTTTCTATTCTGCCGAATGGTTAAATCAGGCAGTACACGTTATTGTGTTTCAAATTAAACATAATCCTTTTCTCCCATAAAAGATAATTATGCTTCTTTTATGTTGGATTACAAAGAATTTTACGGATAATTCTTATTGTACGAGTCTCCTCAAAGCCATTCTAATTCGAGTTGAATGTTTCGGAGGAAAAAAAAAATGGCGGACGAAGAAATGGAATTAAATGCGGAGTGTGTTACGATCGGTTCGAGAATATTAAAAATTACCGTCGACAACTTGTAATTCCTTACTTTTCTCCGTGACGTTTAATAAGTTTCACTCATCCAGTCCTTTGGGAGAGAAAAAATTCGGTAAGAAAATTGTTCTGGTTCATCTGGATGAGTGTGATGTTGGAGGAGAGAAAGTGAGAGAGAGAGAGAGAGAGAGAGAGAGAGAAAATGAGGGGGGAAAGCATGTGATGAGGAATTTGTGTTACATTTGTAATCCATTAAGTCAAATCTTAAGAACAATCAGGGAGAGACTAATATTTTATAGTTTCTGAAATTTCACGGTAGATTTAAAGCATGTCGCCGAGAAGACAAATCCACTTTTAACTGACTCAAGTCTTGGCGAACATTTCGAGTAATCCCCCTGAACTGGGTAAACGCCTTTGCAAGTTTTAGCAGACCTCAAAAACCGCCGGCAAAACTGGGAAACTTTTTCAGATTTGAACCTGCCGGGTACCGCTTGGAAATTCCACGGTGACGAGAAAATAATAAACTGTTGTAGTGCTTCGTGGAAGCGTCGTGTCAGCGGTGCAACTGAGTCAACCGCAGGAATTGTTTTAGCAACAACCCAAACATTAAACCCTCATTTGTATATGGAGAATTGTGCTTGTCACTCCCGTCGGTATCAGTACCCTAATTCAGTACTTTCGTGAATGACTACAATGTAGCGTCAACTGTTCCCGACCACTGTACGTGTAGTTCGCCGACATCACCGCCTCTCCTTAAGTCATTTGAGTTTGTACTCAGCGCCGCTTTTACCCAGTACCCGTCACTGCAGCTACTGTAGTTACTAATCGTCTTTTTCAGTATTTCCTTTAATTAGCAGTACTAATAGTTTTATTTAAGGTAAATTGACATTCTACACAACCACAACAAGTCTGAAACGTAAGTGAAAGTTTCAAGTGGTCAGCAGTTCAGTAAAAACTACTTTAAGAGAGTTGGGCACTACACTTAAACGGAAGTAAATTAAACTTTGTACGCAGATTTGTTTCAAGTACAGATCAATATTAGTAGTTTCTGCCGATTTGTAGTTTTCCATAAAGTTCGGTTTTTTTTTCCCGGTCCGACACCCGAAATCCGAACTGATTTTCGGAACGAGATGGCCTCCGCAAATCTCTTTGCCGTAGCAAATTGACATCCGCCATCGTTTTGTGAACGCCCTCAAAAGCCTTTTCCAAATGTTGCGGTTGATTTTATTTTTCCTTTCTGTCCGACACATTGGAAATTTCCGCTCGACCGTTCGGAAAATGACGGACTCGTTCAACTGCCCCGTTAAAGGAGTTGGTTCTCCCTGACAGACACAGCAGCAATCGCCGACGAGGAGCAGAAAACTTTTGACGTTTTAATAATTTATCTGTCCGCTGCCGGGTACTCATAAACAGGTTGGAACTTACCGCCGATCTTTCGCCACTCGATCTCTCTCTCTCTCAAGATCAGAAAATTTCAAGATCAAACTCGTTTGTATTACAAAACTAAGTGTCATGGAACATTTAAGTTTCTGCCTGACATTGTCTGCTGTTCTGTTTTTTTCCAACTACAATACGACCATTGTAGTGCAGTTAAGACTTTTTTTAATTTATTGAAATATTTTCTATCTAATTTTAATTTAAAAGTTGAGTAAATTTAGTCCTCACCCTCAGAAGTTCAGTGACGTCTACTTAATTTCAGTTAATTTTCAAGTTTTTTCATAACTGTAATTAAGGAGTTCTGTATATTGAATTATATATATTGTTGGAGTTTATTGAACATTTCGCGTGACTTGTTACTTTCTGCAGTTTATTTGTTTTCGTAAATCGGTGATAGTACGTCAAAATACGCACAAACTGCTCTACAGTACTTGAATACTTTTGGTTTGTTGTTCTTAAACAAGTAGATAATAGTAGATATTGGTCTGCAATCGGTCTTTGGTTGGTTACATTGGTCAAACAGAAATTCGTTTTTATGAAACGAAAAAATATTAAAAAAAAATTAACTCGTGAGTTTATTTCTGGTTTTCCTGTCCAGTTTAGTTTGTGTGTTTTACCAATTTCACCTGGTTACTAATATTTTCTAAACGTCATTGAATTTGAAAACGACGTCAAACACTACAAGACGACCATCACTTTTTAATTACGAGAGAGATGAAATTAAGTTAGTAAAGTTTGGATTAAGTTGAGCGATCAAAGCCGTTGAACGTCAGTCATTTGCCTCTGCTGCTGCTGCTGCTGCTGCTTTGCGTTCTGCCATTTTAATAAAAGTTAACTTAAAACTATATTATTAGTTTGTTTATGCCTCGGTCGCGGATGAGTTTCAATTTCAAATCAACTTGACTTGTTGTTTCGCTGCATTCGATGACCAATGTCGCCATCAATAAAATTTCAGTCTGTTTTTAATAAAACGTGAATGTTACGTATTTTATGTATCTCGCGTCCCCTTAAATAATATTAGCACACAAATAATTTGATTTATCGACGAATACACTATTGATAATATTATTTAAACCAAAAAAAATTGTAAACACTAAGAGGATCACCACAAAGAACAACCACAAGGCTTTTTTTTACTTTAAAAAAAAAAAATGGCGTCGCAAACTTAGAGTGGAACTCACTCGCCATTTGTTTAGAAGTTGTGACCAATGCTGTTTTTCATTCCTTACAGTCCACTTACTGATGTGTGCAGACAGAACTTGTACTTGACCGTAAAAATTTAACTTCCACGTTAAATCCAAGACGGTTCTTGGAATGAATGCAATTGCGGTGACTCTTCGAGTGCTGGGCCGCCATTTCTGTTAAAATCGAATTCAGCCCTAGCGCCCTGGTCGTTTTTCATCGCTTCCTTTAAATTCCGTGTATCTTATGCATAAAAAGCTACATAGAAAACCTTTTTCCGTTCCATTTTCGTGATCCTTTCTTAGAGAAAATGATTTCGTACAAGCAAGAATTATGTATCGGCAACAAATTTTACAGGGTGCACCACAAGTCTCCTCGAGATTTGGGTTAGTTGCAGTCAGAATGTGACGTATAGTTTTTTTACTTATTTTATATTATAATATAAGCGTACATAGGAGTGTGTTTGAATCGTGTACAGTTTTAAAGTAGTTTCTTCAACCGTTTGTATTTTATTTTAATTAAATTCAATGTATGTGAAGGCACGGAGAGCACGCGTGTCTAACGAACATTGTCGTCGCCCTACATAAAATGCGTAAGTTTCTTTGTACATAACGCTGAAGTATGTATTTAGTGCGTATGTGGGTCTCCCTTGTATACATAGACTGCATATTTTTGAGCTTCTCCGGAAAAGTATTTTATAAAAAAATCCACTCGTTGAAAATTTATCATTCTCGACTGACGTAATAAATTTTATACAGTGATTGTAAAAGCTTTATTAATTTATTAATGCGTTCGATGGGGTTTTATTTTGAAAACGAAAACATTAATAGATTTCAATAAAAATACAAAAAACAATTATGTTATAAAGAGGTTAGTTATAAGAGGTATAATGTTACAATTATAAAGAGGCAATGAGTTTAATAAGCTCAATAGATTACATTTCGTGGGTTACTCACGATAAAATTTGTATATTATGTAAATAAATTTTATGAAAGCAGAATCTCACAGATATTTTTCTCACCTTTCATTCCCTTTCATTCTCAATCGTTCTCGTCTCTCATTCCTTTCCATTCTCGATCATTCAAATTGTTCTCTATTCTCATACATCGTCATCATCATCACCTCGTACCTGCGATATTAATTTAATGTTTCCAAATACAAAACCAATAACATATTATATGTACCTAGAAATATTAGACTACGTCACCGGTTAAAAATTCTCATTCTTCCACTTCCCATTTCGTATTTTACATTGTTTGTTAGAATGAAGAAACATTTGACTCCATTACTCTCATCGTCTTCATGGCGTACGAAGAAAAAGCGACAAACGATAGCGTGGACATATTGTTTACAGGTTTTATCAGAAACGCTAAGGCAACATAAAGGCTAACAACTTATCAAATTTCCCATATGGAGAACCGAATAAAGGTAAGTAACGTGCCGGGGAAGCCGGTTAAGGTTGTCATTTCCCCTGGCGAAGGCAATCCGTGAAAGACCAAAGTGATTTCCGCTTCCGAAACCTGATAAAATTGGGGGGGAAACAAGTGAACGGAAAAAAATTGGCAATCGTGTGGAACCGAACTAAATTTATGTTCTCCGGTTCTATTGACACGGACAACACTGCGTGTGAACTCACTCCAGCCCCGGTGAGGGTTTTTCTTTTTTCTTCGCGGAGTATTGTGCGACAGAAAAAAAGCTAAATAAAAAAAGAGAAAAATCCTTTTTACTCCTCGGACGAGTTCAGCTGTTCGGTTGAGGCTCTGGAACTTTAAAGGGGGCCGGGAAAAAAAAATGAATTTGAAGTTGTTTTTGGGGCGACAACAAGCGTTCCGACGCATTTCCGAGAGCCCGCTGCATTTTGAATGGGCAGACTGATGACCGAACACATCGCTCAAGTCTTGGCCGAAGTGAAATTTCATGTGAAGAGTATATATTGACGTGGTTTCAGAGGTTCCTGACAGGTTCGGGGTGATGCGATGCGTTCACTGCTCTACGTCTCCGTGAAATATTTGGAGATCGACTTGTCCAAATAATACCAGACGGATTTGAACCTTTTGTGATTGACAACAGAAGATCGGGAAGCTTAAACGTATGCTATCAAATGAAATTTGCAACGTAACAGAACTCGGACAAATTATTTATTAACATAAACATATTTTATTAACGTAAACCGAAGATTACGTACCAAGTTACCCATAAATACAAATGCTCTAAGCACCGATCGTAATTCTACTCGTTTCGGTTCTAATAATACTTAGTTTCTTAGTTATTTTATTTAACAAGCAGATTTTTGTGGTATGTACATAAGTTTTTTGTACTACAATTTTTAATATGATTTTTAATTAAATTTCAATCAGTATTAACATAGCAATTAATTTTTTTAATTGTATACTTTTAGTCGTCCTATGTATTTACTTGTCGTCGAGAATGTATTACCGTTAATTGACCTATTGAAACTTTATTAATAATGTAAAAAGAAAAAAGTATTTGTCTAGGTTATGTAGACTACATTGTACGAAGGAACAATAAAGGAATTTAACAATACGGTACCATTATCATATGTAAGAAACAAGCAAACCGTTAAGTAGGCCTCCGTTGGAACGTAGGACGGATCGCGAAGTTAAGTAAAATATTAATAATTACCTTATTAATAAAAGTCGTTTGCGAAACGACACATAAATAATACCGAAGGTTGAGAGAAACGCATTACAGAGAGAGAGACACATACACAGCGCCGGGAACCAAACTAAGTTATTAGTTTTGTTAAAACTCTCATTTTTTATCTGCGCAGAGAAGATTAAAATGAATCCTTCGTTCCTCACCTTAAGCCAACATAAATTATTAATATAATCTAATGTCGTGCAAGAGTTAAATTTTTAATATTTATCGTTCTTTTGTCAGAACCCGACAGTTTTCGTTCACAATTAGTTATTTTAATAATGCATTCGGTCGGATGGTAGATTTTTATTCAAGTCGTGAGACGAGGAGGACACCGTTTGAGAGTCGGAGCCGGCGAACAGACGACAGGTAAAGTTCAGGTAAAGAAGGTGGGAGAGAGAGAGAGAGGAACTCGGTTGACCGGAGGGCCTGATGAAAATTCATGAGGGAGAAAGCGGTGCAAATGGAAAATAAAAAAAAAATTGGATTTCTTGTCTGAGGGAGAAGACAAGTCAAACGACAGACAGCAACTTGTCTGGTCTACGTCAGGAGCACAACAACCATTTTTCTTCTGTCGATATATCCCTGTTTACACTTCTTATGTTTCCCGGTAACATATTTACGGATAAACCTTGTTTATCCTGTTTCCAGCTGAGTGCTGAGCGCCCCGTCTACGCTTTCACTTAAAATTAATTTACAATTCTGTCAAGGTAATGGATTTACTTTGAAAACGTTCTTCAGTGTCAAACCCCACACATAAGTGGACTTGGATGGAGACATGGATGGACACATAGAGACACACGCGCACACACACACACACACACAGGAAACATGATTCTTCCCTCGGTTAACTTACTTCTCTATTTCATTTTTGTTTACGTAAAAACATTTTTTTTTTTTTTGATGAAAGATATAAAGTTTCCTTTTCTATTATGTTTCGATTGGGTTCGCGCTTGAAATTCTAAAAAATTATTGGATTTGAACGACAGAAAAATTTCCCACCGTTAAATCACCCCCACTCAACTCTTGGGCGTTAATTTGGCAAAATAAATAAATTTAATTTGTAAACTTTTAAAGTGCTAATTAAAAACGAGTTTTCTCTTGGAAAAATGTCGCCTTTTTAAACCGACGCGGAAATTGAAGTTGAGCAACAGCAACAGCAACGGCAACAGCAAAAAAAAATTCGGAAACTCTTGGGAGACAACACGGCCCGGATGTTCAAAGTATGTTGTCTTCTCCTACGTCACACCAAATGAGAAAATATTTATTTCTTTCGGGAGTTCTATTTTTTTTTCCCCACCCAAACTTTCGTCTACGAAAAATGTAAAGTTATGTTTTGTTAATCCCCAAGAAGGAGAACATAACTCTCAGTTAAAGTCTTTTAAAGTCAAAATTATTTTTTTTAAATGAATAAAAGTGTAAGAAGTGTACAATGCACGTACACCGAAGTATTTTTATTTTACTACTGCGTTTCCACACGCCAAAACAAAAACCATTACAAACGCATCGTAGGACTTGTAATGAAGTGGAAGTGTGTAGTGTGTAGTATGTAGTTTCAATCAAGCAAGGGAATAATTGTCTTAGGGGAAAAAAATGAAAATACCTGAGCGTTAAACACAGGTGTGCTGTACGGTACTCATGTCCGGTGAATTTTAATAAATAGTACATTTTGGCGCAAATACTACCACACATCGGTTTGTCTTGGTCAAGAAAATTTCTTTTTTTGTATTATGTTGAAGACAAAGAACATAATATGTAAGTGGAGAGTCTTCTGCTTAAAAGAAATGTCGATGTTTTTTTCAAGTTTTTTTAATTTTGTACAATTTTTATTCAAACTGTTTTCACAAATATTATTTAAGTACTGAATATTTTTCTGTTGTTGATCGAACACCAAATATTTTGTATATTGTTTTTCGTTAAATTAAATATTGAAAATTAAATATTTTCTGAGTTGTACAACCTGTACTTGAATGAATCACCTCTTCCTAGTTTTACTCATTGCTGCTTTGTACAATGCATTTTCTCTTCTACTTGTAGACCCAAGAGGTCTCAACAGTAGTACTGTTGTACGCGATTTTGAGCTGCTGCGAACTCTGTCGATGTCTCAAAGCCTGACCTTCCAGTTTATTCACTTTGGTAAATTAATTTATATTAATTATTAATTAGCAATTAATAAATGATTTAATTTATGTTTCTTGAAAATATGACATTGAATTTGATATTTGCAAGTTGAAACACAACTTCTTTCTGTTACATTTGACAGAAGACTACCTGGAATATACTTAGGCTTGGGAAAATGAATGGAGTTGTGCGAATGAATTGACCAGACTTATTGTGCCTGGAGGGTTTCTACCCTTTCTTTGGTTATTTGTGTGTGTGAAAACGGCGACGGTGAGTAACTGAAATGGCACTTACAAATGAAATAGAATGAAATTGTTAACAATAAGGCAGGTAGACCTTTTCTGGTACGATTGTCACTGTGAGAAAATCACGAATACTTTTGTAGTCAGACATTTCGTACTGAGCACTACATTCCTGACAAAATGTAAGCATTGAAATATTGTAGCCGTGGTACCGGCACATTTTTTTATTTCCTTTGTCCGGGTAGCGCAGACCCAGAGACCACGACAAGTGTCACTTTTTGAACAAATTATGTTATAGGTAGGTTCGGTGTAGGTAACCTAAAAAGCATTCAATTTGGATTAAAATCGAAAATTTAAATCTCGCAATCATCTCGAGAGTGAATCTCACAATTAGGCCGCGACAAATTTTAGTTGAAAGCATCAAACCATTCAAAACGAAAGCCGGAGTAATTTGAAATGGTGTTTCATCCGAGACTAAGACGTTTCGTGAGTTTCAGACGTTTCCCCCCCCCAAAATTTGTCGCCAATTTGAGGCAGGTCTCCTTCGTTGCACGTAAGCCTCACGTTTGATTGTTTCTTCAACATCAGAGGGAAAATCGATTTTGACGGATTATAAAAGAAACAGATGAAATCCGGTGGGAACACGTCGAGTGTAACGAACAACTCGATGCTAATAGTCTCTTTGAAATTCTATTAATCCTTTCCCCGAGAATAATTTACACTTATTTAAGTTCTCCTTTTGAACACATTCCCAATACTCGGAGTCGGAGAGCAACGGAGATTGTTAAGAGTACACCCCGGTAATAATTAATTCAGTCTTGAGATGCGTCTTCGGGGAAATGACATTCTGGAAAGGGAGCAACTTGGAAAATCGACCTATTTTTGGCATTATGTACTTGAACTTCAGGTGGAATAATTGTAAAAAAAAGTAAAATTAATGGCGAACAGGCAAACGGTGCTAGTTTATTAAAGTGTGCCTACTTCTGCAGGCGAATTCAAAGGAAATTCCGCCTCCTCACAAATTGTCCAGGTTGTGTATTTCTCATTTCCGCTCATCCTCCTTCACCTTTTCTTACGTTTTTAAAGAAAATTGCGACTTTTACCTTTTTTTCCCCCGCTTACTCTTAAAAGGTTTTCGCTTAAAACCCACTTTCTCTTTCACTTGTACTTTCTTTAAACCCGACCAAGTTTCCCTTTTCATTTTTTTTTTCCTTTTCTGTTTCGGAATGATCTCGCCATCGTTCAAAGGAATAATAAGGAGACGGAATAACCCGAGAGACTTGTGCAGGGAAAAAAGTGAGTGATGCCAGAGGAACTCGTCGAACGTTTTGGATTCGAGAAAAAAAAAGTGACGACCGGTCGATGGGGAAAGACGAAAAATTTCCTGCTGGCGAAAGCTCCTTCTGCGAACCTGAAATATTCGGAGGAATTCTTTTCCCCGGGGGGAAGAGGAACGAAACCTTCCGAAGAAGGATGCGCAAAACGTGACGAAAAATATTTTGATTAATGGAGGATTTATTATTTTTCACATCCAGAAGTGACGCTGTCTCTTCTCTTTATTTTCAAAAGCTCGACGACGTCCCGCGAGCTTTTCATCTGGAAAAAAAAAACGAACTGGAGAGGCACAGGCCAGGGGAATAGCCCCGGTGAGCCTTGGCCTTTCACCGGCAGCCTTTCGCCACCTCGCAGGTTCTCGCCGTGTTTGCCAAACGAAGTACGTGAAACTCGTTTATTAATCGAATCGTGTAAACAGTTCCACGATCATTTCAAATAATGGAAGATCGTCTGTTCGATTTCGCTCAGGCGAATTTTCTCGAGCGAGTTACAGCCCCTGAGACCGATACGTCAAAGTACATTAACGTGAAATCAATTAAACTTAATTGAAATCTACTAGTGGAATCGATCGGGGAATAAATAAAAACGGGAAGAAGTAAAAGGTGAGCAAGAGGAAGTAACGTTCCTTTTGTTTCCGGTCGAACGATGCAACTTTCAGCCGGAAAACGGAGTGACCCTTTTACTTGTCGAGTAAAAGTCAGACAGGAAAAATCGGTTTACATAAAAGTTTCTGTTAATTTGTGTAACTTGTTCTACTTCGTACGAAAACAGTTTGACTTGGTACTTTTCAATCCTGACACGGAGAGGAACGCCGAGAATGTTTAGATAGTGAGTACTACAGTGAGTTGGACGTTAAATATAAAATGCTGTACCGTTTCTGGTGTTTAATAGACAACTACAATACCATCAGTGCTGTTCTCTGTCATTACGCAGTCGTAGAACTGCACACATTAAAAAAGAAAACGGAATCTCAGGACAAATATACGACTATTGTTACTACTACTACTGCTGGAAACAAAAAGCACAACAGAACTACAACCTGTCAGAAAACGACTGCCACAGGTTCGACTACAACGCCGACACAATGCAGTCTCAGAGGACCGTTAATGCTGCAGTACACAAATTCTGCTTAATTAACAAAAAAATCAAAAGTATCTTTTGTGATGGGCTAACGGTTAAGATGTTCACCGTTGGTACCGTACTACCACAAAATGTTTATCCGCAGAAATAAGTCACTCGAGAGAGAGACAACAGTAAACAATGAAAATTCACAAGGAGATTGAATTGCTGCCAGTGCCAGCCTCAGCTTCTCCATCGTCTCATTAACCGAAAAGTAATGCGTTTAATGAGAGGCCATTAAGAGAAAGCAGACTCCGCTTACTATCAATAACTCTTATTATTATTATTATTATTATCAAAATGAGGAAAAATTAATTTTTCGGGGTGCGTTTCGGGTTGCTTTCACCTCACCGCAGAAACTAAAGAAATAAGTAACGAAAGGGTGAGAACAACTTCCCCCGGCTGGAAACTTAATGAATAGAGCTTTTGCTATTCAACATCGTCGAGTTCTCGTCTCTGGAATTCTCAATGAGTTCAGGAGGACGAGGGAGGCAGGGGTGGGCGGGGAAGGGTTGGTGTTACACCTCACCAGGTGTAACACACCGCAGACCAACCGGGGGTTTCTCCTACGTTCAAAAACTGATTTTTTTTTTCAATTACCTACAGAGCAATAAATCAAATTCGAGGAGAAAACGTCTTGAAGTCAATTCGGCGGACTTGTGGACTGTGTGTTGTTCTTCAACGTTTTATTGTAGTCGCGAAAGAAAATTGCGACTTCTCGTTTACGTTTCCAGCCGGATGAGGAGAATTTTAAAAAGAATATAACAAGAAAAACTGTGGAAAATTGTCAAAAACAAAGGATTTCGTATTTAAAACTTTTCGCGGGGATCCGGCCGTTGTGTCCGGCGAGACGTGGCGGCAGAAAAGAAAATCGAGCTGATTTAAGCGGGAAAGTAATAAGCCAAAACAAATTCGCGACGTTGTGCGCCGAGTACCGACGAGTCACAACCACGACAAGACTCCTATTTATATTCATACAGGTAATTAACTTCATTTTAATTAATAAAACGAACGCTGCGAGTGTGCAATGGCAGTTGGGTACTTGCACCCTTTCTCGAAGCAGAATCACTACAACACGACATTTTAATAGCGAAACACTACACTGTACCTATCTAAATTTGCGTTCGCTCTAGTTTACATACGGGTGTAGTGAAATGTAATTTGAAATTGGTAGTTTGCTCATATCTCCAAAATATATACGTATTTTTGTACGTAATTAAGTGTATTACAAAATTATAAATTTTATTTTTTTAACTTAACCAATTGTAATGGGTCAATGACCAATAGACACATCGACGTGTTACTACAAGTACGAATTTCTTGTATGTCACCCTTTATTTTTTTTAATAAATATATTGAGAAAAACAGGTGGTGTACCACGTTGACGTAACCTGTTTACTCTAGTATACAACGGTACTTGTCTGTAATATGCTATTTTATTACATGAACATTTATTAATTTATTACAGCAACAGTTGTAGTGTGCATTGTGCAGCATAATGACGCACTCTACGAATGTAATAAATAATAATAAATCGGATATTGCGCCTTTTAACAATTCAATACAATAAAATTAATCTTATGTATTTGTAGTGATAATAAAAACTTCGTTACAATCTTTGTAATTGACACTCTGCCGCTCCCCATTTTTGTCGGCCCAATCAGGTCGCATTACCGATGAACATTTTGCTAATTTTTACAATGATTTTTTTTCATTAACTTAATATGAACGTGTCGATCGCTCGCATAAATAAAATCACATGAAACTTTTCAATTTCCCTTCGCTTTTTACGACGTCGACAAAGGGTCGAAGCAATAACAGTAACTGTGTCAACAATAAATGCAAAACGTTTCCAAGATATGATGGAGGGAAGTTTATTTTATCGGCAGAAAGTTAACAGAGCCCAAGTCAGATACGCACAAAAGGTTAACGTCGAAACGTCAGACAAGGGGACTAAACAGCAGGAAAATCCGTACTTATCGAGGTGCATTGTGCGGAGAAAGAGACGAAGAGCAAACATCGGTTGAGTCGGTTCGGTTCAAACTACAATTTCTACTCTTCGGAACCAACAAGCAGGTCACCTGGTCGAAAATTTTTTAAGAACATCGGGACGTGTACGTTTGAAGTGGTAAAGAGTGTCTCACGAAAACTGTCAGAGGAGCAGGACAGAAACCGAACAGGAGAAGGACAGTGGAATGAGAACCGGGAGAGCGACAAGCGGAAACGGAAATAAAAGATCAATGAGAGGAAGAGGAAATTGTGCCACAGTTGAACGGGTCAGAAGACACAGTTGGAGGGTTTTTGTCTTGTAATTAGAGTTTTATTAAATTTTCTATGCACTGCCACGACAAATGCAATTATTTATGTATTTTCATTTTTTTCCAGCCCGATCGAGCGGGTGGGTGAAAGTAGTTGGAGACGGAAACCTCAAGGTAGAAAATCGGAAGCCTCCACGGTTTTTATTGTGCGTGTGCGTGCGTGTCTGTGCGTCCGTCCAGCGTGCGTTTCTTATTTGACAGGCTCTTCTGTCGTTTCTATTTCCTTTCCTATTCGACGAGTAATAAAATCGATATTATTCTCATGGTTTCCCTGTGTAAGGGGCCTCCCGATGAAAGGAATGAAGTTGAGGAATGGGAAGGACGTGGCAGAAGAACAACAAAATGCCCGGGGATGTTGTCTGTGTGCGTCGACATGCGGGAGAGCTTTTCTTTGCTCAAAATTTTCACGGGACTTTTGTCGATCCGCCCAACTTCTTCTGACCGAAATTTTCTGTCTTCCTTTGTGCTTTGTCTGGTGCCACTTCATCTTTTCCCTTCACTGCTCTTTGACTCCTTCCGGAATTTGTTTTTTTTTTTCTTTTTTGCTCCTTCTCAAGAAATTTTTTACTCGGATGTTAATTCCTACCGTCCGGGTAGGACATGCTTTTCATCCCATGTTTGCACAGGATTGATTTGACTGTCCTTTTTTTTCTTTCTTCCGTCGCCGCGTCACCGCTGCCCAACCACCCACCCACCCGCGTTCTCCTGACAAAAGACAAACTTGTCCGATTTGCTGCGGTTTTCGGTCGTGTCTTGTCGTTAGTTCCTCCTTCATTAGACGAATTCACATCTTAACTTTCCGCTTTTCCACACCACCCAGAGACTTTTGTTGTTACTTCCTAACAAATGTTTCTTCGTCTGACTCATTTTCCGCCTCCTGTCGTTCCTTTCACACCGAGTTGTCAACAGCTTGTTGCTTCAAATTTCTTTCTTCGGATGCGTTCGTATTTGTGTCATTTCCTTTGGCGCTTTTCCGCTTCGCTGTTTATCATATCATTTTTCTTTTCGTTTCCATTTTTTTCAGCCGTTGAAATATCCGACTCGTCAATATTTAGACTTTGCACTACAGAAGAATATGTAAATTCCGGAACAGTAGGTCTAGAATTTTATTCTGATAAAGCAACTATTTCAGATGTAACTTTACATTAGTTTTCTTACGCACAGAAAATGTACTCGTAGCGAATTTTATGTTTATGTAATTTTAAATAACTGCAAAGGTTTATTTTCTAATTCGGGCACGGATTTTTTCTCTATATTCAAGTTCCTTTCGCAATTATACGTAAACTGCTGAAAGCTGTCACGTCTAAATTTAAAAGTTTATTGTCCCAATAACTTTCTGCAGGTGCACTGCATTCGTTCAGACTTTGTCACCATTGGTGCAAAAACCGTTTCAGGTCTTTCGTTAATTGTGACCGCTTTTTAATTTAATTTTGCCTCTCTAGAAAGTAGTCTTTCAATGGTGGCCATAATCAATGGATACTAGACGTGTAAAACAGGTTAGCTCTTTTTAAGTTTTATGGTTTTATTTTTATTAATATTTTTGTACTACTACTTTATTGTGAATTAAATTTTATAATTGAATTTCGAGTGAGTCAACTTGAAGTTTTTCCTACATTGGGATGCTGGTAATTTTTGTGGCAGGGAACAGCAGTAAAAGGACAATTTGCTTGCAGCGGCCTTTTGTGCTAATTTTTTTGTCTTTCTTATTCAATGAACACTTTTTGCTGATTTGATGATCACTGCGGTGTAGGGACAACAGCCTTCGAGCCCTTGTTACTGCGGTTAACGTAAGATTTTCTAAGTTGAAACATTTAAAGCTGGCGGCGACTGAAATGACCTTTCGACCAGAATTTACTGCCCTTCCTGAAGCTTATTCGATATGTCGTCCCAAGTGAAGGGTAGAACGAAGTGAATTCCTAAAATTTTAATTGTTTCGGATGGCTTAATGGGAGACCCAGGTAGGTGAAGGCCAAGGTCGGAGCAAAGAAGAATTTTAAGTGTTTGTATTTCTCAAGGGAAAACTTAAGCTTGTGCCTTACGCTCAATTGAGAAATTCGATAGAGAACTTGACGGGAGACCCCGAGCAAACCGGATATTTGGCGTCCACAAGAGACAGGATATGCTGAACAGATCGTCAACAAGAATGACACTAAAAATGAATCGTTCAATGCAATCCTTTGCTTTGATTTAGGTGACACACTACGGCAGTGATTCAAATTCTTATGTCTAAATTTCCCCCAGTAGAATACAGGCGAGAATACCCCTATAATATTCCTTCTCTTTTCCTTTTCCCGGGGTAATCTCCTCTGTTCTAGAAGCAAAGTTCCGGAGGAACGACCTACATTAAGTTAGACTAGGTTAGGTTAAGTTCACGCATCACTCACTACCACACGCCACCCTATTGTAAATACAACAACACATCATCTCATTTCATAACTAGTTTGTAAATTTATAAATATTCATCAATAGTCCCTCACTCTGTCCTGATCGACGTGTAACCGGATCAGACCCTGAAATTTTGCTCCTGAGCAGGACAGGACACGACACGATTATTTTATTGGGGTTTGTGTATTCGCATGAATGTTATACGAACCCCTATCTTAAACGAATTTACTTTTTTGCAGAAGATCAAATTTAGACATGGCGCTCTAGGAGTAATGGTAATTTTATGACGGGCTGTTGGAATGGGACCGAGTTGCCGAGTGGGGGCGGACCTACGGGTGACAGCAGAATCTGTCGGCTTGGCCTGGGTGGTCGTCGAGTTTAACAATTTTTCGGAGTGAAGTTTTTGAATTTGGAGATTTTGGGTGTGGTCAGTGGGTTGAAAGGGCTTGCAACGCGGCAACGAGATCGTAGAGGAACTCCCTCACGTGGTCCTGAAGGTATGCGGTACAAACTTTTCGGCGACTTTATTAGACACGAAGTCCGTCTTCGGCGCACCACCCAGAAGATCCGGAAGGAACGAATACATAAAATAAATACCGCACCAATATATAAATAAATAATAGAATAGACGAGCAATAACACTGCAACTCCATGTGGAATAAATCGTCCGGTCACTTCGAGGGTTCGAAGAAGGCCCGAAAGAACAACTTTGAGTTCCTTCACAGACAAATTCCAGGCAGGTAGGTAGGTAGACACAGTCATTAATTTTATAAGCAATTTCCGGGAAAAGTGATTTTTATTAGTCATTTACCCAAGCGACTCATTTGTATTATTCCTCTTGGATAAATTCAAGTAGAAAAATGTCCAAACAGGTACGAAAAAAACCTTCAGTTTAATGGCTGCTATTTAAAACGGTAAGCAAAGAGAACAATTGCCGTCTATTAATAACAGGTTTTTCCAGTAATTTTCCGATTTCCCTCGCGCTTCCTTAAAGACGGAGTAGAAGAAAGGTTTCACGGAATCTGAATTTACATTTTCGGTCGTTAGAACGTGAATTATGTACGAGATTGATGGGCGGAATGTTAAGGTTTTTCTACTGCCATGAGATGAAATGATATTTTAAAATTGTCAAGTTCAGATGTGGAGAAGTGTCAGGAGTTGTACGGGAACCAGGAGAAAGATGAGAAAATGGGAGGGAGTCGAGTTCTCGCGTGGTGTCCCGCAGAGTTCCAGGTCTTCGTCAAAGAGCTCCCAAAATTAAACGGTTCACTTCTGATTCTGTTGGCTGGTGATGCTCAGACACCAACGCGGTTGTCGCCTGGTGGCTTCCCGGCCAATAAATCGATCGGGAATCGGATCAAGAGAGAACAAAATAGATCACGTGGGAGAGTTGTCAGTTCCGAAATCCTTTTCCGAACTACCGACCTACGGGTAAATCCTATTATCTAGGAAACTAGTCGGATGTCGAGGAAATGAATCCGACCTACCGTGATACTTAAAATATATAAGAAATGTATACACTTTCCGGTTGGCAATTTTTGTTTTTTAATAGAAAAAAAAACTCTTAAAAGTAAGAAAGTAAGAGTACATCTGACGTGGAAGAACAACTTGATTCCTACGGGTCGATGACAGAAGTTACGACCAAAATTACAAAAAGAATTAATAAACAAAGTTTTCGAGAAAAAAAATATATATATATATACGAATTAAGACTTTAGAAAAATGTGTGTATGTTGAAAATGGAATTTCTAAAATGAATCGTGAATGTTTTTTTTTTGTTCTTTTTTTTACGAAAGGTACTTCGGGGGTTATGAAAAGTTTCTTTTTTGCGGTCGTAAATATTTTCCCGTGAAATATCCGGAAAGGTAAATATTTGAAAAAAGTTCGCGTTTTTTTTTTCTTCTTCTCCTTCTTCTTCTTCGTCTTTTTTCTTCTTCGGCTGAACTGGCTTCCGTGGAATATTCACAAAGCAAATTGAAAGCCACACAATTGAAAATTGTTCTCGTCTGCTTTGTCCGACCCAAAATAATAAAAATAAATAGAATAAGTAGAAGTGGTCTTTCGCCACATCCGGAATTTATCCCACGACCCATCCAAAATGGCGGTTTCTCTCTCTCTCACTCTCTCTCGAATTCTCCTTTGAAATGATCTGACGGTGTAAAAAATATGCAGGATCACATCCCGAGTGCTTCTGCAACGCTCTTGAGTATTTAAGAATTTTTTAATTATACAAATTCCTTCGTTGGAAGTCGGTAACCTTTGTGCTTTCCACCTGGAAGAGTCGAGTGTGCTGTGGCGAGGTGGAAAATTTTCGAGCGTCAACCGTTAATTTTTTGTTAATAGTGAATTTTTAACCGATATTATGGAACCATAACTAATAGATTAAGTATTCGTGGTTTTACGGCACGGTTTTAAGGTGAACACCGAACCGACAACGCACAAAAACAACGACGACGCGTTTGCTGCTGAATTTATTAACCCACTTATTAATAAATGAGAACGCTCGGAATCAGACTTAACAATGGTGCGTAACAGTCTTATTAATTATTGATCAATAAACGTGAAGTTGTAGAAAAATTTTCGAAAAGACACAGAAGGAGAGCGAATGCTCGAGCAACAACACTTTAATAAAAGTTGATTAAAAGAGAATTTTAAGTTATTTATTTTGTTAAGCAAAAGGCTCAACTTCTCAGTCTTAACTTCTCAGTTTCAAAGTTTTTGAGAAATCCGACCCGAAAACTGGAAGGCACTCAAACGGGAATGCTTATAATCGAACCAATAAATAATGTACATTAATTACTTATGGTTATTTTAAATATTTACCACCCGAAAATACTCTATTTTGAATTATTTTGTTTTTAAATATGTAAGAATACATTTAATAATTTTATTTTACTTCACTATTATGTTGAATTGGGTAAATTAACTAAAAGAAAAACTAGAATAATTTTGCCCAGTTTTTCGTCGACTCTATAGGAATAAATTCATATATTTTCATTCGGTACTGCCCGATGAAGTTGAGTCTAAATTTTAGGTGATTTGCTACTGTTGAGCAATTAAAACTAGACTATATTTTGTTTACAAAATTAAACAAACAGAAAACAAAGAAAAAGTAGAGAACTGTTGTGTTCTCTTACTTGCAGTCCACTACACTACTTGCAGTCCAAGTGGTTCGAAGCAAGCCCTTTTTATATGGCACTATTTCTAACAGCTACTACTGTCAAACAAGACTAATTTTATGTATTTGAGCTAAACGACCACTTGACAGAAATAGAACTCATTAAATTTCAAAAGGATTGTCTACTTATTTTCCACGTAGTAGTTTGTCGATGATTTTAACAAGTCTTCCAACTCTCAAACGGCCTGTATAAACTATTTTAGTTTATTCTGCTTTTTTGTTGCAAAAAAATAATTATTAGTTTTTGTACTACATAATGAAGTAGTTTAGTTATACAGGCTACATATAGTCACGACACACACAACTTGAACTTCGAATGACATTCTTTCAGAATTAAGTTCTTTCGACTTGTCTTCCAACAAAGTCTTACAGTACCTCTAAGAATAGTAATATTACTTTCCCTACGTAGTAAGGAATATTTGCCCTACAAAATTCAATAAAAAAATTTAATTTTTAAATAATAAATAACATTTTTATAATAATGCTACTTATATTTTGATATTTCTGTTATGTATGTGTATTTATGTCAAGATGTATAACAGACTCTGTATGTAAGTTCCAATTGACAGCCGACAATAAGACGAACGTCAAAATTGTAATATTTGGGTGGTATTGTAATGGAACCGTTTGAATGTTTTCATTATTTGCTGTATTGTTACAGTATTGCTTACATTATCGAAACGCTTAAAAATTGTTTTAAATAACCGTGGTCTGTAATTTTTTTTTATTTAAATGTGACACATGTCGAATTCGGTCAGTTACGTTTATGTGCCTAACGTACGAATGTTTTGTACAAGATGTGCTACGCCGTTGCGAAGTATCAACACTTCGAAATTTACAATATTTAAGTATAATGAATTATGTAAGATTAGAGTATCCTTAAATGTGTGTACGATCATATTTTTTATGACACGTAGCTTAAACTCAAGGAGTGTTAATTTCTGTGGACTGTAGTAAACGGATATATCAGTTTTGAGTTTTGTGTCGCCCTATTTTGTAGGCAAACTACGACATTCGTTCTGCTTCACCGAAGGCAAGCACGTTTTCCTGGGTGTTCAAAGTCACCTTTAACAAAATAAATAATTCATCGAATTCAGGGACGAAGTAAAAAAGGTTTACGTTCAATCCGGTGAAATATGTAAACGCAGCGGAAAGTGTCAAAGTCTTACTACCGTTGTAAGGCCTTCAGGTACCCCATAAATCCGTTTTACTGCTAACGTAATATTCTTATTACTTCTGTTTGTCGTAAAAAAAAGTTTTACTTCCTTTTACGTATAAAAGTTCGTTTGCACGCGAGTTGTGCAATGGAAATGACTGATTTTAGTTGTGTTCTATATAAATCACCGCCATTTTACGTAGCACCCAACCATTTTATGAAATCCAAACGTTTAGATTCGTGTCCTTCAATCAGAAGTCTGACTCAAGACAATACGAGATGCCTCTACACTATCGGACCACATCGAAAGAGGAGTTACGTTTCCTAACTAATGTTTAAAAAATATGTGGAATGTATCTGTTACAAATTACCTGGAGTATATAACTAATATATCTTTTCATCTGGCCATCCAGAACAGGTACATTTCTAATGTCGTATAGAATCAATACATAACCACAGATATCTTACGTACAAATACATACTGTTCGCTCTGTTATTCTCTACAAAGTTATCGGTTCCTTTCCGTTGTCCTCACCAAACTGTACATTTACT
This sequence comes from Polyplax serrata, assembly GCA_037055365.1. Lineage (NCBI taxonomy): Eukaryota > Metazoa > Arthropoda > Insecta > Psocodea > Polyplacidae > Polyplax > Polyplax serrata. The sequence continues at coordinate 4,078,650 of JAWJWE010000004.1, forward strand.
TAAAACTTGCGTTATAAATTGAAGTTGGCACATACAATTATTTTAATTAAAAAAAAGCAAAAACATTACAACTAAAACCGTAAAATTAGACGTCCGTCTCAAAAGACTCAAATTGCCAATTTTCTGACCAGACGATTTGAACGTCGCGATCGAAAGCAAACCCATCCGGCAGGAAATTAACTGGACAACAAAAACAAACTCTTTAAATCTCCTTGGGATCCCTCGAAGCGCACCTTTCCGACTCAAATCGTACCAATTCAAATCCAATTTTTCAATTTTCACAATGAAATATTCATACAAAGCATTTTATTATTCGCCGTTGAGTCGTCTTCAAGTGAATTATTGCCACTCACAAATTCAAAATGAAAACCACCCCTGTGATTTAGCAAAAAAAAAAAAAAAGAAATGAGTCAACTCTCCCTCAAAAAAAAGGTTGCCATCGCATTTGGCTTCAAACCAACAATGATAACAAAAGACAAAGTCGTTGAAAAGATTCATAAATAATTAAGACTGAAATGAAGTACTCGAAGATGAAGAGAAATAAGAAAAAAAGTCCAAAAATACCATTTCATTCAAGTGTTAGGTAAACAATAGATCTTTTATTAATTATTAAAATGAATAATGTGAACTACCCTGCCCCCGTACTGTACTGCTCTGCACACTTATACTACAAATACTACAAAATATTACAAAAATACTGCAAATAGTACAATACACTACTACGCTACATACTTCACGAAATCCTATAAAAATTCGATGTGGGTTGTAATTAAACACTTAACTTAAAATGAGCCTCAAACCACTAGAGCACGGGAAGGACATCGAGGTGCACAACAGCGCAATCAAACAGAAGCAGAAACTACGTAGATCCACGAGCACCTTCGTCGGATGTATACACCACATTCTTATTTTACCAAGGGTAGTGGAGTTCATTCAAGCAGGCAGTCTAATCAAACGTCCTGCAGAAGCAAAAGGGTCAAAGAGAAGGTTCAATAGAAAAAAAGACTGACCCTCAATGGGAAAATAATTTTTGCAAACGCGAATTTTAACACGGCGTAATGCAACACTTGAAAAAAAGGATTCTTAGAAGTGTTACACAACCTTCGTTACCACGGAGAAATAATTGAAAATTTCGCATTATTACAAAGGAAACGTGTAACAAGGTAGTCTCGTGCCTTTTCCCCCCGACGGTTTCAAATTTTTACTTGCAGAACCTTTTTCGTATTTTATATTAAGTTCCGAGCGGGTGCGTGTGCGTGTGCGTGCGTGTGTGTCTACTTGAAAACCACAAACACTTAAAAATAGATTGAACGCGTGTAACCCGCGAGAGTTCGGTTGACGCCATCGCCATTCCTCTGCCTCTGAGAATCAAAAAGGTTCATCTTAAGGTTTTCCCACTGAAAGGTTGGCGTGTACCACACCCAAAGAAGTAGAGAATGAGTAGGAAAAATCAACGGGGAGATCTTATTAGAATGGCAAATGGTAGTATCCGAAGTAAACGAAACTTATTAAAATGTACTTTAACTGTAACTACAGCAAAACTGTCGGGCGTTGCGTTTTGTAACCGAACAACCGAAATTTTCGACTCTTTTGTGAAACATAACTTTGTTTAACTAATTCAAATTATATGACTTAAACAGATAAATAGTTTTTACTACGCGGAGAACACTTTTAGTTAAAAGTGTAACAAGCATAACAGCTTGTTGTAGTTAGTGTTGTAGTTAAAAAGCATAACGGTAGAAAAGAAGGCGCACGAAATGAATTTCATGTGGAATTGTATAGGAAATTTTTTCGCGATTTCCTCGAAAGCAAACCACGAGTAGCAGCAACAAATACGCAATCTGTTACTTCAGAGAGCAAACGTTAAAGTTTTTGCGGTTGCCCACGGAGGTTTTTGGTTGTCTCTTCAATAGTTTTCGGTTATTTTTAAAGTCGAGAGCGTTGTTCTCGGGTACGGACGAGTTTATTTAAACGTTTTCGCTACCTGCAATTTGTCCGTTTTCGAACGACTCACTTCTCTCAGTTCAGATACGTTTTTTTTTCAAATTCGAGCAAATTTTACCGTCGACAGACCAGTTGGTTTGTCACCCTCGACTGTCTAGCCTTCTCGCGAAACCAACGGTCGCCCATCATTCCTGCAACGATTCGTCGCTCGGTTTTACAATCGACGACAGTCGTAAACTTGAGAAGAATACAAAAAAAAAACTAATATCCAGACGAGGATCGTGACAGAAAACGCACGGCTCCTGTGTCGAAATGAAATTCTCGAAACACCGAGAAAACGTTAACTTAAATTAATATGAAACTTTTGTGAGGCCACACACACACACGACTCAGTCATTCACAGCAAAAACTTAAATTAAGCAGATTCCTTTGTATTCGAGAGGTTTTTCTGGGAGGTGAACAAGTTCACTTCTCGCGTTTTGTACTCGCGTTTACCTACAAGCAGTCAGAAAGAATGAGACGTGTACCGATGGGAAGATACAAAAGCGCCGGAGAAAAAAAGTTCAACTTATTGAAAAGAACGTAAGGGTTTGCTTTGACTTGAGCTTTCCTCTGAGTTTACAAAAAGCTCTACACAACTACAATATCTCCCTTTTAATCCGCCGGAGCTTTGACAAAGGAACTCATTTTTTATTTCAAATATATTTTCTCTCCTTCGAGTCGGACATGTTCTGTCGCACAATGGCCAACTTTCCTCGCATCTTTTTCTTTCGGCGTCGACCTTTGCTCTTTCGTCCCCCAGAAGTCTGCTTTGAGTTATCGCCGACGTATTTTCACGTATTCTTAATAGTGAAACATTGTAGTTCGTTAAGTTTTCCTCGTTTTTATTAGCGGCTTAATAGTTTTCTCGATTGCTTCTCGGGCTCCGGTTTTTCTCTTTCAAAAATAAAAAATTTCGTCATTTCATCCGTTTCCCGACCCCTTTAGGCTACATTAGTAATTCAATTAAGTTATGTATCTGTCTTACCCTCTGAAATCGAAGGATCCTCGAATGCCCAGGGAACTGAACGTTCGCCTTCTCTGCTTTTGACTCAGCGGCTTCTCCTTCGTCGGAGTCTGGTTAGACGTCTGACTCTGATCTAGGCTGGATGCTCCGTCGACGCTCGATAGATTCTTGTGGTGAGACACGGAAGCGCCCATTTCTAGATCCGTTCTATCTATCACTCGCACATCACCTTTCGTCAACTATCAGCCGGACTCCCGTTTTCTACTCACTAAAAACAGTCACATACCCTTCTCGTCTCTATTATTAATCACCTGTGGTAGACGCGGTTGCATGTGGTGGCCCTTGGGTCACGTGTAGCACTCGAGTGTCCTTCTGCACCGGTAACACAACGGTATAAATACATTACAGATTGCTCCCTGCAGAGCAGGAAGAACCCACAGAATGGCGGAATCGTCACACGTCTTCGTACATCCGTAAAAAAAAACTCTCATTTATTTAAATGGGACGTTTGTGACGAGGGAGGCGGAATACCAGGGAAGTACCTAGTTCGACTCGAGAGTGTACTTGTACCATCCACAACTTGCTTTATTCGACAATTAAATTGGTTCAGGTGGACTCAATTCCAAGAAACGAACGGACGAGAAAGAAAATAAAACATTTTAACCGTAAAACGAGTCGAACGCACGTAATAATAAATCTATTAGACAATCCTAGAAAAATTGATGGTCTCTTTTTTGTGCCGAAACCACTTTAAATAGCTCTATAAATCGATAAAATAGCTTTGTGTGAATTCAAGTGAATAGGACCGAGCGCAGGGCCCATCGATTAAAAAGAGGACGTTTGGGCCTTGGCTGAAGACTTTTGAGTAACATTTTTGGGCTATTCATCCCTAAGGAAAGGGTGGGTTGACGGTGGAGGTTTTTATTGAACCAAACTGGGCCGCTTTGGTTTCCTCAGATGTTGGTTGAAGGAGGTATCGTCTCTAGTTATGTTAGTAACACCTGAAGAGCAAAAGTTGTGAGGGTTCTGCCGTAAAGCAAGAAGTTGTCCTGTACTACAATTTGTTTTTGGGTCAGTGACAATAATCAAAATGACCCATTGCTAAAGGTAAATATATATTGTATATTTTCCTTTAAATTTTATTATAAGAAACTGTAACTTACTAATGGTTCCTGTCTTTGCCAAGTTCGTGATTTATTAATAATTGATTTGGGCTTATGAGAGTTGAGTTTTACTTACAACCCTTAGCTGCGACATTCAGTGCCGTGTGCAAGAACGACACTAGAAATTACGACAAATATGTACATGATGGTACAATCACGCAGGTGATTTGTCACGATAATGAAACTACACTTTTACATATCGCACTGATGTTGACGATCGCATGTTGACGTTTAACAGAATTGACGTGATTTACTGGTACACACCCAAAACACGGGGGGGTTCCATTATTAATAATGTTACAAGAGGCTCAGGGTGCGTCCTTCAATCGGTGAGCGGTACACAATTGTAGTGGAAAATTCAAAATGATCGGCCGTGTTGTGAATAAATCAGTTCGGTTCAGTTCGGCTGCCGATATGAAGTTAGTCGAACGGAAAAACTCGACATTTTGGGAATTATTAAACGATTGTGAAAACATTTCGACGTTAACTCTTATCTAAAATTCAATAAACCATTATCTGGAGAATTTATTGGCTTTATTTTATTTTATTTTTATTTTTATTTTTTTTGGTCGACTCATTAGAAGAGATTATTTTGTGCACGCCACAATTTACAGCTTAAGAGAAATATTTGATCGAATTTACGAGTGGATGAACGTTTGACCCCTACCTCTTGGCGGACAGTCACTTCTTCTATTTAACAAAACTTGGTCATCTAATTGACGGTACTCCACAGATTCAATAAATAGCAATACATAACAACAATTGTGACTTATCCAAAAAACTTCTTGGAGTAGTCAGCGACAATAGTAAAAAACTTGAATGTTCAGTGAAAATTTTGTGTACTTTTCTTATTAATTTCTATAATAATAATCATTTTCATAACTGTGATATTCTTTCTTTTATTGATCAGATTCTACTATATAAACTATACAGTAATTCTTCTTTATCTTTTTTTTATTATTTTGTCACTTCTGTATGGTTTTATTTTGTTTGGTATTATTTTGTTAGTTCTGTTCTTTTCTCGTGTTTTTCTGAAATATGTATTTACATAGGTTCACAGCATAAAATATTGGTTTCTTGTTAGGTATCCTTGGTGTACCTCTTGCCCAAAAATTTTGGAAGTTTAATTTTTGTCTCAAAGTGTTCATTCCCATAAGAATTGGTGGAATGCTTTCTGCCGTACAGAGAGTGATGAATTTATGTATTATTGCATATTCATACACTGCGCACTTATTATGTGTCCGACTATGTCGGGGCGTTTTTCTCCGAGATCCGATTGCTTATACGTTCTGTTTTCTCATCGACTGCTACTGCCAAATTTTTGTAATTTTCTTATTGTATTTCAGAGCACATTCTCAGAAAATATTTTTCTGGAACCGAATAAAACTTGTTTTCTACTTGGAGTTACCGTGTATTCCGTCAAATATTAATTAGTTGAAAGCATTCGAAATGTTCTTTCGTTAATGATTCGTTGATGGACTCTTTGTCAATATGTTTTTTGTGAAGTTGAATTGATTTTCTAATATTTGCTTTTCGATTATTCATCAATGTTTCCAGGTCGTCTATTCGAGTCAGTTTCGTCAATATGAAAACAATATATACGTATATGTCACGTCAATACGCGACACCGCAGTCATCTTCGTTTTTTAAAATAAACGTATTCTGATTTGTTGTAGTATGAGAAGTGATACAAGTAGCCTTAGTGCGTTGAAAACTTCAAACTATTAAAATCGTAACAATAATTCCAGTCTGAAAACATCGGGGCTTATTTCCCTAAACGTAAAAATAGGTTCTTAAATAAATAAAAGATATTAACAAATGTTAGGAATGGAAAAGGATACACAGAGTTGAAGGAGTAATCAGGGAAAGAGTGTCGGATATACACGGGAATTTATTTAGGAAGAATTGAGATGGATTAATCAGCAGTTTACTCAGCTTGAGAACTCGGCGAGAGTAGAAACTTTTTTCTCAATAGAATAAAACAGAGAACAGAAAATTGGGAAAAGTCTGATGGTGTTTCATTGAAATGATAAACGTTCAAAATGATAACTACAAAACTGATAGTGAGAGAGAGACTTAAATGGGAAATATGGAAACTATCCTACGACTCGTACTCAACGATGGTATCGTTGTTATTAACTTTTAAGTCCCAAAATTCAAAAACAGATTAATTTGAATTAAGCAACAATAAATCAAAGTGAGCGAAGTGGAGACGCAATTCATTTTGGCTGACAAATAAAACGCAACTTATTTGAAATTCAGCGGAAGAAGCAAAAAACACAGCTGACTGAATGGAAATTTAAAAGAGACACAATATGAGAATGGGTGACCTAAAAAGAAAACAAAATGTCTGCGGTAGTCACAGAGTGAACTGTCGGACCAAATTAAGTGGCCTAAAGTACCTTAACACGCACTCTACCTGAAAATATTTACTTCTTCTATTTACTTCTATATATTTTAAATGTATTATATATTTTATTTATTTATATTTTAAATAGACGCTATCCTCAGTAAAAGTAACAAATACTTAACCAACAACTCTAAAAATAAGGAACAAACACACTATACCCAGTTGTACATATCGTCTAGGCAAAATTTATTAACCGCTCAATTATTAGATTCTTATCGGCTTATTTATTAAATCACATTAACGAAAATCATATAATTGCGTACCGGTTTTCCACCATTAAATCATTTCCACATAAACTCTTCATAACTTTGCGTAAATACATTACGCAGTGGTGTTGATGTTGGTGTCTCGTACACTTTCACCACGGGCCACTCCAGAAAGTTGTAACGAAGCCTAAGCTCGTGCCAAACTTCACTCGATTTTTCTCTCATCTCTCTCGAAATTTTGTTAAAACATCTTTCACGAATTCTTCAAAAGCTTTCCAGAGAGAATATTAACTCTTCTTTTTGAATTTTTGTGCGTGAATGTGTCAGACGGGGAAGCGACGATGTGCGTTCTTAATTTTTTGTTTCCGTTAAACCAAGTGATGTGTAGTTGACGTGCCGACAAAAATAGTTTGTCTACTGGCGCGCCAAAAGATAATAATACAAAAACGTTTGCAAATAGACAAATTACCCAAAGTCGATGGAATAACCATAGATATTTGGTGTGTACTTCAAGAAATTATGTAATTTCCAGTCTAAGCACAGCATGAGATTCACGCAGGAAGTGCTTTTAAACGGTAAAAACAAAAAAAAATATAATCAAAGAAGTATAGAATATATAAAAATAGTAGATAATATCATGTGGTAATAATAAAAAAAAGCAATGTCGGAAATGCGTGTACGTTAAATTTAATGTATTAAGGCTGAATCAAAAACGACTAAAAAACAATTGAGGAATACGATTAACAGTGTTGTATATATATATATATTTTACATATATTGTATATATTGCACTATACTATTCTTAATATATTTCTGTGTAACATATTTCGTTGTCTAAATAATTGCACATTGTACTTTATTTCTGATTGGACTGAAAGGTGTAAACATCAATTGAAAATAATTAAAATTTTATAATGTTGCGCTAGATATTCTCATTAAATGACATGTTGGACTGATACTGTAGTTTATATTACAACAGTTATTTATATATATGTATATGTAGTGCATTATAACGGTTACAATAAAACATTTTCTGAACGCCGTGGACAATTTAAACCATTAATTAACGTGAACGTAATATTTACTGTTTTGTTATTTACGTTCGGTAATAATAAACGACCATTACACTCGGAGAAAGTTAATAAACGAATATCATGTTGAAGCGTAAAAAACTTTAAGTTTCCTTTGATTTCCGTCAAAGGAGTTTCTCAAAGGAAGTTCAAAGGCGAAAAAAATTTAGAGTTTTCCAAGGGTCGAGCTCAGCCGAGCGTCACATCTCATTTGCTCACTTGGAAATGGAAGGTGTCCAACCGCCGTTTCATAACTTCAAGTCCCGTGAAATTTTCGTAACTCACAAGGCGAAAATAAATTGCGAATGTAACAAAACATGTGAGAGAAAGAACTGACACGAAAGGATGAAGACGAAGAAGAAGAAGAGAAAAGTAATTTGAAACTGAAACGAACTCACTGCGAAAAATAATTGACTTCCAAAATCAAATTGACCCATAACTGAAATATCCATCTAATCTAAGTAAATATATTAACTATTTTAATGAGTTCAATTAAAGGGAATTTAATGAAAGTTGCAACAAAACTAAAAATACTTAAAAAATACAAAAAAATTAAATCGGAGTAATACAAGAGACCTGTTCCGAGGTGACCTCAATTAATCCATTTTTTCGCCATATTATTTTATTCATTATATTATTCATTAATTTGTAATATTATTAACTGTAACAGAATATTTGACTTTATCGGTGTTTAATATGGCAAATTATCATTAACTCTCATACTATGACCTTCTGCATACGTTTTTATGTAATTTTCATTAACTTGTAGTAAGTAATTCCTGGCTCGATTACGTATGTAATCCTGTGTACATTATGTAACACTTAAATTTAATAAATTTAGCTCTATTTATGTAAGTGCTAGTTATCACAACACTTGACCGCAACATCAAAACCACTGCTTCTAAATTAAATAACTCTGGTACTACTAATTCTCTCTTCAAACATGTGATGAACCAAACGAGGTGTCCATTTATGTAACCAGGCTTGTGACTACAAAGCCGTGCTACGAAGGTGTCGTTTACAAACAAACATAAATGGGCAATAAAATCTAAATAAGTGCAAAAAACCACCTTGCTCGTTCGATTTAAAATAAAAACACCGCGTCTTAAGCTAACGGTTAAACGAACCAAAAGTAAAACTATTCCCCGCGATGACCGTAACAACCGAGACGAAAACAATTTTCGTGAATGACAACTCGTGGGCACAAATAGTTATTGATTAGTTATCGAGATCTTAATCCCGATCAGATCACTTTGATTCGAACGCTCGTCCTCCGTCAATTCAGAAAGGTTTAATCAGTTGGTCGGTGACATTCGTCGACCCGGCCGTGCTGATTACCTTTGGAATATTCACAAACACAGGTCGTAATTACCCAAGAATTATCTATTACCTATCAGCTGTGAAAACTATCCAACAGGTAGTTTTTAGTTTTCCGGCGATTTTTCACGAGAGAAACTCGCGGCGGATTCGTCGACGAGTCGAGTCGCACGGGAAAAGCTCGGGAAATTCGTTCGCTTCCCACGGAGGAAGTAGCAGGACTGAGGAATGTGCAGGGAATTTCTCTCGCCGGCTGGGAGGACCATCGTTATAAGCGAAAAAATCATCGCACGCAGACATGTTTTTCCTTTCGAGTAGATTTCACTTTCTTTTTCCCATTATTTTCGCCTGCGTTATTTACATTGGTTTTCAACTTCCCCGAATTGTTTTTCCAATTATTTCCTGTTACGCGGATCCTTGTTCACACCGACACGAACATGTGTAACATAATTCTTTGTATTAATCATTTCTTACCTATTATTGATAACTACATTACTAAAATGCAGCACAATAAAAATTTAATAATAATATTATAAAATAAAATATCGTAAAATAATTAACGTTGGAGTAAAATTTATTGAAAATTTGCGACTCTGAAGAAAATTATTTTAGGAGTACAGCGGTTTTGGGCTAAAATAAACTTATTAAGGAATATTTTGACGTGGTTGTGGAAACTAAAACACTCACCACAATAACACAATACATCCGAAACAGCTGAAATAAGTTAACGCCTTGAGGTTTGAACTATACACAAAATCTTTCTATGGTAGATGGGTTTTTCTCTGCTTTTTTGTACTGGCGGAAAACGTGAAACAGACATTTGTATGTATTTAATTCGTGCATTTTGCCAGTTTTTGCGGGGTTCCTGTAGTCAAATCTACGTGTTCACGACAGATAACAAATCCAAATGATAACCAACCAAAAAGGGTCAGACTAATTACTCCGTCAGTGCCAGGTTTATAGCTCTACGATTGACTGATTGTTTGCGATCGAAGCACACCAAAAGAGAAAGTTTAGAGAGGACAGTTTAAGTAAAAGAGATTTATTATTTTATTATTTATTGATGAATAATAAAATATAATATTTAATATTTAAACATTGATACCATGACACCTCTCATTAAATTAAACTATTTAACTTAAATGATTTATCAATTATATTAATTTTATGACCTGTGGGTTACAATTACATAGTTGTATGTTAAGTTGCATGCAGTAAGAGAGAAAACGTATATTTAAGAGGTGGCTTACATGAACAGAAATTAAGAATGAATAGTGCTACTAAACCAGTCAACTGACAACCGATGCACACGGCTAAATAAATATATATAGTACCTAAATGTACCGTAACAGCTTGTAAAAAAAAGTAACTCAAGGTCGCAATACTTGAATTGAAACTTCTGTAAGGAATACAACAATATATTTTGGAGGTTAAATTGAAAAATTCCCGCAATAATATGCATTACAGAAGATATTATTAATAGTACGCAATTAACGTGAAGAAACAAATATAAAATTCTTACCTTAAGACGTTGACTCAACGCCAGATGTTGTGTGACTGAACACTCAACTTTGTGTCCAAATCATCGCACGGTCGTTCCGTCCTGCCTCACTCCTGACTCATCAGGTTTGTTGTTAGGAATTTAGTTCACTCAACCTACAACTAATTTGGTTTACTGAAAAACTTAATTTCACATCGCCAATACATTTACGTTCAAGTCATGTGTCTTCATAATAAAAACACACTCGCACGCAACTTAAAAGTTTAGTGAAACAAACTTTCAGAGAGGAAATTTTACAAAAGCAAAAGATCTTGAAGGATCCCTCAAATCTCCGATCAGATTGGAGTGACAAGACTCTGCGAAAAGAAGTTGTGGTGTTTGTCTTACACGAAAAGATGAAAGAGGTGACGAAATTTCTTCCATTTTATAACTAATCTCGTTATTAAGTAAAGGGAACTTCACGAACACGTGTTGAGACTTGAAAATGGACTTGATACGAAGTATAAAACTTTTTGAACACCCCGGAGAGGTTACCCTCTCGTTAATTTCTCTTGCAGTCGTTGCAATAAATTAATAACTACAAAAAATTTATTAGATTCAATATAGGATGAACTAAAGTGACACACACAAAGTTATGCGGCTGATGTTTACGTGTTGAGTTTATGAATTAATGTAAAATTATTTTAAAAAAATAAATAATATTAACAGAACTTATTTTTTAATTTACTTCGGTCTTTGTATTACCTAAAGAATGTTACCAAATAAAACTGGAACAAATTATTATTCACTTAGAATTGAGTAAGCTGAGTGGAGACCCAATGTTTGAGATGGAACTTTCTGGAACTTCTTTGGAAACTTGTCAGTTATCCAGAACCTTTTAAAAATCAACACATCCAAATCGAAGAACATTAATGTCGTGCGGAGTTCCCGACTTGTTCTCCTCAAAACTTTTCCGTCTTCGTTTTTATTGCGCGTTCTTGTAGACTTGGCAAGAATCACGCGTAAAATATACGATCAAATGAGACTTTAATACCTCGCAGCGGTCATGTTAATGTAAACCGGAAATACGTCAAAGAACTAAATGTCCATTCGGCCCACATCATCATTAATTCTTTTAAGAAAATTTTGGAGTATTGGATTTTGACTCTTACGACTTCCATAACGAAACATTCCACATGAAACCAAAACTAAACGGATTGTTTTCATCACACTTATTGTTCTTGTGCATTATATTTTTCCGTATATTTCACACTTGTGTTTTCTGGTTCAGGTTGTAAACAAATATTTAAAAATAGATTTACACATTATTATTATTATTATTATCAGACACATTTACAGAATTATGTAAATAAGAAGCAGATGGGTTCGAAATAAAATTCTTGTGGCAATTCTTGAATGTGCTTGACTTGGTGAAAGACAAGAATAGACACCGTAATTTATATACCGTACATTGAGCAGTTTATTTATTAATTAATTATCTATTTATTAATTATTTATTAATTTATTAATTTATTATTTATTATTATTGTTTATTTATTAATTTATTAACTATTGTATTAAACACTTTGTATTTATTAACTTCATTAAAGTGGGCCCTGTAATATTTATTAAAATTAAACTCACCTCCTTTTTTTTCTTTACACCCCACAAATCCAGGCGAATCAACTACCTTATTGGTTACAACTGCAACCTGATGAACCCGTACGAACTCTATTGAGGCATAACAGAAAGTTTAAATAATTTAAAATGACACTTTAAGAAACAAAGCAACTGGTCATTAGTATTTACATATACAGATTTGTTTTAAATCGTTTTTTCAGGAGCAGAACTTTACTTTTTAACTTAAATAAGTTACTAACAAGCGTGGAGGAGGGTTGTAGAAGAAAGTTCTGCTTCACCGTTAACATAAAAAATAAATTATGGACGTAATAAAGTTATAATAAGGTTTACATAATTTGAGATGTAACGAGGGACACTGCAACGGGATGAAACTCACTCGAACATCAAACAAATCATCAATTAAAATTAAGTTCGAGTATTGTTTTTGACGATTGCATGAGTTCAACTGTGGAATCGTCCGGCTTTTTCACCGAACGGAAAATTAACATTTCACTTCGGATGGAAGACGTGATTTTTTTTTTGTTACCAAATGATTGACATCCTTTCGTGTGAGTTGTCACCTTCTACGTGCTCCGATTGAACCTTTTCACCAGCCACCATTAACGATCTCTTACGTTTCAGTTTTCTTTTGCTAACGATCGAGCGAGTTCTGCGAAAAGTACACCCGTGTTCTTGCGAGCTACGACACCAACGACAAGTAGCATGTGGAGTTGTTGTTGTGTCGGAGGTGATGTGTCGTACTCGTCGAGCAGCTTCATCAACGTAGCGATCCTCGCTCAGTAGGAACTTTTCCCGCCTTCTCAAAAAATTATATGGAAATTCTAGAGAAACCGCAAAATAGATTTTGTTCGTAGGAAATAGATGAGAAAAAATTCGCAGCACAAATACACGATGGGGAAAAATGGAAATGAAGTTGAAAATTTTCTAGGGATGAAAGGATGATTGCCGCTCAACTTCTGAGTCATCCCTATTTTCTTCGGATTTTACTTCAACTTTCACGTTGAATTTTCTCTTCATCTCATAGCTTTCTTTCTGTATATACTTAGATATATATTTCTATACATGTAGTTCTTAATGACTTTTTCAGACTTTTCACTTATTGTTGTATTCTCATTTCACTTACTCATCGTTACCATCTGGTACATCGGAGGTCTCAGAGACTGCTTGAAAACCGAAAACAAATACTCTCATACTCTTCTACTCAGGTAAAATATTTAGTCTTCTTTCTGTCTATTCTTATCACTGACTGTAGTAAATCAAGGAACTACGCGTTGCTACAAAAACAGTTTTCCGCACGTAGTGTCGGTCCTTCAATTATACAGAGTGACTAATGATAATAGAAAAACTACAAATGGAAAATGCGTCGCTCGAGCCTGAAGAATACGTTTCAATAGACTCTTTCCTGTATAAAGTGTTTATACTAAACATTTTAAGGTAAACATACAGAGAGAAACCCACGGAGAAGTAAGTACAAAGAGCCGGACACTGTCTTTGCAAAGCTCTCTGAAACATTATGAATTGTATTCTGATAAATTACGCTCGCACAAAGGTGCAGCCTCTCTCGGCTTATTTAAATATTCAAAATATTTTACATTAGTTTACAAAAATCTCAACAAACCCGGAAAAAAAACCACTCCGAACCGTTTTTGTGAAAGAACAAGAAAGTTTCCTGTTATTAAATGTCCAATATTTAATGTAATAAAATGCGCCTTTAAAGTTCACTTTAAAGCTCACGCTAAACTTTAAAGCTCGTGTATTTTCCATCAGAAGGGCTTGCGCACCTGAGAATCAATAAAATAGCGTAGAAGGAACTAGTCACCTCTATGAGCAACTACTAACATGTCCATGACACACAACACTATTTTCCCTACAATTATGAGTTCACATTTTTACTCCAACCTTTTTTGCTCCTTAACCTATGGTATTGATATACAATTTTTAACCGAGTTAATTTACTACCACGGGTTCTTTTGTACAGTATTTAAATAAATATATATTTTATAAATAAAGCAGTGCTAACGAATAGTAATTCATAAGAAGTAAAATTGGACTCTTATAAAATGATGAGAACCAGTGGTTACACCCGTTATTTAAACATCACTACAACGTAATCAATTTAATGTGTAAACAGCAAAACTAGCTCTTAGAGTCTCACGGGCTACTCGAAGTCCTCACCCATTTGAAAAGTTGAAAAATTGCAAATTGGAAATTTTCCTTTTTTGGTTGGCAAAAAAACAAAACCGTAAACGTGGAATTGCACGGGTCATTCGATCGAATGAAACTCAACAACCAGACAAATTCCAACTGCCAAACATTTCAATAAAATTTCGAGCCAAACCGTCTCGATGGTTTTAAAAGGAAACGCGTAAGTAAACTACCACGAGGAGTGAACTAAAATCGAACTCTGACGGACGTCCAACCTCAATTTCATTCCAATTAATGGGAAGAAACAAAAAAGTCGGTTAATTGCAAAAATACTTTCGGCTTTAGATCGAAATGGAAACGTCTTGTCTCTAAAGAAAGTTTACAAATAAATGAAACATCTGCGAGCAACCGGTAAGAAAGACTCCCCGGAGTCATGCAGGTCCTCAGAAAAAATCGAATCAGACAAAACCCGAGAAAATACGGAAAGAAACCGACGAAACATTGTAAATAATTCGAAGGAAAATAAATAAAATGTATATTCAGGCTAACGGAACCGCGTTAAAAGTAGAATAATAAACTAAATCGACAACGAATAGGGCTAAAACAATAAAATTGTAATTAAGACGTAAGCACATTACGCAGTAATAAAACAACTTTTTTTACTAAAAATAATTATTCCGTCACGTCGAATAGTTTGACAGCTTCGACTCATCACTAAATTAAAAATTATAAAGGAGAAAATACCACAAACTCTACAAGGCTACTTCATAAAAAGCTACTTCTGTTAACTATTAAAATAATAAATAATAATAAATGTATTTAATATAAAAAATACGTCAGTCTAGGAGAATAGTGGAGTCCACGAGATCAAAGACAAGACCACAAGAGCAACTCTACTCTCTACTGGTAGCGTAGTAAAAAGCGAGACAAATATCCTTCAGTTATTATTAAGTCTGCGAAAGAAAACGAAAAAATAATTCTTAATTATTTTATTACTATTTTTATTTACTTATACTATATATACTATATACTACTTTATACTATATATATACTTATACTTATATATATTTATACTATTTTCATTAATAATTACTTCTCAGGGAGTAAAATGAAATGAATGTTCCATATTTTTCATATTTGTATATTAATATTAATATAATGCAAGTTCTAAGCTACAGACTTACACGTTGTGAATTAGTGAACAGTTTGGGTGTCACGAGACGTCAGAGATTCGGTGAGAAGTCCTCTTTCTCCACTTCCCTTGTATACTTTTACAATTTTAGACGATAAAGAACATTTCTCTATCGAATTCCAAACCAATGAAGCCATTTAAAATTTAAATGAAATAAAACTAATTTCGGTAACAGATTTAAATAAAAAAAATATAAGTATACGTACGTGTAATAGTGATGGAGATAAAATGTAGCTAAAAAATAAATTTGTCACATATTTATTATCATTTATAAGCAAGAAATTATTAAAAATTTTAAATAGAAAATTAGAGATGGGTAAGCTGCACTAAATCAATAAGGTTCGAGTAATAAAGTTATAAAGGTAGTTACGAGATCCTTCTACAGTTTGGTCGTTCCTCTGAGTGTATGGCACTCATTAAACATCAAAGGAAGTAGAGAACACTCCTTGTAACCGTGAAAACCCTGTATAGAATTTCACTTGTGTGCCTTGCGGCGAAGCAAGCGTACACTCCTCTACAAGATCAATTGAAAATAATGTATAGATGTATATTATATAAAATTTATTGGATAGAAAGCAAAAACCAATCGTTTCGCTTATTGAATAAAATTCTGACGCAAATTCATTAATGTAAGAAACGTGTTATGTATTTGATGAATAAGTTTGTGGCGTACGTGTACAAGAAGAAAGCTAACGACGAATTCAAGGAAGCAAGTTCGCGAGCAGAAACGCTCTACAATTACTGCGCGAATCGAAATGTAAATGTAGACATCCAAGTGTGAAGTCTGTCTTCGGTTGTACCCGACGACGGATGAACAACTTTTGAGAATGTCTTAAGGACACGTTTTACCGAGAAAGTAATTTCATCCCCGGGAAGGCGCACTGCCCCCGAGTTCTCAGATTAACCTTGGAATAAATCTAGGAGGAATTGAGAAACCCGTTTCTAATTCTCACTACAAAACAGCTTACAACTCAACTCCCCGTGTGACACGATTTTACTCGGAAAACAGCAAAATTCACCCATAAGACGTGCTTCTTATTAGATTCGACCGGAAGTAGTTTGGAAATTGAACAAAATCAAATTACCTAACGTTCGATTTGAAGTTTTTCTATTTAATTCTGTCTGACAGAAATCTGTTGGGTTCGGTTGTTCCCTCGCAGGATACTGTGTAGTGAACATCCAGTTAAACCAGCATTTCTGAGGGATTATCTGTGTCCCTGTATAGACGTGTACTGTAACATAAATCGCTTACATGGCGGAAGTACATCTTACGAAACATAAGAAAATCTGTCTATTCTTGTTAAATTTGTAGTTTGACCGACGAGTTGTTTCTCTTTTTTTGTGTCCTCCAATCAAACTGAGAAAGTATGAACTGGTAAAACGTGGAGGATACTACAAAAATGTGGGTTTTAGTTTTACACATTTCACTGCTCTTGGGGGATGACCACCGGAATGGACAAGGAGAATCGACAGAAATGAAAAACCGTTAGGAAGGACATTCATTTCGTCAGGATAACTTGTTTTATTTGTCATAGCTATAGTTTTGTCTAGTTCTTCGAAGGTGTTCTTAACTATGAGGGAGACTCCCTCATTGTTTTTTCACAGACAACCCCTGCTCATTAAAAAAAACTGATATTCAATCAATAATTTCTAATGAATATTTATTGTTTTTTGTAGTTGATGTCACTTTAATTTTTATAGGACGACGATTTAGGTCGTCATTTTCTAGTCACCAGATCCATGGCTCTTTTCTACACGTGGCTCTCTCTCCTTTGTCCTTCCGCCTCGGACCTATCTTTTACCTATTTATTAATGTCGGTTAAATTTTCCATTGAAATTTAAATCACGTTAAAGCAATCGTCCACCCAATGACGATTAAACCTCCCTTTTAAATTTTGCAAAATTCCCAAAACCAAAAGGATCTCCTCGTGTTATTTAGTTCTTTAAAAATATGTTTTGTCTAAAATTTAAGGTCAAGTGCGTTACGAACTCAACGTAATCCCGTGAAAGGTTACAACGTCAATAATAAAAGTTGTTCAAAATCAAGTTGTAAAATTCGAGAAGTACTGTAAGAAGAAAAGCAAAATTTTAATTGAATGGTCGTTTGTAATTTCCAACGGTAATTTACACATCGGTTTTTCAATATGAAAAGTATTCTAGTCGTAAAAGGACGATGAACTTACCGTGCTGATGCAAAAATCTGTCACACTCTGTGGTAAGGAACCGAAGAAAACCAAAAATCTCTCAATTCTTCTCTCCCACCTGTTGAAAAATCTGTGAAAAATCAACTAACACAGGCGAAAATAATGAAAAAAATCTACTCGAAAGGAAAAACATGTCTGCGTGCTGTGACGTTCCGCTTATAACGATGGTCCTCCCGTGCCGGGGCGAGAAATTCCCTGCACATTCCTCAGTCCTGCCACTTCCTCCGTGAGAAGCCAACGAATTTCCCGTTTCGTCGACGAATCGCCGCGTTTTTTTTTTGGTAAATCGCGGCAAAACTAAAACTACCTGTTGGATAGTTCGGTAGCTGATAGTAATTATTTGGTAATTACCTTCATCCCAACATCTCATAAATTTTAAGTACTGGTTTGATGACCGTCCGTCTCTGGATCCGATCGTGGCTTCTGACAGCTGGAACTTTTGTTCAATTATTGTAGGTGACTTGTTGACAAGGGTCAAACTATACTTTTTTAAGTGGTCAATGTTTAAATGATTTTTAGGTTTTTGAAAATAGAAAGTCATCAACGCCACGGAAACAAGTTACGAGGGGAAGGAAGGCGGTGTGGGACGTATGTGAACCCGCAGGAACCAAACAGCAGGCCGCAACATGAGATTCATCCAACAGCAGAAAAATGGATGGTACCATGCTGCACCGGTCAGGTATGCGTTCGATCAAACCGAAGGAACTAAATCGTGCAACTAACTCCGCAATTCGTTCTGTAACTTTTGGTCACTGCAAAAGTGTGAAAACATTTTCATCGGGATCAATCATTCAGTAACACCATGATTTTCTACATCTGGAAAAACATGTTTTCGTTAATTTACTCATCTCCAGAGGCCCCAAATGTGTCTATTAAACTGTATTCTTTAAGATTTACTCCTGCGGACAACCATGTTTACATAGATTTATATTATAATAAATAAAACATAAATAAAAAAGCAATCAACCGTATCAATGCATCAATCATTAGAATATATGTACCATCCCTCGTGGTAGGTTATTTACTAAATTGTTAATCCTCGGAAATTTTTTTCATTAAGGAGTATAACTTATTTGTCTTAGGACAATAGATACCAGTGTTGTTTAAATGTACAAATGGGTTTGTGTAAATGAATGAAAACATAACTAAGTAAAACACTAACTATAAACATAATAAAAAAAACATGGTAAATAATAGGAAAGCCTTAGATATATACCCAATAAATGAACTTATTATTGTTACTGTTGTTGTTGTTGTGAAAGCACACGTAATTTTATCTGAATTTATTCTCTGTTAACATAGTATTGTACTTTCTTCTATTTCATTAAGTGTGGACACGATTAACAAAGTGTCAGTATGTAGTACGTGAAATATAGTTGAAATCGATAATAAGTTCCGTGTTCAACTGTTCCCCATTTGTAATCTTACGACTCCCCAAACCCTATCCTCCCGCGCACGGTTACCTTGGATACTTTTTAAGGGAGGTTTTGTTAGTCCAGTCGACTCGTCGAGACCACGAAAATTCTAAAAGTATTTTACGGACAAAGAAAAACAGACAAGGTGAATTCGCTCGTTTTGACGTGAATAAAAAGAGCAAACATAAAAAGGGTGTGCAACATCAATGTCGATTATTGAAGGCATTCAAATCCAATCAGAAGGTGAAATCAATTAAAACCTAGCAAGTTGTATTTTAAGAGAGATAATATTCCAGGTATTTACAGGTAAAACGTTAACCTGATTTTTCTGTTTGTCTTTGTGTACGCGAATATTTTCACAGAGCTGTATCATCTACCGATTTATCATTGAAATTTTGTAGATAAAGAGGATTGTTCTGACCGAAGTAGTCGACCGTACAGACCGAAGTTTAACTTTAGTGGAAAGGATATCAGGAGTAGTGTTGCGTTCAAGGACTTCTTTGTAGTGGCTACTCATGGAGGACTCGTAGATGTTTCAAACTACAATAACAACACCAGTTGAAACAACATTAAAAGGTTGAATTTAGCATTTTTCTAATTGGAGACCGGGTGGAATGTCTTGAAGATCTGCAACTATCTTGTTTATTTTTTGTCAGGTTCGAATCGGTGCTCACGTACATCACCAGGAGAAATAATTTTAAAACTCACCTGCTTCTGGTTAAACCTGGAATGACCAGATGAGTGTCACTTGCTTTGAGTATTTTTGATTCTCTTCATGGGTTGAGCCAGTAGAAAAGTAAGTCTTTTTTTAAGGACTAAATTTTGTAGTTTTATTGATTGACTTTTGAATTATATTTCCTTCCTTCGTACTAAATTTTAAGACGTCTCACTAGATCATTTTAGTGTTTTTGAAATTAAGAGTAAAAATAAATTTTTATAATACGCGAAACATGTTGAACAATATCAGATTTTGTTTACAAATTACATCCTTACCTCGCAATTATTTTATAATTGACATTCAAACTGTGCAAGCTTGTTACATAATGTGCACTTCGAGAAGTACAAAGAATACAAAATACACTTCCATTGTGAAAATATTTTGAT
Source organism: Polyplax serrata (assembly GCA_037055365.1). Classification (NCBI taxonomy): domain Eukaryota; kingdom Metazoa; phylum Arthropoda; class Insecta; order Psocodea; family Polyplacidae; genus Polyplax; species Polyplax serrata. The sequence goes on from JAWJWE010000004.1 coordinate 4,098,947, forward strand.
AATTTGACAGGTCCAATCGGACAGATCGATGACTCTGCTGGCAAGTGGACAAAGGACATCGGCGTAGTAACTGGAAGATGGCCCACGGTAGATGCAAGAAATCACTGACCCACGAAGTAACAAACGGCAACCGAAAAGAAGATTGGGAAGTTTTCGACATTCTCTGTATGCAAAATTCAGAGGTAAAAATTCTAGGGGGTTTCCAATAGTAAACTTATTAATATCTTACATAAAATAAAAAAAAGAAATTATCTCGTGACGGTTGTGTCGAGCTGTCGTTTCGCATGGACGACGTACAATTTGTAGATTTTCAAAATTCCTTCGTGCCTGATAAAATACAACCTGTTAATCGGATATGATCGAACTCCAATACTGCAAGACTACTACTGAGACATGTAGGATATTATAAAAGGAATATTTTTCGTATGAGTCGAGAGATATTTAGCAGAAACCCAGTAACCATTTTGTACTTTCTTTTGGTATGGGAGACAACGGGTTTTTGTGTCTGACAGCCATCAGATTTGTCCTAGACTCTTCGCCAAAAAAGGTTCACCTTCTTACGATCTTTTCATTCGAGGCATCCACATTCACAGCTATGTGACCAAGTAAACCAGTAGACAAACAAAGTGTACCAAATACTACGTACGTCTCTGTTCATGAGAAGTAGCTTGTGACTGTATACGTTTGTTTACTATTTACGTTGACTACGTTAATTTACCATTGCTGACTGTGGGAACCTTCCACTTTTTTCCAAATTTGGTTTTTGGCGTTAGGGGAAGAGTCTGGAGTGTGGTGTTACTATTAGTTATTATGAAAAATCAATTAATGTTTAGACAAAGTTACTTTTTTGTGTCCATCCTCAAAATAAAACTGAAATAATTGAATGCCTTCGGAATTTATGAAAACTCAAGACACGTTACAGTGCATAAAATTTAAGTTTAACTGTAACGGCTCAGTATACTTTGTTGTAATATGTTAAATATATATTACAATAATTGTAGTGAAAAAAAAATGCAGAAATTGTTTTCCTTTTTTTGAATGTGGCGTCATCGCGAAACTTAATTAGTCAGAGTTCCCCAAACAATGGAGATTCTTTAAAATAAAATAAAATTGTACTACTTCTCATTTTACAATATTTTTGACAAGGGATAGCATCCATAACAAAAAGTACTTCTTGCTGAATCAATAAAGAAATATTGATATTCTGTAGTGGTTGGTTGATAATTCCACCTGTGAAACCATTATATTACAATTACCAAAAATAATTTCTACTACCACAGTGACAAAGGAGAGAAGGAGAGAGAGGAGGGGAATCCGTTCGTGGTATGTGTACATATACATTATATATGTATATAGTTCCATAATAATTAACTTAGCTGTATAATATATCTATTTTCAACGCACACTACAACAAGATCACTTGTTGTTCTGGAGAGAATATTCTCCACGCTTCCAAAAAACTTCCTTCTATTTCTTTTACCTTTCTACTTCTCAAAGTCTCGTGAGCTCCTTTGAAAACAACAACATTGCCCCCTTTGGAATATCACCCCCTGTAACCCGCGGTATTCCCCTGCTCCCATATATATATACTCAAACTTTTATTGAATTTCTATTAGCCTGAAAAAAAATTCCTACAACTAAATTCTAATGTGAGCCGACAAGTAACCCACACGTACAGGTTTTGTCCCTTGAGACTCTCCTATTGCTATTTTCCCCTTCATCATTCATTGATTTCCTCCCTGAATATTCAAAATTGTATTACGGTTCGTGCTAAACAGGACAACTATTTCGGTAAATTACTATTACTAGTAAAGAGTAGTCACTACAACAGGTTTGAGGTAACGGATGAATTTTACTTTTATTAGGTACATTTTTAAAGGCACATGGCATTTTATTATTGTAAAGTATACATTATTACACAAGCATATTGTGTATATAATATGTTCTCTAACTCTGAGCTTACTGTCCATGCGTGCTCCAAGAGTTTGCATTGTCGAGAAAGAAAATGTAAGAGGAGTTTCTGTATGTGGGGAAAATCCCATGAACAGTGTCATACGATGTGATTAACACCGTTTGACATGTTGAATGCCACCCGCAGTAAACATGGAAGAAGATTTCTTTTTTTAAACTTGATTGTTGTTTGCTTATTGGATTTCATCAATCGTAGTATTTCAGTAACATAAAACTCAGTGACATTACTGCCTGACATCGAAAAGGATTCTCCACCCAGTTACGCACCCTCTGCCCTCGATTGTCCTATTTAATTTTTTCCCTGTTTAGTACTTCGGTGAATACAACGCGATTTGCTTTTTATCTGCGGTCGGTCTCGCCTAGACCAAATCTTTCCGTACAGGAGTAAAAGCTATGCATTGAGTGAGTTGACTTTCTTGAGTTTGTGTAACCTGTCTCCCCGGAGAAAGATGAACCGAGGCAAGATAATGGAGGCTTCACAGAACCATCAAGCAGGATAAAATCAATTAAAATTGTCTTGTTTCAGATGGATGAAGATTCACACGACGCCATGACTGCATTAAAAAGTGAACTCGCTGCCCTGCAGTACAAGAGGGATAAGCTCATGTCAGAGCTGAACGAAATGAGAGCTCAGGTACGCTCGAGAGATCAGAGGACGGTGGAATTACAGTCGGAGACAGAGACATTGAAGGAGCAAGCAGCCAGGCAGAATGCCATAATAGCGTCTCTCAAGAAGAGGATTCAGGTAGGTCGACCATTACTACGAGTACAAGTAGAGTTACTGAAGTGACTTTGAAAGACAGCTCGTAAAAGAAGCCAATCACACTTGTCGTGCTTGTGGTGTCAAGTGTACCCTGAGAGAGGAACAAAACGTTCATTAAACCAATTAAGAAATAGTCGGTCTATTTGCTCTATTCACAAACAGACAGATTGTGTGAATGGGTTTCGGAAGGTTAGTCAGCAGAAAAGATCATCCCCTCACCTCCCCCATTCCCACTACTCCAACACTTCTCCTGAATAGGTGAAAAAGGTCAAGTGCTTTCCAGGAACTTGAAGAGAAGGAAAGAAACTTGTCTTTGGCTCAAGGTCGATCAGAAACGGCTCTAGAAACCCTGCAGAGAGAGAACAAGTACCAGGAGGAAAAGAACAAAGAACTCGGTCGGAAAATTCGAGCTCTCGAAGTCGAATGTCATGCCGAGGAACAATCGAAATTAGCCGCGAGAGAATCGATGAGCGATTTCTTGAGGAAACTGTCAAATGCTTTGGGTGTGATGGAGACAATCGACTCGCATGCTTCCCAGGAGTGCCTGGCCCATAAAGCTGCTGATCTCGTCTTAGAAACCTCCAGACTTCGTTCAAGGTCTGACACGCCGCATTTTCTATTCTGAAAAAAAAAAATAAAAATAGAAAGAAGCTTGAGGCTCAATTTAATTTTTTTGCACGCAGAACGAGTTCACTAGGAGACAACCTGCACGCCGTCGAAGTTGAACTGAAGAGTTGTCGGGAAGCCCTTGAAAGAGCAGTAGGTGAAAGAGACAACTTTCAGCGACAAGCCGCTTCCCATTTCATAGAAATAGACAAATTGAAAAAGGTAAGTTTGGGTTCATCCTGGAAATTTGAACGTCCTGCCCGAGCGAGACTCTTCAACTTGGCTAAACGCTTAATTTACTGAATCAAACAATTGCAGGAATGAAAACCATTACAATACGGCAGCAGTAAAATTTGTAACTAAAATTTTTAAAATGTTAAGAGTAGGAATAGTACGATAATTCTATTATTCTCACCGTCATGGAAACCATTCATAAAATTCGTTACAGGTAGCGCAATTGTGAAATCCGCCTGTGTACTGTTCAATGTATGATATATGTTATTTTAATCCCAATTTAGTTGTAACCATAGAAAATAGAAGATAGAAAAAGTGTGAGCCACGACCGTTTGACAGGTACTGTAACTACTTAAAAAGTTTGTTCAACTCTAAACATTTTATTTTATTTAAAGGAGAAGGAAGACCTCGAGATCCAGCAGAAGGTGGCCGAGCGTGAGCTCTGTGAGCTGCGAGAGAAGTTGGCCTTTGCGACGAAGAATTTGGGTTGTGCGAGTGTCAACAGTGCAGCTCAAGAAGTTACCATCAGTCAACTAAGAGGTGAGATTTTTAACTGGAAGAGTTAAAATAGTATTTTGCCACCGTTTGCTGTTAATTTCCTATTAAAAACAGAAAATACATTCATTTTGTGACGCAGATGAATGTCGAATTAAGGAAGAGAAAAGTCACCGACTTCAAAGCGAACTTCGACTTTTCCTCGAGTCTCTGGCCATTGCTCTCAGCACTCCTACCAGATTTGTCGGTTCTACAGAAGACGAAATAAAAAATGGAATCAAAGCGATCGTTCAAGAGTCGAAGGAGAAAGCTCTGGTGCGTAGCATCACCTCTCCCGAATCCTAAATAAGAAATTATAGACAGAAGCTCTGTAAATGCTTTTCTAATATAATAATACGCATGCTTCTTGTGGTATCCCTCGACCCAGATGTCAACCCTCTTGACGGGATTAAATGATCCTGTTCCTCCCCCCTAAAAAAATTCACACGTCTCTAAGAGCGGTGTATCGTTGGTAGATCGCTGCACTCACATATTTCAGAGAGCTTTACCTTTATTTTGTAGCAAATTGAGACACTCAAAGAAAATGTCAACTACTTAAACGGCCAAATGGCCAAGAAAACCGAAATGGACGACGAATCGAATCACAGAATGCGTATTTTACAAGAAGAGAAATGCGTTCTCGAGACGCGACTCTCAAAATTAGAAGAAGATCTGCACAACAGTAACGTGGCAAGGGAATCGCTGAGAACGGATAAAGCAACGGTACGTGTACTAATGTATATATAATAAATATATTAATGTTGTTTATTAATAAAAGACTGGCATGTGTGTAGTTACACGAAAATCGACTATGAGAAAACTAACCAACAACAAATTCTTTTAGTTTTTGAGTTTCATTGAGCGACTGAATCGCATATTCAACATGGACGAGATCGCCAAAGAAGTAGAACCGGATCTGATGATCGAATCCCTGCTAGTAAGAGCGGAAAAACTGGCTAGATTGGAATCGAATAAGATCGTTGACAAGGTAGGAAAACCCTATTACGACAAATTTAACAGAATTACACAAACGGGGAAAGTGTTTGGCAAATCGAGTTGATGTAAACTGAAAATTTAATTAACGCTCAAGGTTCATCTACGGTTGATTAATACAGAAAAACAAATTCTGCTCTTTTTAATCTACCTAACGTACAGAACGTGGATGTGACAGTTACCAACTGTCGGAGTTTCCTGTTACTTAAAACTAAAACTGTTTATTATTAGAACTAACAGACAAGTATAAAATAATTACTAAGAAAGCTAATGTAAAAAACCGGGAAAGTTACCAGCACTACTAGGCAGTACACAATACTCACTACTCATTGAAGGGCAAGTGTTTCTTGGGCTTTTCTCGCCCAATTAAATTTAAATTAAATTCACTGATTCTCATGTGTGGTTTCTGCTGTTGGACGGCTGGCAAAACAACAGTTGCTCTCGCATCAGTCCGCCTGCTGTTTGCGGTGTCCGAGACCTTTAACAAAACTAAAAAGAGAGAGATCATTCCCCGATCTGTGTAGCACTGTAGAGGTAAGCAAAGATCGGGATTAAAAATGTCAACTGCACAATCATCTTTCATCTCAATATAATTAAAACCGTTGACGATCTAATTTCAAAACATCAATCATTGTAAACAACTGCGAATAAAAGTGCTCCGCTGACTAAAGATGGAGATCAAAGAGATCGCAACTTGTGAACTTTAAAATAGTTTCTGTTTCTCAAACGCTGAGGAAACCAAAACGAAAGCATCGAAAAATCGTGGTGCAAAAAAAAACTACTGATAAAATAACATTGTCACTACTTTTATGTAGGTAAATTTTTAACCAAGACACTTAGTCAGAGTGTAAAAGTGTAACATTAGTGAAATTTTGTAGACTAAATAATCCACGGAAGGATAGTGGTACATAGACCAGACAAGATAATTGATCATTTAATAAATCCATATATAATCAAAGTAGAACGACGTCACATTAATACTTGTTTACCGTTCTTACTAGTTCGGTAACAATAAGTAAAAAAGTATAAAATACAATTTCATACGTTGCGATGTATAAAATGAATCGGCAAAAATAGTTACAATACGTAGAATACATACTTATCACCCATCTGACAAGTACTAGGATAGTCAACACGTTACATTTCATATTCATAAGCTGCAACAGGTGAAAATAGTTTAAAATGCGCACGTTAGACTGTATAGCTGTACACTAAAATAGAATTGCATTTTTTTCATTCACTTCCCCCTAAAATTTTTGTGTCATCAATGTTCCCTGAGACTGAACTACATCAGATTCTTCTCCTGAGTTCAACCGAATTTTATTAGTTTTGATTTATTTTCTGGTGCTTTCTTCTCATGGTCGAAGGAACCTTCTCGAAAGCGGCATTACTCCTTTAAAATCGACTTTTCCCGCTTGCGACGAAGCGAAACTCGTAAATTTTACATCGTTCAATACAAATCGTACGAATTTGAACTTTCAGACGAGTCAAATGTACCAAATGCAAAGGAAACTGAGAACTCTGAAGGAACAACTCCAAAGGAAAGACCTTCATTTGGACCTGCTGAAGAGAAAACTTGCCATTCGGGTATTGTAATTATTCTGCGTGACGTTTTCCCTGGCATCGATCAGATTTATTCTCACCGACCACTCATTTTCTTTTTTTCGGTGATGCAAAATAAAGGAAGAGAATTTCCGAGCGAGGAGTACAATTGCCGTGGAGCGGGACGAAGCCACGATGAAATGCAAAAAACTAATGAAACAAGTTGAAAAACTTGAATCTCAACTGGCAGATGGCAGATCCCTCAGTCAGGACATTAAAAATCAACTAGCCGAGGCCGGAGATTTTAAAATAGCCGCACTTGAACGGGGTAGAAAAGTCGAAGAACTGCAGAAACGTTTGGTCGATGCCGAAACCGTGATAAGTCGCTATAACAAGAAGGTGAGGCACGCACACGCACACACACTCACACAAGCAGCAAATGTACGCAAACACAACCTCTTGAAAAAACTCTGTGCACCCTAGAGAAATCTAGAGAAGAATTTAGAGAAACTAAGGAAGGAGAAGGAGAGGGGATACAGTGGTTACTACATTACTAACTACATCATTAAAACATATAGTAGTGTAGTTTACATTTCCCGGAGTAGAATACCTTTTAATTTTTCCTTTTCCTCCCCCACAGATATCCACACTGAAAGAAGAACTACGAAACACTGGACAGAATGCGGATCAAGAAAGAACAATTTCAGAGCATTCGTTACAACTTCTTCGGGATGACCTGACCAACACTAAACTCTCACTGGCGGAATGTACGAGAAGGGAAAATCAGGTGAGGGTTGAACGGGTACCCAAGGGTTGGGAAGCATTTGCAAGAGGGTGGACGAACTTAGCCATGCGTGTTGCACGGGTCGCGGGTACCTACCGTAAAAAACCATCTGTTGATTTTAAAACGGTTTTAACAATTTTGGGCGATTACATTGCAGTTGCACGGTTTCAAATCGTCGGTCTGCAAAGCTCTTTGCTTGCCTCCAGGAGCCACAGATTTTGATTTGCTGACAAAACTGGAAAAACTGGTGGCCGCCCATCGCGAATTCACGCTCCTCTCAAGAAGGTAGTTCTTTTTTCTATTTCTTGTGCGTCGCCAATTGTCGTCTGTATTTTGCAATGATATTTGTTCAATCACGTTACAAAAATCAAAATTTCTATTTCAAGCTATTGTAGTTAAAAGGGAATACCTGCAACGGTGGTGAGTCAAAAAAAAAGAAAAGAACCAACTATTACGGTTATACGATCATTGTTGTCTCATTTGAAGGGATGCATGAGTGCTTTGAAATCATTTTTAATTATTTTTTCTGGGGGGGATCCAAACGCACACTTTTTGATTCTCCAGACTTAATTTTAAGTAGGGCATTTTCCTGCTTGTTCAGTTGTACGAAGGAACAAGAAACTCGTTTCCTCTTCTTCCCTCTGTCTGTCTGCATTATTTTACGACAAAAACCGGACCAGAGGAAGGAAATACCGTCTACCGTTGTGTTGTTTTCTCGGTGTTACAATGGGAGCGTGTCACGAAAAATGTTCAATCCTCGGGTGCTACAAAATCCCTTTGTTTGGTCGTATTCATTTGAAAAAACATCGGAGATAAAAAATTCTGTGGTGATCACAAAAGAAAAGTTCCCATCTATTTGTTTCATCGCTGACTGGCTGCCTGCCTACCTGCCTACCTGCCTGACACAGCCGCTTTACATACATAAATACATGAGCACTACATTCGACTACATCATTACCGTAGATGAAATCATGTGCGGCATGTGCGACACGTGTCCCGTTCTGCATTTTAAATTTCCAAATATTTTGCTTCAGATACGAGGATCCCATCACGGGAACAAGTTTCACTCCGGTTCGCACACCGAAATACGAAGATTCAGGCTTCCTGGACCAACATGATTTGTCTCCATTAGAAGACAGTGACGACATTTCTCACTCCAAGCACGCCCATTGAGAATTTTTGTGACGAGAGAACAAATAAAAAAAATGATTCGTTTTCTGTAAATCATTCGTTTAAGTTGAACTATTTATTTTTCTATTAGAAACAGTCCGACAAGAGAAATGTTGTTTTTCTTCAAGACAATTCGGTTTAACGAAAAATAGAACAATGATTTAACAATGAACGAGTTTTACTATTAAATGTATATAATTATTATTGTACAATTTTATAATGCATGCAATCGTGCATTTCACACTACTTCTACTAATTTCTATTGTTAAGAAAGTGCGTTCGATGTTGTTGTAGGAAATGTTGTTAGCTTTGTCACTGCGTTATATGAACCGATGATTGGAAACTTGCTTTTTTGGAAAAGTAGTCGACAACTAAACACGTAAGACAGGACAAAAACATACGTATTCTTATATACACGAAAATATGTACATGTATGACTTATAAGCCGTAATAAAACATTCTCTAAAACATGTTGTACGCATTTTTCGATCCGTAATTACATTCTTCACAAGGTATTATAAGGTATTAGTTTTGTTTCAAATAAACGATGACTAAATTTCAAAATATCAGGGTAAATATCAGTAATTAGGGTACAAGAAAACACAATTGCTCACCATGAAGGATCTCCATCTTTTCCTGTCGTCTGTACAACTCTAAAAATAGTAAACATGTTCACGTCATTCTCTTGTCTTTAGCTAGGTTGCCGACGCTCGTTTTTTACCATGTCTTGGGTACCACTCTTTTAAAATTTTTTACCTGGTTATATTTATTTATTAATCAAATACTCACGCACATCACACTTAAATATCCCTTGGAAATACCACAGAAACCTGCTCTTCAAGAAGGAAACAAGATACAGCGTGGTCAAAAAGAAAAATAACAAGTACCGTAAAACGTAAAGTAATTTATATTTTCTTCATATTACTTTATCCACGCAACCCGTTTAACAATCTGGGAGACTGATGGGCACACATTGGAACTTTTCAAGATACATTTCATTTTCGTTGATTATGACGGAGCAGTTGCAGTCTGTGTTCCTGTGCCTGTAGTAGAAATTAATCTCCACCTCCCAAGTGTCGTTTCCAAAAACTGTAGTCATGATTCTCTGCACTCCTTCTGGCATGACCACGGTGTTTCGCGCCTTGAAATAGTTGACCAGAAATTTTATAATTTCGATCAATTTAGGATGATCGTTTCCTTGCGTGACATCATCTTGTATGACACCGGCAGAAATGTTCCAAGCAACCACACAGCAGATCAGAAGACACACTACACTGTTTAACCCGATTAACTTCATTTCGATGATTTTTCGTTACTCTTTTCTTTTTTTTGTGTCAAACTCGACTTTCTCAAAGAGTTTTGAGTTTAGTTTTTTAAAAGCACTGATCAAGTAACAGCCCACGAATTTCTGTCGGTTACTAAGTGCAGATGCAAGGAAACCGGCACCTATATCTGCCTGGCCTGGATACGGTAATTTAACGGGCAATTTGTAATCGAAGAATTTTATTGACTTGTTTATTATACATGCTGTTAATCATTACTAGGCCAGGTATCCACCAAAAGTGTGATACGAATGGTGTTAATTTGAAGGTGAAGGTCAAGTAAATTCTCTTACGAATCTCGGGGTACCTGCCGCAAAGTTTATCACACGAAATTTTATGATCCCACGAACCATTGACTACGTGACGCTTGAAAAAAATTCTATCGATTGTTTTATTCCCCGAATAAGTTCTCATGTGCTGATTAAAATTTGGTCGTCCCATTTGACGATCGAAAAATTTTATCGACCGGTTTATTACACTAGCTGTTAATTAAATAATATATTGACTTTTTTTTTAGAAAACAAAGGAGCACAACACAAAAGATTGCAAGAAATTTTGCTATGCGAGAAATGAGATTTTGAATTAGGAAAGGAAATGAACAAAAGAAAAACTGAAAAATATGTAACATGAGAAGACAAAAGATAGATACACACGAAATGTTACGAAAAGGGTCAATTGATGATAAAATGTAACTATTACAATTACAGTTACTGAAATTATGGATTTAGTAACTCAAATAAGAACCGTTTGATTTCTTTAAATATAAGAGAGAAAACTCTTGGAAGTCATTAAGTCATTGTGCACAACTCTTGAATGCAACAAATAATTCTGACGCCTGATAATTTTAATCTGCTTTCTTCTTGATTCATGCCTAAAATTTAGGATTTAATTTCAATCCAACCTTCCTAATTGTGAAAAAAATGGTTCGAAAGAGTTGTTGACCACATGAATAGTTTCTTGAGACTGTAGTTGAATAAAAAAATTTTGTTTTACAGAATGCTTAACAAATGCTATCTAATCTCATAAAAATAATTGCATCAAAAGACATGACTGTCAAACATATCCAAAATAGTGAAAAAAAAATCTTACATAAAAACTCCAATTTACTTCTTCCATTCCCTGAACACAGCTGCTTTACTTAAATAAATATGTGAAGCACTCTATCCAACAATATCCTTACTGTATATAAAATTTTATTGAAACGTGTCCTACGTGTTTAATTAATTATTAATCTTTTCTTGTACACGTGAGAATCCTGTCACAGGAACAAATTTCTCTCCGGTTCGGACTGAAAAACAAAGATTCAGCCTTTTTGGACCACCTTTTTTTTCCTCCTTTAGAAGATGACATTTTTCACTCTGACTAATGCAAACTCAGCACGTTTTGCAAATTTTATTTTTGGTGGATTATTTTTGACACCACTGTAAACCTTCATTCAAATAAATAATTATTAACTGTTGTTCTAAAGCTGTCACTTCCTCAGGTACGTCATCTCCTATGTGTCACTAATATAATAATCTCAAGTATTCAAACAGCTTGTTCTATTCTGCCATTTTGCCTCCGTAAGGCTTATCTTTCAATTTTTATTCCCAGTAGACCTTGGTTATGCATTCTGATGAAGCTGAACATAGCCATTAAGCCTGGGTTGAAAAATATTTACTGCTTTGGGCAAAATTGTAATTTTCATTGGTTTCACTTCAAAATTTTCATTGTCTATTGAGAGCCAGTCATTTTCTTTCTAAAACAGAGTAATATTTAATCTTATTATAGCATAATACCTATTATAGAGTAATACTTATTCTGGCTAAATATACAGTTAGTAAATGAAAGAAACAAATTGCAAACCTGTTCTTTTGGTACTAATTGCAATTCTCGAACAGCTGTGACAGTAACTGGTGTTGATTCTTTCCCTCTCAGCCTTCTCCAACCCTCTGAAACAAAGTTTGTCCACCCAAAATCACCTGGAATTGCTGAGAAAACTAAGTGAGGAGCATCTGTGTTGGTTTCAGTTGAAACTGTTGTCGTTTTAATGGCTATTTCTACTGTAGACAAATCTTTTTGCATCAATTTCCCACATTCTTCATTTACAACTTTGCTGTAATCTGTTTCTGTCAAAACATATAAATAAATCAGACCATGTGACAAATTTCAGAAAATTTAAGAAAACTTAAAATTTTGACCTACCTGGCTTACTTGTATTGGGCATAAACATACTCCACCACTTATTATTTACTTGTTGTTTTGTCACACATTTGCAGCACCCTTTGCAGGGCATTGTGTATGTGCACTCCCAGTCTCCCATTTCAGCTTTAGTAAACAAATAAGAAACATAATCCCTTAGATAACCAAAATACCAATATTTATCTCTACTTGCTTTGGCATTTCTAAATGATCCCCACTCAACTTGAACCAATCCATACACTGGTTTTGAATTTTCTTCATCCTAAAAAAAAACATGAATAATGTCTTATATGTACTGTCATATATATGAATTGCCTAAATTTTACAGACACTGTGTGTAACTGTGAAACAATACCTACATCTAATGGTTCTATTTTCATTATGTCAACTGTCTTTATTGAACCATCAATTATGGCCATTGTGGAATCTGCCAATGCTTGAACTTCTTCTCTATTGCCCAGCAGAGCATTTGACAGGGAATTTGACCTACCCAATGGCAAAACACCTAAAGGTAATTTTTTCAAAACTTCTTTATTGTCCTGTACTCTTCTTAGTAACCCTGTAATTACCTAAAATTAACAGTACTTAATTATATTTTACTCAGTATAGTTTTGTCGAACAGAAATGCTGTAACAGAATGTGTTCCTACATTCATATTGCAAAACAAATATTATACCTCTGACAATGTGCCATCTCCACCAGCAATTACCAGAGTGTCCGTTTTTGGATCTAAATTGTCTGCCATGTCCTTAGCCTGCCCTGCGTATTCGGTGTATACAATTGTTACAGCTAAACCTGCCAGATGCAGTAGGGGAGCACAATATTTGTCAAACATAACTTTGGAATTTCTCTTGTTGGCAGCCGGATTTAAGACGACTGTTACGTTTCTAAATGGCTTAATGACTGGGTTAGCGACATCTCCATAGCGAGAGGCCAACAGGCAGTATTCTCTCATTAATTTTTTATTGCTATTCAAATAAAAAACGGTTTAACGTATATTATTCCAATATGATAATCCTAATATTGTGACTAAGCAACAATGTGTAACGTGAAATAATATACATACTCGTAGGCATTTTTGGCGTAATTGACACCGTATGTCAATACAGCCAAGGCAAATGTGGATTTTTTCCAATTATTTCTTAAAACTAAAATCACGTTTGTTATCTTCGGCATGTTTCAAAAAGTCGACGATAAAAACATTACTACGTTGGTCAGTTAAAGTACTGGCTTCTTTGTGGCGGTCTATTAAAACTTTAATTAATTTAAAATGTACAAATAAAGGATATTTAAAGTTTAATCTTTGCTATTTAAGATGGGTTTTTAATTAAAATAGTATTTCAATGATGAATGAGAAAAAATACAAAGAAAAATCAAAACAAATTTCAATCAGAAATTTGTTGTTCTGTTCTGCGTATTTTGTATAGATTCTAATTAATAAAATTGTAAATGAAAATGGAAACTCTGACAAATCTTGCACTGACTTTTACTGTTATTTAACAGTTTTCTATTTATTCACAAGAGGAAACATTGGACATTTTATAATAAGTGCACATAACCTAAGCAACACATAAGCAGGAACAATAAATACAAGGGTTTAATAATTAATTTCTGTAGCAACTTCTATTTTACATTTTTTTATTTTTGTTTAAACAGCTTTCATAATTTGAAATAAATCAAATTACCATACTCCATTCCTATTTTGTATCAAAATGGTTAAATGTTACCACCTACTACAAACATGGAACCAAACTTAGTCGTGACTCTGAAATATTTTCATTATGTTGAATTACACAGACTGCAAAGTCACTACTAAATTTCCCATAAAACAAAATGCTGAACTTCACAAGTTAAGGACTAGTCTACAAATCATTCTCTAAACTATTTCAACTTCTGCACCAATTTTGGTTAATGCCTCCTTTAGTTTCTCAGCCTCCACTTTTCCAATGTCTTCTCTTATAAAAACAGGTGCACTTTCCACAAATTTCTTGGCCTGAAATTGTACAAATGAATAAATTACATTTATGAAGTACTTTGACAGAATGTGAAAGAAGTTGTAAATCTTAAGGTTGTCACATATTAAAAGAATTAAGTATTCAAATAGATTTACACATTGAAGTTTGACAAAATAAATTTTGCAGTCCTTATCAAGCCTTCATTTCCAAAGATATTTGTAAAAATAAATCAATAAATATTTAAACATTTTTTTTGCGATTTACACAATATTTTATGATCAAATATTAGGTTTTCTGATGTGTTTAATTAGAATGATTATCACATAACCAAAAAGGGGTGAAAAACCACTTGGCTTTTTTCTAAAAAAAAATTATCTATGGTTGCTGATGGAAATTATGTTGAAATTAATATACTAAAAAGGTTACAAGAATATCTTGACTTCAAAGTTTCAACCAAAAAATTTGTAATATGTGTGATTTGCTAGTATTTGAGTTTTTTCTTCTAATGGAATTATAAATTTACTTCAACAAATTTCTAACCTGAACAAGATTCATTCCATCTATTAATGATTTTATTTCCTTAATTAAGGCAACTTTTTGCTTATCATCAAATTTCAGGAGTTTAACTGAAAAACTAGTCTGAAGATTTTGAGCCTGTTCATCTCCCTGAAATTAAAAAGAATTAATTGTAACTGTTGGTTAAAATTTGTAATAAAATTATGATAAGTTTTGTGCGAGTCCTACGGAAGGTGCTGCTGCTGCCGCTGGAATTCCTGCGAAACCCATCATGGGGGCATCCGGAAGGTTCAGTTTCTTTTTTAACAAATCCGTTAGTTCAGCGACTTCGATTAGATTCAACTGAGCGATATTATTGGCAATTTCCTCAATCTTGGGAGAGGTTTTTAAGATAGAGTCTGCACTTGTCGTGCATAGTGCCGGTGCACTGTGAACAATTTTCCTGGCTTGAACGCTGAAAAAATAACAAATCCACCGAACATTTTGTAAAGAAGTTGAAAATTAGAAAATAAAATAGTAATGAAAATGTCTGAAAACATACTATCTATTAAAACTGCTTAATAAGCTCAATGATTTTCTGAAGGACCCGGTCATTTTGTTAATAAAATAATTCCTTATTTAATATAATGTGTCTGTCCCCTAACCTAACCAACACGGTAAACCATAGATGTAGAAACAAATGGGAGATAAAACCATTGAGTTTCCCACCTCACTCACCGCAGGACAGGTGGAGGCACTTCCATTCAAAATGAAATTCATTTAAATTTAAATTATATGAAGTTTCCCTGATTTATTTATTAACAATAGTTCTGATGCGACACTATTTTCACATGAAAATAATTTGATTTAATGTAATGCGTTTTATGTCATAGAATCACCTCTTCCCTGCGACCCGTGTCCGGTTGACTTCAGCTCGACTTCTATCATCCTCTTGTTGTCCACGTCAGGTGGCGAACTTTGATTTCAATCCTACAGAAGTACTATTAACATTGCGTATCAATATCGGGTAACATTATCTCTCAACTTTTCGTTCGTATGCCTGATTTTCCATATAAAAGGTCTCGTAAAGGAGGACGCGGTGGTTTTTGCCGGTGAGAGGTCGCTAACACAAAAAACATAATTTGTTCTGGTGTCCATGAGAATTTCTTCCTTCTTGCCATAAAAAGCACCTCTCCCTATGGTGTCGAAGTTAACCTCAATTACCACTTTCTCATTTCGGTTACATTCTCAAAAAACAATGAAATACGAAATTAATGCAATCCCCCATGAAACGAGTACATCAATAAGAGGCTTCTACTACAGTGACGGTTAAAACTAGTATAAATAACCGACCACAGAAAAGTGGCAAATCTGTCTATGATTTATTTATTTATTTAAGTTTATTTAAAAATAGATGTGCTATTAGCCATAACTGTTTCATTTCCTACCTTTTACCAATACTGTTTTTTTTTCTTGGACTCTTAATCAACATAAATGGAGTGAGAATCAGTAACGACAAACGATTATTAATAATTATTATTTCTAAATTTTTAATTTGCTTTAAATGCCTTGTTAGAATTAACCAAAGTGAAATCTAAGCTTACCGAGAAGGACAAAATTGCGTTTCGGGTGCTAGATTGGAATCTAATCTTCAGGTAACTTTTTTGAAACTTAATGAAACGTGAAAATAAAATTCCTGTAAATTAACATTGACCATCTCTAGCACATCTCTAGCTTTAATTTTCAGAATTTTGCAAGGCAAATTTGAATAATGTCAAGAAGCAGAGAAAGATGTGCGTGACCCAAAACGGTGCCACCGCAGCAATTAAAGACTTCTATAGGTTTGTTGTACTGATTGACAATAAATATAAAATTCATAAGTAAATGGTTTCAATTTTATTACAATTAATAGTTAATTTATATATGTACATATTACATACATTTAAGCTGGTGCTTAAATTACAATTTTTTAATCACCAGCAACGTGTTATGCAACTGAATTCTAACTTTCTTAACTTCACTGAATGGAGTTGTTCTTAGTCAGACATTAATTAAACAATACCCCCTGAGCAAAAATAAACAACAAATTTGTTGGGTATTTGTTGACTGAAATGATGACCATAAAAGTGTGCTAAATTAATGCGGAGTCTGTGAGTGATAGCCACCGGGGTATCTGGGCCCATTGGAATGAGACGAAGAAGCTGTGTAGAAAGAAAGTGACGATGAAACCGATGCGGAACTTGTCCAGTAAGAAGGAGGTCCTGGAAAGAGAGAGTTTCCGGTCTGAAAGAAAAATTAATGAAATTATCCATCTAGCCGAAGTCATGTCAAAACATGTGTAAATTGTACTCACCGTATGAGGTATGGAAGGAATGGCTGGTATTTTTGGTGCTGTCGGGTAGAGAGCGGTACCCAATTCGCTCTGACGCGAGTGGTACTTGGCGTAGGCCATCGTCGGATCGGTGTTGGTCCCCTGGGCCTGGGCTTGACAAGCCAGCATCAATCCGTGGAAGTCAAATTTATAAGCGTACCTCTTGCCATGAACTTTTGTCATTATATTCTTGTCGTAGTAATACCTGTAAAAAGAAAACGGTAACCGAAAGGTTATTTGGGGTTCGTACTCTTGTCACCCCTTAGTGTTGTTTTATCGAATTAAAATAATTAAAAGTGCATTATTAAAATAATTGTCGAATTTCTTTGATGTTTAAAAATGAACAAAATAGAAATTAACAAAGAAACACCAATATAAAACCGTAAATACGCTAAGTCATTGCTAAATACAAATACTGCCCAAGAAAGTGAGCAACGGCACAGAAGAAAAATAAATAATAATCTATAAAATTTGCTTAAAAAGTAAAGTAACGTATATAAGTCTACAAGTGTGTGTGTGTGTGTGTGTGTAAAATAACTTGTTGAAAATTAAAAATCTTCCTCATAAATTGCATGTAAACTTCAATTCAAAAAACGTTTTTTCATTATATAATATAACAGAATGACGTGACGTAACATATACTAAAATATTTCATGTAAATTATTCATAATATAATTCTACTGAAATTGTTCAAAAGTAAAAATTATAAAACTAGAGAGTATTTATTTACCTAAAATGTAATCGTTCTACAATTTTAAGGAAATTCTAATTAAGCGCATTATTTTACGTATAATGTGTGTAATTTATTTGACACAACTTAAATGTATATATACAGGAATTCTCCATTACTGTACAAAATGTAAATCACTAATAAACAAATATTGGTTTTATTATTACTGTAGTGTAATTAGTTTTATTTGTAGAAATAAAATATTTTGACCCATTTCAAATGGTGTTAATAATAAATATTATAAATGTCGTTTTCTCTTTTCAGTTTTCCCTCAACTGACACGCATTGCAGCACTAATAATAATAATAATAACATTCCTAACGGGTAAAGGTGAAAATTTCGTTTTCCTCCCATTTCCCCTTAATTGAACCTTACCTTAGAGCTCTGCTAAGTTTGTCATAGTTCATATTTGGCTTGGATTTCCGTTCCCCCCAGCGCCTTGCTACTTCGTCCGGGTCCGTCAGCTTGAATTCTCCATTGGTTCCCTCCCAGGCTATGCAGGCAGCATTGGACGAATCAGCTAAAAGCTCCAGAAGAAACTGCCACAGCTGAATTTGACCCGACCCTTGAGCTACAAGGCGACTGCTCGCCGCGTTCAGCAGTTGGTAAGGATCTGGAAAAGACAATTTCCTCTATAAAATTCCACTAAAAAGGTGACTAAAGGCGAGCTAAGAAATTTCTCCTCATCTTACTCCGACTCGGATGAATTTTCAACGGAAAATTAAGTTTATTTTATCACCAAAAAAAAACGTCGAAGTCTATCGTTTTCCTTTCCTCCAAAAAAAAAATAATTAAAAAAAATTAAAAATAAAAAAGTTTATTAATGACCAGGTAAGACCTCCAAAGGGTAGCAAAAAAATTACTACCACTGAACCTAACAATATACCGTAAGGAACACTACAACTCGACTACGCAGAATTTTTCTTTTCGATCAACACAAAATGTATCTTTTACGTTGGTGAAAGGAATGAATTGACGATTTTATTGTCTTCTACTTCAGTTATCTTATATTGTTCAACACCCCACAATACCATTTATTGTATCTTACGTATCGTACAATATATTAATTTAATTAACCTGTCCAGGGCGTAATATTGGTTTTTAAATCTGATTTTTTTTTTGTTTAAGCAGGTCTTGAACTTAATTTGATTGATTAAATTTAATTGTTTATGCGGAAAGTTTACTGTTACTTTTAAGAGTAACATAGGTCACCCTTCAAATTTTGTTTCTTTACTCTTGAGGTACAGATGAGTTTGTTGAATTCGTCAGATTATACTACTCAATTGTACGCTACGTAAGTACATATAATTGAATCAGAGTAAAAAAAATATTTAGAAATAATTGTAATGATGGAAAATTGAGTGGTTGGCCCGCATGATTTGAGTGAAACCGGTAAAACCACCAGAGTTAAGAATGAGAGGGAGAGAAACCGTAGTAGTGGTGTTTTACAGTATTTTTCTTCCAATTTCATCTGTCCGGTTACGTTTCTAAGACTTCGTCGCACAATCGGGACTCAATAAATGGGAAATTTTTTCAAGTGAGACACAAAGCCAATCAATTGAGAGAGAGAGAGAGAGAGTAACGGCAAAGGCCGAAAACAGAAATAGCAAGAAGCTCACCGTTGTATAGCATTTTCTGCCTGTTCTGCTGTAGGAGTCTCCTGGCAGCAAGAAAATCATCGGCCACACAGCCACCCTGCACCCGCCACATTATGTTGAGCATTAGATTTCTTTGAGGAATCCGTCAAGTTTTCCGACCGACGCGAAACAAAACATCTCTCGAAATTTAATATATAAATTATCAGTAAAGAAAAAACTGTACTACGTAAGTTACGTGGCACCGGAGTGACCACATGAGGAACCCTTAGAACACATCCGTCGATTATTCATTTCTCTGTATTAATTACAGAAGACTTCTGTCCACCGGTTTGTAATCCAATCACCAAACCATGATTCTACGCGGTTTCACTAGTGAGATGACACACCTCAATCATTTAATTATTCAACTCAAGAATAACAAAGAAATCATCCTATACGTATCAATTCATGGTAAATGCAAAAGAGTGCGAAACGATCACATGCAACTGTGTGCCGCCACACGGACACGCACTCGTTTAATAAAATTTTACGGTAATTACAGAACTTCACACGTGAAAAAACTAAAAACCAACATGTAATGAGCTGCCGGAAAAACAACTTCCCGTTTGGTCCATACCGGAAAGAGGCTGGAGGTCAAAGGGAACTGGCGGAGAAAACAAACTGATGATTTCTACATCATCATTCTATTTCTTTTGCAGTCAAGATTTCATTGGTTCTTCCTTCCTTCCTGCTTGCCTTCCTGGAGCCCTGCCTCTCTTTCACTCTCTCTGCCTCTCTCTCTCTCTCTCTCTCTCTCTCTCTTTCTCTCATTTCTCTCTCTTTGTGCCCCGCATTTTCAATGGATTCCTTCTCTTGTTATTTTTCTCTACCTTTTTTTCCAAGTCAAAAAGTTCAATGTTTGCCTCAAGTTTCACCACCACGATCCAGTCAACAGACCACGCGTTGGCACATTGTCTGACAGACAGAAGTCGTATGTCTCCCTTTGAAAAACCGAAGGAACTTTTACAAACTGAATTATACCGAAACCGAAATAAGTGAGTTTAAATCCAATTTAGTTATCTAGGAGAAGCAATTTTCTATCCCGTGATTTGTGGCTCTGATAGTAAAACACTTCCCTGGTTTTTTTTAAGTTTTCCCTTAGAATGTTTCTAAGGTTGAACTTGTGAATTAATTTGATGTATTTATATTTTATCTGAAATTGACGTAGCAATATAATAACGTAAGACTTCTGTTTTGTCCTTCACACATGTTTTTTGCGGAATTAATACAAAATAGAATCCATTAATAGAAATTAATAGAAATAGAAACTTTATGGTTTTGAAAAATTTTGTCGTTTATGGTCTGATTAATCGTACGCTGTCTGTATTATTTAATAGTTCTCAGCCTGAAAAATGGACCAACACAAGTTGGTGACAATGGCCCTTACGAAAGTATGAAAAAGTAAATGAAATAAATGAAAAAAAAATGAAAATACAAGAATAACATTTGTTAAATCTGACATTCATGATTTGAACTTCCTGAGCAGAAGTAAATCTCAGGTATCGTAAGAAGTTATTGAATCATTGCTGTTGTCTATAACCGACGTGAATATAATATACAGGTTTAAAGGAATACGCAACATATACAAAAATTTTACCGGTGATTTACAGAATTTTTCCAATGCACAATTTATATTTTCCTCACAGTATGAACTCCAATTAATCCAGAGCTCATAAAATTTGCATTTTTGATGTTTTTTTTCCTCAACAAGTTCTTTTTAAATGCTCTAACTACCATTGTCCACATATCTGTGACTTACTGTACTAACTGTAAATTCTGTATTTTTATATGGTGTAAATATATGGCTTACGGTAATGAAAAACTTTTTACATTGTGAGTTTTAATCGAGCAACGAATTCCATCACACTGTTTTTTACACAACAATTCTGCATTGATAAGTTCGATTGCGATGTGGAATGTGACAGAAAAAATCGTGGGAACCTCTACATTGTTATATAAACAAATCCTGTTCGGTTACCAAAGGGGTAAGGCAAAACTAAACGGAATGTAAATTATACAGCGGATTATAATGAAAAATTGACGTGCCGAATTGATTGCCCTGGGGTGTTTGAAAAGGTCGCCAAACCTGTAATTATCCCTTTGCAAAATAATTCAGCGGTGTGTGTACCTTTGATTCAGGTACCTGAAAAAGACGGCGTTCATCGCGGTTAATATTGCGGTGAATATTTTCGACATGGCACCTTGTTAAGAATGTGTGTTATTGGCCGGAATTTTTCACCTACCAAATAGGGGCATTAATCAGGTTCGATGATTTCATTTTACTTTACTCGACCTCGTCAAGGAAACTGGATTTTTTTGTCGAGCAGACGACACGTATTGTCGATTCGGCTTTCCACACGCTGTACAGGTACTCAGTCAGGTAGATACGTAAAAGACGGAGAAAAAGCTTTTGGTACGTCGTTGGTATTTCTAACTTTTTTTTTTTGGCTAGCGTCGTCGATGTCGTTTTGCGTCAGCCCGTATTTCTCAAATAAAATTATGCAAGGAAAATCCGAGAGGTCATAAAGATCTCCGCAGGTGGTGATCTTGTCTTGCGGGGCCAAAGCTCACGGATTTGAATTGTAACGAAGGTTGTCGGAGGCTAAGAAAAGACTTAGAATTGATGGGGTGAAAGGGGGAATTGATGGGTTGAAAAAATTTTCCCTTTGCTGTGTGTTTCTTTCGCAAGTTAAGTGTCTCCCTCATCGAATGCTGTCCAATCTTCTAGGCAGGAAGCTGTGCGGAGACAGAGACTTCTGAAAGTTGTTTTAGAGTCTTTGCACAACCTATTATTATTGAAAACTACCAAAAACACTGATCTCGTAAAGATGTGATGACCGACTCTCAAAAAATAATTCATTTTAAATATTTCGTTGTAGTGGTAAAATAAAATTGTATTTTAATATAACCAGCGCCTGATGACCACAACTACTGAGATTCAGAAAAAAGTAATAATTGTACTGTGTTGCTGTGTCTTTTTACTGCAGTTATGAGTAGAGCAAACAATTTAGAAATCTAATAACAGCCTTAATGCTCCGTTTTTAAAATGCATTTGGTCATAATATGTGTTTTTATTACTTAAACAATGATTCATTTAAATTACTGTAATGAATTGTTTAATTAAAATAAAATTTACTTATTAGCACACTCGTGGTTTATGTTTACATGTACTGTTTTCAATATCGGCCTTTGTTACTTTAATATGACTCCCGTGAAGTAGTGGAACCGAATATTTCAATTTGTGAATTTTCAGTGATACAGTAGTACCTTACCTTTTAAAAGTTGCCCTGAAGGGCTGAACAAAAAGGATAACACGGCAACCGTTGCTGGTATTCTAGACGCTGTTTTGGAGCAGAGGAGAGAAAGTTTCCCGTTCAAGCTAAAAGCTAAGGACCGTCGTCGCTGTAGCTGTTAAGAAATTCACGGAGGTTCTAATTAAGAAAACAATATAAAACGACCCCCACAGCGAGAGAATCCTGACTGAACGAACGCATTTCCATGACATTTAAACGGCTATTTATCAGAACGTCGAGAGCGGGATTTGGAAAGGCTTTATTTTCTTCTGAAAACTTATTTCATTTCAAATGTCACATTATGGAGGGCACAGGACTTTTATTTCGTCCTGGTTGGACAAGTTGAATCCTGAGCGAAAGATGAGACAAAAGAGTAACACTAGGAAAGCAAACGGAAAACGTTTAGAAGTTGTTTAGATTGATCCAAACGGTGGAACACCGGGGAAAACCTGGTTGGACACTGGAAAACCCCCGACCCAAAAGGCCAGTGGTCGTTTTTTCACTTTCTTTTTATTAAATCTAAATGATATATTAATAGGAAAAAAAAGAAAAAAAAATTGGAATAACAATAGTGAGGATTGTGATACCATTCAAAGATGAGCCCTTAATCCCAGGGGTTGGACTACTTATATCCCTCCTCGCATTTTGTAGCTCGAGCGCGGGTAAAACATGGGGACTGTATTTTTTTTCTAATACTTTGAGTCAAGTTACAGATTAAGTCATTCGAAATATTTACCAAAATACACTTTTATATGTTTAACAATCACGATTATCATATAGAATTTGTTTGTTTGTGAAAATCGTGAAAACTGAACGACAGCAAATTGTATTATTTAATAGGTAAACTTGCCTCTAAAAAATATCACTCAATTTAGCGTAACATCACGTAACAGAACATTTCTCGCTGAATTTTTTAATGGTGCTCCTGGAATTATTGAGTATTAATAATTCAAAAGACAAAATAAATGTTACGATTTAATGAAAATTGGTGCAAGTTAAAAATTTTTACGTAGCTAATTATCCGGGTAGTATATTTCAGTAAGCAACATATTCTAATTGAAACCCATATTGCGCGAGTACTAAAAAAAATTCAACGATAGACCTCCCCCTTAAAATATAAATACTAACACCAGACGGAGAAAAAAAAATCTATGAAGGAACATTTAGAGGTGTCAAGTAATACTTTTTCATTTTAAATAACTCTGCTACTCTTTTTAACACCTCAAACATTCTTATTCAACTTTTATTCTAAGAAATACAAGTTGCATTTTCTGAGAAAATCATTTGTTACATTATTTAAAAAAAACATAAATTAAACTTCCCCCATTTTTTAGAAAAATTTTAAAGAATTTACATGAGCATAAATAAAGTGTCTAACAATAAAAAAGTACCCCAAAAACTCTTCATGTTTCCTAATGTGGCTACCAAAGGGACGTCAAAACTATTTCCGTTCCCTTATCGACTCAAGTCCACATTTTTCAACGTTTATATGGGCCATACGTTAAATTCCGGTTACTGATATTTAAACAAGTACATTAAGCTCCAATGACAGTGATTGGTCCTTTAAATCTACCAGAAGAACAACATTCCAAATCGTCTAAAACATATCTTTCATTTAAGTTAAGCTATAATTCTTATAGTGCAACTCAATGTTAAATGTCCACATGTACAACACCGACGGAAGCAATAAACTTTGAATTCCATGAAAACCACCGTAAAGAGTAATCGTTTAATTTATTAATTATTTCAGCACGTACACGGTGTTATTTTATCATAAAAACATTTATTACGTACGTTTTATTAAGAAATTCACTTAAGAGTTTAGTTAGTCTTCTTATGGTCACGAAATTAGTGTCAACGCTATGTCTAAATCTTTGTTCTCAAATATTTTTTGCTCACACTACAACTATTTCAGTTTAAAATTTCTATTCTGTGCTAAAATAATATCGATGGCATTCTAATTGATGTTGTTTAATTAATAAGAAAGCAAGATTTTAAAAATTCACCAAGTGTTTTATTTCACCTGCCGAAATTAGTAAAATGGGAAGTCTAATGTAAAAATGGTGCTCGGCTGTCAAGTTTGTGAAAATTTCACACTACCTGGGTGGCGTATAAAAACTCTCGAATGTCTTTTCTCCCATACTTTCAAGTTTTTAGTTGATTCCATTAACCAACCATACCGTACCAGTCTATAAATATATGGCCAAAAAAAATCAGAATCGCCACATGGTTTAATAAGTAACGACAAAGGCGAATAAAATATTTAGAATATTTGCCAACGTAACGGACTTCACTAGTACCTGAATACGCCTAACAAAGCAGGTTAGGATAACAAAAAGATGTATGGCTCTTTTAAAATTAATGAATGCAATAAACGTTTTCAAGGATGTTACTCATACGTACACACGAATACTTGTACGTATGCCCAATAACGAATCACGAGCATAGCCCACTCACACACAGACAGACGCACACATACTTTTCCAAGAAATAGGTACCTAATAAACCAACTCAGGTATTAGTGAATGACTGATTTTCCGAAAGGAAGTTACCGCAGCATCCAAACAGAGGCCGTAATCAATCCGAATACATTTGATAAGGCAGAATAGGTTCCTTTTTCCTACTTGGAGTACGGCTGGGATAAGAGAGGGAAGTAGGTAATTGCATTGAGATCTGTGAAACTGATTCAATAAGAAACGTAAGTGCCGGATTTCCCAAAGGGTCCTTAACAGCTTCCGGTCAATTGAATAGAGTTAGAAGAAGAAAGGTCTTCCTGCCAACGCGTCCAACTATATATATAGAACCGACACGCTTTGAGACTTTTAATCTGGCTTGACCCGCGGTATTAAGAGCAACTATGATAGCCATTTATTTACTTTCAAACATCACCCCTTTTTCACTGGCTCAGACGTTTATGGCGATATATTAACCTTTCATGTTTCTTACTATTATTTTATTATTCTTACTTTTTCTAACTTGTACGAGTTTTTCTTCAACCTCTAACAATCTCTCTCTCTCTCTCTCTGTATAGACTTTCGCATTATGTGCCGTTTGTAACATTCTCATTCCCATTCCGCAGGAACTCGAGTCAAACGTTCAGTTTGTGCTGGGAAAATCCGAACGAAAATTAAAATTCTAGATACGTCAGACATTACGCGCGAATTTGGTACAGTGAATACCGTGCCGGGAATATTTTTTGACACATTCTTTGTTTAATTTCGAGTATGAAATCGTGATTTTCAGAGGAACCGAGGGGTTTCCCAACCTGTGTAGGAATATAACGAACGATAAAAAATATCGTTTGCAAGACTGTCGCCACGACAAAATCACTTGAAATGACTGTGTAACCACATAAAGGTCACCTTCACCTTACCCTACTTGTCGGTGTACTTGTAAAAAATAAACGTACATCAATGAATTAATACACAAGCCACTACAACTGCTACAAATAGACAAAGCGTTTCTTCATATATCTGAGAGAACCTTATAGGACTTTCACTAGAATTCTCCATAAAAAATGAATGGAATTTGAAAAAGATGTTCTACGGTTTAGCTAACCCGGAAAAAAAAATGAGGCGAGTGATCTCCACGGAATCGAATGGTTTTCTAGTGAATCATTGGTTCGCAATCCTGGAAATATTTCGGACAGAATTATTGAATATGTGCAAGTCAATAAATTTTAATTTTCTGTACTGTTTTATTGTTTGTACCGCCTAAAAACACAGTGCTTTAAATTGCTTTAAGTAGGGATCTGGTAGACTTTCATTCGTGGGTCTCGAAGCTCAACCGCGCGCGCTGAATAAAACATAATTATTTTGAAAATAAACTTACCTTCTAAGTCAATTTTATATTTAGGTTTTTCATTGAGTGAACTGCTTGTGTGGCCTGTCGCACTGTGTCTCAGGTGAGCCAAATGAACGGCCAACAATTCACCTGAACGTTGATCACCGGTTATTCTCTCAAAATCAGCTTTGGTTAATTCGCATAGTTCCGTTCCCGTTTTCGGGAATCTTAAAGCATCAGGCTTTGGAATTAGTCTAAACTTTGTGGTCGTCCAACTTAACCATTGGGTTACGTGTTCCGAGTTCCATTCGGCAGGATCTGAAATTTCAAGGGATAAAAGACTAAGTATTACGTAAATCACAGACCGTTAACCCGTTTTAACCTCTACTACGTGTAACAGAGAAAATAATAAACAATAATAATAATAACTAAAAAATACAACAATGATAATTGAAAAATAATAAGAAATGGGTATACAAAAAATAAGTTCCAAATAAATACAACAAGACGTGATAGTTTTATGTAGAATATTTATGAGACATATGACTGCACGTACCTCAGAATAGAAAATGTGACGACTCCGAGGATTAAAAGCCGTTATTCAAATATTTTTGGTCGAAAATCCATACAACATTTCAGTTTGATTGAATATCGAAAGTCGACGAGCACAACGACGATGCGTCGGCTAGCAAACTATACAAAGAAATGGGTTTCAGAAGCTACAGAAACTATTTTATAGTACTCACTAAACCTAGGAATTCAACCTTTTCAGTGATGTAATGACAAAAACATTTAATATCAATAGTGTAGATATTTATGCATAATTTTATGAAGGCTTGTTTTTCTGTCATTTATCCTCACATGATATTAACAAACTTCTACAAGTTAAATTCTTATTTACTTTAATTTTCACCTTTCAACTTACAATTTGCATGTCAAATGTAATGAAAACGGTGTATTTTAGATAAAAGTTTTTCACCATTTCACGATTTAGGTTTAAATAAATTATTTACATTGTGACAGGATAACCTAATAAACAAAATAGCGGCAGCAAAGATAGAACTTTATGTAAAATTTCTATAATATATAGATATTAAGTGTAATCACTAAATTATATATCACAATCAATATACCCTAAATAGTGTAGCTTCTTTTAATATATCCTTCACAGATATGTTCTCTTTTGCGTTCAAGGACCTGTTAAACCTAGAATGGCTTATTCTCAGCCAAAATTCTCCAAAAATCATATTGTAATTTTACATTGTTTTGCATTTAATTTGTCGGTTTCACATAAATCCAGCAAATTATAAAGGAAATGAATGAATCTGAGATGTCTCAAATCGTCTTCTACACGTAGCACGAATAATATATTTTAACACCAGCCAATAACACAGATCATTGAATGATAACTCATAAAGTGTAATTCACCTACCTGATGGAACTAAAACCATGTCTTCGTCTTCACTGTGGGCTTTCGTTGGAGATGTGGCACCCTCTTCGGTGCTACATTGTGTAAGAGACGACGAAGACAGTGATGCCCGTGATACTTCCGTTGCTGATTGTGATACTGATGATGATGTTGATGACGATGATGACGATGATGATGATGATGTTGATGCATCGTTGCAGAGATCATCGAACGTGAAATATTCATTTTGCCGGCTATTGTTTCCCCCTGGTTGCTTACACAGATGATCCTTAGGTTTCTCAGAATCAACTGAAAATCAAACGACGGTACCATTATTAGTTTGATCAACTTTGCGACCAAATAAAACTGAATTATGAAAAATAAATGTGAACTTGATGGAATGCCAAAAATTTCGACGTATACACTCCAACACACTGCCACAGTTCCCGGTCTTCTATTTAAGTACCTGAATCCATGGGACAGAATCAATTTTCTTCTTTATTAGGATTGACTTAATGATAGTGCTGCGAGTGAGAGAAAGTTAAGAGAATGAAAAGGACCGATGGAAATTCCAAATAGTAACGATTTCAAATTTCGATAGTGCATTTAACTGTGTCGGCCGTTTAACAGCCGAAGAAATGATTCATACGCCACTTTTAGACAGATATTACACGAGTGACCCCACATCCCTTGGGTCTCTAGCCTTTAATCCACCGTTAAGATCTACTCAACGTGTTCATCAAAATCTATAAACTGTTTTCTTCTGGGATTTTCCGTAATCTGGTTCTGGAGATCTTCTTTTTCCCTTTCCAAGATGGTGAAATGGTAATAACGACTTCGTTTTTGACGGACGGAAAATTTTGCAAAAACTATTTCGAACATCACTTTAAACTAATTTTATAAGCGGCCTTATACAAAGTACAGACTTTACAGCCTTATAAGTAATATTTAGTCGCAGAATATAGTCGCACAGTTCATATGAAAACACAACATTGTGAAATGTCAATGCCTGCACGGATTTCGGTACCCTGAGAAAAGTTACAAAGTATAAACGTTTGATAGTAAAAAATTAGGTAGGGTAATGTACACACGGGAATTTTACTTATAGAGTCAAATTCTCACTTTAGTCATCGGTTCAAGAATACTATTATTATATAAGCGAAGAACTTGGAATGCATTTGTAAGTTATATTATATTCTGAACTTCATTGAAAGCTTTTAAAAAAAGTGACTAATAGGCCTAATTTTAGAAATTGTAACTAAACAATTAACTAATAATGTGAATGTTTCTACTTAGGAATTCTCATTTTTTTGTAGTTCAACATGTCAGTACGGTGTAAGTCAATATATTTACACCTCCTCAAAGCTGTTGGTTATTTTTAACCATTCAACCAAATGAGTGTTACAAGCATTTTAATAATAATACACTTGCGTAACATATTACCCAAAGTTATACAATGCAATGCGGTGAAGTAGTAGTGTAATGAAAATACTGATTTTCATCAAAATATTGTACGTATTGTGGGGTGGCAATAGAAAAATTGAAACCTGCAACGTACTGTATTTTTTCTGCTTTCCGCGTAGTTACCTAATATGATTTAACTGCGATGACACTGCAAGTAATGTTAATCTGTTTATTCTGGGTAACTCTGAAAATCACTTTCGGTGATACTAGAATGAAAATTTGGGAAGGGCTCGTGGGAAAGAAACAGTATGAAGCGGATTTCCTACCAAGGTTAACTACCATGGAGTGTGCCGGTCAGCAGGATGTTAATCCATCTAAAAATACAGACGCATGGTCAATGGGTTAAGGGGTTCCTTGTATAAATACTATACATATTTCACATCAGTCACCCAACGTAATATGTATACATACAACAAATTCTTTTTCTATTTTCATTCAAAGAATGTTATTCAAAGAATGACCAAATGTAAAAAAAATAAATGTAAGATTACATCAAAATTTAAGAAATTTAAATTGTAAAGCTATACCAGTAGACCATTTGTATATAATTTCTGATCGCACTGATACTTTTCATTAATGGTGATACTAAGATTCGTTGGCAAATTTATATAATTTACTTATGAGGTACACTTAGCGGATTTTTATGAATTATTGTTCAATACTTCCTTATTATGACATCTTATTCCTCAATTACTAAACAACTATTAATACTATCGTAATCACGTGTCATATTTAGATTTAGAAAAGTACATTAATAATTATTGGTAACAATGGTAAGTACAAATAATTATTTTGTTAATAATTATTTGTTTGAGCCTGACGCAAATCACCGAAAAATTTCACATTTAACACAACGTGTTACAGATATGTCCACAAAAAGGGACACAAACTTATTAAACACCTTATTAATTACGCGTAAATAGACGACACATATTGAGTACAGTTTCACGTAATTTTTTAATTTGGTATTTTTATGTTACACTTCACCGTAAATACTCCGAAACCGGAACTCTGTCAAAACGGTATACAAAACAGATAACCATATGTTTTATATTTTATACACTTATATTGTAATAAACAAAATTATGGTGCGAAAACTAAATGTATTTTAGTGAATACTGATAATGAGGCCTACGGTACCCTTTCTATAAACTGAGCACTAACTTTTGCTAGAAAAAATTATGGATGAACCAATCTAAAAGAAATAAATTTTCTCAAATGGCGTTAATGAAATTGAAAGAACATACCGCCTGACCGCAAACGATTTAAATAAAACCTAACATGATCAATAAACTATTTTTGTTATATTAAACTTTTATTGTTATTAACTACTGTTAAACTATTTATAGTTCGCATTGTTTTATAAACATAGTTTTACGGTAGTGGTGTTTAATTTCCGGTCTAAATTTCCATGTGTTCCGAGAAGTCATGCACGATGTGGACCGGCATCCATCGCTAGTGTTTACCCGTAGCCTAATTTGTCATATTAAACTGCTCTTGGGGGTGAGAACATTTGAGCTACTACAAAGGATTTAGTTAGTTTTGTTTTAAACAGTTTGGTCCAGCTGCTTTTCGGTCGGAGCCCTTAGCCGTACTAGAACTTACCCTTGTCTTTTCTTTCAATTCGCGCCGACGTCCGAACTTTTGGCATCAGAACTAGTTTAATGGTTCAACCGACCAACTTAAAGAAACATTCACGAGGTAATAGTCCGCGTTCTCCAGGACCCGAGAAAAAGTTCATTTATAAATTAATTTTTCTTTGTACGTTTCTGTCTCGTTTTTTTTTCAATCCGCTTCCGTATTATACTCGAAATTCGCGAATACTATTTTACCGAATTTGAGGAGAGCCGTTCGGGTTTCCATTTCTTTTTTTCCCCAACTCTCGTGGTTTGGTCCAACCGATGAAAAACCTGTGAATCACTTCGTTGTCTCACGATGAGCAAGATGGCGGATGTGATCGCTACATCGTATGTCATTTGCCGGCGTGTGAATCTCGAATTTTTGATTTAAAAAAAAAAAGAACACCCGGGTGTCCGTGTGCATATGTTTACAACCAGATACTATCCACCAAGGATCGACCGAATGCACCTAGAGTTCTCTAAAAACTAAAGTTGAATGAATGAAAAAATTAATCATTCCTTTCGAATTCCAGATTTCATTTCGAATTTCTTAACCGTTTTCGAAGAATTGGATGAGTCTTTCCCGCTCGGGTGAACGTTAAACCGGTCTAAGTTAAACGGGGATCTCACGAGGCGAGTGACTAATGTCGGACCCACTTCGAAGACAAGTTTTTAGCGGGAGATTTCGTTAGGAAAAAAAAGATCCAATTTAACGTGAGAAACCGTTGGGCGAGTGCCATTTTGCACACAAGCCCGTGGAAAACGTCATTGAAAAGAAACGTCACGCGGACGTTCATTCATCTGTGGGTAATGCACCTGAGAATTGGCAAATTTCTTTTGTTGTCGCGTAATCGCGGCAGAAGGGCCCCACTCCTTCAGATTTTTGCTATGTTGAACGTTCCTCGAACGCCACGAATAGAAGCCGAGAAGAAAGTCGTTTGTTTAGTTTAAAAAAACGTTGGTCGATTTCCTCGTGTCGCCAACGAGTTATATTTAGACAACGGACTCACGAATGATTCTGCATTTTTGAGAAATGTAACTGGTGGCTTCCAACCCCAAAATGGTAGTTACAAATTTTTTTTTAAAAAATAAAAATTAAATAAAAATTTCATGATTCGGTGAGATTGACAACGGAAAAAAAGTCAAAGGATACTCTTGGTGATTTCGAGGGGCGCCATGGGGGAAACCTCTGAAAAATGTGGATGCCACATAGAGAGCTCTGAGAGGAAATGCCCAAAGTGGTGAGTCAATGATTCAATGTGATCAATCGTTCGTTTCAACATGTGAAAATCATTAAAATACTTTTTTCAGAAACAGGTCTAAAAAATGTGTAACGTTTATCATTTACAAATCGAACACCTATTATTTTTAAAAGTAAAAATAATTTTACAGCCGTTCCGGTCAGGGGTACGACCGTGAAAATATAAAATCAGGAACCTTTGATTCTTCAACAAAATGTTGTACTATAAGTTTTTTCACTTTTTTACCTTCTCATTCCAACAACAATCTTGATTAATGGCTAACCGTGCAACATTCTCAAGGCGCCAAACCCTCTGCCATGTAAACAACTCTTTAATATTTGCACACGGTAGAAAAACAATTCTCTGAGTAGTCGCTACATATTAATCACTCATTAACTTCTTTTATAAATAATACTCGTTTCTTGAAGGCAAACAGTTAAATTAAAAAATGAACTCAAGTCAGGAATAATTTAACTGCTGCCACTGTCATAGAGTAATTTTTTCGCTGAAATATTTCTCTACTTCCGTGGTACAAGAAAAGAGAAACTGCTAGATGATGATTCTTTCTGTTTACATTGGAATGTAGGACCAGGTGCGATCCTTTACTTTTAATCATTTTGAAAGTTTTCACTAAACATGGTGAATCATTTTTGAGTTAATTTAACTATCAGTTGAAGTTGTAAATTTTGACCTGTGCCCTTGACCGGCCTTGATTATTTAATTTAGTTTCTGTGTCTGATTGCCAAAAAACTAAAAATGATGTTCATGTGTTTGTTTATGTTAGATTGAAGGTGCTTCGAGATATTATTTACACGTAGGGAATGGCATCATCCAGTGCTGTTCCGCCAACAGACGATGATGAACTTACATTACCGAGGGCCTCTATAAATAAAATGATAAAAGAAATACTCCCAAATATTAGAGTAGCCAATGAGTCAAGAGAATTAATTCTGAACTGCTGTACTGAATTTATTCATTTACTGTCATCAGAAGCAAATGACATATGCAACTCACAACAGAAGAAAACAATAAATTCAGAACATGTTCTACTTGGTATGGTGGTGTTTTTTGTCATGACTAAATAATATATTAATAAGGAACTGTAGACTCATGCACTTGACATTTCACTTTAGCTTTAGACAGATTGGGATTCGGTGATTACATTCCTGATGCTGATGCTGTTCTTCAGGATTGCAAAGCTGTAGCAGCTCAAAGAAAGAGACAGAGCACTAGACTAGAAAACCTGGGAATACCAGAAGAGGAACTTCTTAGACAACAACAAGAATTATTTGCAAAGTAGAGCTTATTACTTTACTTTTTTACCTTACTGTACTTAGTGCTATTGCTAAAGCTCATTACAATTTTAATACAGAGAAAATTTATACTAAGAAATATAATGAAAGTCACAAAATATCAATTGAAAACGATATTAAAATTCAACATTAAAAAATTTGTGTCACATGTACCTCAACATTAATGTTGTAAAATTTTTAACTTTCCAGGGCTAGAGAAGAGCAAGCAGCAGTTGAGCAGCAACAGTGGCAACATATTCAAAATTCTTCTCAGGCACCATCACTAGATAATGAAGATGAAGATTATTGCTAACAGTTCCAATCATTTCAAAATAATGTTTCTACAGTTTACTAAAACATCCTACTCCAACTATTTGTAAGAATTTACGTAAGGAAGTTCATATTGTCTTGATTGCATCATTAAGTACAATTTCTAACTATTATGAATAGTTCAACAAGATTGAGGTGGATTATAGGATCAATAAATAATTAAATTTTATTATAAGCAATTCATTTTATTTATATTGAGAAGTAACAAAAAAGATTAAAAATTATTGCAGTCAGTGTAATGAATCAGTTTCATGTAACATGAGAAAAATTTTTGTACAAATTCAAGAATATCACAAATGCTTAAACACAACTCAAAGCTAAAATTTCCCACATACAATGTGAGAAAATAATTTCATTAAAGCATCTTTGATTATCACAAATGTCACAAAATAAAAGGCAAAATTCACATCAGTCGTATTAAAAATGCCTTCAAGGATGGACTCAATTTATATCATTGTAACAAGCAAATGGAGGATCTTGATGTTGACATTGGTCTGACAGGCTGCACTGGCAAGTCAGAGTACGTAGAAATTTCTGCCTTAACAACTGATTGATGTTCTTCAATTTCAGCTTTACTTAACTTCACACCAAGGTACTCTGCAATCAGTTTTTGGAAAGCAAGGTTTACCTGAAAAAGAAGCACTGCTTGTGTTACGAATCACAAATCACATTTTTTAAGTAAAATTTTATTTTGTTACCAACACATTCTCCAGTCCTTGCTGACAAAATTTGTGAGAACAAATGGTTTTCACTTGCAAATCGTTGGTGTTTCTCCAGTCTCACCATCCTCTGGTGCTCCAAGTCACATTTATTACCAAATATAGCAAGTAATGGTTTCCTGTCCTGTTTTTTGTTTATGTTTTTGGCCAACTCCAACCAGAGTTCAATACTACAAAATGATGTATTGTTGGTGATATCATAGATTAGAATAATGATCTAAAATAACAAATTTTCATGGGATTCTTTACAATGTTTGTGTTACAATTTGTTGTTGCCATGCAATATTTAGAATGGTAAGTTTTTGCTTACATCCGAGCCGAACACATATTTGTCCAGCATGTTGCCATTTTGTGCTGTACCTCCAACATCCCAGATTTTCAAAGTTACATTTCTGTACTTTTGTAAAATCAGACGTTTCAGAAAGAAGTCGACTCCAACAGTTGGAAAATATTGCCTGGTGAATTCGTTTCGGCAAAACCGTTTCACCAAACTGCTCTGGAAAGAAAATTTTCAGTCATTTTATTTAAACGAGCATACGGCGGCATTTGTTGGGGCAATAAAACGTTACCTTGCCGACTGCTGTGTCACCCAAAAGTAGAATTTTAAGGTCGTCTTCTGTTTGTTCAGTTTCCGAATCGGACATTTCTGTTTAGTTGAGAATTCTTTCTCCTTAATTTTTATCTGTTGAATTCCACTAAGAATCCATCGTGTAATCCGCTGTTTTCATGAATGTGGTATCTGGTCGAGGTACCTGTTCAAAAAATTTCAATGTCAGAGTGATAACTTATTCCGCGGGTACAACAAATGATTGTTGGAAAGTAACATTAATATTTTTGT
The DNA here is from genome assembly GCA_037055365.1 of Polyplax serrata. Taxonomy (NCBI): domain Eukaryota; kingdom Metazoa; phylum Arthropoda; class Insecta; order Psocodea; family Polyplacidae; genus Polyplax; species Polyplax serrata. The sequence continues at coordinate 4,134,222 of JAWJWE010000004.1, forward strand.
TTTTGATATGTTTAACCAACCGCGTTTAATTTAATCCACCCGATTTCTAATCAGTCAAGATAAAAATGGCAGTCGGGGCAGTGCAATGGAAACAATCGTGGGCTAGGGTTATACAAAATCAATAAAAGCTCATGCGGAATCCTTGTATTTGTTTCTGGTTGAATGCAACGAGTGCCATTTAAACGGCCGTTAATGTTTCTCCATTTTATTTTTTTCTCCGCGTAACGGCGATGCGGCATTGAGCTTTAGTTTGAATGAATCTGTCTATCTGGTTACTTTTAATTTTCGTCTGTGTTATTTGCTCGTTATTTGCTAGTAAAATGTAAATAGTCGCTTGACGGAGATGTAGTCGGCATTGGGTGTATTTGAATGATCGGAATTTTTAACAAGATGTTTTTTACACAATGGGATTGTGTTAAAAATTCATTTGTGGTAACGGGAGATTAGAAAAGCAGGTGACAATGTGGGAAATGATCGAATATTTGAAACAACCGTCTCTGGTTGCCCAAATTCAGGGACATTTTGGTGTGAAAGATAAAGACGAAAATAATAAAGATAATACAAAAAAGGAGGAGTACGGTAACTCGAAAACCGCAAACGGAATCGTTAGAAATGACGATTACGTAATAGAAAATAAATTCTGGTATTATTTATTTTTAATTGGAACCAATTTAGGAGATGAAATTTTCTATGCATCTTTCATACCATTTTGGTTTTGGAATATTGACGGAGCCGTTGGTAGAAGAGTTGTCCTTGTGTGGACCATTGTTATGTATATAGGTGAGCTGTGACATAACTTGTCAGGTGCATATACTCTTCAAAAACTAATGTGATATGAAGTTATTGACAATACCTTTCCTTTTTTCTAGGACAAGGAGTAAAAGATATAATCAAGTGGCCAAGACCAACTCATCCTGCCAAGAGACTACAAAAAAAATGGGCAGAAGAATATGGGATGCCCTCGACTCATGCCATGGTTGGTGTTTCCATTCCATTTTCTGTAATACTTTTCACATTCAACAGATATATTTATTCAATTAGCTTAGGATTATTGTTATCATCTGTATGGTGCATTGTCATATGTGTCAGTCGAATATATTTTGGAATGCACACAATTTTAGTAAGTGCAAGAACTGGTGCCATTTATTTATTACTGTGATAATTGGTGTCATAGAATGATTTTTGTTTTTGTCCTTTTAGGATATAATAGCAGGTCTTATTTTGGCATGCCTCCTCATGGTACCAATGGTTCCCATGGTGGATTATTTGGATTACTTTTGGTTGTCAGCTCCTTACTCACCTTTAATTCTTTTTGCACTGTCTGTCTTTGCAATATACACATTTCCCAGCTCCAAGCATTGGACCTCTACTCGGTAAGTTAATCTTAATACCATTCTGAGTGTCCTGACCGAAGCTTTAATAAAATCAATCTTTGACTTTTATTTTTTTCATTATTTCAGAGGGGATACAACAATGATTACAAGTGTTTGTGCTGGCATACATATTGGAGCATGGACAAATTTCAATTTAGGAAGTATGACACCTTATCCTTATCCACCACCATATACAATTCTGTGGCCAAACTTTTATATGCTAGGTGGGTAATTTTAATTAATAAAATTGCCACTCAATTAATTGCAATTTCATATCATTTTTGAGCAATGCTAAAATTGGATTATAATTCATTTTTTTAAGGTTTGGGATTATTGAGAACATGTCTAGGATTTTCATTAGTTTTTGCTACAAGAAATTTTGCCAAAACATTTTTTATCAAAATGTTATGTGGTCTTCTGCAAACAACACCCCAGAATGTGAAATTAAGGAATGACAATAGAAGCTCAAAAGAAATATTTATAGACTTGGCAACAATTTATTTAACATATTTCCTAGTTGGTTTCAATATAATTTATTCCATACCAATAATTTTTAGATATCTTGGAATAGAGAGGCCAACATTTTACACAGAAATTTAGTGAAGTAATTTCAAAATCATTTCAATCTTTATGTGATATTGTAAAGTTTTATAGAGTTTATTCATACTGTTTAAATATAATTTTCAGAGATTTTATTGTAATCATAAGAAATACAAATATATTGTTAAAGTTTTAATATGTACATTCATTCAAAAACTTTGTTTGTGACCCCAATTAATATTTTGAAGCAAAAAATGTACTCTGGGCAGCTCTGGTGTAGAAAATAATACAAAAGAGTTTAATTTAATTCAGTTATTTCTGTAAAAAAAAAAAAAAAATACATCAGATTTTTGTGTGTTGCGAAAACACGGTGCCGGTAGGAGTAACCAAACAACCCATTCTTATTAACTAATGAGGTTATTGATTTACAACACAGGGAAAAATTTCAAGCATGTACTCTGTGATCCATAATCATCTGATTGTTACTAACGGTCTCACCGAATGTAGAAATAAGAAAAGTTAAATAATACACATTACAATACTCTTAGAGTGTGTTCATAGAGTAACACAAATGACTTCTCTACGTTAAATTAAAATGGATGCCAACAGCTGACACACTTCGAAAGATGCAGAATAAAAAGAAAAGTTGAGGAGTCATACTATCAGAGTTCGTTTAAAAAATTGTTTTAGGTGTGGTTCTTGATTGAACTGTTGTTTTTATAGTGAACTTTTTTACAAATCTTAAATATCTTACAAATGAAAGTAACGACTCCGAGTATTGAAGCATGGAAGTGGATAGCCTTCGTAACCAACGCGATGGTGTTAAAAGTCATTGGGATCAGTGTTTGTACTGTGATAACGTCAAATTTCGAACTTTGCAAGATTTCACCAGGTGAATATGCCAATTGTGTTCACTTCAAATTTATGTTTAGTCATTCATAATTTATGTCCACTAGGTTGAAAACCATTATCAATATCGAAACAGATTTCTTATCAAATCTGTTTTTTTAATTATAAATTTTCAATTCGAACTTCGTAGACCACTAATCGGTAACTTATTTGTAATTTCTACTACAACGAGACCAAAATGTTGTACTCATTAATTAAACAATGTTTTATTTAAAATAATTATGTTATTAATTAGGTGCTTTTAAAGAATTTTATTAATTAGGGTTTTTAAAAGACCAATCTGCTGTGATTACATTTGATATTATTCATTTTCAGGCATTTAAGGGAAAAGCATTGCTCTATTGAAGGTGGATCATTTGTTTGTCAGTATGGATACAATTCTTTGTGCAATTCATTACCAATTGATGGTGTGTCTGATGCAGATTACATGGATCACATATACAAACATCATGCTTTTCCTCAGTTAAACACACAGTTTAAAGATGGTTAGCTCATTTACAAAATTGGTATTATTTACTATTTAAATGCTTGATGTGAATCAGCAGTTACCATTTTCAGATTTAAACAATTTAGGAAGAAAATTATCAACCACCAGCCAGCATAGTGGTTCCTCTGATGGGTCAAGTAATTGGACATCTTATTCAGCAAATCAGAATTTGGCAGCAGTTTTAAATGACCCAAACAAAGGGAAACAAAAAGACTTTTTCACAAAATTGTGGGGAGTGGATTTTGCTGAGAAAAGTGCAGTTGAAATACCAAAGCATCCTTACCTGCCAGAAATTAATTATGCACATTTTGAGACTTACTTAAAGAAAATATCCAAGGTGTGTATTTTTTAAATGCAGTGACCATAATATTGTTGACCATTGTGGTGGTAATAATCACATCAAATGTTGATATTTCAGAGGCATCAAAGACATTTAAAAATAAATGAAGCCAAAAAGGGTCAAACAAATACTGGTGATATTTTTCAATTATTTCCAAAATTAAGAATACAGCAAAGTTTAACCTCAGACAAAAAGGGTCTTGACAAACATGATATATCTCCCATTTTCATGCAGTCTGATTTTGATTTAAGTAATTCTGAAGTATTTTACACAGCTTTTCCCTTTGCCAAAGGTGATAAGCCAGGCAATAATAGTTTTGAAAAAAATGGCAAACTTTTGCAAGAAAAGGTAAATATCAGAATTTATTGGTGTAGCAGGTGTAAAATCAGAATAAACCTTTAATGTAATCAGTTTTTTGTAAACTTTTTCTAGTTGACACATGATCTAGATCAAGTGGAAATTTTGATTGCTGAGCAAGTTGCCCAGAAATCTGATGCTTTTTTCCAAGCTATGACTTCACATGATTCCTTAATGGAGCAGTTAACCAAAACACTTTCTGCAGTCAAAATTCTTAGGCATGAAATATCAGTAATTGATAATTGCTGGGTTAAACAGTCACTAAAAATATTACAGTTAAAAAGGCAGCAACAGAATAGGTTACATGTTTTACAAAAGGTGAGTACTTTCATTACGATTTTACAAAATGTTTCAATTATTAAGAGGTAAATTACATAACTTATGCAATGTTTAAACAATTTGTTTCAGTTAAAATTAATGAATACATTACACCAAACCCAGCCCACAATACAAACCTTACTCTCCATTCCTGATTATGTAGCTGCTTTGGAACTGATATCAACAACTCAGGAACTTCTTTGTGAGGAATTGCAAGGGGTGCACAGCTTTCGTCACTTGGGTTCACAATTAAATGAAATTAATCGCCTAATAGATAAAATGATGAATAATGAGTTTGAAAATTATTCAACCAAAGATTTGAATAGGCCCTTTGACAATAGTATACAAGTAGTTGAAATGGTAGGTTTATTTAACTTCTGGGGTAATCTTTAAATGATTCATTGTGACATGGTTTCTAATTTGTTTCAGGATAAATTAAAATCAATATTATTAGGTATGCTAAGGCGTAAAAATACACAGTTTATATCAAAGTATAAACAGGAAGCTTTTACGACAATTAAGACAGTAGTGAAGCAAAATGTTTTAGAAGCTTTGGCAGACAACGATTGTGATGCAGATGGGCCTTACTCAATAGAACAAGCACAAACGTTAGATCTAAACAAGTGGATTGAATTAATGGAAAATGTAACACAGGGTCTGGTTAAGCTTCTCTTAAGGATTAAGGTATGTCGGTGTCAATTTGTTTTAGTAAAATTGTATTAGTCAATTTAGAATTTAGCAAGTGTCTGTTTTTCAGGGAGTTCACGACATTATGAAAGAAACTGTTTATCTGTGCATGGGACGGCAGTCGTCTAATGAGTCCAGTGAAAGTAATGTTAAATATCCAGAGGGCAATAAATCAACACTCCCCAGTGAGACTTCATCCACGCCAAATAGTGAAATCACCGTTGATAGTTCCTTATTGACTAGTAGTGAGTGTAATAAAATTTTGACAGAACTTAAAGAATTACTAATCGCCGTCTGCGACTACTCACATGACGAGTGTGCAAAAGTGTTAACGACTTTGGCCAAGAGCAAAACTTCGAAGGAGAGAAATTTGAAGGCAGGCGACAGATCCGCAATGAACGGCACGTCATCCGCGTTCGAGAATTTTAGTGCTAAACAAATTTACAAATTATCAAAAATAATAGAGAACTTCACCTTCGAATGTGAGAAAATCAGTTCGAAGTCTCCGACCTCGTTGAAAGGAGCCTTTCAGTTTCAAGCGAATAAATTCATGAATAAGTTTCACAATGAGAGAAAGGACAAGCTGTCAATCATGTTGGAAAAAGAAACGTGGACTCCAGCTGAAGTCGAACCGACATTCCAGAACTATCTCAACGACATCATCAACAATAAAATGATCTCGGGGGCCATTTTCGATTCGACGATCAATGGAAAACCAGAATTGTATTTAACAATAAACGATGAAAAGTACGCGATTGTCGGGTGAGTTCTGATATTTTCTGGATATTTTCAAAATTTTGACATAAACACAACTAATTTAAGTCCCTTAAACCTCACCATTATTTTCTTGACGTGTTACGTAGAGGTCCGATTGTTGGGTGTGTACTTGTCACCTAAGCAACCCTTGATGTCGTGAATTCTATATTCAGAATATAAATGAATGCTTCAAATAATCCTGGAGATTAAATGTAGTAATAATGAAATAGTACTACACAATATTTATTTGTCTTTATCGATGGAAATAGATGGATATTTGCATAAACTGCCGGATTTTGTTAAACGTCAATCACGACAAAATGGCTTAGTGTTGTTAGTGATGAACCTTGAAATGCATAGCACAAGCCTTTGTTTCCTCTTAATTTAGTACTTTTATATATATTTTATTGTTTTCTGTAGTGCTTAAGTAACAATAGCATTTGATTAGTTGAAGCTTTATTACAATGGTAATTCAATTAATTAAATATTATAATCGCATTTTATCCTGTCATTGAGTCCTCTTTTTGAGTAAGTTTTTTCTTCTACTGGTAGCTAACATTGTAGTTTGTAGAAAATCTTAAGAAAAACAGCATGACAAATGATAATTTGAATAATTTTTTTTGTTGTAGAACTAATATGTTTTTGACTTTTATGTTACGTTTAGGACTGCACTATTTCTGATTAAACTAGTCAAAGAATATTCCAACATGGCTGAAGATTTGTCCCTTTTAACGTTCAACATTTTAAGAAACCTTGCCGAACTGCTGCTTCTCTTCAACAGTCGTAGCTGCCAGCTGGTTTTGGGAGCTGGAGCTCTACAAACCGCCAACTTGAGAACCATAACGTCGACAAATTTAGTACTAACTTCTAGGTCTCTTCAGGTCATTGTTTTACTTATACCATATGTAAATAAACATTTTTCCGGTGAGTAGCACATGAAACAAACCAATCCTAACCTTGTTCGAAATTTGTTTATTCCGTGAATTATTCAATTTCTGTTGCAGATGTATTAAGCCGGACGAATCCGGTGAATTTCACCAGCATAAGTTCTCAGAATAATTCTAGTCCAAACGACCTTAATGAAGTCAAAAAGAATATGAAAGACCACATTGGCAGATTGCATTCGAAAGTTGTTATCATAGTCAGCAGTATGATTGCAAATGAGATATCCAATTGGGGTGCAAAGCCCCCGGTACCCAGTATATGTTTCCGTCAAATTTCAAAGTAAGCTTCATTTGTTTCAGTTTTGTAGTTAGCGCTCGAGAAGAAAACGATCATATATTTTTGAATAAAATTCAACCATATTCATTTTACAGGCATTTGACCAAATTGTACGAAGCAATTTCAGGGATTCTACCACCAAACCAAATAGCAGAATTGTATAAAAGCATTCATTCGTCGTTTAAAAGTAATTTAAGAGATCAACTAAAAAAATTGAATATAGTTAATAATGGCGGACCACAACACGGGTAAGACAGTTATTGACATTAGAAATATGACACAGCGACAAGAACATGTCAACGTCTGTGCGGGTTTTTGAAAATCATAGTTATTTAAATCGGAATTATACGAATTAGGTTCAAGTGACGGTGTACATTTAATTGAGTGTATTTCACATTTTCACACCCTGCAGAGATTTAGTATTTCATGGTTGAGGGGTTTTATAGTAATAATGCCCCCCAACAACACTGGTCGGGCATCCCTTACAAACTGCAGGACAAAGACTAAAAGGAGGACTTCTGAACCGCCTTATTGATTTCTCACAAAAAATTAAACAAAATTAAATAAAATAATTGAAGTGTATTGGATATTAGTCATTTATAATTTTGTTTTTCGGGTTCGATATTCAGCTGATTGTCTTACCACTCCACTCCACGTTGACATTAACGATGTAATATTTTCTTCCAGGATCGTTACGTCGGAACTTATTTTTTACATGGAAATGCTAAAGAAGTTGCAAATTTTCTCGCCGGAGGACTTGCTCGAGAATTCAATGGAAGACATTTGGCTATAAAAATTTGACTATCGTTGAATAATTTTATTAACTCTTCGGTTATCAGTTTATTATATTTTATTGAGGTCAAGTATTTATTTGCAGAATTGCGACGTCGAGCACTGCGCATTTCCATTGAGTTAATAAATGCCATCAATAATTTAATTTATTTATTAAACCACACAAACGGTTGTTGACTGGTAATTGTTAATGTCTGAATTGTTTTTCCCTGCCATAGAATTTATGGGATCGTTTTCGGTGCATTTCATTTTTGTCTCGCTTTTGTGGCCTTTTCTACTTCACCCGGTGGAATAAATTTACAAAAAAAATATTTTATTTCAATTGTGGAAAGATTGAAGAACATGGGAATGACAATTCCAACTTGTATTTTCTTACTTCATACGAATAACAAGAAAATTTTCAAGTGGAACATCATAATAGAAACGCAAGTGGATATACATATTGTCATTTATAAATTTGTATTGTACGTCAATATTTTTTGTCACTGACGACATTTACCTGCTTGCCTCAACAATTTTTATATACTACATAGGGTTGCAGGTGAATTTTCTTTGGGTTTCACTGAATGGCCTTGTATATTAAAGTTAAATTATATTATTATCATAATGATGGTTGTTTTTTTAATTACACGAAGTGGGAACCTGTTGCTGAAATTTATTCACGGTAAAAAAATTGATGTTGGAAGTTAACGGTCTTCAAAAAATGTCTACTTAGGTGGCTAGTTTTAACCTCCAGGGAGTTAGTACCTGACTGTAAGCAACCTTTAACCTTACAAGCAATCCTAAAAACATAAAGAACAAATTATTATGTTTGTTAATCGAAGATTTTAGTTTTTATTTTAGTTAAAATTAATTAATAACTTCTTTAAAAAGTAATTAATGGAATGACTAAGCCATACGTAAAAGTTTCTAACCTTTTAAAACTCATACGAAAAGTTTTCAGTGAATTTTAAATGCTCTTCTAATTACCACCAGAATGAATAAATGCGTCGATGGGGAGGTGAATATCCCCAAAGTAAGGAGGCATTACGAAAGTTTGAAAGTTAATAATATCTCATCAGCATTTAATCAATCAGGAGTGTTACAAGGGGTAGGCAGAAGAATTAGACTGAACCAGGTTAATTTAATTCGAATATAAGCAGCGATTACACTTAATTGTAACTGAATGTAATTAACTAGTTTCACGGTAACACGATTAAGGTATATGGGTTCAGGCATTCAGGTGCAAGAAACATCAGTTGGTAATTGATTTCCATGACTTACCTTCAGTACGGTATCAGTGATACCCGTCAAGAAGTATAGAACTTGTCCAATGAATATTAGACCAAGTCGTTTGTTGTCTAACCAGTAGACAAGCATTTTTTAAAAGAGCTGGAGAAGACCACCACGTTGAGACGAAATTTTTGATGGTATCTATCGTGGCCAGCACACCTGAGTTTTGTTAATGTCATAATCAAATCCAGTAACGAAATAAGATACTGCATATAATTCCTCGGGAACTCCGTTTAATTGGGATGAAACTCAGTTGGTGGATTTGAGTTTGTTGAGGAATAGAAAATTAGTTTCTTCAAGGAGAGAAATGAAATTTTCGAAAGATATCTTTGGAGTTAAAGTCGCTCTATATTGAATTTTTAAACGGGCAGTTTTGGGGCGTTTTCAAGCATTAAAAATTCCATTTTCCGTGCAGGTCAAAAATTGGTTTCCATTGTTCAAAGAAAATCTACGAAAAACCCGCGTAAAAGCGTTTTACTGCAGTCAAATGACGACCGACAGTAAACTGAATAAAACAACATTAATTATTTACTGAGGACCATTAATTAATACACAATCTGTGATATAAAATATTTTGTGTAAGGCAACAAGGTACTATTTGATATTTTAAATTGTCTGTAACGTAAGATTTGCCGAAATTTAATCGGATGACTTCGGACACCGGCTTTCCTAACGGTTGCGTCCGACCGGCACGACGTCGCTGGAGTCGCATCCGAAGAATTCCTCCTGAAAGGTTGATGCTTCACTTAATTATTTAAAATTATTAAAAATTATCTTTTGAGAAACACAAGAAGAGAACCTAAATTACGATCCGATTCCTCGTTCATTTTTTAATGGAATCGATCTCTGGTTCCATTATCATTTTGTTATTTTCATTCACGACGGAAGCGGAAAAAATTTGGCTCGCTCGATTTTGCACTGCGATGGCCGGGAAAGGAAAATCGCAGAGGTGGCGGACGTTTGCGAAACAAGTGGGATGAGGATGCAGGAGTTAAAGGCAACAATTTCCGGTTGCGTTGAATCAATTTTTCGGATAATTTCTCAGACTTCTTTGAAAACGGGAACCGTGTCCGCAACGGTCTTTCATGAGGCACAATTGTTTTAAATGACAACGATGTAGTCTGAATTTTCTTCTGGTTGTTTTTTTTTTTTTTTAATAAAAAGATGGCTAGTTTTGACACCATTACCCTGACACTGGCTACAGAGCCTTCGGCTGAGTGAGAAGGTTCGAGGATTGTGATGGGACAAAAAATTTCAAAGAAAGAACAAACGAGAGGCAAACGTGTGGCACGAAAGACCTGAGAAAAGGTACCCTAAGATAAGAGCAGACGGAGAGAAACACTGGGAAAACGTTACGTACGCAAGAACGTACAAGGAAAAAAGATGGTGGAATTAAATATGGCGGAAAGCGAAAGAGGAAGAAAAAGGGAAAGGAAAGAGAGATTGCTTGCGTGCATGAGCGTGTGTATAAGCCAGAGAGAGAGAGAGAGAGAGAGAGACTGCCGTCCGCTTCTCCACGGGATCCCCAGCAATTCTTGTTCCAGAGCTATTGATTTTGCCTTGTGCTCAGTTAGTGTGAAAATAGTCGACTGAGTTGAAGAGAAGAAGCGAAAGAGCGAGAGAGAAAGAAAGAGAGAGAGCGCTCGTGACAGCGGAAGAGAGTGAAAGAGCGAGAGAGAGAGCGAGAGAGGGGAAAAACGCGGCTGCCCCGAGAGCGACTGCATTCGAGTCGTGTTCGGGTGAGCGGCGCAGACGACGTCGACGATTTTAGTTTTCCACTGCGAATGAATTTCTATTTATTTTACAAAAGGGAAGAAAGAAAGAGAGGTGAGAGGTGAAGCAGAAAAAATGTAATTTATCGATTAATTTCATCTGCTTTTGGTTAAGAAAAAAAAAACACGCTCTCACATACGCGAGCTGGGGGAAAAAACATTCAGGGAAGTTATTCGGCGAGTGGCGAATGTGAACCCGAAACGGTCGTCAACCGACGTTCGCGTTGTAAATAACGATTTATCTCGCGGAACAAGTGCTCTCGGTCGCTTCTCGTTTCTCTGGGGAAACGAAACGGAATAAAAAATAACAATTGAAAAACGGAGGAGGATTAACAGGGGAAAAACAGGACGACGACGACGACGAGGTCACCCCGAAAAAGGTGAGAAAACAGGGCGAATTCTCCAGAATCCGATGGCGGTTAAGTGGCATTCAACCATCATTTTGACATTAGGCAGGCACAGACAACACACGCAAGGAGTGGCCATTTTGTAATTGCCGTTTTTCTGCCGATCTTGTGCCCGTTTTTCTTTTTGACACCCTCCCTAAAAAAAAAATAGTTTTCGCATGTCGACGTGAAATTCAATTTGGGCACTGAAAATTTGTAGTATTCTCGTCCCCGCGTCCGCTCCAGAGCCCGCGGGTAAATTCGATCGGGTGAGGAGAAAAATTCTCTGGTGGCCTCCGGCTACGAGGGAGAGAAAGAAAGAAGCAGGAAAAATTCGTTGAGTGTTTTCGTGGTTCAAAGTAAAAAAGAAACGAATTTTTTTTTTGTTCAATCGGCTCGACAAGTCGAAGATTCGAATTTTCATTTGCTGGATTTTGGAGTTTGTGTCGACGTTGCGCACCCTCTGGTCTAACCCCATCGCTAGAATTCGACAAAAATTTGGATTAACTCGAGGGAGCAAAATAATAAACGACAAATATCGGTTAGGTGAGTTGTCGGTGGGCCGCAGAAAAAACGGTTTGAATTTTTCAAACCGAAAAACCAACCGTCCGGATCGGTCAATCTGACGTAGCTCTCTTTTTCGTTGTTTTACACAAATTTGCCCAGAATGCTGCTCCTGCTGCCAGTGTTTTGGGCTTCTGCTGCATGTGCAGTTTTTATGTTCGAAAGAAAACAATGGCGGTTAGCAATTTTACTTTCTTCAAATCTCGTATTTTGTTTTTATTTATTGGGTTACATAATTTCATTGCTTTTTCGTCGCTCGCTCTTCGTCGAGAACGAGTTCAAGAATACAAGAACCGCTCCGAGGCGAATTATTTTTATTCTTCTTTTTTTCCACAATTTTTTTTTTTAATACACGAGTTAACCAAACGTCCATTTCGGACGAGCGAAATAATATTTTGGGTACGTTAAACTCTAACTCGGCAGGTTAAACCTTTTTTCGTTGTTAAATAACTCGAGTGTTTGTAGGAGCATTTCGCTTCGGACACCGTCCACCTTTTTTGATTTCGTTTTGCTGCGATATTTGCTGGTATTTCTTGTCGTGGCTCTGGATGGAACATCGTCAAGAGATTTCAAGTGAAGATTTTTTTGTGGTATGCCCAAAAGGCCCGCGATACCCTCACCGGTTCCTCAGGAGTAAGTTCACAGTGAACGGCAATGTCGATGTGAAGTCGGAGGTTTAAGATATGAATATTTTAAAAATTACTAGCGGGTATTTGTTATGGATCTATGTAATTATATGTTTGTTTAAGGTGGAATGCAGGGGTGAAGGAAGAAGTCGATAAAGGGATGCAACCGATTGATTGATTGATAAATAAATAACCGGAGTAAATCGGGAACGCGGTACTACCTATTTAAATTGAATGAATTTCGAACCGTTTGGTCAATGCAATAACATTTTTTTAATGATTTGCACGTGTACACGGAAGTTTTCACCTGGCAGAATGTAGAATCCTTACCACAAGTGGGTCAAGCAGGCTACTTCAACGAATTTCACAATTGACTGAGTACCGAAATCCTAAGGTCGGGTATGTGAAAGTGAGGGGAACCTAGTTGCACTGCACCTCTGACGTTAATGGACATATTACCGTAATCTGAGGACGAATTACCTGCGTTTTGTGTTATTTACGATGTTGATCGGTGAATATTAAATTCGTCTTCTTGACCTTATGTGAAGTGTGGTTCGTCAGGATTTATTTTTTTGGCACTAAATCATGATGGATGTACTGGGAGGCGTTCTCTGAGTTTGGTAGAATCTACTCAAAATCGAGTTCCTGAGCAAAAATTAATTTTCAAAAATCTATGGATTGTAAAAGACAGTAGGTAACTTGCAAAGTCGTCTAAGAAAGAATTTAAGAGATGCAGATGATAATGATGATGATGGTGATGTGGTACGGGACCAAACGAACGCACACATTCAAATACACGTACACTTAAGGACGAGTTTTTGAACTCTTCAACGGTTCAACGAAATTATATTTCGTGGGTTTAAAACCTTGACCAAGTTATAATTGGTGTGCTTGCTTATTTTGTTTTACCTAGATGTTGTGTTGAGGCTCGGATTTAGCAGCTTTCTTTGGCAGCTTCTCCACATCCCGGATGAATTGTGACACGATGTTTCGTACGTCAGACCATGTCGTTGAAAGCTTCTCAAGAAAATACCCACACGTAGGTGGAATGGGTGAGGAAGGTGCTTAAGATACTTATTTCTTCATGGAAGCAACCCAGTTCCTGGAAGCAACCTGGAAAAAGTTTTTACTGTTCTTGAGGATACCCTAATTTTGAAATTCTTAGAGATTGAGTGAATGAACCATGTTATATGACTTGCCGTATGAATTCATTTGATGGTTCTGCATCGTCATTTAGTTTGTCGAGGTGAAAATTGAATGCTTTTTTGGTTATAACCATTCCAGATCCCAGTTTATATTAGAAAGTACCTCACGTTTTTTGGAAAGAATTAATTACCCAAAGTAATGATAAATAATTGCTTGTGATCGGTCTTTGAAATCCCTTAGACGTTTCAACCGTTAAATTCCTAGAGTTTTTTGTGTCGGGTCAACCATGACATAACAAAAAGCGAGTACCCTAGTTGCAAATATTTTTTGTCTATCTTTGCGCGATTGTTGATGTTTATTCTTTAACTGTCCCGTTCATTATTACGCAATAAAAATGTAATTTCAGGAGCACATTAGGAATTTAGTTGCATCTTAGAACCTTTAAATTGCGCATGAAACCTTGGGAAAGGACGTGGAATGAAGAAATGTCTAGCATCTTGTAAGACCCTAAAAGGTGGGGGATTTAATTTTCTTTGATGTTGCTAATATATCACTGCATTGTGGTTGAATTTTGAGACGAATACAAATGTCACAAGAGGGATAGAGTCATGAAACTCGGGTCAAATTACCAGCACTGCCAAGTGAACTTGTTTGCCATTTTTGGAGAAAGCTTGCAGGCTAATTAGAGGAAAGCAAGGTGTTTGGCCCCTACCTGACACTGTCTTTTCCGAAAAGTCAACCTTGACCAGGGAATCATTGTATGCTTTCACTTTTAACTATGTCGTTATCTCACAAATGACTTGTGTGAAAATTGGCTGCCGCATTAATTTCCTGGCAGCTTAATGTACCTGATTCGCATCAGTTAAGATTCATGGGAATAAAACTTGTAAAAGGTCCACAGACTCGAATTCTTATGTTTTTTCATTTAATCTTCTTTGTTTTTGGTCTGGAGTTGTGAAATTATAGCTTGATTCGTATACGACTGGAATCAATTTGAGGAAAAAAATAAGAAAAACACAAACCTAAGGCCTGTTTGTTTTGTAACTTCTTTCGCATCCGCCTCTCTATACCTGGTTCAGTTTTAATTCTCATGCCACATTTTATTAAATCAGTGGAAGTACGTACTTGATTACCGGTGGTGAAAAAGATGTTACCAGGATTAGATTCTGGATTGCAAATTCGAATGGATTTGAATTTGTGAAGATACACAGGAAGTTCGTCAAAGTTGTCATTGTGTGTTTTCCTTACTTTCTTTCAATCTCCTTTAAAATATTGATAGATTAAAGGCTCGAGAATATGTATTACGAACAGGAGCCCGTGGGAGAGCAATTTCTCAATGTGAAATTCCCGAAACCCTGTCAACACAGAGACATTGTTTTTGAATATCTTTTAGAGGCTCCTTTTCGTGACCAATATTGAGTTTTAAATGTATTCTAGAACTTTTCTGAAATGATCCTCCTCTTAATTTTACCGTAATTAAATTTGTTTATTCATTTTTTCAATGAGCCGTACTTTAAAAATATTTCGTAATGTATATATTTAACTAGAATGACAAGCCGCAACTGGCCCCTAAACAGGGAATGATAACATATTAACGGTTATGTTGAACATGTGCTGTTTTCATTTGTATACCTTTAAAAGTATTTCTCATCATCCTTTTATTACCTAATTTCTAATTAATCAAGTCAGACACGATGCTACAAGACTTATACCTTCCACCCTCTCTTTTACTTTTACAACTACGACATTATTTAATATAAGTTTAAGTTAAGTTCGCATTAGATGCTTCTCTCTAATTCTTACACACTTTACCATATTAAGATATGTAGTAGCTATTGACCACTAATCCACGATTACAAAGAATTCCCTTTCCTCCAATACTCCAAAGAATTTAGTTGTAAAACCTACATTCCTAATCTCACTGCCTTATCCAAATCCCACCATGACTTCTTAGACAGATGTCTGCAGCACAGCATTTCATCTTGGAATTGCCCAAGTGTGCTGATTGCCGCATGGGAGTTTCCGAAACCGTATTTTTTCTCTTTGAATGCCCCAGTGGTGAGTATCGGACAGGGGATTTCAAACCCTACGAAAAATCTTCTTCCTGTGTTATCAGCTTACTTAGTTATGCAGCTCTGGGCAATTTTGTGTAATGCTCCTTAAAATCCGTACAGAACGAAGTTTCCATATATTGAATCCCAAAAACCAAGTTCATCCATTTCCAAACGTCCCGTTCTTCCAGTTGTAATACTTAGACGCATATCCTTCACAGTGTATCCTTTCATTTTTCCTTAGTATAACCATTTCCTTCTTCGTCTTCCAGCAAACAGGTGATGTGCTTGGATCTTCAATTCTTTTTCGTTTACAATTTCATAATTTATTAATGTCCCACTCATATCTCATTTCCAAAAGTCAATAATGCTACTAATATTTCTGCAAATATTGCACTTTAATTGTATAAGTTGTCCACCGCATACGATTCATGTCTAGCTTGGTGTGACAACATATTGAAACATTTTATTGTTTGAACTATTTTAACAAATACTTCAGAAAGCAAAGCTCCCAAGACATTTTACTCCTCCCAAATTACCGTCCAACTTTTCCTTGCAGATCTATTTGTCTTAGTTTGTCGTGTTCAGTTCAAGAATTCCAACTTCGCAGCTGCCAAAAAGTTACCATCGAGTTGTAGGAATTGGCTTCTTAAAATATTTACTTCCTCCCTACTCCCACTTCCTAACGATGGCTTCATGTTGTTCTCTTCAAGACTTGTTCCAGCCGTTGATTAAGCACGTGTTTAGTCCACACGTAAAAATTTTAGGTAGCCGGTTTCACTGAAAAGTCACTTACCCACCACTTGTATGCCTTCTTTTTCTTAAAATGAAATCTCATTTCTGATCCCAGGTGAGTTTGTTGAGGAGCAACTTCCTAAAAGGAACTGCAGAGCATTTCTGTCTTTATAAAGACAATATCTTCTTAGCATTTTTTTTGTAAATATTACCTGTTAGTTACACAAGAACTTGGGGTTCCAAATATATATCAGTGATGAGTTTTCCTCGTAATAACAAATCAATGTTCGAAATATTATATCGAATATTAAATATCATTACACTTAATATTATTATTGTCAAATAATATTCGAAAAAAAATTCTTAAATATGTCACCTTATTTTCTCATTTCTGGATGAACAATTTAGAATATAAAAATTAGGCTTATTTTAGGCGTAAAAATTGAGTTCTCTAGGTTTGGTCTGTTTAATAATTACCATCTTAATGTGTGCACTTTCTGAGCGAGCACTTTCGAAAGGTTTGAAATGCACTGAAATTTGGTCGAAATACCTATATTCTATCGAAATAAATTTTCATGTTTTTTCAAAAAAGTCTAATTGGGCTAGTTACTCGTAGGTTATTTAAGCATTTAATTCCAAACTTAATTCCTGTACCGAAGGTTATTTTTGCACTTTTTCAGTTTGAAGTTTTTATGTTAATGTGATATTGTTTTTCATGCGTACTCTATTTATTGATAATGCGGGTTGGTTTCGCTTTACCACTCCATATTTTCCAGTAGATAAATAAATATACCACTGACTAGTGTTATTTTTTAAGTTCATTAAAATACTTTGTTTTGTTTAACAAGATAAAAATTTTTACCGCCTGTTGTAAATGTTTAGTAAGGTACATTTGAATGCCAAAAAAGTATAAGAATGTACGAAACTTTTATTGGGTTTAGTGTGTTTTTGCTGTTCAGTTTACATGTGCAAGTCTCCTTTGTAACCTGTGCATTTTGTTTGATGTATTGCTTCAGTGCCAATTAACCGTGCTGGTGGTAGAAAATAATGAAACATTATTTTTAAAAAAATCTCCGAAAACGTTGAAAAGAAAGCTTTAAAAAATGAAACTGAAAAAATCTTGAGAATGGTGGCAAGAAAAATTTTATCTGGGATCAGAATGAGAGAGGTCAGAGTACGAAGAAAATCAAAGAATATTAGTGGATTGGAAATGGAAGAATAAAAACCCCGCACTACGTTCTGATATTTTATTGAAACGTCAAATCCAAGGCTTTAACATTTATTTTGAAAGTTTGTCCTTATTAAAGTCCTTCTGTTAAACAGGTGAATTAATATCACGTTCTGCATGTCGTGCCGTAACAAGGGCCTTCCCTGGCGAAAATGCGCTTTGATGTTTTCAATGTGAGAAAAGCCTTAGACGCGGAAGCAAACTAAATTATTTATCTGGTCCCATTAGGAAGAGAATGAATATTTCAGGAAAGCATTGTCGAGTCAATTTCAGTTGTTGTACACAAACTGGTGTCAGGGTGTTTCAGAGCACAAACAGGAGCCATTTCAATGTTTACTTGGACATTGAATTTGCAAGAGTAACTCGGTTCAGTAGCTGAAATTGTAACGGGGTCCGAATTTGCTCGAATTCAGGGTTCGAAGGAATTTCAAAAATAATTGTTCCACAACACGATAACAGACAAAATGTACCGGGGTTTGAAACGTTTAAAAGATTCCATCTCTCTCTTGTGAGCCCTTTCAATACGAATGTTGTATTCAATCCAAGATTTCTGAACCTTTCACAGAGCAAACTCACACGAACACACGAAAAGACTTTCATTCAAACCGTTTCTTTTCTCCCATTATTTGATTTTCTACCTGGTGAACCCGTCAAGCCCACGTGTTCGCCGCATAAGTAAATAAATCATTTCTTAATTTATTAGAATGCCTTTTACCCCGTTGGAATATAAAAAAAAATTTAAAGGGAGTATCCGTGCTTCCTTCAGCCTATAGATTCTGGTTAGCTTAAATAATTGAGTCGTTTATTTTGAAAATTGGACTTGGTTAATGCCTTCACCTGTAAATCGATCTGGTTGAGAAGCGACTTTCCCAGTAATTTGGAAATATTAGTAATTGACGACACGGTTTTGAAATTACAAAATTTTGCAGTTGGCCGTTGTTTCAGTAATATAAGCGCCTCTTCCGATAATGCATCAAGACGAGCATATATTTTGGCAAGTGTCACTCCTTGGGATTATCATTAAGTATTCAAATAAGTTCTCTATTGTTGTTCAACATTGTATGATATATGAGGAGTTATAGTTGGCGCTTAAAGCTCAATAGGTCGGGCAATATAAATAGAAATTTGTAAAAGTGTACTAACCAGTGTGATAATATAAGTTCGTGAAAATACTAGAAGAGTTTTTTATTGCTACGGTCACACAATTGTTTTGTTTAATAAATGGTATAAGTCGAGGTTGTATCTGTCCCTATCGGAGGTAACATGTGGTCGGTTCACATCAATAAACATATTTATGATTTCTGCAAAAGGTGAACAGATGTGGGAGTTGAAAGCAGCTAGGTAGAATGAATTGAAAACCTATTACTCACTTAAGATGAAGATGTTGTGTGCATGGTTACTTAGAATTGACCTGGAATCCAATTGGGCTTTCAAGATCGAAATTTCATATATATATATATTTAGTTCCTCCGATAAGTTATAAAATTTACTCTACTCCATTAGAGTAAACGAATTGTTAGTATCCGATGAATTGTATCGTAACAAAGGATACAAAAATAGTGTCGAAAATCCAGTCGTGCATTTCTTCTGTTACATGTTCGTAATTACGGGTCAACGGTTTGAAAAATTATGCCCCGTACTGAATTACACGTCTTTCTTTGTCTCAATCATTTACATCATCCCTTCTCCTTCACCTTATTAATATGTAAAAATTAGTAAGTACTAGAGGAATGTTAATGAGAGTCAGGAGTCTTTCGAATATTTTCCCATCTATTTTACCTCCCTTTAAAGGTGCAGTCACCTCGAAAGGAGAAAAAATACTACTTTGGGCTTAAGTGAGCTGTGTTTAAAGTAAAATTTTGGATTTCTTATGCATCGGGGAGGTCGTCGATTAATACCATAATCAACAATTTTCGAATTTTTCGATTATTCTGGTAGAGTAATCAAAGGTTACCCGGCAGCAAATTAAATTTGAACGGAAAGAAATAGTGGACGAATGATGGGCCATTGTCGAAGTAACCCAAACGAGGTACTCGAATGGTTGAGCGGATGGCCAGAAAAAAGACAAGAAAATGGTTAGAAGTAAAATCCGGCGTCTACGGATTGCAGTCAGTATTTCTAAAGTGCCTTTTCAAAGTGTACTTTTAATATCCATATCGTCATGGGAAGTAAATACCAGGATGAGTCGAACCTGAATTTCATGAGAAACTTCACCACCGTACAAAAACATTCTATTCAGACTTAACTGAAAAATAGTTTAACCTTCTCCGGGACTGAGTTTTAATCTAATAGAATGAGAATAATGAGTTGTCGGTGTTTCAGAGGAAATATGGCAGGACAGGATGCTCACAGCATGGGACAACTGGAAGCTGGAGGAATGAAAAGAATGGAAAAATGAGTTTTCTATAATGCAGAAAATTAGCGTCCCACGATGGGAATGAAAAATTTGACGCATTTTTCTATAAATTCAGAGGTTTAGTTTTGAGGGATGACTTTCACAGCCGTAAATTAACCAATCTTTCCTCTAACGATTCTCAAACATAAATTTTTCTTTTCTTCCCTTCTGCTACTACTTTTTTCCGTTTCACTAAGTCGTCGGCTGGAGAAATATATTCCCGCCAGGCCAATACCATGCACCCGGGTTATATTTGGGTCAGAAATCTCCGGGCGGGTGCTGTGGGAGTCACGGCCCGCGATTTCAAACAGAGAAAAGTAGAATTTTGGAAATTTTTAACTTTTAATTCTCCCAGTTTTAATGGTATGAACAGTCCTAGTAGAGGTGTAATCCATATAAAGGCCTTTCTTGTTGGCCTGTCAGGCAGTTAAACTGGTTTTGTTGGGCGCACTGTATAATTCGTTCATCGTGTAAATTGTTAAACAAACAATCAGTAGTGTTAAATATTGTCATTGCTTCTGAAAACCAAATCGCTGTTGAGGTACACGGCAAAATATATGCCATTAAGAATGTACACACTTTTTTTTGTAAATCTTCTCATTTCGTAACGTCTAATGACTGAGGAAATAATGAATTTTGTAACAATCAAATAGTAGGATTTTTAAATGTATACAAATGTAGCTTCGTAAATGTAAATGGTGTTTTATATTAGTGACTGTACGGTGTAAAATACATTCAAGGTTGTTGCCCAGTGGGTACCAATAAAAATTTTCTACCTTCATAAATTGACAATGAGAAAACGGCAACAAGTTTACAACCTTTCTGTTTCAGAAAGAAACGCTGAAACCGAGTGTCTCGTCTTCCAGTACCAGATGTAATTGAATTTGTGTGAGTGTTTTGCATTCCTCAGGTTGGTTGGACGCGGGAAATTAGGTGGATAGCCCAATTTGGCACAATTACTACTATTCGAGTAGTTTGTAGTTTCCGGGCGTGACTTACCGGTCGAGTGCGGCAAGGGACGAGCACAACAAGCGTCGAATGATCAAAATTTCGATGGAGCCGTCGACAACGTCGAAAAAAAAGTAGGAAAAGAAATAGAATAGCGGGGGAAAATTGCGTTGCAGCAATTACGAGAGGAAAGGTCAGAAAGTTTAAGGCAATTACTCAACGGATTTTAATTTTTACAGACTTAAGATGTAAAAAGGTTTTCTTCGAGTGTGCACGCAAACTGTTGGACGTGCCGCAGAGTTGAACGTTTAAAAAAGCAGTGATTAACACCGATTGTAAAATAATAACCATTGTTTCCATTGTACTTACACAACAATGAACTGAATGAAGGAATTGAGTTCGAAATTGAAACGAGCCGAATCGAATTACAAAAATGTAGTGCCGCCGTTTCGTAAGTGGGAAAAAGCCGGGAATATAAGGAATCCGAAAAATGTTTACGATATACATCATTTATTTAATAGCTGACCATAAGGGATAACGTTTATAGTTGAAATTGTTGAAATTTATATTTGGGAATAACAGTGTGATGAATCGATCATTGGCTTTTATTAGTTCTTCAGAACGTACGCATCGGAGCTAATTACATAATTTGCATGGAACATGGACGATTTTGTAACTTTTAATTGTTTCGTTCAAGTTGTGTTCACAACAATTCGAAGGGAACTCTGAGTAGATGACCGGAACGGTAGTTGAGAAGTTTCGATTAGTTGCAAATATACAAAATAAATAATGGGAGTTTTGATCTAAAAAGGAGAAGTCTGAAATGGTAATAAATAGAAAATAGGAAAACTGAAATGCAAGAATTCACATCACATCAGTTGATTGTATTTTGCATTTTCCCATTCAAGGGTTACAGATTGCCGTTTCACATGTCTATAGTAATTTACATACACAATGTAGAGAGTTGGAACGCTCATTGTTGTGTAGTGAGCACGTTTGATCAAATTTAAACACTCAATGATATTGCAAAAGCGTTTTGGTATCAGTTCGGCGGTATCCCTCTGGAACCTAACCTTTGTCTGACGGATGGATATTAGTCGAAATGTTTATTAAGGACACTATTTGGTTTAGAAAAGAGTGACAAATATATGTGACAAGTGCGGTTCATCATTAACTAGATTTACACAAAAATTGTACAGCAGGGGAACTGGGATAAAATATATTTTAATTAAAATGGAACGCTGCTCTTAATTAATGGAATTTTGTCATTAATTCGTGCTATTTATTTTGCTACCGTAAAACCGGTTTAATGTAGTCGGTCGGGAACTTGATTTTCGCACTGATTTATTGTTATTTATTATTGATTTTATCCATTTATAGACGATGTAAATTTTAATTTTATTTTTCTGAAATTCCGTGAGCAAAATTTACCTCCTGCGGAAGGCTTAATTTTCTTGGTTTAATGTTTATGTGTGCGAGAAAAGAGGTTCGTCGAATCTATTTATGTTTGCTCCTTTATACCAAACCTCGTTCGTTTCATTGACAATGTTTTCAGGAAACCATTTTCTTTTTCTTTGTACCTTGCACCACCTTTTCCCTTAGACATTTCAATTTCGAGATAGTACGTTGGTGTGTGAGGTCTTCGTGTGTTAGTTCAGCGATATTGGGGCAGGGTGTTACACTTCGCCTTTTCTTCTGAGATAAACAAATGCCCGCAACAGGAGGGGGGTTGTTGATTTAAGTGGTTGCATTGTATCCATTCATATTTGCGCGTTCTGTAGATTGATTTTTCGTCTTTTAGTTTTGTATTTGAACATTCAGTTCATTTCAATGGTCACCTGCGTGACGTCTCGCATTTTTTGTTGTTACTTTTGTTCGCATGATATGTACGAACTTGACAAATGATAGAAAGGTGAACCAAGAGAAAAATAATCGTTTCAAAGAAATTATTTCGACGAGAAGTAAAGAATTGGAATTGGCATTGGCATTGGATCATTCGAATTACTTGGGTAATTAATTGAGTAATTATGAGCGATGTTACTTTTTCATTGAGTAGAATGGTTAAAGTCATGAATTTCTGAATATTTTTGTTTCATTCGCTGCTTCTCGCTGAATTGCTTCGACTGCAGATTAATGTTTTAATTTTCGTGTTTTATATTGCAAGATGTTAAACAGAGAAGGTCAAGGAGATACTTTCTTGTTAAAAGAAGTTCATAATATTAATCATAGTACAATTCGATCGACTTCGAATGTATGTCTTAATGCACTAGGACCATTCGACGACATGCCACATTGATCGAAGTGGAACTTTGAATTCCATACGAAATGTGCTACCGTTCTGAAATGATCTGAGAGATTGCATTAAATTCACTTTGAAGAGTTGCATACTACTGTTTATGTAATGCAATATTATTCAATATCTTGCATTTAAATAGAAACAATTCAATTTCACCGTCTAAAAATGTGGAGACGCGTGGTCGTATTAATTTTTTATATTTACGAAGCTTGTACAAAAGAACTCACCTGTTCGTGACTCAACCTTTTTTTTGTCTTCAGCCCCAAGACTATGTCTACCTAGTTCAAAATTCTTTAGGATTATTTTACATTTATTTTCGTAATCCGATTTTTACCGTTCATTATCTCCATCATCGTATTGTTTTTATCTTCTTCGTATCTTTTTACCTCGTTTTCTCTCAGAGAATTCATCTTTCTTGTTTTCTATAATCTCTCTTATGTACTTGTATACTATTTTTCTACTATTCCATTTTTTTAATGTTATCACAACAGTTTACACTTCTTTCTCGACCAACATTGTTCTGCTTTTATTTCACTAAACAGACATTATTCTTGATGCAGTGATCTGCTCCACCTTTTGTATTTAATTCAGCTCTTGAGGTGTTCAAGGCTCTTGTTTCCAGGCAAGCTGTTTCAAGGGTATTATTACAGTTTCTTATTAAAATAATAAGAATAGTAAAATAAATAATGAGAGAGCGTATAACGTTGGATTCATTCTTCAACTCACCTTCTCACTTTTATTAAATTTATATGGCGCACTCTTAAGAAGCACTGCAGCATTAATATTATATCTCTGCCTTGGGTTTAGTTGTTCTAAGGTCAAGCTAAAGCCAAGTTAACTATTACTCCCCTGAGCATAGCATATAAGACATTGATTTTGTTAAGCACTCTGAACTTTGCCCGTAGTAACAATAGTTACTACCAGGCTGATATCAGGGCGTAGACAATTTGTTTGCATAACGAAACCAATAATTACTTTTTTCAGGAGAGTAAAAAGATTTAAAGATTTGGGGAAAAGGGATTTCATTTAAATTCTCCATTAGAGTGCGTTTTGTTTTAATAAAAAAAAGGTGGAAGTAAATGCAATAAATTTCCCTATTCGATTGGCCACGGGCGAAAAGAATTATAAATCAGGATACGGAAATATGCTAACAATGGAAAACTGTTAGGAATAATTTTCATCCATTTGAAGTAGAATATTCTACATGAGTTCGACCTCAAATAATGTTTCAGCTGCGGGAAATCGTAAAACATTTTCCTACGTTCCAATAGTATTTTTCCAAAAATATTTTCATCTGTACTGGTTGAGTAGTATTAAGGTCATGTGCATTTATTTACCTGACTGAAACACTCCGGCATGTACAAGTTTTTTTCCAACCCTGGCCGGCTTTATTGTGGTACTACAATTAAGATTTCCGATAATGTCGGATTGAAATGCTCACGTAGTTTCTTTGAAAGGACCATTTCATTAAACAGTTGAAACCATCATTTGCCTACGTACAGGTAGTCCGATAATTCTGGAGAAAATAGAATTAACTGCAGAGATAGTTAAACTACGATTTTGGATTTGATTGCTTGCGAATTCATAAACGAATTGCTTCATTGTAAGGGAAATACGTCGGGTACCTTAACTATTTTCTGTCATTTTCAGTTTTATTTTCATTCGTGTTGTATCATTTAGTATAATTTGCTTTGAGAATGCACCAGTGTTAATTACTCACAAAACTGAAATTTTTGAAAAGCCGTGTTTTCTGATTATAAACCAATAATGGGGGGATTTGGTCCTGTGCTAAATCTGAGTGCGACAATTTGAATTCTACCGGGCCTGAGAAGAACCGAGTGAAAGACTTAAGAAATGGGAAACCGTTACATTCAAAACACATTTTTTTAATTACAAGTTTCCCTTGATTTGTTGGTTTTATTAAAATTGTGTTTTAAATGAAATGGATTATGTAAGTTCATTGCATTCCAGGTGGTTCTGTTATCTAGAAGCCGTTTATTGTATTGAATTAAACACCTGTGTTGCCGGGAAGGGGACAAGAAATGTAGGTGTACCAAAAGTATTTCAAAACGAAGGACCTTTTTTGACGCCCATTATCTCTCGTGTAGGTCTTTAACGGTTCAATGCCAAGCAAAGTGAATGAAAAAATTCCTGGCAGAATTTAATTCATATGATTTGTGGTCAGAACAGCAGGTAATTGGTCCCGGTTTAGATTAATTTGGTATTAATGGAAGGTGGTAACCAAAATCAGGAGGCTACCGTGGAGAAAAATGGTGTGCATTTCTTAAACTGGACGGCCTTAATTATATGGAAAGATGTGCTGCAGAGCAAATAAATCCACCCGGTCGAATGGGTTCGATGTTTGTTGGTGGTACGGTGAATTTCTCGGGCGTTGCGCCACCATTAAACGACTGCCGATCGATCTTTTACATGCAGAATCTCCGGCCAATATGCAATGCAAATGAACGTGGGTTAGCGTGTCAATGAATCTGAAAATTGTCGTCACCATCTTGCCGAAATGTACGGGGTCACGGTTTTAATAGAACGCCTCGTAGCGTTTCGAAGCCTTGTAAAGGGCCGAATTGTTCATGTCGTACATTTTGTGCCCTCATTTAACCGTAAAAGTACCTGCACACATTTAGATTCTGTAAACATTACTCTCTGTCAGTTAATTTCGAACAGTAATAGGCATTTTTTACAGTCATTCTTTAGGCGTGTTGCTTGTATTTGTTTTGGTGGTAAGAGGTAATATTTGGTTGGAGGTCACTTATACAGCAGCATGCGTTTCGGTTATACATCAAAATAATTTTTATTCCTTGATGTTTAAAGGCGTCACAGTTTGGGATTGATTAATAAATTCACGTATGCTGGCGATTGAGTTGGAAATACTACTCGCCACGCGCAGAATTGACTTTTAAATAATGAAATATGATTTTCTTTACTCTGTTGTTTAAAATTGTGATATTTAATTTAGTATTAACATTTTAAGGACTTTCGTTGAGGGTGTTCAATATGTGCGTGATGTTCGATTCAGGTTTTTGGTTAGAGTTTGACATTCATTGACCTACATCAGAGACATACAGTCACTAATCAATATTGGAGATCTTTACCTCTTTTTATTGAAAAGTGCGTTCGAATGAGAAATGTTCCGTGTGCAAAATGAAAACAATTAAAGCTTTCCGGTCGTTAAAGTAATAAATGAATCGTGCTATACAAATACGCGCATGCTTAAACCCCAAAAATATGTTATTACTTCATTTTCGGATTATCTCTGGGATGCTTTATGTCTTTGACACAATTTTTATGAATAGAAAATTGCATTTCGGGGCAGATTTCCATTACGCACATGCCCAGTATCGCCAAGCGAATAAGGAAACACCACAAACTGCCTTTCGTCCGTTTTTAGTAAAAATCTTATGACCACAGCATCTAGAATCTAGGTCGCATCTAGTTTCATACCACTTGCATGTGTTCTCTAAATGCAAAACCTTTCAATCACAAATTCCATAATTCATGTATCGATTCACGGAACGTAGAATGGTCATCTTTGTACCGTTCTACCATGGGAGATTAGGGAAACTAAACGTAAATTCAAAACTGTTAATCTCTGATCGAAAGTCTAATTAAGCTGCTTCTGAAATTAGTGAAAAAAATTACTGAAATACAAGCGTAGTCGTGAGCAAATGGACTTGCGTTGAGCTCCCTCGGTGTTACCTGCATTGATTGACTCAGGTATGTTCTAGGTGAACAGGAGGACACATTTTTATAAACGTTAAATATCTCAGCATTGCATATGAAATGTGAGATAACATCCCTTGGAAATGGGATGCGAAGAAAAAAGTTACAGCTTCTACTCCAGTGCGTCAGATTTGGGTTTCCGTGGGATTTTGAGGAACCGCGGATTTTACCCTGAAATTGACGGTACATATAATTTTTTGCATTCCGTCCGGACGAAACGGATAGGCGGACGATGAAAACATGCAGTTTCATTCCGTCCTAGGGCTGTCTCCCTGTCTCTCTCGCCTAAATTTGCTTGTTTTTCGAAATGGCCGCTTCGAAGCAGTCGCTTTCATTCAGTTATTATTCCCTTCATTTTGACCATATGTATTTATTTATGTATAAATAAGGTTCGTGTTATTGACGGATGGACCGGAGGACGCTGCATCTCCCAGTGCGGGGAAAACGAAAAGAAAAGTGTCGAGGCCTCGAACGAAGCAACGATTTTACTCCAAAAACATCTGACTTATTCGGGAGGGCGAGGTCGCCGCATGATCGATACCGCGAGAGCTTTTGACTGGGGAGCCGCGCCCTTCGTTTCTCAAAAACCACATAATCCGTGCTATAATACAGCATTTGAACGTTTCTCTTTTAAGAAATTTTTTGAGTGTCGGGGCGCTAATTTTGAGCAAATTTGAGAAGTCATCTGCAACTGGTGCAGTCGACCTTCAGGGCATTCAGGAAACGAGCTTTCCAGCTAGAAAATTCTTTTCTTTTACACCTACTCTCTTTTCTGTCTCTCTCTCTCTCTCGCTCTCGTTTGCTTTTCTCAATAGAAAACGTTTGATTTTAGGAAACAAGAGATTGCGCTTGAGGTCGTTTACTTTTATTTAAAAGGCTCACGTTGATGTGCACGACGACGATCATCTCTTTTTGAGATGCTTTGGATGCTGGATGCAGCCTTGCTTCGAGGTTGCAGTCATGCGAAGAAGACAGGAAATTTAAACGTATTCAGGCTTTAAATGGATATGATCTGATAATTCTGCGATACGGTCGTAGGAATGGATTCGATTATTCTTCCGTTACGACTTCTCGTTTCCGGATGTTTGTTATTGTTTTGACGATTTGAAATTTTGATCGTCAGGAACGTCACGTCTTCTTGTTATAAAAATTTAGAGCGGGCTTGGCACCGAGTACTTTCAACGGCTGGGAGTTGAAGT
The DNA here is from genome assembly GCA_037055365.1 of Polyplax serrata. Lineage (NCBI taxonomy): Eukaryota > Metazoa > Arthropoda > Insecta > Psocodea > Polyplacidae > Polyplax > Polyplax serrata. The sequence continues at coordinate 4,162,358 of JAWJWE010000004.1, forward strand.
TGCAACTTAAAGAACCCAAAATTGGAGCTTAATTAAGTGCAGTTTGATCAGCTAGACCGATCGGCACGACTATTTGCTAGGTCTTGATTCTAACAATGGTTCAATCAACGTTCGTTGATAATTTTAGTTCATTTACATTTTTTCGCGCCCCTGTTTCTGGATTATTAAAATCTTTTTTACCGATAATTTGTATCCATTGATCAATCATAATTTGCCTTTTATCGTATCAAATTTTCATTGTTCGCAAGAAAGCCAACTACTAAACTATTTTTCATTGACTCTTCCCGACTTAATTGAATGTCATCCAAGTAATTACTTCTGTTGTTGTATGCGATTCGTATTGCGATTCTGTTGCTACACTGCTGATCAGAGTGACCGAAGAATAATAAGAGTGGGTTACAGATTAATACCAATACGTGAGAAAGAGTGATGAAATTAAATTTGCGTACTGATGAAATGTAATACTTGACATTTGTTTCGATTAACCGCCATAGATCACTACGTTTTAAAATTGCTTAGGTAATTTATTTACTTCTTTTTTTGTGTTACAGATCGAAAATAGCCACGATTGAAGGAGCTGATAATGGTGAGTTAATGGATCCCTGACTTTTTTTTATTAATTGTAAACCGATATGTTGATGTGTTGATTGTGTAATTGATACCGATATGAATACGTTCCGTATTCGGCAAAGATTTTCTGCATGAATTACTGTAAAAGAACCTGCGGTCAGAGTAATTGTATACCTGTAACACAGAAGTCTACGTTTTCGTCGACAGCATCAGTCTGGATCTAAGAGAGAGTCAACAGTTTGTAATTCGGAGGCGTTTGAATTGCACATAACAATTTCTAGTCGTCCTGTGTTCTTCTCACTATAAAGTTAGTATCGGCAGACCTCATTTTTCCACGCAGTTTATTCCATGTTTTTCGTCTGGGTGAACTGTCCATTCTCCTTGGTGAGAATATCCATTTCAGTCTCCACGAAAACAAATAAAACAAAGCTGTTTCTTCTCTTGGACTTGGTTGGGTTTTTGATGATTTAACCTGACCTTTCTTGAGCCGTACCCAATATAAATTCACCATATCCTCACGACTTGGGTTCTGATGGAAAAAAAATTAATTTTTCACATTGGAACGATCTGATGGCTCGGTATTGACCGCTTCCATTCCACGACAGAAGACAAGGTACATTTCCATTTCTGAAGCAATAGTAAAATTCGAAGAAATGGCGCGAATATTCCAGAAATAAATTTAATTGAAAGCGGTACTGCTCGGAATAAATTTTTTTCCGCTTCCAACACTCTTCAATTTTTTAAATATTAGTTTTACTTCGTACCGTCTGATTCTGAATATATTTTTTAAAATTCTTAATCTTTCATTCCATCTGTTTCACTGAATGGAAGTAGAGTTGTTAAATTTTTCTTCTCCATGTGACGTATAAGGTTGAGAGTTTGTACGATATACATAAAACGCTTATTAGATGAATTTAATTTTTCACCCTGTAAGATTTTATTACTCTCAGACTGGTTTTTACCGTTTTATTCATCCCAAGGGTCGAAAGGGTTTTTTCACCAGCTGTATTGCACCTCTAAGGGATGCTGATTTTTTAGGAAGTTGTTATGTGTGGAAACCACTGACTACTGTTGTTATTGATTAGTTTTTAGAAATATTACAACCACCGGGGGGCTAAAGTTTTAGGTAGGTTTAGAGTATAAAAAGCAAAAAAAAAAACAACGTGCGATACATAGTAACCGTTGGACTTTGTTAACTTATTACACAAATTTATACTTTAGTTTTTCATGCCGATGTTTATGTCACAGATATGTATCACAGACATACTCTTTCGGAGTTGCATAGGCTAGTATTTATTTTACGACAATTTTAAACTGATTGATAATGATACTGTACAAAGTAGAATTTTTGATTCTTAATGATTCAAAATTACATTCCAATATTAACTGTCATTGAACACATCAAATGGTTTAGTCTTCATGTCGTGAAGTTGTGAAGTCTGTGTTTTGCGTGCGGTCCCAAAGAAAAGCAGTGCAATATTTTTCCTGCGTATTCAATTACAGGAGGCAAAGGAGTGATGAATGTACAGGGGACCCCAATAAGTCGTATTTTTTTTGGTAAAGTGACGGAAAGAATTTTTTGTAGGAGACACCATAAATCCGTAAATTCCGTTACATGTAAATCAATATCGATAGAGAAAAAAAGGAAATAAATGAAATGGAGAATGTGAAAAGCTCTCTAGGTGTCAGGTTTCCATTTGAACTTTTCTTTTCCTCATTTATAACTTTGTGTTTCAAGTCTGGACTATCCAAGTGTTTCTTTAGTACTATTATTGTGTGTGCATTGGATTTAATTAGTTTAGTTAAATGAAACGACGAGGTAGTCTGTCAACTTGTTCTTCGTTTCTCTATAGCGACATTTTTTCTGGGTTATTTTACTTTATAGCACTTGTTTTAAAATGGGAACAGTTCTTAAGATTAGAGAACTTTTGATTTTAATAACAACTCGACACTGTTAATTAAAATTATATGATCAATTGCAATTATGTTTTATTACTAATAATATGCATTAAGGAAATGTTCAATAATAAAAGTTTGCTTCATATAAAACGTAATGGTTCGAATGAAAGTCAGATTATTACGGTACGCTGAGACAAAAATACTGACACAAGTTTGTTCTTTTTATAAAGAACAGATGTTATTAATTTTCAATGCTTCCGTTAATTTTGAGGGAAAATTTGGTATTTTTTTTAAATCTGTGAGAGTGATGTGCTGCAACTTACTCTGACTATACCACAGATTTGGTTAACGAAATTTGTTACTTGCTTTGGGGAGAAAGTTGATAATCTTTTTTGTCAAATAATAAAATTGTCCATTGACTCTGGGAAAAATTAATGCAGTACAGAATCATATTTGTATGTATGTAATGTTAAATTTACATACCGTAATGAGTTTCAATAAATAATCCATTTTAGATTCATAAGTTATTTAAATTGAAAAACTCCAACAATGTTAGCTATAAAAATGGAACACATATGTTCTAAAATTGGAGCATTGTGAATATATCTTTGGCGAACGTCGTTTAGAAAATTGACGTATATCATATGCATTCGTTTGGCCAGATTCAAAGTGCTTTTTAAGTACTGAAACTAGGCACGTTACCATGGGGTCTACTTTAAAATACTTTTTAAGTTGTCTCAAGAAGCTTAGCTACTTTATCTACGTATGTGGGCGCTAAAGTATCAAATATGAGAAACAGACATGGGAGTCTACAAAAAATTGTTAAGCTTACAAGTACAAGAGCAGAAATCTAGAGCAGAACCGGAAACAAAATTTGGTGATTTATTGGTATTATGAAGTTCCCCACGTGAAGTTTTGAGAGGAATCAGGCATACATATGAGAGAAAGTCTCTATCTTTTCTCTGAGTTTTTCACATTTTCCAGAGTTTTGAAACTCTAAGACACCTTGAGTTGGCACCGATTTTAAGGACAGATTACATGGTCAAAATGGTCACGTTTCACAAGACAAGGAAACGTTGTCGAGTGCAAGAAATTTCGTGGGGCTGCTTGGATTTTTTTCTCGGACATGATTTCGGGTACCATTGAAGTCAAAGTGTTTCTTCAAGGAGGCATTGAACCCGTAAGGCTTGAGGACGTTGCGGCCGAAAAGTCCGACTAGCCAGAAATGAGCCAAATATCATTTACTTTTTTGCGGTTGGAGTGCAAAAAAAGTTTGAACTTGGGCAAAATATAAAGTCAGTTTGCCGTTAGGTTTGGGTTTCCTCTTCCAGTGGAATAATTGCAAAGAAATTCAATTTTCATAATATCCTGTCAGCCGAGTGAGTGTGCTTGGAGGCGACGGCTGTTTTCTCCGTCTAAATTTCATTCAGGGAATTATATTTCATCCTGATCGACTTAATCGCTTTCTTACTTTTATTCGTGGCGGTCTTACAACGGAAGGCACACGAAACAAATTAGTTAGGACGGCAACAACAAGAAATTGTCAAATTCTTTCTGTGTAATAAGTTTTAAAGGAAACTAAATGATCGAAGACAACATCGTTAACCGGTGACGGGCTCAATTACTCTGCTTCGGTACATTTACCATTATGATTGCACCAATGGAAGATTTCGTTTTTGGGAAAGGTATGGAGCCACGGAGAGAAAGGGCAAAGGATAAGAAAGATTGATTGTCTTGGGCGAAATTTATGATTTTTCCTAATGGCGATAAGAAATGGTGGAAGTTCAACGGAAGGAAATCGGTTCAGTGAAATGAGGTGTGTGCAGGTTGGCTTTGGTTTCGTTAGCCTTTGCTGTCGTCCACAGAAGCGTCTGTTTGGAAAAAAGTATTGTTTCTGTAATGTTCCGCGTGGCATACATGATTGGATCGTTTAATCGTCTGCGTTTATTCTATTGTTCTGCTTTGTTTAAAAATGTCCAAGTTTTATGTTACATGTGTTTTCTTAGTTTCCTTTTATAAAGTTTAAATTGATGTAATTAAGATTTCATTGCGTGAAATTCTTTCCTTCCTATACGAACTTTGACTTGTTTCGATTTTTTGACACGGACACTGAAAGTTAAAATTTGTTATTCGTCTCATTTCTTCGTTCCCTCTGAGGTTTTTGGTTTTTCATTTTCTTTGAGCTTCTCATCAATTACGTTTAATTGTAGTAAGAATTTGTGATGAATTCAGAAAGTTATCTCAGAATTCCAAAGATATCTTACATTTTGATAACAGCATCGCCGTTGGTTTTTTATAGTACTGTTACGTTTTATTTTGTTATGTCAGCTATAATTATGTGATTATTCTTATGACGCATGTCGCCTTTCAAACACTACTCACTTACTAAAATAACAGTAGCAACCAATAATTGCGTTTTGTTGAACCTCATGTGGAAGTATAATACTTTAACGGAGTTTCTGAAGATTCCGTAGCTACAATTTCTTAATATTTAATAGAAATTCTCATGACAAGAAATGTTTGTGAGGCGTACAACGTTTCCGGACGAACGAAAGTGCAATTATGCCTGTCTCCTACATTCCACGACACGACTTTCCTTTGGTGTACTTTCTTTCCTTCATTCAATAATTTACCTACCCGTTATTACTTTGGAGATAAAGGCCTAGGGAAATTTCGAATTGCAAATGTTTCCGTTTATGTGAAATGTAGGAGGACAACTGGTTTGCGTGTACAATTTTTCGATGACTGAAAGTTTTCGCCTTTAAACTTGTATCAGACATCGATTTTTCTCAATTGGAATTGGAAGCGAAATGGTTTTCCATTGAAAAGGGATATTCAATTTAGACGAGTAATACTTTTCGCCCCCTCCCGGCATTTCATTCCTATTTCTCGCGTCTAGTCCGCGGAGAAATTTCAATACGTATATATATATATATATATTGAGTGTGTGTCTATATAAGTTGTAAAGAAGAAGAAGAAGCAAATTGGTCGATGGTCGTGGAACCGTCCTAAAAGAGTTGATTACTTTAGTCCAATCTTTCCTTCCCTCAATTCATCTTCCCTGTCTTGCTTTATTTTTTTAGGTTTTTTAACTTTAGAATATATCTTCGTGAGAATATTTTTAAAGCACGCTTCAGATTATAACCTACCCCCTTTAATAATAAGGCGGATCATTAATGTTGTGCTTCGGGACAAAGGCGGCATATTCAAATATTTCATTTACCTAGGGAGATTCGAATAAATGAACACCGGCGTAATTATCTAAAAAGACTACTATTATTATTTTATTTTAGTATCCGTGTCATTACTTTAACTAGTCTGATTTTAAAGGTTTTCGTTGTTTTTTTTAGTATGTGACCCAATGTGACAGAATAGTCTTGCTAATTTTCAATCTGTCAGGATTGATAGAGAAGGATTCTGGTCGGTTCTGGTAATGTAAAAAAGTACTCAAGTTAAGAAAGAAGTTTATCCAAACAATTGGAAATAGTTGAATTGGTTTGCTTCATTTATCCGCCAATATGGGATACTTCTTTATTATTTGACAGCCGTTTTCGCTACTTCACGCAATGACGATAAAATCGAACAATGAAGTGACAATTATAGTTATCAATAGTCAGACCGAGTCAGTTTGAAGTTGTAAGTAATTCATCAGAGTTATTACGGGGCGCAGCAGCAGCAGCTATAGAAACACATTCGCACGCACGCAAATTCAATGTAATTTCAATTTAAAATGCTATCGGAAACATAGAAAAGCAAACATAGAAACAGCATGCTTCCATTTCCTTGGCCTGAAAAGAAGGTAAATGTGAAGTGTGCTGCAGGTGAAAGACCAATAAAATCCGTCCGGAATTATTCACGTAATTTGTTTTTCGTCTGGCATTTTTGTTCTAAATGTTTTCACAGTTCTTGCTTCAGACTTTTTACATCTTTCAAGTGAAAGAAGCCGCTGATGTTGAAGCTGAACGACCATCATTATCACCAAAGTCGAAGTATATATCGGGAAAAATCTCACAACCGCAATGGTTTTAATGTAATGAGTCGTAGATAATTAACTCATCAATATTAGTTTGACTTATTCGTTCAAAAATTTCAAGCGGATCAGAATGACCAGTGTTTTTTCTGGAGGATTTTAAAAAAACAATTTTTTTAAGATGAAGAAAAAGCCCCTCTCGCTTTCGTTTAATTATCTAGCAGAACACATATGCCATGTTTATTGATACCGACAAGAACAAATTGAGATGAACGGCCGCCTTCGACTTCCAGTCTCGTCTGACTGCATTCATCCCCTAGAGTTATCAAATTTAAGAGAGTTTAAACGTTCGAAAATATTTTATGAATATGTGGGTACGACCATTATAGAATATGTGGAGTAGTGTGGCACCAGTACAGCAGGTGGTATTTACATTCCCTTGTGAGTGCAAATGTGTGAGAGATTACCGTTTTTATTCTTCTTGAACTCTCACTAATGTTGGTGAATGTCAAAGAGAAATGCTTTCTTGGTTTTCCTATTCATTTCCTTTGTAATTTGAAAGACATGGTCTTAATTGTAGACATCATATTCGCATGAAACAAACATTCCTCTTTTCTCGTTGCTTTACTCTAAGAAAAGCATTGCTTTTCCTTTTGGGTTCGCCTTCACATATGTTTGTATGCTTGAAGGACATTAGTAGAAGCAGTGAAATAAAATAATTTGTTTTATTAACGTTTTGCGACCAGGGTTCCTTAGTATTCTTCCCTTGCTTGGGAATGCAATCAACATTTAGAAACGATTTAAGAGAAATCCGAGGAATGAAGCCGATGGGTTTTAATCATAGGATTGTGAACCCTGGATTATGACGGACTTCAATGTCGAGTTTGAATAATTTGTACAAATTGAATATTAACCTTATTTGAGTCTCTTGATTTCCCTGTATTTTGCAGAATGAGAAGAAATGACATAGGACATACGGAAATTCTACATGTTAGAGGATCATCATCATAGAATCTTTTAATATTAAAATGTTCACGATTTTTTTTTATTTTAGGTAATCATTATTATTTGTGAAGTAGATTAGGTAGTAAGTTATTGAGTAAAATAACTTCTCATTCAAAAGAATTATTAACATAAAGAAATTGTCAAAGGCTATTTCATGTGTTTAACTTCCAGGGGCACGTACATTTTTGTGAAGACGCAAAATATTTTTCTTTATATGGAAACGTAAATTCAGTTTGAAAAATTGTATTGTAATGTAATACAAGTAAAATAAACAGTTAGATCCATTGCCAAGTACAGCAGAACCGTAGGAAGAATGTCGAGATCTCTTTTCTCCGAGTGGGTAGACAATAGAAACGAGTATTTATACACGTCGTTTCTTCCGCAACTACCAATGCAACTTTAAAATTGTCAGATTTGTTGGCTCTCTCTAGTGATGGCAATATGAGTGATGGATGTTTGAAAGTACACAACAAACAATCCCCAGACATGAAATGGCTGGCATTCCTTTCTATGCTCATTTTGCGAATATTTCTTTTAACGATGGGAAACGGAAAATTGCATGGACTTGTTTGGACAATGTCGGCGGCGACCGAATCCTACGTAGTTGGAATTTTTTATTGGTTGGAAGAGCTTAAAAATTCATTTTCTCGGGGTTCATCTAGAATTAAAAGACTTGATGGGATTACTTTTTTTCAGAAAAATCATCGTACCGATTGAATATGGGTACATCGGTAGACGCCGAGCATTGTTAACCGATTTCTGTTTTTGTTGTTGCAGGAGACGACCATCTAGCAGTTACTATGGAAACAGAGGGATGGGCATGCGCGTGGACCGAGTGGTCAGGTGGACAAGCCAAGCATTGAAAGTTGTATTCGCGGCTATCCTTTCTCATCACATACTTATCTTGATAACGCCAGGTAAGCGCACGGGTACTTATTTAAAAATGAATATCAGATGCGAGTCTATCACCACTCCCACTCTCTGGAGTATTTTATATTATAAGAGTCGGCCGCCGAAGCCCCAGGTACCACAAAAATAATGTTCAATAAAACACACATGGACGTGAAGTCCAGGGATGCTTACCGAGTTTCAGATCACCTTGTATATATTTTCTAATTAGATTGTCCGTAAAAATGTTTCGAAATAATATTTCATTTGTGATGTGAAGTATTAGCCTCCGGAAGTTTTGGCATGTTAGGAAGCGTTACGGCATTGGATGTAAATTTAATTTGATTTTGAACTATGTGACATAGCATTCCAAGCGGCTAAAAATTAGATTACATTTTCAGTCTAATGCAGTTTTATTATTAATTCTTGCCGTACGGTCATTAAGTGAAGGAAAAAATTTCGGCTGAAGAGGTTGTAGAAGGTTCACTCTGCAGGAAATTTTTTGGAAATAATTGTGCTAGAGAGCAGTTCAGATTTTCTGACACACATGAAAATTGTTCAAATTGATGAGAAGTATAATTTAAGAGTTTATTCGATCTCGGTAGTCGGAATTGAGCTGCAGTTAAGCAACTTTTTGAACAGAAAACCAAAAGATTGAAATAATTGATGATATTCCTCAACAAGAAGAATATCAATATATACAAAAATGAATAGCTAGATTAATGCATTTCGTGCGGAACATAAAGAGATTACCTTACGTCTACGCACTTATTTAAGGGCTGTAGTTTTTACTAAAAGGATTAAATCGCCGACAAAAATGAATCTATGTATTTATCTACTCTGAACGTGGGATTCACACGAGAGAAATATCCTGGCGCGGTTTATGAACGCCCTTTATTTATTTGTAGGGTGTCACTTTCCTGGTAGAAGAGATACAAATATGCTTTCAAACAACCTTTCCGAAGATAGTGTGGTCTGTCTGTTGAGATCGGATAGAACCTGAGTTTCAAAAATCCTTCCATTTTATTCCTAACGTAGTAAAATAAAGAATTTCAGGTAGAATAAAATTCTAGGAAACGTGGGAAAAAGGTCTGAAGAATAATTGAATGATTCCCCGTTGCATTGTTACGAAATTTCAAAGTAAGAAGTGAAAAATAAAGTTTTTTCACATCTAATTAACCGTTTCGTTGCAGTCAATCGATCGTTCGATAAAAATATTTTTTGTTTAGTTCGGTTTAACGTAGTTCAGTAGTGTCAAGGGTTTCATTTATTAAAAATAAAAGTTTTCTGTTCGGGTGGAGAGAGCGGTCATCCGGCAAGATGGTGAGGCGACCACTTAAGAGCAAAAAGAGGATTTTTGTGTTCTTTTTCGTCAGGAAGAAGGTCGTAAAAGAGTCAGTATCAGTCTCACAAATAAAATATTCTACCCTGGCACATTAATTGTTTAGGTAAATTGACAAACGGGCAGTAAAATGGAGGACCCCCATGAGAGTTGAGTGCTATTTGGTTCGTTCGGAGAGTTTGGCGTGGATTTTTTTTCGTTCCTGAAATTGATGGAGATGACCTGAAAGTGCGTGGTGTGCTAGTATTTTATGCTTGTGACAATTTTGCCGTAGGTTACAAAGGGATCGATAGAAAGGGCGTGTCACATAGCAAGGCGAACAGTTTCCCTTTAAAGTTTTAATTTTCAAAATATCATTTATCCGTCAAAACATTTTTTGAATTGATTGACTGTCAAGAGTGCAGAGCACGTGCTATTGAAATTACACGTAATTTTCTGTTGGCTTATTTTGTAAGTGTTCATTTTCGAGAATTTATGGTGAGTAATAGGCATGTCCATTTGGATGATTCGTTTACATGTAGCTCAAGGCAGTACTTTGGCACAAAACTTTTACAAGTGCTACATGGTAGATGGCTCTTGTGAAAAGAGTAATGCCCCCCGAGAGTGGGATGACAATTAGTTGGGTGGGAAGAATAATATATTAATAATAATGCAATTAAATAATATGAGAACAATAGAAGGGAAATTTCAGGTAACTCGTTGTTCACATACTCAGTGTTAAGCGAACTGGTGAACCTACAATTTGTTTTCCTGATTACTTCCTGGTGGAGCCTGTACCCGCACCACTAGATAACAACGTAACGATGTGAGGAAATTAAAACTGTACTAAAACTAGGTTCACCCACGTGCTTAAAATTTTGTTGTGATGTTCCACAAGTAGCTTGTACGGGATGCCGTCTGTAGCATTTACATTTTTTCACAACATTATGCCATAATAAAATCAGAATTTGTAACTATTTATTATTTAATAGAATTAATTTTTCGGTCCGAGTTTAACCATAAAGTGCCTAGATAATTTCTTTACGGATAAAAACCATGCGACGTGCGACAATTGGTTAACAACAGGTACCATTAGTCTATAAAAAATACCTTTCGTCCCACGGAAATTTCTTAAAAATCTAGGATTTATTCTTAGTCCATCATACTCTAGGTCATACCAGATATTAATAAATTGATCTACCAACAAGATTTGACCTGACTTTAAGGAGGGATACAGTATTCATTAAATATGAAAAATTGAAATGCAAAATTGTATACGTGCTACATAATTCAAACGCAATGTAACTTGTAATTAGTATACACAATGTTTGAACGAGATTTTTTCTACATAGTGCAAACCACACACGTAGACCCCAACGTTACACACAAACAAAACAAACTTGCCGAACTTTAAACGTTATGGTGAACTAAAGGAATCTTATTTTTGGACCATAGAACAAGTATATTTAAAAGTATATTTATACGGAATACTTCATTTATGTTTGTATGCTTACAGACAAACATGCATGAACGTGTACAGGAAAGTGTAAACAAACACTGGAATCTGGGCTTGAACGCTTTAATTAAAGGAATTGTTGATTTAAAATAATAATAATAATATTAATACACTTTAACGTGTTTTCGATCCAGTTGTCGTGTCTTTTGTTAAATTCAATTAAATTGTTTCAGGTCATTGCTATCAAGATGCAGTCCACATTACAGCAATTCTTGGAGAATCCGTTGTGTTCAATTGTCATGTCGAATTTCCAGGGGACCATCCTGTGCCCTATGTTCTCCAGTGGGAGAAGAAGGTAGGAGAAACGGTAGGGTCACACTCTGTTCTTATCTATCATCGATGTAGTGGATGTAGACACTGTGTTTACCATATTTTTTGTTAACCATCGTTCGTCCGTCCATGTGACACTAGACCACACGTTTCGCAACTCTTTCTATAATTTTCTTCAATTTCCTGTAATGTGTTTTAACTTCTTTTGACTTTCACGTCTAGGTCACTCCACCAAGCAGAAACTCGACGCCTCTGATCAAAATTCGAATGAATGAAAAGGGGTACCCGCTCATTTTAGGTGCTCGCCACAAATGCTACAACGTTCCAACCACTCTTAGGTTTCGTTAAAAATCAAGTTTTGTTTTCCTTGTTTTTTATTTTATCTCTTGCTCTGAAGCGGCGTCATGTTAGCAGTTGGACCAGTTAACCGGTCGATTCAATCTGGAATTATTGGTGAGGGACCGAAATGAGGTTCCTCGTTGAAAAGTTTCGTGGTTTCCAATGAGATTAATAATCGAACGCCGAAAAACAGTGTCCTATACAGAACAGACTCAGAGACCGGATATGGTTTCTTTATTAACATTTCTACAATTTTACCAACTGCACTCATATTTGTGGCAGACGTTCTGTTCTGCGCTAATTATCCATTCAAGCGTTCGATTCTAGTTCTGTCATTGTTCCCAGTACACACCTACTGCTATCACATTACCACACCGGACGAACGATGGTTAATTTAATTTTGTTTATTTTGTTTATTTTAATTATAACATTAATTAGTCATGTGTTTTTATTTCATTGAAATTCGTTTTCATAGAGAACAGAGCATGATCTCAACCATTTATTTATTTATTTTTATTTTTATTTTAAATTTACTCATTAATTTATAATTGTGTGCAACTCTTTAACTAACAATGTTGCTGCTATCCAGAAGGTTTAATTATTAATGGGAATTTAGATGAGTGATTTATGTAGTTACAGAGTTGCCTGGCACGCATGCTTAAGGTGTTAATATCTGTTATTCACATGTCGTCATACACACAGAAAATTAATGATTTGTTCTGTCGTTGTCTATAGGAAACGGTAAAACTTCAGAGAAAATGTTTATGTTAGTTTTCTATCCATCAAATTTCTCCATTCTGAGTATATTCTTTAACGCCTGAAATCATCTCAAGTGCTTTACACTTTGTTGGTATCTTATTTTTAATTACAAATTAGCGAAGCTCAATATTTTCCCAGTTATAGGGTGGGCGTCGATCATGTGCCGAAGTGAGAATTTACTGTTATTAAAATTTTTCTATTTTCTTCCAATTAAAAGTTTTTCAAAGTTTCAAAGCAAGATGCGAAAATTTTATGTGTCGGATTTATCACGTGTACCAAGAGCAACACCCGAGTTGCTCCAGAAGGCTGACATAGTGCCTGGAGGTGAGGTCAAATTCACCTTTGCTTGTACCAAGGGGTTTGACACTTTCACCCCTCAGATAAGGGATGTTCGACTGCTTCTCTCTACTTGAAATCTCTCCGGTTTAATTTTTGAATTGCAAATTATTTTAGGGTGACAGTGGTACAGAACCAATGCATCTTGCTTCGCTAGCTCTCTCATTGTCTCACTTCTACACCTTAATTCTGTATTTAATGATTTAGGTAATTAATTTAAAAAATTCAATGATAATTAAATACTTGAAAATACGTAATCCAAATTGCACTGCACTGTTGATTATATTACGAATATACATCGTATCCAGTGTACAATATTCTGCACATATAGTATTTTTAGCAAAGTGTTCTCCGTTCTCTTAGTTTCTTAGTTGAAGTAGAAATTGTAAATCAACCAGGGATGTCTTCAACTTTTGACACTTTTGATGAGTTTCTTTCTCAGGGTATCAATCGTGTGGGACATGGGCGGAATAGCAAGTTGTTAATAAGCGTCTCAATGTAATAGAACCGTAATAATTTACAGGCCAGGTATAACAAAAGTGAGATACAATTAAATTATTGGTATGCAAATGGGAACACTGTAGGCGTCAACAAAAGATGAGAGTCAGAATTTGTCACCGTAGTCTTTGCGAAAGATATGAGGACGAAATATGCAGTTCATCAACGTAAATAAACAATACTCAGGTTCAATAAATACATGAAAATACTCAGTAACGAAAATAAATACCCACAGAAACATACATCAAATCAAAATAATCATAACAAAGGAAGTTCATGTCGAGAGATTTGACATTCGTTTCATTTTCGTTATTGCCACTCGTAAACATTGGGTTTCAGAACCAAAAGAAAACCAAAAATCCTAGTTTTGGTTTCATTGCATCATCAAAAAATTCTAGTCAGCCGTATCTTAAGAGCCGTCAATAGGTTTTTATCAATTTAAGCCAACATGATGGGTTCACAAACTTTGCTCTCTTGGTGTTAATGGGTAACAGATTTCCTTAGTACTTCTTAAAATCTGAATTCGTTTTATGCAGTGGGGTTAGTTTTTTTGAAAGCTGTTCCTATCGCAGGAATACGTATTTGATTAATATAATTTTTGATGAAAATGTATATAATAGCCCATATTTTAATAACACAACGGGATGGAGAGAATGACCGAACTGCCTGAACGCCGAGGCCTTTGACTTTCTTCGGATACAAGGAGATTCGAGTACAAAGAATGAATGACTGTTTATAAGTAACGTTTCCAAAACCAAGGACCGATCCGGTTTTTCAGAACGGTTTTTATATCAGGGAATCGATCGTGATCGGGAAAGACGAATGACCGGATTCATGCCACCTGAATGATATACCTTTCTACCAGGCGGCACCATAGTTCGGAATCTATTTCTAAAATTGTATCAATTTTTACGATGTGCCATGCATTCGTGATTGGACCGAAGCCGGTAGAAAATTTTCTTACTGTTACCAAAAATGTTTTTGTAAGTCAAGCGTGGTTAATCCATCTTTGGACATTTCAAACAGGTCTATTCGTGGCTGATGGTCGACCATTCAAAGAACCCAGTAGAAAAGCCACAATCCGCCGTTTTTGGCGATCTGAGCGACACATCTGAATGTTCTACTACATAGGCTTCACAATGCTTTTGTTTCGACCTAAGCTCTGCTTGTGTTCGTCTCGATGAAAACGTCCGCTCAAATATTTCAATACTGAGCTATAATTAATCAAATTAAAATGACCCAAAATGTTGGTTGGATTTTCGTGGAGCGGTTTCTCGACGGACATGTTAATATTTTCGTATATTCCCTGAACACACGGATTCCGAATTTCGGCAATTAACTTTAATGATTTCCATCTGAATCTCAGGCTTCTGATTTTTACTATTTAACTATTTTGGGCTCAACCTGTTGGGTTGTACAGCATTGTGGTGCAATCCATGCGAATAGAAACACCACTACGACGTTGCGGGTCGTATACATCTGTTATTTGTTCCAAATTATACGTCAGGGCTGTGGTGGGCAACATTTTTGGTAACAGATGAATAGCACGTTAGTACTACATTAAACTACTGATTAATTTTTAACGCCTCTTAATTTAGAATATTAACATCGACTCATTTGCTTGAATCGCGGCGATGAGTGAATGAACGAACTTTGAGTTTAAAAGTATCAGAATTAAGAAATTTGAAAGCTGATTAATGCGTGAAGTTAATACAATTCAGTAATCACAACCCCAGGAAGTTGAGAAAACTATTAAATAGTTTCTGTGTGTGTATATAAATTTAACCATCAGCTCAGTGATGGTGTGATGTTATTTTAAAGGCAAATTACTCTCAGTATCAGTTCGTTCGAATGGTTCAGTGTACTCCACTTATTATTTTTTCATTATAAATAAAGTGAGGAAATTGCCTCAAATGGAATTGGTGTTACCTGTCAATTTGGTTGTGTAATTGTCGAACAAAGCGGGGTAATAGCCAAACAATTCAATTCCTTTAATTCAATTTAATCGGAAGTGATCCGATGCCGAACAAAGCTCTCGTGCTTCGAGGACACTCGTTTTGCTCTCCTGCGGCAAAGCAGTGATAGTATTTTCGTAATTTATAATAGTTGTACAGTTTTAGGTTTCCATCATCAACATTTGCTTGATTTTGAAAAGAGGTCTCTCTTTTCTTCCTAGTAAATACATTGAAAGGCAAACAACAATAACATTGTAATAAATTTGAGTTACGAATTACCAGGTCGAGGCACCTATCGCAAGAATGCCGGAAGTTTTCCTCAACTCCAAGACAAAAAACACAATTAATTAAAATAATGAGTTATTTAAGCTTGTACTTTCAAATTTTTTTTACTAAAAATTATTGTTCCGAAATTTATTGTTTCTTAATCTTCCGTACATTAAGTAATTTGTGGTGCCTTACGGCATCCAATAATTGATACTTTTTTATTTTCAAATTTCTTACTTTTGGAAATTCGTGTTTACTCATTCCACTTTCGATTTTAATTCACAGTTTTATTAATTCATACGGTACTTTCGATTCGTTTAATTCTTTAAGAATTATGTACAAATTGAAATCAATAAAGATTTTAATAGTAAAATTCACACTTCGGAAACACTCTGAGAATGTCTTTCACACACTTTATATCTGGTGATGAAGGTGGATTAATAGTTAAATGAAATAGTTTCTAATTGTTTTCTTGATGTCGAGCAACCCCTCGTTACGTGTTTTGTTAAATTCTCTTGCATTTTGCTATATCTATTCCTAGAGTGGTTCGGGTTTTCCCCTCTTAGTAACTAAAATTTTTTTCATACAATGTGCACCGTGTGCGTTAATTCATGTTCCTGACTATGCACTAATGCTAAAGTAAATAAACTGGCACTTTATAAGTAGAATATTCGGGGAGGAGGAGAATGAAAAAGTTAAAAAGGAAAACATGCTTGAAGCGGCGTTTTGCTAGCGCAGGCTTTCTTCTTTTGAGATCCCATTAGGACCCATCTGCGGTTTCATTTTCGGGGAGTCGTCGACTGTGAGTAAAAATCAACAAAGGGAAAAGAGCAGTGAAAAAGTAAATTAGGTACATCCCAGCTTTCATTTGCACCACGAACTAGAAATGGGTTCACCGGGAAAGAAATGGTTTTAAATAAATTTTTAATAAAAAATCATTGCCGGTTGCCTAATTATCCGTCTAATTCGGTTTTAATTAGGGAAAAAGGAATGATGTCGGCCGGGCAATAAAAAGGACGAACGAGAGCAACTAGATGTGTGCCGGGCAGTATGTGGCAAACAATTTAAATTCGTATGGTTTTGCACGTGAGTTTCCGGCGGACAGTACATTTCCTGATGACGACCGTGATGAAAGTAGTTGATTTACAAAAGTAATTTTGTTATGAAAGAGTATTTCGAAGGAACCCCGGGAATGCATTTAAAATTTATCCGTTTATTAATGTTCGTTCGGTCCAAATTCTAAATTAAATTAAAACCTGTTTGTTTAATGGGAAATCATGTATGTCAGCATTATGACGATGTCATGACAAATTTGACTACCTCTCGAGAGCCCATGAATTAATTTGGGTTTTTGTTGTTGGTCGTTATAATATGTTTTCACTTTTTTTTATTCCTCTCGATCGCACGACGTCTGATTTATGATGGCGAGTTTTGTTTCCCGAGGAAAAAATGCAACAAACTGCACAGGTTAAACCTGACGAGTACCTGTTCTTTACCAGAAACGACGCCGTAGAACAACGACACGGTGAACCAAGTATCAATGCAAAAATTCTTAAATACCATATATGCAGTTTTCATCTTGGGGCAGTTTAATTGTTGTACTTTTAAGGCAACGAGAAAATACCGGTATTGTTGTGTAATAATTTACCACATATTAAGTAATTGAATTATAAGGGAACAATAGAATTCTTCACGTTCGGGATGACGTTAAATTGTAAAATCCAAAATTTGTAGGTAGGTACAACAAGAAAGGCTGAACAATTATGTTTTAAGGCTTTAGGTTGGAGCTTTAAGTTGCACTGTAAGAATGATACAACTTTTTGAAATTCATTAAAGTAAGCAGGAGCTCACTGCTTCCAATTAGATAATAAATTTGATTCGGGTCGTTCGATAGGCGACTGTTTGTCAATTATTTCCACCCGTAATTTAACTTTTTTGGTGGTCATTATCGACTCGACTAAGAGTCACTTAATGATGATAATGAATGCGTTCAACCCACGGTAGAAATTCTTTAGGACAATACAATACGTCGTGCAGATATTAATTTTCTGTGTGTAAGCAAGGTAGAAGGTGTACTTTCGAAATTTTCGCATTTTTATTACTTTTGTGTGTCATCTCGTCCGTGTCACACTCAAACTTTTGTTGTCGCGATGCTTTAAATCTCGATTTCTTTTCTTGCTTCTCATACGGACACAATACACTGCAACTGCGGAAAAAGCAGGTGAGTAAAGGAAGTTTTTGTTTTACCTGTCCCACTACCTTCGTCCGGTTTTTAAAATAATTCGTATATAAAGTAGCCTATCTTCTTCTGGGACAATAATAATGTTGTAGAGTAAGCAGAGTTGTGTACGCAAGTACAATGAAATAAAGGTTGGGCATGAAGGCATCAAAATACATTTCGTAAGGGACAGAGGAAGACTCGAAAAAATGAATGGGAAGTTATCCATTCAAAGACGATTGTTTTCGTTTGCTGGCTTCGGTTAACTCATTTTACCGTTGTCCTTAACAGAAAAGAAATTGTGTGGGAGGAAGGTTATACTAAGTTTTAAAAATTGTTTTTTTCTCGGTCGCTTCCATCTTCCACTCGTAGTTCTTCTTCCACTAGTTTTTATTGGGATGTCACGTTTTCTAGGGCTACATATGCTTCGTTTAATTTATTTTTCTCTTTCGATCGATGCGCTGGGAGTTTATATCGCCCACTGAAAAACACTGTAAATAAATTCCAAGTTCTCTTATTCCCAATAATAATAAGTTACACCGATACTAATTTATATTATTTAATTATACAACAATGAACTAAAGTGCACATGCAATGGTGGGAGTCTTGCGTATAAAACATAAGGCCTGAGTCAATTTTATAAGTTTAAAACATATTTCACGATCACATTTAGAAGTCTTCACGATGGTTAACATGAGCGTTATCCAAGCATTTTTATTACGCTTTCATTTTGCTAGTGTTTTTTCTATTAATAAAAATGTTTGTGTGTTCACCAGTCAGAAAGTTCATTGTCAAACTTGAGGAACTGGTGACTTGTAACCATGCTAATAGCTTGATTGTATGATTTGTGCTCTTTTTACAACTGTTTCAAATACGTATTAATACAGTTTTATTGGAATTTTCAAGATGTTACTAATTATATTAAAATCTACAGTTTTCTTAATTCACAAGGCAGTATAAAATAATGCCTGGAGGGCATTAACTTACCGTAAAACTATTTTGTTCTTCATTGTAATGTGTTGTTCTTTGTGCTTTCCTTGCTTTATTCTCACTATGTGTCTAAAGCACCCAGTTTCCTGACCCAGACCCCGGTGCAATAAAAGGAGGAAATATGCATTGTAAAAAATCTGTTCTTCTCTTAGAATTGTAAAATTTGAACTTTCAAAGAGAATGATTTAGTTTCCTCGGAGCTAACGTTGTAATTGAAAACTATAAAAATCATGGTGACCCTTGTTGATAACCCAAAGAGAAAAATAAATTTACATTGAGCGCCGGATTTGGTCTACCAGAATTAACTTTGTTGTGTTAATAAAATGAAACGAATTGTGAGTTTGTCAGGTGATAATTTAGGAAAACACTTATACACCTACTGTGGATTGCTTTCGCAAGTACTTCCTCACAAATAGTAATTTAATAAAATCAGAACAATGAGAATGGCATTGAAGTGTTTCACTTGAACATTGTGGAGTGGTGTTTAGGAGCCACAAGCAAAGCGATCAGCATGCTGAAGACCTTCCAAAATGCACGAAGTAATATATGAATGGGGATTCCAAAATGATAATAGGATATCGCATATGGAACAGAAGTGAACATAATTTTTTTACCTGTGCTTTGGTACTCATCCCGACCCAACAAGAGCAAAAAAAAATCAATCATAAATGGGTAAAGGTACCCTGCTCGAAGCATTCCATAATGACGAAGATGTCTGTTTATGTGTTTTTTTCTGTAAATTCATTGAACAAAATTTATCTTTTATTATTACAGGGAGTGGGAATACCCATTTACATATGGTACGACAGTTATCCCACCCACAGTGGAGAAGGCTATGAGGGCCGAGTGTCAAGAGTCAGTCCCGACTCACCTTACGGGCTCGCTTCGCTCAATCTCACGGATATTCGTGAGTCCGACCAGGGGTGGTACGAGTGTAAGGTGGTCTTCCTTAACAGATCGCCTAACTCACACAAAAATGGGACATGGTTCCACTTGGACGTTCATGGTAAGCATGACTTAATTGAGAAACATACCAAATACATGTACTTAATGTCCACCTTTTGGGAAATTTACTTCTTTTAGTGCAGTGGTTAGGATTTATTCTATTTCTTCATAGAAAACCCACACGAACTTCTTTCTCTCTGTCTTTTAATTGTACATTAGTAAATCGACTGAAAATGACCGAAATGGTGATGGCGGTTATTACAACGGTCGGTACATGTGGAGAAACAATAGCAAGACTCTCCGACAAGAGATTTGACTGTTAACGTTTTGTACACTCACTTTTTTAAATTGTTGTCCGACTGGAAAAAGAGAAAATGGTTTTTCTTTTTTTTTTCTTACAGCCCCTCCACGCTTCAGCGTTACTCCGGAAGACATAATTTATGTAAACTTGGGAGATGCTATTATTCTAAATTGCCAAGCCGAGGGAACTCCAACGCCGGAGATTCTCTGGTACAAAGATGCTAATCCCGTCGAGCCTTCGGCAACCATAGGTATAGTCCTTTCGGATAATTGCGAGTGATGAGAGAAACGAAACTGCTGAGGATCGTCAGCATTAATTTATTTTAATGCAATGCGAAATTTATATTTTCAGGTATATTTAATGACGGTACTGAACTCAGGATATCAAATATTAGACATGAAGATATAGGAGATTATACATGTATAGCAAGAAATGGAGAAGGGCAAATTAGTCATACTGCTAGAGTTATAATAGCAGGTATTTGAAATATTTAATTACTTTTAATGATTGGTTAATTGAAAGGTGATTTACCACCTGAATTTATAATAATTCAGTTCGGTTCAATTGGTAGGCACGGACATAAGCGTTCAGCTTGTCATAAGAAATTAGTCATTTACGCCGAATTATGTAATTGTATTCTAAACGAAAATGGAAATTGAGTTTTCTGAAATGTAATACGTATGTAGTAGCAATACTTCGAATGTAAGAGGCGGTCTCTCATAAAAACGGTTGACTTTAGGTAAATAACTTTAAGCTAGAGTTGAATTAGCAGAAATAATAAAGATAAATGATTCAATTGCCGGCTCGAAAAGCAACTTTCTTCTCTTCGCTGGGGAGAAAAAATTGAATTGATACAATGCCTACATTGCCTACATGTAACATCCAATAAACAACATAATATTTATATATATATGACTAAATGAACTAAGAAAAGAACACATCCGTGAGTTTATTTCAGAAAATTTTCAGAAAAGTTATTGGAACTCCTGATCTGTAAATTTAGTCTACGTAGGGAATAGTGAAACCGACAAAAATAAACCAATAAAAAGTTTCTGGAAATTCTTAATGAATTTTCGATGGAATTCAAAATTAGCAGAAAGAGAAGGCAGTAATGAAAGAACAATTGAAATGTAATGACTCAAATACGAATGAAACGTAACTGAAATATGTAGTGATGAATGCGAATTCTCAATAGAATGGAAAAAATAGGAAAAACATTTTTGACATGTAAAATTTCACTGGTGAAATTTTTGTTAAATCAAATCGAGTAAAGCAAAAACGACAGAAACAGTGACAACGGGATGTAGCATTATTACTTTCATAATGAAATACAAATCTAGTTTATCAAAATACGAAAGTGATGGTTTCATGTTCCCATCATGTGCCCATATTTTCCACGAATTGTGTCACTTAACCCTTAATTGAATTTACATGGGCCACCCTCGTCGAATGGAACTGTTAGGTGATCCCTGCGTGCAGGTAATCACCCCGACTGATTTATTTACATCTTTCAGGTGGAGCTGTGATTATGGTACCTCCAACAAATCAAACGAAATTGGAAGGAGAGAAGGTCCAGTTTACCTGTGAGGCGAAAGCCCTGCCGGGTAATGTGACTGTCAAATGGCTTCGAGAGGGTGTTTCCATTCTGGAAGTGGCAGCACTCGAGACTCGAGTGACCACAAAGAGGGATGGCTCACTCGTCGTGAATCCCGTGAACGCGGATGATTCGGGATTGTACACGTGCGAGGTGTCAAACGGCATTGGAGAACCACAGAGTGCTTCGGCCTACCTGAATGTAGAATGTAAGCAATGAATCAATCAAAGTTATAAAGATGCAAGGCAAAATTATAAGAACTTTGAATTAGTTAGGAAATTTTAGAGATAATAAAGGGCGAGGGCAAGAAAAATCAAGTGGAATCGGTGCATGTACAACAGAAATGGACTGACATCAAATTTAAACGACCATACATTGAAACTTTTATATATATTACAACCCTTCAATTCAAACAGCATTTTATGCTTACTCACAATGAAAATAAAAATATGGTCGTTCAAGTAAACATTGTTTACTTCTAAGGTCTGCTAATGTAACTTTTTTGTGTTACAGTTCCTGCCAAGGTGACCTTCACACCAACAGTTCAATACCTTCCGTTCCGTTTGGCTGGTGTAGTTCAGTGTTTCATAAAAGCTAATCCTCCCCATCAGTACGTGACGTGGACCAAAGATAAACGACTATTGGAACCTTATCAAACCAAAGATATCGTCATTATGAATAATGGATCTCTTCTTTTTACAAGGGTATGTACCACATCTACAGATGTGGTAATTCTTTTGTAATAATTTATTGCACATGTTGTATTAGATAGAATGAATTCTGCAACTCGGGCTGCTACCAACGCTTTCATTAATGAAAATTACCATTTTTGTTATACGTACAGGTGAATCAAAATCATCAAGGACGTTACACGTGCACCCCTTACAATGCTCAAGGAACGCAAGGATCTTCGGGTCCCATGGAAGTTTTAGTGCGGAAACCTCCCGTGTTCGTCGTAGAACCAGAAAGTCTGTACCAGAGAAAAGTCGGCGAAACGGTTGATATGCACTGTGAGGTGCAAGAAGCTGAAGGAACACAAAAACCTACCGTTCAGTGGCAAAGGGTGAGTTTTTTTGGAGACTTGCATGGGTTGCAGCTAATTGAAAACTCAACATTAATTTACTTTGTCAAATCACAGAGAGACGGAGCTCCACTGCAGAAGAACAGAATTCGCATAAGCGGTGGTAATATAACGATAGAATCATTAAGAAGATCTGATTTTGGCTTCTATCAGTGCGTCGCAAGCAACGAAGTTGCGACAATCGTCGCCGCCACACAACTGGTCGTCGAAGGAACTCAGCCCCATGCTCCTTACAACGTTTCAGGGAATGCAAGTGAATTTGCCGTCACTCTTTCGTGGCTTCCTGGGTACAGCGGAGGTCCTGACTACAAGCAGGACTACACGATTTGGTAAATATGGACTGGAATATTGGTAATGGACATTTTACGGTTGGACTGTTCATTCGGTTCTGTACAAGGTTCTTTTAAAAAAGAAGAATCAAACAAAAAGAAATTTATGAAATGAAAAATATTAATTTAAAATTGTCTGCTGTAAGAAATGGAAAACTGCTATACACATCAGTCACAGAGCCAGTTGAAAGAATTTTCGGTTAAATAACTAGGAAAATGTTAAATACCATATTTAGGCAAACCTAAAACATCTGAAACGAAAACCGCAAATATTGGAAACAACGTTAATTTGCAAAATATTTAACGGAGGGTTTTCTCAGAAATGAACAGCTGTAACTCTTTCAATAATCTATTACTTTCAACACGGTTTTGCCATAAAAAACAAATTATTTTTGAATGTTGTACAGGTACCGAGAAGTCGGGGCTTCGGAGTGGTCCACAATTCCTGTGACGCCTTCCGGAAGTACCCAAGTGACCATAAATAGACTTACGCCTAGCACAACGTACGAGTTTCAGGTGATTGGCAAGAACGCTCTCGGAGACGGCATGCTCAGTAAAGTTATTACCGTAAGGACTCAAGGTGCGTTTCATTGTTACGTATGCATAAGTATTTCAAGAGTTACGAAGCTGTTGGTGTTGATGTGTTTCACCAACTTACTAATTTATATTCGATAATTTTGCTGCCGGAAAAAGATGTTGGAATTACGCGAACGGTGTCAAACCCGGTAGTGTCCGAGAAGGACTTCATACCTGCTCCTGAAGATTCTGGTAAGGAGAATGTCCCTGAAGAAATCGCTTCGTTTGTCACCTGTGTCGTCCGATTTTTTGTTGTCTTTGTCTTGGCTCTTTTAATTTGGAGTTTTACTTTCGATTATTTTATTATAGTTTTTTAAGTTAATTTTGTTGAAAACCATTGCATGAATTTTTTGTTGACATGAACATTTTTTACAGACATTGTAGGTCCTCTTTTGACATTCCCGACCGACGCAACAGGAGCTACATTAATTCCTCCCATCCTTAAACCTAAAGGTACATTTTATATCTCAATGTTTTGTTAATCTGCTTGGTTTTGGTTTTTGTTGGGAAATTCCGCTTGTTACTTTCCTCCAGCTGGTTTTCCTCCAATGTGTTGCGACATGAAATAAGACCTTGTTTTAATGGTGTTATTTTCTTCAGGTCCGAGACCAGGTCCGCCTAAGAATTTAACGGTGACAGAAATCAATAACGGCTTCCTAATCTCCTGGGAACAGCCCAACGAACGGGCCAACCTCGTACTTCATTACACAATTAAGTACAGAACGGATGCACAGTGGAAAACGTTAAACAAAGGCACGATTCGTCCGGAGGAAACGCAGTATCTTGGTAATTGAGAAACTCACACGACACAAGTCTGCTTCTATTTTTGTATATATATATATATATCATGTATTTATGTATTTATATGTAGTTAAAAATCTGGTGGGCGGAAGAACGTATTACTTTAGAGTTCTTGCCAATTCTCGAACGAGCTACGAGAGTTCGGAAGAAGTCAAATTTCCAGTCCCTGCCAGAGTAAAGCACAAAGCCATAAAAGCCGGTGTCGTCGGAGGATTTTTGTTCTTCATCGTGGCCATCATCCTGTCCGTTTGCGCCGTCAAAATTTGCAATAAAAGAAAACGAAGACGACAGGAAAAAGGTGAGTCGCACAGCTTTTGAAATTGTCGTCTCATTGCCGTTGACTTTCTACTAAATTTCCCCTTTCTTCTGTTCCAACATTTTTCTGAGGAATGCAGAATACTGCAAAAATTGACAATAAGAAAACGCTTATTGTACAGCGTACAGTACTCGTTTTTGAGTAGTTAAAGCTATTTGTTTCGCGTTTAAAATAACTGTAAAATGACTGTAATTCAAAATCTGAACGTTGACCAACGAGTAGATAGAATGTACCTCGCGGATGTTAACCGACTTTGTAACGTCCCCGCGGGTAACTCAGTTTTTGAAAATTAACTTTTGCATTTTCTTTTATTCACCTGTGATCTGCTGATGAGTTGCAACAATGGCAGGAATTGTCTTACCGCCATCTGGTTCCAACCAACCGGTGCCATCAGTTTCTTTTTCTATTTCTATCAAAGTGGCAGGTTGCGTGCACACCTACTGACCGGTGAAAACTGTTTTTCTTGTGTTTTTTTTTTCCATACAGAATGGGGAGCCATGTTCGATGCGCAAGAGTTGCGTAAGAATGCTATGAACAAATAGGAGAACGGCCAGACAGGCACGTACCTTTCAACTGTAGCATTGGCATCATATTAGAATTTATTATTAAGATTTTCAAGCTCTGCGTCTTGGCTTTAGAATTTCATAAGTTTTTTTTCCAATTCTTAAATTCTGCCCGAACACGCGCGTTTGTTGCGTTTGTTTGCTGACAACAGCTTGAAAGTTTTACATGAAATAGAAGTCATGCATCGATTTAAATTTTTCATATCATCCCATTTTTAACTCATTAAATCCTGCTGCCTGGAAAAACACTACATGGGTGAAAAGTGCACCAAGGTTACTTTTCAATCAGCCCATGTACTTTAACCCTAGGATAGTCTACCCTAAGCTTCTGATTTTAATTTCTTGCTGTTGTCCATTGACCCATTTAGTTAACTTCTTCATGTGTAAATTTTTCCATACATCACTCAACTCTCCCCCCCCTCGCCCTTAAACCAACTGGGTGTGTCCCCTAGAGTCCTTTTCATCCAGGTACCGTTCAGTATCTCCATATTGAAAACCTCTCCATTGACAACATGCCGGGACATCATTCAACAACATATTTGTCTCGGATAGTTCAGGTTAAAACTAGTCGAAACTAGTTAAAACTCACAATTCATCTGTTAATTTTTTGATTGCATGACCGTCATACGATTGTTCTCTTTCTCTTTTTCTCTGGCTCGCTCTCCCCTGTGACTACCATCGTTACGAACAGACCTGTCTTTGAATCGTTTTCATAAATTTTAGACGAATGAACGGCTTATGAATTTTTTGGGGTAGAATTTGCTACCCTTTTTTTGTTTGTCGTTACTTTCTGTCTGAATTGTTTTAATTTCTTCTTTTCTATCGTTTCTATTTGCAATTCAATCTCGGACGAAAATGATGATGGCGTTGAATTTTATTTTGTTACAAACAGCATGTTTTTACCCGCCGGTCTGCTACTCCACAAATTTTCACCCTAAACAACCCAAACTATTTACTTTTTTATTCAATAGGTCGTTTCGCTTCTGGACTATTTTTTATTATGTTGTTTCGCCTTCAAAACTTTGCTTAGTCACCTGGTCTAGGAGAGAGAGGAAGAAAAAAATGTCTTGTTTCACTGTAACTGTTTTTTTTTTCTAGGAGTTGGAATAATCATGTGTAGACACCTAATGATGTACAATCTCTAATTCAATTTAATAGTTCTTTACGTTTTGTGTCGATTTTTATTTCTCTTTGTTGACCCGTTGAGTGATAGTAGAAGTCTAGATATTTTGAAGCTAAATACAAACGGGTTAAATATGCACGAATTGAGTCGAATAGACAAATTCATACAGTGATGATCAGAATTCATTTTAGTGAGTAGTTTAAGCTGGATTGGTCAGGGTAACTCAGTTTCTTGAATAATTTCAGAATATCTTCCAACGTTATTTTTAATCAAATTCGAGTTAGATCCATTGTTATTGTCCATGCAGCCTTGGCACGTCAAACATAAAATTCGTATATTTGATTGAATTTGAACATTGTTTCAGCTTACAACATGGTTGCTTGTCGTATTACGGATGGACGAAACGGCGGCCAGTTGTCTGGGGCAACGCAAGTGCCTTTGAAAAAGTAAGTATCTAACCTGATGTAATTAATTTTGATTGGGCTGCAGTCTAACTGTCCAGTACCCATGGTTGGTTCACAAAAAAAATTTTATTAGGTTTAACAAACAGAATAATTTATATGTTGGCTGTTTAAACATAAGCCGTTAAACAATATTTAGTTACTGCGGTTCAGTATGGGATATATGATCGGGATATATGATATATATCGGTAACATTCACACACTTGATGGGTAGGACATGAGTGTTCGTATTATCATATTCAGCAGTATAAATTGACCTGTAGTTTGTGTTTAACTTTGCAATTTTGTTGTGGTATGAATTTAACTATTACTCTTTATTAATTCGGACAAGTATGATGTGTGAGAATGTTCCCGAAAAAGACAGCCACGTTTATTTGGCCGTAATTGTATCTCATGTCTAGGTCTTGGCCCAAGAATAACTTTTGTCTCCCAAAGAAATTGTCTTGATTACGTTATTTCCAAAGTGCAAATTTTACTGTAGAAAAATAGGTAAGAGAAATGGTCTGTTATTGCCTAGGATCTATGCTGAATCACTAACCTATCGAGATTTAAGTCTACAACTCGACTGCCAGTGATTAGGGAGGCGGTGTACCGACACTGCGCTTCTTCAGCGCGCTGAGTAAGCGTCACTTTCTCTCTATCTATCTATTCTCTTCTATTCTTTCTCACTATATCTTTCACTTAATTAACACCACTAAATGGATTCTTTGAATTTAGCCAATCTGACCGACACAAGCTTCTTTGAGTTTTGTTTTTTGTTTTTTGTTCATTTTTCATTTTGTTTTACTTAATATCACTCTCGTACCTGTAAGAGTAGATTTGATTTTGGTGACGTCACTGCGAGAACCTTACCTCTGACATAGTTAGTATTCGCTACCTTTGAACACTTGACATGACAGGTTTTTCTTGAAAAAACTACTTTCCACTTACAATTTCTGGCGTTCAAACTTACCGCCATGTGAACTCTAAGGCATTCACCGTCTGATGGACTTAAGCTTTTTTCCACCTTTGTCGCAAACTCTGCATTCGCCGTGAACTTCAAAATTACGAGTCAAAGGTGATTCGTTGTGAAGAAACAATGTAGATGGTTTCTCAGCTGTTGGAGTAGACTTACGCGGTGTGTTGAAGATAGTCGTGTAAAATTTTAAATTACAATTGCTTCCTTTTGCAAAATCATTCCGTATTATGTTTTATTTAGATGATTGAAATCGTAACACATACGCTATAATTATTATTTGTGATCACGCAGTCTTCATTGTGAAAATACACTGGACCCTTACGGATTGATGAACTGCGTTTCTTTAAAACGAAAAGAACCGTATTGTGGTTGGGAGTAGTTTAAGATAGAGGAATAGATGCTAGACATCCGCGGAAGGGTCCATTGTGTTTTAAAAATGGGAAAGATGACCAAATCAGCACCGTTTCATATATTTTCACACATTCCACGTTTTTATTTATTTTGGTTTGAATTGATTTGGTTCAAATCTGCGTCAAACGAATTTGCGTCTAAGGAAACGACGCATGATAACTCCAATTGTAATTATCGCCGGCAAACACGTGCAATCTGCATGGTCGTAAACGAGCAACTGGTAGTTTTTACTAAAATACTTTTTCACTAATTGACAAGTCATTTATTTATCAATAGTTTTATACGACAAAGATATTTAAACATTTTAGCTGACGAAGGAGTTGTTTGAATTTCCGAATGCAATTAGTCTGGAGCAATGGACTAAATTTTTCAAACAACAATGCAAAATTCACTGCTCATTCACAACTAATCGTCAAATTAGTTCAGTGATTTACTTATTTAGGTGCAATTTTTTACCAAATTGCCGACAACTCCCACCCGAACTTAACTAAATTTATCTAATGTGTTATCTTTTTCTACTCCTGTTGTTAATGCTGGCCATGAAGAAGGACTAAAGGTGATTTTCCAATATTTACTGTTCCTGTGTTGTGGTTTATTTGTGTTGTTTTTATTTTGCTTGAGTAATGTACGTTTTTGGCACGATATAAAAAGCCCAAAGGTTCACAATTGCTAGGATGGTTTATTTATATTATATTGGAATTTATAATCGACGACGTAACTCATGAATGAAGTATTAGTCTAAGTGTGAATATAAATTCAGATTGTAACTTAACTTAGGTAAATAGGTTGAATCCATGTTCAATGCTTCTTCTATTAACATTTTTTTTCAGTTTTGGGGTAAAATTTGTACAGTACAAGGCAAAATTAAAACTTAAAACAAGTTTCTGGGCTGATGGGTTGTTTGCCTTTCGCCTTGTGTTTGCTGTTGCTATAGCTGTACAAAAGCTTTTTCCTTTAAAACAATAAAAAATTATTATTTGTTTATCTAATATGCTTATTTCGATTTTAGCCGACATAATGAAGGCGGAATATCAAGTGTGATGAGCGCGCTCAAAGTTGTTTCTCATTGGTTGCCTGGAAGAGGTGGACGCGTGCAGGGAGACGGACAGGACGTACCTGACGGGTACCCACCCGACTACGAAGAGTTCAAACATTTGGGAAGGATAAGTCGCTCTGCTGACGGGAGGTTCGTCGTCGAATCCGCCAGAAACAGCTTGGCTAGCAGGTCGAGCAGCAGCGATGATGGAGGCTTTTTAGCTCGTCGCACAGGACTTCGTCTTCGGGCGTTCGACAGAGCCTCATGGAGAAGGCCCCTAGTGGCGTATCCTAGTGAATTAAGTTTAAGATCCGACGGCACGGGACAAAGTAATTTCGGTGAACGGAATATTCTGAGGTACCTGAGAGAGAAGTCGCCGAGTCCGTTTTTCAAAGTGTCTGGATCGCCATTGACTACACCCACCTCGAGTGTTCTAACTTACGGCCGGAAGAAGGGTTATGCCCATTCTTCGGCCTCCAGCATGACTAGACGGTTTCTGCCGAAATCACCTAGTCAGTCGTCTCAGTCACCCTACCTCCAAAGACTGCCGCAAATACCTGTCATCTATTCGAACAGAAACCACCCTGCGAATTACGGTGTCATCGTGTCAACATCTTTGGTCAGGCCCTCTATACCGTCCACGATGCCTCGTTTGATTGCCAGTTCTCCTACAAATTCAAACAGCATAACTCCCATTTGGTCTCCGTCCTCTAATTTCTCAGATTTGAGTTCCGTACCTGTTCCTAGTTCAGCAGAGAGGTCCTTTCCCAGCACCATCTCTCAAAATCGTCCCAGTTACATTCAACTTCGAAATGTTCACGAGAAATACGCTCAGGAGTTGCCATCTCTTCGTGCCATTCATGAAGAGACGTCCCGTCTTCCGCAAGATGCTGCCTTTTTCCTTCCCGTTCAGCCATCTCCTCCGAGAATACGAATTCCTGCTTCGTGGAATGACTACAGAGCCAAGTCTAGACTTCCTCCCCGACATGCCCGTCAAGCCCAGAGCGCTCCTGAACTGACCCGACCGAACGACGAACCCGTCAACTCAACGGGTCTCCTCATGGAGACATCACCAGAGAGTCGTTCTAGTTCGAGCGGATTCGGCAGTAAAAATACATTTTCACAACAAAATCAGAGTTCTCAAAGCACTGCCGGTAGCAACACCGAATGGAGAGTAACCACCTACAAAACTCCAGGGAAGGCCGTCGGGCAAACTCGAGTACCACTTCCGCAGCAGTACACACCGCAATTCTCACCACCTATAATTTCGGAGCTTCAGGTACCCTACCTCATAACGGAATGGTTTGATTTGACGCCTGACGTTCAGGGTGCGTCTCCGGCTAGTGACCTGACAAAGGTAGATGCATCCGTGGATGGGCACTACGAATTCGACACAGCATTTCCGGCGTCTCCAACCCCACCGATACCGGTCTCCCTGTCCTATCCGAGACCAACCCTCTCGGGCGAGACTGTAATGCAATACCCGACCGGGTTCTACACGGCCGTCACTCCGACCGGTTCAACAAGACCGAAACGACCGACCAAGTACGACAATATAGAGGCTCGGGTGCAGGCGATGAAGGAGGAATACTACGCGTTCAGAAGAAGACAAGAGAAACGTAAATACTGTGACAAGTTAGAAAGTGTTTGCTAAAGTCAGATATAAATAAGTTATGAACATATACGTAGAGAAGAGTATTGGCGTCTCTTGTAATAGTTTTAAAAGAAACGAACGAACGAAGGAACGAACGAAAGTGACAGTTGGTTCAAAAGAAGGAAGAACTAATTTAAAAAATTTATACGTCGATATATAACTTCATTGAAGACAAAGTTTTTGTTTTGAATTCTCTCGAAATTCTTAGGATGTTCATTCTAAAACAAAGAAAAAAAAATCTAAAAGTTATGTCCCGAAATCGGTTTCTCTCTAATGCAACACTACTAATTTTTGGTTTGGTTTAAATAGTTTGGAACTCGGAAACGAAAACACGGAATTTTACCTCGTTTTAACGTTTAACGACGCGGCCTCCTGACGGTGTCGTCGTCAACCTGAAAATGATTTCGCAATGACCTACACAGACCTGTACAGCTTATATTAATGATCTCATTATTTAAATATTAAAAAAGAAAATTACGTACGAAAAGTCAAAGGAGGAGGGAAAATGTAGAGGGAAAAGGAAGTGACGTAACAAACCGGAAACGGAAGAGCAGAAAGAGTCTGAACGGGAGCAGAAACGAAGCAGCCGAGTCGGTTTAGTTTCTCTGTTGAATTGTTTTCCTTTTTTTGTTTTTCGTGTTACAACTGCAACCGAAACGACAACAGGTGTAAGATAGGCAGAGTGCGACGACGTCTGATTGTCGAGGGATAAAAAGAAAAGAATTGGGCAAAGGAACCGATGATGATGATGGTGGTGGATGGACACCGTCGGGAAGGACCGAACTATTCTTCTCCTTCTTTGGCGGTGCCGATGAACTTGGTTTTAAAAAAAAAGTGAAAAGAATTCTAAATATTTAAGTCAATTTGTTTTTGTAAAAAGAAGTATAAAAAGGTAAACAAATAAGTAAATAAACCGAGAGTAATAAACTAAAAAATATTACAAACTAAAGTAAATAAAAAATTTTCAAATAGCGTGTTCGACGAGGCGAAAGAAAAGAAGAAAAAAATTTTTTATTGTTATTATTATTATTATTGATATTTCCGAACTATTTCCGGTTTTGGTGACGTCCACCGATCAGCCCGATCAAACGCCGTTTCTCCCGTTGAGCACGAAAGTTGTCCTTTTGCTGTTTTACCTGTGCGGAACGTGGCCTTTTTTTTTCATTTGAAACTCGGTGGAATAACAGGAGACCCTCTCGGACGCACACACAAGTAAGAACCACGAGTAGTTGAGTAGTTGTCACACTCGAACAAATTCAGTGGGTTCAGTAAACGATCTGTCGAATTATCTCCCACCGATAGTTTTGGCCTGTGACCGGGCCGTTTCTTCGGGAAGGAAACACCTGACATTTCGGTCGCGTCTGCCACGCTCGAGATCCGTGCAAAAGAACCGCACGCGTCAAACTCTCGTGTCCGTGTTTTTAATTTGGTCAAAGTGCAATTGCATGCCGTCTCCGGTTTTGTTTTGTGTTTGTGTTTGTCAGTAAACATTCCGATCGGAACGATCGAACGCTCCGAAAGAGCACGTAAATTCCGCTCCTGAAAATTATTTTCAATTTCGATCGGCCACCAACCGGTACCGAGACGCATTCCCTGGGTGGGTGAGCCGATCCGAGTAAGTCGCCCGGGGGACGAACTGTGCAAAAACGAGACTCGTCACCGAAACCGTCAAATAAATAAATAAATTTAAAAACGAACAAAGTAAAATAAATTATGAATCATTAACTGTAGGCAAGAGACAACAACACACGTTTATTTTTTCGGTTTCAATGAACTCTAAAAAATCTGTTAATATGTATCTTTGAAAAGCTGTAACAGTTTAGTTCCGAGCAGGTTATGTATACATACAAATAAACATATATATATATATATTAATATGAATATATATACACATAAATATTATAGGTTCACGAGGCACGCGAGAAGGGAATAAATCGCCCGCGAAAATGTGTGTGTTTTTTTTTAAATTCTCTCTCTTTTTTTAACACGGGAAAAAAAAAGTAACTCGAACTTGAACTTTGACAGATTCGGTACTTCGTCTTCATCCGTGAATAACACGCCTGTTTGCCACGGGTAGTAAATTAGTACTCGAGCACCTGCGGCAGTTTTGTTCTCGTCTACTAAAACGAGTAACTTTCACTGATAAAAAGTATTAAAAATTAAAAAAAAAACAAATTATCCATCGATATTGGTTACTCGTTGTTCGATACCGTGCGAGACCTGACTTTCAGTACGAAAAACTACAAGAAAGACTAAGAGTTTTTATTATTATTATTATTATTATTAAGAAAAAAATAGTTGCGTTTTAAATATATATTTGAATGAATTCCGTAACCAGTGAAACTTTTCAAAGGAAAATTAAAATGAAAATAAAAAGACTTAAATGCAAAACAATACATAAATAACGGTTGCTGTTTCTATGATTTTTTTTTTGGGGAGGGCTTTCTCATTTATTTATTTATTTTTACATTTTTATTTTTCATTATTTTAAAAATGTAGATGGAATGCGAACGGTATGAGAACACATGTGAATTGAACGATGGTGAATAGAGAAAAAAATAACTGTTTTAATCGATCGCAGACCGTATGTGAGTGTGCGACGCACAATTGAGACAGGTAAACGCGTTAAATTAACTTGTGAGTTAACAAAAATTATTGTCGCCATACCGAGAACTGTTAAGTAGCTTACGTTTAACCTTCATCCCTTCCGTGAGTACCTCCTGTCTCCCGGTTTTACAACGGAGAAACGCAGCCTCCTTTATTTCTTACAATAATGATATTTTATGTTGTTTTTGTTGTTGTTTGTTTTCTGTTGAAACGCTGACAGAACACCAACCAAAAGGCACGTGTACTTATTAATTTACTTGACAGGTGGTTGTTTGTACCGGATTTCACCTGATGCCGGTAACCGCCTTCATTGCCGTGTACTATAGACCTATGTATTGATGAGCGTAGCACAACAGACGAATATTTAATTGAAAATAGGCGATTCTTCCAAGTATGTTAAATCAGTCAATCGATGCTATTAAATTGCGCAGGGAGATCTGCAGTAAAATAGTCGGTTCAGCGTGTTGGACAAAACCGAAACAAAAACGTCAGAGTAAAATTTAATTTAATTGAAAATATGTATTTATTTTTTTTACTTAAAATGTCACAAAATCAACCGGAAAAAACAGGTTTCCATGAGAATTAACACACTCGGTGTCTATTCCGTGCTCAAACACAACGTGAAACATTGTTTCTATAATTCTTGCCAAGCCTCAAAGTCCGGCTTTAATTCTGGGGAAATTTATTTATTTTAAATTATTTTTAATGCAAAATTTATTATGCAGAGTGCTTTTATTTATTTCTAAAATATTGATTATTATTTGGATTTTGAACGAGACGGATTTAAATTTAAAATTTTATGTTGTAATAGATTCTTAAAAATAATTACAAGGAGGAAAAAATCTTAAAGTAAATATTCTAAAAATAAATCAACTTATAATATATAAATAATTTTACTTTATATATATATATATATATATATATATGTATGTACAGCACATCAGTATTATTAAATTGGTAATTTAAACAACAGGAAGATTTACGAAGTATTAAGGACGAATTGTGATACGCGAGCCCTATTTTAATTTATATTATTTAAATTTATATTTATGTATCAAAATATAGTGAGACGTACTCATTCGGTTGTCGAGTAGAAGGCGAAGGCAGAGGAAAACTTGTGGGAATTGTTCGTTGTAGTTTGTAAGGTTTTCTTATTTGTTTATTATTTTTTATCTTTTTATTTTTGAGGCAGCTTAAAGTGAATCGGGGAGCGAATGGAACTTATCGAACGTGTGTACATAATCGATTTTATTTATTTTTAACTTTTTCATTACCGAACAGCAACATGTTAACGTGACGTTGCACGTTGACACACACACACACACACACACACACACACACAGTGTCGCGAGTACATTTAAAGGGAGAAGTTGTTTCTCATAAAATTCTCAGGTAGCCGTGTCGAGGGAGGGGGAGTACCCGTCACATAATACCGAACTGCAGACTAGAGTGACCAGGTACGAAATGGTTAGTTCAGTTAGTCGAAGGAGATCAATCTCCGTTGGGTATCTCGCCAGCACGGGTAAATAAAACACCATCCTATCGCACTAATTCACCAGTGACAATTAATAGGACTCCTACACGATTAATTGAATTCTCAGACATAACATCGAATTGCAATAATGCAAAAAAATATGTTATGTAAGGTAATTATGTATATGTCAAAACAATGCGGGACACACACACACACACCAACGTGCACGATAGATGATATTACAATAAGAGGAAAGTAACATTGTACGACAACGACCCGAGATCAGCGTTTCATTCGTTTGTTTATTTATTTATTTATTTATTTAATTGACAGGTTGTGTTCGATTATGGAATTATTAGTTTATTTTATATTATTATTATTTTACGTCGTAGATATTCGGCTGCAAAAGTTAGGAAATTTCGACCTGAACCGTGCGATCGCATATCCTGCTCCTCCATCCCGAACGTTTCTTTTCTTTTCCTTTTTGACTCAATCAACTTCCTGTCGTGAAATTGTACCGATCGAATTCAATCAATTTGAACTCTTCGAAGCGGACTGTTCGCTTGAAAATGCAAGTCGAATTCATAAATGGCGGATTGGTCTCCCGGGGGCCGATCCTGACGGTTCGGGTGGATGAACCAAAAAAACTATCAAACAGTGAGAGTTTTCATTGGAATCAATAAATTGTTCACAGGTGTACATATGTATATAAATTAAAAAAATACATATTTATATATATTGAAAATGCGTCGGGGAGAAAGGCGGCATTTTTTCGCGAACAGTTTGTTTCAGGCAACGTGAGAGCAGAGCTATGATTGGAGTAGTTTTTGTAAATGTTTACTCGGATTAATTAAGTTTTAAGGTTTATTTTTATTTTATTTTTTTTGTTTGTTTATAGTTTGGTTGTGGTTCGGTGTAAATCCGGTCGTAGTTGTAACGTGAAAAAGCGGGAGAGAAGCTTGCGGCGAACAAAAAAAAAATGATTATTCAAACGCAAACACTCGAAACAATTTCAACTTATGTACATTGACTTATGTATGATCTAACGCAATGTATTTATGAATGTGTGTTATTAATTGATTTTGATCGTTTTATGCCATCGAACCATCGAGGTATCGATTGTTGGATTGCCTGTCTCGGATGGATTTACGGAATTTAATTTACGTCGAGTTCGGTTATAGCGATGGCGGGAGAGGTGCTTGTTGCTTTTTATTTAAATATTTTTGTCTTATTTGTCGGTTCGGTCTTCTCGGCATTTCTTGGGGGAAATCTGTCGCCGTCGTTTTTTAGCGTCACTTTGAAGGCGGGGTTCATCGAGTTCGTCGGGAGAGACCCGGTAACCCGGCACGGATTGTCTAAGCCACAATTTATTTAAATTTGATTTAATGTATAAAATAAATGATACATAATTCGGAACGAATCGATTCAAATCGAAATCGAATTTTGGTAATGGCGATTTGGAATTTCAATCGAATCGGTCCCGAAACGGTGCAATTTTGTTCTTAAGTTATTACTTTTCTTTTAGTACTACTTTTACTGTTCTTGACGCGTAATTCGTTTCCCTTTGTCTGTTTTTTGTACAATTTCCTACGTAATTTATTTAAATTGATTATCGCATTCCAAGTTCCATCCCAGCTGAGTCCCCGTTCCTGACCTCACCTGAAATTGCCTTCGACCTCACCTGCCCACCGATCACATCATCATAATAATCGATTTTTGTAATTATTATTTATTATTCGAAGTACAAATTATATATGATCCTTTGAAATTCCTATTTTCTCACGCCCCGTATTACATATATATATTTTTTTTTATTATTTCGTTTTTAAGTTTAATTTCGACAAGTAGTCTCTTAGTTATTGTAGTGCCTACGTAGTTTTTTGCGGACTCCTTTCAATAAAAAAAAAATAAAGGTTGATTGTATTTGCATAAGTTTTACAACAAAAAAATGCTGCCATAATCACTCTTTCTTCGACGTTTTTTTAAAAATTATGAACAAAGTTCATTTGAAATATAGCAGTTTGAGAGATATACTCGTTGGAATTTGATAATTTCTTTTTTCACCTTCTCTTATTGACCTTCCTTATGTGTCCCTATTTGATACAACGACCAAAATTTATCTATAAGATAGTGAACTGTTAGATTGTAACTCAGGTGCTACGACACTTCCACTGATGCTACTCGACTCTTACGTTTTTTGAAATTGGAGGGAACCTTTCACGTGAGAAAAATTCCCTTGTCCTGTAAAATACTCAACGCGGAGTTTGAGTACTGAACGAAGCAATTTCACTTTTTCACTCGTTACTCGGTAAGTGATTCATTTTTTCAGATGAGGATTTTAAAATAGGCTTTGACAAATAATGGGAATTTAATAATACCTAGAAGCTTGACAGATGCAGCGAGCGTTGTGAAGTAAAAATTCCTTTAAAAAATGTATTCTTATAATAAGAATAAGATTGACATGATAACGAACCATTTTATAACGAACCAGTTACTGTTACATTCTCTAATATTATATTTTGATGTGGTAGACTTAACAGTACCGAATGACGCCGTTGTATGTAAAAATGTTATTGAACTTCAGAAAAGCAGTTAATGCAATATATTCACCAAGTTTCATAGTATTCGAATTTTTACATAATATTTTTACGATATTGCAATATTCGAATCATAAAATATAGTTAATAGAAAGTTAATAAACACTCAATAACATAATATGTTTTTGCTATTAATGTTTGTCTTGCGAACACTGCTTGAAAATTATTTTTTGAAAATGTGTTCATTCGAAGCAAGGAGTTCGTTTTGATTTGGAAAGTTAAAGTCACTTGTTAAGAAACAAGAACAAAGAAACAAAGAACTTTTTGTGGGTAAGCCGTTGCGGGTTACTTTCTTACGCCCTGTCGTCATGTCGAATGTCGAAAACTATCTTAAGCGAACGTCTAAACAAAAAAAGTTTAGTCAGAATCACAGGCGGCATAGAGTCAGGGAAACTTTTGAAAATTCCCTCTGTGATCGTGTCATTCGGCGGACGTTTGGCAACGTCGCGCCCTTTCAAAAACGACAACAATAAAACGTTCTGAAAATGACTAATGCGTGAATTAAATTTGAACTGACAGGTACCCTGCACCGTTCGCAGTCACAAATGTTCGGAAGTTTAATGACGTGACATTTGACATTCGTCGAAACGGAGTAGAATGTCATTTTAGCGAATCTCATCGGTTTTGAGCTGTCATCGTAGAAATCCAGTAGAAAAACGGGAGAAGAATGGAGTATTCCATAAACGCAAGCAAGAGACACATTTTCGGTAGCGAGGAAATCATTTCCGAGGACGAGGAACACTTGTTGGATGACGAGAACGTTTCGGACGGTGAAAATAATGAGCCGTCCGTGATTTACAGGGCCGATGGAATACGAGACCTGTGAGTTTTTCCTCTTTCTGCCTGATGAATTTTAGTACACTCCCAATCAAATTCAAAACCGTCGGAATTTTCTTGTCGTTTTAAAGGTACAAATTCGGATACATCACGTTTTACTTGCTGGGAATTCTCACTTTGCTTCCATGGAATTTCTTTGCAACCGCCACAGATGTGAGTAGTCTTTTGTTTTTAACAAAACGGATTAATGAATTGATCGGAAGGGAAATTTTTTTCAACAAAGTGGGATGTAAACTTTGTTCCTGGACTCCTGCTGTGCTTTTGTTGTTCAATGATACCAGTAACTTGCCTAATAGAAAGGACCGACACCAAAGCTGTGTGACTATTACACATTAGCTTTGTGATTCTTCATGTCTACTCTTAAAATAATTTCAAACTGTTTTACCACAATTAAGCAGATGATTTACTCATTGTTTAAAATGTTTATTTCATGTGGGTCACTCAAAAGCAGAGTTGATTTTATTCTCTTTTTTCTTCCTATTACATCAGTTTTAATGTCATAGTGAAAGATGGGTTCAATGCCAGGAGGGCTCTGAAATAATGAAAATGAATTAAATATTAAACTTTATGTTTGCACAGGGTATAAGGGTTGACTAAGCCACTGATAATTTCCCTGTGCTCGTTGTAGTTTATCTAACCCCAACCTGGAAATTTGCAGTTTACTTGTTTTTGTGTGTGCTTATAAATGACAATGCTGCATAGAACAATAAAAGCAAATCCTTATCTTATGACAAATATTTCAATGATTTCATGTGTTTCTTACTAGTATTGGATGTACAAGTTTCGAAACATTGACTCAAACTCAACCCATGGAAACAAGACAGATCTTCAGGCGGAATTCACTTCCTACCTTAGCATAACATCAACTGGACCATCACTCCTCTTTCTTATACTCAACATAATATTCAGTCACAGGTAAAATAAATGATTAGAATGCTCAGATGATACCTGTCGCATTATATT
Source organism: Polyplax serrata (assembly GCA_037055365.1). Lineage (NCBI taxonomy): Eukaryota > Metazoa > Arthropoda > Insecta > Psocodea > Polyplacidae > Polyplax > Polyplax serrata. The sequence goes on from JAWJWE010000004.1 coordinate 4,201,787, forward strand.
AGTTTCTGTTGTTTTGTCCAAGTGAATTTCTTTGTTTGCTGTGATGCTGTAGGTTTCTTTCTTGGTTTTTGCCCAAAAGTAAAGAATAATTTATTAAAAGATTTTGTTTATTCTTTTTTTCAGAATCTCATTCCATATTCGTATAACTGGGTCCATTGTTATTATCTTCATCTGCTTCCTTTTAACATTTGTATTGGTTTACGTGGATACAGATACATGTAAGTGTATGAAGATTTACCTTGGGAATGACTCATGAATGAATGAGAATTGGGTTTACTTGAATTACTCCACTACACTGCCATTATTTATTTGTCTAATTTTATTCTTTTTTATTTGCAGGGCAGAGCATATTCTTTGTTGTTACTTTATTAACTGCTGCAGTGATGAACAGTAAGTAAATATTTGGAAGGCAATATTTATTTTTGAAATTTCCTGGAAGTATTAAAGGATGGAAAAAATTAATAAATCACAACATGAATATGTGAATAATGATTTTATCAAAATTGTCACACATAAACAGTAGATTAGAAAGCAAAAGTCTCAGGTTAAAAACTTCAGAATTTTAATTCTTAAAAAGATGGTTGTGGAAAAAAAAGCCTGAATATGAATCAGCCTTCAGATGACAATTCAAAAATTACTATTCTGACTCAAAATAAAGCCTAAAAGTTACTCACAAGAGTTCTTCAGTTTCACCATTAATTTTTATCAATTCTCAAATAGATTAGGTTCAGATGGTTGTGAATGATTTTAAATTATCTGGTTTTGTTATGTAAGTGAAAGAAAATGGGGAACATATGGGCAGCATCTGTTCTGTTGATGAGACAAATTGCATCTGCATAGATTTCATGTTGGTGCCAGTCCTTTTATTCTGAACCAAGAATTAAATTTAAGGAACTTTTAATCTGCCATAGGTCTCTTTTCTTTTATATTAGTAATCACCATTTTAAAATAAGTTTATATCTTTGGTCATCATCCTGTTCATTTTTAGTTTTCAGTGGACTTTTGCAAGCCAGCCTATGGGGAGTTGCAGCAAATTTCCCACCTAAATATATCGCTGCCTTGACCAGTGGACAGTCACTGGGAGCCATATTTGCAGCACTAGTTTGTATTGCTTCATTAGTTTGTAGCACTTCATCAACCACATCGGCGTTGCTCTATTTTAGCATAGCCATTGTTACAGTCTTGGCCAGCTTGATTTGTTACAAAGTGTTAAGTTTAACAGTGAGTATATGTAATTAACAGTTCATTTTAAAATTTACTTTAATGGTGTACAAAGCTTATTAATGAATCATATTTTGTTTTAGAAATTTTTCAAGTATTATATGTTACATAAAACACCAGCCAAAGACTTAAGATATGATCCTGTACAAGTGAATCAGATCAACTCAGCTTTTGCAGTACCAAATATATCTTTGTCCAGGGTGTTACAAAAGGTAAAAATATTTTATTCGTTCATCAAGGCAGCTGTCTACCAATTGCAAATCTTCTTTTACTCAACACTTCTACTTTTAGGTTGGTTATTACTGTTTTTCAATATTTATGTGCTTCACTGTGACTGCATCTGTATATCCAGCAATTACTGTTCTTATCAGCTCTGTTAATGGAACTGGAGAGTGGCAAAGTGAGTACCAGGAAAGGGCATTTAGACTGAATGTCACTCTTACCAATCTGCGATTAATGATTAATAATAATGGTGATGATGATAATACGATAACGATTGTAATTGAACTTTTTCAGCCAAGTATTTTGTACCTGTGGTTTCATTCCTAATTTTCAACATTTGGGACTACATTGGAAGGATACTGGCTGGTGTCGTTAAATGGGTGAGTCATTTCAATATTGTGTATTGTATCGACTACTGGACTTCTAACAGGTGCACCAGACAAAAAATTTGTGCCCCAAACGCAATTTTACCTGAATTTTAATGTGTGTGTTTTTTAAAACTATTTTATAAGTTTTGCCACAGATCTTTAGCAGCCTGTGACTGTGCCAATAAATCGTGCCACTTTTTCGTTTTGCTGATTAGCTCTGAAATAGATATAACACAACCAGTTGAAATCGGAACACTTTTATTTCGGGTACATTCAGCTAGGTGTGAGAGGAGAAGTCCGAAGGGAAGGCAGGAGGTTGAGCAACACCTGTTACATCACAGGATGTGATGTGTTCAATTTTAAAAGGCTTGTATTATTTTTATGTTTGGCTTGTTTTTTATTACAGCCCATTCACAAGGATCGCCTGATAATCTTGTTCACTTTTCTTCGAGTTATTTTCGTTCCTCTAATCCTCCTCTGCAATGCAAATCCCAGGCAGAATCTGCCGGTTTTAATTGACAATGACTCGTATTACATCGCGATCATCTGTACATTCGGATTCACCAACGGTTATCTGACCAACATCCTCATGATTAATTACCGCAGGTATTATTAATGATTTATTAATTGATGATTAATAACCGTTTCGTCGTTAACGTATTTAAAATTATTATTTTTGACGTTCTCCAGCGCCGTGGACGACTCCGAAAAAGACGTTGCTTCTTCCTTAATGGCTGTGTGTTTGGCATTGGGCTGTGCAACTGGATCAGCTTTCAGTTTCTTGCTTTTGAAAGTCATATAAGAATGGGTGTGTGTAGTACTCTGCGTGGTGCATAGATTGGACGCGTGGTCGTAGGATAAACCATTTTCAGACGACAAGTTCTTGTCTCACGTATGATTTATTAGTTAAAATGTCGTTACGTTTAAATTTCGGTAATCGTTTTTATTTTTTTATAAAGAAACGAATTCTTATTTACATAAAATTAATATAAAACACTTTAAGATATGTGGGAAAGTTACGATGCTGTTGTGAAGGGAAATCGGTCGGATTTGCCGCGGATTAACTGACTGAATTTGTTGTTATGTAACGAGTTATGTACAGATGACAGCTAGATAATTAGTTAATGGAATACTCTCGCGATGCTTCCGATGCTAGAAATTATTTATTAATATGAATTATTGTTTTTATTCGAAATATTTTGACGGTACGTAATAACTGCGTTTATAGCATATGTTTCCGGTATATACCTGATCTCGTATGAATAGATGCAAAAAACATAGACAATTTTAAACAGAATACAATTTTATTTCAGAAGACTTTTCTTAAGGTGTGCGCCACACCGCCACACAAAACTTTCTTATGAAATTTATTTTCCTTCCTGGGATCTTGGAGGTTTTTCTGTGGTTCTTTCTTGTGGTTACAAGTGAGAGGAATGGTTTCCACTTACCAATTTTCTGCTCCATTTCCACCTTGATTCTGTTCCTATTTTTCCGTTGAGTTAAAGTACCAAACACGGATTCGGTGCTTGAAGTTCTCTTACGATGGATTGGGAAGAGTTAATTAACTTTTGAAATATGAACAAAGAGGAATTTATCAAGATGTTTCTATTTGATCAAATTACAAACCTCTTTGGTCCTCTTGAGGTACCATCGTAGATTTCTGAATCAATTTCGGCGAATTTACAATAAATTTCTATAGAAAGGTTAACTATCACGAAGCATAACTTAACTACAAAACTTACATTCTTGGTGTTACTCCGGGGTGTAAGAGTCAAGACCTAGCCGACTCACTGGAACATGTAAGTTGGTTTAATCATTTTTAAGAAATATTTATTTTTTATGGATAGTATCAACTCCTGGAATTTGAAATTAAGTAGTAACAAACAAAAAGCACACAATAGTATTATCACAACAATTACATTCAAACTCATAAACAGACTCAGAAGAACGTGTAGAATTTAATAAATCTAAACAAACAGAAATTAAATTTAACTCTATTGAATATCACCTCCACAGGTAAAACAGATGTCGCCTTGAAAATTAAATTTGAAACACTAAAGTGGTGTTATATAGTGTCTGTTATTGCTCGAATTTAAATCTAATAGTTAAGAATTCAATATGAGCTCTAAATTTTAACATTTAGAGCAATTAATGAACTAAAACCCGGGTAATGCACAAAATTTGTTCATGCTGACTGCGGTAATAATAATTTCAAAAAGTAGTTTTGACCTCACACTTTCCCTTGCCTTCACCGTTACCCCTTAGGTATGTGGGGAAAACGGTTTCGTAACTAAATAATAATCATCGCCATGATTCATTGATTCATTGAATAGTAATTAATTTTCTTAACTCACGTGCGCTTAGAGCCCCGACCGTACAGAAGCTTCTGCTCTTGGTTATGAAATTATTGTTTTGCTGTAAAGTTTTACGACCTTACACTTGATTTTACACTCGCGTGCTCTTAATTAAGACAGCGGCTAGCGTTTTTTTACGAGCTTATCTTTGAGTTTAACAATTAAATTTCCTCGTTCTTTTTTTCTTTCATTCGCGAATTCATTCTCGAACAATTAAATACACGAAAACAATTCTTTTCTTGTGTAGGGCAAGACATAACTGCCAAATGCGACGTCCCAAGCTGAATTTGAATGAAATTTATTCGTAATTAAAAGTTTAACCCGTTTCGCGTGAAGGAAAACCTGACTTTCGTAAATGAAAATAACCGGCCCCAAGCGACTACAAACTTGTTAAAATTTTCCCATCGGTTTAATGCAAGCGGACATATCTTTTTGTAGTGGCACCTTTAAAGGAGTTCCGCGCTTCCTCGCCAGATGGCGACGGCGTTGTGGTTCGCGCTGAAAAGATGGCGGCACTGATACCAATACGTTGAAATTTGTTATTGCTGAACAAACCTTCGCAACTGTTATATTGATAATTATTGCAGAATATAAAGCATTATCTACGATGATTGCTCATTTAACCTGTAATTATGAGGACGTGTGTTCTGCGTGATGTTTACATACTTTGCCTATTGAAAGTGGACATTTAATTTCTAGTCAACGAACGGTATTAAATTTTTAATTTAACGATGTTATTGTTTTATAAATGAATGATTAATCTTTGAAAAATATCCACAAAACCAAGACACAAAAAAATTGATCTTCCATAACGAGGAAGGAAAATTTTGTGAGGAAGTTCAATTTAGCCCCAAAAATATTGAAAGGATCAAGTTCAAAATGAATGTACCAAATGAGAGAGTATGAGGCAAAATTAGGAGAAAAAAAAGAATATAAAGCCAAAGGGAATAAGTGAAGCAAACTTTAGCGCGTCGCGACATGTTCGAATTCAAAATTGTTGAAATTAGACAAAGGCATCACCCTGAGCGATTTCAGACAAAATCTGTGACGTAGTGCAAATAGAAATGGTACAGACTTGTACAGGTGTCACGTAATCACATACATTTTCGAGGTTCGTCAGCTTTATTCAAATATTTTCATAAGAATTGATGTGATGTGTTTCCGCCGTAAACGTGAAACGAAAGACCAGTTTTTCAATCGTAGAAAATTCTGGATGTTTCAAAAGTCAACACAAAAAAAATGAGAGGCCGGTTGAATTGAAAGAAAGTCTAAAACTCTTCCCAAAATGCTCTTTTGCGCAGAAATAAATCTGCGGCGCTCGGCTGACCGAAAGGTTTCACAAAAATTTCTCATCCGGCGCGAAAAGAAAAATGGCGTTCCTTTTCTTCTGCATCGTCTCTCACGGCCGGGTTGAAGGACCCATTTTCCGAGATCGATTTCGATTCTCCACTTGTGAGGATTTACAAGTGGCGAACGATATGCCCAGCAGAATTCGATATTGATCGAAAGGGAGAGAAAACGAAAACGAAAAAGTTTTTTGTTTCAGTTAAGTCGTTTGCAGCGATGAATGCGATCCCTGCGGGGGTTTTTCCATTATGCGAAACCTTTGGGTGTGGTGAAATAATAAGCGTCGGTCACGTCGTTTCCCCCTTTCCATTGTGTTTTTTCTTTCTCTCTCTCTCGAGTAGACAAATAAACGGGGTGCGAGAGAGATAGATGGATACACACCCGTGTAAGCCCGCTTGAACGCACACACACACACACATACGCACACCAGGGCCAGACACACGCATACACGCGAACAAAAGAAGGTGGGAAAAATCTTTTTATGCGACATCTCAGCCATATTTGACACCTTTCACGGTCTCGACCAATAGATTTCGCCGGATTTTACACGGGGAACCAATGGCTGTCGCCGGAAATAAAATGTCCGCCGCTCGGAACCGGGGGAGGCGAAATCGTCGTCCAGGAGGGGTTGTCATGGCGACAGCGCCCATGAAAATCTCCCTAGGGAAAATCACGGCGTCACCAACTCCGACGTAGACACGTTTTCCAATTTTTCTTATTTTTTTCCACTCCCTGCCTCTAACTGCCTTGCCTTTTTCTCCCTTTTTAATTTCGGGAGAACAAAATCTGCGCAAGGCCCTACCTTCCGCTTTCCCGTAAGAAAGTTCATTCTCTAACACCGTCAGAAAAACTCAATAATCTAGTCGCAAAAATACAGAAATTTTGTCTTCGTTTGCAGAAAGGAATTGAAAAATGTTCACGTAATTCACTAATTATGCCATTTAAGTGAGCGACAGACCGGTTTAGAGGTTCCATCAAAATTTTAGCAAGTTTGTTTTGCGCAAAAGACACGTCTTACGAGGAAAATCAAAAAGACAAAAAAAAACAGTTCAAAAATATTTAGTTGTCACTCTTGTTTAAAGATGTATCATGCCTGTACCCCTGTAACTTATTCTTTTATTTATTACTTACCGAGAAATTGCAAACCATGTACTGTCAGGGAAAAACATTCACAATAGTTGGAACTATATTAAATATTTTTGTAAATGCTCTCTACTCAAGAATTCATGTGCGAATAAAGAAACAGTCAAAAATCATTGCAAAGCGGCTGGTTTCGTTCCAACAAATAGTTAAAACTAAATTCCCACCCGATCACCATCAGTTTCAATGAACATTATAAAAACCTGCAGGCAATTTGCGAGGGTTAAACGAAATAAAACAAATAGAAACAAATAGAAAGAACACATGAAAAGAACCGATGTACTACTTCGTGTAGTGCTCCCATGTATTATTCACCTACTTTATCATCGTGTTGCACTACCTTCAGTGTTGAAGCAAATTTTAATTAAGCATTTACTAAATTAACAAATTAAATTACAACAACTAAATTACAAAAAAAGTGAATTTGTGATTCATATCGTCACCGTTATAAATTAACCAAAAGTTTTTAATAATTTATTTCAATAAACAAATGGTAAAAATGAAAATTACCAGTTGGTCATTACAAAATTCTGACCAATTTAAGAAATAAATGTTTCTGGTTTCCGAATCCTTAAATCCTTTGTCAGATTAAACAATCACAATGTGACAAACATAAAAATTCGAATAAGGCGACTATGTGACATTTTTTTGTGTGTTGATTGAATGATTCAACCGGCTACCAGGTGTCTTCTCGATGTTTCTCTTACCTAATTGCCTTAAACCCCCAAACTTTTTTATTATTTTTAGCCCACTTAATGCTTTACCTGCAGAATACTTTTTACAGAATATTTTCGTACAGAATGGGAGTGTTTAAACCTGCAGAAGTAAAAGAAAAATAAACTGTTTGTATTTAATTTCTCAATGTTGGAGCATTCTAAGTTATTTTGTTCTCCACGGCTCACTCGTGATCTTTTCAAACAAGCTGTGACAGATCAATCACCCTGACTTATCGTACCCCTCCTGTGGTTTTATGTGCTCTAGCGATTTGTGAATTATACTTCGGATTGAGTGCTTGTTGCCATTGTTCCACACGGATTTGTTGTTTTTCCGTCAATGTACGCGTTCCCCCAGTGCTTCGTTGTGGTTTTTATGCTTAAAAACCGTTTCCAAACACACGTTCGTTTTAAACGTTTTGAACAATGCAATAGTATAATTTATAGTTGTCAAAGAATGGTCTCGTGTTGCTCCTTTTCTTTTCGTTCGTTGTTAGCATACTTTTTTTTTACTTTTCAAAGAAACAAAGGCATTCCCTTCCCTTCTAAAAGGAGTAAAATGTCAGAGTAAAACAATACTGGTTAACGGAATTTTTCAACCTTCAACTTGCATCTAATTAAAATTGGTACTGACAACATAAAAAGGCGTAGTTGACGTAGCGAGCACCAAGGGGTAGAGCAACCTGTTCGAATCGGCACAAGAAATTGAATGGATGTACTAAGAATAAAAATGGCGGAGTGATTTTGAATGAAACAGAGAGAGAGAGAGAGAGAGTGGAAGAGAGAAAAGAAAATAATGCGGGAATGACTGAGAAAAGTTGAAAAGCACGATGATGGGGCCCCAAAGGAAAACAATAGTCACAAAGAGAAGACGACGAAGACGCAGAAAAGGGCCTTCTCGTTAGGGATCAGAAGAAAAGAATGCCAATTAAAAATAACACGGAGGGTTTTTGGAGCCCCCCTCTGGGGTGGATTTCCAGGACTCTCACTCGCACAAACAAAATTCCATTGTGATCAGGCCAATAATGAAATTCACCGAGAACCAGGGAATCTCCGGCGTGGACCAAAGTGGTTCGAGATATCGAAATTTTTCCCTCTTAAAACGCTACAGATGGTACTAACATAACGAACATCTTTGGGGAAGAGGGATCAATTACGCATGTTAAAATAATAAGAATGAATCTCTGCAGATTAATTAAATTCACTGTTAAAAATATAAAACAAAAACTGTATGTAAGAAGTAACTTTAAATGTTAAAAATATATTACAAGTTAATAGAGTGCTACTTATGTTCTCACTGTACGAGAATTGGGTGGATCATAAAGTAGAATCACATAATGTGGAGGGATATGATATATTAAATAAATAATGGACTGATTGATTATATTTTTTATTTCCAATTTTTATTAAAACCCCGTATTTTTAATCAAGTCTCTATGGCCGGTTTGTAATTACATATATTATTCACACGAATTACACGTATTTTGTATACAAATGTACATATATATATGACAAAACATTTAAAAGCATTAATTTATAATTTTACATTCAGCTAACTCTCTGTGAATTAATGTTTCTTTTTTAAATAGTCTAAATACTTTTTTTTAAATATAACTAAATAAATTTTTAAATAGACAGGAGTATTTGTTGTACTAAAATATTTGTATTTCTATATTACAATCACACAACAATTTACAACCGGTATGTGCAGACGTAATTATATTAAAAATCAATCACTACAGTTTTGAAATTTTATGGAATTTGAGTGATTTATGGACATATATTTATGTATATTATGTATGTTATGTAAGATAGCACAAAAATTAATGTGGGCGACTACATAATTAGCTCACTAATAACGAACGATTCCTTAAATCGCGGGGCACACAAAAGTAAAACTGAACTCAATAGGATTTTATTACGTTTTTTACTATCCTAGATTGTTTTTGTTTCCCCCCCTAAAAAAAAATAAAAAATAAAAAATAAAAAAATTCAAAGTACTCAAGTGGGTGGGAGTTCGTTTTTTCCTTGTTAAAAAAAACAATTTAAAATGCTCCCTAATATACTTTTGTATACTATTAAAGTAAAATGAATGCACATCCGTTGGGTTATTTCCGGTGGCCTTCGTTAAAAATAAAATATTTCATTATATTTTGGAATTTGAAGTGAATTCTTTTTAATAATGTTGATTTGAATTTCTCAGAATAGTCTTTTGACGTCTCAATAAATACATAATTTAAATTTATTAATTTCAGGTTTTAATACCGCAAAATGTTTAAGCATCAGCCGTGACATACGTACGACTAGCTTGTCTCTACCTTTCTCTGAATGTACATTCCTATGATAAATTATGTATGTCTAATAAGTATGTGTGTCAATGACAAAAAAACTAAATGGCTGATAACTATATATCTGAATACATAACATCAAAATATCAAATAGCTTAGTGTCTGTTACGTCTAATTAGTTCTAGGGTCTAATAAGTTTAGGGAACGCAATGTTTACCACACGGCAGCAGGTAACACAAATGCCATTTAAAAAATTTATTACCACATTATGTTCACTAAACATTGAAGTACATAAGTAAGCTCTGCTTTTCGTATCACAAAATGAAGTCTCAAAGGGGAATAGGTAAAGGTAGTCTAGTATCTGTCACAACCTCGCATTTTATAATTGCGACAGAGCCATTTCAATTTATTCTTAATAAATTTCTTGGGTAAAGCATCGCAATGTTTGAATATCCAACAGATATTCTAGTTAAAAAGGAACGAGTAATCGTCTCATGTATAAAATTCTGTGAAAATTTGGATTTGTTGCCTGAGCTTGCAACCTTGAGAGGTTCTTGCGAAATATTCTTCTTTGGTTATCAAATGCTGTAATTCTATACGCAAGTAAACCAATAAACTTGCGTACGGCACAGCATTGCACGTTCGTACACATCCAAAGTGTACATAAGTGCAGACAAGTCGTTGTCTCGTAGAAATAAAAAACACACAAGCAGAAGACCCTGGCGGTACGACGGTAGAATTTTTACCTTTTGTAAAAACCCAAACAGAGTGAAATCATAAAGCTTATATTATGTATATATATATAAAACAATGACTCGATAATATATCGTATAAATTGTAGATGTATTTACACCAACGGTAGTAATGATCCCGAGGAGTGTTCCTTACCACGAGATGATTCCTTCTTTTTAAATTATTCAGAGAATCGAATTACTTAGGGATGTTATCAACTTGAAACGAGATGAACGGATAAGGCTTCTCGGCAATCTCCTGGACCAAAATCCGGTTTCGTCGTCTAACAAAGAGCCTTTCAGTCACGCAGCATCCACCCTTCATCCGGTCCTGTCGAGGACGAATCCCAACGTTACAAATAAATTTATTCCCTGGAAATTCATCCGAGTGAGACTTACACTGTCGTAAATAGGCGTAGTCGTAGGCGTAAAACGAAAAAATAGATTTTCCATCGGCGTCTGTCGAAAAATACGAAAATCCCACGTGGCAATTCCTCCTACCGATTCGAATGAAATTTACGGGGGTTCGATTGTAATTCTTCTGTGTTTTGTTACTTGGTGTCACCTGTCGGGCGACCGACGCTTTCTGATTACATTTAATTGTTTCTCCCTAAACTAGAAAATAGATTAACTAAAATAAACTTGTTTTTTTCTTGAGTAAAAATAAAAGCAACGTAAGGAGTGTAATGCAAGAACTCTGGTGAGAATTTCTCAGGTACTCGGTCGTAAGTTGTAGTGAGAAGTGCCAGGAAAGAACTCAGAGGACAGGAAAACCACGGCAGTGACCCTTGCAGAGAGGACAGAAAGCCCAAGCTCATGTCAATCGATCGCTCTGTCCGGGTTCCTTCCATCTTTCCTCTTGAATCGGATCCTTCTTTATTAAAATCTGAGGCATCTTGAAATTTTCAAGAGGATTTCAGACACTCTTGGGACGTTTGAGGGTTGCATCTTTAAGATCTGACAAACTTTTAGGAATTTTTGGGAAATTGAAGATGGCAAAATGAAAGTCAAAGTGAAAGGGGAAATTAACTTTCCTTCCTGTTACAGTCGCGAGTTTACAAATAAAAGTACATAAATGCGCAGACATGAATGTACCGAATGCAAGAAGAGTAATTTTTTTTTATTTGCCTTGGTGTCGCTTGTAAAAACGGTGAAGCCGATTTGCTGTTGTCCTGTTGAATTTGTGGTCCTTTCATACGGACAATATTCTATATATTACTGTAATATATGAAAACATTTAATGCAAAAGAAAATTAACAACTTATGAAAATTATGTATAATATAATTCTTCGAATATGAAAAATTTGGATAATACAATTTACTTGAATGTAAGCCAGTGTAATTGTACTATGTATTTCATCTTGCTGTTGTGGTAAAAATGCATGTGATAAATTATATATATATAAATTAATAATATTATAAACCTCCAATTCCAAAGTAAATTACTATTTTCGGTTCATGAACCAGTTGATAATCATATTAAATCTCTTTGTCACATTAAATCATAATAAATTTCTTTTTGAGTTATCGCTTAACACCTGTAAATGTAATTTACCGGGTTGTCAGGGTGTATTTAGCTTTATGTAATAAGTATACTTCAAAAATATCTTTATTAAATACATAAATTTGTTACGGTTTTGTACTTTATACTGAAAGTTTTACAACAAAAAAATTATATACGTTAAAGTTTTAGGAGGCGCTTAAAACCAATTTGATGCAACTAAAAAATTTTAACTAAAGTACAGTTTCTGCACTCTTCAAAATTTATTTTTAATTCTTTTTACTTTACTTTTTCCATTATTTTCTCAACCGTTCAACGTGACGCATTAAATAAGACACGACAAAATGGCACAAAAATCTAAAGACAATTACGGTAACCATCGTATTATCAAATGTAATCATTTAAAGAGTTCAGTTTTTATTTATTTCGTACAGTGTAGTAAAATTTTAGAGTATTAATAGAGGTTAGTAGAGAACTTATTGTTACATTTTACACTTATGCTTTAGACTTGCGTATTAATTTATAAATAAAAATATTTTTGGTAGTAGGTAATCGTTCTACAAACTCTGGTATATATAGTTTTTAAAAAATTTTTGGAAGTCAAATTTAAATTTGACAAAGTGCAAAAAAAACATACTTAAAATATATTTAAGACTAATAGAAGAGAATGATTCAAAGGGTTGGAAGGTCAACTTGTAAATACAGAAAGAACACCTCTGGGAAGAAAGACTATTGAGGAAAAAGACAACAGCATTTTTTATTCATATTAAATATAATGATGAGTTTGTTTCAGACGTGGTTATTTACTTTAAAATATGACGTTAAATAATTTGTTTGACTTATTAGAACTTATTGAAAACTTCTTTTGATAGTAATTCATTGGGACACAATTGGAATTATTTTTCACTTGTGAATGCGCCACTCCACGTCTATTTGTCTATTTTCTATTTCCGAACCGACAGCTAAATTCTGTTTCGTTCGAAACCATCGTGACGTGTGTGGGTGTTCTATCTAACGTCACAATAAGCAAATGAAATTTTCCAAAAGCGTCCTTATTGAACCCTTTGGCCGCTGTGAATGTTTCATTGCTCGAGGACAACATGAAAAAAAAAATTGGTTTTTATTTGGACAAAGCCAAACAAGCCATTTGGAGAAGGAGAGCAGGAGACCCTGGCAACCGTTAGGGTGAGTCTGAAAGGAGAACGAGGGATGCTCGATGGTTGAGTGAAAACAAAATGGCAAAAAAGAACACGGGCACACCTCTTTCAAGTCCTTCTGCTTCTCTCAAAAACTACCCCGACATGTTCAATTTATAAAATTGATTTCTATTGTCAACAATGTCGAGCACGACTGTCATTTTGAAATGACAACCCTTCCAGTGGAGTTCTTTCTGCCATCTTCTTTCTTCAATCTCCATCTCTTGAGCTCTCAACGACTCCGTCGTCTACCATCGCTTGTCTGTCCAATTAGTTGGACTTCCCCCGTATCTCCTTTCTGTGCGTCGTGCAAGCAATTACAACCCGGCCCTAATGAAGACAAATAATATTATTCCTATATTTTGATATTTACAATCAACAAAAAAATATTGGGATGGTCAATATGCCTGGAAGGAACACAATCGCTTCTGCTGTTGTTGTTGCCGTTGTATTAAAATATCGACATATCACTACAGAAGCTTTGAGCACCGTCCTGTAAATGAGGGATTTTTCAATAAAACCACCAAAGTTGAAAAACTTTTTATTTTTGTTTTGTCCCTCGAATGATGAATTTCGGTTATTTGATTGAAGGCTCCGAGGGAGAAGCTGACCACAGGAGTCTTGCCATTCAACTGGAAAATGTACATAAAATCGGAACGTAACGATTACGATACTTTCTGCAAATTGTAGTTGTGTTATTGGGGGATATACTTAAGTAAAAAATTCAGTTATGTACTTGCCCAAAATAGATTAATATATAACACAAATTTTTAAATTGGGAACTGATAATTAAAAAAATAAAGTGGTTGTTCTATATCAATTATTTTCTTATGTATTTACATGATCATACGTATGAGTTCCTACCTGTTGAATGAGAAATAATAACATTAATACTATCACTCATAATTATACTCTTCTTGTGAAATATTTTTTTACTTAGTTTTATTTGTTATTTACAATTCATTGTTTATTACTAAACAATTATTTATACTGAAGATATTGAACTTGGTTTTTTATTGAACGTATTTATTACTTATGTTTTTTATGATATGATTTTATATTTTACGTTTTTAATAATGTACTTTACTATTTGTTGTTGGCAAAAAACCAACATTATATTAGTTTAAATTTAAAACTTAGTTTTTAGTGCAGAACTTAATGTTTATGAATTATGTACCATTGTGTTGTATTTTATTTAACGTATTTCCGTTGCGTACTGTTTCGACGGGTACCTGGCTCTTTGACTGCACTCAAAATAACTTCTGTTTGCGTACCTTTTACCCAACATTTGAACAAAATAGTTGGGCCGATCACTCAAGTTCTCATTCCCGCCTAAAACTTTAATTAAGTTAATGAATTTTTCCTTGGCTTCCGATGAGTTAATTGTACAAGTGAAGTACTCAAAATGCGAATGCATTATTGTGCGAAGGCACACCACATATCAATGACGTTTCTTTTTTTTTTAATGTAAAATGAATTAACGTTGTTGAAATGGAAAGGTTCAAAAAGGGATGCCTCACTAAGCCAGACCTTTTTCTCTTCTCCTTCTTTTCATTTCACCGAATTATTTATAAAGTGAAATTCTGCACCATTTTGAATTTCCTGACGGTCTTTGACGTTTTCAACTTCCCCAACGGTTTCATTTTCTGGGAAGCCCTAGGATTTTTCACTCTCTCTCTCCTAGTGAACCCTATTCACCCTATCTATGGGTGTATCAATGAAGAGAATTTTTCATAAAACACATAACACTATAGGGCAAGAGCCCGCTAAAACCGATCGGAGGGTTGCCACTGATTTCCTATATCATTCCTTTATAAATTTCCATTAGCAGAGTTTTAAGCCTAATTAATTTTCGAATTCCCATTTGCCCCGGGGGCAAGGAAATCTCTTCCACTTGCAGTCGACTCTCCTATATAGGAAATTCTCTATAAGGTGAAATTTTGAACGGTTTGGTTAAATTAAAAACGGGCTTCCAATTATCCACGGCTTTGTGTAAAGCCTCCTCTCTAGGTTTTTCTCTCCGCTCGATTTCCTCTCTTCTTCATTAAGGAGAGAACAGTCCTTTTGAGGGTACTTTTCGTTTCCCAGACTCCTTCAGCCGTTTAAGTGACCATGCAGCAGCACTCTCAGCTTTTTTTTAGTTCGCTGTCTTACCTAACTTGTATTCCTATTTGTAAGGTACGCACTTCCATTCGTTCATTCCCTGGGTGAAATTAGGTTTGTTGTTGCCCTTCGACTGCACTACTACACAGCTTCCTTAAAAAACACTAAAAAATATTTTATAAACCTTAGGTTTCTCAAAAACGTATTTTTTGCTATTTGAGCAAATGCCTAGACCAACCAAGTAGACCTTCTACGAAGGGGACTAGAAACAAGAAAGCAACTTCCGAATACAACATGGTTGCTACACTTTAATTCTATAAACTATTATTTATTTTTATTCTATTATTATTTATAGTTTGCGTATGTAATCACGCAATAAATGTGGTTATAAAAATACTACGTTTACATGTGTTGTGATGGATAAGTAGAGACGACATCATTTATGCTTACACACAGGGGTAGTTACACGACTTGAAATAGATACAAAACATTCAATAAGCGTAAAACATTGGTAAATATGTTATTTTTAATTTATTTTTGAAACTTTCATTACGATTGTCCGAAAACATTAGAAATTAAGCTAAGAAGGGGAACAAAAGATGATCAAACGAAAACTAAAAATATAATTTGGTGCTCGAGTGGAATTTCAGGGTTTCGAGTGGGTTTTGAGTTGAGCACTCGTGAAATAGAATTCCACATTACGAGTAGTACAACTGTCTGTTAGTTTTATTGTATGCTTTTTGAAAAGGCATAAATATTTAAAACGTATAATAAAAGTTTGTTTTTATATAAACACCAAGAAAAACTAAAGCTGTTAGTGTTAAACCTGGTTATCCGAAAAATAATACCAGTTAAGAGTTCTTATTTATTTGTCGTGGTATTATCTGAGTGTTGGTGCTAAGATCACACAAGACAAATCATCAACAGAAACACTGAAGTCTTTGACAGAAACCGGGACAAAGAGCAAGTGAAGGAAAAACTATTTTTGCCGAAGTCAATCATTTCGATTTCTGTCGTAATTCAAGTTGGTGATAAAGAAACTAGGAAAGGCTTTAAGGGGCAGGCAAAAGGTTTAGAGGAGGACCGAGGGTGGGTGGATGATGGGGGGTTCCGATGATGTACGGAGCTCCCAAATGATAACAGTTGGGACAGCAAAAGACCCCAGCCATCTTGCAAAGTTGCCATGACAACAAGAGGGCATCGATGTCTCCATGGCTACTGCCTCTTTTCACCTGTTCGAATTCGATATTGCGACGGCAGTGTCCATCCTATCCTTCCAATTTGTCATTTATTTTGTCTTTCTCCGAAAAATGGCTATTGATTTCCTTTTTTTTTCCTTCCCAGGCCTGTCCTCGGGTTCTTGTAACGTTTCCTCGGGGCAAGGTGATCTTCACGGGTTTCCAAAATTCAAAAAAATGGGCAAGTCTCAGCTTCGTGAGCTTTCGCAGGGAAAATTTTCAAGTCAGATACACGGGAAATTAATAAAGAGACCACTGAAAGGAAAGTGCACGGTTTGTAAGAGTACATTGAACGAATTGTCGACTTCCTTAGGTTGATGTTTACGCAAGTTTTGCACGCCACACCAGGGAAAAATGGCAGCAACTGCGAATTCTGACAAAGTCCACGCTTCCAAGGAACCTCGTTCATTGCAACAATTTATATTAAATCTAGTATCGTATATTAGACACTATCGCACACACGAGATTAGAAAAATTTAAGGAAAACTCGCCGGCTTGTTCGGCAGACGAGGAGATTAACAATTTTTTTTTTTGGGGATTACAAATTAATTCACAACGTTAATATTATTATTCCGAGCAGTGGAGTAAAATTCAATTTAAATTCTTCGGTACGAATGTAATTGCCATTGTAAATTTTGTCTAACTCGACCCGTGGCACAACCGCAGCTATACCGAAATCTGATACTGCGAGTACTACTCTCGGTAAACCATCCAAAGAAATATTTAAATAATTTGTGGAAGAAAATTTACATCGAAATACCTCCATTAGCGAGATTTTTTTTTTTCGTTATTGTACACAATGTGATATGTTCGGTATCTTAATTATTTGGCGTACGAGGGCCTTTTTCACTATCGAAATTAATTTGCATTTCTTATAAGCTGCTGAATAGATTATGATTCGGTTAAGAAATTACTAGGTTGTATAGTTCGGGCACCGACAAAGCGTTTTGCCTTTTGTGTAAGTGAAATTCAAGGAAGTTTGAACTTCGTCTCAACGTCAACGTTTAATTCCATAAATTGAAAATAGCCACTTACCATTGCGTACAATTGCTGTCGTACAGCGAGAGGAGGTGTTTATGTTGTCTACAACATTGATATTTGTGTACTACACTGCATTGTATGACATAAGTCTACATTTTTTGATCACCTTAATATTTTTCTAGATGTTTTATTAATTTTACTTCACTGAGAAACCAAATTTGAGAGAATGAAGCGTTTGCCGTTTACCCACAGTATTTGAAGGAATTGATAGAATTCAACAGGTTTATATTTAACAACTAAATTACCAGAAATTAGTAAAACGGTGAAATGACAGTCAGATGATGGTTCCGATAGCGAACACATTTGAAAGGACAAAGAAGCAGATGTATGAAAAGTATAGTTTTAATGAAAATCAAGATAATGGGGAAATTTTTGAATTTTATAACGTCCAACTCTTTCGGTGAACCTGCTGAACCTCAAAAAAAATTTTTTTAGGGTCATTTAAACGTGAGTTTCAGGTACGAGTGACATGGGAAGACTGCGGTTAAGTCAAAAGCAGACGAAAGGGTTCTTTCGTAGAGGAAAGTACTCCGGTATTCCGTTGAGAGAAACCGAAATGGAAGAGAAAGGCAAAAGCGTTGCTTGCCGACGCCATGACAGTTTCTTCTTTTTTCTATCCCGTTCAATCTTCTATCTACTCTCTTGCAAGCATTTTCAAGCTAATTTCATTATTATGTCTCTTTCAATCCTCTCCGGTGTTCCCTTCGTGTCTCTCCAGGTTTCTCTCTTATCCTGCAGAGTCAAAGACCATCCCAGAAAGGGTCCTCGTCTCTCTCTCTCTCTCTCTCCTCAATCTGGGAAGCTCTGCGGATCTGGTAGATGGTTGGATGTTTTTCAGCCCGCATTTAAAATTTCCCATGGGGTCTCGCTTTTCATTTCTCCCATTAATTATTCAGAAAAATGGCAGATCGATTAACCGGATTAGATTTATTAATCCCGGATTAAATCGTTGTGATTCATCTAAAAGGCTTTCCGAGAGCCTTTTTGCGAGAACAAAGTCAATAAGGGATGATTGTCGTGTGCCCGATTCCTTTCCCTTTCTTTCTACCCCGGACACGTCCGAATGTTCCTCTTTGTCTCCTTCCATTTTCCCAATCAATAAATAAAATGGCTTCCTTTGAGTGACCAAAGTCTTGTCCTCCAGGTCTTCACCCGGCCACCAATCCCCGGTCGAGTTTTGTAATGAACAACAGCAGGAGAAAAAAAACTCAGATTTTATTGTGCTCTTATTTTCGGGGTAAGAACTCACCCTGGTAGCAAGCAGATGATTGTAGTTTTAACCCCTTCGGTAAAACTCGGTTCCGTTTGAAGTCCAAGGGGGCCCGAGCGGTAGAAAATTTCCTTGCAAGTCAAAACCACTCTTTTCTTCTTCTTCTTTTTTTTGTCTTGAGCCTCCTCCATTCTTCGGATGTCTTCTTTTTATCCCTCGTTACGTGATACTTTCTTTTCTCCCTGGGACTTTGTGCTGCACATTTTTGTATTTTGGATGGAGACGGTCGTACATGGGCGACAATGAGATTTCAAACATTTCCTTTTTCCCTACCTTCAAGGGAATTTGTGAATTTATTTGTTCAAATTATATTGTATACTACTTTTTATTTTTAAGTTAACATTTTTTTTTTACTTCATTTGCTCAATGAAAATAAGTTCGGTGGAATAGGTTCCCCTATTCAAATAGTCTAGTGTGTAAAGCAATTCTTATTACTTAAAACATGTTACTATTATTTATAGAGTAAATTATTAAGAGCAGATTCATCTTCCTCTGAGCTTATTATTAATTATAATTTAGTGTCAGTTAAGAAAATGTTGTTTCTCATTCGTACATTTATTTCATCCGTTATTTATTTATTTATTTATTTATTTTATTTTTCAGATTTGGTGGCTTTTTCGCGCGCATACCTATCTATTGCCCAATCCCATTTTTGGAGTTCTTCTGTTCTCTTCATTCACTGTATTTCACATATCGTAATTGCAATCCTCCTTATTTCTTAATGATCAGTAGGTCCTTACCAGGAAAATTTTCTTGTAGCAAACAGACGCCCCCGCTGCTAAAATCCGGCGGGGGATTTTAGTTTTCATTCTTTAGGAGGTATCAGTGCCACCTGAAGCCCCTCATGTTACATTTGTGTGTTAAATTTTCTTGTTTATTTCGAAGGGAAGTTGTTGCGCGTGATTGCCTCTTGTACCCTTTGATCTAACACTTATCGATAAGGCAAAAGGTAGAGGATTTTTGAATGAGGAAAACTTTCCTGAAATTTATTCACATTTACATATGAGCACGTAGTCGACGTGCACAAGTACAACCGACATTGACGGGCAGGAATCAAACGTTCCACAAATGTGAATAGGTGGAAGTGGCCCCGAGGGCCTTTGGCATCCTTTAACGCTTAATATATCCCCCAAGAGTGACTCGAATAGTCGAACAAAAACTTTGATACCTCAACGGCTGACAGTTCGCAATAAATTCCGTGGAATCCATTGGTTACGCCTTAAACGAAGTATCGAAGAAGATATTCCAATAGTTTTAAAGTTGCAAGTTTAGGTTTTGAAAGTTTGAGAGGAGGAAAGGAACATTTCCCGGCACTACAAAAGTTGACGACCTACATACACAGTACAAATATGTATTTCAATACTTGGCTATCTGTTTGGTGGACATTTATGTATTTATTGAAATTCTATTATGTTGTTTTATTGCTTTCATTTGACTTTCACTATTTCGTGCCGACTGCAAGGGAACTTTTTCCTGGTTAAAATAGTTTTATGACTCTTCTAGTTGAGGAGAATTTCTGTGTGCACCTTTTTGACTTTTTTATCACCGAACGATAGTTTACGCGTTTTTAAAAAAACACTATTTCTTATTTAAAAGTCGCTCCATGTAAATATTAGTCGGTGTATAGTCTGTTTATTGACACGACAAGTTGTTTACTTCTATTACTTTTATTAAATTTATGTATTTGTAATAGAAAAATGAAGTGGAATTCTTTCAACCGGAATTTATGCCCGAACATTCGAGAGCAACTTATACTGTTGATTTCATGCATATATGTTCTTATAAATGTCACGCCTTCTATTAAATTTTGTAGAAAAATAATATTTTTAAATTTTCTACTATTTTACATTAGAGAGTTACCTTTTTTGGGGGGTAAAACACCAGAGCGTTTTGTAATTACAGGACATAACATAAATACATACATTCTAAATAATTATCGTACATAACATATGTTTTAATATCTCCTATTTGTTCTAATTTCAAACAAATACAACTTCTGGAAGCCGGTGTTATGTTACAAAAACTTCCATTTGCTTTCTGGAACAATTTCGAAGGGATAAAACAATAATAATAAGTCCAGGCCTGGAAGTGAACTCTTAATAATGCGTAACACTAATTGCTTTAAAACGGCCGATATCCGATCGAAAATTTTCTACACACGAACCTGTGGCACGTGTGACACTTATTAACACCTTCCAATTAAGAAAACTAAAACGAAGCGAAAACCAGACAGAACCGTCGAAGAAACAATCGGAGCGTCGTAGGGAAGTGTCACAGCGTTGACTGCACCGTAATTATAAATACTTTCCCTTAAAGCGACAGAATGTTATCGATTGTATATAAAAAAACAATACATCAAATTGATCGTTTAGTGTTGAAATTTGAAGGGAAAAACCTTCACACCACTCGAGCCTTATACTTTGCCAGACTTAATTTCGTATCACGCTTTATAAATATTGACTTTTAAGGTTGAAATTAATGGCGGTGCTTCATTTAGCACTCGTTTAATGCCCCGATTGTTCCATCTTTCCCGACTCTTTGAATATTTGTTTTATTTTAATATTTCTAGGTGGTAATTACTTTCTACAATACTCTTACTTCCATCCGTCTGCCTCGTAAATGAGTTTCGGACATTAAATTTACTTTCGTTCCACCGGAATTTTGTCAGGTTTATCAGATGCCCGCGTGTGTGTGTACGTGTGTATTTGTCTGTTCGATTTTCAATAGACCACAATCGTTAGAAATAAAATAATAAAATCTATTAGTTGTGTGCCGGTAGGAAATTAACTAAAACTTTCTGCTATTTAATTGTTCGCCAAACAACTCAACTCGTGTCGGCTGGAAGTGTAGTTTTCATGCATTACGGTGGGATTTAAGGCAAATTTACACCTGAGCGTTATTAATAACCGACTAAATGACCTGTTGTTATTAATTACAGTAATTTCTTATTTACTTAACACACGTTCGTAACGGTTGATTGCAATTAGTTTATTGTTATTTATTTTTAATACAATAATTTAATGTGGGGACCTGAGACTTCGAATCTGAGGTAACAAACAATAAAATAGAGGACACATAATTAAACTGTTCATTGCAGTAAAACGAATCATATACTTTCTCAATTTGTTGCAAACCAGACATTTTCTTATATTTTGAACTTTCTTGGCATCCTAAAAAATTTACTCAGCAAAGATACCAAAATTTTTTAAAACGTGAACATCTGCCCAATGTACCAAGATTGAAGTTTCATTGCTTACATTATTTTACTAATTAAATTTTTACTCATGTAAAATTATTATTGTGATGCCTTGTTTCTTAATTTATCACATTAATCTATATATAATTTCTCAGGGCTAGTAATATTACTAGTTACAGGTCCGTTACCAAGCATCATTCAAAACAATTAAACGTGGTTGAGAGCGTTGTATTTATATGTAACTTTACAGAGTTTATTTATTGAATTCAATTAAACAAAGTTTAACGTAATTTAAGGCACGAAATACTGAGGTAAGCTACTATAAAATAAAATTATTAAATAATTAAAAATTATTTTCATTCGAACGCTAGTTAATGACTGTAGGTGCGATAAAACTAATTGTAGACAAAGACATTCTTGGAGCACATAGAGAAGGCAGTGATCTGTGATCTTAGATAACCCAACAGTACCTCGATCTCTACCGCTGTTATTAATTTTATTAATTAAATTAAATTCAGAATTTTATGATTTCTTAAGAGCCTTTTATTTATGATACTTTTACATGATTCACTTTTAATAGATTCGGACTTACATTCTGTTACTTTGGTCCGTAGACTAAAAGCGTTTGTACGTTAAGTTTACATTAAGTATATTAATTTTATATTTTTTATATAAAGTGGAGTCAGTAGGTAATTTCCACTGAATGTTTTCTGATAAATTCCACCAAATTTCTAAATTAATTAAGTCAAACACTTTGGTTATTATATTAATAAGTTTTTCAGTATTAGACCAGTTCGTATTTTTTTTCATATAAAAAGCATTTAAACGTATCAAAAGATGTCAAACACACGTTATTTATATTGTATATATTTTGTTCGTATATCGTAATATCACCTGTGGTATAAAGAAGACATCGAAAACCAGTTTCGAAGTCGTTCGGCCGTCGCTACGACTTCTGTTTTTTTTTTTAAGTACATAAATTTCGTATATATCTTTTTGTAAAGTTATATTCCCATTATTGGTTTGCCTGAGTTTCGTAGCGAAGCAATAAAATTTACATTTTCGCCATAACCTGTCAATTAATTCACAAAACTAACCTTCACAAATAATAATTTTATGTAGCGAGTCGTGTTCGGACATACTTTTACGTATCCCCAGAATTTTATGTATAAAATGTAAAATTTTGCGGTTTATGTAAAACGTTTCGATTCTACCAAATTGAATTTCCATTATTCAACTTGTGTTATAACAGTGTCATAATATTGTATGACGTATTCTGTTATTTTTGTGCAAATAAAGTAATAATAAAACGCGAACTTCACATCGTTGCGTTTCTTCTTCGTAAAACTGTAATTATGTAATATTATTCAATAATTATTAATAAATCAAATGGTGTTGGGGATGGAAGACAATAAGGTTGTTGCACGCTCGGATAACTTGATCCTCAAATATTTTTGTTACTTTCACCCCCGACTATTAGATGAAAAGTCAGAGCTATTTATATATTTATATTTAAATAGTATCGAACCGATTCGAACTCGTGAAAATCTATCACGGCAACGGTATGAATGAAAAAAGGAAACTCGATTTACGAACATCAAGGCCTGATGAAAGAAACATGTTTCTTATCAAAATATAACAAAATTTCTATAATGCCTTAAACAAGCGATACTGAATTTAATATCAACATTTTAAGCTGAAGTTTGATAATGTTACGATAACGTGGTATGATTGGTTCTTTGGATGAATATACTACGATTATGACAAATGCTAATATCATAAGAAGTAAAAATATATATAATTACGTGGTTTAAATCAAATAAATACTTCTTAGGGTTAGAGTTTTATATTCTGCGAAATAATCATATTTGTATATATTCGTAGCCAACAGGAAGCTTATGGCTATTTGACGTTTACAAAAACATTTTTCATGTGAATTAATATAAATGAATTCTTGAATATTGTAGCTGTTCGGGAACAACAGTGGTGATGGGTATGGTTTCACCCCCAAAACGCCGTTTCCTTCAAATAAAACCCTTCAAAAAGTCTACTAGCAAATGTCTCTTATACAAACAAACTCTCTCCTTATACTGTACGTATATATACTATGAGTAGACGAGTGCAACTTTTGCTTTATTGTTGAACCTCAATCGTTTGACGTAGCCTACAAGAGGAATTGATTTTCATTTCCACTCGGTTTCATAACTTCGAAACGCGGGCGGGATTGTTTAGACATATTGAAGGGTCCAGGAAAGTCTTTCTTTCAATTAATAGCGTAAGATGAAAAAAAATGGACGGAAAATAAAATGAGAGAGAGAAAGAGAGGGAGAGAGAGAGAGAGAGAGAGAGAGAGAGAGAGAGAGAGAGAGAGAGAGAAAGAAAGAGAAGGAGAGCTGGGTTTGCTTTTTTTCAAGTATTAAATTTCCCTCCGCATTGAATTCTATCTGGTTCTCTTTTCTGATTTATTAAAACACCGATAATAAACTGAGAGAACAGGGATGGAAGTAGGTAGGCAAGAGCTGGCTATGGGATGAAAGGAAAAGAAGGATGGATGGATGGATGGATGGATGGATGGATGGTTGAAGAGGTAAGCATCGGTAGAGACCTGACAAAGGCTTCATGGACACGGGGGTTGCATTGAGTTTGCAAGGAAAAAAGAGAGGCTCTTGGGGTGGCGAAGCTGACGCCCTGGGCGGCTGACGTGTCGCTTGCAGCAGCCTCGTTGCCATGACTACTTATCATCTTCACTTAATGTTATAAAGGTTTATTCAGTGAAAAGCCGGGAAAAAATATTCTTTGAAAGAACAGGGGAAAAAACACGGAGAAATCTGTGAATTTTTCGCTACTAAAAATTTCTTCTGCCACCTGAACCAAAGGAGAGAGAGAGAGAGAGAGAAAGAAAGAGCGAAGTGCCTGCCTTTCCTCATTCTCACTCAGACACCAAAACCCAACATCGTGCCTGGAAGACACTCGACAGACACTTTTTTTGGTCTCACAAGTGTTTCTCAACATATTTTTCCGTTGTAACAAAAAACAAACGCGCCGATGTGCTCGACAGAAAAATGGATTTTCCCGGAAGGTTGCACTTTTCCGCCATTTTTTGGAAAATGCGATAAAAGTTGTTGGTTCAATAAATTGGTAATTGATCACCTGATACTTAAATATTAATTGACTCTTGACGTAAAAAAAAAAAATTCCAGTAACAGTTTAAGCTAAAAGTCCTTGAGGAAACAGTAGTGCTTCGTCGACGCCTTTATGTTGAAAAATAAAACGGTTCAAATTGTAAGAAAACTACAATTGGAAACTTTAAAATTAACCGCACGGACATCAACTCTATTTAAAAGTGAATTAGCCATCGTCGTGGTTGAAAGTCGTGGATTCTTTTCTCAGAGCAAAATCGGTACAGTTTACCTGTATTTTTCGAACTCAATTTCATGAATTTGAATAAAAAAAATCTATTTTAAAATCCGTGTCGTCCTCACGGATTATCCATTAAATTTTCATCCCTGACATGCACAAATTTGAAATGAAATTGATTTCGTCCGTTTCGCCGTTGCCACTCCCTGGTCGGCCATTTTGTCACGATCGAAGGCACCGTGATAATTCCAATTGGAAATTTGTGTGAAAAAAATATCTGGAGCTTTTCATCGAAACCCACAATTACAAGATAGATCATTTTAATTTTGAAATCTGACCGCCCCGGGGATGTTTCAGCCCCTCTGACATCGCCATTTTTATTTTACAATTTGCCGCATTAAAGCTTTTCATTTAGATAAAAAAAAACCGCCCTTATATTACTTTTATTTATATACGACAACGTATACAATGTAATGTGTGTGTGTATGCGTGTGTGAGCTCTACGCACAGCTGCTATATATTAATTGATAAGTTAATATAAATGTATACGACACTTAATAATATTGTTTCCTTTAGATAAAATAGGAATTTTTTATTTAATTTTAATATAAAATTATTTATTGTTACCACAAAATACAACTTACGTATATTTTTAATATAAAATTTAGTTGTTTTAAAAGAAACATTAATTATTGTGGTATTTGATATCATAAAATGAAACATACAAATAATACAATTTGTATTTGAGGAAACTGTGAAGAGTTCAAGGGTGCTAGGCCTTTTATGCTTGGATGGGGCTAACTGCAAATTACCTTCTTGCATTTGATTGATGGTATTTCGTGTACTTAACAGTATCCTTTCCTCTGTTGTCGTTGTTGTATAGGTTTAAGCATTGTTTTGGTTTGGAATTTAATAATAAAAATAATTGAACTAATTTGTATACCAACTCGATAAGTCCATTTGTTTTCTTTTAAAAGTGGAGGGAGGCTTTCTTTGAAAAACTTCCGCCGAAGAATAAGTATCATTCAAATGAAAGTTGTAGTAAGATATTAATAAGATGCAAGCAACATAAAATTTTAATAATTAATGCTTTCCTTACATTATTATTAATGTAGTTTAATTTTCAGTGTAATATTATTTTATTTAACATCAAAACTTACAATCGTTTAGTAGTTAACTACCTCGGGATTGAGTACAAGACTTTTAAGTTCCGTTAGTGGTTAATAGCACACCGTAAAGGCAAATTGTAGTGAGTACAATTTTTTCAATTATTCCTTATATATTAAGTACAAATTCTCTTGTGAAAACTTCAAGCTCTTTAACATTTCTCGTGTTTTTGTGGAGGTTCACTCATCGGATTGACGAAGAAGTAAAATTATACCCGAGAGTGTCCTGGTCACTACACTGATTATGTAGGCAACAAAAAATACGGGAAAATGTGAATGATAACTGTAACAATAAGGTGAACATTTGTAGTTCCAAATGGGTTATTATTAAACAATTAACAAAACTAAAAAAAAATAAAAATTTGCTTACATTCTGACAGGACACACGGAGTGTAGTCACACGGCCTCACATCACCGCAGAAGAGGTTAAAACGGTCAACTAAAGGGATTGCTTGGTCAAAGCTCAATCCGGATTAAGCTCAATCCTCTGTAATGTGTAACCGTAATCCATTGTGTATACAGTGATTCTGTTAGCACCACGTTTAAATTTTTAATTTTCAGTCCAACTGCAAGCATTCCGCTCTAGTTATTAAATCATTCAACGATTGAATTCGATTTATTAATTGGGGGTAGTCAGAGTCCATTGATTTCATCAAAAATTTCATTAGGTTAGGTTGTTCGGTGGTTCGCACCCATCAGGTTGTGTTGTGCTACCATTGGCAGTGTTACACTGTAATGCTATGTTACGATACGTTACCGTTAATACAATCCTAGAAAATATACTGTTTGGTATGTCTTGCAAAAATTAGGGTCGGTAGATTTTCATAAGAATTTATTAACTGATGCCTTATGTTTAGAAACGCTCGAGGAAATAAATGTTAAAATTACGGAATTTTATTGAGTTTTTATATAACTTACAATTATTTAAATCTACACTATTTTCTCTCGTTTGTAGTGATCGATCTCAGCCGATCAAACCCTTTTTGTTTTTATTAAATGTTTCTTTAAAAATATTTTCGGTGTACCACAGCACTTACAATTGTTGGTTTTTTATTGTTGGTTTTTTTTGCTGTTTCATCGTGTAGAACAAGGACAACAACCAGAGCACACGATTTTTATAGTTTTTTGTTGTTATTACTATTATTACTATTACTATTATTATGAACATTACACATGTGACAATATAGGTTATTTGTTGTCTAAAGGTTTTTTAGGTACAGGTTTTAGGTTCTGTTTAGTAATTGACACTTAATTCTGTCTACCTGTCTTATCAGGGATAATTACTTTGTTTGTGTGAACACTACACTTCTGTAATAGTAATGTACAGTATTGTACAAGTATTTGTTTGTCCTAACGCTATTGTGGGACAATTCTTGTGATGTTTGTAAAGAAGCTTAATCTTTCTTAATTGAATTCTTTCTTGACACAAATTCCCACATTTGTTCTTTACAATGTCCTTATTCACCACTGTTATAGTCTTACTGCTAAATTTGTATACCACATTTGTAGTAGACTTAAATTTTACTTACATTTTTCAGTGTTGAACTTTCCGTCGTCAATTCTTAACTCTCGAATGTGGTTTTAGAACTGCAATACTACTGTTTACGTTTTTTCAACTACTCACACGTGCCTTTGTTGGAATTGAGCGTTTTCTCCGGTGCCGTAACACATAAAAAACCGCACCACAAAACGTTTAAGAGTAAAACGGCAAAAACAGTAGACCCGAAGCCGTCGCCATTGAAATGCCTCGACCGGTTAGAGCCAAACGTAACGAGAGGGTACCTTACAGACGTAGTAAAGAAAAGGTTACAAAACGGTAAAGAAGATGGAAAGGAAAGATGGGAAGGGATAGTGGGAAAGGAGAACTATAAAAGAGGAACAGAAGGTTCGAAGGTTTTACCTTAAAGGAGTGCGATTCCTTAAGGCATATTGCACGCTCCAACAAGTCTCAAAAGCAGAGGGTTTCCTACCGTCTATTTACATGCCTTTGTACAAAATAAAATTCAAACTTTTGTTTTTCTATTGTTCCCACACCCGGTATCTAGTATAATCAAGACTGAATGTTTGCCAGACATCTTTCTTTTTTTTTATTTGATAATATTGTTAAAAATTCAAGGCCGTCCAAGTTTATGTTTTCTATGCACATGGGGTGGTCGAAGGAATTTTTCCTCCAATGAACGATGTTCCAGGTGTATTAATTTTATGTACCGAACTACTTCCGAACAGACACATCTCGAACTGTTGCCCACTGAAGACTAATAAAATTTAAAGATGGTAGAAATAGAATTTAATTAAGTCAATTCTTAGCCGAAGTAAATTAATTAAAGCAATACAAATGTATTTGGGGTTTTAAGAGAAACGTTTTTTAAATATTACGAATGCTACGGATTTATGAGTAAAAAATAAATTATGCACTTAACGTGGTGATGCATCTGACGAAAAAGTGACGCTTATCATTGTCACTATACAATTTTCATATACACTAATACATAAACTCTTAAGTCAAACATTACACATAAAATAAATTAATCGATTTTACGGCAAAGAAATGTTCTTTTTTCTACATTTGTTTTATTTTTAATAAATTACGAGCTGTTAGCTAACTTACTTTGCCGTATTTCTTTATAAAATTTGTAGTAAAATTTAGATCATACGACTTGAATGAATGATGACTCAAATTATAAGTTTCAAACGTATTTTAGAAACCTTGTAAGAAACCTCAATGAAAATATTAGGAATTTGTTAATGTGACATATGTGGGTTAGTAAATTTTTATTACATATATTTACAAAATGTTACTTATTATTAGTATTATTTAGTTTATGCAGTACTATACAAGAAAGTTTCATGTGGCTGTAAACTTACATGAGACTTAAATACGAAAACTCAATGTCACTTATAATGTTACTCCTAGTTTATTCTCATTTGTTGTATATTTTCTGTTATTATTGTTATGTTATTACTGCACTATTAGTCGTCAACAATGCATTTTCAGACAAGAAAACCTAGCAACCGAACACAATCCAATAGAAGTGAAATGAAACCTGGGTTAACAGTTGAGAGAAGGCCCAATTGCCCGGTACCCATCGCGTCCTACGTGCACGTTCTCCTAGAAAATAATTCACCCGCTACGACAACTCACCCAGAATGATGAAGGCGGAGAAGGTAAAAGCAAAAAAACAAATTGAAATAAAAAGGGAATCTACGCAATATGTCGGTGAATTATTCGCAAGACTGCCAATGGAAAAGGAAACAAATCAAACAATGAAAATGAGATTACGCGAAAATAAAATAAAAGTAGGAGAACGAAAATAGGAGAAAAATAAAAGAAACGAAACGAAAGGAAACAGAGAGGCAGACAGACAGACATACAGACAAACAAACAAACAAACTGACTCAACAGGCAGTGCAAACGCTTGCGTTACAATGAAAAAAAAAGATGCTGATGATACGCAGACAAAAGGAATCTTCAAATAAAACCTTAAATCTTTTAGAGTTTTCTCTTCATCCCCTCAAACCGAATTGCTACGGGTAGTATCAATTACAAAAGGTACCCGTTCATCCAGCAGGGGTGGTCTGACAATTGTCAAGCACCTTGGCAAGTACTCACGAGTTGGATGTCTGCGTGAGTAAGATGTTTAAGATAAAAGTCAAAAAAACGGATAACGTCTAAATATAAATAGTACCAAGAATAGTATACATAAGTAATAATAAAAATAAATAGTCAAACAATATTACAATTCCGCTACTACATTTTAATTTTAAAAGTCAATGGTTTTGAATAACGTAATATATTATTATAATTAATTAATACATTTATATAATTCGGTGTGTTATGTTGACGGATTTAGAGGGTTGCGTACGCCCTAGACAAGTAACAAAATGACATGAAAATGAAACGGAAGGAGTTACCACTTAAATGAAAACTATGTACCAAAACATAAAAGTCTTAAGTAAGTAATACAGGTTTCTGTAATGTATTTAATGAAAGTGGTGTATTCGTGCAATTAGTTTAGGTGCCCACTACAAAACATACATTTGAATTATATTATTATAGTATAAACACACAAACATAAACGGTAGCAACGGTCACGCAAAACACTGAAGAATATCACCTAAATTTATTTCTGTACACCTGTTTTATATCTCGTATTAGATTCCATTACTGTATTTTATCTATATTTTATATTATTCCAGTATAGTGCGTACCGTATATCAGTTTTACTACAGACTCATTATTGTACTATTACAGCTTCCAGTTGTATCGCTTATATATACTATATATATATTATGTCGGTTGTTAAGGACCATGCAACAATTTAACTTTCCGTTTGAATATCACACTTGAGTATTTTTAATTTTGTACAATTAAACTTTCGTAGACGCACGCGCGCGTCGAGCAGGTGACGCTTAAAATGAAC
This sequence comes from Polyplax serrata, assembly GCA_037055365.1. Taxonomy (NCBI): domain Eukaryota; kingdom Metazoa; phylum Arthropoda; class Insecta; order Psocodea; family Polyplacidae; genus Polyplax; species Polyplax serrata. Next base: position 4,232,660 of record JAWJWE010000004.1, read on the forward strand.
TAAACGGTTCGACCGAATGGTTTTCGAGTCAAAACCGAACGAAAATGGGCCGTCGTTCTATTCGAGAAAAAAAATTCATTCATTAAAATTATCCATGAAAAGTTGGTGGAACGAATAATCAAATAAAATTTTATGTAACCGACATTATTTACGTATGCTGCCTACGCGAACGAAAATATAATTTGGCGTTGCAGTTTGCGTTTGACACATGTCACACGTCAATATTAAGGGAATTTTTGTGCCGTTCGAGGAACGCATAAAACAATTGCCAACTCGAATTTTAGGAAAATTTCACAACCTGTCTCCCACCTTTCCGCCGGGTATTTCCCGTTACGTGCCTGACGTACCTGAGTAAGTGCCTTTTTTTGGTTGCCGTGGTTGCTCTGCGATATTCTGCTAAGAAAATATATTAATATATATATTATAATGCTTGTATTCCCAGCCTTACGCTCAGAAATACTTTTGTTCGCCCTCTCTGGGAATGAAATTCGAATCAAACCGACTTACTACAAACTATAAAAATATAAATCGTACTTGTTTCCATTGAATTGAATCATATAGGATGTTGTTGTGAATAAATAAAAAAAATAATCAATCACATAGAAATAAGAAGATACATTTATTTGGATAACCGTAAGTATATCCGATAATATCATGATAATATAATATCTGATAATAATAATAATTTAAGCTGTGTTGTAATTCATTTATCGAACACGATTTATGTATATTTATGTATAACAATAAAGATTCTCTTCAAGGGGGGATGTTTTAGTATTTTATTTTCAAAACTCGTTCATCTTTGCTTCATTTAATTTTGTCTTTAATTTAAATCCTTGTAATTCGACGAAAAAGAAAAATAAGTAGAAATTTAGTTCTTCATTTTTGTCGATTTCATTGCTTCCAGCTGACAATTTCCACTCAATTTGTAGCATCTTGGAATGGAAAGGATGAAAGGAAGGGGGTCGCGTTGGGAAAGTTCAAAGGATAAAGACAAATCGTCTTACAATCAAAATTTATTAAAAACTTGAAGTTGAACAGTTCGAAATGATAGTTTGGCAGCATAGTTTTGGATGGGTGACGGTGAGTACCTAAACCTAGACAAATGTTATTTTTACCTATTGTCGGTGACAACGGGCACCGTGGATAAGCCCAACTTATTCCGAGTGATTGAGTCCATCAAATAAACGTTGACAAAATTATTTATTTTGGATTTCATTGACTGGAGATTATTTTCTCCGGAACCCCCGGGTGCGCAGCGAAGAAGCGATATTGATCTCTCGATCGATCGCTTTCGGCATTCGGAGACTGATCCGCGACCGATAACGCCCCGATCGGTAATTTCTACCTTTTGCGGGTTTTTTTTTTGTTTCCCCCTCGGATTGAATGACTCGGTGGGAGCAGGAAGAAGTCGACATTGTCCGCATGTCCCCGGCGGAAAAGGAAACAAAGGCAATTGTTTCTATTCAGGAAAGGTCACGTGTGTTTGAATGTAATCGAACCGGCTCTAAATAAAACACAAAAGGAGACGGACATCGGCAGAGGAGATGAGAACCGAGGTACAATGCCTGGTTTACATACCTGGTTGAGTCACAAATCTCGAAATGGATTTCACTTAGGTACAGACGATTGCACAGGATCACAGGTGCGGTAATTAATTCACGATGAGATTGCCGAATAATTTGCTTGGGAGGTTTGTTGAACCTTTTAAGTACAGGAGATGGGATGTGCAGCGTGCGCGTCCAGTGCCTTTGTACGAGGCTTGGAGTCGGTTGGACTTACTCCACTGAGAAGTGAAATATCTAAAAAGTTATAAAAACATAAAAGTACAAATATATTTGAAATATTCTTTTGTGTATATTTTGAATATATATGTAAGAGGCTGCTGATAAGATTAAAAGATCACAGATCTTTGGATTCTTAACATCATCGCATAGGAGTAATTTAAAATTCTTTATAGTTTTTACTACCTAAGCACTCGTCTGAACGTTCGATTTTATTACTTCTACGAAAGGTTTCATCGTTAACTAATTTTAAGTAACTTCAAAAATTTTAGATACTTTGCTATAAGGAAATATACCTTTTGGAAAATTCTAGGAAATTTTAATTAATCAGACTTGCTCTCGATTTGAACTAAGTTCTACTGTTATGTTACACAGCTGAGCTTTGTAATTTCTTTTCTTATGACCAGTTAGAATTTGTATTCAATTTACTAATACAATTATTACAAATAAAAAAAACTAATTTTAAGTACTTTGGTCTATGATGTAACTTTTTAGAAATATAAGTTAGGCTGCATAAATATTGCAATTGATGAGTCGACCATTCGTACACTCTAAATTCTTTAAAAAATATTTTTAAAGTTAGTGGGAACTGATGGTCCTTATGAAAAATGGATAACATATGTAGTAGAATAAAATGCATTGATTTTTAAATTATGTACATAACTAAAATTCGTCAAATATTTTTTCATATTGTCACCTCACACTTACCTATTTATAAATATACAGAGAAATGTAACATTCGATCTTTACTGTATATTAAACGTCATGCTTCTCGACATTGTCTAAAGAGTATAACACTCTAAGACAAAAATTATCTTTTTTAAAAAATAAATAACAGTCATTGAGGCGGACAACATATTACTAGATCACGCTCTACTAAAAAATAATAGTAAAAACCTAACTCAGGAGGAATGTACACAACACAATTCATCTGATTCACCAACGGTTGGATGTAGAAAATTATCGTTAGCAAAAACTTATTACGAGTATATTTAAAAAGCATCAGTCAAAAGGAGTCATGTACGATTAGAGTAAACATTTCACTAATTAGCAAAACTTATATAGCAAACAAGGAGTTCACGATAAGAGAAAATAAACGTCCAACTGACAATTGGGATCAAACGGCTAATCACTAGAGATGATCAGTTATAATATACGATAAATCAATGGGGGAGAGAGTGATGGAAGCAGTCGTTAATATACATATACATAAATGTACATTAATATCGGCAGTAGCTCGTGTTATGTGCCCACTCGAAGATTTAATCCTCACGAAATTGCTACATTTTCTACCCCCAACCTGACTAAAACTTTAATAACCGTCTTCATTGTTTTCCATTATCGTCCAGGGAAATTCACTTTGTTCCGTCAGAAAAAAGTCAATTGAATTTTTTTTTTTTAATAAAAGGAAAACACATTTTGAGTTTCTGACACAGGGCGACTATTAACGTTATTAACATTGGCATTAATAACGGGTATTTTAGTAATCTGTGAATTATCCGGATGGGGGTGGATTGACGTTAAATTACAGGTGGTAAGTTTAATTGCCGGGTACCCGGCTGGGGAAAACGTCTCCGGTAATTAAAGGTAATAAAAATACTTTTTTTTTTATTTTGGGAACACTCCGTGGGGTACCACCCCTGGAAAGAAATCTTTTTAATTACCGCCCCGTTAATAGATGATAAACGGATTTCTATCGGAGTAATTGGGACCGCGGATTGTTTAACTCGACTTTCTACGAAAAAGAAAACATTTGGTGTTTCACGGGGGAATTGATTTTCTACCCCCGAAAATTTCTAATAACTGTTTTTATGAAAGCACCACGAAAGGAAGCAGACTTTTAGAAAGGTGAAGTAGCTTTGACCAGGATTTTTCTCGTAATTTCTCCTCAGAGCTCGAAACTTCCAGGGATGCTCCTGTAACTGAAGGAAATAGCATAAGTACGAGGACGTAAACATTGATTTTTGGTATATTGTAATAATTTTCACACATATTACACTTTAATAAGAATTTTAATTCTATATATATACATAATGTAAATGTCTTTTAAATGTTTGTATAAGTTTTGTAGATATTGAGTGTATTCCTTCGCTGGCCGTGGATGTTTTCTGTTGGAGTCGTGTCAGATAGCTTTTACAGCCGAACTAGAAATGTTTTAATAGTTAAACGAAAAATTTGGAAGGAATATACGTCCGCTTACTGCCTATATATGGAATAGAATAATTGAAACGGACTTAATATACTGGATTACAATTATTGGTTTTGTATGAGGTTCTATTTATATTTTTATTATGTAACCTTCATAGAGCTATACATAAGCTGTTTATCTTGCGATTTGTAAGGGCTTGTACCATAGAAAATCTCAAACTACTGGACGGTTCCGGTCGTTCTATGGAGTATATATAGATTTTTCATGTTTTGAGTTTTCTGTTTTTTCTTTGCTTCATTGGTTCATTAAATAAAAGTTTATTATCACCATATATTTGGTGAATAAATGTTAAAAGCTATAATGGCGTAGCTGTACAGAGTCACTTTGTAAAGTCAATAATTTGAGAGGCAAGTCCTAAATACAAAGAGAAGTAAACAGATGTAAACGCGTAATGCATCTGTATATATGTGACTAATTTATTTATACTGTAAACTAAATATATCCAACTGCAGCACAGTGTTTTTAAGTTTGGTCAGAGCTACTTTCTGATTCTCAAGTTTTTTTCTTCGAGTGCTTGCTGCTTTTCACTTGTCTGAGAGGAAGTTTTAGAGGAAACGAGAGGGAAGGAGAAAGGCAATTCGACAGACCACAAAGGGCCAAGCGAAAACATCAATGGACAGGTGATATTTTCCATTCAATTGTAATTAAAAGTAATTTCAGAGTAATAAAAGTCTCGAAAGGTCTAAAAATAATGGGAGAAAAAGGTTGATTTACGGGTTCGTGCCTTTCCCCGTAGTTTTTAATGTTTCCAGTCCGATTTTTAACAAACGAAATTTTATGCTTGGAACGCTATTTTTTTTTACGGTCGAGGTACCCGTTGCCACCTGGGTGGTACCTTCCCACACGACCGTTTTGGGTACCTGGTAACGCACACGTCAAATTCTACAACTTTCTTATCCCAGTGTACTTCTGTGGTGATGATTAAATGTGTCTTTCTAGGAGTCACACAATTTATTTATTGCTGAAATTTCAAAAATCCATGTCACTTTACTCACTACTGCTGACAGTGTGTACTGTCTAATAGTTTTGTAGAGCGTTTATTTGTACAGACTTCTGTTTTTTTTTATAAAAACTCAGGCCGTAGCCTGTACATATTGATTATTACAAACTATGATATGTATTTTAAGAACTTTAACAAAAAACATCACTATCTATTTTCTGTGTATTTTGCACGGGATTATTTATTTTTGTTGAGGTTTTACCAATCTTAATATGAAGGCTTTGTTTTAACGCTGAATTTTCAATTATTAATAGAGTTGCGCGAACGTAATTATTAATAAATACGGCTTATATTTTATTTAAATATTTAGTTTTAATTATTGCAGTACAATTGTAATATTAGTCTGCAACTGTAAATATTGTTACATGAATGCGTGGAGGAGAGAAACTTTGAATTAATAGGAAAATAATAAATAAGTAAATAATTTCACTTAATTAAGCAAAAGTATATTATTAGTTATAAGAAAATTAATAAGTTACGAATAGTAAATATATATATAGAATACATAGAGTTACATTACAGTTCGGTTACGAACTCATTCACATACCGAAAGATGAGACGAATAAACGAATTCATCAGTGAACTAAAATAGTTTGTAATTTAATCTGATTAATAATATTGAACTACTTCTCCGGATTATTCAGTCAAATTACTAAGTACTACTTACTAAATTTGTTTTCCATAATTTGTATGTGTATATTATAAAGTGTGTACCGATTGAAATGGAATGAGTTAATTAAACCGACTGTATAGACGCGTACTGCGTTTTTCTGTTTGTTTGTCTGTATCTATTGTAGTCGTCTTACAAAACATGACCTTCCTTACCTTACAGGACTACTCGAAACTTGACAGGAACCTGCAGTTCGCCGCACTTCTTTCCAAACTCTAATTTAAAATTCTAATATCTGTTACTCCGGCATTTTCTCTTTTCAGATCTCATTTAACGAGATCTCTCTCTCTCTCATGATCTTGTCTTTGTTGTTCTTCCTTTGATTTTATTCGGGAATTACCCAAAATTGTCAAGTGCTCGCCTGGTTTTGTCGGAATTCACTTTTATCCTGCAACGTCATGTCGACGTTCGTCTACAGCTTTTTAATTAATGTAAAATTAAAGTCATAATTAATATCAAAGGCACAAACAGATTTTCTGGCATTTCTCCCAGCAAAAATTCTATTCTCTCAGAATAACAAGATTTATTTAATCATTTTTATTACGTTTTAATCATGTTATTTACGTATTCTTTTTCTCGCGAATGAGTTTCCCTAATATCCGTAATTATTGTACGGGAGAAACGTAATTTTTCAATAATTTTGAGAATATTACCTGGAACTCCGGGGTTATTACTTAGTATTGCACAGTGCACGCCACCACTAGTTTCCCCCGTGGGAATTCTTATTGGATTCAAAAATATTTGCGTGGCGCTTTGTAGGAACAAAACCTTTGTGCTCTACTTAGATTTGTTCGGATAATAAATATAATAGAAGTAGAACAGACATAGCAAAAGATAAATAATTATTAAGTACTCTTTACTATTATTATTTAATTCAATATTTTTATATTTAAAATAATACATCGGTTATGTTGTAAGGTGAACATTTTCTTAGGTTAATTAGTGAGAGAGTAACTTTCAATTTCATTACAATACTTGACATTACAAGTACAACCTAACGTTTAAATGGACTACAACAGCGCGACATGAATTAATATATAAACATTAAGGGAGAATCTCATTTATATTAAAATAAAATTGAACTTAACTCCGCGAAAAAAAAAATACCACCACCGCCTTTTCATTTCCCCAATTGAATTTTCAAATGCAAAGGTCTCGTTCAAATTATAATTTTAAGTAAATAAATAAATTTATTTGTAATTGAATTTGCTTATCGAACATGAAAACGATGAAACGATTAAGTGGCTATTAACCTTTCGGGAATGTTCACAAAGAGAGCTTATTCTCCGAGAGAGAGAGAGAGAGACAAAGTGAAAAGGTTCTTTAGAATAATAAGAAAGGAAAAGAAGTGGGTTCTGGGCCATCTGGACCTGCCGGAAACGGAATCAAAGGTCCATGAAGAAAAAGAAATGTTAAGAGAAAGTAAGAAGGCAATTGGCGGTAGACGAGAGATCTTCGGCCTTTTCTAATATAATGAAAAAGGGTTTCATTGTTTAAACTGATAAATATTAAGAGGTCGAGGGTAGAAAAGGTTCGATTCGATTCTGAAAAGGCTTCCCGTGGCTGAAAAGAAGGCAAAAACTCTCTCTCTCTCTCTCTCTCACCGACAGATCATTTACAAGATCTCGACGGATCTCGAGATGCGATAGATAAATTTGACCTTTGACCCGAATTAATTATTTATCCGGCGAGCGGTCAGGTCCGCTCTACCTGAGCCTTTTCTCAGCCTTTTCTATTTGCAGAGGATTCCTCATCTCGTTGATTTTTCCTACGAACGCCTTTCATCCCTAAACCCCGGGCATTTACCACCCCCACTCATCGTCCCCCTGGATCCTCTCTCTCTCTCTCTCTCTCTCTCTCTCTCACTCATTAATTAAGATGATTCGAATTTGTCGATTGATTTACGGTCTGATTCGTACCTGGATAGAACCAGGTGCTCTCTGCCGTACCTGTTGCTACCTTGTTAGAGATTGTCCTCGTCCCCTCGACTGTTTTTTACAACTTGACTCTTTCCACACCTTGTTGGACGCTACGAAACTCTCTACAAATAGACGTGTAATTGTCCCGGACGGGTTTCACATGATAGTTTTTCACTTGGCCAAGATAGTTTTCGAATTACATTCGTAAATTAAATTTTTGTAGTCTAATAAAAATAACAGGTAGGAATTCGTTTCGCCCGGTTTCTTTTCCCGTACTTCTCTCTCGGTTGCGCTTCTTTTTAGTGGCCCATTGAAAGGTACCGGGGTGGTGCCTTGGTTAGAGTAGCCTCGTGCTGGGTGGGAAGTTCTACCGAAGTTATGTATTTATTTTTTTAATGTCTTTAACGATAATAAAGCGGCAGTTCGAAGCCTCGGAGTCTTGTCCCTGATTTTTATAGCTGAACTTTTTTTTATATAAAAAGTTGGTGTATATATTTTTCCCGTTTTACTGAGGCACAACAACAAAGTTAAAAAAAAAAAAAACGTGACACACAAATATTTGCTTTTAGAGATTGGTACGAGTATAACTATATTGATACTAGAAATTAAAGAATTTTACGGCATACGACAGCCATGTAACTGTTAATTGTAGTATTTACAGTTTTCAAATATTTTTGAATTCGGACTTACGACCGGCGGAACGTGTCCGAACTAAGTTATGTGAATAAATATCGATACAAAGAATGAGTAGTTGATACAGCAGAACGTACTGGTTTAATTATGTATTATTTATTATTTTTATTAGAAGTTAATCTTACAGGCGTGACCAGGTAACTAACGTAGCCCTTCTTATATTAAATTTTATTCTATAAAATTAGATGAGCATCGTCGTCTAGGGGTAGCCCTGCTATTTCGAAACCGATTCTTTTCTAACGAAACGGCGTAAAATTAGAGAATAAATAGAGGTAAATAATAGATTAATAAATAGAAATATTTTGAGAGGAAAAAATGTATTAATTCCTGGACTTATACCTTTTCTACCCGGAGGTGGGCCACCACGTGGTGCGCGAAGTCGACGCCAGATGGTGGCGCCGTCTCCTTCATCGATTCAACCCCGTACGAAGGAAAAGTGACATTTTGAATTTCTTGAGTTCTTCTTTTGATTCGGAAATTAATTAATTACTTTTAGAAAGGTTTAAATCCGATGATATTTACATCTACCCTTAACTCAGTACAGGTATTTTCTAGATTTCAATGTAGTTTTGTGAGTCAGTGTCAAAATCAGCAGCGACAAGATTGTAATTAAGTACGGGACGAGTTAAAACTCATAGAAAAGGTTTGACTAACTTGTTACCAACAGCAGCTCTTTTTCGAACTTGTTCTCAAAGACATAATCCGGAATTGTATTTCGCCACAGTGAGCGGTTCCCTAGGAGATTTATTAAAATGGTTAGCAGCAATATTAGATACTTAAAGGCGTTGAGATGAGGGTGTAATGTCTTTTTTTGCTAATTCTTAGATTCCATTAAACGAAAAACATATATTATAAATTTTCGCGAGGTGGTAGTAATGTTAAGTTGTAGTTTTCTCGGTTCTTCAGAGTTCCATCGAAAACTTTATTTGGATTTTCTCATATTCTGTCTCTATATAACGTGCCGTTAATAATTAGAAAGTTTTCTGTAGACTATTTTTACATTCTCTCGGTGACTCCGTTTCCTTCTCCCTTCAAAGTTTGCTGAAAAATCTTAAAACCAAGTCTAATCCGAATCAACCCTTTCTAGTAAAAACACAAGTAACAATAGACAAATACAAACGGTACAAAGACTTCGAGAGGTGGGGATGTTTTTAATTACAAAATTGCCCTTTAGAAGTAGTAAAGAGACACGGTAACACAAAATTCCTAGTTACCCTGGTGGTTTTACTAAACTATTTTTTTTTACTACCAGTCTTTATCCTTGAGTAACCTTGCGGTTGTGCCACGGGTGGGTGTAGTGTCGCAATTTCCAGGTAGAACAGGTGTAGTTACGTGAATTGAATGAATTCGTGGAGTGAGTTACGGGTAGGTACACCGTCCGGTCCACGTTCGTGATACATCTCAATACTCCGGCCCAACTCTTCCCCGCTCTTAATTTAATTTATTTCCATTTAATTTTTACGACATTCGTTCCAGTGTTCGTGATAAAGGATCACCGATAAACGTTAGATTCATTGACGATTCAATCGTCATAAGCGACCGTAATAACTCTCCATTTTTATTATATACGTATAAAAACGATTAATCCGTCCAATGACGTAGGCACGTGCATCTAAACCCTTCAGATCCGAGAGAGAGAGAGAGGAGAAAGACTTTCATGATTAAATGCCATTACGAATAACTTCAATAGACCAAAGACTAGGTAGAAATCTAGTATTAATATAAACGACCGCCCATTTTCGGTTTGACTATTAATAAACCGACGTATCTAGACGTAAACGGTAAGTCGCGGGGGAATTATTTAATGCCGATGCAGACAGAGATGTAAAGTTTCGAGGAGTTGTACACTTCCACGACCAGTTCCTAACATCTACGGTTTCGAGGATTTCGCCTATTCATCTAGTTATTTCGTAGATACCCTCAATTGGGTGTGAACCCTCCGGATTGTCTACGATTAACGCTGCACTTACGCTAAATTCGTGATGAGTGGAACACGTTGCTGTTCCTGCTGAGCCAGTTCCCAGGGGAGCCAAAGGACACAGAGAACCTTTCTTTTACTCTTGTTATATTTTGAGTTGCTATACTGCACCACCACCATCACCCTGTTGGATCCTGTTGTCTACGAGTAACAGACGTATAAATAATATTGGTATTCATCGACTGTATATGTAGAATGTATTGATATCCCACTAATGTAGTGAAAGATGTGTATTATATGGCATATCAGCTGTTAAAATTAGATAAATGTGTTAATTTATTGCAATTTTTACAATAATTACAGAAATATTATTCTGTCCCTAATGGCAACTTGTACTGTGTATTTATTTTGAACGTTTCAAAGTACTACACTTACGAAAATGTGCTATTAAAATAAGAAAAAAATTTAATACTGACCCCCACTAACAACTCGGGGGCCCGCTGATGAATTCCGTCGACAAGTAATGTAATTATTACCGTTAATAAATTTGAAAATAAATAAAAAATAAACGTTTGACGCGCACAGTCAGATGACGACGTTTAATGCCAAATGAAAAAAATGTCTGACACAGACGCAATAACAGAAAAACCGTATCGAACGAACGCGTAAAAATATATTTAACGTCCAATTAAACTTTACTTATGGACAAAATACAAATTAGACTTTCGGCACGGAATTTGGCGATCTAATTGAGCCGACTGTTCCTAAAAAAAATTATGTCACTCGTCTCAAGTCGTTTGATAATTGATTATCGATTGGGTTCGATCAATCGAACGCATTCCAACGTTGTCGTCGAGCACGGGAGCGTGTCTCCTGGTAAGAAGGAAAAGGATCTTGTCTTGAGAGTATGAAACAGAAACGAGACTCCGGAGAGAGACCAAAGGAGAGAGAGAGAGAGAGAGACCAAGGAGAGAGAGAGAGACCAAAGGAGAGAGAGAGAGAGAGACCAAAGGAGAGAGAGAGAGAGAGAGAGACAGAAGTGGGAGCAAAATCAAATGGGCCGAATGGGTCAGCAGCTGCTGAGACCCTTTCTGTCCTGTCGCTGACAGTTTCTATATGGCGCGTTTCCGCTCAATTAATAAATCATTAGTTTGCCAGTATTTTGCGGCCGAAATAATTGATTACAATACGGATTTGTTCGTAGATGACGTCTTTCCGATTTAGTTTCATTTGACGACAGATCAGAAACAAGAAACTGCCCGTTCTCCCTCCCTCATTCCCTTGCCCTTCCTTCCGTGTCATTTCTGCTTTCCGTTTCTGGTAGAATTTCCATTTAGAAAGTCCCAAGTCGAAGAGACTGGAAAACAGGGAAAGGCTTTCTTTCATTCTCTCTTCTCTTTAAGAATATTACTCATTGCTTACGTTGACCGACCAAACTACACGCAACGCGGTTGATGTAAGTCTAATTTGAACGGGCTCAATGGAAGGACTACAGTAAGAGGGTTGACAAGTCGACTAATAAAAAAAATAAAGGAACAAATTCGCGGTAATATTAATAATAATAACAAAACGTTGTCAATAGTGACAAAATGGCGACTGAAATAATTAATAAGATATAATAAATAGACAAATAGATAAGTGGGAATGTCCCGGCATTCGCCACCCCTCGTAATATATTTAATTTTATTAAGTATTAATAAATATTTTATAATAATAATCCAACTTTTAATTAATTGAATTAAATTACGATTTCAGAGCTCTGTATTTTATAAATTATGTACATGTAGGTCGCAGAAAAAATTAGCTTCTTCTACTTCTTCTTCGTCTTCTTCACTTTGCGACACTTCATGTTTTAGAGTGAAGTTTTTTCTCTTTGTGGACTGCAGGAAACGTCAACGTTTCCAACTGCAACAATGCAGTTTTAGTTGTGAATTAGTTTAAATTTTCATGTCGACAGAACATTAGAGTCGATTTACATTATTTTTATTAAATTGCGTGTTCCTTGATTTTGTGCTCGTCGTCTCTCTAGAAATCATCACAGAAAGGTTGTTCTTCTCCTGTGGTGAGGTACGTCCCCTTAGGTTCGGACCAGGACAACAAAATTTGGAGGGAACTCAATGTTTGTATGGTCCGCGTGAACCTCACGGTTTCGTCCAATGCGAACACTAAATAAAATCATTTGTGAGGGTAAATAATAATGACAGTAATAATATTTATATCGATTTGGGTAGAGTAAATGTAAAGTAATTTAAGTAGAGTGAGCGAGAACAGCAGGAAAAACATGGCAGGGCCAAGTACAGTCAATACTCCTATAATAGTATAATAACTCCTTACTACTATAATAATAATAGTATAATAACTCCTATAATAGTAACTTACAAAGGTATCCACAAATTCATATATACGGTATGTCATAAAACCAAAACCTACTTGAGACAATTTTCTGTGACTCCATTACTACAAAATTAATACTACGATTTATTGAGACTTCTTGGGCATACAAGTAAATAGAAAATGTGTCGATCAAGGCAATAGTTAGCCAAAGTAAGAACGGGTGATTTATTTAAGTAAAAGTTGTGGAACACAGAAAACAATTAATGAAAAATAATATACAACTTTTTTGGTGCGTGATGAACAACAGAAAAATGATGTAGTAAGTAAAATGTGTTTGTGGAAACCAAGTTCGTATATAAATTGTAGAAATTTTTAAATTTTCAAGAAACACTTTTATTTCTCGTGTGGAGAAAGCTCTCCAACGTTGAGTATTGAATTTTTATTCTGTCAGTTTCGTAACAATCGAAAAAGTAACTTCTTCTCAGTGCCGTTGACGTAGTCTTTCATGACTCTGACACCACTCTCACATATTGACACCTGACACCACAAATCATCTACGACCAGATCTTTATTTTCACCTATTCTTCAGGTACTACTCGTACGGTGAAGGTGTTCAATCACAATCAATGGGTCATCGGGTGCACCGTCACGATGAAAACTTCTCGAACTTTTGTTTCGCAATGCCTCCGCGATACGACGGGTAATCCGCGAGACTCGAGCGTGTGATTCTTTTTATTACGGTAATAATCGAATTAACCAGGCGAGAGGGAAACCGGGAAGACTGAGGCTACACCCGTTTAAATTGCGGCCGGGACTTTTCTCTGTGTTGACGAAGGCCCATCAATACGAATCGATAATTAATTAATGAGTTAATTAAATAAGCGGACCCGACGGAAAAGCCGGACGTTATTTTTATGCGAAAGAATTGGCGATTGAAAACGCGAACGAAGACAATTAAAACTAATTGTAATTTATATGAAGTCAATTAATTTTCAATTCGGAGATTTCGGTAACAATTTAAAAAGCCATCTTTGCAATAAAAGAAATTAACTTTTATTGCGTTTCATTTCCTTTCGTCTATTTCTTCTGTCCAATTTGATGGCCGATCTCTAGGCCGCCTGTTTGGTTTCTTATTGAGAGAGGCAGACTCGACAAAAAACAGACGGTCACGTTGGTTTGATTTCTCTCAGACGACAGGTGCGAAAGTTCAATAAAAAGCAACTTACGGTGTAACGAAATCTTAACTGCGAGGAGTTAAATATCTCAATTATGTATTTCTTTTTCGCGGACGTGACACGCTACAGCAAATTTCAGCAAAAGACCCAGTGACCTCAATAAGTATTACGCTGTGTCGTGGTCATGGCTGGTCGTTAATAATGTTAATAGCTTAAATAAACAAGGACTGGTAGCGAGGACTGTTAGAGGGGGCTACTTCTTTATCCTAACAAACCTTTTTATTGAACACTTATTAAAAATAGTAAAAGTTGAATTAAAGTTGACTTTAATAATTATTTATTTATTTAACTTATTTATTTGACACGAATGATTTAGTCTTCACGTGTGTTGATTCAGAATTTAAAAATTTTAATATGTGACACTGCCACTTATGTATTGAGAAAACAGTATGGTTGTTATTAATATTATTAATTATAGTAATATTAATTACTGTGCGATTGGAGTTCATGACACTTACCTGGTGGAGGTGTAATGAAATGTAGGACACGTAACACAACCTACGATTTGTTGTATTTATTTATTTAATAAATATCCTTATTTATTGTCACTTAAGTTTATTTATTTAATAAATATAAAATAAAAAAATATCAACTAATTTAACAGTTGTTCGTCACAAAATACTACGATTTGCTCTTATTAACCACTAAAAATAAATTTTGCAGAAAGCAAATATCCGTCAACTGTTATTATAACATTCAAGAAACGTAAAGTTATTTAAATGAAAGTAATATTACTGGTACTTTACATTACTACATTTGGTGGCCTGTTTTTGGGTAATAGTAATAGTTTGTCCGACCTTCAACAACTTCCCCAACGGTTGAAATTTTAATAAGTCAATAAATCCATTACAACAACTGAACGCGTTGTACTTGTGGTATTGATCGTGGACATGATACTTACGTACTCTACTGTTCATGTTCCCTGATTCCTCGTGCTGTACACGTGTACGTTCTCACCTTTTCAAATGAAATATCAAGCAGAACCGAGTTAAGTGTAGAAATAAACGACGTTAGATTTAATAAACGGCATACATAAACAAAGAAAAATATTTTTATTTTTAATAGTCATCTGAGACTCCTTCTTTAGTTCCTCCGATTCTTCATCCGTAACTTCCATCATTTAACCCTCTCGAGTACCCGTCAAATTCGGTATCGAAGCGGAAGAAGTTCCCTTACTTAAGTATCCCTTTTTTTGGAAGTAACAGAACCTTGTCGATATCAACAATAAATTAAAAATGGAGTCGTTAAATGTGAGCGTTCACGCGCGGGTCTCAGCAAGTTACAACGTTAAAAAGTGATTAATGCTAACACCGACTTTATTATTATTTATTATTGTCGTTTAGCATTGGCAGAGAAAATATCGGGAGGTTGCTTACGACATTTCATTAGAAACTTTTCAAATTTGATTTATATTCTGAAAAGAAATAATAATTCACTCTTGGAAATCGGCGACTTTGTTGTTTCGTGCCATGTGAAATATCGGCCCGCAAAGGCTTCCTAGTCCGCAGACAAGTTCTGAGTTCTGTTCGTCTCTTCCACCGACTACGGTCTTCTACTCTCACCTTTCTCCACACCTGTACTTTTTTGAATTTTTGCTCCCTGCAAATGCTCGTGTCCTCGCTTACCCTACCAATTAACGAAAGGTACTCCACGTCAGGTTGTGTTCGATCACTTCATTTTTATCACGCGTCAAAGAATTAATTTTCAGTCTTATTGTGACACGACACAAAGTCAAATCAGTTTTATAAATTGGTGTTGCTTGTTTACTACAAAATAAATTAAATTCGAATCCAGTCCGTGTCTGAGTTTTGGAGAAGCTAAAGCCAACTGAATGAAGGCTACGAGTAGTAGGTTGTAATTTTTGTATTGATCTCCTATTGTTACGAGAAATCACTTTCCGCATACAATATATATATACATATACACAATATCTTACATCTTATTGTGTGCATAGACCATATCATGTGAAAAGTAAATTATTACGAGACGTATAACATTGGCAGTCCACGTAAGAATTCTTAAGGATTCGCAGATCAATAACATCACGTTTAGTAAAGCTTCTGATGTTTGATGACTTCACAACATAAGTCGCGAAGAATCACAACCCCAGTGAACATATGACCTATGTATGGAGTGGTATTAGCGGCCTCTTATTAACAGGTACTCGTGTAGTTAATAAACCTACAGAGCTTTTTAATCCACATTCACATCAACTTCATACCTCAGAATGAGAATGTCTTGGTGACAGGTGGCGTAATCTCACCTGATGAAAGACAAACAGTAGAAAAGTGTCAAGAAGTGAAACGAAGCAGTGAAAAAGTCTAAGAAAAAGAGAAGAAACAGGCAACAAAAAAAAGTCGTACTAAACGGGGCGTGAAATAATAAAACGGTTTGAATTAAAAACAAATAATTTTCCTCCCTTAGTTGATAAATTAAACTAATTAAATTATTTTCAACGCTACATAGAAAAATCTTCTTTACTTGTTTGTCTCCTTCCACGTCAACTCCGTTCGCTTCTTTTCCTCGCTTTGGCTCTGACTTTTCGCGGAGAAGTTGACGCCCCGGAAAAGTCACGGGGTTTTCTACAAACGGGAAAAATTCAAATTGGAAATTTCTATTGAGTCAAATCAAATTTGACGACAACGACACTTGTGAAGTGTGAGGTTGGAACTTCACTGCTTCCTACGTAAACTACAGAGAGTTCACGTGTTATATTTCATGCGTTTTTTTTATGTCATGGACTTTTTATTGAACTGTTCGGGGGAATATTTTTTTTTGTCGATACATAAGAGATGTATATTGTATGTAATTGCATTCACACGTTTGTGGAATCTTAGTATACAGGCCAACCACCTGAGAATACCCAATACAGGACATGTTTATTGTAGTTCTCTCTATTATAAATTTTGTTCGGCAATTCAGCATCACAGTCGAAGTTCACAACAGTACAGGAAATTGGTGTGGTGATGTCCAACCTTGTGTTTCCTACAGCAAGCTACAATCCTCAACAAGTTGCACTTAAAACGTTGAACAAGACACTTCATAATACTTAAAAATTTCTCACTGTTTGCTGTGTGTGACCAGAAAAACACTGCAGCCAGAACAACAGGTGAAATACATCTTTATTGAGTGGTGTAGCATAGGGAAAGTCTTAAAAATGCAACATACACTTCCTGTTGTGTAATGAGGTGATGATAGTTTCATAACTATCGTAATGAATTCTCTAAGATGTCTCTTCTTACCGACAACCAAACTTGTCTTAAATTTTCACGAAATATTTTTAATCGTCAATTCCGTGGGATTGTGTGTGATGCCGGGGGGTCGGCAGGGAAGGAAGGAAGAAAGGAAAGGATCGAAGGAAAAGGTTGAGGTGGAGGATGAGTACGAAAGAAGGAGAAATACTTAAAATTTAAATGAAAAACAGAGGAGAAGAGAAATTATTGCGTGACGGGAATAAGACGAGTCATTAGAGACCCACCGACTGGGAAATTTAGCATTGGAGTCACTGGAATATTAACATGGCCAGGTGACACGAGGCGATGTCCCTTTCATTTTCCCAATAAACTAAATGTAATTCCACCCAGGGCCCGGGCCGACCCAAGGGGGCCCCACTCAACCCCAGAGCTTCCGATCCGACCCCCACGGAAATCTCTCAGATTTTAAGACATTGTCTTTCTCGTTAACGAGACACGGAAGTCACCCTGATTTTCCGACACTTTCCACCCTTTCTCCTTTCGTTTTTTTAACAAGTCAAAGGAAAGAAACTTTTTGTCTTCGTCTTGTTCTTCCTCACCTGCTTCTCTTCACGTTTCTCATGTTACTTCCCTCACGGAACATCGACTCTTGAGGTATCACCTTTTCCCCACCTGCTTTTGACCGGTGTGAGCACCGAGAACCGATCCACTGAATATTCATCAACAACTTCCTAAAAACATTTCAAATATTTCCTAAAAAATTTAAGGGTCATTGACCACCGCTGGTGACTTTTTACTGCGCTCCTCCCATTACAAATCTGAAAAAGTCAAAGAAATAAGTGGTGGACCATTAAAAAATAGCGACACTACAAATACAACCGTACGTTATTTGTTGTACTCCAAACATCTTCTTTACGTTTTTAGTAAGTATAAATGTACATTATGTATGACTTATACAATGCTTATTTACATAAGTATCTTTTGGTAGGACAACCAATATTTATCCGAAACCGTCTGCTATTTATTTTCAACTACTTGCGATGTATTACATATATAATTGTTTACAATTTATAAAATTTTGCTCAGTCAATGAGAAACCGTACTGTAGATAATAGCAAAACTATTAAAACTGTTAAACTGAAACTTGTGGGTTCTTTAAACTTGTCGACTGACTTGAGGATCAGTGACTTTTGTAGTGACAATTTTTAAGGGGGGAAAAAAAATGGCTTGTTTGGGAATTAACGAAATGCTCTTAAAGAGTGCCAGTTCGAGATTAAAACTCGAGTTCATTCATAACTTTAATATCATAAATCCGATCCGAATAAAGAAGTTAGACGGCTACCGGAGCTACCTTTTGCTACCAAAAAAGGTCATTTATTATTCTTATTTGGCACAGAGGAAACTCTTGCACGCGTTGGTGACTTTTGCTCAGACTCCGATTACCTCAGACTTGGGGTATCAGGTACACTCGAAGGTTCTTACACCTTAAAACCCGCAGGTGAAAAATAGAAATGACCACCTCACCGCGAAATCCGCGCGTAGTTTTTGCTGTTTCTCGAACAATAACCGTGATTCCGAGTGATCATACGAGACATTTATCAATTACGAGTAGTTTCATTAGTGTCCGTTTGTGATCTCGCACAGGTAGACGTCCACCTGTCAGGTCTAATAGAATTTTTCGAGGTACATGACACGAGGCTGGTTCGACCGCAATGAGTCACGAAACGGCCACCTCAACCGCAGAACTTCATTCTACAATTTCACAGGTATTCTCGTTTTTACGCGTGTAGTTTTCTTACAGTTTTGGTGGAAATGAGTTGTAGTTCGTTCGATTTAAGTAATAAAAAAAATTTGACGAACAAACCGATCGTTAACTGCCCACTACCGTACATGGCATTCCTCTTAATTGTACGGAGGAATCTTAGGATTTCTCGTGAAATTTTTTTGTCCTGCATGCTGTCTGAGACTGACACTCGGTCATTACGTACAAATGAATAATCAGCAGGAAATAATTATTTTAAAATCAACTCCTTTTTTGTAATAGTTTAGATGTAGTGTACGCGTTGGTGAAGTGCTGGTCGTCGTATGGCTTGCTAAACAACAACCTGAAGTTTTTAAAATTGCACACCTGTGTTCAACCATGCACTACACAGCTCTGTTGTTAGTTATTTTTTTGCGTTCTTAAGGATTCACTCAAAGTTATGAAACTTTCTAGAACACCCACTGCTAGATTCAGGACAAGGTTGACAGTGAGGTGTTTCAGTCTTACTGTATATAATTTCTGTAATTCCATGTGAACGACTTAAACCCAAATGTACATTAATAATAATAAATGCTATTTAACTAACTAGACAGCGAAATGTGTTTCCTTAGACACGAGAAATATTTAAAGTAAACGAAGGGGGCTGTGTCGTGCCAAAGTTCAATTGAAAACCCGCGTCGAAGACGGCGATATCGAATGATCATCTATTAATATGAAATTATCACTAATTTATTGGAGAAAGTCGTTTTGTAATTAGACCGATTTCCTCTTCGACGTTCGTACCAGACAGTGTGAAATCACAACTTTAGAAAACACAAGCAGGTTCTCTTCACTTTGATTCGTCACTAAATTCGTCCGATTTGGAGCGAAAGAAATTCCCCTGCTAAGCAAAAGCGCTCAGAATAGTGTCTCTGTAGTGTACTGTAGTGTTGCTGCTGCGTTGCATTTTCTAGTGCCAAGTAATCGAAGCCAAAGAATCAATGTTAGCCAACAAACAGTGAACATCTGGTAGCGTGTTGTGTTTTAGTTTCGCCTCCTCACTAAATTGCTCTTGACAAGTAAAATTCACTCATCTCTAGTTAAGTTAAGTTAAGTTAAGTTAAGTAACCCACATTTGGAAATAACTGAACGTCAACACAATTGTTGAATCAAAATGTGCAGTAAAAAGTATCAAGTATTAACTTCGGGTACCACCATTTTAATAAGACACATACCATTAACAGCGACAGATTAACGGTAACTTGCACTAGGGGTAGGGGAACTTCTTTACAAGAACTTTCGACCAAAGACACAAAGACTAGACAGCGCACCAAGATAACAAATACATAAAAACATACCACGAGCAGACACAATGTTAACAGTCAATAGAACAATCGACGGGGCATAACATTTGCCCAAGCTATTTATACTCGTACATAAACTTTATAGTTCATCAATACGATATGTAAAGTCGACACACAGTAAGAATCACTCGTCGTCTGGTTCGAGTACCCACGACAAGGACAAACAACTTTCGAGAGTGCTAAAAATTTATAGCTCTAATACGAAAAGAAGAAGAACAAGAAGAAAAATAATAATAGTAAAAAAGGAAGTTGGGTTTGTGTGCCGCAGACATGTCAGTGCAGAACTTGTAATCAGCTGGAAAGATCTCTTGTAAAGGAGAATAAATAAGCAGTATAATAAATATAAAAGGAAAAGAAAGGCTTGTAAAGAAAGTCGCATTCATAAAATGATTAAATCGGTGGTGGAAAGGTTTGAAGGTGAGCCGTCGCCAAATGTGCTTGGTTCTAACTGATACCACCCCAATGTAAAAGACACTTCTTGCTTATGGTAATTTTTAATATTCTCTCTCTCTCTCTCCCGTTCCGTTTACGGAGTCAAAGGAAAAGTACGGGTACAATTAAAAGCAGAAGAGAAAAGTTATTTACCAAAATGAGAATTCACGAGTGAGAAATCCCGTGTTTTTAAACACGACAGAAAACTGTATGTACAGCACATATGTACAGACGGGTTAAAATTTATTTTTGGGGGTGTCGTTGCCTGGGTAAAATGGCGGTCAAATGCGGAGAAATTGCACTTTTATATGTGTCCTGAGTTGATCCCGAACAGTGGGAATTCACAGTAGGAAGACAGGTGAAGAAGTCACAGGAAGTACCGCGGAGCCTGAGAAACTTGCACAGTACGTGACATAAAGTGTGATGTTAAAGTACCACGCAACTTCACCTTAAAACTTAAGTATTTTAAGTTAAAATGGACACACTCGAGACAACGGTTTGTATGTTGTGTGACACGGCGTAATGCGCGTCATTAGAAATTCAATTTATTAAAAATAAATTATTATTTATTTTCCTCTTTAGCGAAAAGAAGGTTTTCATCTGCTCAAGAAGTAAATTCTTTTTTTATTTAAGCAGAGTCGGACGTGGTCGGAGGACCGCAGTGAAGTTGTCAGCCGCCGTTTTGACTTCTTTAAATTAATTTCAACTCAAGTTCTAATTGACATAATTTTAATAGAGTTTTAATGTGGGGAAGGAGTCAATAGGACCGTTTTATTAAATTTAATTAAGGGATTGATTTAATCAATGGAGTTATTTTAATGAGAAGTTGAGTCCAGAAAAACATTTCTGATTCACGTGTTTTATGAGTTCTTTTCACACCTCTATGTTACTGATGTTCCTACCGGTGTATACTATTTATTAATGTATTAATGTATGGAAGTACTTAAATGAAATTCAATGATATTTTAATATTCTAATTATAGTTTTTCGTTTTAATTTATTTAAAATAATTATTATAATACATTTGTTACAGATCAATTATAGTTGGGTAGTTTTATTTCACCGGCCTTAATAGGCTACTTATGTATTTATTATTAATTTATTTTCGAGTCTGTCCGTTTGTGACAAACCTGGTTCTCTGTACCGTTCCATCCGTACGAACAAGGGGTTGTCTTGTCCGAGTTGTCCTGTCCTGATCGATGACGCTTCTAGTTTGACTTATTCTACGAGTCTAGGATAGTTTCAACATAAACTTTAAGTCATTGAGAACCAGGTGCCAGAAAACTATTCTATTGAATAACTATAATCCCGGCATCGGATGAGCCTTTCATTGTAACTTCAACCGTAAACTTTTACTGCTCGTTTGTCACATTAATAAAAGACGGAATTCAGTTTTCATACTGTTCCTTACTGTAAAATTGGAAATTTTCAGGGCTTCACGGCTATTAATATTATTCCTAGACTTGTTTTCACACAATAAAAACTATTCGTTTTATGTTGCAACACTGGCCCGTCTGAATTTCGCTCGGTTTTCTAATTTTCATCTTTCTAATTTAACTTCCAACTTGTTAACGCTGCGTTGTCTCCGTAATTTATTTTATTATATACAAAAAAAAGGATAGTTAGACGGGAAGATAGAGATATTAAAGAAAGGACCACGGTGAGTTAATTAAATGTTTAAACTCTTTGTGTTCACCTCGGGAGAAGGTTGGATTTTTGGTTTCGTCCGAAGTTCAATAAAAAAAAAAATCAGGCGAGAAGTGACGTGGCAGCCAATAAAATGTAAAATAAGCCGTTCGATTTATGTACGGTTATGTCCCTCGTATTTCATTTTCTTGTCACTTAAAAATCGTACACTTTTTGTTTTATTTTGAGAGTTTTCGTTTTGGACTGCTAAGGGTCTCCTAGACACAAAGGAAAAGTTATAAATTTGAAAAATTCCAATCGGTGGTGACGACCCCTCGAACAGGTACGCTCACACCTAGACACGAAGTTGCAGGTTGCAGTTACCAGCCGTTTTGGGACTTGGTGAGAACTTGGTGAGTGCCTGACAGGTTGTTGAAAGGTTATTTTGTGTCTTGTACAGAACAAATACAGTGTATTCGTACAATGTTTGGCTTAATGTATGGAGTGAAATCACTCGGTAATTTGGCCTGGGTTAATAATTTGTTTTTGTGTATTATGTTATATTTATTGAAATAAATTTTTCTTTCGAAGCGTCTTATTTATACTTATTGGTACTTAGTACTTAATAGTACTTATTAGTTATTATTATAGTTATTTAGATCAACTTAAGTTCACCTATTTTCTACTGTCTGTTTTTTATTTTACCTGGTTTAAAACTCTCAAGGACCGACAACAGCATTGCTTTTTTGTACTTTTAATAATTTATGTGTTCTAATTTATTTTTATTTATTCATTTTTTTTATTTGTCATTTTCAGTACGTGTCAAGCGACTTCCATGTCGTTTTTTTTTCAGAGGTCATCCTTTTGCTCTTGTATGTTGGTCTGTTTGTTGCTTTGCTTCAAAGTTTCTTTGTGCGCGCACCTGTCGTGTTGTTTGTATGATTAGAACTAGAAGCTTGGCTGGTATTTATACAAAACGTGTGTTACAGCTTTCTGTAGTTTATGTATCGATCTGTATAATACTTCCGTTTTCTTCACATTAGCCATTTCCTGTATTGCCGTGGCGTTTCCTCCAAATTGTTTTGACAACACTTTTGTTCGCTTTCTTCTCTCGCATTCTTACAGATTTTATTCTGATTGAACTTTTATTTTGTTTTATTGGGATATTATCGTAGGATGGTGACATTTTAAATAAAGAAATAAATTATTGTTTGGTGACCGACGACCAGGCGCCGCTGAACGCATAAAAAAACTGTCGCTGTCGTATGCTCATTGAACACACACAGACACTTCTGACGAGTGTAGAAATGAACTCTTCAAAATTTGGAACTTAAATCGGTCAAAGGTCAGTTGGTGTTGAATGACCGTTTCATTTTTTCACTGTGGAATTTAAATTTTTATGGGTTTCGAGGGACGGTCAAGACGATCGAAAACTTCCGATCGATTCATTTGAGTCGATCGATCGATCGATGGAGAGAGGGGGAAACCACAAAACGAATGTCAAGGCGATTAGATTAATGCCAAAAAACTGTCACCATCCCTACCATTAACATCATCGATACCACCTGTGTATTGTTGTTGTCATTTCACACAATGTGGTTTTAATTCACTCGTAAGAAATCCAAGTTAATTGTCAGGTGAGTGGCAAGTGTTTGAGGAGTACGACGCACGAAGATGTTTGTTATGTAGAGGATTATTACGTGGCTGTGGTGTAAACCTCGTGTAAACCTACTTGGGTTCCCATCGCTCCCTCAAATTAAATACACGACACATTGTGCAATTAATAAATTGTTACTTCGTCCCGTGTCGTAGTGAACTTACATCATTGTAGTTTCGTTTGAACAAGTCGAACCTCCGTCTAGACCCTCGGCAACAGCAATAATAACGCTAATATAAAAATGTCGTGATTTCCACGGGCACAAGTTTAATTTTTTTTTTCGGTCTGCTTGAGGGAAAGGTAAAATTTTTTTTTTCCAAACGAATCATAAGATAAGAAGAAGCAATAAAAATTTTAAAATTACATTTGAAAGACAAAGGGCTTAGGAGAAAGGCATGGGAAAGCCTCCGTTGTTTGATTTGTTTCTTCCTCTCTCTCTCTCTCTCTCGTTTCAGGTAAAACAAGAT
Organism: Polyplax serrata; assembly: GCA_037055365.1. Lineage (NCBI taxonomy): Eukaryota > Metazoa > Arthropoda > Insecta > Psocodea > Polyplacidae > Polyplax > Polyplax serrata. The sequence continues at coordinate 4,256,903 of JAWJWE010000004.1, forward strand.
TTTATTTTCATAATGTAAAATGCTCACCTGTTTCTTTCTATCACAGGTGGACTTTGTCTTATCACGGGACGACGCCTCGTTAAATTAGTTTCTGGGAAGTAATTTGTGTGCAAGGAGGTGTCAAAGGAGCTCCGGTTATTTATTAAAAGACACAGATTCTTCCACATAAATAGAATAGATTTTTGTTAACAGTCTACACGTAAAAAGTGTTTTAAACGAAGTTAATCGGCTCCCATTCCTCCCCTACGTCAAATGACGTATGAGACAAATGACGTCACGGATTCCTACACCCCCAGCATGAATTATATTATTGTTATATTATATTATTATTAGGTACCGTGCAGCAACTCAATCGTTAGGAGACTGAAGTCACCAGTGACTTGTTAGAGAAGGTGTTCTCAACGTAGAAATCTCAGTAATTTAAATTTGATATATTAAATTTATCTGGTGCCACGTTTCCCCCGTTGAGTGGTTGAGAGTTCTGTAGCCACCATCGATAATTTGGTAATCGTTCAATAAAAAGTCACTTTGAATGATATTATGTGTTTTCCGTTCAAGAACCATACGTGATGCTCTTTTCTTTTCCATTAAAAAAAGTTTTGGATTTCTCTTTCCGCCATCTTTCTTCCATTTTCGAACAATTTTTTACTTCTTTTAATTTATTTTATTGCAGCTCAATTTATTTATATATATATAAGGAGAGAAGGAAAACGAATTGGAATTACTAAAGCAATATTTTTTTTCCACTTTCAATTTCTTTTTTACCCTGCCCCGGCGTATTTCTCGTACTGTCACGTGTTCGTGTGCATACATAGGCATTTGTGTACACATACACACACACATGTACACAGATGTGAAATTTTCTATTTAAAAAGAATGCTTATCTGTATGGATTACATTGCGTTTTTTATACTTTTTGGTTTTAAGAGTCCTCCATGCCTCGAAATGTTTCCAATCTTTCATTTTTGGTTCCTGTTTGTTTCCCTTAGACACACACACACACACCACGTTGCGATTTTGTTTTCAAGAGTGTCAGAAATTAACCAATAATATTGGAACCAATATTGGAACAATAATAGCACACAGTATACAGTATACATTCAATGGTCTAAGTTACAATACATACATACATACATAAATATCAAGTCGTGCACGTTCTGAAGAATACTTCTTTCTTTGCGGACCCAGGCGGTGTGTGTATGTAAAGTATTACCTATATTTTAAAATATATTAATAGAAAAATACTTCATCCATTATTGTTAAGGTAGGCCAGTAATGGAAAAGCCAACAAAAAATAACATAAATAAGCCGCACTTTGACTAAACCCAAAACTACAGTTTTAGTCAATTAATCGCAAGTCCATTAAACTATTCCACATAGTTGGTTAGTCAATCAAATCAGAAGTGAAGAATCCTTGACACATACATAATTCCAAAAGTTAGTAAATAGAGTTAAATAGGAATGAAATTTATAAAGTTTAAATTTAAAAGGAAATTGTGTCATTTTTTGTGACAGAAGAAAAAGCGCAGACAAACTTAAAACTTAATTTTTAAGTTTTCCACTTTAGCATTCGTTTGATACGCGTACTATGAAATTTTATGTAAATCGATATGTAAATTAATAAAATACGTAAGATAACTCGGCCGGCGAACTTGTCCCCGTCTGAGAACCACAGGTAAAAGTTAAGAAGATTTCATCTACACAACACAAATATTTTATAGTGGCACCGTCGTCTATCGAGCGACATTCGAACTCGTTTGTCAATTTGACAGTATTGAGACGTTAGACAAATAAAATTTGACAAAAACAAATCGATCGAAACGGCATCACCTGACACAAATTAATTAACGAGTTGTACATGAGCAGAAGAAGACGAGAAGAATTCTTGAGTGGTCCTCTGGGGATGTTTCGGTTGACCTGGCGGGTAGCTGAGGTTGTTCATTGAAGGATTCAAATTGTGTGAGAACTGGGAGGTAGTAACCGAAGAGGTAAGAATGACCGAATGAAACTACACTTTCTCTGCTGTGTAGTGTACCATTTACTTAAACTATTATTATTTAATTATAACTTATTTATTTTGAGTCGAAACCTACTGCCACTGGTGACTAATGTTAATTACAAAAATTTAATGTAAATGTACTATTAATTAATAACAACAAACTTCAAACTACTCTCCAACCAACAACTTTTTACCAAATATTTTTGGACGTGAAGCTGACGGCCGGTTGTAACATATACATAATCAATAACACGTCATGTCGTAAACGCATACGTATTTAAAAATAGACACATTTTATGTTACATAGGAAATTTTCAGAGGTCCTCTGACGTCATTTCCGTCAGAAAGACAGGATCGTCGACAGTACAAAATTAGAGCAAACGTCTCCCTTTTCGTAGGGAGGAATTATTAGGGATTACATTTTTTATTTTGGGAAAATTGCCCTTCATCCGGAGGACGTTTCTTCTCGGTTTCCGAAGAGAAGTCGTCCGATTCGTTAAGTCGGAGAGAGAGGTGGGAATTTAACGAGAGTGACAAGTCGATGTAGCAAAACGGAGCAGCAGACGAACGGGAGGTCACGAAAAGGCAAATAAATGCACGGGCGCCGGAGAAAAGGTTTAATTTTCGTTTCCCTCGGGACGGAGTCAAAGGAACGGGTCAAAGGAACGGGAGCACTGCAGTCGGAATGCACTTCCTTCGGACGGACGAATATGCGGAAGAAGGAAGGAAGGAAGGAAGGAAGGAAAGTACAAGAAAATCACAACACAATTAACAATATCTATGTCAATTTATCTTTTATTACACCAGCTAAATTGCTTTCAGGGCAAAAGTATTTTATTTTTCCTTTGTCATTTCCATGTAATTTGACACTTTAATTAACTTTTTACAACTTGTCTTGTGTCTTCCCCGTTGTCACAGTCGTCTCCCCGTGCTAGTCTTGTCTCTCTCTCTCTCTCACCACCGGTCCCCCACTATTTCTTTTTATTGTTATCATTTTCGAAATGACTGATCAGACGTTGAAATTCGTTTTGTGGCCAACAAGAATTCCTTACAATTCCGAATGTCGTGGCATTCCAATTACGGTGAAATTGGTAGAATTCGTGAGACGAGGAGGACGAAAAGAAAATGGGGGAAAAAGTTCGACGGCGGGAAGAAAATGAAAACGTCCCGGCTTTACCCGGACGACTGAGGGGGAAAGTACTACTCGGAAAAAATCCGGTACTTCTCACTCTCACCTGTGTACCTTCACCTTGTAGCTGGTAAATCAGAAAACACCTGCGGTTGCGTAACATCGACGAAACAAAATTCAACAAGAATTATATAAAGTCAATAAAAATGTGTGGTCGGATGAATCGGAAGATGTCGAATGAATAAGAACGAATTTTTTTTTAAGAAGAATTTATAAAAATAGATGCGTATTATTACACCATTGTTAACTCTAACTATTAAATAACGTAAAAGTAATATTTGTGACGAATGAAGGGTAAGCGGAAAGGTTTGCTTCCCATTGAACGGTTGGACGTAAAGAAAACGAAAGGAAAATGTTGAAAATTTACTACAGGAGTACACGACATGGTTGTTATCCCTCACAAAATGCTGCAAAAACCTTAATTGTAGTCAGGCAGTAGATAATTGTAGTCGTCGAGATGGTAAATAGTTTTGTCGACGGCTGAGGAAATCCATCGAAGTATAGTATAAAGCGAAGAATAAGATATTGAGTAGCAATAATAGGAAGAGGACGTTTTGGAACCATTTATATTATATTATAATATTAAGTAAACAGTTTCTTGCGTCATACAAATTATTTTTGCACCGACTACAAAATGTAAATGAAATTAGTTGCGAAATATCCTGAGAAACCACTGAAGTAAAAATAACAATATAACTTTCCCACTTTCTCACAACTATATCTACCTTTTAATAAAACATATTATCAGATTCCAATAAAAAAATCAGGCAAGTGTACAATAAATAACATCAAAAATAATTATTTAGTAAGAAAAAGTCCAAAGCTCTACTCCGTTACTTAATTTAGCCGTCTACAAAATTTCTAGTTGAAAGAAACACGCAACAATCGACAACAATAAGGAGAAGAAACAACCGAATAACACAAGGTTTGACAAAAAAAAGAATTGCCATCGCACAAAAAAGTATGGATTATTTTCTAAGTATGAAAATTAAATAATTCAATAAAATAAAGAATAGAAAAGCGTGTAGGGCGTGAAGCAAACCAAAAAGCCAAAATAACAAGAAGGAAAATTATAAATATCAGTGCATTAAAAAATATAATAAATAAAGTAAAATTAATAAAAATATAAAAACGTAATGATATAATAAATAAATAAAAATGTTTTTATTGAAATTAGTATTATTCTATGTAAAACACTACGTGTACAATAAATAATATAAAAGTCAATATACAATGTACAGGACTGCAGAACGACCATCGGTGTATATTATTATAACGTCATCATATAACTAGTCTTATTAGTCCCAAGAGACCAAGTCCTTGAATGTAGTTAACCAGGTAAATAAGAAATATTAAAAAATTGCATGTAGTCAATTGCACTACACTCGTTTCACGACTACAAACCAGTGAAGCCGTAGCAAACAGATGTGGAGTGTCCGAGTGCCTTTCCACCGGTGGAACTCCTTCCATCACCGACATCGCTCGCCTACAAATTATTTTGTGAGCTACTAATGAAAATGTAAAAATATCCTCCAGAGAGCAATTCTGCATGGTTAATTTGGTGTCGACAAAGTCGCGGAGTTTGGTGGAATTTGAGCAGAAAAAAAAAATCCGCTACATCATTTTGTGGATGACATTTCACGGTCTATTATATCGTGTGTGTGTGTCTCCCCGAAACTTTGACATTTCTATTAAAACTGCGTATATATATATATAATTCAAAAAAAAATAGAACAATGTAGGAAATTTGAAAAAGGCAAAAGTAAAAAGCACGACAATAATAATAATAATGTCGCAAATTTCATATATCCGACGATTTACGAAAGATTTGATGGATGACTCTGATGTTCTGTGTGTGGAACCTGACCTGGGCTAACTTGAACTTGAGTTTGACTTTCAAGGTGGAGTTTCTTTTTATTACTGGCACATTTTAGCACTTAGTTAATAATTTTAGCATTGCCGCAAGTCTGTTTATTTATTTTTATAAGCATCTAATGAAACTAATTCAAGGTTTTACACTTTGTGTATTGTTCCTTTGACGTCGCCTTAATATTTTTTATTGGTATGTATATGTATATATAGTTACTTGGTGTAGTCTATTCCTAAGTCAGAAACTGTCCGCTGGTTAGTTTTCTATTACTTATATTTTATTTTTGGTATTCTTTTACCGTAAAGTATAGGTGGAGGTAAACAACACCTAACTAAACAAAAGTTATCGGTCTAATAGTACTGTATTGACCAAATGCGTGGTGAACTACTAAGTACCAACTTTCAATGATACTCGTGATGGGCACGATGGGTACTGGTACTAATTTGCACCGACAACATATTGAGTGAGAGTAACCGGAAAGAGTGGGGTGTAAGGTTGTGAGGGAGAAAACAGTGTGACAATTCTAGCGTGAGTTCAAGTCCAAAACCCGTGTATGTTTTTATGTATTTCATACATAAGTGGCCCAAGTGAGAGGGTAGAGAGAACGGAGTGGAATGGGTAAGTGGTCACCGTTCAATTTTTCCGCCAATTTATTTATTTTCCCTTTGACAAGGAAGGACTGGGGTGTGGCAGGGAAAACAGCAGCAACAGAAGAAGAAGAAGAAGAAGAAAAACTGGTGGAAAACGACGGTCGTAAAAGAAAATTATCAGTAAAGAAAGATCGATTTGATTCCCTCCAAACTTTTCGCTGTTTCGATAATAAATTTCGGGTGCAATTACTCGTAAAAATGTGTCGTACAATTTCCGCTGGGGTGTCAGGTCTCCCTCCTCTCTGTGTGTGTCTCTCTCTCTCTCTCTCTCTTAACGCCGCACTACTCTCTTATTCTAGTAGTTCTCTACACTTCCTCGCCCATATGATTCTCCCTGATGCATCACAATCGGTCACGCCAGCCCAAAACAGCACAAAATCTGTACGGTTGTGACGTCGTAAAATACAATTTTGTGCTAAAAGTAGTTAGTAAAAAAGTAGTTCCTGCGGTTGTACGGTTTTCGAAGGCTCGGACATCGGGGCAAAAGGATAACCCTTGAAATTCGGTGGTGTGACGGCGACACAACCGCGTGTCATCTTTGGTCGTGAACTTGTTCACACACCGTCGTGTCAATAGACTCAAGTTCCCCCGCTGTGAAAAAGGCACCGTCACCAAAGGGAAACCTCCGCGATGTTTCCGTGTTTTCTCATTGTCCGCATCCTCTCAAAAGAAACCGAAATGTGTTTGGTGTATTCGTGGTCAAGTGCCTGAAAATGATGAGGACGCCTCCTGCCACGATGCCACCCTCGTCTCATCCTCTTTAGGAGGATCACGGCACTTTAGGGTACCTAAGAAACGGGTTGTGGGACATCGTTGCCTGCGACACTCGCAGGGGTCAGAGAATGTCCGAGTTGAGTTCACAACAACGAGGACACGTAAGATGTAAAGTTTCTTAGGTCGGGTTGGCGCCTGTAGAATTTTAATTTTTCAAGTTGAACAGCCGCATCTAGGAGAGATTCTCATAGACCCGTAGATAAAAGCACAGGACTTTTGCGGGACTCTTCTCCCATTGAAAGAAATTGTTTTGAGGGAACGTACAACTCGACGGACATTTGACGTGGTTTGAATCACCAAACACGCGTCAAGGATCAAATGGTCTATTTCGTAATAGTTTCGCGTAGATGAACTTAGTAGTTGAAATATTATGATAGTAAGTAAAACGAATGTGCATCGATACAGCCGGACAAAACTTGACGTACATAAGTGCAGTACTCGTGGAGCACAATCACACCAACTTTTTTTCCTCTTCACAATTAATTTTAAACAAATTGTAGAGAATCTACGCCTGTTACTACACAGAACATACTACTTTAATTAAATTTAACGGAAGGAATTAATAAATAGACACAAAAACATGTCTTCAAATCGAAAGTCAATTAGTAGAAACGGCTAGACGACACGGGAGTGGATTTACCTCGCAATTATTTTGATTTTCGTCAACGTGAAAGTGCGTGCACTTGCTTATTACCACGTTTACAGCGATGCTATTAGATTAAGAGAGTGCAAGGTTACATTCATCAACAATTTAAATTAATGCAATAAGTTGAATTGAAATGAGCGAGAGAAAGATGGTCGATCACTGACGGTTATAAATATTAATTTTGTGTAACAATAAAATAAAATAGTATGTGAAAATGATTAAAACGGCGGCGCCAGGCTGATGATTAGCATTTTAAAATTTAATTTGACCGTTTGACACGTGTTGATGATGGTGATGTTGTGTGTCTTTTGTGTTGTCTCCATCTCTGACAACCACGTGTTCGTCAGAAATGGAGGAAAGTACAAAGTGAGAAGTTGCTAGAGTCGTACGTGATGTCACGGGTATGAGTAGTTGAATCTGGCGGTGGTAGCAGTACGTAGTGGCTACATACCTTTCGTGGTGTACATTAAGTCAGGAATTCTGCGTCAGGGTTGTACTACGACGTTGAAGTTATGTATGAAGCTTGAAAAACGTACATGTTGTGTGGCAACCGCCGTCCATCCTGGTTATTTATTCACCTTCCTTTGGCCCAATGATGGCTCGCTCGAGTAATTAACTTCATCTAGATTTGACTTATTTCATTTATGAAGTTCGTAATTCCATCTCAGCTCATAAAACCATCCACCATGACGCGCCAACCAATCGGATTGTAACTCCAAATTGTGTTAAAACGTAGTTTCCCAATTCCGACGTACATGATTTTACCGTTTTCTTGGGTATAACACAAGATCTGACAATGTTCTTTGTACTATGCTAGCAATAAACAAATTCGTAACAATATAACGGTAGCGGAATGCGCATCTTGTAACTAATTGATTCAATAAAATACCTGAAATCGGGTTGTGGTACTAACACTACAGAAATTATACTACAGAATTTGTAATTATAATTGCTAACGATACTTATACATCAGGAACAATTACAATCAGATGTATGAAATGTAGGAAAAATAAATGTTTGATCGGGTGGCTGTATTTCTATACTTTGACTCTTCTTTGACCTGAACACGGGCAGTAGCAAAAGATAAACTTGAGAATTTTTCTATCAGAGTTCAACAATTTAAATTACAGCAATGTAATATTTGCTTTGTGCAAACACGCACATTTCAATATAACAAAAATACGCCACAAATAATGTGCACAATAAATAAAAAGGACCTTTTTCCGTCTCACTTTGTCACATCGCCATCGAGTCTGAGGAAAATCAGAAGAAAATAGTCAGGGGATGAAAAAATGAAAAGTTTTCTGGAGAAGCGAAGTTTGCATTACAACGACGGTTGTCACGGACTATGCAGACGACAGGGTGTAGGAGGCTTTGCTTACACGAACCACAGCAAAAGCAGGAATTTTCTTAGTTTTTTTTCTCCTTCCGGGGAAGGCAAACCGCAGGGCTGTGAGCTTTTCCCACCCCAAAAGAATTTTCCAGATTTCTCCGTCGGCGGTATCCCTCGCGGACACATTCCACAGTGTCTCTCTCTCCATCTACCCGTCCTCCTTTCGTCCCCCTCGCCACCCCCCGGAGGGCAAAATTTATTAAAAATCTTCACAATATTGGCAATACCAGTAATTCAGCGTGACAAATTGTCCCTCGACTTTCCATTAGGGTGGTCACGGGCATTACAATTCCATACAGAACTGGTCATCCATGGTAAACTGAAATATTTCGCTTTCGTAGGAAAACAAAAAAAAATATTTCATATTTATCTTCTCCCGTGTCTCCCCCTCGTCCTCGTGCCAGAACATTATGTATTTGTGTTTGGTTTATGTGTATGCATATGCTCGAGGGACTTCTTACATCGGTTTGTCCCCTGTTGGTGGCAAGTGTCCGATCCGATCTTTTCTACGGCCGCCGCAGTAGAGAGAGCGTGAAAAGTGTGCCGGAAAACGGTGGAAATTACTTTAACGACTTTTTTTTTTTTAGTTTTTTTGCAACTATTCGAAAAATAATGTTAAACAATGCCGACCGAAACTATCATTATTTATTCCACTGTTGCAGAGGGAGACACACGAGATACATAAAAGTTTATGGGCAATTAAAGTCTTTCATCCAGCGCTGTTTCCCGCGCAAAATTCAGACTTGAACTTCCTGTTCGGTTAATTAGGAATTGGAAATGGTTGGAAGTATTGTTTGGGTTAAATTTTGAATAATCGAGGCATTAAAATGATGCTTGCCTAATTTAGGGACTCACAGGTGAGAATTGTGGTTGTAGGGAGTACGCAAGTACAAAAGTACTAAGTACAGATGTGATTGGTAGGGAAGTGTAGAACACAGCAAGAGTACACAGAAGTGTAGTAATGTGCATGGTTGATGAGAAATACAAAAAAAAAGAGACAATGAAGTGTACTGTTAGTTTTGACACATTCTACGAAGCACAACATGAACGAATGACCAAGTTACATTAAAAAGTGATACTTTTTGAGGTTGTTAAAAATACTTAACTAAATCACAGAAAATAATGAGTAACACTTCATATATACAATCAATAATGTAAAGTGTACAAAGAGGCAGTACGAAAATATGGCGAATGTTGTGAACTTTATACGTAGGCATTAAGTACACGGCTACAAATAAAGACACGGTACAATACAAAATATTAAATGATTGCCATGAATCACAGAAATGTAATTGACGATGCTGCAAACTGTACTTGTCCAGCGAGGTTAGAACACACGGAGGAAAGTTCAAACAATAATTAACGACATAGTGCTAGTTATTCATTAATAATGTAACAGCTAATGTTTGTATACAAAAAGACACACATACGATTAGGGGTGCAAAATGATGAGTACCCATGAGTGACCGTAGTTGCGTGTTGTCGTTTCGAAGTTGGAAAAATACAGCACAGTAGAGAGCACACAAGACGACGTCGAACGGTGGAAAAGGCCAAATTTTGGATTCTTCACGACTGTCAAAAACGAAGGGACCTTGCCCGTGACCCGAAGCCCACTCGAATTCATGTTTTATAAATTTGAATACATTTTGAATACATAAAGTTCATTGGAGTGAGATAACAAAAGGAGTTTTTCGACTTCCTTCGGCTCAACCGGAAACGTTACCGTATTATGTTTCACACATTAAAAATGTTACAGTTAAGTTTCACATTTTTATTTCGTGACACGTCATTGAGTTTAAAGCCGATTCAAATCAACCGACCCTAACCGGAGGACCGTCGGGACCGTCGGGAACAGCTTCCTCCTGCCTTCCCTCGAATGGAAAACCATGTCCGACGCGTTTCAGAGACGAAAAGAAAAATGGGAGAAACGTCCGTGAAACGAGTCCGTGAAGGAAAGAAGAGAAGCATCCGCCCTGTTGTCCTTTTCCTACGAGCCGCCAGGAACGGACGTGGCAGAAAGGAGTCTGCTCCCACGCCCGTCGTATCTGCTCTCACACATTCTCACGTGTACATCACACGAATGTCCATTTCCTAACAAAATTTGATCGAGAGAGAACTCGTACGGCCATGCGGAACAACCCTTTTGTCTATTATCTAGTCCTAATTACTAAATATTATATTGTGATTGTTAAAACAACTGCTGTTGTTTTCCTGAGAGGAGGTGAAGTTGATGGAAGTGTGCCGCGGTACTCGTGAACCGTGTCTTGTTGGTGAGAAAAAATAACAAAAAGAACACAGGTAAGAGGATTACAACTCGATGTCACATCGAGATGAGAAGTGAGAGGTAAAAAGAGTTTAAGAGTGTCGTGAGAACTGCGAAGGAAGTTCCATCGGTGGCGGGTACCGGGTACCCATGACGAAAATAAAAATCTCTCCGGGTAGCGAGGTGACGATGAAAATGGATAACATCGTGTCGGCTTCGTGCACCGAGAGGAAGCGCAGAATAAACGAAAATGAATTAAAGTTCCATCGGGTACTTCGAGTACCCGTTCCCCGTGCTCTGCACGAAATAAAATTACGGATACATAACTTTTCTAGTTGCCTAGAACCCAAAACGGTAAAATTAAATATGGCAGCTCCGTCCTTGTTGTTTTTATTGTAATGATAAGAATCGCTCAATGTCTGGTCGTAAATAGCAAAACGTCAGTGTAGAATTCCGTAAGTGGCCCTAACAACACGGTAGCCGCAATGCCCTCAAATAAGTTTCTTTTATTACAACGAGACACAATATATTTCGTTGATTTATGTATCGGCGGTCTCTTCGGAGGCCTCTCCTTTTCGGCTCTCCATTGAACAAAATTTGTTCCTCCGGAAGTGAGTCCTTCGCCCACGAGCCGAACCGGATTTAATTCCTGTTGAGTTTCGTGGGACGCGCCCAGAGGAGGAATCAGATGAATTGGAAAACTCCAGCGGAGACGGACGAGTTAAATGGTGCCGAAGATGTTTTTCCTGATGGCGACAACCCTTCCGATGTTCAATTAGGACCTCTCAGACGATCTGCTTATTTTGAGTCATTTAACACGATGCGCAGGGACCGCGAAAGAGAAAGGATGGCGAATTGGGAAAAGAGGGAAACAAATGGGTCTCCTGGAAGTCGGATGTGAGTGATTTTTACCACGTACTTGTCTTCTCTCTCTCTCTCTCTCGATGAAAAAAAATGATATATAAAATGCATGCAGGCATTTTGAAACAAATTTTATTACAAAACTGTATATAACTACACTGGATACATTTAGGAGTACGCACAGTGTACAAGTACATACATTTAGAGTATTAATCACACAAATATAGCGTCTAACGTCCTGTTACATTTGCGTGCACCACGACAAGAAACAAGTTAATAAAAGTTTTAGTTAATAAGAGTTAATAAGAGTCGATTGATGTTTAAGCTAATCATTAGTAGTATCGATCTGTTGAAGGAGAAATAACTACAATTATGTAGGCACAGACTCCAATTGATGGACATTGGGTTAGTCCACCTTGGTCGGGACTTTATTCCAACTTTGTACCCTCAGATTGACGGTAGTTGACACCAGTCTGGCGTCTCGTGTGCTCAGGTGGTTCGCTTCGTAAAACACCAGAACCGTCAATTGATGGAAATTAAGTAACTTTTAATCGAAAATTCAAACATTTGATCGTCGATCAGATCGAATTGAATTGATTAGAATTTGGTTCATCTCGTGGCATGTCGGAGCGGGCTCCTGCCAGGCTCCCGGTCGGGCCCCCACGAGGACCCTCAGCATTCGATTTGTCATTGATTAAGTTGCCTCGTATGCTAATCTAATCAGGTAGATGAAACAATCGATGGTGTCGGCTGTGGTTCACAGTGCCGAAACGACAAAAATTAATGGGGGGGGGGGGGCGCCGCGCTACAGTTTTTCAATACAAGAAAAACTAATTTTTTTCTCTCTCGAATTCCGTGTCGTTTTACGATTGCCAAAGAAGTTATTTGGAACGACATAGACAAAGAAAGGAAGGCATACATTAAAATGGGTAGTTAGATAGATAAACAAGGCGAATACCTCAAGTCGCCCCATAAAAATTGTGGAGAAAAAGAATTTTTTCCACGGCACGAGGACCACCAACAGGTGGAATCTCCTATTTATTTCTTTTTTTTTTCGGTGCCTCCGTTATCTCGGCCGCCTCTTTACTGAAGGACCCAACATCTAAATTATTAGTTCTCGACTTGTCTTTTTCAGAATCCCTTTAGATGTTTAATTGGAATTAATTTCCGAACGAGAGGAAGGGGAGAAGAAGAAGAAGAAGAAGAAGAAGAAGAAATAATTGGGTCGGCAGAACTGGTAGGACCAAATTCAAACCGAAGAGGAACGACGGCGACAACCAAATTTGTCCCTCACACGTCGTCGTCACCGCCATTTTGACCGTGGACATCACACAAAAATCAAATAAATCGACCGTCAGGAAGTCAATAACCATAAAACGGCATCAATCGCTTACATAATTTGCACTAACGACTTCGACCCCCGGGGGAAGGCTGGAAGACCACAGGAACAAATTTTAATTAACCAAACTAACTGCAAAACGAGTGCAGGCGAATTTGCAAAAATTTGCCTTTGCTCTTTGCAGGCCCCCTCAAATTTGAATTTGAAAATTTCGACTTCGGACGGGGGTTGATGAAATTTTAAATTCATCCCCCTCGCTCTCCCTCATTCGAGCATGCAGTGAATGCATAAAATAAAATGAGCAACTTCCATAAATCTTGTATTTGCTGTTGGTGGCCATTTTTTTTTGGGGGGGGGGGGTGTGTGTGGCAAAAGGACGGTTCGTTCATTATGAACTTGTTTTGCATTCCACCTATGCGCCGATGTAAACGCATCTTATTTGGTCCATTTATTTATTTGCTCTGGTAAATTCGCGACATTTCGAAAATATTCAAACTCCCCCGAATCGTTTTCCCCGTTTCCGATTTAGAAAGCACTCATCTATTTGTTTATTTTACAAAAACCCATACGGCGTGAACAAAACGACGTGATTTTCAGTTTCCATAACTATTAATAAATTAATAATTCACTTTTGTTACCGTTCAAATGTCAGTCCAAATGGGAAAACAACTCCAAAGCAGAATTTTATTTTTGTCAAATCGACGAGCAAAATTAAAATTCGGCGCAGAATCCAAGCACCAGGAATGTTTGTCGAGTTCTTAGAGAACATGAAAATTTCAATTAATATTTATTTGTGAAATAAATTAACATCTTGACTAATGAACTAGGTCGTGCCGACCACAATTCTCAGGCAAAGATCGTACGTGAAGTTTTTTTATTTAAAATCGAGGCAAGTATAAATTTGTACATCAATTTACCCACAGAAAACTAACAATAACGAGTGCATTGTACTGTATTATATATTAAAAGTAAAATATACAGATCATAAACTAAGGGAAGGGGAAAGAAAAAAATATACACGCTACTCAAAACAACTGAAAATTAAGTGACCGTTTGCATTACCGAGAATCAACAAGGCTCGTTACACATTTCAGTGTGTAATACATACACGTACAGATAATACGTATATTATTGTATAATACATATATTATTTGTTATCAGAGTCATACATTACACACTACATCCATAAATTGCATCACTGCAGAGTTCTGCATTCAAAGCACACGAAATGCGTCAAGTGGGCTCTTAACTCAACTTCATCGGCCACTTCCCGTCAACGTTGCAGCTTCTGAATCATTTGCGTTACTCCCTTCTTATGTACAAGAATAATAAAAAATTAAACTTGTTATGTTTCTCGAGACATAACCTGAGACGCACGCACATTAATTCGCAAGAGCATAAAATTCACAAGCAGGTAGACTCGGTGCACCGACATTATCCGCTCCTGACTAATATTTTTCCATAGGAAATTATTACTCGTTTTAATTTCCTCGAGCTCCGTGCTGAAACTCAAGTCGAAGAACAAATTTTTATTGGTGAAATTAAGGAGAATTCACTCGTCAACTTGTTACATTAATTTCATAACTTTTTTTGTTGTTTGTTGACGGGGCGATGGCACTCGATTTTTGCTGACTCCCGCGAGCGTGGAGTGCCACACATGCACTCCCAGGTGATCATCTCCTATCTTAACTACCTTAAGTCCCGAGTCGATCTACGGGGCAACTTGTGGGAACCGTCTGGGTGGGAGCCCGTAATTTCGGTAGCCGTCGACTCGTTAAAAATCCCCCGACGATAGCAAAAATAAAAAAAGTTTGATATTTCAAAAATCCATTTATGTTCTATAATGTATAATTTTTATTCGGTTTAAGGGCTCGGTTCAGGGAAACTCAAAGCTGCCTCACCACTTTGGTCGATCGCGAAACAATGTCGTTTTCGTCAAATTGGTCGCTATAAAACTTTTATTTTTTCACTCTCTTAGAATGTTAATAAACGCGACCAAATTTTTTTTTATTAATCCATAAAAATCAATGGAAAAATCTCGGAACCCAAAACTTGATTCTAATAAATAACGAGTTTAGTGGTAGGTGGCAAGAAGGAAGAGGCTCGGGTTCCTTCGGGGTGCGTTTCCCTGGCACCGGTCCTGCTTTTTTCCTGACAAAATCCGAGTCTTGCAAATTCGGGTTGTTCGCAGAAATGAGCCCAAGACAACGGTCGCTTCACTTCTGCCTCCGAATCGGTCGAGTTTAATAAATTAGGATTAGAGT
The DNA here is from genome assembly GCA_037055365.1 of Polyplax serrata. Classification (NCBI taxonomy): domain Eukaryota; kingdom Metazoa; phylum Arthropoda; class Insecta; order Psocodea; family Polyplacidae; genus Polyplax; species Polyplax serrata. The sequence goes on from JAWJWE010000004.1 coordinate 4,272,151, forward strand.
TAAGTCAAAGGAATATTAATAATTCAAAGAGGTTGAATGTGGACTGGAGCAGTGAAGACAGGTAGCAAATATCATTAAACGGAAATCAGATTATGGTGGTCGTCAGGTACACGGGACCCGATTGTTTTTCGATATATCAAAAATCAGAAGTTGACTTTCCGTAGTTTGTTAGGGCCGAGCTACTCTGGTTTGTAGTACGCACCTACGACTACAAAATACCAACCTTACTTTCCGGTGAGAACGTAAAATATTCATTTCCATTATTTTTTATTCACGTGACTTCTTACAAAACACTTTAGTTGGAGACTACAATGTAATCAACAGGCAAAACATTCCACCGTTGTCCGGTCCAGATCGGTTCCGGACGATGCAACGTACGAAACGACTGCTTCACTTGACCAAGTAGAAAAACGCTTGCGTTAATGCCAGGTCAGATGATAAAAAAACGCAGTTTCCTTTTTAAAAATTCACAACGACAAATCGGACTTTGGAAAACCTCGAAACGACCGCAAAACCAGAGGGAAAAAAGGAAATCAAAAAAAGATCAGAGAAATTTATGCCGGAGCTGAACCATTCCGGCAGAAATTGATATTGATCTCGGGAGAAAGAGAGAGAGAGAGAGGATCTCTTGATCTGGATAACCGTTTGATACGACTTTTAAAGCCTCCGCGATTATATAGGAGAATTACACTTATACCGTCCATTTGCTTCGACCGTCCGAACGCAGAGAAACAGAAAGAAATGACAGGACTTTACCGAAACGACCGTAAAAGTTATTTTTATTTTGCCACCGTTCCATCATTTTGCTCTCTTCCCCTTTCTCTCAGAGTCTTCTTTGTCCGGCAGCAAAAACGACCGCAAACCTCACACCCTCACATCCCCACACCCGAACGTAAAAGAAATGATTTCACGTTATTGATACTAATTCGAGAATTTGCTGTCGTTCAAAAGGGAGTTACCTTAGCGCTCGCGGTAATTGAATTTCACCTTTAAATACGTTTTTGCTTCTACGACTGTTTGCCGATCTCCTTTTTCGTGGCTCCACCGGAGATGAGACGAGGAGCAGGTGAGACTTCGTACGGTGGTTGGTGCCTTCGGGTGTCTTCTGTCACCAGGTGAAAAGAAAATCCAATTTCAGCGTCACCGAATCCACGAAAAACCGTCAAAATGTTGTGTGCGTTTAGAATTTATTGTTATGTTCGGGTAATTAAATACTTCTTGTGATGTTCTCCGGGTACATGGGTATCATCAAGAGAACCAGATAAATCAACGTCGTATCAAATATTTGACCAATTCCAGGTGATGATGTCGTGCACGAACACGAACACTGTTTAAGTTTCCGGCCGTCGTCATTCATCGCTTCGGAATCGATTTTTCTGTCGGGTCAGCAGCCTCCGGAAAACTCCCTTAATGGAATCAAGAAAGAAGTTTGTGAAGAAAAAAAAAACGGCGAAAAACGTTATTTGTTTTGTAGGTTTCGACATCATCCGGAAGAATTTAGTTTCTTAAAGTTTGAAGGGAGTGCGGTTCAGTATCTTAAGCGATGCAGAACGTCAAAGTTCAATTTTCACGTTTAATTTTCCTATACACCAAAGTCTCCTCCGAGTTGCTGTCTCCCCCGGACGACCGGAACATGTGGGCCTGTGTTCGCTTGCCAAATAAGTGGAAGTTGAAATTTTCCTGTGGGAAAAATTCCGGGGTTTCGAGAGAGCCGGAGAGACGTGGATAAGAGGAATGAAACTAACCGCAAAAGAAGTAGAAAAGACAAACAAGAAGCGGAGATAAAGGAATTGCTTCCGAGGGCGAGATCCGAATGGGAAGATAAGCTTACCGAGTCAAAGTTTTATTTTCTTCAAATAGGGTCAGCTTTCCCAGGAGACATTTTCAAACTGGGAAAAAGTGGACGGGGCAGATGGTCGGAAGGACCGGGAAAAGCAACGGGCAACCGTTCGAAGGAGCTGTCCTGCTACCTTGGAACCTTTGCCCCGTCGAACCTTTTTCCGTCTCCTACCTGACGACCGTCGTTCGCGTCGCGTAATCGCGAAAAGGAAATAATGATTTTCGTCTTGTGAAAGAAGATTAGAAAGTGGAAGGAACACAAATATCCCATTTGAGTGGGGACCACCTCGTGGAGGAGGCAGAGTCCCGCCAAAGACTCTTATCGTCTTGTCTTGTACTCGGTAGATAAACAAATTGCTTTAATGTCGCCACGTTGGCCACTTGTCTTTCTCCCCGTTGGTTTCCTTTCGTTGTGCTCCTGAACGGCATCATCCACTTGAGGAACCGGTAAAAAAGGGTTGACGACGTCTCGGGTGTCGGGTTCTGATGGACTTCCGGTCGGTACCTGTTAATTCGCACCCGATCGCGTAAAGGTGAGAGAGACCGTCTCTCGTGAATGAGGTGTACCGGTAGTCTCCGGCAAATACAACCGTGACTCATCATTCCTTACGAGCACTACAAGACATCTACCTGAAGTGTTTTTCTCCCCTTTACCGACACGAGTGATGTCGAGAAGTAGAGTGGTGGTACTTAAGATACCCAGAGTGTTGTCTGTTTTGTACCGTCTTAAGGAGAGCACTACAACAAAAAAGTTGCAGGCGATCGAGGCGTGTTGTAGTTTACGTTTCTTCAAAAAAGTGTAAGTTTTGTAACTCTTTGAGGTCAACCCACCGCATTTCTGACGCGGCCTCGGCCCCTTGGCATTCTCGGACCTGTTAAAAGATCCTCGTGGGCAGCATTTTCATCGTCCGAGCAGTTCCCAGGGTGAAAAGGCACGAGGACCGTCGAGAGTCACGGGCATCCTCTTCAGCCAGGTGTTGCAATTCGGAGTTGATTAAAAAGCTCTGGAATTACCGGAAACCGCAGTGCATTCGACCGACCGAGTGTGGCCATCATGTTTGAATAACAAATTAAATCAATTTTATTTGGTTTCATTAATTTTGGAGTAGATTTGTCCTCCTCCACGTTGTGCGTTTCGTCCATGTTCTGCGGTCTTTCTGCGGTCGTCCCTTGCTGTCTCTCTCGTCGTCGCTTCGGTTTAATTAACAGGCAGTTCACCGATTGGCAACCCATGTTAACTTCTCATTTTTATTTTTTTTTTTAAGCAGAGTACACAAACACTTCTCGATTGTCCACCCTCTGCACCCACTCGGGGGAAATTAAATTTATTTTCAAATGGTGAATGCCACTCGTTTCGTTTCTATTAGTTGGAAATAATCGGTAGGAGGAATCGTTAATTGATGCTTAATTGTTATAATTAAAACATTGTTCTTTCGATCAATTTAATACAATTGATGGTAGACTAAAGCACGGATGCTTACACGGAATTACAGAAAGTATCTCACTCGAACAGGCATGGAAAAGGCGCAGCACTAAGACGCAAGGAGTGAAGTTCCTAAGTGTTAGCCGAAAAATAGTGCAACTGGTTAATTTGTGTGTTAACGCGAAGAAGGAAAATGATACGAAATAATAAACAGTCGAAGGAAACTACAACTAAATGAATCTAGTTGTAGTAAATAAAGTTTACCTTACTACAGTTGAGAACAAATAGAATTTTTCAGTCGGAGGTCGGAGTTGTTTTCCTGCCAGATCCAGGAGGAAACAAGTGAAATTTTCCTTCACGGCAGTTAACTATTTTTACAGGTCCGAAGACAGGAGGAAGCGGACGAAAGGTAAAATGGACGACCAGGCACATAAAAGGTGACCAAAAACGTGGAAAAAGAAAGAAAGTTGTTTTTTTATTTCGCCTGCTTTTCCAGTCGAGCGAACGTTTAGAGCTTTTCTCGGCTACCATTTCCGTTAGCCGTTAGGTGTTTCGTTACTTCACGAATGAGCTTTTCCTGCCAGACTTTTATGGCTCCTCTTGTCTTTCTCTCTTCTCTAACGGTTTTCCCTTTCCTTTATGGTGGCGTGTCAAACCGAAATAAGGCATCTCAAAGGTCGTCAATTTAAAATCCCAAAGGTTTTCGTTTACACATCGTCTGCACCGAAGCCATTTGTCTTGGAAGTCCCTTTGGCAACACCTGACGCCGTAAGTGATGATATTTTCACCCTCATTCTGCTTTATCTGATAAACCGTATAAACTTTATAACATCGATTTTCACAGACTTCTCTATTTAGAAGAAATCACTCCGATCGATTCTGACTCGTATTGGTCTACGCATAGCACCAGGGCGAGAACGACACCGAAGAGACAGGTAAAAGAGGGCAGTTCAACGTTGCACTATATGTTGAGACCGTTCGGTAGGTTGGTGTAAGCTACTACAACAAGTAGTGTGAACGAGTAGTCTAAAATACAGACAGACCGAGTGACGAGTACCTCACTGTAAATTTTAACAGCGACAGTCACACCTACTCATCACATACTTGAAGGTTTAACTTCTTCTAACTAAAAGAAAGATTTAGTTTAGCAACTTCCTGTAGGTATCCTTAGTCTGACTAAACTACAGCCGTAACTATTTCTGATGTTAATACTCCATTTTTACGATTCTTTCCATCTCAAGCTGTAGCAACACGTCCACGTGATCTTAGCAAACTGTCACTCAATGGTCACTTGGCAGAATACACGGAAAGTACCTGCTTCCTCGAAAGTTTTGATAGAACAAACGAATACTTCTGCTTTCGTAACGTTTCCATTTGTGTTTTCTTCTCGAACATTCTTCCCCACCCGTTGTGTCTCCTAAGGGCAGTTCCAATAGTTTGGTCCAGTCAACTGTAAGATATTGTGCGCCACCCACACGAAGTTATTTTTAAAACAAAATTTCGTACTCTTCGATTTAGACAAGTTTTCTTTTGCCACTCCTGTGGCATTCGTGCCAGTCGGGTGCTTTTTACTGCCCGAGCGGTTCGACCTGAACCAGATTGTTAACAATCCTTAACGAATTTTTTTTTTTTTTGGTTTTTTGAGTTGGTGCTCTCTGCTACTCCTTCTGGACACTTGCGGTAAGGGTGCGGTGAGGGACCGTGTCTTGTACGTGTACAGAACTTGCATACATCCACTCGTGTTCTCCAAGGTTTTCACCTGGTGTGCTTCTTACATGGTGGCCTTCCCACGTAGACTGCCACTCCTAACGGGAGCAGGAGAGTTTGTTTCAAGGGAAAAAACACAGATGAATTCGATCTGAGGGTGGCTTCTTTTTCTTCTGCTGCGAAATGTTATGTGCGACATTAGGAAAACTGCACAGGAGATTGAGACGACAGAAATGAGTGAAAAAAAAGTAAAAAAAAAAAGTTTAAGGGTGAATTGAGTGTGCAGCCGGGAGAGGACTCAAACATATGGGAAAATAAAGGAAATTCGCTGGAGCGGACGGATATACAGCAGATACGGGTCGTTCTTCACTCGCGTCACTAGCACCAGTGTTTCCAATTACTGGGGGTGGTTCGACCCTTGACCCTCAAGTCTTTTTCTTCTCCTGCTTGGGCCCCAGGATGACTTCTAACGAATTAATGGCTTCATTGGTCTTTCCTTAGCGAAAAGCTTTCATTTTGCCCACTCCCCGCTGACCCTCACTCTACCTGTGTCCGTTTGTGTTTCCAACACTTGCAACCTTCCCTCATTCTCCTAGTATATGTACATAAGTAATAATAAGATGTCGGTGTTAATAATCAGTTAATATCTATCGGTCAGAAATCAATTATTATTCATTTTAGCAGAGGACTTGTGGCTGTTATTAATATAGACTTTTAAAAAATGAGTACTAATACATTTAATGTGCAGGTTTGTAAGTAAATTCGGATAAAGTTTACAATAAATAAATCGCTTCAACGACAGAGAATTATTCATACGTTGCTATATATAGTTTCTGGAGTTTGCATTCAACGATATTTGATTTTACTCTGGTTAATTTTCCCGGGATGGTTGTTGGTCGCGTTTGTTTCCTTTCTGCGTCGTAGTTGACGTCACATCGTACGCAATCCAAGTAGTCGACTTGAAGAACAAAAATCGTGCAGTGGGAAACAGTTTTTGCTTAATTACCAAACTTACGGTTAAGTTCTTTTGTAGACCATCCTGTCCGACTCGGAAATCTCAAGGTTGAAAGGTGGAAGGTTCAGTTTCGGGGAATTAAAAGAACAACTCAAATAATATTATTTAATTCTACTTTTATTAATTATATTTTCGGTGTTCTACTTCTTGTCTGCTCTCATATAAATAAAACAGGTTTAATTTAATTCTAGTTTACACATTTACATTCCAAAATGTATTTATCACTTGCTCATTGTAAAAGCGATTCGGTACTTTTTTCCGTCGACCCACAATTGGGGTATTTTTTTTTTTTTTCGTTTGTGTGAAGAGGTCAAATGAGAATTTCAATGAAAAGTCAAACACTCGAAACAATATATATAGTTAAAAGAAAAAAACAAAAGGTGTACACGACGAGGAATATACATTTCCACAGGACGGGGACGTGTTAACTAAGTATACTTTGCGTGTGTGTGTGTGTGTGTGTGTGTGCACACTTATGTATAAGTTTCGAAGAATTCGTGTGTGCCTTGTAGTGACTCGAAAGTACATTTTAAATTTTATTTATATATTCATATATATTGTTTCTATTAAACCGTGATTGCAATTAATACTTATTTATTTATATTCAAAGAGAGTATGGCGATGATTTCGATTTCGATGGGAGAGACTCGCTCGATGAGTTTTTAAATCGCTAAAACAACAAGGAAGCAATAATATAATATCAAATAACCTCTAATAAAGCAGCGGAGCTTTTATTTATTTATTTATTTACTTAGTGTTTTTTTTATAGTTTTAAATATCATTCTCCGTAAAATAAATTTAATCACTACAAATTATACATAATATTGCATCGTTTTTACTTATCCCTTCAACGTACTCAAGTGTATACAATCGTGCCGCGACGTTTCTGTATACGAAGTTCGAAGTCTTTAAAGCTAAGTTTCTCTGCGTGCGTCCCGGGTGGGATGTAAATTAGGCCAGATGGTACTTTAAGTAGTAGTAGTTGTAGTGGTTGTAGTACGGTCGGAATCAGTTCGTGAGTGGGACGGTCCTCCACGGGGTGGGATTCCGTTGATCCTTTTGGCACCGTGGCCATCTTTAAGGTAGTCCTTCTTCGTAGGGAACAAAATCCCGTGGAGGTGTCCGTCCGTCTTCGCCCGAGGATACGGCGACTTGCAAATGGTTTTTCTTCTGCTTTTCCACAAGCATCGGCGGGGGAAAAAAGCTCGCGCATCGGAGAAATAAGTCTTTGAAAGTGATACTTTCCGTTCACTCCTCGCGTACAATTTGAAATTATTTGCTGTCGCCGTTTTCCGTCGGTAAATTGTGTTTAACTTCGAGTCCGTTCACCATTTTTTCAATGTTCTTTAATTCACTAGCACTGTTTGAATTGGAAATCGTTCGTAAGTCGGACGAAGGCATCGCCAGGTTGGACTTCAATCCGGCGGTCGGCGGCCTCAGCACGGGAGACACAGAACTAGCACGTATACTATTTGAACCGGATGGGGTCGGAGACTTTTGTACATTTTTAGAATTAGGACTGCAGCTGAGGCTTCGATTGTGATTGAAGACACCCGACCCGGGAGTGACTTGCTCGAAAGCGCTGCCAAGAGGCGAGTTACCCAGGCAGTTGGGTATCGTGTACGGAGTGAATCTGTGGGCACCAGACATGGCCGCCTTCAAGTGATTGTGCAGTGGATTCGGATGAATCGGATTGTGGAGACCGGCAGTGTACGCTGCGGCATGACTGAACAGTGCCGGATGTTGGGCTGCCAATGCCAGTTGAGCGTTGAATAGCAGGGATGAGGACATACCGCCGGGTGGCGTGTGTCCCAGAAGACCCCCGAGCGGCGGAGTCGGTCCCAGCAGAGGTCCAGACGGGTACAATCCAGGCGGGTACAGGTAGGGTAACAAATGTGGGGGTGGATGGATGGGAGGACCTACGGAAATGTTGGGACTCGGGTAGCCCTCGGATGCGGATGTTCCAGGGTGGTCCTTGGTCGGACTGCCAGCAGGTCGGAAAGCCGTCGTGTTGCCGCTTTCCGAGCAACTGCTGTCGTCTCTCTCGCTGTCGTGCCTGTTGTTGTTGTCTTCGTGCAATCGGCGTCTGAGAGCTTCCTCCGGTGTCGACGGAGACTCAGAATTATTTATATTTCCACCTGAATTGTAAAAGAAAGCAATCAAAAATTTTATATTCATACGTTTTGAGTCGTTTCTGGATTTTTATTTGTCTTTTACAAGGTACTCAAAGCGGTGAATTAACCAAAAACTGATGAGCTGACGTGACGACTGACTCAAGCAGAAGAAAAATTAACTCAAAAACGGGTGGGTTCATTTTCACTTTGCATTTTCAGGGCGTACAAATAAATTTTTTTAAGCGACAGGGACATTTCGCGGAAGGGCAGTCTACGGCAGAAGACTCATCTACAGAAGTTTACGACTTCGGCTGAGGGTTTTAAAAACGTTTTAATACTTCTACGGGTCGCTCCACCTGTACCGGATCGAGAAATTCGGTCCAAGTTCGTTTTTCGTGCATGTGCGATGGCAAGGTGTACTCACCTGAGTGGTGTATGTGATGCGTTAAATGAAGAGGACTCTCTGAAGTACCGACGACGTCTAACAGTTTGTCGTCGTCGAGATCTCGATTATGATGAGATTCCGATAACCTCTTGGCGGAGTCTTCGGGTTGATGTCTTTGAGCGGCGAGAAGTGCTTGCCTGGAACCAATTAAGAAAGTTCAAATGTTAGTGACGCCCTTAGATGACTTTTGCGGAATTAAACCTATAGAGAGAGAGAGAGAGAGAGATTGAGAGAGAGCCGACAAGAGGGCACACAAATTTTGTCATTCCGCAGTATCTCAAGTATCCTAGAGCTCAGGGATAAGCAAGGACAGTCGGAGACAAAGAAATAGTTCGAGGAGTAAACAACCAGCGAGTACCCAAATTGGTAAATTCCAACTGCGGAAATTAAACAATTCGCCGTGATTTCCCTCAAGTAACGTCGGCCGTTGCAGCAATTTAATTTGCATAAGCCAGAACTCATAGTTCGATGGTACTCCACCTTCCTAGAGGTAATTATCCTCTGGTTTTAGTGTACTAAATTACAATTCCACGAAAACTACTTTCGGACAAGCCGCTTCGACCTCCAGTTCATTTCGTTTTTTTTTTTTTTTACCTTTTGTCAACGACACAACAACCGATTGTTACTTTTGTCCAAGTCGCCGAGGATTACTTTCGACTCATGCGACTCCATCTGTTAATTAAAAACACATTTGTCAGGTGTACCGAAACGGTTATTAACTCTTCGTTGTTTGTTACATTTTATTGTTGTTGTTGTAGCACTTACACGTGAATCTAGGTTAAGTAAAATACAGGAAGCGTGCAGGGAGACTTGATCGCCACAGCACGCAGAAGACGGAACTGAAAGTTTCGGTGTGACACAACCGTACAATAAGGGACAATTACCAAAGAGTTTGGTCTATTAGAGAAAGTCGTGTACATTTTGTACGGTAGAGAAAGTTAACAAGTGAAGTTAATCGACTCAACGAACAATACATACCATTCTCTAATCTAATTATATCAATTAATGCATACATAACTACATGAAATCTTTTTGCCGTCATCTGTTCAGTCCAGCCGCCATCTTAACCGCCGGTGGGTTTTAACATTTAATTTTTAAAATCAACAAAAACAAGTCGAAATGTGCGAATAAAACGTGCAATTCTTACGGTTTTTACTATAAATAAAATAAACCATAAAGATCGTTTGACTTCGATCTGGAAATCGTTAAATCCGAAATTAAATGTCAATAAATAAATAGTCGGTGTATGTCTGCGGGAACTTCTCACGAGGTCTTTTTACCACCCCGTTTTCTTCTTCTTCTCCCACATTAATCTATTAATTCAACCCTTAGACTATTAAGCTTATATAATAAAATAAAAGCAATAAATAATCGACAAGAGGGATTTATTGAGTGTGTAATTTTTATACGGTTTTTATAGACGAAAAAAAATTTCCTTTCAGGTAGGCAGACAAATTAGAAATAAGTCTTTTTTTGCGTTAGAATCAGCCATTTGCGTGTTTTTATTACCGCAAAAATTTTCCCCCGTTGTAGTTTCAGGTGGTCAGGTGCGAGTCGGTTTAACCCGGTGCCACCCAGGGTTTGCTTTTGCTGCGGGACAGAGAGACGAGTGAAGTTCTTTGTTTTTTTAATGAGAGCAACGAGTACCCGTCACGTGGGTGTGCTCGGGTACTCGTTCGAGTGGTCAAAATCACCCCGAAATTGCTTCGAATGCCTCACATTTTATGATCTTATTAAACGTTCAGAGACGGGTTATTATTGCATTTTTTTTTTCGACTGGTTTTGAGTTATTAAAACAATTTGAAGGATTGCTCTGCATGGCTTTTCCCTCTCGTCGTGGCAATCGGTGTTATTACACTACAACCGGTTAAGACCTCGTGCACGGGACAGGTACCACGGCCCGAGGCTTTGGCAACCCGCTCATTGAAGTGTACCCAAACACACGAGTCACTGGTTAGTGAATGAAACTATTCCGGGCTACCATTAATCAGGTACCCGAGATCGATTTCAGATATTTGATTCATTCATCAATTTTATTTCACAAACGTGTGTTTTTCTTGTACTAAGCTGACATCTTCATCGGAACGAGTCGATCGGATTGAACCGGCCGTGAAGTCGGTTCGCTTCTGCGGACGATTCTCACATTCGTCTACTCCTGTCAGGCACCACACCTTGCGAAGTCATTCTGACGCGCGTGCTAAGGGACGAAATTACACCGACAATTGTCTAACTCAAAGTCGGCGAGATTCATCAACTTGTAATATTTTTATTGTGCGCCACAACCGGCAATAAAGGACATTAAGCAAAATAAATAATCCTTCACCTTCGCTCTGACACTAAGAAAGGCTCGAAGTTCTCACCGAGCAGTGCCACCTGTACCACCTTGCAACAGGAGTAAGAGGCCCCCAGACGTTCCCACGTGCACTACACTTTGTCCTCGGGGTGATTTCGCTTCGTCCGTCAGTGCCTTTCGGTCGAAACTACTGACACAATAAAAAACTTAGTTTGACTTTGTTAAAGAGACTACTAAATCAGAAAACCGGATTTTCCTAGTCTTCGGCGTGGCTTTTAAAACGCCAAAGGTTCCTTTTAATTACGACATTTGACTTTTTTAGTCTGACGTATTTTACATTTGAAACGTATTTTTATTATTCTTATACAACACGTTTTATTATTACCTTTTCTCGGTTTCATTTATTTATTTATTTAATTTTTATTTTATTATTTATTTATATAGATTTTTTATTTATTTTGGAGACCACTCGGTACCCGTGGCCTCAGGGAAACGGACAGGTGTCGATCGAAATGGCACGTTTGTAATAGTTTTTAATAGTTTCAACGGGTTTATTAGCGTATTGGCAAAGTTAGGAAGAGAAGTTCCGGAGCACCTGGTGGACGCGGTGAACCTGTGAGGTTCTCTCCTGCAAATCCGCGTCTCTTTTTCTTCTTTCAGTAGACGCCTCCTCGGGCAAAAGTCACGGCTCGAGTGTCTTCGTGCGCCAACGAGGAGAAAGAAACGACCGTTTGACACGAGTCAAATGAGTCAGACTGTTGGACGTGAGAAAAATGAAAGTTGAGCCACGGGAAAAGCGCCTTTTCATTAAAAAGGGGAGGCCATTATCAATCCGAGGTGTCGACTGATTACAGTTATCGGTTCTTTTATCAAATTTACCAAGCGTTGCCATCACCTATCTCTCCCCCGCCCTGGGCAACCACACCGAAACCCATATCCCCTCTCCCTGCTGTTGTCGCATCACGGAAACTCCGTTCGAAATTAGTCAGTTAACCAAACTGGAAACAGTCACTCCCTACGCCGCGGGAAACGATTTTCTCTGTCGGATTGCGTTATTGAACCTTTTCCGATATTTTTCCTTATAATTTATCATTTATAATTGTCAATTTAGAACTTTTCGCTCGGACCGTCAACCCTTTTGTTTGACGTATGTTCATTCTCACGGTGCCCTGCGTAAAAACTCGACTTTGTATCAAAGAGGTCTTTTTCAAGTGGCCTGTCTTCAATTATGGACGACCCGATCAAAAGTTCACCACTTTCTCCCTCGCTAAGGGTACCAACCCTTGGTTTAGTACTTTTCGTCACAGACACACACACACACACAGACAAAGAGGACTGGTCTGCAGACAACAGTAAATGACAACCCAGTCGCGCCTGGCAATTTCTGCTGTTTGTTCTCCACTAACCGCTGACCTAAGGTTAATGTGATTTTAGATTTGTTTCCGGTTGAAAGTACGTTCCGATATTGAAATTCATTAGACAAGACGTTCGAGTTTGTACCGTGGCCTTTTCACAACCTAAAACCGCAACTTCGTCACAGAAACCGGGTTTACCGGTTTAATCGGCAGCTCGGTTGTGCTGCCGCGTACCGCAGTTAATGGATAGAAAAGAAAAAACGTCAACGAGCTCGATTGAAACGTGGATTAATTTAATAGGAAATAAATAGCAGAAACGGGACGACCGGCAGACGAAACAATTTCAATTTAAATTTGAGGATGTGTCAATTTGCTGACGCGAAGGGAGTGAAAATTTACAGTTGGAAAGAGTGCGGCGGTTGTGTCAGAAAATGAAGACGAGTCAGGGTGAGAGTCAGAGAAAGGGACATTAAAAAAAGATGTACACGAGAGACCCTAATTTGAGGGTGAAAATATATTTTCCTTTTTTTCCCGGGGAGGAAATTAGAGACTCCGTGATCTTTTCGAATGCGTTGAAAGCACATGTGGGAAGTTTAAAAAAAACCAATGGAGGATGAGCTGACAGGCCAAACGTTGGCCTTACCCCTCCGTTAAAACTTTCTTCACATTTTTATGTTGCCACAAGCGACTGTTCACACGAGTTTACCTAAAACACACGCATTTTCTTTTCCCTCAACTACGATTTTTGCTATTACGGATCTTCTCGTACACACGTCTATTTATTAAAACATAAGTCTTTATGTACGAGCCGTTAATTTATACACCAAGTTCAATGTTCACTTGCCGAACTCTTTACTTCACCACTAAACTTTTGCCGGAGTGCTAGTCTCTCTTGACTGGACTCCCGAAAAGTTCTTGTTCCAACTCTATTTTTTCTATTTCCGAGTATCCAAACGAAAATTCTGTCGGTAATAAAGGGAAGGGAAAATGAAGACACGAAGAGGGACGACTGAAGGAAGAGATTACGGCAGCCCTGTAATAAAAAAGCGGCTTCTAAATATCCATTTATTTCTATAGGAACCCCTCGTATTGAATTATTGTCTTTAAAAAGGTCAAAAGGTTAAATTGGAAAAGCCGTAGGAAAGGGGAAAAGCAGAAAGGAGCAAAACCATGGAAAACAAGGGAAAAAATTTATGGTGTGTAAAGTCGCCGAGAGAATTTCTTCTTTTTTTTTTTTGCCTCTATGGCAAATCGCTTAGCGAAATTAATAGTTTTGTCTAGGATGTTTGAGAGTAACACACCCTCGCCTCGCTCGGCGGTAGCCGGATATGGAAAAAGGCTTTAACCGGTGGGTATCCGTAAGTTTTGCCTATAAAACCGCAGAAGGAGTCGGGCAGAAACCGCCTTTTCACCGCGTGTTGCCTTTTGTGGCTCTTCAAATTCCTTCGGGCTTGAAAAAGTTATGATTTCACTAAAACAAAATGACTACGATCTGGGAGTAGAAAATTTAAAGAAAAGTCAGGTGGTTCACAGACTACAATAAATAATATGGCTGCCATCAACAGTGATAATGGCCGAACTATCACCTCAACTATTTTCAAGGGAAAGTATTGCACACCATGCAGGCCCACCAACTCCCGCAATTATTTGTAGTGGAGTGTCTAAAGTACTCGATGTTGGTACCAACCGACTCGTTCACGGCAACGACACGAAAGTTTTATTCCATGGGGGGATTTTTACTTCAGGTTTCGGTGTACCTGTCGAAGTACAAACGAGTTCCAAAAATTTGCAGTTACGTACATTCCTCCCCATCCACCCACCCCCCCCCTCCCTCCAGGTGGTTTGTTTCTTTTGTAATTTTCAAGTGAAATTTAAAATTTCCAATAACCGACAATATCCCCATCCCGAGAGTAAAAGTTTTGCGGGCACCAAGTCGTTTACCGGTTGATTACCTGACCACTTCGGGTACTTTTTACAAAAACAACATTTTTTTTAATTTGGCCGAGAAGGTGATGAATCGCGTAAGTAACCCTTCGAAAATTTACTTTTAATTTCACTCGAAACTAATTTTCATCGAGCCACAAAAACCACTCGCACTGTAAGCTAATTAGGGGAAAATTAATGATGGCTGGTTTTAAACGATGTTGCACCGCCATGAGTGACTGAGTACCGCTTTTCCCGTGTGGATTCCTCGTACGGGAAGACCGTTTACGACAAGACCTCACCGTTTGCCAAGGGTTTAGGTGGAAGGCAAAAGGAAACCCGAAAACATAAATTCAGGTAGCCGTGGGTATTGCCAATAAATCGATAATAACATTCGATCAAGAACATAAACTCCGGATGATGTTGTACAACCGACGGTAACCGACCAACTCACTTGATTAACGCACGAGATATTTGCAAATTCTCTACTTCACATTTGAGGTGAAATTCAATGGTACGACAGAATAATGAACAGGTGTATGTGAAGTAACTTTTATGTTCTCTTGTCTCTCTCCACCTCTCGCCGTGTTATCTTCTCAACTCGTTGTAATCCATGAAAGAAGTACTTTATGTGAGAATGCAGTCAACACTACTTTGTATGAGTCGTTTACACAATACGAGTTCATACAAATTCTCATTATGTACTTAAATTTTGTATAAATTATATATATATATATATATATATATATATATAAATATATACGGAATTTGAATAAAAAGAAACTCACTTCTTCTCACGTTTTCCTGCGCCTGTGTCTCTGAAACCTTTCGCAAATGGATTGTTGTCTATTTTCAACTGAGTTATCTGTAAAACAAAAAAGAATCATCAACATAGATAAAACGATTACATTACGTTAGGGCCGAATGTGACGAAACGTTGACCGGTACCTGTAAGAGCGAGAGTTGGTTACATCACCTGGAATTGTCACGAACAGCGTTAATTGTGAATTATTTCTGGGCTAAATAAATAAGGAACCTGAGAGAGTGACCCCTGGACGGGTGATGGTTATCCTTCTGAAGAGGAATGGACCCGAATGATTTACCGCTCGCGAAATGTCCCATTTTGGTGTCTTCGGCTAACGGGCCGGGGGTCAACAGAGTCTCCGAGTAAAAACTCCGTCCACGTACCCGTGATAAATATTTACAGACGTGAGCAACCCAAGGTGAAAGAAGATCTGAACCCTGAGATACCCCCGGGTACTCTGTCCGTACCATCTCCACCTCTGACGGTTGTGTCGTCACGGAGCGTGAGGAAATCCTCATGTGACAACCCGCAGAACGTGTAACGTTAGACCGACACCACGGCTCGTTATGGAAACGCACGAATGATTTGCCTGAAATTGTGTTCCCGCCGAAGGAGATTTACTTTAACTACAACAAATAAGCGGCTTTCGTTCGAATGGACCAAAACACGGATTTAGGCGGAATTAGAACCTTCTCGAAACGCGTTTTATTTCAGCGCCAATCAAATTCTCTCTTTCTTCCTTTACGGCTGGGTGTTAAGTTAAGAAGTGAAAACGAAGTGTCGCAGTTGTAGAGAGAAAAGGAGGAGAAAGGCATGTGTCGTGGCACGGGACACATCACCCCAGCCGGAAAATTTCGGGGAACCAGAAGAGTATTTTAGCGAGACGGAAACCCAACAATTTACACCCGTTTTGTAATGCGGTAGCAGTAACATAAGGATGAACTTCATCAACCTTTTCTTTTCCGCCATTAACCTCGTCTGCTTGTCTTACTCTCACCCTCGTTTCTCTTCCTCGCTTTCTCAACACCGGCAAGTGTGTAATCTGGGTTTTAGCTGACGTGCCTCTCGCGGAGCTACCGAACTAAGCAACTTCCTGGAAAAAACAAACGTTGAAAGCACTCCTCTCTCATCAAGTCGCTCTCAAACGTTAAATTAAATTTTCGTGTATAACTCGGAAATCAATCTCGGAGGTAGAGGCGTGTGCACCGCAAACACACACACACAGGCGGCAGCGTCGTCAGGAGTTTTCGTTTCGTCGGGGCAGGAGACGGGACACAACTCCGTGGCAAATGACAGGCGTTTTCTCGGTTGTTTATCACTTGGCCGACTGAAAACGAGCCAACTTCCGTTTAACCGAGTCCTCTTCTACCTTTCCACCTTCCTCGTAAAGGTGGAATAAAATAAAATTTATTTTTATTGCGTCCGGAGGTAACTTCTCTCGCGACGAAAATTATGGCCGATGAAACGGCGTCACTGAGCACCGTGAGAATGACAGAAATCGATTCATCAATACATAAACCGTATATGTATCTCACATGTATAGTACGGGGGAGGTACGGCGGCGGCGGCGGCGGCGGGGGGGGTTCAAGAACTTGGTGAGGACTCATTTTAGGTGGCCCCAAGAGTTCAACGGACACACGTTTAGCTTGTCACCGAACCTGATGAAATTTATATGACAAAATATAATTGATACAAGATTCACACATTATTTTCGATAATAACGTGGAAGCAGCAATGGCAACGATGACGACGACAAACAACAACTCGTGGGAATTTATGAAAAAGTCACAAAAATTTATTGCGGTTGCACGCTTTAATTTAATTCTTCGACAACTTGTTTCCTTGTTTAATGAGAAGTCGCCGTGTAACCGTGTTGTATTGGTATCAGACGCTGCACTCCTGTGTGATTTTTTTTTTGTGCGTGTACTCGGGCCGTTCACCAACAAACAAACCCTCATCCGAATTACACGGCATTATTCGTCTCGGGCGCACCGAAAAATTCTCTCATGAAAACCAGTTTCTCGGGGAAAAAAAAAGGTTTCGTCGGACCGAGTGAGAACTCGGACTCGAAGATGACTGTGCCGAAGAAGTCGGGGGGAATCACTTGCAGCGGATCGGTTGTACTCGGAGGAGTACCACTCACTTGAAAGTGTTTAATAACCAGAAGTGAACAAAGAGAGAATTCAAATAGGATGATATACGCGAGAAGAGTGAGAAAAGAGCACGAGGATTAAATCTCAAGTTGGTTTTTTTCAGTTAGACGAAGACCCAATTCTCACACCGACCCGAGAGAAACAAACTGAAGCATTCAGACCACGTAGGTGACATTTTATGGTATGACAAAAGCGTACGCACGCAGACTCAGGTACATCATCTTTAATTGACGCGCTCGTACCCGCAGGTGAAAATCACACGACTCAAGCTGACTAAATTAAATTAAAAAAAAAGAAAAACAAATTTACCTTTTCGTTTTGGTATGCGGTGACGGCGATGAATTCTGTTTCTTTGAAGACGTACGTCCTGAAGGTTGAGTAAGGTAACTTGAGTATGTCGTTCGCTCGAACTAAATGAAACCTAGGCTGATACTTGTGCATGGAGTTGAGGATGGTCTGAAAACAGAAAAACAGAACGAAAAACAAATAAAATTATGAAAACAAAAACAACGAACTGGGTACGTGCAAGCACACTCGGATGCAGGAGGCGAACAAGACATGCATGGGTGTTCAGCTTTCTTTCTCGTCTTCTGACACGTAAATTAAAAAAAAAAAGAAAAGAAAAAGAGTTGTTATTAGTGGTAGGTTCACTCAATTTTATCCCGGTGGTGCATCTTAATCAGGTTCAGGTTTGACCATCTGACGAGATCTCTAACCGTTGATGCTCTCCGTCCGAAAACACAAAAATAAAACTCACGACAATTCGTGCCGTGACCCTCGAGAGACCCCTGGACAACTTCATCTGAGTATGACAACGGGTATGTGACGGGGTCTAATGGCGATGCACTCGAGGAAAAATCGCGGCGGACGAACAATTAAACTGCGATAAAAGGCCAAATGAAAAAGTCTCGGGCATGAGAGAGAGAGAGAGAGAGAGAGAGAGTGAAACGGGTCGAGGCCGATGATTTAAGGTGCAGGACAGGTAGGCAGGAAAGGAGGAAAGAGAAAACAAACATGCCGACGTGGCAGGAGACGAGAAAGACGAACACCCGGGTATTCGGATACCTCCTCGGCGTGATAATGAACGTCCAAATGGCTTGGGCCCCTGTCAGCCTCCTAGTTGGCCTAGTTAGTGGGTAACGAGTGGGTACCCGAGTAGCAAATCAAATGTCGTACGAAATCAAATGGGTTGCAAGCGATTCGACGTGGAATCAGACCGAGTCGGTCTCCTTTGTTCTTTCCGGCCGAAGTGTTGGCACACTCGTAAATAACTCTTGGTTTATTCTGGGTAGTTTCACCCGAAGGGCTTTCCTCTCAGCTTTGTACCAACACAATCGAACACGAGAGAGAGAGAGAGAGAGAGAGAGAAAAGAGAATACCCTACATAAATCATGAAAATGATATTCTTGTTCGACCGATTATTTTGCGGTTCCACTTCTTTTCCAGGTGTTATTTATTACACCTGAAGGAGAGGATTAAACCAAAAGAAAATGTATACACTCTCTGTAAATCAACCTGCACAATTATTTAACGTGTCATTCGCCGTGGTGAACTGCTGCCGCTTCCAACTTATTGCTGGACAACATGGAACTCGTTTCCCCCGACCATCAGATCACGTACACCTCAACTCCGTCCGTGGAACTCCCATCAGGCTGACCACATGTGAAACCGACTAATCGACGGTACCCGTACTTGGAGTAAAGTAAACACCCCGACCGAGAAGTCAGTGGAAGCGACCGAACATATAAAACGGTGAGAGCTTTTAAAACTCGAACGGAATTATACAGAGCTTGTGGTGATTTTTACATATAGTTATAACTACTTAATCAGGTAGAAGTTCCATAATATGTATAATATATCTATTTTATCGCGGGGATTTAGTAAATGATCTTCCTCGACTCCGCCAACCACCACCGTTAGATAACAAGTAACAGACTTAATAGATGTGGCAGCGTGTATGGCATCAATAAAAGCCAACATCGTTATTAATTTTGTTTATCATCTCCACGAGTTTAAATTTAAGGCGAGTCGAAGGAGTCGCCATTTTAAGAAGTTTCCCAATGAAGAAAGAAGACATTTATCTCGACGATGGCAGTCAGTCGTCCGAGATGGTTTTGCGTCTCGAGACGGGAACCGACGCTTCTTTCCCGAGCGACCGTTGGGGTGAACAACCGACCACCCCAAAACCCCCCCAAAAAAAAGTTATTTAAAGATAAGCCAGGACTAAAAAGAAAAGACCAACAAAAACTTTATTTGGGGATAAATTTGCGGATGGCCAAAGGTTCTTGAATGTCCGAATTACAAATCGGATCACGTAGGCCGCGGTTCCAACAGCAGAAGACGTCCTGCAGCTAGGAAAACACAGTTTTTCATCCCCTTTCTTTTGAGTCACCCCCCCCCCCCGGGGAGGACGTCAGAAAGTGCTCCTTGCATTTTCTTCCACGTTGGTTAATTTGTAGGGACGAGTCGGCCATTTCTGTTGTGCTGCCTTCGTCTGTGATTTCTCAGTTTTGATCTGTTGGAGTTGATCGATCTGATCGGAGAAGAGAAATCGAACAGTTGAGAGACGCTGGGTAGAAGGCCAAAGAGAACCGATCAAAGGAATCTTCTTCCATCATCTGATAATAGAAAAGGCCCAGGGACCCGTGCTGATCAATTAAGTGCCTCCGAGCTGCCTTCACCCTCGGATTAAGAAGGCTTTGGACCCCAGAATCTCGGTTATCTCCAATTATTTGATGAACCGTGAGTGTGGAGATGGAAATCGCTGCAATTATTTTGCATTCCCCCTAGTCTGGTTTCTGCTGCCACGGCAACAATCGACTTGACTCAAATGTCCAACTTGCGACCTCGGACCTTCGACGCTTCGAAGACACGGTGCCTGACTGAGCATTAATCTTCAGGTAGCGGACAGGTAGCAGCGATGGTCGGTGACTGTTCGCGACGACTCGGACGTAACTGCAAAAACTGCAACTTTCCCACATTTGCCGGCCAAATTGATCAGAGCCGAAGGAAAAGTTGCGATTTTACAGGATTCTACGGTTACAAAGCCAATGCCTCCCGGTATTTACATTTATCTTTCAATGAATTACATTCTGGTTTTAAAAAACTTGACTCAACACACGAAATTTATATTCCTTTTGTGGTATTCACACCTGTTATTCGCGTACTCGGGTCGATTACAACAGGTACCACCGATAATCTTGGATTTTAAACAAGGAAACCGGTGTTTCTCAGGAACGGACGAGCGTCCAGGAAATTCTGATTGTTTCCGGGATGGTTCGGAACTGTGTAAGTCTAACAGTACCAATTAAAATAATGATGGCGGCTACATTTACAATAATTCTGGGAAAAACATTGAGGCCGAAGTTACCACAATAAAATTTTACTTAATCAATGAATTTAAATTACTACGAACAATTTCACTACAAAATTTTAACTTATGTTATTACTTCTTTAACTTATTTAAGAAAAAAAGGTACCGACGAATTTGGTGACTTCGAACATTTCGTACGACTGAACTAGTCACGGGGAGTTATGCGACAGAAGATGAGAGAAAAGGTTGCTGAACGACAATTTCGTAGTGAAACCCATCAGGACAACCCCTACAACCCCCAAAAATTACAGAAGCTTAAATAAAAGGACTACACAAGCGGTACCCGTAAGGAAAACAGTCGAGTACTTCTGAGTACCTTGCCCGCAGTCGTCAGGTTTTTCTAAACAACCTACCAAGACAATGTTTAAAGAACTGATTTCCTTTTCACAACTATTATTTTAGAAAAACTGGTGAAGCCGATAATCCCTGACCTTTGCCTTCTCAGGTGGTTGTTGCACTATAACCCGGAAACCGGGTTTACCATTTTTTTTTTAGTTTAACATGGACGAGTACTACTCGGTTTAAATTATTCGTCACGAGTTTAATGAGTTCCGGGCTGTCGCACGGTGAGGTCACTCTGACTTTTCCGTCACCGCACGAGCAAATGAGTGGTAAAAGCACGAAACTCGGCCTACGTGGTCTCGGGACTTCCCCAAAGGTTTCCCCGGGGGAGAACAATAAAAGCAAACTGTGCACAAATTGTAACAACCGGCTCACTGTTTCCCGGGGGTCAAGCTCGCAGTTGCACCCCAATTTGTCGCACGATGCGAACGCCAGAGCTTTCAATTGCATGTTTTAAGGAGTCAATTAAAGTCGACAAAATCGTCCGAAACAATAAAATGCAACAAATTAATGTTGCATTTTCATTCGACTCCGACCAACGCCAAAGACTTCATTTTCATTCGAATAAATCATATTTAAATTGTTTTGCAAAAATTCGTGTACTGCAACTATTTTGCAACCACGTAAAAATGCATAAACTCGAAATTTATGGGCCCCGAAAAGAAAAAAAAACTGTACAGGAAATTGCAGGGATGGAGCCTTAGGTGAAATGAGACGGACTTAGGAAAAGGTTCGAGGCCGCGAAGGCGTCACAAGGCGAAACGGTCATCGAGTGCTTCCGAGTAGCTCGCGGGTACTACCCGGTACCTTCCCATCATTTAAATTTTATCTAAATGACGGTAGCCCGTCTCGAGAGCCAGTCGAGAACTTCAGAAATAAAGTTTTCATTCATCGATGTAATTATTATCTAATAATTAATTCGGTGACTTTAATGCGAGTTCACTTAAGTTCGCACTGGGTTTCAGTATAAAACGCGAAAATATATGTACCTATATTAATATAAGCCTCGTCGTAAATAAACTCTCTCCTCCCGGTCTCTCCTCTCTCTCTCTCTCTCTCTCTCTCTCTCTCCTCCGGTCACATTAACTCGACTTGTGTGTATCTACAAATAAAAAGCGTGAGAAAGAAGCTACTGAAAAGTCATTTGGAATACCCGAAATTCTGGATGTAATTTCCCGGACGAACAAGTCCTCCGGTACCATTTCGTATCGGGTTTTGTCGTCTTGTAAACGAAAAGCCGCAAAACTCGAACTTGAAAGAGATAAAACGGATACTAAAAAAACATGAATGAAGTTAAGTGGAAGAAAAGTGGAAAACGACTTTTTTTTTTCCTCGGTCGCACTCCTCGACGACAATATACGATTTTTGTACGGAACACAGGTTTTGGCACGTTCTGCGTAAATAAATCAGCCGAGTGGTGTTGCCCCTCGATTTCTGCGGTATTTGCAATACCGAAGAACTGTAATAACAGAATGCGGGAACTCATGTGGGTTTACCGATGTATTTTACACGTGATACCTTACGTAAGGGTTTATGTAGATTACACGAACGATCAGATTGATGGGGAAACGCGTTTTAGACGGTTTCATGTACTCGCGTACAGGTATTTCGAATGGCAGGCGATAACCGATAACAACACGAATTAACAATTCTACGTATTCTGTACGAAACTTAACTAAAAGTAACTCAACTTTTCGGTTTAATTTTTGCGTAATCCATACTTGTAACGCAAGTGACGTGACGTAAAGAGAAAATAAAAATGCGGCACTCGAAATCGAGTTAAAAATGTCACTCCGATCTCAACTATAGAAAAACTATAGTCGACTTGCAACGTTGGTGACAATAAACCACCGTACGCGGACGTGAAAAACAAACTTTAATTCTTATTGACAGGCGATACATTATTAATTTGTAGTTAATTAATTGCGGCCACACAGTTCGTTTGGGATACGAGGCAAACGTGGCATTAGATGGGAACGTGAGACGTGGAAAGAGAAGTGTTGATGCCCAAGGAGACTGTGTCGACGATTAAGAGATGTAAAAACTGATTAGTGACTTAATAAAAGGTTTCCCACGGATATGAGACTTTCTCCTTCCGTTACGCCGTCAACTCCGCAAGAGTTATGTCGTTGTAGTTGGTAAGGATGGTAATCGTGGTTCTCGAACGACAACAACAACAATAATAATAATACTAAACAAGTGTTATGAAGCGTTCATAACACTCCGAGTTATGATTCGAGCGAAGGAACAAATCAAAAGGCATCCGGGAACGTTTCCTCATAAATGAAAGACGACACGCTGCTTTCTCGTCTTCGAGAACGGGAGGGTTGAAAAAAAAAATAGGGGGCCGAACGCACGCGTGCGTTTAACATTTTGTCTTTTTCCACGCGGGTTTCCGTTGACATTTAATTAACCGAAATATTTCAACATTTTAATTTCAGATTTTTCCGCCATCCTTCAAATTCATTTAAATATCAAGCAAAGCGTGATGGGAATGTCATCTCCCCGAGCACATGCACACCAGAGAGACGACAGACACCAAACGCACACAGACAACACACCCACAAGTACACTCGTGCAACTTTCTTTCCGTTCAAACAGAAAGAAGCTATCATAGATAAATTTTCTATGGATGACCGTTTCTCGTCGTTTCTTTTTTTAGGAATCCAACGTCTCCCGTCTGGGGTTGATCGTCTGCGTGTTCAACCCCCCCGGGTCGTCAGACTTTTAGCACACAGCCGCTAAAACCGTGGCAGAAAAATGTGAAACGACTCACCTAGCTAATAGTGGCAGTAACTATTTCCAATCTGGCGACAACTCTTTTTTCCTTCTTCCCCCCTCTCTCTCTCTCTCACTCCTACCTCATACCCCCCCGCGACAGGTACACGAGACCTAATTTCGCTCCGGAAGTTTGTCACCGTTTTACCTGAGTAGTTTCACGTTTTCGTTCCGTCAAATTACACAAAACTAGTTTTATTTTTAATTAATAAAACTCAGGTCGAAGGTCCGAGTACATGAAAATCCTTTTCGCTCAGGAAATTCGCTTCGTGCCTTTTCGGGGGACCGGCAGAAAGGGATAGGGGCACAGAAGGAGGGGGAGGGAAGAGAAACACAAACAAAGCGGTTGGCAACGGACACCCGAAAAAGAAGGTGAGGAGTGATTTAGTGATCTCGGTGAATGGTCGCAACTGCTCAAACTACCACCATAACCGCGGGTTTCTATTAACTAGGAACCGTTCCCGGAGATGAAGATACGTTGAAATTTATGTGATTGGGTCCGAGGCGGCGAGGGTGACAAGAATCGGTGGCAGACAACAACAACGAGGTATCTCTCGTGGGTAGTCTGAGTACCTCTCGACAAGACCCGATAAAAAGTGGTCTCTCGATAGTTTTTTTCTTTTATTTTTTTATTTTTTTTGAAAACTCGGGACACCTACCTAGTGAAAACTAATTAAATCGAAGCCGAAATTACCACGTCAGATTAGGAAGTTGTCTTTCTGTTCTCTCAGGTTTAAACCCGGGTGCCGCCCTATATAGTAAGTTTTCACCTGTTTGGAAGTAGTTTTTTTTTTTGTTTTTTGGTTTGAAATAGACCTCGTTGTCTTTGTTTTTTTCTATCTCTCTCTCTCTTCCTATTTCGTTCTCGCTTTTCGGGGGCTCTCGTATTTCGCTCTCGTTCTTTGTTCGTCACCCGAGTCCTTCGTCCTAGTCCCTTGTCCTCCTTTCTTAAAACTTTGTCAGGAAAGTTAAAAAATGAAGCTGTCGAGAAAGTCAAGTGAATCTGTCAGTTCGTCGAATGATTCATCGGTCTCAGCGGGGTATTCAATTACATTCGACATGGTTTAATGCTATTAATTCTTAACCTCTTCGACCCCATCCCTTTCGTGGCTTCATCCCTTTTTTGTTTTTTTTTGTGTGCGTATAATTCGCTCCTATTTTGTATAAATTTCAGTCAATTTAAACGACGAGGGATTCTCTCCGTCAGAGATTGTAAATCTATTTAGTGTAGCATTCCAGCATTTGAGTAACACCGTTGCTCGTGCACCCCCAAAGACAAAAAAATGTTAATCGTTTTGACGTTTGATTGTCCCTGATCTTCCACACTTGTTGTCTACCTGATTGTCCTTATACCCAACGTCTATCTATTAGATCAACCAATAACTCGAAAAGTTGGGTTGCTTTCCGTCTTTGGCAAAACCGTACACAATTCTCTAGTGTTTTCTGGACCCCGTAGGGCTGGAAGCAACTCTAGCGACCCCGACGGTCTGCAGCATCGGAAGTAAACGTCTCGTGGTGAGTGCAGGAGAGGCTGAGAAGGTTAACAAAGAGGTACCGATCAGGGTTGAAACATGCGATGACCGTGGAAGCTCACAAAAAAAGTAATAACACAAACTAAAAGACCAATAAAAATAAATAAAATCTGTGTATAATGACAAGAAAATTCGGTCGGAAAGAGGGAAATTTTCATATTCTCCCGTTGCGTTTTAACGGGTGACCCCGTGGAAATTTATGAGAGACTTTTTGTGTTGGGTCCGAAGGTGCAAACGAATATTCGTTTAATAGTTTAATAAACTATCCGTGTGAGTGTCGTGTTCTGTGTCTTCGGGTAATTGAAGAAACGAGACAGGACCCGAGGAAGATGAAGGTGGGAAAAGGAGTTTAAAATGCGGTTCGACCATGTCGTGGAATACATAAAACTATCTACGGTAGTTTTTCAACGGGTTAAACGACCTGTCTCTAAATAGTAGTACTTCTGTTATTTGTATCTACCATCTACGAAACGTTTTCCTTCAAGTCGAGTCGAGGCCTTTAAATTAAGTCGTTAAGTTCGATCTATTTAAGTTCTCTCTTCTGTTTGGTCTCGCAGTCGTCACAAGTTCGAGTAGTCGGTCCGTGTATTTGTAGTGAGCAGTTCTGTACTCTTGAGCTTTGTTCTCGTTTTAACTTTTTCGCTCCCTCTCATCTTTCTTTTCTTTTTTTCTTTTTTTTTTTACCGGATTACACGTTTCCACGTTCGCCTCCTGAATCCGCTTTACATAACTTATGCTAATTCTTTAACAGTGATGAATTGTTATTTGCGATTAATTTCTATTTTGACCTTAAGCCTTAATCGCCTTGACTTGATATTCCGCAGTATGCGGTCAGCTCCTGTGTGCGCCTCACCTGATTTGTCTGAGTTTGCGCTGCGAAGTGCCCGGCGAGTCAACAGGGGGCCAAAAAGGATGTCCATTAACTTGGCGCCGAATTTTTTGATTAATGGTGTCGCTCGAGCTCGTAAAACCGTTAGCCAGTATGAAATATTTATTCAGAGGAGACTGTGCCACGCAGGACTGACGAAGAGAGGGGCTGCGCCATTGTTGGGAAAATAAAGTTCGGGTACCGGGTAATAATTACCCGCGACAGATTTAATTATTATTACCCTAATACTTTTATTTATACATAACAAAACGCGTTTTATTTTAATCTCAAACAACTCGACGGAACCCGACGAAACGTGTTTCTCTAACTCATCATCGGATCCACCGAATTGTTTTCCACGGTTGAAGTGTTAAATTGGTAATAAAAATTTCTCAGGTAAAATTCCAAATTCGAGGAGGTCAAGGCCTGTCACCTGAGAAACACCACCGCCGCCACATGACGAGCTTCGGTTGCTTTGATGGAAAGAAATTGAGTGAGTAGAAGTACCAAGGTGAATTCGCCGTGCCGTTTAAGGCGGGGCTGAATGGCAAGTGACACCAGAAGAAAAAGATAGGCAACAGCAAAACGAAGACGACGCACCGGAGAGAAAACAACGTGTCATTTAATTAAACAACGTCAGACAAGTGTGTGAATGCGGCGGTTGAGTCAGAAGAAAATGAATGAAATTCGAAGAAAGGAACCAGGCACTGAGGCTGCGATATCCTAAACAAGATGACAAGAAGAACACCCAACAACAGCAATAACAGGGACAAGAAATACACTAAAAGGACAAGGAGACCGAAAGATTACGCATTTTCGAGGGAGAGGGAATGATTAATTGATCGAAAGTAAAAACACAATCAATAGATCTCGTAGAAAACATAGGAAAGGATTCGATATTGAGAAGCAGAAGACGTGAAAATAAAAGGTAACAGGCGAAGAAGAAGAAGAAGAAGAAGGAATTAACCATTATTGTCAGGTTTTGTCTGTGTGAACGACAATAAAATATTTCAACGATTTCTGAAAAGAATCGAATCGACGGGTTCGAGTTATCGAATTGAGTGGACCACCGGTTCGATTCTCGAATTTGGCCTGGTTCTGTCCTTTTTTCGGTTTCTCTTCCATCACCCTTGACTGGGGTCATCTTCAACTATTAACCGAGTCAATTGGGGCGTGAAGAGGCGCCTTCCTAATTGCCACCGGCGTTTATTTGTCGGCAACCGACTCGACCAAAATACCAAAAATCACATTTTGTATTTGTACTCGTGTAAAAATACAAACGCCATTTTCATTTTACCCCTGACTTCTGGTATTAATTGGAAGAAGTCAGGTGGGTAGGTGGGTGGGTAGGTAGGAAGGACTCACCGTGGTGGGTAACTCGTTTCAACATGGGTGCCAGTAATTAGTGGCTCATTACTAAATTAGTGTTTCACATCTTCCGTCATTCGTCCTCACCAGGTGCCTTGGGTCTTTCGGCCCCCACAAGAGCCCCCGTGATAATAACTCGAGTTAGGGCCATTTTCTCGTCTCCGTCCACGTCGTTCGTCTCAGAACTCGGTCGCAGAAATGTTAGATCGACCGGTGCTATTATTACTATTTTGGAGGTTGGCAAGGCCAACAACACCTTCCCGGTGGTGGTTGGACACAAACACCAACTTGGACCCGGCCAGAATGGTTTTAATTACCGTGAAAAACGCCGTCGGGGTGACAGCCGACGCCTCGCATTGGCACCACGTTTCTAAGCCCGAGAGGGAGGTTGTGCAGACACGACACGACACAACGCGTCGGACGTGTTGAGTCTTCATTTAGTACCTGAGTACCTCTATAGGTTTTTGAAATTTATTGGTTTTCGAAGTCACTCGAGATAGCGAATTGTCGGCGGAAACTGGTTTTCCCATAAGAATTAATATTAAATTAAAATAATGTAGTAGACTACCGTTCACTTATTTATGCAGTTTCCACGGGTGTCAGGACATTTCTGACTTTTCTTTTGAGAGAGAGACTTAAACCCGAGTCGAATCTTCCGATCTGAGAAATATTTTTAACTATTTGACTTTATCTACTGCCTTGTGTTCAACCGCCGGCTCATAAAAAAATTTTCTATTATTTTAACACGGCATTATCGCATACGTAATAACTAATAAGTGTAACTTATGACTTTCATCCTGTACAGGTGATGTGGTGAAGTGTCGTCCAGTAGTTCTACCAAAACCATTTTAGGTTTTAACTGGAAGGAGAGTTCACTCCAGAGACCAGTCCGATTTCTTATTGTGTTCTCCGGTTGTCAACACTTCTGCCGCGTCGCTTTCTAACTTTGCCGGACACTCCGACCTGTCGTCTTTTCGTCGGGAAATGAAAGTATTCAACATGTGACAGACGTCGTTTCATCCGAGGGAACGACGTGTCGGGTACCGAGTTTTGCCATTGGCAATTAGCATGAGTTCTCGGCTCAGCCGGATGTGGCCGTAACCGTGAAAAGGTATTATTAGAGCCCCACACAAATTTATACACTTTTTTTTCTTTCTTGGTTGTTTACTGTACGCTTTTCCTCCCCGTGACCTGGTAATGGCGGGTCCCACCATCTTATCTCGCAATCAACGCAGAGCTGCGTCTGTGAAATTTCCCGTCTTTTCGCGTTTTTTATTTATTTATTTATTTACTTACTTACTTACTTACTCGGATCCTCTTTACTTCACTCTAAGCTGTGATTAACAAATTTATAATTTGTTCGACGGCTTTTCAGACGTTGTTTTCCACACAATTTAATTCGAATTGTTACGCCTGCCTCGTCTGAGTTTACCTCCCACATGACTCGGCTGGTATCGCAGACTAAAAAAATCCCTCTGGCTGCGTATACGTGTACGATATAACTTTCTGTATATTTTAGTAGTGGAATCCCCACAACGAGATATTACGGTCTTCAACAGCAAAATCAATTTACGATTGATCGTTACTAAATTATTACCATGTCATTAATGAAACGGACTGACGGCCGTAGGCTGCGTCTGCGGATTGTTGTAAATTATTTCGTATTATGAAATGTAGTAATAATAAAAAATTTAAATAATGAAATTACATTCGCTCTACTTTTACTTGTTTTACTCACCAAGCGCACGAGGAATGCGCCCTACCTGGTGAAGTTGTAATGAATACACGTACTCACTACCAATCGTATCACAAGTAGCACGAAAACTAATGCAAACGGGTGGTTTAATAATTTTTTAGTAGCATTTTCTCAAAGTAAAACAATAATTCAAAAGAAATCATATTGTTTTACGAGAAAGTGAAGCGTGACGTGTTCCTCTGCTACTTCCAGCCAGTGGAGAATAGTGAAATATTTCTCTACTAATTGTCAGCGTTCCGTACGTCCAACGAGCAAATATGTTCAATAACCAAATCAATATTCAACGGTTGTCCGTTAATCGGAGTCCAAGGTGCACTTCGGATGGTGTCCGTCACCAAGAAAGCGGAGAAAGTAACCCGAGTACTCTTTTGTAAGACTTGTCGTCGGAGCAAACGGATGCCGCAGTAATAAAATTCGACTTAAGAGTCGGCCGCACGTTTACCATGCGAAAGAACAAGACATCACATGACAGTGGAGAAAAAGACCGATATCGGGCACGAAGCCATAGGAGTTTCCAGGTAATAAATTATATTTTGTCAAAATATGGGTTTTTCACAAAGGGGAATAACAGTGTGTGCCAAAGACGGTAGAAGAAAAAAAAGGGCAAGGAAGCAGCGATGATTCGCATTCGACGTTCAAACAAAAATGTTTCCACCAGACCAGGCGTTCCATTAGATCTCCTCGAAACGGTAGCCCCGTGCAACATCACACGGCAAACAATGACAATGACGTTTGATTGACCGCCCCGGGGTGTACGGGGTCCTAGAAATGATCAAACCAGCAGACGACTCCGAAATCGCACAACATTCCGAAATTCATGGTTGGATAAGTGGCGTAATGCATAAATTCATTAGGCTTCTCTCATAAAATTTGCATAGTTTAATAGGAGAACAATGCAGGTCAGAGTCAAAGCCGAAGCCGAATGATATACGGGAGAACTGGCAAAGAAACGTTTTTCCAAAATGGATAAATTAATTCGATTCAGGTCGCAAAACCTCGTTTTTATATGATTTTTACAAATTAGTACTCTTTCGGTGGCACCGTTTCGGATGTGCCGTCGTTCACCGTGTCCCAAAAAAATACATACAAGGGACGCGACAGTTCAAAGACGAAAGGAACACTAGAAATAGTTCACGTGTAACTCACGTAGAGAGATAAATCCGGTTAATTAGTTGCACCATTTGTCTTTGTAACCCGAACTGGAATGACGAATTGTTTAAAATTATATATACAAAGATGAATTATGGGAAGATGATTGGTCAAACATAAACGCCTTTTGTTTATGTATCGGCGCTGGAAAAGGGCAATCGATTGTCAATGCGATGCGAGAAAAAAATTGGACTGGTGGGGCGTTGGGAAGATCAGGTACGCCGACACAGGTTTGCTGCCTCGGTGACTTACACTCGCACGCGGGTCCTAATAAATTGGAATTGTAACGAAACATAGAAATCATAAACTTATTTGTGTATATCAGTTTCAACATAAATCAATTAATTGTCGACACTTGAATCTATTACAAATTATAAAGTCGAAGAATCGTGCACATAACCTCCCAACTGGTCGATGGAACTCTTCGGAAGGAAAAGATTTTAAGCAGTTCGATCTCGGTGTATAAGAAAAAACGTGTTAAAGGGTGTGAGGAACCAACGCAGACGCGCCCTGCATGTGGCCTCCTGACTAGGAGAGACGCCCTTTGTCCTCCCATGGCTCCCTGAGAAAATTTCAAAGGTTCAGATCGGGTGCGTTTCACAAAAAGAGAATTACACGAATGGGTGAAGATATCTTCATGTGGGTACCATCTTTCTGCTCAAGCGAGAAGAATAGAAATACGCACTCACGCACACACAAACACATACACACACACACACACACAAAACATCATCGTACCCTTGTGTCGTCACATATTCTTTTACGAATACCTAATGAGGGCATAAATCCTGGATGCTGGCTGGTACCTTGTTACTCCTGGAAAATGCAATTAAAGTCGCCTAATAAAAAAATTCGCGAGTAACAGCCAGTAAATCGCCGAGTGACGTTACACGAGTACCTGAACGTGGTTCTCGGGTACTTGGTATAACGCGGACAACACCGCCCGACCAATCGAAATGACAAGTTCAACAAAAGACCAATAAAACATGGGAGGAAACGTAGAAAAACCGAAAGTGTTTGCGCAAAGAACGAAGGTGATCCTTGGCCGTGGTGAAGACCGATATAATGGGATGATTGCGATGGCATGCGAGAGGAAAAGGACGTGATGAAGAGTGGAAATAATGTGAAAGGACAAAAGAAAGGACAGGGAGGAGAGCATCAGAATCGACCAGAAAACGGCACTGCCATCGTAAACAAACAAAATTGACCACAGTGTTAACAAGGTTGCTAACCCCCGAAGGTAGCACGGCGCCCGCTTTTTCATAAATCTTCCACTTACACATTCTCATTTATTTTACACGGAGCGGCTCGATACGGCCCTGAGACACCTAAGAAGACCTTTGATTTACCTTTGAATGACCGGCGCCTCTTCTTGTTAATATTACTTTTCCATTTATGTTGTAATAAATCGTTAATGGATTTGTGTATTGTCTGTCTATGTGTCTGTTCGCTGTCGAGATTTCTTTTTGAGGAAACGACGGCGCACCGAAGTCAGGCCTCATTTCAATTAGTTGCCTTCTCCTCTCTTTCTCCCCTCGACGGGTACCTGAATCTGCTTCTCACCTATCCACGTAACATAGCCCCTCACATTCCCGAGTCAGATTAATATCGACCGGATTGGTTGGGTTTATTGTTTTAGAGAAAGAGAATAACAAAGCGAGAGAGAGAGAGAGAAAGTGGTGTTGGTGTGGTACAAAACTATAGTAAGGTTGTAAAGATGTATACCAGAGTTAGCGAAGACTGTAAATTGTAGTACCTAAAGCGTCGACGGTTGTAAAAATGGCGGTAGGCGAAGGGATGACAGTAGAGGAAGTGAGCAGTAGATAACGAAGTGGTTGTGAAAGAAGTTGTGAATGGAACCGTCTGTTTTCTCTCCATTTGGTTTGTCTCTTTCCAAAAGCACTTCTCTCTGGCGCTATGCTTTCCTGTACCGCTGCGGTACAGTTCCTAATAGTTCCTCCTTGTTCTTGTACAGTAGACGTTCTGGTAGACGTAACATAACCTCTACTTCCCTACTGCACTTCTTTTGGAGTACTCGTAACCTCTCTCGTTCTAATTTTCCACCGAATGAATAATCTTTTTCCAAGTATTGTCACTTCAGCCACTTCGTTTTCGTTTTGGTTTTTCTTGCCTTAAGAGACCTACTAGATGTGTGTCATGAGTTGTTTTCTCATCGAGCACCTGACTCTAAGTGGCTCGACGCGGAGCAGACGACGACGACGACACTTGAGAAAAAGGGCGAATCGTGTTCACACGTTCCTTTGTAGTGAAAATGGTACGACTAAAAAGGCTGAAGTCAAAAGTAGTTGAGTAGCGGCTTCTGATAGTCAAAGGGGCAGGTCCGAGGGTCTCAATTTCAGGTTCGGATTAGGACCTTTCCAGGCTCCTTTGCGGCGAGATAATCCTTCCTTTGTCCCATCCGATGATCCTTGGCGAATTTCTTCTTTTATTTCCAGCATCTTCATCTTGTTCTTCTCTCGTCAGCATCCCACCGAGAGGTTTCGTACCTTTTTTGTTTCCTGCCCGAAATTGCGTGTTATATGATAAATAACACCTTTTCACCATTTTGTTTTCTGATTTAACCGAAAATTTTC
Source organism: Polyplax serrata (assembly GCA_037055365.1). NCBI lineage: Eukaryota > Metazoa > Arthropoda > Insecta > Psocodea > Polyplacidae > Polyplax > Polyplax serrata. The sequence continues at coordinate 4,304,983 of JAWJWE010000004.1, forward strand.
ACTCTTCCGTGAGGTTTTCTGCCCTCTTTGATGGGAAGGAGACCAACAATGGCGGACACAAAAAAGGCTCACGTCACTTTTTAGATTGCTCTCCTCTTTTGTGCACCCACTCGGTGTCCGCATTGTTGTTTCGTATCATTGTCCTTTGACGTTAATATTCTATTTACAAAGTAGTGAAATTCTGGTGATTTTACCTGTAAATCTATTAAGAGCATTCAAATTTACATGACGGCGAGGGACTTGTCGCCGATCGAGTCATCTGACTCCACTCCTTCAGATCCGTCTCTTCTGTTTCAATTACACACAAACGAGTAAGTGGACTATTAGTCCACCTATTAATCCAACGCATTAATTAAATATTAATTGGTGTAAATATTATGATTATTCTGTCAAAAGACACAACTTTACCAACCGATCAACGTATTTGACGTAGTGTACATTACCACAATAATATAATTGAGCGAGATGGGGAGTTTGTTTGACCCTGAACTCAATATCCGATACGAAAACTACTCAAAGTATCATTCCACCAGAGACAACCGTATTGTTTTAAAGAAAGTGAAGAAAATAGACAAATGTGGAATGCGAGAACGTGACATCAAAGGATTTGAAAACGACATGAAGTGCCGCACTAAGAAAAACAAACAAAAAAATTTTGAATTTCACCCTGTCGAGGGTCAGAGGGAACGATCCTAAGCAACAGAAGACGTCAGTTTCGACCAAAATCTACCAAATTCTTAGCGTACCTGGTGCACAAGAGATTTTTGTAATATTTAAAAGAAGGAGAGAATGCCTGGAATCCGAGTAATTGAATTCTCGAAAAGGTCTTTAATAAGGGATAAAAAGGGAAACCGAAGGAATTCAGCAGAGAGGAGCACAGAGCGGAGCCATCGGGAACGGTTGGAACCGGAGTCTACCTGGGCTTTCGGCCAGGTACGAGACCAAATGCCAGGTCTTATGGGAAACCCGTGGATTATCGGTTAACCTAATGAACGGGAAATTAAAATGGAATTTTACAAATTGTTCGACTGAGAAAATCAAATGGTGCCGGCGCTTCGAGGCCGTAAATTAAGAAAATTCTAATGAACATTGTCTTGCCTGTGCAGCGATTGTATATGTAAACAAATTTATAAAAATTGAATTTCCCCACGGCGAGGCGTTCGGTTCTGTTCATTCATCATTGACGATGATCACTTTCTGTTCTTTCGGTCAATCGGCACTGGTTAAAGAAGGTATGGGTTCTTGTTACAACTACACGGGACTATGTGTGTCCGTCAGCCCGTATGTGCATGTGAATTTTCTAAATGAATAACAAAAAATAAATTGAAAAATGACTTTTTTTAGTTGTGCACGCGTTTTTACCTGTGCACTACAACTGACATTCCTCCTTGTGTGTAGTAAAAACCACGGAAAGGACCACGAGTTTCCCGATTGTATTATTATGTATCCCGAAACTTGATTATTGTGTACCTGTACTCAATGGAAAGTTTATTATTTTACAATAAATTATTAATCGTGCGACACTTGTTGTTTAGGAGATTGCCATGTTATTGAAAGTATTAGAGAGAGAGAGAGAGCACTGGTAGGACATCCAATCCAAATATTTTCAGCTGTGTTTATGTTAACTTTTTAAGCCGACATTCGAGTCGTCTATTGACAAAATCAGAAGCCTCAAACCGACAAATAGAAAAGCTGAGGGTAAGGTAAACACCTGTGACCGGTGGTTTTTGGTGATCGCGGTGGTGGCGGAAGAACCACCGACAGCCTCCAAATCGCAGCCTCCTAAATGCTCTGGTAAACAATCGAGTCAAAAAATTGTTTGTTTTAATTTAAAAGTTGAAAAACATTCGACACCGCATTATCTTCTCTCAGCCTCCATTGTTTGCTCACTTTAAACAGAATCGTACGAGATGAGCCTCTTTGCTTTTTGCCTTTGCCAACGACCTTTTTTGTCCCCGTGAGGAAGGCCTTTTTGAACCTTTCAAGTTTCAACACTTCGACACTGTACTCCCTTTAAGCCCGACCCGGTCGACAAACGTTTGACGTCGCCGGGATTGGATTTACTTGACAAGTCCGACATTTCCGTCTTTCCTTGTGGAAAACAACAAACACGTAAAGGCTTCAGAGTGGTCCCATTTAAAAGAAAAGAATCTAATTTATTACCAACCGACGGGGGTGGTGGTTTGTTTTGTGATTGCAGTCCGTGTGCACGTACCTAACACCCCCAAAGGAGAGCCATGTTTTTTTTTACTGTTAAACACTTGTTTACATCATAAATATTGGCTCGCTCAGGTGTCACTCGGTAATTTGAATTATTTTCTTAAACTCCGACATTTGAACATTGTACTATTCTCCAGTTTGAAATTTATTTGTTGGTGTTACGTCCCCATGCCGCTTCTACAGACACAATACTCCACAAATACAGGAAACACGACGTACAAATGCGGTAAATTATTTACCGTCCAGTTACAATTTTTTAGTTGGAGTAAATTAAATGAATACCACATTGTGTCTTTCAAAAGTTACTTCCTCTTAAGACCACGGTCAATGTTCTACACCAACTAAGATATTTATAATTTCATTCTTGAGTATATTTTTATTAAATTTAAGTACTATTACCATTTCAATGTCGATTGTTGTAAGTAACGATTGTAACGTACACATAACAAAGTGACACGTTCGCCGAACTATTCATTGAGTTTTTAATAATTTTTTAATAATCCATTCGTGTTGTAGCTGAGTAGTCTTAAATAAAGCGCTCGTTAGACTGAAAAACTGAAACTTTAATGAATAAGAACCCGGCCGCAGGAAGGAATCCGCAATTCATAATCGGCTTAAACTATTTTAATAAATTGTAGTGACACTCCTTTAGTGCGAGACGTCAACACTTGACTTCCTTATTTGTCTCCGGTTAATTTAATTTGAACTTTTCTCAGAGTGATAACAAGTGGGCCGTTATTAATTTATTTCATTCGGTCTTGAAGTTGTTTTCGGATGATAACACGAGTCGGTCACCTTTTTCTTGTACTCTGTCTTGTATGGACAGTCGTCAGCGACGTTCTTTCCCGGAGTTCCCACGAACGAGAAAAAAGTCCGCCAACGCCAGGAGAGCCGTGGCAGTTGCACATTGGCGAACCCGTCGTCGGTTCAAACTTTTTCCTAAAACTTTTTTTCCGTCTTCACACACAAAAAAAAACCTCTCGAACCGTGAAAAAAAAAACTCCCTCATAATTTCGTAACGGAACCATAAAAATATCCCGAGAGTCAGGGTGCATGAGCACACTCGTTTCTGAAGGTGGCCACCTTCCCAACTTGTAAATTATGTACGTTTTCACCATTTTTGGATGTTCTCAAAGGTTAGAACAAAAAAGGTATTCATAAATATGGTTATTAATCGACCGGGAGAGACCAAGAAGTTACCTTTTATTTTTTAATGGAGTCGACTCCCTGCTGACACTAATCAACGCTATCGGTGTCAGTGCGTCCACGTTCTGTCGAATTCTGTCATCAGCCCTCGTCTTAACTAAAACTACAACCGCGACACGGTCCCTCTGACCGTGGACAAACATTCGATTCGGAGGTGACGAAGAAATAGAATCAAACACAAGGGTGTGGCTCCCAGGTTGTGTTCCATCTAAATCACAATACACCTAAGAGGTGTATGCAAACACAGAAACGGGCGGCTACATCCGTGTCTTCTGCTCGTCTACTGTTATCGCAAAAAAAAGTAACGCGCGTCAGGGGCGTAACCTGATATGCATTTGACCGAGGGCGTCGCCCAAGACAAAAAAAAGAATGCCCATCAATAAAATCGGCTTTCAGCGTTCACACTTTCCACAACAGCTAGATTCCTTCAAGAGTATTCCTAGACTCTGACACACTCCGATGTTGCAGAGTGAGATAACCCCGACAGCGAGAAACGTATATATCACACCAGATAGACCGAACACGGTTTTTACGCCAACCGAGGTCGCAAAAGGTTAGTTTCTAGTTCAAAACTATTCGAGTCTCGCGGGGAAAGCTTCAGCAGCGTAGCTAGGAGTATTTAACTCCTAGACATTGCAGAGACAAAAACGATGGGATGCGAGCTAGACGAATAAAAAGTGAGAAAGTGAGGGAGACGAAACCACCTTATAGGAAAGCAATTTAGATTTTCTCGTCAGGAGAAAGAAGAATTAGAGGAAGAAGTCTAGAACGAAGGGGCGGAAACGGAAGCGACAGTGTAAGATGCTTAACGATGTAAGTGAAGCGAAAGTTTGGAATTAAAACGTGTCGATTGTATTTAAAACACATATCGCAGCTTTCAAGTTGAATAAAAGTGTAGTTTGTAAGTTCCTAAACCTGATACGATGTAAGTCACAATGTGAATACTCCACGGGCACACACGGCGGAGGATTTGAGTTTCGATCAGTTTCCACCAACTAAAGGGGTAACCAACTGCAGGGTTTACGTCACTGGTTGCATATTCTCTCGGACAGGTAACACGTGGAAACGGAAGTGTTCGAATGCAGGAGAAACGCTCCGGATAAAGTCGAATCGGATTTCACGTATGGACGTCCGTACCTGACAGACTAAAAAGCAAGGCAGTCCAAACGAGTCGAGATCACGGGCGATCTCGGGGGGAGATAAACTCAGAGAAAAAACAAAAAAAAAAGGAATCAATCGAATCGTTCGGGGCGAAGGAGAAGGGCAAACACCAGGAGACCTCAGACGGAAGGTTACTCCGGGTCCTGTCAAAATCCTCATGGAAAAACATTGATCGTAATAAATTCAGGGTATATGACAACGACAAGGAGATCGAAGATTCTAGAAAAGACAAATCGAGAAATGTCAGATGGTACAACCGGAGGATGAAGAAAAAGGAGAAGGTTGGATGAGAAAAAATTAACATGGAATATGGCGCCTCGAAGCCTTGTACTCTTCATACCTGGAATATTAAATTCGAAGTGGTTGAATTGTCATTTTAAGTTGTCGGTACCTCGTCTTCTGGTTTTCCGCGCCGTCGAATCGTTTTATGTTTCTCTCGCGTCACTTTATAATTAATAAGGTAGTTGTCATTCGTGTTGGGTGAAGAAGACGAAAAGCAACCCCTTTCATCCGATTAACCGGAACATCTAATTAATAACAGGCATCCGGGTCAATTTGAGTGGTAAACAACAAATTAAAACGCGTGCGTTTTGTTCAGGATCGAACGATTACCACGGGAAATTGATTGATTTCGGACGAGGAGACGAGAGACCACGTCAAACTACCGGGTCACTTCACGGCCAGGTAGTCGGACTCGGAGCTTTTGATAGTCAGAGGCCATGTTCTACCGTTTACGTGCTCGACTGGTGGTCGTAAATCTCTTCTGCTACCATTGGAAGATGAAGGCTTAACCTTTCATTTTGGTCAAGACCGCGTCGCAAGGGAATTCGTAAACTGGATAAAGAGATGAAATACTATAACTGATACCAGAAATAGTGTATTCCTATTGAATATTAAACGTTCGTAATGGCCGAGTGCAACGGAACCGTCCAAATCGACATGGCCTCCAAACGGAGGTTGATTAATGGATGGAAGAGGACAAAGCAAATATCCCACACTTGTCGTGTTTACCATTGGCATGGTGTCGGCGAACCTTTGAAGACCCCACTGAAAAAACATTAACCTTTTCTACGTCTGCCTGCCTGCTTGCCTGCCTGTCTGTCTTTTCCTTCGGAGTGGAGCTCTGCATGGGTTACGGGCCATCGAGTGATAACATCGAGAAGCGCCAACTCCGAGTGATGGATACTTTCCATGGGCCCATGGGTTTTGCCAGGGTGGGAATTTCAGGTAGATGCGATAAAGCAAAAAACAAAAAAACAAAATAAAAAAATAAAAGGAAATGGGAAACGACGATGGCAACGAGTTCTGCGCATTGATACCTATTTTTTTTTTAATTAAAGTCGAGTTTTTTTATTTTATTTTTCAGGCTCATTAACCGGTAATTTATTTGGTGTACCTGGGAACTGGCGAATGCGACGACCACCAACGTTTCAACACACAATCAACGACGGAAAACCGCCATTAAGTATTTTTTCCGAACAAATTAAGTACAAAACTGCAAATGAGGGAAGAGAAAGAGAGAGAAAGAGAAAGCGAGGACGCCAGAATAGTTGAAATTCTGATAACGACAAGAAGGGGTACCTGGAAAAGTTATCTATGGACCAATAGAACAGAGTAAGGACGAGTAAGAGGGAAATCACCTGAAGTCAGACCTGGCGGCACTGCTCTAGCCACTGTTTTGTCTATTTCCTTCTTACTTATCCTTCGCCCCGGGAGCTGGCAGCTTTCGCAATTATCCACGCGACCTGTGACTATTTCTGTCAGAGAAATGCCATAAATCCAAGTGCAAAGGATACCTTCTAGTGGATTAAATATAGAAAATGTGGCAACCGTTAAATTTCCTGGCTACCTGGCTGATGGCAAATACGAGTACCAAACGTTTTCTTCTTCCTCTTCTTCGGGGTTGACAGGGGGTACCGCAAAAACGGCCAGTGTCCGGGGCGGTTTAAACAGCGAGTTTAACAAAAGCGTAAAAACTTAATAAATAAATAAAATAAATAAAATGAATTTACGAAGTTCATGAACGTACAGTACTTACAAATCCATGTTTATCTGATATATTATTTGTTAACTTTAGTTTGTGGAACGAAACCACTTTCTGCATCCATTGTTCGCCCGTCGACGGTGAATCCGGATGAATGTACATCCTTTTAGGCATCTCCGGATCGGCTTTTCCGGCAACCATCCACCGACTGCAACGAAAATAGTTAAAAGTTGGTCAACACGAAAGAAAACGGTCGGTCGGTGCGGCCTCACCTGTGGCACCTATACCTTATTGGAATCTGTCGGAATTTGTCAAAAACTACTGTAACTCACGTACGTATTTATAGAATTGTCAACGGATAGTTTTGGAATTTCGTTTTTAATTAGCCATGCATAGTTGACATTGCCGTCACCTTTTGTCATGGAATAATCTGCGACGGAATTTCGACGTATAAAAATAAATTATGTCGCAGGTGATTTACTAGTAAATTCGATTTCCAAATTTTAAACAGGCATGTCGTGTGATATTTGAATATTTTTGTCGTATTTAAAAGCCGCTTTCGGCGAGTTTGGGTAAAGTTTTTGTTTAATTTTTATTTTCGCGACGATCAACAAATACTTTGCTGCAAATATTGCCACTGTGACACAGAAAACTAAAAATTATACGTATACAGGTAATATGCATACATAAAATGACGACAGAAACAAGAGAATAGAAGGCTTTCGACAAATACTAAGCAACAATAAATGAAAAATTACAAAATCGTAACAACATAAATACAATTTTTATTCAACTAAACGACCCAGTGGAGATAAAATAAAGTACCATTGACTACATTTCGGCAATCGTAAAGAGTAGAAAATATTCAAAGTACGGTACATTGAGTTATTAAAAACAAGTCAATTAAGGTAGTTCAATGAGTTAAATTCAATAAACAAAATAAGGAAAACCAAAGGAAAGTAACCCCAGGAGTAAAAGGCTGACTAACCAATTACCAATAAATACAATAAAAGGAATAAAAATAAAAAACGGAGAGTAGAGGAATCGTACAGCGTCCTGTGGAAACTCGATCGTTCCAGTTCGATTGGGATGAAAATAAAGACTTCTCTCTGGATGCCATTACTGTTTTTCGTTAATGGAAAATTATCAGAAAGGCCCCGAAGACCGAGAGGCTAAACGGAAAGAAAGAAAGGCAGAAAATTTATGAAGGAAAAATTCAAAACAGGGAGAAGTCAAGAAGTGCGGAATTAAAATATGATAAAATATGAAAATAAGTAAGGCCGAGAAGAATATCATTGACTTAATTAACACCAGTTCCTTTCGATGTTTCCTTTTTCGCGAGTGGAAGGATCGGTGTGATAGGAACACCGGAAACGGTGCAAAAAAGGTGTTTTGATATCCGGTAGTAGTCGTGCGGGCAAATTCAAAAACAAATCCAACTCGGAGTGGATTGCTGCTACACTCGCAGACCATTGTTCTTTCCTACTTCTAGGAGGGTCGTCTGCTAAGTACACAATCACAAAAAACGCTACCTTGCCTGCCTAAAATGGCCCGAAAAAGGGTGAACCGCATCACCTGGCACCCCGTTTAATCCTCAACACAGTTAAGATGCCATCTTAAGTGGCTCTCGATCCGTTCGGTTCACTTCAAGGCCCATGCTTTTATGTCTCTTTTCGTAAAACAGGATTGCTAACTTAGTTCCTTGGCGTAATTTGGTGTATCAGTGCTGTATGACATTAACTTACCTGTTGTGAAATTTATATCTGTAGTCGTCTGCTGCAACAATGTCCAACAGTAAAATATATTTGGCTTTGGCGTCGAGACCCGAAACGCGGAACTTCATTTGTGGAAACATTTGCCTGAAAAACACAAGAGAAAAACCTATATAGTACAATGTCAGGGGTGACGTCCAATGTAAAAAAGTTAACGATCGCCGGTGTCCATCACCGGATTAAAAGATTGTCGTGGCAGGAGACTCTCCGGGTGTCTGAATAGAGCAGAAAACGGTCCCGTCGAGAGAGTTTAAGGAGTAATTAGGCGGTCACACTACTGGGGCCCCAAATTAACGACCGGGGGGATTAACTGGAAGGCATTTGCTTCTTCTTCTCCTCTCCCTCTTCGGTGTCTTCTTTTATCAACGAATATGACATAAGAGAATCTGACAGGAATTGGAAGACACAATTGAGGTCAGTCATCCTCTCTCAATGGAGTGCAAACGAACCGTACGCACCATCTGGCTTCTCATCCCTGCGAATAAATTACTCTTCGAGTGTATCAAAATAACAGTATTAACTAGCGTGTGGCTCACAAAATTCTACACCACTACAAATAGTTCCAAAAAGTTTGTAACCAGTTTTTACCCGCGAAACGCAGCCCTGCACAACCGAAATGTTAGTTAAAACAAAAATGAATAAGGATAATAAATTTATTTTTTTGTCTTGGGAGGTACCTGCATACTGTGCAGTTTACAACAGGACCAATTTTGTAATGGTATTTGAATTAATTCAATTGAACAGACTCAAGAAGGTGTGTTGGTGACGGAGACATTTAATGTATCGAAGCAGCGCAAAACAAGACGTGTCACCAACGGTTGCGTCAGCGCAACGTTAAAAACCTATATAGTAAAATTGACTTGTCCGGGGGTAGAGTTGTGCTCTTTGAGGAAATTACACTGCCCCAAAAGTAACACAAATTTTCGTTTCGAGTAAGAAGAACCGGGGAAAGGACGAGGCACACGAACAATTAGAAAATTTTGAAAAGGCGAAATTTTCTAGGAACAAATTGATTGTTTAGATGAGACGTAATTAAGGGAGTGGAAACTCCTTTGAACGTCTCATTAGGAATGGAGAAAGCCCGAGAAAACTGGCGCGCCTAATTTGATTTAGATGGCAACTGAGTCTGTAATAATAGTTTACACCTGTTCTCGTTCTATTAACTCTCCTACTCGGTTGGGAAAATCCTCGCTTTCCGGGTACTCATTGTCTTTCCATTATACTGTTTTGAGTAAACCGGGTACCAATAAACGATTTGACACTTGGGTCAATAAAACCCGAGTAGATACAATGGCCGTTAAATATCCCCTTGTTTCTCCCGTATTAAATCCGTATATAATAAAACGGGTCATCAACAACGTTTCTCTCGTGTAGAGGCCCGTTAATAGACCTGCAACTTTACTGCTCCCACGAACACCGGTGCAGTGTTATGGCACCGAACATTGTCTTTTTTTTCTTATTATTATTTTTCTGCCACGTCTTTTCTTTTAATGTCCGTTTTTTTTTTTAATCGGCCGTCTGAAGTTAATAAATTCAGTTTCGTCTGAGGAAGAGTTCGCGAGTGTATCAGATCGACTGGGTGGCGATGCTGACATGTCGGTGGCGCCTTAAATAAATACATAAATAAATATTATGCTCTTTTTTTTATTTATAAATGTAGAGTGATTTCTAAGTCATTTATTTACGTTAATTTCAGGGAACGAGAAGATTTCCTTGAGAGAGGCCTGTTGATGTGTGTGTGGTAGTCTGCAACCCTCCCCGTCTATTCTCCACCCCATCAAATGAACCGAGTACCACTCCTGCCTGGTACTCGTCCGAAACAAAAACATAGTTACTTTCTACTATTTTGTGTTCCTATTAATCGGTACCACTTGGTATACGCCACATCACGAACAAATATAATTGCTCTTTGTACTTTCACTCGTTTTGGACACGGTGGAGTTACATAAAGGACTCGTGGACATTACGGGAGGTGGAAATACGAGGTGGTGTGTCGAAGTTTCTTTCTACTATTTATAAATAGACGTGCACACCTACAGGTCGTGGTGGTTACACGACAAAACTCTAGAAGACACAGGAAGTGTGTTAATGAGCGAGTGCTTGTTGACGGGTACCTCATTTCCTTTACTTGCAATTAATTTGAAATCCTGCATATGTGGTACGAGGGAACACCGTCAAAGGAAGGGTAATTTAATCCGTGGATTGAACGGGTACCCTGGATCGGGTCGGGTGCGAAAAGGTCGTGGGTTTCATACCTAAAAAGGTGGCAACCGGGCGTGCTCGTCTTCCCCAGAAAAGAAAAAAAAACCGTTTTGTCACATATCAACGCATGTTATGTCGTTTAAATGGCTTCCTGCCTAGGGGGATGAGTCCGGCAAGTTCACCTTTAGATGAATCCGTAAACACCCTTTTTATGTATAGAGTCACATGTACATTTCATGCGAGGACAACCCAAGGCCCTAAACGCGTACCATTAGGGTAGCAGTTCACCCTTAGGGTGAGCAGAAAAATCATTTATAATTTCAAATGAGGCAGGAAATTGTCAGGTAGTCAACTTCGACTCTAAGTATAAATTATGACATATAAATTCAACTATTTAGCTATTGTGACGGAGGCGACTGCACCACCGTCGCCTTAACTGTACTCAAGTAATTGGATCAATTATAATTAGTTCTTGTAATCGTTGTATATACGAAAAACCGTTACTACGCCACTGTTGTTCACCACCAAATGAAGGGTTCTCTTTAGTGTAAGAATCACATCAATTTAGACAATTTTTAATCTATTCGAGACTTACATTTAGAGAGTTACAAGTACTAAATTTTGACGTGACGACGAGTAATTAGTTTAAAACCGTTGCAATCAGTTTAGTTTTACATTAAATTATATATAATAATTAAGTATAAACTCCTAAGTGAAGTAATTCAGCTTACATGTAGTCGCAACGCAGAACATATAATGAATATTACATTCTACTGTTACATTATTTATAGTTTTTTAAACTTCATCCATTGTTATTAATTAACTTATTAAAATAATTCGACAACTGTACATTCCAATAAGTATAAGTCAGAGAGGCAGAGTAAAGGAAGTATAATAAAAAACGTTAAAGTCTCATGTTCTCAAATTCCCTGAATTCCTTCCTTAAAGTTATTTTATACAGTAATATTGCGGCTTACAATTGCCGTGTAAACGTACAGAACAGTGATAATTTTAACGTCACTCTTCTGTACACAATTTTATATAAATATTGGTGTACACATATTCAGTAACACTGAAAACCCCTCTATGTAATATACACATACATTTTATGTAATGGAAATTCATGACGAGTTCCACGACTGTCGTAATTCATGCCATTTTTTCTCTGGATTTGGCATGCACTCGACGTTTCTTGCACGTAACATTCATGTCACACGGAGGGAACGAGTACTTCACAAGCGTCGTAATTAACGCCTTCCGAGCTTCCAGCAACTTCCTCCGATTTGACGGGTCGGGGCAGGTACTGCCCGGTGTGTTCGCACACCGAAACCTTACGGAAACGACGAACGAACACTTGCTTTCCATACCACCGGTAATAAAATCATTTGAAAGATATTAGTTTTGACGTAGGAAGAGCCGGTAGATGTGAAACTGTGGTTTCTCGCAGTATAAACAATAAACCTGGTAATTAGTAATAAACGCCACTCATTGTTTTCGAAACTATTTTTTGGCGGAGCGAGAGGGGTTGCGTGCGTGTGTGTTTAGGGGGGGGGGGCTCTGTCTAATTAACCGTTTTTCAAAAAGTACAAAACGTGTTATTAATCAGGAGGAAATTTAATTGTTCTACTTTTTTTTAACCAAGTCCTACGGAAGATGTTAACCGCAACCTCAAAAATTGTGAAATTTAGCCGAAAACGGCATACGTCCAAAGACAAATATGGACGAATCACGTGACGAATAAATAAAATAAACAAGATGTCCCCGCACGTCGTGTGGGCAGTCGCTCACATGATCCTGTCAAAGTTTCAAAGAAAATAAAAAATAATAACAATAAATCACTGTGATGTTGCAAATATGGCGGGGGTTTGATGCTCTTTAAATTCAAGTAAAATAATTATGCAACTTTAATAAAATTATATATAAAAATAATATACGGTAGCATTTATTGTACTGTGCACTTATAGGTTAACCGTCTTCATTTTTTACTGTTCCTGTGCCTTCGCATCTCTTCAGGTGTTATACTGTGCCTAGGAAGTAGTAAACATACCTTAAGTGTGATTAAATTATTATTTAAGTACTCCAAGCACCGTATTTATAACCCTTAATTTAATAAATCCATTTTCAACCTTTGGTGTCTATGTATAGTTGTCCGATTCTCTATATATAGTGTGACTCTCTTTATATATGAACAACTTCATATTTCCTCCAATACAATAATATTCTGTCCTACCATTAACTCCCTGCTATATTTCTATTCTACTTTGAGTATTTCGTACCGTTTGATATTAAAAATGTAATCTTTCTTCTTAACAGTTTCCTTTTTTATTTTCTGTTGAATTGAATTTAACACAGAAAAGGCATGTAATCTTATTCTGACGCGGAATTCTCTCAGTTTTCATTACTCTTGTTCTTACGCAGTTGTTTTCATAAATTGGTGATTGGTACGTAAAATGCCAGTTTCATTCTACACATTGAGAGCACGTTCCCGCCTCGGTGGTGAATTTTGTACTGTAGTTTTCCAGTCAAACTGCTTGACCCGTGTCAAATAACTTAAATTTTCAAATTTATTCGGCAAATTGCGAGTGTAACATCACACACCACGAGGAAGGAAAACCAAACCGTGTTATTAACTAGTAATTTAATGTTACTGAACGATTCAGGTACACTAAATCGAAACGAATAACACGAGTGAAAAGAGGTGAGCACGAAAAGAGTATGAAAATTGTGTGCGGATGATACGCGAGTAAAATTACACATTAAAACAAAGGAGAAGAATGCAGAAACCCCGAAATTACGATTGTCTAAATCGTTATAGCCGAATGGGAGAGTGTGAAGGGACAACATTAATGCAAAACGTGATTCGGAGAATGTCAAAATAGTTTCACAAATAATCCGTTACGAAGTTACCAATAATTGTTTCTCGTTTGTGTATACATATATATGTATGTGTGTGTGTTCGTATGCGTACCTCTGCCTGAGTGTTCGTACCTGAGGCGACTGTTTCTTCTCACTTCCCTGAACGAGATTGTCTGTTATCAAGTGTTAGATCCTCGCTTCAGTTAAGGAGAATTTAATTTGTGAAATGGGGCCGTGTTGTTTGTTTAATAAAAAATAATGAATGGGATAAGTCGTGATCGGATTTTTTTCGGTCCAATATTCTCTCGACACATAATTTCCGTACCTGTTTTTGGTAGGATGAATGAGAAGAGAGAAATTAAAAAGATTTTTTAATTATACTGGGGACGGCTACACTCCTGAGCGCGTGGGCCCACATGATTTTTTGACCGGTACCAGATAAAAATTGGCAATCCGGTACCGGAGGAGTACCTGCAAAAGTTCTTTGTTTCGCCTCCCCGGCACCTGGAGCACCTGAGAAGGGTAGTCGAGAACTACAGTAATCTCAACAGGAAACCTTTCACCGGGGAAACGAGTTGACATTGTATTTCATCTCAAATAATCCCCCCTGGACTCTTGGAATGAATGAATGAATGAGTCAGTGAATGAATTAGGTACCCATTCCTTGTCCTGATCGCTCTTAGTGAAAGTCAACATAAACGAACATAAACAAAAGTCCAGGTGAAAAAGAAGTGTTCCTGGCAAATTACATCAGGTCCAAGTGCGTGAAACTATTCGAGGGACTCCATATATAAACCCGTCGACGAGTTCGACGAGACTGAATTATTAAAAGTCCCGATCGGGGCGTAGGCTCAGGTATTCTTTTTGTCGGCAAAACGCAAAACAAAACAAGTTAAATGAAATAATTAACACGGTGAATGACAATGAATGTGTGTGACATTTGAAGTTTCCAAACGTTTTCGAGGCGAAAATAATTTGGCACCGGACGAATTTGTTTTTGTCGCTGGGTTTTAATTAAACAAGTCCGAGCGGTGGGTGATACTCATCTGGGTGCTCGCCGACACCGACCGGTGACCAAATAAAAATTATTTCCAAATTATTTCCACGAGTCGAACGAGCAAATGAAAAATTTCTATTTTCAACGGTTGACCTCGATTTGGTAGCTGCGACTTGACCGGAGAAACGATTTATCTGTTTTCTATGTATCAACCTTTGACCAATCTCTCATTATTATTCCTCTTATCTATTTATCTATTAGACGTCGCCTGGGATCATCATCGCCACCGCCGACGGTAGGCACACCGGTCGTGTCCCCTCGTGGTGCCAGCGAGCCCCGGTGAAAAATAACGAGATTCTCCACGGCAGAATGTAAAATATTTGTTTTTGATGAATTAAACGCCACGGAAAATGCTCGGTTCGGTCGTCTCACCCGTAAACTCCGTTTACAACGATGGAAACGAAACTCTCCGAGGTATTACGAGGAGCAGGAGGAATGATGGGAGCCGAGAACCCGCGGAGTCTCATCCGAATAATTCCACGCACGCGTTAAAAAAAGAAACCCGGTGTAATGCTATTAATCCGGTTATAGCGAAACGAAAACTTCAACCTTTTCCGGTGCGACCGGATTACACACGAAATTACTCAACGGGTATTTAAATGGGACAGGTACTCGGGTTCTGAGGACCGACCGAACGAGAGAACCGCCTGGTAGGTGGGTGCTACCCCCCGATTTTCTGGGAATTTTTGCGGCTCGGCCGTTTTTCGTAGAAGGAACCATGGGACACGAACGGGGTGAACGACGAAGGACGGCAGTGATGGCGAGATGAAGAAAAAGTGTAAAATAAATAATGGAATGCACGAGAAGTTGTGTGTCCCGTACCGTAGGAAAACCTAAAAAGATTAATGTCCCAGGAGAGAGAGAATGAAAATTGAGTTCTACCCGTGAGCCGATCCTGTCTCGGGCACCTTGTTACAACTTTTATGAGATTTTTAGTACCTGATATGAAAACTATAGGTTTCATTTACGGTACGTACCTTAATATCCTATAATTTTCGAGAATCGAGGGCTCCGTTCCTATTGACGAGATTCTTAAATGAGTCAGAACTCATTTAAGAAAGAAATGAATGGGATAGAAGTTTTTAATGTTGTTATTTAAATAGAGGTAGAAAAATGGGTTGATAGAGAGGCTGGAATGACGTGAATGACAGGGAGAGTGTGGTAGTTGTTCTCTGATGAAGTCATTCTCCTGTCGGACGCGACAACGAGTACCGGTCCGCCGAGGTACCGGCACTGCGTCTGCCGTCTCACGTGTCCGTAGCCGGTGACCTTTTCACGATATTTGACCAGTTTGACGAGATTTGCAGTGATATCCATCACATAAAATTTGATATATGACTCGGCAGGTTACTTCCACGACGTGTAACATCGGGCGTGTTACTTGAGGGCAGTGAGAACGTATCCGTTGCGAAAAGTATCGAACCTTACGACACATCCAATTTGTTTGTCTAGTGCGGAACAATGAGGAGTAATTAAAACTGTTACAAAACTCGCCGAGAACGGAGAAAGTGACGCGAAGGTAGCCAAAATAGGAAAAAAACCGTAAAAGGTTTTGCAACATTGTCTGGGAGACTAAGTAAACAGAGATGCATTCCGTAACAAAAGGAGAACAAGAAAGGAAGTGCCGTGTACTGTGAGAAAAGAGTCGGGCGTGAAGAAAGAAAAGAGGAATTTTTCGCATTGTTCGCCCAGAAAGGACGACTTAAGGCTACACTTTCGACGGGGCCTTAGACTTCCCCTTCTCGTCTAGACTGCCCATTGTGTCGAAATGCATTCAACAATAGGTGCTAACAACCATCAACGGTTCACCAATTAAATATGGAGCTGCTACCACGGACCGCGTCTAAGAAACATGGAAATGGAGTCAGAGAAGCGTGACATCGAGGATCGCCGGTTCCATCCAAGCTACACCAGACTACAATTCTGACACGGCTCAGGTGGTACCGGATTTAATTAACAAACTATACTGTTGGTGCTATCCGATTACAGACCCTGACGGACTGACCTGATGGACCCAGTCGACACCACCTGCTAGATGTGGTAAATTCGTAGGACCGCGTGCTAGTTTAACTGCAGACCGTTACCGTTCGACGAAGGTAAGGTGGTGTTGTAGTGAACTAACTCCATTCGAGTAGTCGAACATTACTTATATTTGTTCTTCTAGTTTGGGTAGTAGATAGTTTCAAAACGGAGCGTTAAAAACCAGATTAATTTAGGTAGGTGTCGAAATCGAATTAATTATCGACACCTAACCAGGAACCCACGGAACAACCTCGGACAATGAGAAGAACAGACTAATTTTCTCAGGAGTCCGTCTCGTAGACTTTAGCCCACGGCCGTTGATCATCAAAATGATCGCAGACAGAAACCTGGGGAGGCAGGGGAGGAGAGAGAGAGAGAGAGAGAGAGAGATGTATGAACCTGATTGAGGTACCAACAAGGCAAAAGCAAGAAGCCTGAAAAATAATTTCTGAAAAATATTCGTGGACCAGAAGATGTTGAGCCACAACCCCCTACGGCGCCCTGACTGGCTAAGGATAGACAGTGGCGCCAGCCGAGGTTTCTGTACAAATAAACAATTTGCTTGTACGCACACCCTGGCCGAAGAACGAGGACCCTGAGATGACTGCGGAGGACCTTTGAAATGGCCACGAGGACCGGACTCCTTACCATCATCGACTACAATCACAACTTGACCATTTATATTTAACACATTCTATCCGCTCATTTTCTTTCTCTTCATTAAAATTTTCCGTTAATTCTTTTCTTCTCCGTCTTCTTCTTCGTTTAATCTTTCTTAATTACCGAACGTAATCCTTGACCTTAAATCACGACCGACTCCTGAAGACAAGGAACGAACGCATCATTCGAACGCACTGCTGAAGAATGAGCCACCTGCAAAATGGCGGATGATGAACGGTGGACGTCGGTTCGTCGAAGCAAGTACTTGCCCCGTGCGGATTGTAGTTAACAAAGGTTGTTGCCCGGTAGGACTACTGTAGTGTGGGTACCCCTTTGGGCACCTGGGTCTGCTAGGGTCCCACCCGGGTCTGCCGGCTACCTTCTTCTTTTCTCCCTTGTCCCTCTCTCGTGTTTCTCTCATTTCAGGAAAGTCTTTGGCGGGATTTTACGATTTTGGAACCAGTCAAAATAATTTTTTTGTAGTAAGACAGATTTTTCCTTTTGTTTAAAATATGGTTTTTTAGAGCAATGGCTCTTACATCCGATGACAGGTAAATTGAATTATAGGTGCCGTAAAATCTCTTCATTCTGGCGCCAACTAGACAATTTAGTTTACATTCTTTATTCTTTTTTATTGTTTTCATTTTCTCCTTTTCTCTCTCTCTCTCTCCTTCATTCTTCCTCGAGGTTCTCTATGTCCGTCTCTTTCTTTCTCTTCTCCAAACCTTCTCTACACTATCTAATTAAATGCCAAGACTAATTTTATTTCTTCTTGTGCTATTCAAGACTTCTCTTTCAAGAATGAATTCCCTCCTCAGCTTCCAGGTTTCCTTATCTTCGTTTAACACTTTCTACCAATTTACCACGGATGGTTCCGGTTTTTTTTCCCCCGGACCCGCCATTTAACTCGTCTTGGAAACACACAAAAAACGGCCTACCGAATGAGTACCCACGACACGTCACGGTTTTTTTTCTTGTATTTGATTTAATACTCGAGTAGGTAATCGTCGGTTGTCGCGTACGAACAAACAATTTTCGAGTTTTTTTTTTTTTTTTTGGTTTCGTCAATGACCCACCTACGAGGTCTTCAAAGCGAAACAATTAAAGGTGGACGACGAGAGGTGAGACGGAGCCGGGACAGAGAAGAGCAACCAACAACAAAAATTGAAGAGGACGTGATGACGGTTGTGGTGGTGGTAGAGAGAAACAAGAAAAGGAGTGATGAGTAATAAAATTTAAATTTTAATTGAAGTAATTTATGTCAGGCAATATGAATAAATAAATAAACACATTAAAAACGAGGCGAAGACTTTTAATTGCTGCAGATCTGCGACGGTAACAGGTTTTATTAAGGGGCATTTATGAAGTAATGCCAAACACTGAAATGGTGGCTTGAACGCGGGGTGTCTCGAAAGTGTGGGAAATTGATGATTTCAAGTGTGGCCTTGATGGGTAATGAGATGCGGTCGGCAAAACCTGCGGCTTTGATTGTTCATGCAACCTGAGATGTAACTTGGTCAACCGATACAGAGTGTGTGTGTGTGTCTTTGTGGTGGTAGTGAGGAGCAACGTGAAATGACCGAGGACATGGACGATACATCTGCTGTGCTCTCTGGTGTTACGGCCACGACACGCCATCACATGCTATCCTGCGATACCTTTCGGTTTCTACAAGACCGGCAATCCCGAGGTATCCGTACCTGTTACGTCACTCCTCTGTGCACCTCTAACTTTAAGGAAGCAATTAAAATCTTTTTCTTCTTCATCTTGTCTCTCCTCCTGTTACGACCGGCCGTTAAAAGCGGTGATTTCTTTCCGGCATCGGACGGTAATCAACCCGCCGATGTCGTACCGAACCCACCGCACGGTTCTCAATCGAAAACGTGTCCGATAAGGAAAAATTTCAGAAGTTAAAACACGGAGCTGTTTAATTTAATTCAAATGGATGGAATGACCGAAAACCATCCGCGTTCGAGTAGACAGACAGAGAGAGAAACATAAGTGGAAGGAACCGATGCCGGGGGATTACACGGCCACGGACAATAGACAAAAAAACGCGCGCGGCACTATTAATGTTGACAACTTATCAGTGACAGTTTCTTTTAAAAGGTACCCTGATGATAGATCAACAGTAAGAAGATTTCGGTTTATTGGCTATTATCACATGGTTCTGGTGTTACTTACAACCTTCGAGTTATTTTACACCGTATCTTTTCTACCCATCTCCTTGTTTTTTTCATCTGTAAACCATAAATTAGAGACGGGGAAATTAAGGGAATAGATTTTCTCTGCTGCCACGCTATTCTTCGTTGTCCTCCTCTGACTTCTGTTACGCAATTTAAAAGTTTACACGGGTTCCGGAACCCTTTCAACTCCCACCTCCATCTGACTATTTATTTTTGTGTGTGTGTGTGTGTGTGAAACTATGTTTAAGTGGAACCAGCTAGGCCAGAGATTAGGTAGTGTTTTCATTACTAACCTTCTAGGTAAGTGACAGCTACCGGAAATGAGTAGCGTTAAGAAACCGTTAACTCCTGGCTACATCGGAGACCCTCGCGACCCTTAATGGTTCGTGTGAACCTAATTAGAGCTTACGGAAAATCAAATAATTATCTGAAATAATTCTCATTTGCGTAATTGATAGTTTTAAAAATAAACATGGCGATGAGATGGCACCCAGAATCGGTTTCACGGGTCAGAAAACATCTTAAACGGGTCAACCATTGCCACCACTGACCGATTTACAAGTCGTAAATTTCTGCCTTGTTGTCCTTTTACGGCGAAATAACCGAGAGATGATTTTTAGGGTACTCGTAGAGTCCGCAACCGAAACTATTTCGAGTTCGAAAACTATCCGGCCGAGTTGGTGGTGGGCCTCTGGTGGAAGTCGGTAGCCCACGCCTAGTCAGTTCCAATCTGTTAGAAAGTACATCGTTCGAAGAGGTGTGAATTGATTGATTTTTTGTCTTCCCTGACACCAACAATCTCGCTCCGTTTTATTAAATTTATGTACATGTATAAATACCCCAGAGGAGTACGAAATTATGGTGCGAACAACTTTCGGTTGAAAAATATATTATTGTCTACCCAACTAATCAAATTATTCATGGACGAATGAGTAATTAACCGAGTGCGACGACACTACCCACCTCTAATTAAGGTTAGACTATCAACAAAAAAAAAACAACCTATGTAACAGTCGAATAGAATGGTTACCTACGCCTACGAGTACTACCTGTACCGAGCAACGAGCCTGGAAAATTTAAATTTCACCGAGTCCGGTACTCTCCACACCACGGCAACTGAATTTTATTGAAGTCCGGTAGGACGCAGTATTTTTTGTCTATTTTAAAAAAAAAAAGTAGTACGGTTGAAAAAACAAAAACGATTAAACGGGCAGTTATGAAAGGAATAGGGTCGACGTCTGAGAAAATATTTCAGGTTGGCAGTGCATAAATGATGGAGGTGTCACATCAGTGGACGATGGTGATCCATTCACGTCACACGTAAGAAAATGGAGGGCCGGCGGTGGTGCCGGGTCCTGTCGCCGTCCCAGTGGATGCTAGCGAGTACCTAGAAACTAGTTCAGAAGATGCACAACTAGAAAAGAAGGCAGGAAGGAGCGTGGAGTGCAGATTGTGGCGGTTGCGTCCCCCCTTCACAAATTTTCCAGCTTTGAACTTCACAAAATTTGAATTCTCATTAAAATAATCACATTAATCATGTAAAAATTACGTATGCAGGAGGCAGCGATTGGAAACCAGCGGTGGAGAGCACGAGAAACCGCACGATTTTCACGAATGGCGAGGATTCGAGAGGAGGTTGGACCGAAACGTCAACATCACAAACATCACAGTTGTAGTTAGGAGCGGTGCGTCGATCGCATTCGCAACATTTAATTTTGGCCGTTGTCAAATTAATTTTAAAGTGGGACAATTTCGAGGTGTACCGTGCGTACCTGTGTGTGTGTGTGTGTGATTTTTTACGCTCAGGTGAGAAACTGGTTTGAATGTTTGAGATCTGAGATCGTTTTATGATCCGGCACCTCCTCCATCAATTAACCTTCCCGTTTCTTTTTTTATTTGAATGAGTTTTGGCATGGAAATTCGCAATAAGTCAGACTCGAAATCCGACGCTAATTATACGGACGGAAAATCTACCGAGCAATAGATCAAACTAGTTTGCCTTTTAGACGAGACACCTCGACAGGGTAGAAATAAAGTCGCCGTCCGACCTGTTGGTGTTGAACATCTCGGTGGGACGGTCAAAGGTGGCGACACGTAAGCCTACATACAGGGCACTCAGGTAGCGAAGGGAAAGAAAGAAAGGTGGGCCTCAGGTCGCCAATTTCCGCGTTCGGAAAGGGTTCGAGGCTATAAAACAAACTGTAGAAAGCAGAACTATAAAGTAGTTGAAGTAATAATAATGATAATAATGGTAATGACGGTGGGCATTCGGCGAAGTTACCAAATTTCTTTGCAACGGCCATTACACCTACTGCCATTGACGGCCATAAATCATTGCTCGTGGTGTTTAATTGTCTGGTGCGGGTTTCACATGGCAGGTACTTGCTGGTACCCGTCCGAGTATCCCGTGGGTTCTTCTTACTTCGGGAATAGGGAGCGTTTGCGTGTTCAATAAAAATTAGGGTCAAACTTATTACTTGTACGCGACCGTTTCCACGTTCTGGTGCCACGACGCCCGTTTGAGGTGAGTCTGGAGCAACCATCTCGACCGTCCCGAGATCTATTAGGCACGAGAGGTGTTCTATGAGTCATTGCGGCCAATGTGCTCACCATTGCCATTGACTCTAATCATAACCCTCGAGCCTCAAACTATGTTATTTACAAATTCTTACATACCATCTTGTATTTTCTTAAATTATTCCATTATTTATTGATTGATTTTCAACATTAATAGTAATCCGATAGAAAAAAAGGTAAATAAAAAATTGTGTTCTCTCCCTCTTCCTGTCTCTCTCTCTCTCTCTCTCTCCGTTGTTAAATTCTTTCAGTTGTACTCATTTCCAGCCTCACATTTTCCATCTAGACCATGGACCATTTCGGCTTTTTGTGTGGTCTGGCACCATTTGCCGATGCATGAGCGCACACAGGTGTCATTGTGGCTTTTTCCACATCTCGCCAGATAGAAACTTGCCAGCGTTAAAAAAATCTCACTCTGGTTTGTTTGTATTTTTCACTTCCTCTACCACTCTCCTACCCGCCAGATAAATAGCGAGTGGTTTTCATTATTATTATCATCGTCGCCATCATGATCACCACCGTAGGATGACCTCTCACTGATCGTTTGGTTATAACAGTGATTTCTTCTCTCGAAATACTTAAATTACGAGCCTGTGGTATGGTAACAGGGTAATTCCGAATTGGGTACCTTACTAATACGACGAGCACTCAGTTTCTCGAGCAGGGAGGGCTTCGAGTGAACCCATTCGCCAACGTCTACGCTCCCAGTAGACTACGTGTCGTGGCGGGTCAAAAGAATAATAATGATGGTACCCGAAGTACCCGTGATGTACGACGTGAACAACAGTGAGCACGACGGTTGTAATTTAGTAGTGTTTTTGATTTCCTAATGAGTCGAAGAGACGCACTCGGACGGAGTAATGCTAATCATATTCTCTAATTAACACCAGTTAGTATACAAAATAACAAGACTTGCGCCAAACTGGGTACCGTTTTTGAACCTTCCACGTCAATAATGTGAAACGTGTGACGCAGGTCCGACTCGAGGTGCCTTGCCTTTACTGCACACAACCCAACATTAAAGAACAAAATTGGCAACACGAACGTAAGAATGAAAGTAAGAGAGAGAGAGAGAGAGAAAAAAAAATACAAATACAATTGACGACGAATGAATAAACTCGAGTACTAAACTCATTGATCTTTGATCAGGTTACACAAATTACACGTTAGGTACCCGAACTGGACATAAAGTATGTTCGATCGGGCGAGGGTGGCTATTATGTAAGAATGAAAAACAAACATTGGTAACCAGTGGCGTTTCCACTTCTGACTCGATCGACCGGTTGTACCTGATACCTGGTACCTGCCATGTGATAAGTCACGTCTCCTCGATCGTCTCTGACCCGCACATTTTGCAAACGCGATCTCTGAATCAAATGAGGAAAAACTCACAAGTGCACATTAAGAGAAGAGTTCTGTTCTGAGGCTGTTGTGCACAACTTCTCTGTTACCTTCTACCTGTCCCTCGAGTACAACAATGGCAAGTTCCGCCGGTTCGTTCCAGTTCGTACGCCACTTTTAATCAAATAATATTTTCAAAAGTGTAGACACGGCAAACCACAGGTTTTAAATAAGATTAACGTTTTCTCGTCAGGAAACGATGCTAATTTGTACATCAATATAATGAGAGGATCACGTGTCGTGAAATCTGTGATTATACAGGAATGTGTGAGGCTGCCTTCCAGCACTCATCTCCTTGTTTTCCTCATCTGACCAAGTCAAAATCCTGGGTGGCCATGCGAACACTTCTCACCGATTCACCTCTTCTACTTCTATCTTATTTAATTAGACCGTTGCACGGTTTTATTAAACTCTGATTTACGGCCCATTATTTATTTGTTTAACTCCTTTTCAGACATGTTTTTTTTTCTTTTACTTCAGTCTAATTCATACTCCCGTTTCTTTCATTTTATTCATCTCATTCAATGATTCTTTTTTTTTTGTCCGCTGACATTTTAGAAGCGAATTCCCAAGCCGCAAAATACCGGAAAATTATTCCGTGAAAAATGAAATTACACGGTTTTGGCCTCTGATCTTTGAGGTGACTTAAAAGATCTTTCAAGAGCTAAAGGTGATCTTGTTGTCTTGTTTTTGAAGCTCTAAATTTTGTTAATCGGAGGATCAGTTTACCACGATAGAGTACCTCAAGCATGCTATAGAAAAATTGACGGATACTACTTTATGTATACAGTTTGTTCTGTAAACCTTTGCTATTACTAAAAAATTGTAATAAATATAAATATGTATATATAATATTGTAAAATATAAATGTGACAATGCGTACAAGTACAGTCTACCATCTGATTGACATACAACTTACTAATATCCTCTCGATCAGTTTTAACAGATTCGCATATGCCTGATTTTGCGTAGGTACAGAAGCTGGTTGAAAACTTTACAACCCCAAGACCCACTAACAAGCGTTGTCTGTCCTCACCCCACGGGTTAATTTAAAAAATTCCAAACCCACTACAACCTACTTCGTTACAAAAGAGGAGGAACCGAACCCGACGAGGTGATACAATAATTTCGCTCGTATAGAGAAGCACTTATGTCTAGTTTGTTTTTCACCTTATTAAAACCTTTTCACGGAGTTGTTTATCCATTGGGGTGTACCAGAAAAGATCTGATTCGAAGGAAAAGATCCGAGGGAGGCATAACGGCTACGTTATACTTGTCAGTTAAAAAAATGTTTTTCGGGTACACCTCGGGGAACACCCAACGGTTGGAAATAATCGTGAGTGCCCCACAAGAAAAATATATATAATTTTATCAATTTCCAGTCATCTTGACTTTTCATTCCACGTTGAACTCGTTCTTTCTCACCTTCGCTTTATTAACTAGACATAGGCGGAACTTCCGAATAAGTCGAGTTCTCGCTGAAGGGCAGTCAACTCCTGCAAGTATTTGAAAAATTTGCAAGTTCCCCGCCGTGGGAAAACGCCCTGCGTTTCGAGTGTCAAAAACATCGGAGAAGGCGTCGGGTACGTGAAGAAGTGCAAAAGTCACCAAAACTTATGAAATACACGTGTCTCCTGTGTGTGCGTGTCTACCTGCCGGCTGTTTGATTTTGTCAATTCTTCTTGCCGAGGAAAGACACGTCGGGGTGATACTCGCTGGAAGCTTAAGGTCCGACAACATCAGGTGCGATTTCGTCCGTCTTTCTTCATTTTCCCACCTAGGTTTTTCACGTCGTTCTAATTACCATCACCATCACCATCATCGGCTGTACGAGGGAACTCAAAACGCAACAACTACACATCCAACGCAAACGGCACGGAATTAATGAAGGAAGTTGTGGAAATAATCACAATTACCGTCCCGTCCTCCGAATTACACGGTTTCCCTTTTACGCCGTCGTGGCCAACCAAAAACTAATATAAAAACTAAATTTATTTGTATAAATTTTCTTCAAAATAAATGTTACAGGTGGGCGCATCACTAAATAGGCAATTATTCCTACTTTGAGAACGATATAAACTATATTTCAGGTTCTGGTATTCCAACACAGGAACCTACAACCTGAACCATCTAACCAAGGATTTTTTTAATCTACCATTGTTATAGTCGGCCTATTGAACAAAGAGGAATTGCACACGTCTGCCATTGCGAGTAAACCAACTCTATTTACCGGTTTAAGCTGGCAGTAGTGGGATAGCCTTTCACCTAGTGTCGTGCAGACATCGCCGGTGGTCACAAATGCCCCGAATCGAAGTACCCAAAACCTGGGTGGGAAACATGGAGTACCCGTGAAAGGTGGGCAACCACTAGATAAAAAAGACTTATTTGACGTGAACCAATTATCAATCGATCAACTTATCGTACGTGGTGATGAAAACGACAAAAATTTCGTTATGAAGTACTCTTATCCCCGGGTTATGTTATCTAATGTTCTTTTGGACAGAAAAAATTCGCCAGGTGTGTGGCGAACTTTTCGCACTTTTTCAATAGGAAAGCTACCGAGTAACCTAAAACTTTTTCTAGGATTTTTTTAAATTCTCTTTTGGAAGAGAGCGGAAATAGAAAGTGATACGCAAACACACAAGTACACGCGCGCCTTTGAAAAGGTTTGATTTATCGCTTTCATCACACTTTCACCTTTCGTGACTCGGAAAATTTCCTAAAAAAGAAAATAGAGAAATGTTTGACTTTTCCAGTTTCCATGTGGAAGTAAAAGAGAGAGAGAGAGAGAGAGGAAAGGTACAAAGTAAGAACAAGAGAAAATTACCATGATGACCGCGTTATATATATAAGAAATCGCATTATCGCCACGATACGAAAGGTTCGTGGCAGGAGAAAGCTGAAAAGGTGTGTACGAGACCGACGTCACCTCGGTCACCTGAGAAATTAAAACGTTCAGATCGATATCGTGAAAATATTAATCGCATCGAGGAAACATGTGAATTAGTCAGAGTCAAAACGGTGAATTAATCTAATGGAAAATCTCGGGCGTTTTCTACAGTTAGACGCGTCTAACTTGTCGCGTCACCCTCAAAGAAGGTACCTATGATGAGTTACGAAAGAATGACTTAGTTATGAAATGGGAGAAGAGGAACTTACGCAACTTGCGCGAGACCAGGAAAAAGACTTTTGAGTGCAGCAATGGAAAATTAAATTTAATTGCTACCTCGGGAACGATTGACCCGTGAAATGTTTCTCCGAGAGCGAACGATCTAAATAATACGGGAACAGATCACAAGCGATCGTTCATGAAGACACACGGGGAGCACCGCAACGTGGCATTACGCGAACGTGAGAAGAGCAATTAGATTCGGCACAGGTGGCCGGAGAAAAATCGGAAGAAAAAGGAGGCAAGCTCTACCCTTGGGGCAGTGTGGTCCTCTTCGCCGAGAAAATTCGAGTCTTCGATTCGTCTCAATGATAAAAGCGTCATCACCTGAAACTATGTGTTAACCTTACTCAAACGACTAGTCAACGACCTATTTGTTGTTTTACACACAACATTCGACTGATTTCAGATAAAATTAAGCAAGAATGAAATATTTTCTAGTGTGTGAGCGAGAGAGAGAGAGGAAGAGGACTACACCCGGAGAGAATTCCAAAAAAATGAATGAAAACTGTGATGCACACACAACAACAACGAAAACATCACATCACACTCCATCACATACGCAAACACCTTAGGTAAAACTCAGCTGGGGAAAAAAAAGTTGATTCAAAAAAACCACCCAGTTATGTGTGAAAGATCCTTCGGGGCTAATTTTTGGGTTATATCAGTCATGGCTTAAATTATATAGTACGTGTTTGACGTGAATAGGTAAAGGCGAAACAGATTCACTTAACTAATATTTTGTAATTAATCTCGACATACATCGATCAATTTAACGACCCATTTCTCCTTCCAAATTTTTTCTTTACTTAACTTGTGCCTCGCCCTGTGCCCAGAAGCGAAAATTAAACATCGGGAGAGGGGAGGGACGAGTGTGTCCGTGTGCATGTCCCCCGTGCACACACACGGAGGTAACCAAAGGTGGCGAGTCCGAACTCGAGGACCGAAGAACCTCCAGGTACCCAGCTATAATAAAAATAAATGTGCAAAAACCCCTCCGACTCATGAATGATAATGTCAAGCAAAAAAATTTCTTTAAATATTTATTTAAGATCCGAGTCGATCGATTAATTCTTATTCAACTCGTTTTTAATTTATTGCTTGTCGATTGATAATCAACTTATTGTCTCTATTGATTTATAGGTCGACGAATGAAACCCGTATAATGGCGTGTTCGCCTTTTTTTGTCTCATTTTTGGCCGGTGGCACCCGGATCGAATCCCATTCAAGAGAATATTCGAAGAGGAAACGGGAGAGGAAGGAGGGCCCGGTCGAGTGGTCCAGACTCCATGGATCTTCGTGAGTACATGCCATCGAACCGAATCATCGACGTTTGATTGCCCTCTCGTGCCACGACGAATGCCACAACAACAGTACAGTACTCTCTCTCTCTCTCTCTCTCTCACACACACACACACGCACATTGAAAAAAATATCTCAGATCAATGTGAAAAGTGGAAAACTATTTTACTTCTCCCACAAGTACTCGTGGAAAATTAGTTACCTACACGGGTACGTGTAATTTCCGATCGTGATCTGATCGGTCAACCATTTTTTTTCTCTCTCTCTCTCTCTCTCTCTCCCTTTTTCGTCTTTTATCCAGTACAGGAAATCATTCGGTTGGCGATCATGCGATCACCCTCTGCCGAAGATCTAAGAGAGCGCTAACTCTTTCGGGTCATCGGTATCACCCTCGGTGATTTTTAATGCCCTGTGAGACACAAGAAAATGACGAGGGGATGCGTTAGATGAGAAGATAAAAAGAGTCAGGGATTAACCAGAGACTTTAGACGACCGCAGAGCTCTGTGTTATTGCCAATCAAAAACATCGATAACATCACTCCTAGTCCTGTCGGTCGCTGAGAAAGAAATTTCTAAAGGACAGTGAATTTTTCATGTTTCTTTTCCTTTGAGAGAATCCTTTAAGGGTAAAATAAAGAGGGTAAAATACTATCGAATTGAGAAAATATAAAATCACACACGAGTGCGGGAGTGGGTACATAAATCAATTAATCAGTTAATAAAGACATACATAAACATTCGACTCTGTGATACCTAAACGAAGTAACTTGGTGTGCTCGACGTGAATTTTAGCTTAAGAAGAAAGGAACTGTATCATTTTATCTAAAGATCACCATTTTGATCAAATGTTGTGTGTACGAAAGCACTCCAAAAAGAACCGCAGCAACTGTTTCTTTCCTGAGGTTCAACCCTTGACTCCTCCGATCCATCGGAACAAACACAGACAACTAATTTTAACGTCTAATTGAGGTTGAGCGGTGGATTACTCCGGTATTTGAAATAAGAAAATCCTTCTTTCCCTTAATTCAATAAAAGGGGTGTATTTTGATACAAATAGCTGTTAAAACAACCCTCGGAGCAGAAGTCGTCACGGGGCTAATCCGGGGGTGGTTGCCAGTGTCATTATCAGTCGGACTATCTTCCAGTTGGAAATAATCTCGAGTGTTTAGGAAATGTGCGTTTCTCTGTTTTTCAGCCCCCAAACTCCCAAAACTTTTTCACCGTCAACGTAACCCGCAGAAAACTTTAAAGTCGTCGTTGAATTTAATTTTCGTCACGAGAGGCAGATTCGACGAGTCCACTCCGAGTACAAAAAAAAAAAACAATTAAACATTGTCCACCCGACCACGTCGATTTTTCTCGTCAGCCGGTAAACTTTCTGCTGGAAGCCACAAGCCACAGAAAATCGGTTTATTCTTCCCCCGGGGCGACATTTTTTTTTTCAACGGTTTCCCACTTCAACCTTCCTCTTTTAGGTTCAATGCAATTATGCAATCTGAACCCGGTCTATTTGCACGCGAGTTCTCTCTTTTGGTTTTACTTCCATAATAGTTTTTTTTTCTTGGAGTCCACATCCGTCTCTGTGTGCAAACAAAAGACCCCCCCCCCCCAAAAAAAAAGAGAGAGAAGTACAGAAACAGTATCAATTATAAGGGACTTTTGCGTGTTAAGTAACAAAAAAATAACTGTAATTAGTTTCTGAAACTTAATACAAACATCTATGAAATGCAAATTGAGGAGTGAAGAAAAAAGTAAACGTTAGGCGCGAAAATAATGCCAAAACTCAGGAGGTTAACAAACAAGGTGTTCGAACGGAAACATTCGATGGAATTTCACGATTTCGTACCGAACCCCTAGGAAAACGTGGCAGGTTTTCTTAGTGGCGTACCTGTCGCCAGGAAGCCAAAGGGGTCCTCGGAGACACCGGCTCGGATTCTTCGTCTCTTTCGTGCACTCCCGTTCTTAACGAGCCAATCCGCCACGTAATTACCAAATAATTAGTTTACTTCTTTTGATGTGTGTCCACCACGTCGTTTTATTTACAGGACCGGATGGTGTCGTGTGACGCGTGAGGTAACCAAATTTTTCCGATAATCGTCCGCCTTCCGGTAGGTATAAAATTTGGGGACTTATTAACGATCCGGGAGAACCTCATACCAAAATTAATACCGCCGTGCGACAAGTTTATGGTAGTAGAAGAAGAAGAAGAAGAAGAAGAAGAGTCGAAAACAAATTAAGTGAAAACCTGAAAGAAAGCTCATCGCGAGACAGTTTTATTGGTATGTGTGTCTGTCTGTGTGTACCTGTATAAGAGTGTGTGTGTGTGTGTGTGTGTGTGTGTGTGTGTGTGTTTGTATGTATTTTGGACTTGTGAGGAATTGCTTCTGGTCAAGCAACTTTTTTCCTGCCAGGGTCTTTTCCTTCGTCCCCACACTGACCAATGGGTAATTAATGTTCTATCAACTTTAAAAATTATAATGGCCAATAATACATGGAATTGTAAATAAATTTTTTTTTCGCAATCGTGTGGTGTCGTAAAATGGAAACGACAATTTTTCATTATTTTTTGTGTTGGTTTCGGTAGGGAAAAAAGTTGCCTCTCGAGACCGCCCGGAAGCCATTCGTACGACGAAGATGTCGGGCTGTCGTTGACGGGAGAACCCCGCACAGACGAGGGAAGCACTCCCAGAGAATGACCAAAAAAGAATTCCCGGTGAAAGATTGACTCAGCCAAGGTGTTGACACCATAACAAGATTCAAATTATACGTTTCGAACGTCTTCACGGTGGGTAGAGGCCTAGTAGATGAAAAAAAAAAAAAAACTAGAAAAATACCCGAACTGAAAGGTACTGATTACCAAAATGGTCGCGTAACTGCGTCTTAAAATATTACTCCTTGTTGTTTTGTTGGGTTTTCGGTTAATTACCGCCCGTTTGCGTGTGGCATTCGAAACAAAAAAAAAATAGTTCACCTCTTTCGGTTACCACTCGGTGGTGGAAAATCAGGGTGGTTCCGGGTATTCCACGGGTACTCCTTCACTCAATTACAGGTCTCGTACGAGGTGAAAGGGCAGGAGCTGTGGTGTGTTACGTGTGGTGCTTAGCCACGAGGACCAATTCACCCCCGGACTCATCCCCCGGGTGGTGTTCCACCACTACACCGAACGTTGAAAACGGAGTCTTTGGGCGTGGTTGTAATGTTAGTCGTTGATAATGCTGTGAAAATAAGGGTCATAATTCATCTTGTCTCTGTCTTTATGGTATTTCAACCGCAATTATTTGCCGGGGAGTTCGTATCCCCGTTTTGTAATGCAACCGTGAAGACGTTTAACAAAAGTGGTGAAGCCAAAGGTGTAGAGAAGGTACTACGGGAAGGTGGAACCTTTTCGTGCAGCCTCAGCGAAAGGGGTACCCGGGACGAAGTGATCGCGCTGGCAGATCTCTCTGATCTCTCGATGATTACGAGAAAAATGGAAAGGTGCCCCGGTAGGACAACTCTACGCCTTCGGTCCGGCCGAGGCAGTTACTTCTCCTTTCCATCCTGAACTTGATGATTTAAAAATTATGTGTTATGGTGGGGATCCAGGGGGGCATGGCGGACCGCCACACACGAAGTCTTCTCCAGACCACACCTTATCATCGCCGCTGGAGTTATTGGCCAATATCTAAAACGCTAAAAAGGGCTCTCTCTTTTTACTCGACTAGCTGGTAATTTTTCTGTCTCGGATCTATGCCCCTTCTCTATCTACCTGTCTCTCTCTCTAACTCGCCTTCTCGCTCTCTCTCTCTCTCTCTCTCTCTCTGCGCACTCCGTCGGACTCCATCTTTTCTTCTCCTTCTTATTGCCTTACATTGGGCATAATACAAAGGCCTAGCACCTTTGAAAAATTCTACACTCGGCCTGTTACCTGGTAAACGACTTTTTATCCCCGTTCCTACATAAAAAGGAGAAAAAATGGCGTATTTTTTCAGTCGGTTCGATCAAGTTTTTTGCTTTTAAATATCACATTTTTTGTTCGTCTAAAGTGATTCGGTGTAATTCAATATTTTCCAGAATTGGAAAAACCATCCCCTGCAACCGGGGCTCTACCCGGACGCTCGGACAGAAACCGGTGTGAGTGTACAAATCCGATTGCGTTGGTAACAGCAACATTTTCTTGCAGTTTTGCTCGCTTTCGAACCGCAAAATGTCCATGGGACAAAATGAGTTCGAGACCGAGCAAAATCAATACTTAATGAGACTCCAGAATTTATCCTGCATGCTGACGTCGAGTTAAACTTTTTCTGCTTAAGAAGACAAAAAAAAACAATGAATTCCGCTTTTAATTGAAGCCTTTTGTGGGGGAATTCTAATGACCCGTTTTGTATTGTTGTTGCGTTAAGAAAAGAAGAAGAAGAAGAAGAAGAAAGGTTCCGTGAGGAGCACACGAAGGGAAAAGACAATTGATCCGATGCAACGAAATTTACTATATACGAAAATTACATTGCAGCTCTTCATCGAGTGCCCTGTCACTTTATCTACTCTGTGTGTCATTTTTTTTCCTCGTTGAAAACACTCGGGAGGCCACGAAATCAGCAGCCCGAGCAGTTGTTTTTCTTGAAACGTTCTTCGTTCTCCTCGAGATTAACTATTAATAAAACTCCGTTGTGAAATAATTGGATAAAAATAATAATTAATAAAAAAAATAGTATATAAAATACAACGTAAGTGACAAAACGCCAGCTCTCTTTATCTGTACGAAACACAATAAAAGCAGATGATCCGTAAGCCGTGTCGGTCAAGGTTACGAAAATTTCATAAAACTTTAAAGGAAACTGTGTACAACACGTTTTAGTTAGCTACAGCAGTTTCTTTGGGATGTTTTACTTTAATTTTATACCTGGGGAAGAACCCATCTGCTCCACCGCCCTGGTACGAACGTGATAAAACGTTTTGTTATTAATTTTATAGTTACTGTACAGATAATCGACTTTATTGGTTTGTTGTCGATATGAATGAAACGGAACTTCCACTGTAAAATTCGACTAGTTTGACTACTTCCTTTACGATGCGTTTATTGTGTGTGTGTGTGTGTGTTTTTTTTCTGCTGTGTAAACGAAGCTCATTAGTTTTCACTTCATTCCATTCGATTGCCCTTGTTATTTCATTGATAAGAGAGTTATTGTAACGGTGTTAATTTTTTTCGAATTAATATATAGTTTTACGAGCGCTTTTCATGGCCGTCGATACTCGGTAGACCGCGCCGTGTTTACGGGGTTCTACCTATTCCCTTCCATGTCTGACTTCTTCGGAAGGCCAGTCTCCCCACAAAAGCTCACCGGGTAAGCGGACGTCGTCTGATGGGAACGTTTCGGCCTCCCCGCTGAAATTGTTTGTCGCGTTTCAGACATGTTTGTCGTCGACTCATTGACCTCCGACCCATCTTCACTCGACATTTACTTCGTAAACAGGCTAATAAACGCGGATTATTTTGCCGCACGGCAAATTCACCGCATGGTAACAATACTTTCATGTTGTAATGTTTGAAGGAATACTTCAACGGCGTCTGATTCTTCTTCAGAACCGTTCAACGCGTACGTCCCAATGAACCTCTGTGTTGGTAGGGCTAGAGGTAGAGAGAGAGAACCGTGTGCTGTTTTACACGTTCGAATAACAAAAATTTGAAAAAATGAATTATTTAATGTGCGAGAGTCAGTAACTCTTCATACGTTGAACTTGTGTAATGCTTTTAAATGTATAATACGTACTGCACATAAAATGTACAATATACAAACAAGTATTTGTGTAACAAAGACTATGAGAAAACAAGTGTGTAAATTAAGTATCAACTCCACACTCATGGGATTTCCACGTCGTCTTTATTTCGTTTCCATTTGACTTATTCAAAATGTAGGAATTGTTTAAGGTTATGGAAATAACCGTTGTAAATCTATAAAGCTTTTAGGCCGTGGTGTTAATTTTGTGTAATAGACATTAAAAAAATATAAAGCCGTATTTTTAATGCCTTTTTTATTGTTAAACGGTTACGTGATTCCACGTCTCTCTCTCTCTCTCTCTCTCTTCAATCCCGTACACATACAGAAATACATTGAAAACATACAGTCTACACAATTCATTGTATACAGTTTCAACTACTTTTATACACCACCGATTCCTCAGAAGGATTTTTAATCGCTCTTGAATATCAAACGTATAAAAAACAGAACACGTTAAATTTATTTACTGTCGGCGGCGATTTATTATCAATATATATCATTCTCTGGAAGGACAAGAAGAGTTTAGTACCTGAGAAGAAGAAGCACAAGCAGAAGAAATACCACGGAGGAGACCTATTAAGTAAGAATGGAATTGTTCAAATTTCCCTCAGACGGCTAAAAGAAGTAGCTCACTTGAATATACCCGTACACCATTAGCAATTTATTAACTTGGTACATAATTTCCCTCTATGTATTCATGTCATTTTATTTTTATGGAAGCTCCAAAATTAAGTGACGGTTATGTACACGTTCAAATTTGAACCGGCAAAGAATTATCCACACGACGGTGCAATTTGTAAACAAAATGTTAGAAAACTTAAAGCTTAAAAAAAGGAAGGTCGATCATAAGATAATTAATGAATATTAAGTGTGCATTAAAAAATAACCACCAACACGCAAAGTTTAGATGGTTTTGATGGTGGGAGGTATTTCGCCCGAATTTTTAAATTTTCTTCTTTCAAAGCGGGTGTTGAGTATTTTCTGGCCAACAAGACCAAACTAATACCACGCGAGACAAAGTGTACGTTTGAAATCTTGTGTAACAAATAACATAAGCCAGGCAAAATGTTATGCGCAAAATTAGGAACACAGAATGCATACAACCGTGGAAAACTGTAGAAGAAAACGTTAGAAGGACTACAACAACTTAAATTTCAATATTTTATAAGAAATTCAACAGTACAAAAAATAGTTCCCTCACTTAAAAAAAACTACATTTAATTATTTAAAGTTACAATTCTACAGCGAACTTTTACATCCTTCATTTTACACCTCCTTTACCTTCAACCTTTGCATCCCACAAAAAATCCTTTGCTTGCACATTTACATTGTGTGTCGCATTTACAACGCATTTATGTATTTAATTTATTTATGTATTTGTATTGTATATTGCACAGAGATACGTGTATGTATATATATATATTTGTTTGTGTAACTAATAAGTATACTAATAAGTTTTATTAGTATAGTATAGTATAGTATAGTATAGTAAGTACGCGTTATTATAAGTAATAGTGAGGCAAAGAGAAAAAGACGTATAATAATAGTAGTCACATTAACAGTAATTATTTATAAATATGTTCCTGCAGTTTTAGTTTAATAACACACCAGTCTCAGAGTACTTAATTTTGAATGAAATTTTCAAGTGCAACAAGAGTCGCTTTCGCCTTATGCGGATGAACCCTTAATAAGATTTAATTTAGTAAGCGACACTGACAGTCACGCCGAGAGAAAACTACTACATCGGAGGAAACAATGGACGTTCCCTTCATCAGCAATTTAATTAAAAATACATTACAAGATTTAAAATTATTACCAAGCCGTGTAATCAACTTATAACACCAAATTAAATCAGGCTCATTTTCATTATGCTAAAAATAATATTGTAATTTTAATGGCGACGACAACAACGACGATGACGACGACGATTCCGATTATTAACATTAGTAGCTTAAGCCTCCGCCGTGGAATCAATAAGGAAGCGAATTGTTAATATTATTAAATAAGTTACTATTAAGTAAACAATATTAATAAATAAGTAAGTGGAAATTGAAGTGTGCGGCGTTACGCGGAGGAAGGAACTCATCGAACCGAAGTTTGCATCTGTCTCCGAACGCAAACTTTTAATAACTTAATAATTTATTTAAATGCAACTTTAAACGACTAAATGCAATATTAATAAACGTTACCACTCAACAGAGAGTCATTATCTCAACAATAAGTTTTCTTTTATTAAATAAAATTAACAATTCCAAATGAATTGTATTTGGTCAATTGATTTTTAATTATGTAGGGTTTTTATTAAAATAAAATTTTTTATTCAAATTTACATAGTTTGAATAGCATTTGCTGTTTTTTTTATTAATATTAGACGATAAATATTAATATTATAGATATTAATTATAGACGAGATACATGTAAGATGTTTAAAATTTTTTTTGGGGGTGAGCTCTCCTGAGTTTGCTCCTACGTCCGCCATTACTCTCACGACGTGTCTATTCCTTCTCTCTACTCCTATTCTTAACTTATGGTAAAACGGTTCATTACGAGTGTATCCGTCATGTCCTACACAAAATGTCGTGTACTCACTTTGCCTCTGTTATTTTCTTCATTTATGAAAGTAACATTGTGTAACTGCTCGTCGTGAAGAGCTTTTGTTTTGCACCTTACGCAATTCCCCCTAAGTCTGCTCTGCAGAACTACGAACTACTACCACCACAATACATAAACCATTTATTTAAATCTATTTTCTAACCAAATTACCAGAAACTGTTAATCCGGTTACTTCTCTTTGCTTTGCTCGTGACTACTAATTCTGTATTTTGCCTGTATTTTGCCTACACGTTACACGCAACACTGAAACTCTTATTAATTACAATTGTATGCAAATGTAATTTTAATTGCCGAGAGCGAAAAATAATTTATTATTAATCCATTGTGAGTATTTTAATAATTTACCTGTATGACACCTCCATTTACGCCTCACAAGTGTCATTAATATGTGTTTATGTAAAAATCTAGGTTTATGATGAATTACATAAACACTCTGTGACCGCTGTCTAGGGTCATGTAACTGAATAGTTCGGTTAGATCGATGGTTGCTTTTTACTATTCGCCTGAAAACTATTAGCTATTTAATCTCAGTGTCGCTGCTACCCCTCGACGTTGGGTCCTTTTCTTCAAATCTTTCTGACGGACCGCGAATCAATATTTACGATTACGTGTCAAAAACAAAATGGCCGACAATAACTACGTAAATACATCTCATTTATTGACGAAAACAATAGCTTTGCCGTAGAACGTTCACACTCTGTTGACTATATTTAATTGTCTTTCTCTTCTACTCTATATATTTCTTTCGGTTTCTTCCTGAACAGAAGAAGGGGTCCCGCTGTTGCGAGTGAGTACGTGGTCCCCCGATGATGACGGGGGTGCCCTGTGACACCTCCCTTAGAGAGCACAGGAGACCGTACGGGAGTCGCAAATAAAGTTAACATTTAAACGACCTGCGGTTGTCATTTAAAAGTACAAAATTTTCTACCACACAAGTTGCCACCCATTTATTAGTTAATTTTATCTAACTCCGCGAGTTTTCGTCTGCGATCAAGTTGATCCCACGTTGCACCTGCAACAACCTGAAATGTTCATAAACTACGACAATTAAATAAATAATGAGAAAATGACGGACGCCGGAGTAATGTCGTTTAATTCGAATTGTGTGAGACCGCATTTGCATCGGACGGCGAGACAAATTAAACCGTCAGGTACGAGCGCGTACCTGGCCTCACCCGAGAGGGGATGATGTTGACGTGAACGGGGAGGGGGAGAAGCAAATAATTCGATCATAAAATTCCATCATCGTCACGGGAAAATCATCGGGTCTTCCCCGTTAAAATTCAACGTTCGTCGGAAGGACCGGTCGACAGGACGAGGGCCTCTCGCCACCGAAAGGTTCAAGGCGAAACAGAGGCTTTGGAGTGAATGTGGCGTAATTTTTCAGCCTTTTCTGCCTCCGTGTAAAAAAAGGACAGAGAAGAAAGGCTCAAAGGAACCGCTCACGAATACGAATTATAGATTATCTCTTACATGACTGATCCCGTTTATTTCAGCCATTGTTAATCGCTTCGATCTCACACTTGACTAACCTTTTCAACAACTCTCACTTTGTTATCACTGAATTACATGTGAAGTCTTTTTTTTTCAGCCACGAAAAAAAAAAATTCCACCCCTTCGCATGGACCGCTGTGATGATGGTGAAAAAATAAAAATAAATTCAATAGCCGATCAATAAGAAATATATTAATAGTCGATATGCTCGCGGTTTTGGGAATAAAAACACGCACCTCTCGCAGAAACACGCTTTTATTTATTATTTATTAAAGTCTCCGGCGACGGTTCGATTATTTCCACTGATCAATTGCTGCAGATTACGTTTCACGAGTACTATAAATAATTTACCGTAAAGGTTCGAGGGGTGTTAAAAATAGTACATTTTCATTTTTCGTCGCCATTTCGTTGCTCTCTTATTTTTCGTTATTAACATTTTCGGGTTGACACATTACATTTTTAATTGTTATTAAATTACCGATACATTTATGAACCGACTGGCAACATATTTTTGGTGAAATTCAGCAAGACCGCCTTGAACTTACCACTCGCGGTGTCGCGTTCCTTGACGTAACGGCAAACGACCTAAACAATCCGTGACGAATTATTTCACAACCTTTATTGATATTTACTATCAATAGGCGGGTATTGATCGGATCGACCCGAAGATCACGTTGGCAAATCATCACTCTGACTCTGAATTACTACCCGAGGTAATTATTACCTGTCATTGTTATTTATGTATCTGCTACGTTCATTCGGTAGTGGGTCACCGGACTGCAACCGAATACTTTCAGGTACTCCGATTTTGTTGAGTGAATCTCCCTATCTCTGTCGCTCTCTCCTGAGCCCTTCACGTGTCAATAAATCATTAATAAATAAATACACCCCGATCCTATCTTCACATCTCCCAACTGGTTTTCCCAACACAATTTTTATATATATACAACGAATTATTTGTCTAATGGGTTAATTTTTCCAGGCAGGTTAATTTCACCTTCCCTTACGATAATAATTAACCCGATATGCAGGTAGAACGAGGCGTTCGTTAGGTACCTGTGACAGCTGGCCTGTTGCAACACACACGTAGGCTACCCCCCCGAACGAGGAAACAAAATCCAATTTGTGCGCATTTTTTTTTTGTTTTCGGTTAAAAAGGAAAACCTCCAAATGATGTACGGCGAACCATCCTCCTTGAATTTCAATTAGACAACAAACTTCGTACCTGGATTCTGTTTTACTCAGGTTGAATAAAAATTAGGTTCTGTCACCGCTCGAAATTTGCCAACCTTGGCTTTTCCTCCGTTTTAGGAATCAACTGGTTTTTTTTTTCAGTCGAATTTTATACTCGCTCACTAAAATGGTTTAACTGCCGATTTATACTGAACCTACACCTGCACCTGTCTGTCGAAGTGTTTTTCCTAACTTTAGAACACCCATAGAATTGAATGAGGAGTGGCAGTAGATGTTCTAGGTTGTCGTGTTGGTATCACAGGTGACATAAGCCAGCGAGAATGTCGTACGGGGGTTTTGTGATCATCGTAACTTGGATTGAAACTCAAACTCCTCTCCTAAAACACTGTAAACCACTGAGTTATATTACATCTTATGTTCCACTTATACTTGTGTATGTTTGCAAAGTTCTACTTCGTTCCGTCACAGCCTTCAGTCAAATTTTGACAAAAGTACACAAGTCACGCGTGTGGTGTGAGGTTAAAAGCGACTGTCAACTTCATTTCCAAAAATTAAATTGTCATAGGAAAACGTCTTTTCTTTTATTTGTATAATTGATACGTTAATACAATGACATGAGACAAAAAAAACAATGTGGAGGAGTAAAGAAAAGGAGAGAGGAGAAGGTCAATTTGAGAAGGGCCGAAGAAGAAGAAGAAGAAGAAGAAAATTATTCTTTGGGTGATGGAGTCCACCACTCGGGGGTTGTCAAAACAACTACTTCTCTTCATTTTCTTGTCAAAAATATGAAAAGATGGATTTTTTTCAGTATCCAACCCCCGGCCAGACGAGATCTGGCGTCGGATCAACCGACTCCGGGAAAAACAACAAAAACTCTATAAATTTTAATGCGTCAACTTTTAACATTGGTGGAAATGGAGAAGTGCCAGACCACTTTGTCTTCCCTTGTTGATGGAAACTCTGGAAAATTCTGTCTGTGTCTGTCGTTTTCCTACGGCTACTTCGTTCTGTCCTCACAGACGGGACAAGATCGGCCCACGAATTACACCGCACCACAGTAACTCTACATCGGACCACTGCACGCTTGCACGTTCCGTAGTACTCCAGACTTTGTGACAAAAAAACAAAATCTCGTAGAACGAGACTCCCGAGGACATCAAACAGATCCTCCCATCTTTAATTTATTTAATTCGTATAAAATAAATTTATAATTACGGGACCGTATGACTTTCCAGTCCCGGGACTGTTCTCCTCGTTGGTGGTGAAGTTTATTGCCGGTGTCCCATTTCAATAGTACGCCGTCAGTAATTAACTAATTAATGACAGGTCTAATAGTTTTTGTGCTCCTATTACAATAAATTTTAATTCCCCGTTGAAATTCAATACGTCCTTTTTCATTTTGTTGTGTACACCAGCAAACCAACCCTAGGTGTACTTTTAAATTATTTCAACTATTCGTCGTAAATTCTGTCACGGATTTCAAGTGCCTTTTGCCTTACATAAGAAGAAGAAAAAAGGATGTTCTGTAGGTTAAAATAGTTCTCCGGTCGACGCGGCCTCAAGGAAATGTAATAAAAAATAATGTATGAAATCACTTACAACTTAAATAACGATTATTATTTGCCGTATATTACGACGGGGAGGAGAGGTATTATTGGTTTTACTTCTCCGCAGTCCTACTCATTCATTCATTCATTCATTCGCTCGCTCGCTTTCTTATTAAACCAACAGTGGAAGCGTATAAATATGTATACGTATAAATGAGTACCGCCCCATTCTAAAAAGAGCCATAAATCCAAGCGTACGCCGTAAAATCTCCCCGAAACCTGGTGTTTTCTCTCTCTGTCCGGTCGAAATTCACACGGAAAAACAATCTCGAACCCGAATTAAACAGTTCTAACAATTTTAAAACGTGTACCTGTACGAGAGCAAGTACACAAGCCAGGGAAAATTCCCCAAAATTTCGTCGAGCGATGCCCAAGTTATTGATAACTTTATCCGAGGGTCTACGTGTACCTGGATAATCCATAAATCAAAACTAACCCAAGGGCATCCTCCATAATATATCCATTTAAAAAAGTGGAAGGCGCCAATGTTATTAATATTACTCCGATTCGAAAAGCGCGTTCCCTTCTACGCATTCTCCCAGCAGAATTTAATATGTACGTCGTATTTCGCAATTTTCCTCTTTCTCACATGTGTGTGTGTGTGTGTGTATGCATTTATTTATCGGCTTATTTATTTATTTATTAAATTCTCAGAGACCTGTGCCGCGTACCGATGTACGCTTGATTCTTTGTAATTTTTATTTGGTTCGGGTTTGCACTGACACAGTTCTGTGTACTCTTGTCTTGCACGCATGACTCTTCACCGGCCTCATGTCAGGACGAGTGGGTCGGTGCCAAGCGGGAAGAACACACCTGAACCGTGAACGAAGTTAACATTGTCTTTGACCAATTATTTTCGCTAAATCGACTAATTAACTGAGAACGGTGCTGTACATAAGTTACATAAGAATATAAAAAAAATTGCAAATGGTGGCGCGAAACTTGATTATTTTTTATTTATTTAAACTGTTTAAATAAGACGTGACTCGAGGTGTACAAGTGAGACTACAGCTAGTGTTTAGTTGGTGTATTTATTATTAGTTCGTGACTAAATATTTTATCAGACTAAAACTCAAAAGGACACAATTTAAATTGGTTCGCATAGGGAGGTTCCAAGAGCAAACATTGAGCCGTCATTTATATTAGTTTATTACGTAATAATTTATGATTCAACGTAGTATTAATTTTGCTACGTTTTAATTAAATTTTGAGCTCGGAAATTGCAATTATAAAAGTGATAGTAGTGGTGGTAGTAGTACTGCCTTCGCGAGCATAAACTCACTCGCAGGTTTTGTTCTCCAGGCAGATCGTAGATAGTTGCCGATTTCAACTCAACTTACGTAAATTATTTATCATAAGGTACGTAACATTATCGAGTACTTCATTTCCGCTCGGATATAATAAAACAAAATTTATTAAAAATAATTCTTTTCCATCACTGGTATACCAACTCCTAATGGTTTTGCACCTCTCACTTAATTATTTATTTTGGTTATTATCGTCTGGCCAGAGACTGGTCATTCATTAGTTCAATCATTCAGACTCATATTCCCGTAGTTTGTCGAAAGAGAGAGAAAGAGAGAGAGAGAGAGACTCGTTTGTCTGTTAGACTCTCTTAACAGGGATCGGTAATAAATTCAACGAATTCTATTTCACTTACCTAGGTCGAGGTGGATTTCCAACAACTCAGGGCGCCACAAACCGGACGATTAAAATTTATTACCCTTCCTCAGCACCGCAATTTGGGTATTCTAAAAGAAACGGCGGAGTCCCTTAGTGGGGAGGTTTGTGTCTAATTCCTGCAGAGATTCGCCATAGCGTCATAACAATAGGAGAAATAATTGTCGCTAAACACATACGTGTAATAACAATGTTCTTTTACCAGCCCTCGAATCGAAGAAAAACGGGGAAAAGGGTGAGAAAGTCACGCAGTTTGTTTCCTTTATTAAAAAATTCCTTTGTGAAAGTGAAAAAGGTTATCTCATTGGGTGACAAAGTTGCGAAATTTGTCAAATACCACAAGCGAAATTTAGCAATTTTTTAACTCCACCCAAGACGAGGTCCGCCATTCTGTCTTCCATAAAAAAAGTCTATAAAGAGACTTTGAGGACAGTGAAAAAAGCGTAAACCAAAGTGCCACTTCTTCTTCTTCACAATCCCTACATGGTATCGATGAGACCATCGACATCATCTATTAGTACTATTTTAAATAGGAATACTAGTTCAACGGGCACCACAAGCATTAGCCTCGTGTCCCTCGCAGTAACGAACCTGAACCTGAAAATTAACGAGCACGTCTTAAAGCTGCCCATTTTTGTCCACCACTTAAAAATTCAAGGAGGCAAATGTTGATTCTAATGGAAGAGAACAGTCTGATGACCCAGAGTCATTACAACCGCAAGTCCTGTTCTTCTACGGACTCGTGTCACGAATAATGAAACGGAAAACTAAATAACAAAAACACAAATTGCGTTCAATTCCTAAATGTCTCGGAGCCAACTCACGGACTTCGATGTGAGAGAGAAGAGATGAGAGAGAGAGAAGAAAGTCGCATTTCCGAAAAACTTATTCATAAAATTCCCAGTGAGGCGTCTACGGGATGACGAGTAGAATGTCGAGAGAAACGCCAAATATTTATAGGGTGTAGTACGACGGCAATAAAACGGGGAAGAATTCACAAAGGCAAAAGAAAAGCAACAAGAATTTGTAGCGCTTAAATAAAACAAGTAACAAAAGAGGAAATAGCGTAAGATATATAAAAGTTTCGGGAGTGAATTTTTTTCTCCATCCGTGGCACTCACCCCTGCCTGCAGACACATCGCGAAACTATATACGTTCGCGTACATGTACCCCACGTACACACATACACACACGGCCATGTGCACGTGAAAGGGAAGAAAAACGAAGGTGGGCAAGAAAACTTCGCCCTGACGTGATTCAACTCCTCCCAGGCGTGCGTTTTTTAACGACTGCGTCAAAAGAGCTTTAAAAAAGTGCTTCTGCAGAGAGAGAGAGAGAGAGAGAATGTATATATATGTACGGAAGAAGCAAACACTGAACATAACATGTTTAATCAATTACAACGCGAAACAGATAAAAATAAATAGTCTTTTGTAGTATTTCGCGCGTCTTCCTACAAAAACTCGATCGATTTGCCTAGTTCACTCCAGAACCCGAAGGAAAAAAAAATCTGTCGCACTTACGACAAACCAAGTACAACTTCTACTTCATCAAGCACCGCGGTACTTCCGCTCAATGTCAGAGCCTTTTGTTACGAAAAGCACGCGGCCATCATTCACAACCCCGTCACGTTCGCAACGACTAGTATCACTCATAAAGTTCCCACTTTAATCGAATAATCGAACCTAAAAATTCAGGTATGTTTCTTAATTATCGAAACCCGTAACACTCGGCACCTCACCCCCGAATTGAAAGAAAAATAGGAGGAACCATAGTGTTGCGAATTGTTGTTTAAAGCCAAAGTTGAGTAGTTTTCGGTGGTGTAACTGCAAACAATAGTTTCTCTACAACTTGTCAGTTGGTCGCCATTTATACTTTTTCACTGTGGTGTACTTCTTATTACGAATTTCTGTAATTTTGAGTAGTGCTTGTCTCTATTTGTTCACCACCTCCACCACCGCCGCGTCTTTGGTTTCCCCCGGGGGCATCTCATACCTCAACAACACGTTAAAAATATTTCCTACGACTCCATAATTTACCCTAATAGGAATTCATATATTCGTAATTTAATGCCGATTTCAGAGGGAGAACGTATGTGTACAGGAGAAACTTTAGATGAATCAAACGATAAATAACAAGAGAGAAAGATGAAGGAAATTAGGAAAGAAGAGTATCCCTCAACAATAAATTAAATGTAGAATAGTTTTTTTTCTCCTATTCAAAAAGGGATATTACGTGAGTGAGGAGAACCGGCCATGGGTACAGGTACCAAGGAGAAAAAAATTTGCCCCCGGGGGTGGATAACTATCGGATAAACAAATATGCCGTGGCATTAGTCGTTTAATAAAATAATTAAAATTATAACAATGCGTTAATGTAATTTCAGGACATAAAAAACGTGCCGTTGAGACTTCATTCATTTTTTTTTTCGGAGAGTCTGATTTACCCGCGGGTACTACCCGTGGAGTACTTGGAAATTCATTCATGTTTTCTCCTGACACAGTCACGTTTTCTCCGGTACCCGGGTAA
Source organism: Polyplax serrata (assembly GCA_037055365.1). Lineage (NCBI taxonomy): Eukaryota > Metazoa > Arthropoda > Insecta > Psocodea > Polyplacidae > Polyplax > Polyplax serrata. The sequence goes on from JAWJWE010000004.1 coordinate 4,349,631, forward strand.
TCTTCGTCCCGAGCTCAACGTTAATTCACAGACAACAGACACGAATAATGGAAACCGAAGTGCTGCGTTCACGTTTCGTTTGGCACCAACTCAACCCCAAAATGAAGTGCAAATTTAAGTGTTGCCAAAGGAAAATTACGTTTCAATCGAAACTGACAAGTTGAAGTTTTTGCAAACTGGCGTTGCCTAGGCCTGCAAGAAAATGTTTTTTCTTTGTGTGGACTCATTCTACATATATTCACATCTCGCAATGATCACGCGACATATAAAGAACGCATACTGAAGCAGTGGACACACAAGCGGTTGCATTAAAAAAGAAAAAAATATTACGTTATATATATTTTACGCGCGCGTTTATATATTACACGTCACGTTGAATACAATTACTTACTGTCTTATCACTCTCCCACAACTGCTTATATTTACTTTTTAATTAACTTACGGGACGAAGAAAAACGACACTACCACCAAATATCTACTGGTGGGATTAAGAAGAAGAAGATCTTAATAGTTTTAATAAAGACAACCAGAAACCAGATGTTTCAGTTAAAAAAAAAATGACACGATTCTTCCATTAAAGGAATTACATATTTTTCAATCAAAAGATGTATTAAATTTGCCGTACACACTACACTCTATAAAAAAAACTCAATTAATTAATAAGTCACACCGGAGAACTATCCTTGACAGAAGGTGTGAACAGACCGGGTACGGGTATTTGTTTAAGAAGTAAATTCCCTTGTCGAGTAACAGCACACGGTAATAAAACAGAACGTGAACGAGTCAGAGAGAAGGCAACAGTTCGGGGATGGGTGTAAAATAATTTTAGCGTTCGCCAACCCAAAACAAACATTCAAATCGACGCAATAAATCATTTAAGGTTCACCTCAACCACCAGATGATGAGGCCATAAAGGCAGGCCCGTGTTTCGGCAGGAGAGTTCGACGGGTACCGAACACTTCACCTACGAAAACCAGGTAAAAATCCTTTGGACGGGTGAAGATATAAAAGGGTCATTTTCTGTAATAAAATCGTACCGGAATTCGATTAAAACGGTTTTTCAGGGCCCATTCGCCTTGCATTTGTAACGGACCGCAGATGGGCCCTCGACGGATTCGCCTTGAAAGGTTGCCCATTGAGGAATCCACACGATTGCAAACATCTGCGTACTCGTCCGACTTCTCCGTACCCAGAAAATTACACTCAACTTCCTCTAATGAGTCAATGGAGAACACTTTGAACCCCCCCTCTACACACACACACACACACAGACACACACACTGTGGCGCCTAACCCTTCAAAGCCTTCGCTATAAAAATACTATAAAACTAGGAAAACTCATTTAAGTCAGTATAATTGTCTAGAAGATAGTTCGTTTGAAAAATTGAAATTCCACTTCTTACCCTTTCTTATATATTTTTGTCTATTCATATTAATATTAAAAACTATTTCAACCCCGATACCACTCGACATGTGAGCAATTAGAAAACTAGTTTTTGTCTTATTCGACCGGAAACGACTCAAAAAGTGGACGACGTCGATGAATAAAGAAAAGAAGAAAATAATTAAGGGCTTAGGTGATGGTTAATAATTGATTTCATCTAACCTATGTATTACGTAGAGCCCTCGGGTTGTTTGTTTTCAGTACAGAAAATTGTGCAGCAATTAATAGCAACTATTTGAATAACTATCAATTTTCTTAATATTATTATTATAGATGGCTGTGCGTTAGATCGAGACTTTGAAATCAACAACCCCATCGCTGCGATCGACTCAAACCATCCTTTTAGGGTTTTAGGGTCGTACGCCTCTTTGTCTGCTTCCCTCCTTCTCTCGCGCCGCCATTTTGTTTAAATTATACTAACACCACAACTATGTCGGGTCTACTTTCCTGTCGTTTTCCCCTGGTCGACACGTCCAACGGAAGTGACCAAAGGTGTTTGCATTGGCTTCCACACCCCGAACAAATTCCAGATTTTATGTCAGAGGCTCGGGCGTCTCAGGTACTCAGCCACCGTTAAAAAGCACTTAGTGGAGGGAACCTGCGCAGCCGTCCCGACTTTTTGCCAGATCTTGCTGTTTCGCAAAAAAAAAAACAAACAAACAAACAACTTCGACCGCCCCCCGAAAACTGCATTTGCAAAATAGTTATTCAGACTTTGTTCTTGACAAACGCAAAAAAAAGAGAACATTCGAATCGAATTACGCCGGCGTAGAAAAAAAAAACCAAAACCTGCGTCTCCTTCCATGCAGAAATTACGGTCTGGAATTTACCTCCGAGTCATTCAAGACACTGTGTTATTAATATAATAATACTCGTCAACAAGTTTTAACTTCAATTCGTACTCGACTTGTGAAGTTCTCGCCACGGTTGTTGTAAGTGCGAGCCGGAAAGGTGAGAAATATTTTATTACTTAATTTTATAAATTTATTATTAGTTATTATTATTACGAAACATACAAACTCATACAAATTTATTTTATTACTCTCTATCACGGGACTCCGTCTCGGTCGTGTAAATAACACTTTCGCATGATGTCCTTTCTTTGCTTTCCCTTTCTTTATATTATATTATGTTGTATTTATATAAATAAATAAATATATATATATGTATGTATATATGGTTTTCTCGGTGGTCGTTGACCAGCTTTTAACTCTTTTTTTCTACTATAATGACACAGTATAATTTCGTGATACTCTGAAATATTAAGGGAGATTAATTTTACTTTTATTTAAAATCGATAATTTTAATGAGGGACCCATTGTGTGTGTGCTTGTGTTTTTCTATATGAAAGGAGCAGACTTTTGGTATAAAGGTGAGTTGTGAGACACTCGCCGTTTGATGGGTTAATCCGCGTACGGATACCGGTACTTGTCAACACCATTAAGTACCCGAACTGTCGTGATACCGAGACGATAAGTTGTGGTAATTTAATTATGTGTGTGTGTGTGTGTGTGTGTGTGTGTGTATACGGCACCGTGTGCACTTTGTACGTGGTTAATGTGCAAAAATATCTGATACGGGAACGGCCGGGGTATAATGGGGCAAGGGGTGGATAAGCACAATAGTTATGGATGTTTCCGGCGTGTATTTTAAAAATGAGATAATGTGTGTAATTTATTAATAATAGCGCAGGTCTAGGCACATAGACGGTGGTGTTGATTTCCGTATACATTACGCAGTACGAGTGAATAATGACTTTCGGGCATGAGTAACTAGTTGGAAATGAAAACGTAAGTGCGCTTGAGTTCACGAGTTTTACTCAATGAGAGCGAATGAGAAAAAATTACCGGCGAGACCCGGGTAATAATCCGTTTCATTCAACCTTTTTTTACTTCCATCTTTTCTCTTCGATGTGCTCAAAAATGGAATTGAAACGAATTGGACGTTGTCAATGACCGCTGGATACCACGGCCAGTCCAAACTGTGTCTGTGTATGTTACCGTTCTGACAATTTCAATGGAGACTGCTCGAAATAATAACAGAGTCATGGAAAATAAGAAAGACGAGGGGAAGAAAAACTCGTTTGGAAAATCGCTAGACTTGACGTGGCACCAGCGGGACGGGAAAATGGCGGACGGAAACCGGCGGGACCCCGAGGCGAGTGCCATTTCTTCGGCTTTCGAAATTCCCAACGCACAAACAATTTTTTATTATTTGAGTTTCTGTAATTGAGTTTGTTTAATTTTTTAGATTTATTGTAAACCCGTTAAAATGATTTATCTAGTGGTTGCCTTGTGGGTGTTGCCCTCACCCGGGGGTGGTTGCTTCAATCGCAGGTACCCGAAAAGCAGGGTCTGCTGGTACGTCTCGCCAGCTATGAGAAATTAGAAAAATATTAAATGAAACTTACCTTCCGGATTTGGTGATGACCATCTCCGTTCCCAGCTTGTGGAACTTCTCCCAGAGGTCCTTTCCCTCGAGAGTCACCTTAGGATCGTCTACGACTCCATCGTCCTCCGGTTGTATGGCCCTCAGGGGCCTTACCATTGCCGGATGGTGATGTATAGCAGCTGCGGCCAGCACAACGTCCTCCGCGGTCGTGTACGGATGTCCAGGGGGAAGTGGATGATGGGGCCCCGGGTGGTGAGGACCCAGCTTGGGTATCAGGGTTCCCGGGTAGCAGCCAACGCCCGGGGGTCCCGGGTTGCCGGCCCCAAATGCCGCGGCCGCTGCCAGAGCCGCAGCCGGAAACGGGTAGTGTGGCACGCTACCGGATGTTCCGTTGTTATTGTTGTTGTTGTTGCTGCTCGCGGTTAGCAGACTGCTGACGCTGAAGTCCGTCGGTCTTTGGGACAACAGAAACGGATGGTATGCCATCCCTCCACCTCCGCCTGGGGCGCTCTGGGGCGACGGAGACAAATTCGCGTCACGCGTGTGCTCGAATCTCATTTGAGCTTTTTTTAGCCTCGTCTCGCGGGAAATTTTGAGCGATTTTACTAAGACGTATATGCACGGTCGGATACGTTTCTGTCACGCGTGTAGATGATGAGAGTTATGTGAAAATCTGCGGGCGAAAGAGCACACCGACTTCTACAGCATCGTTGCGGAAGATCACCGAACTTTCCGAACTTTCACCGACATTTTCAATCATTTCGTTTTTCCTTCAAAACCAGTTCACTCACTCTTTTTCACTTTCCTCGATGCTTCACTTTTTCAGTCCTCCTGAGTGCGCAGGAAGTATTTCGAAAGGAACGATAATAAAACGAAAAATAGATCCTTATTTTTATGTTCTCTCTCTCTCTCTCTCTCTTCCTAGAACGAAGGCAAGGAGACGGATACCCGCTGTTTAATTATTCCTTTTTCGAGGGAAAAATATTCGGAAGTAAATCTGTAAAATAGAACACAAAAGAATAGGTTAGTGGCGTGAAAATTAAAAAAAAAAGAAATTTTCACGTTGAACAACGCGACAGAGACGAAGGAAGGCCAGGGAACAACAAGGAAAAATTTATTATTAAAGAATCGATTCCGCCATTGAAAATTCAAACTGTGACGCTGTTCATAATTTAATTACTTCCGTTTCCTCTCCTTCGATTTATCAATCAAAGAAAAACGAAATTGCACTTTTTCCTCGTGTCATTACTCGCCGACTGTGTAAACGTAAATTCTTACATAAGACGTACTTTGTTGCTCCTCTGAGCAATTCTTTTCAATTTGAGTGTGACAATCTGATTTAATTAAATTACCCTACAGTCAATGTGGAGTTGTAAAAGACGTTCGACGTAAAACATTAAAATAAAACGTAAACACACATATTTGTGCAGCAGTTAAAAATTGATCATTCTTTCTCAACGGTAAATGATTAATAAATAATTCTACGAGTAATCATTCCATTGAACATTCCTTGAGTCTTCTGCTTCCACGTTCTCACCGCGTATTATCCGAAACTTCGTTAAAAGTTACGGTTAAAAACGTAGTAAAAACACCCGTTTTTCCATCCAATCTGTCCTGCGGGATTTTAATAATGTAATTAAATAAAAAAATAATAATTGTATATTACGTAAAATTGTTTTTCTCACACGAACGACGCCGAATTAATTCAATTTAATACTACTCATGTGACTGTGTGAAAGTTTCTAGATTTGTTCAACAAGGAAACAAAATAATTGAGTTTTAACTTTGGTGGTTGGCTTCGCCTAAATCTGATGGTTCCTCCACGTTGTAGTTTATTTTCTCGGCCTGCCCTCCCTCCACCAAACTATTATGTACAAAACTAAACTCCTGGAATGAATTTAAAATTTATGTAATTACTTATGGTTATTATGTTTGAAGGTATTTAAATTGCGGAAAATTTTTCTGATTCAAATCAAGTTGTGAGTCCTATTGAGCCGATTTTTGTAATTTATAAACACATATTATTGCTCTTTATGAACTAGAATTAAATTTTATGTATCATTATTTATTCCTCTACTTTCTTTCACTTTTTCCAGTAAAATATTTTGTTGTGTGGTATTCTTATTGTTATCATTAAAGACTTCCATTTCGGATTAAGAGGAAATTGTTAAATATACTAAAATAATATTGCTTAATAAAACGTTGTTCTCTTACGATATTACACTCTTTGTACCGCGACCACAGACCTTATTGGGCGAATAAATTACACATATTAATAATATTATACGAATGGTTGCGTTAAAAAAATAATTCATTCAGTACTACTGCACTACCGTGAGATTATAGTATAACAGTTCGTAATATATGTAAACATGTTTTAAACGCAACATAAAATGCAGCACATTTTTAGTTAATATTCGCAGAAAAAATTTACATATTAACATTAAAAGATTAAAATAGCAGATTAATGTAAATCGCGTCAGTTGAATAATACATATAAGTAAACTTTATGTGTACTATTATTTTACACTATTGTGTAGCAGTGTGGTAACCCTGTTTACAATTGAATAGTTGTAGTATATTTGTGATTCTTCTGGGTGTACAAGCCGCACAACGGGCTTTAATAGAAAAAACCAAAAGAATTCGTTTAGGCTGTGAAACAAAATGAGAAAACAAAATAGTTTTTTTTTGTTTCTCTAGAATATCGCTAATCCGTTGTAAAGTTTACTGGTTTTAGTTTAGTGGTAGTTTTGCTTTTTTACCTACAAAAATAGTCGACCAGAAAGTAGGAGTCCGACTTTATGGAATGAAAAATGAAATTGCGCTGTCCGACGGATTGCGTATTTTTTTTACTGTTAGATTTCCTTAACCAAATTTGTTTATTTTTTGTTAATATCTTATATTGTATTTTTATATCTCCTATTTTTTATAATTTAACTTATATTATTCTGTTTCTGCACACCGTGTTGATTTGTTAACATTTTTTCAACAGAAAAATGCAACTAGAAACTTCTTGGCGGTTTTTTTTAGATCTTAACCGTCTTTTTTTTAGAAGTGTACCAAATATTAACATACAAAATATAAAATAATATATATTTAAATAAGCGTGAAATTTAGTCAATCCTACTCAAATTTGCATAATTGTCCACGTTTTACTCATAATGTATCGTCAAGACGAAAAATTCGACCATCAGGATTTAAAATACTTTGTTAATAATACACTTAACGTTTTATTTTATTGAACCATATGTAAATATGATGCTCAAGAACTGTTACACATCCGAAACAATGTTACATCTCTTCAAAATACACCTCTGGAAAATCTCCACGACTCTTTCGCACGTCTCAATTCAAGTGTACGACTTCCCCGCCTGGTTCGTTTATTCTATTTAACATTTTTGGAGTCAAATAAAATAAATAAACAGAATACTTTGTTTTTTTTTTCGACAGCCATAAAAAGAAACTCTGGCAGTAAGCGCGTTACGCAAACGAGCAATTAATACAACTTTATAAAGGTAATATCGCGGATGAAACCAGTCGCAAATTTTCAATTTGAACCCGGGTACCTACACAGGTATCAGCTCGGGTACCATCTGTCTCCGGCCAAAAACGATACAAAAAACCAATAATAATATTTTGCTGAAATTTAAATTGAATTTATTTAAAAGCGGCCCAGGGAGCCGGTGATGTTCAAATATTATATTTAATATACGATAAAAATGATTTGATTTAAGGAGAACGGCCCGTTTATTTCTCTCCGAATTAGTCCTTAGTATCAAGTTGTCGATTACACTGAGTTTTCCTTTAATATTGTGGTGGACAAATAACTGGAGGTACTCGCACGGCTACTTGACCGAACTCGACCGCTCTGGGAAAAGCCTGGGAAATAATCATTTCGGCGAGTGGCAACCTCATTTACTCTCCCCGTCTCCAGTTTGACCAATAAAATTCGCTTATAACGATGTGTGACAAAACTGAGGGAAATAACAAGAATGGGAATTCTCACTTTGAGTTTCGCATGTCGGATTTAATGATCCGAATCTCATATTTTCGTCTGTCACTTCTCGTCTAATCCCTTTAATGTAATTCGTCTTAGGAAGTTAACGCGGTCGTTTACAGCGAAAAAAAAAACTATATAGGGAAAACCTACGTTGCGATAATGCGGTTGAAGTTTAATAAAACAAAGATTTACGGATTTTTGTGCGAATAAATATGCCAGACCTTGTTTAATACATCTCAATCTGACTTCCAGTAATGCGAATAAAATGACTTGGAATAGATTTTGTGTGGCAATAAGGACTAGAACATGACTAATTTTTCTTTTTTGAGGAAAAAAAGGAGCTCCTCGTCTGAGATTTACGAGCCTTTAAAAACCTTTTTATTAAACACCACATAAAACCTAACCAAAAACTGTACGTTACGGTAGGTAGTTAAAAAAAGATTCATTTGTACGATCTTCCCGAGTTTTAGAGCCATGTGAAAACTTCCAGAAGGTTTCGTACACGACACATTTTTACGTGGTCGGGATAATTAAAATAGAACCTTCTTGGCTAGAAGTAGAAGTAGAACGGTTCGATTGGTACAACTCGTGAACTCAGAAAAGGAGACAAAATTCCTCTCCCGTTTGAACTCATCGAACTGATCATCGTTCTTTTTGCCCGAATTGAATTCAATTTAATTCCCATCAATTAGTTCGACTTTGTTTGTTTTTATTTAATTTTCTCATTTTATTTATTTATTTCTTCATCCGACTCTTAAGTGGTGCATTTTCGTTACATAATTTCGTCGACTTCGTCCGCTTAATAGGTTGTAACACTTTGACCCCGTCGACAGACGCGGACGACGACCGCATAGTAAATAATAGTTAAAAAAATAGTGTCCAACATCACCAGTGAACCTGTTAGGATGGCACCAAGAAAACGATAACGATTTCACATAAAACGAGTTTAATTTTAGATTCGAGTGCGACTTTTAATAAAAAAAAATTATTTTTGCACAGGAATGCTATAAGAAACGAGTAGCAGAATGATAAAAATTTATGCATTAAAATCACTTCTCTGAACCAAAAAAAAAAAAATTGTTTTTCCCGATTAATAATTAGGCACAGGTACATTGGGCTCGTCACCTGTACACAACCCGGCTTTTTCCGGCCGTGATCTGACGAGTGCCTCGTTACGATACCCACTGTCCGAGTGGTACCCTTTGCAAAAAAAAAACAACAAATAATTTGATCAGCCGAATGTGCAATTCCCGATGAATAAAAAACAATTAAACCGTCGTTTAATGAAACTCCCATATTGGCGAACGCAAATTAAATTGCGAGCTTTAGCGGGGAATAAAAACTCTTTTTAACGATGTTCGAGCGACACCGTCTGGATTTCCACGATTATGTAGGCAGTGCCGTACGGAAACACCAACAAACGTGCATTGCTACGTAGCAAACATCTCATTTTCTTCGTAAATTGCTAAAATTTAACTTGACCGTACGTGGGCCTCGGATCTCGTACGTTCCCATGCAGGCGAACAATTTAATGTCTCGCAAAATAAAAATCACAATAATAATAATAATGTATATGAAAATGTTTTAAGCAGACAGAAATTGGTAGTTGACTGTCTCATCAGACAGTCTCAATTTTCGCATAAAAATAATAACAAAATATTAAAAAGATGTATGGAGAATATTCAGCTGCGTCTAATCACACGGCCGAGTTTAACGTGGTCACCGATGAATGAGCGCAAAACCTCGCGTTAAAATGGAGCCAAAGCATTTTGAAAAAAAATTCTCTCTTTTGAGGGTTAAATTTTTAAGCTGCCCTCCGCCCCCGATTTTGAAAAAGAAATCCATCAGTAATTATTAACGTTTAGTTGGAATTAAATAAAATATTCTTCGTAGTTGGTAATTATTGTTGTTGTTCATTATTATTTTTACTTGTATTAACTGCCACGTTATTTAATTTCGTTTAGAGTTGTATTTAACAGGGCGACATCAATAAGTGTGATATTTACTAAAAACCTAAATAAATTTACTCGTCTAGGACCGTTCAGAATTAAATTTAAAGTTCACTTAAATAAATTTTAAACAGATATACGTAAAGAAAAAAATATTTATTTTATCTATTTTAATTACTAACGTCGGACATCACCTAAAAGTTCTTTAGACTGACTAGCTCAACCAGAATGAACTAAATAAAACGAATAATATTGGGAATAAATTAAAACAGAGTTGAGAGATTTAAACTGTAATTAGTTGTCTCTTACAGAAAACTGAAGCATCAGACAAAAAAAATTTCGACAGTACGTAAAATTAACAAACAAGGATACGAACGTATCCAAAACGTGTGAAAATCCTTTTAAGGGACTCATTTGAATAACACAACTACTACAACCCTGATTGAAGTACAAAGTGAATACACCAAAATAATTTTCACCGTCCATTATAGTAACATCGTTAAACCATGACAAAGCACCTTATTCTTTTCAGGTGAAAAAGGCGTAGAAAATTGCCAAAATTGAAATGTCTGAATGTCTGAGAAAGAAATAATGTCACTTTCTAAGTATAATTAAGCAATAGGAAATGAGCTCCGGCCGTTTCTACCTATACTACGCAATCCGACTCGAGTTAAGAACTCAATGATAAAACAACTAAACCCATGGAACCTTCACAACCCATCAATAGTTACAGAACATCAAAAATTTCTGCGTTGTAACAAACATTATAAAGAAAAATAAAAAAACAGAAAAAATATAATATTATAATTATTAATTAATTGTGCACAACTAAACGCGAAATATATTTATTTATACATATTTATTATTTAGGAAAATGTAGCGCTTTTAACTTACATTTATTAAAATTTAGCAAATAATTATTTATTAGGAGTTAATTATGAAATTCTGACTTTGACTGAGTATTCTCGCCTTGCAGAAATAAATAAATAAATAAAAATAATAATAAAACCTACATTTATCTACTTCATTAATTAAACGTTACCATTATTCAAGGATTTCCTAGTCTTACTTTGAACCGAAGCCTACTTTAACCTCGAAACTATGCGAATAAAAGTATTTCTTATCGTGTAACTAATTACTAGTGTTTTGAAGTTTTAATAACTAACATTACGTAACGCAGTTATCCCGCTACAACTAAAACAACTATTAAAACGGCATTGTCAATTATCTCGAAAAAAATGTTAGTTACGGAGAACTACAGCAACTATAGTTCTCATGTTTTAAATGCAATCAAAAAACCTGTGTCAACTCTTTCGCAGACGCTTCGTCAAATCCAGAGGTCTCATGTCTTCGCTCTTTCCGGAACAACACAATACAAAACGTAAATAAATAATAAAATAAAATACTAATATAAAATAATAAAACCGTTTAAGCACTTTAAAATAATAATTTCCGATTCAAAACGGAACTGCGATGAACTCACACCTCATCGAACAGGCAATTAAAACCAAGCAGACTTCTACAACTCCGAACTATTTATTCAAAACTATATTTTCAAAAAAAAAATAAATAAATAACACAGCGTATTGTACTCATTGAACTTGTGTGCCATTTTGCTACCGCGAACACTCCGAAAAACTACCGGCGAAAACTGCTAAGCCGACGGAGCCGGAGACAAGGCAAAACCGGACGTTACTCCGTGCACTGCAACTTGTGTGAGTTATGTAAAACATCAGGAGAGAAAACGACAGTAAATCAACCGGGTTTTACGGGATTGCATTTGTCAGGAGAGAATTTTGACGGTGTCGAGCCGTCAGGATGTTTGCCGAAGCGCAACTGGAGAAAAGGAAGTCGCGAGGTGACACTGACGAGCGCAAAAACGGGGAGTTGGACGGTGAACAAATCGACCCCGACCCGAGAGGACAAATCAGTTACAGAAAATTACAAACGAAATAAATAAATAAGTAAATAAACAATAGGTAAAGAACCTTTCGCTGAGATGAATTACTAATGTGAAACAATTCTCTTTTCAACTTTCAAAAAACTGAGTAGAATTTCGCGCCATCAACGTAAAATAGAAACACATTCCACCACGGATATGAGACAACTGCGGCCGTAAACTTTAACACGATGCAAGCGGTGCAAATCACACCAAATCTCGCGGATTGGCTTGACGCCGACCAATCAGAAGGCGAATTTCTAGTGTCCGTGTAACCACACTTGAGAGAGCGCATGTAACAAGGGCATTCGACGGCCGCTTGCCAGCCGCGGACGAGAGCCCTTCTTGCACGCCATCACCGGTCGGGATGGTGTTACATACGCCTCCGTGCCTACGGAGAGGGGCTCATAACCTTCCACAATCTCGAAGGGGAAGGTGAGAGCGAGATGGTGACTCTCGAGCCGGCAAAACTAGAAAAATAGAAAATAGTTGTCTCCACTATTTTCATTTTACATTGTTATTCGGATTTTCCCTTTTGTTCTTTTCAGCCGTTATTGTTTGTTTTGTCATGTGCGATTGTATTTGGGTTCCGTTTCGAAATGTCCACGTACGCTCGTCGACTTCTCTCCCGTTTTTCCGTATCAATCATCCGTACATGTACGAAATGTATTCTTCTAAAGTTCCTAGACGTTCTCCGTCCCAGTGGTTTTGCAACCCTAGAAACCGGAGCTTTGTTGCGTTCACCTGTCTGGTCTCAATTTATTCTGAATGAGAAAATTCTCATTTTTTCCATTTTCTACACTCTTTAAATCACTCTGATCTTAGAGATCACCCAGAACTAAAAACTAATGGAACATATTTTTTTATACCAAACTTTATGAAATATTAATAGATGTGTCACTTAATTATTTCGGACTTATTTCTTTGTAACATAATTAAATACACTAAATTATGCAAAAGGATAACAATCGAATTATTTTAAATTTTATATATTTATGTAAATATTGACTTTTAAAATTCAGAAGTTCCAAGTGGCCTATGCCTCGTGCAAGAAATAATTTTATCCATGCAGCTAACATTTATTAGGAAAGAAATAAATAGTGAAATTTTAGTAATATGTCATAGATTTTGCTATTTTCATTTTAAGCTCCGATTAAAGTGTGATTTATAGCAACTAGTAACACTAGGTCAGACAAAAAAACTTGCAGGGTCGTTGATAAATCCGCGAAGGAACGTTACCATTAAGTCAACGGTAAGATCACATAATCATGGATTGTGCTTACTGAGAAACAGTAGACACAGTAGAGAATACACAGACAGGCGGTATTTTACGGAAGTTACAGGTCTTCAGTGTTATTTCCTCCTGTGGTCAAAACAATAATTTCACATTGTAGAGAGAGAGAGAGAGAGAGAGAGAGAGAGATGACATGCGTCGGAAAGGTCCGCTCGCTTTCTCTCTTTCTCCGGGAACCTTTCTCTTTCTCTTCCACACTCTACACTCTCTGTTCGCAATATACGACTTATACACGGTATAAGTCATTTCATTACAAGATTTATACACTCTGTTTTCGTTCGGAATCGGACAAATTCCGGTCGAATAAATCAAACGAATGCGACCGGTTTAATAAAATCAATATTTGGATTAAAACGGCGGGAAGGAAGGGACGGAAACGTGGCAGAAGAAAAAGAAAACAAGGTGGGAAGAAAGTTTTCCTGGATTTTTTTTCTTTCCAGGCCGGAGAAAAGGGGGTTTGACTTAGCCTAATCTAAGCATCTATTTACCCGTCTTTCTGTCTATTTGCTCGTCTTTCTCTATCTCCATCCACTCATCTATCTTTTTTCTCCCTGCCACCGTCGTCTATCTAATTTTTTTTTTCTTTCTTTACTTAAATTTTCCGACGTTGTAATTTTTTACTTCTTTTTACCCGTCTACGCGTTTTGCATAATGCATGATTTTCAGAAAGTGAATTCTTTTTCTCGTCGCTTTCCGAGCTTTTCCTGTCTCTTTCACATCTTCGGCTTCACGTCGAGGAGGCAGGTAGCGAACCGGAAACGACAAACGGTGCCTTTGGGTAACTGAACAAATCAGGTTTCGAGTAAGTGACGTCAATCGCGGTATAATTAGTTATCGATTTGCCGGGTATTTTATTTTACATGTAAGCCATTTTCATTTACCTTTGACTTGTTTTTTTTTTTACTCTCCGTGAGAACGGGATTTATAAATAACAACGTGAAGAGTACGTCTGAATCTGCGACGCATCAGACGATATTTTACGGTCTGACGTGGAACTAGACTAGATGTTCCAGACTGAATGACATGGAATTCTTCTGGGGAGAAGTACAAATCGACGATTTTTTTACCCAAAGTTCAGACGGAAGGATTCCAGACGTGATTTAATAAAAGGTTGCGTATGTTGACGAGACAATAAACACCAGAACACTGAAATATTCACTTTTAAACAGTTCAAGAGTGGCTGGTCCTTTTGTGATTTAAATTTTTATTTCCCTTTCAAGAGCTTTCGTCACGCGTTTAAGCCTGAAATTCACGTCGTTCCCTTTGTTCTCCTGCACCACCGGGTAAAAACCCCGAAAGCTCTTTCTGTTTTGTCATTAGCCTTTCCTTCCGCCACCCCGAAATGAAACGAAACCCCAGAAATATGGTTGGCTCACAAATATTTTTTTTTTGTATTCCGTCAATGTGTTAATAAATGTGTGCCAATTAGAACGGTTAATTATTAAAATGTAAATACGGTGCGAACACCTTCAGAGAACTCCGCCGAGTGAACATCAAAACAGAGTTAATAAACTCGAATCAAGTATAATTTTGTGCCTTTTTAGGGTTTCAAGAGGGAGTGATGAGTTGATGATGAGTTCTTAAAGTGTTCCGGTTAATACCCTACGGTAAACTGTTTTGTAATTTTTACATAAGTTACCGAGACTTGGAGTAATTATGTTACATAACGTAAATAAGGCGCAATATTTACAACAGTCTTTTAGATCGCGTTAAACGTGAAACGTGGTAAAGTAGAAAACTCGGGGAAATATTTACTACCTACGTTTAGACTGGGTTACATGATGTAGAAATGTAGCATAATTAGTATAAATTAAATTTGTATGATAATAATTTCTCTGCGGGTGCAATTGTTCCTACGAACACATGACAACTACGGTGGGTGCCTCAGTCGTAAGAAAATAGAGGCGAAAATTCGAACGGTATAAAATAGTAAACGATTTAGAAAAAAGGGCACATTAAGTGTCATTCTAAAACTCCGGCATTACTTGACTCCTCCTTTTTTATTTCTTTTACCGCGTAAAAGTTCCAGAAGAATACTTTCTGTCTCCTTGGGGGGATGCGAAAAAAAAATGAAGGCGGAAGGAGTCGAGGAGAAGAAGAAATGTATAAAAACCGGAAGGTGGCAGGGAGAAAACGACCGCGCAAAGGGAAGACAAAAGAGAAGGAAGAGCAGATGTAGACGAGAAACAAATAGGCGAAAGATGGAAGAAAAATTATAACAATATGGCGGGAAAATGGGTTTCGGAAGAAAGTCAAACATTTCTGTGTAAGGTCAGGCTTTCAGACGTTCGCGTGAAGCTTGGCGCCGTTCATGGAAGCAGAAAACGGATGAGGAAACACTGGGACCGTCAGCTGAACGTCTTTGCCCGGAAAATAAATCAGTGGTCTACAAAATTTCGCTTTGGTTTCTGGAAAAACCTCGAGAAGGAGACCTCGTTTGCTTTCTCCTAAGAAAATTTTCGCCTTTACCGCTGCTGCTGCTGCTGCCGCTGCCGTTAAATTTACGATTCTTGCGAGGAGCTTGGGAGACACACTCCAACGGCTCGGCGTTTCCTGGAAATAGACGTGGAGTGTTGGCAGCCCTGAAGGAGGACGACCTATTTTCCCCAGAATGGGGTTGACACTGCCCTTTTGGACTACGAACGACTAAGCAACCATTCCTACGAGCGTTTATTATATTTACATTTAATATTACTAATATTATTATACTTTTCTGTAATTTGTGTGGTACGCAACACTACTTTTAGAAAATATGAAAAACGCTAGAAAAATTAATTCCTTTTGAGATTCCACTGAATTGTAGTGACCCAACTGCAGCGTACTGTATGTGGTTGCAGGAGTACGATTACGAATTGCACACTTCACAGTGTGACATCCACTTGGTGCATTCCACCCTGTCACGGCTTCCTCCTTTGCCCACAACCTTTCAACCCAAAGGAAACGGATCTCTCTCCTATTCCTTTCTCCTCGGCGGTCGAAGTAATTGAATCCGTGAGAAATGGAAAGACAAAACGTAAAGAAAATAAACTTGAAGAGGTGATTAATACATTTGAAGTTGACGAAGGCGTGGTTTACTATTTTAATGCTTATTTTATGAACTCCGCCTTGGAGTGCACGCAGAGTTAGTGATGGTGAAGTTGAGGTGAGTCCACCTTCTCCTAGTTACCTGGGTATTCGGCTCGGTACCGACACATCACCTCCCGAATCGATTATTTTACTTTTTAATACTTTTGCAGTCGAGTATTTTGATTTCGATGATACCCCCGTGTACTCGAACAGGCTCTGCCACGTGATGAACCCTTTCTAAATTATTGAACGCTGACCTTCCGCCTGTCAATTTTCTCTTGGAAACTCACCCTTGTAAATTACACCAATGAATTACGCTGTTATTTTCTGTCTATGTGGGTGCTCGCTTTTTTGTGTATTGACCGAAATTGTTCCTTCCGTTGTATGTACTTCACGCACACGGTACATCCGTTCTTCACGATGGTAACGTGGACGGTTTTTGTTGTACCGGGAACTTTGTCATTGACCGAATCACACAACACAAGTAGTCGAAGTAGTATTTGTAACATTACAGCAGGAGAAATAGAGAAGAATTGTGGGCACGTGGCTTGAAGGTTTACAATAATTTCTGTAAAGACTGCGAAATCTTTTGAGAACTCGTTACAATACGGACGAAGGAAGGGTAGGAAATCTCTTGAAGAAACAAAGTTTGTCACTGTTTAGCTCTTCAGGAATGCTGCCATTGAAAAAATCAGGGGAAACGCTCGAACAATAAAAGCGATCAACAGAAACACTTCCAGCTTGCGGCAATTTATTAGAAACGGTTTATCACCTGACCGACGTAAGAAGTACTCCTGCCTAGAGTGGTACATCTCCGGGATTGTAGAGGCAGTCCGCGTCCTCAATAACCGACGCGGTGTCAAACGCAGGTAACGTGGAAGGTGGTTATATTGGTAAATAAGAAGCAGTGACAGTGGCCGAAGCACAAAATGGTTTTCTTCGTACACGAGAACCTAAAGAACAATGTCGAAGAACTTCTCCATACTTTCATTAAGTCATTAAAACATAGTGATCCGTCCATGACAGGCCGACAGAACATGGGTGAGGGTGTCGTTCATCTCGCGTTGGGCGTATTCGACCACCAAATATCCGGTTTGAAAGGAAACAAAAAACAATACAGAATCGAATACCCACGAAATCAGGAATTCCAGATAGAGTTGTTTTCTTGCGGATAGGTCGAAAGGTGAGAGTAAAGGAAAGAAAAGAGAGTCCTCCGGTGTCCCGCCACAAACATCTCCTTCTCCTTGTTCTGCACCTTTCGTTTCGTTGTCAACAACCCGAGTACCCGAATATTTTTCCTGGGTATTTGACCCCTAAGAAACTTTAACCTTTTTCTTTTTTCATACAATGCCAAGGTAAAAGAGACGGAGAAGTAAACAATGGCCGCCGAATGAGAACAAAAAAGCCGATTATTTTTTCTTCTTGTACACCAGGAGGCAAAAATATTTAGTTTCATTCCATCATTCAAACCCGGATTTATTTGTTTAATGAGGATGGTAGTGAGGCAGCCGTCCGACGAGAGAGGAGAATGACTGATTGAACGGTCGAATGAATGAACGGGCTCAGGTTCTACGGACATTCCGCTAATGGCACGGGGGAGTTTCTTCGGCATTCGCCACCTAATGACTAGAAAAATTTGAATGTCGTTTTAATTGAAAACCATCGGCCCACATTTCGGTTGGACATTTTTAGTTTCTTCCCGTCAAAGAATTCCAATGCGCGAGTTTTCCCCTTCGGGGCGTACAAAACACGGCAATGCCGGTGGTTAGTTTCAATTCTTTGCGGATGACAAACCTGTATTTTTTTTTCTACCTTAAGCAAACCAGAGGGTAAGTTTTTATCTAGGAATAATATCAATTGGCCGCTTAATTAAATGCTTCGGATAAATTATTTTTCCTACTTTCTTTGCTTTTAACACACACGATCGAATGAATGCTGCGAACCGAGGGTCTCATGCCGGTAATTAAAACCACCTATGTTCGTACCCGTTCCACGAGTTCCTGTCCAATTTTGAGATTCGTCTATTAGGAGAAATGGGAAAGCGAATGTGACTTGCTGGTGGTTAGCAATAAAACGCTGGGCAATTTGTGGATGCTGGCAGTGAAGTCAATCTTATTAGAAATTACTATTTAATAAGAAACCTGAAGCAGGTTACGTATTTTGTACTAGGAAAATTGTGACACCTGATACATAGCCCGTTCGAACTTAGACGTACCCTATAACAAGCAATATAATAAATTTATACACAATAAAATATGTCACGATAGAAGAGATGTCGTAGGGAAGCATTGAATTGTTAGAATTCAAGTACTTCACCACAAACCTCTCCTCGTGACACTTTATTATATATTAATTATTATATTTAAGTACCTAACATATTAATTTAATACAGCACACTACATAACATTAATAAAATAATATAACCAACGAGAAAATTAAATTTCACGTTGGTAAGCCGCCATAAACATCGTTGGCCGTGTGACACACTCAAAATCGAAAGGATCTACCCTAGAAAACCTGCTCTTTGGAGGAAAGGATGTTATTTAGGAAAGGAACAGGAGAAACGAGGATTTGGCTTGGTCGGTTGCATGTTGAGGGAGGTTTCCCACCGCTGTTTACCGTCCACCTAAACTTCTTCTCATTAAATTTTCAATTTGTAATTGTACTTTTCGTGTAATTCGAATAAAACGAAGGCACAAATTCGTTGAGCCTTTTATTTCTTACTCACGTCGTACACAATTTTCATATTGCCTTGGTGTTTACATTTTGTTTGTGGAGAACTCGTGAATTATTTAAGAAAAAGACATTGTTTTCATTTAGCGGGGACAACGTATTTTAGGGGCGACAAAAAGAATTCAATGACAAAGGATACATGTAAGTATGAAATATTGTGCGTGATTTAGAAACTACAAATTCCAGAAATCTTTTTGTTAATGTACAAATGTACACGTCTACACTTTCAATTATCAATTTATTTTGAGATTTTGTGGTTTAATAATTCAGCGTATTGACATGTTCAACATTTTGCTCTATTATTTCATATTATTACTCCGAAATTTAATTATTTTTTGTGATGGAACTTCTTAAAGTTTAAATAGATTAAGGCAACATTTAAAGTGTAGGATGAGCTCCTAAAATGAGCATTAAAGTTTAATGTAGTTGCGTATATAATTCAGTATACCTCTAGTATATCCCTACTTAAAACTTAAAATTATTACAAATCAACTTTAGTTTAAGTGTAGTAGTTTGACTACTCAAAATATTAAAATGGCCACCTTATAATTTGATTAAACGCCGACAAATAATGAATTGTAATTTTAATTTTTAATTTACTCATAGACCAATAATCCAGAAAATCATACAGTGTGGTTCCAGAGGTACAATAGCCAACTGTACGTTTTCATTCTGATAGTTTCGTTTCGGTGTACCAGTGAACGTGACAAAGAAAAGTTTTGAGATAGTTTTATTTTTTTTACGACCCAAAAATTTATTAAAAGGAAAAGTTTAAGTAATTGAATTCAGATTTTATTACTCAAGTTTTACTACCGTAATAATACCACTGATTACGTATCACGGAAAAATTGACATTTACACTAAATATTCATAACAATAACATATTAATAATAGCACGAAACAACCACGTAGAAGCATACACACACGACAAAGTGTGGCTAACCCAAATTTTATATATCGTAAAACGAGTAACTCGTAAAAGAATACTGAATAGTGATTTTTTGGTAAAGTTAACATAAAAATAAAATAACACAAAGTCTTTCCAGGTTTATTAACCAAATTGTTGGCGATCAATGAACAGACTAAGAAACTTCACTCTGTCCTACTACAGTCACCCGAGAACTTCAATTGTATTTCACCACAAATTGAATATTTAAATTGTACGCGGTGACCTCAGCCGTAGGAGGAGGACGACAAAAGTGGGACAAGCAAACAAACAGCACGACGCTGCCACCACTCGCCCTACCTATTTTATTTAAATAGAAAATTTTATTTGTAACCTTCCACATGCCGATAGATAAGGCGTCAACACCAACTATTAAAACGTCCTCAAGAAAAACAATATATCAACGCGTCTCCTAATAAACTTCGTTCCCCAATGATAGATGTATAGGATGTACTAAGTGGACTTAAATTACCGTTCTTAAATATCTAATGATCAAATAATTTATCTGTGTTAATTTGTAAGGAAAAAAAGGACAAGCAGTAAAAAATAGTTGTAGAAGGCAGCTGAGACTAGAAATAGGCAAGGCAGAGCCGTGTACAATGGGTAGGTAAAGAGCAGGTGATGGCAATTACAAAAGGTACGAGTTGGTGTCCTCAGCTCTAACCGCAGCCTTCTGCTTCTATTTTTTACTTAAGGGCGCACACTTTTATCATAATTCAATTAATTTTACACGGTACAATCGATGCGGTTTATCAATCAAAACGGCGAATTCATAGAAAAGGAATAGAACGCGACTATCGGGTATGTCATCAAGTCGGCTGCTTGGACGGGGACGGACACACATGTGGTGGGCAGTGGGCAGTTAAAATGGCTGTTTACTGCACCGTTTTATGTTTCAGTTGGTAAACGTCTGCATAACACCCACACGATGTTCTGCCTTCTGAAGTGAACGCTCAAAACAAATGCTTTCACTGAATTATTAACTTAAAATGGCGGTCCTTCTCTCGTGTCTTTTCATGCTTCTTGACCACGTCAATGATGCGTTGTCATTCCCTGAATTATCCATGACTTCCATGAACAGTCCTCTGGAATTTAAGTCGTATTTTACGAACGTAACGTCCCCCTCTCTCATTTTAATATTTATTTTGAGATTTGGCTACCCTGAATAATTCGATTGATTTGACAATGTGAACCACAGGACAAAAATAACGAGTTCGAAAAAAATGGACTTTACACAGGTCAAGGTGTACATCGACATTTTGTCAACTCCAAAACAAGCAAAAGCTCCATTTGATCTATTTTTTCTATCTGAAACTCAAAAACTACTAAGACTAGACTAATTAGAAGGGTGGTGTCCCATTTAATGACAAAATTTTTAAAACACAGCTCGGCCATTACTTCTGAGTGAAGAGCAAATATCATAAAGAGCAGGTCGTTTCTCTTGTAAATAATTATTTATGTAACAATACGTAATGTAATGAAAAATACTAAGACAAGACCAGCAGCCCAGTCATTAGATGGTTCCATAGTTCAGAACATCAAAAAAGGCTACATAAGTGGCATTCTCGCGGCAGCAAACCATAAAAACCGGAACCTTTAAATTTTAATATTAAAAGCAAAAAAAGCATAAAATACATAAGTAGAAACCCGGGGTGAGTTTTGCAAAAGAGCAACAAGGCGTGCAAAGACAGATAAAATGCGAGTGCGTTTGCGAGTAGTTGGTACCCAGCAGAGAAATCTCTTTCAGATTTTACTTCAACAAAATTCGCGGGGTCAGCAGTCAGCAGAGCTGTGGAAACCAAAAAATTTACATAGTAATAAAATAAATGTCCCATGCAACCGATCAAAGTAAGATTTGAAAGGGCCAAAGAAACGACCCCAGAGGACGATGATAAAAACCTAACTCAAATCTTATAATTCATTTTTATTTGATTGCGGCCATTATTATTTTTTTGTGCTGTTACTCTTGTTCACGTACTCATACACAGCAGCAGCAATAATCGTCATCATCATAGTTTTGTTATTAATAATTTTATGGCATGACGTTTAAAGCACGCTCTTAAGAACTCGCCATCGTTTTTCTACACGCCGAGTTCGTTTTCGGGGGTTTGATACCGGCTAGGAACAACCGGGGGTACCCGAGAGTACCCAGAGACTACCCAGAAAGTACCCAATTAAAGGGGTAGACGAAGCGAGGAGAAAAATACCTTAATGAAAAACCCACTGCTCCTGTATAATTTTATATTATTTTTCGTTCGAATAATTTATTTACCCACCGTGATAATAATAATAATTATTATTATTATTTAATGTATTTCGATGATGCTACTTAACCGTTTAAATTCGTTCCCGTCCGCGATCTCATCCGTGTCACGTCAGAGATCCGATTACGATCACCGCACTTCACAGATCAATCGAATCCCGTTTAACGCAATTTAACGTGAGCATTTTCTGTTTCACCACATGAGGAATTACATAATTTACATAGTTAATGATACTCCGTTTTGGCGGAACTGATCCATTCGAAAATTTTACTCTTCAAAATTTGATGAGTTGAAGATCAACATCTACACGTTCAACTATTAAAAACGTGTGTGCACTCAGATGTACAAACAAAATATAAACCGCTCAATGAGGTACTCAAACGGGAATGTTATTGCCGATGGAGAGAATAAAATGTAAATTACAATATTGTAATAACAACAATTCATATTTGCAAGTGTAAATTAACTTCAAGTGCACAGGTTGTGCGCAGCTTGTATGTACCTGAAAAATGTAGGGAAGAGTTAATAAATTGAAAAGGGTGTCTACTACTGCAAAACGTCAACATTTTACACGTGTTATTTCCTTGAATGTAAATATTTGGACACATTTACTGTGGTTGTGATTCGGGAAGTGGTAATCGACTACAACAACTTGAATTAACTGTTTCTAAGAACAAAGCAAATTTATAATTAACAAACAAATGCTAGTAGATTTGAATGAAGAAGTTTGTTTTAAACTTTACCCGACGTTCTATTGAACACAAAACAAATTTAGTTAAACACATTATTGGTTTCTACAAATATATTTACTACAAATAATTTGGTAGGATGTAGATCCACATGTAGGAATATCTGTGGATGCAGAAAGCGAACGCATAAAAAATCGAGAAGGCCAAAAAATAATGTGATCGACCATACATAGACCAAACTATGATTGCCCAAACATCAACGTGCGGATGCAGAAAGTCTCAACATTCACAAAGGAAACATGAAACCAACTTTTACCACGTGCTGTAGCTGACACCAAAGCAGCAGTTGTAAAATGTCTAAAAGTCGGAAAGAAACTTCAGGTGTGGGTCTTCAGGTCGGAGTACCGACAACTGCGAAAACAAAGGAGAATCCTTTTAATGCGGTCAATTAAACGGCCTTGACACATAGCCGCGACCGCTGGATTTGGGAAAGAATTCCGGGAAACATTCAGGTTCAACACCCGGCGATGAAAAAACACAAAAAACCTGGAAGGTTTCTCAGCACTTCGTGCCTGAAGTGACAGTTGGTTTTTGGTACCGGAAGTGGGAAATTATAATTTTCGTTAGCAGACCATTGTCGATGGCTTCTAACGTGGACTTCCGTTTTCTTTCTCCTTTCTGTCCCTCCGGTGGTTCTTGTACATCTTGGAAACCCTCGGCAATTCATCGCGACGTGTCATTATCCATCAAACACCAACACAATCGAATACAAAAAAATGACCTTAATTCGTCGGAAATAATAACCGGAAAAGAGAGAATAAAAAAAACCATAAATTACGACATTTCCCGAAGCATAACAATTCCGATTGTCACATAATTAAATGCCATAAACCTAATAATTTAGGTACCTGGTTATTATTTTTAAATCAGGCTCGAGACCCCCCCGTATTGTGTTTCTATTTATTCTCTCTCTGTGTGTGTGTGTGTCGGTCTGTGTGTTTTGCTAGGCGAAACGATGCACGCCAAAGAAATTGTCCGCTAATGGAGACCCGTGAAAACCAAAGAGCCTTGCCGTGCCTGAAATAATGAGACCTGGCGTACCCGAGAGAACATTTTCAAGGTGGGCCAAATTCCCGGATGAGGCCAATTTAAGAATCTCAAAGGGAGAGGAAGAGAGAGAGAGAGAGACACGTCAGGGCTTCTTGACAAACTAAACTTGTGTTGGCTTGTTCTTGGTCCCCTACACGACGAAATATTGTGCCTACTCAACCTGAACCTGAGGGAAGAAAATTTACCGATTGGCCAAAGAGCTACCGGTTCCTTCCATGTCTACGACCACATGGATGATGAGTCTTCATTGCCTACATATACATATTTGTGTACTTTATGACTTTCTTATACCGCCTATTAATTATACAATTGTTTACAGACTGTGACACACTAACATGATTTATGTTTAATAAGTCAGGATGTGGTGAACATTGCACTTCATTTTCTTACAATTATATAGTGAAGAAGCTGTCGTATTCAACAAACTTGTGTAAGTTCCTCAAAATATAAACAACTTCACGATAGAAATCCCCATGTGTTTCTCATCTCAAAAAATAAAATTCTCAAAGTTGTTTCTGAGAGCACTCTTGATGGTAGAGCGCCACACAAATTTCATTTTCCCATAGTTCGGGGGCAGCACAACCGTACATTGATGAATATATGTAAATATATTAAACAGAAACCTTACATCGAAGAGCTTAAGCGAACGAATAATAAACACAAAAATAAAAATTTCTAGACATTCTGGCATCTAAATTTACTCTGTCACGACTCGGACTTATGTAAATAGGTAACTAGAAACATATGTTCGACAGTAGAAATAAAATTAACATTAGTTTTTATTAACAACAAATACATCAGAGAGAATTTTAAAGTTGGGAAAAAACTGGAAATGTCACTAGGCAGTTAACATCGTCTGGGTGAATTGAAATTTTAAATTGAGTATTAATTACACAACGGGAGTTAATAATTATTATAATTTGTAACTAATAAGGTCGTTAGAGAGCAAATAATATTTATTATTAATCCATTAGTGCCCAACACAAACCATCTCGGAACATTTGTCATGATGTAACGACCAGTGTGGCTTCTCTCTCTCTCTCTCTCTTTCTCTTTCTCTCTCTCTCTCTTTCTCTTTCTCTCTCTCTCTGTATCATTCTTTATCCTTTCACCTACACCGGTTATTACGATGTTCACATCTCTTTAAGTCCCAGTAAAACAAACCACAGGCGGGACTAAGCGAGAATTCTTAATGTGAAATTTTCCTTAAATTGTTTTAAATTTCATGTTTGGCGTCTGCTAATGTGACTTCAAATTTTAAATTAATTTTTGTTTTCATCGCTAACCCAAAACTTAACTCTAAGTTTGAATGAACGTCTCATTCGGTCCTTTATGAATGACTTTTCAGAGAGAATGAATGAATTTTGGTAACCAGATCATTTTATTTGAGAGAAGGTGCAATTGAGAAAGTGAAACGCGGTCATCAGAAAATTACGATATAAAAGCGACCGTGTTACAATATATTTATCAAGTATAAAAATCTGTTTTTATTTATGTATTACTATTTATGTACTTAGAATGTACTTCTTAAATGTATTACGGTTTACGCTAGTCAACAGACAAAACCAAGGGTATGAGTCCCATTGTAGTGTAGTCAAACGTAAACATACTATCGTATTTCGAAATAGTTAAAATCACAGGTAAAACACCGATTTACAAATATTACCTCCATTATTAATATTATTTTTGTCTATAAATTTTATGTTACTGTTCTGTATTTTAATTTTCATTGTGCGTTTATTCTTGCATTTTATTCTGGGTGTTACGCTTGGAAAGAATTTGTATGCAATTCTACCATTTTCGAATGTTGATCGGCTTCCGTGTCAATATAGTACATAGTATTTTTAATAAATCTTAAAAATTTAAATCCAGGAGATCCTGCTGTCAGATCAGAAATCAATAATTTCAATTAATTGTTAAAAGACTTTGATCTAGTTGATAATATAATATTGTTCTGTACTTGTGAATTTTCTAACCCTACGAGAAAACTACACAATAGTCAAAATATACCAACAGTTATAGGAGGGGAATCCAATTGATCGGTGAGAGTGATCAGATCGCTAGACGTATCAACGCTAAAACCGGCCTTGAGCCAGTCCAACATGGAGAAGTCGAAGTGAATAAATTATTAGATTATATTCAATTAACATCAAATTATTTAATGAATTTATTTATTCCTTGACAAAGATTTCATCAATCGCCCGACTCGTTTCGACCCGTCACAATTGTAATTATTAAGTGAAATCTTTTAATGGCACTGAGTAATAAATATCAAGACGTATGACAGTTTACAGTTGCCACCGTGTAGCCCTGAAGCCCAAATATAGTGCTCTAACTATTTACCTCAACGCAATTATAACCTCAAGGTTTCTACGTATCTTGATTTTGCAACATGAAAATAAAAACGAGCACAGCTTCTTATTAAAGGAAACTTCAGGACACACCCTGGAAACAAAACTATCTCTCTTTGCTATCTCTAGTTTTATTGGCTTCTATGCAGTCCTGGGCACACAGTTTTTTAGAAATTTTCAAGTCGTCCATTTAGAAAATAATAAAAACGACTAAGTTCGTCGTATCTGTCGTGAGCATGTGGGAACTTACTTAAAGTCAATAATTCTTTTATCATATTTAATATTTTACTTGAAATATGTATGGGAATATATTTTATTTATACAACGATTGTCACCATATTTCTTCTTTCCTGTATATGTACTATACATGAGATAATTAACAAAATAGGTTTCAATTTGCTGAATTATTTATAATCAAGACTATACAAGTACCCCACTAAATAGCTGGATTGACGAAATTATTCGAATCTAATATTATTAACTAATAGTAAAATTATAGTTCTTATTTATATGAAATAAGAGAATTCGTACTCTTCGTGTTTTTTAGTTATTGCCTCCGCTTTAGAAGAGGAGAAAACATCAAAGATATGTCTTTACCACTCAGCCTTTCAGAAAGTAGTTGAATGAACTGAGAGAGAGAGAGAGAGAGAGAGAGAGAAAAAACATTTTCGGTCAAAGGAAAGTGAATGTGCAGCACTCTGTCACTGAGACAACAGAGTTGTCCTTTCACAATTCTTTAAATTGCACACGATATTTCTTCGTGTCCGTTCCAGAGACCTTTGAGTACTTTGAGAAATTCTTTGAAAAACAATTTTTCACTTTTGAAAAATAAATTCCATTTTTGTCGAATTGAATTGGAGGACCGGGAACCGAAGGGAACACCGTAAAGAAAAAAAAAAGGGGGAAGAACGAGTCCCCGGAAAATCTCCTGTTGGCCACCCATGAAAGGGTAGAAACAGCCCCGTGGAGTCACGTAACATGTTAACACCACTACAAAATAATAAAGCGATGATCGACTGAAATCATTAGATTTGTATCGATGGCGGGCCGGCCTGCTCGGGGTTACCTGGGTGAATAATAAAACGCGACAGGAGGTTTTGTTCTATTCATTTGACACGCCATTTTGAATCTTCGACACCCTTAGTTTTTCATCCCTCTGAGGCCCTGCTTCTCAACTATTTCTTTCTCATCAATAACTCATTTCTATGACTGTCATTTTTATCCCTGTTCATACGTTCCCTCTCTCTCTCTCCCTCTCTTTCTCTCTCTTCAACCCCGTGGGTTATTTTTGTTCTCCCGGGAGTGAAAAAAAAGCGAGGGCCTTCTTTCTTTGACGAGTCATAATTTGTGCCACAACGAACTTAACCATTGATTTTAATGTTTTACTCGTTTAAGCACTTGTTTCGCACCGGTTACCTACCTAAACCTCTAAATTATAATTATTGAAATTGTAAATTATAAAATTATAATTCTTCGAACAAATCGAATAGCCCTCAAATGTATGTTTCGTATTCTTTTGTAAGTATCGTTCCTTACGTTTCAAAATAAGGACGTATATATACGTCATGTAGTAAGATACTTATAAAACAAATGTTAGGTATAACTTTAGGTTAGTGACTAAAATTAATTTTTATACACTGTAAATTATTCTAAAATAAAATATTAATTCAAAATTATTTGAAACTTTGAACTTCTACTGATTCTTAGATTTCTGTAGGTAAACTGGTTTTTCTCACAACTTTATCTGTTTATTATATACATCGGAAACTCTCCAGTTTGGTGTTAGTAGGAAATTCCGTGGTTGGGTCGTAATAGTAAGGTACAAGAGACATTTGGCTTCAGTTTTTGTATTCTAACATCGGGTTCACACAGAATACTCTTCTGTTACGATTAGTATCCTGAACAACATGTCCTTCCAATCGAACCTTCTATTCTGTTCTTCGTAGCAATGTCCCTACTTTGCCACCGCCTTCTGCTGTTCCGCCATAGAGCACGTCAGCGAACTATCACCTGTAAGATCACCCTTTCTACACTCTGTGATCGCCCGGATCCGAGATATCTATATATTAATAATAATACAAAGTGTATATTGCACTAGAAGTGAGAAAACGTTAATGTATTATTACGATTGCTGAGAGGTACTAACCTTTCTTCAAACGCGGACCATAAACTTTTAAAAACAACCTCAAAAGCGGAAATTGAGGATGATAATGTAATTGAGGATAGAAAGCCGAGCTTTTACTAACAAACTAAAAGCCTATTAAAGCTTTTAACCCGGCGTAAAATCTCCTACGAGTCCCGTTTATTAATTGAAGTGATGATTTATTAAGTTTGTTTAGGTAAGGTGATATTAATTTCTAATGGCTAACGTAAGGATCTGCGTAAGCGAGCTTTGCGTGACAAATCAATTACAGGTATCTCACAGATCCCAAACCTTTCACATCTTCTTTTGCAAGTGTAAACCGTTTTGTGCGAAACTTACATTATTATTGTGAATTTCATACGCCCAAGAGAATTCGGATGATTTTTTATTTGTCTAGGAAACTTAATAATTAATAAAAGTGCGGGTAATTAATTTTTAATAATTTATTTAAGTCGATCAACGATGAATAAACACATCGCTGAGGAGCAAATGCCACGAAGATTACGAGGATTTCGACTGAAAGTCTCTCCGGGCGTTTTACCGCAGGATTTAAAAGCCCCAGACTCTCAAGCGGAGATTTGCGTTTAAATGCCGCCAACTGGGAATTAAGTTAAATTAAATTCTTACAGGAGAATCAATTAACTACCAAGTGAATTTACAAGAGAAGAAAAAAATTTGTTAAGTTAACATAAACCGTTTTCTTTTATTTAGTTTTTTTTTTTTAAACAATCTTTTGTAGTTAAAAAATAATGTGCGAATTAATTTCTTCCACGTGTACTTCTAGGCATTTTACCCCCGGTAATACAATGATATTAACAAATTGACGTACTCACACTTTTTGTATTTCTTTAAGTATGTACTTTTTATACTTTTTATTATCTGTTTTCTTTTCACGAAAGCCTTCTCGTAGTCACATGTAATAATTTTATTATCACTTGTTTTACCACAGAAATACTTAAAGGACTTCGATGCACTACAATACCCATAAATATTCTTCCGTTTCATGTTTGTAAACACAAGAGCGAGATGTGTATAATATTTACGTTTATTTATCACCACGAAATTAGTGTAAAATAGCCTGTATTACTTCAATATATAGTTTGTAGTGTACAGTTGTGTTGCACGATTGTATATTTATTAATGTTACATTTTGTTCTTATGAGCAGGTATTTAAAAAATTTTCTAACTATGAGTAACTGCAACAGTTTGAAAAAAGGATTGTGGTCGATTAAAATCTCTAATAAATGTATTCCAATAATTATTAAAATAAATAAAAAACCTACAAAATTCCGTAGGTATATTTGAATAGAATCCGACTTTAGCTAAAATTATCACAACACTTATTTCGTTCTCCAATTAAAAAATAACGGCTGTTTATTTTGATGTACTTCATTGTTTATTGTGTTATTAATTATATATAGAAAGTTATATTATTCTTTTACGCAATTCCGGCAACGTCTTTTATGGGCCGATTGCAACGGGATCAAACGAAATCCTCTCAAGACGTCGGTTACCCGTGGCAGGCGAAGAACCAAAAAGAAGTACTCCGGATGAAAGCTAATCATTTTCTAATTATAATTCGGTCTTTTCCTTCGACTTGCTTAATGAATTTTCGCTCACACGATCTTTCCATAGTATTGCCTCCATTCATTCAAAAATTTATAGGCCGCATCTCCAATTAAAACGACTTAGGTTTTCACGTTGAGTTTGAACAACCCGAAAGAGTTTCGTTTTCGTGATAAAAAGTCGCACCATTGTTTAAGCAAAGAATACAATATTTTTTCCTTTGTCTTCCCCTAAAAAAAAAAATCTGAAACTCAAGTTGGAGGTGAGATCAGGCCACAGTCTCCGGACCACAGGAGAATCGCTCAGGTTGTTTAAAATTCAAACATCAACCCTTTCTTTCCCTTGAACTTCTTACTCGGATTTTTGATCTTATTTATTCGGTTAGAAATTTTTAATTTTCTAGCGAAGTAACGTATTGTTTTGTAACTGACGTTTACGAACTGAAAAATGAGCTTGGGTTGAGATGTACAAATTGAAATGTAGGTAGTTTAATATAATTACTTTAAATGACCAATTTAGGTATGAAAAAAACAAAAAAAAAAGAATCATATGCGATGTTAACAGTTATGTACCACTACAAAAACTATATTTAATACAGTACATAATAATGTTTGTTTATAAAATTATATACTCACATAGGTAAAAAATGGCTATTAAATTGTGCCAGTAAAATATACGTTTACTTAATGCGTCACACAGGCAATATTGAGCGTTTCTATATCTTCAATTTTTTTAATTTGTTTATTTATAATAATTATTATAGTATTATTTATTACAGAATCTAACTGTCTATAAGCCTTGTATCAGAATAATAAAAAATACTACATGAACAAAATCTTAATACGGTTGTTTACTACAAACCTCCTTAATTCGGTAAAAACATAATTTCCTGTGTAATATACTTTAGATATATTAAGAAAATACATTGGAAAATGTCGGTAGTAAAGTCCTGTTAAGGGCAATGAAAAAACCCCACCAGATCAGAAGGCACTCGTCTTAGAAAGGTGATTCACATAAATAGGAAATTAGGAAGAAGGAAACCCATAAAAACTATCACAACGAACTATCAGTTGAAGTAGAACTCATCAAATGAATACTTGATCGTCGAGTTCCGTCAGCAGATCATTCAGATTTTTATTCTAACCCATTCAAAATGAAAAATTACGAAGGAAACCGTCGCAACGACGAAAGGTCAGGACCATTTGACCGTGGAAAGCAAAAGAAAAAAGGCTCGTCGGAGTAATGAGAAATTTAAACTCAGGTGGAAACCTCAAACGTGTAAAAAGAAACGAACGGCGGAATTTTAAAGAAAACGACCGGGCAAAAGTCGACTTTTTTGACAATGAAATTGCCCAATTTAAATAGATTAAAATATAAATAGTTTAAAATAGTATTAAAATTAGATTCAGAGCGGCGGAGAGTTTGAGCAGTCACAGAGAAAACGTTTTCTACCAGACAAAGACATTCAAATTGCAAATTTAAAAAAGTTGACTGAATTAAACATTAAACAATGCCATTCAGAGACTTTTGTAATTATAAATGTATTTATTTACGGGCTTTCCGATACATAAAGTACAAGTTTTATTAAATTAATAAAACCAACTTGTCTTATATAATTATTATAAATTAAAATATTGAATTCTTGATTTTTGTTTAAATTTTAAAGAAAAAAAATTTAAAAACAAATAATCACTCGACGTCTCCTTAGAATTACATAAATAGGTTTAAAAATGAAAATATTATTACTCTTATTATTATTATTATCACCATCTTAAATGTTTCTAATAATTTATGTAGTCATATATGTAATTTTGTTAGTAAAGTTATGTTTTCCATTCATCGGTGACCACGAAGGTGAATGAATAATTGTTTTTAATAACTCATCTGCAGTGGTTTCCTATTAATTTGCAAGTATTTTTGTTTGTACTCCTGTGCTTCGATTGTACTAAATGTATCACGTATTTATTGAAAAATTATTTATTCAAACAATTTCTTATAATTGTAAAAAATTTGTATACATAAGTTGTACGTAGGCGTGTGTAACCGTGAGTTGTACAACTTTAATATTATAATATTTTTTAGAGTTTGGGAATGTTAATTATTGATTGTTACTTTAATAGTTAGTATTTTTTAATGTTTCCACAGTTTAATTAATTCAATAATAGCGAGACTCGTACATAATTGTATGAAATCCGTTAAAAATTCGAAATCGTTAACCGCATAATTTCTGCAGGCGTTGTATTTTACAATTTCTACTTCAGATTTCAGATTAAACAGACGTCATGTATCGATTTCCTTGCTCCGCTCCTGACCCCGTTCAAATGGAGTTGTGCTTTTTCGACATTTAAAACGCGTTGGGGTAATTTTTACGTTCAATTGGGGTGGAACCTCATTGTTCACGTGGATTTCTATTTGTTGTCCCTCTCGTTGAGTTTCATTCTTTGTTTTGACCAGGTACCATCTGACTGAATTCAATTCGAAATAAATCAGGTTCAGGTTTGCAAGGGCATGTGGCTGTGCGTGTGTGAGAGGGCGGAATCGTCGGGTACTTCGGGTACTTTGCCGGACGATGCCATCGGCAGTGCCACTCGGTCCTCTCTCGGGTCATTCTTTGTCCTATCCAAATTGCCCGGACAACACGGACAGGCCTCCGAACGAGCGGTTATTTCAGGTTCCCTTGTCATCGTCTAATGATACCTATTATTGTTGAAAACTGCTTTTGTTTGATGAACCAGTCATAATCAAAAAGAATTTTCATCGTCTTTTTATGTTCCTTTCTCGAATTCAATGCGAAGTACCGGAAACTGACATTTCTACCATTGATACCTTCAAAACTGCTCGATGGAACTCCAATTAAAATTTGTGTTTCCTACACTGCCTACGTTCCATTCACGTGGTGTAAAATTGTAGTCGAAGAACATGGCAATTGTAGCGCAGTTCTCTACTACCACTAATAATATATTACAAAATTAAGTAAAAACCACCAAGTTCTGATGATCAAGATTCTGGGCAACAAACATTGCCCCCGTAGGTTGAGTTGACAGACTAAGAACATTCAGAATAATAAATTAATATATCTGCAATAGCTATAGTAAATATAAATATAATAAGCATAAATACTTATTTATAAGAACTTGGATTTTGATTAAATTCACCGCCGCCTGTTAACCGCCTGATTCTACTACCAATATCTGCTTGGTCTAACAGAACTCATTGGTACCCATTTATTAAAATGTAAACAAATTCTATCGATGGATTAGTATTGTCAAGTACAGACACTTACGAGTTCGGAACAAGTCAGATTTGGTTATTAATTGGAACGAGTCCAGAGCACAAAACTTCTCTCATTTTTTCGTTCGCCAGGAGAACAATGGAACTTCGTCGACAATATCTGACCATTTTCCTTCTGTCTCGATTCGTTTTTTCTTTCCGAAAGGGTCTGGTCAGTCCGAAGAGTCTAAGATGACTCGCTCGCCTGTGGAAAATCCTGTTCGGAAGTGAATTTTCACCGTTCGACCGGAGAAAACATGCGATATCCAACGCTTAGGGTGAAAACTTAAGAAATGGCCAAACTTGTATTTGAAAAATGAATTGTGACATGCGATAAAAAATTACAATTTTCTCCGGGCAAAGAAGTGGGAGAAAATCAGTCTGGAGCGCCCGGAACGGAACTTTTTGTCATCTTCGGTGGTGTGCACGCGGAGATCTCTCGCTCTTCTTCGGGGTTACTTCTAACGCGGTACCGCCACGTCCTCTACCACCGTTCCTGACACTTTTCTTACTTTTTCTCCTTCCACGCCCCTTTCTGCCCGAGACAATCAAGCGGCGAACTCATGGTTTTGCCCGCTACTCATTTCTCCTTTTTCTAAGTTAATGGTACCTTTTAGTGAGTTTTTCCAACCTCGAAAATTATTACGGCATTAGCATAGAGAAAATAATAGTCAATTATCCAAGTTGAAAACGTCTTAATTTGTATAATGAAATCATTCGGCGAGTCAACTTGCCTCCTCGACCACCCCCGAAATTTGTTCGTTATCGCTTCCCACCCGGGGGAATTTGAAAGATTAGAAACAAAACCACCTGGTTTGTACGTTTGTACCTGGTCGTTGTGCTCTTTCTCGCTTTTTCATTTCTTCCCGACGAATCCCCGGGGTTAATTATGCAAAAGCCCAACAACGTTAAATATCCGTTTTCGTTGCTCTCCGCTCTTTTCCATCCACGTTAATTTCGGTTTTTTTTTCGAAATTTTCATTTCGCAAGTGCACTTAAATAGTTTTTATGCGCTGATAATTATACGAAAGTGACGGTCGACCCGGAGGATGTTTGCCACACACACACACACACAACAAAAAAGGCTAACTTATGCAACAAAATGGTTTCTCCGGTCGTCAAGTTAAAACCCATGAGAAAACAAATTGTTTGTTTTACCGTGCAGGGGAGTTTTTGTGTTTATTTAATTATCGATTTTGCTGTTTCGGTTTTTTTTCCCTTGAAAGCTCAAGTGACCGACCGCAAAGTTTGAAAAAAACCTGCGTTTAACACTCATACGTAGAAATTTAAAGAGTAATTGGTGAGACTGTGAGGCTTGGAAATTATACTTGGAAAGTTACTAAAATCAACTTCCTAGGATTAAGGAAAGAAACTGTGTTTCGTTACGTTGACCTGAACTGAATTTTAGATTAAGTCAAATTTTTATTGAACTTAACTATTATTGGATTATTATTAAACTAATAATGCCTACTGCACTTACTCACAACATACAAGGTGGTGA
Source organism: Polyplax serrata (assembly GCA_037055365.1). Taxonomy (NCBI): domain Eukaryota; kingdom Metazoa; phylum Arthropoda; class Insecta; order Psocodea; family Polyplacidae; genus Polyplax; species Polyplax serrata. The sequence goes on from JAWJWE010000004.1 coordinate 4,384,287, forward strand.
GAGAACGAGACGTGCACTGGATGTAACCGAAACCGAAACCATAAACAAGTGACACATCATAATTTGTCGCAGCTGAAGTCAAATGGATCGCTGAACTGGCACTGGGACAAATATAAAATCGTGGTTTTTATATGAAATTTGTATATTTCATAAGTTATTATCGTGGATTATGGATTGTGAGTTTCTGCCCAGAGTCTGCGAGCGAGAGAACCGCGCCTGAGAAAAACGCACTAAGATTAAATATGTTTACTAAGATTAGATTTCCGTTTCCATACGAACTGACGAATGGAAATAAAAGAGGTTGGCGATGGTGAGTCGGGGGTGAAATGACGCCCTAAAGACGCCAAAAGCAACCCCCACGCAGCCTCCTTTATCTATCATCCCTTAGAACTGGGAAAGAAGGGCGTCCGATACAAATGAACTTTCCTCAGCTATGTCGTCAGCTCACGCGAATCCATTATCACTGATCTCTTGCCTTTGTTCTTCTGCCTTTTCAGACTCTCTACTTTTATTCTTTAATTCTACTACAGACTTCTCGGATGTGATTTTATCCCTTAAGAAGTATAACCTACATTTAGCCCTGTACATGTCTTCATTAGTGGGAGTTTGCGTTACGTGAGAATGTCGTCAAAGCGTAAACATATATTGTTTTCCACTTCCACTGTGTTGTTACGTCGTGTCTGAATTTGGGCAGTGAAGTTCAATTTCAAAAATACACCGACCGTGTGTCAAGTCTCTTTTATAAAAATACGCTCAGTTGCACTACAACAATCGCCACGGAAGATACAACTCGTCAGACTGTCGTCTCGAAGACAATTTTCTCTACGGTGGCAGTTGAAAATAAATACTTTTTCCGTTATTGAGGAACATCCTTGCCGCAATTATTCCACGTCTATTTATTATTCACAGCATATAATTTAACAATAACAGTAAATGATGAAACGCAAAGTCCTGTCCCATCGAAATTGACGTGTAATTAAGGCAGTTTAACGGAACGTTCATTTCTATAAGTCACATGTCCCGCAATTTGTTTAACAATACTCCGTACAATTAAATGAAACCGTATAATCAAAGCAATTGGGGTAATTCGAGCATAACGAAAATGGCATTTTTCCATTCGTTTAAGTACGATTCGTAAAATATCTTTCAGACTATGCTAGACAGTAAGAGAGTGGAGGAGTGGAGAGGAGAAACTATTAGACTTCCATAGAGGAAAGGTAACGGACAAACCGACGAACCGTTGACTTCTCACCTCATTTTGCGAGAACTCTGCACCCAAAAGAGGTGTGTGTGTGTGCAGTCCCAGAAGAAGGAGGACTGGAAGAAGAGGAAGAAAGCACGCTGTCCTAGACAGAAGCAAACAACTGACTTGTTCTAGCCAGTCACGGTCCGTTTGAGATTTTCCTTTGACTGAGTCTGCCTAGCTCCTCCATGGCGCCTTCCATTCATCATTCATCATCGCCCAATGATTTATAGCGACCCGTTTACTTATTTTTTTCTGGTCGATCAAACGTTTCCTTCTACATGAGATCTCTCTCTTCTGCTTCTTCGTACAGAAACAACTGATTTTGATAAACATGTGACAACTCGCACGAGATTAAATTAATAAACCGTGTCACATGTTGATTTTTCGGTTGTTTCTGTCAGACAAATTACATGTAAAAGTTGTGTAAGAAGGAGCTCCTATTTTATCTATTCGTAGTTCGTTATTTCGTGCAGTCTATGAGAAACATAGGGGTACATTAAAGGCACTGAGAATTGTATTAAATATTTTGTTTTTCTAGAATTTAGTTTACATAACTTAATTTCTCTTGACGTGGTGGCCTCAGTTGTTCTGAACGACAGTTTCTAGACCCTCGACGCTTACTACTACCCCTGAGCAGGCATCGTACAACGAGTGCTTATGCGGTTACTCACTACTTATGTGTCAGTTATAAGTTATGTTAAATTATTAACCAATGTAATTGATAAAGAAATGATTTCGTGTCACATCCACGTGAACGCGTTTATGAGAATTTGTAGAAACATGTGGATTGATTAATTTTAGACGAATTAGAGAGAACGTGGAGAGGGTCAGAAAAAGGAAGTTGTTTCGTGTTGCTCGGTGCAAGAGAAGAGGAACATTTTGGGACAACAAGAAAAGGATCCAAAGCGAATATTGTTAATGTGGCGTAAATAAATAATAAAGATTGCCATATTTATCCGCTTTCAACAAAGATTCTCTGTTGGGATTGTCATCTTGTGGAACATCCTGGCGCCAAAGGGTCCTTTTCTCTGCCCTCCGAATTTAATATTTTTAATTTGAACCCTTATGTGACTTTTAATATAGAGGAATTTTTCCACGGTTGATACTACTGCTGTAATTACCAGGATATTTGAGTAAAAATCTTCTGTAATTATGAATACAATCCGAAACTACACAAAATAAATGAGATTAAGTAAGAGTTGACCCGAGATGTCTAAGTGGATCTATCAGGTTGGCTAAAAATCAATTACAAAAATTTACTACATTCCACGTGTTGGCTGCGAGTACCTCAGGAAAATACCTCGGTGCTGAGGTGCATTCAATTATGTACACGACATTGAAAAAATCATTAATGGCACGCGGAAGTATTCCAAACCCCAGGATCACACAGACTTCATAACGGGTAAGTTCAATGTGTGATGAAACGAGTTTCTCATTGTGTTGCATTCATTCAGTGCACACACCCGTATCAAATATTATAATTGAAAGTAATTTTTATGATGGAAAATAACTTATCAAACTTGATTGATTCCGGGGAGCTCAATGGAACGGAGCATTAATTTTCAATAAATTAAGTTCATGAGATAAAATTATTATTATGTATTTTAAGGATGGACGGTTCAGAGGGCGGTTTAGGAAACCCCCTGGGCGAAAGTCAAACTATTTCGTTTGACTGCTCCTCTCATCGCCCATTTGCAGAACGTCCAGTCGGCCAGTTGATTTAAAAAAAAAAACAAGTTCGAACCTTCAACGCGAGTTTTCAATGAATTGAATGACAGGAACATAACATGAAACTGTTTTAATTTATTCTAAGAAAAAAATTAGTGGCCGTTAACGTTCCGACAATGGAACTAAATTTGACGTTAAATACAAAAACTCAGGGAGACAGTCAGGTGTTTTGTAGGAAAATTAATAAGCGGATGTGGTACCTACGAGAGGGGCTTAAATGTAACCAAACAAAAATTCATTCCACACACTGCAGCCATTTTCCACGTTTCAGAATACGCAACTTTTATAAAGTTTACACAACCTGTACATTGGTTATTTATTATTTTAAATATTTTACTTTGCACACATAAGTCTAATAGAAACCTAATCAAAAATAATAAACTATATGTAACGTAAAATTGATGTCCACACGTATTAAAGCTAATGAGCACTTTAGGGACGAGGAACTACAACTATTCCTGTCGAATCTAAAAATTATACTGGTGTGATTAGGAAACGTCCCAGTAATACCCTCACCCAAGTCAATAATTTCGAAATTTCCCAATATGTCCGTCATGTAGTAAAACCTACTTCTAACGCGAAAATTGGATAAAACACTAAATACATATAACAAGTGATGTGTATAGAAATTCTCCTTTTTCGAATGCACATTTTTAATTTTATTGCATGTATTAGGTTGTACGATAAATTATCCGATTTAATAAGTCTGTTTTGCTGTATTTATTTGCTATCATGACTGGAAACCATTCGAGCTAAAAAGGCACGTCAGAGAAGACCGGGTAGGACAGGAAAGCAGAAAGAGACCAGTCGGAACCCGCCGGCGAAGGGCTGGGGGTTGAAACATGGCAAAGGGTGGAAAACCCGTCGTCAATTTATTATAATTCAACGAAAATAAGTAATTTATATTATTTAAAGATATGGGCCATTACCGTTTTGTTTATTTAAACGTTCTCTATATCAAACGTTATTAACTAGAGTGAAATGGAACCGATGGAAAAGGTGAGTTTTTTGCTTGGGTTCCCATGGGTAGACCTCCTCCCTCCTCCTCCCATGGCTCCCAGGGGAACCACCTTACTCCCTGCCCCCACCACTACTCCGGGAAATAGAAATAGTTTTCCCGGGAAGAAATTCGACAAGTTTTCATGCTTCGAATCGAAATGAAAAACCCTTTTTTCTCATTTTTATTGTTAACATTTAATGTATATCTAAGTCGTAATTAAAGTTTTCCAGAAGTTGCATGTTTCCTCCCTGGAAATTCTGTCAAAAACGCAACTTATTTTCCAAATTCTGAGTGACTCGAAATCAAAAAAGAAAATAAATAGATGTTACTCAAATGACGCTTAAATCCCCCCCTCCCTCCCTCCCTTTCTAACATCCCCGCAATACACACAGACACAACACACATACCCAGCAGGAGATGCTCGGCGGAAGTTGTACGCGCGCGTGGGTACTATTATTCTACGCAAGAATTAATAGTTGAAAATCTTAATTAAGTTGGGAACACATAGGAGTCATGGAGAACAGCCTCAAGCTACTCAAGTTTTCATTTCAAATTTTTAAAATGTTATTACGTGAATTTAAGTTTCGTATTATTTAACACCAAAACTTATTCACAGGGTTTCTAACGCAGCACGTGGAAATTTAGAACATCTTTGCTTTCAAGTTGGCTTTATGTATGTGTTCTTTCGCAAATCTAAGTAAACCAATGTCTCTTTCCTCACTCCACAAAAATTCACTCAATGTAGACATTGTGTACACTTCCCAACTCTCACAACCTCTCCTGACTGACTTTTTCCTTGATACGAGTGTTTGATAAGAGAATATGAGAGGGTGTGGTAAGTATTCAACGAAACATAACTTTTTTAGATGTACTACTCCTCCTGACCAGGAGATAAAAATTAAACAATGACATTTAAATTTTTGTAAAAAAATTTACCATTTTGGCTGAAAGGTGTCACCGTATAACTAATAACTAATAACTAATCAAATTCACCGTATAAAACCGGGGTGAATTTGAATTTCAAATAATTGACACACACTGAAGCAATTTTATTTTACTTACACCAAAAGTGAGAAATATATAGAAATTACTGTAAACCAATTGCCACGTACTGTATACTGTAACTAATTTTTATTAAAAGTAGGGAATGATGGCCATCTCACAAGCAACACAACAGTTTTTGTATATTTTAAACTAGGAAAAAAACAGGGTTGAACTAAAACCACTGCACTGAAACCGACAGTTAGCTAATATATTCTGACTGCGAGACCTCAGAGGACCGACACGTAGTGTCGAGAAGAAGAAACTCCTTGCAACCCTCTTGAGAGGTTGAAGGTCAGGAAATGAATAAATAAAAAAAAGTACGAGTGTGATCTGTACGAAGAGAGAAGCCATTCGACAGAATGATAACGGCCACGATGAAGAAGATGATAATAACAATAAGCAGGTACTTCGTGCGGTAAAACAATGAACAATAATGGCTGACTGATTTTATTAACATCCTGCTCACAGAATATTTAAGGTAATGAAGATATTCCAGATAATTTCTTGTTCATAGCCATTTTGTTCGTGTGTGTCTCTGCGTACCTGCGTGTGGGAATTCTGGTCTTCTCTCTTTATATTCAAATAAGGTCAAATGTCTGCTTTTAGAGCTGCCCTGACTCCTCCTTCTCATCTTCATTCCTTTCTTTTGAATTGTCTGTGTGCGTCTGTGCCTGTCTGCAAGCCCTTTCTTCATCCTTCAGAGAATTTTGATGCCCGGTGACCTCACAAAAGCATTTTCTTTTTCCTTGTTTCTTCTTCTCTGGTGGACAAAATCCGAATTGGCCAGGAAGAACGTTCAGACCGTACGGTTGCACCGAAATTTGGACTATTTTCTAATAGACGAAAACGTTGGAATGTCGTCACACCCGCGAGAGACTTCAACTATCGTTGGCAATTAGGTATGTCCGACTTTAACTTAAGCTTGAGGACACCTACAGCTTTTATTGGTTCACGCACCGGTTGGTTTCACATTTTAACTAGATGTGTGTTTTATTATCAAGTGACCTTAGCATTTAATTTACTACCTTCTGTCATTTGTGTTTCCTTCTTTGTTGTAAACAAATTGTTAAACGAGACTAGAAGTTCCGAGGATAACTTAAGATTTTATAAAGATCTAAAGTTCTTAAGCGGTAAGTTATGTGGAGTCACATTAATCTATAAAATAAATATTACGACTCAGCGAGCTTTTCAGCACTTGTCATTAAAATGTTTAATACCAGAAGGTACGACGAGTACCACTCCCTCTGTCATTGTTAATGCGAAGATTCAGAAAATTAGAATTTGTTACCTTTTCGTATGTTGAACGTGAAAGCTCTCCAACGCAACTAAAATCACGCATATGAGTCAGATGTGTCGGAATTATTCTTCTTGGGTGTTATTAAAACCTCTCATTCTTCAAATAAAGGTACCCATTAAGCGTCATGTGAACCCACTGAGACCAAGAGAGCGTATCACTTCGGTGAGGAACATTCATTCTAACAACATAATTGTAACCTGTCCAAATTTAACCTGTCCTGTCCGATGCTCCGTTTGATGAAAACACAAACAAAACCCCAACAGGTACGTGATATTGTATCTCAGCCTCAGTGGTGTCTTAGACTGTCAACATCTCACCACTGTATAGGGAAAACACATATAAATTCACAGTCACAAATCTCTGAAAAGCATGACGGGGAGACGAAACAAATGTCTCGCTCGGGCAATAAATAAAATTTGGTAATATAAAAAATAGAACTGCAATCAATAAATTACAGTTTGACTTTTTTTATTTGTACTATATTTTATGTTACACGACATCTTCACCGTTTCCTTTTACCGAATTCCTGTCTGGGACACATCGCATGACATGACCGTAAAGTCCTTTTGTTATATTCTTGTACATTCGATTAGATTAGACTTTCAGACATTTAAATTTAAATCCTAGATAAAATCACGTCTCACTCTGTTTAATTACATATGTACAATTGTTAGAAGCTCTTGTTACAAGGATATCTTGCTGTACTGAGTACTCTAAGAGTCTCATGCATAGATTCTCTCTTACTTCGTCTCATTCTGTTCAGCTTCGAGTCCACTACAAGATTGTAAACGATGCGATAATGGTTATCTGAGAGGGCCAGAAAACCTGTGAAGCGTCACTTGAGACATCAAAGTTATCTATACCTTATGATTGTTTTATTACTGCAGTAAAACGTATTACCATTAACAGCTTTATTAACACCTTTGGGTGACTGACCCAGACGTCAGTTGTAAAACAAATGTAAGGCGGTTTAGTGAATTCCTCAAACAAAATTAAAATATTCCAGACTGATAAGTACAACACTAAACATTTACTTGTTACGTAACTTCTATAATAAATAAATACAGAAGTAGTTCTCGTTCGACATGTACTATTCACTATGTTCTGCACCACTCAACAGTACTACTCATCGCTACCATCATACCCACTCCAAACGTTCACGAATCCCTTCCGTTCTTTAAATAAAGATGAATACATGTAAGTTGCGTCTGTGATACAAATAATTAAGTGATAATCCAAGGGGTATCATTAACTTGTTGATTCTGACAGTAAGAAAAGGGTTCCTTACTGTGTGGGACGTTGTTACCGCAAAATGAACAGAAAAAAAAACCGGGCTAGTGACAAGAAGAAGACATGTTCATTCCGGCTGATGATGTTCCAATCAATCCGAGAGTGATGTATCGATGTAAACCGATTTGGTCGTAAATCAAGGGCGACATCGTGTCACCCGCCACAATATTTCAATCAAGGTATTTTGTATAATCAACCCACGGGAGTATTGAAATTGATTAATGACACGTTGTCCGACCGAGCGAAATAACCCCAAATACTATTAATAAATAAAATTAATTAAATCAATAAGTTTTTTGACTCTCGCAGGAAAGAAAAAAAAATGGTCGGCGTATTACAAAAAAGTATTTCCAGGTTGCTTTGAAGGATAGCAGAAAAAGCATCTACTTGCTGGTAGCAAAAGGATTAAGGAAAGTTGTGTGTGTGTGTGTGTGTGTGTGTGTGTGTGTGTGTGTGTGTGACGTATCATGAGAAACATCAAATTTTCACTTACCTTGATGTCGCCGAGGAAACTTGAGACATCGGACAGGTACTCGAGTCCCGGGGTACCCATAATCCAAAACAATATTGAAGGGTTCCCGACACCTGAAAGTAAATAAATAGAAATAAGGTAGACGTTATTTAAGTGGGATACCCGCCGCGGCTCAAAATACCTGGCTAAATACCTGCCATAACTCGGGCGCAACGCTTTTAAAACACGACGCTGGAGCGACACATAAAGTAAATCGACGATGTCGGCAAATTACAAAACCCGAAGACATTCAAACATCTCGATAGGTTCCCAAGAAATGGCGTTAAGGAGAACGTAAATTTTTAACGACTCGTAAAAATAAATATCAAATAAATAAATAAAGATCCGTTTTTATTAGTTTCGGAATTGTTTTACTGCGGAGAATGGAAAATATTGCGATTTACTAGGGCATTTCCGGTTATTCACGAGAAAGTTCTGCAAGTTCATCGGAACAACCGTGTGAACCGGTCAACTTCCACGACGTACAAAATCTAATTAATACTGACTTATTGAGAATTATGTGTCGGAATTTATTGGAAAATAACTTAAGTTTCGCGAAGATTGTGAAGTTGATGTGAAGTAGAATTGACGCGAATTGAGCCCTATAGAATTGACTGATTGAATTGGCAGGCATTAAGTGGGTTTATATATTGGTATATATCTATACAGTCGTACGTTATAAACAGGTACTTACACGACTTCTGTGTAGGGCACGAATCATCACGTAAAAGATTTTGTATAACTTCATTTTTCATAACTGTATTGGTTCTCACCGGACTCGAGACTTATAGCTGTATTATAAGACATATAGATGTTCACAATTTAAATAAATTATAGAAAAAAATTATTCAATGTAACTATATTTTAACGAATGTACAGCCATTTTACGAATTATATTTTGTTTTTGAATCACTCTCAGTGACGTTATTTATGAAATTTACACACTTAATTGTTTATTTACATTACAAAATAATTTGTTATTCCTTTAAATTATTACCATTACTGTGAATCGTACATGTATTAGTTACACTTTATTTAATCTATAATTTGTAAAACAACATTATTTTGTTGTTATAATTTTACCACCGTAGGAAAAATAAAAATTATGTATAGGTTGATATGTTTTTTTTTAAATTTTATACATATTTAATTTACAAAACTATTTATAAAATTTAAGAAGACTTTATTTGTTAGTAAGTACAAGTACTCTACGAATTGTACACGAATTTTGAACTCCGGGTTTCGGGCGATAAATTACAGGCAGGAAATTCTACATGGCGGGATGATAGTTGGCCGAAAACAGTTTTTGTCTAATTATAAACGGTTAAATATTTGCGCGGGCAATAAATTGCAGGGCACGAATTTTACGGCAAAAACGAAAACGGTGATTTTCAGGCAATTTCATCAACGTGATGAATTGTTCTATGTAATTTATGTTCTTTCAAGTTCAATATTATTTTTCATATTGTAGAACGGTCGAGCATGAGAATCAACTTAACATCCGATGCGATTGTAACGTAGTGCATAAGTACAAAAGCGTGAGTGTCGGTTCACTCTGTTTGAGGACTTTTCTATTCATCTTAAGTGAAATGCGTGGGTTCTCATTGGAGGAACGGAGTGGTACGGTTGGTATTCGGGGTTGTTGGAGACAATTTCCAGAAGTCGGTTTGTCTGGAGAAAAAAAATGACTTTGTTAGTTGGTGGGCCGACATCTTCCCGGCTCAACAATCACTAAATACCTTATCTACCCTGACTTCTGGTTTAAATTATGTAAATAAAGAAAGCAAGTCGCGAACAAGACCTGAATAAAAATTAAGCTTTATTACTTTTTTATTCCCTGACATTTTCTTTATCTCTTGAAACCATCCGGCCCTCACGCAGGAAAGGACGAGGATGAGAAGAAGCAGAAACGAAAAAACAACCAGTACCAGAACAATTGGAACTCTGCAGGAGAAATCGAGGAGGAGTCGGAATGAGATGACGGAAGACATCGGAGGCAAAGTATAAGAAAGACTAAGTTCTCTGGCACCTTATTGATGTTTATATACAGTCGAGTTAATAACTTAATGTATCCTCCGTTCCCAACCGACTAAATATATACAGATTATACAGAGGTGTACGTATTCTGTACGGTTAGATGTTGCGTCCGCGTAGCAGGTGTTCAGCAAGTGAGTTCTTTGATGGCTCCTCGGTCACCTACTCACTTCCAAACCGAAATAACTTTATTTAGCGCCCAAAACAGGACAGAAGGTCGATGGCTACCGGTTTTACGGCCGTTCCAAAACGTAGGCTGCAGAAATTCGCCTAATCGTTTAATCCGATTTAATTAAACATAAAAATAAAAATAATGCGGATTAATCGGTTGCGATCCAACTCGTTTTCGGGCAATAATCCCCGGACACAGTCGGTTTCCTGCGTCACTTCCTTTATTTTTACCATTCGGGTACGGGTACCTGTGTGCCTGAGCTCGTTTCCGACCGGACAAATTGTTTCACGGCAATTTTTTATTCTGTCACGGTGACTTTTAATCCTCGGCATGTCCAAACTAACAGAACCGATATTTATGATTTGAAATTCGGAAGAGGCAAGTTGAGATCTGGCCAATTGTGACATCCTGTTTGATGGTACCGTTCATCTTCGGTGAAAATTGTAAAACGTAAAATAGAAAATAGAAAATAGAAGAGAATCAGGTGTCTCGAGTCTCGGTTACGCATTAACATAAACTATTAGAAGACGAGACGTTTTATCAATATAGTTAAAGTTAATAAATGTGGTGAATTTAAGATATTTACGACCGAAAGTGACACATCGTTGTTGGTGGTGACTGAAAAAAAACTAAAACTTCGCAAAATATCAGGTCACTCACATGACTTTTACCGAGAAAAAGATTTTAAATTAATGTACATTGAACGCGTACTGCATTACGCATTACTTTACGCACAAAATAACTTGTATTAAGTAACATAATTCATGTGAATTGAAATACTGTTTAATTACATTATACCGGAAAAGGTGATAGAACTCGAACGGATTGTATACAAATCTGTCTTGTACATGTCTCCAGCGATATATTAAGAGGCATACTAACAACCAATTTGATTGTAAAATTCAATTCATATGACATGTCCGTCCAAACATACGCAAACGTGAAAAGGCTTTATGCTTATGTTTATGTTTATCAACACCAACTGATTGTAAGAATTAAGTAACTTGAACTTAGGAGAGTTGTTGTTAGACGTGTATAACTGTATATTTACAGTACCGAAGTAACATCGTATACTTTTTACGCCAATAAGTCACGGATTTACATCAAAATACCGCCAGGGAGGTACTTGTTCTCCTGTGTTAATGTTCAACTTCATTCCAAGTCACAAAACAGCCAAAACAAACGGAAGTAAATCGGACGGACAGACAGACAGACAGGCAGACAAACGAAAGGACAAGGAGAGAAAGATGCCTTTTACCGTCTTAACAATTTCCTTACATTTCACTCTTTCAATTTCTCCATGTTTTTGTTATTTACCTTTTGTTCTTCTTCGACTTTTCATTTCTTCAGCGATCTCTTGGCGCCGACGTCAACGGCCATTTCTTTCCGGTGAATTTGAAAGGCGAGGCCACCGCGATGCGATCGCGCGGGGAAAAGAAACGAAGAAGAAGCACACGAGGAGGTAGACCTAGAGGTTTCGTATTATTCTTTTTTTTCCACAACGCAACTTTTCTATTTTATTCAATCTATTACTTCTGGAGTCCTACTAGACGAGTGTAACTCGTCTTTGCTCCAGAGAAATTCTTGAATTATTTTTTTTTGTCCGATCGACAAACTGGAGTTATTAGTCTGCGTCCGATGAGCTACCTTTAGATTTTTTCTCCATTCTACCAAGTGCCAAAAAACGAATTAATAGAACCACTAACACAGCTAAACTGGTTTTACATTCGTTAAAAAAATATACGACCGCCAAAACAACCGAAAATATTATTACCAACATGAAAGACTCTTTAATGTTAACGAATAAATAATGTATGAATATTAAACTATTTAATAAGGAAGTATTTCTACACGGAGACAACTTTAAAGTACGATAAATAAAAAATAAAGCATGGTTTCACTATTAAATACGGTTATGTATAGCATTGGTTATGTATAGATAGAATTGTATAATAAAACTGAATAATAAAACATATTAAAATCAATATATGTTTCCGAGGATTCTACTAAACATTAGAGTATATGTGATTTGTATAATATAAGGTATTTCTTATATTATATATTAGAAATTATTACGAGGTATTACTTACTGATGATGGTGAGTGGTATTCAATGTATCTGTATGTATAACGGCACTCTCGTTACAAATTGAAGACATAGTGCGTATAGACAAAATAATTTCTCAATAATGTTTTACTTGCAAACTAGACAAATTTTGCTTTACGAAAATAAATTTACTCGATTGAACGAAAGCAATTTGCTCTTACAATTATCTGCACCGGAGTACTGACAATACAGCACGCGTTCTACAAACTCTAAGTTCCTCTTCCAATAAATCTATCGGCCGCAGAACAGGTTTAAGGCAAAATAACAGTATAAAATTGATTTAGAGGGATAAACTATAATTAGTAGTGTTCCAGAAGGAGAATAGTTGCGTTGAGGTCGAGCAAGCGATTCACTGTAGCACGAATTTAGTGTTTCACGTAATAAGAGTAAATAAATCATCGCTCAACCCGGTGACTGTACCTTCCAGGTACCAACGTCGTCGTTCTTAAATTGTGCAAAACCACGGCGTTCACGACACGCTCAAATGCCTTGTTCCGTGACGAAATCTCAAGTGGGAAACGTCGTACCTGGAACGTACCTGAAACGGTAACTACCCCTTTCACTTGGACAACTACATTTCAGAGTTTTAACGTCCATCGGTGTGCGAATCTCATTTTTTTCTCACGGGAAAAAGTAAAAGAAAATGGCGGATCGTTCATTACGGTAAGCGAATACCTGAAAAACAGGAAGGTTTTGCCTCGCCGGATGTTCACCACAATTTTGTGATGCGTTTTGGTCACCTACCGCGTGCCTGTACGTTTCCTACACCTCTCGAGGTATCCTGTCAGATATTACCCACTCCTGCCTTTGAGTTTTGCCGCGTCTTACTTCCCGTATTGACATCCCGTTTTCCATCGTGGATTGTCACGTGACAGACCCCATGACGGACAGGACGGTCGACTGGTGTCTACTTGGACGGACGGTTGAATGGATACTCTGACATTTTACCTTGGGACTTTGAGGTAACTCGACGTACGACATCAAATTGCCACGCATATTTTCCTTTTTATTCTTTCTAACCCACTCGTCACGCAGTCGTCATTTGTCAAATTTCAATGTGTTTGTTTGTGTGTTGTGCTCGTCGGTTTTGGGACTTGACGCTGTTAAAAATTAAAGAGTGACATTGTCAGACGTTGACTTTTGTTGGGAGGGAGTGGCAACGAGCCAGGAGAAAACCTATGGAGGTTGTAGGAAACCGTGGATGTGACTCGAACCGCGTCCCACTCATTAATAATTTAAATAATCCCCGTGTTCCCATTTGTTTTTTATTTTCTTAACTCTGCGAGACAGCCTTTGTTTTCTTGTAATTTTCCAGAAAGGGAACGCACGCATTTTCGGAAACGCCATTTCCAACCTTAATTTCAATTTGTTGTCTACACGTGAGGAAAATTCCTTTTTAATGAAAGAGGAGTCAAATGAAATCGCCGTTTTCGTGTTAATAATTTGCATTAAATTATGTTTTCTCTACTTCTGCAGCACGGACTATTCCACCGCTTTCATTACTTTCTAATATTCCTGACAGTTTGCTTACCGACACTTAACACTTAGTGTGTGTAAATTCATTATTTTACGCTTTACTTTATCATTAGATTTTACCCAAAGCATTTCAACTATACCTGAGCCATTTTTAAATTGCAACCAACTATATATATTTTTGTCATCGTACGATGCCTTATTCTTCAGGTTTACAGCTAGCAGCCCGCAAAACAACTTCAAATAACCAAATTTTAACTTTGCAGAATGTTACCTTCTGAAAAACAGAGAAATCTAAAGACCGAAACCAATCTCCAATTTATTTTCTCTTTAATAATATGGCAATGAGATTGTGGGCAGTTGGAAGTAATAATATCCTACTACGTAAATTGATAAAGGAATATGAACATACGCTACCTTTTGTTATTCGTTTTATTTAATATGCTAAGAGAGAATCTATTCCTCAGGGACCGAGCACAAAAGCAGGAGTAACTAAAAAAAAGTGTCCCAAACATTTGTATTTTGAAAATGATTGAAAAGTCCTATACAACAAAAAAAATGAAAGAACACAACGTGGATTTCGTAGCATCTGAACCAGGTATCACATTCCCAGTGTGTTTGTGCTCTGAATCGATCTCATGCATCTCATCATACGTCTCACAAGAAAGAGATCTTTGAGTTTTTTCTGATTAAGGCATTCATTAAAAAAATGAAAAGATTAAAGGGAGAAGAAGGAGGAGTGAAACCAACCAAATCACACAAACACACACACACACACACAGACATACACACACACAAAAACAGCAATGATACTCTTTGAAGGAATGAAACCCCATTATAATATGCAATACTGTTAAAGGAAATCCGTCTCTATATATAATTACTATAAGTTAAATAATGTAATTATACGAAACTCTTCGTGAGCATTTCATCTGATGCAGTCATGTACGTAGATGGGTAAGTTCAAGGCGGAGAACTCGAGTACTTTTTCTTTGTTGATCTAAAGCAAACCGCGTCTTTTGTTCGACGTCTATGGTTTTTCATCAGATTCAGGCACCCCGTCGTCAGGTTTTCCGGTCTTTACTCTACATAAAATGGCTTCGAGCGATAGTTTTCGGGATGGAAACTACTCAACTCCAGTGTTCGCACCACTTCAACGTTTCGTTGAGTTTTTTTCGACCGTTTCAAGTACACGTTCGCGTTACCTGTGACATTTTCATTTCTCTAAATGGCAGGTTCTCTTTCGACAGAGTTGTATACTTTCAGAAAAGGACAAAGAAGATTTGATGTATCTGCAGCTTCGACTAATATTTTTAACGTTTGACATGTTCGGTCTTCGAAAGTCGGTTAATTGCCTGGGAATTACCTCGGAGTTCTTCACTTTGAAATGTTTTTTACGATCTGCAAATAGTTTCGACTAGGCGCACAAAAACAACTTTAAAATGACTTGTTGATGACCCAACGATTACTTCTACATAAATCGTTTCAATCGCAGTATTACAACCTTGATACATAATAATGAAAATATTTTCATAAATCTGTGCACTTTTACGTTAAGTTTACAAGTTCCAAGTGGTCAAAAGCCTCATGTCAAAAAAGCATTAAGTACAACGAATGATTTTAATATAAAAAAACTTAAACAGGTTACTTGTAGTAATAAAAAGATTTACGTTCGACAAATTTATAATATATTTCTATTATTATTTTTCATATATATATTGATAATTCCAATCGATTTTTGAGATGGCATATTTTTAAGATAAATTTTTGGTAGATTTCTAAAAATTAAAAAATGTTTCGATTTTTGTGGTTAATGATAGTAAAATTATTTTGTGATATTATCGTCGTGTTGTGTATTAAGTATTGTAAAGTTTACATAAAGTATAATCCTCTGTTATGCCACTGTACTCCAATTGTTAAACAGCAGGCTAACTGCTATTAAAAATGCAAGAAATTAAGTGCTCAATTACGTCGGAAATATGTATTCTTATTGGTGATTCGATACTCCAGTTGGCTCGGCGAATGACACACTCCAAACTTCAAAATCGAATACAAAAAAAAAAGAAATACAACGAAAATTAGAAGGGTTGTATTCATAAAAAAAGACCGAAAAAAGCGACGGGGTTTCCATTCAGTTAAACAAGAACGTCCCAATTACCCGTAATTAAATAACATATGTCGGCAGGGGAGTGACTACCTACTCGAGTGCACACACAACCGGGAAACCCTGAATTCGAGCACAAATAGGTACGTGGAAGTGGAGAAAAAAGCACGGGAAGGTACGACGTAAATGACATTTACTTTGTCAGTGAACAAAAGAGGCTAATTTCATGGGGGAAATGCGCGGGCACGGAAACCGACATGTCAGACAGGGAGCGGGTAGTAAAAAACCGCAACAACTCCACATGCGGTGACGTGAGACAACAAGAAACGGAAGCTTCCTCCTACCTGGTCTACCTGAAAATCCTTAGCCTACCGGCTACCGGCAACAACACAAAAAGAACTTAATTAGTCAGATGGCATACAAAGGTACCTTCCTGTGTCTGTGTGTGTGTGTGTGTGTGTGTGTGTGTGTGTGTGTGTTTGTGTCTTTCTCTCTGCATCTTCTCTGGTGAACAAAAGGGTGAAATGTTGCGCCTAGACAAGGACAATCCTCAATCGTGTGAATAATAGACATTAAATGCCGTTACTTCTCACGATATACCTAATAATAGTAAACCCAACCAAATTTCCCATTCAAAAGAATGAAGTTTTCGTGTGTGCATTTGCACGAAATGTTCAAGCTGGTGAAACAGATGTCCACAAAAGGACTTCTCGGGTCATTCTTCAAGGGTAGTACTAAATTTCACTTGTGTCGTCATCCGGTAGCCGAAAACCAAAGCCAATGTATAGGAAACTTAAATTGTATTCAACACAAAGGCAACATGTAACAGAAATGCAAAGTAGTAAAGTCACAGACAAGCTTTAAAAAAATTAAATCTCATTCATAACACGATATTTAAGCTTTAATCGGAGCAGAGCTTAATGAAACTCAATTATTTGGTTCTGTAGTCCATGTCCGAGCACCGGGATACTTCAAAACACATCAGAGTACATAAATACATTCCCGGAATAATGAATTTTCCACCTCTAAGTGAAAAGTGGCAGGATTGGTAGGGATCGTTTGAATCGGTTAACGTTCTCCAGAGTTTAATCCCCTAGAAAAATGGAACCTCCTAGACGAGAGCGAAGGGGTTGAAAACAAATCAGAACGAATTGAGCCGGCACTAAGTGCGCTGTTAAGACCCGACGACGCATCAAGTGGACAGCCAACAAATTTCTTGACAATTTCATTTCCATGAAATGAAAATAATTTTCTTTCCGAAAAACACCGAAAGTGATAACGTGACAGTTTCCGGTGTCCGTAGAAAAGGCCGTTCCACGGCCGTTTCCGGTCGGAACCGCCATCTTCTAACGTTTGCGCTCCTTGTTTGTGACACAAAAGTCAGCTGTTAACGAAAGGTCATAGCGCTCGTGGGGAGTTGCCTAGCGACAAAACACAGGGAAACTTATCATCATTTTCCAACATGTCAAATACTCACGATATATCGTCTTCATTACAAAAACTACAACTAGACAAATAACGGGACTTTTTTTTGTCTTAAGCGAGAGAGAGAGAGACAAAAGGCTCTGACTAGGCTCCGCCAAAGTCCCCTAATCTCTGGGGTCATGGCTCAGAGTTTAAATATGGCGCAAGAAGGAACTGAAACATGCGAGGAGACAATTTCTTGAGTTCAAGTAATATACATAGCACGTCTTATTAAGTATATTTTGAGCTCTATTGCGACGCTTGTAATCGATTAGAACCCCTAGTTACTCAATAACATTAACTTGCAAGTTTTACATGTGTTTTACATATAATTTTTCGTAATCGTACACAATCTTCTTCAGAACAAGTCTCTACACCGTGCAAAGGTTGGGAATTTTGCCACACTAAAAATTGCTTTTACAAGATATATGGTGACAACATTCACGACAAACAAATTTTGATTGTAAGAAAATAATTTACACTCTTGGACGTACAATGAACCAATTGTATTTCTACTACAATTGTGTGTGTTTTATCGGATAGTTTTCTTACAATTTTTGGCCAACAAAAGTGACAGAAGGTGGAGTTTCACGTCAGATATTATTAACTTTCAACCATGCCACGTCAGCAGGAGTAACTTTTTCATAACCGGTAGAACAACTGACAGCTAGCGAACAAACCGAATGCGACAAAACCATCCGGTGGATGGTGAGAGGAGAAAAACCTGGAGACCGAACTGTCAACATAAATCTGACAGACGGCAGGAATGCGAGTAATATAAACGTAATCAGGTATCAGGTTCACGAGAGTGGTCGAACCTTAACAGCAACGCCCCCGAGTATTCTCAGGCTCGCCTCTGGGGGGTTCAACCGCACACGTCGGACAAGAATACTCCGAACCTGAGGAATAAAATAAAATGCGCGCAAGAATTATTAATGGCAGCAGTTAAAATGGCCGCTCACCGGTTCCTTTCCCAGGCTCCGTGACACCATTCTCTTTAATTTCTTTTTAAAACAGAGAGAGAGAGAGATTTACTAAATGAAGATGAAATCTCTCTCTCTCTTTCTCTCCCATAGAGTAATTAAGAGCGAAGAAAGAATTAATGAAAGAAAGCACATTTCGGGTATTACACGAGTGGTAGCGAGGGGTAGTACCTGCGCGCGGAAGGTACCCCTTGTGAGACACCTGAACGCCAACCGGAAGCCGATTAATTAACACTTTTATTAATGCCCAATGAATTACATAAATAATGTATGTGCTCATGCCACAGACGTTATTAAATGGGTCGTCGGAGGTTCGGGAACTCCCGTGGTGGGGATAACAAAAGGTCTTGGTGGTCCAACTATTCAAAACTATCGTCCTCCAGAAGGGCAACCATTTTATCTTTTCATCTTGTCGGACGAAATTAAAATTCTTCATCTCTTTTAGTTTTCTTCTTTTTATGAAACTCGATCGTAAAAACGAGAAACTCGCTCTCGAAAACGACGGGAGGAGAAACCGAGCGGAAACTTAAATTTTGCCAAGATTAAATCGACCGCCGTCCGTTTCCGCTTTTTCGAGAATCCTCAGCCGATTAAACGGAGAATGGCCGATCGGAAACGTCTACGTGAAGGGGTACGAAATTGTAGCTACCCGTTTCTAGCACCCTCCGACCGGTACCAGAACGAGTACCACGCCACGCACCCGTAAACGACAGCTCTCATTCGCCTCTTCGACGTATCGCAGGCATTTTCCTCGCTTAATAATAGACGAGAACTATTTACTAGACCAAATGACTGTGCAATCCGTTAATACTATTTTATTGGATGTTCATGATTGTAAAAATGCATCGGCTTTATTTTCTAACTTATTATTTCCCGATTTTCTTCTTTTTTTTTTTGCTTCGTTTCGGTCATCGACAGACCACCCAAAATCCTAGACAATTGTTTTGCTAAACGTTTGTTCGTATGCTTTATGTGAACGTCGTGTATATTATGTTGTTAATTGTAGTGTGGAGAGTAGAAATTTTCAGGTGAGCCTTGTTGTGAACCAAAAAAAAATACGCCCAGGCTATTTCGCCCCGGAGGAGGACCAAACCGGAACCTGAACAAAGTGCCTATCGTCTACCGTTCCAACCTGAACCTGAACCTGAGCCTTTGAACCGCGAGGCAAATGTAAAGAGTAGTCGTACAAGTTGTCGGATTGTGTTTTGCAAAACGATTGCAATGAGGGTAACAATAAGAGACCAAAGGTTAAACAATTCTGCTTCCTCTACTTCTACTCCTTTTTCTTTTTTGACCTATTTTTGCTATTTCACTTCTTCTCTTGAATCTTTTACTTTTAATTAAACTTTTAGTTCGATGTTCACGTATTCCGAAAATATTGGTTTACATTACATTAAACAAAATAATAAAATTGTATTTATTCTTAGGTACTGCTGCTAATGAGTCGTCAGTAAGTTTTATTGCTTTTAAGTTCTTACTAGTTTTACTAATGCATTTCTATATATTTTTCTCCTTCTCCTACGTTTGTTGTTAGATATTTATATTTCTCCTTAAAATTTTTCTACTAAAAATGTTGGTGCTTATTAAACGAAAGTACAAAAATTTTATTTCCACATCGGTACTTATTTCTAAGTATTATGTAACACTCGTTTCGTCCTCGGAGGAGGTACTTGCCGTTACACAATGAGAAGTAAATTATAAATTGTGTAGCTTTGGTGTATACAAACAAATTTCTTTTTTTTTTATAACACGTAACAAGTTTTTACTGTATTGATAAATACGGGGCTTTAACTTCTCAGAATACAACACTACAAAAATTATAGTTATAATGAAGTTTTCCATGGGAAGGTTTTTCTCCTTGATTTGATCCCTTCTTGTGTGTTTGTGTGTATATGTACTTGTACAGGGAGAATAAAAAGCAAGAAAAAAACTTCACGTTTCGTGATAAATTAGCTACAAAATTTGAAACGAACAAAATGAATTGGATTAAGCATTGTGTTTCAAGTAGCGAACCAGCAGGATGCAAACAACATTAGAAAACCTACAGGCTGCACCCCACGTAAATCTTCCAGGGGTAAATAAAGATTTCTTACCCCCGAGCTACTCACAATACTCTCTCTGACAGTCAAGTAGGTCTTAGCCTGGTTGTACTCAAGAACAAAATGGGACCAAGTGTAAGGAACAACAACATCGTAACAGAGAGATTTTCAGGCATTCAGATTAAAATAATTATGTAAGTAATGTACATATGTAATATTTTACAAGTCTTAAATTTATTTATTACGTCCCAGTCAAAAGCAAAGTGCCGTCGATTAGAATTAATAATCTTATTTCTGATGTAAAAAGCAGGAACCCTTAACTCATGTACTATTTAAGTGTTTACTTTATTTTGTTTTATTCTAAAATTTTGTAGGCGTTTAATAAATTTAAAAATTGTTTTGCTGCAATGTTTACTCAATTGTTTTTATTTGTTTTTTTGAATACCAGTAATTAAATTATGTTAGAATACTGGTATAATAATTTACTAACTTTAGGTATTGGTTTGTATAATTTAATGTTTAATTACTAAGTAAGTACAAATTAAGTACATACATTTGTGACTGTTTAAAAGTTAATTATTGAATTTACAGAACTTCTCCAGATAATTGTTGTACATCCCACCTAAGCCGTCCAACTTCCCAAGATAAAATTCATTCTCTCCTTCAATTGCGGTTCCTCAAGTACCGAAAATTCATAAATCATTCAATTGAATATTGTTACCTTAATATTGAATATTAAGGTTAAATCTTATTCAACTAGTGTCTTTCACCTTGCGAAGATCTCACTGAGTGTTGTAAACTTCTACTACCTCTGCTTACATCTGTGTGAAAATTGTACTGACACCGACGCTTACTGTAACTTGGAACTTGCACGTACCCCACTATGTGTATAAGAGAACAAATATAAAATTTTCGGCCGTTTTGTGGTAACAACAGGACAATTATTAAAGTACTAAATGTAAGGAACTATGGAGTACTTGCAGCTTCACTATTTTACTTGTTGTGTATTTGGTTCCTTTTTGAATTGAACAATGATAAAACCGAGACGTTTTTGACGTAGATAATCCAATTCGCGCAATTCTTCGGGTACCATTTTTCGATGTTTCCGCCAATAGAGAAAAGAAAAAAACCCCCGATGAATGTGAAAAGAATCTTTTTTCATTGTTACACTCCATTGGCATTTGGTTGTATCGCATACAAGGGCTCTTCAACTTGATTTCAATCGCTTTTCGAGTTCAATTTACCACGAATGCCACCGAATAGCTGCAGAAAGGTCACCGATGAGTGAAACGCCGAAAAGGAAATGAGACTTTTTCTATTATTTCACTATTGTAGACACGGTCGCATAAGTACGGACGAATTTACTCGCTTGAGAGACTGTCACAACGGAGCCGAAGTCTACTAGAAGTCTGACAGGATGCTTGTTCATTACCCGGGACCTATTACGTGACACCACAACGGCAGGTATGAACTTAAACATTTGACCACTTTCCTATTTTTCTCAGGTTTATTTAAACTTGTTTTATATTTTTATTTTACGAAATCGAATTATTTCTTTTCTGAAACAATATATGATCTAATAGAATTTGTTTCGGTAATTATTATTCTCTCTTAATTAATAGATTTAACTTTTATTTCGACACGGTTGTGCGGCATTGCCTCCTCAATATGCAAATAATTTGAGTTTTTTTCTAGTACTATAGTCTGCCAGTGATTATTTTATTTTTTGTTTAACTCATCACCTTTTATTAACTCCTTTTTGCCCTCTGCTACGTTTGCGGAATCTAAGTAACACTTGTTTTCCTTAATACATTTGTAGCCTTCCAATAAACACATCAGAGAAAGTTATTGGGTATTGAAAGGCGTGAGAGTTTCGGAGCCTGACTCAAGTTCACAAGAAACATAAATTGTACTTGTAACTCTCAAAATGCGAGAGATTATTGCGGCAGTCTAATTAATGTAACGTCTCTGTACGGAACTGCAACTTTCTTAACATGTCAAGTGTTTTAATATTAAGGAGAAGGAGGAGATTAAAACCGGCACTTCCTGTGCAACAACTCAAAGTATCACGAGTGACGTCGAGGATTTGCGGCAGGTACGGCCGTACGTCAAAACGACAGCACCCCACGTTCTGTCCAAGAAGTAAAATTAAATTAGTCTAAATAACGTTTTGCCGATAGAAAAGGGTCTAAAATGATTACACAGTTGAATGAATCCGTAGAAAAGCGACCGGAAAACATACAAAAGAATTCGTGTATTAGAAAAAATCCTCAAATTCGGGACGTACGAACAGACAATTACCTTAAATTCCATTTCAATCCTAAGACTACTCATTTCTCAACAGGTACTACAACAACAACAACAACAACAACGACAACAAATACATGTTAGGAAATATAAAAATTGAATCGTTGGAATCGTTTTCGTTCAACCGGAAACGGTTCTCTTCTTTTAATTCGTTTTCTTCTATTCATTTCCGTTTTTATTTCCGTTCGTGCGTGTTAAATAAACGTCTGTGCGGAAAGGTTCTGTGCAATTACTGAAACGGATTATCAAAGCTCAAGGCAGGATGCACTTAGAAAGAGTTGGCCATTTCTAGTGACCACAGAGATGATAATGTGAAACGAATGATCAATTAGAAATTATTAACACTGATGCCAAATACAACAGTTTTAGACCAAATGATGTGATTCGATACGCTGGAATAATTGGTATTGTAAATATATTAGTAAACAAATAGAATGAGTTGTCAGTCACCCTGCCAAACTACCTCTTACTTGTGCTGCTCAGGTGAAGTCTATTATTTAACATAATCGAACATGAGTCCAACTAAAATAACCAAAATAAAACTACTCAGCAACGTAACCAACCAGACATTAAAATATGCTGCAAGAGCAAAACTGTTAAATGAAACTACGTAAACCAGCGAATTTAACTAAAAAAACTAAAAAATAAATCTGGATAATTTCACTAATTAACTGAACAAGTAGAGTTATAAACTAACGTAGTAAATAACTGATGAAACTAAGTAAAAAGAGAAATAACTAACTGAACTACTGAATGTACAGAAGATTGTACATAAGTTAATGTAAAGATGATAAATCAATGTATACCGTACAGCAATCATTATTTTTCCTAATTCTCTCTTCATTTTAAATTCAAGCTACAGATCACAAGTTACACTACACTACATTAACTATAAAATAATTAGAAATGTGTAACTCATAATTAATGTGAGATTTGTCCAATTTTACAACGTAAATTACGAACAGTGAATTGGATTGACCAGATCAATGAATAATACTACATGTACTAAACAATTAAATTAATTAAACTTGCGAAGAAAATGAAAATCGCAGAATTAAAACTATTGAAGGAGGATAATACAACAAAGGAACAAAAGAAATACAACACTTAAAAGCACAAGACGATATCTGAGGGACACAAGAGATTGTTCTCAGAACAAGTTCTCTTTTTCCCTACGAGGTGAGTGTCGTTCACTTCAACCTTTTCTGTGTCTTCGACAATAACATTTTATCACCCGTAATTATTATTACCCACCGCCGAGTTGTAATTATTCGTCAATGTCGATCGCATCAACCGAGAAGTCCAGATACATATATATATATATTAATAAGAACCGGTTGTTATTAAAACAATTCAGTAATAATTATTAATTATAAACCGGATCATACGACCGGTTAAAACCCACCACACAGCCTGCAATTTAATTTTGTCAATGAAATCCCTCTCTTTTCATAAATAGTTAAGAAAACCAGTGGTGGCTCTCAACGCGAACTTGAATAGTTACTTCTGCGAAACTACATAAATTCTCATTGATTTTACATGTTAACATACGTTTATCAAAAAAAAAGAAACCAGGAAACTTGAGTACACAAGTCCAAATTATAAAAAGTAAAATTTGTAATAAAATCTTGATAGAAATTTTAAGCGTGATGGTGAAAGTTAATAAATATTTCTCCGTAAAGTAAACAAACTTGTTAAATATTAGTTAATAACTCCGAGTTTCTTATAGTTATTGTTTCACTATTTGGTAATGCCTATTCATTTTATACTTATGGTTATAGAAACGTTGTACTGTCTGTGTTTATATATAAATATATATATTTTTCCATTATATCATTCTATTATATCCATTATCAAAATACGAACGGTCTATGCCCCTGAGTTGAAGTATTATACTACCAATAATGTCATAATCAACAGGAAATATTTTGGTGGTTTACTACCGAGCAGTATTCACAATAATCTGCTAGTATAATTTTATACATTTTATTAATAACGACATTATTAGTCATAATTGGCGATTGTGATATTTTATATTTATATTAATTAAATTAGTACAATTATCAGTATCCGTTAGGAGCTGTTAACTTGCATCTTAATATTTTTTAAAGTAATATATTTAATACTATTTATAATGTTTTTACTAAAATATTGGTTTATTGTCAAATTAGTAAAAAATAAATTTTCTTTTGTGGGCAGTAAAAGCGGTTAGTTTTGCTCGTTTTCTCTCTTGTACCAACCTACAAAAGAAAACCCTTTTTATCTACAGGAGTGAACTTCGAACATGGTAACGGGATCTTTATCTCCAGATGTTTTTCCAGCATCACGCCGACTGAAAAACACCCAAAAGTGAGAGCTTTTCATCCTGGCAAACCCCTGGAAGGAAAACTCAAGCGGTTAACCCTGGATAAACTGAAGGAGTTGGAAAGAGAGTGAGAAGACTGTGAAAAGAGCCAAGGGAAAAAGGATTCAAGTAAATTACTTAGAAAATCAAGAGACGTGCCTTTCTAATGAGATTACGTTGATTTCTTCATGGGCTAACTCAGAAAGATAACAGTTACTGATTAAAAACTAACATCGGATTCCTATGCTAACAATTGGATTTCGTCTGCGCCTATGGGTTTTATCATGGCATCTACCCATGGGATGCTGGTAAACAAAATGTGTGGTCACTTGTGGCAACCTGAGACCCTCTCTCTCTCTCTCTCTCTCTATGATCGAAGACCCGGAAACTCCTTTTTACAAAACTTTCCTCCAGTGCGTCCTAAGGGAACGTGGAATCCTAAAAAGTTTTGTTTAAAAATTGTTTATTCCGGTGAGTGATCGACTCACATCCAAAGGGTCCGTAACTTTAAACTGAAATGAAATAGGAAATAAGATGGTTAGCTGGGAGGACGGGTGAGGATGCTGCGTACTTTGTACTTGAATTGTAGCCGTATAAAATAATACATTTTACCCCAACGCGATGACAACCGTGATTCTCGGACACATCGGAAAAGAATGTGAGTGCAAGAAAATGTGTTCCGGAAGTTGAGAAAATAAGCACCCCCGGGGGTACACGCGAGTATCTTAATAAATGGAAGCAATTTATAAGACTTACATACTACCGAAGGAACACAAAAGAGAGCGGGTACATTGCAAAGACGGAGATGAACATTTGAATAATGTTGAAACTGTCGACTGCTTGTTCAACGGCCAAGTCCCAAGCCGGACACTGCTGGGGAAACGTCAAAAGATGACAGAGGATATCCTGCAACGCGATCCAGGTCTTCCAACTTACAGAAAATCAAAAACTCTCTCTAAGGGATGAACGTAACAATTGAATTCCGGTTCGAATTTCTCTGGTCACGTGGCATCCAGTCACGGTGGTTGAAGTTTGCGTTTAAATGTGTGCAACTACCCTTTGGAAAACGAAGGGATGCTACCAGACGGAGCACAACACCGTGGGGAAACGCCTCAGACAAGAAACAGAATAAAACTGATTTGAGTGTCAGATTTGCCAGGGGCATCTCCCTTACTGTCCGTAGTGTGGTTAAGGGTGCCACCGGTGATCTAAAATGTGTAATCTTTAGATCAAACATCAACGTGCTTATCAGTATTTACCTATTCCGCCAAGGGTGCAAGGGAATTCCTCAATTTGTCATTATCCATGAGGACCGTCCAACTAAACATCAACTGGACGTTCAGGGGTTTTCATCCCTCTTCGCCATACCTATGTAACCTGTACGCAACCCAGTCTGTCACATCATCTACGAAAACCTCGACAAAACAACCCTGCATATTTAGTAGCAAATCCTACATTAAAACCACAAAAGTAGAGCTAACTATCGAGGCTAGCTAAACTCAGAGGGCAACAGAATTTATGGACACCGACAGAAACAATGGAACAGTCAGAGGATGACTAGCCGTTTGTCCCGCCATTAACCACAGCAAAACGGCAAGGCCAAAATGCTTTCGAATGGGACTTGCAGACCGTGACATTTTCCACGCCGGAACATCATCCTTTTTTTGGGGGATGAAACGAGGACATACCGGAAGCCTATCGTCTCTCACATCTAGGAAAATAGAGGAGAGAAAAGAAGAAGCACTGCAAGTTTAAAAAAAAAACATGTCGTCGTAATTTGCTACAGAGAAGGAGGAAGAGAAAAGAAATCGATTTGTGAAAGGGTTCATGAATACAAAATTAAAGTATACAGCTGAGTTCAAATCTCTGAAATCGTTAGAGATTCTACTTTCCAACAACTCACCCTTTTTCTTTTCTTACTTCCTCCCCCACGGCAGTGCCGTTGACTGATTGAATTGTTTCAACTCAAATTGGCCAAGGACTCTGTCAGGGAACAATAAGTCGGTCAGTTTTATGGTTCTCAACTACGCATGGTAGTTGTAATTCGCGGAGTAATTCGGGTAATAGTTACGCAAAATAGTCAAAAAACATAATAAAGCTCTTACAAAATACTCCAATACATTCATTAGAAAACTATTTGTTTGAATGGAGTATGCAGGAGCGATTCACTAGAGATTTACCATCTTAATGTAGCTCAATAAATAAATATTATTTATTATAAATTAGATTTACACACAATTTTTGACGCAACAAGATTTGTTGAAAATCTGGTGATTGTGTACTACGAATGAAAACTATAAATACACAAAACTATAACTTTTAAAAGTTGCACATGTTTATTTTCATCCTCAAGGTTTTTTATAGTCTATTTTTATAAACACATTTATACTTTGGCCCGTTAAAACTTGCTCTGGATCACTTTAGGAAAACTATAAAGATGGCGAAACTATAAATTTTGGACATGCACCTTACATTAATGTTAAGGGCAGTAAAATTTACTATCGCGTCACTCTGCACGACATTTTATACTTTAATAAACAAAAATCTAGTTATTAAATTAGAACACCAAACCCCTGTTTCGCGTAAAATATTACTCCAGGATTTGGTTTAATTAATTTAGTAAGGTTGACTACAACGAAAAACTACAAAGTTTGTGTCAAGACATAACATGTGTACACATTTCGATATTTATAAGGGGTTGACGGTATTTATGTGTGCGGGTTTGTAACGCAGAAAGGGTGGTACCGACGGGTATGACACCCCCCGCGAACCGAATCCGCCGCAAACGAGTGAATTTCACGTTTGGATCGCTTTCCCGTAGCAAAAATGTGTTAATTCTGCGTTCGGTCCTCAAATTACATGCAAGTGAAGAAAGGGAGTTTCGGAAGATCTCGTTTGTTTCAGAAGGGATGACTTTTAATTTTAAATAAGGGATGAATTACACTTTGATAAATAAAATTACCACCCTTTTCAATTTTTGCTACTGTCAACTTGCTGCTTTTTTGCCTGGCGTTACCCTTCCTCCGTTTTTTGTCACTTTTTCCCCGTTGCTTCTCCTTTCAAACGTCTGATTGTTCTTTTTTATTGGGGTCAATTTAGATACATTTCAATGATTTCAACTTCTAGTGTTGACCTTTACACTGCCACCAATTACTTTTTCCATTCCTTCTGCAGTTAGTGTTGATGATTAAATTTTTTAGAAAATTATGAGACGTATTAAGTGTTACGTAGCGTTAGTACTCTAAGGTCAAAGTATACAAGCGCACTGATCATGAACATATACAGAATGAGTGTATACATTCAGACTAGTTTGTAGCGTTCTGTAACTACTGGCGGTGCGTGATAGATTTTTATTTATAATCCATCAACATCAAATCCAACAAGAATAACTGTTACGCGATAATATATAGAAAAATTAGATATTAAAACTTTGTAAAATTATGATCGCCCACTGCTCAGATAATGAATAAATAAATACAATACTAATTAATCGAGCAAAATGAAATAAATAAATCAATAGAAATCTTCAACTCAGGGTTAGCCTCTTAACACGACAATGTGCACTTGGGTACGGGAGGCGACACTCTCAACATCAACTGAAAGATTTAACAATAAAGTAGTGGCCGCCAAGAAGTACAATAACAATTCATCCCCCAACAACAATAAACACTTATGAATGTAAATTAAGCGGTTGCTGGTCTCCTTGTTTTGCACACCACCGAAGTGGCACTTCATGGTGATGGTGCCCTTTTGAGATAATTCCGGTCTGTTGTTATGTAATTTAAACATGGGCTCTACAGAATCGATTTACAAATTTCAATTTCTGTGTTGTACACAAAAGGCAGAGACCATAACCAGTCACAGGGACCGGTTATATTAACAGGATTTTTCGTAAATACGTAGTTGCAAGCAGAAACACAGACTATTAGACATAGAATTACTATTGTATTGTTACTAAAATGTTTACTTTAGCCCGTGACCCCATTTGTTTTTTCGTTACGGTAATAATATCGTAATGTAGAGCGGATGAACGTTTTAAGAAAAATAATATTAAAAATTTACTTGACTTATTGAGAAGTCATCGCTTAGACACCGTTAAAATATCCGTCTGAATCAATAAAAATATTGTAATAAAGGTATAATAACGAAAATCACCAGACTACCGCTACAAAACCATGCCATTTAGTTGCTAAAAGTATGTAGAGAATATACTTTTGGCGTTTGTCTAGGTTTGTGAACAATATATATATTTAAAACATGTCTTTGAAAGGATGCTTTGTATTCTATTATGAAGTTAGTTGAATGTACAGCTGACACGACACTTTTAATAATTACTTGGAACTTACAAATATTCAGTTATATTACCAATATTATTTACGAATTTTGTACGTTATTTGGAATGCAGTCCTAAACCTACAGTTTTGTACTACCAATTTTTATCCGTGATTGTAAGTAAATAAACTTAGCCCTGTATGGAATGTAATTTCGTAACGCCTTAACCTTTAAACATCACATATTATATTACTGTTTGTCGTTGTACCACCCTCCATTAGGTCTCAATTCAGTGTTTTCAGAGGAACGTGCAAGCAGTTGCAATACATCAGGAGTCAAATGAAAAATGCTTTTCTTACGCGTCTTCCATGTTTCTTACGAGAGCAGGGAAACGGGAAAAAGGAGACCTACGAAGAAAAGAGACTGTTCCCTACTCTGCCTCCGAAAAAAAAAATACGGAAATAGTTTTGTCATTCTGATGTAACGTAATACGCAGAGAAAAAAAGGATAAAAGAAGAAAAGGAAGAATGTTATAGAATAATTTTATTATAAAAGGAAATGGCTGACTGTGTGCATCGCTTTTGGCGCGAGGACCCCTCCATGTCTTCCTCATGGTCTCATTCAACCACCGAACTTAACAAATTGATATTCCTTTGTCAGCAATGATATATGCCACGTGCTGCCATTAGCGATGCCACTTCCGGTAACCGATGCGCATTAACATTATAATACCGTATAGAATCCGTTTTCTTTTTTCACGTCATCGGACTCTCTACGAAGTCCTCGTTATTTATGACTTGGTTCATGTGTCTCTTCCTTCGCCTTAACCGACTCGAAACCTACCAAAATTGGTTTTCCTTTAAAATTTGCTTTTCCTTTCTTCATTTTCCCTTGCCGTTCTTTT
Source organism: Polyplax serrata (assembly GCA_037055365.1). Lineage (NCBI taxonomy): Eukaryota > Metazoa > Arthropoda > Insecta > Psocodea > Polyplacidae > Polyplax > Polyplax serrata. Next base: position 4,414,605 of record JAWJWE010000004.1, read on the forward strand.
GTATGCCGAGGTAGCAACTAGAATGGCGAAACTTAAAGTACGGAAAACGTTTCTACACGATGATGTTACGTGTTACAAGAACAAAAAACCTACGGAGATTCAAATTATCGTGCACCGACATCATCCTAAGTAGAGTAATACAATGCATCAAAAAATGTATATTACTTAAATTCATTTGCGCGATCTCGTCAACTTAATTAATATTTATTATTCTGTATTACTATGTAATGTATTGGGTTGAACAAGTGACTCTAAGGCCCCAAAACAATAGTAGACCATATGTAGTCCTTCTACGAGTACTGTGGGTACCTATTATATACGTGTACCATGATTGAATAATAAAATAACTTACCAATAAAAAAGTAAATATTCAGTATTACGATTATTTATATTCAATATTGTGTAGCATTATTTTTATTATGTAGCGCTTATGAAAAGAATGTCATCATTTAAGGAATCAAAACACCACGAAGTCTATGAATCACATAAAAGAGATATCTCTATTAATACTAAGAGGTTTCGCCCATTGTCTTAAAAGGAATCACATTATTACCTATAAATTATTGTATAAAAAGTTGTAAAATATTAACAAACCGAAAATAAGATTTCATACAAAATAACTTTGAGTGATTGCAATAACAGAAGAGCTACACTGAATTTCAGACAACAACACTAAGAAAAAATATTGTTTTGTAGTCTACTGAAAATTAAATCTGCCTATTCTGCGTCTGAATCAAATACGCCACCTTATTTTAGTAATGACAGTCCCATTGTAACGCTGCTACAACTGCGACAAATTTATATTAACTGTACAAAATAGATGGCACGCCGACCGTTTGATTTTTCAAGATGAGAACACAAGGTGACACCTCCTAGGACATCCATACGAAACGTATCAATATCCAACACGTACAAGATCACTGAGCAGAGAAAAAAAGGTACCAATCAATTATTCAGGTTCACGGTAGAAATACCTCTATGAAAATTTAAATACATAAAAAAAGGAGTATCCGATAAATTTCGGTGGTCTTCCATCAGTTCGGGAAGGCTGCAAGTCTGCCACGGGGGTTTGTTGCCTCAAGAACGAAATAACATGAGTGAAACGGGGAGTATAAAACGTCGAAGAGACAGATATTTTAATTAAAGCAGTGAGTATGAGAGAAGTTAAGAAAAAACAAAACAGTTTCTTAACTGAAAACAAATGAGGACCCGAGAAAGGCGCCACGGATCATCGGGATGTCCCGGATGTCTCATGGTTAACTTAAAGAGAAGACAAATGGAAGCAGACGATGATGACGATTATGGTGATGATGAAGAAGAAGAAGAAGAAGAAGAAGACATTCTGATGGCGAGTTCTTCCATGGTATACCCGCCGAGACTCTAAGAATCTCATAAAATATTCCAAGAATTTTTTTTTCCAGTTTGCCTTATCTGTCCGGTCATCTCCTTCCACTGGGACGGCATCTTTGTCGAGAAAACAAAAAAAATTTGGAGAAATCGTCATCCCTCGGTGTTATTTCCATCCCTTTTGGGTGGATTCGTGCGATTTTGACGGTGGTGGCGGCGACGACGGCGGCACAAGTCCGGCGCATATTCGCGAAAGAAGTTGCAACACGCATACAAATCGACAAGAATACGATTTGACGTCTGTGGTCACTCCGGCCAATCAAAGCAAAAAAAAAATAACCACGGAGTCCGAGTTTTCAGTTGGGTGCAGCGCGTTTTCATCGAATTTACCTGTGGCGGTAGTCGGCGACGTCTGTTCAACATCCGCCAACAACATGTTACAACACGCCGACATGGCGCTACACCAATTTGATGTGTCAGAAGGAAAGGTTCAGTCGTCCGTGACATTCAGGCACGGCTTCTTGGTTTCGGGTACGCAAATTTAAATTACCAACTCGCTCTGACGTTGCCGGCCCTTCACTCGCTTCTTTTGCCAGTTCGTCAGTCAAAATAGTTTTGATGGTTTACATTCTGGGTAGTTTTCAGGTAGTGTCTTCGGCTACCGTGCGAGACACAGAAGCCGTCCGCGTCCCATTCAAATGAAACTGCAAAATCGTTCGACGTTTCCGTTAAAGAATTTGACTCGAGGTATTTGCTCCTGCTCAAACGAAACGGACGTATCAAAACTATAAAACAACTAATCTGACGTTACGGTGTCTTTGTTATGTAAAAAAGCAAGTTTTCTTTTAAATTTTGAATGAATTTTGCATTATGCGTTGATTATTTACACCGTCAAAATGAAGTTGAGTAAAATCATTAACCTAACGTAAAATATTATTGAATTCGAATTCAAATTTACATAGTTTTATAGCTTTTTTACTTTTTTAGGACTTCCCCGGAGCCATGTGATTGAACAAACTGAGGGAGTGAGGTACTCGTCGGGAAGTTACTCCGAAACAGTTCTACTTGAGCGTCTATTATTCTAAATGTTCGAGCACAAGTCAAAGGACCATGAAAATTTTGCCAGGACCCAACTGCCCAAAACAAATTTCTTCTTCGTCCGGAAAAACTTGACCCAAAGCGAAAAGCTAGTAAGTAGTAAATCACTCAGCAAGGGTTGACGATGCAAGTACTTAATTAACCCGTGCCGTCTCTTCCACTCCCCTGTGTGTGGAAACCTTAAAAGGTTTCCTTTTAAACCGATCCCGAGTGAAAAGACTAATTTGCACTCTAAATGGAAATTAACTTCCATATATCAACCATAATTGGGAGACTGGAGTTTTTGTGTGCATCTCAACCGATTTAAAACAATGGCAGAGTGAGTACAATGCGAAGTTCCCCGCTGGGCTACTGGCGACAGGGTTCTTAAACTACCCCTACGACGACCTGTTTCTTCCCACAGAAGTTACCCGCTTAGCTTTTACAGCCTAACGCCATTTATCAGGTTTTCTTTCTCCTAGTTCTGTCTCTAGGATCCTTCTATGAGTTTGATAGAAAGATCCGACGTCGCATTCCAGTGGAATTTCTTCGAGATTGATCGTTGCCTCCGTCTTATGAAGGCTATCGTGCCTTTTCTACTTACTACTTTTGCTCATCCTCATCTCTCTCTCTCTCTCTCTCTCTTTCTCGCTCTCTCTCTTTCCTCCTCTATATATATATAGTCTAATTTGTAAAGCGAAACTCGTTCGCGTGTGATTTCAAACGCAACTCTTGGGAAATAACCAGAAAATTTACTAAATGGAGTTTAAAATTCAATTTAGTAAATTGGTACTGGCTTTGAATTTCCCAAAAGTATTTCGTGTCTTTGCCACAGTTGGTCGAGAGAGAGGTCTTTCCCTAAAACTTTTTCGTCTTCTTCTCCTCGGGAAGAAATGGAAAATCAATTCTGCCTTCTTCATAACCTTCGACAAATTGCTGATGGAATCGCTTCGAATTTTCAACGACCGATTCAAACGCCACTCCTAAATGGAAATTTAATTTTCCACCATCGATCTATTGATGAATTTATGAACGGTTTATGGGTTTCTCTCGGCTCGAGTTTCCTTCGCAACGGGAACTCTTCTCGATCGTACACTTGTAGTAAGACTATTATTTAATTTCGAGGTATAAATTTGAAATTACCCGTACTTGTCCGGCACTTATTCATTCGGACACTCAGATTAATTCGCACCACTCACAACAATATTACAACTGTTACTTTGGTTAGTAAACAACTCAACCTTAAACAAATACATCAAATATATCCCCCAGGTAATAAAACAAGTCTCTTTTGGTGACCAAAGAAGACATTGGGAAGTGACCGATTAAATCTTAAAATTTAAGTAACTAATAATTTGCATTAATAATTCCTACCCCAATAGCCGTACACCAATTTATCAATCGCGATTTTATGTTAATCGCCGCCGTTGTTATAAAACAGTATTCTCTTTTTAATAACTTTAATTATACAGCTCACTTGTATATAAATAAATTATAAAATGTTAAAGTAAAAAAATAAAATGACCACACTGTACAGTGCCGTACTATTAAAATATAACTATTAAACCACAGCTTTTGCAGGTACACAATATTGTAATAATTAGCATATAATTTGCACCTTTGTAATTTACATTATGATTCAAAAATTATTTTAAATTTATGTGAATAAATGCAATTTGAAAATACAGTCGTAAACCAAAATGCAAGAGAACTTGTTAGTTAAATGTTATAGTAATTTTACCACCAACTTTACTTCACGATTGCCCCTTTCAATAATATTAGTATAATAATGCAACACTTCTTTTTCAACAGAGAAGAAATGTTAAAGAAATTAAAATCCAAGGTAAATTGTTGCTTTATGAAAACCTTGTTACAGTCGGATAGGTTTAAGTTCAACGTATAACTTCTTTCGCTTATAAGGAATCACTTGTAAAGAAAAGTCAGGTCGGAGAACTGAAACGGTGGGGGCGGACTGGACCCCCATAGTATAATTGTATCCTACCTAGTTCATAATGTTAACAATTTTCATTCGAGTACCATTCATTTAGGTCGTTTCATCTCAAATTATACTTCATAATAATGAGAAGTTTTCTTTGACTTTCTCTCTCTCTCTCTCTCTCTCCCTCTAATTGTTCTCAATGTTGGTTCGTAATATTGGTATCTCTAATCAATAATATCTCTCTCAAATCAATTACGTTCACTTAAAACAATTTTCGGACGTTTCGTCCTCTCGTATGCTACACTAACATTCCTCCTCTTTATTGTTTTCGTTACGTGTAGAAAGCAAAAGCAGAGCTCGGGCAAGTATAATTAAATTTTAAGATGGTTTCTTCTAATGGAATGTCCTTTTCTTCCGATGCTTGTTTTTCGCATTATTTTCGAGTTTTAAATTGGCATTCGCAGTTCCTAGCCGGATCATTATTTAACCATCACTCCCACAACTCTCTCAGAACTTTGAGGTATCATATTTGATTGTATTGCGGTTTGCATCAGGTGTACAGAGATGAGGATGTGAGTGGGGGAGTACTGCACAATTCGTTTACGGGCGCCACACACAAAAAAGTACACCCCTAATGTGCACAGGTTTATCTTGGAATAATCGAAACGTGGCAATTATAAGTTTACATTAAGTTTAAGGAAATTAATGAATTTAAGTTCTTCTACACAATGACGTTGTGTTTAATCAAGAGACTACAAAATATTGCGATGACGACAGAGAATTCTCGTTAAAGTTGGCAATTTAGAAACAAAAATTACTCTGGACCAAAAAAAGAAACCTAAAAAAATACCTTACAAATACTACGTAACAAATTCTTAAAGATTTGAACCCAAACAACAAAATCACCACTACATATACTACTCATTCCAACAAATAACGAAACTACTACAATCAAACAAAAGTGTGTAAGCCAAATACATAAAGACTGCAAATAAAATTTTAATCTTTCAGGCAAACGTCTGCGAGAGTGTGATGGTGAACTGTACAATCGCAGAAGTTACCAACAAATAAGACCAGGTGAAAATAGACCGGATTAAATAGGAGTAGTTTCAAATAAAACGCAAACACACGCGTACATATTGAAAAGCGAAAAGCGTAGCGAAAAAGCAATTGTAATTCAAACGAATGAAAAAGAGCTTTTGTGGCGTTCGCAAAACTTTTCAAAGCTCCCATTCAAAGGTAGCTGGTATGTCTCTGAAGATTCCGGCCTTTAAGCAAACAGCCCGAAAGAATGGCAGAGGAGAAAAGAAAAAAAAAGAATGCCAATGAGAAATTACACGGGAAATGGCTTTGTTGTAGTTCGCGAGTGAACTGCCTCTGGAAAAACTTTTGCCGCCCCGATAGTTTACCCCCTCCCCTCTCCTCCCGCTGAATCCTCCTCTCCCATCCCCCACCCCTGGACCAACGGGATGCTGGAAAAAGTAGGAAAAGGTTGAGAGTTGAACTCCAAGATTAACCCGTTTTTCCAGCATCCGAAGACGGTCGGAAGGACGGGGTTCCAGACTCTGGAAAACAACAAGGAAAATGTGGAACCGGAAATTAATGGAGAGAAATGTTTCTGCTTCCCCGTTCCTTCTCCTACCTTCGCTCTTCCAATTTGAATATGGAAATTGGGTGCCCGTGGAAGAAGAAGAAGAAGAAGAGGAGGAGGTGGAAGCGGAGGACGAAGAGGAGGACCAAGTCGAAGGATGGTCGACTCCCACAAAATCTAAGTAGATTCATTTCTTTTCATGTTAAATATTCAACCCGAAGGTTTCCGTTTTCAGCCTTTTTCGGTCGGTCAAGAGTTTCCCGAGTTTCCCTGTTTGGATTTACAAACGGGAAACTCCCGAGGCTACAAATTTCACAGCTTAAAAGGGCGTTGCGACTAATCCTTTCAATTGGTTTCACCTTTTCTGCGTGTACGCGAACCTTCAATGGAAGAATGGAATAACTCACTCGACAGCAGAGGCACGAGTAACACATAAAATATTATTTTATTTTTAGTTTTCTCGTCAGTTTGACTGCCAAGTCTTCGAGAGAGAAAAATAAAAGTCGATGAAACGAAGGAAACCGATTTGAGAGTTTCACTTAATCTTCCTCGGCTGTCTTCTTCTGCCACGATTTTTTGCGGTTTCACGGAAGCTGAAATTTGACGTGATCTGCGTCAAATCGGTCTCATGCTTTTGTCAACCGATCCATCTTCCAACAACAATAATTGTTTTTTTTTTTTTTTTTTTTTTGATAGAAGTTCAATATTTCAGCGTCTGGGAAGATACGTTTCTGCCATGAGTGTTTCACATTCGATGTCTCGACGATGTGTGTCACTCAGAATTTCTTATATTATTCACTCTTAATTATTCCTTTTAATAAGACGAACAAGCCACAGATGTGTTAAATAAAGTACATTGAAATAGTTATTGTCTTCTGCACTGGACTCCTAATTCTGGAACTGTCGCGGAGTCTAATTGTTCTACTCATATAAATAATCTTTAACAGGTGTGAGACTTCAACAACCTTCCGAACAGAATGAACCAAAAGAGAAACTACGTCCCCGAACGTGAAGTTTGTGAGTGAAGTTTCCAAAGGGATGGGAATAAGGCAAGACACAACACACCGTCGTAGACTACGAGTGCAACTAAATAAGTCTTAAATGTCGCCGTGGAGGAAACAATGCTACACAGAAAATTATTTTCGAGATGATGAAAAATAGTAATCAACGTGGCGTAATAAGCGGACTCTCCGTGAGCTCTCACGACCGGCAACCCGTGGGGCCACCCACTTAGAATTGGATACCTTAGGTACCTGGTACCTTGTTAACTCGAGGAGAAACGAAAGGCGTTTTCCAGGGAGACCACCTATTTAATTTTAGGGGTGTTGACGAACCATTTTATCACATTCAATTGTGCGGAGAGATTTCTTTTGCAGAACCTCATCTGGACCAAAGCGACAGAGCAAAAGAAATGCCCAACAGTCTCTTTCCCACATCGGCCCTTTTTTCTGCCATTTGCTTTTGTAAATTCGATTAAATTTACGACTTGAACGTGAAGTTTTATTCGTTGTTATTTTAGTACTCGAGGTCGATGGGAATGTACTTGCCGGGCATGAGAAATCGTAACACCTGAATGATTGTGGCCTGCAGTCTCGGTTACCCTGGGAAAACGCATAGGTACCTCTCCGAAACTAAGAAATGGTAATATTAAATAAAAATTTCAAAGGGTATAAATTTTCTACTTAATTTGATTTGTTTATTTAGGAATTTTAATGTGGTCGGCGTATAAATTTTTAAAATTTAAGCTTTTCTTCATCCCCAGAGTGTTAGCTTTTCTCCAAAAAAGGAAACAAGTGACAATATTTAAATTTCCAAATAAAACATATAATTTTATATAAACTAATGGTAGAGATGTAAAAGTGAACGTTTCACTAAGTCTAGTGGAAAAATATTTCAATGTTGATGCCATTGAAACTTAACTGTAAAATTAAGTCACACGAGAAACAGTCCTAATATAATACAATATTGTACTCTAAACGTATCTAATGTATTCAACATAATATATTAGTGAATTTATTACATGCAAGGCAACTCGTTCTGCTCTCGTTTCTCATCTACCGGACACATTTTCCCGACTCGAATACCTACACTTATGTAGTACATCCGGTCAAGTGAACCAATAGTTAATACTTCCGGTTGCCTGATATCTACACACCAGTTTCCTATAAACAAAGCTTAACAACGAAAACTCAACTTCCGACGAAATCAAATTTCATCTAATAAAATTTACGTCAAAAAGGCACCTCTGCACGCGCTCCTACATAAACACCATCGGGTAGAAGTTAAGGAAACCAAACTTCCTCCTCGGGGGCAGAAAGGTTACCCGAAGTAGTATTTGCAACCCCTTGCAATCACTTGAAGTAATAATTACCTCTAGAGCCTTGATAAAAAGTCACGGAAAGTAATAATAACACCTTGTTTGTATAACGTGGTGAATTGCACGCCACGAAAATCGAGGAAAGAAGGCCAAGAATTAGAGATTAGGAGAAATGGGTGGCTCGACCGAGTCCAAGTGTCTGAAAAGGTTTCAATCAATCCTCTGGGCCTGGGCCATTTAGTAGAAGAAAGAAAAACAAAGAAGATTGGCAAGGCGATTAACCAAAATCAATCAATCGGGCAGGCAACCCCCACGGACCCCGAAATTCTCTTTTAAATTAATGGACGCTCAAAACACACACACACACACACAGACATGTTTTCTTTTTCCTTACGGGTAATTTTTTTACTCCTCTGAACCCTCAGAGCACGTGTTCGTAACCGATTATTAAAATCAATACATAATTGTCCTTTTTTCAACTAAAAATGAAGAAACCACGGAGTCGCCCGCGTGTTCAATTAATCAATCAATCAATACGTCACTCAAAAAAAGGTAAACTCTTCTCAGCTTTCATTTTATACCTATGAGCATGATTGATACCTGACATTCATGTTTGCGAATTGGTTAACGTGTCAACAATACGACGTAAGAGAAGGTGGTTTTTCAGCCAATTTAATTTCAAATATTACCAAATTATACTACTAAGAAGCACCAATAATAAAACCAACTTGGTGATACTATGTGTAACCTGTTTACCCTTGTGTTTGTATTTAAAGACCACCAGCCGTCTTCGGATCATCCTTAATATATATTTATATTTATATGTATATAATGTAATGTAATATGTATATATATAATTTATATTACACACGTTATTCGTGGTACATGTACATGTAATAGATAAAATAGAACATTTAATTTAAACAAACCCCATTATTCGGTTCAGACAATTTATAAGCATGCGAGTGTACGCATCAACTTCTCCGCATAAATTCACCATCAAGTTTTCACTAATATCTATTGCACCCTAGAATACTTCTACAATACATCTTAAGTAGCTGCCCTTTCTGTTCATCTAATTTGTCGGCATTCTTTCACACCTCTGAAACCTCAAATACTACAAAAACGAGAACAATGGTAGTTTGCTTACTCCGTAGAGAAAAAAAAGAACGAAACGTATGGTGGTGCGTCTATGACAAACAAGGACCGTCAAGTCAACAAGCCAACAAACAAGCCATTTCAAGTCATCTTCGTCCATGTTCACCAACGCAATGTCCGGTGTAGAGCAACGGTCGGTTGAACACATCACCTACATCACTACATCACTATATCACTACAAACGTGGGAGAGAGAAAAAACAACAACACGGTTGCGTGGGACAATTTGAAATTAACCAATCGTAAGATGAATTGTTCGGGTCTGGGAAAGAATCGTGAAGACAAATTTTCCAACTTCTCGTCTATTTTTCGTGACTATTTTCATGTGTTCTACTAATTGAAGGTGTCGCCAAGTCAACTTGTTAAACAATGTCTTCGGGAAACGAATGACGTTGATGTGAAGAGCGATTCACAGTCTAAAAAATTTTTCTGACATCTGTCGAACGACTCTATATGATTCCACGTCCTCGCACGCTTTGACTTTTTACTTCCATCAAAACTAGGCGACGCTTCTATTTTGTTTCACCGCGTGAGCAGTCAATATATACATGCGCTCTAAATAAATTATTCATCATTCGTACATAGACTCTATAGATAGCAGTCTCAAAACCACTCACATTAAGCACTGTGGAGAATAATTGGTTCTTTAAACAACTAAAAGTTTCTATCGCCTCTACAATCTCATTCGTACGCCACTTTTCTACCACAACTACATCTTCTCTCGCTTCTTCACGGGTTCCTTACCACAGACACGAATAAGTTCAGTGATTTCTAAAAGCCCCAGAGGTTTTTCTCGCTGACTTCTAAAGTAGCGTCAATTTAAATGAAATTGATTTCATCTTTGCACGGTATAAAGTAGGTTACACGTGAACACGTGCAGATTCACTTATTTTTTCAACCCGAGAAGAGACAAAACGAGGGGCTGATCGATTTTCGTCTTCTATTTTTTCTGATCTAATAAATTCTACCGGCTATTGTCTAAGTGAACGAACAGGAACGCGGCTGTTAAACCATCTGCTCCGGTAAAGGAACTCACCCTCTGGTACCCGGACGCCATCTTAAATTCAATCGGGCAGTGCCTGTGGCTTATGTCCAAAATGAAATGTAATTTTATTACAAATCCACTACACACGTGTCTTACAAAGGCACTCGCCATTCGGCTTTCGTAAATCTTACCGATAAGTTCGACAATCGATCACGACTTGTGACTAATAAACTTATCGTTTACTTATTACTACTTATTAATTTATTTCTCTGTTGTAATTACATGAAACATCATTACAACTCTCTAAGTTCGGTACTAATCTGCCGTACCGGTTAACGACTCTAACGGGTCGTCTTAACATTGCTTGCGTTTCGAATCATAACCGATTGCACTTGTGTACATTATGTACATTATTAATACATATGCAGCTTTGAATTCAATAAAATATCGTTAACGTCGGTCCAGTCTGATAACCGTTACATCTCAGTATAATTTTCCGTTTAAAATCCGTTAATTACACTGTTTTAATAAAAAGAAGGAATTTTATGCCGTGAATATTTCCAAATTTATGTGTTCTTATGATTTTATGAATACAATATATCAGTACAAACTTTTCATCAGTTATTATTAACTAATCGCAAAGCGATTGTTTTAATTATATATTCTCCTGGTTAAAATAGTTATGTATTCATTTTTTGTTGTTTTATAAATCGTCAAGTAAGAAGTACAGAAATAATATAATTTAGACGTATAGAAGGCAAGTTCTACTTTTACTTGGTTCTCTGTGAATTAAAAAATAAATAAAATGCTTTTCTGTATGCAGTTAAACACGAAACCATCAAAACGCTCCAACATACAGATCCGTTGTACGTGTTTACGTGAAACTAATATAAATAGTTTAGTTCACTTTTGGCGAATTCACCCCTTGGCTCTGATGCAACTTTCAGCCCCATATTTAATCTTCACCCCTGGTAAATTCATTGAGTAATTGAAACGGTTTCGTAATGTTCTCTCTCTCTCTCGGTGTGTGTGTGTGTTTCTCTTTCTCTCTCTCAACACTGCCATCGAGATGTCTTTGTTTACATTTTCAATACAGTTTTCCTGTTTTCATCTAATCCATTACCACCCTTCTATCTATCCAAATTGTGGCGTGCCATACATCTCGTGCAACTATCTTTTGTGTGTGCACTCCCCGATTTCTTTTAATTTATTTTATTTCCCGTAGTACGGTTGCAGTTGATGTACAAGCCTATCACTTAAAGTATAACGTTATGTACATAAATGTACAATTTTCCTTAGAGTTATTTCACAGTTATTTCGAGGATACAACATGGTCTTGGGACATTACCTATATTGTTTCTTCTTTAATATTAATACATTATATCTCTAAAAAGATGTTAATGTAAGTTTTGTTTAAACAGACAAAATTCACAATATTGTTTTTAATATTAAATAACAAGCAGCACCTCTGCGTAATAAAAATGAGTAAATCCATCATTACATCCCTACGTTACTCTACAAGTCATTTGTTTTCTATTCCTTTCCCCTAGGACTTTAAGTTTTGATTTTAGACCATTCTGTTTTTGTTTGTGTGTTTGACACTGCTAATCTTATCGCTACCAAGTATTTTTTTTTAAATTTATTTTTTATTTCGAAATATTTAATAAGTTTTACAATATAAATTAACCTCTAGTGTCATTGATCCTTTACTAGTACCAAGTAGTAAGTTGGCAGTAATCGTCAGTAAAAATCACTAAATTAAAAAGTAGAGTATTAAGTAATGGAACAATAGAAAATTAAATTCCGAACGGAGTGAAAACATTTTGTAACGCATTTGCAGGAGCGTCAGTAAGTTTCGACATTCAAATGAGTACCTGCGGAACTATTAAATAATTATTACGACAATTCTTATTCTTTAGAAACAAATGACACAACACGGAGATCCGAAACTTGATACTTCCCACAGCATTTCAGTAAATGTTCAAGGTGCCTGAGAGAGAAAAATTTTCTTTCCTTCAATTCGCCTGCAATCTGTTTAATTTGGTTGTGGTTGTTGTAGTTTTTTTTTAGTTTTTGTTCTCTCGCGCACTTTAACCAAATCGCCCCGGATAGTAATGAGCGGTTTCACGTTGTTTAATGAAAACCTGATTCTAATTAATTAAATTCTAATTAATCAAGCAAACAAATTAAATGGATTATCAGATTAACAAGTCCGGTTTTTTCCCGGCTATCGGCTCCTGATACACGTGAATTTTCAATTATTCATGTTAATTTTTAGGCCTCTTTTTATCCACTTCACTCATCACAACACTTTGGGCAAAACACAAGGCGGCCTTGAGGCCGTTTTTGAAGCATCAAACTCTGAGGCAAAGGCAATCGAACAGGACAAGGCGACACATGCGACAGTAAAGTCACCACGAACTTGAGAAAAACTTACTTGTAACAAATTTAAACTTTACTATTGATTTATTTGTAGTAATTAGTTTTGTTTACTTATGGCAACCTCAATAAAATCTGTTAACGAGCTACTGTGATGCTAGAGACTGTAAGACCTATACTTAATTTATGTTTTGCTAATTTTATTATTATTGCGACTTAATTAAGTGTTAAATCATAAAAATACACCATAAAAATCTCCTACACTGTCCTTAACTTAATTCCTCTTCGTGAAGCCTACAGAAGTGTAAAAACACTGTCAATAATTTGTTTCTAGAAGACTTTCTAACTTTAAAATTCTAAACTTAACTAAGTGTTAAATCATAAAAATACTATTTAAAATTATCTTTCTATTTTTTTAAGTCAATTGGACTTGTACGTTCAATCTGGTTGAATGTACCAATACTATTATGCAGACAATAATTTGTTTAATGTGTGAGTCTTATTAACTTTAAAATTCTAAACATAAGTTGTAGTTCAAAACAGAATTATTAAGTCACTCGATCTGCTTTATGTAGAGTACTTATTTTTTCTGAAAAAGTGGAAAATTGGTGTCAAATGATTTATTCCTTAGTTGGTTACTTTAACTTTAAAATTGTAAATTGAAGTTTCCTTACTACGTTTCGACAACAAAACAACTGGAGGCTTTAAACCCTGAGAGGCCTTTCTCAAGGGCCTTTCTCAGGGTTCTTTCCCTAATCGATCCATTCCAATGTTTCGTGTATTTGCCTAATGAGAAAGAACGAACAAGACCCAGAAAAAAGATGTCCTCACGTGTGGTGTACACTTCTGACAATGCGTGACAGTTGACTTTTGTGCTTTTTTCGCCTTCAACGTGGCAGCAGAAAGGACATTTTGGCAAAGGCCAGTTTCCCCCAAATCGATTGACCGTTAAGTTCGATTGCTTTTCCTGTGACATTAGGTGAGTGCCCTTAAACTTTTGTCATTTTAGCCCAACAAGACTTACCACTTAGTCTGATTTAAAAGGCACACGACCATTTTGCAGTTTGCTCAATCAACCGTTGACTTCCCTGCGTTGTTTTCGCTCCTTTCAGCTGGTTTGCCGCAATAAACAATTTTATGTCCTCTTAACGCGCCGGAGGAGGAAAAACCATCGAAAGAAATGCTGTTAACAAGCACTAAGAATTTGACTGCTCTCGTATATTAGTAAACTAGCTATTTGACCCTTCTCTCTGCTTGATAATGACAATGATTTATCTTATCCGTGTCGGTTATTTCACACAATTAAATTGAAATTTTCTCCTACTTCATTAAAACGCTGAAGGTTTTCCCAAATACAAGACAACACATTTCTAAATTTTTAACTTATGTTTTAAATGAACATCAAGTACTCTATTTAAAAATACATAAGCAGTACATACGTACAATGTTTAAGAAACAGATAAATTGAAGTAAATGCTCATCCTTCACTGGAACCATCTAACACCACAGACAAAACAATAAGTACACATAAGCAATGTTATTACACTAACTTCCACCTGCAATTGCACCCGTGTAACCTGCAGCACTCAAAATTCTTAGCAAGCCGCCCGACTTATTTAAAATAGATGAAGTAGTTCTGCAGCAGAGATGTAGTCGAAACACATTAAATTATCAACTTCCTTAGCAACTATTATTAATTATTGCAAAACACATAGAACACATAGAATTGCAAATTATCCCTTACAAATACACTTGACTTTATCTGAATTTACGCCGAACTCGGTAGGCAGGTAGCACCCGTTAGACAATGCCAACTAATTTAATTTCCACATCTATGTAATATAAATTATAAACTAGTTTCGTTTTTATTACCGCTAGACAAGGCCTCGTTAATAGGAATTTAATTAAGCACGTTTGCTTTATTAATTAATTTCAGCTCGCACAAATTATGTACTTAAAGAGCCGGTCTCCGCATTTTTGGCGGTTACTTTAGTTCTGGAAATGTTTTATTGCCGAACTATTTTAGTTGGTCTAGAAACTAATATTAATTATAAATCGCATTGCCTTTCGTGAGAAATTGCATATGGCGAATTAAACTATCGACAACTACTTTCAATCAGCTTGGAATGTTCGATTCGCAAAAGTTCACTCTTCCACTCTCTCAGGTCGGGGTTAACACGCATCTATTTTTAATTAGTGCACAACTATGAAACTATCGATCACCCTACGACTGCTGACTTCTGATGTATTTTATTATTTACGACTTATAATTGTAATTGAATTGTAATTAATAAGTGAAGCATTTTGTAGTTTTTGAAAAGAGAACGACAATAAAGAATTATTCATTTTAGAGTTTCTAAGATCGTTTAGATAATTGAACAGTTCAAAAAGTTATGTAACAAACGAATAATAATAATTCCTAACCAATTAGTTATTTTTATAAATTTTAGAAAAATTTATTAAAACATTAAATCAAGCTCTCCTGGCACGCGAAGCAGAATTTTACGCCTAAAGTGAAATGCAACTGAGTAAACGAAGTGAACTCCCAAGTTTGATGTTGTGTGGTCCAAGTCGTATTTGTATTGTTTGCAACGGCTCTACATTAACGCCCTGTGAACATCTGTGGTAGTTGAATACCACTGGGAGTATTCTCTTGGTAGTTTCGAGTGCCCAAAAGGTAGGTCCGACCGATGCCATGTATAGCACAGTGAATTTATGCAATTTGAAAAAGGTTCGAGAACAAGACGAGTTATTAAATTATTGTGACCTTTCATTTAATGTGAAATTTTCTACCTTGCAAACGAAGTCAAAAGGTTACACAGAGATTTTCCAAAATGTTCAGTTTCCACCATTAAAACTCTTCCCAGCCCCCGCATCATATTAAACGTAATTACGGGTCTTGCCGAAACCTATTGTCTGTCCTTAAGGGACTCTGAATGAAAGAGGCAGCGACCCAACAAGGGGACATTTAGCTGCAAGCCCATCTTTATTATTAAATTATTTTAAACGGTCTCTGTTGGAGTAGAAGAGGTTTGAGTTTCACGGTTTGAAGATATTTAATTTGCGATGGGACCCAAATGTTTGGGCTGTGAAGTTCTGTGAGTCCTTTTTAAATGGGAATCCTCTGTTGACTCTTTACAAACATTATTAGAGAAACGAATGCTTCTTCAAATACTGCGAAGAAGTATTGTGTTACGTACGCGTTAAATAGTACATTTTGCTACACTACGAATTACTATATTATTTTTGACAACAGTAAGAGTCAGTATATAGCGAAGCATGACATTAAAGAGGCTACCATCAATAATAAACTAAATTATTGATAAAATGTATAATGATAAATGTATGATGTAATGTATAATGATAAAATCTTAAATGTAACTACATACT
Organism: Polyplax serrata; assembly: GCA_037055365.1. Taxonomy (NCBI): domain Eukaryota; kingdom Metazoa; phylum Arthropoda; class Insecta; order Psocodea; family Polyplacidae; genus Polyplax; species Polyplax serrata. Next base: position 4,430,787 of record JAWJWE010000004.1, read on the forward strand.
CCTTTAGGCGTTTGCATGAATTATATTATTCTCTAATTGGTACTTAAAGTCAGATGATTTAAGATATCAAACGAGACTAAATATTTTAGTGAACAAGTTTTTCGTACGTTGTTACGACCGTGAAAAAACACAAAGAAATATGAAAAAGATGCTCAAATGTACCGCTAGGATAAAGTAGACTTATTTAATCTACTCGTAGCCTAAAATAGAACAAACTAATTGGTTTGAGATTAATTACTGGTACCTGTGTGGCCCCTTTAATGAAACGGAAGAAACTATCGAGGCAGAAGTACCTGACTAAACTGCATGGTAACGTAATAATATAACAAGAAATTCAATACACGAGCGACTTAGAAATCCATTAATAGCGTAAAAATCTCTAAGAGTAGCAACACAACCAGAGATGAATAATCACCTTGATGTAACCTTTCAAAAATAACATAATAGTAAAGTTATGAAAAACAAATAACTCGGCTTTACAGTAGGAAACAAGTGATGAATAATACATTAGAGATGTCATAATGAAATTACATACGGATGAGGCCAACTTGAGTCCACAGGTGAGCAAACCGAATGATTCAAATAAATCAATACGAGATAATTGCTTTAAATTCTTCTGGCAGTAAAATTTATGATGGCTCAATCATTTCAGGTTTCATCTTCGAAATTCCAGCTGTTCTTTAAGTATGTCGTACGACTCAATCTGACCCCAAGTCGATAAATAAAAATTGAATTAAAATTTTGCATATTCTTTTGGCGGATCGGTGGCGCAGTGAAAAACCGGACGGTACCGGGTACTACCCGTCAGTGCCCTCAGTGGGGAACTTCCTCAGTTTCATACGAAACGCCTGCCACTTGTATTAATTTTCTAGTCTAAAAGTGATTTATAGACGTTTTCCGGAGACAAACGATGAGAAGTTGTCCGTTCAACTGTCGACTGTTCCCCTCATGGAATCCGCAAAAAAATAGTTGAATGAATAGAATGGGAGGTAGAAATAGGTAGGTACCAACAAAAGCAATTTGCCTTGGCTAGTCAGGGCTATATAAATAAAGGTAAGAAAAAGCGAAGCACGCCTCCAGACACACAGGTGCACACCTACCTACAATTGTTCTCCTTGTATATCATCATTATTATTCACATTGTTGGTACCACTCGAGTGGGCTTGGTTTTTTCATTGTAAATCTTGCCTCTTATTGGCTCGCAACTTGGGTTCACACCTGAATTCTTTCCTTCATAAGATTCCGTGCCTATACCTGGTTTCGCTTCATGATTTTCTAGCCCAGCTAATCCATTCAATACAATTCCTCCAGGAGGTTAAATTCTTATCTTTGTTACATACGCAATCCTCACTTACATGTACGCCACTACACGACGTTGTTATGTGTGCTGTTATTATTTATTAATAAATCGTGTGCTTCAACTAAAGTTAATGTCACACTTTAATTTACACCCGTATTTGTGAATTGCAGAATGACATAATTAAATTTTCGTTAACTTGAGAAATCAAAAACAATATTTTTCACTTAATTCGATTTTTACTTATTAATAACTAAGCATAGGTTTGATTTTTTAAAGTTATTACTATAAAAAACCTTAATATGCCTTAAAATTCAAGCAAACTCAGTAATTTAATTTCAAACTGTTCGAACCTCAGATAAAAGGTTTAGAAATAAATAATGCTCAAACTGCCCTCTACAAAATATTTTCAGATATTTTAATTTATTAATTTATAACCCTGCAAACCGTCGTAGACTTTTTAAGTTTTAACTATTTTAGATGAACTCTTAAACGAAGAACAAGCAACAGTTATCCTTTTTGTTAAACGGTTACGATTCCACGATTTGAATAGATTTAAAAGACAAGTAATAACTTTTTGTACAAGTAATAATAATTTACTGGGTGTCATGTCACTAAAAAATTTCAATTAATACCCCTAGAGTTACGTGTACAAAGGCAACAGTCAAAATCTTAAAAATTTTTACTCAGTATCACTCAACTTTAAGTTAACTGGTATTTTAATTTACGACAAACTAATTACCACTACAAATAGTTTCATGGAATAGTGACTATTCTTAAACAACGCCTAGACAATGTTTGCAGTTGCCTAAAGATTAACACGTTTGTTTTTCTTTCCGGGTTTCCTACTACCCGACACCTGTTTTAATTTTAATGCCATAAAGAACTCAAACTTATAGCTCGAGATAAAACGAGACATTTCAAACGTCTGGAAGTGAAACTGGTTCAACGCCGGGAGTTTAATTAATGAAATTAGTTCACTGTCGGTACCCACTTGAATCGAATTTAATTAGACGAATAGAAAAACTAGAACTTTCTGGTGAACAACAGCAAATCTCCAGGATGTTGCCGCAACAAAAACGCAAAACCATTCAACCCTAATTAGTTGGATCAGTTTAATGCGGCAGAACAAAGGCGGAACTTTGTCAGTTCAGGTTTGGGTTAAGAAATGCCTGCGTTGGAAGGGAAAAAAAATCTGCGTTTGTCATCGTGTCACATCCAATAACGTTTGAATTCGTCTGAGGTGTATGTGGGCAACGGGCAATTAGCTATGATATATGAAAAAGCTTTCACAATGGTTTATTTGTAGACACAAAAGAAGCCGACTCCCAGCACTACTCTCACGGGCCCTGGTTGAGGTCGTTGGTCGGCTAGTTTGACACTTGTGAACCGAATAGTTGTGAAAACTATTATTTGTGATGGGAGCTTCGTTTCGAGTCAAATTAAAATAATAAAATCCACACTTTACGTTTCTGTCAACCTTGCCTGCATGCGGTTAGAAGAAACTATCTAAGAGGAATCTCAGGCGCGTGATACGAACCGGAAGTCGATAGCCAGAAGTTAGCCAGCCAGCTGTGAGGTGAACCTGTGAAACTTTACCTGTCCCAACAAGTCCTAGGCGATCGAACCTTCGGGGCTGCCTTTCTGAAATACGACCTTTCTAATGCGCCAGGTGAAAACATCAGCCATGACTACTGTACAGTGGGATTTAGAGCTCAACTGTTCTCGTTGTGATTGTAATAGATAAGTATTACACGTATCTAATAATTCTAATAGTATCTAATACATCTAATACAGAAAACACTATAAATAATGTACACATAATTTATTAAGTTAATCTGACAGAGACAATTTAATTTTCAACTCATACAATTTCTTAAAAAGTATTTAAAAGTAAAATTTCAAGTACGTCCTATTTATAAATACAAATTTAATACAGATTTAAATATTTTGAGTCGGGGAAAACATTAGATAAAGCAGTCTTTACTTTCGGCGTTTAAATATCGACGCAAAATTTAAATTAAATAGTTTTCCTAGTCACTACTTGTCTCCAGCGATACATTCGACACAGAAATTCTAACAATATTTCATTTAATTGCTTAAAATCGACTAGTGCTAGCAAATTAAAAACATCAAAGGAAACACCAAATCTTATGCATAATCGTATGCAAGTTTTGTAAAAGCAATAAAACTAGTTGGCCTACGTAGAAGAGAAAACCATCATCTCTCTGGCGGAGTGATGAACAACCTTGGGGTAAAATTCGTATCCGGAAGACACACACAACAAATCTCTGATTTATTTAAATAAGTTAAAAATCTCATTTGTCTAGCGTGAGGAGAGCGGATGCGATGTGATCATTTTTCCAATGATCAGAGACATCAAGCACAGCTTCTCTAACATGTGGTCCACCCGTGTTCGGGAGAAGAACAACCGAGGAGGGGCTACCACCGGAGACTACTCCCAACCGCGATGTATATTAACCAGTCAAAAAAATCAGTCAGAGAACCGATAATGCAATTAGAAAACGAGGACTCATTCCGAAATGGGTTTGATTGAATTTCACGTACGGAAGGCATCCAATTTGAGGTACCTAGTGGGCCGGAACTGACTTCATCACCTCCTCATCCTTCTTTCTCTATGGGCATATATATTTTTCAACGGCATCGGCAATAAATTTAAACGAATACATATTAATAATGGATCTGTGTTTCCGATCACATGCACATACGTAGAAAAAAACTGTTTTAATAAATAGATAAATAAGAAAGGGGCAAGGAATGGGTCGCCGAGTCCCCTCGGGATAAATTCGGTGTGGCGGTAAGACTGATCGTTCCGGTACTTGGAGAGGTACCGATTCTTCGGAAGCGGTTTTAATTGATCGAAGAAGTTAGGAATGGTACTCGGTGAATACCTGAACGAGTAGGAGCTTATTAAACCAACCGGTGGTAAATGAATGGTGCTTCGTGAGTGGCCCCCCAAACCTGGGCCTCCACGACGAGGAACCTGGCCACCCGTCTGCCTGCCGGCTTGCTGGTAGCTGCCATTTTCAACACGGAGAGAAAAACGTTTACTTCCCAGGGAAAATAAAAGATGGAGAGCATGTCAAAGGCAAAGTAAAAAAAAAACTTATTTTAATTGCAGGGCGTGTTTCAGGTAAATTACGAGCGACATGTTTGCCTTGCGAGGGTCCACTCACGAGTTTGTCCAGTGCGTCCAGCCGGGTCTGCCCCCGGAAGGACCTTAGAATCCCCGGGACAATCCCCGAAATCTCTAAAAAATGACCCCGTTGACACCGATTCTTGAGAAATAAGTGAAAATACGAGACTGCGTGACACGTACGAGAGAAATTCGTCCTCACGCTCTCCTTGCGACATGATGAAGTGACATTTGTACATCAAACACAACCAACTTCACCAATGTTTACATAACTTTTTCTATTATGACCACTACTCGACGTGATAAAAGAACATATATAATGTCGTACAGAAACTTTTAAATACGACGGTAATGTAAAAATAATATACGTAGTATATTCTATTTTTTATTGTCATTATCGGAGACCTGAGCACAGAGTCATTTACATCATATCTCTTCTCGTTCAGCACTTTAGGCACTTTAGAAAAGCATAAGGAACCCCAAAAAAGATTTTCCATCACATAAAATGCTTAAATAACTAAACTTCGAATTCATTGTATTATAGCTTAGCTTATTTGATTTCAATTTCACTTCTTGTCCCCTTAAACTATCGTTAAATTCACGGTGAATGCTTGTGTTGTTTTCGGTTGTCTTGCTCATGATTGGCACATTGCGAAACTCTAACTGCCCTTCGCGTCGGTACCCAAAGAAACTCAGGAGGGTTTTCATCGTGGGAAGAAACAGAAAATTAGAAAACTTTTGTTGTTAGGTCCAGAAGAAACCTTCTTACCCCTGCACATGAAAACGAGCCTGAAACGGTCATTTCCAAAAAAAAATCCACATACAAACGAACGACAGAAAGTATCAAGTTGTTTATGATTTCTAATTCGGATGAGTGATCTCGATCAGAGGCAAAAATCCGGTCGGAATGATCTGGACGGCGCCAGGCATCGAACAATACCCGAATCAGGTAGAAGATCCCAAGCCCCTCTGTAACGGGTACCAACGTAAACCTTCTTACGAGTTCTTACCGCCCGGATTAAAACGTGGCCTCCGAGATTTAGTCTTTAAATGACTCATGGTACTTTTTTACTTTTCTTGCGATCGTCCGTCATTTTACGGGCATTTCCACATCTGTCCGTGGAAAGATCGCGGCTCACCTTTTGTGGATTTTCTATACGAAACTGAACATCCGGAAAATCAGAAAAAGGGTGTTGGGTTTGTCGCATTTGCTTTTGAATGAAGAAGACGTCCTCCGAAGGGTAAAGCCTCCGTGGGAGGTAAAAGGTTTTTGCCTCTTTAGTTTGTTTTTTCGGAAGTGTAGAAAAAGGCAATCGGACGGTGATCTCTTATTAGTCTTACCACCAGACCGGACAGTCTGGACGGGAATTGAACAGAATGAGTCGGCAGATGCCCTCAGAGAAGTAGCCGTCTCTTCGGGCACTACTTCGGCTAATTACTTTTGTTTTCATATTTTAAGGTCGTCTGTTTTCCTTTCTATGAGTTTCTGAGTGGCAGAAGACAAAACATTTCAAAATTCGAGGTGCAGTTCTTTTTAAATTGTAGCGGACAGTATTTAACTTAAACAGTGTTTGTCAAAAACACTTAATAAATTAAAATATGTATACTGATGTGCACAGATGTTTTTTTTCTTTTTTGAACTTCCGTACAAATGTCATCAATTTGTATAATAAACTTCGATCGTATTAACTAATCGTTTGTATTTTATGATTACTATTTATTGTACTCAAACCGATGGGTTCAAAAACTTGCACATTCCCAAAGTATACTCAACATAAATTTATGTAAATATATAAAGATTATTCTTTGTGCAATAATAATGTGAGAATAAATATACAAAAAACTAACTAATAAAATATAACTAATAAAAATATGAGGAAAGCTAATATTTTAATATATTAAATTTTCAAATTTATCATTATAAATTTATTATAATATTGTTATAAATTATCATTATAAATCAGCGACAAATTGATTGATTCCTATTAGTTATTTACTCTAATAATATTAGGAAGTTAATTATTAAGGTTAGAAATCCATGTAAACCGCTCCACATTGTTTCTGTACCTCAAAAATCGAGTCTAGCAACTTAATCACGTTGATCAACATTTTTGAATAATGATTACTCCGATCGTTTACTTTACAAATAAGCCGAATAATAAGGTACAAAGTCTAGAGCAATGCTCTTTTTTCTCTTGTCTCACGACAGGACAATTACATTTCCCATCCCTCGATCACACAGGAAGAGAAGTGAAACGAAAATGGAAGAATGATCCGTGTTGATTTATCGGTAACGTAGGGAAATATCACGAGCTCCGAGATTATACTGATCCAGACTGATTCCGGATTAGAGTGAATTAATTACAGATCGAACTATGAAACAGATGAATATGTCGTGAAGGAATTACGGTCCCGAAACCCAAAAGAAATTTCATTCCGTATCTGCGATCAGTCGTGCTTTGAATTTGGCACATTTAAAGGGAGAGAGAAAGAGAGAGAGAGAGAGAGATCATGGCCGATCGAGTACCCGGTCTTCTTGCTTAACCTGTTTCGCGAAGGAAGCCAAAATTCAAATTCACAAGTACATGTACAAGTTAAAATCCAATCGAAAATGTTGAGAATTGGCAATCGCCAATACTGTCATGTCAAGAGATCAGTTTAGATTAGTATTAATCAATCGCAACTGGTCAATTCATTTTGTTTGTGGCTGTAGCGCCGCAAAAAATATTACTTATTTGGTCGGCTCCTTTGTGGTAATTTAAAATGTCTTAGATTATGTTTCCAAGATTAATTTATGTCGCCTGCACAAGAAGAAGAGATATGTGACGATGCTCATCCATTAAATAGAAGTAAATTAGTCTTACAATGTTAAATACGTTGTCGAGTGTGCAACAGACCAGTTGGAAATGATGGTTGGGAAACTATCAACCGCGGAAACTTGGTAATTAAGCTGATAATAAATAACTATAGTAGTGTATTGTTTCCGATCAAAGTTTTCTTCTGAAACTTATACACACAGATGTCAGTAGCCCCTCTTAAAATTTTAAACAGCAATATTGGTCTGCGTCAAAATTAAACCTGTAAATTCAACTTGTAAAATATTGCATTTGTAACGTTGTGTGTATGTTTTAAGATGTGGAAAGAGTTCTACGAGTTAATCTGGTTCCGTTTGATAATCTGCTAACCGAATAATTCGAATTCGTTTTTAATTAATGCATTAAATATTGTCATTCTTGCACAAGGCATTCCGGCACTTCGGACTGATATTATGTCAGTTTAATATGCAGAATTTAAAAACATTTGTAATAATATGCATAATATCCAGAATTTAGGTTTACCATTTACGGTTATATCTCCTAACATTTGAAGAAGCAGTCTTGTGCATTAAAATGAACTCCAAATTGTAAGCGTGAAATTAACTTTAGAAGAAATAAGATCATTTTGCGGTATAAATAATTCTGATAATACAGAAGATGAAATGAAAATATCAAGAGCAAGACTAAATGAGTCAAGCTGCAGAGAAGAGAGCAAAATTTGTCCAACCCGGCGTTTAATTAACTTAAAGAAAAGTCTACAAAGTTAATTTAAGCAAATTGTAAAAATAGGAAAATTTCAATTCCCCTTCTTGCCGGAATGCTCTTGCTGAATGCAAAGGAAGATTTTTGTACAAATCAAAAATCCTCTCTTCTAGCACTGTGTGTGTCGTCCTCTCTCTTTCCACTTTGACCCCGTTGTTACTTCTGATTTTTTTCCCGTTTCAGTTGGAAAAACCAACTGGATAAAACAAATGGAATCAGAAAAAAAACAGAAAACAAAGGCAACCAAAAAGTAAATGAGCTTAGTGGAAGCCGAGAGAAGAGACGGGAAAAGGAGTGCGGAGAGTGAGAGAGAGAACGCGCGCGTTTTTGAGGTGGGCAAAGCACGGGGAACCCCCTAAAGACAGAGACTGAGGAAAAACGTGGAAGCAGAAAGTGACTGAAGCAGAGGAAAAGAATGGGACAGGAGGAGGACGAGAACCGCACTGCAACCGTCAAGCCACAATCAAAAGCTCACTTAAAGCTTCTCCCTAATCAGATAAGTGAGCTTTCTATTCTTATTCTGATATTTTGTTTGGTTAACAGATTTACTCGTTGTTTTCTGTTGACTTCCTGGAGGTTCATTATACACGGATTTTAGCGGTTGCTTTGGCATTTCCTTTGTCCCTTTCTCTTGCCTTTCTTTCCCTTCGCCTCTTGGTGAACCTTCCACTCTCTTTTTCGCCACACGAAACTCCCAGTTTCGCAATAATCTTCTTTTAAATGTTAGTTCACCTTTGCACGAATTAAAATACACGCTCGAACACACGTACACACTCGGAGTATTTTAAGAGACGCAGATGGTGACCGAAAACCGACCGGGTGAACCAACATGAACCTTTTGGATAGTTCACTAAAGGATCAGCAGATTTCACAACCATGATCTCCGTTCTATCAAACGTTCCAGAAAGTTTCAGTATACAAGTTGCTTTTGTGAAAAATATTTTCCTGTTGTTTTTGATTGAACCGTAACTTTTAACCAACATTAGTTCTTTCGGAGTGATTTTAAGTTGTTATTGTAATTCAAAAATATTATAGCAACATATAAAACTTAGGTTCCAAATTGATAATCGGTAAAGGGAAAAAAATGGTCGAAGTACCTCATAGTTCACAGCAAAAAATTTATTTGCTCTTCTGAATTTTAAATTTCGGTGCAACGGCCTCCCCTAATTACCCATAAGATTTGCGAATATTCTCAATGATCACGCTCTTCCTAATATTTCTCAAAAAAAAAGAAGTTGCGTCAATGTCCTTACTGCTTTTCTTAGATGACCCTTGTAGGATCCTCGTTGAGATCTCCATCACACCCAATAATTCCGGAGGGATCTCTTAATGCATGGGTACGAAGAGAACTTAAGTACAGGGAAGTAGTGGTTCGGTACTCCGCCCATAAAAGAACTAATAAGAATGGAGAAAGGCTTAATGATACGTGCAGCTCGTTCTGAAATCCACATGTAAGCTTACGCTCAGGCAAAAAAACAAACAACTTAAATTTTTCCTACTTTAAATTGATTGCCTGGTTATCCTCTCAACAAAAGGTTCTATGAAACTAGTGGGTCCTAAAGGATTGAAACGTTACCAAAACTTGGGGTAATTTTCGGACAACCAGTGAGGTCTAAAACTACTGGTCAACAACCACACATTTGTACTTCCATTACAAATAGATCTCAAAAGTACGAAAGAAAATACCGAACCGGTTTTGAAAATCAATTAAATTAATTTGTCAATTGCAAAATAAATTCTCCAATATTACGAATCTATTGGATGACCTGAGAGAATGCCCTGCACAATAGAATATCCGCCTACTTCTTTTGGTGTCGCTTTTTTTCATTGAAATTAAATTCCTGCAGTGGCATAAAATAGTCCTGCCAACAGAATGCTCAATTTTCCTTTTTAAAAACCCTAAAAACGTTCCATTGCTTGAGTGAACATGAATAGTAGCAAATTAAGCAGCTGATCCTGCTTTGAATATAGCAAAGCAGGACTGATTGTTAAACTACAGAAGGGAAAGTAGTCGCCGGTTGTAAACTAGTGAATCTATTAATTTTGGAACGAGTATTTCCGATAGGTATAATATTTGATTCCATTTATAAAACATATAGTCCATGATATGCGACACACAAATCTGTGTCAGTGAGCACAAATTATATTAGCATTTCGCAACACGAAAAAATAATATGTTTATGAATCTAATCATACAATAATAATATATCATAAAGACTTACCGGCAGTCCGTAGTGAAAACCAATCATTACCAAGTGCTACAAGAGGGAGTACACTTGGGCACGGAGTACTTCTGTGGGGTTCAACGAATGGTAAATTCCTTACAGCTACCTGAAAAAGAAAAGAGTTACCATAAACGACTTCCTTTGACGTGTACCTATAAATCGAATTGCTACAGCCTTTCATTTTACGTCAGAGCATTACCAGTTACTTAAAAAAAAAACTGTGCAGAAGCCCTTTCCCTTGAGAAGTTACCATTCCAATGAAGGTGGAAGACACTTCAGGTAATCGAATGTCAATTTTACCGAAGTGGACTAAATCGAAAGAGAAGACTAAGCAAGTAGCCTCCTCCATACTCGCTGAAATGTTCGCGAAGTACTTCGATCGAATTTATATTTGCGACACAAAAATCATTTAGAAAGGTGAGTGTGACACTAATATTTGATAATAAAAAATAACAGTGTCGTTTGCATGCAACTTAATATCGGAAATGTAATAATAAAGTCGTGGTAGTAATAAAGTTCACACGACTTGTCTCGTTACAAAGAACTTCCAACTGAAAGATGTTGAGATTCAGCAGGTTAGTGTGCTTTTATTAAAACGGGTACCAAATGCAAGAGATAAGCACTCACTAACGAACCTTAAATAACCGATAACCTGTCTTAAAACAACCGGCAGACGGGTTTCTCGGAAATTTTATATTTATTTTGTGTCTCTTCGTGTCCTGTCTGAATGTCAGCCGGCGAGTTGTTTGGTACCCATCAGTTTTCCCACCGAGTTACACCGAGTTTTAATCAATGGAGTGCAAAAACCACTTCCTTTCAGCAATTAATTAACTTCTTTTTATGTAAATTTCAGCAGAAGTACCGCTTCCGGTTTAGGAATGGAATTTCCCATTCAATTAAATTACTCTCGGACGATTATTAACGGCCGTTCACAAATCACTTACTGAACTTTACTTGAGGTCGAATCCGATCTTTATTAACGAGCGAGATTATGTGTGTAACAACGTTTATTGCGAAAACATTTTACTTCTGAACTTGGTATTGGACACTGCATTTTAAGTTATATTTTTTCAATAACGTTAGTCCAAGTGTAGTTGCATAATATGTTTCTAACACACCACATCAACTGTATGACATGGTTCTTAAAATACAAATAAATATTATTTCTTTGAATTAACTTTATTCTTTTTATTCCGTTCCATCTCCTCTTCCTTAGTACATTACTCGGTTGCAAATTTATGTTGTCGACACAGGCTAAATTACTAAACTCTGACCAGGTGGCTGTTGTAAGTGTAATAAAATTAAGAGTAAACGTTGGCGACTTTTCATTTTACTACATTCCAGTACTTATTTTTTGCTTTAATTGAGTATTTACTTAGTAATATTAATTTTATTGAGTATTAATGGTAAGCTAAGAATAACATTAACCTTTTTATTTTTGTATGCACAATAATTTAAATTTTGAAGAGAATAGAATGTTTAATTATAGAGATCTATATTAGAAATATTAATAAGTTTTGGTGAACGTTAATACGTTCAACTTAAACATCATCAGTCGGGCAAAATAGTTTTTTGCTACACAGATATTTTAAGTAGTAGTACCATACGCGCTTTAAAATTACGGAATTAGTTTTATTGTTGGATTTAAACAAAAAATTGATGAATTAGTATGCGAACTATCTACAAATATATACAACTATTGTAAACTGCAGTATCACCGTAACCTCTCAAGCAATGAAGGGCTACTACAATTAACTGATACAGTAAGAATGTAGAGATTACCCTTTTTTCAGCATTAGTACATTACTGTTTTTGTTTATTTTTATTTGTTTATTCCATTACTAATGATTGTTATAAATATTAATACATTTACATCTGTAGGTAAATGAAAAGACTAGAAATAACATCCAAAATCGACCCTTTTGGTGGCAAAATTACAACTAATTGGTTGTTACTTTTTGTCTTACATTTCCTTTTATAATATCAACAGTCAGTTGTTCAAAAATAACAGCAATGACTGATGATTATCGTCGGAGTCTGCAGAGCATTGTATGTTAGTATAATAGACATTACCACAAAAATAATAAACTTTCCTCGGAGATTAGAAGACTCACCGATCCACCAGGTTCCACGTGTACAACCACATCTTTTCAACACGTGTCGGAAGAACATTTGTTTTTAAATGTTAAAGAATTCGTCCTGTTAGCAATGAGGTGCCAGAAATTGTTTTTAGTCATGCGAGACCCGTTCAATTCCGCCATTGATTTTATGTAATTTGTATTTTGTTTAATTCGAAATTTATCAAACAGGTGGTACTCGTTCCAATGTGGGTACCTATTCACTACTGCCCGTGGTGGAAGTACAAAAGGAGCTAGAGGAAGCTCCTTAGTCCACCGAATGTTGCTCATTGTGGAAAATTGAACGTTTGTCGGAGCGGCTTAATAAAAGGCAGCACACCCCACTTATGTATTCTATGTTACAGAATATACGAATATTAAAGTGCAAATAATATATTTTCAATTTTTTTCAATATAAAAATTGTCACATGTTACCTTTTGAGACAATTTAATGTAGAAAAACACTAATAAAAAGTTACGAATTTGTTCAATGTGTGAAACGTTAAACTTTCTACCATTAAAATTCTTCATAACCTTAGTAATTAAAAAACTAGGTTTTTTCTTTATTGTTCAAAGAATCAATTTTTCTACGAATTAAGTACGAAATAAATGTCAGAAGCAGTTTATTGTTGGTTCTGGCGTAAACTTAAACCTACAGGTGCGATAACAGGTGCACTGTAGTAGCAAAAAGTAACAATTTTTCATACTTTGGGCTATCAACTGTCATAAATGGAAATAGTAGATAAGATCCCTGTAAGCTGAACTATTTAAGGCATATTTAAGGTCATGAAAACAGTCACACACTAATTCCCGAGTACCTGAGTCGACACACCAAATTTTTGCAAATTGAATAAGTGATTTTGAAAGTCAATATAATTAAAGTTTCTAACTGAAACAATTATCAAACGTTTATCTAATTTTTATGGGATCCCAAGTTTGACGGACATACCTAAGTAAGGAGTCTACGAGTTTTAAGGAAGTAGAAGGCCTCATTCTCGATTAGAATCTGGTTAGTGAAAGAGTAGGACGAGAGGTCGTGATTAACAACCTTAACTATGCCTAAGAGTTCGAAAATAAAATAAAACCCATACTTTACTACTTAGGGCAATTGAATTCTAACATGTAATAAATGAAAAAAATCTTTCTGTTTTTTGAGCCCATGTGGTTATCCTATTACTTCCTAGTTACTTATTGGTTAGCTCCCAGTAACCAAATATTCAATAAAAATTTTGCGTGGTTTAAGTACTTCCTGCATACACATTACACACTAACTTCATCTGCAGATTGTGGCTAATTTAAACTACGCCTGCGTCACAATGGTTATGTATTTTACCATTCATCCTTATACCTAGACATTTCTAAAGTGGCTGAAGTACCTTAGTGGCACGAATTAGCAATATGTACGTATTTCGTTAAATCAAAAAAAAAAAAAATGAAAAAGTTTACTGAAAAGATTGTGACATTTAGAATTAGTTCACAATAAAATATTGCTATCCGGTATAATATATTAAATTTTAAACATAAACAAAATTGTGAAATATTTTGTGTAAAACTGCCTCCATTCTTTGTGATTTGATTTTAGACTACACCGCAATGTCACCCATTCCTTGCTCTCATATTCTGGCAATGTACACCCAATCAAAACATTAGTTTAACATCAACTAATTTCATATTCTCAGCGTTTTCTTCCGTGACTAAAATATTTTTCACTCTAAAACGAACGTCGCGGCTCTGTGAATTCGAGCCGCGTTTTTAGTCCGCGTGCGTTTCGGGTCTGACAATTTGATGTTTACAGAAAATTCCTTTCTGCTTCCCCGCAGTGCCACTCGGCCATACGTGCAAAAGTCGTCCTCTCGAACGACACCACTCTCAAACTACAATTTTAGTCACTTGAGTTTCGTGGTGGCACACGACCTTGTCGGTAAAAAGTAACAGTTGAAATTAATTTAAATTGGAACCTGAAATTATTACCCAGAAGAAATGTGGCTGCCATCTGAATGAAACGACCGCTTCTGGGTGTTTGCAGGAAGACGTGTGTTTCATTCATCGTGGCACAATAGAAGTTTCGATTTGCTGGCGGCAATCCTAGGCGTATTTTATTACACTCACCTGAACAACTAGAGTGAGGATTGAAATATCATTCGTGTATTTTATTCATTTATTTTTTTTTCGTTTGTTTCTGACCGGTCCGATCAGAATATTTACTTTGATATCCTCAGTTACATACTGTTCTTATTGTTGGCGATGTACAGTGTTGACTATATGTACAACATATAAGTAATACGGCAATAAGTTTTTTTAATCGAGTTCGTTTATACTGTACTATTATATACGTCGTAAATATATAAATAAAAATTCACAAGACTACAGACAGGTGAGAACAAATTACCAATAGAATTTTCTCTTTTTCACAAACTAAGATAATTTCTCGTATCAAAGTACAGAATAACACCAAAAACTATACAATTTAAAACGTATAATTTCTCCTACATGTGATGCTTTTTAAAACCATAAACTTAAAACTATTGACATTTAACGCATTTCCCCTGCCTGATACGAAAACTACATAATCATATATTTCATAGTTGATCAGAAATCTTACAAGAAGGCAGGTAGAATCTTCTCGGTTGTCATAAAAATGTTCATTTTATATTTGAGGTGTTTACGCAAAAATTTTGTAAAACCAACGCTTTCCAGGTGGTGAAAAACTAAAATTAAGGTATGTTGAAACGCTGGTGTGAAGGTGTAACAGAAACAAAATTGTTTATGAAATCACCACAGTAATAGAAATAGTTCTGCTGCCGAGGAAAAGGTCTTGATACCTAAGTTTTAGTTCAACTATCATTGCCTCACGTTCTCTTGCCCTAAGTCACACAATACTTTTTCTTAGAAAAGATTCTATGAAATATGAAGGTTACGACTTCAAAAGGCTACACGATTTAAATAAGTTCAGAGGAAGGGTACTTATTTTCCGACTTAATTAAAATATTTTTTTCATTTATGTTCGCATACTTAACACAATGCTGACTTATTAAACAAGTTCATCACTAAGCTACGAGCGGATACCTTGACAAACGAATAATAACCCACGCAGCATTCAATTAATAATTTTGTACGGGTACTCTAATTAGTGATGGGGTACTTTAATTAGTCTTGAACCGATTTGCGAAGAAAATTGTAATAAAAACCTCGACAAGTGTACGTTAAAATACTTAAAAATGAAAGAATAATCTCACAAAAATTTCTTTAATTAAACGTGTGGTTTCCTTGTGTTCGCTTCTCTTATTTTGCCATTTTGACTGCAGTTTTTGGATGCACCACAAATTTTTGTATTTTGACTTCCCTAACTCTTTCTTATTTTAATTAACAATTCTACTTATTTTCAATACTTCTAGTATTCTCTATCTTACACCTCATTTACCTCATTGTATAATATACCTGCTATTTAGATATTTTATTATCAATCTTACTTATCAGATAAAATCGTTTCAATAGCACGAACCAGCAGTGAGTCTACTTCAAAATTTACTCGTACACTCGTATTGTTACCGACCTGTTCAACAAGGTTCAAGACCAGCTCTCGAACATAATGAAGCAATAAAAGTCCCTTTTATTTATCTGAAAAGGTAATTACAAGTTTCGAGACATTTTCTGGGCATGAAATATCACAGGACGAAATAAGAAGAAGCACACCAACACAGAGCGAAGAACCAACACCAGTGATTTTAGTAAAACCACCTGCTTCGCCATCAAAGTGGCTTTTTTGTCCCGTTCTCTGACACAACTGCCCAAAGCCTGAAGGTTCAGGTGCGTCTCAAAAAACAAAAAAAAAACAAACCTGATGGTTCGTTGCGATGTCGACCGGGTAACAGTTCTGCATACCGCTTCAGATGATCCCCCGAAAAATTGTTTCGTGTCATCTCTTCTGGGCCCTGTGAAAAAAAAATTAAATATTTTTATGAATTCATTTGTGCACCGATCCGTTTGTTCAAGCCTAATCGAGATTCGTTCGTCTGGAACGGCCTACAAGCACAAGAAATAGAATTATTAATAGATGGTAGATGCGATGTAATAGCGGTAGATGGGAAAAACAAATTTATAACCTGTGTCGGGGGTGTTTAGCGAGAAGTGCCATCGGGGGTGTACAACCAGAGAAGAAATTTAACAAGGTTAGTTATAATTGTGTGAACTCTTCTCTGATGAAACCTTTGAAAAAAAAGTCAAAGGAATTCAATTCCCGATGGAGAAACAAAGCCCTAGAGTTACCCCCAGAGTTGGAACATTGTTAATCAAAAGATGAAAGAGTGACAGTGGCGCCTGAAAGTTCAGCCCAAAATGTCGGGGGGGCTACCTGGAGGCGCCTGGGTGGCCCCTTTCACACCTGTCATCATTCTTGTTTGTTTTAACTGATTTTAAATGATAGGGTATCGATCCAATGCAAACAACCCATAAAAACACTGGTATTATAACTTTTTTTTCGGTTTTCTGCCCATTTTTGCCTTCTTCTTTTCCTACTTCAACTTATTCTTCTGTTAACATTCTTGCGGGATGGTAATTGTGCCTGCCTTTTTTTTTATTACCGTGTATTCGGAACTTCATTTCCAAATAATTACCTACGTACATTAAGATTCTTGTTTCTACAATGACTTCTACCCAGAAAAAAGGGCACCGATCGGTCTGATACGAAAGATTGAAGTCAACCGTTCGACAGTGTAATTTATTACTTTTCTAAGGTACCCGGACGCTTCAGCCCGGTATCGGATGGGTGTTTTTGCTTCTTAGAATGCGACGGCAACAGGCAGGTGAAACGCTCTCTTTGAAACTTCCCAAAATACACACACTCACACACACACACATATATATGTATATAAATATTATCTAAAGAATCGTAATAACAAAGACAGAAACCTATGTAGATTTTATCTAAATTTCTTTACAGCTTAATTTAAAAGTAGCAGTAACCGGACTCTTTCCTACACTGGAAATTTGTAGCGGTTTTTACCTGTTACAGGCTCTCGTGTCCCTTTGGTTCAGTCAACTTTGTTCAAAACAACAGCAAAATGACACAATAATGCAGTAATATGAACGAGTATTCTTTTAACTATTTTCGTTTGATTAAATTTTCAGATATTTCCGATCGGTTTCGATGGTTTATCAACAAAAAAAAAGAACTTCCAGCTTTCCAGACTATCATTTATTAATTGCTTTTTATATTCTGCTGGTTCCGGTTTCTCCGATTCTGCACTTTTTCCTCACTTCCGGCGCGGTAAAGCTCGTAAATAAGTTATGCTAACACTGGGTATTATTAGCTTATCGACAAACACATTTTAGATTACGATGGAAACAAACAAAAAGTATATACATTATTGAAGCGGGGGTTTAACGCTCCTGAGAGCCATAAAAATGTTTTTGAATATTCGACATTTTTATTTCATTTATTTTATTTATTTATGCCCGGTTTGATTGATTTGTGATGCAAGAAACGGTCATGTTGCGATATATCTGACCGTAGCATTTAGTGTAATTAACAAATGATTGATTACAGATCGAAATAAATAATAATTGTGCGTATGAAATAGTACTAAATTGTTGGAGACTAAGCCAGAACAAGAATGACATTCTACAGAAAAAATAGTTCAAAGGTGTCTAGACGTAGACGAAAGGCATAAGAAACCAGACGAGGAATGGAGTGTAAAAATTTTCGATGTCTTGGGCAATCAAGTGGTATTGTATGAAAACGACGTTTACAGCGAACTATACCAGACACACATTACAGAGAAACAATGCCGTAATTTTCGAACTATAATTAAGTAAGTTTGGTGCTCCTGTTTTCCACTTCAAAAATTGCGATGTAAAATTGGCATTCAACCAGTGCGACAATTGAAACGTTTTAAGTCGGCACTGTAAAACCTTTTTCCGGCGCCAGGATCATCGTTTGATTTCACCGAGTGCAAAAGTGACCGTCCCATCTCAGAAGTGCCCAACAAGCATGAAATTGAAGAAATAGGTACACCTTTGTAAGGGAAATAAAAAAAAACTGAAAAAAGCTTAACGGGGAAATAAGTGCAATTTTCAAACCCACTGAGATTTTTCATGAGATTTGGGTTAATAAGATGCCACAGAACTATATGTGTCTATCACTCAAGCATCACCAGCCAAGGTAATTTCGTGAAGACAAACACGGGGGTTAGACCTCAATTTATTTTGATATTTTAAAGAGTAATAATACGAAGTTAGATGGTAAATAACAACCCAAAGAAGTCACCATGACCGAATAAAAAGGGATGGTTAATTACAGAAAAAATATCTTTGTCAGCCAAACAAAAATTCATACGGCAACAACGAACTCATAGCAGTAGGACAATTTGGTTATTGTTCGAATATTGTCATTAACCCAAGGAATCACGAATAAGTCCGAGTACGCCTTACTAAATCCTATACACAAATTCGACAAGAACATGATCAACACCTCCCTACAGTGAATGCGAGAATGAATTACAAAACTACAAAAGAAAAATTAAATTTTCTTATGTTATTCAAGTGATTACAAAAGAGAGGGAATTTAAAACGGTACACAATTTCCCCAATGCGAGCTACGAAATTTTTAGTTTTTCTACGTAAACCTCCCACTTCGCCAAAATTACGTCTAAAATTTAATTTGGTTATGAAAACCAAACATAAATTCTTATAATTATGGTTATAATCTCAGATGAAGAAGTCTGGCCAACCCTACTCAGCCACCGAAATGAATGAGCTCAACGAGTCAGTTTTCTTTTAGTTGTAATTTGCTGGCGAAGGAACCACCACTTTCTTTAAATTCCGGTGTCATACAACCCTTCATCTTTCCACCTATGTCATTAGTGACATCCTTAACCTGTGTGTACCAATTTTCATTCACCTCATTTGTACCTCATTTAGTTGATTTTTGTTATTTGCAAATGGAGTGGTGCGCTTTTGCATTATATTTATGTCTTACTCACAAAAAAAATCCTGTTTTGTTCTTTCTTCTCTTGTTCTCGTGTAATTTTTGTTTTTCCATCTCCCTAAAGCAATGGTATACCTGATTTTAAACCTCAGTTTTAATAATAATAACAATAAGTACTTAATATTTAAAAATTTTCAGGTTTACATCCTGAATGGAAGTTCAATTTTTACTTAAGAGGTAACTACGCTTTTAATTATACTTCTCACAATACGAAACCTTTTCTCTTGTCCCTTAAAAAAGCATCTCCTTAAGATGTTAATTTTGTAGGGCTATACTATTCTATACACCACGTATAGAACATGCTGTAATTTCCCAAAATCAAATGGATTCACACATTTTGCTGCTCAAGAAGAAATCTGCCGTTTGAGACAAGTCAAGTAAAACACAAAAGGAGTTTTAGATTCGTTGTCAAAATATTAGATTAAATAACCAAATTTAGCTAATTAAAATATTGGAAAGGTGAATCGGGTAAAGCAAAAGGAATCTGAAAGGAAGTAATCTTAATAAAAAGAGAGAAATCAGTTAGAAACCCCAATGGAAATTATTAATTTCTTGCAGGGCATCTCGATGTATTGGGACTGTGATTGGGTGGTCGGTGGTCCCATTGCGTATTTGTAACAAAAGAAATAATATACAAAAAATATACAAAGTTGAATTCCGAAAGTTTTTTTTAGTTTGGACCCTGTTGGATGCGTTTCATGGATGGAACTCAATGGAACAGTTTTCCGCATTACATTTTGAAGTCCAAACCAAAATTTCTTTACGTGATATTCTCTAAGCTGGAAGAAAGTCAAACAGGATTTTGAAAAATTGAAATCACATTGACACGCTGTAGACTTCGTCCGTTTTTCTCCCGCAGGAAATGGAACGTCCCAATTACAATTTCTTAGGAAGAAGGCTCATTAGAAAACAAATTATATTTCATGTTCATTTTGATTTTGTGTTGATATACTTCTTTTCAACTGCTTCGTTCTCTTGTTCACTTCCTAGCCTCTTTTATTTTCTTCCTTGTAGCCATTTGTCTCATTTATCACATTCCTTTTTCCATTTCATCTCCTGTGCCTTATTTAATCGCCCAACAGCTTCATCTCAAATCTTCCCCCCCCCTCCTAAGTCATTCTCAACTTTGGGAAAGAAAATTTGTTGGAAGTGTGTACAGTTTCTCTTGCTGGGATCATTCAAATTTAACATCTTCTTTTTGGTTAGTTACCTTCTCACAGCGAATTGTAAGCTGTCTTTTGACTACCATTAGTTAGCTGCAGTTAGTTGCGTTATTCTGCAATTCAGTTGCCGACGAACTTCTATAAACTCTTCATAAACTTATCTCGTAATCAATTAATTTATTACAATGATTCATAATGAGGCTTCTTTACTATCACCACTACGAAATGTTAAACATAAAATTAGCTCTATCAGTAGTTCTGCATATTTTCTTGACATTCCCGACACCATTTCAGGTACCAGTTATGTTCTTGTTCAAAACATTTGTTTCGTTCGTACACAGTTTTTGTGAAAGCCGCTTCCATCAGTCAATATTGATATAACATTAATATTGTTGATGTATCACAACCAAATTTTTAGGCAATTATCTGAATTTCTCGTTTTTTGTGTACGGGTTCAGGTCACCAGGTACAAAGCATTTTCACGACGTCTACATTTTCGTCGGCAATTTTCTTCCTAACAGCTCGTCTTTGTTTTTCACAAGGAGTATAATCGCTTGACGGAACCTGAAAATTGTTCCTTTGCGATGGATGGAACGTGATCGGAACTCTGATTGAACTCCGACCGAAGACAAATCAGAAAAACACCGAGGCCGACATGTACGAAGATGAGAAGTAAAAGAATTTTCGTGTCAAGAAAAAAAATGACGGCGAAAATTTAAATGGGAAGGCAGAATGGAACTTTGACTTGTGTAAGAAAAGATTCACGTGTTGAGAATCACGTTCGAAGGCTCACACGCTCGACATTTTGTCCACTTTAGCATCGACTAATCTGATATGACCGCTCAGGTTCAACTTTTTATTTGACTCTTTTCTGGAATACGCTTACGGATTTTTAAATTTTTTAAGCGGAAACACAATGTAAAAATCTTACACAAGAGTAAAGGAGGCAATTGAAATGAAATCATCGGCCCTTCACTGTCACCTTACTCGTTTTTCACTTGGTCGCACGGTAAGGTGCACTGCTGGAACACTATTTACCAGTTTCATTTCTACACACTGTTGTACACTATTTCAGAGAGAAGTCAACCGAAAATACGAATTTCTTGCACTCCCACGTAACATCATTTTTTCCTATTTTTGAAATTGATTTCTAACTGTTCCAATTCTAAATTCCTGTTCGGCGGGTACGTTTCAGAAACCTTCCTAAAAATGTTTACAAACCCTACAATTCCCTTGTATATTAGTTTACCTTGTTTAGCGAAGCACCTATCACTTCTAATAATGGCAATGAGTTAAGACAAAATACAATTCTCGAAGCAGAAAATCCATCAAACTCAAAGAAAATGTGTAAATCGCAATTTTCATATATATAGCTACAGCCGTGTACCCCTTCCTGAGTTGTTAACAGGCACAACAAAACAAAAAAAAACACTTGTACACAATTAACCCAATATTAATTGGAACAAACTGACTGTTAACACGTTGACGACCATATCACTCAAGCAAATGAACTTCAGGCTAAATGTTAGGCTCAATGTGAAGTTGAGTATTAGCGTAGACGGATTTTACATTCTCTATAGATAATTACATATATATTTTGAACCACCAAAATGAAAATGTCATCGGCTGCAGTTGTGTATTCTAATCAGTTCAAACTTTTCCAAAGTTTTGTCACTCAAATTCACTTAGTTAAATTCTGTTTCAGACGGGCAAACGCATCTTTTGCATATTAAAAAGCTGTGTATGACAATCTTCTTCTTCCTCGGCCTCCTGTAGAAGAAAGCAGCAGCTGCAAAAGACCTTGAAGGCGAGGTGAATGACGAAGGCTCATGGCGATGGCAGCTACGATGTTGGAACGACAGTTTTTTTAAAGCCGTGATAACATCTTCGTCACCCAGCCAAACATTTTTTTTTAAAACAGAGCACATGTGGTCCACAGCCATCTGTGACTGTTTAATTGTCCGTGACACTCTCGTTCTGTGTGGTTCATCCTTCGGACGAATTCACTCAACTTCACACCGAGGCCAGGATCTGTCGAACGCAGGAAAAATCGGTCAAAGCCCTGATGTTTTCGCGGACAGATCTCGATCTGCCAGACACCTCAAGTGTGCGGCCAAAGGAAGTCAACGGACGGTTCGCAATATCCGACTCCAGACTTCTTGCCTTGAACCTGTCGTGGTACCTGACCGTTTGTCATCCCACCCATGACACATAAATTGTTTCAAATCTGGCAAAGTTTGTGTTGACGAAGTCACGGTGACTTAAATTTAAATTAAGTGAATTAGTCGAGGTAATTTCAGGAGATTTTCGTCACACGGGTGGCATTCTAACAAAGTTAATGAAACAAAGTAATATCACTTTAATTAATTAATGACGTGTGTTTCTGCCTTTGGAAGACCGATTTTCTCGCCATGTCTGACTCTTGTCAAAAGGACTGCCACCCTGAATCGAAAAGGCGAGAAAACCGCAATGGTTGACGCGTACTGAGGAAGAACGCTGCCTCCGTGTTGTGACGTACAGTCTGTCACTTAGAATTGGTCGGTTGTTTCGCTTTTCTTTCAGCTGTTTAAGACTTAAATTATAAACTCCTTCAAACACAAATAACTGCCGGTTATTTGTGTCAGTTGAAGATACAGTTAGACGTCTGCGACTATTGATTGTTTAGCTTCCATTGATACAAATGTGTCCTTGAATTACCTCGGATGTTTATGTAAATTATTTTTCATAGTGAAAAAATTGTAACTTACACCGCTGTTGACTTATTCGTTGTTTATCTCAAGAGCCTGTTCATGCAACTTCATAACTCATAGCAAGCTGGTAGCATTGTTGGGAACTGAGAAGCAATCTGTTAAAAGCTTAAACAAGAGGTTTTTCTTAAAAATAAAGTCATTGAATTATGGATATGATTCCTTGGAATATTATGTTAAACCGGTAGCAGAACTTCTAGGTACCTTGCCTCGACCACTACAATTTATTGAGAACAACCCATCCTTTTCTCAACTACTGGATATCTTAGAGCCACATCAAATTAACTTCGATCTTGTTACAAATTTAATATTCAAACAACCTAGTGAATATAAACAGAAACTCAACACGGGGAAAAGTTAATTATTAAAGTGCACAACTAATTATCTTTTCATTATTGTTTAGAGTATTACAGCTCCAACTACGGCATACAAATGACATTCAAAATTCATTATTAAAACTAAGGAGACAATAAATTTGTTTAAAAAAATTAACAAAAAACCGGACAACGGTGAGGCGACGAAGTCATTAAATTTTTCAATTAAGTAAATACTAAAAAACTTATATCATCATTCAATCTCGTTCCACCATGTCTACTTCAATGTTTACTAATATTTAATCGCCGTAATCTAATATTCTTATTTTCAATAAAATAATTAGCAACGCCTATCTTCAGGTTGATACTTTCCCTGTGGTCGAAATAACAGGCGGGTTCGCAACCCACAAATCATGTCGAACCCAAAGATGATATCTTTAAAAGGTGAGGGAAATATTTATTTTGGTTAAATACAAATTATTAACTTTAAGCAAAATACCAATGTCAAATTTTTTGCCCTTATGGCCCTATCTGAAAATGGAGATTACTCGAAAACTTAATTTTAATTAAAATTTGAGGTTTAAATTTATGTTATTTTAAGAGTGAAAGATATGTTGACGGAAAGCATTACCCGTAAGATTACCTCACCGAAATCATAAAATATATGAATATTTAGATCATAATTTTACACGAAGGAGCCAGTCACTGGTATTTGTCAAAAACAACGATGACAAAGAGTCAACTAATTCTTTGGAAACATTTAACTAAAACCGTTGTAACATAAGAAAACCGATTCGAGGTTTACAGGTGTGTACCTGGCGAGACCGGAAATAACCAAGGGATATTTGGCCAATTGATACTGTCATGTTATCGGTATAATGATACTCTCGTTCTTACTACAAAGTAAAATTTTATACAATTACTCTAATTACACAATTATACTACCATTGAGAATATGTCGTCTCAAGTCAAGACTTGAAGAGATGAAGAAGGCGATGATCTGCGGCGTCTATACCGACTTTCCACTAAATCTCTCAGATAGAGATCTTTAAAGGAAACGAAAGGAACACACACACACACACACACACGCATATACAAAAGTTTTTTGTCGCTTGTGAATTAAACCGTTTCAAAGTTCGGCTGGCTTTCGCCACGGTAAAAAATTTAGTCTGACACGGAACTTGTCAGAAGTTGAGCTTTTTTTAATAATCGCTCAGATAAACAGATAGAAAGGAATCTTTGGCCATGACAGAGACAAACTTCTTTCATTTCTTTTCTTTCTTACGTTTCTCCACCGGTAATTTTAAATTTTTTAGGTTAATTGTGCTAACATGTGCATCAGGTCAGCTTGTCGTCAACATAAAGAACAAGCAACATAAAGACCCTGGCAAAAGGAAGCGACACAAAATTGTATGGCATCACGGACAGGCCAAGTGAAGCATTGAATAAAAGCAAATTTACAATTCTGAAATTCAACTTGATATTCATAGTTCGTAGGTAAAAAATTATTTTGAAGTACATATCAAGTTTATATCTAGGTTAGTAACCAAATAAACAATTAACCAAACAAACATCCTTACACTCACATAACTCACCGCCAAGAGGTTTTAGGTGTTAGAATAATTCATGAAGTGTGGTAGATGGGCTGTAGTAATTGGACTATGTCATAGAATGTCAGGGGAGACAACATGCAACCAATACCAAAATATCTAAAAGTTATGCACGAGTTCAAACGTACGGGGCATCGATTCTGTTTGAACATAAAAAAACAAAAATTTATGAATTTGTAACAAAAAATGAAATTCATCCCTTGCTTAGGAAAACCATGGAAACAACCACCTCCGTTGAAAGCGGAATGAACCTTAAATAAACCGAACAAAAGTTTACGGGTTTCTTTTAATAATTTAAAAAAAAAAGAATGAACAGCCCCTGAAGTATAAATATCGGAACTCATTTCCTATTTAGGTGATTTATTAAAACCCACAATACTTCTGATGAAGCAGAAATAGACAAAAAAACGTCATAATTTTAATTGAAACCTTTTTCGCCTATTAGTTCCAACAAAAAAACCAAAGAGAATTAAGTGTTTACCTTGTTTTTCGTATAGAGAACTGCGTCTCCTTGGGTTTCTCCCAAAGTTTTCCACCGACGATGCCAACGGCTGCGATGTTTGGGCGAAACCCAAAAAACCCTGTTACAATAATCAAAAAAAGACGTCAAAGTTTGAATTATGTAAGTATTAAGAAGTATCAGAGTTATTCTGTATGTCCCTGACATGTAAAAATTTCTACATATGGCAAATCATACAATACAGAATTTTTTATATACAATCCAATCCAAACGGTCTGAGAAAAATTAAAAATTCCCGAATGTTAGTGATAACGTGCAACCCTATCGTAACGGTGAAGGGCGCGTCACAGGCTAGTTTAAAGAACTCCTTCGAAGCAGTGCCTTGGACCGTATGAGTTAAGATCTTCATTTTTTGGGGTTTGTTTCAGGTAAAAATAATGGGAGGTGCCGACCAAAAATTTTTTACAGGTACAAGTTATTTGGACAAGACGTTCAAGGTAAGTAGAAGAAGCGCGGATATTTTGCACGAATTTTTTTTTTGTTTTCAAGTAAAATTTCAGGTTCAGGTTCAAAGAATGAAAATGGAAGAAAATCATTCTCGGGTTGAGTAGATTGAGACGGTAGGTGTTACCCAGGTTGGTATCTTGTTTCATGTCTGGTTTTTTGGTGTTTCGTTCCTCAGGGCCTTGTGCATCGGAACTCAACATCTTAATAAGTCAGGCAAAACCGTTTGAATCTCTCTCTCTCTCTCTCTCTCTCTCTCTCTCTCTCTCTCTCTCTCTTTCTCTCCCTAAGTAAATAAACATTATGAAAAAGAGAGTTAATAAGTTTACGCCTTGGAAACACGTTTTCATTCATTTATTCATGGGTTGAAAAACTGAAACAGTTTGATCGTGTTTTTTTTTTCTCTAACACGAAATGCCTCTGGTTGGAAGTGCGAAAGAATTCACCTGAGTTTTCCGAGTACCGAGTACGTGGCAAAAACCCATTCATTTCGTCTCAACCTAATGACCACATTCATTGTGTAATACTATTACACATTTAAAATTAATGATAAAAAGCATTTGTAACTTTCAGCTTCACCTAAAACATAATCACTATAACGAGGAATAAACCCTTCTCTGAAGTTGTTCGCACTATTAACAAGCCATGAAACATAGAAACGTTAACAAGGGGAAACCTATGCTACCCTCATCACCCGTTCTAATAATGATACACTAATATCGTCACATGCAACCGTCATCAATAAGGGTAAACAAGCCGAAAATGAAGAGTTCCTTCGAGATACTCGTGATACTCCTCGCTCACCAACAATTTGTGTGGTCCGTTTCATGTGTGCAAGGCGACGGGAAATATTTAACCGGGTACTGATTTAATGACCGACCATATGAACCAGAATCTTTCTGTGTTTGGTGTACGAAGAATTCGAGCCTGTTTCCCAACTGATACAGAGTCATGACTGGACTGTCCAAACGAAATAACTGCTGATTTAGAGAATAAAATGAGTTGTGGAGACCAATAGTAATGCGAGCACTAGTGAGTGAACCTGGTTACAGTTCAACTCACTCTCTTAAAATAATGTACCAGTATTTAGTTACCCTCACAGATTAATACATTGTAACTATTAATGATGGCACGCTTGCTAACGCCTTGGAATAATTTCCATTATCAGAACAATTACGTCTGCTCTCATTTTTAGTTTAAAATGAATGAAAATAACACTGTCTACCGCACAAATTGTCGTACCTGTTCATACTCTCGGAAGAGTCATCTGGTCCAGATCTTCCGATGCAACTGTGGTTCTTGCCAGGTGTAGTCTTCATGTTTCGCTTGCTAGAAGAAAAAAAAGATAAAACTCAGTAAGAAGGTAGCAGAATTTGGTTGCCAGAGATTTCCCACGAAATCTAACGAATGACTAATAACCAAGTTGTAAAACTCAAGCGTCAATAGCGCAATAATTTAACATAAATAATTACTCATTGGCATGCGTAAGCTTTTAAATTGCTTGGCACCGATGGTCAATAAACAAGACTTAAGCCGTCAGCGTTAACATGAAGGTGTCACTGAAAACTTGCAGAAATTGAAGATTACATACATAAATCTGTAGAAATGAGAGGGTGCATTTAAGGTACAAAAGTTTGTCCAGAATGAAATGCCTAGTGAAAGCGAAATGAATCAGTGTAAACTGGAAAATATTTCAGGTATAAAAAAACAGTCGCTCTCTAAGACCTCGTTAGGCGCCAGGTATTTACTATTATAAATTTATCATCTCTTATAAGATAAACGTTGTAAGTAAATTGAATTCATCGTTACGAGCCATCTTTTCCTTCAATACTTTTTATTGTCTTGGGTGGTCAACGTAATTTCTTATTTCTTTCTTTCTTGCGTTGCCCAATCTTTGATCGTCCACGTTGGAATTTAACAAGAATTGGGCTGTTCCACACCGTTCTAATCGTCAGATGAGTTTTGAAATGAAGAGGTGGGAAGGTGATGCTCTTGGGCTATCATTAAACGTTCAGTCGGTACGGCATGGCACTCGAAAATATTTCAAATATTTTTTCCCATTGGTTTCAACTTCGGGGTATTCACTTGTTAGGATCTTCGTCTGTTGACCTACCTGTGGATGTGTTGCCTCAATTAGGGCAGTCATCTCATGTCAACTGCTCTTTATCACACGGCAATATCTATTAACTAATGACACTCTATTTGTTGGCACAGAGGTGGAAAATTTAAAAACGGTCGGTCAAGTTTACGATTTTGTGATTGACCTATTAATTTGATCGTCAAATGAAACTTTTTCGAGAGAAAATCAGTGGTTGTATTGCTCGTTTCTATGTTAAAAAAACACTACCATATTTTCCTATTTTTAAAAAAAGTAACGAATCGCAGCATTAGTATCAACCTGGCGATGAATATTTCGGCGATAATAAAGTTGAGAGCTGTGACAAGAATAAAGTAATGTCGCATGTGAATTACAATATATATGATCAATAAATGTCACCAAGTCCATATCATACTTATGAAATCATATTTAAATATGAAATGTTTCGCATTCCATTGAAGGCCGAAGGGATGTTTTTCAAGGAATAACGGCCAACAACGTTCACATTGTCGCACAATTTATATGTTTGTAAATTCATAAACACAAAAAACAACAATAATAATAAGAAACGCTTGTAACAAAAAATACAGGTGTCAATTATTAATCATTTCTGACCCTACCGAAGCAGAGTTTCAGTGTGATTCAAACAGTGTGGCATTTCCGGAGAGCGCAGAAATAGCAGGGAACCCAAAATTATCACCAAGTTTTACACTAGTCACAACGTGTTCACGGGATATATAAATTATTATTCATTGTAAATATAAATTTTGCTGTGTACATAGAACCATTTTTTCGGATTTCGTGTGGAATCAACTTCATCAAGCTAAGGCCGGAGGAAAAATTATTCGTGATGGATACCAAAAAAATTAAGTTTCCAAAATTATATTGTAGGGACCATTGCTACCTGGCTGGTCGAAAAACAATCAATCCCATTCATATTCTACTTTAGAAAAACCAAACACCAACAATAGGGATTAGAAGAGCCGCAGGACACCTTCTGACTTAAAACCTTTTTTCCGAGCCGATACCTAAACCTTTTATTTTCTTTTCCACAAAAGGATTATTATTATTGTTACACCTAGGCAAACACCAAAAGATTCGCCTTCTTTAGACCTTTTTGGTGGACTGTCCTTTTGATTGATTCGTCGGTACTTGACTCGTAAGTCAGTCAAAATATCGCGTCCGCGACTTGTGTATGTAAGTAGTTAACCAATTTTCTAAATGGTCAGTTTGTCTACACCACAGAAAGAATTTAAGTAAACATGTAACAATATACGTTTATCTGGTTTGCTAGACAGATGGCAGCGGACGGGAAGGAGAATATCCTGACGTCTGACAATTCCTCTCCAGGACAAACTCATTGTGGGGTATATGAAGATAGTGTGGCCTGCCTGAGAGCACATCTACATAACATCATGGCGTACGCACACAGAATATAGCTTCAATCATTGCATATTGGTCCACTTGTAGGCAAAAGTAAATACAGACAACCAGACAACCAGTACATTCTAGGAGAGAAAATAGCTGCTATAGAAACCGTCCTGAACAAGTTTGAACGGGATTGAACATGTCAGATTTTGATTGGGAAAACAAAAAGGCACGAGACAACTCTAATTATCATTTAATCAGATTCCAAGTTTGAAAGAATAAACGGCAGAAACTAGTTTCAGGTCGATTTCTTCATTGCACCTGTCCTTCGTACCTTTAGATATTAAAATTAGAATTTGAAGCTGTCCCTTAGCAGCCGTAGGTCTGGGGGTAACTGACGATGTTTTGATTTATATCTCAAATTATTTAATAACCGACCAGTTTAGGAAAACAAACAGCCTCTGGTGAATACAAAAGGCGAAAAAAAACTATCGGTCCAACAACAAGGAGAACCCGCAACAACACGGATTTTTACTGCTTTTCTCGTCTTTTGAAATTCGTCTTACAAGAAACTATTTTGTCTATTTTTTCGTGTCCTTTCTGTGAGGTACGACCAATAAACAAGATAGGTAAACAGCTGTTCAGTCACCAATCACCAGTCAGAAATCTCTTTTCACATCTACACATCTCCGTGTCTTCTTTAGTTTGTCCTTCCATATTCACACCTGATTTTGGTGCCAGCACAAATATTTTGCCAATTTCTATCATTCTATCTAGGAAAAGCAGACAATTATTTATATTTTAAATAGGTTTTAATTATTTTACTTTTTTGGGAACTCGACTCACAAAAGATAATTAGATGTCTTCAGTTGGTCACCAAACTATTCTCAACTAGCAGTTTATTAGAAATTTTATTGTTCTGCAAGTCCGTGTAGCACTCAAATATGATATTGTCAAATAAAATACGATATATAAGTGTGCAAGTTTTTACAATCCTATTAATGCGGTATTCTATTTTGGACAGGTGTCTTTCTTATTCAATATTTAAAATAAGATATTTCCTTGAATGGCATTATTAGATAAAAAGCTTTTAAGTTTCAAATATAAATATTAGTTTCTTTAAAGTTGTTAAAATGATACGAGACAAAAGCGTTAAGTGTTATTGATTTGTTACGAAATTATCATGGTTCGTCGATAAGCTATCTACTTAATAAATGTCTGTAACACATGTTATTACGTTGGAACCGCTTCCGAGGTTAATTATTCATTCATATTTAAGATGATTGATTACCTAAAAAATATTATTACTTTCACTTATTATGTATTAATCTCTTTTTGAAGAAGGATATCATACTTATTTTAATAAATACAAAGTTAGAGAGATTAATAACATTATTTTTAATGAATACCTATTAATTAATATCTTCGGTCATTGTGAGCTTTTTTAATTTGTTATTAATTGCGTTATTATTTACATCGGTTATCATCTTACACAATTTACTTGGAACGGTAACATAATGCCGAATGGTTACACTGACGGATAGTTAAATTCATCTTAAGAATATTACGTGGAGAATCACATAAATTTAAAATTTCTATTTAGTTAACTTACTTATATTTATTTCAATTTATTTTACGCTATTTCACATTACGGCAACATTTTTAGAGCAAATTTAATTAACTTCATTCAGACGGCGTTGGATTTTTATTTCCTAACTAACCATATACAAATTTATTACAGTTCAACTGCACAACTTTTTTATGCATAATTAAAAAATAATAATTTATTGATCAATTATTTAATTTTATAATTTGTGACCACATGTTGCTCATCTTTTGAAATGAAGTAGTTTGCAAAATAATTATAACAAAATACACACTTAAAAAACAACAAAAAACTACTCCTGAAACTTGAACAAGTTCCTTGTGTACTTCCCAGTTCTGTGACCAAAACTCACAGTCTAACTCCTTAATAGTTTTGAACTTGGAAACTGGAAAAGAAAACAATATAATGCTGCGAGAGAACACTCTTTTGAGCATTAAAAAGTTGACCTGGGACACACTTTGACTGAAGCAAAAGGGGAAAACAAAAGTTTAAAATTGCTGCTGTAAACGACAGTAAAGGCTCTTTCTACAGGAGTTTATAATTGATATTTCAAACAATAAAAGGTGAAGGAAAACTATTGTCATGACAATGCAAGTTCTTTATATCCCATAATAAGCTACATAAATATATATAATTAGGTCTGCTGCCACTTGAGTGCCTCGTATTAACTCGATAGACAGCTGTTAAATATCTCTTTCCAGACCACACTCGAAATTATCGTGTTTACAATGCCTAGGGCTACTCCATGATAGCTTTTTCAAAATATAAATTTCCATTCGTTCAACTACGTTTTGTGAGGCAAGAGAAGAAAATGTTTCTGCTTTTCTATATTTCAGTCTTTCTCCACGTCTGACCCCATTCACCATTAAAATCTGTTCAAGCTTCGTTGCAAAATTCAATTTGAAATTTTCACAAGTTCTCTTCGCCGCGCATTCAAGTTTCATTAACCTGCCAAAACACTGATAAACATTTCCTACATAAGAAGAGTAATTCGTATTTAAATCGCATAAAATCACGTTATTTCAGGTAAAACAGAATAAAAAACGTACTATATGTGACCCAAAAATAATTTTAAAAAATCACTAATTTGTAAAGATTCTCCTAGCAATTAGTTAGGTATTTCCAAAAAAATAAAAATAAAAATAATTTTCTGTTATATCAAATTCAGATTCTCCAACACCATACATTCCTTTTGGTGGCTCTCTACATTAATCAATACTTTTCCCTACCAATTCCTATAACGAAGTATGTGTAAAATCTGCAACAGGCATCGAGCTAAATTCCCAGTAATGGTAAAAAATTCACAAAGACCAGTAACTTCAGTAAAAACCCAAACATATAGTTTGCCAGTTAAACGACCTACAAAAATACAGCTCTACAGTTCACGAATTCGCGAAATTCCACGCTGGCAAGGTAAACGTTTAATCAGTCTCGATAATTCTCCCGGGTAGTGGTACCTAACACCTTGACTCCCCATGAACCATATATAATAACAGTATATATACCGCTCGTTACAGTGTTCACATTCACCATGAAACATTTCCCGTGGCAAGAAACGGCCTTTGAGGCGCAACGATAATTCACAGCAAACAGGTGGTGTAGTTCTTTTTTCGAAAACAAATTAATTGTCCTGTTCGGTGGAAACTCAGGTTCACCGCGACTAAGCCTTATAATTAAGGTATTATAAAAGCATGGAAGCAATGTTTAGACAAAAAAAAAATAGAAGAAAGATTGAAAAACAAAACAAATATACCTTAAAATTTATGATACCACCAAAGTGCGATGACGTGTCTTTCAACGATTGGCTTGTTAACTCTACCTTATAGGTGGTCTAATGCGTGCCTAACAGGCGTTTCCATTCGCACTTTCTTTAAGTATGTTACTCGGAACAAAAATCCGTGTTTAATATTCGTAGGAAACTCGATTTAAGTCAAAAATCCTAATTGTCTTCTTCTTCTTATTCTCTCTGACCATGTCAAACCGGTTGGTCTCACGCTGAACGACAATAAAAACGATGGAAGAAAAATCGACATTTTAATTTTTCAACCGAGTCGACTGTTAAACCCGGATGCGAGGAATGAGATCTCACCTATGTACGATAAATAAATTTCTGTAATGTACATAAAATAGGACGAGAGTGTGACAGGTGGTCGGACACGCGCTTACTAATCTTCAGCTACGGCTCTGTTTATTTAGGGTTTTGGTTCGTCCGTGCTCTGTCCTACCTGTGTTCTCCTAGTATTGTTATCATGTGACTTTTGTCGCGATCAGGTTTTCAGGTTCAACTTGTGTAATGCTAATGAGTAAAATATACACAGTCGGCATAGAAAACATTATCCGTGAATATTTCACGCTTTAAACATTCTACCTTAAACAACAGCTTAAACAACAGAATATTTACAACGAAATTATAGTAGTAAACATACGTTGTAACAATTGAAAAGTAAGCTTTTTCGCAAGAATAAAATGACTTAAAAGTTATATTATTAAAATGACTTCTGGTGGAGTACCCGACTCCACTTTTAGTATACGGATCGTACAGTTTTATGACTTGCATAATATGCTACCTTATTTGTCTATGATGGCTCAAGTAACCAGGTTTAATTACCAGGACTAAAATTGTTTTAACCAAAAAAGGAATTTCTTAGTTTTACGAATACAATTCAACGCCAAATGTTATGGCAGAAACCGGCTACCTATTCACAACTATTCATCTGTGTCTTCTATAAGTGTCTTTAGTGATATTTTCGTCAAGTCTCTGCGACCATCCAAATTCGAACAACCAAATCCACATAACGAATAATTCAGACACGTGCTATTTAAACGCTCACTCTTTCCGAATTTATGTAAACCTCAAAACGAAATTAGGTACTCTTAAATATTAAAATTGGGTAGTGGGTACCCACCATATTGAAGGTACCTGACCGGCGCTAGTGAAATGGGTCTGCGGTTTCTCGTTGAAAGTGGGCTCGTTTTTCATTATAATTTTCAATTTTTTTTTAATATTGAGGCACACACGGGCACAAAACCATTTGGTTAGATTTATCGAGAGGGCCGTAATAAGCTATTAATGGTTTTGACAGGCACATTTGACCCTTGAGAGGGAAGAAAAAATTCAGGGAATAGTGCGACTAATAGAGAAATAGTAAAAAAATTAAAATTAACCAGGCGGACATTGTTTCACCATACAGCGTTCTTGTGTACTTTTACTTTAATTGAGACATAACTGATCATTAATATATTTTACTTCGTTTAAATGTTGGGAAAACTTTATTTCATATTATTTTATATATATTAACACGGCAGATATTCTTGTAATTACATTTTTTACTCATATTATATTTGTTGTATTGCTATCGGACGTTGCATTCTTAAACGAAGAAGTACAAAAATACATCTAGTAATAATGACAAACACCTAATGGTCGTTCTTTTCGTTCAAGATCTGTTTCTTCAGATGGCTCTTACTAGTTTTATTACACATTATATATTACAGAGCTGCAGTGCAACCTTTACATCTTGCTCAACTCCATGCTTCTTTCCCGACTACCAATACAACTCCTATAAATTTAATACAAAATATGGAGAGGTACAAATGTTATGTCTATATATAACACACCCTGTTTTTAAATACAAAAATATACTAAAAATATTTTACAATTCAAAACTTCGAAGTTGTGGCTCCGGGACAAGGCAATTGAGTCAAAGAACCAGTTGCGACATCTAACACGATGAAACATCAACAAGTAACTCTTAAATTTGTCTAATGCTAATGTTAGTTCGTTTCACTCTCACCAGAGTCGCAGTGTTCAGACCTTAAAGGAGAAATACGACAAAGGAAATTACTTCTTTCAAATAAAAATATACTTTTTGAATACGAATGTAAAAATTCTTATGAGAAATTGCATGAAATAGTAACTGCACTGAACAGTCAATCCGTGAATAAAATACTGTGAGATTTTTCTTTTTTTCCGATATTAAACTTAGACTGTTTAAAAGCCAAAAAACATGTGTAATTCATGTATACAATTAACTGACCTGTGAAAGTTAAGGTGTTTGATCCCTGGTATTTTGTTGGGAAGATTACTGAAATACTATATATCCTTCGAATTCGTAAAGGTTTCTACAAGTGTTGTACGAAAGTAGTTAAATGAAAGAATTGTTGATGAGCTTTCATTCATAATAATTGAAAGGGCAATACGGTTTACCTTCAATACCAATGTTCGATGAATCGTTGTGAAATTATTAAAATTCATCAATTTTCGAATACCGAAAATTTTTGGCACCCACCCGAGTCCTCAGGAATATTTGCTTCATCACATTATTCTTATTAATGATATATAATAACTATTTGGCTATTAGTTGATATTACATCTACGGTCACGTTGTGAAACCGTTAGGTAACCTCACATTAAATGGCCACCAGCATCTGGGAACATTTCAGACGGTTATAAATCAGGCCGGCGAAGGATACGACGCCATCAAATAGCGATTAAATCGTGTAATACAGTTTAAACCAACCTTTTTAATCAGGTTTAATTTAGAAATTTCCATTTATGCAACTGGTGCCTGCTTGCCGGGTTACCTTTCCTTTCCACAGGGACACGGGGATAAGTTTCACAGGTTTGCATTGAGCGTACAGGAAGAGACCTGATTTTCCCGCAAGTTCTCGCAGCAACCCCTAAGTATCTCCTTTCACGTTCCTTATCACGTTGCCTAGATCGTTTGCCGGGACACTGTTACGGAGACAGGAGGCCAAAACTCATCCTTGAACCATGAACTCTCGAATACGAAAAATCAACTAGCAGAACTCGCTACTGACTAACACACACTAACTGAATATTTTAATCAATTTTTTATATATTCCTAGAAGGAGCTCGTAGCAAGGTCGTAATTCGATAAAACTCGCGCTGCAACGCTTTACTCACTTTTATTGAAGTACAGAGACGTCTGAAGAAGTATGAAAACCTTTGAAAAGAAATTCCGTCACGTTGACACAAGTTGAAAGTGAACTTAAGAAGGTAGCATTCCAGCTGTTTCCATCCACAGCCTCAGGAACAAAAAGTAATTAAGTTCTTTTCTACAAATTTGACAAAAGAAGAGACATTTCAATCCATTTGCCATTATCAACCCACCTAATGTTCGCAAACAAACGTCCAACATTAGTCATCATTTTTGTGATAAATTGAGGGAGATGAAACACCGTGTCTAGTTCCACCTGGACCAAATTTGCAGATGGTACCTTAAGACGCTTCATCGAATTCCAACTGCGCCGCCTTATATAAACAATAATTGTATTTATATAATAACCTACTGTCGGAATATGATTTTTAAGAGCACCATTTGATGCGGTCAATCGATTATTTATCAAATATCTTATTCCTTAATCAATATTAATTGATCTTGTTCGTTACCTGTCTCAGTAAGGAACCTACAAACACCCGTAGAATTGGGAACCGTTGACCGCGACCTTCTTCTATAATTCATTACTACAAACAAATACGTTTCATATTAATCCTTTACTGGTATTAGTTAATGATTAATGAAAGAAAAACACGAGGCGAACGCCATTTTGCAAGTCCTTGATTGAAACGATCGACTAAGGAGTACGTTTCACTATGTGTCACGAATGTATTACACGACGAATATGTAAAAATATCAGCGTATCATATATTATTTAAAATCCGACATCCTCGACTTCACCTCCGATTACAGAAAGTGCTTATCCTTCACACTTTCCATTAAAAAATTAGTTGGTTGAAGCAAACTGCCTCTGACCGAAACTACAAATCTTACATCTCTTTGAAGAATTGCCTGCAGTTTTTTGAACAGTATCACTGTGACAATAAAAATGTTAAGTTAACTACCAAATGCGGTGTATAAAACGAGAGGTTATAATGAAAAACGGCCAATGCATGTAGAATTGACTGAACTGATTTTCATTTAAATAAATGCTATTAAAATCAGTAAATTATTGGTTTACAGTATAAGCACTCAAACGTAACCCAAGGTCATGTGTCCCTTATCCATTTGTTCCGATATTTAGATACGAAACACCTTTTTATATTATATATTATTACAATGATGTTCATTACACTCGAAATCTAGTGAATGCTTTGAATGACTCTACTATTCCCTTAACCCCAAAACTAGACTCAAAGAACTGCACAAATCACACTACTACAACACTCACAATACTTTCATTAATGGTTCTATCGGAATCACGTAGCTCTACCACATGAAAAGTTCAGTAAACTTGTGTGTAAAATAATAAACAAACAAACAATTGTGCATGAAAGCATATTCACGGTATGCTTGAAGAATTGTACTGCAGCAATTTAGGATAATGGAATACTTTCTATGATCTCGAAATAAACACTGTCTGAGATTTTCGTACTTGCTACACATTTAGAGACCAAGAGACGTTGTCTTAACGAGCCGTAGTAAAATTCAGGGGAACTTAAAAAAATAACGAACCAAGTCGACAAATAAATTGTAATCTTAATTGATTAAACATTATAACGCAGCCGTTTCAAAATGTGTTTTAACAATTTTCCTGGCATTTATTAACATTTAACAAGTATATTAAAGCTGAAACACATCAAATTTTAATTGACCATTATAATTTAATTGAGATGTCGACTAATTAAGAACATTTTTCCCGGCAGCTGTTTTGAGTTTAAAATGTAAAATATTTCCCAAAACTCCCCCAGAAAATATCAAATCTTGCTACTCTATTGGTAATCTATCATCAGAACGAATGTCAATCCGGCAGGTAGTACCTTAGGTACTAGGGAAAGAGATAGTGAGAGAGAGAGAGAGAAGTCAGAAGGCTAAAGTCGTAGCCTGTACTTAAGTACTCCGAGTATTAGATTTTTATGCAAATTTTATTTCTGAAAAAAGATGATAATAATAAAAATAATTTTGCACTTGACAGGATGAAAACTCGACTGAGAAATCAGATATTCGCTCAATTAGAAGGGAATGAGTTAAGCTGCAACACAAAATGTCCACAAACGACCGTTTGAAGCTCGTTAAATCGTGTAAAAGCTAACATGTAAATTGATTTACTCCATACAGGCCTACCCTTTTCCTAGGTACCGGTTAATTCTATCAACAACAACAAAAAAAACTGCAAATCGATATTTGATTACTTTGATTTACGAATCGATACTCGTCGCGGTCTATTTCTTAAATTGAATGTATTCATCGTACCTCTTTGATTCCCATCCCGGTAAGCCATTAATGGGTACCATTTATTTCCCCGTATGCGGCGCTCTTTTCTCAATGGACTTTTAGACCCCTGGCTATCGGCGTCTGATACCTAGGTCCTCGGGCCTATGTAGGCAGACGTCATAGACCAAAACCGGCGAACTCGCCGCCGACAAAATCAAAGAACTCAAAAGCCGTCAAACAAAAGCAACTAATCACCTCCCCGAGTAATACATTTCATTTATTTCGTAATTCAATATGTATACTAAATGGATATTTGTTTTTTCCATCTAATTTCCAGGTACAACCTCCGAGGTACCGATGGATGAACAGCTGGCTCGGTCCAATTTAATATTCTTGTGGTTCTTCGGTTGTACCTGCCTCACGCAGCACGACACCTTTTTTATTTCGGTCCAGTCGAACCTGCCAGGACTGACAGGCCATGAGTTTTTCGGCCGGTTAGGTGTCGGCAGTTTTTACTGCCTTAAACCATTCGGTTATGTTGCAGTTATAGTTTTAATTCGAGAGAGAGAGAAAGAGATAGAAACGCATACCACCCACATTAAACTAATTTATTCTCAATAATTACAGAAATTAACTTTTTAGTTTACATCTACATGAAAACTGATGTTATTTTTACTAAATTAATTTTTTTTAATTACAACAACTTTTTAGTCTGCGATTCAGAATTATGCAACTACTCATCTTGTCTTCGGTTTTATAATGCATCGACGATTACGAGACACCAGCCTGGAATTCTGTGATCAAAAAATACCACCGTGATACTTATGGGTTAATACTAAATATGCTTTCAGGCTTTAAATAGGCGTCCGAAGGCATTTCATTTCAGAGATATTTTGATCAGATACAAACGGAATTATCAGTAACCGAACAATCCAGGACCACACGTTGACCACTACAGGACCAGACCACACGTGGTATATTCATGAACAGTTGGTACTCTTACAAACTCTATTTCGTCAACTAATACAAAAATATATTTATTTTAATAAAAAGAAGTTTCAAGTTGCAGAAAAAAAATTTATATGAATTCCAACGACGGACGTATCAACTCTAGTGTAACTTAAAACCAATTCGGCAAAGCATCTCATTGTTCACAGTCTTCCATCGTTTTACTTCACTGACTTCTCATTGCCAACAGTCGACCTTGAATTAGTACCTGGACCTAAAACCGAGTTGCCTAACGAAATATCGAACGTGATGCTCGGACATACCTTTTACGGATAAAAATCGAACAAATTACCCACTCTATTAAATTTTTCCTCATTGTCTTTCGCATTCGAAGTACGAGACCTTGCTTTACCACTGCCAACTACAACGCATTTCGCTTCAATGAAAAAAAACTGCAGACGTCTTTTTGCCGAAAGCATTTCAGCCGTCAGTCTCAAACTCAGGTACCTGTGGATTTTTTACCAATACTTAACATCGTCGCAGAAATCGATTTTTATTAGGTTCTAAAGTACTTCATAATCCGACAGGTGATCTCCGGGCAAATACCCAGCCTGATTTTAAATGTTAATTTTGAGTAATTAAATAAGTGCACGTGTTGTGTATTTTCGGGGCGCAGGTACAAAAAACACCCAGAGCCATGCCGGAATTTGCATGTTAATGGCATCTCAGAATGAGACCCACTTTTAGGCTCAAATGCTCAATTTGATTGATGGCCGTTGGTTGAAGTGGAAGATGTTGTCACGACCTCAACTACCAAATTTGAAGTAATCTTAACCGGTTATTAGGTGCAAATGAATTGCGGCTAGTTTGGAGTTACAAAGTTAAAAATTTTGGGACGATCATAAACTATATATGAAAGAGAGCAGAAAAAGCTAAGTACTGTATACGTAAATACAAATTGTAAACCCAGAATTACAGCTGTATAAAGTAGATGAAACAGTTTCCACAGCGACAGTAGGAGTACAACATATACATAAGTTATATATACACATTAAAAGTTATGTAAGGCACACCTTCTGTATTATGCATATTATGTATCGTTGTTTTGAGTTCTATAATTGTCAAGTTAGTCCTTTTTAATACAGTGCAGTAGTGTAAATCAATTCCAAAAAAATAGAATCAAATTACGAAAAAAATAATAAAGTAACGAAACAGTCATTATTATATAAATTTCAAGCATTAAATTACAAAATTACCCATACACACAGTAATTTTGAAAATGCTTTGTACATTATTATGTACATAAGAGACCTTCGCTGAGAAACAACGTTTAGAAGGTTCAATAGTCAATATAAATCGACATGATAATAATCCGAAAACGTTGAAAAAATTGTTTACCGCATATATTAGATGAATCAATTTACAAACAAAGGATGTTTACAGAAGAACTGGAAGTAATAGTGCAGTTGAACAACGCAAAGTCGTGTACCTCTCCTGTCTCCCAGGTATTAAATAATTCCGCACACGAGTACCTGCCAATTGCGTCACACCACAAGGGAATCCACTTCCATTTCCCAAACCTGATCGTGACGTACCTGGTACCTCGATAGCAGGGGATCCTGAACATACAAAAGTGTACACCGAATTACAGCCGCGTTGTAATCTCTTCCCGGTTGCAGACGAGAGCAGGTGAGTGTTCGTGTGACATTTCGGTTTTGCACCACAACATTACCGTCGCCTTGTATTTTTGTCACTTTCTTTTCATTTCGTTTTCTTTTTTTTAGTGCAAGATGAGGTTGATATTAGCATGCTTCGCTCTTTTTGCCGTTCCCGCCATCGCGATTAATGAAAAATTGAAAGAAGTTTTCCACTGGAACTATGTCGATTACGCTTGGGAGAAACCCGGCGACAGGGAAGCTGCCATTGCAAGTGGAGAATTTATTCCTGCCAACAACTTGCCCCTGGGTTTGGAAGTTTGGAAAGACAAACTTTTCATAACTATTCCAAGATGGCGAGATGGTGTAGTCGCCACTTTGACTTACGTCAAAATCAATGGTAAGATCCACTACGAGTATTTTTCAAAATAACAGTGGTGTTATTTAAGTTCTAACTTAAGTTAAATACCAAAATACTTCTCAATGCGATTTGTTCATTTGTTAAATTAGTTAGCCAACTTCATTAACTTAATTTTTTACTTTTGAAACGCTCAAATGGCAGTTGCTTTTGAATAATTTAACGGGAAACCGGACCTCTAAAAAGGAATAATACACTCCAAATCAACAATTGTTATCAACGTTTTAACCAGCTCTAGTGGTTCCCTTTTTCTATTCCAAACGGTCTTTATTTTTTACATAAATTCTCACCTACATTCTTTTACTACTTCAAGACATGATACCCCCTTTTTATCTGTTTAATTGTTCCTGAAAATTTATGGCAGGATTTTAATTTATAATTTGTAAACTAGTTACTGCGTATTATTTGAATGTGTGGAAATCGACGAGTGGTCGAATTTAGTGGACTCTAATTTTTGACGAATTTAATAACACAGCATTGAGTCTACGACTACATGTCTACATGTAAACAGTTGTATTGGAACGTTCGCTTAGGGGTACACATGCCTGCTTTAGAGTGATTAGCAACTCAATTTTCATTAAATTGCAAGCAATTTCAAATTTTTACGTAATTTTTTTAAACTCCTGCGGGGTCGTCGAGTTTACCATTACCATTTAGTTACTCGGTGTAGGTCTTGATTAGTAATTCTTCGGCAGCAGTTAGTTTACTAAAACTCGTTCACATTCTCTTTACCCAAACATTATAATTAACAGAAACAATTATACGTTCGAATTATTACGATACCACGTAACTACAAATTAATTGGAAATGTGGCAAAATGCCTGTGTACAAAATAATAATTTCACACGGTAACGTAGAGTGGTCATTACGGATGTCGCAAAACATTAATAAGTATTTATTATAAAATTCTAAGTTTCAACATTTCGGCGGGAAGGAATTTTGTAATCGGTCACATTTCCAACATTTACTTTCTCAAGTAAGTCATTAATGATGTCATTTGCTTTCAGGTAATCCACCTTTGTAGACAGATTTTATACCAGTAATCTGGTGACCGTGATCTTGAATGTTACCTTGAGGTCAAAAATTAGTATTATGTTGGAATCGTAATTCGGCGTATTGTGAAACAATGAAAGTCTTAA
This sequence comes from Polyplax serrata, assembly GCA_037055365.1. Lineage (NCBI taxonomy): Eukaryota > Metazoa > Arthropoda > Insecta > Psocodea > Polyplacidae > Polyplax > Polyplax serrata. The sequence goes on from JAWJWE010000004.1 coordinate 4,473,351, forward strand.
GAGTTGGTACTTTTACTTTTAGAGAAATGCTAGGGGCCTCTGAAAATCCTAATGTCACGGTACAACTAATTGTCATTGTAGTTATTTACAGAATTTTGTTTCTGTCTTAATTTGCAGGGCACATGCATGACGGTCACATGATGATGCATCATCTTGATCACGATCACAATGACACACAGCCTTCAATGTCCTCGTCCATGTCTCCAGCTTTGATTCCATACCCAAGCTTCGAAGAAAACCGTGTCAGCCTCAATAGTAGCAGTGATGCAAAGCCCATTGTCTCCGTGTTCAGGGTCTGGGCTGATAACTGTGACCGACTCTGGGTGATGGACACAGGAGTCGCTGACATATTGGGCAACACTAAGGTTCACTCAGCCCCTAGAATTTTGATTTACGACCTCAACACCGACAAGTTGTTGAAAACATACGAATTTAAGGACACCGACACCGAACAACATTCCTTCTTTGCTAACATAATCGTCGACAGCGACCCTCACAAGTGTGAAAACGCATTCGCTTACGTTCCCGATCTCGGAGGCTACGGTCTTATTTCGTACAACTTGGCCGAAGACAAATCCAGAAGAATCAAGCACAACTACTTCCACTTTGACCCACTCGCGGGCAACATGGTCGTCGGTGGGGTAAACTTCCAGTGGACCGACGGTGTTTTCAGCGTGGCTTTGGGTAAATCCATGCCAGACGGTTACAGAACAGCTTACTTCCACTGCTTGGCTAGTACCAAAGAATTCTCAGTAAACACTCGAGTTTTGAAAAATGGGGACAGCAGCAAAGACAGTTACTACGACTTTCAGCTGGTAGGAGACAGGGGTGCTGATTCTCAAAGTTCGGCCAGTTACATTCACGAAGGCACTGGTGTCATGTTCTACACTCAACTTCAAAAGAATTCCGTCAACTGTTGGAACACCAACAAACCTCTCGTCCAGGAAAATCTGGCCGAAGTCGCCTCAGACAACGAGACCATGATCTTCACTAACGATCTTAAAGTAGACAGGGAAGGCAAACTTTGGGTTCTCACAGACAAACTTCCAGTTTTCATTTACCGAGGACTCGACGAAAAAGAAATCAACTACAGAATCTTTTCGGCAACTGTAGAAGAAGCCATTGCTGGTACCAGCTGTGCCCCTTAAGCCACAGCAGTTGTATGTGACAAATTTGCTTTAAAAGAAAGCTGAAAAACTATTTTGATTTGTCTAGTACTCAAAACTAAACAAGAACAAAAAGTACAATTCTGCAGAATGCCAATGTGCTCGAATTAATTTGTACACAACTTTTTAATTAATTAAATGAAGTATTATTTAATTTTTACTGTTCTTTCTGGTGACCTTGATTTGAATCACAGAGGGCGTGACGTCCCCATGAAGAAATCTACATAAAATCCTAACCCATCTTTTAAAATTTATATAAAATGTATACACCTTACTTCCGACTAAACGTGTTGCTCTTTAACATAATTAGTAGGAATGTACTAGAATTAATCTTCTCGATATTTTCAGGTAATGGTTAATTACCGTTACAAATATCTTGATGGTTCTTCTTATTGTTTTTGGAAACCGATAGGCAAACATCAGGAGCCGAACCTAACTGATCATTTTGTCTTTGACAGAAGAGTTTTTATTCCAAGTACCATTTCATTTTCATTAGAGGTTACTTGTTAACGAAGTTCATAGATTGGAACTAATTACCATAATTGAGGTCAAACACAATGCAGAACTGCAGTACTTTTCATGTCACATAGTCACACTGAGCATTCCGCCCCCTACACCTTTGTGTCCTGCCAATTGATTATTAAACCGTCAGTGTTACCTTTTCGATCATTAATAAATACTTTATGACGCAACAATTGAAACTTCACTTCAAAGCAACTACCATTAAAACGTTATCCGTTCCAACTAAAATTAAATTATTGCTTTTCCTAACGCTCAACTACATGCTGTTACTGCCTGAAAATTAGGAGTGCCTGAATGTGTTGTAATGTAACGAAAGCTCACCGGATCTTCATCCAACAGCAGTGCTCCTGGAGGTTCTTGGTCACGCTTGAAGTGGGCCACGAAATAAAGAAAATTTTAATTTTCTGCCTGCTATGCAAAATTTCAGCAACACTGACCGCCATTTTGCGCCAACCTTTCCTGTTTTTCGACAGCAGCGACCCAAGCGTAAAAAATTTGTTTTAGTTTTGTAACGGTTTTTAAGGTTTACGTGGGAGTTTCTTAAATTTAACTTTTTATTAGTTTTTATAATGTATACTGAATTATATTGACTGAATTGACAAGAACACTATGTCCACCGGTGTGATTATCTTGCTTTTATTAAGTACCTTTAACCAAATGCCTCATGACTTTTGACAGCCATCGCTTCACCGTTGATTTGCATTTTATTTGAAAAGCAAAACTAAAGAGCACCTCAGCAACCCAAGTATAAAATCAATTTCGATTAATTGAGATGGGGAACTAATGGAAGTACCTTTGTGCAAAGGTCAGGGAACCTTTAATTTTAGAAAAACGAACGATTAAATTACGCGTTGGAAGATTCGCCTAACGAAACGAAAGGGAATTTTCATTTGCACGTCGTGATCTCGTCATTACCTGCAATTTCTTTCTCGCTAATTCTTTTTAACAAAAGTAAATTGCATTTTACTGCGAAGTATTATTGTTCTATTTAAATATTGAATTATTCAATAAGCGCAAAGTCTCAAAGGTGAACATTTCAGTTTTGAAAACGTGACGGGGTAATTTAAATTACGGTCACCGTCGTTCTCGTCTTTATTTGAACTCGATTGAGTAACTTAATAACGAGAGATTAACATTTCGAGTGAAAATGTCAACGACAAAGATTCGTCGGCTTTAATTTTAATGCTAAATATATTATGATACCCTCGTTAAATGGCATCACAATTTCCAAAAATGTCTGCACTGCGACATTATCACATCTGGGAGATCTTCGATTGAAAAAAAAAATGCAAAAATTAGTGATGGAATGATTGATGAAGACATTGACGTGACGAATTCCTGACAACAGAATGGGAAACTTTATTCAAATAAATAAATAATTAATTCTTACGTTCGTGTTCACACATATTCCTGTCGGATGTGTCCCGCTGATGAGTAGGAACACCTGATCCGTTTCAAAAGTGTTATTGGTTAAATCACGAGTGGTCTATCTAGTCGAAAATCAGGTATTATGCTACAACTTATGTTAATTGCTATGTAAGGACTGCAACTTTTGAAGGAGTTCTTTCATGTGTCACAATTGTACAATACAAGTATCGAATAAGTATGCAGAAAGTGTAACATATGGGCAGATTTTGTCGCATTGTTCCTATATAAACACTTTTGTGTAAAGCAGAAACCGTGTGAACTGTGGTACTCAAAATTAAAGAATCATGAATCCTTGAGTCTAGCACAGGTGATGGATGTTAAACCTCTAGTATATTTTCTATATCCATATAAATTACCATTTTTTATGAGATTGAACGTACTGAAAGATTAATTTTCAGCAAATCGCACATGAAACGTTTTTGAGTAGTTTTTAAGTTTCGAATACTGAGATTCAGTTTCCTCACACTTTTTTATACGACTTGAGACTGTTCGGTACAGAATACGGTTACAGAGGATATTTTATTTGAATTATTCGTTTATTTTAATACTTGGTACACAGTCTGAGAACATTGCACAACACATTGACCTTTGCTTGTTCCAGTGGCACCAAATTTGGTGCCCGTGTTGGAAAACCTGTGTCTGAATGTCAAGATTATTTTACAAATCTGTGAAAATTTATTTCCTTAAAACGTCACCCCAAGTTTAATGGAATTAGGCAATGGACCGGTTGATTGTGTTTGCCAAACAAACCCGAAATACGCAAGTTTGCATTTGACAATTCGCGACCAGGTGACCGATGACAACATCCCAGCCGTTTCCACTTCAGATATTAAACAAAGTCATTTGATAATTCAAATATAACGCATGAAGGATCGAAAAGTTCGACGAACTTGAAAACACAAAAGGAAAGGATTGACGTGTATTATTGTTTTAAAAATTAAAAGTGCTCAGAATGTACAAAAGTATGTACGTGTGTTTCGCATTTAATCGTTTTTCAAAACACAGGAGAACTCCCACCCAATTCGCTTTACAAAAGAAGCACACCACTTTTTTGTTTGACCCATCCTTCCCATCCTGATAAGTTTTGTTGAGGCGTGTTGTAAGAGTTCATTGTAGTTCATTGTAAAATTTTTTCTTACGGAATAACTTCTCTCGGATTCCTCTTCCTGTGTTAACCTAATATTACTTTCGGACAATACTATGTAATGGATGTGTTTTTCATTGAAACCTCTGTGGCCGAGTCTGCGGTCGTGCCACCTTACTGATGCTAAAACTAATATAAATTACAATTAATTATTCAAGCGTAAGACACACGTTTCACCAGAAAACATTTCTCGGAAATAAAATAAAAACCGTAGCCATTCATTTTTCAACAGGAGTGTTTATTAAATCTCTCGCCGATGAAGCTTTCAATGTGACAGCTAAGGTGTCACCGCAAAACTTTACAGCAACCAACCGTAACCAGCGGCAACATTTTTTAAACAGCCGTCAAGCAGAAAGACAATAGTTTACACTGCTCAACCTAACAAATTTCAGCATGAACAATAACCTCAACAAAACCTACCTAATATGCAGCATCAACCATAACCAACGCGAAATTGTTTGTTGCAATTGTAGGATGGCCTACCCTCGAACTGTCACTTCGGTAATTTCGTAAGAATCTTGTACTTGGCTCGAGATGTGTGACTGCATATCTGAAATGGGAAGACGAACAAATATTGTTAAATCGCTTCGAAGGAAAAGTTATTTTGAATACGAACAACTGGTCGTGATAATTATCGTGCCCAACGTAACTGCTGGAAATGGTTCCTGACCTCGGTGGATTAAATCGGCATAATCCAGAAGCTTTTAATGGCCGCAACGTGTGCCACTATTTATTTTTTTTATCGCGGATGTACAAATAGCAGGTACTATTGTCGTTTACGTTGATAAAAGCTCCATTCGAAGGTTAAACGAAAGTATATAATTCAAGGTTCCTTACCGCGATCCTTGTGCCGGTTTTCGATCGGTTTATGCATTTCATCGGTTATAAAATGCTGTTTTCATTGTTTCCACTTGCGCTTATGAATGTAAAAAGATCTTCCAGCTGCATTGCGCGCCTTTGATTTACGAAAATCAGTAATTTCTAGATGTTTGATTTCCGCTTGGCAACCTCTTAAATCGTTCTAATGTCCCAATTAATTGTGTAAGTAGCATGAATTATTTAATGTGTACATTTCGTTTTGAGTTATACAAAGGGACGAAGGGCCTGAGTACCACTTACTGTGAAGTAGAAATGTATGCTTAGCCGAAGGTAAATGTGACATTTGAGTATCGTTTGCCCTGCAGATTTGTTATTAACTCACTCAAGTTTTTATTAATTCTCCGTCTTCCCTTAATTCTTTGAACATTTCGGCGTTATAAAACTTTATCTCATTCAGTGCAATGTACCAAATACTTCAATATTTCTTTCTTTCCTTCTAACGCATTCCTCAATTTCGTTTCCTTAATTTCGCGCAGATGGTCGTGCAGTTGTGTTGTACTCTGTTTCATCCCGAACACACGAGCATGAAAAATAAGCCGGTCGAATTTGATTCGGTAACATTAGTTAATAATCTATGAGGATAACAAATTACTTTTGTACATCTCCAATGCGCTCTCTTTGCAATGCTACTATTAGGAAAAAACATAATGCGTGTCTAAACAACTCAATTAACAATCTGTTTCAATTACTAAGCATTGCCCGAAATGTGCTGGAAACCACTTGCTGACCCGTACAGAAATGAACAAGATATAAGCATTTTTTGTATTGCTCGAGAACGTCAGCCTGATGAATGAGGGACAGTCTTTAAAATTTGCAAAACAATGCAACAGTGTTAATCACTTGTATGTGTACCTTTTCATTTTGGTTCCTGGATATTTCTTAAATTTAAATTTCAGGATCTGAATGGATTTGAAAAATAAATAATTAAAGATGTCATTAAACCATTGTTTCTTATATTTTATTTAAAAGCTAACAAGATTCATCGTAAATATAGTTTTAATTTTGACGAAGTCCCTTAGTGCTTTATGTCTAAAGCTCAATTACGCAGAATACAATATAAATGTAAAAAAATTTCACAGAAATAAAATTTGAAAAGTTGAGTTAAAAAAATGGCAGACTTTTGGTAGTGAAACTTTGTTTGTGTTTCGCGTTTTTCAATATGGCAAACATTGAGCAGATCTGTAAAAAATTTAACAATTAATTCACTTAAATAAATTGTATACAATTTATTGTCCACTACATTTGAATTTAATACCAGCTGTTCTCCTGAGTATTAAATACGTTACAAACTTATTTTCTCTTGAAATGCTTCACATCATATTCCTATTATTGATATACAAACATGAAATTAAAATAGAACAATTTGTTACTAAGACAGTAAAAAAATTAAGGCTACAAGTTTAAGGATGGGTGTTCTTTACACTATAAAATTGACCTCAGAATACTTCTGATAAAATTCTTGTTGAATCATACGATGTGATTGAATATGTTTATGAGATTAATTCTCATGAATTATGCCTTTTACACGACTTGTTTCAAAAACTTCACGATTCATTTACATATTTGTTACTGAAATGAAATATTACAAAAAATCCTTTAATATTTTAATTAACTGGTAGACTTAATGCTCATTGATGAAAGTTTTTCATTTAATTCAGGGTTGGTTAATTTTTCAGGAGTTATTTCAGAAGAAACCTTTTTTGTTGGTACAGCCTTTTTCTCATCATTTTTATCTGAAATAAATAAGTTACCAAAATGTCCATTAGCACAATCAGTTCTATCACAAATAGTAGAATAAAGTGGAATTTTATTCAACCACTCTAAATTGATGAAAAATTGATACATACCAACTGATAAATTTTTCTTCTCTTCTTCAAATGTATCATTCAATACTGGAGAATCTAAAAAAATTAAGAAAGAGATGAAAAGCAGTGCAACATAAAGTGAAAGTTATGATTTAACATAGGAGGGAAGGTAACTAATATATTACAATAAATCAAAAAATTGTTTTCCAATTCTTCTCAATGAGATTAAAAATATAATAATTAATGGGCATCTAATAAATATATTTACCTCCAATAAGTAACTTATCTTCTGCAGTAGTACTACCCTTTAAGTTTTCTACAACATAAACATTTTTTAATTATTATTTCCCATAAGAAATCAACTTCCTTTTTTGTAAAACAATATTACCACCTTACCTGAATTAGCAACAATTTTTTTCCCTTCATCAAATGTATCCTTCCATTTGTGGGCATCTGCAAATACGACATAAATGATTTTGACATGATGATGGCGAACATTAAAAAATGGGTTAGTTTGTCAAATAACTTCATATGAGAATAAAATAGGACTTACTTTCTATATTGGCAAATTTAATAGCTAATAGTTCTGATTTTACTGTTCCATCTGAAAAATCTTTAACTGAATACACCCAAGCTCTGTCACAGGAAACACTTGGCTTGAGTACCATACTTGGTGAGATAAAATGATTGGCACAAAGTTTTAATGTTTTGTCTCTCCTCATTACCTAGGAAAATTGGTTAAAATAAGAAGTTAGTTTATAGATTAAAATCCATTTGTGGATTCTACTTTGTAATACTTACTACTCTAACAGTTGAATTAAATTTGTGACTTAGTATTTTCACATATCCTGTACCTCTCTCTTTCCATTCAGGGGGTGATACATTTGCATCATAGCGATATAGTTTTGCCCTCCTAATTTAAAAGAAAATTTACCAAAAGTACATTAGCAAATTAATAAAAGTAATAAAATAAAATAAAATTTCACTTGAATACTACACTTTTGCTAAATTGCACAAATTTCAATCTACAAATGAACATCCTATACACCTTCAAAAGTTTATAATGAAATTTACAACTCACAAGCACAACATAACAGTTTCATCTTCTTCAAGGGTTGGAACTACAACTTCAGGTAATGAAATAATGGGATCATAATGTGGATCATGTTCTGCATCCTCTGCTGTCTCATTATCACAGTTTTTTTCATCAACTACTGCTTGTTCCTGCAATATGTATAATACATGATATAGAATTACTGAGGAATAATTTGTGTATTGCATAAAGCATGAATAGAATATTGGAGAACGTTTAAATAGTTTCGGGATTAAAAATAACTGTTTTAGCTGCATTCAATTTTTTTAATGAAACACCGTACTAAATTTCGTATGAAAAAAACTTCAATTCTCAAGTCAATGCAGTAAAAACTATTTATTTTATTACAAATTGTTATTAATAATTACGTATGGCGGGAGATTTTCTACTGTAACAATAAATTGGTTTTAAATTACAACGGGTAACAATAACTTGCAGAACGAATTACCTTATCAACCTCTGACATTGCTAACGATTTATTGTTTTCAGGAATTACTAGGTATCCGAAAAACTGTCGAACTAGGTGGAAAACACAGTAAACGAATTTTAACACAACGTAAACCAACATTCAACACCCAAAGGAAATGAAATGAGCGCAAATCTCTGTAAAATGCCTTTGACCGTTTGCTTCACAAGATATTCAGAAACTCGTCGAGGTTTTTGAAACATTCTCGGTGACACACGAGAATTCTGACTTTAACTTATTGAAAAATGGCCGCTATTAGTTTGCTTAATCCAAAAGCCGAATTTGCAAGAGCCGCCCAAGCTCTTGCTGTAAATATATCAGCTGCCAAGGGGATTCAAGATGTGATGCGAACGAATCTCGGTCCCAAAGGTACCTTAAAAATGTAAGTTTTCGTAAAACTTTTTCAAAATAATACGTTGAATGTCCGCCGGACGTTCGAGTCCAACCATGTGTATCGTGACTAATAAATTAATAATACGAATTTTTGGAATAAAACGATAAAATTCGTACAGTTAATTGAATTAAAAACACATTTCTACCTCCTTTCTTTGCTGTAAATATATATTCTAGTTCTACTTTTTAGAATTATCAGAGAAAAACATTTGTTGTTTAACATGTGATGCAATTTCTATTGTTGGTCCTGTACCATCCATTTTTTTTATTATTTTGAAATTGTGTGTGGAATTTTCACATGATGTTTCTGATTTTTAATTATTTATTTTTAGGCTTGTATCAGGAGCAGGAGATATAAAAATTACCAAAGATGGAAATGTACTACTTCATGAAATGGTAAGAAGCAAAATTTATTGTACACCTGACATTGCAGGGTTGTGCAATAATACTGAAATATATCTAATTTAAACAGTGACCATGAGCTTTTGTCATTGTCAGTAATGTATACCTGGTTAATGATTGAAAAATTTAATTTTTACAGCAAATTCAACACCCCACAGCTTGTCTCATTGCCAGAGCTTCAACTGCCATGGATGACATGACAGGTGATGGAACAACATCTACAGTATTGGTTATTGGTGAACTTCTTAAGCAGGCTGATTTATATATAGCTGAGGTAATATCAGGTTAAAATCATTTATAAAGGAATATTATGAATTGAATGAAGTAGATTGTATGAATTTTTGTTATTTAAATCTTACAGGGTTTACATCCAAGAGTTTTGACAGAAGGATTTGATCAAGCAAGAGCCAAAACATTGGAAATTTTAGATGAATTAAAGATTCCAATTGAAGTGGAGAAAGAAAGCTTAATGCATATAGCTGGAACAGCTTTAAGAACAAAACTCCACCACTCACTTGCTGAACTTTTAACTGAAGTAAGTTTATACCTCCATCTTAGTCATTTTACAGATTGTCAAAAATTTATAAGCAAATAAAAATTTATTTAATTGTATGTAATTGTTAGGTCATTCAAAATTAAATCAAAAGTTTCTTCTTCACAGGTATGTGTAGATGCTGTTTTATCAATTTACACCCCCGGTCAAGAAATTGATTTACACATGATTGAAATGATAGACATGCAGCACAAGACAGCCACAGAAACTACACTAGTAAAAGGTCTGGTTTTGGATCATGGATCTAGGCATCCTGATATGCCTAAAAAGGTTGAAAATGCTTACATTTTGACTTGCAATATTAGCATGGAGTACGAAAAAAGGTAATTCAGTTTTAAAATTACTTTAATTTCTTATGATAGAAATTTCAGTTGGTAGACTGTAACTGACGAAATAAAATTCTTTTCAGTGAAGTTAACTCCGGGTTTTTCTACAAAACAGCAGAGGAAAGGGAGAAACTAGTGATGGCTGAAAGAAGCTTTATTGAAGCGAGAGTTAAAAAAGTAATTGAAATGAAAAAGAAATTGTGTGATGGAACAGATAAAAAATTTGTACTTATCAATCAAAAGGTAGTTAATCATAATTTATTTTCCTACTTTTTGCCTTAAGATAATTGTCTTATTACTGCTTTCCTCCACTTTTTAAGGGTATTGATCCAATGTCATTGGATCTTCTGGCCAAAGAAGGTATTATGGCTTTACGCCGAGCCAAGAGGAGAAATATGGAGCGTTTAGCTCTAGCATGCGGAGGTGTTGCCTTAAACAGTTTGGATGACATGAAAGAGGAGCATCTCGGTTGGGCTGGTCTTGTTTATGAACATGTTTTGGTGTGTATTTTTATTTATGAATATTAATGTAAGTGAGTAGCAGTAAAATAAAAAATGTCGTTTGTTACTAGGGTGAAAACAAGTACACATTTATTGAGGAATGCAAGGTCCCAAAGAGTGTCACTATTGTGATGAAAGGACCAGATAAGCACACTTTAACTCAGATCAAAGATGCGGTCAGAGACGGTACTCGTGCCATCAAGAACGCCATCGATGACAAGGCGCTCATACCCGGAGCCGGTGCCTTTGAAATTGCTGTAAACAATAAGTTGTTGGCGTTTAAGGACACAGTCAAAGGAAAAACAAGACTGGGCATCCAAGCATTTGCGGAAGCATTGCTTATCATTCCGAAAACATTAGGTGAGTAAAACTCACCTTCCAATAGTTTTTATTACCTTTTATTTCACTGGTGACGACACGTTTGACTGTATTCTTGCAGCCGTCAACAGCGGGTTCGACGCCCAAGACAGTATGGTAAAATTAACGGAAGCTGCTCAGAAAGGCACAATGGTTGGATTGGACCTGGAAACAGGAGAACCCTTGATACCCACAGATCGGGGAATTTTTGACAATTATGTCGTGAAGAAGCAGATGATCAACTCATGGTGATTTTTAAAGCAAATTACATGACGGATACGCAACTAATTTTTGTTTTTGTTTTGCCTCGTAACCAGAGTTTCTAAATTTTTTCGTTGCAGCACCGTAATTGCAAGCAATTTATTGCTCGTTGATGAAATAATGAGAGCTGGTCTTTCCTCCCTGAAAGGGTAATCAACAAGCTTTCCAAGGATTCGTTTTCTTCAACTTCATCACAAGGAGCTGTCCTTGCAACACACAACTTGGAGAGGACACAACAAGAGGAGTAAAATTGTTTTGCCCAACAGATTTTCTTAGTTTCACCTGCAAAACTTGAATTATCATTTACTACTAACATCAGGAAAAAATATTGTTTTCATTATGAATGTGCTTCAATTCTGATGCAGTATGGATGAAGGAAATTTCTAAAAGGCCTTCGATTTTATCAACTTACTTCTATTTTAGTTGCTTAGTTATTTAAGTTAAAATTTCACTTTGATATTTTCAATTGATTAATAAAAAAATAACATTTAAATATTGCTTTTTTTATTTTTTGTATCAGGTGTGAATACCTCGAGTTAACTTTGTAATTGACCAGTGGTAGTTTTGAGTAATCTCTTTTACAGGGGAAATTTAGCTCTTATTTTAGATAGAGTTAAGAATTACAATATCACTTTTTGAGAACTGCCTTAAATGAACTGATACATTCAAATGATTTTAATTTTCTTCCGTATAAAATGATGTAGTGAAGTTGTAACATTAATTTACAAAACATTCGTTTGAATGAGCAGACAAAAAGGGGAAGCCGAGTTCTCGGGAAGAAGTAAATGTACGACCGAAAATGTGAAAGATAAATTGGCGTAACAAACGTAAAAATTACAAAGGATAATTTAAGTAAATTGAGATCTTAATCTGTTTCACTGTTTTCAAAAAATTATTCAGTGGTATTCAGCGATGTCCTCTGTTAAAACATTTTAAAAGTTTTTCACGTGATAAAAAGGTTGCATGCTTTTCGGGTAAAAATGTATCGTTATATGAATTCTTAAATAAAACTAGGAAATAATAGATAATAATAAATAAATAAACTAGTAAAAATAGTACTCTATGCGAAGAATGTAAAATATTTTTTAAAAAAAGAGAAGTTCACCGGGTCCCTAAATTTTTACTTTCTTATAACTGAAAACTCATGGATTCTTGTTTTAGTCGCTAAACAAACACTCATTTACCGTTGATGTTACCCAATTTTTAACCACAAGTAATATTAAATGCTCTTTTGAAATGTTTTCGGGGAATAAAAAATTTAAAAATCAAAAGTTGTTATCTCTCGTAAACTCGAAATTTAGATTTTTTCAGAAGATAAAACCAAAGGGATCGAGGGAAGAAATTTCAGGAGTGAAGGCCGGCGTTTCTTGAAGCGGACCCAAAAAAAAGAACAATTTGAAGTTGTGTCGCAACCCTACGTGGGACCGTTGGTGATCAATTAAAGTAATGAATGTTACACAAGTTTTGATTTTGTTGTGCGATGTGACGTGCCTCACTTCTGCTTCTGAAACTTCCTTTGACTCATGAGAAATCAAATGGACCCGGTTCAACTGCTCGTTCGAGTTTGTCAATATGGCGTTCGTATTTATAAATATTACAAGGTTTTCAGTGTGAAAAACCGAATTTCCGTGCCTTTTATATTTTAATTCTGTAGTTTGTTATGATGCGTTGTTCGCTTACGTTTTCGGGTGTGCATTCGCGTAAAAATGATTGACATGCCGCCTTTTCGACGAAAAAAGTCGGGAAAATCCTTTCCCGTAAAAGTTAGCACTTTGGACGCCGAACTAGAATTTAATTTGGAGGTACGCATTCGTTTTTGACTAATTCGTCGTAATTAATAATACTAATTGGTTCACGGGGAACCGTTTAATAAATCTCTCTTCACTTGTTTACCCTGCGTAACGACCAACCGTGGACGTTTGCAGCAGCTGACTAATCGCATTCCAATTGACAATTTCATGTTATTTCACTTTGTGTCACGGCACTTGTGTTTTTATTTATATTCAATGCAATCTGTTGTCGATCGACTAATCGGTTTCTTAGGTGATGTCGAACACTCTTATTTGATTACTTGTAATGTGATGCGTTACAAGGACATAATTTTTAGAAGTCATGCTCTATTTGTACCCGTACATTATCTTCCGTCTGTTATAATTAAAATAAAGGTTATGCAACTGCAACTCATAAAAAGGAACCGTTTCAAATTACAGTTGTTTGATTTTCTTTACTAATTTTCTTACCACAAATGACTAAGACAGACACACACCTTCAGTATTGACACTGCAAATTGTCCCCTTCCTTATCATTATTTTGATTTTCTTATTAAATTTGTAGTGGAAAGCAACAGGACGAGAATTGTTTGACTTGGTTTGCCTAACAATAGGATTGAGAGAAACATGGTACTTTGGTTTGCAATATGAGGACACAAAAGGTTTCATTTCATGGCTTAAGCTAGATAAAAAAGGTAGGCATTGGAACACCCCAAGTAAAGTCTGGGGGTATTTTTTCTTATGACATCCTTCTAATAAATGTTAATGTTGAAGTTCAAGATCAAGGTATCACACAGTCAGGCTCGGCACAAACATTTATGTTATTAGCTAAGTTCTACGCAGAAGATGTAGCTGATGAGCTAGTCCAAGAAGTAACTCAACATCTGTTTTTCTTGCAAGTAAAACAGGCCATTCTGTTAATGGACATATATTGTCCTCCTGAAGCAAGTGTTTTGTTAGCAAGTTATGCAGTTCAAGCAAAGGTACAGACAGAATATTTTGGTTGTTGTTATGTTGTTAATAAATTATTATTTATTGACTAATATAGTTTCCTCCTGTAGTATGGTGATTATGATGAATCAACGTATAAACCTGAAATGTTATCCAGTGAAGTTCTTCTGCCTCAAAGAGTAATAGGACAATATCAGATGACTCCAGAAATGTGGGAGGATAGGATTAAAATCTGGTATGCAGATCATAGAGGAATGTCAAGGGATGAAGCTGAAATGGAATATTTGAAAATAGCCCAAGATCTGGATATGTATGGTGTGAATTATTTTCCTATTACTGTAAGTTTATCTCAAAATTTTAACTCCTTAAAGTGTTCTACAATTACAATTTCTTGTCTATTTTTTCAATTTCAAATTATTTTTATTTACGATTTCCAACTCACAGAATTGTATTGCTGCAGTCTTGTTGTAAGAATTGTTGTAAGAAACAATCTAACATTGTAGAAAACCATGTGAAGCCCAGAAACAAATTTGAGAACCTGATTGAAGTTGTCTCTACATCTGCTGCATGAATAGAAAACTTTAAAATCTTGTTGACTTGAAGTATTGTTTACTAATTAGAATTCTCCCATTCTTGCCAAAAGTAAATTAGATTTTTGATTAGTTGAAACTGACTTTTAAATTGTTTCGTTTCAGAATAAGAGGCAGTCAGAGCTTTGGTTAGGAGTAACTGCATTAGGTTTAAATGTGTATGAGCGAGAGAATAAATTAGCACCCACAATAACATTCACATGGGCTGAAATCAGAGACATATCATTTGAAAATAAAAAATTCATTCTGAAAACTGTTGATAAACTGTCACCAAATTTTGTTTTCTTCTCAAAAAAAGTTAGAATGAATAAATTGGTAAGTAAATTTGTTTCCTTCTATTGAATTGTACAAAATTAAAGTGAGAAAAGTGAATAATTTTCTTATTTTGTTGTACAGATATTAGATTTGTGTATAGGAAACCATGACCTGTTTATGAGAAGGAGGAAACCTGATTCAATGGAACTTCAACAGATGAAAACACAAGCGAAGGAAGAAAAGCAGAGGAGACAAATTGAAAGAAACAAACTAGCCAGGGAGAAACAGTTGAGAGAAGCAGCTGAAAGGGACAGAGCTGAAATGGAACAAAGACTTCTTCACTATCAGGAAGAAATAAAGCTGGCAAATGAAGCTTTGGTGAGTTTGGGAGACTCGGAACAAGACATGGATTGATTGAGACATTCAGGTTGTTTTGGTATTAATTTACTGTGGTTCATTTGGGTACAGAGACGGTCGGAAGAAACAGCCGAACTTTTAGCCGAAAAGTCGAAAGTGGCTGAGGAGGAAGCCTTGTTGCTTAGTCAAAAAGCGTCTGAAGCTGAACAGGAAATCACGAGAATACGTCTAAGTGCCATGAAGGTAATTTCTTGGATTCAGAACATTTAACTTCTTAAATAATACGCGAAATGTAAAATAATCTTTTTTTTCCCGAAGACTGAAGAAGAAAAAGTTCTACTCGAAAGAAAAACAAGAGAAGCCGAATTTTTAACTGCAAGACTAGTGGAGGAATCGGAAAGAAGGGCAGCCGAGGCCGAGAGGCTGAAGGATCATTTGTTGCGAGCCCGATTGGCCGAAAAGCAAGCCAAGGAGAAACTGTTAGAATTTTTGTCAATTAATGCCTTCCATAATTTAACAAATTCAGTAAGTTAAAAGATTAAAAGTTAAATTTTGTTTTGTAAACAAACATGTGACATTTTAATGCAAGTGATTTTTATTATTACGCAGACTGTTTCAAGTATGCTGACAAACAGTACGGTTGTTTGCGTCGACGGCCACGATGAAATCGATCCTCTCCGTCGGTCAATTCAGCAAGATTTGTCTCAATATGACGCTCTCTGTCATCATGATGTCGAACAGTTATCATTAGAAATAGAAAAAGAAAGGTTGGATTCAGTCAATATTGGAAATCTATCGATACAGCGTACCAACAACGGAGATTACTATAATTATTATTAATTCTATTGTAGAGTTGAGTGTCTGGAGAAAAGCAAGCAAGTTCAAGAACAATTGAGAGATTTAAGAAGTGAAATCGAAGAATTGAAAGTAGGTGAAAAAGCAACGGAATTGGACAATATACATGACGAGCAAGTCAGACTTGGGGAAAACAAATACTCCACATTAAGAAAGGTAAGATGTTACAGTTTTTTGGAGTGTTTTATATCCATAGTATCCTCTACGATTGTAAGCGCTGCAAAGCAACATAAATTTGGGCAGGTCATATTGTTTTACAAATTCTTTCATATTTGTGCTCTCATCTGGAAATTTTTGTGTAAGTTTAAAAATATTTTTGAATTGAAGAAACGTGTTGACTTGGCTCAAATTTATCTTGGTAGCAAGTAATGAGTCACTCTAATTATTTATTTGATTTGTTTGCAGGTAAAGTCTGGATCGACGAAAGCACGAGTTGCTTTTTTCGAAGAATTGTAAGTCATACGCGAAAGGTAATCTATGGAATTAGTCAATTATTTGTTTAAACCTAAAGCACAGTGATTTTTTAACAATCTATTTTTAGTAAATATATAATATACTTCTTTTATTTTATTAAATTTTGTTTCTTTTGTCCCCGGCTGTTGGGACAAGTTGGTTTTAACCTGTTCGTTTCTTACTCGAGTTCATATCCCTGTTGTATAGTGTGAAATATTTGTACCACTTCTTTCAATGCGTATGTGCAGACTTTTTTCTTTGTGTTCCTGATAAAGAGTTAATTATTCGTCTATATACAAAAACTTTCGCCAAGTTCCATGATTGAATTCAAGATTATTTTAGCGGTAACCCAACTGTTTCAAAACTTTTATTCGGGTTTGTTTCAAAAGTGATTGTCAAAATTAATTAAAATGGCGGATTTAGTAAAAACAAATATGTCAATTATACATTCTGTTAATTGTTATGTAATATGTTTTTGTTAGTAATAAAAACATCCCCAAAGATGTTTTCTTGGTTAAAAATAGGTGCGAAAGATTCAAAGCAAACTTGTTTATCTTACGAGGATGCCATTAAAAGAGGTAATTTTGTTTTCTGCGATGCACAGAATTTGTGTACTTTCAATTTACTTGCTAAAAATTATTATTTATTGCATCTTTCATAAACAGTCAGCGATTCTGAATTAAAAAGGTTGCGAGAGGCATTCAAAAAAGCTTCAGCGGGCAATGGGTACATAACAAAATCGGGATTTGTAAAGGACGTATTAGGCGACGAAATACCCACATCAATTGCTGAGGTATTAAATTTTATCATTTTTTTTTTTACAATTACAGACCAGTTTTATACGCGAAAATGTTTTTCAAAATTCATTTTGCATGTTAAATTTCTTTCTCTTGAACCTGTGGGCTCCATATTATGGCTCAAAATACAAGTATTTTTGTGGAAGCATTTTTTTTTATAAAGCTACTTGATATGTGCATTAATTAATTTTCAATGACAGCACTTACTAATTTGAAAATTGATTGAACTCAATTATTGACTCATTGAACAGTTATTGACACCCACACTGAATTAAACAATTTACAATTAAAATGTTTCTCTTTAGATTTTATACAGTTCATGTGGTGGTACTTCAAAGGGTATAACATTTAAGGATTTAATTTGTGGTTTAATACTGCTCACTAGGGGTACCCAAGAAGAAAAGATTAAATGTAAGTTTAATACAAGTCTTTATTACTTTTGCTGTTATCTTCCTTATTTATTATTTTTAAGTATTAACAACACTGAAAATTTTTATTAACTTTATATTGTTTTACAGTATTCTAATCATTAATACTTATTTTCAGTTTTGTTTGGGTTGTATTCATGTGACAATGGTAGAGCCATTGTCAAAGAAGATTTTTATAAGATAATTCAAGGGAGTGAAAACGGAGTTTTATCTGATCAGATAGCCAATCTGTTTGTAGAGGCAGGATAATTTTTGTAATTATTTATTTAAATTAATCTGATACGAATGGTGAATTTTAACATTGCAATGTCAACATTTACAGAAAGATTCAGCAAATTATGAATGCTTCAGGGAATGGTTGGTGGCACATCCGGATGCAATATGCCTGAGTAAATGGTTATTGGTTGAACCATTCTGTATTTCATTAAGCAATGATCTAGAGACACCCACCTTTTACCAAACATTGTGTGGTGTCACTCATTGTAAGGGCAATTATTCTTAATGACAAGAAAAAAATTTCTTTGATCGTAATAGTGGCAGATGTTTTACAAAATCTGTTTGCTTTTAGTGGAGGAACATGAAATGATTGAACTAGAGAAAAGGTATTGGTCATTAAAAAATGGATCAAAAAGTGGCAAGCTGGATTTGGAAACAATGACACCATTGTTAACATTGACATTACCAGCAACAGTTAGTCAGGGTTTGTTTAATGCATTTGATGAGAATCAAGACAACCACATTGATTTTAAAGAAATGGCCTGTGGTGTATCTGCAGCTTGCAGGGGTCCAACAGCAGAAAGGCTAAAGTGTAAGTTCATTCTCAAACCTTATACTTTTATTTTTTCCATTCAATGAACATAAATTACAACCAGTGTTTTGTATTTTTAGTTTGTTTCAAGGTTTTTGATGTAGACAAAGATGGTTTTTTGAGCTCTGAAGAAATGGAGCACATGGTGAACATATTTCTTACATTAAAAGAAAAAGATGTAACTGTTGAGAAGAAAAAACATTTGCTGAATGACATACTAAATTATGTAAATGATTCAAGTGTGGGAATGGCTCAGGAAGAATTTCAGATTTGGGCATTAAAAAGTGATGCTCCCAAACCTTTCACAGACTTGTTATTTCAGGTATTAAACCGTGACACTGGATGCCATATATATAGACATCAGTTAGTATTACATAATTTATTGCAGTTGTGTCATATTGTACTGGCTCTACGACCATCCAATCCAACAGAAGAAGGTGAAATTGTTATGCAATGGTTAAAGAGAGAAGAGGAGAACAAGGGATTTGAAGTGGGACAGTTTTGGTATTTAATTGACATGGCCTGGTGGAGACAGTGGCAAATGTATATTCAATATGAGGGTGGTCCCGGTCCGCCAGAACAAAACAAAGAAGTCAACGGGTGCTCTAAAACTTCGAACAATTCAATCAAATCATACACCAGAGTGGGATCAATCAGGTCGTAACTAATTACCTGGTTTTATTAATCGCAAAACATTGATAGTCACATACCGCTAACAGATTCATTTTTTTTATATTTAGCCCTAATCAAAGTCCTCGATTGGAACGAAAGCAAAACTTCAAGATCAGGCCTCCCAGGCCAGGACCTATCAACAATTCAAATCTTATTCAAACACCCACTAATAAGGTGCCATCTTTAACTGGGGAAGGAGGTAAATTAAGAAAAAATTTATTCTTGGCTCAGAACAGAGATTTTCAAATTGTTCCACAGAGTTTGTGGACGGCTTTAACACTTTGGTATGGCGGAGAACCCAGCTTGCCTCGGCAGGTAAATGTTTTTTTCGACCCTACGAAGAGTTCGGGATTGAACTTTAAATTTCAATTACAACACTGAACGAAATTAATTTCGTAGGTTATAATGCCGACGAACAGTACTTTGCCCGAATTGGAATTATATCCGATAAACATTAAGTTTTTAAGGCATGTTAGTCAAAATAATAGGCAACAAGTAAACAATTGGAGCGGAATGGTGGGAGGTTACGGAGCTTCGGCCATAGGTAAAGTGTTAACACTAGGGTTTGTCGGTTTCACCATCATTTTCTATTTCACTAACCTGTTTTATTCTAAGGGAATTCAGGATATGCTTATGTCACAAATTTAACCCCAGCTTCAAGAAGATATTTGGCTTATGTTGGTGCCTTTAGTAGGATGGCTACGCTAAAACAAGTTTACCAGTACCTTTGCAATAAGTTGAGGATCCGATTCGAAGACATGCGTTTATGGCTGTTTAGGGATGAGGTAACGTACAATTTGGTCGTATGTAATACAATTTTGTTTGCTTCAAACGAAGGGCTTCAGAAATTAGAGAATTGGTTTACTCCACAGGGAAATATGTTTATTCTTGAAGAGGAAGAGTCTACATTGGATGAACTTGGTATTCTGGATGAAGATCAAATTTTAATAGAAGTCAGAAATAAAGACCTTACTTGGCCGGAAGAACTAAGTTCAATAGCTTGTAATAATTCCAGTGACAAGAGACAAGGTAAAAATTCTGTCAAACATTTGGATTATTGTTTCGTTGCTTAATGGATTTACCTTTGTTGCAAATGATGTATGATAATTTGTAATGAATTTGGTCGTTGTGGATTCAAGCATGACCCACTGTAAATGTGAATGAAGAGTATCAATTGACCACGTGTGTGCGGTTAATTAAGTGTTAATTATGCATTTGCGTGGGATGCCCTTGGGTCATTCTTGTTAAACCCCGTTGTGGTCAACTCGTTTGTAAGAGTTTTCGTTCAATTTGCAGCTGCCCTCGAAAAAGGAGCGACAGGTTTGAATAATTTAGGGAACACGTGTTTCATGAATGCTGCGCTGCAATGCGTCAGCAACACTCAGGTGCTCACACAGTATTTCACGTCTAAAATGCATTTGTACGAGTTGAACAGAGATAATCCATTAGGAATGAAAGGTCATATAGCTCTGCGATACGCGGATTTAATTGACAACATATGGAGTGGTAGCAATCGAACAATAGCCCCTCTCAAGTTGAGGGTGAGTATATATATACTCGTTGTGCTACTCGTTTACGAAGTGTGCATAAGAACATCAATTTATGTAGTGGTTTATGTATTTAGTGGACGATCGGGAAATACGCACCAAGGTTCAACGGTTTCCAACAGCACGATTCCCAAGAGCTTTTGGCTTTTCTTCTGGATGGTTTGCACGAGGACTTAAACAGGGTTCACGACAAGCCATACGTGGAACTGAAGGATAGTGATGGCAGACCTGACGTAATTGTAGCTCAAGAGGTGGGGGTTGAATTGCCTTTTTCAATGATTTGAATGTTCCAAGTGGAAAACAATTGGTATTAACTAAACCGAGTGATTGATGAACAGGCTTGGGAAAACCATATTCTAAGAAACAAATCCATTATCGTCGATTTATTTCACGGACAATTAAAGTCAAAGGTCACCTGCAACATGTGTTCGCATGAAAGTGTTCGCTTCGACCCATTCAACTATTTGTCACTGCCGTTACCAATGGAGAGTTACTTATATTTTACCGTTACAGGTATTGTTTTTAGTTTTAGAGAATTCGAATACTCGTGCCACATGCAAAACAGATTTATAACATTATTATCTGTTCTGATAGTTGTCAAATTAGACGGATCCGTTCCCATAAAATATGGATTACGGTTGAACAACGATGAAAAGTATGGAGGACTAAAGACTGCTTTGTCCTCTCTGTGCGGCATACCTCCACATTTAATTAAGTTGGCCGAAGTTCAAGGTGCCCTGATAAAGGTACTGTATGATTTTTATTAAACTTGTTAACAGTTTACTTGAACATCAAAATTTTCATTAATGTTGTTTACTTTCCTTAGCATGTTTACCTGGATGACCAGAGGTTCAGGGGCACACAAGGGGGATTTCTGTACGCTTACGAATTACCCCATTCGTGCAATTTGACGATGGAAGAAGAAAAAATTTCTCTTTCCTCTGTACGACTACAAAATGAAAAGGATCGAGAAGCGTCTGCATTTACAGCTATACAAAGAGGAATCAACCCGGTCAACTCGAATAATTTTTCTTTAGGTGAGTTTCATTGTTGGGACAAAATGGTGCTCAGTTGTGTTGGACGGAGTTTCTAATGAGTGTGTGGCTTTTGCAGAAAGTGCAACCTCAAATCCATGGTCTAAAACCATGAACGATGCCGGCGATGCTAGCAGTGAAGTTGATCCCGCCGAGGTAAGACTACTTCACTGCATGCCTGCTTTCTTTTGTTTCAAAAAGGTAAAATCATTAAGTTTAACTGTTTGATTGTTGTGCTCGTTTTGTGCCGTCTACAAAATACCCGAAAAGGTAAATATCCAGGCAATGTTCATAGTAACTAAAGTGTACATCGATTTATTAAAGCAAGCCGAATCATTACAAAATAGCACATTAGAATATTTTTTGCCTTGATAAGATCGTACCAGTATGAAAGGCTGTGGTTCCAGCGGTTGTTTAAAATAAATAATTATTGTCATTTTTAGGCAAACGGCACCACCCAAAATACAAGTCTGTTGTCGTCGGTATCGTCCTCGATGGCTAGTTTAGGACCTCCTCTTCAGAATTTTAATATAGTAGAAGGTTGTGTCCCTCACAATAGTGCTCATAGTTCATCTAGTGGAAGTTTAGCTAACCTCAGTGATACAACTACAGTCGGATTCCTAGTTGCTGTACATAGGAAAATGGTAAATGAACGCATACAAAAAGATTGACACATGTTTAATGCAGAGGAGGATGGTTTACTAGTGTTTCTTGTCTCTTTCAGATACGTCAGGAAACGTATTTTTTGTCGTCGTTAAAAACGAAGCCTAGTCTCTTTGGTTTGCCTGTCATAGTGCCATGTGGTGATTCAATTACGCATCAGGATTTGTATCAGTCTGTTTGGACGCAGGTTGCTCGCCTGGTTTCGCCTTTGCCACCGGGTGAAACGGCTAACCACGCCACTGACTGGTAGGACGATTCTTTTGGTTCATCTACCACCCTTGAACCCAGTTTGAGAAGCAGTAAAAAGTTCAATTGTCTGTTTCAGCGATGACAGTTTAGGTTACGAATTTCCATTTACCCTGAAAGCCGTTTCCTCGGACGGCATGGTCTGCTCTATATGTCCGTGGTACCGCTTTTGTCGGGGTTGTCGTATACAGTGTTCACTTTCGGAATTCGTTCACAACACGTCTTACTTAGCAATAGACTGGGATCCCACGGCGCTACACCTCAGATATCAGACTTGTTTAGAAAAGGTGAGTCTGAACATATTAATATAATTCTAAATTATAACTACAAGATGTTTGCCACGTTATAGTCCTTAGATTGTGTGTTTAAAATTTGTTTTCGTTGGTGAAGAATAAGTAAGTTCTATTCTAGTTCTAACCGGGTGCATACGTATGAACTTGTTTTTTTTTTTTTTACAGATTGTTATCGAGCACGAAAGTGTTGTTCAAACCCGACAGCAAATGTCGGAACCAATCGGTCTCGATCACTGTTTAGAAACATTCACGAGAGAAGAGACACTTTCGGAGGATGAGAAAGTTTATTGTTCCAACTGTAAATCCCACGAAATAGCAACAAAAAAACTGCAGATTTGGCGACTTCCGCCCATTCTGGTAAGTCACTACAAAATAGTAAATATTAAATCAAAATCAACATTTGTGTAGAATCATGTTGAATAGAATTGTCTCCAATGGTTTACAGATAGTTCACCTGAAACGATTCCAGTATGTCAATGAGAAATGGATCAAGTCACAAAAAGTAGTGGATTTCCCCGTGAAAGGTTTCGATCCGACCATGTACCTGGCTTCTGTACCGAAGGAAACTGTTCTCAGGCATTGGGAAATTCTCGACGAAAAGCTCACCGGTAGAAAAGTGAAAATGAAAAACGATAATTGTAATTGCACAGCTGGTGATAGTATAATTAACATGGACGATAATTTCAATTACGATGATTCCGGGACAGTACTAAATAGTTTACCAAAGATTACTAAAAGGGATAGACTAGAGTCTACCAGTCTGATGACGACTCCTATAGAAGATTCTTCTCTACAGGATTTCCATCAGCATCGTTTGCTCGCAGGAGCCGACCCGTTTGATCTCAAGTACAATTTATATTCAGTTGTTGTGAGTGTCACTACCAAGTCTGTCTCTCCAGCTCTCGTTTCCAGCAATGGCCACCACGTTCACTAAATAAATTTTTATCTTTTTCAGTGCCATTCCGGCATGTTAGGTGGAGGGCATTACGTTAGTTACGCTTGCAATCCCCGCGGAGTTTGGTACTGCTACAACGATTCAAGTTGTAAGCAAGTCACGCAATCTCAAATGGACCTTTCCTCAGCTTACATGCTGTTCTACGAACGACAAGGTGAGGTGTAATTTTATCTTCGTGTCGAATAAAGCGGAAAGTATTCATCTTGTTGGTTGGAAAGTCTTAGTTTTCCAGTCGGAAGCCATAACCTACTTTGTTAGTTGTCCTATTTTATTCTTATTGCAATCTTAACTGTGTGCTTCATGTGGCAGGGGTTTTCCTTTGGGTACTTACTACAGGTAATGTGAATCAAAATGTGAAGCTCAGATGATACATTATTGTGGACTTAATGTAAAATCTTCCTCTTGGCAATTTATGGTATGGTGTTGTTCTATTTATAATCACAAAGGGATCTCTGCCATGAGAAGTGTGGAGTGCTCACTTATTACAACACACAAAATGACATTTAATTGCCCAAAATTGTCTAATTGTGTCTTCAAACAAAATGACATTTAATACAGGTCTCAGTCATGCACAGTATATGCCCAACGTCGCTGGAAAAGTGCCGGACACAGAAACCATTGATGAGGATGTTGATTTTGACCTGAAGAAGATGTGCATCCTGCAGTGAATAGTCACAAACCTTATGCTTGTTTACAGTATCTCTATTTCTCAAAAAAATCTTCATCAATTAAATAGCTTTAATAGCCTAATAAGGTGGGAGTATTTTCCATTTTAAATTCAACAATGTATGCCTTATCCATTATTTATGTTTTACTCTTATTTGTTTTGCAGGTAATCAATGCAGACATAAACAGTGGTAGAATTAAAATTTTACAGCTTTTATTGACTTTTTTATAGATAAATATATCAGAGTAATTTATCTTGTTACTATATTTGCAACTAATTATTCACTCTACCTTTCCACTGCATTCAGTTTGATAGAATACTTTGGAGTGCAGGAATAGTAAAATTGTTAATATAAATACATATTAACTTTGCATCCAATGTTTAAACATACTCATCAATCAAATGTAACTTCTTGAGCAAAGAAAGTTAATTTGATTCAGATGTTGAGCAGAAGGTGAACCACCTCTTTAACACATAACTTATAATTGTTCATATCTGTATTATTTTTTTTCAAATGCGGCCAGGTTCCACTCACTCAGTTTCAAATTGGTAACTTGTGCTGGTAACTCTTCCAAATTATAAGAAATTGGTCTGTGTGAATCTGTAGTGTGAAATAATCTTTTGAGGGCATCAACTGCAGCCATTTCAATTGCTATGTCAACAGTTTCCCCTGAACCTGAAAGATTTCATTCAATTATTAAATAATTATCTATTGTACAAAAGTAAGTAAGGGTGATCACTACACAAAAAACTTACTATGTCCCATCATTTGCTTATCACTGTACATTCCTACATGATAGTTTGCCAGAATAGTTTCTGTAGCAGATTTGCCAATGATCCTTGGTTCACATTCTTTTCTACCATCCTTTTTTAATATACAATTTAAAACTTCCACAGGATTATCTATTTTGAGGAAGTCATGTATTTCTTTACCAGCTAAATGTGTAATTATGAAATCTCTGACAAAAATATTGGCTCTTTTTTCATCTTGAGATTTACACAGTGCACCAATAATTGCTTTCAAAGTCTTTGAAAATGTTGCTTGTTCCACTGGGTAGTCACTTGAGAGAATTAAAAATTTGGTTCCTAAATTTTCAGAAATGTATGCCAGAACTTCATCACTTTCTAAGTATTCACAGATGCTGTTAATTCCTTCAAGTGGGAACCTTGGAAAAAAATAAGCCACATATCTTTTTGTGTAATCTGAAATAATTTTTTCTCCCTCTTTAACCAGTTCCTCATTATCAGACAAATCTACATTAGTCTTTTCAACTCCTATTTCTTTCAGTTTCAACTCTTCTTGTAAAATGTATGACCTGAAATTATAAAATTATCAGAATAATATTATTTATGTTTCAATTAATATTTTAATACAAAATAGAGCAAAACAACACCTATGAGTGAAGGCTTGGACCAGAAGTTCAGGCAGAAAATCTTCCTGCAAACGTTTCCCGAATGCATAGATTTCGGAGCTGTAGTTCCATTCACTAAATTTACTCCTCCTCTCCAATTCCAGTTTTTCTTTCGGATCCATGTTTTCGAGATATTCTTCCTGTCGTTCTTTTAGAACTCTCAAAGTTCTGCTAACATGTCGCTTAAACCCACGTTGACTGACAGAAACACATGCTGAAATGAACAAGAAAACAATTGAATTCATTCAATTTATTAAGCTCGTGGTTGTTCGTTTTCCATTTTTACACTTACGCTTTAAATGATTGAGAGTACAATTGGTAAATAGGCGAGTCAACTTAAACACCGATCTCCCAGCCATTTCTTCGTTTATTTTTGAAACTCACCGAGACGAGTGTAAATGTTTAGAAACGAAATTGTTTCAAAAGGGTCGTGCGGGTTTTGAAGCGGCAACAAAAGTTACGTGGAAGTGATCGAATAAATGAATTAAAAAATGCCAGTGTTGTACTCAATTTTATTATTACTGTCATGTGCAAAATTAAGTTTGGGATATTTCATAACGGTAGACGCCCATGCTGAAGAATGTTTTTTCGATAAAGTTCCAGCCGGCACGAAAATGGGTTAGTAAACATGAAACGTACACGTAATGAGTTTGATGGCACTGTTTGTTGTCTACGAGTCTTATTGGAGGGAAACAGGAAATCCTGTTGTCAGGTTTCGTGTGAAATGCGAGACAAAACAATGAAAAAATAATTAAATGAACATAAAACAAGAAAAATTCAAATGATTTGGTTTTAAAGTTACCGCCCCAAAATTTTCAGGTCTCACCTTTGAAATTGCCGAAGGAGGTTTCTTAGACATAGACGTTAAAATCGTCGGACCCGACGGTAAAGTAATTTACCAAGGGGAAAGAGAAAGCACAGGAAAATACACTTTTGCTGCACACATGGAGGGTGTCTACACATATTGTTTCAGCAATCAAATGTCTACAATGACTCCAAAAATAGTTATGTTTAATATGGAAATAGAAGAAGCAACAGACCCTGAACAAGCTGATGGTAAAGAATTTACTATTTAAAACTAGACACATGTGAACAAAATATCTCGAGAATTAGTTATCTTGTGGTCAATATTTGTGTTTCTATCATTACTAAACTAATGTGCAATTACTCATGGTTAAAGGAGTAGAAGCAATTTTAATTTGTTTTTTAAATTTTGCCAGCAGAATTGAATAAATACCTGGAATGAGAAATAGTATTGATGTGGTCTGAAAACCATTTTCGTGACAATTTGCTAGTATATAAAATTTTCTTGTGATAAAACATGGGGTCAGAATTTTAATCTGATTGTGGAACCCACTGATTTATCAATGAGAAATGATTTATCTGTAGTATTTTTGTTAATCCCAATGAGGATGTTTTAAAGAAATATTAGAATTGGAAAACACTATCTTGTTAAATGAGTTGCCTCCCTCTGATTAGTGAGACTATAAATTACCAGTCTGATTTTAAAAAAATTTTGAGTGCACTACTAAAAGAGAGCATTTAATTCCTAAAATTTAATATGAAGTGCAAGGGATCTTGGATAAATTTACAAAAGAATTAAAAGTAGCCACACAGAAAAGTAAATTTTGAATGTGATGATGGTATTATAAAAGAAGTGGAAGAGGAACAGACTTGAAATTCTCTCAACTGAATGTGAATGTAAAGAAAAGCAATGGTCTCACTTGTAATCAAATCTGTGAAATTTTAAAATAAATTGTACTCATACTGATTTATTTAGTTGACAAAAGATAACTGAGATGATTAACTGCAGTCTTAGGACATATTTTTCTAATTCTGCCCTGAAGGTTCCTCTTACGCAGAAGCATTCTGATCTTATTATTTTGTTTTACTCATTTCAGCTAACCACAACAATTTAGATGACATGATTAAAACACTGGCTGCAAGACTAACAAATGTCAAACATCAACAAGAGTACATGCATGTGAGAGATAGGATACACAGAGACATTAATGAATCAACAAATTTCAGAGTGGTGCTTTGGTCATTTTTTGAAGCTGTAATTCTTGTAACAATGACTTTGGGTCAAGTGTACTACCTAAAAAGATACTTTGAAGTAAGGCGTGTGGTTTAAAAAGCTATTTATTTATTTTCTTTTTATAATTCAATAAAAATATTTTTTGTTCATGTCTTGTACATATTTATTGTGTTTTCGCAAGTAACTTGGCACACTTATTATTTAACTATTTGTTTTATTTACTAATTCTATTGTCACAAAAATTGTGGTTTATGCATTCGCCATATATTGTCACATTACCTGGTCATTATAAATTAAAAAAGTTAAACAATGATATTAAAAAAATAAGAGATGGTCTATTCAGTTGTGTCCTGAATTTTCTTACACTAAAAAATTTATTTTTAACAGTGCATTAAGTTTAACTTTAAATGTTATTTTAGGCAAAAAAAATTTTTACTTTAAAGCACCAGTACATTCTATTATGCATTAGACACTGCATGAACAGCAGGCCATCCTTCAAAATAATTTATTGTCATTTCAGAGTTGAAAGTTGTTTGCAACTAATGCAAGATGATTTGATATTCAAATTTTATAAAAACAAAGAGCCCTGAATTCACATGTTTGAAACATTGTGTTACAATCAGTTATTTATACTGCAAATTAATTGAGAGTATAGCAAGTGGTGTCAGTTGCCCCAAATCTACTTGGGTTTCCTGTATGATTTGGTCCCATACTCTTCCATCAAGTAATTTGATCAAATTTCAAAGAGAGAGCAATGCCTTTCAACCTTCCTCAAGTGATTTTAAACTTTGTGAACTTTCCTTTAGCTGTAAACAAAAATTAAACTGTGTTTGTAAATCATTATTAGGATACATGAGCATCAATTTTAAACAATCATTTATCTCCACAAACAAACCTTCCAATGGGCATAAAGTGTCACCCCTGACAGTGTTAGAATGACACCCA
The DNA here is from genome assembly GCA_037055365.1 of Polyplax serrata. Taxonomy (NCBI): domain Eukaryota; kingdom Metazoa; phylum Arthropoda; class Insecta; order Psocodea; family Polyplacidae; genus Polyplax; species Polyplax serrata. The sequence continues at coordinate 4,502,381 of JAWJWE010000004.1, forward strand.
AAATTTGCAAGAATGACATTGGCTCAGCAAAAACCAGGTAACCACCAAGTGCTATTAAGCAAAATTTCATATGTCCAAACATGTTGTAAGTGAGGGGGCTTGTTTTTCCAATAATCCAATATATTGATACATTAATGAAGAGGGCAAAAATGCATGAAAGTAGAAGAATTCCTGCTGAAGTGAATGTTAATACCATTGTTGTTGCCTTGTAGGGTGGTTCAAATAATATCATAATTGGTATTAACATAATGGAAGAAATTGGAGCCTGATAGTACAGCAACTGCATTGGATTCATTTGCAACTCATGTTGCTTTGATCCAACCAGCTGAAAAAATAATAAAAGAATGATTTATTAATTGTTATCTTTCTTGCTAATAATAATTAGTTAATAATATTTATAAATGAATTACAATTTGATAGAGTGATGTAATAAATACTCCAATAACGGCAAAGCAAGTTCCAATGTGATTAAACCTAATGTCGTAATAGAAATTCAAAATTATACCGGCTACGGTTGGAATCAAAGTGAACTTAATTTTGAGACTGAATTTCTTTTTAAAGTACAGCATTTGCAAGAGGACAACAACAGGAGTGGTTGCAACCTTGGCCAACTGATAAGTGCCTACGGTGTTGTACTGAAGGGAAAGATTAGTAAAAATAACAAAACCGCAGAAGGTAGCGGACAGTAAACAGACATCTTTCAGGGGAACTGTTTTGACTTGGAACACATTGAAACGCTCACAAATATTTAGTCCAATAAATGTACTCAGGAAATGTAAGAAAGTTAGGAATAAATTTGGAAAACCTATGTTCACGTAGATCCATTTGTTTAGTAATACTATCGCTATTGAACACACTAAATTAAACGTCAAATAAAATGCCGTGTACAATAACCTATCTTGGTATGCCCATATGGACATTTTTGTCCGGCATTTTTTAGCGAACCGTCCGGTTCGAATTGGTTTTGAAGCTCGGTTCGTCGCGGGAGAAAATTCTCTAGAACATTTAAAATTTTTTCTTTCTATTTTTTAACGAAAAATATCCAAAGCATCCGATAAAGATACTTGTGATGTAAAACAAAAATCTAAGTGGTAACTATTTTTATATATGTGTGCAAAATAGAAGTTTGCACATCATGCAGTAAATTAACGTTCAAAATCAAATTAAAAAGCTCTTGAAGTTCGTTACGTAAAAGTGCTGCCGCCACTCAAGCTACGTCTCGGATGGTTTTGGTATTTTTTCCGTTGTGAAAAACGTTTGAAAGTGTAAAAGTTGTGATTGTGTGTGATTTAGTGTGCAAAATTTGTAATTTCCAACTCACCAATTGTGAATAGTAAGTATTATTATATTAATAAACTATACATTCGTGTATTTATTTGTAATTATTATAAATCCCCAGGTATTTCAAAATTCACCAAAACCACCAAACGCTCTTAGGGTTAAGCGGTCTTTTCAGTAGCGCTCTCCTTTAAAAAAATTTTCAAATTTTGCGAGTCATCATTTTAAGTAGAAATTATTTATTTAGTGTGCTTTAATACGATGGAAGTTTTCTCTACGTCTAAAACCCATAAATTGTAATGAGAAATATGTTAAAGCAAAAACAGCACCATGTTTTTTTTTCAAATGAAGTGTGATTCCACTGCTGTGCAAATATTTTGCAACTTGGAGATGACAAATTTTGGATAGTCTGACAGTGTAAGTTGGAGTAGTGTAAGTTTTAGTAATTATTGTGAGTTACATATTTGTTGTAGTACCTAAGATTGCAGCAAACCCCTTAAAAAACAAAAAAGTGATAAAAATATTGAAACAATATTATTGGTAACTTGCTAATAACCCAAACTAGTAAAACATTATTAATTCAAGATCTTTTCACTGTACTTAACTAGGTCAATAATAACTTATTTATGCATGATTTTTATATTTAAAACAAGTCCACAACATTATTTTTAATTCCACAATCTTATTTTTTTCATGGAGCCTATAATTTTCTCATAAATGAAGCATTTTATTTCATCAGTTTCATTGAAATTTGGTGCTTATAAAGTTAAAAACTGCTTGCAGCACCCTGAAACTTAATTGTGATGGTTCATGCATCAGTAGTCAATAAAAGTAGGCAATACAATAGAAATATTGCCCAGTTAACAGTTAACAAGAGTTGGGATTTATTTGGCTCTTCAATGAATGATAACAAAATTATTGATTCCAATTAATACTATATATATTTAATATTTGTTATTTAAAAAAAATTGACAAAAAAATTTAAAAAAAAAATTAAACGAATAAAAAAAAGTATCAACAAAGCTAACTGCAAACTAATATTAATATTAATTAATTAATATCACATAAATTTTTCATTTCAAAATTTATATTTTCCTCATTTTTTTTTTACTTTACTCATCATTATCATCATATATTTATATATATGTATATATCGTACTCGTCTTCCATACTCATACTCATCATCGCAGTTAATATGTGTATTCTTATTGTAATAAACTAATGCCCGTTTCTATGTATCGCTTCTTTAATTTATTTACTTATTTATTTATTTAAGAGTTTATTTAATTCGCGACTCATTTGTAGTCATCATCTCTTCTAGTAAAATCTGTTTCACTTGGTCTTCCGTGATTTCTTTTTACATCATTCGTAGCTGGTGAAATAGATGTAAAAAAGAACGAAAAAACTACATTGCTGTAAATCAGCAATCGCAATTTATATGTTTCCGGAGATTTCCCGATCGATTGATCGGGAGATTTTTGATTTTGTCATTTACTCGGAACACCATTGAACAAACAAACAAACAATTAAACAAACAATGAAAAAATGGGAAACACAAAAATGACGTGTGGAACATGAACGACTTTGAAATAAATTAATTTTTAAAAAAAAGCAAAATAACCCTCGTAGTAAATAAGGGTTGCGGTAGAAGTAGTTGTAGTAGTAATGATGCCTCAATTGATTACATATAAATATATTACATAGGTTTCTCGTTAATCGCTGAGTGTTCCCCGTGGTAAAACCTTTCGGGGATAAAGGTGGGCCTGTAAGGTACGGGTAGGAAAACTGAGGAAAACTTATATGAATGGCAAATGAAACTAATTACCGGTACCTGATTTCGTCTATAAAAATTAAAACAAAAATCACCGAGGAGTCAAAATTAAAGCGAATTATATGTATATATATATAAAACAAATTGAATTACCCATATTATCAATGTTCAATCGAATCCGGGTCAATCGCAAGTCCTGTCGGGATTTCCAAATTGTCAAATTCTTATTTTTACAATAGGACTGTACACTATTTGACAATAATAGGAAACAAGTCTTTTCGCTTGTTCAGCTCATACGCGTAATAAACAAAACTAAAACTTAGCTAATGAGGAAACTGATTTTCGTAGAAATGAAAAAAAAAAGAATAGATCTATTTAATTATTTTTTCACTTCGCATATGTCCTATATAATACAAAACGTGTTTTCTTCATCTTTTCTCTGTTTTCGACAATTACGTCTCATACTCACGTGCACATAAATATATATGTACGTATGTATAAATCTATGTACAATGGAATACACTCGGGGAGGAAAACTTAAAAAACCCACAGTAAAAATAGGAATCTAATCGAAAATTGAGAATATCTCTAGAACCCCGAAAATTCAGTGGGTGACAGATGTCAACGGGCACTTCACCGATGGCTAGCTTCTTCGGATTTCCACGGGTAGTACCTGAGATGAAGAAGTAGCCGATGAAGAAGTAAGAAAGCTTTCTCTTAAAGCTCATCGAGAAATTGCACGTGTTCGAGTAGAACGGTGTCTCCTCCATCCCTCACAAATTAATAATTTACACATGTGCCGGATTGATGTGTAACAAGTAAAACCGAAAGGAACCGAATCGAAAGGTCTGACCAAAACTATTCAACTAATATCTACAAAAAAATCATGTCATACACCGTTTGCTCGTGGTAAATGATGTTTCCTTTCAACGCTATCAGTTTTACAATATCGTGTAGCACTAACTTTACAAATATCGACGGTCATCAAGGCCGTTTCTTTTCTTCATCTAGTAATAGATCCCTGACAGAAAGCCTTTTTTATAATTTTTTTTATAAATAATTTAATTACAAGATTAATTAATCGTATGTAACTTATTACTCTTAATTTTATGTAATTTTTGTTTGTCTTAAGTCATTAAATCTTTTTTTTTATTTAATATATAAATAATAGTTTCAAAAGAAGAAAAATAATTATGTAAAATCAAATTACAATCGTTGTATGCGGATTTTTTTGGTTTTGTTTTGTTTCGTTCCACCGCGATCTGTCAGAATTAGAATTTTGATCTCCTGCTGCCTTTTAATCTTAACATTTGAAACATCAGAAACTTCCACAGTAAATTTGGTGACGTATACTGATAAAATGTTACCAGTGGTATTATTTTCTGTTTTAGTTGGTGTGATGGAAACTACTCAGAAGAGTGTTGCGGTCAGGGAAGAAGGTAAGTCGACCATTTTGTAATTTTAATTGTACAATTTCATCCATTTTAAGTCATTTGATATGTATATCGATAGATTAATGGTAGACTCGGAGACACTCGCAACTTTCTCTGAACCACTGAGTTTTTCTCGATCTGGTCGAAAAGTTAAATAACGAGGTGTCAGGCAAATAAGCCGCGGATGTTTCTCGATACGTTTCTAATCGAAAATCGAAAATTCGAATTCTGTCAGTTGCATGCACGTACAAAAGAGAAATCACACTAAAAGGATAGTTTCGATTTTGTACACAAATTAGTTGCTTGCTTCTCTTTACCACTCTATCAAATTACAATTAATCAGTTGATTATTTACACAAATCGAAGCGAAATAGGTTTCTTGGTTGTGTGGGTCTGTGTCTGTTTTGTTTTAAATAATTATTTTTCTCTTTTCGCTAAGTTTGCTTGCTTGTATGCGAAGAAAAAATTTGGCAAGACAATTTGTTTGTTTCTTTATACATACACATTACAAGTAATTTTTTTAAAATAGGTTTTTTTATACATTTTGGATATGAGAAAGACGATGCAAAACGAATTGTTTTTTTCACTTTGTTTTCGCTACTTTCGTATCGAATCTTAAGGAATTTAGTTTTGGTCTATTTACAATTGATTCGCGCGCGCGGGTCGCTCGGAGACATTCGATCTGCCCGTTCTTCATAGAAGACGTCTTGCCGTGAAGGAAGAACTTCGATTGAATTTGCCTTTTGTAAAGCAAACGGAATGTGGAAGAAAAGTAGACGCCGAGGGCAGATGGTTGTTCTTTGCAGAACTACAGAACATGAACGACAAGATGCTTGTTTGTTTTTACGGCTCTTTCTCTCCGTTTTCTGCGGCATTTTCCGTTTCCTTATCGTTATTTTGCTCATCCGAACTGTCGTCCGAATGTTCGAATCGGTCCAGAACGGCTGTAGGTTCCACTCGCACCGTTTCCTCTTCTTTTTCTCTGGAGAAGTCATCCGTCTGCATGACGCAGACTCCATTGATTATGACCTCGTTTTCCAAGTTCTTCTTCTCTTCCTGCCATTCCGGATTGACCCACTGGGGTGCCGCAGGTTTGCGCCTCGAACTTCGGTTCTGACCCGTTGAGGCTGTCGTCCTTTCTTCTTCGATATCGTCACCTTCTTCCTTTTTCACATCCCTCAGACTCGCCGAGGATAAATTCGAGTCCTCACTACCCAGTTCACTTCCCATGTCCTCATCATCATAGGGCTCCCTCTTCAAACCACTCATGCTTAAGTCTAGTCCACCGAACTGTTCCTTGGCCACGTTTGCCAATATGTTCTCGCATTCGGGCGATATCAGTCCTCGGCTAATTAAGGTGGCTAAATTGTTATTAGCGAAATACGGCGGGTAGGGAAGCGGCACGTTGCCGAGCCCGAGCCTTTCCTTTTGTACTTCTAAAAGTCTTTGGTTTAAGAGAACTCTAAATTGAACGGGATCGAACGGTTGTTGCGGATCGCGTTGCACATTGGGATTGGATTCCTGCGGATGAGGAACCTGCTGCTTTAGCCTCATCCGGTGATTATGGAACCAGTTTGTGATTGTTCTAGGAGATAATCCTAATTCGCTAGCTAAAAATTCTATCGTAGCAACATTTGGATATGAATCTAAAGCGAATGCCAGTCGCAGGGCCTCCTTCTGTTCTTCGTTGAACAAAACCCGTTGCTTCTTGGCGGATGGAGGACCGGGTCCAGGACTTGCTGAGTGATAAAATTCAGAAGTGTCATTGCTACTCGTGTCACTAGAGTTATCGCCGCCGTGCCCTGAACTTCTGCGTCTCTTGTTCAACTCTCTTCTCTCGTTCTTGAGCGCCTGAAGCCTGTCGATGTTGTGAGCATCTGACAGCCACAATTGCATCCGTATAAACGGTTCCCGGCCTTTTATGCTTAACATATGCCAAGGTTTCGGCTTTGATAGCAATTCACTGACGGATCCTTGCGACAGACCTAAAACGGCCTCCCCAAATATCTGCAAAAGAAACAATGCCCATGTTAGTATAACCCGTGTTTTTGCTGAATGGAAAAACTGCAGGTGAAATGTTTACCTTCTGCCCGATATTGTTCGCCAACAAAGCTTCCTTTATTTTGGTGGTTATGATTTGGGTGTCCAGGTCCTGCGTAAGAGCAGCCATTTCGTAAACACTAGGTGAGATATGTTGATGCAAAGCCCGCATGTTAGTCAACTGATGCGGCTGTGGAGGCATCGAGCCCGGTGTGAGCCCTTTCTTGAGATCATTGGCTACCATGAGACCACTCAGGGATGGAGGTGATCCCAGCATACTGTTCGTCGAGGGAGGAATAATGTTAAGAGACGGAGGCAAAATAGTTTCTCTCATTATTTCTCTTTCGCGTTCTATGTTCTTTCGCTCTCTTTCACGCTGTTCTCTATCCCTTTGCTCTAACTGATGCTGCTGTTGTGCCTGTAGAATGTTTGCTGCCATATTGCTCAGTTGATCACTGTGTTTAGAAGTGGGTGGCAATGGGTGCTTTGGCTGAATGGGTGATGGGTTTACTGAAAGAAAATTAAGTAGTAAGAAGTTTCAATTGATTCTCACTATTGATAACAATTACTCAATCGGATCTCAAAATTGTTTACATACTTGTTGCTCCCCCGTATCCACCAGTTCTCATCAACTTTTCTGGGGATATCTTGTATTGCGATGCAACTAACTTGTGAACAGCGTTTTCGTCTTCCAAAAACATTTTCATACGAATGAAAGGTTCTCTCCCTTTCTGTAATTAAAAATAACAAGAATGAATTAAAACACCTGATTATAGAAAATTGTGGAACTGAAATAATTAATAATTTAAGTCTTCCTTACTTGTGTCAACATGTGCCAGGATTTGGGCCTAGCAAGGAGGTCAGACACCGAACCTTGGGATAAGCCCAAAACCGACTCGCCAAACAGCCTCTGACTTATTGAATACTGACTGAGTTGTTCCTTAACCTAAAAGAAAAAGTGATTGAATAGTACCATACATGACGTAATAACACTGACATTTTTCGTTCTGTATATTGAAAAGTACGTACTCTCTTGACAATTTCCTCGGTGTTCAAATTGTTGAACATATCGAACTGCTGTTGCGTGATTGGTGGAAGAACAGCCTTCAGTGGCCTTTGATTTGTGGCGTGATGTGATGGAACAGTTGGTTGCGATATCAGGCTGTTGGTAATCGAAGCCATTCTTTGTAGTGGACTCGCTGCGGATGACGTAACGAGATCGTCTGACGGATTCAGTACGGGGGGAAGAATCGAATTTGATAGTGGAGATGATGCAGTTGACCCCGTAGAAGGCTGTGGCCATTCTGAAAAGTTATTATAATATTAGTATAAACTGCACTACTGCACATGTACGGAAAAGAAAAATGATGACATACCTGATTCAGTCTTTGGGCGAACTAAGGAAAACGCTGAACCTCCATGCCTCATAGCTTCAGCAACTGCAGAATCCATTATACCACCATCCTTTTTCAGGTCTCTATCTTTGTCAGAATTTTCCGACGGGTCGACAACTCCGTTAACTAACTTGTGACTTTGAGCAGTACCCGGCCGCTCGGATGTTGATCCTAGGGAAAGAAATACACAAAAACTTTTACAAAATGACTCAAACAAATTGAATTAATTAAACACAGAGGAATTGGCAAACAGCATACCTGGAGTACTAGGAGGTCCAGGTGTCTCGGATTTTCTATCCTTTGGTAACGACAAATCTTGAGCTCCACCGTTTTGCTGTTGGGAAGGAGTTTGCTGTTGTAAGGCCTGCTGCTGAAGAGCCAGAAGACCTGGAAGTCCCGGGCTTGGACATGTGTTGAGCTTGGCTAATTCCCTATGATATGCATCTAAAGCCATTCTCATATCTTCTTGAGATCTATCCATAGTTCCTGGGGGTCCACCGAAAAAGTGAGGAAATAACAAACTTGGAAAAGGGTGAGGTCCCCCTGGTCCTCGTCCCATTAATTTGGCTAATTCTTCTTGATATATCCTGACTACTTTCTCCTGTGGAATATCGTCGTTTTCGTACTTTTTCAATCTTCTAGACAGACTGTTTTCTTTCGTCGACATCGGTGACGGACAGTTCATTGGAGACTTGGAATCCTCCTCGTGACTATTCTGGTCATCGTGGTGAGTCGAACTCATGGAGTTCTTCACCATCATGTGGGATGCCTCTGAAAGAATATGTGCTATTCTTTCGTCAGTCAGGTTTTGGCCTTCACCTTCGCGACCGAACGGAGGTAAACTTCCCTCCTTGCCGGCTATTGAATAAAAAAAAAAAATAAACTCAATTAATAAAAGAAATAACAATTGTACGCAACTCTCGAAGTGCTAAACGAAATTAATTTTTTCACTTAGGTAAATTAATGTCTTAATTTACGCTTAAAAAATATAGTGATTGAAACTTGTTGCTAACACTGTTGGAATACAATTACAAACTACGACAATTGTGGCCCGACTAGCCACGCTCAAGTGTCCATGTATACATAGGCTTATAGTGAATGAAATAAAAATTTTTATGAATGACTTAATCGACGCCGGCTCAGTTAGTGCAATAATTGAATAGCCAAAAACTTTATTGCGACTAGAGGGTTTAGGCTTTTAGCCTATGTTTAGTTGAATATGTCATTGAAGATGTCGTCGGTAATAATTGAATCGAAATCACACTTATAAATGAAGTCGGTAACAATAGGCTAGGCAGACCTTTTCTATTATTATTGTTGCCATAAGAAATTCGCGTTTGTCACGAATAACAACCGATTGGTCTAATCGATTGATCAATCAAACAAGAACCGACCAACTCATAAGATTATCACAGATTGGGAAGTCAGGATTGTACACTTTAAGTCATATAAATGATCAAAATTGAAGCTTAATGGCGAATTGTGTGCAAGCAGTGGGCAGTGGGCAGTAGAAAAAAGACAAAATGAAAATATTGCATTGCTTACAGAAAAATTAATAAAGGAAGAACGAGAGACAATAAAAACGGTGGTCAAGTTTTTTTAACGACTGCGGTCAGCAATAAAAAGTATTGATAAAATATATAGGTTTCCTGGCTCCTTCATTATCAATTTCAAAATAAATTCAAATTTTTTCTACTTTATTATATTCGTTCGGTAGGAAAAAACCTCCGAACTGATTTTCCATTTGATATGGGTTTGCGTGTTTCAAATCAAAGGCTCTTCCACTATTATGCAATAATGGAACAACCATCTGTAAGGAAGAGCTTTTTGCGGCCCACTGGAGGACTATATAGAATGCGATTTTTTGAAACTGGAGTAATAATACTTTTCTGTTGGATGTTTATGTGTGGTAATGGGGTGTGATAGGTCACACAACTATGAATAAAAGATTTATTGCTTTCGTTACTTATTGTAAGAATAGTAATACCGAAGTAGAGAAGGTTGGTTACGCGTTGTTTGTGTCTGGCAAAATCATTGATGGCATCGTACAAAACTGGAAGTTGATATTTTTTTTTAGTTTCGGGAAGAACCTCCATTGGAAAAAAGTTAGCTTCAAACCCCGTTAAGACTCAGTAGAAAGTTTAAGTAATAACAAGTCATTAAATAAAGCTACTCAAAACATAAATCCGATTTATGAATTATTAATACCATGAATACGGTCCTATCAGTAGCGGAGGAACCAATGAACCATACAAGATCTCATGGTGTTTGACAGAAAGGTGGGCAGAAAGAAAAAAAATAAACCTCGGTAGGGTTCATGAATTTGGAGGTTTCCCACTTTTTATGATCCGATACCAATGGCGTTTTCTTTGGTGTTTGGTTTCACGTATCATGGCACAACCGGGAAATTGAAAGTCCGATGGGAAGGTGAGGAGACAGACGGGTTCCTGTCGAGTTGCCCATTTTATAAAACATAAATATATATCCAACGGGAAAGAGGAGAACAACCATTTGCAAAAGACAAAAGATCCGAACATAAATAAATTTAGATGTATGTGGACGCACATTTATATATATTTTATATGTATATCATTTTTTTGAATTTTCTATGACTTTCATACATGTAGACCTCGTAGTCTACATGCTAAACGTGTGTGAGATGTCACGGAGGAAAAGGGTCGAAGTAGTAAAATCCACGAGCGAAGGTTTCGGTGGCGTTGTATCGTGACATTCGGAAGGGTTTTAAAAAGGAAGAAGCCTTTCCCAACCCCCAGCACCATGCCAAAGGCAACCCTTTCATCCCCAATATTATAATTCTCTTTACTTCGCTACATTTCCCAACTTAAATATAAAAAAGAAGGACTTTGATTTAAATACCTACACGTGTTGCCTAATCAGTTTTCAGTTTTTTCTACTGTATGGATGGAAGGACGGCAAGACAGAAACGTTGATGGAGTAATCGCCTTTTTGTCCCTTCTTTTTATTCGAAAAGCTTTTTCTAAGACTTTAGGCAAGGTTTGGAATTCTCGAAATCAAGTTAATGAAGTGGTACCAAGTGGTAGCCCTGTCACCTGCTCCCTGTTTGCTACCCATAAACTCTCGTGGGGTTAGATGCGGTTGCTGATAGACATGGTACTTCTCAGCTACAAGAGGACTACAAAACGTCAACGTAACTGCTTTACACTTGCACCCATAGGAAGGTAGTCCTCACCGGAGAGTTCGGGCTTTGTCTCGATCCGGCCACAGCAGGAACTCCTCGAGTATTAAAAACTTTTGTTGGGTAAAATGATCCGCGTCGATCCACATTCCCACAGTGTAATTTCTGAGATTAATTAAAGCTTTTGTTTTTTTCTGCCCTCAAATGAAATTATATTAAATTTATATAAACCGAAGAAACGATTTTTTAATGTATATGTGTATAATAAAATCAGGATCCCCGCGGCGTGATATAGCAGACTCTCTCACCCGGGTAGCTAGGGCCTCTACCTCCTTCGACCGTCGAGGAACCCCGCAGCAGGGCTACCAACAGAGGTTCTGATTTCTCGACTTTGATGTCTACCCCTTATCATTCGCCCGGGTAATTCCACAGCGCAGAAATCCTTTTCTCCCTCGCCTTTTTCCATCTTCATCATACCCCTGCTCAGAAGAGGGCCTTTCTCCTGCTCCTACCCTTTGGGGGTAGCCACCCGACAGCACCGCCTCTAACGCCGATTCATCCACCTCTTCTGTGCTATTATACATGTATTACCTCGTGGAGGTTTCAGCTATAAGTTTTTTTTTCTTTCTTGGGGGTTTCCTCTCTTTTTTTCATCTTTATGTTTCCCGCTCAAGAATTAATAGATTTGATTTAATTTAATCTTCTTCCTCGGGTTTCTGCGTACCGTATCAATTTTCCATTTGAGAGGAAACCGGAGGGTAGAAAGGACAGGATTTTTACATTTCGAGGACTCTGTGCAACACTTGACTACAACATGAGACCCTCGTGTGTGACCGAATTCCAAAGACATCTGACTCTGTGATGATGTACAGCCTCGCTTCTAGCTACTCTTTTATACACAAATCTAATTTTGGGGCTCCTAAATTCTCAGTTACTTCTGACTTACACGACGTTTTGGACCGTACATAAATAAAAAAGCAGATTTACAATTTCGTTAATTAATTGATTTTTAAATTTATTAACATATAAATTTGTTTAAATATGGGGGCGTAACGAGTTAATTTCGTGACATCTAATTTACAGCTAGAAAAGTAGAGCAGTCACATATAAGTGAAAAGTCATATTGGACGTTTTGGGAATTCTACCAGTATCATAGATGGGTTCTTAATGTTTGTGCTCACTAAGAGTTTTGAGAGATGAACACCGCATCCAACAGTTTGACAGCGGCATTACCGCCTTATCACAACTTTCTGTTTCGTAACCGTTTGTGTCATTTTTAAAACAGAAATTTCATCTCGGCTTGTTATCGTCTAAATTGATAACGCATAGAGAAAGACAGTTGAAATTTATTACAAGTAGTTGTCAAGCCTACCTGAATTCATTTGTAAGACCGGAAGAAAATTTTATTTAGCCCAACACACGAGAACGATCGGTTGACGACAGCACTTGGAAAGCCTATGCAACGATTTTCAAACTGTGGCTTTGTGACAAAATTACTTTGGTAGTCGAACTGATTGATTTTTTTTCAAGTTTAAAAGCTTGAAATTAAAACTTTTGGCGAGGACAACGCTTAAGTTTGGCCAAAGCTCGCTCCTTGTCAAAGACGTGGGCTTAAGTTTCGAGTTTTGTGTCCATTCGTCTCTTAGGATGTCCTGCCGTCGGGTCCTCCCACCAACTTCCCCTGGGTCAATTATCGAGATGCACATGTCGTTGTAACGAAAACTTCATGAGCCGTTACGGGAAACATAATAACCGATTGTTTTCTTTTATTCTCTTTCCTTGTAATTAATAATGGCGACCGCAATAAAAAAGTAAGCTAATAAAGCAATAATTAAATCAGTTTGAATAAAATAACAACGAGATCGGTAGAGTCGTCCCGGGGAAATCAAAGCCAACTTTTCATCGCCTTTTTTCTGCACTACAAATTTAAGAGTTAACAATGATGGGTCGGTTGGAGATTGAAAAGAAAGATCGTACGATTACCAAACAGCTACCTGTTTTAGCTACAACACTTGAGAACAGGCGAATTACAATGACCTCTGCTATATCATGAGACTGATGGAATGTCATGTTGGCTCAGCCATGGGGACACAATAGACGTCTTAAAAGCGAACAATAAAAATTCGCATATCAAAGACTGGCGAGAGAATCTAGTCGGTCTCATTAAAACGTCAGAGGAATCTAAGGAGATCAATATGAAATATCGGTGATGCACCGCGGAGGCGTTTCATGGATTACGAAATTCAGATATTTTATATAGCACACTTAAAAGGCGCGCTCAAGAAACGAAATCGATTCCGATTATCCCATCAAATGATGAGAAAAAGTTGGTTAGGTAGAAAAATGAAAAAACTCTCGAAAATTACGGCATTCTTGAAGGTTATGCTGTGTAAAAAAACACTGCCAATGATGAATCGGTTAATCGGTTCTTCACTCTCCGAAACGGCCGTAATTTTTTTTAATGGACTCGACGAAATTTGTCATTTGGGAAAATTAAAATATCAAAATGAATGTCTTTTGTTTGTCGTCCCGTTTGGCAACCGTCCTGGCAAATCGTTTTCAATCGGATGACACACGGGAGAAGAAGTTTGTCTGAGTTCCCGAATTGTAAATGGGTTCGAGAGAGATAAAAATAGGAGCAATAGATGTTAATCAATAGTTAATCAGTTGAAAAGGCGAACAAAATGAAAATAGGAAAGGCAAAGAATAGCATACATTAAGAAGAGAGGGTCCAGGACGAAATCTCAGAATAGACGTTGAGGAAACAACAGGAGAAGAAGAAATCACGTCGATCCGTTGGAGTGTAATTAGACGAAGCGCCATGTCAATTTCCAGAAGAAAACCAGTCGAGGAGAAGTACTAACGGCAGTAACTTTTAATGATTAGGAAGTGAGAGACGTAGGTCGATCAGATGAATACTAATGAAATGGCGTCAGGTCTTTAAACTGCCGTTTTTTTAAATAAAAACAATGAGCAGAGTACATTTTTCACAGATTTAATAAATAAGCGAAAACGTCAATCAGATTGGATTAAATTAAAATGGAAGGAAGTTAGAGGTAGATGTGGAAGAAGCGGACCGTGCAAAGAAGTAGAGGCAGTGGCAGGAGATTCGCTCTCTCGACAGAAAAAGACTTAAATAAAAAGGACATTGTCAGGCCGTGATAATTATTGAAAAGGAGTCAAATGTGACAGAGAAATAATTGATATGCAAAAATGGTTGTCACTTCGTCTGGTTCTCTCACACTTCGACCGGGGTGGGGAAAACTTTAAGTTGCCTACTTGGCACCTGAAGGGCTGGCGATTGTGGTGGATTTAAATTACTTAACAAGTAAAACGACCATTAAAAGTAGTGAGTGTTGCCCTTTGTATTGAGCCAAACTGTTTTAGAACTTATTCATCAGGTTAAGATAAACCCAGATGTAGGATTTAGGCATTCTCGCACGAAAGTAACTAATAATTTAGTTGGGTCTTTAATAGTCAATGATAAACATTCTTTGTTGTAGGGCATTCATATATTACAATATAACTTTGTGGTTATGTTTTATACCTTTTAGAAGTATCAAAGCACAACTATGTTGCAATTTGCACAAAAATATTTCTACCGTATGGTTGTTATTTTTCTTCATCTTGATTACTGACTTGTCATATTAAAATAATGTGAGGTCATTGTATTACCTATAAAGGGCCTCACTGTCCGTCTGTCCGTCGGGTTCGTTGTTGCGAAGTACAACCCACGGTACAGTTATGTTTCGCTTGTTTAAAAAATCTAACAGACCCATCTCACCTCTTCAGTTCATTCCTTTTTAAATTGAAAATTCCTTTTGGTTCGAAGGTTTTCCAATGAAAATGAAAGCGCCGGCCACCCTCGGGTTTCCACGGCTAGAAATGTAGACTTTCATATTCGATGGGTTCGACCGACTTGTGGTCAAATGAGTTTCTATTTTACTTTAATTTCTCAGGTCCGGTTGGAAAAAGGTTTTTCATTTTCCGTGTTTTCTTAATTCTTTCGATAATTTTGCCTTTTACTTCCCCCTTTTGTGTTCATCGTCGGTAACGTCCCTTCTTCAGGGGGTGCAAATGAGTTTTTTTAAGGTTTGCTTTAACCTCTTTCCATTCTACCGAATGGAATATGGAAGAGAGAGGAGAAAAACCTTTTTTAAATTTTTGAATTTGAAAAATTTCACTGAAGTAATTGCCCCGACTATGATTTTTGAATACCTTTTTACTTATATACACACATATGTAAAATTTTCACTTTATACATCTCGCGTGGCTTTCTACGAAGGCACACACCGTTATCATCTTCATCATCCCTTATATACATATCGCCCACGTTTCACATTCTAATTTCTCTACATCCGCCCGCGTTTTTCAAGCGACGTCAATTCGTATAGAGGTATTTTTTTTAATTCTGAAGAAAAGAAATTATTTTTCAGAAAAAATTGGTCGTTTTCCTTTTTTGAATTTCAATTATGACTCATCGTGAAAGGGGAGTTGTATAAAACACATTAGTAAAAGATCATTCCTAATGATTGTAATGGCAGCAAAAAATATCAAAAATAGTTTATTGATAAGAATACTAATATTTAAGGGAAAGACAAAATGTGGGCAATTCCTTTGAAAAATTGGGAAGCTATGGTAGAATTTTTGACTTGTAAAGAGTTGCAAATGTACCTCGTTCATGAACTTTGCAAAGTTCTGTATGTACGAAAATTGTCCGGGTTTGCATAATTAATTTTAATTCCGATTTTATTTTCAACTCTTCCCAAAAGAATTAGACGCACATTTAGCAACAGGTGAAAGATGAAGACGAAGACGAATGTAGAGGAAATGAAAAAGCGGAAGTTGAGATAACTTGGGTGAACGTACTGTTTATTATGGGTTCTTGTGTTTTTCAAAGGAAAAAGAGTTGGTTTTGGGGAGCAGACAAATTTAGAGAGGAACAATGTGACACTGCCTTTGTCTAATTATGAGGACTTGAGCTAATTACTTCCTCAAAACCGTAGAAACCTAGACATGTAGAACATCCTAGACAGGTGGGCAGGTACCTGGAATTCGAAAGAATGTTAAATTGAAGTGACGTAAAGAAGTTTTCTGTCGCACATCCAGAGATTTACAACGTCGACATTAAGAAATAAATAGAAAAATTTTCTTTAGTAGCAAGAACCCAAGTTCTCAATACCTGCCTTAATTAGGTACCCAGGCACACTTTATAACTTTCCTCGTTAAACCTGACGCAACGACAATTTTCTAAATGTCTTGACAGAAACAGATGATCATTTCCTAAACTTTGCGAAAGTAAAAATAAATTCATCAGGCAACAATTAACCATTGCAAGTAATTAATGTCGTCGTTAAAGCAAGGCCATTGTATGTTGAGAGAAAAAGATGGAAACAAAACATCTGACAGTCCGTGGAACAAGTTCTGAAACATTTTGCAACAATCAAGGCACATCGTGTGGGGACGGAGTATCATCTGCATTCAAAAATAAAATACTTCAGTAATAATGGAATTAATTAAATGGTGGGTCTTCTGATAACCAAACAATAAATTAAATTAATAAATTAACTATAGACGTTAAAAGAAGTTTTCTTTTTGGGTTCATTCGCCTTGGAAGGTGCAGAAAAAAGGTTCTATCAATTAGAATGTCTCCCTTAAAGCTTAAGGAATCAACCTTTGTCAGTGTAATGTAAAAGCCTCGTTTTGTTACTCATCGTGAGGTAGAAAACATATAAACCCGCCCTGAGAAAAAATTACCAAACCTATTAAAATCAAATCGAACATATTACAGAAGCATACCGAAAACAATGCTCAATTACTTATGTTCTTATTTATTTTATTCGTGGGAACGAGTTTTGCTTAATACTTGCATTAAACAATCAGGAAATTCCAATTTGTTCTTTTTATGACTTGAAAATTAAATGAATTGCCAAGAAACGTTTGAACAAATGGGCACCACCATTGTGCCCGGAGTACCAGTCTTGAGGTTTCCTGACGTAATTATTACGGTGTTAAATAACACTAACATTTATTATGTTGCCTCAGTCGTGGTATTCTACTGTTTTCTGCTTTGCACTGTTTATGATATTCTGTCGTTTTCTAGCAAAGTTAGTAGAAAACTATTGAATATATTGAATATTAAATATTGAATTGTGTTCCCGTTTTAGCCTGCTTTACTTCCACGTTAATTTGTGTCGTGGGTGCAATGTTTCTTTTTTCGCTTTCTGCTTTACGGCATAGGGCACTAGCACCTAACTCCCAAGTAGAAAAGAACGCACGCACGCACACGCTAACGCCCAGTGTGTGAGCTTGCAAGAAAATACAAATCACCTACGGAGGATTAACCCAATAGATTATATTAAGTGATTAGAGAGAAATAGACTTATTAAAAAGAAAAACCAATTCCATTTAAAGACTCATTAATTCCATGTTTCCATTCGGTTAATTGCCTTTGTTTTCCAATTATTCAATCAGAAAAGCTTTTACTTTGAATAAGGCTCTATTAGTATGAGAAGCTTTCGGATGCCACCGGAAAATTTACGGATTCTTTGGCGGGACCCGAGCAGAAGGATGGGAAACTCTTCTGTTGTTGGCTTATGGGATAGAGAAAAAGGAGTTGCTTCTGGGGATGGAAATTACTTTCATGCAAGTCGAGTGTAAAAATTCAAGTCAATTTAAGTCGACTTTGAATTTTACTATCCAATTCCAAACCAATTCTCTTAAACGAATTAATTGAATCGACTTATTTAGTTTTTTGTTCGTTTTTTTTCCCGGGGTTAAGAGAGCTTCTGGAGGTTTCAGACTATGTCTGACATTAACCTAAGGTGAACCTTAAAAAAATTAAGAGTCCTCGGAAGACGTAAAATGTCACAGGTACCGGATGCCTAAAGCTTAGGCGGAAGTCAAAATTTGCTTGACGAACGTTTAAATTCTGCAATGCGTTCGTCTCTCCTGTTTTGTCGCTCTGCTGCCACGTTCCCGGTAGCAATTAGTTTTCGACTGAGAATTAGGACACACGCATTAACATATATTTCCCGGTTTCGGTGACAAATTCTGTTGATTCGTTTCATCGGTCGTGATTTGAATATGGATGCCAGGTCGAAAGAGTCGGAGACGTATTCTAGGGAACAACAAGCAGACCGCTATTAATCAATCAATAGATCTTATTATTGAATTAATGCAATAAGCAAGTTTGCTGGAACACAAAGCTCAAAAGCTCTCGGGATTAATCGGCGTCGCATTAATGAATTGATTTCGGTCTCAATTTGTGGGCCTTTAACAAAAATAGATTTACTATTTGTATAAATGAGTTCCAAGTGACTGGTGCCCTGTTAGGAAGCGATTAACCTCCCGTTCACAGGTCACTCGATTTAAACCTTTCAGTAAAAGGATATTCGGATGCGGTGGTTCTTTTCAATTAGGCTGCGGCCGCGAAAGCCTCGAATATTTAAAATTGGGTCTACGAGAGCTTAAATGCAGAGTTTCTTTTCGATATAAACAATTTTCCGTCCATCAGAGCTCATATATAATACATCAGGGTTTGACTGATAAGTTGATCGCTCCAAAAGAGATCCAGCCGGACTGAGTGACGATCATTTTCTGCTTAGCATGGGGTGGTGACGTGTAACAAAGATTTTTGGTTGTGTCTCAGGCGTCAAGAAATAAATTTTGCTTTCTTGAAATTGCCTGATTACTGACTTATTACTTGTCGACCTCGACAAAAATATTTCAAATATTTGAGTGGAAAAAAATTCAAATCATTCAACGGAGTTCCAACGCCATTTCCATGCGGGGTTTGCAGAGAAAAAAAAGGAAGCCACTGGAAAATGAAGGTTCGTTTACGTTTTTCTTCTTTTGTATTTCTGATGCTGAACCGGAACCTCGGGGAGAAGGTCGGATACAAAAAAGGAGTGGGGAATACATGGGGCTGTGCATGTGCAGACGTATCTTTCCATTTCAACAATAAGACAACACATAAAGACATAATTTCTTAATGAAGAGCTTGGAACAAAAGATGGAAAGTTGATTAATGTATTCAAACGACTATAAACCGCTTGGAAAAGGGTACAGAAAGAAAATGAACGGGTCGGTTATGGGATAAAAAGCCCCTATAAAGTTGACATTTTTGTTAATAAAACCGAAAATGAAACAATAGCCGACCGTATATTATTATAATTCTTAATAATATCCTGGAAATGTGATGTATTCAAAAATACTCGCGGATACGACCTTTTTTATTTCTCCCAAACCACTCACCCAACCTCTTTTTACCGATTAAATCTTTCGTTCTTTTTTTAAGGGGAGGGTGTTAATTCACATTCTGTGAATTCGTCAACATATACCCCTCGTCTGGCCTCAGCATCCCCGGCACTGGTATCGACCAAAAATAATACAAAATGAAAATGGCTTTTGCAAAGTCCCCAAACGTCAGGGCCTTCTTCTGGGGTTGGTGCCACTTGTTTGGTCTGTCAGTAACAAACGAAAAACAAACTAAAAATTTTTCCAACTGCCAAGGACAGGGTTGAAGAAAGTTGGACAGTCCGGTGGATGTCTAAAAACTACAGGACCGAAAATGGAAGTGTTCGGTAAGTTCATGTTTATGAGCTTTCCGGTACTTCAAGTTTGTGCTGTATTTGTTGGAATTAAAACGATGTCCCTAAAAATGTTGTCCTTAATTACTTCAATGTATTCGAAGTCATACAAAACCGAGAGATCGTCTGATTGAGAGCAAACACGATGGAAAGGTTTTAATGAAAATTTATGGTTTATCAAAATATCAACTGGTATCGAACATTTCGGTTTGTCTTTTGCCCTTTGTGTCCCTGGTAGGCCTGAAGAAGGGCTGCCTCACGGACTCGGAGGATTCTGCAGGATGAGCAGACTACCCTCGGGGACCACGGGTCAACCCCAGAGAACTATCCCTTTGACTTTTGCCAAACGATAAAAATCAAACTTCTGGGAAATTTTTTTGTTGGGCCACAGGGTTATTCACACCCTCAAACAAAACTTTCTTTTGATGATGTCCATTGAATTGTAATGTACTTTTGTGTTGCTTACGGTATTATTTATTTTTGTTTTTTTAACTCTTCAAAGGAAACGAAAAAATGGTAGACACGTAACAAAGGAAGAATTTAGATTTTTTTGTCTCCATAATGTTTTGCTAATTCCATTTTTCTGTTTGAAAATACAGGTCTCCTGTCGGAAACAGACGACGTTGATTTTACTTTGATTTCAATGATTTTGCCAATTTTGGTTCTGCTCTGAGAGCAATGCCTTGTCACCTAATAGAGTAAGCGGTTGTTTTCATTTTTCCTGAGGACAAACACCGGGACGAAGTCGATTTATATTTATATATTCCCACATTCCGGATCATTTAATTTCTCCACGCGTCTTGTTTTTAGTGAAATGAACTGATACACAATCGAACTATTAATTTAATTAGTTGAGAGATTAGCAGGTGGAGGAACTAGAGGGACAGAAAAGAAAAGCCGCAGTTGTGAAAAACCGGCGGGATAACATGAAATAAATTATCTGAAATGAATTGCATGGGACCGAACTAAATAATTCAGGAGAAGTCGATTGATCGTTTCATTCAATTCATTCTGCGACTTTTGAATTAATGTCATTCGGTCAAATGTGGACGGACGTATCGGGGAAAGCTTTTACCGAAAAGAAATAGATTTACTCTGGGATATTACTATACAAAGCTGGTTTCAGTTGGTGGTTGGTGGACTGTTGGCCTTCACCAAATTTTTCAATGATGTTCGTAGAAAATAACAGAAAAAATAGAAATAGGTATTGTCAACTTACCTTTCTTTGGTATCAAACTTTTTAACAATAATACTGCGTTTTCGTCGCACGCCCACGCGTGCATTTTCCTATAGCTATCCCGTCCTTTCTCAGTCAACTTGTCCCAGGGTTTGGGTTTGCTCAACAGCTCGGACACCGTGCCCTGACTTAAACCTAACACGTACTTCGCGAACAGTCTCTGACCAATGTTGTGTATTGATAGGAGTTCGCGGACACGACGGGCGATGTGTAACGTGTCCAGGTTCTGCGTCGAGTACTTGTCCATGTTGTACCTGAGCATTTCCTGGAGCCTCGCCTCCATCGGATCTCCCTTAGGAATGAGGCTCTCTCCGAGTCGTCCCACCATCACGTTCTCGTCCCCGAATCTGTATCTGTGCTCATCAAACCTGAAAGGGCTCTTCATGTCCACGCACATATCACTGTTTCTTAAAAAGTTATGGTGATTTAAACCTATTATGTTATTGTTCAGCGAATTTAAATTAAGACCGTTGGTTAACATGTTCTGATTGTTCATTAACTGAGTTATGTGGTTGTTGTTGTGGCAATCGTCCGGAAGCTTGCCGTTCAGGTAACTATCGTAAGGCGTCGGAGTCCTCAGGGAGGGCGACTGCAGTGAAGGTGTGGACGAATGCAGTTGGTTCTGTGTATTGGGAGACACTGGGTGGGTACTTTGGTGGCTACGAGGAGACGAGTGGTTTCCATCCTCGTCTGCCTCATCCTTTTCTGTTTCCTCGGTTGCCAAGTCAGACTCATCCTGCTGTTGTTGTTGCTGTGCCTGACGCTCGTTTGGACTGTCCGAACGGTTTTCAGGCTCTGCCGAGCCTGGCTCTGATTTTATGGGAGTCTCGTCGCTTTGGGACTCGGGCGATTTTGACTTGGGTGGTAACGAAGGAGGTTGTGGCTTTTGTTGCTGAGACTGCGGTTGCTGTTCGAGCTGAATTGCTTTAGATCGTTCGATTAACATTTCTAATGCCTTCGGGTCGGAGGAATCCTTCGACGGAACTTCGATGGACCGTAGTAAACTGCAAAACAAAAAATGTACCATGTAGGTGTTGCTAGAAAATTGAGCAATATTTTTCTTAATGATAGGTTTTACTTAAGAAAAGTAAAAACATCGAACCTGATGCTGGTAATTATCGATGCAGGTACTCACAACACATAATACGAATCATTAGCTAAGGTTTCTTTTTTTCTACTTAATTAATACGATAATAAGTTCTAAAGTGAACAGAATTAAAAATTACTAATTGCATACGGAAAATTTAAACCAAAGTTCCTGCTGGCGTAATAAAAATCTGAAAGAAGGTTATTCACTGAACGCACTTCTTTTCATTAAAAAAGGAAGAACAAAGGAATCGAGATAGTTTGACTAAAGAAAACGTAATCGGTTAATATAAATTAGCACTAGGCTGGGCAAGAGGGTCTCCCCTAAGTGTGCGGGTCTGTACAACAGCATTTACCCAGAATTGTTAAGCGGAGACTAATGATTTCGTCTGAATGAGAGTCTCATAAAACTGCCCATGATAAATGATACGATTTAACATGGGAATTTCTAAACAATAAAAACAGTTTCTGGTTGAAAACCTGTACGAGTAGAGAAGTGCGCGCTCGGGCCGGACCAACATCCTGCATTTAACAACATGCGAATATTTAACTCTAATTAATCCGTTTTGCAAAATGTTTCTAAATGTTTGCCGAAATCGTTTGGGAAGAAGATACGAATCAAGCCAGCAGACTATCAATAATGCAGAAGACAATCGTTCTCAGAAAATAACAATAGAAAATAGGGCAATATATTGACAATTACAGATAGAAAAAAGGGATGGGTAACTACTTGGACAGGTGATTTCTACCCGTTGGTGGGGATACGCAAACCAGAAAAAATATCGCCTCAATTAGTATAATTGAAAATTAATGTCGTTGTAAATGATCAATGTTTAATTGCCTTGCTCTGGAGCGGAGTCATCCAGTACTTTCAGGTATAAACACTTTTTAATAGAAGAAACTCCGTTTTCATTATTTTACTAAGATTCAATAAGCTAAATTTATTATGGAAACACATCGCAAGACTTGATGCCTAGACCTTGAACTTCTCACAAACGAAATTTGTATTTATGTTTTGATTTTGTTCGGTTGAAATCCAACGGAGTCAGTTTTTTTTCTTACCTTGATTTCATATAAGAAACAACAAAGAAAATTGAAACGCAGGTTTTGCAAGGTTTACGAGATTGTTTATCAACTGACGTTCAATCGGATATGGTTCTATTGAAGGGGCTTTATGGTTCAGCAGTCATTGTTCCTTTGGGTTTCGCCTTTGACGTGTGTGTATGCGTGTGTATGCCTGTGCAACGTATTGTTGTAAATGATGGTGCTTTTAAAACTTATTTTGGGGCATGGTTTTAGTAGTTAAACGGTTTTGGGGAGTACAACTAATGATCATTCTTTTGCACGAGATATTGTAGTATGTATCCTTATTCATTCTAAAATTTTTGAGTCAGAAAAAAAACTAAAGGTACATTAATTTTCTATTCAAATTCTAATTGGTCATGGTGATAAATACCTGATTCGCTTTTAAAATTGTATGTAGTGATAAAACCAAGTTGAGGATGCTGACCGCAGGCTCACTTGTTGTTCAGGTTTTTCACAGACGAATAAAAAAAACAAGGAAAATTTTCCAGAAAATTTAATATTACCGGTACCGTTGTGAAACATTTGAAACGATAAGAGTCAAAGGTAATCGATAGATATAATTAGAAATCGACAATTGAAACAGTAAAGTTTGTTAGTCATTCGATAATTCATTCATTCATTCATTCATTCGTCATGTCTATCGTTTTATTAGTCAACTCTAATGCCCCGAACAATTGTGTAGGAAATTTTGCTTGAGACAGAACGACTTATTTATTAACGATTTCAAAACACTTGTGAAACTGTTCAGAGGAAAGGGAAAATAGACTTTTTCTTAATAATTTTATCAGAAACCAACGAACCGTGTTACCGGGAGTAATTATAAATTTAATTGCGATTATAATTTATATTTTCAATGAGCACCAGTTTTTTTGTGTGCGTCTTTCCTGCCTTCCCCGTCACCGCTCTCTGTTTAATTTTGGGTTTCTTTGTTTTAGAAACTAAAATTTCGATAAGTCGATTAATCGGATAGATCGAAGTCTTTGTTTCATCGGAATCGATTGTTCGATCGCTTTATTCTTCTTGGTCCTTTGTGTAAATGTGCGTTCGAGTATCAGGGGTTAACGTTCCACAGGGGAATTACCAAAACGACAATGAATGTTTTTACTGTTCGGTTCAGGTTCTACAAATAAAAGTTGTAGAAGGTTTGAACTAAGTGGCGTTCGATGTTGTAGCATTACCCACTTGTACTGTCAGAGAGTGCGACACATCGCAGCGTTCTCAATGTTTCCTCAAATGCGTGGTTATACTTAAGCTGGTACGTAGGAAACGTTAATTCTCGATTCCCCACACTCAAACAATGTGCATGTGTGTGTATGTTGGCGTCTATTAAACCTGTACGCCATGTAAACTCATTCAGGCGTAAATCCTGCGAGTGCAATGAAACGACTCCGACGGTTCCGTCGTTTCTTGTTTATTTAATGTTATACTGAAGAAATTCTGGCAACGGTGATGGTCATGGTTTGGGTAGGGAGAGGAAACCAGGCACGACCGAACCTGACTGAGCCTCATCGGTAAAATTGTTTCGTCTTTCTGTTGCTTTCTTAAGAAACGAACGCTCGTTTTATCGTTCTCTACCAAGTAGAGTTTCGTTAATAGAATCATATACAACTCACCTAAGCTCTCTTTTGACGTCTTCGTAGTCTCTCTGTGCATCCAGCCTTGCCTCTAGGTGTGCTATGTGTTGCCTCTTTTGCTCTAATTGTTCCTCGAGTCTGGCTATCTGAGTCGCCGAGTTTTCTTGTAATTTACTGATGGAAGACTGCAATCTTTGAATATCTTGCACTAGCTGTGAGATCTGTGAATGATAAATAATCGAAATGAAAGTGTGGGGAAGTAAAAAAAAAAGTACAGGAGGAATTACGTCGAAGGGCTGTGGAAGTAGTTGCTTTCTCCCATGTTGTCTCCCCCTAAGTCTCTCTCTCTCTCTCATGCTCTGTTTCTCCGTTCTGGAAAACACAAGGCTAAGCCGAAATTAAACGGATGGGAATTGGATGGTTGGAAGACATCCCTGTGACTGCTGCCTCACTATCGAATATATAAAAATTCCCAATGAGGGTGGTGTTCTTAATCGAAATTTAAAATGCCTTCCAGGCACAGTAGAAAAACTAATTTCTTAGAAACCCTCAACTCTCCATCCCTAATGTCTTTCCACTTTGTCGATTATGTGACAATCTAAAAAGAAAAACTAATTTGTTGGCAAGGAGCCCCATTCCGTGTGCATTTCTCGATATGTCGAAATGGAACTTTGATTCATTAGGTGAACTCTTGTCTATGTGTTGTTCCATTATACTGTTCTTTGTGGGAATACGTCGCCGTTTTGACCGATTTTACCTTATGGTGGTGCATTGCTTCGTAATTAGCCGTTCGGATTTTCAAAGCCACCCCGAAATGAAATTCTTAAACAAAACGTCGGCCTTCACTTTGACCGATAATCAATAATCACGCTCAAGTTTGTGTAATCTTATTCCGAGCAACATGGCTGTCCCCTAGGGGGTGGCAGAGCCCTTGAAGTGAGTTTTAGTTCTCGTATTTAGCTTATGATTGCTCTGAAATATTATTCAACGCAACGATTTTTTCTCCTACACAAGTCAAAGGGGTAAGTTTTACTACTGTTGAACGAAAGGGTTCAACCCTTTCATATGCTTAACAGTTTTGCCAGTGGTCTTCTGGCGAGCACATAAACAAACACGAGGCCCTGATAGATGAATCGGATGGAAATCGATCTCCTTATTCGTTTTACTTCATTTAAATTCCCTACTATATTTTAATCACCCTACATCTTCTTCAACCCTCTACCATTACTGTTTCTTTTGCTTGCTGTCGATTTCTGTTCCTTTTGCTTCGCGCAAAACGATTATGGGGAAATGAAAAGGAACGGTTAAGTGCTTTAAAAATTTCAGGAAAAGCATTCAATAAGAAAGATGACAACCGCAGAAACAAACATCTACGTCCATTAAGAGGAAATATTTAGGAAATGTGGTGGAAGAGTACAAGTTGTGTGGGTACTGTCGAAGTGTAAAGATGATGGCCTCAACCCCGACAGGCATCCCCCCTCAACCTCCTCAAACAACATCAAACGCTCAAGACCGATCAAAAGATTATACTGTCAATATGATGGCGGAATTACGAGTGAATTATTCGTTTTGATCTCTCGACCTCTCTCTCATTATCTAATAGAATAATCGATTCTGTCAGTCAGCAATTAACCAATTTGTACTGGATGCCACCCCCGAAGTCCGACATAGAAACACAATTGGTATAGCGTCCACCCTTTAAAAAGTTTATACTGTGGGATCCTGCCTGATTGCTGACTACCTTAGATGTTTTCTGACAAGATGCTTTTCAGAAAGGAAAAACGAAACATAAAATTTTTTCCTCGTCAATGGCTATCGGTAAGTTTAATTAGTTTATTAAATGAAATTTCCCGAATTCATCTTGAAAATTAGTCGAATCAAAATCGCTGAAACGACGGATGTGAAACCTTTTTCTCAATCCTTTCACTGCGGCCTTTTGTACTTTTTCCCATTCCACCCCTACACACCCTTTCCAGCCTTACAGTCCTCCGCGATACACCCGCCCTGTACACCAGGAGACGAGATGAGGAGTCATTTGCTGATTACTTCAAGACTTGCAACCCCTGAAATTTCTATGACGTCACACATCCCTCTGTATGCGTAGGGTTGGGATTTTGGCGATGGGTCTGACCGGGGGTGGTGGCGGTTGTAGTGACGGAAACCGTGTTTAGATCCGCATCTATTGATTTTATTTTATTTTGATTGATTAAGTGCCCGCCAACCCCGACCCCCTTGCAACCTCTTTGCCTAGAATCCTGAACCAGACTATAAATCAAGTTTTAACTAATGAGATAATCCGTTCAAAGCAAAGTGAGAAATTTATTTCTTCTTGAGCGTTTGTTTTTTTTTTGAACCTTTTTGTCGTCCGTCATTTCACGTACCTGGAACGAAACACTCGTGAAATACACGGTTCTGAGCGACAATATACTGAGCAAGGGGTGGCCTTCGTCTCGGGGGTTGCTCCGTGCTTTGACGATTTTAATTAGACTCGCATAATCGGGTTGTGCGTTGTTTTCATTTAAAAGAAAATGAGAACCCCAGATGGTGAGGAGTTTCCATTTGTTTGTTTCTTTACCGTTTACTCTTACAAACAGAAGTCGTCGTGGAATCATTAAAGAGTCGAATTCGAATAAGATTAAGATTCTGTTAATAATGCTTACAACAGAAACTACGAAAACTTAATCCGAGTTTTTCTTCGTGCTGAGTATGGAGAGTTCTTCTGACATTCGGAAGCGCGAAATGTTTTGAAGTTACGAGCAAGACGTGTCAACTACTTCCAATATCATTTTAATTGTTTTAGAGACGTAGAAGCATTTTCCTGGGAGTCTCACGGAACGTTTTGGTCGATCATTCCCTGGCGATGATTCTGGCTCTACTTTTTGGAAATGGTCTTTTAGGACCACACACGAACGGCTTGATACGCATAGTTTCTATCTTTCTAATGAGCGTAGACTCTCTCTGTCTTTTTCTCTTATAGTAAAAACTCCAACCTTCTGCTAAACTTTTTCCTTCTTTCATTCCTTCAACCCCAGTTTTCAACCCCCAAGCCACCTATTCTCCCTACATCCCGGTCGGACCAACCAACTCCCCTTCGGTTTCCTTTTGCTTTACATTTTCCATTTCTCCCTCGGGTGAATGACAGGTTTTCAACATGTGGACCCGGGAACGGCATAAATAAATTCCGGCGATTAATGCGGTCGTCAATTCATCCTATTCGGATTTAAATTCGAGACGGAGGAAACGCGCCGTTTTTCTTTTAACCATTTTCCTGATAGATATTTAAAATCCGAGTTCGACGTCCTATTTTAAATCCCATTCGGCAAGGGGTTTCCCGTGTTTCGGCTGCCATTCGTCACTGAATTTTTATTCCTTTTCGACGAAAATTTTGCATTCATCGAAAATTCATCCCTTTTCTGAGGCCGATTTCAACCCCCTATCCTTCCTTCCGTCAAGCACCCCCGCAAAACATAACCCTCAGCTGGTTACCTATTCCGACTGGTTGTATTACCAGATAAAACAGGTATTCAGTCTAATGAAAATTAATACCCATTGATTTTTTTTAAAATCAATTGATCCGTCCCCAATAAATTTCAAGATTAATAGAAATCAGAATTCGGATATCAGGAAAATATAAACATATTTTCAAAATTCGTACTCACAGGAGATGAGAAACTTGTAATTCACTGCTGATGGTTTCCAATACTAAAAACAATATTTTTTAAGGGATTAGCCCCGGGGCAAATGGTCTTGTTTGCCTAACTCTAAATCCACCCTTGGTGGGGGAAGGGGCGCGTAATTAAAAACAAGGAAGAGAAAAGTTGCGAAAAAGTTTTTCTTCAACTCTTCAAGAAAAATGGCCCCCGGCGTTGATTACCGATTTCGACGAATGGAAACACCACCTCCAGAGCCACCACTACCGCCATCATCATCAACATGGCTGTTGCGTGAAGAGAAGTTAAGGGCCGTATCTCATGAGGGTGTTTTAATTTCTTTTTAACAATTGAAAGGAATTGAATTGGAATTTAGGTTTTTACTAATTACGGGTAGTCGAGCGTGGCAGGGCTGATCAAATGTTGCACAGGACAGAAAAATGTTGAACAGGAAAAAAATTAAATTACATCACCGATCAATTAGCCCCATCCTTTTCCAAGTTCAAAATCTGGAAAACCAAAACAGTCATGGGTGAAAGCTGTTCTCACACTCAGAAAACACAAACACACACACATGTAAACCCTCAATCATCCCTTACTCCTCAAAAAAAAACGAGCTTTTATACTGTAATTGATACATCGATTAAACCGCCAGACAAGTACGCCCAGACTCCCCGTAAGTCTGTTGCTGGCAAATCCGTCGTGTAGCACTGCTACTTAACTATCAGGTGGGGATTCCTTTTAGATGGTGTTCGATTTTTCAACCCTTACGCCCAACCACCCTTCAATTTCTCCCCATCGGGGATTTTTTTTCAAACAGAATCCCATAACAACCCATGTTTTCGCTCCAGAAAGACGGTATTCATTTGTGTCAGGATGTCTTTTTCGCTTCCATGTTCTGCCTGTACAAACACCGGTGGCTTACTACAGCCCCCGACAGAAGCCACAGGTTGCGGTGGAAGACAAAAAAAAATGTGGGAAAATTTTGTTGTCGGTGAATTGATTTGTGATGGTGACTTTAAGTGTGAGATATGTCGATGAACGTGAGTTGCTTAGGAATGTTTATAGTTCTTTTGGGTACTTCAGTCCCTCCGTTTCCAACAAATTGAACGGGTACCTGTTGCCGACGTATACCGCCTAAATTTCTATACAATTGGGGGCAGAGTCAGAGGGCTTAGTTAGTCTAATTGGATGACAATAATGGAGTCGGGTGAGCAACGCAAACAATTTAAAATAAATAGTTTAATGGACCAACTGATCAAGGATTGGGTGGACTTTAACTAGGTAAATGGAAAACTTGTGGGAATTTAAATTTGTATAGATAGGGAATCATCAATTAAAGAGTCAAATTTTGTATAATTAGCACATGAGAATTAGGCTCACACATACATGTGTGTTCATTTATAAATCGAGTTCGAATGCGAAAAAAGACAAACAGTTTCTGAGGGATGGAACTTTGACTGTGTACTTGTGCAGGGAATTTGTATGTGATTTATCCTTTCTCGGTATGCCATCCTTTTTCAAAGAGATAATTCAGGTAGGCGAAGAAAGAAAAGACTTTTAAATGAAAGTCCCTTCTAACCAGTGGCCCCCGGTGCGAATCCCATAGAATCGATGATGCAATTTCCATCATTCGTTCCAAGCTATTATATATATAGAGGAAAAGACAATACAAAACGGGGGTAGAAATTAACAATAACCAGGAAAAGGAAAGAAAGGATAGTTTGAATAAAAAAATCCATGGAGATGGAAATCCCTTGCGAGTAAAAAGCCAATTCTCCTCGCTTGGGTCGTCGGTCGTAAGGTGGCCAACCGCTAGGCAGGGCGGAAAACGCAGGGCAGAAAGGCTCGGATGAAAAATTAAAAGGTTGAGAGAGACAGGACAAAAAACAAAAAGATGAAATCAGAAAAGGATAAAAAGAAAATTTATGAGGAGTAGAAAAAAAATGTCACCACTTGATATCAAACGTTTCCTAGTTGGAGTGCACAAGGGTTGACCAGGGTGGTCGAGGACTTGCTATCACCTTAGATCTGGTGGGATTGGCCCTCAAGTTGCTCGTACCCTTTTCTAGGGGTAGTAACTTGCACAACTTTTACAAAAGCAGATAGAGATGCAAAAATATGGACCTGAAGTGGTGACGTGGTCTAAATTATTTATTTAAACACTATCATTAGTAGAAAGTCGCACCAATATAGTGAAACTAATGTGTCTATTAGACAATAAAATAGGAGAGAATTAAGCCGAGATGAAAAAAAGCAATAGGACCAAGTTCGTAGGTCACATTCTACCATTTCATCCCTTTCTGAATAATTTTAGAATAAAATCTTCGTGCGTAAGAGAAAGGTCACTTAATAAGCGCTACCCTCTTAACCCCAACTAATCAAACTCGAAATCGCTTATTTCTATCGAAGAATAGCCTTTGGCAGATTGTAAAAGCATACTCACATACACACGGGAGAGACAGTGGAAAAGATAACAACTTCTTCTCATTTCATCTTATCCATAAAAATGTCCCGTACCTGAATATCAAAACAATGAGATGTGTTTTCGTAATGGCCGGAAGGAATTACATAAAACACTTTTGTTATGGCTGGATGAGGGTGTGTTGCTAAGGGCTTGGTACGAGAATCTTCAGGATCCCCCATATTTCGGACGGAAAGGTTCACTCTCCCTTACCTCGGGGGATGATTCGCGCAAAACTGCCACTCCTTTTAATGAGCTACCATGTGAGAATATTGACAAACCGGAAATGAGCTTTTGACGGGACATTTGTGTTCGATTTCGCTTTGGAATTTCTATTGCCTACGATCAAATATGGATTTTCCTCAGTGTAGGAAAATTCTTTCATTTTACCATTTTCCAATAGTTTTTCCGTTAATTTTGCCATTTAGTCGAATCCTTAAATGAACCGGGGAAAATCCCGTGGAAAAGCCGCGGGATTCCATCATCTTTTCCGGTCTAAGCTGTGCCATCCCCGCTTCGCCGTCCACCCTTAAATTTCCCAACCCTTGGCAGAAGTTGAAATTTCCAAATTGAAGGGAGTCCTGGATTAAATTCAAATCGAATTTGCCGTTTTGTTAGAATTAAAATTGAGCCTTGTTTTTCGACAATTTTAATTTGGCTGTCGATTTAAAATCCTGAAACAATGTTAGATTGATTGATTGACTGACTGATTTTTTCATGACTACACTAAGTCGAAATTAATTTTGTTGGAAATTTTACATGTCAGAGAAAAGAAATTGGAAATAACGCTATTGTTAGAACGTAGACTTCGACTGCAATGTTGCAACGCACCTGGACACAGGTAGTTAGAAGTACCCATAACTTCGTGGGCATCTCCGAGTTACCCACCTTAGCTCGGATAGGAAGCGTTAAATCAGACGCAAAAACATATGCTGTGCCCCGGAAAACATCGTCAAAACTCGAAATTAAAACTTGACATGTTAATGTTCCCACTCACACACCAAGAAAGATGTTATTTAATTAGGCAAACAAAGCCTACGTAACATAAGTAAATTGACATTCTGATAAATGATCAATTATTATGGTGGAAGAGAAATAGATGCGATAGAAAGACAGATAGATGAAGAGAAAGAGAGAGAGAGAGAAAGAAATTAAAGAAAAAATTGGAGAGTGAATTGATGGACACAATAGACTCTGTATGGACATATAGACAGACGTACGGGTCTTTCAATAGACAGTTTCCTGCCCCTGATTGATCATTAACGAATGATGGGACCAATACGCAATGACCCGTTTGCCATTGGTATTTATTAACGATTAGATCGAATCGTTGAATTGGTCTCAATTTTTCAATCAATTTTATATTAACTATTTCCTCTTGTTTATAAAAGAAACATTTGATGGGCCTTTCAAAAAATATCACCATTGTGCACGACGGCATGAACCGGTTGTGAAAGACGTGGAATTAAAACAGGACTCAACTTTTGTGAAATCACCATCCGGGCAAGCTTCTTTGCTGTCGTTAACGTAAACAGGTGTAGCTATTTGTTGAGTTTTCTACTATTAAAATAATAAACTAGGTACTTGAACAGTAATAGCTCGTGAAGGCGGATTCTCAATTGTAATTTTTTGTGTCGCATAGAGCCTCGAATCATAGAAGTCTTATGAGTAGGAAAACTTCTTTATTTGTTCAAAGTGTTTAATTAAGTACAGCGCGTGGTGTACAGCTAAGTTCTCAAACCTTCGCGAATACTTGCTACAGTTGAGGGCAAACTGCTCGTATTCCTTCCCGTTGGTCTCCTGGGTGTGAACATGGGACACGGGGCACGTATGTAGAATTTCAGACGAACACAATGAAAGAAATGTCGTAAGGGAAGTGAATGCGTAAGAGTGTGTTTTTACTCCGCAAGAAGTAGAGTAGAGCCAGTGAATAGGCAGGAACGACGATAAAACCTTTTTATGGGCATATTGGGGAACGGTTCGAAATGAAAATGACGAGCAACATTCAACGGTTGGGAATTTCCCTTAAGATTAAAAATTTCAAATTAATTAAATATGAAAATTAATTAAAAAATATTGAGCCGAGGTGTTGTAGTGGGAGTTGGAATTGGCAGAAAGCGAGCGCTTGTAAAAAAAAACAGTTCAAATTCTAATAGTTGCAATGATAAAGGTAAGAAACGGGTACTCAGGACGGGTGTAGAAGAGAGCAAGTCAGCTGACGCTGCGGAAATTGGGAAGGAAGGATCAACGGAATGAAGTCGGGGAAGTAGAAAAGAACAGCAGAGATAAAAAGGCTTCTGGTCGTAGTTTTTGCACGGTGAAAATCCAGACGAGATGACACTTGGGTAATTAAAAAGTTTTTGATTAATGATGTATATGGTTATAATTTTATAACGTTGAAACTATTGAGAGTGTCAAAATGTGCTGTTGGATACTGTATTTATGGTAGCAAGTACTCGAGTGTGTGTGGTCACATACAGTTGAAGGAAGTTTCTACCTCTTTTGCGAAAGGTTCCAAGTTTGTGCAAAACAGGACAGAACTGCAGGGAAGTTTGTGCTGAACAGAGTATCTTTACAAAGGGAATAGCCGAGGTAGGGAACAAAGGTCGGCCCATTAATTTCGGACTAAAAACAACTTGAATGTATGTCGTTGTGTCACGTGACTGTGGTAATGGCTTATAATTTTGATGAGCGATGATGGCCGGGAGCGGTGCGATGGATGAGCAATTACAAAAACACTTGATAGAACGAAATGAACACTTTCATTCTCGCGTTAGCTACCTGTCAGAGGTGAATTTTGGTTGGACCGCCATGTCCTTTTTAGGGACTTCTCTATTAATAATAGAGTTAGACTTTGGCTACAACTAGACAACAAGAATTAAGAAGTGGTCGGGGTGACGCTTTGCAGGAGACACAGTAGGACGCTGTCAAAAGGCACACGAAGTGGGAAGTAATTGGTTTATAGCACGAGATTGGAGGAACCATTTCACTGAAAGGAGTTTAGAGGAAGTGGAGAAGAAGGTATCTCATTGGTACCTATCAGGTACTTGGGTCAGCAACCGCATCAACGCCATCTGTGCGTATGTCTTTTCTTCGTTTCTTCAGTCATTTTCTCAAGCTATTTATTTTTCTCAGATCCATCGTCATCGTTGTCATTATCCATTATTTTTCATGTTTTAAATGTCTCTTCGGGCGAAATAGCAACTCAGTCAAGTGATAATTGAAGCAATCGCTGATATTATATTGATTATGATGCATTACGTTTTATGGAAAATAATAATAGTAGAGACCACGCGATCCGGTGATTAAACCTTTATTAAATCAATAATTTTAATGTGGTGAATAAATAATTATTTTCCCTCAGCATTAATGGGTACCAAGGTACCAAGGTACTCGCGAGTGCTCAGAGCCCCGTGGCGATGGTCGGACGATTTTGAAGGTCTGTCTCTGTCTCTCTCTCTCTCTCTGTCTCTGTCTATTTGAAGTCGTTAGAGGTGGACCCCGTCGGAGGAGATGGCCGGAATCTTGTGGTCAAAGTCGACATTGCGATGCGGACATTGCGTTTGCGTAACAGTGCAGGTAATAAGATACTGTGCGCGCGTTCCCATACCACTCGTTCCTTTTGTCTTTAACGTCATTTTTTGACAGTTGCAACGGATTGTCATTACCGTTTGCTCAAGAAGGTATATTCGTTCGGTTTGGTTGTTCGGAAGACCGAAAGTGTGTGTTGGGCTCGCCGATGGATGGATGGAACGGTGAACCGAAACGACGATTGATGGCAATTCTCGTTTCGAGGGAAATGATCAAAATCATCAGAAATAATAGTCATCATAATCATCATCGACCGACCGGATACTGTTCTATTGTCAAAGATGGCGGAATATGAGTTTAAAATGACAATTTTCGTTTTCTTTTCTTCGGATTTTCCCAACCGGAACCAGTCGGATTTTTACTTCTTTATCCTAACTATCAGCTCATCTATTCACATCTACCCGTCCATCCATCGCTCGATTTGCTCACATTCGTTTTGTCGATTCTAATTCTGATACATTCAAAGAAGTTTCGAATTCAGGTACGACATTAAGACCTTCCTTTTCGATGGTTAATGTTGTTGTCACTTTGACGGCGGCGGCTACAACCGAGACCGGGTCTTCTTCATTAACGTGCTCTCAGGTACGCTTCGTAATTACCTCAAAACTCATTATTCTGTCAAATGATTGTTTGCCGGTTTCAATAATTTCGAATATTTTATTTCGCGTGGGATTTGTTTTGCCTTCTCGTCCGATAGGAAATTATTCATAAAGCGGCGCCTTACTCGGGTCGAAAGGTAGTCGTCGGAAGCAGGACCGTATCCTAAGCCAAGACTCTGGTCCAGTGCATTTGTTTGTTGCAAGGCAACCAATAGGTCTTGCATTAATTAATTTAATACCGATAATGGTCTATTCTAGTACAATTAACAAGGCCGAATTGCATTAGTGATTTCAATCTGGGGCGACCTGGTTACCCTCGGCGGATACCTGGCTGATGCACATAATGCTCGCGACGCCATTTACTGATAAATGGATAATTAGTTCAGATGAGGTATTCTTTTTTCATGTCGCACAATTTACGCAATTCGATTAATCGACCCTCAAATTTCGCAATTTCGATGTGACCGAAGTTAATAGCTCCATTGGAACCTGTTCGTTTCGTTTTGTTTAGCTTTTTACTAGTTTTAGTTGTTTTATCACATCGATTTTACAATTGTTAATTGCACATGTAAGGATGATGAATGACTCGGCAATGCATATGCAATGCGACTGCCGTGGAAATTGTTGTTTGGTTACAGTTTAAACCGTTGCAAAATCCTTGATTATGATTGTAATTTTCGTTATTTGGGTACGCCGATGTCGCAACATTAAAAAGCACACTCGTCTTGCCAAGGTCTGTTGACGTGGAAGTGGCAATAATTCCCATGGTCGTTGCCACACCACGGTGGGTAGTTAGGCGATGTTGTACAAACACCTTACAACTCAATCAAGTTGTTGTTGGTTTCGTTTAAAATAAAATGACAAAAGTTATGCGGGTGTCCGACGTCCGGTTTGAAAAAGAACCGACTTGTAGCGGCTGGCAGAGGAGTTTTTATCGAAATTTCGTTGCTGTACCTCGGAGGTTGCAAGCGTCCACCTATCGGGGTAGAATCAGGCAAATGAGTGTTTTAAATGACTTAATAATGCGGAGAGTAGAAACAAAAAAAAGGAAATTGAAATTTAACCGTAAAACAACGGACCAATTCAACCGGAAACTGATTTTTCCAAAAGAGGCGTCTTGTCATTTCCAGCCAAATAAGGGAGAAGAACGTCGGACTAACTTCCTTTCCCTCTTCCTCTCTGGCAGATTTCATCCCCCACAGAGTTTCATCCCCCGTGCCAAAAAACTACCCCAGTCAAACCTTCTCTCATCCCCGACGGATTTCAACCCCGTAGACTCCATCAACCCTCTCCGGCTTTTCAAACTTATCCCGAACCCCCTCAGCCTCCCATACCGCCTTTATTAAGAAGGTTCATTTTCTTCATAGCTTTGACAGATGTCTTTAACTCTTTTCCTTCTTCTGCTTCTTCTTCTTCTTGTTCTTCTGCTTTCACCCCTCACCCCGTTCCGTTGTTCCCTCAACTCACTTGAAACTTTCCACCACTACTCACACCCCTGACTAATTCGAACTCTTTGGTAGGTTCGCAGTCGTGGCGGAAGAACAGACACCTGACTGCCGGCTGTCACCTCAATCGGAAGTCGAGCTGTCGAATTTTACGGTAAAGCACCCCTGACTTGGGTCGTCACTTGGTCTTTTTTGGCGGGGAAATCAGATTTTCGTCCGAGTTAAATTAATAACCAAACTTTTTCTGATTTTCCCTTCCTCCATAGATTTTCTCTCAGCTTCTCATCCCACTGCCTAGGACCGCCATTTTCAAATTCAAAAATCTGTCGAATTTTCTGACGATTTTAATTATTAAAGAACGAAAAAGGGCGCGGAATTCTGTTGAGGGTGATGGAATACCGATCGGACACATTGTTATGTACGGATTCTTTAAACAGATCTTGATCTTCTGCTGCTCCGGTACCGCGATTCTATCTGAATAACGAGAGGAGAAGAAAGAAAAACAGATCTCTGCTTCCGTTTCTGTGTTGCTCCTACCTCTCTTTTCTCCTTTTTCGCCATCTTTCCTCGATCGCAGCATTTGGCTGGCTCGAACCCTTTCGACTCCACATCTGTCAGCACACCGCAAAGTTTATATTTCTCAATTTTAAATATAGTTCCCGATAAATTTATGAAACACGGAGGAGTTTCGCATGTGTTTCCCGCGAGAAATTTCCAACCGATCTATCGGGGCGGTGGAACTGGGCCGCGTGGGCTGCTGGGGAGGATGAGAAAAGGCCTTTTGTAGAAGAAATCGGGCATCGGGAAGATTTTCCACATTTTGTGCTGACTCCAACAGACGATGCAAATGCGACAGAAATAGTTCGCGGGAAATGTCCGCCCTTTCTCTCTCTCATCTTCGTTCCACGTTTTCTAATGCCACGTCAAAATCCTCCCATTAATTAACATCACTTTTGATTGAATTCTTGTTTTTGTCATTTTTATCTAATTTCATTCTTCCTTTCCGCCCTTCTGTCCTTTTCACTTTTGACTTCACTTGTGCCTTCCTTTTCTTGTTGCCCTTTCTCTGTACTACCTCCACGCACGAGGATGTCATTACATAAATAAAATAACTGAATTTTCCCATTGTTCGTCGGAAGTCTTTTTACGTCTCTCTCTCTCACTCACAGCCTTTTCTACCCCCGGAACAACGGTCCAATTATGTCACAGTTAAACGATTCTTTTTCTCTCGCAAGCAACTTTATTTTTATTTTTATTCTTCCATTTCAATTTATTTATTACCACGTTTATGATCGCGTGATTAAGATACGGCTGAAATGTCTCATTCAAAGGGAAAGAGACAAAGATGAACGCAACAACAAAAACAAAACTGAAATTCAGGATTTTACAATCGGATTCACGGATCGCTTCCCATGGTGGCCTTTTTCTATTTCTGCTCAAATAAAAAAGGATTTCTGCTGTTTTACAATTTAATTTTCCATCCTTTTGGACGGCACCTTTTTGGCAGTGACAACCCGAGACGGGTAATCTTCGCCCCGAATGGGTAGGATCCGTCTGAAAAGTCGATATTTCGAAACAGAGCGATCGAGTTGTTTTCGTCTGCGATCTCCACCAGACAGTTTGGAGAGGAAAAAAAAGATCTATGAACGGTTTCAAAAACACGGGGGTTACTTCAAAGTAAGGTGTTCTATTTTACCAACCTCGGCCTCGAATGATTCTAACCAAAATTCTTCAACGTATTCTACTCCTTCCCTAGACGCTTATACACGGAGTATTAATCGAAAACAAGTCTATTTAAATGCCGTAAAGTCAACCGAGTCGAGGAGGCTGTTTTATGTGACAATTTGTTAGCGGAATTGATTTACACTAACCTTGATTGACGCCGGAAAAAGCATTTACTGCCCTGAGGGGAAGAACTCAGGAGAACCATAAACTTTAACTTCTCTCACAGGCAAGGATTTCACATCATTAAAATAGTTCAGGGCAGGTGAAAAGTGGAACCAGTGCGGCAGAAGACAAATGAAATTGAATGGACACTCGAACCGGTTTACTTAGAGTTGTGCAATTAGTTGAGTCGGAGGAAATCTTCGTCAGGAGGTGGCGAAGGTCCAAAGGCACGCACCTCCGCCTCGAATTATGAGTTAAAGATAAGTCAGAAATCGAACGTGGCTGTCTAATGAGGAGAGGTAGTACTAATACGTTGCTCCAGAAAAAGACATCATTTGAAAGGTCAAATAAGAATAAGTCTGTTTTGGATTGCACCCAGAAGAGGTTCAATTCCTCGATGACATTTTCCTATAGAATAATTTTATCCTAGGGAAAAACATTGCTTTCCATTGCTTGGAGATTCTAATCGATTGAACATTCTCTCACTCAAGCTAATTTGTCCTTCATTTTGAGGCTGCGTAGGTGTACCATTGTATCTGTATTGTAGGTTTTCCGACTTGGACACCATTGTTATTTGTTACTAATAGTGCTCTTGCATTTCTTTGGTTAGATTTTATCTATCGAAAAAATTAAATTCATAGTTACTATTTGTGTATAATTTTTGGATTGGTTCTGTATATTGAGGAAAACCCGACTAGAAGTGGCACAAAACAAAATTTGAAGTTTGAAATTCGTAACGTGTGAGACAGCGAGACTCAATCCGCAGGCGCCAACAGCGACTTATCACTATTTGTTTTATCAGTGCATATAAAAATGAGGAAATAATTATTAATTTATCACGGGGGAATTAAATTAATTGCTCTCACACAAAATATTTGTAAAAATAAATCGTTCATAAATTTTTGTTTTCATAATAGCAGCCTAACACTTGTGCAGTAAAATATTAGTGCGAGTTTTCTCTAGGGAAAATATTTTACTTTGATAGGTCAGTCGCTATTGATCGATCGAAAATTAAAAAAAAAAAACATGGACGTCGGCCTTCGATGGCTCTCCGTGAAAATTGCCGGCCTCCGATCATCGTAATAAACGACTGGCGAAGGTCGGACGCTCAATTAAACGAGTCATCGAATTCGAAATATTGATATTTATCAATAGCGTTAATTGTTCATATTCCAAAATGGCGGAAGAGAGTACATTCGAGCTGAGTTTTAGTGTGGTGATGTGCAAAAGAAACTGGAAGCATAAAACAACTCTTGAATCGATCTCTTCGATTCGATTAAACGAGTTGTATCGCGGATATCGCAACGTGTAAAACACATGAATTACCGTGTTTTTCACTTAAATTTTGGATTTTGTCTATAATTTTCATATATTTTATGTAATGGTGGAACGCGATTTGACAGAAAAGCGACTTAAAAACAATGCGTTACATAAACTTAAATGATTTTGATATATTGATATCCCCAATGCACGTATTGCATACACGTATTCCGACATGTTTAAATGAAGGAGGATTCCTTTCAACTTTTGCGATCCTGTGATTCTTTGAGCTGTCACCCACCAGATCTACCTTCTCGCCTGAGCCTCAAGTAACCAGATTTTCTTGTCGTTCTTCTCGGAAGAGACAGACGAATCCACAAGACCTGACATCCCATTGAAGCCGAGAAAAAAACTAAGTAAAGAAATGGAAGGCACGTGATAGAGGAAAAAGCGCATGACATTGTGTTTACGATCAATTTAGCTATTCAGGTTCGTTGTCAAGCCCGAGATTTCGTTGTTTGCTAATTGTAAAGCAATATATCATTGTTTACAATGACTTAAGAAATAATAAGCTGATAATGACAACGGGAAGAACGGAGATTGAGAAGAGAGGAGGCTTTCGTGCCTGAATACCTGAGACGCGAATATGTGTACATAGAAACAGAACATTCCAGCTCATGGGTGATTATTTCTATGTGATGTGCTTATCTTACCTGAAACAAAAAAAATAAACAATATTACTTGCTTCATAATTAATTATTATACGGGGAAAAATATTCACAGTTTAAGTATGTTCTTGCATAGGAGGAACTGAAAGAAGCAAGTTTGATGATTTTATATTGATGTGTATTTTATATAAATATAATATACGTAATGTTATACAATAATAAAGTGTAGTAAAAATTTAAAGGCAATAATCAAGACAAGTTATTATTATCTAGTGTGTGTTTATGTCTATCTCTTAAAGCCGTGGTAGTTGGTCCTACATTGATTGAACTGTTTCATAGTTTTTGGAATCGGCTGAATGACATAATTCAAGATTAGTGATTTTTAAAATCCTTTGGTTTCTATTTAAAATTGACGGTTGAAAAAATGGCGGTCTGGGATTCTTCGAAATCAAACCGTTGACGTGTCTCCCAGTTATTTCCTCTCGTGACACGTTGGCCAAATAATAAAGTCTAGGGATCTAGAGATTTTTATTGTGGACAATAAAGCCGAGTTTAAATTGTAATATTCCAACCGATCGCGTTATTTACCCTTAGCGGATTTGATGTCATTTATCCGGATTATAAATTTTTATTTGTTTGCACGACATAAATTAATAAATAATTAAAAACGACGGAATTCAAAAGTGGCGTATGTGTTGAAATTTTTTAAACGCATCTTGCGTTTAATGTTATTTGGTTCATCGTGTACATATAAAGTGTTCGATTTTTTTTTCACCCGAGCAAAGAGCCGACGCCGTTGAAAGATGGCGGCAAAGGCGGAGAGACGAGGTTAAGATCATGGATTACCGACCAATGTTTATCGGTTCTTTTCCGATACCCGATCGATCGGGTCCAGCTGCGCTACCTCCCAAACGGAAAGTTAAGAAACAGGCTTCGAAGGGGCAATAGAAAACGATGAAATATTAATAAGCCGGCCAATGGTGGATTAAATTTGTTTTGGCTTCCCGCTGATGGGGCCCTAAGTATTTAGAGGAATGAAGGGGGCGGGCCCCAATAGAACGATCGAGTCAATCGATTTATTGAACAATTTTGTTTTTGATTTTTCAAATAAACGATGTCAAGTTTCTTCGCTTACGAGTTTGAGAGATCATTTATTAAAAGAAACTGGTCCGCTTGGAACCGAACTGAGGAAATCAATTTTTCCTCATTTAAATTTGTGAACGTTTTGTATGTCCCGGCGTACCGACTACCGATCGTTAATCAATTGCATTTTTTGATCACTTTCCAATTTTATTTTTACTTTATGACCGAACGAATTGTCTACGCAGACCGTGCAGTTTGTGTTTAGTCTTTCATCTAGGACAGTTCTAACCAGAAAGCCATTCGCTTCGAACCTGATGTTACTTCTGCGTAATTATTACAACAAATAAACGTATTAAATGTCATGGGGAAGGTTTGCGCCTTCTGCGAATTTGACATACGTGCGAGTGTTCTGCAACCTTCCGCCAGAGTCGAAATTTCCTCTTCAACGCTATCCAGTAAACCTTTCCCTAAGTGATTCGGAATAAGATTTTGTGCCTTCGGGGAGTCCTTTATATATTCGCTCCACTAAATTCTCAAAACTAGCAAAATATCTATTTTTATTCTATTTTCCATCCGTCGGGCCCATCCGCAAGCGTTTCTAGTCATTCCTGTTACGGCCTTTTCTCCTCTCCTGTTTTTATTGCATTTGAGACCGTGTTTTCCGTAACATTTAGATTTTTCCGATTATCCCACTCTCGAACAAGAAGATTTTCTCTCCGGGCTGCGTATTTTCTCATTCCTGAGCTTCTCAAGATGTCTTATTTAAATTTTTGATTAACTGGATTTGATTCTTCCTCGTAAAAAAAACACCATTTTCTATTTTTGGCAACTTTAGTTCTCGGGAACATTTCCCAAGTTTGCTTCTACAAAAAAAAACTTGTACCAAATTCGGAACCAGGTACCATAAGGTACTCAAAAGACACAATTGAACACAAAAATTCGAGTTTGAAACGATAGAGAATTACCCAAACGAATAAAACGTTAATATCGTTTTTATGTTATTTATTGTTGAATTTATTAAATAATTAAGTGTAAGTAATGGGACGCGGGACGATAAAACCGTCATACAAGTTGTAATTGCGAAATTTACATTGTTAACACCATCCAATAAAGGGATCCCGAATTTATGTTTCGTTCATATATTAATCAATAAACAATATCGATGAGTCAATAAACGAACGCGTTATTTCATAATTTTAACCGGCGTAGCTATTCGCGCTTATTTGTGTGAACGCCGTCACTCTATTAATTTGTGGTTGACGCTGAATTATTTATGTTAATGTTCGGTCCCGGTGAGTAATTTGAGTTTACTGGCGATGGAATTGTCGCCGAATTGGAATTGCCAAGTGGAAGTTCAACCGCCTTCAGGTTCTCATGCGAACGTTTTGAATACATGGTTGGCCGAGTGTTCGTCATTTACCACTAGGTACTTGATGAAC
Source organism: Polyplax serrata (assembly GCA_037055365.1). NCBI lineage: Eukaryota > Metazoa > Arthropoda > Insecta > Psocodea > Polyplacidae > Polyplax > Polyplax serrata. The sequence goes on from JAWJWE010000004.1 coordinate 4,545,114, forward strand.
AGGAAGCACCCTCAAACTGTGTTCAGCAGGAGATCGTCAGATTACATCTGATCTTTTGAAATTCCGCGTTCCTCATTCTTCCTGTACTCAATGGATTTCCCATCGGGCATTAGGCTCACCACCTGCCTACCCTTTCGGCCTTGCAATAACACGCAATTAATATTAACGGTCTTCGGCTCCGAGGCATCGGCCATAAAACCTGACGATGGCTATCAGAGTGAAATCCCTGGCGAATGTAAAATTAACCGGTTGGGTTGTGGGTAGTTGTCTAGGAATTTTCTACGACCGCGGATTGATGATCGCCTTGGATGGACTTGTGATAGGTGCTAATAGGATTTACTCCAAGATTAATTTTGGAATTTTGATTGAGATCTCGAAGAGAAATTTCTAGGTTTTCTCGCTGTTGTTGCTTTCATCGCTACGCCTCGGCTGTTAGTATTCCCCAACGATCAAAATCTCTTCTCGAACCAATTATTAATTACTTTAATTATTTATTAATTAATTATAAGCGATAATCGAGGAAACGAGGTTAAGGGAAATGAGTAGAGATTTTCTTCCAGAAATCCAATTGGATTTTAGGTAGGTTCTATACCTAACAAGGTGTGCGTATTGCCTGGGGAGATACAAAGTATTGTGAATATCACCAGTAATAAATTTTTTGTATTTGTGGGAGGCTAACTTTGGTAAAAGAAAGGGATATTTATGAGTACCTGGGAATACAATTTGTTTCTGGGGAGGTTCAGAAAAGATTTTCTTTTCACCAGAAGAGGCGTAGTCCATTGAGAGTGACCCATTCCATTCGATGGCGATCATTTCGACCAAATTTCTGACTCATCTTTTTCAATTACCATCCCTTCTGCTTCTGGTTGCTTTTTTAAGCGAACGCCATTGTTGGAGATTTATTTCAATCATCCACGGTCGGAGCAGATGATGGTAGCAGCAAAAGAAGAAAAAATTGGAACTCGCTAATGAACTCGAGTCACGCGAACACCTCACCGGGTGTTCATCGTTTTAAAACGATGTTGCTTACATCAACGGGTCGGGTGAGTTTTTTCTTCTTGCTAATGGGGAGGTACCACAGGGGACTAATCTAATCGGGAAATCAATACAAGAAAACTGCGGATGTTTCTAAAGAGCAAAAACACACTACGGTTAGAGGAGAAAGATGGAGGACATGATGACAAGAGAGTTGAAACATGAAATAATCGCATCAGTCACATTCGCTTTTGCAACCCCTAAGCTACGCCCTGGCTCTCTTCTTTCAACTTCCTTTCATATTTTTCTTTCCACGTTTCACTACCCTTGCCACTTTCCAAGGCGGTTTTTGACCCTCTGACAGGCCCGGAAAAACAAAAACGGTCAGCACTTCGGGACGAAATTGTCACTTTTATGTATTGACACTTAGGAAAGGCAGTAAAGTCATCCTGTTTTGACGTCCATGGCATCACTGAACGGCAAACCAAACTCTTCAGGGTTGTTTTCCAACAACTTCGACGAACCGTCCGCTTTTGGGTTCGTCGTAACCGGTCGTGAAATCGCGTCATCGGCAGAGGAAGTTTGAGAATGAGAAACCGATAATTGGAGAATCAACCGGAACCGGAAACGCGTTTCAAATATTTATTTATCAATTGCTATTGTCTTATCCGATCCCACTCAAAGCCTATCGCTGGCAGGAGAGCAGCATCGACCCGGAGAAACGCCAAATCGACATGTAACGTGTGAACTTCATATGGTTTCTCGGGATTTTCTTCGATTATTGCCTTTATGCCTACCTTTCTTACCCAGAAGACCCACAAACCCGCCATCTCCACCACCAGATACCCGTCTATTAACCGATAGATCATATTTATTTCTTCCTTGGTGGTAAGGCGATTCCGCGTCAAATCAGAACATCACGGCTTTATGGACCCGATGTGCCAGTACCAAAGTTGCTACTTCTAGGAGGATTTGTTTCAAGGTCAGGTCTCCTTAACTGGCCTCATTATTATTATCCCATTGGTCAGGTTTACAGAAATCAGATTGCTGGAGTCGGAGAAGATTGAATTTTGTGCTGAACTCGTAATTAGATCAGGAAAGAATTGGTTACGATAGTTTTTGCTTACGTTCACATAATTCCGTTTGAGTGGTAATTGTGTCACCAGAAGTAGTTCCAGAAGTAGGAAATTTGTTACCAGATCGACAGAACTGCATTTATGTAGGACCAGTGCACCCCACTGTAGTAGTTGAGTGCATGCGAATCTGTTTGCTCTAAGCAACGTTAATAAGACAATTAATATGCCCTTGCTTTTTCCGTAATGACTCGTTCTGACGCAATTTCAACAGCAATTCTCATGCAATTAACCCGTCGTTTTAACGTATCGGCCGAGGAGTTTCAGACATGATCGGTTATCGGTTTTATAAGCAACTTTGCTGTCTAATTTCTAAAATAGTTTGAAGCATAAGTGTTCCATGAACGTTAGGGTAAGTCGGCTGCTGCAGACAGTTCGTTGACTTCGACTTTATCGCATTCGTCTCAAGGATAACTCTCGGTTGTGTTGAATTCGCTCAGAAGTCAAGTACCCGTATATACACCCGTATGTAACCCTGGTACCCACTCGATTTCAATAGGGTCAGATGCCGCTCACATAAACCACTCTGAGGCTTTTCCTGACTTTGCCGTCCACACCTAAAAGACGCCGAATACTCTGAGGCTAATCGGGGACGACCCCAGCGAAAACCAGAAAGAAAATCTCTTGCGGCTTATTACCAAAGATTCAGGTTAAGGTATGCTGAGCGGATGAATCCCTGCGGTTTTGTCTTTGGATGAAAAAGTCTCGCGTGATTTACTATTATTCGCAATCGCAATCGTACAATGGTTGTAGTTAGAATAAAATTTGATGTCAACCGTTGCGAGATAATGATAATAATAACAACAAAAACATTACTGATATTAAATAATAATAAAAGTCTCGGGACAGACGGAGATTTCAGGTACGGAAGGTATGCGGGTGAATGACGAAAGAGGTCAAAACGCGCTACGGTTTAATGCAATTTTATTTCACTTTATTTGCTTCGGTCGCAATTGCCTGGCAAAAAGGCAAAGCAAAGTTACTGAATGTCCGCCTGTTTGTAAATTACGTCAAGCGGGGGCTCTTTGACACGGTTGTGTCAGCAGATCATCCGGGGTACGTTGCGAGATTGGCAGGCCGGCAAGAAGCCTAAGAGCACGGATGGTGCATTGACCAGGGCGTGAAGTAACTCGGTGATAAGACTGCTGCTATCAGTCTGACAGGCTCAATGGCGGTAGACAGACAAAGTGAAGAATGAAAATCCGCTGTTTGTACGCTTGGTTGGTACCGAACCTGAAACCTTTCACGAGTATCACCAACTATAGCGAATTCGTTCACGGCTTTACGCTCATAATGTGAGAAAAACATAAAAAGACGTGGTCTGCTAGTCACTCGGTTTAAATAAATTACTTTATTGGTCATGTGCTCAAAGTCATACTAGTGTTGTTGCTTTATGACAATTATATCAATCTCGTGCGGGAGAGGTACCGACTAGGATGGTCTGAGTATGTTCAAGTATCACCGTTTCGAGAACCTGCCGGGCATTGCTCCGATACCTCTTGCCTCCATGTAGGCCCCAGCGAACTCTTCTCCACACCAAAGGGTTCTGTCGTTTACACTCGACGACCATCATCCAACGTGAACCGCACCGATCCACGGTCTCATTGTTCCGGTGCAGCGTCATTTATCATTAAAATTTTGTAACGTTTATTTATAGCATCCTGCTTGTGTGAAATAAACAATATTACAAATTGATGCGTGCACACCATGATGACGAGATCAAGTACGTCAATGTCTGCGTGCGGCAGCGTATCATACAAAGATGGCTGGCGAACGAGTTGACTGCACGCGCGTTTACCCGCGACTTCCAGCGGTGGTAATTTGACGAACCTAATCGAAATTCTGTGGGTGCGCGGATGGATGACCAGATGGATTACTGATCACCCGTGGGGATTATCAGCCGCCGAAAACTAGTTAAGCCCGCGAAGATCACCTTTGATTCTCCTGAGTGTTGATGGGGCCCTACTACAACATGCCACCTACTTCACATTGATTAGTATGCCGGCGATGAAAACACCCTATGTAGACAATATTTATGGGCCCAAAGATGTTTAGTTAATGGTTTTTACCACCGTAAAAGTTCACCGCTTGCTTCTAGCGGGAAACCGACGCATAAATATTATTTAATAAAAAATGTGACACATGAGATCGATCAATCAATAAGTCATTCAGTCAATCATTTTGAATAATTTGTGATTTAAGACACTGAGCCGTGGCACATGGGGACTCAGATGGGAACTCGTGGTTGTTCCATGAAAAACAAACTAATCGAAAATGAGGGCACTTCCGCTCTGCCAAACACTGCCAGAGGTTAAAAGCTAATCAACTACAAAATTGGATCGGATCAAATGAACCATAGCAAAATCGTACCTTCAGACTTATTCCTGTTTTCCAGTGGTCATTCTGTGCCGCCGAATGACATTACGGCGGGGCATTGGGAAAACAATGGCTGGAATGCTGGTAGAAAGATTACCCGCTTTTCGTTGTTTATGTTGTTGGTAAACAGTACGAGTTAAAAAAAGTTGCTTTCAGGTTATCGTATCGGTAGGTACAGATAGGTAAAGAACGAACCTTGACATTGATTCAGTGACAAATTACAGAAAAGGAAACTGACGTTAATATTTCTCTACATGTTTTTTATCTGGTTGAAGAAACGTCTTTGCTTCTGTTATTTGTCGTCTGCTATTGATGAAGACATGGAGTGGGAAGATAAAAGTTTTGAAATACGCTCCAACTAACACCAATAATTGGATCGATCAGACGAATGCAGGGGAGAATTTCATGCTTTAAAAACTTTAAACAAGTTTACACGATCTTCGGAAGGAATCAGGGTTTTCGAGTAGCTGTGTGTTAACTTCGAGTGATAATCCGCTTAAAACGGATATTTGTTGAAAATTTAGCGCAGTCTTCGCACTACTTGTTGACTACTTAGCTCACCAGGAGGAACCTTCTTCGGGATCCTGTCAGTGGTTCGAAAGAAAAATAGTTTTTAAAATATTCGACGTTTGCCTGTCGTCGTGCCATGCTCCATCGGTTTTTCAATGCGAAGCCCATTTCAATTATGACGCACGACTCTAAATTCCTGAACCATAATAATTGATATAAAGTGACATTACCCAAAAAAGGGAAGGAGTAACAAGGAGGTACGCGAGATACAAGAGAGCCTACATACAAAACGGTCAAGGTAGACTAAACTCAAACAAAAAAAGTATACAACGAGCAGTGGAAGCAGAAGACAATGGGGAGGGCATCTGGTATCCACTGCTTTTTCTTCGACTTGTCGGATTTCTTCGAGCGTGTCGACAACCTTGAGAAATTGAAATATCGGCAAATTATAGTTCGACCGAAGAGAAGTCGTCCAGACGAGCAGGGAGGACATATAGAGGAAACTAACGTAAGAATTTCACATCCAATAATGTAGAGACAATTCGTTATAGGCGACACGGTTCCTTGGGCAACCAATTATAAATAAATAACAGGTACGACAATGTTTATCTTGCCGGTACTCCGTCAGCCGTTTCCGATTCACCTGTCCTACAACCTGAGAGTTTGCCTTCTCCATTCAGGTTCAAACCCAGATAGTAGTCCAACTACAGGTATGGCCCGTATACTAAGGTCAGCAGGTTTAATCGGGTTGTAGCACGTCAGGTGGCAATGTTATACATACCTCTTTGTCTTTTGATGCAAGTTCTCCCTCGATATTATTCCTAGATATTATTTCTAAGGTTTGCTGCTCGCAATCCGCCATTTTGTTACTCAACAGAGGCTGTTCACCGGAATCCGTTTTGGTTTGATTTTTCGCAGTTGTCAACTGCTCCTTCAAAGCATTCACTTCTTTTTCCGCGAGTGTTGCTCTCTGTAAACAGAAAAGAAATCAGGTTAAGTGCGATTGTCGTTAACTATTGTGAAAATGGTTGGTGTTTTGTTTGGGGACCCTCACACCTGTACGGGGACCAGGGGAGACGTACAGTGCAGTTGCTTTGTCGGCGGCCGTGAATCAGCGCAAAAACCGTCCGAGTTATTATCTTTTGTGGTTTTGCAGCATCAATCACGTATTCAGAACGTAGTTTTTACAACGCTGTAAATTAAAATGTAATGTTTATTGACTTTTTTCTGCGACTTTGAGTTAAAAGTGGAGTCCGCCTGTCAACGAGCTCCTGTTATATATCGGCCGGAACGACCAAAGATGTTCGATCCAAAATGACTCAAGTTCCGATCAAATTCCGCTGGACAAAGACGAATCACGAGGATCACGGGAAGCAAAGTTTCATGGAAACAAGCGGAACATTTTTAAGGGCGTCGATCAATTAACATAATTACTTAATTACTCCGTTTAAAAGGTAGAGGAAGCAAGTACCAGCTGTAGACTTAAAAATATTTAAAATGTTCCAACGGTTTTTGTGGTACAAGTCGACGGTTGTAAATTGTAAACTTCAGGTGGGCAAGTCGCCATATTTCGAAATCGAATAAATCGAAGTTGACCCGTTTCTGGAATCAGCAGTCCCAGGATTCGATTTGAATTTAGTGCGACAGAGACGGCATGCGTAGGTGCCCGAGGCAAGGGTTGATATTTAGAGGCTCCAATTCACACCTGTAACCGTTTCCCGTCTGATAATCGGTAGTAGAAGTCTCGTTTTAGCATCAACATTTAATTGCTGGCAATTTTAGCTGGGGAGTTCAATCGAAAGGTGTCACCTACCCACTGCGAGCAGGTGATCGAACCTAATTGAAACCTGGAAAATGCAGGTCTCGAGTCGGCCAAGGAAGACCATCGCACAAAGGAACAGTCATTTAGCACACAAACGAATTTGTTCGTGAATTACTAAATAATCGTTTAATAAATCATTGGAACGGTGTTTTATACATTTCTCTATCTGTTAATAAGGTTAAGCGTCTTCAAAGTCGGGTGTTAATCATTTGAAACGGGTGGCAGCAGTTCGGAGTCAAGTACCAAGATTGCGATGAGAAAGAATCAGCAACACTGTTTCAGCTACTGTACCATATTTCAAGATGTCGTTTTTGAGTGGGATTCAGTTACTTCACTTAGAAGTGGCCAGGTTGATACAACGGACGTGGGACCTCTAGAGGTCTTGGGCACGAATCACCAAGTCCTTGGATCGGTCGGATGCAATTTTATGGCGTTCAATAAAAGATAAATAAAAATCACCCATTGGAAAGAAATACCGGATACCAGTCTCGTAACTTAAATTCTCTACAACATCGTTGTAGTGTGAAGCTTTTGGTGATCTACCACAAAGGTTTCAAGGCGTAGCTTTTGACGAAGGAATTGAGCAGCAGAGACAAGACAAAAAAACGGTCCGGAAGTTTATGGAACACCAGGGGTGGGAACAGTTGAAAAACAAAATCTCACAAATCGGTACAAGTCTGATGGGCAACAAGTTTTGACGCGTCGTCTACCAGAGAAGGAATCAATGGATTGGGAGGAGCTGATCGATGGCCCATTGCGAAGCATTTCCTTCCCCGATCTAATTATCTCTATGAAATAAACAGTTTATTGTCTTTCCATGACTGTTTATTTCTCATGCGTGGTGTGATGATTCGAATTCATCTTTTCGAGTTCGAAGGTTACACCAGGACGCGAATGAAAAATGAAGCAAAGTGTTGAAAGTTGTGCAGGCGAAACTAAGGAAAGCTACGAGAGACTTCGTTTCGAAACGAAAAATCGATTCGAAAGAACCAATTAAGTAAAAATTGACGTCTCTCCGATAATTATTAACCAATTCTTTGTTCTTAATTACAAGAAAAGTCTGCGGGATTGGATATCTGCCGTTTCTATAGGCGTCAGATTTCCACTCGACAGGAAACTCCTTCAGAATCCGACAGGAGCATCAGTGGCGACACTTAGAAAACAGTAGAGAAAACGGGTCTTTTCAACATTTCGATTGGCACCATCAGGTTTTAATGAGCGTTGATGCAATGTTCACCAAACGAGATTCACTTACTTGGGAATAAAATTCCTACATTCGGTACTGAGTGGGACCTGATTCAATTGGCTGTTTTCATAGAAAAATTTTATGGGATCAATTTTTCAATACAAAGAGCAGAAACCAGCTTAGATGGGTTCAATGGGACGCTAATCCTCAACTGTCCAATTCAACTTAAAGTACCAGACTTTTAATCGAATATTAAGGGATCATTAAAAATATGGCTAAAGCAGGAAATGACGGTTGTTAATCATTCGAACCCGCTAGATGGCACCTCGGTCCTTGTGGTGACGTCAGTTTCTGCCCGCAACAACGTGAAGGTCCCGTTGTTGAGGTCCTCAGGGCCGGACAGGATCGCAGGAGCCTTAAGGTGGTTGGGAAAGCTGAGAACAACAGGACGATCAAAACACAGAGGCTTGTACGGCATGGAATGACGTGACAGGAGACAAAAGTGCGGGGGAGTACTGACGAAATGAAATTTGCCGGATGACGACGGATGATTCGCAAGGCGCACAGGGCTGTGATCATTAGAAAATTACGCAGATTTCCAGTGATCTCATTCAACGGGGACCGAATCGCACATTCTCGTACAAATTCAGAATTGTTTCGAGGAGGGTCTGTGTATTGTCACACATCCGAAATGCACGTGTGACCGAGTCCGTTCAAATTTTGTGAGATCGATTCATCGAACTCCGGGGCTGCGTTAACGGCGTATCAAAATGATGAACAACCAAAACATGCAAGTTCCACAACAAACACATATACAGAGACGCATAAATCTTGTCTGAAGCATCGGAGGCATCGGTCGTGTCTGCGTGTGAGGGAGAGAGAGAGGAAGACAGATCTCTGGTGGATCGGAGGAAAAGGGAAAAGAGAGAGATGGAAGTAACATGGTAAGGACTATTAAGTGTCATGTGAAAAATATTAACATCACATTGAATTCCTTAAATCATGTCGGAATCGGACGGGCCCGATAGGTAATTAAATGTGAATATCACATGTGGACAAGATCTGATCGGAAGATCCGTGTTGAATGCCGCCGAGATCTGTGAAATCGATCGCTTTCGGTGGGATTTATCAGTGATTCCTAATGTAAAACAGATGTTCGACATTTAAAAGCCATATTTCGGATCGACTTACAACAACACAGAAAAATAAGTCGAAATTTCTATCGAAATGGTTTTGATGGATAGGAAAGGCAGGGGAGGATTAAGGGGAAAATGTGCGTTTCCTGTGGTAAGATGCCTACCTTTTATGTGTCAGTGTGTGGGTACCCCAACTCAGGTTTTTTCAACTTACTTCGAGACTAACAGTCAAGAACTTTTCGCCGAATGTCCCACTCATTGCTTCGAACCATCCCCTAAGAGGATCAAACCGGTAAAGTGATTTTCTTGATTTTAGTTCCGTAAAATTTCCATTTGAAATATTCATATCGGTGGTGAGGGATGAAACCTATCTTTCGCCTCGTCTCCCGGGGAAGAAGACACAAAATTTTTTATGACCCATAAAAAAATGAGGAATGATTTTTTCACGAGTAGACACGATTGCCTGCTTTCGTAGGGGTTGTAATGGCAGCGGGGTAGGCACGACAATGCCTCAAGGACTGATAGTGTGAGTGCCACGGCCGTATGTGTCTGTGTATGTGCTCATTCGGGATGAATGGCGATAGCACGGGAAAAGCTTATATAGCGAGCTAACTGTAGTGATTGGCCCACCGCACAAGCGCACGGGGGTGAAAAACTAATCGACCACCCGCGCCACCCCTTCTTCTGAGTCTCCTACCACTTTTTTCTGTAACATAAATCCTGTCCTTTCGAGCATTTCAGCCTTTCATTCTTCTTCTTCTTCTTCTTCGTCCGTTGCTGCAGTTGTCTTCCCAGTTTAAATTAACTTTTTCTTTCTTCATAAATTTCCCGGTTCTTTCGCTACCACGATGGACTTCCTTTTCCTCTTCATCTCGCACCCGCCAGACACCCCCCGGATTTAATTTTCAATTTTTTCTTCAACTCGGGGGTGGCGACGCCGTAGAAAGTGAGAGAATCTTGATCGCCTTAATAAAATTATTAATCATCGACGCCCGTGAAAACCCGAACGTAACATTCAAAGATGGAGGGAGTGGCGATGAGAGACCATAATTCACAACGTGAAGGATTTATGGGAGGATTGCTCGCGGTAGAACATTTTAACGCCTGACTCTTCGCAGAACAAAACCTTTTTGTAGAAGATGTCCACCCAGAAAAAGAAACTTGAAAAAAGTTTTTAAAATACTCTCAACAGATTAATTGAAAGACTCGAGAACGGTGGTCAGGTAGAGGAAACCCTAATCGCCCTAGGGTGTTGGTGCCGGCGGGCACAGGCACATAGCTCCGCATCGGCAAATTAATCCCATTACGTGTGCAACGTGCATTAATTTCAACACTTGCCCAGCTTCCGCTAATTTGATACCCGTTTTAACCCCCTGTTGCACCTGCAACCGGGTATTTTACACCTGATCGGGTCACGATTCTTTCGCTGATGGCAAATTCGATCTGTTAATCTTTCACTTTTGATCCGTCGTTCCCAAAAGTGAATGGGCTGCTATCCGCCCAGAGTGTTGAACGTTATCGGTGACGTACAAGAACAAGAGTAGCGGCAACAGGAGCAGCAGAGGGATGCAATTCGAATCGTCTGACAGGATCGAATTGCTGATATTAATTCCAGGATAGCTGAGAGGAGCACATTTTAATTTATTGATTATATTGCTTATAATGTATATACCCCATTTGAATACTCGATTAAACCATAACACTTCGTATCTCGTCTCTTTATTTCCCTTAGGATTTCAGCCCCTCGTCTCCTTTGTCTTAGAGGGTTGTAATTTTTAATACTGAGTTATTTATTGGCTCCTTTTTACAACGCTATCGATCAAAACACGCCGCCGCCGCCGCCGCTGCCGCTGCCACCGCTAACGCTGCTTCTACTGCTGTTGCTGTTTCGTAAGTCATCAAAGTCGGGGCACCTGAAAGCTTCCATTTGAAATCTGGGAGATTTTCCATTCTTCTCTTCACATTTTTACCCACTCCTATCTGCTTTTGTGTAATTCTTCGTCTTCTTACCACCGAGAGAGAGAGAGAGAGAGACTGAGTATTATTACCGCGTGAAGGGGAGCGGGCCCCAGGCCCCGTGGAGACATCGTCAATGACTCTGACGAGGAACAAAACGACATTGACTCCTCTCGCCCGGAGGAATAATTTTGGCAAAATTCTCCCGATTTCGGCCCGCGTTCGCCATTTTATTTTGCCCCCGGAGAAACAGGTTCCAAAGTTTGAGTAACGGACTAATCCGAAGCCGTTTCTCGGTTTTAGCGCGATTTGAAATTGGAAACTTTTAAGATTTCCAAGGTAAATGAATTAATGAGCGAAATGGATAAATCGAGCTGTGAAGGTGTCAAATAATTATGTTTCTCAAGGGTTGAATCTCTCTGTCTTGCTCTCTTACAGGTTGGTGAGAACTCCCTTGCCTTTTCTTCTTCTTCTTCTTCTTCTTCTTCCAGCTGATGAAGAAGATGGCAAAGGAGAGGATGCGGGGAGTGAGTCGAGAAAATAATTTTTGAAAATATTTCCACTTGAACGTTTCGACAACTTTTGTTTCTTGGGGGCGAGATTTTTCTGTCAGAGAAGAGTTGCGGTTAGGCAGACGAAGGTACGGTGTTTGTCAGTTGCTCCGAAGTCGGGCACCACAGAGTATTGCACGGATTTGAGCAGAACGAGAGAGATTAAAAGGGTGACATTGGAGAATACTGTGCTTCTGTACCCTGCTACTTCCATTAGGTTTTCTCTTTGTCAAGTGCTTCAAACATCGACTACGTTTCAGGGTAGAGTTGTAATATTCTATGTCTCACTACGGTCAATCTAATCGCTGGCTTGGCAACGAAAGATATCTTAAGATATTTGACCTCACACTTTAATCCGATCCAGATCTGACGTCTTGTTTCTTTTAAAACATTTTACGCACCACACACACAGACAAGCAGCACGCACAATCCAGGTACAAGTTTTGGAGAGTGAGGAGGAGGCACGAGCAAGTATTCTATTGAAATTACGGTCGACATTAATTATTTCCTGCAAAATAGAGTGCAATTTAAATTGAATTAAACATGGCATCAGGCAATATTGGAGAGCGCTAATCTATCACCGGTCTGCGGCATACACCGGATGCTGTGTCATTTCATTTTTATGTTTTAATAAAATATTACGCTTTGACTATTTATATCTGTCGTGGGCATGGCGCGGGAGGAAAAAATAGAACTAAACGGGATATTGGGTTAAAACTCTTCTTCATATCCGGTCAATCCGGTCTCATACGGACATGGCGGGGCAGAAAAAGAGATGTTGATGGTCGAGATGAAGCTCAGTGATTTTGCAGGGCTAGGGCTAGTAGTAAATTTAACCGGAAATTGTAAAATCGGTCACAAATTCGTCTCCTTTCAACACCACTCTGGTTTTTGAGTGTTTGCTTTGAGTGGACTTGAAATACCACTAAGAGTTTATAGTAGACAGGTTTTGATGTTTCGCTTTAGCATCCATTTTATGAAATAAACGACGATTCGTTTTCCGTGTCAATGAGAAATTTGTCGTCATTAAATTCAGGCGATGGAAAATTCTTCTGAAGGAATCACCGATTAACGATTGTCGATTAGAGGAATCAATTTCGTCAGAGTCAGAGCGGAAATGGTTGTGAACGTCACCAGATCAGACCTCTCGAACGGGTAGACAGTCGAAACGGAAGTTCTGTAATTGCCACAGACGACGTCGCCAATCTGAAGAAGCGGAAGTAGAAGGAAAAAACGGATCTGGGCTGGAATCTTTCTGTAGGGGGATGAAAATTTCCATTTCGATCGTGTCCCTTAGAGTTTCGTCTTATGCCTGGGGCAAGGCTCGGTTGGTCCAGGACAATTTAAGAATCCTGGACAATCTGCGGACAGCATCCGACCCATTCAATGGACATAAGGTGAAAATTTGAAATGTAAAATAAACCCATCATTGTCGTTATTGATCTCTCAGTCTAATTTTCATTCCCCGAAGCTCGTGGCCACCCCCGATTTTCATCCCTTGGTCTATTCTTTTGCATTTCCCCAAAACCCGTTCATCCCGCATTTTCTCTTTCTCGTTTTGATTTCTCTGTTGATTTCCGATTCTCCAAAACAAGTTTGATTTCCTCGCTCGAGGCCTCCTCTGACCACCGACCGATGTGTACGGACTCGACCTCTCCACCAGTTTTACTTTCCAACTCCCGTGCCATTCTTTTTATTTTTCCCAGTCCGATCGGGCAAGTGAATGTACACGGGATGTAGTGTATGTGTTTTTTGATCTTTTGTCTTTCCTTCGATCGGAGTCCTCCATGTTGAAATTGTTTTATGAGTCGTAATTTATTTGGGGTACTGTACAGGTGCTCTCAGGTTCGTCCGTTTCTCTACTCCTTTATTTCACTTGACTCTTAGAATTTAAACAGGCATCTGTCGGTGGATCGGTCCGATGGCAAATTGCAGAGGAAGTAGGCGGCATTTAATTGGCCGCAATTGAACACAATTTCAAGTTTTGAATGCGTCAAAATTTCACGATCTAATTTTCAACACCTGTACTTATATAGCTACTTCCCTTTTGTCTATTCTCCTAGACTTCGATGAACGGATAAGTAAATTGGTCGGTTAGCACGTTTAATCCACAGTTTCGCGTCCGGATTTGCTCAATTTTTATTTTCCCTTTCCCTTTTTGTTAAGCGAACGGACCGCTTTGCGATTGTTTGAACAATAAATCATGTCTGCAGACTCTAGGAGTACTATGAGGATAACAATAAGAAGTCTCAGAGACAAAGATATCGAATGCTGAATCGTCCGAATCAAACTGTCATTCTAAATGAATTTATCTGGGTCACTGAAAAAACGGTGTGACGTCTGTCGAAAGGTGGCCATCACGAAACGAGTAGGGAAGTATTCATCAGGTTACGCAAAGGATACCAGATGATTTACAAGAAGATAGTGTTACACCTGCCGTCAAACTGGTGATGATCCACCCGTCCTTTTGGTAGTATAGTTTTGCGAAAGTTTAGAGAAGCAGACCACGTCCTTCAAATGTTTAAGATTTTATTATTGTGGGGGTAATACCAGAGGATTAGGATCACTAAGATCACTGTGAATGTGACCTTTAAACATGTTAAAGACCTAATTTCGTCACACTATTTATTGAATACATGATGATAACTAAATTACACCTCAATAGTCGACTGCCACATAGTAGTACAATTTTTCGCAACTTGAAGTAATTAATATAAAATAATACTGTTCAGTCCTTTCTGGGTGCATTATAAGACAGTCGTGTGCCAATTCCAACTGTAAAATGAAACAATAAAATGCTAGATTTAATGGGGGCACGAGGACACCACAAACAATTTCTAAATATGGGAATTTCGCGAAAAGAAAATTCAAATACACGAAGTTATGAAGTAAACTGGGAAAACTGACTTCAGGTGTTCCTTCTGCAAAATCTAAGGACTTGCATAGGAACACCAAAACGATTTTGTTTTAGATCAATCAATTCGACGTTTCGTATTTCGATCCGAGCAACAAATCAACCCCGAACGAGGGGTTAAAAAATAAAAATAAATTCTACCTACTTGTAAACACGGAAATCTTTTTTTTTTCTTGCCAGAGTTGAACTCTGGTTGGAGCATTTAACTGTTGAGGAATCCCGTGGTCGTCATCTCAAATAAAAAAAGGAAACTGCAAGGAGAGGCAGAGCAAAAAATGGAGGCAGGAAAAGAAAGTAGTGCAAAGCGACTATCCGATACTTTAATGGAGTTTAAGTTTTCCTTTTATTGCCGTATAAAAAAATATAAAAATTTACGATATTTTTCAAATTGTAGTTGTTTTATACGCAAAACAAAATGATTTGCCTTGAATAACGCAAAGTCAATAAAGGGAAATGAGGGTGTCGGGCTCG
This sequence comes from Polyplax serrata, assembly GCA_037055365.1. Taxonomy (NCBI): domain Eukaryota; kingdom Metazoa; phylum Arthropoda; class Insecta; order Psocodea; family Polyplacidae; genus Polyplax; species Polyplax serrata. The sequence continues at coordinate 4,560,144 of JAWJWE010000004.1, forward strand.
AAGGGGAAAGCGAAATTTAACCGAGAAGACTAGCAGAAGTGGCGAATTAGGACATGTGATAGTCCGCCTTTAAAATTTGCAAGAATGAGTATGCCCAGGTACTCGTCCCGTAGGTACTTCACAATCTTAATGTTGCCGTAATGGCCCTTTGTAAATTGTAGTGGCAACTTGAAAAAATCCTCCCTTGAACGGTCGGTTTCTGTACGATTTAAAATTGTTTGATTTGTATGTAGCAAAGAGTGAATTTTTTCTATTACTATTTCTATTACACAAGAAAAGTGTGTGTAAAAGCGTCGGCTACATTCACTACTTGGAAACAAAGTTCATTTGTATGTAGTTTTGTATAAAGGCTCCATATAAAACACAATGTTCCGCTTTGAAATGGAAATTTCTGAATTTGGCATTCAATCCGTATGAATTTTATTAATGTTTAAAAGCGTAAATATTCGACACTCCGGATCGTAATAACCGGATTCATCTGTTTCGTACGAGCCGTTAAGACAGTCTTTAATAATTTAATATCAAACGTTTTGGATCTGGGGAATAAAGCGATGAAGTGCTTGAGGCGCGAATCACAAGATCCTTTGCCATGGATATTTACAGTTAATTGGATTTCACGCAAAGTTTCAACACCTGAAAGTCCGTTTGTCGCTTTTCGAGGTGAACACTCACCCAAACGCAAATTATTATGTATGCGATATTTGGTGAATATACATAATTGGAGGGAGGCTCAGGCTATGTATAATTCTGGACACTTAGTTTAAACTCCGAGACATCCGAGTCCGAGGAAGATTCAAACGAAACCTGTCAGTTTTCTATCTCTTTTGTTGACCTTGTCGATTCCATGTAATGTCGCGTCACGTACATTAATGTATGTAGTCAGATTGTGTGATTCTAATCATTCTACGTCTACATAAGAATCTATCCGTTTGTATTTCACTTATTTACCTATCGCTTCCTCCTCGGTTTTTCCTTTCGAATTTCACCAAAGATTATCCCATTCCGACCGCAATCAAAAGGTATCGCTTTTTACGTTTTGTTTTTATATTTTATGAACGGAAAATGGAAAATCCTTATTCACATGGAATGAATTATTCATTTTTAAAAAGGAAACTTTTTTGCCTTTCTTCAGAGGAATTATTATGGTAGGAAGAGATGTAGAGGATGAGCTGGCGAGAGGGGGAAAGAAAGGTTTTTCTCCATCCCCGGAAAGAGATGAAGAGCAAGAAGAACACGTTCGGATGAGACCAGTGCGCTTCCCTTTCCTACTTTGGTGCTTAACACTTTTCTTCTCCTTTTACCTTCTTCCACGTCCCTTTTACCTTTTTAATAACTTCTCAACTTTTTTCCCCGTTCTCCCTGCCGGGAGATGAGTCCTGTTTCCGAGTATTCGTTCCGTTTCCACTTGCTTTTATTTTACTTAACACTTAATCGCAATCGGAGATACAACAAACCCTACAATTGGCAAGTGCTCTCGTGTCCGGGTACCCTTACCATCACTTCAGGAATATTCCTTCGTCTTCTCCTCGAATATCCCCGTTAGGTCTTATATCTCTTTTCAGAAAGGAGTGGATTCTGATTTTCAAGTGGTATAGAAAACATCTGTTACGCAATGCTTTTTATTATGTACCAGCGCTGCATACCCTTCTCGTGTCTATCAAGTCGTTTCTGTTTCTTTAAGGTACTCCTGACACCATCCGCGTTCAAGCTTCTTTTTTCCTTCGTTATTACCAATAAGACCAAGAAGACCAGCTACTTTGACATATGGGCCAATGAAAAGCTTCATTCCCCTAATGTCCCCTACACGGTGACAATTCATTTGAAATTACATTCATTTAAAAATAGAACGAAACCGGCGCCATTAAAAAACAGAGTGGTTTAATATTAAATTTATATCTATGACCGAGTAGAATCATTATATAATATAAAAGTGTATCAAACGAGGGACGTGAGAAGGCGACAAATAATCGGAAATTATGTTACTGTATCGCATTATTGTCCCTTACCGGTAAAAAATTATTACTTTTGGCAAATTATGGGAAGTCAACGGGACCTTAAATAAATTAATTTATTGAAAAGCCCGGGGGTGTTTAACTTCCACGTGAAAGACCAATAAAATTCACGTTTAATGCTCCTAATTAAATTGATGGAAATAATTTTTTGGTTCGGGTTGAATATAAAATGGGTATCAAATGTTTTTCTTTGTGAAACTTCACACACGGTGGTCATCTCGGCCTTGTAGGCCACCCCAAAAGGGGGCAGCTACCCTGAGGCCTTCGATATCCGGGCGGTATATCAATTGCTGGACCACCCCGTGACCCTTTCTTTGATTTGTGTGACCATTCAACCAGCAACGTATCAAATCGAACGATCGATGGGTTCTCCTTGCCTTTCTTCTATTACTACGGGTACTTGGGAAACGCATTTGAAATTGTTCTCTTCTCTTTGTCAATAAGTAAGACTCCCAATCGATGCTTGAATTTCAACGAATGCACCGAATGCGTGCCGGAGCAGCAGATGCATTAAATTACTTTTCAGGTATCGCGGAACTTCCGGTCGGCCGGAATCAATTTGGGTTGCCCGAGGCTGTTTAACGGAAGGCCTCGCCACGTTTCTTCCGTACAAATTTGGGGGTTGCCAACACAATAGAATTGTTAATTTGAGTGCTCAACTCGCGCCCCAAAACAAACAGGTACCTGCATTTTACATAAAACTCTGCTTTTTGACCGGTTTTGCCAAGTTGGTCGTGGCAAAAAATCGAAGCAAAATATCTGTTCATCTTCTCGGAAAAGACGATTAGCACAAACGAAATCCTTTCAATGACTGAATACAAGTTAGCTAATAAGAGAAGGTGAATAGGTAAATTAAAAAAAAAACACGGGCAGGTAAATGAGAAGAGAAGCCAATGCGGAAAATCGGACTTAAGGATCGAATGTCGTCGGTAAAATTTGAAAAAAAAGAGTTATGAGCGATGGTGTGAGGTTAGATGAGAACAGTCAAAAGGATGGATGTAGGAGGCAGAGGCAGAGGAAAAGGCAGATGAAATGGTGGTGAAGGCGCAGAGGAGGCTGATAAGAGAAAAAAGGACGGCAAAAGGATGGATGGTGAGGATGAAGGACCAAAGGCAGCCAAGCGAGGCCAAGGGGGTTGATGGACGCAAAGGCATAGGGGATGCTGTGTCCAGCTCGGTCATTAAGAATAAAATGAGGAAAAGAGCTTTGATAACTAATTACTACCAAACAGCCCCTATATCTTTCGATCAACCCTTGGTTTTGCAGCCCTTATTTTCGTTCTCCCAGATTAGCTTTAAGGGAAATCAAACTTTGCGTTTTCATCATCCCTTTGGCATTTTTTCCTTATGATTTTTTTGTTGTTTTACCCGTTCATAAAATCACAGAATATCGGGTCTTTGACGCGGTTCTGACGGAGCTCCTTTTTGATTCGAATGGAAGAGACGCAAAAAACTGAGAGTAAACGAAGAAGCACAAGTCAATTTGAATATGAAAAAAATAAAATAAATTTGAATTGGTTTTGAGTTTGAAACAAATATGTCCCTTATGCGGACTATAAAAACGTCTAATAAACTTAAAAATTAACAACTGGAGGTGACTGCTTCGAACGGAAGCAATTAACCATTGAATGCGAGGAAACAACACATACAGGGACAGTTTTCCATAAAGTTCAATGGAAAACACCCAGATTTTAAGGTGTTGCAGTGGCATTAGATGGGACTGGAGGGGTAGCCCGTGTTCCGCAGTTGTCAAAAATCATCATTTGAAATTCTGCTGACACGACGCCATTCGACTTCGGTTAATTTCCCGAATTTGACACTGGCAAATGAGAGTATCACGTGACGTTTTCTAACGGCCCCTCCTGCGGCCTCCATTTTGCCCGCCTTGACTTTCTAGAAAGAACCGGAAACGAGAATAATGATGATACACAAAAATTATCATAAAATATAGATGAGGGAGTCAAGGGATGTTACCCCGTAGGAATCAAATGTCAGAATTGGAAATATGAATAATATCATCAATTAAAATATTCAAATTTGTAAGGCTTCCAAAATAAAAAGGAAGGGCCTTCTCACACCCGGACGAACGCACACAGTTTTAACCCTTTACGAGGGTGCTGCCACTACCTGTCGCTCTCACCCTAAGCCCTCACCAGTGTGTGAATTGTCCAGTTAACGCGGCTAACAAAAGCTTTTAGGGTTCGCAGCGCAGACAGGCCAGGAAATTTGGCCTGTACCTGGCTTCATTCGAGGGAGAGAGGGATGGAGCAGGGAACCGACGGAAGAGTCCTCACGAGGGGGAACCCAAGAGAAGAGTTTTACATCTGAAATTTTAGGGAAAAGAAGACGTCGAAACCAATTCTTCGTTTATTGTTAATTTTATTAATCCACGCAGACGACTTTTGAGTCATCGGAAGAGAAAGCGTGAGGCCTTCGCTGGGGGTTGCAAGAGGATTCGAATGCCAAAGCTCATCGATCAGGTCCCATCCCCCTAGCCTACCCTCAAGTCCGCCTCACTCTACTTTTCCTCGTTATCAATTTCCTTTTGTATTTGATGGTTTTATTAATTTTAACGTATATCATCACATATCCCGACTTCACTGCTCAGTCAACCTCACTCAGAGTGCCGCTGCTGTCTGGGAAAGATACAAAATTATTATTACTGCTACCGTCATTACCGTCGCCTGTCTATCTATTGTCTCTTTAGGTTTTATATTTCGCTTTAGAGTTACCCCTTTTGCTGGGAGAAAAACTAAAGCAGACGGGTTTCCTCCGGGAAACTTTTCACCCTTATAATTTTTGAATTATGATTTTTCCTTAAATTCATTATCGGTGGGAAACTTTCCGATTAATCAGGCGAGGTTCTGACCGGTCAAAGAGACTTGATGAATGTGCATGCGTGTCTTAAATGGTCAGGGGGCGACCTACCCACCTGCCCAGAGGAAAACAAGGAACGAAACTTTGTCCCTCGTTTCACTTGTCACAATTTTGACGTGTCAGTTCGATTACGTCGTCGAAGATCACGCGAACGAAGGTACCCAACTCCCAATCATAGGTGGCGTAAAAGGGGAAGTAAGTGGGGGAAAGGGGTCATGAAAAGGTTGCAGTAAGAGTGGTAACCAGGGACACCCGTTCGGGGATACGTGGAAGACTGAAAAACTTTCAGTAATACCATACCTGTGGGTTGTTTACCCCAAGAGATGACCTTGACCCTAACACCATCAGAACTTCGTCTGCATTTGGACCTTACTTTTTATCACTCTATCCATACATTCTTTTTCTGTCGCATGATAAAATTTTTCTCATATTCTCGAAAGGCCCAAGCCTATGGGTGTGATTAAATTTCTAGAAACTTTTCCGTTGGGCATAAATTTTAAATATCCAGCCAAGTTTTAGAGGATTATAAGTTGGCCTCAATGCGCACCTTTTCACTCCCACAAGATCCCTCGATTTTAATCGTTAAGTTTTATGTAAGATCTTTGCTGTCCCGAGTTTCGTTCGGTAAGGCAATCCCATGCACACCCTGAGCGTGTGAGTTCTCTTGTTTCGACTTGTTCTTCCCTTGGAAAAGGTTCCTAAGGGGTCGATGACCAATAAAAACTTTTTTATTGACTACGGGAACCGTTGGGGTCGGCAATTTAAACAAAACCGAATTATAAAAACAAAACTTCTCAAATTGTCTTCGGGAACTTTGTAAATTGTTAAAGCAGAAGAAAAATTTTTATTTTGGTAAACACGTAAACAAAACGGTCGGAACCTTCCTCTTCGATTCTTTAAACCTCTCCGTGTAATTTCAATCAAGCTACTTGGGTTGTCAGTTTGTAGATGTTCTTAAATGAAATACGTAGCCTGCGAATGCACAGAAAACCGCCGGGCAGAGGTACCCACCTAGTTGGCAGGTGCAACAAAAAAAAACCCCGAACGAAGACGGAAGTACCTACACGAGTGCAGCGAACGAAACGAATATTGATTTCCCATCGATTAATACTCTTTACAACTTCCCTTAAACAGAATTTGACTTTTAGTGTTATTTATTTGGCGTTTTACTGCTTGAACGGTTTCTTTTTTCACATTGCCGGTTGTTTATTACGTTACTCGGTGGTAAATACTCGGTTGCAGTTTCATTCTATGTTTGCCCGCAATTACAGAGTTGCTTCTCATTGTAAATAAAACTTATTAATTCGCCATTAAATAAGGCAACTTATTAGGGACGGAGAAAGGTCCCAACGGGTACCCGTGATCGAGCCGTCTCCTAATTGACAGAATCAAAATGGTAGCAGTCAGAATAATAATAATAAAAAATGTTAAAAACAACAAGGTTTCCTTTTTTTTCCCCCATTTTGCCGCATTTGCGAAATAAATTTTTATTGGTTTCTTAAACTGCCACCGAGATTTGAAATATGCGAAAAATTAAGGAACTCGTAAGGAAGAGTAAAAAATGGCGTTCCTACTAAGAGTTGCCTAAATACTATTACTTAATTGTTTTTATTAACGTCTTTTTGCGTTACCTTGCGACCAAAATTTATTACTCCGCGGGAATTCATCGCCAATTTCCGACCATAGGAAACGTCAAAACTTTTATTGCTTATACAATTCAGGTAGTATCTGGTCGATGTCTGCAGCTCGGTTGTCCGTCGTGCTTATTTTTTCCAACGTTGACGTCGAGAGATTTTTGAAACAATTTAGAAAGGCGAGAGAGGGTTAGGGTCAGGGTGAGGGACGAAAAATACGGAAAAGTTTTCGACCAACGAGACTTGTGCCCGTCCTTAAGATGAATTCATAATTAAAAAATTATTTATTTATTCCGTTATTAATATTCTAGAAAAAAGAGCTTTTTGCGCGGAAAAGTTTGATTAAAACAAAGTTTTGAAAATGTGAATTTTGTGTGCGCATTGTGTGAGCAAGACAAATCGTGTGGTCTCTCTGTGTGTTCTTTTTTTTATTATTATTTTGTTAGCAATTACATTTTTTTTGCTCAAACGTCGCAGCAATCTGAATTCTTCAGGTCTTTCCTTCTTTAGCATTTCTTAATTAGTAGCTACGTGAGACTGCTAACAAGGGCTCGGATCCGAGGGAGTTAAATGAAAAGAATTCACCTCGGTTGTTTTTTTCTTCCATCTTCCTCCGTCTCCTGTCTGAGGGCGTTGAGTGGAAAATGATTTTCATTGACTTTTACCAACTTAAAAATCTATTTAAGTTCTACTTTTTTTTATTATTATTTTTTTTTCGAAACAAAGGGCCTTTGTTCGACTGTAACTAAGTGGCGGTTGTTAACCAGGATGAGACAAGCGTAGGGCACGCTGAAAGGTGAGAGAGGAAAGGCATTGATCAAACAAGTCAAATTCACTGAGCGTAAAAACAAATCCAGAAATGATTCTTCCACCCCCTGGAATTCTTATTCATTCCACGTAGGCAGCTGTTAATTATCCGATTTCCAATCGATACCCGATCAAGAAACTCACGAAACAGTCTGGGGTTTTTCGAACTGGAAATTTCAACGTGAAAAGTCAGTGAGTTTCGTTGAGAGTTGCTTCTCGTGGAGTTTATTCTTTCAATTTAGAGACAGCAGGTTTCTCTATGGTATCCGAGGCTGACTTACACGAGTCTTCTCAAGGTGAAGGATGTGATTTATAAACAATGTAATTTCGTACATTACTTCTTCTTATAACTCCAACTGTGGTAAGTCACAGCTAAACGTTGTTGCGTCCCTTAGTATTTTCCAATAAACAGGGGTTAACAAAACTCAATCGTATTCACCCATGATTTTGCTATTTTACTATTTCAAGTCCTGCACACGTTGCAACGTAAATTAGTCCAAGTGTAAAAAAAACACAGTGACCCTAATAATCCTGGCAGATCAATTTCTTTCGAGTTTTTTTCCTGTTACGCAACATTTCTGACGACTTGGAATCTTCGCGCTCCGGGGTGATGCTGAGGTTTCAGGGGTAAGAAAAAAGAACCGGAATGACGAGTTTGAAAGAGTGAGAGGAATCAGGGAGAAAACAACGGTGGAAGGAAGCTGGAAGGAGCAAATGCTAATGTGTACAAAGGAAGAAATTCGTGAGTGGATGTGAAGGGTTCAACTTTTAAGGGTTAAAATAAAACGCAAAGGAGTCTCTCAATGCTTCGCTCACGTTCCGATGTTAGCACTTCAGTAAAAAAGTATTTTTCATTAGAGATCTACTAGTAAGCCAATTTCCTAGAGGCGACCAGCCTCCCGTGAACTCTTCTCGTTTATTAGGGATTGTAACGAAGCAACTCCCCCATTCCCTCCAAATCTCTCAAATCCCAATAGATCAAAAATCGAACAAATGAGGTTTACGTACAAGTTTTTGAAAGGATTTGAAAGTAATGTAGGGTTTGTCTACGATTGGAAAGAAGCACTTGGACTTTGCTAGAAAAAAAAGATAAGTCTCGGATCATTTTAGAGTGAGGTACGACAAGTAAAACTGGAATAGAAGTCCACTTCTTGGTAAAACAATAGATTATATTAATAATTCAACACCGGCAATAATGTTCAGAATAATCCGAATAAATTGACAAAATAGTGAGACACAACTGTGAGTAGTTCGATCGGAATGAGAGAGGCTACATGTTTACGATGAACTGATCAAGAGAAAAATGTGTGGTTCCTTCACACCGGAAACCCATGGGAGTTGAACATGAAAACAACCAAATCACGTGTGGGTGCCACGTAAATTAGCGGTCCTAAGTACCCATAAATTGAAGTTATTATTAAGGAAGTTCATAAAAAAAAATACACCCATGGTTTTAGTCGATGGCAGCGAGAAATATCATTGGAACCCAGAAATTAAAAAAAAAAGAATCAAGGAGTCAGCAAACGCGTTTCATACATTTTATTGACGGTTTTCCATTTCAATTTCCTTATCGTGAAAAAATAATACCCGGCCAAGACTTTGAGGAGTTTCAGTTTAACTAGTCAGTGGGGGAACGGAGACGAAAAGAAGAGAAGGCAAACAAAGAGCAGGGTAGCACCCGTCCGAAAGGACCAGGTACCCCCACCCCAAACCCTAGGGTGAGTCCCACCTGGTAGACACCGTGCTGAACCAAATTGGGGGCAAATTGAAGTCATCTCGTCGTGTGAACGAGCAGGTACAGTCAGGCTCAAAGTTCGATGATAAGTCTCACTGATAAGTTCTAATCACGTGCCTTTATTAATTGATGACGTAATAGAAATTAATAGGCGATCGTGTGAATGCGGTGGTCCATGGGAAAGCTATTCGTTTTCATTTTAGACTCAGCTGGAATTTCAGGCATTTTGATTGTCACGAGAGCCCAACTTCAGGTATTGATTTTCATTTGTATTTTTTGCCATAAATAAACAGTAACGATGATGATTGTAGTGATAAGAGAGTTCGCGTCGTGGTAAACAACGCCAAGATTTTATTTTGAAGGTCTTTTGGTGCGTCCGGATGAATTTCGTTTTCGTGGTACCTGAAAGTGGGGTAGCGGTGAAGAATTACCTTCTAATGGAACTTTGACAAATAGAGAAAGATTACCAGTAATTAAACTAAAGCGAGGTCAATTATCAATACGCAGAAACACGTGGGCTTAGAAAAACGGTACTTCAACATTGCCTTGTTGGAATTTAATTACGTGGAGTAGTCACAACTTGTGGAAAATTCAAATTTTGGCTGAGGAAACCTTTACGGTCGGCACCGTAAAGCTCCTAACTATCTATCTGTTGGCGGCTTGATAATTTTAAAGGTTGTCTACGTGGTCCTAGGAGGTTTTTATCTAATTCTGCTAGGCTTGGTATCGGATCAGATTTGTTTAGTCTAGGAGAACAATTTTTTCTATTGTTTAGATGGGAAGCTGTGTTTTTGACGATAAGAAGGTTCCTTACCGTTTGATGGGCCGCTGATTATACGAGTTGGACAGAAATATGATGAATCAGTTTATTTGTCTAAATTTTCTGTTAAAGTCAATGCGAGCATTGGAATACATCGAAATGAATAGAATCGACAGGCCGATCGATCAATTCTAGTTAAGGCCAATGATCAAACTGTTGTTTTGGAAAGTTATTTTTCGAGAGTTGAAAATAAAATGTTCACAGACTTACGAGTTTCTCGATCTCGATGGTGGAGTGTCAACTAACCTGTGAACGAAAAGAGAAAACATTAGGTGGTTGAATTTTACAATTAAACGAAGCAAACTAGATTGGTACTATTCTCTAGGAGGGAAACTTGTGGTTGTTCGCGGGGTGGTGAGACAATCGAACTGCACCAGTTGAACTTGTGTGGCGTTTGTTACACATGGCAGACAAAATGCAAATTTCTTAATGAAATAGATTTGATTATGAAAGGATTTTAAAATTTATGTTCTTTCACCAGTTGTCTAGGAAGGGTCGATTAAAATCAATCGAATGAGTCATGTTTGACTCATAGACTCCACTGAGAAAAATGTTTTTTGCAATTAATTTACGCTTCATGACATTTGCCTTATTCATCTGATGAAACCTATGAAGTGGAACTAGACGACGTACCTGGTTCTTTGGTTTGCCGTTTTACCTTTTTAGAGGAGAACACACACACGCACAAAAACAACACCACCACCACCACCGACAGCTCTGAACCTTTGCACACGCTAACACCCTTTGAAATGCATGCGTGGTAGCAGAAACGCGTCCGATACGAAAACAAATGAAACTCTGAAACGGGCAAGTGGCAGGAGACGGCTGCCCGCCGATGCTTCCAATAAAAAAAAAGCATGAGGAAAATAGGAAGAGCATCGATCGGACGGCTATAGGAAAGAGGCGTGGCTGATTGGAAAGAGGCAGTTCCGATCAAACTCCGCCTTGCCCGATATCGGCCGGGATAGAGCGTGACAGGTACGTTTGCCCAGCATCTTCTACCTGACCTTTGTGGCCACACCTGGGGTTTTCATTTCATGTGAATACTATCGTTTGCGTTCCTTTAACTGCATACTAGGTTTCTTGAGTTACACGAATTTCAACTTCGTACGAGTAAAAATCGCTTACCCCCACCTGAAATTGTTTCCAGGGTCCCAAATTGCCGATTATATTCTAGGCTTCAGCAAAAGATCAAAAGATTAATTCAAGTACTTCGCTATAAAATATATATAATTGTTTGAAAACATTAACTTGTCAACGGTATCTCTGAGTTGCAGAAACCTTAAAGAACGTACAAGAACCCGTAGCTGGGTCCTTAGAATTACCCAACACCTGTTGGTTTTACGACGTTTCAACAAATATTCTCTTCTCTAAATTAAAATTTAAATATTTTCCTATTTAAGGAGCAACAATAAAAATGGTGTGTGTCAAAGCAACAGTTGAAACATCTGTCGGTGGGTCGAGTCGGTTGTAATTGGCAATTAGGAATAAACAGGAAATTCGCAGGTGATCAAATCAAACCAACGGGTTGGTTCTCTCAAATCCCTCTCATCTCTCACGTACATATTGCTCGGCTTCTATCTCGTCCGAGTTTACGTTGATGTACTTCCTGTTTGTGTTATTTCTATTTTCTCATAGAAAAAGGATTTCCAGTAGACAGGAAGTAAAGAATTTTCAAAATTTAAGAGTTACGGTATAGATCACAGTTGAATCTTTAGAAAGAGAAATCGCATCAAAGTTCGTCGGACGGAAAATGTTTAAAATCAAATGAGATTTTCCGGATGTTGTAATTCTGTTCTTTATTTCCGGTTTCTTTCGATTTCATTCAGTCAAATCCTCCTCACAAGCCTTCGTCGGTCTTCCTCGAGACCATGAGTGGTACCTATGTGCACACGAAATGCCAAACAGCACGCTGGTTTTTTTTACGCGACGACCCACTTGGAGAGGAAATTGCATACAAAGGAAACACGAGGAGGCTAAAATTTGACCCGGACTCGAACGCCTGGAGTTAGGAAAGACCTGAAAAGTTCCACGGTTTGAAGGAAACCTTGACCCTGTGGCCAAACTAATAGGACACCAGAGATAACCTATTTTCGTATAGTGCCACCGCAGCACATTGACAAGTGTTTTATTGTAAGAGAGCCGAATGAGTCGGGGGGATAAGGCAGGGCCCCCAGCAATAAGATACTTGGTGTTGACATGTTACGTGAGTTTTTTGCAAAATGGCAGATATGAAATTAACTGCCGGAGATCGTCGCCGAGATACAAGTAAATAACCGAGTAAACTTGGCTTTAATTAGTAAATACCCGCAATGTCGCCATCTTTGTCTTTGAACGTTTCAAGAAGTAGACATCGGATTTTTGATGTTTTCCGAAGGTCGACGAGGCCTCCTTGGTTTCCTCACCTGTCATTCCACATTCAAAATCATAAATCCCCGCCATTTTCAAACTTGAAATTAAATTGATCGTTGAACAAGAATTGTTAAAAGCGAATTCGGTCTTTATTTGATGCCGTAATGTGAAAATTCTGTTGCTCTAACTTCTGTAACCATAGCCTCAACTATTTAAGTCATTTGAGTTCGAAGCACCTGTGCTCATCCGGAACAACAAAGTGTACCCACTGAGATGGAGCGTCGTTCTTTTGAGACTTTTTTTCTGCCTTCTTTCACATCAGCAAAAGGTTAATTAAATTTTGAGAGGCTCAGAAATGACGTGATTCCACGTGCGTCAGAAGAGAAGCTGATTTTTCGATATTGTCCCAACATCGTCAACAACATCAAAATTCATTCCAAATGACAAAAAGCAGGTGCCTCTATTTATTAACACTAGACGAATGTGATTTTCAGCACTTGAAGGGCATGAAGTAGGTTCAGGTTGGTTAGGATGCATTTTAGGTGCTGTTTAGAGGCAATTAAAAGAGATGAAATTTCCAGGCTGAGCACTACCGTACCTGGGTCGAGACGGCACTATGCCTAGGTTTTTGGGACGCAAAGAAAACACAACTTCTGGTTTCCTCCTGGTATTCAGCCACTTGAACACCCCATCGCGTGGCCAGGGAGCGCATGAGCAGTCCCTCTGGCCTTGACTCTGTTTCAAGTTGGATGTCCTGCCGAAACACGAGGGTGGGTCTGACCTTGAACACGACCATATGCGATACCACTCCGAACGCATGCTCATCCAACTGCGAACTCTTTCGATGACGACAATGCAGACACGCAGACGAGTGTTCTGTTTCTCAGAAGATGGGCGGGTGGATTCCTCGATGTTCATCATTAGGGCTATTCCAATTTTTCAAACGGCAGGGAAGAACCGGCGTGAGAAACCGATCAATCACTCAGTTTCAGGTTCAGGTTCGACAGCGGTGACGTTCCTTTGGCAGACTCGGCATGTGACGGTGCTTGAACGTTGCGATCGTTTCATAGTTACACAGCCAAGAGACCATCAACCATTTTGGGTGGAACTAAATTTCACCTCGTTACGAACTAATGTCAAATTTATTAAGAACTGGCACATCCTCTGGTAGTAATCTCATCTGGCATTAAGAAACTTTCTGCGATATTTAATACTTTCGCTATTAATGGCACACATAGTATAACATATTCAATTACGTGCACGACCTGACTTTTTCATACGATAAAGTGTTTTTTTTTTCCCGGGCGGGGAAAGGAAAGCCGCGCAAATTATCGCCGTGCCACAAATGCATACCAAAGTCATTTGCTAAAAGTCATATTAATAGAATTAATACCCTGTAAAAAAAAATATCCCCGGACCGACTCTAATGGAAGCGAGATAATTTTTCTAAATTGAAAGAATGAAAACATTTTAGGTCGGAACCAGACATTCAAATAAGCGAGAAATGGACACCGGGGAGTAATAAATTGAAGTGGAAATCATTGGGGGTATCGTGCAGAAAACAATGGGTCTGTGAAAAAGAGAGATGAAACATCCAAACGAGTACCAAATGAAAGTTGAGGTGACCATATTAGTACATAACTTATGTGTGAAGCGTATTAAAATGCCCAGGTACCGGAGTAACCACCGCTCCTTCATTGGCATCGCAAAGAAATACATAAACCCAATCGGAAAATTAAGGGTCGAACAATAATATCGAAAGTTTTGACTTTAAACAACCCTAATGGGTCTTAAAGTGGTTAGTCCAGAAGGTAGGAGGTCAGAGCTTGATGTGATAGAAAGTGAAGGTCCAAGGTCCAAGTCCGGTCCGCAATAAATCGCAATTAGCCACCATCCCGGCTTTCCTCCGGTTTGCGGTCTTCGTTCCCTCCGAATGTTATTCTTCGGTAAATTTATTTGCGTGCAGAAACAATAAAGCCACAAAGTGAGAGAGATGAAGAAGAGGAAAGAAACAGGAAAACGAACAAAAAGATACAGGTTGTGAATAAGAAAACTATTTAAATGGAGCCATCTAATGTGTGCCGCAACTACTACTAACATTAGTAGTAATAGTATTAGTAGTAATATTCTTTCGTCGTGATATTTCTTCTCATTTCGAAGTTAAGAAACTATTTTACATAGATAATCTGAGCGGATTCTTCATTAGATCACTAGGCGAATTTACGGCCGACATTAAAGCTGACCCATATTTCCCAATCGGCGGGTAATTAAAACGCTTCAATACATTTATTTCTAGTTTCGTTTCTATTAATAATTATTATGGGTTTGAACCACCGCAAAAACCGATTTATACCAATGGAGTGTAAAAGCGGTGCGAACGAAATGACCGAAATTTGAATACATGTGAACCGGAGCAGCAGACTCTTGCAGATCATTTTGTTTTGCTCCATTACTAGTTTTTGCTCTGCGAATCGAGCGATTCAAAAAGAGAAAAGAAAAGCAAACTGTCAACCCCAATTGTGAATGAAAACCCATGGAGACGGACTCACACACATGTAAAACATGAAGGAGTCAGAGAGGGTAGAAAAAAAAATTGGTGCCGAGACCCGATCACTTCCAATCGATACTTGAGATAGGAAAGCCTTTTGTTGCAACTCTTCACCCTAAAATATTTCAACCCCTTCGCAACGGATCTGAAGGGTTGATTTTGTCAACCATCTTTGAAGAATTTCCAACGATTAATCGGATAAGTTAAGTGACTTTCTCGTAGGAACGTCGACGCGAGTTGTCGGCTGTTGCGTGGCGATCGCGGTTCCTTGTACCCTGTGAAGGTGACACCCCCTCCCGAAGACGTGTCTTTAGAAGACGTCAAATAAAGCAAAACTGTTAACCGGTTGGATTGTCCCTAATGAACCGCACAATAATTGGCATCGAAACTCAAAGAATGAGTGAAATCGTTGTAATGAAGCAGTCGAAGAGCTCCTAGAGTTCCTAGAGCAATAAGGCTGGGAATACAACAGAACTTGGGTAGTTCCAATTCCAACCAATCACTCCAATCAACATGCCACAACTTTACAACTCCTCTCTCTCTCTCGTTCACATCACACACAAGAACTGGAACAAGAAAAATCGACACTCACGAACTGGCAATCGACTAGTTTTTAAGTCCCTAAAAGCTGGCTCGGCTAACGACGTGGCCCACCCATTTTCTCTCCCCATTCACTTCACACTTCATATATATAATTTTGACATATGGAAATTACCACAAATTCCTAGTTGACAATAGGAATAGGAAAGGGCAGTGAGCGAGGTTGCAGCAACAAAAACAACGGGAAAAAAATGAGAAAAGAAAACTTATCGGTTGTAGAACTCGATTTCGTAGTTAATTTTCATAAGAACCGCTCGCGACGTTATAATTTCTTGTTTTAATGTGGCCGAAGGTAAAAAGCTTTTTGTAAACTAGATTTTAATTATTGGGCGATTTAGGTGAGAATTATGGGTCACCTTTGAACTGATTTTTTTTTTCTACCCATGGGATTCGGTTTTAACCTTTCACCACACGCATCGAGATATGATGGATGGTGGAAGAAGTAATGAGACCAAGGGAATTTTATGTGACAGTCAATGTTGAACTGCCCTTACGGATCGTCGATTATGTCGACAACTACTTTGACGAACGTTGAGACTTGTTTCTTTCCAACATATTGGGAACCCCCCTATAGTACACTTGGTATATTAAAATTGTGTATATTAAATGGTATATTAAAATAGTAAAATATATTAAAAATACGGATGTGTTACCAGTGTTGGAAACGCTTAAAAACAGTAATGTGAATGTTGGGTTAGTGTAGTGCACTTATACTGCTACAGCAATACTCCTGGGATGTTATTTTTAGTGCCGAAATTGTTTTACACCAGCGCAGTTGAGACCTTTTATTGGATGTCATATTTTCAAAGTAAATCTGAACGACAGAAATTGTAACGACGCACCAATACCCATACGATAACAGAAACCAGTCGCAGATAGTGGGTAGGTGAACAGGAGCCCTTTATGTTATCACCGCTTTTTGTATCCGACGTTGTACCTGTGTTATCTGCTACTATACGTTTAACCATCTGGGAAAAGACAGAAAAGGGGAATTGATAACCGCGAAATCAGGTTCGAACGGTCGATTCCACATTTCGGGTGGCCATCAGCACCGCGTTGGTTTCCGTTCCTTATAAGGTCCCTGAATAGTTTGGGCTACCTCCGAAAAACAATTAAAGGAAACTATCAGAAAAAAGTACCCAATGATTAATCTGTGATTTAATGGTTTCGTATTCGAAGCCGCGAGTACATTAGTTATAATAACAAATACCGCGGTGGAATTGACTCCTTGTCGAAGAACGAAGTAGAAAAAATTACTTTTTTGTTAAGTATTCCGGGTGGTGAGTGCCAGGAACAGGTATGTCCAGGTACGGACCGCCGGCAGAAAAAAAAATAACGTTGTTACTTAATCGTCTTGTCCGACAAGGCTGTCCGAGAAAAGTCCGGACTTTAAGTTAAGTTAATAGAAATTTTTATGGATTGCCGGGGTGATTCAAAGATGGGCGAGGGTAATAATTCGGCAATTATTCGTTCCCGACGTCAATTTATTACTTCTCTTCTAGTTGGCGAATCCATCACCTAACCGTGACAAAATCCATTCGGTGTGTTTCGTGTTTGCTTCGTCAGGCGGTGCCTGTCTGCGATTGCTTTCCTTCTCATCCATCCATCTTGTACAGGCGTAATTCGGGGCGCCTGTCGCCAAAGTGGAAATGAAAGGAGCAGGTACGACAGGTAGACACTACCTCCCCAATTGATCAATTTCGTATGTTTATTGTTTGCAATCTTACGGTCGTCCTTGATGGCTGACAGGAAAAAAACCGCGAAGATTTTTAAATTTCATGCGAGAGCACGATACCCTATCATCATGGCCCCTGTTGAATTCGTTATCAAGTCATTGTTTCAACCTGATAATGATGGCATGTAAATCGGGAAGCGATCGGTGTCGATCGGAGACGCTGCCAGCGTTTCAAGACGGCAGTAGAGCAGAAGGAGATCACTGGGGCGGAGGGATCAAGGGGCATAGCGAAGAACTCAGGTGACAAGAGACGTTTACTACCTCGGGTACTCGATGATTGTTTGCCGACTTACCTGTTGCCAGAATTGTGCTAGTAAATAAATCCTTTCCTTTTTGAAAAGCCAATCCATAGACTGCATAGCATGAATATCCATTCTCGTTTGCGCTCATTAAATCCGCCCTTCACCTGCATCAAATCATTTTTATATTTTTATTCTTCACATTTTCCTACGAGGCGGCGTACCCTAAACTCTGGTTTAGTCTTCTTCTGATGAAATATGTTTCTATGCAACACTTTCAGTTGTGCCAAGACATGTCCTATTCGGTTTAGACTGCCTGAAACAAAAAGAAATGCGAATGAATACGTCTGAAAGTGAGACAAAACAGCAACTGAGGTGTGCGGCGCAGAAAAACCGAGACGTCTGAACATCTGGGTAAAAGCAAATGAAATAGAAAAGGAAACAGTGAAACTGCAGGTATGTGTGCTGCAAGTCAGAGACGACGGTAGAAGACGAGATTTTCCGCAGTAGACGGGCCGAAAGAAAATTCATTTTGGATTGCGGTAGTTGAGGGAAACCGCCGTGAGAGGCTCTGCTACTCTCGGCTCTCATCATCCACAGCAAAAATTTTCTTCCGGGGACTGAAATGTCAGAACAAGCTAAATACCAGTTTTCCCTGCCTGGGAAAGTCGGCCGAAGTCATGTGCTTTCGCCCAATGACCCATATTTTCAGGGAAACGACCCAACGGATAAAATCGAAATTGGGAATGGCGCACGGGCACAAGCACAGGGCCCCGAAGTTGGAAATCCGCGAGGAAGTTCTTCGTGCGATTAAACCCACGAGACGTTCATTACTCCTGTCCGAAGTGAAAAATTGATGTAAATTGACGTGCACCAGGAGCGAGTGTCACTCGTGAACCCGCAGGAAATTGACGTGTACGCAGAAGAACATGTCGCCAGTCTTGACACCTAATGGATTAGACGAAGTTTATGGGGTCCTGCGTACCTTTGTCGTGTGCCCCACGACTCCATTTTATTGTCAGACTTTGTGGATTTATTACCGGGTCACGATGACTATTTGAGACGTACGCCGGATTAATAGACAATTCCGCCAGGTGAAAATGATAACGCCGATTGGAGTGGTACCCGCCGGGTGCCGCGCTCTTTTCAAAGTTGTATCTTAATGCCTCAGGAGCGTTCATTAAAAATTTAATTCGTTTTCAGTCAAAACAAATCGCAGGGGAAAAAAGTCGTGGGGGATCATTTGTCCCGTCATTAGTGAGACCTTCTTGACCGATCGAGTCGATCGAAATGTGAGGAAATAATTTGGTGCAATTACCAGCGGTCGGTACCTGATTTCAAGGAGCGTTCCTCTTCCCAGGACGCGAATTAATCCGGGAGACGAAGAACAGAAAACCGTACGGGAAATGAATGTAATCCGGTTTTTCCACTGCGATCCGATCGAAACCCCACATTTTAAGTTGGAGCAAATCGAAATTGGTGTGATCGACCGAAAGTCCATCTTTTTACGTTTTACTCCTCGTGGGAGTACGAAGAACCAAGTCAGACGCAAAGCCGTAGAGAAAAAAATTATCTAAATCATCTTTTTCAACGCGGGCCCCAAAAATCCGCGAGAAGTCTAAGAAGACGCCCGGGAAAATTGAAGCGTCACTCGAAGCAGACGACGTCGAATTGTTTGCGAAAGGAAGACAAAAAAAATGGCGCTTTCGACTATTTTCTCCGAACGTGGGTTCTCCGTCTTCTAAGTCTGAATGGAGATTTCTCCGTAGTCTAGGAAAACAGTCGTAAAAAGCGTTTGAAAATCGGTCCGTACGGTCCTAACGCTTCTAGACAGACAGGACAAAATGACACTTTCGAAGAGGAAAAAAAACGTGAGGTGGGAAACGGGTCAAAAAAGAAATTAATTTATGCAAAAATCCGCACGCCGAGCACTGCGTTTCTCGTAAGCGTACGAAACGCAAGCGAGGATTTGCAGAATGAGAAAAAAGACAATGGTTAGCACATGTGTGTCCGTACATGCACACACACACACACAGCATCCCAATATTTAGAAAGTGGAAATCTCGATCGATAGGCGGAGCCAAATCGAAGAATTGGGCGGAGACAAATGACGTAAGCCAAATCAAAAATGACCAGGTTTTTTGGTTTTTTACCTTTTGTTACCTCACTCTTTCTCTCTCTTTCTCGTTTTCCGTCTCTCTTCCTCACACGGGTCGTTCGTTAAGTCATCGCTCCCCGCCCTCATCCCACTTTCCGCTTTGTCTCCCACTCTCCCCTCCTCGTTCTCGTTTACCGTCCGACGTAATCGATGGATGAATATTATATATTTGATTTTTTTTTCTATTTATCTATTGAATAGACCAGGTGTGAATGCAACAAAAGGGTTCGCGAATGGTCGCTTTTCAGTCTGATGCCACGTTCAATGGGCCTTGATTTCACGCAACACCGGGAGAATCACCTGGAGATGAGTGGCCGATTGTGCCGAAATGTCACGCAAACCGGAATGTGAGCCTCCTCTCTCCCGGTTGAAGTTTGAGAAAGAACTGGAGATGAAATAGACAAAGGGAATACACTGGGGCGAGGTTAGGAAGGATAATAGAAAATTAAGGTAGTCCAATTTTTTCAGACAACTGCCCCAACTCCAACTCATTCCTAATTAACCAAACTTCCGTGGTGACAGTGCGTAGCGCAACAGTACCAACAAATCAAACTGTTAAGATTTCGGTGATTGACCAGCCAAATAACGAAAACCGTTTTTTTTTCCCGCGCAAATGAGTTTACCTCGCCAATTAAAGACACCGGAGTGATGGAATGAAAACAGTCAAATTTTATTTCATTTTCAACTTTTTTGGATTCATTTAGGCAGGGTCAAATGGTGGTGCAAAGATTTAAGTTTTGACAAGCAAAAATATGGGCCATTCCGCCGTACTGGCAATTGTAATTAGTTTCTCGGGTAGAAGTACACTCGATAAAAATCCATCATTTCACACTAAATTTAAATTACTTCAATGCACCAGCCCGGTTTTTATTTATTAAAAGTCATTAATCACATTCTGTTCCACTTAAAAAAACGGGAGGAAATGGAAATTCTCTTCTTTTGAATTTCCCTTGGTGTTCTAGTGGCACTACAACTAGTCTCACGAATAACCAATAGTGTTCGATAATGAACAGGTCAGGGGGTAGGACCCCCAGCAACAGCCAACAACCCGTTTGATGTGACACGATAAGTCTTACATTTAACTACCGCCATTGCTCAATTACAGTTTTTTACCTGAAGAATAATAAGACCTCCATCTATTGTAGCATCACGTTTTTCTGCTGCTTTAATGCTTCGTAAAAATTCTGATCGTTTCGTGGCACCCGATAGTTTTTTTTCTCTCCTTCCGAGTAGTCGTCATTAAAATCATTAGCTCGGCAGAAACGGAAGTATCGTGCTCCATTTGACTTGAACGTAATTTGCAAAATAAACTCAATTACCTATTTAAATTTTCAATCCTTCGTACCCACGAAAGGCTCTGACGGACAGCAAATGTACAGTCTTCCAGTTGTTAGGAAAAAATTTGCTAGTAGGAACATTCCAAACCTCTCGTCAGGTAGTAGGAAATTAGGTTTGGGATACCAAAAGATCCATCGGTCCCCATTTTGATTCTTCTTTGCTGTTTTTCAAGGAATATTTTCCTTGTGACATATAAAAATCGGTTTTATCGATTTGCATTACCATACATTCTTCTCTTCCTACATGACTTTTTCGTTACACTTGTTTTCTGGGGTTTTTAGGTGTGGATTTGTACTTTACAGGGTGGTAGCCATTCGTTTGGAAATTCAACGCCTCGCTATCCTACAGAAAAAATATCAGTCCCAAAGTGTTTTTCGTATTTTTGGCAAATCCGTATCACAAGCTCATTCATATGAGTAATATTAAGGGGAATAGTGTTAATTCGACCGACTGTGCTTTTTACGGATGAACTGCAATTCTAAAATTAAGTTTATCTCTCCTCGGTTTTTCCTAAAATAAGTTACAGTTCAATTGTATTTGATTTTACTCGTTTGATTTTTCGTACAAGAAAACGGTATTCTAGCTTCGGGGGCATTAGTGATTTTCAATTTCGTCCCCGTGTTGTGTCAATTCGACAGATCAATTCGTCTCGACATGCACGAAATATTTCTGGAATAAAATTCCTTTAGCATTTTATCGGTAATATCGAACAATCAATGATGACGTCGCACACGAATTTATTAGTTCGACGAAACACGAGGATTCTATCCATCAAAGACAATTCCCTGCTGTTCGATGACAGTAGAACTCTGCCTGTTGAACACCTTTCAAAATCGTTCGAGCAAGATGTGTGTATGTGTACGTGTGTGTTTGAGTTTTGGAAAGAGCAAAAAGCATGCAGGGCGAGAGAGAGAGAGACACACACACAAATACAAGAAGTAGAGGACCGATTTTATCCCACGTAAACATTAATGAGAAGGCAGGAATAGAACAAGAAAAAAGCAGAGTCGATACAAAGAGAAATTGGATTGAGACAAGGAGAATTCTTAAACCGCAGCAAAAGTGCCGAAACCGGAGGCCCCGTGCCAAATAACCGACGTGGAAAGGAAACGTGGCAGATGCACCGTGTCAATAAGAAATAATAAAATATTTTTTGTTTTTTGTCGTCTGTTATGAAAGTTTAAATCGTTTCGGAGATTATTCCGACATTAAACGAAATCGCTCCGAAGAGATTTTCGATTTATGATCGTAAATCTGAAATACCGAAGAGATTCATCGGCAAAGCTCTCTTCTTCATCATCGCGATGGTCTGCGTCACCGACAGCAACGGCGGCGGCGGCGGCGGCAGCACCAATAGCGGCCTCTTGAAAAATGTCGAAGTTTTTATTTCGTGACAATTTAAAATGTAAAGAAGTGGAAGAATCGAAGGATTTTTGGCAAGTGAAACGGTCCGATCGACATTTGGTAGATTCGTTAGAATCGTTTACTGCGACAGAAAAAGAAGCCAGTCGACTGTCAGCGAACAATGGAGAGAGCGAGAAACAATGTCTTATTTCTCAGAACGACAACATTAATCTTACAGGAGAGATAATTGAAAACAGTTAGACGGGTAGGCAAACAAACAGGTACGCAACGCTCACGCAGGTACCGTTTTGCGGCTTTTCTTTCCACAGGGACGAAAAAAGTTTTTCAGGTCGATTAGCCTATTGAATGCGTTTCGTAACCGTCGTTAAATAATAATTAACGGAGTTACATCAGTTGGTCGAGTTACTCGACTGCATCACCGTCACGTTAATGGACAATCTTGTAACGATGCCGTCTCAATTTCCACCATTCATACACAGAGGGGAACGTGGGAGCAGACAAGCCATCAGAAAGCAGCAAGCAGTGAGTCAGTGACAATGAACGTTTCCACGTACGCACAGAGGCACATGCATCTGTACGAAGTGGAAGTGTACTCCTGCAGAAGTTTCCCTTCCAGTTGTTGTCTTCGTGGCACCAGCCGCAGACAACACCGCGCTCATCATTTAAACGCTGCCATAAACGATCATTAATCACGAGGTAGAGAAATACACAGAAAAAGATTGCCTGAATGATGCAACTAAATCAAAATGAGCGCATGACCCACGTCTGACAAATGAATTCGTACGTAAGGGAAAATGGAAGAGAAAAATTATGATGAAAATCAATTATTAATAAAAAATTATTTGTTCATCATCAACATCAACGCAATCACCACGATCATCATCATCAACATTGGGACCGTCAGTTTTGTCGTGAAGACTCTCGCGTACCACAGGACAAAGCCTCTTTGTACGGTTTGAATGATTTTTTTCATTCGTGTTACTCCCCAGGACTGACTGGTCATGATGGAAATGAGAAATATCGTGATTGAACAATTATCAGGGACTCAGGAGGAAAATGACAGGGTCTGACGTGGCGTGGATGGTCCTGTGAGGTACCTAGAGGTGGCCACTATACTCGGGTAGTTCAACCAGGGGTCCTCAATTTGAGTTCTGTTAATTTCTGCGTTGCACAACCAACTTGATGAATTCTTCGATGGCCTCGCGTTACTTCCGGTTCATATTGCAAATTACGGAGCCATCGTGAATTAAACTATTATTAGTTCACTACTATTTGTGCACCACTCGCGACGCCCATCTTTCCTAGCTTAGTCATTACGTGTGGCCACTGTGTCTTCTCTCGCTTCCTCGGGCGTAATTAGCCGGACCAGCGAGCAAAATCGTGTAAACTGTCACCAACCAAGAGAAATATACTTCGTGAAACATATTTATTTGAAATGAAGACGAAATTTAAATTTATTTCCGAGTAAACAAACAATTTGGGCATTAAAGCGTAGTTCGGCCGATTTCTTTTTGCTACTGTTAATTAACCTGTTTCATTTCGGATTTACAACTGTTCGAAACACGGCTGACCGTTTCTTTTGTTTCCTTTTATTTATATATTTGATTCCTGGTTTCTTCTTTATTTTCTCACCGTAATAAATTGAAGTTGCAGAAACAGTTTAGTAACAGGTAATGTTAGGAGACTCATTCTCTCCACCTTTTGCCGTTCGTTACTCTTTGTCTTATTTACGACTTCGATGGTGGAGGAGAAACGTTCCATTGGCAGGGGTTCATTTGTTCTCGAATATGATCCCAATGGAGACGGAAAAACAGAGTAATGATATGTAGGTACAGATATGTATGCACACTTACTTAGAAATCAGGGAATATTAGGTAGCTTTTGGTTTTATAAGTTGATTAGAAAGATTAGGTTTGAGTAGGTTAAAAAAATTCGATATAAAAAGGAAAAGCACAAAGTAGCAACCAACTGCGAGGGCCAAGAAATATTACCACTCGAAGCTCTACTCGTAATTCTCTAAAGAAACAATTTAATTTACCTATTGATTTTTTTATCATTTGAATTAATCTTTTATGTATTTATTTTGTTAATAATTTGTCATTCGTTTGGTTATTTAATTTTACGTTACGTCGCACCGGTTCCAGTACTTTTCTCTCGCGTTCTCCTTTCCTCTGGTTCGCACGAAAGAAGCACATCCGTTTGCCTAACTTCCCTCGTGCGTCGTCGGCCACACGTGAAAGAAAATCAAAAAAAGCTTTAATAACGGGCCCTCATTCCCGAAGCGATAAATCCATACAATAAAAAAAAAATACGATCACGAATTGGGTGACCATGATTCGCCATGTGAGTTCATTAATTCGGGGAAAATAGAAAGAACTGGGAAACAACACCTAGGCCCAGGGCAATGGGAGAGCAGCAATAGAAAAATCTTAGGAAAATCAACCATGAGAATTAGATGGAAATGTTGAAACGATTTATCGACACGCAATCGAAGAAAATGTCTACCTTTCGGGAAAATTTTCCATTTTTTTTCGGCGAACGGGCGTTGCGTCTGTATTTTCAATTCCCTTCCGGTGGCCCCCGAAACTATTTCTACTTTCCTACTAGTCCTGTTATTTATTTCTTATGGGTTTTTACGAACGACCTGGCTGACATGACCCAAGTGGTTGGGCAGTGGGGAAAGGAACACAAATCGAAAATCCACTTCTTGGGGGATGTTAATGAAAGGGTAATAAAATACCCGGAATAATAATAAATGTGTGAATGTATCGGTGCAAGAATGCATGTGCTGGAGTTCTGACCAAGGAAGTGTGAATTACATTGGACTTGAGTAAAAGATGAGCCGAAAATATAATTTATAGAAATTCCTGTTCCCCGAAATGGGTAGGAACGTAATTTTGGTCGTTTACTACTAATTCCCTGTTCTTGGAAAGAGCCATTTGTTTTGAACACAAAAATGTATGTATGTAAATACAACCCCGTGTTGACATTACCACAACTGTACTGTTCTTTCAAAGTCAAATATCTAAGCATTTTTAATAGAAGGTAACTATGCATAGGTCAAGTTACACGACGTAAATTAATGTCAAACGCAACTATTTATTTATTTATTTATATAACGTTCATTATTACTTTTAACTATTTACAGCAGTTACACAGTTGTGGATTAATTTCATCGTATATTCTTCACTATACACGTCGTCTTTGTGTTCAATTATACGTGATTAAGTAATTTCACTGTGTTAAGATTAAATTATATAAAACAGAATGTCAAATTGGCACTGGCATAACGTTTCCCCTACGCTCTCGGTTAAATTATAAAATGTGTGAGTGCGTTCTGAACTCAGGTACGAATCGGTAAGGCACCGAGTCGGAAAAAAGTGCTAGTGTTAAATTGTGAAAGACTTAACTGTTACGGAGCACGCGAAATCCCTTGAATTTTAATTATAGATTGATATAAATTATCGAATAGATCATAAGCAGCCGTAAGCAAAGGAAGACAAACAAGTACCTGTACCTGGCAGGCCAACGGACCTGCCACCGCGACCCACGAAAATAATTTATTTATTTGGTTTTCTCGCCAAATGCTCATTCCATCCGCTCGTTTGAGAGTCGGAAAACCCGAATTTCAATTTTGAATTAATCACAGCTAATAAGTATCGGTGAGGTCTCCGGTTATTTATTAAAGGTCGAGCAAGCGACAAAATCCATGTAACGACGAAGGTTTCTTCGTTTGAACAAGTGGAAGGTATTAATAATGTCCGGTTCCGCGGACGAAGACAAATCCTCGATGGTCTCGCAACGAGGAACGTGAGTGACGTAGTTTCCGGTCGATTAATTTTTTTCAAAATAAACCATAACTATTTATTATTAAATTGTAAGTTCAACTGAATTCACGGACGAGAGCGATTGATTTATGCACCGTGCTCGCTCAAACGTGCAAACCCATAAATATGGACGACTTGAATGGAACCGGAAGTCGAGACACTTCGCTTTCAGGTACTCCTGGGTAGTGCCCAAAACACCCCAAGCACCCCAGAAACAGTCCCTCGTTGCCCGGGTTAAGGTCCTTAAATTTGAAAAAAAAAATCTGAATGGCGTTCGAAGGATCTCCCGGGAAACAACTAAAAATACATTTTAGTTTTTTTGCTTAAGAGCGGGGAACAAAATAAATAAATAAATAAATAAATAAATAAAATTATGGGCAGCATAATAAACCGTAAAAAGTTTTATTCATAGGTTTTACCCTTTAAAAAATTTACGGGGCACAATAAATATAAATCAAGGTGATCCGTTCTTCGTGTTCGTTTTTACCTTTTCCCAAGGTACGTTTCGCGGGGAAACAACCGAAACCTACTAATAATAAAGTTTCCCAGACGGGGAGTAATTAATTGAATGGTAGTCTATTTGTTTTATGGGTCAATAACAATTTATTGATACGTAAATTATTTAACAAAAAGTAGTAAAACAATAACTCGGTTATTGGATTATCAAGAACGAGATAGTCAGGGAAAAATAAATATAAAAAAGGTTTTATTGCCTATAGACGACGAGAGGATTGTTGGGTTGTTGCACGGGTACTTGGGTACTGTTCAACATTATTATCCGTTCATCTGCGCTTCCCTGACTAAGAAATGTACCGCGTGGAAGTTACAAAGGAAACGTACGGGTACATAAGGGTGAATCTTACTGGTGAAGGTTTTCTCTTGGAACTGGTAGGACGACGGTACCATGCAGCGCAGCCACGTGTTGTTTAATTAAAAGTCAATAAAAGACGTTCCCCTTGCAAGCGGACGAACCTAAATGAGGTACCTGACTTAAACCTGGGAGTCGTTTGGCCGGCATCTGAAACAATTCCCCTGCCCGTTCGAAAATTAAAATTTATAACCCTTTTCTAACGAGTGTCTGTCTCTCTCCGTCTGCAAGTACCCAGTGCTTTTCGCCGGGTTGCACACTCTCATTTAACTCTCGGGTACACGAACGAAACCTGCTCGGGAACTCATCATCAAGGGAAAGCGTCAAAACATTTGAGGTACCAGACTGAAACCGAGAAATCCGTGGCGCTTTGACATGTGCATACATTAAAGTACTTAACTAAAGTAAAACACCTTGAAAGTCGAATGAGTCCGATTCCAGTGATGAGCAACAACCTTCGAAAACTTCTCGCTTCGCCTAAAGCAATTTAATTTATAATTAATGTCCGATGACCGAAGGAAAAGGCGATGGCGTAGCAGAAGAAATCGGCCATCATATTATAATATGCAATTGCACAGGTCGGGAAGTGAGTCTTTCTCCTCCTCCTCTTAACCTCTCACTCTCTCCCCGCGCCGAAAACATATTTCCTAAATAGTCCCATCGCGTTATAGCAAAACTGTATGTGGGATTGACACCTACTGTAAATAAATAAGTATATACACTCATACTATATACCCGCATCACGGGACATTATGTACCTGTCAAAATAAATTGAAGGTAACACTACACTCGACACACACACACACGGTCGAAATATATTATAACTCTTGATATGGCCGCGTTGCCAACCCTGCGATTTCTTACATCACAAGCGACGCTCGATTCGCGTTTTTATGGTCTTCCACAATGTCTAGGGTACTACAATTTACCTTGTGCACGTACATCGTAGCCATCTGCGAGTTGACTGGCGTTTAAAAATTTCCGAAAAAGTCCAACAGTAACACGCGAACCCCTTTGTTACGGACGTGAAAAAAATTATGGCAGCGGAAAGAAAACATGAAAACTTTTATTGAAAGTTAAAACATTAATGTTTTTGTGTGTGTGTGAGTGTGGATTTGTGGCATATCGCCCTGCGGAGATGTCTCTTTGTTTTAGTCACGTGGCCACGTTTTATTTTACTATCAATAAAACTATTTTGTCACACAGGTGTTGTTCAGGAATTCAGGTACCGAAAACCGATTTCATCGGCAAAACGTGAGAAGAACCGATTGATGGTTACGCGAAACTCCATTCGATAGGACCCCTTCGCGGACACGTGCTGAATCAATCGATTTGCGTATCGATCCTGGTCAAGTCCAGTCGTAGGTTTCCTGTAAATCGCAACGAAAAATCAGGTTCGTCGTTCGATCGGGGAACATGCGGGCTTTTCTCTTGATTACCCAGAAACAAGTTGAAGTTCAAAACTATCTCTAAATTGACACGGCCAATAGAACTATTGTGGGTGAAGGGGGAACAACTTTGAGACTTTTCTAGTTCGCATTGTTTTCTGTGAATTTTCCCAAAGTCAAATTAGATGTTCGACCAAGTCGAGTGAAGTTGAAACTTGGCGTTTTCTATCAGGGCCCACCGGGCGAAAGGCGCACGGAATGGCTGAGGTGATACTTCAATTTCGACGGCCAATTTGGCACGAAAAATAATTGTTTTAAGGGGAGGCGGTGAATTCGCCCTGTAAAAATATTTCTCGCTTACCAAAGTTCGGAAGGATTGGTAATTGTCTGAGAAATCAATTAGTGGCAGGTTTCGCCTGCGGGCCACCTTCACCCGGAATCTTTTACGAAAATGATGAAAAATCGAGTTAGGAAATTGGTTTCGACCCGACAGAGAGGTTCCATGAGATGAAGTCGAACAAGAAGCAAATAAATTTGGAAGGAACTGATCACGAGTGAAAGATGACAGAACCGTTACGAAATGTTATTCAGTGGCTGGTCCCAAAATCAAGTTCACAACACTACTGGAACTACAATGGGGAAGTCCAAACACTCGTGTGAAGTAAAAGACAACGAATAGTTTTTTCAACTCTCAGACGAATTGCATTTACCTGAGCGAGAACTATCGACACCTGTAGTGTTTCAACATGAGTTTCGTATTTATCTGCGTGTTTTTCTACGTCCGTGACCAAAGAGTCGACTGTCAAAACTAAAATAGTGGCAGATAGTAATAACTAACGGATGTGAGACTCTTTGAATTGGAATACAATAAATCTTCCATAGATCGGTCGATAAGAAGTAATTCTATTGCATTTCACTCGTGTTACAAGGTGATAGGACGTTGTCTAAACTTTCACAAGGAAGAAGAATAGATTATCCGGTCTTGTCTGAAACTTATAAAAAATTGATTGACATGTAGATTGTTGAAGTGATTGGTTATCACTTTGGTTTTCGTTATAATAATAATAATAAAAAATGTCGAAACGTTAAGTGTCGCCCGCCGATAACGTGGTCAACTATTTTCTACCGGTTACGAGTGTGACTATTTCGTCGTCCCATCATGTCAATTTGTTCGAAACTCTGTTTCTCAATTTCACTGGTCTATTAGACGTTTTCTGAAATTTTGAAATCGCAGTAAATCATTTGCCATCGCCGTAATCGATCGATCATTGAACTGTAATTGCCTTCCCCGGGACCGGGGTCGGACGAGGGGTTGGCGGGAGGGGGGGGCTACACTGTCAATCTGTCATTTCTTCCTCACGCCTTGCAAATGTTTCCAAGAACGATGATAATGATGATTGTGATATCGTAATTTTTCTATTTGACGTCCCAAATTGATTTTTTTACAATTTTGCTCCGTTCATTGAACGTAAATATCGAATGACTATTAAGCTCGGTAAAAAAAAAAACTCATTGATGGTTTTGTTAAGTTTGTACCCCGGCTGCCGCTTCCCCCGACGCCATTGTCAGGTGTTTTGGTGTAGTTTTTTGTGCGGTGTAACTTGCACGACAGCCCAAGTGCTTTCGGATGAAAACACCTCGTACGAACTCCCCGAACTGCGTTTTCACATTTGTAGGTGTTTCTTCGGTACGCCTGCGAGATTTCACATAGGATTCCGAGCGTTGTATTTTCCATTTAGTAATTGACTGTCTAGTCTATCGAATTCTGGCCATCGAGTGGGACAACAAGGAAAATTTAAATTTCTCCACCCGACCGTGTCTTCGGATCCGACTAAATTAATTGTTCTGCTCATTTTGGCAGGCAGCCTAGTAAATTCGACCAAGGAATTCGATTCGGCAGTTGTCTCTTCCTTCTCAAGTCATCTCCTCTGAGTTCATTCAGAAATTAAAACTACAAATAACTACTTGAGCTTCCGTCTACACTGACTTCGGGTAGAAGAAATGCAGGGCCGCGGATCTCCTACCGCTTGATAATTAATGATTTGAACATTAATAGTGTTCCCTTATGTAATGTCTTCTATCCCATTAGCACCAGTATTTTCCGCAGAAAAGTAACGACCGACCAAAATAGTTTCAATGTGATTGCAATAAATGTTTCGTCAATAAGAAATTAGGCTCGATTCAAATCGGACTCTCATTAGAGATCACACGCATTTCGGCTATTAATCTTAAGGCTAACGAATTGATTCCGGAAACGTAGAGCAGGGTAGCAATATCGTTATGGAAAAACCAAACACAACACTAGCCGTACATGTCAGTTCGACACGCGCAGCAAAAAACCTGCTGATTGAGAAATTTTGTACGGGACTTTTCCGACTGACATACATTCAGACCATCTCTGAGCCGCTTACTCGCGAGTACTTCCCGATTCCAAAAATGGGTACTTAATTAAACACTTTAGGCAAAAGGATGAGCTACTTATAGATTTACCACGAATCGACATAACTGGGTATATCCGATTGCCACACACCGATGCGACTCTCTTTACCGCACAGGTCGTCTGTTTTGTCCTAAGCACCGCCATGGTACTCTGAAAATTACCTGGCAGCATCATCACTTACTAAATAGAAAATTTTGCAAATATAAAGCTTCTTTCCTGTGTACTCCAAAGAAAGACTACTTGGGGCTCACTCATGTAGGAAATACAATAGCTGAGAAAGGCAAACAATTTATGTTTTGTTCGGTTTAATAATTGAAAGGTTGTAACAATTCAAAAAAAGAGATATCCAATTAGAAAGAGCATATTACTTAACCAAGGAAGTATCTACAATGGTAACATTGTTAACCACAAGCACAAGAACCATTGTGTGGTACTCCACCTACATGGCTTACCTGTTCTGGGCTACTTAGGTAAGCCCACCTGGTCAAAAAATTTAGCTAACAGACTGCCAGTAAGGTTGGGTTTAGAACTGAGAATGAGATTGCGTGGCAGTACATCAGGTTAGAATCGGTGTCAGTGCAAAATTTCCAGGTACACACAGTCTGGTCCATCGGTACCTGAAGGTACCCAAATAAAAAAATTAAAACAAAACAGTTGTCAAGTTATTTTCATGACATGTTTTTTTCTTTTAAATAATTTTCGCAATGTTTGGTCAAATTTGTTGTCATTGTTTGACGGACGTACTCGGGTTACATAAGCCTGACGTGCGAAGCTACGGTTATTAAACTGTCCATATTTATTTATGTATCCATGTTTTTCGTTTCAAAAATAACGGAATCATCTACGTTGAAAAGAAATGGCCGATTTGTTGAACTCGAGCGCAACAAGTGTCACCTAAAATTCGTAACGAAGAAAAAAAAAACGTCTCGAAAACCTCAGACGTTTAAATTAGTAACAAGTCGACTTTCAACTCCTTCCATCAGTTCAGGTTTTTTACCGATTAAAGCGAATTAATTAAACAAATTGAACAGAATTCGTTTAATTACAGCAAAAACTTTATTTCCGAGCAAAAGTTACGAAAAGTAATTTTTGCGGGGACGCAGGGGGACAGGAAGGAGTGGGGTGGGGGTGGGGTTTTAAGGAAGGGCGTTTGTCGAACCTAGGACGAGCGACAGCAACAGAAACTGTCGACTTGCCGACTTCAAGGACTCAGGTCGAGTCCTTAAGGTGCACCTCGAGTACCTGGTGTCGATTCAGGAAAAACCTTGGGAAAACACACGTCCAAACGGTGGACGCTACAATGTCTCGGGACTGTCACATAAACAATACTTTCTTAGTTGCACATAAAAATGAAAACAAAATTGGCCATCTGTCCGAGAAACTTATTTAACCGGTAAGCAACTAGTCGGTTTGAAACCAACAAAAAAACCAAAAAAATCAAAGGCATATCCCTTTATGTAAAGTGTATTAATAATAAATTAGACCAGATAAATATATCAATAATAATAAATAAGTTGTGATACGTCCACGTATTTTAGTACTTTCTCTCTCTCTCTCTCTGACTTGCCGTGTGCAATGTGTACGCAGTATTTGTTCGCTCACATAGAACAGAACTAGTCTTCTGGTGCAGTTGTCATAAGACAGGAATTCACAACTGAAAATGATTAATAGTTCGCTTGAGCGTTGATTGCATCGATTGGCAATCGCGTCTTGTTTATATTATTTTAAACGGAATAGAAAAACAACGGCTCGAACTAGAGGACTCCCATACATGTCAGGCTCATTGGTATTTTATTAGAAATACTTTAATAACGATAATAGTAATAATAATCTGCATGAGTCAAACGTGATCGGATCAGAAGACGAGATCATTGCGAAATCGAGATCATTGCGAAAAAAAAAGAAGAAATTGAACAATTACAGAAATCGAAACGACCTTCTCGGACTCATCTCGGAGGCCGTGAAATGGACACATTCACTGAGTGTCTCTCTCTCTCTCTCTAGCTGTATATAATTTCAGTATAAAATACGTAACACTGAGTTTATAAATATCGTTATACTCGGAGTATCGGTCATAACTGTCAGAAACATCATTCGCTAATATTCAATGGCGATCATTCGCGTCAGGGTAAACCGAATGGAGAAAATTAGAAGAGAAAATTAATGACGACGGAGGCGGTCATCTATTATTTACAGATATTATCCACTGCTAACGGTTCGATATTTAAATTCTTACTAAAAATAATCGATCTGAGATGGCGATCGTCGTCGTCGTCGTCGTCGTCGACGCCGCCCTACATAGATGACAACACACGTTCGGCAAGCGGTACGAAACGATTCGTATTAATAATTTGACACAGAAATTATACTATTTATCTATTTTTTACTTTTAATTACCGCCACCCGATTTTCTAGTTTCTAGTCGAACGAGTCTCGCATCAATCTTGAGCCTTGCCAAAAGTCTGGTCATCAATTTCGTTTTTTTTTTTTGCTGCTCTTTTCAATTTTTTTATGGGTCATATATATCTGCCAAAAAATTGTCACTCGTATATATAGATGCAAGATAGGTGATGCTGTGAAGGGAGAAGGGTAGCGTGGGGTTATTTGTCAGAGTTAATGATTGTGAGATTGCAGGTGTACCTGTGGTATCGGACCGGTGTTATCATAGTCGAGATGACTTTCCAGAAGACTTCCGGTACCTGAACAAAAAACGTCCAACTTGTCCACGTTTTCCCACGTGCTCTCTAACCCCACCTAAGACCGAGTGAGAGAGAGAGAGAGAGAGAGAGAGAGAGAGAGAAACAAGACAACATAAAAACTTATATATAAAATACATAAAAAAATGCCGAAGCCGAAGCAAATTTTCTGTTCAGGTTCGGTTTGAAAATGATCAGTTGATGCCGCCGGATACTTCGCCGCATTTATTCCACCTCATTTGCATTCATTTTAGGTACCTGAAAAGTTTACCGGTAACGAGAATGACTGACTTTATTTGATTGCTTCTCTTATGGAGTTTGATACCTGAGAAATTTTTACCGTCTTGTCGTACACCGCCCTCTCCCACTTTCTATCTCACCCAGAAGAGTACCTAATGACTTTGAGTACTCGGGTTAGCGCCCGTTTGGTTGTTGGTTTTGGTAATTTACGACCGGATTCAGCAGAAATGCTATCAAAATTTTTATTAATTTTATAGTTTGGTTCGGTTAGTCGATGGCAATGGCCCCTTCAACGAGTGCCCTTACCCTAGACAGACATGGAGAGCACGAGAGTTGGAGGTTACCCCAGAGTCCCGGTCTTACCAAAAATACAGAAATATGAATTTCTCAAACTTGATAATGACAGGTTTTTGGAAAAACCTCCTGTGGGCCGGCGGGGAGGGGTCAGGAGCTTGTGAAGGAATGGAGAATTTCTAATTCAGTTTTCTGACAAAACAATCGTCTTCCTTTAAAACAAATGTTTTTACAGGTTCGTCCTCCTCTAAATTCGGTGTAAAAGTTTTCTAAAACTAGAAATTCCGACAAGACCGATAGGTAAGACCGTCTGTCAGACGTCAGTGCCTTCGTCACACTATCAGACCTACCTCCCACTTAAAAAAATAATATAAATAAATATATAAATAATTAAATAAACGCTCTCTTCTTCAATAAACAATCTTCGTTTCGATTGAATTTTTCTTTAATTTTTGCGTTATTTTTATTTAATTATTGCACACGACTGAGCCTGACAGTAACAAAAACTAGAAATTGTAGGTCGGAAAGCCTGCAGGAAGTCATCAGACGTGGTGTGGATAGGACCGAAGAGAAACGTACCAACCTTAGAGAAGTGACTCAGGCCCTAGACAGGTACCAGCAGGCCCATTGTTTTAAACAGACGCTAGAAGAAGTATCATCCTTGAAATTATTTCTTTCTTCAGGTGACAAAAAACTAAATTAGGTTCTGATGTGTCGATGATTCTTGCGGAAAGGTACACGAGGAAAAGCATCCTCGAAAAGGCGAGTTGGACATGCATGTGCAGGTCTTATTAACGTGACCACGAGGTCAAGAACGCTTAGCCGGCCTAATTAACCCTTCAGCAACCTAATACTCGAGTTTTATTTAATGTTTTCTTTGTTGTTACTCGCTGGCGTGACCGATCCTTCAAATTTCACCAAGTTTTTACTTTTGTGACGGCAAAACGACAGATGGCAAATGTTGAACACGTAATGGCCGGAATAATGCTGCGGTGGGCCCTGTCAACCGCTACAACTATATATATAATTCAAGATTGATGACATACAACTACCGACGCAATGGGTGAGCACAACCGCGTTTCTATAAAGAGAAAATAATAGTTGACCGAACTATCGAACAATGTCCGAAACCGAACGGATTGCCGTAGAACATGTACGGGAACGAGAAAGAAACATTTCTCTTGTATCTTGAGAGAAATAGACAAAAAATAGGAGAAACGAAGACATGATTGAATCGTTTTGGTGTCTATGAGAACGAGAAACGGTGGTGGAAGCCGAGGCAAGAGATGCAACGGTGCATCTTTCCGCTCTGTAGGTAAAAACAAATTCCGGCATTCATCGACACTAACTATTTTTGTTGTTCGCGAAGGGAACTCTGACAAAATAGTTTTAATAAGCAATTATAACACACGAAATATAAATATTGGCGCGGACTGATATTAATATATATTATATGATCACCCACGCGACGCTTTTCAATTTATTATAAAAACGAATTTAATAAAAACTAAGATTTTATTTAATTTTCTTCATGCGATTGCAAAATAATTACTATTAAAAGCGCTCATTTTATTTTAAGTACCAAATTCACATAAAAGAACGCGTATTTAACGATTCTCGTTTATCCTAGAAAAAAGTTTTACACAACTTAGACAAATGCTGACAAATTTTTAGTCAAATATTTTCTATTTAACTTCCATTTCGTTTACTTAAAATTTCTTACAAGGTTCGTACGAGCACTTGGGATTTTTCCTAGTTAACCCCGTGCACGGCACTTATTCTTTAATTGTTTCAGGCTGAGGGAGATGAAAGCATAATACAACACAAATTGATTATTAAACATCAGACGTGAAATGTGATATTGATTGTTTGAACGGGACACGTTCGAAGTTTACGTGTTACATAAATTATGGCGCACAAAGAGAGTAGTCGAAACAGAATGAGAGGTGTGCAGACTTGGGGAAGTCCTATAGACGAACCTTAAGGATTCTCAAAATCGGATTAACACAAGCTGCATCCCGGTGTCGACCCTTTCCTTCTCACTAACAAAGACGACAGCGCCTCTTTCCATTTTACTATTCAATAAAAATCTGAATCAAAGAAGTAGATCTATAAATTATAATAAGAACGCAGTGACCTCGTCGGGTATTGATTAAATACGTGAAATAATATATAAATAAAGTACAGGCTTATGTTTTTTTTTCTGGCAGGTTGTGAAGGAACTGAACGAGAGCCGTAAAAAAAAAACGAACTTGCGATTGTACAAAACACATAAATGGTTTTCACATGTACAGATTTCGCGATAATATAAAGAAAAGTTATATAAAATTTATTAGATATAAGAAATAGTTTGGAACTCAACAACTTATTTATTTGGTTTGCCCTTCCATTTTCTTGTATACGTGTCATGCAGAAATGATCTCAATATTACATACATGGCAAGTCAAGGAGCTTGATATTTAAAAATTTAACCACGACAAATAACAGAAAATACATCCGATAGTGTCGAAGTATCGCTAATAATAATAAATAGATGTTATTAAGAGAACAAAGAGGTCCACCACTCGGGTCGTTCTACCCCGTCCCACGTCTCGAAAGGTTGTAACTACCGGAAATAGACCGTGTCTTCACCTGAGACAGAGTTCCCGAGAAACATAAAGCAAATAAATAAATAAATACATAAATAATCCACAGAATAGGCCATGTCGCTCAAATTTAAATTAATGCTCCCTCACAAACTTGGCATGAGGCAACACCTGAAGTCGATCGCAAGTCGGTGACCCAAACTTCAAAATGTCTATATGTATATGTGCGTGGAAGAAAAACTAAATTAATGATGAATTCCAAAAACAGGGATGACATCCAAAAATAAATTTGGATATACATAAAACAGTCAGACATCGAGGAGAAGAGACCCAGCGGTTCCTCGTCCGATTTGAAACTATTGAACATAAAAAAAAACTTAAATCAATGTCTATTAAGTTCTTTGTGTTCCTGGTAAAAAAAAACTCAGTGTAGTCGCTCAATTCACGAAAAATTTATAAATTAAACAAAAATAACTCAATTTCTCCTATTTTACTATGCCCGCCTGAGAGACTAAAATTTAACGTTGCACTTATTTCTATTTTTAGTTGTACAACTAACGTTTGGTATTTAATTTAGAATCAAATACTTATCCAACGTTAAATAAATTACGTAACGTTATTAACAAATAAAAAATTAAAAAAAGCATATCGAGCAACTTGTTAGTTGTGTCTTATCAATAAATGCACCACATAATAATCAAATTAATAATAGTTAATGAAATATTAATTTTCAATAAGTTCGGTTTTCCCCTAAAATTCCCCTGCACAATAATATTTACCTCACAACTAAACAACGTGTGCAACTAAAAGGTAATGAATTACGAATAAGATTACAATTTTGCACTTACACCATAACTACAACATTGTTATTTGTTTCAAGCATCAGTAAATTGTAGTGCTACAAATTTGACTGGATTATTACGTTCAACTGGATGAGTACAAACGTAAAACTCTTAATAAATCGCACTTGTAACTATTTAGAGTTATTTAAAAATTTAACCCAACACTATTTTTTTTTTTTTTTGCGAAATATTTTAAC
Source organism: Polyplax serrata (assembly GCA_037055365.1). NCBI lineage: Eukaryota > Metazoa > Arthropoda > Insecta > Psocodea > Polyplacidae > Polyplax > Polyplax serrata. The sequence goes on from JAWJWE010000004.1 coordinate 4,597,740, forward strand.
AATAAATTTCCAAACTATTTAAACTCGTCGAAGAAACTTTCAATGCGTTTTATTTTTAACTATTATCGTTACCAAATTACAATAGGCGAGTACTTGTACAAAAATTGTACAAGCACCTGACCGACATATTTTTTAATAAATTTTACTACTCAGAAAGAATTTTACAATACAAGAAAACTATTTTGATTGCGACAGACAGTAATTTTCGTGAGCATCAGAAAATTACAACGGTAACAAACAAAAGCAACACCACGAGAACAATTTATTGAAAGAAGGTGATCGCACATAAATGTAATAACACCGTAAATAACCCACTTACGTTAACTACATAAAAGTTTACGGCAAAAATAGTTGCAGTGTAACTATTTGCTTAAAACTTCAATATTTTCACTTGTGTTTATTTGTCTATTTAACGTTTATTTCAAGCAAATAGACAAATGGTTTCACTTGTCCGGGCCAATACATCAATTGAGTGTCGGTACCCAGAACCGAATGTACCCCCCAAAACGAAAATTAATTTTGAATTTTTCCACACGCGGGAAATCCGGCGAATTCGTCGGTTGCGATGAAAAGCGACGAAATGCGCGGGAAGTTCAGGTCTCGGGTGCCGGCCGACCGAGTCCAAGTCGCCCGCGCGAATCGACACGCAAGTCATCGAACTCGATCGGAAATTCGTTTTTCGATTCGATTTTCCGTTTTTTCCGCCCGCCAAAATGGGGAGGTTTTCCCTCAGACTGCCCCCAATGAGAAACGTTCGTCTCCTCACTGGAATTTTCCCATTTCATGAATGAAAAAGGCGTTCTTCAATGAAACGGGCAGGAGAAAACGCGTAAACGAACCGGGAAAATGCGTTTTTTTTCCCATCGTTTTATCTCCGGCTGTCGGACACATCGGCACGGCCAAATTAAATTGCCGGAAAAATTAACGTAAAATAACGTAAAAATCCGACGCGGTAGAAAATGACAAATTTGAAAAAAAAAGTCAAGAAAACCGAAAATCGAAACGGGGAGTCGAGTGAAAAATTTTTCGCCAAACTTAAAACCACGACAGCAAAAACCTTCAAGTTTTACTCTGGAAATTTGTCCGCATCCGAATTATTCTTACCTTGTGCCTCTTGACGGGTCAAAACACCCGCAGTATTCGACTCGACAAGTCGATTTCGTATAGTAAAAAGTCCAAAAAATGAGCGGTGACGACGAGAAAAACAAAACAAACGTTTCTTCTTGTTGTTTAACCTTCACAGGTTGAATCTCACTGGAACTCAAAAATCACTTTTCTTCTGTCGAACAAACCGACTTGACAACTTAATTTATTTCTTCGGGAAAAAAACAAACGCTACGAACGATACCAACAAATACCAAATAAATCGGTTTAGTGCGATCGAAACGAAGAAACAATTTTCCAAAAAAAAAAAAATAATAACGGCAATGGAAAATGGAAAATTTTCCCTGACAACTTCAAAACCGAATGGAAACCGTCCACCGAAGAGTTTCACATTCACACCGCACTTGTACTCCGGACACACTGCTCAAGTGGTACTTCTCCTCGGTTTGACTTATTCCACAAAAACCAAATTATTTTTCTATTTAGAATTTGCGACAGGAATGGACGTCGTTGTTCGATTCTGACAGAATTTCTTTTTACTCCTTTCTCTGTCGGTTGCGTGAGTGTTTCACAAAACGCGGGAATTCCACTTGTTTTCACTTTCGTCGAAGCGAAATGTAACAAACGGACGTTCTCTCTACGCGTAAAACGATTTAATTGAAACCGAACTCGATCGATTTTCGATCATTTTCAACAGTAAGAATCCATCAATTCGTAATAAAAATTTTTCTCCACGAGATTTTGTTTCTTGTGAGAGTTTGATTTTGAAGTCGCGGCGGTCGGAACGCAGGGCCTCGTTCACTAACGACCTTCCTCGCACGAAGACCCCCACCAGTACACTGAGCTCAGTCGTTTCATTTCACCGAGTAACCGCCTCTTCCCCTCGTTTCCATTGGAACGTTCGTTGGAGCCGACTGCGCCCTGGCGGCCGAATCCGTCAACTAAACATTTCAGCCCCTTTGCTCTGAGAGCGGAGGCTGCGGCCTCGTGGGGAAGGTGAAAGAAGAAAAAAAAATAATGCCACGGAGCCATTTGCTGTGTCCGGTGTCACCCACCCCCGGAGTTGTCGTCGTAAACCTGGCTACCTGGCGGGAAGTTACGGTCATCCCTTTGGCACCCGCTCCGACCGTTCGGGATTTTAAGGAAAGCAAAATTTCACCTGATGGGATTTCGCCATTGGTGGATTCAATAAATGATGTCAAATGTCACCTAAAATCAGGATGTGTCCGTGTGCCTTTTTAGTTCGTGTCGATGTTTAAAAAAAGGAAGTCTCACTCGAACCACAGCCTAGAAAATTTCCTATTTGACGGGTCCTGCAATAAAATTTCATTTTTTCAATCCGTGAGGAAGAACAGTTGACTAGAAAAATTAAATTCTTGGGAAAATGCTGTGAGCTCTGAGTGACGAAGTGACCAAAAGTGAGACCTAATTACAACAAGATTCACCTTTCATGTCCACGCGGAACGAACCCCAGTAGACCCAATGTCCAAGGGTATTGAAATTCTTGTATGGGAAAAATTAATGGAACTAAATCTGGTCAACAAAGGCCTCGGGGAATTGGGACTACAGTGCGAAGAAGTGAAAACTTTCTGGATTTAGTAGGAAATCGCGTGTTTTGACAGAAGCGGACCACGGGATGGGATCGAAAAATGCATTTATATATTCGGAATGTAATAATTATACCGTGGTATTAATATGAACGAGCGAAATATTTTATTGTTACGTAATTCAAATCTCCGAGGTCAGTGTCGGACAAGTTCGCGAGTTTCCACTTGTTAATGATCGATTAACTCGTAGCACAGAAATGTTGCGCGTCAACATATCCATTATATACAATACTTGACTATATATGATATAAAATATCTGTTACACAATGCCAAACACGAACGTAATCGTGCTTAATCGTTTTGCAAACCAGAATTCAGTTCCCATGAAGATGACACGTCTTTTACCGCTGAGGTTCGGGTTGCAGGTTCAGGTTTTTAAAACAAGGATATGAAAAATTAACTTTAAAAAGTATGTTTGACAATAATATACGTAGAGTATAAAAAAAAATAAAGGTTCAAGATGGAATCCGGCACGAAAGAAGATGGTTCACGGCAACCAACACGATTTCAAGAACTTCCTATTTACTTTCCGGTCGAGCGCATAGCGGTAATAGTTTTTGAAAATTTCACTTTGGTATTTTAGCAGTTTTGAGAGCGCGAGTGTAAGAAAACACAAAATGATGATTGATATTATGACGCGATCGTGTGTAAGAAGTATAAAATTGATTGCTCACGAATAGATTACAATCACCCACGAAGTACGTTACAAAAGCAAAGCAACTCTTTGAATAAAACTTTATGTTGAACATCCGATGAAGAAAACTAATGAACCGACAGAAACAAACAAACCGTATTAGAATATTTTATGATAAATATTAGCATATCGCATTATTTTATGTATATATACATAAATGCAGTGTATGTAACAAGATGCCAAGTATGCGATTCTTGCGATGGAAATTTCACTCAACCGAAAGTGTGTCTTTGGCACTTTAAATCTTTGCAGGGTCGAGTTTTGTGTTTTTTAAATAGAAAGATGCTAGCTTATGTATTTGTGAGGTTGTATTGTACATTTATTAATTGGTTTAGTCCTGTTTAAAAGCACCCATATCCAGCGGAAGGATTGCTTTACAAAATGTATTACCTTTTACGTTTAATTTATGTTCCGAGTGCAATACAACATGGGGAGACCTACCACTACATTCACGTAATTCTACAGTTATCTGTAGCAATGTACGAAACGTTAAACAAATGACAACAGGTACTCAGGTACTCAACGGTAAGACGAAAGACCACACCTGAAAGTGATGACGATGATGATCATTTCAATGAAGTAACATGAATTTATTCACTGAGTAACGCCGATAACCTTAGTTGCAATGAGGAAACGCCCAAATTAACGAGGCCTAACCACTAATACGCAAACCGATTAAGTACGCCCGCGTATGTGCGAGTTTCCGTACTTATGTTCCCATACATTAGACAACGGGTTCAAAATCTCCACCTGCACTCGTTCGATACCGTTCGAATCCAAAAGTGCATTGGAAATGTGCAAACGAATGCAATTTATTGTACGAAATGCATTACACGAATTTTGTTAAATATTTAAAAATTAAAATGTTTTCCCAAGGAATTTAAATTGTTGCGAACGATCGGTCGACTGACGCATCACGTAAGTCCATTACTCTAGTATCAATGCTCACATCGAAGCCGTAAACAAATAATAACAAAAAGACAACAAAACGTAAAGAAAGTAATAATAAATAATAATAATAAATAAATTATTATCATTTGAGGAGTTATTGTGCAAGCGAAGGCTCGGCGATTGAATTTCCAAAGTGTCATGTGAATTTCCTTCGAAATGGTCTTTTATTCTTCCTGGAGAATAATTGACTCATTAATAATAGTAATTATTAACGCAATTAAATGAATATTTACGGCTTAGGTAAAACCGGGAACAAGAGTCCAACAATTCCGTTAGTTCTACGAAATAAATAGAAAAACGCATAGAAATTGATTATAATTAGCATACACGCGTGTGAGAAAAAAAATCAACACAAACCGAAATTTAAGTAAACGTAAAACAAGTGAAGCAAAGGAATTTTTTAAGAATAGAAACTGTGTGTCCGGTTGTCCTAGAAATGTGTACCGTCACAATTGTACACCACCTGTACTTCTGCTCAACATCGCGGTCATACGAGCCTCCCATTATTTATTACCTCCGTGTCAGCAGTCTACCTGTCCGTGCAATCAAGTTCAAGGTGATCGATCTAATTACCTGAAAAAATGGTGTTTGAATTTACTCTCGGAGTTCGGAGTACTGTTCGGAGCGGGTACCGAGTAGTACTCGGACTCGAGTGACATCTCAAACAACGAGGTCAGTGTGTATTTGTTCCCGAGGTCATCGCGTCGAAACCGCTGGGTAGGACATATTGTCACATGCCGATGCGTGTCAATGGGTACCTGCTACCCGGCGTATCGTTTTCTATCACCGATCATCGCTCCATGTAAATACTCCTTGATAAAGCTTTCCTCAAGGTTAACAAACCCGAATGATCCCTCGTCGATCAAAGAGCTCGCAGCGAGTTAAATGGAGGTTTTTGCGCGGTCCAGTCGACAGAGACTACACAAATTTGTGTACACATAAATTTAACAAATACAATGGCGTTACCAATCGATACTTACAAGTCTAGGTGAGGAAGAGAGAGAAAAAGAGAAGAGACCAAGAGCGAGAGAGAGAGAGACAGAGAGAGAAAGAGAGGGTATTCCAGGCGGGGATATCTTTTTATTTTTCTGTTGTCAGCTGGGAAAATCGACCCCCAGAAGTACAAAATGGAGAAATGGGAACGATGACGAGAAGGTGAACGAGTGTAGCCTTTGCTGAAGGACGGACGGATAGAAAAAATATATGAAAACCGGAGAGGAGAGCAAGCAGTCATGGCTGTGGAAAGAAGAGGAGAAAAAAGGTTGAATTTGAGCCGCAGGCGCAACATCACCAGAGTGGGAGTAGCTGGGGGACCACGGTGGGGACCGTTGGGGACCATGGCGACAAAAGGACAGAATGGGGCATGCGAAAGAAAGAATATTTCCAATACTGTCGATATACGTAAGCTAAACGTGGGCGTTGAACGTTTTTTACGACAGCACGACAGAAAAATAATATATTTTACGACAAAATCCAAGATTGATATTTTGCAATTTTCATTTTTTTTTTTCGGAGCGGAGAAAACCGGGAATTGAACGGGGAGGCAAGCGAAAGTGGCCCAGTTGGTACTGAGATGGTCGGTTGGGTTTCTGATTGTGTCCAGGACTCATGTACTGTACGGTGGTACGATACTGTTCCTCTGGCTCGAACGGAATAATAAATAAGTACTATTATATACATAAATTAAATCTATTAAAATAATAGTGTCAGTAATCCTGCGTCACACAAGGACAGAAACTGAAAAAATATGTTCACATCAGTAGTGAGGAGCCCATAATTCTCACTCTATAAAATTTACTTTATAAATTAGTATGTAAATACATAGATGTAGCAATTAGAAACAGTGCAGTAAATGACTACATTATATATGTATTCGTGAAATGTTGAATTTCAATCATCAAATTGATGTGGAATAGTACCCTATTCTTTTACTACAACTACCAGCACTTGAGTTTTTATTTAATTCTTTCCGTTGAGTTGAACTCGCAGAATCCGAAGAATGGAATCGAACTAGTCGTCATTAATGAAATTTGAACAAATAGTAATAAATTTAAACATCCGCCGAGTAGTAATTCTGTTATTAATACAACGAGCAACTACAACCCCTAAACCCCGTGTAAATTTTAATATGAATGGACGATGGCAAGAGCACCGTACAAAAGTAAACAGAGTCGGAGTGACAAATCAAAGAATTTGTCAGAAGTTAACCGTACCTGAGTGCACCGTTTTGTTTTCGCGGGTACAGGTACGGAGGCGATCGTCTGTACATGTGTGGCCTCGTCCCCTAGGAAGGTACGACCATTAATTGAACCGCATAGGAATTTCCTATACAGTCCGATGAAATTGTTTCTCTCTTGTGTTACCGAGCGTTTTTGCGCAAACGTTTCTCGCATTAATTCAACTTTTAATTAACAATTGATAGGCAACACTAGACAAAAAAAAAATAAAGAGAACTGTTCTATGATTGAAAATCACAAAAGAGGATTAGTGAGAAAGAACAAGCAATGATAATGGCCGAACGAATTTTCTTGCCGATAGAGAATTCCCATGAATGTGATTTGTTCGGTGGAAAACAATCGTTTTGTATTTCTTACGGGCTCGCCTTTTATTATTAATAATAAATTCCTATTTTTTGTCTGATTCCATTGTCTAACTAATCCAAAACCACTAACAATAGTGTTGTGTTTATCGATGCTAACCCGAACCGCTTGCATGAAATAAACAAAAATTTCGGGTCTACCTGTCCGTGGGTCAGTCAAACAAACGATTGTCCCATACGAAACGTAACAACAACAGAACATTGTGTTTTACGTTGGGTAATTAAAAAATTAAGTTGATGGAAGTGAAAGACGGTAGTGATGTTGAAGTTGAAGTACTCGCGGTGCGCATTTAGGAAGGATTCGATCGAATCTTGAAACTCATCACTCACGTGACAAAGCCGTGAGGACACTTTGTATTTGTCCTCGTTTGACGTTTCTCATAGACCAATTCCTCCTAAATTATACATAAAAATTATTATGGGGTTATTAACAATGAAAAACCAAGTGATTTATTTCTCATTGTTAATTCGTACGTATCGCACGGACGATTACGACTCCTCACGGGATGAAGTGTTTATTGTCTGCCACTTGAAATCCTTCCGGGCATCATCTTCCGATGATCTGAGAGAGACAGAGAGAGATCAGTGTGACGTTGATTAGCCGTGGAACATTTTCACATGCTGGAAACGGTCAAATTATGTGCTTTTTATTTTGCCACACTGCGGGAAAAGAACATTTGAGCATTTCCTAATGGCCGTGGGCCCCGGTGGCTGTGGCGGCGGCGGTGGTGGTGGTGGTGTTGGTGTTGAGTTTACACCATTAACGGCTCGTCCGGGCCCAACCCAACACAGCCCAATTACATCTGGGCCCGCAATGCAGAAATGGAAAAATAAATGAATTACGGTATCACCGATCATCATCATGACCGTCATTACCATCGCCATCATTATCTATATCAGTATTAAATGGGAATTTATTCTTTCTTGCGTTTCGATTTCCTCCCCGGTTCTCGAAAGAACCCAAGTGGGGCGGAAGGAGAGATGAAAAAGGTCAGAAGCACGTGAACTCATCGACCAAGAGACCCACGGCCGTTCTACTGCCATCACTAGAACTAGAAAAGAAGGAAAAGGTCGTAAAAAAATCAAAAAGGAATGGAAAAAAGGCAAAAAAGGGTTTGGTGATGCATCGGCGCAAGCGTCCGGAGGTTTTACCGCCGACCGAATTCGAATTTGCACCAAGTTTTTCTTCTTCCACGTCTCCCTTTTTTTTTCTATTTTCTCCTTTTCGGTTCCTTCCTCCCATTTCTATTTCGCCATTTTTTTCTCCCCGTTTCTAGGGTGTGAGAACTTTCTAAGGGATGAAAAGTGAACAAAAAAGTGAATTAATATGACCTCGTTTCGTTTCAGGCAGGCTCTGAACATCCTGAACATGGCGAACGGAAATAAATTTATGGTCCTGTCGGACGTTTTCTGTTTTCTTTTCCACTTCCTCCCGTGTTGTTTTCTTGTCCTCTGGCGTCTTGTAAAATGGAATAATCGGGATGCTGTAGACTCGGATGACACACTTCGGGCGCTTGTAATTTTCTAGGAGCTTATCTGTGCGTGTATTTCTTCGAACGGGACTCCTTTTGAGGTTCGCCCTGGGTTAAACCCGTCTTCTTCTTCTTCTTCTTCTTCTTTTTCATCTACTACTCCTCCCTGGAAAAGGTTAAACACCTTGTCAGTATTGCTGATTCTTTTTGTTCGGCAAAAAGTTAAATTTTTGCTTTTACTGCCATTATCTTATAGGAATTCTCGAGGGTAGGTTGTTGAAATTATTGCGGGAAAAATTTGTGTAAAATATTACTTGAAATTCTCCCCGGGCAAATAGACATTAGTAATATCTGGCGTAAAGACCAAACTCTCGTAACCTTACGGTTCTCTGTCTTCCATTCTTTTTTTTTTACGCATTTTGATGACGATTTCACATCTTGCGTCATTTAAAAGGGAGTAGAATACAGTTGTAACTATTCAACCCAATAGGTGGAAGGTTAAGTTACTCGTTGGGTAGTGCTGGTGTTTAGAACTTAAATTCTCTCGTCTTTTCAACGGTACAGTTCTTGCAAAACTCATAAGTCTGGTATTTAGTGAAATAAGCGAATAAAAGTGCTGCAGAAGTTGATTGGAAAGTCACACGTCTGACCTCCAGACGGGGAGCACTCGATTGTTTATGTACTGACACTTAACATAATACGTATTTAACCTAAAAAGATGGGTACTAGCATGAGTCTTCAACTTCAGTTTAACAATAAAAATAAACCGGAGAACACAATGAATATTCATTGAATTCTTTTATTTTAAACAGAGAGAGAGAACGGAAAAAAATTAGTAAACTGTTTCATTACAATTAGAAGCCGGGGGTATCGGCGAATTATTCAAATTTAAGTACCCATCGGTTAGAACTTGAAAATAAATTACGTTACACTGAATTAAGGAGAGCGAAATTACAATACAATGGAATGGCTTTTGTGCAACTTTAAAAGTTACATAATCGAATGGAAAGGGTGTAAAAAATTATATTCATCATAGTAAATTGTTACAATTCTTTTGCATCGTGGTTGTTTCATGTGCCCAAAATGTGTCCATGTGACTCACTACCCGCTACGTTTAGGTACTCAAGTGACCCTGAAACTTCTCGTCGGCACAGAAATTCGGGAATATCTCACATTCAGACTCAAAATGAATTTAATATCGATCAGTATCAATAAGAGCTTCAATAAGATTGATGTCAGGTGTGCGGTGCCTCACCTTTATTCGTTCACCAACGAGAAACCTAAATACGGTCGATCGTCGTAGCTTCTGGTGGGTCGTATCAGTTGACACAGCCTTGAGGGACGCAGTAAAAGAAAAATAGAAAGAAGGACCTTCAGTGAAAATCCCGTGTTTGGCAACTCGGTTGAGTGAAAAAAGCCAAAATAAAAAAATGGAACAGTCGAAGACCAAAAAACCAACCGAAAACACACAAAACGAAGACACGAATGGTAAACAAACAAAACGGTGAAGAAAACTACTCCAACATGGAAATTTATTGCGCTTTTGAACGTCTATTTTGATAACAAACCGATAACTCGACAGGTACCCGATACCTACTCATCACCAATTGAAGGTTAGTCCTGCGGGAGGGAGAGCTTCCCGGGATTTTTGGTCGGTTTCGGTCGGTCCCAAGTGGGTACCTCACGCTGCGGGCACCTTCTCATTGTGAATACCCAAATTCCGTGTTGTTTTTTATTTCTTCTCCGCACTCCGGTGCATAATGATGCAACCGAATGCACATATGGGGAATTGCATATCACGTTCCCAGAAATCGGTAATCGAGGAACGATTGTTTTGATTTATTTCTACTGCTATAAACAACCGGAAAAATTGCTTTATACGGTCGTTTGAGGTGTTGCGAGGGGTCGAATAAGGGCAGAAGGTTAATTTGGTGGCAATGTTTAGGTTGGGCACGGGTTTCATTGAGCCTTTTTCCCCGAGGACAAAAATTCCGTTCGAGTGTGGAGCGAACATCAACAACGACGAAAAATGTGATTGACTTTTCCATTTTGAATACATCGGGGATTTCACGTAGATGTGTGTGTTGGACGGAAAACTGGCACGAATCAGGTGGTGGTGACGATGGTGGGACGTGGACGATTGAACTTCCCAACTACCGTTTTATTTGAAGAGAACATGAGACGTGGTGTGTCATCTGCAGACCACAGAAGATGTAAGAAAAAGCACCCGATGTGGTTTAGCTACCAACTTCAGTGGCAGTAGAAGAACGACAGGAAATACGCAGGCAAAGTACCCCCTTCGAAACACCAAGAGTCACCTAGTAACCGTGACGTGTTGGTGGCACGGTCAACGTTTCCACAGGTACTCACTCGGGTATTTAGATCATTGACTCGCGATTGAAAATATTATAATTACGAAGTGAAAACATACAAGCAACAAAACATACAATTGATGACTCAATTATTTTCTCACCAAGCTTTGCTCTTGTTTTTTTTTTGCTCCCCCCCATTTTCCTTCTCTTTTACAATGCACTCTCGAAGTCTCGCATACTTGAAACATGTTATTAATTATTGTTTCGTTATGTTTTTTGCTTGGACGGGGGAAAACATTACACAGCCGTGAGCATCGTGAAAACGCGGCAGTTAACTCAACCTTGTCGGTCCTTTCCTTATTACTATCGATCCGACGTGGCAGCGGTAATAATAATACAGAGAAGTGTGTACAAATTTATTATATATGTACATATTTGCTGGGAAAGAAACGAACGAAGAAATAAAAGGAAACTTATTTATTCTATTAGGTTTGCGAAATCAAAGTAGACGTAATGAGATTGCCGTGTTTATTTTGTTGCGAAATGAAACTGAAAATGAAGAAATGAAAGTCATTAAATATGAATTGCGCTTCATCACATAGCTATGTATATTGAATTACAAGTATATTTTCATTGAGTCGAGGATTTTGAACTTGTTTTTTTTTGTTGTATTTCGGTCAAGTAGTAGAGGCATCAGCAACAAATTTGTGACAAGTACCCTTTACCCCGGGGGATTACTCGTTACGTGGGCACGGAGAAGAAGAAGAAGAAGAAATTCCTCTTCCACGTGCTGTCAATCAGAGGTAACAACAGGCATTTCATATTTCGAAACTTAATATTCTGTGTGATAGGTGGCAAATTGGTAACGAACTACAAAATACTACTGTTGTCTATATTTGTAAATTAGATGATGTCATTACCGCTACTTCCACTACTACTATTATTATTTAGTGTTAGTATTAGGCCCTTCATATTCACTGGTAATAATGTTATTGATGTCTTGTAGTTTGTGTACCACTTCGAGTTCTTTTTGAAATAATTTGACTACCATACTTAACACCTACATGTAGTATTTAATGAACAAGTCTACCGTTTTCTTTCTCATGGCAGACATGAACAAGAACAATTTGCAAATAAAATAAATCGGATGTTATGATTAGTGTTAAGGTATTTACCGTAAAAGTATTTATTATAAAAAAATGTTGATACAAAAATAATTGCAGATAACGCACACTTGGTAAAATGCCAGGTATTAGTTGAGCCACTTGGGTGGAAAGTTATGTTTTGTTAAAGTTTTGATTTGTGGAACCTGCGGGCCACCTCAGAAGAACAATAATCGACTGGTTAAGCTAGAATTTACCAGTATACTAGTTTAAACATTAAAGTTTAACACATTTAGCGGTAGAACAATTGAAACAGGATGCGTTAGACAACTTCCTATTAAGTTCATTGTGCAAAACTATTCATTCAATTATACAAGCACTATCTGATCGAGGGGTGGTGGCGGCGGCTTAAACTACTCGGAAACTACGAATTGATATCCTCAGATATCGATTTTGTTGTACTTTCTTCTTTCCGCTTGAAATTGCCTTCTGCTCGGACTCCGTTGTTTCCCCCGTGCGAATACTTTCACTTGCGTATTTGTATTTTTTCGTTGTTTGTTATCGGTCCTTATAAAAATCAAAGGTTTTGCCCTCGTTCCGGGTGGCACATTTCGTTCACGACACCCGTGCGACACGTGTTTTATGACTCCCTGTTTACTTTGGTCAGGTAATTTTCAACGTTGAATGATTTCTTCCTGTCTTGAAATTTATTGTCCACCCCTTGCTTTCCTTTTGTGCGAAGGATTAGAAAGATGGACGTCATTTTTTCTGGCGGGACTTTTTAAAGAGTCTCCCCCCCTCCGTTCCTTTTCGTACAGGTCCTTCAGGGAGGAAATAGTGATAGTCGTAGAAAAAGGTTCTTCGGTTGCTTTCCTTTCGGTCGTGTGCCAGAAACTACAGAACAGAACTTGTCAAATGTTATTGAGTCACTCCGATGAAGGTATGTTTACAGTGAACATAACCTATAATTGTTTTGGGTAATTGCGCGCAGTAAATACTTTTATTAAATATTTGTGCAATCGTAATAACAACAAGAATATGTGTAATAACTTCTCTCTGATGTTTAGACATAATTAATATGTTTTTATGCGTATCGAACAACAATTTGTCAGTTAAAACAATGGTTTATGACTTGTTTCGGATTGTACCTTGCATGTAACACGGCTATGTAGGGCATGGGTTATGTACATTTATTTTAAATCTATGTTTTATCTTTCTGCACGGCAACCGAGCCTTTTTGAACCTTTTGTTGAGTTCCCCCGTTTTCAGAGAACCGGACAAACATTCTCGTATCGAATGATTTTTCTGTTCCTCCGACCACGAAGTCATTTAATGAAATGATGACATTACGACGACCCTAAAAAAAAAGAAACAAATTTCAAAATGAAGACATCAAGTCATAAAAGAAAGCGGGTGCTGTTACGAACAGAGCAATTCTTTAATTAATTAAAATGACCTATTAAATAGTAATAAGAGAAGGGCCGAACGGAGTTTTAAAATAATTCAATTGACCCTGACCCGATCGATTGACGTCATCAATCAACGTCAACGATCCATCGATGACGTGCCTTTGTCACCGAGGCTGAGTGACCACACGGAACATTTGGTGTGTGGTAGGTGTGCGGTAACAGGTACCTGGTTCTTGTACTGGTGGTCCTTTTGTTTTTGTTGTTGTCGTGCTCGGTGATCAGCTCGGTGGTCACTGAACGAAGAACCCAGCCCTCACCCGCATCGCGTCTTCCTCCCCGTCAAATTTAATTCTCCTCAAGAGAACTCCTCCATCTTGTGACGAGTTGTTGACTTGTTACCGACTTCCGATCGAATCAATCGAACCAATTCGACGGGTCAGGCTCTAAAACCGCTGATCGTGTCGCTTGTCTACCTGTCCTCCGGTCAGGTACTTTTTTCGACTCTGCTTTTTTGTTCGCGTGTGTTTGTCTACCGTCCTGTTATTTTCGTTTCTTTCTTTCTTTTTTTTTTTTTGATACTCGAGCAAGTGTGAAAATTTGACACGACAATGTTTCACGGATGAGTCAAGGTGAGAATAAAAAAATCGATGGAGAATTGATTTGTTTTGTAAACAACAAATTAAGAAATTAAATTTACGTTGTACTTCGGGTTTATTTACTGATCGCGTAAACGGAATGGAACCGTTATTCATTTGAAACAACCTGAATGTCACAGGAACCCTTTCAGGTGCGGACCGGGAATGACAAAACGAGGAAAATCAAACTCTTCACACCAAACACCAGAGATACGTGATTTATTTGAAAACCTGATTTTTCACTTCGATATTGTCGAATATACCTGATTATTATTAGTATTAGTATTATTATTATTTCTCTTCTCGTTTTTATTGTGGAAGTAAATCATTCAATTAAGCGACTCTCGCGTTACTCATTGTTATTGATGTTGTTTGTCACGTTTTTTCCTTCTCTTGCTTTTTTTTTGTTACGAAAATCTGAAAAGTGTCATCCGACGTGGGAGATACCCCTGTTGTCCAAGTCGGACTCATTTTCTATTGTTCACCTGTTGAATTTGGTGTCATAGAAGGTAAACGATAGTTGGTGTAGTGTTGGGACACCATTTTATTTGAGTATTATCACAACTATTGCATTTTATATTTTGTAGGATTTTATGTGTACTTATAAAGAAAACTTTATCTACAGTGAAACGCATTAATTAATTAGTAAGGTTCAACGTGATTAGTGTGTACATCCCTAACGTACCTCGACAGTGGTAAATAAAACTCGACTTATAAAACTCAACAATGACCAACTTTGTTTTTTGATTTAATTACACATGTGACAGGTTTTGAAACAACCTTTCCAGTTTAGAGTCCTCAGGAACAAAAGGTTCGGATTGAAACAAAAAGAATTTCAGTGGGTCAACTTTCGGCCTCGGGGTCAATTTCGGAGGAAACTGAAATTTCCAATTGTCTTTAGGAAGTGAGTCAATCGAGTCAGGGTCAATTAGGTCTGACAGGGAGAAACAGGCTAACACAACACGAAGGCCCTGCTTCTTCCTGTACCAGAAAGAATAAAAGAAACATAAAATATGATTGATAGCAAAGTAACAAAGGTAACAACAGGTTTGAGGCATTCGGTTTTGTTCTTGTGGAATTCTCGGGGTGCAAAAAGGTGAGAGAGAGAGAGAGAGAGAGAGAGAGAGAGAGAATGGGTCAAAAGGGGCGTCAAATGTTTCATATCTGACTCGGTCGTAACAGTTCTTTTCATAACAGTTTCAAAAATGAAGCAAACACACATCGGTCAAGAAGAGATGATTTCAAACGGTTTTGCGCTAACGACGAAGAGTGTTGAGTAATTCTGCGTTACATTTCCCGTTTTACTACTCTTATGTTCAAATTAAATAGAAAAAATGGTATCACACGGTCGTATCCCGGTTGTATGATTCTAAACAATAACGTACAAGTTAATTGCCGGTTGATGAAACTCCGTACCCTTCAAACAAATTGAATTCTTATTGTCTTATAAGGTTCGGGTTCCTGAGAGAGAAAATCGAGAGTGAACTCTGAGAAATATTGCACTGCACTAGTGCAATACGTCGGCGAAGAAGTTGATTTGATGGACACCACCTCGCCGTACACTTGTTTTTATAAAAATTGTACCGAATGGCTACCCTTTAGTGCCGAATGCCCATATTTTTGATTTTCTTAAGTTAATTATTTTTGCTTATTGATTGTTCTCCAGAAATAGGAATAGATAACTAGGAATGGAATAAAAGGAATCATCTATCTATTAATTTGTTCCCATTCCCAACGTTCCATATGCTGGGGAGGGGGAGGGGAAGCATCAAAAGACCTGTGATTTATGTACCGAAGAAATTAGTTTAAAAAAAAAACAAAATTAGACCGTAACGATAGGTAAAAAATTAATAAAATTTCCTAGTATCAACCCCGTTTCTATTGAGAAAACGTCACGAGGTAAAAGGGTTGAGAAACGGCCGTGGAAGGTCTCGGGGTCTTCTTACCATCTCTTGTCTCTCAAGGGTTGCCACTTATTATGCAAGATAAGTTAGTAATGTATGCCCATCACCACATTTATTGAATGCACCACGGTTACATCATGTTCCATGGATGATGGAGATGAATATATTTTTGGTGTTGTTGTTGTTCTTCTTCTTCTTTACTCTTCGGAATCGATTGTTCAATTTCTCTAGGGGTGTGTATGTTGTCTGTTACACGAAAGGATCTGTGGCTAGGTAACTTGTACCGACTGGTGTGAATGTTTCAATCAACTGACCCCGTCACATACTGTGAATGAAATTGTGGAATAAAATGTATACTAATATTATTATAAAAAGAAAGCACTGTATCCTCGGAATAAACAATTTTTAATTTTACTCAAATAAAGTGATGAAGTGGTGTACGCACACATCTGATCCAATAAAGTAGTGCCGCAGATTGGTGCAACACAACTAAACAATAGACTGAACACAAAAACAATACGTTGATACAGACGATAGTTTTACTCTATTCAAAAAGTTTCCCCCGAAGTGTTTTGAAATCCTCACCAGAATCCGACAACCGAAACCGAAACGACTCTCATGACGAGGATCTGACATTTAAGTCCCGGCGAGGTACAGGCACGTCGAAGAGGAAGCCGCGGAACCGGTGGAACCTGGCAAGAGAAACCCAAAAGACGTGCGATGAGAAAAAAAGGGGGGAAAAAATTGAAAGAATCAAAAACTAATCAATAGAGAAGACCTGTCAAAAACCTTACTCGCAGCAATGAAAGAACCTGAAAACGCGTGGTGAAAACTATGGAAAAAATAAAGGGAGCCGTCAAATCGAACTCAATGAAGAATAATTTACTTATAAAAAGGACAGCAACAAAAAAGTAGTGAAGAGAGAAAGAGCGGTGGAAGCAGACGAAGACGAAGAAGAACAACAACAGGACATCCAGAAACCTCATGTCAAACTGAGTCAAAGTATTAAGAAACGAGCATTCAAATTTAATATATACAAACACACTCAGATGTTAGAACAATCGAAGAGTTCTTCGGGTATTCGATTCCTCCTTTTATATATACGTTTTTTCAATGTGAATTACTCTTTGAATGGAAGGGTTCACATGATAAATCGATCATTTCTTTCGCTCCTTCTTTTCGTGTCGATTCGATTAATTCGATCTCTTATAGGTTAAGCATGAATGCCGATCAGGGTTTATTTCCTTCTTTTATTCGACAGAGTCAATAGGATGCTGCATGTGAATCAGGGCCGTAAGCCGTGGAAGAGGGTTAATTGAAGACATTTCAGGGTTTCACGTACACCGGGGTGCAGGTGAAGAAGACGCCGAAGAACGTCTTTCTTGCCTCCCGGGTGTGTGTGTGCCTGTCTGTCACAAATGATTTTAAGTTGGTCTCCTTTGTTCTAGTTCGGATGATGCAGCAAAACTGGAACATGTGGAGAGCACATTGTGTCATTAATATTAATTCGTGTACACACTGGGGTAAACTTAGACAAGACGTCTCTGACCTGTTCTGTGAAAAACTAATGGCGACAAAAAAAAACTATAGTGGCATTAGAAGTAGTTGAAGATGAGCACTTGATCGGATCAGAGTGGACGAACCCTCGAGTTGCAACTTAATGTCAATTCGTCAAATTGTTTTTTTTTGCGACTTGTCCTTGTTTCTTTCTGTAAAGAAGGTGCTACTTCTTTTGGGATTGACAGTGTTTGACTTTAAACTATCAGGTTTTAGGAATAACTATTTGAAAATGTTAATGTTACTGTACGGAGTAGACGCACTAAATTATTACAAAATATATTTTTAAGGAATTTGGGCCTTAGACATTCTCGCATGTGCCCTGCGAGTGCCTCTCTCTTCTTTAAATGTTAATTAAAATACTCATATTAATTCGTAATATTCAGTTTATACTGAAAGTCTTTGTACAAGTCCCCTCTGGTTGTGAGCCTTGTCATGTCGGTACACTTGAAATGTAATAATTGTTACGGTACTTGTTACTGATTCCTCCCCTTTCCGGTATTTTTCTTTAAGTTGTACATGTTACAAGTCTTGGAAGTGTCCAAAGGTTTTTGTACTTAAACCTAATTTTCTATTCCACGTACTACAGTGAACATCAAACTGTCTCTCGTGGTAGTATCTGAAATGATCGTGATGGTTTTCTTTGTACACACCGTGCGCCTAATGTATGAATTTAATTAAGTAGGAGTATTTAAATAAAACATCTGGTACTGTACCCTAGGCCGTGGCGTATGTTATAAATAAATTAATTAATAAAACATACTACAATCCCATACGAGTTGTAGTTCCTGTATCATCGAAAGTGGTTCAGTTCTCAACTGTCCTTCTCTTTTATTCCCTAGAAATGCTCAAATCAAGCAACGAAACGAATTCATTTCAACGTGAGAAAAGTCTTTTCATTCGAAAACGTTGAGGATATCGAAAGTTTTGTCGAAATTCACGGTTCAAACGTTCCCTGATTTTTTGTACTCCCTGACCAATTTAGTTTGAAAACTTGTACAGTGGAAGAAAAAACTAATTAAAATTCTGCTTTTAGAATCCGATAAACAATATGAAATGTTCTTAAGGGGGGAAAAACCACGGCAGGGTCTCTGTGGACGTAAAATATGATTGACATTTTAGATTTGTAATTATTAGCTTACCTTTCCGATTGTGTCTCTCGTTGAAACAATCACTCTGTACGGGGCACATGTGCACATTTTAATTGAACTTGGTCGTACAAGCTAAGCATACACGTGTACACAATTTTACGTCTTTCTTGTTGTCTACAATCAAACGCGTTTTGAATATTTTGTTATATTTTGTGGTCTCCGCTACAACGTTGGTTCTTTCAGACCGGTGATGATTTACCTGTGTTTTATAAATTTAACGACTGCAACCCTAACACTCGTTTTCTCTTAGAAGGTGTTAATCAGGCGTTTACACGTCGTTAACCGTTACATACGTGAACGTACGTATAAAGGAAATGTACTACAACTGTAGAGGCATATTGATTTAAATTAGTAATTGTATATGAAATACATAGCATATACGTAGTGAGTAGTAATATTCTGTAGAAATATACTCGGTTAGAAGTTTTTAAAGTCGAGTCCATTCTTAGGAAAATGTTTAAGAAAAAAGAAAAGTTTGTAAGAAAACTAATTTGTAATAATTGTTAGTTTAAATTGAGTATTCATTTCAACTCCCTTGTGTCAGAATACAATAGAGGAAAATAAACATTTTTATACGGCACTGTAGTCGTATATAAGGTAACAGTTTTTGAATTTTGTATATGTTGAATTTATGTGGGACAGATACATATTTTTAATTTTTATTAATTCGCGTGATTAAATAGAAGGATGTTTCAACTTTAAGAAGCTTCGTGGCAGTAGTAATCTATATAATTGTAGTAATACTAACCTGAAAGCCTAAACGTAATGTACCACCCTGCTAATTAATTTATTTACTTTCATGTATTCCATTATTTAAACATGTCTTCTTACTTCGTTATAATTCACGGATCTATTTCTAAATGATCGTTCAGAGACCTGAAACTGACGCACGTACAACTAATGTCAAAATCTTATTAACAAATTAAAATGAACATTAACGAAGGCATCGGGCGCTCCTGAGGGATCGGGTAAAGACCTGGAACATCAATATAACACACTCTACGAATAAGTTTGAATTATACAGAGTTTCCTGTAAAAAATGACTCGATACCTTACAACCAGTAGTCGTAAACGCCTGAGAGCTTATTAAACAATTCGAACTCCTAGATCTATTAACTAATCCACAGTTGGAAGCGAACAAATGAAATGGAAATGCAATACATAAAATTTTTGCTTTCGCTCTATTCGAATGCGTTTTATAGATTTCTTTTATTATCATAGCCCATTACATTTTCATTCTGAATATAAACAAACATAATAACACAATAATATTTTTCGTATTATCTTTCGTAACATTACGGTTCGGCATAAATTAGCATAATTCTGAGGCCTGCCAATTTTTTTTTTTTCGAAACAGGCAGTTAACGGCCGAAACCCGTCGCTTTTCCGCAGCCTTGGAAAAGCTAGAAAATAGCAGAAAAATGGCAAATGAAGTAACTACAACCGGATTGACATATTCGCGAGGGTTTTTCAAATGAACGGACGCGAAAATTCGAATTTAATTCCGTTTTTTTTTCTTCTTCTAAAAATAAATCCGTGAGGTTGCCGTGACGTAAAAAACACCTGGATACGACACTGCGTGTGGGTTGCTGCCATTGAAATTCGAATTCGAAAGCTGAATGGAATCGAACAATACGAACGGGAGTATTGAATTTTAAGATGGCAAATCTAAATAACCCGAAATATAATTTCTTACTGTCACATTCGTTTATCTGTCGGCCCGTCGTTTGCCCCGCCGTTTCGTATATACTAAAATCTACATGGTGTTTGTCTGTGTTGTCTACACTGATACATTTGAATTTTTATATTATGCATAAACTATTATTGGGTATTAACGATTTATATTTCTTTCTCATGTCCCGTTGAGTTCAATGATTTTCTTATACAGTGCCATTGTAGACTGGAGGGACCTCACAGGGATTTTACTTTTGGTGTGAATTTGTTTTATGCGTATCGACTTTTTTTTACGGATTAGCATTCGATCCGATAAGCGTATAAAATATATTATTAGAAATGTTGGTGTGGTGTAACCTACGTCGAAGAATTTCAGTTGAACTTGAAGAGTGCCATCCAGAATGACTTTTATGTTTCTTTCTTAAGTTTCTCAGCAAAATGTTAACTAACTGAATTAGTTGGTTTGTATTGTTGGTCGTGTCTTTGAGATTTTTATGGTAGTCTGCAGGTCGATGAAGGATTCTGTGGTGTAAGGTACCATTTCTAGAAGTGAATGTGGGATTTATGTGAACATAAAATGGCGACAAGTACCAAAGTCATGCAGTACTTTGGTATTCAAGAACTTTTTTTAAGGTTTCTTCTTCATCCTTAAAAATTCCGTGATCTGTACGGCAAGAAGGGATGCTGCGTAAGAATTATATTTTTAACACAGTATACATTTGTACTAGTTGTAATAGAAGTTGTGTAAAGATTATAATTCCATTCTCCAAATGAAGACTCTTATGTATTCATTAGTAATAATGTATCTTATGGATAGTTATTGTTCTTGTATTGAATGACCTAATAAGAAACCTACGTAAGAAACTTATCTTTGTGGGTTATTACATAATTATATGTATGAGATGTGTGTGTTTATGCGAAGTGTTGCGCATGGGTTGCGTATGTAAGTGTCGTAGCACACGTTCGAGCAAAAACATTCGAACACAAATGACGGATTTCGCGAGTGGAAAACCTTTCGGCGAGTCACGAGAGAAAAGAATTAGAAACAAGAGACCACAATGGAGGGAGGGAAGAACAACTCGAGAGGACCCTTCCTGCCAAAACAATCCTCTTTTTTTATGCTTTTTCGAAACTAACCGACAGCCGGCAGCAAACTTATGCAAATCCTCCGGTAGCGAAATGCCAAGAAGAATAGTAAAGGGAAGAATAAGGACGTAGGACTTAAAGAAGGCGAAATGTTTGTCTTTTCGGAGGGTGCAGAAAGATCGTGGCAGAAGAAAAAAATCGGCAACACCCCTAGAAAAGAAATGCAAATGTTGTTTATCTCATTTTGCGAGTTGTTCGATTGTTCCGAGTACCCGTTAGGATGTTAAGGAGGAATAAAAAATTGTCGCTTTCACGCAAGTTAGCATAATTTTTTTTTTTTTTTTGCGGATCCGTCATTAGCATAGTTAGTCCGGAAATATCCATTGTTGGCGACACTTTTGTCAATGAATTATTTACATAAATAATCCCCTCGGATGGGATCGTTCGTTTCTCGAGTATCCGGTACTCTTCCATCCTTTGAACTCATCCGCAACGAGGAGTTTGATTGATTCGAACAATAAATATCCAAAGATTTATCTGTTCGTCTTACCGAAGATTCCTCTCTCGAGCTCTCAAATATGGAAATTCATGCAAATATTTTGGGAGTTTAGCGAACGGGTAACCGTTCACCCTCTCGGGAGCGTGAGCCCCAGGCAAAAGTAGTGTCCTACCGTCGATTCTTAACAGTTCGATTCAATGGAAGTTGGGAAATTGTGTGCGACACCGATACGCTCCATTAATAAGGAAGATTCATCTTGTGCAAATGGACTCTTCGTTTACACATGGATGGAGAAAAATAGAGTTTGTATATTCCGTCTCCGTCGATTACGTCTTTACATAGTTAATTACATGATTAATTTTTTAGTTGGAACTTCTTCCACGCAGGATTCCCGCCGAACAATTGCTTTCTGCTTTCATTAATAATCCCGGAAACTGTCATGTAGGAACGGTTAAGATGACAACATTGGAATTCTTGGTAGATGATGGTGGTAGTAGTTAAGATAGACGGAGTAACTGTTGATTATTTTATCGTATACCTAATAATGTATATTGAATTCGTGAAATAAGGGAACAGAATTACAGTTGGATTATTTGAATTAATATAAATGTAATGTCAAGTGTAATATTTTGTTTAGAATCTAAAAATTAATGCTCTCTAATTCTCAACGCGATTGAAAGCTGCGTACAGAAGAAATTTTTCTCATTATTATTTATTTAAACACTAAATGAATGTTTTGAAACACTTCAACGGATCCGTGGAAAGACAGAAAATCGTAAAATTAATAGTTTTTGTAACAACGTATAACTCAGTTAATCAAAGGGGATGGTGTAAAATAAGATGGCACCACCATTGTAATTATGAGTGATTAAACTTAGTGGAAGTAAGGGTCGGTAGTAGGAAATTTCTCCCTCGTTCGTTGTAGAGTAGGAATAAGAGAGTCGTTGAACTACCTAGGGGTACCGCAAAGAACCAGTACCCAAAATTACCGAATGTAATGAGTAATGTAGGTGGAATGGAGTGGTCGGACTAGCAACACTTAGAACTTTATGTACATAATATCAAGGCAAACCCGTTGGACGTCTCGTGCGTTGCCAAAAGGAGCGCGTGGTGTTGGTATCTGACTTTTATTACGCTTGTGGTAATTACAAATTACCGTTCAATTAGTATAGGGAAGTAGTGGTAGTAGTTTCTCAATAAAACGGTAATTATTGTGTTAGCCGAATTCCCACATTGTGCAATAAGAAAAGAAACGGTTAATGTATTCAAGGATGCATGAGAAATTGAGGCAAAAAAGGGCAACCCACAAACGAGAATTAATTTGTCTTCATCTTCCACAAATAAGTTTCGTTCTTTTTCTTTACATTACAGGTACATAAATATGTTTAATAAGCGGTCTACGGTACTTTAATATGCTTCGATGTTATTTGTTTAATTTTCCTGGTCGGAGTTTTTCTGCTCTTTCAATCTTTCCTCTTTTATTTTCCTGTATTTATTTAATATTATTATTATTATTATTTGTTGTTGTTAATTTGGACTCGTACATAATCACCACTTTTAATTATTATTTTTCCGTGTCGTCGCAGGCATTATTTTTAGTGTTAGTAATGTTATTTTGTGTCAGAATTTAAAAACGAAATAATTTACCCTACGTATGTATGTCGTTCTCTTAATTCTAAGATGACATTTGATCGCGTTTTTTCATACGTTTACTCCACTTGTTTCCTTCGAATAACTTCATACATAAGTCTGGTGTGATAGGCAAATTCGCCATGATTCAGTTAGCCTAGGTAAAATCTAATTTAAATTCGGACGTAAAACCAACTGATCGTCCGCGTAATTTTTCTGCTTCGTATCATTCGACTTCACTTCACCCTCGGATTGTTACTAAACCAAAAAAACAAAACAGCTTGAGTGAATTCGGCGAGAAATGAAATTTCACAGGTAAAAAATAGTTTCACTGCAATGTTAGTAAGTAGGAAAGTGAAACGAATCAGGAATGGCGTTTTGAAAAAGAAAAATTAGCTTATTGCCAGTTTCGCAATGAATCGCGTAGTATTAGGAAATTCCAGGTATGCTCGTGTACCTTCTAGGCTATAAATAGGAGATGAAGAAGAAGAAGACTTGTAGGTGTTTAACCAAAGAATGTTAATTTTTATCCATCGACTGTGTTACAGAGAATTAATTCAACAACATCCTGTACGTCAGTATCGGTTTTACGTAGCCGTCTTATCATTAAAATTCATAGGAGTAACCAGTTAATGGGAACGCTTTAGATTAAAAATGTTATTTATGTGTCGTGTATAATTATGTGTAATATCACTTTTGTTATGTATTTTAAATTTATTCATTCCGGAGCGTTTTGCATTGTCTAAATAGCACAGCTCACCATCAACGTCCGGTTCTGCGTTTTCGTCTTTGACTGACTGATACCAGAGAAAGGTTGAGACGTTTAACTCCGTATCTATTTCTATTTGTCTAGGAATTCTATTCGATTTTTCACAAACTTTATTGAACTTGATTTATTGATCACGTTATGTACCAGTGGCCACCGTTTAAAGATTATTCGTATGGTTCGTAGTTCTTCGTGTCCGTCTTTTATTACTTGTCGGACTATTTGAACTATTAATTTGTGACACATTTATTTGTTTTTATTAATTTTATTTTGTTGTTTACTACATTCGGTGTACAATTCTTCAAACTATTTAGTGAAGGGGGCCACAGAAATTATGGACAGGTCTAGTTGTTCGGTTGTTTTCTATTTTATTTTGCAATTTTTGCATTAAACTTCACTTAATAAACAAGTTACATTTCAAGTGATTATCTATTTGGAATAGTAATAGTTTTTGTTTATTTGTATCTAGAACTATTTAAGTTACTTCACCAGTGTTTTGCAGGTTCTCCAAATTATTTAGCGTTATTAAGTTATGTTATTTAGCGACGAGCGTTACAAAAGGATTGTTACAACATCTGGTTCGTATTTGTGCACTTGTTTCTCTCATTTCACGATTTCTATTTGTCTGCGATTATTCGGTTTTCACAAGTTTTCTAATTTTTCTTGCTCCACTGAATTTAATTTACGAATCAAAGAGACTCGGTCACTTCCTTTTGTGTCTTTTTCTCTCCCTTCGACACATCCCTGAGCACTTTCTAGAGGAACAATGCGTTTAATGCTCACCAACCCCATTCGTTATTGTCTTCAGCTCCACCATAAAATACGTGTACGTTTCTTTTATTAATAAAAAAAAGGTGTTGGTCGGTGAAATGAAACGTAACAGTTCCAACCGTAAACTTCGACTGTTTGAAGGGTAAGAAGTAGTGACTTGAAAATGTAATATGCATATTAGAAGAAATTAAAAGAGAAACAATCGCAATCCCAGCCGTTAGCACTTGAGTGCCTAACAAGCCTAGTAATAGTTCCTCAACTAATAACTTGGTAACGTTATCAATACGTACTGATTGGAGGAAAGTTAACAAAGTTGAGATGTGACCATAGGGTTAGTATTTATTTATTGTAGGGCACAAGTCAATAAATAAAATAAGAAATAGTTACGGTAAGTTCATAAACCCGCTGGCAACTGTCACACGATAAGACTGGGCGTCAGTGATGAGTAACTTCCTAATTTAAGCCAGATGGTTACGCAGCTGCCGATGTTTAATGGTGCCATCGAAAGTAATTAGACTCTCATTAATTATCAATGGGTCATTATTTATTTTCGTTATGAGTGAAAAATAATAATTTTTGTGAGGAATTAAGTTGGTGTTGGCATCAGAGGCACCACCACCACCGCCATCATCACAGCCAGTGTCATGTGAACACACAAAATGTTCCATCTCCTTCGCTTCAGTTATTATAATTCAATTTAACGGATTATTAAAAATAGTTTTTTTTTTAAGTATGGCGGAAACGGAAACGGTGGCGAACATATTCACAGATTTAATGTGTCTTATTTCGGGGGGAATGTAACAAATTTCACTTATGCCCACGATGGTCACATTAGTTCTGCATGTGAAAACTTATTACACTTCCAATTGTGAAATCAATTAATTATAAAGTGACGGCGTAATTAATTTTTGGCATGCCGAAAATAAAATGGAACACCCTCAAGTGATGTTGATGTGAGATCTTTTGCGTTTCACAGATCCGAATTCTACGAATGTCAATTGGTACAGAGACATTCGGGAATTGACCAGAGACGCGACCAAGGTGTATTGTTCTAATTCAGGGAATGTGTGAGGTGACAATTTCGCATGCCCACGTTCCTCCTGCACCCGCAATTAAAACGTCGAAAATTAATTATATAGGTAATTTATAACGTGGAATTCGGCGTTCTGTTGGACTCTCGTTCGGTTTTTAGACATTTTGCGAATGTACACAAGCCGTACGTGACGTTTAACCGTTTTCAGTTGGGATGTTTCGTCCTCAACGTCCGAACTCAGGTCGGTCGGACATGAGTTGTGTTCATCGAAGATTCTTTCTGTTGTGTTCGCGTGAACGCAGTCGAAGGTATGGTCTGGCTCTGCCACACCACATGTCTTCTGGTTCCTTTTAACTGACTACAATAAACTGAATTCACACTGTAGTTTTATTGGGTACTACTTTTTGGTACTAACAACAATTTTGGATTTTTTATATGTTCAGGGTTCGCTTGTTCTTTGCTTTTTTTAAATATAGTTTTAAGGTACCCATCAAAGGCCTCCAGTCCATGTGTCCCATCTTTCCTCTCAGGTGTTTAGGTAGTTGTTCTCTAGTACCGAACACTTTGCCCGACTGTTGTTCTTCATTTTGTTCAGCTACTCAGATGAGTACTTAAAACAATATCCCTGTTAAAAACAATATTCAAAAACCTAAACGTGTAAACCAAATAACTCTACTTGATGTCGCTCATTCCCTCTAATTGTTCGACAGATTTCTATCACTCATTTAAATTATTCGAACTAAACGAAAAAAAAAACGGGGCTTGTAAAAGGCCAACGAAAAGACAAAACAAAGGACCCATCGTTTTAAGCGATCAATCAAACCAATGGGAAAAACTCGATCGGGAAGTGAGAAAGAACAAATGTAACCAGTCCTGTGAGACAAAAAGATCGTCTAAAAATTAGATCATTCCGATGAGGAAGGGATCGTTTCACAGGAGCGACCGTTGAATATTATATGAATATTCTATATATCTAAACAATTTGGGGCGAATCTAAAGGACCGTAAATCAACTCTCGACGTTTCTATCAGTTCCTGATTCGTTCTTATGGTTAATATACATATATAAGTTTGTATATGTATGTAAGTGAATGTGTGTGTGTGTGTGTGTGTGTAACAAAAAGTGATTAAAAGCAGCACCCCTAATGAAGAGCCCCTTTTGCCATATTTAAATTAGATCAGATCGACTCGGCTAGGCCCTAATTAATATTCAAGGGTCGATGTCTCAGGACTTCTTTTTCTTCTGCCACGGCATTCCTCCAACTCTTTTGCTGGCTCTCTCTCTCTCTTTCTTTCTCTCACGGTTATTGTTTGTAACATGCAAATCCGGTCGATCCCCGGTATTGATGGTGTATCCGCTTCTCTTTGTTTTTTCCTTAGGGAATCGAACCTTTTTTGTGTTCTTCAGCCTCTCGGCTTAATTTCCATTCCGTGTAGTTTCTTTTCAATCGTCACTATGTTTCGTCTCCCTTTCACTGGCTCTCGGATATCAGTTGGCGAACTAGCCTTGTTTTTGTACGTGGAGACATTTCAACAAGCACCTGGTTGTCCCGGTGTATTGTTTTTACCCGGGATTTCTCCCGGTCCTTCTTTTCGTGGTACTCCCCTTTTTCAGTACTCAAATAAGAGTGTGTTCTATGGCTTAATGAGAAACAAAGAGAGGCGTTCGCATCACCGTGAAATTTAGTATATGTACTTATACGTATATATTTAATGGCGATTTCGTTACGTTGATTGCGGCCTTTTTTGTGACCGGTGAGAAAAACGTAAAACTGATAGCAATCAGTAACGAAATTTATTAATTGTCGGTGCAAAGAAACAGTACAAAGAAGACGTTTAGTAAACGGGTATCCAACGGGTACTGCAGATTGTGTATTTACGAGAAAAGATGACTGGTAGATGAGCTCGTTTGTCCTTTGCGGAGATCCGAACACTTTCAAATGTGTACATACGTACTAGGAATTTTGACCGATCAGATAAATAAGACGAAATAAGAGTTATCTCTGTGCGATAGTCAATTTCTTTGGGCTCCGTGACAAATTTCTTTCTGGGCCCTTTTAAAGAGATCATTCTGACGGGTACGTGCCACGAAGAAAGCCGCGTTAAGTCCTTTGAGTTCCGTTGAATGACAATTAATTGACTTTTATTAAAACTAAGAAGGCAGTGACGGTACTGAGAGGACGGTACCGTTCAAAGAGTGCCTTTATTAATTTAAATTTTACACCTGTATAGAATTTAACGAGCTGCAATTACGATCTGTATATTTCGATTAGGTCTTCCCATGTTCGCCCTTGATTCCCCTCAAAGGTACCTTTTGTAGTAGTGTAGAACATCTGCATCGGACGGAAGACGTGGTGTCTTCCCTGGTGTCCAAGTTGTTGGTCGGAAGAATTCTTGCCAAGTGTTATTTTAGTACTCGGCACTGCAGCAGGTTCTCCAATGAATTAAAAACAATTTCTGAGACGTGTAGTGCTTAGTTAGTTGGCTGTGGTGAAAGAGTCAAATAAAGTTTTCATGCGCCAGAATTACTTAGGTACGGTACAGTAGCGAGATGTAGTAGAAGAATATCTAAGAAGTAGATTTTGTTATGTGAAATACCAATGTTGTTTGTGTTTTGAGTTTTGCGCAGTTTTCTGATATTTGTAGTACTGTACCAGGAATTCTTACCAAGTGACATTTGCTACAGAGGAATTGAGTTGAGATGCTTCCAGCGAACAGAATTTGTAATTGAAACTTCCTTGACCCGTGACTTCTAATTTAAACATTCTGTTCCAAGAGCACAGTACAATAGAAAATTTCTAGAATTGTACACTTCCTTCAGGTCGTGTAGTGAGACTGTTTAACTCCATTGAACGCTAAAAGAGATGTTCAAGGTCCTCGCATTCAAACGGTCGATTTCCATTTTCAGAAGTCAACTTGACGATCTTGACGAGTATATTATTTTGTCGTTATAATTAAAAACAGTAAATATGCTAATGAAAAAAAGAGTTAAGTCAAGAACAGAAGGATTCTTTGTATTTAAATATTTCATCGAAGACTGCTTAGTTTGCAAGCTTCGTTTGCGGACTACTCAGGTGGTGTTCGTTCTGTTCAAGTCAAGGCAGCAGTGAGTTTTTGTCTCATCTGTACGGTTGTACAGTATAAGGGACATTGTCAAACCATTTCTTTCTGGTCTTAGGAGACGGTCAGGGAAGTTCGTGTCTGTTCCAACAAATGAACCTGTCAGAACAAGACAAAGCCGATTTAATTTCTAATTGAAAAAAGAAGTTTGTCAGCTAATTTTAAGTTTTAGGAGTACAGACCCAGAAGGAAGTGCTGAGAGTTTTTCTCATTTTAATGTGAGGGCTTTGTGAGGCGGTGTCCGAGTGTTGCGATATTCGATTGCTCTCACAGAAAACTAGTTCTACTTCACTCCTACCAGAAATTGTTTACTTCTTCGTTTTACTCGGAGTAAGAAATTAATCCTTGATATTATTTCGTTTCATTTAAACGACAAATAGTACTGAGGTACTGGCATGTGTTTGCGTTGAACATCTTGAGAAAGAAGTAGACCTCCTTACAATTTTATTTCCTCGAAATTTAGCTGCACAAAATATAATACGTTTGCATCTGATTTGTATATAAATGTAGTTAATAATGGAAGTGCTCACATTCACTACAGTCAATTAATTATTAAAAACATGTATACAAAATTTTGCTTAAATTAATAGTTGTGTATACAAGATTATTAATAGGCATTTATTAGTAGGAAATGATTGATGGTATTCAACTTTTAAGCAAAGTTAGCCTTAAATTTCCGTCTACAGCAGCCACATCTATGCGTTTCTATTTTTTAATATGTCGTGTTCACTCCGTTTGAGATTTATTTTTTAGAAGCAAAAGCTCTCTCTCTCTCTCTCTTTAATGTCAGATACCATATCTGCCGTATTGAACTCATTTCCCGTTGCTTATTTGCCTAAATGTCATGTTTTGCCAGGGGGGCTCAAGGGAATCGGCTCACATCACCGGAATGCCTAAAAATCGTTTCTCAATTTAATAAAGAAACATGTTGAAGGATGGGTGAGGAGGAAGAGGAGGAGGAGGGAGGGAGGGATGGTGGTGTGCTACAACGGATAAAGAAGTAAAAATAAAACGGAATGAAACGAAATTGCCAGCGGGGCAAAGACGAAAAAGGAACGAAGGCTCGGTGGAATCCAACCTTTTCACACCTTCACTCTTGGAAATAAATAAAAATGTTTTCACATCGATCCAGTTTTTACTTCCATTTGCATATTTAAGCAGTAATTTAATTCCCCATCGACGCAGAATTATGTATACACACACACACACACACACACACGCATCTACACAGTTACATGTGCGTATGTACACATGCAGGGATGTGTAAGGCCCTTATTAGGGCCAGCCTTCGATCATTCGCCCTTGTCTCATTTTCATATTTTCTCAAAAGTCCCAGAACCTTTTCCTTCTCTATTAACTGTGAGAATGAGGAAGAGGAGAAGGTTGGCATTTTATTAAAACTATCCTCTCTCTCAAAGATTTAATATCTGATAATAATATATATATATATATATATACGTATGTGAAGGGCAATCGGATGCTGGGGACGGGTTGGACAGGACAGGAGTTGAACGCTTCCCTCGGAGGACAACTCCTGTCCTTTACCATGTGCCCGATGTATGTAATACGTAATATCGATTTGTCTGTCCTGTGCGAGGAAGCAGAAGACATCCGGCCATCATAATAAAGTTGAGTTAAAAAGTGATTTTCCTTTTACGGCCCAATTTATTGATTGCTGAACCACACGTTGCTCGTAAATGTGGTTTTTACTTTTGCTCACTTCGGTCTAAGACAGTACGCAACTGATGAATTCTACTTGACCACAGAAAGGTTTGATTTGTCTAGTCTGGAAGTACTGCTTTAGTTACTACTCTGTCAGACAATGTCGAACAGATTACAAGATGAATACGTGAAGTTCTACTAGGATTTTACGTTTAGTACAAACATGTCGTGATCTTTCCTAGTTCTCTACTCCAAGACAAGACTTGTGCCTACTTAAGAAACTGACAAAATTACAATTTAATACAAGTCCATCAAGTCAAAAATATGTAATTTTTTTGACAAGCCCTCGTTTCCCTTTTGTACTTGTCTACCGGAGGATTTGGTCAGTGGACAAGACTCACCCCGTAAGTAGAGTTAAATGAAACGCAAGAAGTATCCAGGCGACCTATACAACCGGCTAATTTGCATTCAACTGACCATAGAAACTGTCCACCCCTTTCCTAGGCAAAAAGGGATAATCCACCTTGTATTGTTACTAGCATAAATAGAAGTTTTCTTCTTGGTGGTGTCTGAGTGTGTGTTGATCTAACCACCTGCCTTTGTGCGGAGGACATTCGAACGGAAGGGGAGTGAGCACGTTATTGTGAATTCAACACAAACATGCCAGAGCAGAAGTAACTTTAAATGAAATGTACAGGGACGTAGTGAAGTGAAGTAGAAAGAAGTAGGAAAGCAAGTGATCTCAAGTGCCGCGAGCCTACCACAAACAAAAAAATCAAATGTTTATTTGCTGAAAATGCATTCTCCCGGTCTTAAGCAGACACTTTTACTAAACAACAATTTAAAACTTTATTATTACAAAATACGGCGAGAATTAAATAAAAATAAGAAGCGGCCTCGTCTTACCTAACGTAAACAAACTTAAACATTTCTTGGCTATTAACGTGACCTAAAATTTTATTTTATTATTTTTAATACTCGGGTCAACTATTGTTGGAACACGTGTAACGTGAGACATTGATAGTTCAGAGAACTGTAAGAGCGGTGTAAAATCGCCGGAAAAGAAGTGTAGTGAAGTTCAATAAGTGGACTTAGTGAAGGGCGAATAAAAAAATAACTATATACAATTGATGTGTTTGTTTAATGCAAAAATATAATTTTTAATAAAATTTTCTTAATAATGTACTTATTCATGTATTGCTACAGAAGCACACGTGTTAAGTCCACGACCCAAGCGTATGATGCCGAATAGAACAATAAATAATAGAATAATAGAATAATAAAAAATAATAAAATGGCATTTATAGTACACTACATAAAGCAGTCAGTAGAGGCACAAATCAGTCTTAGTAGAGCAGGTAATCTTAGAGTAGGCAGAACTCTGTCAAAAATCAGTTTCTTACCTCGCACCTGGAGTGGTGACCTGACTAGATAAAAACCAGAAGCTTAGAGAGAAACAGCCTTGTCAACAGTGGCCTGTCCGAAAGGAGAGAAATAAGGAAACGGAAATAATTTGAGGTCATGAAATTAACAAGAGTAATATTTATTGTTTAGTAGGTACTTAGGTACTCCTTCACGTGTACAATCAAACGTAGTGTAAGTACCCAGAAGCAGGACGCAGCCATCTTGTTACGTGTAAATAAAGGCTCAAAAGGTGCAAAGTATATCATCCCAATATCGGCGTACATAATTGTAGAATATATATTTTTGGTCTTCGTATTACTTCTGTTGCGATAGGTACGGAGGACTTCGTGAAAATGAGAAGTACTTAAAAGCGAGAGTGGTAAAACATTTACAAAACTCACACAAACTGCCATTTTCGTCAACACTTTCCATTGAGTTATTTTCATTCGGGTTTTTCCAAGGAAAGAAAATCAGGGAAACGGGGATCGGATGGAGAAGGGAAAACAGAAACGGCCGTAGCGGGAATTATACGACCAAATAAATTAACGTGGAAATTGGGCAGAGTTGAGGGAAAGTAGAAAAAAAAGGCAATAAGAAATTATTGAATTGCCTGTCAACTTCGAAACGCCATTCTACGATATCTGCGGAGAAGTAAAAGCTCTACTTTCAGATTTACCGGTTTCAAAGTAGCTCCCATTATATTGGCTCCATATTTATTCGTTAAGAACATCCTTTCCAAACTAGTCATAGAGCCTTCTTAACGGCTTTTCTCTCTTCTACCACATTTCCTGTCTGAAATGTTTTCTTACTTCTTCCTCCTCACGGGCTCAGTCTCTGCCTCACTCTGTCAACTCTCCTGCATTTTTCCTTTTACTTCTTCACTTCTCCCTTTATCTCTTCCATCTGTTTCCTGTTATTTTTACTTTATACTCTCTAATTACGGTCCCTTTTTAACTGTTACAAAATCCATAGAGAAAACAAGACGAACACTGCCTATTTTCGATACGGATTTTTATCTTATTTGGTGTTTATTATGGATTATGTATTACGATGTGGTGTGATTATTTAATACCTCGCAAGGTTTGTCTTAGATCTTCGTCAATCGATTAAGACAAACACGTGTAAGAGTTTTCCTATGGAGCGATACCACCCCTACGTACCGGGTATGCTATGTACATTATTGTTATTTCCTATTTTGTTAAGAGAATTATTATTATTATTAACCAACCAACCATTCAAGTTGCCTTTTGTAATGACCAAATGTCAAGCCTGTTTAGTCGCCGAACTGTAATGGCAAGTAACGACTTTCAGGTGTTGCATACTGAATACAAATACTTATAACCAACTTAGAATACTCTAAAAATATATTCAATGCTAAAACAGTGAACAAGACTCATTACGAGAGTACTCGGAGCGTCGTGAAGTACCGAAGTACCGATTATCATCATCATCATTGTTGTCGTCATTACACTCGTAATGAATTGTTTTAATGTAACAGAGTAGTAATGAGTCGGGTAGGAAGCTAATGAAACTGGGATGTGACGTTCTCATCTTGAGGGGAGGCCCCTGCCGCGTCGGTGCGACACAGGTACTTAATAAGTACTTTATTCGCTTACACGTACTCATTAAGTCACAATTATCTCTCTACTACTCAATTCAAAGGAGTCAAATTGTGATTCGATCGAGTTCGCTCGCAAGTCTCAAAGGTTGACTACTCAGGTCCCGGGTACTGATAGGTACTGACAGGTAGGACCTGTACAGATTCTCTCCACAGGTGCAGAGTGTCGTACACCACTAAAAGCGTTTTATTTTGACGCACGGAAGAAAACAAACTTTGCCAGAAATCTCACCTGGTAGCCATTACGCAGTCGTTTCTTTCTAAATATTACAAATGTCTAGTGACCGCTCATCCGTGTTATTACACTGTCCTCGACTTTCCATTTGGCTTTCTCACCTTTCCCGCCACCAGTTCAGTCGAGTTTCTGTCTTTAAGGTAACGGGTGACGGATCATGTCATCACAGTATACAAGGCGGAACCATCGAAAAACGTGAGCTCTGAATTATTAATTTAGAACTTTAAATATAAAATTAGTTGGCCGTGAAATCGGAGAAGTTGGACGGCTAATAAGATTTGAATATAATGGATTATGGAATTTTTTCGGGCTTTTAGGATAATTGAAAACAGTTTTCGACTGAAAGAAGGTACTGATAGAGCGGGATCGTGAGCCGCCGAGGAATGAACCCGTGGGTACGTCTGGAAACGTCAAAACCTGGAGAAGGAAACAGGACAACGCGTATACAGTATTTATATATAAATATCTTATACTGTAAATAACTTATGATATAGTGACACACTAACACAGCTTATTTACATAAGTACACATACAATATACTTTTCTTAATTGCTAATACTATTATAAACACCAACAGGAGGAATCGTAACAGTAATATTAAATATTAATATTATTTAGAATGTACTAACTCCCTTAGACATAATCTGTACTCTTTTTCGTACCTTCATACACCTTCATACAGTACCTTCTGTATAGTGTACAGTACATATGCCAAAATCAGATATATGTAGTGAATGAAAAAGAGATCTAATACTTGTTGGGCTTATATATATTATTGCTTTTATACATATTGCATTTATTTATAAATAGGTTACTTTATTTATATTTCTAGTCCTATATTTTTATTTAATTAAAAATATAAGTAAGGAAATGAATTAAAGTAAAGTTAAAATTAATTAAAAAAAACATTAATCCATTGAATTAACATTGGAGGGTAAATGTTCCTCAGAAGTAGAAGTGTGTCAGGTACTTTTTGGAATTTGTCGTTCTTTGATGATTTCAATTAACTGTTAATTACAAGAGTTTTCCTACCATAATTTTATTTATTGATATTTGATTTTAATCTTTTCCGATTTGGGCACTGAATCGCCCGAAAGGTCGAAAATAAAAGACGAATTTTCGGTTCCATTCAGACTCACTCGGCGAACGGGATTTAACTTACTTAAATTGTATATAATTTTCCGTTCCGAGTGAGTTCACCTATGATTTCTCTCTTCGGTTTCTCTTTCTCACTTGAAGTTTCCTTTGAGTTTGCCAGAAACTTATTTTTGTCGCTCCTTTTTTAATGCTCTCGGAATTTGAAAGCAATCAAAACCCGAAGCATAAAAAGTTTAAGTTCCTTTCGAACTTGATCCGGGGAAAAGGTTTCCTTTATTTCCAACTTGGTTGTTTCAATTCCAGAAACCATCGCCGCATAAAATGTTGATTTGATTTTCACGACTCTGGCAAAAGCAAATATTCTCCTTCCACGTCTGTCTGTTTCTCTCGATTGCAACCTTCTGCTCCCTAAACACTCCCGTAAAAATCAATTTCTCCTCTTCTTCTTCTCCCGGGGTTCTTCCTCCCGCGGCTTCCCGCTTTAGTTTTAGTTTTCTTAAGTTGTGAATTCTTCTCCCGTCGGCTAGACAGATGGAAACCCCAGAATGTATAGCTAATTGATAACGATTGTCACCTGTTCTCTCGCACTATCGTTTCACACTGCTTTCGAATGGGGAAAAGCGAAAAAGTTTTAAGGTTTCACTCCCGTGACGACGATAAAATTTATCGCCTCGATTTATGCTCTTCATGCGGGGTCTCAAGTTTGACTATTTATCTGTAATAGTTTTTGGTCGGTGAAAGAAAAAAAATACAAAGAACCAGTCCAACAAACCGAACTTTCTTCCACGTTACATCCGATCTTTTGTAAAGCTGCCCTGAACCGTTCGACGTCTTCTTTGTGATAGTCAGGAGGGTGACGACGGTCTTGCTTTTATCATCCCACGGGATGAGATGTAGTCTCAGTTAAAATAATTCATGATCCATGGATTGATTTGTTCATTTGTTGGGTGCCATAATAGTATCATATTCATAAAAATAAAGATTGATTCTAATATTATTTACAAAAACAATTTGAGTTTGAGATGTGTTCGAACCGCAACTCTGGTACCTTATTTAGTTCTCATAAATTGAATTAAATATTCGTACAAAATATGAACTTATATGAATAATAATAATCAGTATGAATGATTTAGGCGAATCGAGAAGAATAATTGTTGTCTTAAATTTTTAGGTGCAATTTGTAGTGAAAATCAAATGTTGTTTAACTCCCACCACCCGAAGTTGAATACATTTTTATATATGTATTTAAATTATACTTTAATTATTTTAATTTTTAGGTAACTGTTTGTTAGTAACAATCAAAAGCTTGTGTTTTTGTATTCCACTTATTGTAATGAGTAACCACACGTGGTCCACTTTTTTTTGTGTTGTAGTGTTCGGTAGTTATTGAAGCGAGTTGCTTCTCACCAATTAAGGTAAAAGTTAATTAGTTCCTAAAGGCTTAATGAATCAAATTCACATGCAGGGGGTTGAGGGTTGACTGGCCGTTGTTCCACGCTAACGAGTAAACACACGTTGCGTCCTGTGTTCGCGTGTGTCAAAAATCCAAAAGGAACCACTTGTAAACGTCAATGATTCTTCTTGAAGAAAGTTAAAAATAATTAACGGCAGCTCGCATTTGAAATTTTAAATAAAACGGAGGAAGATCGTGCGTCGCTATCAGTTTTAGATCTTCAGGTACTACTCAAGCGTGGTTCCCGTTGTCGTCCAACTGACAAAAAGAGTCAGTTGGTTTCTCACAAATGGAAGGTATTCCGTCTGTCTCATGAATAATCAACCGGGCGAGAAGTCCCCCGGGTACCGATTGGTATCACTCGGATATCCATCCATTGGAAATGCATTCGTGGAAATTGCAGTCGGACAAAAACGCGTCTCCAATTGTCGATAAGACCCGAGCGAAGGTGGACAGAGGAAGGGACAGGTGTTCCGATCGACCGGTAAAACTATCATTACTTGGAAACGGAAGTGGGCCACGGTGAGTCGTCTTCGTTTGCGAGGCCTTGCGGTGTCGCAGACCGTCGACACATGCCGGGCACTTAAAGTGGAAACTACAAAAACGACACCCGACTACACCCACAACTACACGGACATATTGATTTTATTTGTATGTTAGATGAGGTGTGCGACACCCCTCCTGCCCACAGTGTCGGTCATACATAATTCAGACTGCTAACGAGTAACATTATTTATTTTCGAACTCGGGGATATTTATCGGTACAAGCGTTCGTATGTACGTTACCCCGAGTGTGGGGTTGTGGGCAGTAGGACTCCTGTACATAAACATTCTACTTATTTTTTATCGTAGGAAAGGCTTGTAACCGTCGCTCACTTAAAAGTCACGCAATTCTATTCGTCACCTTCTTACTGTTATTTATCTGGAAACGTGACGAAAAAATCCTTTTAGTCACCAGGTCGAGTATGTTGCTGTGGCTGGTGCCACGACACTTGGTATTTGCTGCTTGTGTTGGTGCTGATGCCATTTGTTGTGGCTCCTTCTCCTGCTTCTTCTTCCAGGTTCTGTTGCATGCGTTTTCTTCTGATGGGTTAAAGTGACAAAGTCGAAGCATCTAAAACATTTTCCTTTTCACCCTCTCCCATAAGAATAATTTTTTCTTCATCTTTTTCGGGAGGAAAGGAAAAGCGGTAATTAAATAAGGCTGACGCTTTGTATTTCTCGTCACGGTGGCTAAAAACAACTCAAGTTGACATTCCGTTGACACCGTCTCCTTTCTCTCTCTCTCTCTCTTATTCTCCCGTTCCCTGCTTTTTACGCCAACTTTTGCCGAGGAGTCTGCGAGAAAACCCTAATGGAAAGTTAGAAGAGTAGGAAAACGATCCTTACATACGAACACAAATCCCTGTTATGTAAGACGCATGAGAAGGATGTGCCCTGACAAAAGTTTCACATCTCCCAGAGAAGAGTTTTAGTATAGAAATTTTGTCAGGAGAGAAAAAATGACAATAAATAAGCTTAATGAAAGATTCTCATACTCCAGTTCGCTTTCTGAGGGGTTCTGGGTAGGGATCGGTTCCCCGTAATTTTGGATTTGTACCTGATGTTCCATGCGGGTAGGTATTGCCTCTTTTGTAGTTTCAAAGGTGTTGTAATGCGTTGCTGTAGTTATTGTCGCCTTCAGGTTCGTTGAAATGCTACCGGAGACCCTTGCAACCAAACATACATAAATACTTTCCAACTTATAATTTCATAATACATAAAAATAAACACTTTACCCGTAAATGTGTAACTTCTCGCGGAGGATGTAGACGACGACACGTCTGTTTCCCACTTATTTTTATGTTTATCTTTTATTTTGTATTTATTATTTATGTTTTGTATTACGCATTTCAATTTAGTTCAATAACATTTAACGAGATTTAAGGTTTTACTTAGGCTACCATCTTAATAAATACCATCGAAACATGTCTTATGCAGTCGATGAAACAAAGTTTAAAGATAAAAGCGAAACTCTATCAACTAATTATGGAAAGATGGTAAGCCACAGGTTAAAAAGTTATCGTCTTTGGTT
This sequence comes from Polyplax serrata, assembly GCA_037055365.1. Taxonomy (NCBI): domain Eukaryota; kingdom Metazoa; phylum Arthropoda; class Insecta; order Psocodea; family Polyplacidae; genus Polyplax; species Polyplax serrata. The sequence goes on from JAWJWE010000004.1 coordinate 4,636,359, forward strand.
TTTAGATTTTGTATTCGCAGGAGAAAAAGTCAGTCGAGTCGACCGTAAAATTAAATTTATACCTGGTCAGGTAGGGTTCAGGTGGTAGGTAGACTATCCACAACCATATGATAGCTGATCTAACAATTATTTCTTAATTAATTATTGATTTTATCTACCAATTAATTATTCCCCTTTGTTCCCACTGAAATTTTTAATTCCTTGCGTTTGACCAGCAACTGCCGTCGACCATTTTTGTTTACTCAAAACAGGATAAATAAGTTCTGGAGTGAGGAAGAAGGAATCGGGGTGGACGTTTATTATTTTTCAATCGGACGTTCAACAACGTCGACTTGACCTAAATCAGTTCACCATTTTGTTTTCCTCAGGATGGGAGTCTCGGGGGATTCGCGGCGGTCGCGGTGGGAGCACGTAACGCGGAGGGAAATTCGTAAAAGTTACAAATGGAGGAAAGAAGACTCGAAGGAATTTGATCTTGTTGTTCTCTCTCTCTCTCTCTCTCTCCGGAGAGAGTCAGAGAAGACTTCTCGAGACTTAATGACTCGATATTGAATCCGGCGATTAATTCGGAACCGACAGAGTAGAGGAAACAGACGACGCGGCGCTGCAGGAACGAGGTGAAACGAGATGAGCCCAGAAAAAAAAGGTTCAGAGTGGAAAAAAAAGCTCAAGACGAAGAAGATGGCGCGTACGAGGGGACAAAGGAAAAGCGAGTTGTCGGATGAGACGGGGCGGGACGGTGGGTTTGTGGGTCGGAGAGAAGGGACGAGTGGCAAGAGGAAAATGGAAACGGGCAAAAGGAATGGGAAGACAACAAAGGAAGAAAAAAAAAGGAAAAAGAGATGTTCGATCAATATGGTGACGTCACCTAACAAATGAACAACACACGCTGTAGTGACGGGGCCCCCCCAAATCCCTTCCCGCCAGTGGATCCTCCCCACCCGCCACCCTGCCTAAGAACGAGGCTGCCCGGTGGTTGTCTTTTTGCTCGATGGCCAAAAAAAGGGTTTTTCCTAGTTCGCCTATCCTAGTTTTGTCTATGACCATTCGGTGTTCCAGGACCTTTAGAAGTCTTCTAGGCCGACCGCTTTGTTTTTGCCGTCAAGCTGCTGAATCGAAGTCGCCCGGTCTCCGAAAACCCAGGTGGTTTCGCCAGAATTTCAAAAAGAAATTTTAGGGGGACCACCCGTCCTGTCCACTGTAGGAAATGTTTTTTTTTTATCGGTTTGATTCGGTTCAATCGTTTTAATTACCGTTAAGTTACACCTTTGTGTGTGTTTGCCACCGTTGCCAGGTGGACGATGGCCACGCTCGACCGGACGAAGAAGTCGAGGAGCAACACTAGCTAGGAAAAGTAGCGCGTCGGTACCTTCCCGACGGCCGGCTACCCAAAAAATTCGTGGTCTTCTCCAGTGACCAAATTTTCCGGGCCCCAACAGCGCCGTATAAAACAAGTCCGTTAAATTTATGACGCGGATTTGGCTTTTATAATTAAACGCATCGCCGTTAATTGTTTAATTTTATTACCTGAAAATTGTTTTATTACCCTGAGATTTGCATTTTTTAATTTTACCTTTCCTAGGCATCCGACGGGTCAATAGACGTCTTTCGGTCCGCCCAATTGCTCTCCTAATTACACGACTCCGCATCTGTCTGCCGTTACTGTTGGCAAGCAAAAACATAAGTTGGAATTTTATGTAAATCTCCTGGAAACGTTAAGTTTTCCAATTAAATTACCACTTTGATGCCGATGCGATTCGAGTGTACCTACCGTGTGTACAGAGAAATGGCCGATTTTCTCTCTTGTTGTCGCATCTGCAGAAATCGACGCGTGAGCTAATAATAATTAATAAAGTAAATTAATTAACGAAGAAAATAGACGAACTGCGAGAGAGTCTTTGTTAAAGTGGCAACAATGACAAAATCGGAGTCGGTCGAAACAAAACTGGAAAAACTACAGCGGAGGCAGCGACAACAACAGCAGCAGGAGCAGCAGCAGATGGCAAATAAAAGGAAAGAAAATTTATTTCAGTTTTTTTTCCTATTCTTTTTAAGCCGAACCGGATTTCTCCTTCTCCATATTTTACTTTTATGTATTGTTATTGTTATTATTATTATTATTACTATTTTTTTCTTCTTCAGAAACGCATATTTATGTATGTGCCGAGAACGGGTACGGTGATAGGTCGGTCGCCGAAGGTTCGACCCAATTTTCTAGGATTTTCATTTACATCTGTTTACAGGAACTGCAAGCAGAACGTGAAATTAGAGAGAGAGAGAGAGAGAGAGAGAGAGTGACTGACTGAGTGTGAGACAAGTAGACAGGGAAAAGGTGCAAAATTGGATAAATTGTTAAGATAACGGAACAATGCCTCCAGTATCGTAATTAGATGTTACGTAAGGCGTAAATAATGACATTAATAGATTAATAGACACTTCGTTTTGAAATCTTCCTCTTCTCTATCATCTTTCGAGATCGCTTTTGTCAAATTTTATTAGTGCGAAATGTCTTTTTCAATGAATTCTGCAACTGTTGTGTGTGTGTGTGTGTGCGCGCTTGTATTATTCCTCGGGAACAGTCGGCTTTTACCACCGTGCCCCCTCCCCCCACCCCCACCCCCCACGGAAGAAAGGAGCACAGCCTCCGAGGAACAACAGTCAAGATTAAGCAAGATCAAAATTGGAAAAGTTTCCGAAGCCTTTTTACGCAACCTCTCAACCTGAGTTGCTCGACTCCTGCCAAAGGAAAAAAGGAAGGTAGGAAAAGGAGAGATTCCTGGAAGGTTGAGCCTTCTCTCGCGACAGATTTCGACTCTCCTCAGCCAGAAACCTCAAATTTGGGTCGGTCTACAGCAGATTGTTCTCTTATCATTTTGCGCCTTTCATGTGGTTTTGAGTTTTCAAGTGGATAATGGGGCTTTTGAGGGTTGAAGGCGTCGCCTTTTGCCGGAAATTTCGGGGTAGTTTAATGATCTGTGAACCTGATTTTGTGACAACTTTTTTAACGTCTCCGAGGTTTGCCTTGTCGAACAAGTTGAGTGGCTCAAACTTTATTTTTAACTGTTTTTGAGGAAACGCGGAAAGGTTTCGGGAAACTTTAGTTTAAGAAGTTCACTGCAATTCTGGGAAATTTTAGGAACGCGGACGAAGAGAATTTGAACTGCCATCTATTAATTTTACGCTCTATACCGTTCTTATATTTTACATAATATTAGTACACCCAAATTACGAATACTTTTAATACAGTAGTCATACGACAGTACATATATATAAAGTTATGCACATGTGTGCCCAGGGTTTTTAGAAATAGAAAAGGGAAATGGTGAACCGTTCGTAATAGCAAAGTTTGCCTTTGATAATAACAAACTTTTGGTTCTTCAATTTCGATTATTTCCACAAATGTCGGAATCACTATTTTATGTACATCAAATACATTTATTACATGCTAAATTTTACTACGTCAGAAATAATTATCAAAATTACTATTTTTTTCACATGTAATTCTCTTATATACCATGGTAATGAAATAGTACACCGGGCCAGTCCTTAACTATTAAATATAAGATAAGGTTTTATAAATTTATAAGTTAACACAGATTTGCAATTCATTTCTTTGTGCAGCACATAACAAAATGTAATGCTTGATGATATGTTTGATAGGTAAAAATACTTCTCGGGGGTAACTAGCGGTGTCTCCTACACAGTTTACCTACCTTGTGGTGGTGTGGATGGTCACCATACGAAAAGGTACGGTGTAAGTTGGCTGGCAGATGTCATTTCTAAAGGAGTTGGAACATAAAAAAAACCACATTCGGAGAACTACACCTGCCACTTTGGGCGTTTCTGCACCTTGAGAAAGAAACTCTGAAACATTTCGCTGTTACAAGTCGAAATGTAGCGAAGAAGAAGCGGGTACTTGTTACATATGTAATATTAACACTTAATAGTTTTGGGTGTGGACATGTCCGAAAATCATCTCTCCTTCAGGTAAAGCACTGGTTTTCACTCACGAACCATTCTCGTTTCTAATTCAGTTACCTAGTTATCTAGTTCCGGAGAGTTCAATTAAATTATCCCAAAGGACATTTAAAGGTTTTAGTATCGGATTGTAACCTCAAGCTTGAATTTTTCTTGTTGTGTTCCAACGATCGGTCTGAAGGGTATGGCTCAAAGCGTAGACAAGCAACTTCGTCTAGCGTAGGATGAGTTAGAAAATCACTGAGTTAATTACATGGAATCTGGTGTTATATTGTTATTAGCAGCACGTCAAAGCATTAAAAACTAATTACAACATGGCAATTTCAACTAAATAATACTTTTGATTTAAGCCACGTTACGGTGGCTATCGAATTGAAGCATGTGGTTTTTTTGTTTGGTTTATGTACATAAAGAATTTTTCGAGGAATTTCACAGAAATCGTGTAATTATTATTAATGATCGAGTTCACCGAACTGAATAACTCATATCTATACGCTATGTACATTATCATTATTACATGTGATTAATTGCGAGTCATAGGATTCGGGCAGAGGTTTGATCTTTCGATCTACGGTGCCACGCATGGCTGTCACTCTATGTAAATGTAGTGTAACAGAAGATCTCGACCGTGACAGTCGTTCCTTCGAAGAAGAAATTTCATACGAAAGGAAGTCATCACGGGCTACGAAGCTGTGTGGAAATAAAATAAATAACAATGAGGGGGGCACACGTGGCAGAAGACACGTTGAAGGAATGCCAGACAGAATCCGTAAAAAGTGAGCTAATCTTGAATGCATTAATAAATAAATAAGTAATAAATATTGAGTTATGAAAACAACGAAATCCGTAAACTGAAACTGTAAGATAAAACATCCATTTTTGGTCGTTGAAGTCTCACCCGTTGTCCAAATAGAAGTGGTGAAATATTGTAGTGTAGCAGAACTACAAGAAAAAGTAACTGGGGAAGAAGACGTGTTAGCCTCTACGAACCAAATGAAAGTACCGAGAGCACCTCGAAACCTTTTCAGGTGGGAGAAGAAGCCAGCAGAAGGAGGAAAACCAAAAGGCTCAACGGAGAAGATTGCTCCCGTTTCTTGTGTCAACAATACAACCTTTTCCTCAAAAAGGCAACTACCCAAACACGTCCTAAACCTTTGAGAATAAGGTTCAGGTTTAACCGAGCGGAAACGGAAGGCAGAGGACCTTTCCGCCCGTCTCCCCGTCGTCCATTCCGTCTTTCATTCTCTTCTTCTGACACGATTTTCTCTTTGTCTAAGCTTAAAATGACTTTTGCGGTCTTTTATGGTTTTTTAATGTTCTCTCGGCTTACAGTATCATTTGTAAACTGAAGAGAAATTTTAAGAAGCTTTCAACTCTCTTACCCTAAGGGGGGATACCCCTCCGTGTCTCCGGGGATTTCCCGATTTTTGGGGATATGATATTTTTCGGTCAATGTGTTTTTCATAACTTTCCTTCAACGATTTAAGAAAAATCGATTTGTGTACCTCGTAAAGAACACCGCGGCTACTGGAGTATATGAAAGATATTATGGATGTATATACATATTCAATATGTATATTGAAATTTCACTTTGATCGGTTTATTATTATTTATTAATTAGGGTTTATTGTTCAATTTATTAATCGTTGCTCCGACTTTTATTTTAGTTGCTATTATATTCAACTATTAATAATATAAAACTATTAATAAGTTATTATCCCGAGACATTCTCGTGTAACTTTATAAATACGGTGCCTTATGCATTTGTGAGCGCATAACATTGATTTTCTGTTACTCAATTGTCCTACGGCGTAGAGTAGACAATCCGATGGGTTTCCTTGGAATCGTACAGGCAGTATATTTAAAACTTTTCTTCACTTATTTAGGGAGCCAATGAGGAGTTCACAGGTACCACTTACGCAGACAGGAACCAGTTCAAAGTCTCTTTTTGTATTCTTACTAGAACAGTACCAAAGCAATTTCTTTGTGTTTGGTGCTTTTGCGTCCGCGGTTCGTTTAAATTTTCGTTGGAATGGATGGGAAGTACTCGGCATAATGCCCAATAATGTGACGAAAGAAAGCCATTTGACCGTGGCCAAATCAGCACCCGAAATATTTTTTGGTGTTGTTACAATTCAGGTTTCAAATGATTATTTTAATTACGCGGAGAGTCGACCGGTAGGCGGAAATCAAAGTACTAAACACACAGCTATACACAAAAAAAAATTGTAATTATTGTTTCGTGTGTGACAAAAATCACAGGAGAAGGCATTTGCCGTGGAATAACAACTATTGTTATTATTCTCTTTAATGACTCTGGCTCGTTTGCACAAATAGTGTGGTACTCGTCGCCGTTCCGTTACCCCTCGCGTTGCTTTTTTGTGACAGTGAGGTACTCGTTTGGTTTGGTTTTATCGACCCATCAGGTGATCTCATTGCTGATTTTGTCGCAGAAAACGCAAAATTTCAGGTCGAACCTGGTTGAATCCTTGAAGGAGGGAAACGTTCGCGTGGTGCAACTCAACCTGATGCCTGAGATATCCTTAACTATCATTTTTTAATAATAAGTGATACGTAGAATAATAACAAAGTCGGATTCGGTTCATGAGCACTTAATGGCACTTTTTGGTGGAACCAGAGCCGATTAGTGATCTCGTATCAAGACGGCTTCAAAAAAAGCATAGAGTAAGTGCTGGTGATGGAAGACAGGAGATCTCACACTCTGGAGACAGTTGATTTGAAAAAAATACAGTAGAACGATTTCGACACAAATTATAACAATCGTTTTATTTACAATTATAATACACAAATAATGTTCCGTTTGTGTTCCATCTGCTTTGAAGTTGAAATTTCTTACTCTTGTGCGTTGGTTGCTGTGTTGACAAAAAATTCCATCGTTTAGTGAGGTTTGTGGACCTCGCGTTGTGTTCCTCTACCCCCAAAAAATAATTGTCCTGTGACTATTATTCTATTACTTCTCTATGCGTTGTATTAAACAAATTAAACCGTGATTATCATACCGTTGCTTACACTACAACAACACTACTGCGTGTCAGTCTTTGACGCCAAACGCAACAAGTAACAATTCGATTTGATTAATGTCATCAACTCATCACCGGAGATTTCTCTAAGCAAAAACCAAAGTCCTTTTCAAAATGGATGAAAAGACACTTTTTTAAGCATCCGATGATATTATTTATAAACCGTCGACGGTTTTCTCTCCGCTCCATTCTCTCTGTCTCTCGCATCCATGTCTAATTTTCATAAATCGATAGCATCCAACGAGTACAGTTCGTCTGGAATTGGGCGAGACGTTACAACCCAGCGGGATGTAACGGGACGGGGGAAGGGGTGAGCAGTAGCTGAGGGGCGGCGGTGGTTTCGGGAGAGGGCAGGTGTGTATCGCCCGGGGGGGGGGGTTGCGTGCAGGGTGTAGAGGAGAGAGCACGACCTCCCCGAAAGATGTAATCTCAGGTGAAAACCGAACCGAAAGCGAAAGCTCCAAAAGAGTGAGACCTCCACCTGGATCCTGGAGAATAATCTTCGGGGAAAAATTTGAGTTCGAGGATCGGCGTCTGGAAAAGGACGGTGTGCACGTGGACGAAGCGGGCGCAAAACCTGTCGATATTTAAAGAGAGAAAAAAGAGCGGAAAAACTCTTCGAACGAACCGAAAACCACGGCTCCCAACCTACGAACGAAAAAGATAAAAATCCAATTTTCATAGGAATTTTTCCTCTCTCGATTGCAATTAAACGGGGAGCCTGGGCAAAGGAAAAATCTAAAAAAAAAAAACACACTGGAATTACATGAAAAGGCGAAAGGGAGGGTATGTGGAGGGACGAGGAGAAAGAGAGTGGGTGCGGGGGCAGAGAGGGTTAGGTTTCCGTTTTTCATCCCTCATCCACCCTGTCCTCCCCTTCTCATGCCCACAGTTCGTGCCTTTCACGGGCCCCCCACGTTCCCTCTTTCTCTCTCTCTCTGTTTCTCCCCGCTGCCGCTGCCGCCGCCGCCGCCGCCACGGTCACCCCCTCCCGTCTGGGGAACCTCTTCGACCGAACGGATCGGAATAGGTGATCGAATCGTTCGCGTTTCCGTTCGCGCGACCGAGAAAAGCACGAAAAGGTTCGAAAGGCTCCATCGAAAGTCCTTTCTTCCTCCCAGAAAGGATTTTTCGCTCCGTTCAGCGACTTCCGATGATTGGCGAGTTACTGCGCAGATCGGAGCTTTTAAAAGCTCAATCAGTTTTTCCTCTCTGTCTCTCTCCCGCACACGCAATTTTTTCTCCCTGCGAAGGCTTCTCCTTTTTTTTTTTTTTCTCTCTATGACTTCTTCCCGGTCGGCCGAAAGGCTCTCTCACACGTACAGCAGTGAGTGAGTGAGAGAGAGTGAGAGAAAGAGAGAGGGAGAGAGGCGAGCGGGTGGGGGGGCAGATGGAGGAGCACATTTTTTTTCCTCTTCCAATTCATCCAGACGAGTCCTGGCGCCATGCGTCGATCCTTTCCAGGCGCCTCCTATTCCTATAGATAACCTATTGGAATATTGAATATCGAGAATATCCGTATCGGAGAACCGACCCCGAAAGGTCGCACCGCCATTTTTAGCTTTCGGCCGGGACTCCAACGATGGATTTCCAATCGCGAAGGGGTTAATACCTCCCACGATATTGAGCGATTCGTCGGGGACCCCGTCAGCGCGTACGTTTATCGTTTTCTGATTTGCCAAAAGGTCGGACCCGATCGGAGTTGATCCTCGATCGGAGTGTCTCCCCAGCGATCGTGGGAGGAGAAAACCTTTTTTTTTCCCTGGAAAAAAAAATAGAAAACTGGAGAGTCAGGGGAGAGAGGAGAGGCAATAAAATGCGCGAGAGATCCAGCTGGTACACACTGGGGGGCTGGGACAGGTAGCCATCAGGTACTACTCCCACAGGTAGGGCGAAGGCCACCACCCGCCAGGGATGAAAGGGTTGGGTTTGACAAAGGCACATGACACGGTGGTACTTAGTTGGTAGCAGTAGTAAACAATATTACTTCGTTCATTTTTGTTTTCTGAAACTTAAAAAATAATATAAAATATGGCTAACCCTTATTTGTTAGCTTCGCCAAATCGCCAGGGGTGGTTCTTATGATACCTGCGACGGAACGTACCTGTTGCAGGTACCTCATTTCCGTTTTGGCTAATATCTTAATAATTAATCGGATTCATGTTATTTATTTGTTATTGTCGTTTTATTTACTATTTATTTTTTTTATTGGAAATGAAAATATGTAGCAAACTTTATAATTTTCTGCAAGAAAGAACAGTCACTTTCGTAATGGGTGCTGTGATACTCGTGGCGATGGCACGTGACCCCGTTCTTTCCTTTCTAAGTCGTTCTCTTCTTCTCAACCATAATGTGTGCCCGAATGATGCGTTTCTTAATCGATTTCTGTCGTTTCCATCGACTTTTTAGCCATGGGAAGAATTCTCTCTTGCTCTCTCTCTCTCTCTGTTTCTATTTATTTCTCTCTATCTTTCCATCCATTTAGAAATACGGTTTCAATGTTAATCGTCGCTACGTTAATTAAACCCGTTAAATAAACAAACTTTCATTCTACATAATAGGAATTGAACTTTGTCGAAATTGCACAAAATATCACTCTATAGGAAAAGTAGGTCACGAAGTAATTTTCTGAACGGCAAAAGACGCCCAGGTCGATCCGAATAACTTTTTTCTATGCATTCTTTTTACACGTTCGGGGACACGTTCGATAGCTGGAACAGTTCAAACTTTCCAATTTGTTTTTGTTTAATTTCTGACCGGATTTGAATGTGCACGATGAGAAGTACGCGACGCGGGCTTTCCGAAGCAAATCTTGTTGTCCGTAAAATTAAATATTAATATCTAAGTACTTAAAATATCAATATTATATTATATTAATGTGGTAGGGCTGAGAAGAGGTAATAATGTCCAACTGACTTATTGTTTGGTTTATGCTGTCATCCGACCTTTATGACTAGGTTACCGGGTTACCATGAGTTACCAAGTTCTTCGGCGTGTTTTGACAGAGATACACAAATGTCAAAAGAATTGAAAATCAAAATTTTTACGTGCCACCTGTTATTTATAGAGTTCTAAAATAAGTTGTCTGTCACTGTGCGTGTGTGTGTGTGTGTGTATCAGGTATGGTGTCTGCTTGGAAAACACGTACACGACACGTACACCGTACCGTCCTACAATGTCAATTGGGTCACAGTTTTCGTAGATTGACTTCGCGAGGAAGTACACCTGTCTAAAAATAAATTAATTGATTTTGCATTTAATGAAAATTTCCAAGGAACGAGTAGTAGGCGTTCGGATTATTAAAATTATTTTCGGACGCAACCTCACTGCTGCCACGACGGTTATGGCCGTGCTCGAACGATTTCTTCCGGGCGGTTCTCCCGTTCGGGTAAGACTTGAAGGGCTTTCGTCCTCCCCCGGGGGCACACACCGCTACCTGTTACTTCCTTCGACACTTACAACCCATTCAAAATTATGAAAAAAGTACTTGGAGTCAAATTTATACGACGATTAACGTCAACATGCACGGTCATTTAATGTTATGACAATCATAAAAATGTTAAGAAAAAATTAGAAATTTGGCGTAAATGGAACGGGAAGCACCGTTAAAATTATTTAATTTTAAACAATAAACATGCAATTAATTAATTAACCGAAATAGTTTTAATAATAAATTGCATAATAGTTGGGCATATTGTCCGAGGGCACGCACTTGAATTCGCCGTAGTTCGACCGTAAGGAAAATTGGCAGGTGGGAGCGGCTGGTTTGCACCTATGAAAAATCCAGTTTTTTTTAGTAGTTGTAGTTTTGTAGTTTTCGGGTGATTTTTACACTCTCCAAAGATTTGTGCAGTCAGTTTCGACAATGATCGCTGCCACCGGTCGTCACGGATTTAAAAAAAAAAAACCGAACGACCGTGTTATTTTCAGTTGGTGGCTTTGTTTAATTGCCGAAATTAGTGAAAGCATTGAAATGGCATCTCTCGTACGTCAAGGAGGCAGCGTTTGTAAAAAAAAAACTTTTTCTATTCGGTAATTTATGGATCGATCTGTTCCACAATTTGTAGATTTACTTGAGTGCTGGACAGTTGCACTTGACGTCATTCGGTGGTGTTGTTTCAGGTTCTTCAAGTAAAAAACCAAGTAACTCTGAAGAACACGCAGTTCCAGGTGATCTGTTGATCAATGCATGATCTGTACTCATCTGCTACAGGTATTTGCCATTATTGATTTCTTTACCTGCAGAAAATACAGGCTTTTTGTTTTTACTTCACCTTTTCCAATTCCTCTCATTCCCGTAACCCTTTCTCCAGGTACTTTACTTTCCAAAAAACATGTCACGTGAACGCCCTCCTCTTAGATTTACTCTATTACTCTTGTTTTATTTGTTACTACTTTTTACTTCTAGTATTTATACTCTCTCGTAACTTCAATTAAAGTATTATTAGTGCTTACACACGACGCATTATTAGGTACAGTAAAAACTATTCAATTACAACTTCATCGGAAAATGTAATTTTATTCGCAAAGATATATTGTTTATTATACTGAAACAATATTTATAAAAATATGTAATCTGCAGTACCTTAATATACACAATGGTGCTTCGTATTCATATTATATTAAACTTCTAGAGGAGTCTTATTTTAACTTGGCAAGGGAGCGGTGCCTCAATAAAACACTACTCCTAGTTAACATATTCTGATATAAGTTTTTTCTTACCACTCCTTATTACTGTGTAAATTTCCCCTGTAAAAAAATTACCCTCCTCACCGGGACTTAATGTATACGTTTGTGTGTGTGTGTGTGTGTGTGTACATGTGCTTATTATACACGTGATATATATATTTTTTCTCAGTACCCCGCAACCACTTTACATAGCCCCACAAGTTCTCATAAATTATATACAGTTTTATTGTTCCTTTTTTTCTCCTTGTCGTTCTTCCTCTGGCTCGTTGGCTGGGCCTGCCTCTCTCTCTCTCTCTCTCCTTTTGTCACTTTGGCAGACAGAACTTTTACATTTTTCAAATTACGTATTTCTTTTACTTGTTTCAATTTTTTCCGAGAGCCGTAAATAATCTTTTCTCCTTCGTTTTGGGAATGCTTATAATGAAATTAGTTTTTTTTCTTCCCGTTCTCAGTTGCTTTCTTCGCCGTTCGGCCCCCGCACGTTCGCTTTTCTTCCGCTTCCATCCAATTTGCCCCTGCAATTATTCCTTTTTCATTAATTGAAATTATTCATGTAGTGTAATTTAATTTTTTCACAGTTGCTTAATGTATTATTTTTATTTATATTTACGTTGTTTGTTGCTTTTTTTCATTTCTCTCTCTCTCTCTCTCTCATTCTCTCGTCTCGAAGTTATTAATTTAATAACTTATTTATTTTTTGCCGCTCGCTCTTTTTTTTGATTTATTAAAGTCCGTCATTTTGAATATTTCGCCTGAATTGCAATTAGACTGAGGTAAACGTTCGCTCTGGCCACGTCTTCAGGTGAGCAAGTGAATTTGTGATGTGTGAAAATTGTCTCGGATTTTAAACGGGTTACCTTTTGAGGTGTTTCACGTAGATTGTTTTAATTTACCTGAGTCCGTTCTAAATATTCTACCTAATAGAGTGTGTTTAATTGTAATTAAGTTACATCCAATGGGTGGTAAAAGGGAGTTTTAAGACTTATTAAGCAACTATTGGAATATTGAATGTATCAATTACTTTGTACTCCAAATAAGGAATACCAGAAGTCAGTAACTGAAAAATATAGTGTGGTAACTGTAAACTAAATAAATAGTTGATAATTTTTGTTCGGTTACGTACTCTATTAATTGACGTGCACTCCTAATAATTATAAGGAAATTGGGAGTATAAAATCTAGAATAGATTTGCACGAACTCGAGTAAATGAGCTCGGTATAGTAAATGAAGGATATTAAAATTAATATACATAAAGTAGAATTATTCTTATTTCGTCGTCGAATTAGTTTTATTAATGTACCAATGCCGTTGTAGCTCGAAAAAAGGTGTTACAGTACTACATTGTACTGAACTACGATATGGTAGTGCTTACAATTTTAACGAACGAAGTGTTACATATTTCAACCCCTACGGCTTTTCCTTTCCATCTGATTTTCACCACACCTCCGTGAACCTGAAAATTAATTTTTCGTCTATCTCTTATTAAAAAAATTCTTTGTCAGCTCTTGCAGGAGAAGAAGAAGAAGGGAAAACCCCCATAAGTGTAATACATAGAGAAAAAGAGAAAGGGAGTTTGGCAGTTTGAACGATCAGTAAAAAGGTAATAAAAAAAGAAGGTGCGAGTATGAAGTTGATGGTGGAGATGGTGTAGTCGCAGCAGTTGAACGGGTGTCGGAAAAGGTTGGGCCGAAGGTCGAAAGGTTTGAGAGAGGAGGAGGAAAAAGGTGCGATCACACGAGTCCAGGCAAATCCCATTTTCGACGATAAGACATTTTAATTATCGTTACTCAGCAAGGGAATCGATGGTTCACTTCTTCAACCCCCGGGGGTAGTACAACTTATAACTAATATAAAAAGCAATTTAATATTCCCGTATAATGATAAAATTTAAGCAGTAAATCTTATTTTTTTCAAATATAAAAAGGAAAGATGTATGATAATAGGTTTAGACCGTGAAGCGGGGTAAATTGAGACTTGAGGCTGTTCGGAAAAATACGACATGGCGAACGGGAAGGTTTTAATTCTCAAGGAAAAGAACGGGTAATGGCGGAAATATGCAAAGCACGTCATTTCTTTTGGGGAATGCTAATTTGTCCTTCACAGGTTTCTGCCAGGAAGGTTCCGTTCAGGAAGGTGCCTTCCAGTGCCGTCAATGGAAAACGTCAATCGTATGATCGCTGCTGATCTGTGGAAAGATCACAGAAGGGAAGGATCGGTCAGAGTTAAATTTTTAAAATTCCCGCCAATTTGTTTTAGGAATTTTGCTGTCGTTTGTGGTTTGGCTTTTATTTCTGATGTTTGCTCTGAAGGAGACGATCTGCATCACAAATCCATTTGTTACTCCCGAAACCATTAATACGTCTGAGTGCCCCGGCCATCATTATTTAAATTAATAAAATTATTAATTCGCTGTATTAATAAATATTTTTTTGCTCGTTCCCTTTTTCGTCGTTTCCGGTTTGAAAAATATTTTATGTGATTTAGTACATTTATTTTTCAATGGGGAAATTCGAGCGACCGGGTTCAACTTGACAACGAAGGTACTCGTCAGGTGTTCACCCAGGCAAAATGCCAGTTTTTTTTTTAAATTCCCAGGTTCAGGTTTCATTCTCAGGTTCAGTGAGAAAATAATTCGCCGGGGGAGGAAGACATTTGGCAAGTGCAAAATCTAATTCTAGTTTTGTCAAGTCGGCGGAAGTCTGACCGCGGTCTCGACATGAAGAGTCGGGTACTGGGGTCGGGTACAAGGTACCAGGTACGGGTACCACATGCTCCGGATGTTCCGTCACTCAGCTGGGTGAAGAAACTCTATGGGAACGATTCGATTAAACCTATTTAACGTATTCATTCTTATCGTCTTTCAGGAATGTTAACTTTATTAAAGTTCTGAAATGATACGGATTGGCAGTTTTATACTTCTTATATTACAATTATTTAGTAGGAATTGAAGCAGAAGTTGCTGCCACAGGTAACTTGTAATAGCCGCGAGACTTTATTATACGGAAAGTGACTTAATTACGTATACAATTTTATTATTAATTCTGTTATTACTTTCAACAAAATTAGTATACGTAAGAGGGTATCATTTTATAATACTCCACTAAGTTACGTTCGTGTAAATCATAGTAGGGCAGTGAACTTTACATTTTATGTATAAAATACTTTGAACTCAGGCTACAGTTGACGTATTTAACTATTACCACTACAAACTACAAAACTTTAAGTAAAAATAAGCGTGTGTACTTCTCTAAAATTTGTAAGAATGTTGCTTCACCCGAACAGCTCTGGGGTTTTTGACTGGATGGGACTGTGTCTTCATAAACATTTACATAATATATGTTTATTGTAATGTTTAATGCGTATTATAATAATTAATGAAATAAATAATTATTAATAGACAACAATAAATTAGTATAAATTTATGAAATGTGCACATGCGCTTAATAAATTTTAGTATTGATTGCTCATCGATACTAATTCGTTATGTTTCCATTAATATGAGGTTCTGAATTAACAAATAACACAGTAACAAATTACATAACAAATAAATCAGTTATTGAGTCAGTTTTGAAACAACCACTCTTCGTTCTGTATACACTCTATGTCAAATTGTAATATTTTCTTTAGTATGTTACAGAATGAATTAATGAGAAAGACTCCGAACTGTGTTTCGTCGTATCAGAAACCAAATTGTAAAAAGACCAGAAATAGTAGTTATTTTTCACTATTTAGATATTCGGTAGTTAGAACTAAATAGTTGTGAACCAGTTGAGAAATCTCACTGCCTCCTAAATTTTACATTAAATACACTGTTATTCTGTTAATTTAGGGAGCGAGGGTAATCTTTAGGGTCAGAATTCGGATCGATCTACTTCCGACTTTTAATCAATGAGATGAGTCTTTTGTAGAGCCCTCGCATTCAGAAGAAAAAGGAAAATTTCTTGTCAAAGGAAACGGCGGACGAGCCTTTTCCCGGGCACCCGAAATTTTTCCGTTTCATCTTTTGACTTTTCTTTTCGTAAATTTAATATTCTCCTTTGGAGTCTCGGTAGGGTCACTCGTTTTTGTTTTTCCAATGCCGCGGAAAGTCCGCCGCGGCAGCAAAACATAAATTTCACAGTCGGAAATGAATTAAAAGTGAATTTCCACTCCTCCCCCGAATTTGTCAACGGTAGAAAGCTTTTCCATCTACCTGCTACTCCCACCCGCCTGCCCACCCAACTTTCCTCAAGTTCAAAAATCCTTAGACAACCCTCCGAATTTATTTTCAACCCTTTAATGACTGGGAAACGCTTTTTCCGCCATTGATCAAGTCAACTCGAAAATGGGAAACAAGTACTTGCGAATGCAAATTAGTGTAAATAAAAAGCGAACGTATCGAATAGAAAACGTGTGTTAACTTCTTCATCCCTGTGGAAACGCGAGAAAGTCGAACCAGAAAGGAATGAGGGTGGGTACGTGGAAAGGAAAGAGTCTCTGACGGGTGGTTCAAGCGAAAGTTGCAGATGTTCTCTCCTTAAAAATGATAACACACTCTTAAAGTCAGAACTGATTATTGCTGTTGTCTTCTTGCGGGGTGGGTTAGCTATCGGGTTGCCTTTGGAGCGTTCGCCCACCCGGCCCACAGGGAAAATCGATTTGTTCTCGGTTTTCCGTTGAATCAGAAAGTGATTCCCGACGACATCAACTCGCTCGAGGTCGTGGTGCAAGTGACTTTTATGGTTCGACAAAAGAATTAACCCGTGAAATACCTGATTTTCACCAACTACCCCTAACCCTTATTTTTGCGTTTAACGATTTCAATGAAATAATTGTCGTTCTCGTTAGTGCCGCCGATGCCTGACATACCTTTGGTTACCCCGGAAAATCGAAAATTTTAACGGTGATGGGGCGGCGAAAACCGCAGACATTTCAACCGGTTGACTAAACCTAATGACAAAACCGTTTAAATTTTTCGAATCGGCCCTTTCTGTGTTCCTCCGAAGTTTCATCCCTTGAGTTCTTCGCTCCGAGAGAGAGAGAGACAGAGAAGAGAACTACACATTCCTTTCTGAATGAGAGAATCCCCCGTACAGAACGAACAATTAAAAATATCAAGTCGAGAATTGATTTGAAAATGAGTCTCGAGGCTACAGATGAAGTGAATTCGGTAGGAAAGCTCCTGGTCATTTGAAACAAAAGGAGGCAGAGAAGGCAAAAGAACTCGAGGGAATGAGCCATGTAAAAGAGAAAAATCCAACGGGAACAAGGAACGGGTCGAAGAGAAAAAAGAACAATTCGAAAGCCGAGTAAAACAATCCGAAAACCGTTAAAAACAGCAAACGTTGTATTAGAAAGTGCCCGGAGGCCATCTTTGTCCCTTCTTACGTTGAAAACAATAGACCACGCGGTCATACATAATTATTCATTTCGGCTACATAATTAAAATTGGTCAGTTAATGTTTGCACTGTTTCAACGAGTTCATATTCTCAATATTACAACTCGAATTCAACCCAGTGATTATTATTGTTTGACCTGACAGAGAAACTGGTCGGTTCGCTTGACCAGCTGGAGTTTCGGTTGTTCGAACTATCCTCACTGCAAAATGCTTCTGATTAACGAGAAAGAGTCTTGGATTTTATTTGATGTACACCCCCTCCGCATGGTAAAACGAGGACGAATGTTCGCCCGAAAATAAACGTGCAGTATAATTCATGCAATGCGGTCCGTGAGAAGCTGGTCGTGAGGAATAAAACAAAGAAAGTTCAGTTGCGACAACACATAAATAGACACAGAGTACAGTCTTGCAACGCAGCTGTACTGTGATATTATAATATATCATGTTACGTTGTGACCATCAATAACGACCATCAAGAAACGTAACATAAGGGTCGTACTCGGGTGTTAATGCGACATTTAACCTTTCTATTAGAATAATATAAACATGGCGGCGTTATAAATAACGATATGGCTTTAGGGTGGGGGTTGGACTGGTGCCACTGGAGAGTACTCGAACATAACATTTGGTAGGAACAAGTGCGTAGAACTTTTCAACTTTTACTTAAACTCAAAACTCGTGCTAAAACAAATACTGACAGAGAGTTACCTCAGCTGTAGCAGAATGGCAAGATAGGGATCCGTTCAGGTTGTCAATGAGTACCTGGTGGTCGTTTTGTTGCCTAATTTGTTGCCTTCCTTCCATTAAATCAGACAATTCTAAGTGTTTTGGTTTTTATACTCCGCACACACTTCATTGTTCGTCCCAGAATACTCCGCGAAGAACGCTCTAACTTCTGATATTATCTGTATCTATTACATATATACATATGGTACATATTACAAGTATCTTTTTCAAGTTCACGAGGCTTAGTTGAGGCCTGTCACCTTTGACAAAGAAAATTTCCCGTACAATTTATTACCGTTCAACTCGGGCAATTACCCCATGACTGCACGTGGAATCACAAAATTCGTTGGAATATATTTTTTTTGTGTTTCATGTATATTACACCGGTATTATTAGGGTACTATTACTTCTTAAAGAGAATTATTTATGATGATAAATAAATGATAAATAAGTTTTGAGCAAACGTGCTGTACCCGCTTTTTCCTTGACAATTTCTTTCTTCCTTATTAGTGGATTTTCTCACTGTCGAAAAACGTCACATTTATTATCTCCTTATCACGGGTGACGGACCCCCGAATCGTGAATAAGAAATTATCTGAGACTGTCATCACTCATAGAAGCAGAAAACTAGCTGGTCACACACACCAAAAAAAAAAATAACAAAAAATAGGTAAAAATGAAACACTCGGGCCTGGACAGAAGGGGTACTCGCACGCGCAAACGCAGTTGACAGTTTTTGTCTATTCTATTTAATGGTCTTCTTTTAAACGCGGAGTAATTTAAATAAAAAAAAAACTGTCCCGACCGCGGACATATTTGCTACAATTTATAGAGAAAAAGATAAATAAATAATTACATAATTAAGATTTATGGTGGAACCGTGGGTATGTCTGAGTGCGCACGCGGTCAGGGCAAGTCAAAGGTGTGACCCAAAAATAATTGCCTTCGGACCGAGAGAGGACACCGAAAAATGTCAGAACAAAGAACTATTTATTTATATGTACATAAGTACATAAGAAAAAACAAAGCGGTTCGTTCCAAAGGATGGAATTAAGTACTTACCCGCACCATAAAAACCGGAGAGTATTGGCAACGTGTGGGTACTTCGCGGGTACCCGTAGAATTAAGCGGAACTTCGTAGCTCACCTTCACGTCGGAAATGAAATGCAAACAGGCCCAACAGCAAGAGTGGGGCCCTCCTTTGGGCCTCATTTATTTCCAGGTACCTCTTACTCCTCCTACGTCTTCAGCCTCCAATTTCTGTTTTCCTTTTGCAATATTTGGTTTTCCAAAAGTTGACGGCCTTCCTCATAAATATTTCAACGACCGGCAGCAACATTATTATTACCACTGCTGCCGTTGCCGCTGTTGTTTCCGCTCCTGCCACGACCATTACGGTCTCTGAATTCACACTAGAAAATTTTATAATTAGTCTCCTTTTCTGTTTCCATCTAACGTTCTGGCATGTTTTGATCCCTCAAATGTGCTTTCATTGTTTCTTTGAAGGGTTTTACATCCTTTTTTGTCCTGTCCGTTGTTTCCTTTATTTCACTCGGAAAATTAAATAGGAAGCTTATTGTGGGGGGGGGGCACACCTCGCGGAAACGCAGCAATTCGCTTCGGCGTGGAGACCAAGAGTTGCACGGAACTCGTCTTTGACGTCCTTTCTCACTCGTGGCTGAGATCGGCGTGTAATTCGGCTGGAAAAGTCAAGTGATCCTGGCCTGGGATCGGAGAGGCGGTGGATGTGGCCCCCGGAACAAAGAAATGAATTTCGGGAAGAAGATGTGCGAGGATTTGGGGTGAAAGCGAGGGTTTTTGTATTTCTCTTCTGGTTCCACTCGTACGGGCGGTTGAGTCGAAGTTACACGTCCGGTGTTTGCTTTTGCCGGGAAAAGTCCAATTATTGAGGGATTCGAAACGTGGAGCAGAGCCGATTCCGCTCAAACTAGCACACCAACTATTAGCCAACTATCGGAACAAATTCCACTATCGTAAATTAAAGATTTCGATAGATAATTCCGGTTAAATAAACCGTTCGCCTCGGGAGAACGTGGGACGGAGGAACTCACGATAAATTTACAATTGCAACTCGGGCAAGGACTATGAAAAGGCTGCGAAAGGTTGTGGAAAGGGTGTCTAAGGAACGTTTTAAAGGTCAAGAGAGTTGCTCTGAGGTCGAGGAAAGGCGTCTCTTAAACAGCGTAAATGATTTTAAGATGGAGCCGAGAGGGTCATCAGCAAATTATTTAATCTGCTTCCCGGGCCTGGGGTCTTGGGTCTTCCCTGCTTCCTTCTCCATCTATCTTCCCAGGAAATTCAGTTGTCTCTCTCTCTCTCTCTCTCTCTCTCTCTCTCTCTCTCTTTTGCTAAGAAACAAACTAGAAATTGGTGGAATACGATAAAAGACGATGATTACGATTGAATGGACTCTAATGCCTCAGAGTAATAAAAAAATAACAAGTAGAGCTCAGTAGAAAAATTGAAGAGAAGCGAGCTGGTCACCGTGTAGGAGTGCTCATTCAAATTAGCAAGATGAAAATAAAAGCAGAAGATGATCTGAGAGAAGATCGACCCGTCAGCCATGTCCGACTCATCAGCCTTACAATTATTCAATCATATTTCTTTGAATGATTATTTAAAGCGTTCTGAATAATAATCACTCGGATTCTTATAATTACTTAAGAAGAATTGGTCGAACTGAATGAGTCCGACGCTTCGTGACTGCACGACGGAGGCCTCCTGGATGTTTAAGTGAATGAAGGAGGAGGCAGTGTCTGATCCGATGGAGGTTTAATTAAAATTACCACGTATTTACATGACAATATTGTTTGAAGTTATTATTCTATTATAAATATTATAGTGTTATTTAATCTCTTACATTGTCTCCTGCGCATCTGCAAACTGTGAATGTGGAATGTTTTTTTTTGTCAGCAGGCCTTACTACCTTTTCTTATTTGTTCTTTGTCTCTCAATCGAGGACAAGTAATAGAGTCAGCGAAATCAACAGAGGGAAATTGAGGCAGGGGGCCGGTCACCCGAGGTACCCACTGACGGTCGTTTGTTTCTTCTTTGTGCGGTGAGGTACCAAAGTGTTTACCGTAGATTTCTCAGGCATTCAAAAGAAACGGGGATACTCGAAGAACTCGAAGGAATGGACTACGAAGTACAAGATGGGGGACACAGGAAGGTTTGGGAGGTTACCCGCGCACAATTAGCAGCGCAATTGTTTCAGAATAATTAGAGACCTTTACGGTGTACGGGTTAAACGACAATTAAGAAAATTAAAAACAATTAAGGTTGCGCGACTTTAGATTTAAGTTTGGGACTTAAGTAAATTAGATTTAATCGTAGTCGGTAGAAGAGGAGAGAGAGAGAAAAAAGTAAAGCAGAAAGAAGATAAATAGGAAGGTGGTGTGGCCATTAGGATATTTTTACGGATGCGTGCAGGGAAACCGGTTCTCGGGACGGGGTCCTACGTCACAGGTACCAACAGGTGCTGCTCGCAACCCCGGGGACCGGAACGGGGTCCTTCCGCAGGGAGAAACCTCGGTTTTCCCACGGCCCATTGCAAATCAATCGAATTCAGACGTGCGAGTTCCCGGCTACGCACGCGTTTTCCTAATTCATTTTTGTATTGACCAACACCCTGTAACAATTGACAATATAATTTGATGTTTTTTAAGTTGAACAAAGTCCATAGTCGTAATTAACATTGATGATTATTTCCTGCCAACGGACCGAAATCAATTGGTTTCAGTGTTTCGCTTACGATAATTCAAAATAATCACAATGACGTCACTATCTGTTTTATTCATTTCGACATGTTTCTTTCTAGAAACATCTGCCCGTTCGAGAGGAGATACTTCGATCCTTTGCACTCGCGTAATGCCCTTAATTTCTTAGGGGAAACTGATCGATTACGGTTGTCGCAGGAAATCAATCAAACCGGCGACAAATTTCAGTCAGGCACCTGTTGGACACCTCCTGACGGAAGTCGAGTTCGGTTGAATAAAATCGACCGCACTTCACCACACAAAAAAACGCACATATAATTTGAATGTTGTTGTTGTTGTTGTTTTTTTTTTTTAAAGAAGCGCATTAAACGAAACATAACAGCACATCGGAGCTGTGCCCCCTGAGGGGCTTAAATAACTATTCAAATTTTCATTAGCGTTTGTTTAATGTAAGCCAGTGATGATTGTGGCGGTTACGGAGGAGCGAGAACATCACACCTCCATGTGGAAATCCTTGATTGCTCGAATAAAGTAAGCCGTAATAAAAATTGACGGTGCTAATGTTGGTAAGAGTCTTCAGGGTTGGACGAAGAAGTTTCGACTCGTACTCTTACACTCTCGAGATGACCTCGATATGAAATTTTTGGATGTAACTCAGGAAACGCACACACGGGTTCAAACTTAAGAACCCGAAGAACTTAAGAACTTAAGAACAAGAACAAGTTGCTTATTTTTGTAGTGACGAGGGGGAGTCCACAAACACATCCAAAACGTTCGCTTCAATCCACTCCGGTTTTATGTAACTCTCAGACGTCATTGTGTTCACTTGACGATTTCACATTAGTGTTATTAAAAAGAGAGAAATACTCGAACCACATACGTTTCGTAATGCGCTCGATTTATAAAAGGAGTAGTTAATAAAACATTATGTACAAGAATCTTGGTAATTACCGTACGGGAGTTCGGGCGTAATAAAAACGCGACATTTTCGGAACGGTTGCCCCAGCAAACGAAACAATTCGAAAACTATAAAAATGTTTTCGTCACACGTTCAGACGATGAGAGAGACGAGGTCGGGGGTGTCTGCCACCCTCAACCTACCCCAAAACGTCATTCAAATTAAACGGACCTCATTTACACGTTAGTCTATTCTTCAGCCCACTCGTCCCCGTTCAAAGTGACGCGAGAAGGACCTGTCAGAGCATCTGTGGTGCCGAGGTAGTGCAAGTGGGAGGTACCCCTGCGACGAAGTAGGAAAGACATAGAGCAGGAGTAGCAGAAGCAGAAGCCAACGCTGAACAACAATTAAAACACTAATAAATAAAAACTAATTAGTACCAAACATCGTAAATATTAATTAACAGGGTGGCCAATACATCATAATAAATTATTTTAATGCAATTTAATGGAGTTTTTACTAATCTTCAGCCCATTTCGGTTCCGTTCCGTGTGAGTTGAAAAAGTTGCCTTTTTTTCTTTGCGACTCTCCCTCCGCTCCCTGGCGAAGGGATGAACCTCAGGACAGAACTTTAATTAAGAACATATTTTCTGGAACATCAATTAGTGGAACTTCAATGGAATTAACGGATCGAAGGGTGGAAGGCGCGAAATGGAAGTGTTCCGAGAACAAATTTACACCAGTTGCAGTCATTTTTTAAAGATGGCTTTCTTTCCGCCGTTGTTCGATTGGAAAAACGCAGACGTTTTCGCGTGCGCGCGCGTCCCCCGTTCGATGCGAGAGTCCTGGGGTGTATATCAATAAGCGAAAAATTATTTTGTGAATGCTTACAATCAAATATGCGTAACCTCCACCCTCATCCCCGGGGCTCCCAAAAAAAAAAAGGCTTTGACCACGGCATTTCGCATTTAATCCCAATTTACCTTCGTCCCACGAAATCTCTTCCTCTCTCAGGGGGCTCCGAACGGCCCTCTCCACCTTCCTGCCGTTTCATATTTTCCATAATAATAAAAGCAAAACGCGGCATTCGAAATGAAAACTGTTTATAATTAAAGAAAAGGCTGCCGGGAAAGGTCTGGAAAGGCAAAAAGTTCTTCCGGAAACTGACCGGCGGCCGAGTTGGGAACGGCAAAATTCCCGCGACATTTGACCAACTTCTAACAATGGAAAATCTCGTGGAAAAGTCCCGCACGTCCCGCAGGATAAGCAGGGTGAAACTCGGGATTTGTTTCCCCTGGACACGCCACTGCCCGACATCTATTTAAATAACATCACATAAGGGAGAATCGGTTTTTAGTTTGGTTCTACGAACGCGAGACCGACGAAAAGTGACGTGTCACTAGAATAACATGGCGGTACCCGACCAGTCTTTACTTTTGCTACGGGTGGTACCTTCCTCGGGTATCTTACCGATTTGCATGTTGACAGACGGGGGTGGTCGGTGGAGCACGACAGAGGGAATACCTGCGATTTTACCTGTTAATTAGCAACAATTGAATTGTATTATTTCTTTTGTCTTTAATTTAATTGAGAGGGGTACAATCCATTTGTTAGGTACGTACCTGATTGATTCATTCGACCGCATTCATTAATTAATCCATTGATTCGTCCGCGACGACCTCTCGATTCTTATCAACGCGTTTCCGAATATCGTTAAATCATTATCGGAAACTATCGTTCGAACTATCCGAAACCGGGGGAAATGAACTTGCGTTTAACCTACCTGTAACCCTGGACGTTGGAAAACGAAGGTACGAAAGACGAGTTTTCGTACCCCGCTGGTTGTGTACGCTTTCTTAAATATTATTTCTCGTCTTCTTCCATCTGCTGTTGTTTTTTCTTTGTGTAAATTTTATTGTCCCTTGTCCGTTGTCATCCGCTGTCTGTTGTTGTATTATCCACTTTCTCTATCTGCTGTAGTCCGTCGTCGGTTGTTACCATCTTTTATCATCTGCTCTGTGGTTATTTACATATTCTAAAGTACCGGCTTTTCTGCTGGCAACATCCAAGAAAACACCGGTCCGTTCGAATTGCAGAAAAAAAATATTAGACGAGAACGGAGGAGTTCGGTTTTAATTTGGAGACTCGATTTTTAATTGCAACAGACGAATTCCTGTGGCGTGACATGGTAGTTTTCAAATTAGTTGTTTTTCATCGTCGGGGTCGACCTCCGTCTACTTCTCTCTTTCTCTTCTGAGTCGGGCAGTTTTCCCCGGGCGAAAATGAACTTTTTTAATTTAAACAGCCAGGAAAAAGATGGAAACAACAGGAACAACAACAGTAACAGTAACGGGGACAGAAAGAGAGAGAGAGAGAGAGAGAGACAGGAGAAGGAAGAGACGAGCCAAGTATGGCAAACAGTCGAAGAAGTCAGGCTATTTCTTATTACCCGGCTGATAATTACAAAGATTCAGAAATTATCTTATAGAAAATAGTTAATTACTTCGGATTAGTTTTTTCATCAGGATTAGTTTTCATTTTTTCTCGTAATTTCGCCCAGCCCTCGGTACCGGTGCCCCGCACACACCCACGACTCCAACCTACCCCGCATCCCCACCCCGTCCCGCCGTGCTCCCAGTCAAAAACTTAGGGCCGAAACGAAGACAAAAAAATAGAGAACTAAACTATTTTTCTATTCATTTTCGTGCAGAGATTCGCCACTATCGTTCACCCCCATCCATCCACCGGTCTTGAATAATTATCTAGCTAAAACTTTTTATTGACTTCCCTCATGAACCTTATTCTTCGACATTTTCCATGAAGATGCTATCAATGAATTGTAATTGTTTTGCTTCTTCTGCTTGTGAGTTACCTCACCTCCTTCGCGTAGACTTAACGAGAACCGTTTTTTTTTTCTGGTTAAATTCCGTGTTGGATCTCGTTTACAACAAACCAAGAAAAAAAAGAAGAATAAAAACAACACGACAAAGAACTAACCGACTGTGTGTAGTCGCCCAAAAAAAAAGAAAAAGAGTAGTTGTGGTTGTAGTAGAGAGAAAACATGGCGAGCATTCGCTAACAAAACAAATAATTACACCTGAGAATAATTAGCGGGTACCTGTGCCGGCAGACTACCTGGGAACGCGAAGGAATATGGAAGTGGAAATTATTAAAATCATTATTTGAAGTCGTTCAATGAGCTCGCCTATCTTTCTCACCTATTTCTATTTCTATTTCTGTTTCGTGTGTGTGGAAATCCATAGATGCACGTCGGATTCCCACGAGGATGCTCATCTTCGTCCGGCCAGGCCCGTCCCTATGAAACTAGACAACCGCACATTCCTAGTTAAGCAGGCGTTAATTAATGTAATTCCGATTTTTCTTTGTTTTGTTTTGGTTTTTTTTTTTGCTCGTGGACGGCCGCAAAACGCCGACGTTTGCGTGCGTTCATAAAATGTTTGATATTTAGATTTCTTTCTCTTTTCAGTGTTTGATTAATTCAATTATTAATACATAACAATTATCATTCGCTCTCATGCGTTCAATTCCTCACACCAAGTTGAATGAATTTGGTCTCAGTGCTTGAGTTCGACTTTTGCTCGGTGGTTTTCTTGTGTTAAGACGACGAGAGAACCTGGAAAGATGTCAGTTGTGCACGTAGCTAAAGTTGAACGATCTGACCTATCACAAAGGAGGAGACCGTGTGCACTACACTTCCTCCTCGAGTAGAAACTAGTTTGCTTAATCGTTTTATCGTTTTTCGTACTACGGTGAATATGTTTAATTATCGGATGAAAGAAGGAATGCAACACGGAGATGTTGTAGTTTTTTGGGTCCGTGTAATTGCTTGTTGCTTTACTCGAGATGTATTGGCGTACTTGTAATGGTTGTTGTCACAACTAATTTGATGTCAAGACCAGAACCAAGGGTAGAAATTAAGTTTGGACAACTTACGTATATGTGTAAAACAATTTCATGCAGTTGTCGTAGTTCTGGCCATTATTACTGCTGTAGTGTAGTGGCATTCAGTAGTGTAGTGGATGCTGTGAAATCATTTCAAACTGTACCAACTTCACCACTCAACAGCTTTGAATTACTCGCATTGAACATTTTCGTTCGTCTCTTTTGTAGTTGTGACCGTTTTCATTAGAATAATAAATTATTTTACCTAACAAATCGAATTATTTTGTTGATATCGATGGATCGGAACAGCACTACAAATGCACTGCTGTCCAACATCACTGCGTTGAAGAACTATCCAAGATGGTGTATGTCTCTAACAGTGACACATCCGAACGTGGTGTCCTACCACTTCGTAATCTCAACTGCACTACAATTCATCTGACTAGTCTACTTCATCTTACAACAACTGACGCACTCATCAACCGGTATATTTCCTGTAGTGCTCGTTTTCAATGTTGCGTTTTAATGCAATCAAACAGTTGCAAATACAACGAGTGTACTCCAAGGGAAGCAAACTTTCCTTGCATGCTTATAATGTTTCAATAAATTACAGCGTGGATTGTTTTTCGTTCCGAAGCCATTTTTTTCCAGGGAGGGTTCGACTTGGGGGTGTGGGTTCGACACGTAAATTAGGTAATTCATCGATTTATAATTCACACATTGTGCACAAGGCTTTTTCTCGTATGTAAACGAGTTGACTCGGGGAGTTACGTTACTTGACGTGTTTTTTTTTCTTTCATGGCAAACTAGGAAATAAAAAATTGAAAAAAGTTTAGCATTTCATGCGTGCCGTTATTAATAATTTTATTAAATGAATTTCACAGAAGTTTTTCCCCATACACATACACATGTATATGTATGTGTGTGTATACTCTCTTGGATATTATAAGATTAGAAAAATTTAGATTAAAGTAATTAAAGAGAGGGAAAAAAGTTGGTTTACCCAAATAAACAATTTTAATATAACATTTCTACACATCCACAAATCAGGCAGGAGTTTTCGGGAGAGAAAGCGCGGCGGAGGAAAACGTGGAAGCAGAAAAAAAGGCGGGAGAGGTTCCTAAAGGATGGGTCTCAGATTTTAATATGATAATTCAAATTTAAAATTCTTTTATAATGTTTAAATGTAATTAGGAACGGGATTTGCTTAAAGAGTCCTTTTTTCGTAAATACAAAAAAAAATATAATTTAAATGAAATAATGAAATAGAATGTTTGGTCACGGAACGTGACACGATGCTTTGTGTGTGTGTGTGTGTTTTTTTTTTTTTTTTTACTTACTTACCTACTTACCAGTCTACTTACTTATACATGTATACACTTTTTTTTATAAATAAACAGCGGCTTTTGACACGTTCAGCGTCGCGTAAAAAGAGAGGAAAGAAGTGGATCGCAGATTTTTTACCTCAGGGAAGTTGAGCTGAGGTGGTGAGACTTGTAGGAGGATGTTGACCGACTTGGTGACGCTGTAAAAAAGGCTGTTGGGTGTACGTTGCCTACTAACGCTATATCAGAAGTATATTATACAGCACACTACAACCCGTAACCTCGAATAGTTTGCTATTTTACAATGGATAAGGGTTTAAGAGAAATAATACTTTGTACCCGTCCAAACGGCCTCTAGTTTCAAACAGTATCCAATGATTATATTATAAATTATAACTTATTAAATACGAGTAGATTTTGATATGAAAAACCCAAATACTGTTGCTTTATTAGGTTATCTCTTTATATATACTTTAATATTTTATTTCTGTATTAGATATACAGAAGTGTATCTCACATTATTATATTTCTCTTATTCTCTTTATTTTTTTTACTATTGGTATTATAGAAGAAAATCATATGAGCACGTTTGACTCGAGCAAAATTTCCAGCTAGTTGGTTATTGGTCACTGCAGTGCTAACAACCTCTGCTACCCACCCAAGAAAGTGTACAACTACATTAGTAGTAAATTTAAATCACGATAAGAGGAGTCTAACTTGTTCTGGGCAGACCTGAGCGAACTTCAAGTTTGCTCAAATGTTACCGAACGGCGAACCTCCATGGAGGCGACGCGAAATGCGTTTTCAGCATGGAAAATCGTTCACTCCTGTCCGAACTTGAACAACGAAAATGATTAATTTTTCTTTCTACCTGAGCACTTGAGTCTTTCTTTTCGAACCCGAAGGTACACCACGAGACAGATCATGCATAATTTTGCACAAGATGAAAATTTATTATTCGTCTTCGTCCACTCCTGACATCTTTCCCGGGGGGTAATTATACTATTTTGTTTTTTTTTTCTCTTCTTCTTCTTCTCCTTCTTTTCTATTTTTAAGGTTTTTGTTGATGTTCCTCCGTCGTTTGAATTTAAACGACAACTTGACAATTTTCAAGGTAATTTGCCCGTCCATCTGGAAATTTAATAAGAAGTTAATAATAGCGCAGAGCGAGGAGCGAGAGGAGTGAAGAGGCTTAACGGTCACCTATCCGACACCTGAATTAATACGACTCGGTTGAGCATTTTTATTTTCATCGAAATTTATGTATTAATAACGATCAAAGGACAAATGGCATTTGTAATTGTATTTATGTGACGTTCCACGTCGAACACGAGTCTCGGGAGGGATGAAAATGAAGGCGTGCGAAATCACCAGTGAAGGACACTTTGATGTTACAAGGGATGGAAATGGAATTTCAAAGGTAGCGAAAATATACAGTCATTTTTTTAATATTCAATAACCTATTTAATAACTCGAGTACAAACCGTTCGAAGTGTTAAGTGACTTTACACTACTATTTCCATTTTAATTATATAACATCGTGGTAACTATTATTAATTTTTCTTTATTGGATTGGTGTTAATAATTCGCTTTGACATTAATTAGAATTACGTAGAGTTTTATTACTATTATTATTTATATTGCGTATGGCCGTTTCATTCATTCATTACTTAAATATAAAGGTTGAAGTTGTTGTATTTTATTCCATTTTATTGTTGAATAGTTGTAAATAGATGTGATCTACTGATTAAGTAACCCACCAACTAATACGTTAAATTTTCTTAAGTTATAAACACTAAATAATGTAAATTAATAACTCATTCTTTTTATAGATGATAAATTTTTATGTTACTCGACTGAATTTGTAGTAAAATACGTTAATTAGATTTTTTTATTAAATATTATTGACAGGTCATCCGCCTTTTGAATATAACTACATAAGGAAATTTAGAAAAATGAGAGGTAAGTTGGAGGAACTATTATTGCGTATTGATGCGTTAATTGGGTAGGAAACATTATTAATTAAGTTATTACCTGTACATAACATTAAATAATAACAACCCCCGAGTTCCTTAAATATACGTTTGTCACAGCACAGAAATCATTGATCGAACCAACTCGCTCGCTGCCTTCAAGACAAGTTATAATTTTTTTAAAAGTAATTACTATCACTATTGTGCGCCTATTAATTTTAAACAAAGTTAATCTTTTTTCTTTGTATACCAAGAGACGAGCCCATTTGAAAACTAACTCAATGGATACGACCGAAAACATTTTTCTTTCTCGCCGGAGGAGAATTAATTTTTAAATAGAAAATAGATTAAACGCTACCCGAGGGCAGGGAGGAAATACAATTTGAGGTCGTCGTGGCGGCAGAAAGCAGGAGGAAACGTAACTGGGGGGGTGGGAAAGACAACACAACAACTTGGGACCGGAGGGCGAAGAAGGAATGGCGAATGTCCACCATTGCTCAAGATTATTCTTTTCTGAAAATAATTATTTTTAATATAAAACCACCATATTTGTACACAAAGCGTTCTAAAACAGCGGCAGCAAACGCAATTTTAATTATGATATTAATTAAAGCCGGGAAAGAAGAGAGAAAATAAAAAAAGGAAGAGCAGGAGGAACGGCAGAGATGCTGGACGCGTCCGAGAGGATGAGGACCAGTCGAGGGTGGGCTAATGTATTGAAGTTGAAGTCCTAAATATGACCTCTTCGAGGAGAGAAAAACTTTTTCTCTTCGTCCATTTGCCCTTTTTTCTTCTCTCCGGAAAGGTTCGAAGTGATACTTTGAGGGATTTCCCGGTCGAAAGGTCTCTTACTGCCGCCACGACAAACTATATAGGGAAATAACCAGGTAACGGTCGATGCTGCAGCTTCAACTTTCTTCTTCTTCCTGGCTAGCGCTTTTGGACGTTGCAGCTACCACGACGTCAGCTAGTTTTCCAACATGGCTGCCTTGGTGAAACTACGTGTGTGCATCAATATTAATTCGTTACACGACCGTTGTAATCGTCGTAAAAGGAGAGAGAGAGAGAGAGAGAGTGAGTGAGTGAGCGTTCAATTTGTTTTTTTTTTGTTCTTGACAAGAAACAATGAGAAAAATCTATGTTTTCATCTTCCTAGAAACAGTTTAAAGTGTCTGATCATAGTGCAGATGATAGACTTATTGCGTCACACGTGTTCATCTCTTTTTATTAATTGTCCGTCGTTTTTATTACTTTTCTCCCATAAATAACTGGCATTATTCCTTTGAAAAATTATGTCGTAATTTTTGCTTTCTCTTTGAAGCCTCATTTACCATGGCATGAAATTCAACTTTTTATTTTTGCTGGGAATTAGCTGCCTTCTTCGACGGTAATGTCTTTCCTCATTCCGTTTGACTTTTCCCGGTTGACATGTTTTCTCCGTCGAGATGTAATCGTTACTTGCGAAACAATTCTAATTTCCGATGGTTACACTAGGAGTGGTAAGAAAAAGACGGGGCAGTAGAGTGAAGTATAATTTGGTGACATGATAACGTACGATCAGTAACGTACGATATTACTGCTACCCAGGACTACGATATTAGTACCAATAAAATATTACAATTTCATAAAAGACAAAATAACAAAATAATTTATTTTGAACTGTTGAACAGATGTATTGGAATTATATATACCATTACCCTCCAACAGCAGCAGTCGTTTTTGTTATGTTTACAGTTTTTAATAAATCCTTTAGTCGAGTATATAAAAAGTTCAAATGACCATGAAGCTCAGAACCATTACATTTTAGTAAAATTAATAATTTTAGAAGAATCAAATATAGATGATTATTAGTAGAGTGGGAGAGCAATTTGGTTCAGAAGGTGAACTTCTAACAATGTTTGTATATAATCTTAATCTATTAATTTTTATATATTAAAATGACTGAGAAGATTTTGAATGTAAACCACTGGTCAATAGAAACTAATCCGAGTTTTAGTAGTTGTAACTTGGTACTGTAACGATGTGCGATGATGTTGCGATGTTCATGTTTATTAATGTAACAGTAAGACAGTTGTAGAAAAATAGTGACGGACAAATGATGCTTTTCAAAAGAACCGTGTGCCAAAAACTGGCCTTTTTCTTTGGCCTCGGCTACATTACCATTCATTAGATGGCATTTAACACTCAAAGAGAGCACCTCCGGGGGTTGAAAGTTCCACGGTCCAAAATGTCCGGTATTCACTAGTCATTATCTCTCATTCTTTGAGTATCATTGCCGTCAGGAAAGATTTAATAAAAATTACGGCGGATATTCCTGATTACCCGAAAACTCGGTACGCATTCCGGGCATCGTTAATCGTTATGTATTTTCTGTTCTACGGAAGAACAGAACAAAGTGGAGGAACCCGAACCCGAGGAGTACGAAGGCTCTCGGTTACGGCGGTGTCGCACGTTCTCGAAGAAAAATAACTTGCCAGCTGATCGGAGTAGAAAATTACCAAATAAAAAGTTTCCAACGAGACCAA
This sequence comes from Polyplax serrata, assembly GCA_037055365.1. Taxonomy (NCBI): domain Eukaryota; kingdom Metazoa; phylum Arthropoda; class Insecta; order Psocodea; family Polyplacidae; genus Polyplax; species Polyplax serrata. The sequence continues at coordinate 4,668,532 of JAWJWE010000004.1, forward strand.
GAAACCGTTGGAAATTCTTCGGGACGTGGTGTCGATAACCGCGGATTTCAACAATATTAATATCGTGCAGGTTCAAAAAAGGTTCACAGGCGAAAAAGGCCAAGTAATTAAAAGAATTTTCCACTCTTTCATGGTCTCCATTCCAGAGCTTTCATCCATCCATCCATCCATCCATCCATTCGGTTTATAGGAAAGCCCGATATCCGATATTTAGAGAGGAACGAAGCTTTTTGTACGAGCCGAACCAATTTTACCTTTTTCCAGGAGGAAATTGGCCGAACGAAACCCGGCAAAAAGGATTTGAGAATTCCATTTGGTCGAAAATCAAAATTTCACAGAGGCAGCCCAATTTCACCTCCCAAATGAATAAAACTAATAAAATAATACGTCGAAGGGGCGATTAATCGAAATTTGGGAAACTCGAAATTCGACAGGAGTCTGCCGGGAGTGTCGTCCGCTGTGGGAAAGTCCGCCCGGCGAAATGGGAAATTTGTTATTATCGGCTTTGAACGGTTTCTCTTTGACTTTCTTCCTCCTTCTCACACCATTCAATTTAAATTTAAATTCGAAATAATTCAATAAATTAAATTCAATTTATATCGGTCATTGTCGAACTTTCGGGGAACCGTCGACGAATCGACAAGGAAGAATTTTGTAGCGACTTGTTTTAGAATTGCTGTAGGGGTGTTGTAGTTCTTCGTACTACCCTTGACTTCTTCCTCTATTATTTTTTTATCTGTTTATTGTTAATAGTATCAGCAATTTTATAAATCTACTGAGCACTGTATATTTTTTCAGGGAGTGTCCCTACCTGTTTTAGAACTTAAGAGTTTTTCTAACAACTGCACGGAGCACCTTGGGTAGGTTGACATATAGAAGAAATTATTACCTGTTCCCCCGTGTGACAAGAAGTGTCCTGCAGAAATAGAAGTCTTCTATTAGAAACTTCAATTATGTAATCGTTTTACTTTCGTCGCACCTGACGACAAAGTCAAGAGTGTGGACTTCACGTGCGGCGACAAACTCAAAATTCAATTTAATTTTTAATGGCGGAAGAAAGTACCTGTAGAAAATAATGTTGTGCAAACGTCGAGCGATGTTACGTTTTGTTTTGGATGGTTTCAATATTAATTTAGTGACCGGTTGTGAAGGGATCGAGTGAAAGTGTTTCGTCTCGTCCGACGACAGCAAAGGTGGTTCTTGATATAAAAATCTCTTTTGGCATTTTATCCTTGTGTTCCCCCGACCCCAAGGTGAATTATCCTTTTCAAAGAGGAAAGGTTCAAGGTTCAAGGCCCAGCCTCTCCACCTTCGATTTTCAATGTGCCCGATACGGAGGAAAAATAGAAAAGGTGTAGTTTTTCCTCCACCGGCGCTGGAGCCTTTGATGTTGGCAGAAGGTGTTAACCCTTTCTCTGGGCCCCAGCAGCGTTTACTTCCTTTCGGGGGCCCTTTTCTCCTTCTGATAAATCGCTTTCCCTATTTCCCTATTATTTTTTCATACTCTTAATCCATCTTGACGTGCCAGACGGTTTTTCCTTCTTCTTTTTTTTTTTTTAGCAGTTAATTGTTTTCATAGCATACCTCGTGACAGTGGTAGGTATCTTTCGTCCGACAGAGAAGTTCTTGTTAATAATAAATGGCCGCGTTGTTTTTTTTTGATTCGTGTAATTCTTTAATCGCTTTCGCACATCGATTGCAGAAGGTCTTCGGCGTTAACCTTTTTGCCTTTTTTTGTCTTATACCACCATCATGGGGTTGTCGACGGGGCTACCCCCTAGAGTCCATTGTTCTTTTTCTCATTTGGCCTCTAATCAGGGAAGTACTTTTTTTTTAATCTGAATCCTCCTGCTGCTGTCCGCCAGAAGTTTTTTTTGTCCTGTCGATGGTATCGTTTTGTTCTTTTTCTCATCTTACACATCAACCCTTTATATATATGTGTGTGTGTGTGAGAGGGAGAGTGTGCGTGTATAGTGTCTACCTTTATGACCTTTCGCACGTCATTTAAATCTTTCGCTTCGATGTTGTAGGACTTGTAAAGTTTTAAAAAATATGACTTTGAAAGAATTACCATTGAACTCAAAAAGGTTTTTACAATTATCGTGAAAACTTTGTAGCAGTGGTGCTTTGTGCGCGACACTACATGAGAGGTTAACGTGGTTAAATGACTACATACAGCACAGTTTATGTACTTACTGCACTACTTGGTATAAATGCAGGTTAACAGGTGCTCTTACAGATCTCTTTGTGAAGTTCTGTCGGACAATATGATTGACAATTTCGAGCTCTAATGTTCATTAAACTTTCAACAGTCGAAGAATCTCTTTGTGTAGAAAAAAAGTCTCGGTCGGACCATTCCTCTTCATCCGTCCTTATCTAATAGCAATTTAGCATCCAAATTAAGAAATTTAATTTCAATTTAAGTGAGAATTAAAAAAAAATTACGTTCATTTAAAGGAATGTCAAAAGTCACGTCAAAGATCCCCAGTAAATTAAAAGAGAGAGGACTAAGAAGGCACTGGCAGCCAGTTGACCAGACTTGCCCTGGCTATCTCGCGGGTTAAGAAACCTCCAATTATTCATTTCATATTTTTAAATTGCGCTTAACCGTCCGTGTTCGTCTTCACAACTTTTCATAACTGTTTTTGCTTTCCCTTTGCTGAGAATGTCTTCTTCATCTTCTCTTCTTCGGCCTCTCTCTCTCTCTCTCTCTCATTCTCTCACTCTCAAGCACTGCCCACAGGAAGAAGAACTGATTAATTGGTAGTGATAATGAATAACTCAACTAATAACCGAAAAGTATGTTTCAGGTTGTGTTCTCATTGTGAAAAAGTATTACAAATACAATTCCTAATTTAGAGTTGAGCGCCATCGCAATTACTTTCTTAAAAAATATTTTTTAACACCGATTTGCCCAGAGCAGTTAACAGATTTTTGTAACACCCGGGTTCTAATCTAAACGATTTCGACGAACCGATGCGGTTTCGAGTAAAGGCGAAGGCCTCATTACTTAGATTTGGAATGCACAGTGTCGGACTGTGAGAGGAAAACTACAAATACCGACGACTAACACCAAGCACTTATGTTAATAAATACTTCAAAATGACTATATTATAAATTGAAAAGTAGTAGTTTGCCAGCAGTTACCTGTAGCTAATGCACACGCAGTGGACAGCAAAGATGGTTGTAGTTTAACACTACAAAACATATATACAGTAAGACAATATATGGCCTAGATTAGCTGAACTCATCCTCAGGAGACCATGTTTGTTTGATTTTTTTACTAAGACGGTACCTTTTACCTATGAAGATAAACATCTACCACTACGATGGTATAATAACATGGTAGTTAACTAAAGATGATCTAAATGGTACCTCCAGAACCGGAAGTTCTCTTGTCAAAGAAGTCGTAAAAATTTCTCAGCCGTTTACTTAAACGACTCAAGACGCGATGCGCCTAATTTGAATTTTCTTTTGCAAAGAAACGGGTACTTTGGCATGGTGACATGGCGACATGGCGACAGAGAAGGTGAAACCATCGGTTTAATTACATTAATAATAATTAAAATGACTACGAAATCGTTTTCCTTATTTAATTGAGAGGAACGCAGAAAATGTACCCGTATGGGTACCTAACCGAGCCTTCCATGTGGAACGCTCATTGTCTTTTGAGTGACAGTCGAGTGTTTTACGCTTCGTAAGGGCTGCACCGGTTTATGTATGTACATATGTTTTCTAACGTGATTTTTTTATTTCTCACAGGATGTGTAGTTGCTTTCTTACTGGAAGTCCACCGAAGTGTTTGAATTTTTTGAAAAAAAAGCACGTCCGAATTGTTTCTCGTATTCACAAACGTAAAGGTGTACTCCGTGTAAATAAATACAAACAAAAAACTATGTATTTTGCAATTAATAAATTGCTTAATTGACCACAAATAAGACTACAATAACTGAAGGTGTAACTTCACACTGTACTGTGAAACCTGTCTAGAAAACCATACACCAAACCACTGAATTGTATAATCGTCAAAACTACAAACTTGCACGTCAGAGAATCATCAATTACAATTAGACAGTATTTGTGCAAGAGGTTGGAGAAGAACATTGAAAGGTTCCTGCGAACCCAGCCTTTTGAGCCTTTCGCCCGTGGCTGTGCCTCCGCGACCACGTCGGAAATGACCTGGAGGAGAGGATTGAAAAATCTTTGATTATTTAATATCGGGTGAACGTAAAAGGATTTTTCCAGCGAGGAAGCGGAACGGGGCAGAAAGTCAAAGACGAAGAGGCTGGAAAGGACAAAAAGGGATGAACAACCACCGGTCTGAGGTTGTTATCACTCTAAAAGAGAACAAATCGGTTTTTTAAGTCTTGAGGGTAATTCATTTGATGGCGAGTGCAACAGCAATGCTGTGCTACAACGGGAGAGAGTCTCGGAAAGAGAGAGAGAGAGAGAGAGAGAGAGAGAGAGAGGGATTCGAGCCCAAAATCATTTTATTATTTCATTATATCCTTTCACAAAAAACCGAACCAACCGAACTCTTTGATATTTCATTTTCATATTTTTTCTGTAATATTAAAATTAAATTTTTCATTAACTTTATTGAGAAACGGCACTGTTGTGTCTGATCTTTGTGTTCCCTTTTGTTCAGCATCCCTCCCTCTGCCATCTCCCTTGCTTCTCATCTCTCCGTCCTTTTCTCTCTCTCTCTCATTTCATCTCCTACAGATTTCATCACTTTCCTTCTCACTCACTCTCTCACAGACTTCAGTTCTCTCTCTCTCTCTCTCTCTCTGTACGTATATATTTATATACATATATTTTTTTTCAAATATATTCTTCAAAGTGATAAGCGCTATCGTTATTTTATATATCGGAAACTAAGGGAATTCTCGTGGAGAGATGCTTTTCCGTCATTTATTAAATAATTACGGCGGGTGGTATTTTGAATGTAATATTTTTGGTATGCATCTGACGGGGGATGGCGTGGCGGGTAGAAAGGGAGAAATTTTCAAATACCCGTGGCGGTTGAAGTCTTAGCCGAGCCACCCTTGGTTCTACCCCTGGTGCACGACGGAGGAGGATTTCTTTTGTGAAGAAAAAGTAAAATGAATGGGCCCGTGTCGATGGTTTGTTCTCCACACTACAGACAATTTTATTTATCAGAGTTGAGTTTATGTAAATTAGTTTTTAAATAGTTTTACTAATGTCGCTGTTGGATTATTTGCTGATAGGTTGCCTAAATATTTATACCGTTTTCGTGTGGATAAATGAAATATGTTAGTTTTATTAAAACTAATACACTAAGTAATTTAGTATAATAATAATAAATAATAATAATAATAAATTTAGTAAATAAAATTTACTAAGAAACTAATTAATGAAATAATAAAAATAATAAACTAAATTAATAATTTAATAAAACTAATTTGTATCAAGTCCTCAACGTGGTGACCAGTAGTTTTTCTCTATACATTTGTAATTATGTATAATAACTGTGAATGTGATGGTGCAGTACGTTAATTATTCTTATTGATATGAAATTTTATTTGTTAATAATAATATTAAAACCGTGATAATAATACCTCCTCGGGAAATACATTGTAACCAACACCAACTGTCATCTCTTCTCCTGGCAGTTCGAATTGTCTACTGTTTAACAGTATTTGTATCAAATCGAATAGCTCCTTCATGGTAATCAAGTGTACTCTACAACCTACAACTGTACAAGTTTCACTTTCCGGTCTCGGTTGTTGTGCACTCGAGTACCAACTAAACCCCCGGTAAAGACCTTAATAAAACGGCAGAATAAAAACAAGCCACAACGAGTGAATTAAATAATTTAAAGCAAAGTCTAACGACGGGCTGAATACGCAAAAAGTTTCCGAAGTGAAACTTTTTAGAATGAGACCGAACAGTGGGAAAAGGCTCGTTTGTGTCAAATCAAATTGCCTATTGAACGGCGTTCAAGTGGGGACGGGTGAGGAAAAAAAAAGTTTTGAAAACTGAAGAAGATGAGGGCCGGGAACGGGAAAAGGTTCGAAAAAGGCTTCGGAAAGAATGCAACAAGTGTTAGAGACGGGGAAATCGGAAAGTTCGAACTGTAAAACCAGAAAAGGATTTCAATAAACCCGATAAAACGATCGTCAATTTCCTATAAATTTACATTTTACACTTTCACCGTGACTTTTCACGGCTTTCTCCTCTGGAACCGAACGTTTCGCACTTCCGCACGACTTCTCTCCCGCCTTTTTCTACCGAATGGGAACCTTTCCTTACCTGCTTCAGTCTACTTCACCTATTCACTCGTAAACACGCCTTTTGTGACTTCTCTTTCTAATTACACGTTGTTTTTTTTCATCCTCTCTCTCTCTCTCTCTTTTTTTTTGTTCCTCTGAACCTTTTCTCTCTCTTCTCTGCGGTTAATAAAGTTACTCGCTTTATGCTACCACTTTCTCCTGGTTGTCTTCCACCCGAAAAAGGCTGTCTCAATTTAAATGAGTCCTATTAAATACTCGTTTCTTCCCTTTTTTTTTTACGTTTTTGCCCGCTTTGTACCCGGAGTCTTCTCTCCGGTTCTCTTCACTCAACTAATTAGGCCCCGGAAATTTACATGTCAAATTTTTCACCGAAAAAGAAAATAGTTATTTTTTTTTCACTACTCCTTTTTCTCGTTTTGTGAAGTTCGTTGAAATTGTTCTCCTCCGAATGGTAACGACTCTCACGTGTGCTGTCGTTGAAGGTGTCAACTGCTGAGGACCTAGAGGTGAGACGGACGCCATGCTATCATGTTGATCATTAAATAAATAAATACCGTACTACAGCTGTCGCCTAATTTGTACACAATATGGTTTACTAGGGTGATTCTTATTTCTACTATTAGGCGTACACACTACAAAATCATTCCTACCGAAGAACTTTTCCTGTTTTCAACACGTACAACTCACCTCATCCGCTCGTAACAACAAATTATTAATAAGTTACGTGAATTCAAGTTTTACATACGTAGAAGAAAACGGTAGACCGGGAAACGTTCAAAAGAAACCAATATATTGGGTTTCGATCAAGCGTAATGAAAAATTATACAAAAAAGAAGCGAGTTGGCGGTACACACAGGTGAGTGTGAGTGGAAAGGGAAAATCTCGAGAGACGAGGCTGGTACCTTTGAAGGAGGTAGGTCTGTAGGTGTACAGGTACCCAGGGAAGTTGGGAAAAAGGTACCTGGGGTAGGAGAGAACTTAATTTCACTCTGTGAGGTATTGACTTAAGAGAACCTTACCGTGTATTATTGGAAAATCCGGAGAAAATCCACACGGGGCCGTAATTATTATTAAATCTTGAAGCTTGTAAAAGTCCTTTTCAGGCCGATTTCAGTACATCTGGAAAAGTTCGCTGCCTCCGTTATTACGTATAAATTTTTTCCGTTGGAAAAGTTTCTGCCCGACGAGCGCCCAACTTCTTTTGATGTTTTTTTAATGAATTCCCTATGAACTGGATGAATGAGTTTTCTTTTCGTCCGAGCGGTGGACTCGTCCCCACTGTATAAATCACATGGAAATACATATATTATTATTATTATTTATGCATCAGTCACAGACGTGGTGAAATCAGTACGTTCTTACGTTGTTCTAATGGATTTTTCACCGACTTGTTCTCAATTGTTCCCATTCCGCTCCGGTGTCTTCTTTTCTCATCAGTTCTGAGTTTGTAATCGCGGAAATAAATCTAATGTACGATGAAAGAAAGTTTTGGTTAGTTTATCTTTTGTGACAGTACTTGCCGGTACATGTGTTTTTATAGTTTTTATTGACGTCACAACTTAATAACATTATTTTTTTTTTATGGAAACTTCTTCCGAAGGTAATAAGTTCAAGTTTTCTTTGAGGGAACACTTGGTGGGTTCCGGGTGTGTGTGTGGGTACCGTTCGACTCACTTGTGCCTGTGCCTTATGCGACTGCACCTGACGTTATGTATTTAGTATTTGGTGTTCGATTCTGATACCTGTGCTATTCAGTTGCCACGTCGAGTCGTCGATGGTAAAAGTTATAGCTGAAGTATATTGGGTTTTTGTAAATAGTTTTTAGTTAATTATGTTTGGTGTAGAATTAAAATATTTATTTGTGAAAGTGTATTTTTTGTAACGTACTCAAGGCAAATAATTTGTTTATTAATCAGCTATGTTATTAAGTTACAGCATCATATCAGATACAAATACTTGAATGTTATTTTATATTTTACGAAATCTATTGTAATGCTTCGTCAACCAATACTACAGTGTGTTCGTAACACCTATTTATTGATATTTTATTGATTGATTGATTGATTTTTCATCCTTTCATTTGATCAAGAATTTTCGAAGACCGTCAGATGCATTTATCAACATAAATTAATTGTTATTCAATAAATATAATATATCGAGTACGAATTGAATTATTACTATTAAAAACTACATAATATTTAATACATTGTTTTCTCGCTTGTTTATTAATGGTAGACTTCTTATGTATATTTAGTAAATTATTTTATTTATAACAATGCGTGGTACGTAGCTACAAGAGCCAGTTCAGTATTTCCCAGAGCAGCAGTAGAGCAGAGAGCAGTAGTACGCACACCAACGTATATTACCTGTACAAACTCTACACCCACTGTACAAAAATATTGTAGGAGTTCACGGAAGTAAATAAAATGCAAACTCTATGTCTTTTGCAATCAATAGAGCACACCATTTGAATCGCGTGCAACACACTACACTCCGACGTGGTGCTTTTTTTTATCTTTGAACGTGGAAATAGACAAAATGCACGGGTTAATAACGTCGGTAGCTAAATTATGCAGATAATCGGATATCAACCGGACGGGCAGAAGTAACTTGATGTCATTAAAGGACAAACCAACCGGAGAACCAGATGGAGGATCGCTCAAAAGAAAGGTCACATGCAGCCATTGTAGTCAGACATTGAACCGCTTAATTACCTTTTTTTTACCTGAGGAGGGCATTTACAGTAAAAGAAGTAGAATAAAGGAAAAAGAAACCTGAAATTTGAGCGTATCAATTTTTTATTTGGCAGCGGATGCCATGAAAATCACGCGATACGAAACGACGATGGCAACTTATTCTTCTTCAGCGTCTTACGAAGAAAGATCGTTGAGCTCTCAGATCAGCTCGTAGATCGCAGGTCATGAAAGAAATTAATTAAGAGGATAGACAGAGAGAGAGAGAGAGAGAGAGGAATAATGAATTCTTTTAGTACTTTTACCATCGGAAATAATGTTTTGGAGACTTATATTGTTACTATAAAAACTCAGTAATAATAATTAGGGTTGGGGGTAGGTTCGATCGGACACCTACTTTGACAAGAATATTTCGTTCGTTTTCTGAGGATGTAAAACCTCCCTTAGAAGTAGATAAAGTCGAAGAAGAAGGAAGAGAAGTTGAGTTAACGGAAGGGTGAAAAGTAAACGGAAAGAACGTGGCAGCAGCGGGGCATCACAAGAGGCGACTTCAACACCTTCCAGTGTTAGACGTGGCTCTCACCCCTTCAACATCACGTTTTGTTTATTGATCCGTAGAGTTAACCCCTTTATCATTTCATCTAAAATCCAAACCCGAAAAAATTTCAAATTAAAAGTTCTTTTCCGAAAGAGTCTAACTTTTTTCCCCGGGCAAATGAGCAGACTATAAATATCGAAGGCATCGTGGAGGCAGAAAGCGACCCCTTGAGCTTCGTCTTATTGCCGCCTTCTGCCCGACTCACCCTCGGCGACTTCTCGGGAAGGATAACCGTTTTCTACCCCTAAGTTCAACCCTTTCGTGAATTTCTGCACCATTCCTTGGGACGACTTGATTTATACAACTGCCTTACGTAACTTACTGTTTATTTTCTCGATATCACTATTTAAGGGGATAAATTTGTAAACAGTTCCTTCCACATTTTCTTCTTCCTACCCTTAAATCAGGTTCTCCTCGTCCTTTTTGGTTCTTTTGCCACGGCGCTCTGTCACTATCTTCTTCTTCTTCTCATTCGTCTAAATCTCCCACGCGTCTCTCGTCTACTCTGATAGTTTCCTTACCATAAATTAATGTAACCTTCCGTTGAAGTCAAATTATGGACCATCGAGGAAACGTAACGAGTTCGACAAATTGTCTTCTGCTTTTCTCTGTCTTTCTCTGCCGTGTTTCGGATTTGTTTCTTGAAGTTTAGGCTTGGTTGATGGGCATACATATACTAACCAATAGTGTTACTTTTGTCGCCATGTTAACAAGTCTACCACTGAAAAACTGACTGATTTTTCAACCTTTGGATTAGCATGCATATCTTCAAAATATTTAATAACACGTTCACTGTCCTTCTGCAGTAACTCACTTTCATGTGTCAATATGTACAGGTCAACCAACTGAAACTGAACATCAAACTTTTCAAGATGGCTACTACGTCGAGTCACTTCTGACGGTTATTACTACCGACACTACAATTATAAACTACCAATAGAAAATTAAAATACATATCTTGGTTCCCCGTACCAGATGAATACACCTTTTAAAAACACGAACCTATACATCATGAATATTACCAAAATACCATATTTAATACAACCCAGAATGGTACAATAAAAAGTTCCACGTTACTGGACACTGGTTACCGGAACCACTTGGAACAGAGGCATACACAAATTTATACACACACACACACACACACACACACACACACACCGACGTGTCCATGTGAAGAAATAGTATTTGTATTACTGTTTTATTTTGTTTTGGTTGTAATTAGTTAAAGTTGAACTATTGCATTCCAAGAGCGCCGAGTCTTCAAATTCAATATATTAATATTTAAGAAGTTCCCGACGTAGGTTGGAAACGATACAGGGGATAGAGCGGAACCCGGTCCTCCACTTATAAAGTTCTCATTTAGAAATTATAATTCAAAAAAAAAAAAAATCTTCAGACGTTTAATAACAGCCTTTAAGTAAAACTATGGTAATTAAAATGAGTAAACATGTCTGGGTGATCAAGGCTTTTGTTTCTGTACGAGTGATTTGAAGGAACCACGCTTGACTTATTTCAAAACCAATAAAATTTTTTCAGACATAAAACTTTGCTCCTCTTACGTATCCAACTATTATTTATCTCTCTCTCTCTCTACAGGTGTTGCAGGGAAGATGTTACTTTGTCGTAAATTCGGTTTTTATTGTAATTTAGTCTCTTACATAATTAATTAATAGGGTTCGACTAATTCTTCGTCGACCGAAATTTGAATAATAGTTTACGTTAGTAGCCAAAATAATACTGTAACCGTTGTTTTTGTTTGGAAATTTCAATGATTTTAGAAACTTCGCTGAGGAAGTAAAAAATAAAGAATTTTAACAAAACAAAATTTCTCTCCAATTGAAATAAAAAAAATATAAAATATGTAAAAAATAATATATAAATAATAATAAATAATAAATAATAATAAATAATAATAATAATTAATAATAATAATATATAAATAAAAATATTTTATGTATATTAAATAAATATACTGTAATTCTGACACAGGGTTTATGGCTAGTTAGAATCTGTTATAAATATATTATAATAATTAATACTGTTAAAGTAATAGAAGTTGAAATCCCGTAGAGTGTGTAGGTCGTGTAGGAAAAGCCTGTTGTACCACAGGTGCAAACGACACGTGAACGAGTGTAAATAATTAGACGGTGCCAGAAAAACATACCTTGCGACATTAATTTAATATAATAATTTATCCGATTCAATCATTCACAATTTCAACAAATATAAATAAATAATTTAAAAAATAATACCGTTGATTCCCTATTTCTCTATTGACTAACTACCGTTAGTAGAATTGTGTACAATCAAGATGCCCACTGGTGACCGTCGGTATAAACAGATTGGTGAAACCGTTCAGTACAAACATATTTGCACCGCCTGATATTGTATTATTGTAGCCGATTGTATGATTTCAGTATTTAATTTCGATACTTGTATCTGTATATGTATTTATGTATGGATTACGAATGTTGTATGTATAAATCGTATACCGTGTAATCTTTAATGTATTGAAAATGAAGGTAACACTTCCTGACCACCGTTAATAACAATTATAATTAGTGCCTCATAAATAATATTATAAAATTTATAAAACTTACGGCTACATGGTTTTTGGTCGCATTTAAATAAAACTAAGGAAAAACAAACAAGCTTATGGAGCGATATGACTTAATGCGTCTGCCATTCTATAATTTCCAGACAGTTCAAGGTGTTCAAGTTCGTCGGAAACAGAAATCTAAAAGCCGAATCGGAATTTATGGCTTCATTGAAGAGCAGGTTTATCATTTGTTTTTTAACTTTGAACGAATCTGGTGGGTGTGGATTGACAGTATTTCTACGGGTCTACGAGTTCACGAAAGTGAAAATGACGGGTCAGCAGATTTGTACTGTACGTACAGTCAATAAGTTTACAAATAAGTAAATAATAGAGAAAAATCGTTTAATACCACGACGTGAAATTTAGTTCAATTTTTTTATTATCACTACTGGTTTTAGTTTTCAACTATCGCTCTCACTCGTACCGTGCAACCGCCTGCAACTCTAAATTTAACCTGTCGGCATTTCACCTGTACATTTGACACGACGGGTGCACAACTCGGGAAATATTTCTGCCCCGTAACTACACCCATTATTAATTCACAACTACTATTACTCGGCATTATTCATTCAACTAAACTACTTTGTTTGTGCTATGGATTTTTTCAAAGATCATCCCGACTCAAATTAACGACGACTCAAAAAAAAAAAAATAAATAGGGAATGACGACGTCTCGGGAGGAAAAGTGACGACAAGATCGATTATATCTCGTCGCCGGAAACGGAAATGACCAAGGGAAATAATGAAATGAAAATTTTCGACTTGTTGGCTCGCGATGTAGAAAAATGGAAAGGGAAGAACCAAAGAACGGAACGTTCAAATTGAAAATGATTAAGAAAATGAAGAAAATCTGAAATGAGCCGGAAAGGCAAGAAAGAAACATCCAATTTTCCAATAGCCGAAATAAAACGTGGCAGGAGACGAGTTGAGACGGCGGAGTTGGGCCGTACAAATGAGTTAACGGCAGCGACTGCCGTCGCGGGGACCCGGCCGGGAGGGGAAACAGGAGCTCGGAGGGCTGGCGAGAAAACGTGGAAGCAGAAGAAAAAGAAGACGAAAATTTAATGGTAAGTTATATATAATGAACGGACTGATTAAAATTTTAATTTTCTAGCAATAAAATTGAACAGACGGCGCCATGTTTCTCAATAAATTCAAACGCAAAGAATAAATTTTTCATTTTATTAATTCCGAATTTGTTAATCGAAGCGGACTCTGCGAAACTTTATATTTCCCTGCTACTTTCTACTTTTCGTTGTTTCGGGTGGGAAAGGGCCACAGGGCCCCTTGGGGTGGACGCAGCCGAGGTGACCAAAAAAACTCACCCCCACGAGGGCCCTCCCGTGCATGGAAAATTCACATTTTTCCTGAGTTTTCCGAGCTGGAACTCGTCCTATTTTTTTTTTTTTTTACCTGGTATTGGGTGATTGAGTGCTCCGGCGTTGTTATCAGTGCCACGACCAGAAACATTAAATAAAACTATTAATAAATAACTCTGGAAAACACTTGAAGACATCCGTGATAAATGTGGAAACCCGGGGCTGCGGGTCCTGACTAATACAGTTTAATGATTTCCCGCTACTGTCGTGAATCTATTTTATTTATGTGTGGCACTACAATGTACTTCTTGGAAGTTTTCTATTACTAACTTGTACACAAACACACACTAATATTAAATATTCACACTGTGAGATAATAGTTTTAATTTCTTTCTTTTGTTCTGATAGGAACCGAATGTGACGTGCACACCTAGACGCACCCTGTCGTTTCGACTCGCGTTGCAGGTAATGCAATCGATTTACTTACGGTTTCTTTGAACCTTACAAGGTAACTTGCAACTTTATCAGTTTACAGTCAACTTATCAGTATAAGTAACTTTTTATATAAGTTGTTTATTCAACCCATAACTTCGTGCGCATTTTATTCGTACTTGTGATATTGCACTACATTGTTTTATATTGCTTCTGTACCTGCGTCTACATCTTTATTTCTTTCTGGTTTTGCCACTTTTTGTTTATTTATGTCTACTTATTGAACTTCTTCTGCAAGGTACCGGTGCCTCCAAAACTTCTACATCTTCTCCTACGTCATTCTTTACCAGTAGTTTTTTACATCAGCAAGAAGCCGATTGGTTTGTCTGAAAATTGTACATCTGAACGACTGCTAGACACTTACTTACCTAAATGTACTTATCTATGGGTACTTATATGTCCATTTATGTATATATCTATATGTACAACCTGTACTTTTGTATTGTTCAGTTTCCTGCTGAAGAAAAAGTCAGAACAATTGATGAACTTTTGCGACTTGTGTTACGAAACGTGAAAGTTCGATGCAGGACGAATTCGTAACGATTATCAGACATAAATATAAATACATAAGTACATAGGAACAATTACAACTTTCAGAATTCATTGAGAAAAGACGTAGATAACTCCATGTTTTCGTGCGTTCGAGTGCGAAACCTCCGAGTGCGTTCGGTCGCCAGCAAAAAACAACAAAAATACAATATCGTTGATAATTATTTTTTATGCGCATGTTATTAGACATTATTAAGGAAATTAGTCTGCAACTAATTGCGATATGGTGCACACAAATAATAAAGTCTAGTAATAAAAGTAGCCAATTACATTTCCTAGACAATAAAGAGTAATGCAAACGCGTTTCAACTTAAATTAAGTCTCATTCAAATTGAGAGGACAGAAGAAATTGGCGATCTCCTCCGGTGCGACGCGATCTTCTCCTCGGTTCGCGTCGCGATCTGTCGATCCCATGCCAAAAAGGATGATTTTTCCCCGAACCGAATTAGAATATTACGGAAAGGAAGCTCTTAAATTGAAATAAATAAAGTAATAAACGGTGTAAAATTAAAAGGAGTAACAGAAGAAAAGGGTCGTTTTATTACCGATTTTACCACCCATGTTGAAACTCCTATTCATTTTGCCACGGTAATTAATGTCCGACATTTTTTTCGTCTACATTATTTTTATGTTAATAAACCGATAGGAGTTTCTCATTTTTTCGAGCTTCCGTAAGTAGTTTTCCTTTTCGGTTACCCCCTGGACATCTAGTGAAGTGCTTCTATGTTTACACTGTCCCTGAACTGCCTGAAAGTCACTTTTTAATAATAATATTATTTTATTAATAATAATTACATTGTATTCGTTTGGGAGTTTACATAACACGCATATATTTCTTCTATTTAGTCTGATTTAGTGAAGAATAGTTTAATAATAGTTTCGAGCACGAGTATATAGTGTAGACGAAAAGTAGTTAAAAATCCTGTTTCCTTGTAGATATAAGTTACGAATTTAATGGAATGTGCTAGAAAATTATTTTTATTTGTAATGTGTTCCCTTGTTTTAATTTGTTAATATTCGCTAGATTATCTACAGGCCGTGTAACGTAACGACCACTATTTTGTAAAAACTGTAACGAACTATATGTGAATGAGAAGTTTCTTTGGAACCTGTGCGACGAATTGAGAACTCCCCAGTGTTAGGTTAATTAGTGTGAGCCAACGTGACGAGTTTTGTAGTGCGCTTAAAAATATTGTTCCGCAACAAAAAGGGTGACACATTCGAACCCCAAATTAAAAAATTTGAATCCATCTATGTATCAGACGTAATTAATCGATCTACTTATGTAGGACTTTAGTAGAAATCTCATGCCATTTCCTCGACAATGCAGGAACCTACGCATGGAAACTTACAAAAACGTGTCTTCGTATGACCGGAGCAATTGTAGTTGTGGACCCTCAGCCATTTTCAACCCTTAGATTTTCCATCGGTGGAAACGTTAAAAAGAAACCCCCGAACGACGGGGGTTGATAACTCTTTTCCTAGTCCAAAGACAAATGAATATATCATTTTTCAGAATTAAAAGAATGTCTCCTCGTACCAGGAGGGAATAACGGCTTAAAATGACTAAACGATGTTATTAGAAGAAAAAGCAAAAAAGGGTTGAAAATAGGAATAAGTTTTGAAAGTGTTAGCGGGGACGATGATAACCACCCCCGTATAAATCTAAGGGGCGAAACATATTGTGAAAATAACTAATTTGTAACTTTTTTTTATGGCCCGACCGGAGGAGGAGAGTTGAAAGGGCCCACGAAAGGAAGAAGAAAAAAAATAGGAGAGGACGGAAAGGACAAGAAGAAGCAAAAGTCAGAAGACGATGGAGGGAAGTTTGCTCGAGCTGAAAATTGTGTACTCTCAGAAGACAGTCCTCAACCTTTACTTCTTTTTTTAAATATGTGCACTACAACAGTAGTGTAGTACCGTACTACTGTAAGCTTGCGTCAGGCTAGTCTCTTGCTAATACGGAGGCTTTCCCCTCCCTATACACAAGTAATTTATTTAATTATTTGTTGTGCTGTGTGTCAACTTTCTGTACAAGCACAATAGTTTTCACCGGCTTACTCATTGGGAGTCAGGTACTTAAAGTCAAATAAAAATGGCCGCCTTTTGACCGACTACCTCCGTGTGCGACAGACACAACAACCTTTTCCTTTGTTTCCGAAAGAGAGATTACGGGGTACGGAAGGATATCTCTGTTTTGCGACGGGTACTTTCTTTTGGCTGCTTGGTACCTAGTTTGTCCGATTGGGAGTTCAATGAGTGACCAGAACGACACGAATCGCTACAATATAATCTATGTAATTAGACTACATCACACCAACACCAGGTAGCACGAAGGGTGTCAATCTATGAGAAGTAGTCTCGATATAAAACATTGTACATTATTGTGTGCTGTACTCTTACGTGGGCCGGTGTCCTTTTCTTGATTTGGGCAAACAGCTGAACAAGGAGGGAAATAAAGCAAGGGAAAAATTAGAAAAAGAACAGGAGAACGAGCGAGAGGCTGCTCGTCCTGCAGACAACGGAGGGCACACGGCAGAAGCCCACCCGGATGGCGGTAGAGGAGCGGATAGGGGAGGAGATGGGAGGAGGAGGGGACTTCAAAAAGGTGAAGGAGGAGACGACACACAAGATGAATGTGTAAACTAATTTCCTTGGGTATGAGAAAGGTTCTGATGAGGACCCGAGGAAGGTTGGCAGAAGAGGTGGCTCTGCACAAAAGGAATTTTTTCACTTTCCTTCACTGGCCAGAGGCTAATTTGAGGCTGGCCACATCTCTTTCAACGGAGAAAACTCTCCATTTTTGTGAGCTTTCGCTGGGACTTTTTACGTTTAAAAGGTTTTTTCCGATTCGGACAAAGGTTTTTTTGCGCCCGTTCAACCCTCGAGGGGCCGAAGGGTTCGGCCGCGTCTTTATCCTTACGTTTAACCTTGAAATGGCGTTTTTAATTACTTCTTTAACCCCGGCAAACCCCGAAAAAAAGCCGCCGCCACCCACACCCCCCTGACTACCCATCCGTCACCACCCGGAACGAAACCCGTTGCTAATTTAAACGTGGTGGTAATCGTAACCGGTGAACCACCGCAAAAGGAGAGATCAATTTTTGGGAAATTAGAGTTGAAAATTTTATACTTTACCTGTTCTTTCGGTGGTTGTTGTCGTCGTTGTTGTTTTTTTTTTTTGCTACTGACAACGCCAAGGGAATCGTAGGGATGATGACAATTACGACCGTGCACGCGGTCGTGTTGCTGTTATTCAACCGGGTAATAAAGTTGAATGCTATCGCTACCGCGTCGTTACAAAAACCTCTGACCGTATGTAGGGTTGCGTAAGAAGAAGCAATTTGCCATTTTCAAATGATTTGAAATTTTGATGGAAGACCGAAATGAGTCCGGCACAACTCTCAGATCAAGTGTAGCCGCACCTTAATCAGGAACGTTTGGCCGGGTCACTTACCGGCAGCAAAATCGAAGGTCCTTTCCACACCGTCTGCTTTTATTTGTGTCCATGACGAGAGCAAGAATTTTAATAAGCGATTATTTTTGTCGTGACTCTTCCGAAGAGAGGTGTGCCACCAACCTGAGCGAAGAACTTCCTGGCAGCAAAGGTAATTCCATTCGTGTCTGACTTACAGCAAAAACAAATAAGTTTTTTGTCGTTTACTCGGTGAGTACAGCGCAATTGACGACACGCCGTCACGTTACCGAACTCAAAGATGGTTCAGTAGTGTCTGTAGACCGTAGCAAAAATGTACCTGCGTTGATCTTCCTTACACATAGCAAGGGCAAACAGGTTATTACGTGTTATTTGAGCTTCCCATTAATAGGATTCCTATATCTACGATTCCGTAGCAAAGAATCTGTTCGAAGCAGAAAGTAGATAATTTTTTTCCGAGCATGTTCTCTCGGTAGGTGACGTCGAGCGTTTGACAGGAGTCACAGATACGACCGTAAAAGTAAATGCATTGTATCACTTCCTGTTTGCTTTTGATTACCGCAGCCAGAAACAATTAATGTCACTCAGAGCCGATAGGAAAGGACGAGTAGGAAGACGAAGAATGTTGAACGGGGACAGTGTGAAGGGCAAGGGACACGTCCAATCTGATTGCCCTCCTTTGTTCCTTTCTCCTCAAAGGACAATTGGTACCGTCATTAACAAATTATATCCCTTTGTTAGAGTTATTAAGAACTTTGTACTTATTAAACTGTGCGTATCGTTTGTTCTTACAAGTCAACTCTTATGTGCGGAGCAATAAAAGTCCAATTTTCAACTTTGCTTTTGTACGCGTGACAACATGCTCGTCACGAGACTCACAAAAATTTGCAATTAAACTTTGTTTTGTTTTGTTTTGTTTTTTTTTTTTTCGTTGAGGTCAGACCCGGGTGACACAGGTAATTGACCAGATTGATCTGATTGTTCTGACGAATATGTCGGCCCGAGAGGAAATACCTGACCACCGGTCCAGAATTTGATTTCTGCCAAGAAAAAAATGAACGACTGATTTTAAACAGGTGGGCTTCCGACCGATTTAAACGTGTCACTAGACAAATATTGCAGCACTCCTTTGATAAGTGTGTTTGCGTGTACGATTGTACACACGACGAGTACTACTTAAGAGTATTATATAAAAGGAAATAAAACCATACGTGATGGAATACATGAACCAGACTTTGGAGATACCATAATTAGAAGAAATTTTTACTCTACTGGTCATTCAATGCAGTGTGTTGAAGTAATAGGAGGTAGAATAAAAATATATATTTTATATACAAATTTGATAAGTGTATAAAGAGTCTTTCCAAATAAATAATTTGTGAATTACTATTTACATGTTTATAATACACCAATAGTAGGTGCAGTAGTTTAAATCTACTTTCCTGTAGTTAATAAAACTGCTCGGGATTACATAAACTAAATAACTACAACAAAGTGTGAATATTTGTGTAGCACGCGCATAAGGTGACCGAGCGAGCACCCACATCTAAAAGAGGAAAATAAATCTGGAATAGTAAAATAGTTGCCGATAGTTTTACTCTCTGAAGTGGTTTGCCCCTATTGAGCCGTCATCTTTTTCTTTTTTTTTTTTTATAAAATCGCCGTAAACCACGACGGAAAATGAATTTTGCACGGGAAACAATGCACGAGATGTAGAATTTACAGCGGCGGGCATAAAACTGTCAAACTAAAGGGAAATAAAAACTATTTTACAGTTGAATGAAAAGTGTGCAGAGGACGTGGCGTTAGACAGCCGGGCAATTAAATTGAAGAGTTGGCGTTTGGCTACCTAAAGGGGAGCCCGCCTTTTTAAATCCCACGGATTTTTTCAAATTCAACTTTCGGTTGAATTATTCCACTTCGGACATTTCGACTTGACGATTTCGATAATTTTTGTGGTTTTACATGTACAGTTGGTTGTGGTGCGTATTTTGTAGAACTCGGTGCTTACCATTTGAGACGAATGAGGGAAATGTCTTCGTGTCTCGGTCGTCTCCCCGTATAGTGCAACTTGTCATGACTCAAATCCTTGCAATTTGTTACCGGTGGACGGACGTACAGAAACCTACAAACACGTACGGAGAGAGAGAGAGAGAGAGAGAGAAAGGAAGTCATCGATATCAAGAGAGGTCAACATTAAACCAATCGTAAAATATAAAAATTTTTATTGGTCGTACAAATTAAGATACAAGAATTTTATTGCGAGTGACAAAAAAGTTAATTGCCAGAATTTTTCTTCAAGGTTCTGCTTTTTAATTTTTGTAAATCAAATCGATGTGGTGGGCGAAATAAAGAAAGGACAGAAAAAGACGAACAAAGTCACAGGAAATACTAAATTTATAATACGCAACATTTTACATTTCCTATGATACAAGAAGTTATACATACAGTTGAACATTTACACTGCATAATACAAAAGGTCAAAAACTACCAAACAAGGTGCTGCCAGGCTTCCATTTTGTTCACTTTCGTCTCTACCGGACTTTAATGTACGTTAATAGTATTAAATAGTATAAATACAGTATATCGATGGTAGAAGTTGTAGTTCAACACGGCAGGCAATTTCCTTCCCAACAGCCCGAAACTCCATAGAACTAATAACCTTAAAGACAGATGTCTTATTTTTTAAAATCACGCGATGGGAGACTAGTTTTCTTATTTTTTTTTTTTTTTTATATTTATTTATTCCCTTTTGTCAATGTGGAAATTAGTCAAGGCGGTAGATGTGGTGGTGGCGGGAGACGCACCGAAGGACAGAAAAGGGGTGGATTACGATGGCAGCGGCGGTGGATGAAGATTACCCACGCGAACAATATTTATAAGTTAAATTCTTCTGCGCTAGTTACTAAACTCAATTTGATTTTGAATTTTCTTGACAGCTTAGATTCTCCTCCCGGTGCTTTCTGCTGCCACGTCTCCCTCTCTCTCTCTTTCACTCTCTCTCTCTCTCTCTCTCTCTCTCTCTGGGCTAAACGTCAAACTGAATTACCCCCGCGCGAAAGAATCAAAAGTGTGAGCCGGTGTCAGTTGTCAAAGCAGACTTCGTTTTGAGTTGCGTCCGGCGTCCGTCCAAAAGGAGTCCTCAACTTCTTCTGGTGTTCGGTTGAGTACAAAAGTTTATTGTTGGCTGATGCCATCGGCTAATTAACACGTTCGGCGAATAAATGAGTTTATTTAATGATTATTAGCGTCGACTTTCTCACGCCGTTACTCGAGTTCCTATTCTATTTATTTTTTTTTTATTTATAAAATTTCACACATCGCTCAGGTGTTACTTTATTAAATATATAGATATACATTAATTTTGTACGTCGCACACACGGAAGAGGTGGGAAAACGCGGTTCCTTTTAATTGAACGTCCCCCACCATGCCTTCCATGCCTTCTGTGGAAATATAAAATCAAACTATTGTGCGAATCTGTGAGAGAGTTTCAGTACGGCTGTGTTCCTCTCGTTCACATGTTTGACCGATTTAATACAAAGAGATTAACAACTCTGCCGGTACCAACAAAAATTTATCCAATTGTGAGACGATTTGGAATTCGAGCTGTAACTTGCTGTTTTGATCGAAACAATCGGACATATTAATAGGAGACAATAGTGAAATATCACTGTAAAACCTAACTGTAAAATAATACAGGTAATAAAAAAGGCTTCGTACAGAAGGAACGTTCAACGAGAACTCGGTCAGTTACTCATCAATTGTTTTATTTCCGAAGAACCTACCGCGTGTCCGTGTCATCCAACATAATGTCTTATTAATAGTTTCCAGTATCAGCGAGTGGGATCTCGCCGGTCCCGTCAACGGTTTACTTCCTACCACCATAATCATCAACACCAGTATAATAACCGGGACGATAACAATAATCCCAACAGTTATTATTTCGGGAATTATTCCACCGTTTCGACGGTCGACTCGCGGTCGTTTCACTCCATTTTTTTCTCCCGTTTAATATTCATGCGATTAATTCATTTAAATTGAACATTACAACAAAAAAAAAATTAAATTAAATTAAGGAGACGTGCAGGCAATGGAAGTCTCGTTTGCGTTCGCTCCGGTCGCGTGTCGGGAATCTTCAACTTAAAAGAGGTGACACAAAGACAAGAAGTTAACACGGGGGTACGCGGCACTGTTGACAAACAATCAATTGATCGCAATAAGTGGACGGTTGATGATTCAGTTGTCCGTGTGTAGTCGGAAATACGCGTGCGTAGTGGTGAACCGAAATCTGATGTGACGGGACGCAGTTTTGGGTGGTGTAATGTAACTTTCTCTTTTCTTCTGTGAGACTTATCTAACATTGTGTAGGATAGTGTAGAAACCAGGGGAGGTTTACCACCGAAACTATCCGGTAGTTTTTCGTAGTAAACGACGCATCGGCAGTGGGTTTACCGAACACGCGACTCTGTTCCTAGTCCATTCAAATTGAATCAAGTGCTAAAAGAGAGTATCTTTCTTTTCAAAGTGTTGCGAATTGAACAAAGAGGCAAATTCGTTCAGGCAGATGTCTCCACGGCTGCAAATTGGTAGCCCCTAAGGTTGAACACTTCGGATTCATTCGGGAAAGAGGTACCCGAACCCGTTCGCACGTGTCACTGCTCACCCACAGAAAAGTGTCGCACACGTCATCATGAGACGGGTAGCCGAAGGTACTCGGTTCTGATTTCCTTCGAGTTAATTTCCCATCGAGTCTGATTTATAAACTCCTGTCACGGTGTCACGGTCGGAGAGTCACCAACTCCTGTGACAAAAATCTACTTGGTCATTACGACCGGGTTATTTTCCCCCGTGGAAACAATAAAAACCATTTCCTGTCTGATATGATTCGTTCGAAGACGTAGAGGTGAGGAAGCGATGGACTTCCTCTCCTGCCCTTTCTCAGGCACCTGACTCAGACGCCTACCGGAGAAGTCTACTCACTCGGAACGGAAGGGAAACAAGTCCAAAGGACAACTGCAAAGTCACACATCGTACAGAGACATGGGCAGTAGACGGCACGGACAGATGGAGAAGTCGAAGAAGTCGTTAACAACTCGAGGAATATTCCTGACTTTTTTTTTTCCTTTGAATTCATTTGTCGTTCCTTTGAAAAGATAAAAAGGAAGGAAAACGTACGAGAAGCAAATAAACGAGGCTAATTATTAATTTTCGTTCCTTCCAAAAAGAGGGATAAAACATTATGAAAATGAATAGTATAATTGAAAACCGGATACTAAATTAGTATGACCATTATTACAGGACATGTCACGCATTACAAGGTCACCGGGGTCGAAGCTAATTAGATACAATCAATTTGTACTTCGATTGTCTTCCGTTTCTCTTTCACATAGGTCTCTTGGGGCTGTCATTTCGGGGCCCTATCGATGGGTACGAATGCGGGTACTCGTCCGGGTGAGTGCCACAGTCAAACAATGAAACTCCGCTTTTTTTTTTTTTTTTACGTTGTTGCAAGTACGTATTAAGCGGGAAAAAAAGAAATATCACTGATGATTACCGGTGTAGTGAGGTTTGTCTTTCGTAGTGGTGTAACGGTGACAATTCCTCGTGGGCGTGCTCATGAGAAACAGAATTAAGTTTTGTGCAGAATTACAGGTGCAGACTACCGTGAAAAACAATGGGAAAGGAGAACTCGGGGGCGGGGGTCAATGGCGGGTGATACGCCGGTCACAGACAAGCAATGAGTGGCAGAAGAAGTAACGCGGGGGTAAATGGTGTTACAACTGTTACGAAACTACAACAAATGTAGGTAGTTCCACCTGTGCGTGGAGGGATGTTCGAAGCGTGTTGACGACAGTACGTTCTTTATAATATTATAAATATATATGTTTTATGTGTTTTTTCCTATTACTAACCTATGTCCTCGTCTATGCACTACACTGTTACTGTAGGTGCTAACGTACCAGAGTTACATTTTTGTGTACTACTTTAAAATATTAAGGTGACGTGATTTACGGACCGTCCTTTCGAGTACGCACCAACTATTAAAGGTAACGTACGTAAATGTAATTATGATTAGTATAATTACTGAAAATTTAATAATAAAATGACGATGGAAACGGAAATAATTATATTGGAGTAATAAGTTAATGTAAAAAAGGTGTAATAAATGAGTATTGATGTAAATGTGTGTACGTGATTTGTTTTTTCATAGAAAGTACATAAAATTTTGGCGGATTTTATTTTCCTCATTTACCTATTAATTAATGCAATTGAACATCTTACCTACAACCGAGTTCATGTCGGGTGTAAAACAACACGGATGGAATAATTGGATGGAAGAAGCTTGTTAATGGAAAATGACTTTATTTATTCTTTATTCTGAGTTTTTGAATTCTAAAAGAAAGCAATTTTACAATTGTGGTGGTGGACAAGCTTACCACTCCAAGCAACTGCGACAAACAGTTGTGTGTAGTTTGTAGTGCAGCAAGACCGACCGGGGCGCACTGCAATTTTGTAAATTTTCCAACAATGTTAATGGCGTTTGAAAACGAATTAAAATTATGAAATTCTTATCAAAATTAGAAAATTTAATTCGATTTTATGTGGGCAATTCATTACGGTGACGGAGTCGGCACCACAACCACTACAACTACTACCAAGCGAAAGAATTTCAATTAGACAGAATCCAATTAAATGTGAGATTGCAGGGAGATTGCACGTTCTCCGGTAGGAACTACCGAATTCTTTTACTTCGCGACAGTAACATGAGGTACTTGAGCTCTGGGAGGGTACCCCATTTGGTGTCTTCTCGCCACCTGTCGCGACGGTTTAGCCCACAAGCGCAGACTACCCGAAAGTGGAGAGCTCGGGTACGGGGTTACCTTTCCATCAGCCACCCACCCACCCAAATTCACCTTTCCCCCGAAACGTTTGGCCACTCCATCACCCGGGAGGTATCCGTCTACATAAATTACTCCAATCCCGGTGGTTGCCTTAATGAAACGGATTAATTTTAATTGACGCGAAGAAAGCGAATGACACCTTAGATCGGTCGAATTCTCCTCTGGACTATTCTCCTTTTTTTATTATCGAGTTTCAAAATCTCACTAATGATAAACTTCCGGTACTTTGAGTAATCATCATCAAGAATTATTAAATATCCGGTCTCGAGACCCGCTATAAAAAAAGAAGCAGAAGAAGAAGAAGAATGAGGAGGATACGAAGTGTACGAAGAAACACAAGGAGAGAGAGAGAGAGAGAGAGAGAGAGAGAGAGTGAGGGAGATTTAAACACATCCCATGTTTTTGGGACACATTGACGTTTATTACGAGGCATTCTTGCTTTTATGGGAAACCGAGAAGAACTCGACAAAAAAAAATTACTTTTGATTCCTCTCGTGAAGTAATTCTCTTCCCCGCATCTAAATAATATATTTCGTATATTATTACTATATTAAAAAAAGAAAGAATTGTGAAATTGTAGCGGCAATTGCGCTCCTCCCGCTCGAGGCGATCGTTTTTTGTGAAATTCAACTCGAACGGCTTCTCTCTCTCTCTCTCTCTCTCTCTCTCTCTCTCTCTTCTCGGTACGAATCGGATATGCCTTTTTCACGGGGGTTACGGGTGGAAGAACTGGCGGAGAGAGAGAAAAGGAAAAAGGTAGGCCATTTGCCATCTGATGTATTATTCATACCTGAGCCAGAGAAAATGAAAAAGTTCGCAAAATTATTAAAATGATTTTTTAATCATTAAACGGAAACGAACGCTGATAGGCACGGGAACCGTTCGCCGTTCTGTTTGCTCAAATTTACGTCTATGGTCGGAACCTTTTCCCAGAAATGGAATTTTGTACGCGTACGCATCGACACGCGTACGTATCGATGATATATTTTTGGGTGTTGATACCACCGTTTCACGTACGTTGTGGGTTTTATTTATTTTTTAAGTAAAATAAAAAGAAAATTTTATGTATAGGGAATTATATTGAAGTTTATTTCGCATTATGTTAGTTTGCGATAAAATTCTGACACATTGTAATGCTGTTGAACTAGTTCCACTAGTTGCTCATTCGTCTGCTTCTAATAAACATGCTGCAATAATTTAATATAGTGAATAATAATTTAATAATAAATTTAGTGAAGTGTCTCTTTTGAATAAAAAGAGCTGGGAGGAATTGTCAGGATACAGGCCGACGTATTCCATGGACTGGGGACTGTTGTTCAATGATGTTCAACTACAAATCTTATGTGTACATAAATAAACAAGTCCAAAATAAGTAAAACACTTTAAAGTAAAGCAAAGAATTTAATTATTTCAAATTCATGGGTGGAGAAGAGTTGAGAGCAGTTCAATACGGAGTCAGAAGACAACGAGACTGTAGTTCAGTACACAAGAAGAAATAGAGAGAGAGAGAGAGAGAGAGAGAGAGATGAAGGTGGAAGAAGGAAAGAATTTAATTAAACAATCCCCCGTGGAATTTGTATCACCTCAAAGAGAGTCTAAGAGTTGAAGACCGAGAGCTAATTGCACTATCTATATAAATCATAGTGAAAAGCAAAAATTACAAAATGTTGGTACTCCGCCATCGACCAACCGTGAAGATTTTTTATCAGTGCCTCGTAGGCAGCGTTAAATGAGGAGCATTAGCCGACCGGGGGCCTATTGTCAATGATGTGACCCTGGAGAGTAAGAAAAATCACATTTAGAGGAGTAAAGGGGAGTACCTGGAAATGGTGGACTGACTTTTCGCCAAAACTCGCAATTAAAATTTCGAACCGCTTAGTTTGAATGCAGAGAGAGAGAGAGAGAGAGAGAGAGAGAGAGGAGCAATAGGAGAAATAGAAAAACTGTTTTCTATGGCGATTAGGACTTAACCGTGCTTATCATAGCGAAGCAATAACCACGGCCAATTACCTATCCATGCTAAAAAAAAAATCAACATTTCGGTGTGATTCCTCGAGTAAAACTGTTCGGCCTTGACACCTGAGACTACCTGACGGCTTTTGCAAAAGGAAAACGCACTACTAAAATGTAACGTACGGTTTCCCACTATTAACTCGTCAACTTTTATATTTTATTTTTTATTCCGAATAGAGTTCGGGTCTACAATAAATTTAGTTGCGAGTTCTAGTCGTTGTTTAATTAGTAATATTAAATTGCGTAGTTTGAACATTTGAGAATAAGACAATAAGGCATCCAACATCAATAAATAATTAATAAATGTGGGACAATACATAAACACCGGTTTACCCATAAATATTTAAGAAAGTAAATCAATATGAATAAATAATTCGTACAACTTTAATAATCAGACCTTATTTTAGCTTTTCACGTCGTGTAACACTTTTAAACTGCTTTATTTATTTTTTTTATTATTTTTATTAGTCTTTCAGAAGACTCTTTAGATTTTCACGTTACCCACAACCTTCTACATTCACGTACAATGACTTAGTACATCTACAGTGGACTGTGGTGTGTCAACCACGCGTTTGGGTGGGTCGGAGGAACAATTTCACCCCGGGGTGATCCGCATGTTAGGCATTCACTACAACTCAGACATCAAATCGAATCCAAAACGAGAACTCCTGGGAATCAACGAAGAAGACCAAACTATTCATCTTTGAATGTCACGCTTACCAACTGTTTAAAACTAAAAAATACAACCCCTGATAAATGGAATTCAATAAATCACAGAAAGGTCATCTAATCGAACGAAACGACTCGACGACAGAGGAGTGTCGGATGAAAATGCCCACGTGGTTCGTCCGCGGTGCAATGTCAATCCGCACGCGTACCGCAGTGATACGCAGGAGCGTGTCCTTTCGTCGGTTCCCCAAACAAAAACACAATTAAAAATAAATTAAAAACGTAAAACGATTAACGAACCGTCTGCGGTGGGTAAGAAGTAATTTTTTTTTTCACCTGGATTTTTCAACCCCCCCGAGCTCTCGTGATAAGAATCGATTTCTATAGAAATTTACCCTTCAACTTTTCCATTTCTTTATCAGGGCGAAAAAAGGAAAAGGAAGTTTTGTGGGCCCGCGTTTCGACGTTGCGTTGAAATTATCTTTTAGATGACACCAGCGACCGGGAAAAAAACTATTTTCCGCCATTTCTTTTTTTTCTTTTGGCCGTTCTCCGAGTGGAAAGAATCACGCGAACGATTTCGATGCCGGGGACAGGCTTGGAGGTATGAGCCGAGCTTGACGCGGTGGTGGTGCTCGGTTAGAAAAGTTGAATGGAATTAGAGGAAACCCCAGACAGCGGATGATGGATCTGTCAATCAATTTCGGCGTGGTGCATGCGAACCAACGCAGCAGAACAAAGGAAACACCCTGGAAAACAGTCGCGTAGGAAGAAGTGGAAAATTATATATAAATTTATCTATAGATAAATGAGTACGTGTATTGTACAACTTGTCTAGGGTATGTTCAGTTTGGACTTGATGCCCGAGAAAACCAGAAAAACGAAACGTTTCTACTTGACTGTGTACAGATTCCTATACAGTAATTAGTCCTCTTACTACTGCCACGCCTTTAAGGGACTTATGTTCATGTAAATTTGTGTTTACACGTGTTTGTCTGGCGGTGGAGGGAACAGACAACGCGCACTTTCCGCAAACAAAGAAAACCAAAAAATAGAACAGGTCCAAGAAGATGATGTAAAAGAAGTTAAAATTGTTTTCTTGTTATAATTACACGGCCGAATAAGTCAAATAAAACATGGGAATTAATTTTTAATTCGTACCGTTAGAATAGAAAAGAAAAGAATTTTGAAGAAAAACCAGGATTCGTCTACGAGTCTATTATTTCCAAATTTAATTGGTGCCTGCTAATCAATGGTAACCGATAGTTTTGTTGAAAGTCAATTGCCTAAGAAACAATGATTGTTCCTGCCGTGCAGTCCTCTTTCACGTTCACCAAACTCCACGTTAACTTCCTGACCGTTCTTTTTGTTTTTAGTTTCGAAAACTATTCACGCTTCACTTCTCTCTTGCTAAACTTTTAGCCGTGGTGGAAACATGAGTGTTGTACAGTAACAGACAGTCATTCATCTCTCCGTGGCGCAATACGTGAAGGAGTGAAGTCGAACGTCTCTGATAGTTTCCTGCGTGTAGTTCCAATGAGATAGTTTTTATGGTTTCTCGAGACGAACTTGAAATTGCCGAACTCATTTGATGTACGAGAGTCACCTTATTAGTCACCTGAGTTAGTGGAGCAACGGCTAAGCATGCAACTAATAGTTCACTCTACTGCAATCAAATAAATTTTTGTCCAGAACTATCAACTATCTTTTCCCAGAGGTCTTTTAGCAGTCTTTTGTACATCGTACCTGTGTGAAAACAACTTTCATTGCACGACAAAATATCTCACTTATTAAATGTAATTTTACCAAGTGTTGATTTAGTGACTTTAATAAAATAAAATTATTAATTAACATTTGCGGTACAGAGTTTTGTGTTTTTTTTGAGTTAGACGTGTTAGACGGGTGACACACAGACAACACCAATCGTCTCCGGCCGATGTAGCCAAGTGTGGTGTGGTGCAACTGCATCAACACGACGAGTCGTGAAAGAAGTGAGAGAAACGCGATGAACCGAACGGTCGGTGTAAGAAACTGGAGGAATATTTAATTTGACGAAAGGTCATCACACCAATTTGTCAATAAATTTTTTATTGTATGAAATTAATTGGAACTTCTGAATTGATGAGACCGAAACCAAAGGTGTAAAAAATCTATACACTTCAAAGGGCTCTTTCGTAGGTG
Organism: Polyplax serrata; assembly: GCA_037055365.1. Taxonomy (NCBI): domain Eukaryota; kingdom Metazoa; phylum Arthropoda; class Insecta; order Psocodea; family Polyplacidae; genus Polyplax; species Polyplax serrata. The sequence continues at coordinate 4,698,244 of JAWJWE010000004.1, forward strand.
AGGAGTTTTTAGAAAACGGGTACCCGAGTACCGGGTACACGGAGAGCCCTGGGCATTAAACCCGACCGGATCGCTCCGCTGGCGAGCCTTAATTTGACACACCTGAAACGTTTCTCTCACCTGCTCCGGTCCGTCTTCTCTGTTTTCTACGACTCGACTTTGTCGGCTTTTCTGTACATAATGTTAATGAATTAACCACTTTATCTTAATTTTAAAAAATAATACTCGTCTAATGATTTCTCGCTCTTCTCTTCTTTTCCTCGGGTTGCTGTCTCACTCGGAGGGACACCCTTCGCACCCTCAACCCTGCGACGGTGGTCACTTTTCTCATGCGGAAAAGGTGGTGCCCGGTATTTAGCACCCGTTTGAGTTGAGTTCGGTGTTGTAATTCCGTGGAGACTTTGAGTGGAGAAAAAAAAAGGTGATCGTAAAATTCAATTGACAGGTACCCAAAGCAATAAAAAAAAATTAAATTAATTAACCGGAAAATAAAGTGAATCGTTTCGAAACCAGAAAAGGTTTTCCGTGCCTTTCTTACGCCCACCGTTGTTTCTCAGTTAGTACTATTTTACTATTCCTATTACCACGGATGTGACTATATTTTACTATAATAGATAAGTTAAACCGAAACCATCAAGCTCTGAAGCATCTGAGTTTTTTAGTCCACTTATGGTCCTTATACAAACCATACCATCCATTGTTAACAACTACAACATAGTTCTCATAGTGCCTAGACAAGTAGACTTATTTCGTACTTCATGGAGTATAGTTAGAGAGAAAAGAAAACAGCAGGAACACCACACTCAACTTTTATAAATTGTAATAAAATTACTAAATAGTAGTGATTATTACATATTATTAAACGTAAAAATAGTGATTACACTTAAATTGTTTTTACTTATTTTGTGTTACAATATTTTTGTCTGTATGTAACGTTACAAACAATAATAAATAAAAGCTTTTATATGTATACATATTATGTATCTGTATCATGTATATATGTATTTCTATCATAATGATCTGCTTAAATCCGTAGTATTTAGTATTCTTTAATATTATTTTGTTAGTATTCGTACTGTTGTATTATTTAGCGTCTAAGTTACACAGTAGCTACCTTCCACTCTTCATCTGCAGATACCCTCGAGAACATCAGACCACGGTCTTCCACGTCGGCTTAATTTTTTTTCGACCCTTCTTTGCTATCGATAAAGAAGCGCACCCAGAGCGATTACACCGGCTAGATAATACCGGACTTTCATCGGACCGAAATAGATTTGCACGAGTCATGCATGATTTTTTAAAGTCAAACGCGATGGCATAATTTCCTCATTAATTTGAAATAAGTAAAAATGCCACCTGAAGTTCGCGAGTTGCTCCGACAGAGCAAGTCGCATGCCAACCCTTTTGGAACGAACCTTAAAAACCCCTGGCGACACTGTCGGATGTGAAACCATTTGCATTTTCAACGGTTTACCCGTGGACAATTGAATTATTAGAGGACATAACTCCAACGGTTAACACCGTTCCCAATGACAGGAGATGTTTCTTTCTACTTCTCGTGATTTATTCCTGTTGTTCGTGTTGTTCGAAACATAAAACTATTTGATAACTAGAAAAAAATAACTGTGAAATAGTTCACGAAAAGAGTGTCTCTGCTGTTGCTGCTGTCTTACTGTGAGGCTTGCATTTCCTTTATTTATTATCTATTAACACGAATACATAAATAAATTTCAATAAGTAAAATATTCTTCGAAATAAGTTTTAATAAATAAACGAATAATAGTTGACGAATGATAGTTAAATACATCATAATATATATTTAAGCGTATTATTATTTACATATTATTATTATATTACAATCATAACATTATATTAATATCGTTTTCTATAACACTGCTACACGTTTTATTTAATCGGCAATAAAGCAAATAAGTTGAGCCTCTCAAATAAATATTTATTAATTTTATTACACCGCCCGTAGTACAAGAGGAGATTTGCAGTACGAGCTCATCTACAAAGCAATACTAATTTATTGTAATCGTCTGCTTACACGACCGCGGCACATGTTATAAATCGCACAATTTAAATTATGTATTTTCAATTGAAAGATTCCGTCTGCCCCGTTTCCTGCTAACTACATCACAGCGAATAAATTAAACGTTTCCTTTGATCCGCGCCGTATGAAAACTCACCGTATCGGTACAATAGTTTTTAATACCAAAAAAAAAATAAAAATAAAATAAATACATAAGACAGAAAATTCACATAAAATTATTCAGACGAGTAACGCTACAATAAAACATTCTAATGATGTGAATGAGTTTTACGAACGTGAGACTCACTACAAATTATACACGTGAATCGAATGGGGAAGACAATAACTCGGCGAAACGGTTAGTTCGAGCGAGGCTAACGCCCCCGGATTTATGTATATTTATGTACACGTATAGATAGACACGAGGACGGATAAATATTAATAGATAAACTCGTTCGAAAGCGTTTCTCGTCTCCTACAATTATAATACAATTAAAGTCTCGAGCGAGATAACGTGATTTGCAATCGGATGAGTACGCCATTTTATTTACAATATGTACGAGTGGTGGAACAAGTTCGGGCCTGCTTTATGAACGGAAAAATTCATGTCCTCCCATGTGGAAAACATACAACGGAAGTCGAGCATATACATAGACCCGGTGCATGTATATAATTGGTTAATTGCGTTTAAAAAAAAAATATTTTGTTGTGAATTTTTTAACACACGACTGCCGTTTAGTATTATCGGTGGTGCTACGCGAATGATGTCTTAATAGGCTGCGGAGAAAGGCTAGGAAGATCCTGACCGAATGCCAGCCGGTGTTAGATGTACATTAGTGGACTAATTGAACGCTTGAATATGGTTTTATGTACATGAAATTGTATGTACAGAGGAGAGGTTGAATAAACGGATATTTTTATTGTTTTATTCTTTAACGCGCTTGTTATATTAATATTTAGATTAATGTATTAATATTGAACAGAGAAGAGGTCGGGTATTTATTTAAATAGTTTATTTATTTAGATAGTTATGCAATTAAATAATGTGGACCTGGTTGAGATGGTTGATGGTATTGGCAGTTAATATTTGTCGTAAATAATAATAGAACGAGAACAAGGTAGTTTTATTAAAATAAGATACATAAAATAATATAAAGTGTAAAATAGTGAAAAATTTTAATTTTGAAAGTCGTTGCGGGCCGCGGTCAATGCTTGGCAATAACGGCAAATGAACTCCATCCCACTGGAAGCAGTGCCTGAAAAAAAATAAAAAAAAGGTTAACCTAACCTAACCTAACCTAACCTACGTAACATAACATAACCTAACCTAATGTTTGGAATTATATTTAAGGATTTAGACAATGTACAAAATGGAAACAAGGGTCAAACAGTTGGGTGCGACGTAATGAATTTAATTTTGAATTTTTTAGTTTTTCAAGAGCAAACCCATTGAGAGATCAAAATTTGTTTATCGGTTGCCGTTCGACGCGATGGGGGGGAAAGGATTTTTTGGGTCAAATACACATCGAAATGAAAATTCATCCCGTCATGAAAGGTGAAAAGTATGAATTTTGTAATTATGAAATGAAAATGAAAAAATTAACGGTCGGGATCACGTGATCGGGCGAGGGGTAAATCGGGCGGACACGAGTGAAAGGGGAGCCGGCCCGGTGACGTCACAGTTCGATAAACTGATTAACTGACATGGCGGCGGCCGGGGGTGATGAATGGCCTTAAAACATACAAATTATAAAGCAAATGAATTTTTTTTCTTCGCTTTTCCTAACTCAACTCTTTCCTCAAGTTCTCCCGTTGAAATTTCCACAGGCGGCTTTGGTGCCATCGAGTGACCGTTTTCCTTTTTGATGAATCGATTGCCGGCGAATAAATTTAAATTCTCCTTTTGGGTCTTCTTCTCCTGAGGTTCGGTCCATCCGTCAGTCGCTCCATTATTTCCTCCTCATGATTGGGTCCAATAATTTATTCTCGACGTGAGTTACTTCCAAAGGTAACCGTTTTTACACGGTTTCTAGGACCGAAACTTGAAAGCGAAATTATTTTCGTAGAACGTTACCGCCAAGTTCGCCACCTTGGGCTGGTGCTAACTCAGGAGTAGTGGTAATAGTTGTAGTGTTTTAATTTCACACAAGAGCTACTTCATTTTTTTACTCTTAATCAATATCTTACGGTATTTTTACCATTGGTTCGTGTCGTGTTCGGGTTCTACAACTTCCCGTGCCACCAGCCTTTTCTAGTTTACTTGAAAGGACAGTTGAAGTTGGTTTCCTCCCTTAACTTCGTTCCGGACAATTTGGATTCGATCCTGAAATTCCGGTTTTGCGAATATTCAGCCCCTGGTTACTTAATACTTTGTCTAGGTTATTAATCTTGAACGTGTTTCGGTGCCCTGATTCTAAATGACGGACGTGTCTCTTATTACCTATCACTACTACCCCAGAATCCCTACTTAATTTATACGAGTGAATTTCTTACATCCTGAAAACGCTCGTCGACCGTGTCGAATAAAGGAAATTCCACGTTTAAATCTGTCGACGTTTTAAGGGTGTTCCCTTGAAAGTAAACAAAACTTTTGTTTCCGATGGATTTTCCTCTAGACGAAGAGGACCTTAAAGAAAAGAACTTAAAACTAAGCATGTCTAATAGATTCTAATAGTTTTATTGTCGAGAATATAAGTAAATTCGATCAGTGTAAAATTAAATTTATTTTTACGTTCGAGTCCACGCGAATTCAATTAATTCGCGACACTAATAAATAATAATAAATAATGGTTCGAGCACGTTTACAGAAAATAACACTACAATTAATTTATGGTTAATGTACGTAAAGACAAAAACTGATCAGAGACCAACTAAAGACTCTTGAAGCCCTAACCCTACTCTCAGGGTGTAGAGTCTATTTTTAGGGGTGTTGTGACCACCACAAACCCCCGGGTCCAAACCACCAGAACCTGAGTCACCTGAGGGCTATTGGCCGGCGACTCCGACCCTCGGTTCCTCGGATAGATGTATCAGATCATGAGTGTTTTGTAGTCGATTATTTGTCCATTCTCAGATGAGGTCACAGAAGGATCGTCACGAGATCACGACGTTTATCTATTTGTCTTAAAGACACTATTTGTTTGGGTGTATTTTGTTTTACATAAAATATAATGTGTAATATATATTATTTCCCTTACAAGACATACTCCCATGGTCTATCACTACAGTTACTTATTGTTAATATTTAATTAATAAGTAAAAACACAATGCCACTACCAATTTTAATGATAGGTTACCTAAGTGTGATAATAATTTTATGAATATATAAAACATATTTATTACAAAATAACTATTGTGTGTTATTAATATTTTTATTTCACAAGATTGTGTTGTGAGTTATTAAAACTATCAACTTATCATAAATACTGAAGATGCATAACATTCTACGTTAAAATCATAGACATTAATAAACTGTAACATGAGTCAATTGAAATGTATGTTCTCTTGTAGTACTCGATGTGAGTTCAATTAAAGAAAACTTTCTCTTAGCTTTCGTTAAAGGAAAGCCAGGGTTTGGACGGTTTTACTATTTCTGGGTGCACACGAGGTGAACTGTCTATTTTCGTGGACTGCAGACTCACCGTTTCCAGTGTGGCCCCTTGCTCTATTTATTTGTGAGTCAACGGCTGGTAGCGAACACCTTGTTACCTGTCGCTAATATAATTAGGGTCTGTTACTCACATGTGGCATGAGGCAGGAAAATCAAAGTAAATTTTTTTCCACTTAACTAAAATGGCTAATTTGCACCGGCGTAATTTGAGGAAGTGGTCTCTCTCTCTCTCTCTTTTTTTTTCCTCTAAATTCCTTAGGTACACGTTACGTATTAAAACTCTTATTACTGACACGAATTTCTAATGAATTAAATCTCATCTAAAAATTACTTCGCTTCTAATCCGTCTATTATAGAACCGAGTTTTCCACTCGAATTTCTAATTAATAGAATTGTTTTTATTCTCTCTTTCTTCTTGATTCTCTCCGGCCTACTGTACTGAACACTTGGTCTTTTCATTTTTTAACCAAGTTACGGTATAAAAAAAATAGATTTTACACTCCGTACAATATTTGTTAAAAGAATAACGATTGTTACGGGAACTAGTAGGAAACTACAAACTCCTCAACTAAGTTGTGGTGTACTAAATTAACGTCACCACACATTGTGGAGTAAAATTAATTCACGCGCAGGTTGTTTTATCTTCTGTAACTTTTATATAGGTAATCATTTTTTCTGATAAATAAATAATTTTAGTAATAAACAAAATAATATATCCTTACAAGTCAGATAAATAAATACATTGCATTAATAAGTACGGTGAATGTGTGTCTCCTGTGACCACTTCCTGCGTTTAAACATAAATTGTTTTGAGTTCTTTAGGTTGCTCCAGTTCTCTTGTTTTCCATTCAATTACTTTTACAGGAACTAATTTTCTGATGGCTACGAGTTCCTAGGAGAATTAAAAAATCGGTAGAAAACAGGCGGAACCGTTGCGTTCGAACACTCAAAGTTGTCAACCGTTACAGCCCGCACGGAATGATTGATAAGTTTCAACTAATAGACGTAGAAAACGTTTCTAAATCAGGTCTAGGCGTTTGCGTTTCGCGGTTACGCGGTCTGCGTAATTGCGTTTCTCAACGCTCTCGTGTTTTTTTTCTTCTTCTTCTATTTTCGTGAAATTTACAATCGGGAATGATTCGATTCGGAGAAAAAAAATGACGGAACAAGTCGAGAACAAGAAAAACCGCTTGAAATTAATAATTTTTTTTTTGGGTTTGTTGGAAAGAATCAGGGCAGGGCGGATTGACCGATGAGGCCGGGGATACTCGCCGGTACCCGGTAATTTGCACGGGATTATTTGTACACATCGGTACGCCCGCGTACTGATCGTAAAATGAAATTTAATTATTCTTGTTTCGGGTAAACGGTCAAGAGAGCCGAACCTCGAGTATTCAACTTAACAACACTGAAATCGAATGTTTTAACGACTTCTTACCACCGCAGTGTCTTTTTTTGCAGATCTTCCTCAGAGGGTTGCTTCCACCCTAACGCGACACTCATAGAACTCGCGTCTTCTACCACACAAGTACTGTCTAACACTAGCATCTTCTGTTGTTACACCGATCCTTTGCTTGCGTCTACCTGTTTCTTATTTTCTACCTCATCTGTAGAGAAATCCACACGTCTGGACCAAAGAGCTGGACATCCGACTCAAAATCAATTTCACTTAAACTGCCTAAATTATTTATTTATTTGTTGTATATTAATACCGTAGTTGTACAATCTGGTTTTCCATACTTAACAAGACTTTATGTAAAATAGATACATAGGTTTTCTCCAGCTCCCAGATAAAAGCAATTTCCCGTTTAATTATTATTAATACATAAGGGAAGGAGTAACGGCTACAGCGAACGTATTAATTATAAGAAAATTGTGAAAAAATTACCTCTTAAAACTTGTGAAATTCAAATTTAATTACCGGCGGTAATTAATGTTTTTCAGGGGGAGGGGGTAGGCACATTACCGAATGCAACTTCTGGTGCATCAAATGCACTCGCGTCGCATTATGCAAAGTGTAAAAATCCATTTCTAGAGATTTTGAGCGTCACATCTGAACGACGAAAACAAATTTTGACCCTTCAAGGGGCAAGGAAACGAAAATCAGTTCTCCTGCAGGTATGTGAGGGAGGGCGACAGTTCAGGTGCAAACGGTCAAGGAGGCCTCCCGTCCATCCCCCAAAATGCGGCCATCGCTCAGATTTGACATTTTTCATTTTTTTTCTTTATTTTCCTTAGGGCTCCGGGCGGTTCGAGGGCCCTGAAAAACCCGTCGATTAAACATAAAGGATATTACTTTTAATCCCTCGAAAGAAAAAAGAAGGACTTTTTTGATGTCTCTTCCTCAGATGGTTAATTAAAACGGAAGAAGAAGAACAAGAGGAAGGGTTGGTCTGAGGGAGAAAATCAATGTGGTGACGATCGCACCGAGCGGACACCCGGGAAAAAAAAAGCCCGCGGGATTGTCGGAGTTATGAAAACCGACCGACCCGAGTTCATAACTTACGTACGACAGCCTGGAAAAAGTCGAAAGTAAACGGCGGTTAGACGTAAGTTAAAATTTTGTATATAGTTTCACTTCACCGGTAATTCAGTAGACCCTAACACTTGTCTTTAATTGTATGGTCGTATATAATTTACATGTCCGCCGTACACGTGATTCGCTATATATTTTAATTTGTGAAGGGTGTAATATATAGTTTTAGTTGAGCGGATTGCATGATTGCATATATAAAACAACAGGTTCTGGTTATTTCAATGAAAAATGCTTCCCTCTCGACCGTTGAACCATACACGAAGTAATTAAATTGTTCTACAGTTCGACTCAACGATTTGAACTTCTTCACAAGAACTTTTATTTTTTCTATAACTGTTTAACGATTGTTTGGTGTGTAACCAACCTAATTCTGATCAGAACACATATAGTTAACAAGAACATTACAAATTTTTTTAAAGTTCTCCATCTTTTTCTTACATATAAAGTAAATAAATAAACAAGAAGACTGTAATAATATATTATTATTATTGTTATATTTTATTTACATTGCAAGGACTCTACCGGATTTTGATGAGTCTTCTAACGGGTACCAGTTCACACAATTCACAGTAGACTTGGTGTGAGTAAAGGAAAGAGAATAAATAAATAAACAAATAAGAAGCAGAAGCCATTTCTCTCTCACCCGGTGGACGTCTCACGCAAACTCAGAAAAACCAGAGAGATGGCCAGATGAGGAAAAAAAAAATTAACAACTCAATTATTCCGGGCGGAAGACCCTCTGGGGTCTCCTCTTCCTTCTGGTCGATAGTAATAACCCAGGAACCCGGGTACTACCCGGCACAGGTTCCTAATTTGTGAATCAGAGCTAAAAATCTCTGGATGAGCAGAACAACCGCTGCGGACCGTTCCATGTGCACTGACAGGGCAAAACAATGGCGGCTTCGGGAACTCGTTTGAGTTTCCTACCGTCTGGTCGCCCGGGAGTGTTTCCTCACAGAGTGGTGCATTACATAAAGAACAAAACAAAATAATAGGAACCGGCCGGTGTGCATCGGGTGGCACCAGATAAAAGAATCTTTTACCGAATGCACCAAACGGTCCAGGGCAACGTGGCGTGGTGGCGATGGCGTGCCATGTGAGAGGGCCCTTATGTGTGCATTTAATAACTCAAAAGTGACTGCTCCAATACCAGTTGATATCTGATACACGGTCTGGATAAAAACCCGGTCTCCAAAATCAACATCTGAATTGTAATTTATATAAATAGGGCGGCTACAAATCAAATTCTCTGTGTGAACCTTCCTCCATACTAACTGCCTATTATCATAATTTATGGCGGCACCTGAATTTAAATTATACCTGGATTTCTATACCGAAATATTGTCAGCGGGATTATTGATGTCACGTCTCGCTATGTGTGTGTGTTTTTTTAAACACTGTTGTCTCTCTTTTTGTCTTTCTTTTTCTTTCAGAGAGAGAGGCAGATCTCAGTCATCTACGCAGGATTATCCTGTCGATAGACCAACCCCTTTCATGAGTTTTATTTTTCGTTCAGGTGTGCTTCGGGGCCTGAAATCACGCAGGAATGTGAGGTGAGGTTTACACTGGCTACTATAAATTGATTATTGAACATTTATTATTTTTTAATATGTTAATTGGGTGTCATGAATTACTTTAATATTGAGTTTTCTGGGTTTTGTGTTTTGATGTATTTCACCTGATCTTTTATTTACTGTAAAATCAGGTGACGTTTCTTATGTAATGGAATATTCGTAAAGTTATTAATGTTTAATTGAATAGACACAGATCATTGCTCTAATAGATATTTTTTAACGCTCTAAAAGGTGTGATGTGTGACGTCAAACGGCTCTCTGTGATCTCGACGCGGAGGATAAATCTTCTTCAACAAAATTTAAACAACTGAGACTTGCATTGCAGTCGCTTCAACTCTCACGAGTCCATCCTCAGTGTATGCACAGAATCATCACGAATTCCGGCTTCCTCCACTTGGCAAAATTCAATAAGGTCAAATATTTTGACCATTTTAAAATTGACCAATTTCGTGTCTAATTTGCCAATTCATGTTTGTTAGAACAATTGAACTGTTTGCTCTTGAGCTGTGGCGTTCTATCGAAGTTAAAATGGAATTCTACCAAAGGGACAGACAACTCCGGTTTTGCTCCAGCGTAGCACCGAGCACACATTAAAGAGTGGTGAATATGCGAATTAAAATAATAATCTTCGAGAAAAATTAACGGGAGGAATGTGGTAAACATAAGTTAGATCAATTAACGTTTCTCACATCCTCAATTTTTGATGTTGATGCGTCGTAGAAGGCTCACTAATTTAATTCATCGTATGTCGCAACTCAAGGACTCGACTTCACTTCACTTGTGTTGACCCGACACAGTCACAGCCGGGGCACCGATAACCGGGTTTTGATTTATTGACTCGGAATCAGGTGCGGGAGTCCATTCGCACGCTCTCGAGCTTTATATGGTACATAATAGGTCTAAATTCAATCGAACCTGTGGGAATTTTCGATTAAAATAAAAAGGTGTAGAGCGTTAGAAAGGAGGAGAACGAACGACAGGTGATGTTGGCTCAGACCGCACCATTCACGACATCGGACAATAAGGTACGGGTCTCTCTCATTCAGGTTCGGGGTTGGAATTTCTTCTTTTATTTTTGGAATTAGGTTCAATTCCCGGCAACTCGACGACCGTTTTCTTCTGCCACCTCTGCGGCATCGACGTTTGCCCAGGTGAGAAATAAATGAAGGCACACCGGAGGCGGTAAATTGCACGAGGAAATGATATTACAACTAATAATAAGACTGATAATTATATTAACGATAATTATTTTTTCCCGTTTCATATTTTTATTCGAGTGTAGTCAGGTACCCGTGGAAGGCGATTCGTGACGTAATGAGCAGTTCTTCTTCGGCCAGGATGGAACCCCTCGATGATGTTCACATGAATGCCCACGAATGCGTTGCTCCCGTCCAGGTGAAAGAGATCGAAAAACCAGAAGATGTGAAATTGAAAAATCAATTATTTACGCAAAAAACAAATAATTCTACTGTGAGTTCTTATGTATATTTATTTTATTACATAATGTAACTATTATTTATTATTAACTTGAAAATGGTAAGGCACGTGTGATGTTTGAAATTGTCCTCCCGTTTAATTTAATCTGACCTACAATGAAATTTTATATTATTAACTTGTGGACTTTATATTATTATACGATATCACCTTTTAATATAAATATGTTTTTTATGTGATGTTAATTACTGACCGAACGTACAATGTTATTAGCTATACTTGGACACCTCATCGGTCAACTTATGTTTCTGAAAAACACGAGTGACGAATTTATGTACCAACTTATTAATATTAAGTACACCAATTATTTATGAGACGAGTTGTGCGAGTGTAATTTTATATCACATAATTTAATACCACTGGAACGGTTGACCTCTGTGAAAGTCTTCACACCTTCACTGTCAAGCGAATGTTTGTCACTTTGTGTGTGTGTGTGTGTGTGTGTGTGTGTGTGTGTGTGTGCACAGTGCACAGGGCAATTCGTCGTGTTGCAGTTCAAGTTGCATCGGCCGGTAGTCAACCGGAGGAGTGAGAAAAAAGAGTCGGAGGAGCAAGTGGTGCACCTGGGAAGATGATTTCGGTCCATCAGAGGTAAGTGCGAACTTATCGGAAAGCCTCTCATTATCAGGTATTTTCAGGTACTCACCCTTTTAAATCAAAATAGGAAAATGACAAAATTAAATGGAGATTTTTTTTTTTCCCTCTGTCTCAACGGAGGCAGCCACACGGGGCAACGTTGGGATGATTCGGTAAAAATTCCAAGGCGCCAAGGCGAGACGAGTGAAATTGTTATTAAACAATAATTCCCGTTTGTACCGAGTTAACAACGGGCGTCAGTAGAAGTCGTCCATTTGTTTAATGACGCTACTTCCAATTGTTTATTTCAATTGTTCAAATTGATCATCGAGTGGAGGAGAGAGAGTAGGAGGCGACGTGACAAGATTTCTGCTTTCGTCGACTGCATAAGGAAAGAACCGTCTACGTCGTCGTTGATGACGGCGATGGCGATGGCGATGGTGAGGGCGATACGACCACGATGTTGATGATGGCGATGACGATGATGGGAGAGAATGATTCGAGTGGTGCCAAAGTGTCATTAATTACCTTATTACCACCATTTTCTAACCGCCATTGTCGGCACAAACCGATTTCGGGTATTTGTCCGTGGCCGAGCGCGACTAATCCAACGTTTCCAGACCCTGGACGAAATCGATGGAATGACAAGTTGCGAGGAAATCCATTCACTTAATAATATAAATAATCGTTATTATAGTCATTGGTTTTTACTTTGGTCTCCTTTAATTGCGGTCGGAAGGAGATCCAGACTCACTTCGATTTCGTTTCGAACTTTAACGTCAGTCGTCATTAATAATATTATGTGGTTGGGACTCTGAGGTAGTGAAACATCGACGCGAACAATTAAGTTCTATTATTTGGGAATTTTTATTGATCGAAGACACCAAAGCGTGTCCTCCATTGTCGGAGATTACTGGTAAGACTACCTTTTGGGGGTAGTGAAACTGTGACTCTGTCTAGGTAAACTAATTTTTACTAAAATTTTCGTACAAATTAAAAATACAGCAATGAATTACTATATGGATAATTTTTTTATTTAACGGATGCAGGTACTACGAGGTACTGTTACAGGTACAAATTTTCTTGTCCAGAAGATGTCACAACTTCCGTCACAAAAGGTACGGTGAAAGTACGAAGATTCCTGCTTAGGTTTTTACGAGGGTAAACACCAACCCCTGACACCGGCAGTTGATGAGAGGAAAATAGTTGAGGAAATTAGACCACTAAGATAAAACCTACAGATATAACATAAACAGTTACATTCAGTAAGAGGTGTAGAATTCCACAACTGCGAGAAGCTCAAACACTTCGCACCGACTTGATGACCGTGGAGGAATCAAAAGGACAACATTCTTACGGTCACGGGCGCATGCCTCAACCGAGGTACGATTCACCTGTAGGCAGGACGTACAAATCAAAACAAAATAAACCGGAGTGGGCTGTTAATTAAATTCTAATAAAACTTAAAAAAACACATACATAAATATGTAAAGACGCCCGCGCTCGACACACACACACACACACACACACACAGAGAGGACATAAGATACCTCGGTTGTTTATCTACCGGCGACTTCCTATATATCAAAACTCATGTCTGGTGTTAAAATTCGAATTGTAACACTTGTACAGTACCATTTTATTAAACATCGCTAAATGTTTTGGTAAACTAATGCGTCCCCGATATCACCGGTGATCTTAATCTGATCGTTTCAACTCGTCAAACAAAGTGAAAGCAATTAATCGGAACGAAATGGTGAAAAAGGAGAAAAAGGTATGTGTCCAGGCATGAAGTCAAGTAATTTATTGGTGGTGCCTTCCGAAGTGTGGCCATTAAATCATTGGGTGTGTTTTAAGCGCGGGCACAACTTCTACAAGGCAGGGGTCCTTGTTTCTTAATACTTCTTAAAATAGATAGCCGGCCGGCTAGTTAACAAATGGCGTTTGGCCCACCATCTAAGGCTGTTTGGTAACAAGAGAGTTACCATCTTTCTTTCCTCTTTCCTTCTTCTTTTGCTCTTTTTCGGGACGGGCGTGTGGAGGAGGTCTCGGAACTTGCACTTGTACTCCACTTCAATTGAGAATTGTGTATTTTGCGATGTGTTCAATCGATACGTATTATCAATCAGTATAAAACATTATAGGTATTGTACAATGGAATAGTCTCTCCTGACGTGGGTCTAGTTGGAACTTTTATATATTCAATTATACAAACAAAATTATAAATTGTAGTACTGTTCGTATATTCCGAATTTTCAGTAGTTTTTGTATATTTCCTTCACGGTTATTTAGTTTTGTCGATGTATTTGTCTAGTTTGAATCATTCAAAGTGAGAACTCCAACAAAAACTAAAAACAAAAAATAAAACCGCTAAAGAAATTATAGGAGTAGAACAATAAATTTCGGTTAAATTTTTAAGATTTAAAGTTCGATTTGGGTGTTGTCGTCCATTGTTTTTCGACGGGGCGTCACTCAGAAATTAGTGACATAATTGGTCAATAAAGTTGCGGCTAAAGCCTTCATTTCCGGTTGATCCGTTTCCCGTTTGTTGTCCATGTGGAACGGCTAAAACTCGCGAAGAACGCAAAAAAAAGGGGAGGTACACCGGCGTACCGAGGCAAAGCTTCCTTCACGGGGGCGAAAAATTTAAAAAAAAACATTGAATTTGATATAAAATATATATATGTATGCGAGAGAGACAACAATGGTAGCCGTTAGAAGAAGGATCCCGACAGTAAGTCAAGTTCAAATACATGAACAGAGTCCTAGACGAAGAAAGCAGTGTGTGATCGTGAAGAAGAGTTCCCACGACAAAAAATAAAGGAGGACTGAAGACAAGAATAAGTTAAAATAAACAAAAGGAGGACTCGATGGCCAGTCGGAAGAGAAGTGTCGAAACGACAGGTCGTACCTTGGTGATTGATCTTGTTGGTGTGTGAAAAATATATATCAATATTAATATATTAATATAAAATATATTAAACGAATCATTGACGGACTTGGAACAATCTTTACCCTTAGGGGTCAACCCTTCTCCAACATATAAACAATTACATACTGATATATTATTTATATTGTCCACACAGTCACAATTACATTAATAAGTTCTATTAAATAGTCTTCAATACATTAATTTTATTCACTGAATGTATAATAAAATGTTTATGTACGATATATAAACAATATATAAAATATCCTAAAAACTCTTGCCTTATTTTCGGAAGAGTTATCTTCGCCATTGGGAGAAAATTTGTAGATACATACCCAAACAATACTAATATTTATTTAGTATTGACTTTTTCGGTATTAAAATGCATATATGATTCTTAATATTTTTAATTTTCAATTATACTAATTCGGATACTCGTGACGTGTCCTGACATTGACATTTTCACCTTTACGTTTAATCCTTGTACGTAGAGTTTGTACCGTTACACTCTGTATAAAAACATATCTGAATTTTGAAAATTCAAATGAATTATATTTATGTATTTAATGCATACTTATTTATTATTTATAGTGTTATTTATAAGAAACATTTATATTCAAAACGGTCAGTTGCCGCTGATACATAAATTAATTTATTTGCGTTTGTCTCTACTTTCTCACGTGTCAGCTTCACCTACTGAATTAGTACCTGTTTTATACAGGTGGGTTCTGTCTCTGAGTCATTTTTCTTTTTTTTTTTTTTGTATTTCACCATTGATTGTTTCGTGTGTGTGGCTAGTTCTATTTATAAATTTTTGTCAACAAATTCCATCGGAAATGTGCACACAATGTGAAGCCGCAGAAGTGAAAGTTAAAGAAAAGAAGTTTCTTGTTATTTTTTATTTTCTACGGGTTTTCCTTTGACTCGACAAAGGAAAACAAAGGCTACAAATCAAATATAATTAAAAAAAATATTACTTTCTTTCTGTAATAAACTTTTTTCAATAGCTTCCTTTCTTTATATTTATTATCCTTTTTACCGCAACCCCCTGCTCGAATTCTCTTCCTTCGTCCCCTTATTTCATTCCTCCCTTTCGCTTCAACCCTTTCCTTTGAAATTGATAGGTTCTATTTTTTTTCCATTATTTGACTTGGTCCCCCGGCGAAGAGACTTTCACCGCGTAAGCCAAACAAGCGGGCCGGCCGTCTTTTCCCGCGGAGCTTCTCAAACTCCTGCGGAACACTTTCTCAATTTTTTTTTCTTTTACTTCTTTTAAGGTGAATTTTTTTTTCAACCCTTTCCGTGCCTCAACCCTTTTTCTTTTGTTTCAGCCGAGGGCGGACGGGTGGAAAGAAAGAAAGGATCCTTCATTCCACTCCTGGTTTTCACTCCGTCTGAATTGCCCTCTCTTCTTCTCCTTTTCTTTTTTTTTTGTTATCCACAAGGAATATTCTTGTGACAGTTTTCTGCCGTGATGATTCCACTTCCCGTGTCAATAACGAATGAGAATTTTAGCTTTTGTTAAATTGCAAATATAAATTTCGCTTTCGTACCTGTCGCAAATGACGGAAGTGATTTTAAATCGGAAACAGCGGGGATGGAGAGGGAGGAGGAGGAGGAGGGGACGGCGGAGGGGGTGCGAAAGAAAAGGAAAGCTTCGAGTGCTGTGCCATAGAAATTCTACCCTTTTGTCTTCTCTTCATTTCCATACGTCGTCAAAGTGAATTAGTTGCTCTTTGACATTATAAAAATTTCCACTCCCCCGTGTTTGTGTATACAGTATACGCATTGTATACAATAATATTATTTATTTTTCACGGTTTTTGTCCGATTTTTCCCAATCAGGGGAGTCAAACAGGTCCGTTCACCTGCTCCGTACGTTGACGTGGCAGCAGAACTCCACTTGATACCTCCGGGTGTATCAGAGTCAAACATTTGGTAAATCGAGGAGTAAAAAAATAAAAACGACAACGAGGCACCTCCCATTTAATGCGAGAGGCGCTTTCTTAACTTAAATCAGACCGTAAACGACAAATAAGTGGACATTTGTCAATTTAAATTGGTTATTTCCTAACATTACAAACCGTTTTTATAAGTCGAAATGACCGAGGGAGAAGGTAGGCGTGGCGCAAATCATTTTTTGTTTTTTTTTTATTCTTTCTGATGGGAGAAGAATGCGAAAGGAGAGATGACGACGACGACGACGACGAGAGGAATAATAGTCGTGATGATGCCAACTGTCAATAGGTCGGTTTAATAAGAACCGTGGGAAGTTCGATAGACCGGCAGGACCCAGCCGGAATGATTGGTGACCGCAGAAAAACTATGGAATGTTGAACTTGAAGCATCCAAGTGCTTTTACCATATGTAGGGTAACTAGAAACTACATCTACAACATGGTTACCACACATCTAAAAAACCTCGGAACTGTACGTTAACTTTAAGGTCAAGAACCCATGTACAGAACACTTGGAGGAACTTTAGGTACTTTGTATAAATTTATAGAACTTAGACAATTCCTTTTTATTTATACAGCAGAGAAAGGTACGTATAGAAAAAAACTATTTAAATTACATATATAGAATATTATTTTAATAATCTGGAGATTAACTGTACATTTGAAATTTTAAATTTCTGTATAAATTAGAGTCTTGTCCTATATGTAGGGAGTATAGGAATGTACCATTTGTACGTAGAAAAAGTAGTAGGAAGTACAATTACAACTGGTTTAGATCTAGTTTCTTGCCACGGTTAGTATAATTCCGAAATTATTAACGTTTTTATCGAAAAGCAGAATTTTATACTTCCAGAAAAAATTACTTTTTTGTCGTTGTCCTCAAAAGCCCTCCTAATAGCAGACCTTGTCGCGTTTGAACTCCCTGAGGAACTTCACCCCTAGAAAATCGTCGTGGAAATAGTCAAAAATGTGAAAAAATAATTCAAAACAATAGATAGTGTTTTCTGGTATTGAGTTGATCCGAGTTGTGTGACAACAGGAATTTTCATCGAAGGTTTCCTTGCAAATTTTCCAGGTCGTCAGCCACACGGCCGGCCATCAGTCGGGGTTGTTAACCGGCGGGAGTTAGCCAACTTCCTTCGACTTCTTTTTTTCTCTCCGGTGTTTGCTTTGGCTAAGAAGCAGCCTCCGTGAAAATTGCTTTTCTTATAACTTAATTAATTACACTCTTTTCGATCGCTTTTTTTTAATTTTTTGCACCAATTTATTTTTTGCTCCTCGCCTTTACACCCAGACACTTGTACAATTTTATATTAATCAAGTGATCCCTTTCCTCCGTTTGATTTATAAATTTCTTACTTCTCCATCTCCCTCCTTCATCCATCTCGTCTTTAATCTTTCTCACTTTGTTTTTCTTCATCATCGTCATCCTCCTCCTCCTCGTCGTCGTCTTCCTGTTGGTTTCTTCTCGGTTTCTTCTCTTGACACTTTGAACGGTATCATTCGAGATGTCTAAGAAGATGGCTCCGATTACTCATTCACGAGTTTCGTTCGTTAATTGGAATTTGCCTTTCCTCTTCCGGCAGCGATCGTTCGCTTCCACTCTCTCTTTCATTGTCTTAATTAAATTAGGGACGGAACCCGTGGAGAACGAACGGAAAATCGTTTAAAAACCGAAAGAGTGACAGACTCGAGTTCAAATATCCGTCGAAGAAACCGAAATGAGGTTGCGTTCGGGCGAACTACTCTCCTTGTGGTGGTGGATGGCTGACGCAGATGGAAAGGGTGGAGCAGAAGGTGAGGAACGGTAATAATATCATACGTAAAGCTGTAGAAGTAACGGTAATAAAGTCATTCGATCTCAAGTTCTACGAAAGTCAACACCAGAGAGGCTTAACCCAAAACTGTACGGCAACACAAAAGTTGACAAAAACCAGAAAGGTGCCACCGTGTGGTGCAGTAGATGGTGACAATCTCAACGATCAAACTGTTGAGAAAGAAGAATATCGAAGGGGAGCCGTAGAAGGAAATTTCGAGGAAAATTAGTTTACGATGACCTAGCCGAACTTAAATTATTAAAACTTAAGTAGTTCATAAATTATTTTTCAAAAAATAAAAAATAAATTAAACGGTTGGTTTTGAGATTTGCTGCCCGCGTTTTCGCCTACAATCTATTTGTAATGCATAAGAAATTATTCACTGTGAAATTTATTCACCTCTGTATATATGTGTGTGTGTGTGTGTAAGATTAAAACTGATCTTTTAACAGATCGGACAAGCTTTACCTTAGGCGAATGTTTGGAGAATGTGAAATTACACGTAATTATTTAGCCATGAATTTTTGTGTTGACCGTTTCCGAATTCAGACAAAGCAATTTGCATTGCCTCGGACAAAGGACGGGTAATTTCCTATATACAAAAAAAAAAAAACACGGGAAAACACGGATTGTAATAAAGTTAACTTGTTTCCTCGTCAAGAAAGTGTTTCATCGTACCTACCAACTCTCCCTCTCTCTCTCTCTTTATGGCCTTCTGCTTTCCAGGTGATTTTCAAGAGATGAACGCGTTAATGCAACCGTAAGCACAGATTACCACCCCCTGAACACGGTGCGTCTTTCCAAACTGATTTTTACACTCTGTTCTTCCGAGAAGACACGGGCAATTGAACAAATAATTAGACGGGGATAAACTGCATCCATAAACTGCTTGCATAAACACCGTTGTGATTATGATTTTGCAACAAGAGAGTCATCCTGACGGGAAGGGGTCGATGACATGTGCTTGTGTCTTTGTTAGCGTCTGCCTGTTAGAGCAGAGCACACCGGAGCTGCTGTAGGGATCATTAGAAAGGTTACTTTTACCCCACCTGTACTACAAATAATAATTGTGTAATAATTGTGTACAAAGTTGCGCAAAAAGTGTTGGCTTTGTTGTAGTGGAGTTGGCACGACCACAGGTAAATGCCCGGAATACAAATTAAGTACCTGTTATTTGATACGTTTCTTAAAGTAAAATCGGGGAAAATTGTGTGCGTAGTTCAAAAATTAATAAAAGCGTAAAGTGTATTAAGCGTAATTGCGCGTCATTCCGACTTAAACCAGAATATTAACGCGGTCGTAAAGTAGTAACCGAGATCAACAGGCAAACAAACTGATTTCACTCTTTTACCAAGTAAATGTTATGAAGAAAACAAAACACGAGAAGAAAGCCTGAATCGTCTGTCTATCATCCTACACCGTGCACTACACAGTACAAGAACACTACAAAACAAGAACACCAACACACGGCCATTTAAAATTTTCTGTTTGAACACTCCGTTTCATACGCTGCGAAAAGGCACATCGAACTCAATGGTCAAAAGATAGGGAACAGATAGAAAACTTTTGGTCAATTATGTGTGACAGTGATGGAACATCACATGAGAAACAAATATTAAAAATTATGAAAGTGATATAATAAAAAGGCAAATAAAATTTCTCTAAACAACTCCGACACCGCCGAAGTGGACAAAATATGTCCACAATGTGCACATGGTGTCTTTGAAAATGTCCAATTAATAATTTTATGTACATAAGCAAGTATCATAAAACTACTATGCAAAACCTGCCTTAGTATACTATAACATATTAATATATATATAAAACATTGTGATTTAATAAATGGTGACAGCTTGAAAGGATACAAGACAGATTACATATCCAAGTACATTACATAGTAGTGTGAACTTTATGGTGGATACTGCTGCTTCTGACATCTGATACTGCACTACAATGTGGAATTGTATTAAGTATCGATATGTTATTATTAACGTAACATTTAATACAATTGGGTGCACTGCATTTCCTCCACAACGGCAAACAATTGTGTTTGAGTACCATTGAGGACGGCGAGTGGTACCCGCGGCAAATTTTCTCAACATCCGACTCTCATCCGCGCGGGGCTTAATGTAAAATTAATTAAATAACAGGTCTCGGTTCCTCCTGCCGAAGACGAACAAGAACTAAACGACAAGAGGAGTACCAGAGGATGCTCACATGGTACGACCGGAGGATGATGAAGATGAAGAAGGAGAGCGAGAGAAAGAAGTAATCAATTGAACGAGTCAAACGCGTTCAAAAAGTTTTAATTAAAGTATGAAATAATGAAAAAAAAAAACTTAAGAAGAACTTAAGTTTATTTTCTCGCAAAAAGCCATTAAGATACTCTTTATGCCCTAATTGAATTAATTTTCTTCCTCCTTGCTAAGTAATTTTTAATATAAATTGCACTAGTTACAGTTAGTTTGCAATTATTTGTGTATGTTTTGTGGCGTTTGAACATTTCAATTGGCGGGACTTCCCAAATTGAGCAAAAGGCCCTAACGACCGGTGTAAGGCACTTTAAGCGTCGCCCGCGGTAAATCGCCCAATTTCAATGCCCTCCGTCCTCTTCAATTTCGTTTCATTCATTTAATAACTTCTTTTCTGTTTCCTTTGACCGAATCAACGTCAAAACTTTCTCGGGTTCTTCCTCCGCTTAACTCTCTCTCTCTCTAAAACGTTTTTGGTTTTGGCACGTGATTAAGTGTATTTGCCCGCGTAATCGATTTGATTTTGGTGTTATTGAGTTATTGATATCATTTATTGACAGTTTGGTGTGTTAATTTAGCATTATGTAACTTATTGTTTGTTGCCGTTGGTTTAATGTTGAAGTTTGTTGTTTCTATTGCGTGCCGATCTTATTTATTGCTTATTAGTTTTGTGATACTATTGATTATTGGTTTACGGAAAATATTATTGATGGATTGAATATTTATGTTATTAATTGTTCCTTGGGAGAGTAGTAAAACAACCGCTAAAGTATACATCTGGGCCATTTCCCAAACTCAGAAACCCGACCATTTATGTGCATGTTAATGTATGTATTACTAAGTTATGTATCGAAATGTAAAAAGTATCAATTGTAATTAAATTAAATTGTTCCACATAAATAAATTCTCAAATAAAAATACGAAAGGTTTGCCACGCTTTCGGGACCAAAATTTGCGCGTGTGCGTGCACTTAAAGTTTTTTTTATTAAGTAGAGGTACGAATACTTTAGAGGAGTTGAGTCTTTGGAATAGAACAGAAGTAGTTCAGATGCTTTGACTCCTGGATAAATTACAAAGGTTTGTTTTTATTAGCAACCTATTAATGGTAAATTTCCGTTGGCTTGTCCCAGGTCTGTCCCAGAAAAAGTGTTAAGTTCAGGTATTGTCCGATTCGCAATTTCAACAACTGCAATTAATATATATCGCAGCATTTGTTGTAAACAAACAGAACGGGGAGCAGCTAATTACACGCCACCGTATGCACAACAAGTTGTAAATAGCTCTCGGAGAATTTATTAAAATTAAAACGTGTACAGTTGTATGTGTACGTCCACGGTATGTCCGCGTGCGTGCGTGCCTGCATGCGTGCGTTTTATTTCCCATTTTGAAACTCAATAGTTGTACAGGTTCGTGCGAAAACAACATCCGAACTCGGCCATTTGTTCCCGTCCCGCTCTTATTAATATTTATTGAGAATTATGTGTCTCTTTAAGATTGCCGATCTTCCGTCGCGTCGTAAATCACTTTTAATTTAACATTTATCTAGTCTGCAACGAATCTATGAGATTGTAGTGGGAAACTCCAATGAGAAGTCGTGCCGAATTCTCGACAAAATAAAGAATTCTTCCTTGTCTCGACCCCGAGTGATTTATTCGTATCGGCCGACATTTTGTGGAATTAAAAAATGCAAAAAGAAAAAAAAAAGGTTTTAGTACGCAACCGTCAGACGACGTGCTCCTCTGTCTCTCGCCACCTTTGCCTATTCGTTACGCGTGCGTACCTGAAACGGTGGTGAGAATCTATTTGGGTCAAACGGAGTCGACCGAACCGGTTCTGTCTCCCTCGTGAATCCTCCGCAACACCTGCGAATCCGTGCAGACTTTTTCGATGTGTTAACAGTAGAGAACAACAACAACGACAACGACAATGATCCGTTGGGACTCAGATGGAACAAAAAAAAAAGAACTCTGGACATAAATAATATTTTCGGGTGTCATCACGGCAACCCCAGGAACTCAACAGAGTTTTCATATTTCTTTGTCGACTTGTCTGACGTATCAAGTGTCAGCGTGACTTATTTATTTATTTAATCTTACGGATTCAATTTCCCACCGTCACCCCACTCTTATTAATGCGTAATTCAGGAGCATTCAATAGTTGAGTATCAAAACTATATTTTTATTTATTAAGAACTGGGCGTATTCAACACTCCAAGTCATAAATTCAACCGTCCTCACTCACAAAGCCTGTTCGACTTTTTTATTTATTACTCGTACACATTGTCATCGTCATCATTATTATTACCATCAAACTGGTCCATTAGATTTCTATTAGGTTGAGGAGTTTGATGGGAAAGAGTTTAATTTTATTTGTCGTATGAGTGCTGGTGTAGTTTTACACTTCTTTAGGGTTTGGTGAGTGCTCGTAGGAGTAGGTTAGGTGTTGTACGTTTGGGGGTATAAAAAATATAAAGTAGATTGCTGTGATAGTGCCAGAGGTATTTCTGGGTCAACTACTGGCGTTTACACTACACTTGAAAGGTCTTCTACTAAATGTACTATAAGTGCGACTACGCTGGAGCAGTACGTCTATCCCGAGGCACTCCAGACCTTGACGGCATCGACTCGTCAAGGCAATGTCTTCTTCGGGTGTAGAATGCAGAAATTTAAACGAGAGGCCTAGAAAAAGGCAGGGAAAGAATTGATTGAACTCTATCGGAGTTTAGGATCAGGAGCTAAGTCAGAATGCCAGGAACGAGGAGTGATTTGTTGACGGGTACCTTTTGGGTTAAGTGGCACCCCGTTGCGACACGACACTTCGGCACTTCTAATGTGAAAGCAAAAAATCATCGCCTGAATTCTACGGGTACCTCAAATAAGGTAGATAAATCATGGTTTTACCTGTTACTATTTTGTTTCCTCCCTCTCTCTCTCTCTCTCTCTCTCCTATGATGGTCTCTCACCTTCTCCAGGCACACACACATAAACTCAAGGATGAAGTTAATTACACGCCGCTGCGTACCTTTTCGTTGACGGGTAATTAAAATTCGATCGAATGTTAAACGTTCGATTTCCGATTATAAAGTTAAAGAGTAACCCGTGGCTCCCGTGGTGAAGTATAAATTATCCGTTTCGACTGACAGGTGATGTTACGTAGGTTTAAACGTCTGCCAGATCGACCGTTTCGCAGGTAGGACCTAACTAACAGCAAGTTGAGGAATGCGGTGTAATCAATTGTAGTAAATTTAGAATGGATGCCTTCGGATTTTATACCGAACCTGACAAATTCTATTAAATCCAAACTTCAATGTAATGGACGTCATTAATAAAAATTTAATAGAAAATAATAATAATATAAAAAATTATAATACATTATAAAATAATAAAAGTTTAATAGAAAATAAAGAACCTCTTAGACTCAACTCGAGAGCAATTTTGGTTGCTTCACTTGTGTTTACAGTTTCTAAAAGGTTCACATGTACAATTACAGTATTTTTGTACATAAATAGGTTGTAATAATATAATACGTAGTAGTAACATAAACAAGTCGACGGTCAAGGAAAAAGAATTTAGAACAGCTGTAAGATGTAAAATATAGTACAGAAGGAATAGAATACATATTTATATAATGCGTGTAGTATAATTAGTATCAAGTAAAAAAAAAACCATAGATTACTAACTAACTATACAACTGTTTTAGTTTTTGTTCTTGGTTGGGATCGACGGTCGTTTAGTTTCTTGGTTGTTACATACGTACACATCGTAGTTAACTTCGAGAAACTTTGCACACCGTTTGTTTTACTACAAAGTAGAGAGTTCGAGAGTCGAATTCGACTTGACCGCTGGGTGGTCTCTAATGAGTTCACAAGTTCAGGGATGAGAAATGAGATGAGTCGCGGAATGAAAAAATAAATTCCGTAACAGTAAGGAGCTGCCATAAAAAGTTGACCGAGGGATCCACTTCATTTGTTTGAAATGCCAAATACAATGAGGGGGGAATTGGGTGGTCCCCGGAGGAAAGCTCTCTCGCTCCTTTTGGACATGTCACCTGTGTCCGCACACCTGCGAGCACCTTTCTGTCGACTCGGCTCACGTAGTCCTGAGTCCTGATACACCGAAGATAGTGGAACCCTGGCGTTGGGTTAAAAAGTTCGTACAAAGACAAAATCACATTCGATCGAGTGAAGTTTCACTGGTTTTTCTCCACGGAGTAAAAACTCGCGGAATTAACCGTGACGGTGTAATATGTTTAACGCCACACTACACTATTAGTAGTGATGAATGAACCGACCCGTGTCATTTTAGTTTTCAAACTTTTCTATTAAACTAATTAATTTTCAGTTATTAAATTTAAAAAAAAAAAGAAAAGTGTGCGAGGAGATTGTCGTGGATGAGTTTTGTAACTTTCGGTCTCCTACTCCGACCAAAGTGAACCAATAGAAAATTGCACTACGTCTATGATCTACGAATCAATGCGAAAAGGAAAAGAGAGGGTGACCAGTGACCACAGAGAGAGAGAAAGAGAGAGAGAAATAAACTCCAACGGTCTTTTCAATAGTTTTTTAATGATCTGAGACGAGTAATTAGCTCTCTAACCTTTATCTATCCATGTACATCGCTAGATAGATCTATTCCGTTCAAACTCTTCTCTATAATTATTCTATTTATTTGCCATCAAACCTCATGAAACGGTGATTACCCCGTCGATCCAAATTTTAGTCGAACGGGTCAATCGAAACCTTTGCTCTTGCGCTTAGATCCTAGTTATAGAGAAACGCTTTTCTGCCACCTTATGTTGAAAGTTTCACGAAAAAAAGGAAGCGAAGAACTCTACTTAATTACAAGTGAAAAGATTGAAAGGATGAGAGAAGAGAGAGAGAGAGAAAGAGAGGAAGGTGTGTGACAGGCCTCCATTACCCGTACACACAGCCTGATGGATCATCTACCGGGATATTACTTAAATTAGCAGTCAGGCAAGGGGTTGAATCATCTCGTCATTAAAAACATATCAGGAGGAAGTCAGACTGTCGAAACAATCAGATTCGAAGGAGGTTGTTATTAGTAAAGTCAATCCGAACGAGGTGACACGAGAGTTTCGCCCGAAGTACCCGTTGATTCCCATGGTACCCGTGTGGTACCCGAGGGGTGAGTACAACCCTACGCTTTGTCAGTTCTCAAGGTGTTCCCACCTTGAAACACGCGTGAACGGTCCTTCTCTTGCGACTACTCCTTCGTGTAACTTTTGTTACACCACTTGTGAGTGGTACCTTCCGTACTCGCATTCCACACCGGTACCGGTTGCAATTAGAAGCTCACGGGTTCGATGACAAGCACGTAACCCGGTAATTTTGATGCATCGCATATTTCCCTGCATAAAATTAAAATTCTCGACGCGGCAACTTCTTCTTGGGTTCGAGTACTGAGTTATGACTGATTTCTTACCATGTTTGTTATGGTGTGTTAAGTGGAGGTTGCGGTGAAGCCAAAGGAGTCACCTCAAGACCCGGGTACCGGTGGTACTGCACCGGACCACTCGGACCGGAGGGGGTGTGTGCCTTTAAGTAAGTCATTTTCTATTAACATAAAATAGGCAAGAGAGGGGTTTCTCATGGAGTTTTCATTTTTTTTTTCTTCTTCTTCTTCGTCTTCACCTGTTTCCAGAGTGGTAACGCTAAAGTATTATTTTCACGTATCTGCCACGGAGGAAGAAGGTTAGACCATAATTCTTTAAAATGCCGGTTGGGGGCAAAACCCGATGGAGGTGCATTCGATCTTTGTCGTCGCATAAATAACTCAACTTTTATCCCAACACACATTTGTCACTTATCACATCTCTATCTCTCGTACTCTTTACTCATTCTTCACACGAACGACACTCTCTTTGTACTCTGCATTCACTGAATCTCTTCCAGCACCACTTTTATCTTCGTCGGTTATCACGAAATCCGGGGTGGAGAGCTGGGGGAGAGAGGGATGAACGAGAGAGGCAGAAAAAAAGGTACAGCAGCGTGGTAAAAACAACACACGAAAGTATGCAAATGTATCGAAAACTCTCAACAGAGAGTTGACCAAGTAGGATGAGTGACGGTTGTGAGTATTAGCAGTGGCAGGTACCTCTTGGATACTTGTATACGTCTGTTCCGGTACCGTGATCGGATCAGAGATCAAATAGTTGCAATAATAAGCAAGCCGAGATAAAGTGAGGGATAACGTGATAATAAAATAATATACACAAAGTGTACTGTACTGTAACAGTACAAAATGAAGAGAAGCCGGTCATTCGGAGAGAGAGTAAGTTTCCTCCTCAATTAGGAAAGCCAAGAAAGGTAAGCAGTGCCGGAAGCGTTTGGTGAGGAGTTATGAAGTGTAGTCAAATAAAACTATTTTTAAGATGTTTAGAGTGAGGAAGCAGGCAGGTAAGCAGGTAGGCAACGCGTCACCTAAAACTATTATTGAAAAGTAGAGAATGGCACACACACACACACACACGCCAGAAATTCAATCCGACCAAAATCAAACTCTCCATGTGAGCAAAAATATGAAAACGTGACTGATGGGAACTCCACTCATCACAGAACATCAAATCTCCTCGGGAAAGTTCGACGAAATTACAACGTTGACGTTGTCCGAGTGCTCGGGCGCCTCAAGACCGGGCCGATTGACCAAATTTCCATTCCCTTTGAAGGTGACCGTCAGAGGTAAGAAGAGCGACATTCTGTCACGGCAGAATCTTCAATCAATCAGTGTTCTAAGAGAAACGGATGAAATTCTAATTCCAAATCTGGTTTTCGCCAAATCCGCCATTTAATCCGCCTTGAGTTGCTTTGTCTTTGACGTCAATCGTCGAAAGCTTCGAATCGTCCAAAGGCGTCGGACGTCGTCGAGTTATTAAAATCGTGTCCGCCACCAAAACGTTCGTTTCCTTTCCTACCTGTCCACCGTGGGCTCCGTTCCTCTGCCAAATTAAATAAAAACATTTAAAGAGTGAGTGAGAGAGAGAGAGAGAGAAAGACAAAGGCGTTTTAGGAATCCAATGAGATTTCTCTCCCTATGGGTAGTCCAAAACCCTTACAATTGTCTCTCCGACCTGCAAGTGTTCCAGCAGAATATCTCCAAATCTCATCAATAATTGTGTAATTTGTGTACATAAAAAAGAAGTAAGAAAGGCTGCGAGAGATCGACTCGCCAAGTAGAAAAATTCTACCGTCTCCTATCGATAACTTGATCAAAATACATAAAAGTGGAATTTTGGTATTTTGGACTCTGAGGATTCGAGTTTAATCTGTTTCTTCTGACATTTTACGACGTTGGTTCCCGAGTTAAACGACTTGTCTTCCTAATGTTAATTTCTTATTACCTATAAATTGATTACGTTAAACAATTTTTTTTTGTCTCCCGAGTATTTGCTGCCGTTATTAGGACCTTGAATGTTCCAGTTGTTGTTTACACGGTCGGTTTACACGCCGTGGAAAATCTTTTAATTAAACCATAACGCTGGAGAAAACGCTGGCGACCGATTTGAATTATCACCCGTTCTTTTCCGGAATTTTCGATCGGATTCCTTCCCATCGATTCTTTTACCCTCACCCGGGTGTTGCTGCTCTGCTAACGACAAAATAAAAACCCGAAGACCACAGAATCGCCAGATCGAAGCCAAAAAATCGAGCGGCGATCAAACAGTCGAGTGCACCGCCCTCCATCTTTTCTTTGTCTTCTCCGATGGTCTCCATCCGACTTCTTTCTCTTTTCCAGTTTTATTAAATGTTATTTACTGTATTGGTAGCACACTTATGTATTATGTATTTAACAAAATTCATATAGTTAGCATTCCAATGTAACACAACAATAATTTTTATGTTAGTAATTGTGTCCCTGATTTTATTATTAGTAAATAATGTTTGTAGTATTACTATGTATGTTTTATTATTATTGATTGTGTGTATTACGGAGTACAGGTGTTAAGTAATGGAAAATTATTTAGAATAACAAAAGTATAACATGTGGGTAATATTTACCTATATTTATATTCTATTTGGTAAATAAATGTTAAAGATACAGCCCACACCAAAGCAATTTTCGTCAGGGTCGAATACGTTTGTGGTATTCTTCCTACCAAATGTCAATGTCTTTACTGTTATGTATGCAAGGTATGCATATATACAGAGTTCTACAATTATACCTGTTAATATGGGTTTGTAGAAAGTGTTGTTTGGTGTCAGTACCGTACAAGACATTAAATGCAGAAGTAAGCACACTGAATACCTTATGACTCCTCCATTATGTTTTAAGTTTAGACTAGAGTTAGGAAGAGTTATGGTGTTTGAGGTTAACGGTTAGTTAATAAAATTTGATTTCTGTTTGATTCGTAACCGTCCGAAAGCACCGCGGAGAAAACTCCCGTTCATTACTCAGAGGAAAGGTAAATAAATCACGGATAGAAGCGTAATTTTTCAATTCGGACCGAATTCAATTCGAGGGAGCACCGAATAAAAAACTAGTGAAAAGAATTAATTTCAATGGTCAGTCGGAGTCATCCGGGAAATTAAGAATGTAAAAGGGAGGGAAATAACGAGACAAGGAACTGCCGCGGTTATTACAATACTAATGGCAGCATCAACGTGGAAAATGACCGCAACACGAGAAAGACGCGACATAAATAAAAGGAGGAATATCGAAAAAGTATTCGATTTCAAAATGCCGTTTTCGTCGATGTTAAATGAAAGTTGTCCGACGAGGTGGACAAAAGCTGTGAAACGGTCCGTTCGACTCCGGAGGACTCATCTTAAGAAAACACCAACGAACTCTTTGGCCGTCAATTAAATTGAAGCTTCTTTTGGGTGGTTGAGCGCCCCGTTGCTTTGAAACTGAGCTGCCCAATTCTTTTTCTTCTACAATTCTTCTGCTAGTTTGGACACCACAAAAGGAACACAAAAGTGGTGGGCGTCGATGTACTCATTTTAATTGATGAATGTGATCTTCGAGTACGAAAGTGGAAAAATCTATACTCATCAATAAAACCCTTACAGTTACTAATTACTAAAACGAGACGGTATTTGTTCGTGGGTACTACAATGTCGATTTCCCGCATTACAACGCAGGTAAAGTAGTAATTTTACACGCTTAAGTGTCGCATGCAATTTAATTTTACCATTTCACTGCACTCGATTAAGATTTCTCACCTCTGGCGCAATACGCGACACGACTTAACTTATTGAATGTATTTTATGTACGGCATGCAGAAGAACAAGATCAATAACCGATAAATAATTAATAAATCACGGACGGGAACTCCGAAGGAGACATACGTAAAAGAAAAAAAAAACCAGCACATTCCTCGCTAGTTTTAACGAGCAGAATCAGCGGGTACCCAGGTATCGGACACGGGATCAGGTTCAATAAAGATCAATTCACCGATCGGACATCTCCGAAAATAAAACGAAAACACAAAAGCCATGAATTTAAAGTTAACGGCCCGACAATAAAATCTGTCGATGCGACGATCAAACGTTTTATTTATTTATTGATGAATTCCCACAGGTGAGAACC
Source organism: Polyplax serrata (assembly GCA_037055365.1). Classification (NCBI taxonomy): domain Eukaryota; kingdom Metazoa; phylum Arthropoda; class Insecta; order Psocodea; family Polyplacidae; genus Polyplax; species Polyplax serrata. The sequence continues at coordinate 4,728,569 of JAWJWE010000004.1, forward strand.
ACCTGAGACGACGAGTGCCGAAACCGGTCGTCTCCGGAAGTGTCCAAAAGGAGGAGGAAGACAGGTGTGAGAGCAGTGAGACAGAGAGGCACGATGAAGGAAGGTTGTCGAACACGAAGGCAATCCGACAATGAGAATGGAAAGGATCATTAACAAAGAAAGGTCAGTTCGAGAGAGAGAGAGAGAGAGAGAGAGAGAGAGCAGGGCACAGACATATATTTATATCATAAGTTAAGTTAATCGAATCTGATATAGAATATTTTAAAGGCTTCGTGTAAATTAATGGCCGTACATAGGTGCATGTGACAATTATTAATATCGTTCATTAGTTATATTATTGTAAATAAGAAATAGTGGAGTGACGCGTTTCTCCGGCTGCTGCACGCCTCCTTTGTTTTTGTTCTAACATTTTTTTGTTTTCCTTTTTTTTTGTCTATTCTTTTTCACTTGCTCGAAAGAGAGAGAAAGGACACGAGACACAAATCGTCGTGGTGTCGGACCGGAGAAACCGACAGAAAACGATTGATACGATTAGAGAGGAAGTTGACAGTTTGACAAAGTGTCAAAATACTCGAACGGGTTCAAACGGTCGCCTCTCTCTCTCTCTCTCTCTCTCCCTAAAGGAGTCGTACATGTCAGGTGTCGGGGGAAACGCGGTGCACTTGTTGCAAAATTCAAATCAACCTTAGGTAACGTCATTAACGGCGGTATGCAGACGGAGGACCGTGACCGTCGAGGACCGCAAAGAAGAAGACGACGACGTCGCCTGCCTGAGTCTTTCGGGTCAAACTTGTCAAAGTGATAAATAAAAAAATGAAACTATTCCGTCGCCATAAACTACGAACGGGTCATAATAGAGACACCATTTCTGGTCGAATCGAAGTGTCGTAATATAAATATATCGAACGGCGATGCTTCTAATTTTTTATTCGTCTTCTTTTCCACCGGCAGTGCTGACGTGATTATGAATGACTGCCATCATTCACGTCTGACAAGTAACTCTTCACTCAATCTATTATTAACTTACTTTTTTTGTCTCGGATCCATTGAACTCTTACACCGCGGATAATTTGATTCATTTTTATCGATTTGTTTCTTTTATTTCAAAGACTGAAAGCCGGCCCCCATCAAAGACCCGACACAACTATTCATATTCGACTCTTCGCGAGGGGAGAGACCGAGGAAGAAGGTAACACGATGGCAGTGTGACAAACGAATCCATCACGAGTTTTCCTAACTCTTTTTGTACGCGTCCGTTCGGACCTGTTGAACCTCCCGAAAAACGAAAAACAAAATCGATCGTTTCGTCTTCGATAATTGAAAAGGATCTCCTCCCGGGCTCGGGGCTTGCCGAAAATTAATTTCCCGTACCTGTGTGGCATTTCTCGCTTCTCCACGTGAGCGCCCGGGTACCCGGGTACATCCGCCGTTCCACGGGACCACTCCGGACTTACTCCACGACGTGGCGTTTTCCTATTATTTTTAACGGTGAAAAATCGAGTGGGAAACAGAAAATGTTGTCGAGGTTCTGTGGGGCCCACACAGGCCGACGATTTCTCCGGGATACAATGGGGTGTAGCCAACCGTTTTGAGAAGGTGTGAGAATGCCCGACGGAATGAAATTTATCAATAAAATTCTTTTGGAAATTAGTCGAGGAGCAACCCCCTGAAAGAACTGAAATTAGTTTTAGTAAATTGGTAATAATATGCGTGGAGTGCCCACGATGGTTGCCAGGAGACACTTAAACAATGTTACTCGTACGCCGGGAGTACCCAGGTACCTGGTCTTGGAAGTTAAGTACGACGTCGCGTGGGTACTTCTGTTGCGTTTTGAGAGCAATAAAATTTCTGTGGAGTACTCGGTGCCCGCGTAACTCAACTACGAGTTAATAAAAATAAGTTTTAATTTACGCTGTGTGAACGATCTCATCAGATCACGTCATTTCGACTACAAAGTGTTGAAGTCAACACGTGACACGTACCCGCACTATCTACAATCGTAACTGCTAACAGATTTTTAGACAAACACAAACCGTACCGGTGGAGTTGATTCACCCAGAAAACTTTTCGACTTACTCATCACACGACACTAAAATAGTTTTCGTAATTGAGAACTCGAGATATCTAAGATATTTATAACTTGTTTTTTTGTTGGTTTCTTTCTTTTCGCTTACTTCCGAAAGAAATCGCAAATGCGAGTTCCGCCAAAAAGGGTACCCGGAGGTACGCGGAGATACCCGCACTATCGTAAATTCTAGTTTAACGTCCCGTCTACGAAGTGTGTCAATTAAGTAACTAGAGATTATGAGTACTTCATCGGTACCCGGCGGACGAGTTAGGTGACCGGCAGTCTGCCTGTTTACTTTACAACCCGACCGTTTCAGTTTTAGTTTTTTAAAACTATCAAGTTATAAAGTTGCCTTTTTCGAGGATCCGGCAGTGATCTGATCAGTGCGGTGGCCGCATTCTTAAAATCAGATCAAATGAAATTCGTTTTGTATTACTCAGGGGCGGCATTCACACTGAAATCCCGAAATAGTTTTGATTAATTTATTGATAGTTTGACGGATTAGAAATTTAACGAACGTCCAACGGCCATTAGAGGAAGTTTTTGATGGGAATTAATAGTTTTTTGGGAGTTAGTCACCGACTAATTTAGGTCTCCTTACGACCACCTTTCTTTCGGTAGTTGCAGTAGTTACTTACTTCCATTCACAGGTGAATGATGGTAGTAAACAATTGTAGTGTCCGAATGAACAAAGGGACACAGGACAGCCTAACGTACAGGTACTTCTTGATAAAACATTCGGCTCTTATTATTTATCAAAACAAATTCAATACTATTCTAATATTATACAATATTTCTTATATCCAATCTTTAGGTACAAGGTACACTACGTCTACAGTGTACTACAACAATGTAAGTAATTAAGTATGAAATATGAATGTAATATTGTTCATGATAACTATTAAATTGGACTAATATTTTAAAACTTCTCACGTATGTTACAATTTGAGGAGTAGGCAATCATCTCATAGAAAGAGATACTCGCAAGGTAACAAGAAAACATCTTCGTTGTATCCAAAACATCCAGTTGAATTCCCCCGTGGACCAAACTCAATCGGATTCTTCCCTCTCAAGAGGAGATGAATAAAAGAAATAAAATAAAATAAAATCGATGTATTGACGTTAATACCCGTGAAGAGATGGAAAGAAGGATTTTTGTGCTCTCCCAGATACCTTTTTGATAGGTTGATGATATAATTACGACATTCGTCAAACGGACAGGTGCTCGAATGGTGTGCCACGACTGCAACGGATACCAGGTACGTAGGTATCTGCCTCGATCGAACCACAAAGAATTCGTTCCGACTTTCTCACCTTCTCGTCTAACTGATACCTGTCGAAGTCTTCTCAATACCCCCGTAGAACAAAGTCGGTTGACAGATGACTAGTAGAACCAGACACAGACTTTCGAGAAAAAGTAAATTAATTAGATAACTTGTAGAATTCTGTCAATTTGTTTGTAGAGTTTTATGTTACTTTTTTATTGTACTTCGGGACGGGGGACAAGAGCTAGACAAATTTTTTGTCTAGTTGGGACCGGTAGAAAGTTGTCTTCCTTGACAAATTTTCGTTCTCGTGAGCAACGGTGTACCTGTAAAGAAGTCAGGAAATGTCGCACCACAACCCCTGTACCTGTACCCGACTCCAGGATTTCCTCTCCAAGATATTTCCACGGATGTTTCAAAAACTTGTTTCAACCGGTTTTTCTTTTTTTTTCGCAAAAAGGTGAGAAAAATGGGAAAATGGCGACGATTTTTGTGAATGCGACAATCAAAATTCGACTGGAACCGTTTTATTTTGGTTCTTGTTGATGTTGTTTATGTTGTTTTTGTTCTTGTAAATCGGCTATCAAACTTTCAATATTTATGATTATTGACTTGAAGGACTTAGGCTGTGTTCATAACTCAAGAGTGATTTATGAAAAAAAAACGAGTCGGAGGCTACCGGCCTTCTCTTCGTTTCGGTGTCCAGTTCAAAGGTTGACTGACGAGTTCACGGGCACCTATAGTCGGGTACCTACGAGTTACTACCAAAATACTATTTTACTATTATTGTTTTTTTCATACTTACTTACTTCACCAGTTGTCTACTTATCTAGGATAGTCAACTCAGAGTATTTAACTACCCCACATGATACTACAAGTACCATATATATTACATATACTTTGTATTTTTCTATATATGCGGTTAATATCACCAGTAATGCTCAGTTTAAATGTCCCATCGGCCGATTCAAACTCATTTCACCTTCCGACACAAAACTGCTGACGGTTCTGGTAACTCGTCTCCGCCGCGCAGAATTACATTGCTCCGACCGACTCCCGCTAGAAAACGCTGGAAGTTTCATAATACAAAAAAAAAGACAAGAAATGTACCGAAACCGTGGAAAAAGTTATGGTGCAACCCATTCGTCGTGAGCATCGTCGAAATCAAATTGAAACCTGCGGAGACCACCCCGGGGCTACCACTCGTTGGACCTCAAGAAGAAAACCAAAGAAATTGGTGCCGTTCGGTGCTCCGGGATTGACAGATAATCAAAAACATAAACACACGATTGATACATTTCCAAAGTTCCGGATCATTATGATGTTACCGGCGCACCTGGGTGGGATTTTAATGTCAGGTTCGATACCTCAATTTCACATAAATCATAATTGGTGACTCGCACCTGAAAACGCTCGCCCATCGGATCGCCTTCTTCTTACGCTCGCTACCAGATAAGCTCTCGTTCGAACGTATATTATATCAATAAGTCATTCCATTCGATTTCACACGTAAATTCTTCTTAAGGTTAATACCTGGACGGAGGAGCGAAAGAAAAAAAAAATGAGTTCTTTCTTCTGTCTTCCGATTGTAACATTCCTGAGAAGTGGAAAGATCGGACGGAGTCTGGAAATGTCGTCCGACCGTAGTCGAATGCTGCGTGTATGTGACTGCCTCGGAGTGAGTGTGTACGCACATACACACACACACACCACACACACACACGTACACCCCGATTTAAGCAATAAATTCTTTTATCTCCTTCCTAATACTGAAAATGGCGATAGAATTTGTGAAGTGACGCATCACTTGGCACTCGTTACGGAGAGGACGAACAAAAAAAAATGCCTCTTTTTTCAGCCGCTAAGCCCGTGATTAATACGTTAGTATTATATTAGACTTAATATAAATTTTATATTGTTGTGGCAGGAGAGAGCAAGGGAAGTTCGATAGGGCAGACTCGAAAAAAAAATATAACATCCCGTTAGTAGCTGAATAATTGATGTGGTAACAAATTGCTTCTCGGAGGAGACGTACGCGCCGTATGAAATTGTAATCGGTCGAAGGAACACCGGGTAAAAACTACTCGGCTTTTTTTCTAATAGTTTGAAAAACTATCGGACGTAAATGTGACGCCTGGAACCGGGAGAACAAAACGACAGGTTTCCGTTAATCGTTTGCGTTGGATGGCTTTGCTATTTGCAATAGCAAAATGAAATTAAATGGTGTTGTTTGTGTCGTCACGACACCTTCTCTCTGTCGGTTCATTTATAATAATTATATTATAATATAGTATGAAAGACATAAAACGGAATGAAACAGAAGAAAACATGTTATACAATTACCCCGTTTTTTCTTTCTTTTGCCGTAAGTTCAACGACCGTCACGAGATTTATTTTCAGTTGTTTTATATATCGGAACCATATATATTAACGTTGTAATTATATCGACTTATTAACATAAATAAACCTGTTAATTAATAAGGGACTACCGGTATGAATCGCTGAAGTAGGAAGAAACAAGACGCTGAGTTTGTAACGTTTCAGACTTGCCTATTTGGGACTTAATTTAAATAGGTCGTATGATAAGTGTAGTGCACGGACACTTTCGTTCCTTCCAAAGTTTTAAAAATTATACTAAAACCCGAAATAATGTAAAATAAAAATCAATGAAGCTATCGTAATATGATACGGGTACATAGTTCTAGTACTAGTGAACTAAGTGTGTTGTACAAAATATCACGAGGTCAGATGCAAGGAGTAGACAACGAAAAGAAAACTAAGAAATTAAGAAATAAATAAAAGGACTGTTAAGGGAGGTTTGCCTTAAAAAATTGAATAAACAAATAAATAAAATAAATAAAAGTTCATTCAAAGGAAATGTTTCTGGCGGTTCTTGAACGGACTCTTGACATATGGAAAGGAAATAGTAAAAAAAAGACGGCGAGTAATATCGAACAAAATTTGTGCACAAAAGAGTAGATATACGCACATAATATATATACAAAGTACTACAATTACGTAAAAATTAAATTAAATAGTTCAGGATTTGAATTACTATTAAATAATAATACAATAACACTATTTACAATGAATTGTTACAGAAGAACACTACTAACACGAGTTGTAGTGATACAAGTGTTAAACGTACAGTTCGGGAGAACTTAAGAGTTACAATTCGATCCGTCGTTTATTCCTTTTATTCACAAAGGAAAACGCGATCCGCTTCGGCTATAAATCGATACAACTAATATGATATTAGAGATTGATTATTGCTCACGTTTTTTTTGCTCCCATCTTCTTGTGTGACCGAACAATAATTCTGACTTATGACTTCATTATTCCGTCATATTCGACTGGATTCGTATTCGAATCAGATCAACTCGAACGTCATCCCGACTTGTTTTCTTTTTTTTGTGTGTGTGTGTGTGTGTGTGTTACTATTTGGTAACCCTCCCTCACACAAGACTTTGGTACGTGCCAGAATTTTCTGGCACCAACGTGCGGTCTTTTCCTTTTGTACAAAGGTGAACTAATCACCGGTTTCAATACGATCAAACGGAATCGATCGACCGGTCCTTGGGAGAATCTGGAAATTCCAGAACATGAAATTTCGTGTCGTAGGCCGTGCTCACTGGATATTTCTTTTGTGTTTATTTATTTATTTATTTATATCTCTACATAAATAGCAAGAAATTGAGTATTTTTGTGGATGTCTTGAGGTGTTTATAGGCGCATTGCCACGTCCTCAGCTGAAGATTTTTTTTCTACTTCTGTAAACTCACGATACTTTATACTTTACGGCTTCTACTACTTTATACTATTAAATTAATAATAAAATAAAATCAATAGAAAGGATTGCTTTGGTTTTTGAAATTTACGTCTTGGCATCACCTCAAGCTCAAGTATTAATAGTGGAACTTTAGGCCTCGGATGTGTAACATCAACAAATTAATAATAAAAATAAGCAAACATAACAGAGGTGATTAATAGTACAAATTTTAAATTTAAAAGTTTAAATAAATCAATTAATAGAGAAACAGTCAAGTTTTGGGAGGTACATCGAGTGACAAGATAATGTATTAGACTCAAACTACAAAACAACTGTTTTTAATAAGCGGTAGTAGAAGTAATAAGTTTAATAACCACAAAAGTTGCAGTGAGATAGAAAAAGTTACTGAAAGGAGCACATGTTTCCGTCAATAGGAAACGCTCTATTGACTAATAGGCTCGCTTATACTCTACACTTTGTTTTATGGCGGATACAATAAAAAAAAAGAGAGAATTAAGTTACAACTGTTGAATACAAATTGATTTAATGGAATGTAACGATATATATAATTTAGTGAGGAGAGCTCAACTGGCATTAGACTCTCGACATGACGATGATGTGATCACCTAGTCCTCGCGCCCGTATCCCTTTCGACAATTTCTGCCAGTTAACACTTGGCGACAATTTATTAATCTCGTAAGAAAGTTTATTTTACTTAATTCTAAAATAAGTAAGGAAACGGATCGCCCATGTTAATAAAGACGTCGGCCGGCCGAAAGGATTAATTTCGGTACGAGTCAACTCCGCTGATTATAAATTGAAATACGTGAGCCCAACGATACCCGTCGTTTGTGTCAATTATTAAATGAGACTTCACAAATTAGAAAAAATATTTATGGCTCCGGGCTGCTGCTCTTTTAATAATAAAAAAAAAAACATTTCCGGAAACGGAAATTAGATCAAAAGCATGTGCCATACGGTCAAGTTGTAGAGGAAGAAACACCAGCATGTGTTGGATTTCCACGGAGCCTTGGGCCGACAAGTTCAACTGGAGTAGACAAGTAACCAACAAACGTGTACAGTTTCTACAGAATTCCCTCAAGTTATGTATACTTTATGTATTATTATACACATGAATCGAGTTAAGCCATGTATTATTTGTTTATATATTTTCTGGGGTTTTCCTCTAACCTCATTCTTCTAAAACTTTGTATATAGTTGATGTACTACCAAATGTAGTAGTTCTATTTCTGTCTTGCTTCCATCTTTTTGTATTTCTGTCTACTCTTGTCTTACATATATTGTTTATTTTAAAACTGCACATACATTCAGGTGAAAGTATATGTTAGTTACATTCGTAGTTCTTACTATATTACCAGCTGCCTATGTTCTTATGTTCCCTTTAAGATTTAATTGTCTAAAGTTTGTTTACATTTGTTACAGTATATATATATATTGTACAGCAAACGTACGTTATGTTTGTACATGGTTCCTGAGATGTTTTTATTACTTTTTAGTGTTTCACCTGTGTGTCTTCCTGCTGTTTCTGTCGTGTCAAATAGCCGCAGCAATTTGTCTAAAATAAATTTTGATAGGACGGTTATACTTTATGTAGAGCATTTCGACAAGGCAGAATCCGTGAAAAGAACAAGTGTTGCCCCCTCTACATTCCCACGAGCAATAAACCACTAAAAATTTAAACAACAATGTGACTGAAGAAGTTGTAACAAGTAAACGTTCGGAGTGTCGAAATTTCAATTTTTCCGGGTACCAGCCCCGACGGGGGAAACGGCCCGAAAAAAAAACCCGTTTAATAAAACGGTCGTTTTAATTTATTGTAGGAACGCGGTGGGTTCACCCGAAACCCGTAAAAACACCCATTATTAATAACTATTGATGACGACCATAATGGAAATTAATAATCGGTAACGACGGCATACGATCGTAATAATATATCATTCGGTGATTATTTTCAATTAATTTGAATTGAATTAAACGCCTCCGAAGACTACGAGAAGACTTCATCGGAAAAGTTTTTTTTCCTATATAGGAAATTCACCCTGTTTTTTTTTGTGCGTTTCAGCTTCCACGCCTAGTTCTTTGGCGTGTCTTATTAATCCTATGGAGGACTTCAATTCTTCTCCGAATTTTGTTTTTCCCTTCATGTGAGCGAAATGAGTTCCACGCACGGGTTCTCCTCTAATTAACTCGGCTAATTCCGTCGTTTTCAAACAGTTCCGTTCACGTTTATTTCTATTAATATTTTCGGGGTGACCACACCTGACGAAATAAAATCTCCTTTCAGGCACGCTCCCTTGAAAACCTTGTTAAAGAACCTAAAATGCAGTTTCTTAGAATTTGACCTTTTCAAAATTTCTGACCGCTTCGGTCTGTTCTTAAATTAATTAAAAGTTTAATCTCAATTTGCTACTGCACACTCCATGTGGTCCTCGTTGTGTTTATAACATTACTTTAGTCTAGTTACAGAGGTCGTCGTCTTGTTTACTCACGACAACCGGTTTAATAATACGAATTGTAGTTTTCGTAATTTAGATCTTCTGCTACTGAGTAGCATTTTTGTGTAAAATCTCCGTTACCGCCAAACATACTTAGCTCTTGAAACGTAATCGTCTTGGAAAGTCAACAGAGTACCACCAGTGGGACATAAATACTTCACTCACTATCAACTACCGACAGACACACTACAGCTTCATTTTATTCTTCTTCTGACACGTAATGTTAAGAACTACTTTTAACATCACCACCACCACTTCATAGTACCACTTCTTCTAGGTACTACTAATCCTTCGTACGCAAAACTTCCACCAGCATCTTCTAGTTACGTCGTGATATATTATTTTAACACTGCCGTCCCCAACAATATTGGATATAATTTTTGTTTCGAACATCACTGACATTTTCTTTCAACGTTAACTTCTACTGGGGATACTTAATATATTGAGTACACCAAACTACGCTACAAACGGCATCAACGTCTCTTGTAGGAGCCAACACCTACAGCATCGCCAAACATCGCGACCCTCCTACTTCTTGCAACAACACCAACATCTTCTTTTAACAATCAACTTCAGCGAGTAAAAGACAAGGTTTTTGGGGTTCGAGTTCGTCACAGTAATTCGTGTTTTAGATTCATTAAAGCCAACAATTTCGTTTGGATTTCCTACAGGCAATTTCCCATCGATTGACCGAAACTGTCGTGTATTTCAAATTGATGTAGAAATCGTTTGACGATGCACACAAAAAGGAAAATTTGTGTACGGGAGTTTCGTGAAAAAAAGTCATCAGGAAACTGGGGGATGTTACAATGAAGTAAAAAGGATACATTTAAAAACGGAAAAAAGGTAACATTGTCGTTCTATCAGAAAATGGGAAAAAACGTCAGAGGAACCAGAGCAAATGAAAAATGGCGTCCGGACGGGCGTGCAAGTACAAGACGAGTAGGAAACAATATATAAAAATTTTGTATAAAAACAAAAATCAACTCTTCGATTGCGCCACTGGAAACTTTTACTTTTAAACGCGTAGACTCGACTAACCGGAAATAGTTTTTCATATTCCACACACGTCCCAACGGGGCAGTTTCCGATCTGGTGAAAAATTCAGGAGCGCCAGAGAGTCGAAGTATTGAAAAGTTTCGTTGCGGAGTTCGAAAAAAAAAATATCCTCCCCGAGTTCCCGGGGGATTTTTCCCGACAGGAGCCCCTGCCGTTTCCTGTCGATTAAGAAAAACCAGAGTTGACGACTTTACGCTATTCTTCCCGCGAGAAGGAAAAAAAAGAACTGTTTCCTTAATTAATTTACATCGTCTCGGTTCGGGTGGTTGAGGAGAATCGAACCGTTCGGTGTGTTCGCGAGGGCAAACAAAAGGAGATCGTCTCGAGTCTTCACCGTGGCAAATTTCACCAATTTGAAATGGGTCAGGTTCGAGGAGCCTTCCTTTTGGCCTTTTGGCGGATCGACTTTGTCCGTTTCTACCTGTCCGTTCATTAAACGAGGAATTTGCTACTGTCCAGACGGTCGGATTCGACTATTGATAGATTAAAATAATGGAAATGGTCGAGGAGGTCGACGGGCACCGATTGGGTGGGCTTCCGGCCATTTCGCAAGCGTAAAATCGTAAAATAAATGACCGGTCAAGTGCCGATGTGCAAACACAAATCATTCCGGTCTTTTGTGATGTCCGAGGTCCGTCCGGTCAGCCTTATGCACTCGTACCTTCTTGCACACCTCACCAGAACGCTACCTTCCAACGCCGCACTCTTCGACCGAGACCGAATTTACCAGGGTGGTTCTGTTCAACGGCAACAATTTCTCGGATCTTCGATGTTTTCTTCATCTTTTCCGTTCGATCTCGGGGGAAATACGAGGAATGGATAGGTTTTTTTTTTGTTTGCCGTTCCGTCGTAGAATAAATAAAAGATGGGACGAGAAGTGATGGCGTCCTATAAAACTGATGCGATTAGTTTCATATGTCAATTTGTCAGGAGAACGTTTTGATGTGACGTGAAAAATTGGTGATCGACGACAGCGAAACCATGTACGAAACTACAACACCTTGCAGTTAGATAAGTCACCTTTCGACGTATGTAGCGAGCAGAAGACATTTCACCTTTCTCTTTCCGAACTCTTCCATCTCAGCAACACGGCGGACACGAACCGAACGAGTTTCGTCTGATGGGAGCAGACGTTTCGTCACCCTTTCGCAAGAAAAGGGAAATACGACGGCCTTGGCACTCGAACGCGGCCTGCCCGATGCTCAGTCACATGGTATCTGCCCTTTTTTTTTTCCCCCTCGGGTTTCCGATTTTCACATACATTATTGATTACTTTGATATGTTTCTTGTTTTTTTTTCTTTTTTTTTTCAATTTCTTTAATTTCAAATGAAAATTATTGATGGTCGAGAGGGCCGTGGCGATGGAACCGAAATGAACAACTCTAAAACCTGTAATCAACGTTCATTTGCTTCAATGAACAGAAGTTCCTTGGTGATCAATTTCATCTTAATAATTGATTTTTCTTTCTTTCGCGTTTCCTTACCGAAAACAAATAGATAAGATTTTTTAATGACGGGGTTTCGTCCGTCGTCTTCATTGCTTCTTGGTGATGGAGTAATTGATAATCATAACATTTTTTTAATGCGCCAGGGGTGGGCAAACGTGCCGGTCCGGCTATAAAATCTGATTCATAGACCGAATGGTTTTTCAGATTATTGACAATAGGAAGGAAGAAAGGAGTGGATAGACAAGAAGGGAAACGTCCGGGAGCTGTCCGTTTGTTTGTTTGTTTGGTTATTTACAGATAACAACATGTACACGTTATGTTTCTGGTATGTGTGTGTCTAAAGGAGAAACCTTCATACATCTTGTCAACCTGATTGTAGACAGTCATCTTTGGTGTCCCGGTTCCTGGACATACGAGATCGATAATATGTTCTCGATCAATCGACTAAACCTGCGAAACTCTCTTAAATCATTCTTAACATAACAGTAATTGTAAACGTTCCATTCTGTGAACAACTTTTCTTATACATCTAAATACTCCGGGGTACCGGTGTACTTCACTTAGACAATTGTGCGATACGTAAACGGTACATTTCTTTTGCTCGGGAAAACACACGACTCCTCACGAGGGTTTAAATTGAGTAATTAAAATAATATTCTGTCCGGGGAAAGCGGGTAAACATGAAGTCGGTAAATAAAATAAAATCACATAATATTTCCGATATATTATATGTTTACGTGGAAGGTGGCAGTCGGAGTTCAGGGACACGTCGATGCGCGTGTGATTTTATAGCCCGTGTTTGAACAATAAGACTCAAACTTCGGATCAGTAAACGGTGTTGAATTGAAAATAACGTGGTTGAAATTCGAACATATTCGACCGAACCGGTCGTAACGTGGAAGAAGAACAACACGAGTAAACATAAACGCTACAAGACGTGAACAATATACAATAACCGTCTCGTGCTTGAAATTTCTCAACCTCATCGATTCTGTTTATATTTTTGTATTCAATCGTCTCCTTCTGACTGACTCGGCGTTTTTAATATATCTAGGTGATTCTTTTAAATTTACATACCAAGAAGCACCTGTGACACAATTGAGAGGAGATGCCACACCGGTTTGATCGGACTTCCTTTCCCACCCCCCCTTCCTATCACCTTCCCAGGCGACCACTAAAGAGGGAACAGGTACACCCAAAACTATTGTGTCCGTCCGTCCGTGTGTTTGTCTGGGTGTCTTTAAACTATTTCAACGGTATCGTACGGGTCGTGTCATCAAATCAGAGAATTAATTGGTGCCTCCACCTCAACCACGAAGTAGCAGTGACGTTTAAATAGCAGGACCACACAGCACAGCTTAAAAAAAAAACCTCACTCGACCACAGGCCACTCGCCTTTGTGAAGTGAACGTCTTCCCTGATGCTGAACGTCACAAAACTACTTGTACTGACAACCGGTGTAACTCTGTCCGTCTGTTGTGGTTCAGATCATTTTGTCAATTAATAATGTTCCCTCTCCCCAGACTGGATTTTTTTTCCCTCGTTGTGAATATTAAAAAGTGGAAATGAAAAAAAAAATGTAACCCTAAGTATTGATCATCAAATGAAAAAAACAAGAGAATTAATAGTTTTAAATAATTAATAGAAGTGAAAGGGGGAACTGAGAACGTCCATTAGGAATAAGTCGAGTCGAAATCTTCACAGTACCAGAGGTTGACGAGGTTGACAAGTGAAATATATTTTTTGTAGGTGCCGAACCTCGTGAACGATCGCCTAAAAGATCAAAATTGATCTCGGATTACGCGACACTGTTATTTTCTTTATGGATTCATGTCGAGTACCTACGAGTACCTGCAACGGAAAACAACAGTTCATTTGTACATCACGTCAGCAGTTTTGTATAGAAACATTAAACACGTGGCACGGAGGACAACAAACGAACCGTTCAACTTGTCATCGGTCAAATAAAAAGGTCAAAGTTGAGGTGATTGAAGTGACCGCAACGGGAGGTTCGGTGGTGTCGTGTCAGCGGTCATCGGAAGGGTTGCATCGCTGGGGGTGTCAGACCGATTGACGGGATTTAATGCAACGTTTGTGCACAATTGCAACTGAAAATAACTGCAATCTGACAAAGTTCGTAATTAAAATTTATGGAATTGAATCCGTTTCGGTTTTTTATTTCTCGCGGGCCCCAACAAAACTGAAAAACAGAATTGCTCACCCGTGTAAAGGCCGTAACCTTTCGACGGTTCGAAGTCATGCAAAAGCGGTCAAGTCAGATATTATAAAAGTATATATAATAATATAATACTAACAGAGTATCTGGCGAGTACAAGGCGAGTGTACACGTTGCAAGTGACAGGGGGAAAAACCCATTCGCGTGTTGAGTGAGTAACTCGCGCATTGTAAAAAACGTATATAGTCTAACGGTAAAAGCACCAAAAAAGGAAAATCAGAGCAGTTTGAAATGAGGAGGATTCTTTCGGCTCTTTTGAAAATACCTGAAAATTTTTGAGTAGCACTCAGATGTTCGACATCGATAAGAAAATACAAGTAGTGGAAGGAGGAATTGATCAGATGCGAACTATGATAATGACTCTAGGAATGGTAGACCGTGGAGCCATGACTTGCACTTGTCGAAAAATAAAAACGGTAGTCGAGAGTTGTCATTCTTCAGGAATTCTTCAGTTCACCCTGACAACACTACAATTTCGAGGAACGCGGTGGTGGTGCTGCTGCTGCACCAGCCTTGCGCTCCCGCCATCCTATCCAATCGAATGGTTCGTGAGAGAAATGAAAACGCCACCACCAACGTCAGCCAACCACCCTCCTTCGACCCTAAAAACCTTCAATCTTAATTTTTTTTGTTTCTACCCTCGGCAGCCAACGAAGGAGCCATACAAATATATTCCACAAGTTGATGCGTGATGTAAGTCCGTGACAAAACAGGTGACAAATACAGGGCGTGGGCGATTGAATATTAAAAATGGCTCGGTTTACACCTGCTGCCACGACTTCCTTCGTTCCTTCAACGCAACACAAAAAAAAGGATTTTGCCAAAAATGTGAAAGTTGTATTTGCTGGGGGAAAATCAGCTTCAGAGGGAAGTTGTACCGCATAAATAATTATTTCAATAACGAACCTACAATAAGTTATATTGCGTCTTATAATAATTTAATTATGTATTTATATCAATAAAAAGTGAACGTACACGTCTAGTTCACGACATTAGTTAAATAGCACCACAACTGGTGTATATACTTTTTTGGTTTTGGTCAGTGTGTAACTTAAGAGGGTTGAAACACCAAGGGTTCAGCTAATTATCCAGCTAAACTCCAAAATTAGTACACGGATGTCTTGTGTAACTTCTGCGTATGTTCTGCACCGTGGTAGCACACTAACTTATTGGTTGTTTACTTCATTCAACTTTTTCTTTTCGTTCACCAAGTTCTTTGTCATCTTCGCCTTCCCGGTAGTTTTCCCCCTTCGGCTTCGACTCGTTAATTATCTATTAATCAAGATGGTGGAAACGGTGATGTCTTCCATGCACGTTAATTCAACTCTGAAGTTTCTTATTTTCCTTCATCTCTCTCTCTCTCTCTCTCTCTCTCTCTCTCTCTCTTTCTCAGTCGCTCCGTCTACTCTCTGACATCTTTTTCCTTCTTCTTTAGCCGGTTTTTAATAACACAATTAACACCGTTTTCCTTATTTTGTGGAATTCCGATGAGGTCGCGTTTCGTGTCATTTTAAATTAAACTTGCGAAGCGGTTGAGTCACCACACTTTTAAGATGGTCCTCGCTGATACCACTCGTAGAGGAAACCGCTTTTGCACTAGGTCAGGTAGACCTCAGACCAATGCCCCTGTCAAAAACAAGTAAATAAATTTTGGACAGGAAAAAAAAGCTCTGAGGTGCCTCTCCGGTGTCTTAAGACACTCTAGTTTTTAATGTTACAGGCGTAACATTATTTAAGTGTTGCCTATGTTACCCTTTATAGAATAGTTATACCATATCTATGTAGACATATTTGTCTTCAAATACATAAACACCAAATATAAATCAATAAAATGGCGATACCCAGGAAGGCAAGGCCCACGTGAAATGTGTGGGGTGGTCGACTTTGGTGTAAACGCAACCGGCCGTTCAAACCGCGCTGTAATTTTTTTAAATTGAACTTTTCCTCACACACCTCACAAATCACGCAGACGGTCACCCCCAAGGTCCGATACTACAAAATCAGTCAAAATTATTAGACAGCATTGAAAAAGGGTGGATGGCGACGACAGGAACATTTTCATACCAAATCGGTTCGTGTGTGCATGTGTGAGCGACAAACCTGCCTACACTTGGAATGAACTTGACACCACCGGCCACCGAAGTTCACAACTGAAGTTAGAAAATGGGAGTACCAGGGAATACAAAAAGGTTTGTTGGTTAGTCTGATAATTCAATACATAGAGTCATTCCTCACAGGACCAAACTTTAAAAAAGCCATGTTTATTCATTAGTAACTAAACAACTCACCAATAACTCACCAAAAGGCCGGTTGTTAGTTGGTAGTAGTAAATAATACACAGCGAGACTACTCTACGGATGAATGAAGACCCCCTCGTAAGAACATAACTCAGAATCAGTGAACTCCTAACTAATTTCCTATACAGCTTTATTAATTTAGTGGTAACTTTTGAATCTGCCGTAGCACTTGGTCTCCCTCGACTTAAAACAAACTCCAGTGGCTCAATACCTAAAAGATTACCTTACATAAATGGATTAAAATGAGAGATGATCACCGACGCACCGACGTGTGCACTTCACATTTACGATTTCCCCGAAGTCTAGTCGAGGTCGAACTATGCGTTCCTAGACGTAGACGCAGCGAGTCCAATCGACTTAGAGTCTTATTCTGCGTAATTAAGATAAATTTTAAGTTGGTTGAGAGTCGTGCGGTTCGGTCACGACCAAACTTAACTTCTGCTTACGCCTAATACCCGAAATTCTGCCTTGTCATTTTATTGATATCGCATCGGAGTTCAATCAAGTTGAAATTGAAGTTTCGAGCAAAAACCAATCGTCCGAATTAATCCGTACACGGAGTGTCTCCTAATTTTTATTTTTTTTTGCTCGGGTTTACGCGGGGCCATTCGATCAGCCTTGAACGCACTGAAGGAAAGCAAAAGTGTCAGGTGGGGTACTCGTGAGCTCTGAATTCCTCACGGAATGACTAATGATGACAAATTACATTTTCGAAATGGTTTAGTTTTACTGTGACTGCACACACACACACACACACACACACACACACAAAGTAGTTTAAGTTTTAAGTTTTTAGAGGGGTGACATGGGAACCAACGGTAAAAAGTCTAAAATCTGGAGATGACTGACGACCTTATGTATATGGAAACCTCCACATATATATATTAAAATATTATAATATCAACTCATCGATTAAATAAATAAATAACTTTTAATTACGACTTAAAGTTCACTATTTTCCAGCGCGAAAATAAGTTAACAAATTTAATAAAAATTCAACAAATATAACAGTAACATCGGAAATAATAATAATATAAGTTAAATTTCTTTTTTTATTAACATATATCATCCTTGGACAATAAGTGTTGACAAAATTTTGACACGATGAAAATAGAATAAAGAATAAAAGATAATAAAATAGTAAATATAAATTTTGTAAATAAAATAATAAAATAAATTGTTTTGGAATTAATTTCTGTACAGGTGACGATCTAAAACGCAGAATGTTTTGATTATTATGTATTATTGAATGTAAGCCTATGTATATTTACTGCAGTTAATTGAGTTCGAATTATTTAAACGTTGGTGTTACACGACGGGCAGTTTGAAATGTAAGGGAAGAGCTCGGAAGAAGGGCCATCATCAACGATGCAGGACTCCTGCAGACCGGTAGCCGCAGCCGGGGAAACCCGATTTGAACCTTAGACGGGAAGGCTTCCGTAGAAGACACGGAGGATGTAACTGAAAGAAAGACGACGAGGAGGTTTAAATCCTCACGGTGAAGATTAGACTCGTCGGTCTCCGGTAAGCCTTCGAGAAAGACTGGAGGAGATCTCATTGAGGTTTCGACTAATCCTGACTTTTCCAAAATGAGAAAAATAACAAGTCCATGGATGGATCCGGATGGATTTTTTCTGGTACGCAAGGACCCGCGTTGGGTTTAGTTGAGGTGAGACAGTTGCTCTGCAGCAGAAAACACGATAGATTTGAGGTTTCCACGGGAAATCGGTAGACTTCCAGGGTGAACCGCAAGATTCTATCTGTTGTCTTATTAAACGTCCAGAAGACGACCGTCTTGTTGTGTCCCCTCGTTCCCCTGCGGTTTTCTTCTCCGCCCGGACCCGACGGATTAATTCTGGACCTTTTCTACTGGGATTCTTCTATTTCACCATGCCGAATTCTATCTTTGGTGAGAACACAAGGTTAAAATACTCGAATCGATTGAATCGAACGGTTCGGTACTATTCGGTACGCATTAAGCAGAACAAAACAGTAAACTACATAAGTACTAAACTTATATAGGAAGAAGCACCTGTCAAGTTGGCACCCCACGAGAAGAATACAAACTTCTGAAAGAAGTTGTCTCTTACAGCTGCATAACCGTAGAGATCTATCTATTTAGTTAAGAATTTTCGTAAGACACGTGTGTGACGTCACAACACACTTCAAATATCTTATTGTTTTACTGATCTCGTCAAGCTGTTACTTAACGTGTTTGTTATTTGCTAATCAGAACAGGTTAAAACTTTCGTATATTCAATTAAAAGTCAGTTTACAAATAGTAGTGCAGAGTACAGGTCGACACGTAGCCGAGGTGAGCACTACATTTAAGAACTTGAGCTGGAGAACTCAGGAAGTCAAATTACCAATAGAAAGACGAAGTAAAAATTTTACGCCGCAAAATGTTAGGTTAAGGAGGCATCATCCCGACGTCCAAAGAGCGGGAAGTACTCCGAGGTTCGCCACTGAACCATCAAGACAAAAATCATAAATTAGCGTGGCACGGTACCCGAGTGCTCGCAAAACTAGTCACTCCCGAGAGTCGACAACTTCATCAGCAACAATAATCGATGTTAACGAGTTGATAGTTAAATAAAGTGAGTGTCACTTGAATAAAATAATAGAAAATAAGAAGGAACTGGTCGCGTTCTGTCGCACTTAAAACGCCACACCTTTCATTCAAAGTTAGCATTCTGACGTGTCACATACTCGTCGTCTACAAAAATAGTTAGGTGCACCTCAAGTAGTGGTCTGATGACGTGCTTCGATCGAGTTTTGTAGAGGAACATGTGTCGTCATGTTATTTTAGGGCTGTACAAGAGACGTACACAGTACACGTTCTGTTCGGCCAGAAGCTTTTGGTTACCTGTGTGATACAATCGCATATTAAATATCACCTACATACGTAACTAATGTATGTAAATAATGTGGAGTACATAAACTTTCTAACCGATGTATGCAGACTATTTCATTTATTAGGGTTCCTCTCGGCGACATGAATGGACACCTTAGACCCAAGTCCTCCGCGTCTTCTAACTTCTACACGTCAGTTCGTCAACTGGTACCCAGAAGAAAAAGAAAAGAGACAAGTGGCACGGACAAACATAAACGCGCCGGAGAAACAGTTCAACTGCCCCGGGGACACCCACCAAAAAATGTTGACCCTCAATAAAAAGATTTTCGCCCGAAGTTTCTGCCGGCGTAAGACGTTGAAGCCTTTCTTACGGTTGACGAAAGGATTTTCAATCAATCTAACAGGTGAGTTTGGGGCTTTTCAACTGATCACGCGGTCACAAATTCCATCCGCTTCTTGTACCTTCCAGACGTTGATTGACGGACTCGAGTTAATTGGAAATTTGGCATTTCCCTTTCCGGAACCGACGTACTCCCCGTTGGAACGAATCTCGACGCGATCAACTTTCCAGGGTTGTGTCAGATTCAAATTTGGTAAATCCACGTCACGTGACGAAGTGAACTTCAATCGATTAATTGAATACTTCAAATAATTTCGGTAGACTTGAACTAAATAAGAGTGACACTAACGTACGTAAAAACTTAAAAAAGAACGGAATTAATAACGAAACGATTGAATTAATTTTAAATAATGAAAATATTAAATAAATACGTTACGTAAATATAACAACATAGATAGACAAGAAAAAAATAAAGTATAAATAACAGTTGGTAAACCGAAACTCCCAAGTACATAAAAAGTTATGCTTGATGCTAATGGCGTAGAAAAATGGTCGTTTCGCCCTGACGTTTCTCTGCTGCAGTAGACTGCTGAAAGGCTACAGAGAGAGAGAGAAGTAACCAGAGTCGACAATACTCACAACAGCACTCCCAATAAGTTAATATGTCTGCACCGACTACAATTTTCCTCACCCACCGACAAGTGCGAGGGCATTCGGTGGTTTCCTGCAGACCTCCGGTGTTTGGTGCTGGAGATGTCCACACCAGTCCCACCAGCCCGGCTTATCGTCAACCCCCAAACAATTAATTAACCTCCACGTTGTGTCCGCCACGGGGGTGTTCCACGGGGTACGCCATGGAAAAAAAAACCGAAAGATGAGGGAAGGACAGATCGTGCTTTTACATTTTGGTTCCGGATCTTTTCCCGAAAACGTTTCGTCATTAGTAAACACAGAATGTTAAGGTGCAACGATTTAGACGAGTTTGTCCCAGGGTGTTTGGTTAACGGTTAGACGGTGGGAGGGTGTGCTACCCGTACAAGTAGGCCCGAAACGTGCTTTGAATTATTTTATATTATTTAAAAGGGCTTCGGCTTATTAATTCAAGATCGATTGAGATGAATGGATCCCATATTTTTTGCCTAATCTATTTTTCTTTCGTTATGAAATTTCATAACTCGTACGCCCGCACGAACCTTCGGACGAATGCGTCTGCATGCGTCGAATTCCGTAGACGTCCCCGTTTATAAATAGAACGCCATTAATCACGATGAAAGTGATTGATTCCGGCTCTTCTATTAATAGGTTATTTACTAGAAATAAAACTTTTCTTTTTGTTTTTTTTTTGATAACCGACGCACCTGCTGACACACTGACAGACATCTTCAACCGCGTCCACCGACCGACCTTCAGGTACTCGACCCAAATACTCGACTTGTTCCTCACACCCGTGTTGCATTCCACTCGAAGGTTTTTCCGCCGTGCTAAGTTTTTCTAGTCTTCGTTTTGTGGTTTCGAGTCGGTATTTTGTCCGGAGTGGAAAGTCGCACCTTCGCCAGGTGTTGCCGCACGTCAAAAATAAGACATTTGGCGTTGTTCATTAACACCCTTTACACACCTTTCAAGGGTGTTCTTTTGGTTTACGGCGCCCTTTGGTTTATTTTTATTTTTATTTTTATTTTTTTTACTTTTGCTCAGGCGGTGTGTAACAATACCATATGAAAATGACCTACCCGAAGTTGATTGTTTACATTCCTCATGGGTGAAGAAAGCTTCAATTAAAGAAGTTAATTTATTCAGTTATACAAATTGGTCTTCAGGTACGAGTTTACCGTGTGAGAAAGTGAATCTAGTGACACGTTACGCTACAGACCCGTGCAAATCAAATTATACAGGGTTGAATACAAGTGAAATACTTTCCGTTACTTAATCACAGTTCCATCAGGTGCGGAAGAACTACTGCACGTAGTTCGGTAGTTCTGTTCTGCTAATGAATAATTCCCTATATTGTGAGTTGTTACGAGGCACCACGCTTTCCCTGCGTGACTGGGAAAGTCCACAGAAGGACTCTGGACCAAATCACCACTTTCCATTCATTCCATTCAACCGGCCTCGTGCACTTGGAAGTATTCGAACACTCGAACGCAATAACCACGTTTTAATAACAACAAAAAGTATTCTCCTCGATTCCCGCCAATACGGAACATTGACACAATACAAGAGCTCTTCAAGTGTAACGTCTTGTGTGTCCATCGCTCTTTTTTTACTTGTTTAATTTGAAATTTGAATTTGTAATGTAAAACACGAGTGTTTGAGTTACGAAAGAAATGAATACATTAACCGGTACATAAGTCGTTTACTAATATCCGAGGCCCTGATATTTCGATTCGTATTGGGTGGCTTGTTTTCTATTTTCAGTCAGTCCAGGAGGTTAGGAGAGATCTCGTTCCCCTGCTACTGAGGCTACT
The DNA here is from genome assembly GCA_037055365.1 of Polyplax serrata. Lineage (NCBI taxonomy): Eukaryota > Metazoa > Arthropoda > Insecta > Psocodea > Polyplacidae > Polyplax > Polyplax serrata. The sequence goes on from JAWJWE010000004.1 coordinate 4,750,886, forward strand.
CGAAAAAAAAGGTGCACTTGACATATTTTCACATATTTTCTGTTTACCATCGTCCGGATTGAGAAGGACCTGCAACCTCAGAGAGGACCGAGCCGAGTCACGGCTCCATCACTCCATCACTGGAAACCTAAAGTTAAATAATAAAAAAATAAAAATCAGAGCGAACGACTTTCGATTTGATTTCATTTACATAATCAGGCGAACTGTAAAGTGGAGCAAAAGCGTTCTCATACCGTTGCCCTTTGAATTTTTCTTAAGCCTAAAAAACTAACAAGAACAACAAAAGAACAAATCTGTGGAATCAGTTCAGAAGACTTGACTGGTTAAGTTCCTATCCAGTCGGCGTTCCCGGTATTATTTTAATGCAGTAAAGTTCTGTGTTTCATATACGAGAGAACAGCCATGAGTGATGTTAAGAGTAAAATTGAATAATGAAATATTAATAAAATACAATATAAACATTGATAATGTAACAAAATGCTCCCGGAGAGGACAGAGCATACGCAACAAGTGACAATGTACTACAAATGTAAAAATAATTATATACAAAAGGGGAGATGTTGTAGGTATTCGGTCGAGGCGAAGAAAGAAATAGAAGAAACAGAATTATTTAAAAGTACCGTACCATTTTCAATGCCATGAATCAAAACGCCGTCGTTGACGTGGCAAAAGACAAGAAATTCCCAAACAAGAAGAAGAAGAAGAAGAATGAGACACCGTAGTTTGGTACCCACGGCAGAGGACAATCGAAAACCTCAATTAAAATTCGATTTTATCATTTCCCCAAAATCAAAAATAATTTCCTAGTTTCCCTTCCCTTGTAACTAAAATTGTGGTCTGCCCGTGTTACCGTCCTCCGGCTCCGAGAAAAAGGTGTGAAGGTGAGTCTCCAAATGTTAAGAAAGAAGAATTCCTCCGGGTTCCCTTTACCCGGGTGGTCTCCACTTGAGAAATTGGATTGCCGGGTTGATAAACGAATTTATTTAAACAATTTTGTTAACCTAACGATTGCGGTTAATAACTCGGTCTATTTGTTTTTGTTTTTAACTTTCATAACCGGCCGTCGGACGTCCTTCCCTGGAATTGCAAAATAAAAAAGTTCTGCTTTCCTGTGGTGGCTTCTCAAGTGGTGACATTCGACTCGTTTGAGAAAATCCAACTCTTCCGATTAGAGTTCGATGATTATCTAAATTTATTGATTTTCACTAGACCGAAGGAGAGAGTAGTATATATAATAGTAAGAGAAATAGACAGAAAGAGAGTGAGAGAGAGAGAGAGTTCTGTATCAGATGTATAGGAAACACCACACTGCAATTAGACCTTAAAAATAACACTACATCTCATGCACAAACACTTAGACTATACCCACAGTTATTTATTAACTTTGTATGTCAGTTATGTATTAATAAGTACCAGCAAGTCAATAATCTGTAAAAGCAACGCGAGTCAGTGTGTGACGGTCGCGTTCAAGTTAATCACAACCGACTCCCACCAGCTCCACTTCACTACGAAGAGGATGGACTTTGACAAAAGGCAACATTCAAAAGTAATAATATTTTGCACGATTATGAGTAATAATTTTAACTTGGTCGACAAAGACTACCGAAATATTTCACTTGTGAGTCGCACCTGGTCGCTCCTGTGACAACCGGATTAATAATTCATCGATCCAACCATTGAAAATGAATGAAGATTAATAAAATCGGCGGTCAGAGGTGGAACCGGGGCCCATCGTGCAAAACTTAATTTCATTCACACGAAACCAACGCGTCACTCGTATTGAATAACAGACAGGTACCATCGGTAACTTGGTTAAATGGCTACTCTTCAGACAGTTGCTGCGGCTGCGGGTTAAACCGGTGGGTTTTTGTATGAAAAATTGACTTGTTCCGCCGTGTGAAGTTCCCAAAAGGACGGACAAAACCACCGAAATCGATTGGTTGCTCTGGAAGGTTCTGGAGAAAGTCCTCTCTCTCTCTCTATGTGTGTCTATCTTTCACTTCCTGTGTCTATAAATTTTCATTTGCTTTTCAGATGATAAATTCATTGCCATTAGACGGATAGAAGCCGGCGCGACCTTCCTTTAAGTCTTCACGGATTCCTTGTCTTCCGCTGTATTTTCATATCCCGATCATCGCTTGTTCGATTTAATCCACAAGGATTAATCTCCCTTCTGGGGCGGAAGATTACTTCTCTCCGGCTTTTGAACGCATTATTGATATAGAATTATACGTTTTATGGCTTTAGGACTTTGGCCAGAGAGAGAGAGAGAGAGAGAGAGAAAGAGACCGTTTTGCAGCTACCATGAATAGAAACAATGTGTTAAATTTAAACTAGTTGCTCTCCCTCTAAAGTTTTTTGTATGGGAACTTAGGTGTGTAACAGTAGACCGTATACAACAATACATTTATGTAAAGTACAACAATATGTATGTAAATACCATTGTTGTAAGCAATGGCTTGGTACCAAGTTCAGAGCTTAATGTTTTAGACTTTTCTATTAAAAAAGGGTACGCAAAACTCAGTTGTAAAAATTTAAGTTTTGTGATTAAACTTGAACTACCTTTTAGTTTTGGGTAGTAATGTGTTATAATTGTTGCTTTTCGATTTGTTTACAAACCAGAGGAGTTTTAGAATGCAAAAGAATTCAAAATGACTTTAGACTTGGGAACTTGGACAATATGTCCTGCTCACATCGCAAACACTACAGCTATATATAAATCATGTTGTTTACCAGTAACCTTGTTTGCAGCAGTATTTCTTCTATGTTCTGGCCCACAGTTTTGCCCCCTTCAGAGGACAACCGCTAGAAAAGGGTTTGGGGACAAGGAAACGAACGGCACAAATTGCAAGAGAGAGAGAGAGAGAGAGAGAGAGAGAGAGATGGCGAGGATGGGGAAGAACACGACTAATTTCAATTTTATTTTTTCTCCACAAAAAAATGAATCAAAATCAACCGAAACTGTCAACTTCAGATCAGATGAAATACTTCCTTTTTTTCATAAGAAAAAAGAATTATATTAAATTTGTGTAAAATCAAAAAGTTTCAAAACGTTTTGTTTCAGAACAAGTTGGGAGAACAAGCAGTGGCGTTGGCTGAGTTCCGATGTTTGACCGATGCCACTTGAACACTTGAAAGGCACGACTCCAGCAGAATTCCATCTCACCTGGTGAAACAAATCAAGTGGTTTAGTATTTTATTTAAAGTGACCGATATTGACGAAATTAAATTTTTTATTGCTTATATTTATATTATAAAAAAGCACAGATGCACAGATGCATTGATATTTTAATAAATGATACTATCAACAATAGTAGTAATATTGTAATTTGAATGTTAATGTTACGGAAGTTAACTACAAGCTTCGCCTTAGATTTAACGCAACAGAATTACTCGAAGATTCACGTCATATTATAAATAAATACTATATTATTATATTAATATTATAACTTAGCCATCATATACACAGAATAAATATAACTGCTAACTGTATAAAATTCTCTACATTCCACCCCCATATTTACGTGTGATTTCATCTCGCGTACATCAAACAATCAAAACATCACACCAACCATTTGCAGTAGACAGACTTCAATGACAAATCCAATCAATCGGTGATTAGCAGCGCGTGATAAAGCGGCAAAATTTGAAGTTCTTCGCGACCAATCGAATTTACCAAACAAGAAGGGAAAACGAAGGAACAGGAGAATCCGCCACTGCAGCGACGTAGAAAAATTTGTCATTTCGTCAAATTGTATTTTTTTTTTATCAAATTTGATAATTCAGCATTAATAATATTCTCTTTACATTTTTATATTATTCAAGAGATTGAATACAAGAAAAAAAACTTTGATTTTGATTAAAAAGTTTTATTAGCATTTTTCTACTCTCTCTCTCTCCATCCATCTCTCAACGCTGTTTGAATAGCAAACCTATTATTTTTAAATTAATTTCATCAGAATTTAATTTACCAACTTTTCCGTTTGATTCCTTCGTATCGTTTCCGGTTATCACGAAGACGTGGAAGGAGAATGAGTGGAAAAAGCAGAAGAAGAAGAAGAAGAGGAAACTTCGCCCCGGTTTTCTCCTTCGTTTCAACGAAAGGACAAGATGACAACAGCTCTCGAGTCAATTGAATTCCAGAGAATGGAAATTGAATTCGTTTTATTGTTCCCAAATGGAGAGTTTTCACCTTCGGAAAACTCTTTCTGAAAATAATTACTCCTTTATGTTTTTTCCTAGCGAAATAGTACGGGTCTAGGGTGCGGTGTAGGACTACGCAGACACACCGGATCATATCTGTGTACGGCTGCGAAGTACAACGTGGAAGACGGTCGCTTTCTACTCCCTGCAGTCGCTCCGGGCAGCCATTTTTCTCATTGTCTGTGTCAAATCCGCGGATTAATAAGACGCCGTTAATAAATTTTCTTGCCTCCATCCCTTTCGTTCTTTTCTCACCCTCGGACTTGTCGTTTGTGTGTCGTCATCGTCCCGTGAAACCGCCCCGTGAATGGTTCCGTGAAAAACAAGGTGCGAGGTTGGACTCCAATTCGGCACTTCCTTCCATCCGTGTACTTTACACGTATTAATTGATTATTGATTTGACAACGACGAAGTGACAAATTATTTTAAAGAATAAGAACCGTTGGTTTTCATCCCCAAAATACGCCACCTTTGACATCCCGCCATTCTAACTGGTACCTTCTGCACGCATCTGCATGTATGAAAATCATACAGTTGTAACGCATTGTATACGAATTAAGTAACACCTTGACGTTTATTTATTTATGTAATATTAAAAATATATATAGATGTGTATTGTTTCATATATTAAATAAATATATTGTGATTCTGAAACAAAGCTTACGGCCAGTTAGAATCTGTCATAAATGTATTATAATATCTAATATAAATAAATATAAAAAACGTATTATTAAAAATTGTCAAAAAACTTCACATGTGTGAAGTTATAAAACAACTTAATAAATACTAATAAATAACTATTTGTTAAATACAAATTGTAAGTAGCCACTGGGTTTTGTACTATGAATGTACTCTAAGTAAAGCTACCCATGTCCTTAACAAGCCCAAAAGAAGACTAAATCTTAAAATGTTATGTATAAATCGAAATAAATAGATTAGGAAAAACGAGAATTTATTAATGATTTTATAACGCACTAGTCTGTATAATATTTAGTGTATATAAATTGAATAAACACAACTTGTACAAACAGAATTTGTATGACACAGAATTAAATTAATCAGAATAAACACGAGATCTAACTGGCTGTAAGCCTCGTCTCGTACATAAACAACGACACGAATGGTACATAATTAATATTTAAATTGAACGAACCGAACAAAAATAAATAACTGGAACATTGTTACCATAAGTAAATAGCAAAATTGTTACATGAGCGTAGGATGAAGTTATACACCCGTAATACTCAAATGAAAGGGTTATTTTCTACTGCGTTTAATGCGGATGTGCAACGTAACGTCCTTAATGTAACTTAAATAGCTCGACAATTATCAATTACAAGTAATAATAATAATAATAATAACAAAGGAAGGGGGGTACCGAAAGTCAGAAAATTTCGACAATTTTTTTGGGAACGGAACGGTCGAACTTGTTCCAGTTCCTTCCAGTTCGTCGACGACACAAAAGCCGTCCTTCCGAGTGAGAGGATTTCAACCTATAAACCGATTACGTTTCTTTCAACTTACCTAAAATTTACTGCTCCGCGACCTCTTCAAACGGTTAGAAATTTTCGTTAACTCATTTATTATTTATTAGGCGGCCATTAATCAGCGATCAATTGAGTCGGGACTGTCCCGGTCATCGAAATCCGCTTTGTGATGAGATATATATATATATATATACACGACGACGGTGTATAATTCACACACACACACACACACAACCAATTAACATATATTGTTCAACTTTCGGGTTCGGCTTTCCTGGAGACGGCACTGAAAGTGAAATTGAACTGCTCCGCGGACTGCCTCCCGAATGACGAAAAAAAAAAAAACTTCATTTTGTTGTTTTGTTCCTTCCCTCATTTACTAATCAAAAGCTATGTTGATTTATTGGTGGACTCCTGCTGGTTGCACCCATGACGAACATCAATTTTTTTTTGGAAACATAAATTTTACTATTTGGAATCGGTCACGTGATGCCCGGGGCTCGTGAACGGTAAAAACAAAAAATAAACGAAAAAAAACGACAGGAAGTTGCAAGGAACTGCCATCCAGGTGTAAAGCAAAAACGTCCGTGGTCTCGTTCGGTTCCCCGAAAAACCAGTCGTAACCAATGGAACTCGGAGTTTAATTTATTTCCCCGTAGAGATGATTCATCGACGTCTATGGTATTTTCACTTTCGATCCAAGTGAATCTCTCCGAGTTAAATAAAAATCGGATTAACCGAATGACTTGGGAAGAAAGGAAGTCACAAGTCGAAGAGAAATCGTCTCGTGAACTTTTGGTGTTTCGGGAGAACGTGAAAATCACATTTGTAGTGATGAATTACCGTTGAGGTGAGAGAGAAGAACTACAAGACAACTAGAAGAACTCCCGGTTTTTAATCTATTTTTAGTGACCGGTCGAACTGTGTCCTGCAAGAAGAGTAGGTTTCTCCCCCTGGTATGTCAGAACCGAGAGGTGACACTTCACACCTCTCGACGGTTGTAGTTTGTTTAGGAAAACGTACACCGTACTCCTGCTATTTTTATTTATTTATTTTATTGTTATGAAATAAAAATAAGTTGTGGATTTAAATTGTTCGACTAATTTCGCGCGCCACACACACACACACACACACACAGACACACGCGCAACTAACCTACGACTAGTTTTTCAGGTTCTCGACCGATCAAATAGTTTGCCCGGGTGTTAACTTGCCACCCAGGAACTCTTGTTCTTTCCGCGAACAAAAAGGAAATTTACTCTTTGTGTCCGACTCCTGGACCTTCCATTGAACGAAAGATTAATATTAAAGAGCCGAGTGAAAAATCGAAGGCAATCAGATTCAACAATATTAGATATATTACGGGTTAGACAATCGGAATCGAACCTTCGACCAGGTTTCAGGTTTGATCCGTCACAAAAACCATGATTTAGGAGTATTTCGTATCGGCGTGAACCTACGAAGGCTCCCAGGTACATGCCTCGATTATTACGGTGTCAAACGCGAATTTATAGCTCTGAATTTTGTCGAACCCCCTGCTGTACAGATCTTTGGTGAGGATAAGACGAGGCTGGCACGCTCGACGAACTCACTTGCCGCTGTCATTCGAACCTTCTCTTTCTCGATCCCATAAATACGGAACTTTGTTCTCGGAACTTTTGTTTCAACCCGTTTCCACGTCACAATGAAGTTGTGAATGTTTTTTACATATAAATGCAGTACCTGACGGTTCCGTTCTAGGCGGAATGTCGTCAGGTACATCGAGGCACAGGACGGTGTAAGACGATCTGACGCAAACCAGGACGCAAAGTATTGTGTAAATGGACGGTTAAGAACAGCCTGGAAGTACTTCGCGAGTGCTGCAGAACAGCTGTAACAGTGTTACAACGAAATAATATACATAACTTTCACACAAGTCTGTAAAAGATATCAAGCAAGTAACCTAAAGCACACAGAAAAAATATATAAATATGTAGATAAGAGCGAACTCAAAGCGAGAGCACTTAACAAGAACAATAGGAGAGAACAATAAAAGTATAATAAAATAACTGATACTCCCAAGAGGTTACTATTTTGAAATCGTACAACCTGACAGGTGAAAAATCAGGTAAAGGAAGAATAAAAATCAGAAACAAATATTTAAAAAAAAGTATCCAGTTCAATGTGGGAGTTCAACCTTCGGTTGTAATTCAACTCTCAAAGAGATAAAACTATATAATGTAGTTTCATACTAATTATGAGAAAAATCAAGAGTTATACAATAAGAGAGAGAGAGAGAGAGAGAGAGAGAGAAGGCAATTTCAAAACTTGTGAACAAGTTCCGACCCGTGTTATTCAACAATTTCAAATTCTTCGAGATACATAAATTACAAATATTATTTTTATTATACTTCTGTATACGTCGGTCTGCAGTTCACAATGCACATGCACTTTCATTGTGCACTCTCCACCTTTTCTTTCCTACCGCCTTGACCTTCCTCTCCTGATTAACCCGGGAACCCGACAACCTTTTGTTTCACTTCCAGAAACTTCTTTTTCCGTCAGCCCCTTTTTTTTTTGTTTTTAACCTTCTTCTCTTGATTCTCTCACGGTCCGACCCGGTCGACGCTCCCGGACTCCCCGACCAGACAACAACGGGTAAATCACATTCGGGATGCACTTCGTACGTACAACCGTAATTAAATTCTTATTTGCCATTGAATTAATTTTTAATAGAGTTGTAGTCAGTGAGAAAAAGGTTCGAACGGTAGCTTCACCCTTTAATTAAAATAAAATTTAGTGTTGGGCAAAGGGCTCCGTTAGGTTTGCCTTTCGCGTTCGAACCACCTTTCTCACCATTCGAATGAGTCGAGGTGTCCGCGGGAAGGCTAATTAAAATGTAATTAGTATTTTGTAGGGTACAGTTGCGTACAGTTCGAAATCGGGCGAGTGATACCCGATGAATGAGACGAGTACCTGGGCACTCGGACACCCGCGGGAAAAACCGGCGTTGCGGTCACGGGTGAATCGTCGCCTTCAGAGAGAAGTGCAGGTGCAGAGAGAGTGCGTGTGCGAGTGTCTATGTACATATGTACATAATAACTCAAAGATCGTTGCTCGCATTGAATTTAATACGTTGTTACACAATTGCTCATTACGTAAAAGAAAAATTTCGCAACATTTCCGACTTAATTACTGTCATCCACTTAATAAGACAAATATTAGGAAAAGTGTAATTATTTTATGTTGCCATTACGAAACGTCGCACCCATGACTATGAATTCTTCGAGTGAGTTTACCTGTGCGACATTATCTCAGGTGTAACGCGGATTAATGTCGCACATTAATACGTTTAATAATGTCTTACATAAATGCTCTGTGACAAACATGAGGAGGCATCGTTTGATTTCGGTTACCTTCCTCCCTTTATGTCTCTCCTTGTACGTACGCCACGGCGGCTGATCCCAAATGTGATGAAGTTGCGAGTGTTCTGTGCGACCAACTTTTGTTTTTGTTTTTTTTTTTCACAAGAAAATTAAAATTTTCATATTTATGAAATAAAAGTGCTTTCTTGGGTTAATGGGAATCCGGCCCCGGGCTGGTAACATCTCCAACAACATAATATGTAGTTCGATATAAATTTTTTATCTACTCCTTTCGCTCCTAGAGTAACTCTACGAAATCTGGACAACAATAAGTCTAACATCAGATGTCAATGAGGTATTGGATAGTAGAAAACAAATTCTGCAAATCATGTGCAGGTGCCTTTACTTAGCACTTGACTGTCGGACGGAAGTGAACTTTGATGAAAGCGTAAACAAACAAATTCGAGTCTTTTTTCCAAGGTGAGGTGCCGGCGGGCCAAAGAAAGACCCGTCAGAGTGGCAGAGTCACACGTGGACTACCACCTGGGAGAAGAGGAGCAGAAGAGGACGAGTGTCGCGTCCTGGGGGTCGCGTCTTCGAGGTGGAGGAAATTATAGTAACCGGGTACGAGTAGCACAAGTCTTCGGGGGTAGGCTCACGGATGAATCTCAGGGTATTGTCCGAGTGTGAAAGAAACAGAAATTTCGGGGCGGTCCAATTCTCGCAGGAAAGTAAAGGAATAATAATAATAAGTAAATCGATGAGGTTAAAAGAATAGAATGACTGATCAAAAGGAGCGGTGATTTCAGGGTGGGTCTCCCTCCATCTTTCCTCTTCTCTTTCACTCCCATCGATAATCACAATGCGATTCATTGTATTCAATAGAAAAAGAATCAATTTCGTCTAGACGTGGCCTCCGCACTCCTAATATTTCCCATTTCCTGCTTCATTAAATTTGTGTGTGTGTGTGTGTGTCTGTGTTTGACAAATGTTTTCCCGTCTTTTTGTTTGGTTTCGTTGGGATCGTGCTAGGTGGTACTCGTACAGCCACGGGTACTCGGGGTGGTTTGTTTAACCACTACCCGTAATTAGTCGTTAAAATTTGACTTATTAATAAATACCTTTTGGGTACTCGGACTGTTTTGTTTAATTTATTCCATTGTACCATTCGATTTACTGCTCTTCTATTTAAATAAATAAGTCACACTTATTGTAATTTAATTCAATTAAATGTGGTGATTATTAATTTATAATGCATTGTTTCGGGTGCCCCCGGGTATGGTGTCGTATGTCGTAAGTTGCGTGCGTTGCAGGTGGTATCTCTGCGGCACAGAACTTGTTGTAACTCCTCTAACGGATTAGGCACACCTTCGATTTCAGGTACACCTGGAGCTGCAGCCGGGTATCTAACGCGGATTTCTTCTCGACTCAACCGATCGGTGGTTTCCAGATCTCGCAGTACTTCCCCACAAACCCGGTTCACTTAACTGATGTTATCGAGATGTAAATTCAAAGGAAAATTAAAATCTAAGTACGTTTCGGTGAAAAGCATCTGAAGATGATGGAAATAAGAAGACGAAAACAACAGCAGCAGCAAAGGGGGGGCCAGTGGGGGAAATGAAGTTAACAAAAAAAAAAGTAGGCGAAATTGTCATCCCAACTCCATCCCCGCGGGTTAAAGCATAAATTTTGAATAAAAGATGCGCTCCGGAATATTGTCTTCAATTCTGAGTCAAAAGAAAAATAAGACGCTTTAAAAAACATTAAATATCGCATGCTGAAGAGGTAGGAAGACTTAAGAGAAGGAAAGCAGAAGTAGAAACAGGATCGCGGGGGCATCAAGCAAGTCGAGTAATAAAAGGAAAGAAGACAACGACAAAAAGAGAAAACAATGTCAAAATTTAGTGTCATATTGAAACATTTTAAATTCCTACGTAACTACCTGCGGGCTACAAGACTATAAACATAAAATACACCGAAGCGCTTCTATTTATACACGGCAGAACCGAAACTGCCATAAACCGAGGGTTATGAAAGGGAAGAAAGCGAACGGAGGTGAGTTCGACCAGGTCGGAAGCTTCTCCTCCGACCAAATTCCGCTCATCCAAGCCGCCGTTAGGCCGGGCTGCGACCCATCCGACGCGGAAGGTCCTCAGGTACAGGTGCAGGACGCACTTCCCCGACCCAACGGATCGGTTTCCAGCTCCGATCGGGCGAGGAGAAAGAGTCCAGGATCAGTCTCAATGCGGTGAATAATATACGTGAAACACATAGGAAACGTCGTGGAAGAAGAAAAGAAAGGCGAGAGGAGACGAGGACAAAACAACAAGAACAAACTCTGCATTTTAAAAAGATACAAATATATTTTGTTGCCTTCAAAAAAAAAGTAAAATTCGCATTTTACGACACGTTTGGGAAAACCGTGAAGTACCAGAAGGTTCAACTCGAGACGAAAGAAACCATCTCGCGGAAGGGAAAACACGTGGAAGAAGATCATTTAATATTGTGGTCGCATATTCTTCCGAAAATCGCTCACGGTGTGTGTATGTGTGTCTGTGTCATGTGTGATATGCAAAATACTGAAATTATGCCAAGTGATACATGTCTTAGAAGGAAGTGGAACGAGTCAAACTCTCCATTTTGGCACAGATTTTTTGCACTGCAGACAACAAAAACTGAGTTCCTACTCTCACTACTACCAAAGGAGAAACTACAGACTCCTGTCACTACTTGTGAGAGGCACAGACGACAATTTGACCGCAGACCACGATAATTTACATAAATATACATAAGCACAAATAAATATATTAATACATGCGAAATATCAGTAGTTTAATTAATAAACAATAGCAAAACATCAATTATTTATTTAGAAGTGTGTCAACGGACATAACGTCACACCAAGTTAATAATTTCACGGGTCAACTAATTAAAGAAAATTCACTTTCTGGAAACGTAACCTCGGTGCTGTCTGGGGTGCCGTTGTTACATTGCGTTGCATGAGTAGTAATGTCGTGCAACAGACAGTTGCGCAAAACAACTTAAAAATATCAAAAATGCTGATTTAATAGAAATCAGAGTGAGTCAAGTTGAATAGAGACAAAGACGAAGAATTTAAACGACCCTCAGGTAACCATTTAAGAAACAAAACCGACCGAAGGAAGAAAAGAAAAGAGCGTGAGACTGACGAGTGGTAATAGTTCACGTGGTGTAACAACACACAGAGTACTACCGTACGTGTAATTTTTACAAGAACATCGGTGAACTTAAAATGGCGTCGTCACCGTATTGTTTTCGTATATGGAGAGAATTGAAAATCCAACAAAATCTATTTCAAACAGTGAGTAGCACTTATTTTAAACGGACCGCCATCGTTCCACCGGTCAAATTCTTTCGTTTTCTAGCGAAATAGAAAATAGTAAATTCCGGGGGACCGGCTCTGTCTTATCCGTTTGTTAAAAAAATAAATAAAAAAATTTAACAACAAAAAAATAAAAATTGGTCAAGGTGAGGGTATAGAGTCATCATTGTTAATTAAAGTCTAGTTAAAAATGAGGGTTTTTATCGGGCTGTCCACCACGAGTACCTGCGAGCACCTGTGGGCACCTGACAAGGAGACGTTCGAGAAGTTCAACTTTCATCGTCAACGGAAAGCTCAGTAGCCCAGGGCAGGGGAAACTCTTCCCGGTGCACGGGCGTGCACGTGCACAAGTTCCCTCTTTGTGTGGACACGAGTGCAAGGAGAAGAGAAGAAATGGTGGGATGATAAAACAGAAAATAAAGAAACAAATTGAAAGCGACACATTCGACCATAATAAATTAAAACCGGGAATGAATTACGGCCTTTGACCTGGACAAAAGTTACTGTCTCAGGTTGTGTCACCTTCCATTAACAACTTGTCGCGCACCTTCTTCCTCTTCGGGTGGTGAAACAAAGGGAAAACCTGGAAGAGGAAAAGGTACGGAAGAAGAAACTCAAAACAAACAAAAATCTCTCACGGCCTTTTATCTACATTGATTTATTTACACGATTCAATTCGTCGTGATTTTCGTGCAGATAAAAGATGGTGGTTCACGGGGTGGAGATGTGAATGAATGAAGGGATGAAATGTGCATGTTTAAAGGTCTCACCTGTACCACCATCCAACCACAACTAAGAAGCGGTGTGACTAACTGCAGCAACTTGCAATATCAGACGGTTTAGACTACAACCGATTTTTGTAGTTTTGTGCTCTGGCAACACAAAATTTAAATCCCTGACCCTCGTGTTACGGATCATCCCTTAGTTTTGTTGTGTCGGTACGCGTTGGTGTTGTAACTACAATACTACCACATCGTTCGTCACTTGTTTAGAACTTGGAACGAGCCTCATATCTACCTGTTTCGACACCTGATCCGATGAGTACATGGGTGGTACCGGTACCCTCGGACGAAGGACCCCTCACAGCAGTCCGATGGGTACCCCCCCAACAACCGGTCAGTCAAAAACCAACCGTCGAGTTAGATTTTCCCATAGTTTTGGGTTAACCTCACGACAATTTATTACTCGTAGTTTGAAACGTCGTTTTCTGTAAATTCAAATATCGGATTTTGACAAGTAAATGACGGGCGTTTAATTCGTTGAAAACTGTCCTTGGACCGAAGGAAAAAACTAGTCATTCTAAGGTACGAAGGAATCGACCAAGAGACAGACAGAGAGAGAGAGAGAGAGGGAGGGAGTATAGGTAGAGACACTGTCAAAAGAGAGAAAAATAAAACGGTGGCTTGCAAAAGTTGGTGAAGAAAAATTGATGGCGGATGTAGAGGCAATCTGATGGCGATGATGGTGATGGTGGTGATGATGACGATAAAAGAGAAAAAAGAAGTCCAACACAACACACCTGAACACCTGAATCGGACTCTCAGTGACAAGGAATGTCAAATTATAAATTTAAAGAATGAATGATTAATATTGAAGTGAGGTGGAAGAAGAAGAAGAAGAAGACGAGCGAGACACAGAGATGGAAGTAAAATAGTCAGTAATGACTGCAATTGATTCGTGAGGAGCTCACAGACCCAGAGCCGGGACAATAGAAAATAGGACACGAAAATGTTGTGTTCGTAGATTTGGCCCTTTGAGCAGCACTCAGGTAACTCAGCCATCCATCTTTTCCCATCGAACGTGTCTGTTGCTTTGCTGTGTTCTTGCCCGGGCTGTCCTCTCTCCTATTTACCTGTTCCTCTCCCCGTTTTTGGGATTTTCCTAGTTCCTAGGAAGGTTTTGACGAAGCGACAAGGAAATGTTTATTGAAATATTATACACCAGTTGGAAAATACATTACAATTATTAAAACTACTAAACAACCAATCGTAAAATAAATGAAATTATTGTGTTAAAAAAAGTTTAAGCTACGGCACTCAAATATTTTATTTAAAGTATTTAAACAATTATCTATTTTCATTATCGTTTAACTCTGTGTTTCGTCACACTGGGAAATTGATGTTGTAGATGACACTTTGACTTTTGCTCTGCACATCAAGTTACATGAGACGTATATACAATAATAGTAACATAAATAAGAAGGTGAGAAAATGATGTTAGACTTTGGAGACAAGAACAATATACGAAAATACATGTAAAGGGTTCTGCAGTGATTATCTTTATATTTCTAGGGTTCATATATAGTTTTGTGTATACAAATATATATATTTATGTATTGGAAATAATGTATTTAGTATTTTAATTAGTAATTTCTATAAGTAGGGAACTATGTATTTATGTAGGGAACTACGTAGAACAAAAAGTTGTGGATATTCACTGATGTTTGCCGGGAGTTGTTAACTGGGGGGTGTTGCATACTTTTTCGTCGTCCATTTGAAATAGTTGAATTTTGTAGTGAGTGTTGATTTTGTGATGATTGCAACTGACCGCTGACACTAATAAAGGTCTTTCCTTGTAATTTAAATGGCAACCTGTGCGTTGGTGCAAACTTCTCCCCCGTCGTCAGGGCTCGTGATGCGTCAAACTTGTGTGTAGTTAGCCACCAAACTAAAACCTACTCTCTCCCTGTCTCTCTCTCTCTCTCTCTCTTTTACAAAATGATGTTGTAAGAAAACACATGGCATCGTCTATTACCAATTATTACCAATTATGTAATCCGAGTGATATTTTTGTCAGAGATCTGTTGATCAAAATTTGCTTCAAATTGCGGACGCGTCACAAACGTCCAAACGTTTTAAAAGACGTAATTGACTTGCACAAGGAACACGCCATTTTGTAAAAAAAAAAATTAATAAAATGATGTTTGATTTGAGTTTAATTGACGTATTTGCCAAACGAGTAGAAAACGTTTAAGGTGACAATCCAAGGTTTGGGCAGTCATTTCGAAACAAAAGTAAAATGAAAGAGAAGGAACCACTCTGTGTTTAGCATGCCTGAATACTTACACCGTGAAGTGCACAATGAGCGTGTACAGTTCGTACACAACGGACAAAGAATTACATACACAACACAATTTGTTGTTTTACGAAAACTTTTTACGATGAGTGCAACTCGAAAACAATGGTACCGTGGCAGGAGCTACACAAATAGAACTATATTTTTTACTATAAATACTGACAACAGGTACGACTAATTTTTACCTGTGATTTGTTGTCCCACAAACCTACATTTTATCAGATCTTAAATGACAATAAAAAGTACAACTCAATACAATTATTTGTATACAATAAGAACTGTTAACGAGTACACAGTTTTTCATTAATTTACTGATTTGTACGCATACAAAATACATATATTTACATATATATAATACAAAAATCTAATTAAGTAACTTAATTTACTTGATCATTAGAAGTACGCTTGTACGAGGGATAATAACTACTACCAATAATACAATAGATTTATTAATACAGCAGTAGCAGTGAGTGTACCAAGAGCATACTCCTTACTCCCCGATCGCTAACAGGTGAGTACAAGTACATAATCTGAGAGATACAGCCCAGGGTGTGTGACACCACTCACAACTCGGATTCGACCGGGGGGAAATTAACTCAACAACACCGAAAATAACACGGGGTGGCGACACAGGGAGAAGCAGAAACGCCTTGAGAAAGTTAACTTGACTCATGAAAAAGTCGGAAAACGTGACAAATGTTACTTCTACCGAGTACTGGCACCCGAGTGGTGGCACTCGGACAAACCAACCGGATGCCACCGGACTCTTCTGTTTTGTGGTGAAAAAAAAAAAAAAAAGAAAAAAATCAGTTCCACCACGAAGAAGTCGCGTTATGTGTAGTTTCGTACCAAAATTATGATGTGTCATAGTTTCTTTTTGGGATCGTGACAAAATATTTTTACCCGTTAATTAGGTAATTTATAATAACTAATCACAGTCCGGAGCTACTGCAGTGAATCTTTCTACTTTTACACGGGGGTATCAAACAAGAAAATCACGTCTATCATTTCCACTCTCCGTGATGAAATCTAAAATATTTTTTTTTTCTTTCCCGGCTTTTCCACCTCGAACTCAACGTGTCATCGTGTGAATCCGGTGAAGTATGACTAGACCTTTTTACCGCAAGCAAAATAATTAATTTAATACCCGGATAGAAGCGTCTGGGAAGGAGGGGTTCAAGGGAAACGGGAGAAACTAGGATACTAGAGAGAGAGAGAGAGAGAAGAGAGAGAGAGAGAAAGAGAGAGAGAGAGAAGAGAGAGAGAGAGAGAGAGAGAGAGAGAGAGAGAGAGAGAGAGAGAGAGAAAGAGAGAGAGAGAGAAAGAGAGAGAGAGAGAAAGAGAGAGAGAGAGAGACTTAACTATCGTTCCACGTGAGTCTACCGACTAAAATACAAAAATACTAAAAGTATTTGCCCCTTTGACTTCTGTCTCGAACGGGAACTTCTTCTCGGGGTGAAGTTCCTGGGAGGTGCAACAAACACCAGGCTCAATTCCTTTGTTTTGGGGTGCTGATAAGACGACCACTGATAATGTCAATCCTATGATGAGTCTTTATTATTTGTATTGTGTAATGAGTCGATGTAGACCTGACATGTTGATACTTCGATCACATACGATGTAATATTTTTTATATTACAATATATTATATTGTATACTGAACGATGAGTACGAGTTTGAGTATGAACTGAACCCCCTTGTTTGTACTGGCTGCTTATACTCTGCTACTGCTGTTACTGTAATACCTTTCATTACACTACAAAAATATTAATTTTACTTTGTTTTACATCTATGTACGCCGCAGTAAGATTATTAATAATATCGTTCACACTTACTAGAAAGTAAGTAACTAGAAAAAATACGTTGTCTTGCATACGGTTTTAGCAACTCAATTTTACATTAGGTGGTGCTGTCCTTTTTGTGTGAGTATCCACACTCGACACCAGGTATTGTGCTGTATTTCTCAGCGCTTACAATAAATCAATAAGGTCTAAAGAGAGATAGGTAAACGATAATCCGCGGTAAGTCGGAGTCTATCGAACAGAAAAGAACAAAAGGAACGCTTGTGACCGGCCAGGAGACCGACACAAAGCAAACTAGTTTTGACTATCCGTCCGTTCAACCGGCGGTTCTCCGGTTCGGAGCTGTCGTCTGCTGACTTTGACAGTTCTTATTTATGGTTGAACGTCCGAAAGGAGGAGAATTCATTATTGACATTGTCTATTTTAGAAACTTTGAGTTTTTTGTTTTGTAATAGGAGAAATGTTTCTAAATAAGATATATCGGATTGACGGATTGGAACTCTTTCCCATCTGACATTGGAAAACCCAATTTCCATTCGGTAAAATTTAATCAAAATTGTTGTCAGTCAGTCAGTCAATCAGTCAGTCAGTCGTTGTGAAACGAAGTTCCGATTGTTAAAATTGATTCGCCGGTTATTATTTATTCTTTAATACCGTTCGATATGTAAAACTATTATTTTGATGAATCTGAGAGTTGCGTGACTCGACTCGACCGTCCTTTCCGTCAAAGGAAAAGGTTCGTCCTCGTCCTCGTCGTCGTTTCTTCGTACCTTCGAGCGTTTCCAGTCGGAAATTAACGCGGCGATGACGACGCCAACATTTCGACAATGGCGACCGATGACGACTCTTCTTGTGCACCTTCTTAGGGCTTCCTTTCCTACCGGACGAGACGTTTGAAAAAGAGACATCAGGGGAAACGCTTAGGAAAACGAAAAAACGCCGGCGGATTTTAATCGATTCGGCACGCCGTTCGAAATGAATTATCGTCGAAGGCAATTTTCAGGGTGGAAGAAGAAGAAGAAGAAGAAGTTTTCCTCTTACTTACCAAGTGAACTAGAATGTCACCTGCCAGAAATAATGATCCTAACGAGACCTGAGTTTTGCTAATGTCTCTTTAATAAGAATTTTTTGATCTTCTTTCGCTTACCCTATAATTTCGGTCCTTCCACTCGGTCCTTATTATTACATTAGGGTGTGAGTACTTGGGTGGCAGGCTGCACTTCGACCCCCTTCCCGTGGGAACCCGGCAAGCGACCAAAGCGCTGCAAGTTCCAGCAAAGCCCAGTAAGCAGGTAAGCAACGACGAGACGTGGAAATCATTTTTTAAGCTTTTATTTATTAATTTACCGGGAGTGAGAAGGAGAGGTAAAATGAGAGCTCACCGTGCGAGTAAGCGAGAGAGAGAGAACCTAACGTGATTAATGGTCATCGAAGGTATTTAGGAGGAGAGATGACTTGCGTACCCATCGAAATCCTACAATGCACAACTCTCGGGGAACGTGATGTGAGAGATGGTCGGAGGAGAGCCCCTGACAAAAACGGGGGCCCTTCGTAAGGCAAGCAGAGAGGTACCCGGGGTACCCGCGAGACGACGATCACTCCGAACTGAGATATTTATTCATTTGTTAATAATAAATAACAATATACCGGCCGATGAAAAAAGAAAAAAAAAGAAGGTAATGATGAAAAAAAGAAGCGACGAGGAGATCGAACAAGGATAGCAACAGAAGCTGATCAGATTTGAATCTTTTGACAGGCAAGACTAATCACACTGACTGCTTTTATGCGTCATTTTCTAAAGACTAATTGACGTGAATGGTCTTTCTCCAAAGACTAATGATTTCTGAAAGATTAAAAGTAAAAAAGAAGAGAAAACTAATGTGAATGGAGAATTAAATTAGACTCATTCGAATTCTTTTCAATTCACGTTGCCTCCCCCGGGATCGCCATGCGGAGCCATCCGCAACTGTCGATATTTCCGCGGCGAATTATGAAACGATTAATTTCATACACGGGGAGAAAATAAATCAAGATGTCTTCCGTTTAACCATTTCGTACCCGGGCTCGTGTTTGCCGAAAAATTCGATCGGTCCCGAGGTTTGCTTTTGACGAAGGTGAGAAAAGTGACGTCGGCGTACCTGAAATTGCCAGGGTCTGCTCCTAACCCCCGGCCGTTGAGTAAATGGGAGGTGTGCTCTGATCGAGCTCTGATCTCCGCTCAGATTATTTAACGTATAAAATTTTGTATTTTTGTCGGAATTTATTTATTGAATTATTAATGAGTAGATTCGTAGGTTGTCGTTGACGTGGAGGAGTTAAAATTCAGAGAAAGGAAACGAGTTCTAATTATGTACGTGTGTTACTTAACGTTGAGCCTTGTACTTCTGTGTTTGTGTAATTATTTTTTATTTGAAGCTATGGAGTTTATTTTAATAAATAAAGACGGACTGAGTTTTCCTTCTTACCGAATCATAAATGGTTTCTGGTTAAAGGTGAGAGCGTTCCCGTTAACTATTTTAGGATTGTAGTTGCACGACCGGCGCCTGCACAACGCTGTTTATTCTATTTGAACTTGTACTCAATGCAATAGAAAAGTACTATTTTTCTCTAGTTGAGTAGTAGTGGTGTCTTTTTTTATTTTTTTTATATAAAGATACGTAGAACTTTTTATTGGTTGAAGCCTTTCGGTGTAAAAAGTGTTCTAAGTAGTTTTCTGAATTCCGGTAGAAGTTCTAAAACCCACCGAATGGATTCAATTTTTTAATTTTTGCTATTTTAACTTCACAACATTGTTTTTTTTCCGCTGTAACGCGTTGGAGTACCCGCAAAGTACCCGGAGTGCTCGTGGTCGAATCTTTAAAAACACCACCTCATTGAAATCCATATTTTGAGGGGGTACGAAACGAGTGGGTACCCGTTAATTAAAACGTTTTCGATTATCGCAGACTTAACTCTGACTTAACTGACTCTTTCAAGGAAGTTAGAAATTTTGTAGTACCCGGGTACTGGGTAAGTTAAGAGTACCTCCCCGCTGGAGATTAATCAAAGAGAAATTTTTCCGAATAAACTGAGTACTTAAATTGTAATTATCAATTGACGAGACGTTTCAAGTAACTCAACCTCCTTCTCATCCACTACATCTCATCCACTACTCTTATTGTTCACTAACTAATAATATTAAAGAGTGACACTTGGATAGTTTAGAATTACTGATAGAACAAACCGAAAAAAAAAACTATTTTAAACCAGCGGGAAACCATCTTTGCTCTCCAGCGTCGATGATTTCTGTTCTGGGAAGTTAATATTGTCGATTTTCTTTACATCGAGGCATAACAGTAAGTTACTTTAATAAATTTTTAAGTAGTTCACTCCAACATGTCGTACCCTCGATTTGAAAGTACACGAGTTTCGTATACAAAACAGTACGGAACGGTTTCCTCTGTGCTTTATTTATCTTATTATGCTGTACGCGAATTGCAGATTGTATACTCACGTTAATTTTCCACCAGAGTATTAATTCAGTATTTATTACTGTTAATTATTATATTAAGAAGTGTTATTGCTTGTGTAACAGAAGTCACCTGAGTTTCATTGTTAGTTCTACTGTTGCGTACCGAAGATAACAACATTTAACATAACAAAGCAAAACTACAAATCGCAAAGGGGAAATCCATACACGCAATGGTATTACAATTATATTGAAAAATTATACTCATACAGAACGAGTTGCGAATAGTCCAACTTACGCAATAGAATTTTTCAAATAAATTCAACCGTGTGCATTCGTTCGTCGGTCTCATTTGCGTTGTATTACGTTTAATTACAACAAAAAGAGAGAGAGAGAGAGAATATTACAAAAGCATGAGAAACGTATCTGACTACTCCCACTTTGAATGAATTCAAGAATGGCATCATTCGTTTTATTACCAAATGGAAATGACACTGATTTCTTTCATAACTCGGTCGAACCTGACTGTCATTCTCCTTTTGTTATTTTCTTAAAAAACCATTTTCATAACATTCCCGGGTAATCAGAACAAAAAATTATAAAAATAGATGTAATTTGGAATGGTGGAACATTTCTTGATTCTGGTTCATCAATTTTCCCAGATGTACCTACGCTAATCGAATTATAATGATAACCCTCTGATAAGAGTTTAAGTTGAACGAATTAATGGCGTTCGGAGTACCTGAACGGGTTCATTTTACGTGTCTCCCGGGTACCCGAGAGAAACCTTAAATTGACGGAGGCGTGTGAGAGGCATCGACGTGGCAGGAGACTCGTCTTACCGTTCGCGCACGGGCGGGTACCATTTCCTAGGGCCTTTCAAATGATGTACTGTTATTGATTACCTTCTGATTGGTTTAACTCCGGTACTCTGGCACCAGGTAAGGTAAGCATGAGAATTAATTAAGGTAATTCCTTTATTTCTCGTCTTTTTCTATTTTTTTATTTTTACCTTTTTTACCTTCTGATACTCGAACCGAAAAGGTCATTTATCGATTGGACGGGTGCGCTAAGAGTAGGCGAAACCCGATGAGTATCCGTCCGGGTACTCGCTGTCTGGTCTTTGGCTTTACCCGGCGTTATTAGGGCGCCCCGAGAATTGTTTTTGTTAAAATGAGAAAATTTCTCTTAATGGTTTAATTAATCAAACTGATTTACCGAAGAAGAAGTAGGAGGAGGAGGAGGTGGAAAATGATTCAGGTACCGAGGTGGAGGACCTGAGCCAGGAGAAAATCACCCGAAATCAACCGCAAAGTGGAAACGACCGCGGTCGGTGATGGCCGGTTAATTGCAAGCGACCGACTGGATAAGTAACTATTAAATAATCGATCAGAGGAAAAGGTTCGAACCTGATGACTGCGGCCATTGTTTTTCTTCTGCTCGAAGGATGGTGGTTACTCGTGAGGTGAATGGTTCCTCCTCGCTCTCTCTCTCTCTCTCCGTCCGCACAACATTTTTCACCTTCTTTTGGGGTGTCGTCTGAAGGGTTTCTCGTGACGGCACCGGTCACGATGTTGTAATTAGACGGTGACTCAACTGTTTTAGTGCTCGACTGAAAGGTGCAACTGCAGTTGTGTAAGCCCCCAACTTAGTACAGGCTCCTCACTACAATTTGAATGAAAGCAGGTCAGTTATCTGTTAGTGGAAGATAAAAACACAAAATGTTGAGTGTTTAACTTTAAAAATCAACCTATGATCCGATTTTAACCAAGAAATACGAACATCAGTCGTACATAGGAAGATAACAAGTGGACTGCAAGTGAATTACTCAACTACGTAGCGAGAAAGCGATACTTAAAATAAGTATTTCACTACAACTTCTGCTAAAATAAGTTTAAGAAACACCCTATCGACAATTCTCACAATAAAATAAATGAATAGCACATCAAAAAAAAAATAGCAACATTCAATTTTACCAACAGAAAATCTGTGGAGTATCCTTTCTCTCTCCTTGCCCTAAAAACACCATAAGGGTGATTTCCAACAAAAGTTTCTACTGCTTGGCTCTTACCCGTGAAGACCAGGTACGATTTTACTTTTCTATTGCCTGCGTAGGTTGCACAGCACAGATAACTACCACTAAAAATGTCACTCTTCTTTATCCATCTATTTTATCTAACAGAATTCTATGAACCGATACTTCTCTGAAAAAAATAATTCCTAAAATAAAAACAGCCTAAAGCTCTGCTTTGCCACCGGTCAGTTGCCAAAATCTAAGATCTCTGCCTGGATCACAATAGAAACATACAATAGAACCATCATTAAGTATTTTAATCCCCGATTAAATTATTCTTCTGCCCATCGTAAAAACGGTAAAACTGTAAAAATACATAATAATCTGTTTCGTACAAAACAAAAAGGTGAATCGTTCCCATTTGAAAATTTATATACTCACAGACTTATTACGAATGCTCGCGAGCACAAGGGCAAAGGTGGAAATTGTTTTATCCGCCTATTGTTCTGCACGGACCTAAAAAGCGTCGCGGAGTGAGAGAGAGAGAGAGAGAGAGAGAGAGAAACCGGAGGAAGAAGAAGCAGAAGACATCCGAACGTAAGTGTTTTATGTTAAGCGTTAAAAACCAGTTGGAGTTAATTAGAATAAGCCGTTGATGGTGGTGTGTACGTGTGTATGTACGGAGGAAAATGGTGGAGACGGGTTAGCAATGGACATACCTGATAAATACCGCCAGAGACTCAAGACAATGCGATTCTACTTATGACTTACCATCCGTGGACACCTGAAGAAGGTGCGCTCCGGGTTAAATCGAAACCCGCTCACGCATGTCCAAGAGGAAACGCATTTGAATGAGCAATAAGTTGGAACTCATTCCCAGGCTGAAAATGAATAAAAAGAGAATCAGTATACAATTAAGAAATTTAATAGTCAGGACTAAATTTCCTAATAATAATGATAATAAATTTATTTAAACATTAAATTCAGGTATCGGGGTCAAATCGGAACGGTATTCGTTTCTTACATTCGAACCTGTCGGATTTTATTGCTCGCCCGAGTTGAATAAAAGTCGCTTGTTTTATTTATTCGCTAATAAGCTCACAATGGAAGGAATTTATTTATTTGATTGACTCAATAAAAAAAAGAAAGAAAAACAGTACTCGTGCGAGTACCCGAGTAGTTTAATTGTAAAGCCACACTCTCACGGGGAATGATCGTTGGGTGAGGTGAGTGAGAGAGAACCGAAGACGATGACACCCGCATGGGTGTGTTACTTATGTACTTATGTAGGAGCACCGAAAGCGGGTAGACTGGCAGCGTGGTGTGCCCCAAGTCGGGTCAAAAATGCGGCGAGTACTTAAAATTCCGTTTCACGCTCAAAAAATTACTGAATTTTGGTAAAACGTGACCGATGACCAGAACAAGGGCAACACTAACCTGTGACAACAAGGAAAAATGTCAAAAAAAAACATGGGTTGCGCGGTAGAGAAATGTATTGATGTCAATTTATGTGCATGTGCTCATACCTAAAAAGGTACTGAAAATTAGTAAAACAAGGGTGGTCGCCAGAGTAGACACGACACTCAACCGTCAGAGAAGAGTAGCGCAGACAAAAACACGTCGCGGGGAAATGTAATCAACTTAAAATCATCTATTAATACTTAAAAAGTTACTGAAAGTCCCGAAAATAACTTGTGGTCAAGTAAAGTACTCGACTCGGTACCTGCCAGCCTTCTCCCATCAAAAAAGGTACTCGTGCCGGACGGGTGGATGAGACGAGAAAAAGGCTTGAGGAGTCCACACTCATAGAAACGTACACGTTTATTGGGGTACATAAAATAAGTAAGGTTAATTGCCAATAAAAAACCTGATCAATATAATTTATAAATTATTATCTCAACTATAAATAAAACATGGTGACGTTAATTATTACTTGTATTAATTTTCTCCCATTATAAAACCGAGAAATACCAAGAAGAAATGAAATTAAAAGTATTTTTCCGACTCCCACCAACGACCAAGGACCGATGTGTCGCACTGTGCTGAACTTAAAGTCGACTTGAAACTTGCCGGACTCCTCTTGCTGGGTCAGACCTGTGCTTAAAGTTTTCTTATTCATCACTGAACAGAGAGTAAAAACATTTCTCATATTTACAAATTATACGGTATTATTTTTATACACTGATAATTTATCTACTATATAAGTACCGAAGTATAATATAATTAAATGATAATTTACTTTTATCAAATAACTTGAGACAACATTGACTCCCAAAACGACACGTTTTGAAATTCGATTCACAACATCATTTTTTTTAATTAGTATAAATATATACTTAAAATTAAGTAATTATATTATTTATACAGTATTTCAGCGTTTACCATATCATAATTTTATCATACCAAATTAACCATAACTGTAACTACACTGTATAACAGAATATATGATAAGTTACGAGTATATTATAAGTTATAAGTCTAATAATATATTAGAACATATTATAAGTGTATTGCACTTGACCGATATTTTCACTCTATACAGTTCATTGTAGTGTATGTAGGGCGATATGAGAGATGTTTCACTACAGCTTGGTTAACTACTACAGTTTTTCAGGTAGCAACAACTAGCAAAGTATAAATGAAATACTATTATGTAGTGTTGTGTTTGCCTTGAAACCGATTTTTAAAATCTCATGAGTACTATTAAGAATACGACAACTTATTGTACAGTTCTACTTGCGAAACTACTGAATAACTTATTTATAATATAACTTCAGTATAAGTGAATGCTGCCATTTCATCGTCAGAGTTTTTACCAAACAGAAGAAATACGAAAAATAGAAATCCATTTATCAATAATAAATATTAATATAATAAATAATAATAAAACTGATTTCTCAAAAAAATGTATGGAACTTGTGTGCAGAACAGTTAACTTTGGAAATTAGTTTAATTAATTTATTTACCAGTTCCAGTTCCAGACCGACTTGTTCCAGAATCTGAGAGATCAGTTGTTGAAAATCATAAAAATGTTTGCTTATAACTAAGCTTCTAAAGTTCAAGTGTTGCCTGTTCAATTTAACTAATTTTATGAGTACCCTCTCTTGTACTACTACTACAAAACCTTCTTATTACTACTGTGATTCGTTAAGTGTTTTGTAGTTGCCTTTTACGATGTCTACATTTATATCCACACATAGAAATATACATTTTTATTGTGCGTGGTGCTTTTTTCCCAATAGTCGTGACGACCTCGCATAAATAGAAAGTCTCTCTCCCGGTCCTGTTTGTTCATTCTTTCAACCTTTCACTCTCCCCGGTCAGTACCCCAGTACCGATGCTAACGTCACATCCCCTTGCGCCCTGATTACACGACAATCTTAAAATTATCACTGAATGTATTTCATTGTGTGTTCGGTTTTACTTTTTGCAACAAAACCAAGATCGCGTGCATCACGGTAATTAACAAATAATTAGAATTCGGAGAAGTGGAGAAAAGGATCCCTCAATATCAACTGCAGGTACTGAGGAACCATTTTCTTACGGTAACTGTAATTTACTGAAATGATAATGATAACGTGGGCGAAAAGCAATTAAAAATTTTAATTGTTCGCGCCGAATTCCAGTAAAAGTAGTTCAATACAGGTGGAAAACAATGGAAACCTGGCTCAGTACGAGCGTACTGCCTGTGTAACATTTCGATTCGATACAGTAGAAAAATAAAAAAATTTGCGTAAAAATTTGTAGAGTCGGAACTCGTAAACACTCTATTGTGTGATTTAGTGTAACTTTTTATATATAATGTTAAAGACATTTATACAATATATTAATAATTATAATATGCAATTAAAGAGTTTTCTATCAATCGATTAACTCTCACTCTCTTTCTCTCTCTCTCTCTCTCTCTCTCTCTCTCTCAATTGTTCAAAATGGTTCATTACAGTTTGTTTTGATTTGGCACACGAGTAGTTTCCTATACAGTCGTGACCCGCAAGTCTTACACAACATCGGCGAACCCGTGACGCAACAACCGGTACACAACTGTCTTTAATTATTGTCTGAGTCATTAACTACTTCGGACGTCGGTCACTGTCTAACGAGTACCTCGGGTACCTCTCACTTTCTCAACTCAACTCGGTGGGAGATGTTTTCTCTCGCTTTTCCACGGTCCAAGTTGCCTTCTATTGCCCTGCCTGGATAGACCAATAAAATGTATTAATCACCAGGTGAAGTCAAACCACTTCGGACTGTGTTTTATGCTTGGAGGTTAATAAAGGAAGTTGTAATGTTAACACCCCCGAATCGCCGCCATTTTCAACCGGGAATGTTTAAAAAGTTGAAAAGTCTCAAATGATTGCCATTGTAAATCAACACCCAGTACCGTACAGTACCTGTACATTCGAACAACCACCGAAATACATTGAATTCTAAGGAGTTTGGTGCTTTGGTACCTGACCGGAGTGCACACACGTCAAACAACCATTACGTTTCAGTGTCACTTTCACGTCCGAAAGCCAGTTGTAGTTGATTGTAGTGAATACATAAAAATTACACGGTCCTTATTTTATTACTCCACACTAATTTGGATCGCGAAAAAGCGGGCCAGTGAGAACACCGCCAAAAGAATGTAAAATTATTTCGGTACAAAGTTTAAGGGAAATCACTCGCATTTGTACTTTGTACTCAATCTTTTCACACATTTTTTACAATATAAAATTGACAGTATACATTAATATTGATAAATTAACCTTCTTCATTTATTAGTGTGCTAAAATAATTTATTGTACATAAATTCTTATGCGAGACTTATGGTCAACTGGAAATTGTACTCACAGGATTTGCATTAATATTAATTAATGCTTGATTAAATTATTAGGCATGATCATTTATTTTTTATTCTTATTTTTTATGTATTATTATATATTATAATTTTGTATAAGGAACGTACAATTTATTGAAGCTTACTTAATAAACGTAATAAAAATAATTCATGTTCAAATTGTACAATTTTACGTAATTTTATTATACATTACGTAAGGGTTTATTATTATTATTATTATTATTATTATTATATTGTTATTATTATTAATATAAGAAGTTTTCGTATTATTAGTGAAAAATCATTTCTATAAAAAGTTCCAACTGTTTTGTTTAATATTCATGTAATTATAGTTATTCATGAAATTAAGTTTCTATGTGAGATGTAATGTACTGTAATATTAATATAATAGGTATAGATTATATAATATATTATATATAATATATTAATGCAATGTAATGTCGAATCAATATTATATATCTGTATGAGTATTAAATATAAGTATAAATTTTAAAAGTTGTCATGTCGGGCAATATTCTTGCAGAAATTTTTAAATAACAGGAGTCCAAATGTACTCAGAGTATTTTTACTTTCGTCTCGTCACCAAAAGTCACAGCCTGGCGTTCTTTGACAGGAAACCCCTGGAGATCTCCATATTTTCCACTTCCAGGGCCCCTCAATCCCTGGGTGCTCGTGACCTTCGAGCGAAACTCAGACAAGGCCAAGAAAAACTTCCAAGTTGATGGCTTTCGGATAACAATAGTTTTTTTTTTTTTTAAATTTACAGGGCCCGTCGTCCCCACGCCATCGCACAACGATCTAATGGCATTCCCTTTTTTTTCTCCTCCTGGTACTTCCTTCTTCCCGAAGATGACTTCTTTTGCCCGAAGTCATCTTTTTCATTTGAAATTCATTGTCTTTTGCTTCCATTCAAGAGGACGTCTTAATCGTTCCGTTTGTATCCAATGTTAATGGCCGATTTTATTGACAATTTAAATGATGGTTTCCTCCTTATTTCCGCTCCCTTTTATATTCCTTCTTTCTCTCTCTCTCTCTCTCTTTTATTCCATGGCGTTTGCGTTTTATAGTGACTCTGATAGATATAAAAATGAATTAATTAGTTGCTCCCGGGACGGCTATAACCTCGTTTGATTGTATTATAGACTCTGATGAAGATGTCTTCCCTTGCGTGGCTCCTGGCGTGTCACCCTAAACATGTCCGAATCACCTGAGCTCCACGTTAAATAAAAAGCACGATGAGAATGAGAAACGGTTTCCGTGTTTCAGGTTCCTCCCCCGGATGACCCGTGTGTTACCTCGTTAAATGACCTAAACTATCAAAACTATCGCGGCAAACTAATTCGGAAAGGATTTTGTCTCAAACGGCCGGAGACAGTGCGAGTCGATTAAAACAGATTTTTATTGCTCCTATTTCACTTTACTTTTACATTTCTATTACTACGAGCAACCCACGGTGTTATAATTACTTAATTCCTGCCGGTAACGCTCACCGGGGGTAATAAATTCTTTGTTGACCGAAGGAAAATGCGTCAAACGTTCGGCTACCACCGTCCGACGGCATAAACCGAATTACCCGAGTAAAAGCAACTTTTACAGTTGAAAGAGGTAAAATGGCTACCCTGAGAAAAAAATGCCGGAGATCTTTTTTTACCGATCCGTTACTTGTGCTTTTTACTTTTGAAGTTACATACTACCCCAGCATGGTTATATTAGGTACTTGAAGACGTTAGTTAGATAGTCACGTGAGTAGTCTGCAGTTGTAAGACTGCTCCTACCCGAAAGTATCTGCAGCGCCGTCGAGTTATTGGTAATTTTCTGTTGTCCGGCTACTGCTAATTTACTAGGAAAAAGTCTACTCAAAAATGGTTGTCGTTTACGCCGAACTGGTTGTATTTACTGTCTATCAGAAGCTGAGCGAAAAAATAGTTTTGAAACCAAGTCCGTTTACACCAACTTTAATAGGTTAATAAGATTTTAGTAGAACACGACCTTATGCTGACACAAGTAGCTCGTCTATTCTCTTCTGCCACTCTACTGATGGAAAGTTTTAATTCACTACAAATTCCGTTCAAGTTTTTAGGGTACTTATAGAACCACCTAAGACTTTCTTTAATTTTCCGCTTCATGCTTTTGACCAAAGTGCGACAATAAATTGCTCTTCAAGGACAGACACAAACTTTTTTTTTCCCAAATTTCATCCCCGAAATTAACAACATCGGGGAAAATTACAAAACCCAATTTTACAGCTTTTGTTTCGTCAAATTCATCTCCCTAGACAAGTCACTCGTTACCCAAGTAGACTACGAACTAGACGTCATTGTCGAGTTACTACTTCTTTTCGCGTAGAATTTTATATGTAACCAAAAATCATAAAATGAGTACATCAGTTGTATTTCTTATGTTTACATAATTTTACGATTTAAAAATTGTTATGCCGTTGCACGACGCAGTTGTACGGAAAATCCTACTAAGTTAGAAATTTATAAAATAATAAGTAACAATTATCGTCTAATAATTTCCTATTGAATAATCAATTCACCTGCGTTAGAATTATTGCTTTATTAAGATTAGCGCGCGTTTCCGAGTGGATACCTTTCAACCGGAAGTTGTTGAACGAAAATACTCCCGAAGGAATAGGTAAATCGTATGAAATTTAAATTTCGATCGATATCAGTCTCCGGATTAATTTATTAAAAATAAAAAAAAAATAATAATAAAAACAATTTCACGCGTTGCGTAGAAACGGACAAGATGAAATCAAACAACGTCCTTCTTTTTCTGATTCTTCGGTCGGGTCTCTTCCGAATGGGCAAGTCATTGCACCTGAAACAGGTTTGAAGAGCAAAGTGAAGCAATTAATGCAATAACTTTGTATCTGCACTCGTAAGACAAAGAAATAATTAGAAATTAATGGAAAAAGATTATACATGAAATTTTAATTATTTTGCCACCGTCAGATGATTTAATTTTCAACGGGCACCGGGTACCTCTTTGGCTGGGCCCAGGGCCCTGGGCCTCTTCACGCCTAGGTGTGCCTATCCACCTACCTCTGCCTCACTCTCTCTCTCTCTCTATCTCACGCTCTCATCGACTGATCCTCCATCCTTGTCTGCTCTTCTTTCATTTTCGTTAAAGTTCACTGAGCTGGCATTTTCCACTTGGAATTTTATTTTCTTTATCCTTTGTGTCTTTGTTTCATTATAGTTATTAACATCGGAGAGTTTTCATTAAGTGGCATGGCCAATACTCGCATCTCAC
The DNA here is from genome assembly GCA_037055365.1 of Polyplax serrata. NCBI lineage: Eukaryota > Metazoa > Arthropoda > Insecta > Psocodea > Polyplacidae > Polyplax > Polyplax serrata. The sequence goes on from JAWJWE010000004.1 coordinate 4,781,718, forward strand.
ATTAATTTCGGTATTAGTTATACCCGGATGAGTGCAGAGCTTAATGTAAATGTAAATAAGGTGGGAATTTGTAAATTACACACGACATTAATACGCGCTACCACTTTAAATGGATTTTTCTTTATTGCACGCCAATTTGTGGCGTAACTACGTTGCTGCGGTCGATCTGGTATTATGAATGAAACCTGGTACGAGTCTATCGGACGTTTAATAATTATAATTTAATAAATAATACGTGGTAAAACGGATGGCATGAAGTACGAGATGGTACACCGTCACCGTATTGTACAGGTACAACTAGAGACTTATTTAATAACACCCTGTCGACTGTGAGGTGAGGCTTACAGACAGTTCGAACCTGTACATATTGTATTATGTAAGTATATCTGTTTTATTATGTGAGCTCTACCTAAGATTTTACGTTCTGGTACATTCAACTTGTCGTCGGAAGGATGGCGATAAGGACTTGCTGTTTGAGTTGCTCGAATGTACTAAAAACTGTTCTACAAATATCAGTAGTTCAATATATTATCGTGCCTTTCATTTCATTCTCTTTTCATAAAACGACCTCACATTCCACATTGTATATAGATATACTGAATATATTCTTTCCTCTTTAACAGGTAACGATAGAAACTTATTTTAAAAATTTGTTAAAATACTTTCTGCCTCAAAGTCGTTAATACGGCAAAGAAATGTACGGGTTACTTAAACTACAAAATTCATCATTCTCAGAGTAACCTTTCATACTACTAAACGATATTCCTGTGAGTAAAGCACCACTTGAAATACTCTTAACTACTACGCAAGTAACAATATTTTAATAAGAAAGTTAGTTTCATTCACATCAGTACAAAACTTTTGCAGCATAAAGTTAAAGTTACTTCTCAGACAGAAGTAAAACACAGTACAAGTAGAACACAAATAGACTGTACCACCTTGACATTACCTGTAGGTTAGCTAAATCACGGATAATTCTTAGCGTTATTTGATGAATAAATAAAAAATATACCACACTGATAAACTAGTTAGAGTAGTTTACTTTCTGCGCGAATAAAAGATTACAATGCATAAAATTTGAAATGAAGTCTTCAGAGGTTTCAAAGGTAAGAAAAGGTGAGGCTGCGGTGAATCAAAAAGTTTGATGATGATGATGATGATAATATAATACCACAGCCGGTAAAAAAGATGTGTAGGGAAAACAAAGACTGCACAATAATAATAATAATAGAAGAAGAAGCATGAAAAAATTACGCAGTTTACTCGGAAGAAGCATGTAAATGTAAATCAGAGAGTGCATAAATGCAGGTGAGATGGGAAAGGTGATAAAGTTCAATTAAACCTGTCGATTGCGAGTGCCCGTTGCTCAGCGTTAGACCTTGGTACCTCTCAAGTGAATTTTAAGTCGGGTACTACCTACGCCTCGTACCGTAGACCAACTTATTGACGTGTTTTAGTTAGAATTTGAAGGATTCGCTGATTTTTATTACTCCCACCAGAGCCGGCGCTATTTTCTTACTTTATTTCTAGGAACTGTGCTCTTCTTCTGGTTTTACTGAATTCGATAAATCACCAAAGCCTTCAGATGCTCATTCCTAATGGTGGAAATCACTTAACGGCTTCAGGATATACTCCTTCCTGCCCACTCCGGACTTTCCCGAATTGTATTCGAGAGACAAGATACCATTCGTAGAGTGTGCAACTTCAAACTTAAACCCAAACCCGTCAGGTAGATGAGAAGTAAGAAATTACGACCTCGGTGTCAAAAACAAACTTAAAATAAAGTTAATAGTATGCTTGAGAAAAATACATAAATCAAACTTTAAAATTAAGTAAAACAAAATTAATGTTGTCCATTGCAGAAAGCAACATCTGAGAAACGGACGAGGACAGGTAAAATGAGGAAAAAGAACTTAAAATTAAGTAAGAAAACACCAAACCGATCCAATGAAACGAGTTGAACGCAACTTTTTATTTAACTTAATTCCCCAAAATGAAGTTTGACCAAATACCCGTTCGAATTTGAAAGAAATTTAAGTTCTGGGAAGATGGGCACACTGCACACGTCAAACCACCGCGACAGTTGACCAGTTGGACACCGGCAAATGTAAAAATAAAAAATTTGTTGTAAACAAAAACCTGGAGTTTCTACACTTTGTAAAATCATTGTGGTTAGTGATAATCATCATGATTAACCCGGTGATGTAATTGATAGGCTCCGTTCCTTCTGGGTACCTGCAAACCGATTTGGTCGATGGTTAATCAAATACATCGGAAATTCAAGTTACACATCAACTAAATCCTCTTGTGGGATTAACCGAAAAAAAAAATTATAATTGTTCGAGCCGGAATACATTAAGAATTGTAATTAATTATTATTACAATAACTTGAATTTTTTACATCATTGTATGGAAATTATTTTTCAGTTTTTGTTCGCTATCGTCATCATCATTATTTTCAACATCAACATCACCAAAAGCAAATAGTTCGATCTATTCCACAACCGGAGTTCCATTGATAAATGGCGTGCTGTCACGGTCGGGTGAACTAAATACGTCTTTTTTTTTAAGTTTTACATAAACCTGAGGAATGTTGGAGGTTTTTTCGTTTTCTTACGGCAGCAGACAGACAGTCAGTCAGTCAGTCAGTCAATCACCGAGCCGGACTTAAATTCAACGAGAGGTTTTTCGATGCCTGCTGATTTGTTCTGAGGGTAGCCACGTCCACGTTACCCCTGCCCGACTGTTTGCCCGTCTTTTATGTACATAAATCGACATAATAAATTGACTGTTTTGGCTCGTGGTTTTACAACGCGACTCGAACAAATTTTGTTTGGCCACTTGTAGTGCTTCTGCGGAATATCACGTTGTGATAAACTGCTTATAATTTTTAATCACTTTTATTGTTCTTAGTTTAATTTAGTTTACAAACGTAGTTATTCTGTACTTCTTATTATTAAAACATTAAATTCATTCAACAAAGGGCAGGAGTATTTCTACTGAAAGTACTACAACCTTTCACAGTTGTAGAACGGTTGAAAAATAATTATTGTTTTATAAAACTGGCTTACCCGTGTGACTCAGTTACATAATATTTAGAAACTAAAACTTTGGTACATTCAATAACTCCAATAAGGTAGCTCCTAAAGTAGTTATGTATTCGTCGTACCTGTCATTGTACTTCATTAATAAATCAATATGTTATTATTTGATTGTGTGACGTTCACGGAAGAAGTACCAAACACTCCGACGAGGTTGAGTGCCACCCGTGGCACCCCCGGCAGCTTCCATTTGAAATTCCAAAGGGGTGGGCCAGCAGAAACCGAGGCGCCAGGCCATAAAAAAAAAGTTCACGGTGTTGACCGAGTGATTCAGCGCAACAGGTACGAAACAGGTACAGGTAGGAAAGAGAATTTCGACGAGAGAGAAGAAGATGGGGCGGCTGACCACCGGTCGTTCACTACAGGGGTAGTTTTGCAAATGGATACCGATGAGCAGAAGACATTTTCTATTTGTTTTACTCTCCCTCCCTCCCTCCCTCCTCACCTGCCTCCCTGCCCTTTCGCTCTTTCCGCCGATGCCACGACCGATAAGAAACCCATAGAAAAATAGCGGTTTATTGTGGTTCTCGTCCGAACTGGTTGTGGTACCCGTAGCCGAGTGGTGTCTAGTGACCCGAACCGGGTAGTGTGTGGTAATTTTCCTTTTGTTTTAATTATAAAAAATGTAAATCAATTTCGCCAAAGAGTGAGCGATCAGTAAGGCGAGGAGAAACATATCCTTTAAAGATTATTATCATTTATTAAGGCGTTTCTATTGTTTTCGTGTCGTTCGGAAATGTGCGAACTATTTAGATCAAAACGGGTTTTTTGACTTATTCAACTTGCCTCTTTTCTTATTCTCCACTCGTTTAGATTTATGAGAGATTTTATATTTCCTAGGTCGGAACTAGTCTGGACCCGAGTCGCACGCTTCCAACGTCCCACAACTCCCCAAAAACAAGTTCATCCGGGAGCAATTGCAATTGTTACATTTTTTTTTTTTTACACACTTTATGCATTTTACAACTGCCCTCGCTTCCATTTCGTTGAGATTTATTAGTGTGAGATTTATTGGTTCCTTTCATGGTGTCATCGCCTGACCATAAGTGGAAGGAAAGCTTCTGCACTTAATAACCATCGCGAGGAAATTGTGATAGGAATGAAGTTAACATTTGGCGTGAACATAATTCACTCTACCATTACTTGTGTCACCCTATTTTTTTGTATTTTAATTATTGTTTGTAAATGATTCACGTACACTTTAATAAAAATTATTAACTTGTCACGTAGTCTAGAAGTCACTCGATCAATTAGTTCACCGTATACTTTATAATACAGAATAACATTGAGTGATCAAGTATTAATACGTAAAAGCAGATACGTACAAATATATTGTACAACTATAAGTTGTAATTACATAAATATGTTGCACAAAATATTTAATAATTGTACAAAAATTTTTAGTTTAGTACAAAAGTCTTTAATATATGTTGTTATGTAGAAATTATATTATTGCATATAAATAACTCCCAAAAACCTACTCACCTAAAAATTAATTTTTTTACATTCGTTAAATTGAAAAAGTGTAACCTGGGACCATTGATATCGATGAAAATTATAAAACACAAAATTTTTTAACCGTACATAAATGTGCTATGAAAGGTGCAATTATTAATTTCAAAGATTAAGCGACAGTTAATTTGTCTTAAATGAAATACACGTGGATTTTTAGAAGATTACGATAGCGTGACGTCACTACGTAAGATTAATGATAAGTTTGGAAATTTTACATGAAGGAAACAAATATTTTGAAGTCTCCACAAAAGGTCTGGCAAGAATAAGTTCACAAATTGAATTAATATATGTAATAGTATGACGATTCGATATTAATTACTGTCGATTTTGAAAATATTGTAAACTTCACAGGCAACTGAAATGAATCAGTGAAGTTATCAGTTGAAGTGTTTACTGTAAGTAATTTCGCTTGCACGCTTAATATTAATAATAGTATAACGTATAAATATAATATTGTGCTCTTTCATAACATAAATACTAAAAATCCACATTTGTGCATTCAACTCGGGGGCACGAAAGTCTCGTTGAGCTGTAGTTGGGAGCTCAAATTACCTCTTGATGTGTCTGCACTTTTACGATACACGTGGATGAGAGTAACGGGCAAAAAAAAGTAGTAATAATATACAGAAAAAAGTACGTACGAGGTATTTTAAAAAGGTCGAACTTGTGAATAGGAAATGAAATGAAATTATTTGTGTTTACACTACCGGCGCAATTTTAATTTTGTGTTTAATTGCCGGTTACCGTTTGACCGTTCGATTATGTGAGAAAGTACTCACACGTGGTGGTACCTGCGTTCCGAAAATAAGTTCCATTAAATTCCGCGTACTGGAAATGAAACGTTAAGTAATCAACGTTGGTAGCCAGCGAAATGAAAAAGGTAAAAGAAACTAGGCGGACATCCTTTCAATCATTCTCATTTCCAAATTTACTGGGCCTTGGCAAAAACGTGGGGCACCTCACACCCGGTCCGGGCCTTATCGGCGACGATCGTTTGCTTTCCATTTGCTTCCGCCGAGTGCCGGCACTTTGCCCCAGCAAATCAAAGGTAAAAAAACACAGAGAGAGAGAGAGAGAGAGAGAGAGAGACGTTACCTTTGAATGGCGTAGGACTTTGAGGGCGTTGACGGGTCCTTACTTCGCTGTTAATCCAATTTAGAAAGTCCAGAGTGGAATTCATTTTTCTTTTTCTTTTCCTTCCACCACTTTGAAGCGATTCATTCAATTAGAATAAAAATCCAACCAGAAATGATTGATTAAAAATGATGATTAAATGAATTTTTGCTGGGGCGAAGCGAGCAAATTAAACAAACCGGAAATTAATTTAAGATTTCTCAAGTGCGCGCCCGCAAATTCTGTCGACGAGGACGTCCCGTTCCCGAGGTGAAAGAAAGAAAGCAGGAGCAAAAGACGGAGCCTCCTCGGAGGAACTTGGTTTTTGGTCAGGCCTTTCCACTCTGGACTAAGGTTAGTGCACAGTCAAAACTAACAGAATAGTTAATAAATAGTAACAGTAACGTACATAAAAATAAATTATTAAAAATAGAATCGTTAACCCTGGTCAATAAAAAAAATGTCAACCATCTTACACATTTATTATATACGAATTCGTAACCATTCCTCCCATTCTGAGAATCATTTTATTAATTTATGTAATTTGATGTCTACTAATTATTGGAAATAAAATGAATGAAATTCTTATAAATAGAAATAATTTGATCGATACGTAGGAACTTCGTGCAGTACAATTGGAGAACGATTTTCTCCTGTGTAATAATTTCATACTCAGGTTTAAGATTTAAAAACTGAAAAGTTTCATAAATTAAATAATAATAAATAATAAACGCTCTATGTATCAATAGCTCTGGTAAAATGATTCCATACAGCCTAATCAGTGGTCGTAATCAACTCTAGAAAGTAGTAGGTCAACGTGGAAAGAACACCAAGGAAATAGCCAAGTTTTCGCCGGTCATCAGTCGAAATTCTCAGTGGTGTTGCGAGACGTAAAAGTTGCAAAAGAGATCGATGACGCAGGTGTGTGAGAACTTCATTTTGCTTGGGCAACACGGGGACTGACCCGAACAATGGGTACCTCCGACGCGGGTACCTCGAAAAAAAAAATGGTGGCGCAACCGATGCGACCGAGAAACTATTTACGGCGGCAACTAATTAAACTGTCTATAACGCGGCAAACAGAATTTATCGGCTGTAATCTTTTTATGTACGGGTGATAACGCCAATTACACCTGAGAAAATTTTCATCCTTCGACGTATGTGCGGAACTCACCAAGGTCGTAAATCTACCCGTGAAGTCCAGTGAGTGATGTCACCACGGGGGTTACTCGTCACGGGTTCATGGGAAAAAGAGAGGAGTTTCCCATCGATCGACAGGTCGACTCGTATTTCATCGAGGTGTTACGAGGGCAAAGAAAGAAATCGGAGTGGTAAATGTTAAGGTACAACCACCTTGGACCGCGTCTCCTCTGATTAATGCCAACTTAACGATATTGCTAATTAAATACATAAAAAAAAACAGACAGGTAATGGTTTTGTACTCAGGTGTCACACTTATTTTGTAACTTTTTTTTACTCAACGGTCGGTTTACCATTTCGTCTAGAATTAGACGGCCGGAGCCTACCCCGACCAGTTTGAGTTGTCGGACTTTGTCAACGGTGAACGGACCTATTTGGGAGGAAATAGACAAAAATAGGGCGAACTAGGAGTATAGAGCAAGACAGAAGGGAGTACTTGGCAGCAGACCGAACGACTCTTTTACCGTTTTTCCTCCGAGTCGGACTGCTGTTGGTTGTAGTTGTTTTGGTTTGGGCTGCGTTTGTTTTACCTTTAGTATTCGTAGCACCACTACAATCAGGCAGATTACTGTTGATTTCTCACTGCTTTTAGTCTTAGCAACTACTTCAGTAATGTAACTTTTACTGCGAGTTTTATGATCTTTGGTAGTGTCGTTCCTTTTAGGTACCAAATGTGACGCCACCAAGACAACACTTTAGGAATGTTTTGGGTTTAAGAGTAGGTCAAACGTCCACGCAGGAAGCCGAACAGAAGCGTCTGAAGGAACGGCATTGACCCAGAAACATCCCCAACTCGACTAGTCACACGGTGGGTTCAAGCAGAAGACGAAGCAGAAGAAGAAGAAGCATTTGAAAAAAAAAGGTTGAAGGGATTTCCCTGATCACGTCTGAATGGTCTGTTTGAAAATCAGTTATCGGATGTTTTATACGTTTGGGGATGAAGTTGAGTTCTTAGGGACTCCACAGGTGGTTCGTCTCGGACAATTCACATACTCCATCGGTTTCTAACCTTTTTTATTGCCTTTTTAAATTCTTATTCTTGTTAGTCGTTTCACCCCAGGGTTTTCCTACTCCCACCCTCCGTTTTGACCCTACGATTCCTCTACAATTTCAATTCTTTTTCAATGGGACGCGATTCTTTTCGGGTCATCGATTTCAACCTGTCCTCTCGAGTGTTTCTCTCCTTCTCGGGTTTTCCACCGGAATTCTGCGACACGGACACATACACACACACACACAAACACCCTACCCCCGCCACTCGGCGTGAGAAAATGACGAGTACTCCTGTCTACCGTTCAATTCAGGTCCTTTCATCAATGAAGTAAATCCTGGTCGACAAAAATGTTTGTCTCCTTCCACGAGGACTCCTCGGCAGCTTTGTTTTGCGGGTTTTGTCTTGTTTTCGTTTCTTGTCCTCCACCCCCAGGGTCTGGGACCTCGTTCAAAATGTCATTCTACTCGTCTGTTTTTGAATTGCGTAAGGTGAGTGACACCTGTGTGGTAGAAGGTCGTCGTGTGGTACCCCGTGCGAACTGAGACCCAAGTCATTCATACCCGTAACTCACAGGGGTGAAGACAGCAATTTGAGCGTTTCCGAATAATGAAAAACAACTTATTGATTTATTAATGTATTAATGACGTGTCAATAGAAACGTGCAGTTCGAATTATTTTAAGCAATTTTGAGTTTCGTAATTTTGACACGCTATAATAACATACTGTAAAATGTTGAGGTTGAGCACGGCCTTCGCGTATTACTGTCAAATTACATAAACTCAGAGTTAATAAGTCAGACAGAACGAAACATTATTTACAACCAGACAAAAGTACCTGAAGACAACAGGCAGCAAAGGTAACAATAAACTCAAAGAGTTCGTTCTGTTAATCCCATCAAAACTACTCTACCAGTTACCTTACTTGACACTAATAATTCTCTTTATTGGCACTATCAGTAACTAGTTACCGTTTTACTATTACAAGAGAGAGAAAAACTATTTAAAAATTAGGAACCAGTGTCGGTTAATGATTAATTATTAAACATAAATTTTAAATCTACATTAACTAATTCCACACAATTATCGATGAATCAGTTGTGCGACTAACACAACCCACTCGATAATCATCAATAATCCTTAATAATTAACAAGTCGATACGGCAACTTCATATTTTATTGACCGTACGATTTATGTGGGGGGTTTGTCGGGCCACAGGTGCAGGGCATGTGTACGGGATTAATAGATCAATTAAATCCATAACAAGAAGATCTTAAAAACAGTTAGATGTAACGTAACCTCCGGTAACAGGTGATACATAAAACAACTTTGCGTTGTCACATCAAAACGAAACTATTATTTCTAACTATTACTAATAAATTTAACGAAACGATTTTAGTTTTCAAATGGTAACTACTCTAGACTACTTTTCACCTGTACAGGTGTAGCCGCACGAGTACCTTGCGTTCAAACTCTTTCCATTTCGCTTCACCTTCGATCAACCCTATCGGCACTGATTGTGCATTTGTGTCTCACGGGGGCGGTCGAGGGTTGAACAGCGGCCGGGTAGTTTGGGCTTGATTAAAGCGTTTGTTCCTTTGATTTTCGCCATTCTTCCTTTCCGTCAATCAAACATTTAAATTCCACAACCGCAAAAGGAGAAAACGGATAGGAATTCCATAGGGGTGGCTTGTGAATGCAGAAATACTTGTCTGAAGCCTCCCTTCATCCCTCTGATTAGACTTTTTTTTTCTTTTTTTTCCGGTTTCATGTCGCATCCGGCATTTCCACTTGAAAACCACTTTCGACTGCAACCACTTTGCAATTTATCATTTTTTTTCTTTTCTTCTGCGTTGTCATTATGTCTCTTTCGAGCCTTCTCTCTCTCTCTCTGTGTCTACTTCTTCTTCTTTGTCTTTTTCAATAACATCAACTCGATGGGATCTCTACAAATTGGCTTTGGTTTGCCTGTTCTCCTGTTTGAATTTTTCAAGGTTTGATTCAATTGAAATTCAAAGCGACGTTTTCCTCCAGCCTTTTCTGTCCTTTTTCCTCAGAACCACGAGCATCTGATGGAAACTATCAGACCACTCTTAATGAAGTGTTTAATTGCCGGCGCTCGTAATGAGTCGTTCTTTTTTTTTTATTTTTTACTTCTGTAAGTGACATTGCGTTCGAAGTGGAGGGAAATACACAGGGGAGAACGTCAGTACTCTCTTTTATTACCGACGAATAAAGGGACGTGGTTGAACGAGTTGAAGGACGATGTATAAATTGGGAAAAGGAAATATTTATTAATGAGTCGCGATTTTAAGAGCAACAGAAAATGACAATGTCCCTTAAGGAAGGTTCATTCAAGCACAAAACCGATGTCAAATGACACTTTAATTAAGTTGAGGAGTGAAAGTCTGACGTACATAAGTCGTTACGCGAGAACGGATTATAATTTTGTCAATTTTTATGAGAGAAAATCACGTGTAAAATGAGTTCACGGATCACCTGCTCGTTATGCAAATGTCTTTCACCTTTTGATTGTGTCCGTGTCAGTCAGACGATTGTGTAACCTTTGGTTTGCTTTTTTTCAAATACCTGCAGGTCATCTGTAACGTATTGTGCTTCCTGTACCACGAATAATTGAGTGACCATTATTTTATTGAGGAGCACTTAAAGGTAACACCACAAAGCGGAGCAGATTTTTGTGATTGTTCGGAGCTAAACTTCTGATATTTCAGATTTTTTTAGTCGGACCTGTCTCATTCAGTATGTTACGTGGTCTCAAGTGGTATTTTGTAAACATTAGTTGTGTCTCATGTAAAGGAACATCTGCGAAGTGTGAGGTTTTCATAACCACCTCGGGCGTAATGTAACTTGTATCTTTAGTTCTCTATTGTAGTTTATCTTTAGTTAATAGTTTAGTAGAACACAAACCAGCCAGCTACGATGACTATTACAACAATAACCCTTAATTATTTTTTTTTTAATTTAAAGTCTTACTAACTCTTCAGTTGTACTAGAACAACACTCTCAAATGCCCCGTGGCTCGAAATAAACTGGGATTGTTTGGATTGATTTAAACTGGAAATCAACTTATTCACACTCGATGTGATTCGGGTGATAAAAAAAAACATTTCCAATTTAAATTTATTACTTTACCTAAGGAATGGATTTATTTATTTATTTATTTATTTATTTATTTACTCAATACGAAAATTAAATACATCTTCCCACTCGTCTAACCTTTCGCAGTTTCCTTCTGCCACTTTTGTCTCACTTTCTCCATCTCTCTCTCTCTAGTCTCTCATTAAAATTCTAAAAACATTCCGAATCAAAATGGTCCAGAAAATCGACGACGGCTAACACTTAAAAGAAGACATTATAGATAAAAATCACGGTTCGGAAAAATTACAGGGAGGCGTGGGGGTTTGAAAAGAAGCAGAAGATGAAGATTCGAAGAAGTCGAGGGGCCGTTAGGAGAGGAAGACTCCTTCGTTCGAGGAAACTTTATTTTAACCAAAAGAAAGAAGAAAAAAAAGGAGGAAAACAAAAGGAAAACTATACTTTTTTCCTAATTTATGAGGTAACTTTTAGAGTAAGTTTTATTATCTTTATGAACATTATGGAAGTTTCAGGAAAATGTGTTCGAAAAATCAAAAATTATTCATTCGAAAAAATGATGGCGTCGTACTTTGATAAATGGGAGCCGGTGGGAAAGAGCGGAGGCAGCGAATTCGGCAAGGAGAAATTCCCGTAAAAAGTTGAACGGACCGAGTCAGGAAAGTACAAAAAGAGCTTTTAAAGCAAATCGACATTTCATCAAGGTAGGTTTTATTGGTTATGAAAACATTCCGAGACGTGGTAAATAACTAGTAGTGCAGGTGGTAAGTAAATTTGTACTTCGTATATTAATAAAAACAAAAGTCTAAAAACTACAAACTACGACACGCTCAATCATCTCATTGAATATGTTTACTGCATTTATATATATTGGAATAATAACAATAGAATCTGATACTGAACTAACCAAATTTATATGTATTTATTTCTTCTCTTTCGTTATTTGTACTGTTCCAGCCTCAGGAGTTCGGACTACATGGGCGCTACACCAAACAGAAATAATACAAATTAATATTACAAAAGATACACAAGGGGTACGTGTTTTGCCACAGCTCTCGTAACGGTAGGAACGGTAACTTATCGAGTGGTGTGTACCACTTTCAGTGGGTATGGAAACGAAACAGTTGTCGATGTGCGAGAAACGTACAAATAAAACAAATAAATATTATAAAAATAATTTCTACTTCCCAAGAATAGACACAAACTTCCCCTGCGTTTTTACCTGAGAAGTAAAATAAGAAACCAGAAGAGGCAAGAAACGTACAATATACGTTTTTCTGTGTGTAAGCTTCTTCGGTTCATTAATAATTAATACAGTTACATTAAATAATTAGGTTCGATGCAAAGTCCTGCAAAGCTGCTCTATCCTTAGACTCAAATAAAACCATTTAAATAACTCCAGTACACCCCCGAACCATTTAAGTGTGGTGAGTAAGAGTTGAAGCGTCGACCATCGATGGATTCCATTAAAACATCACAGTTTTAATAATTATCTGGAAGCTCGAGGGCACCGTGACGGTTGTCCGATTCGTTTTGAATACACATAAACGTGAGAAACTTATGTACCCGTACTTACACCTGACGTTTTGAAAATTTTCTTTCATTTTCATAGGAAAACACCTCCCGATGAACTCCCATTGAAAAATGATAGCCTTCGGGGCGGTCGAAACGTTATAATTATAAACGTATTAAGGGAATATTTATATTTGCCCTAATTATACATGGCAAATTGTGTCTGGGCTTATGGCTGATCAATCAAATTCATTCGAGGGGAACACAAAGGCCGAACGAACCGGACACAAAACACAAGTCCGTCCGTTTCATTTTTATTTATACGGCGCACTAAAAATACCCAACGTATCCGCCTGCAATTAAACTTTTAATAAATACAATAAAAAAAAGAAGAAGAAAAAGAAGGCGACCGCGTTCGTTACACGAAAATGAAGGAAAATTTCTAAGACACGAACTTGAACTTAACGTAGGTTTGATGCCTGGCTAATTAAGTCCTGGCTGGCAAACGTAAACCTGTCAACCTTAATATCAAATTCCGTAAAAGGTTTTTTTTTTCCCCTTTAAAATGTAATTAAATCTTTACATATAGATTTTTAGTACTGACATCTTCCGCTCATTGTTTCTAACGCCACGACTCCCCGTATCCGGTTTAATTAAGTCCTTTTAGACGGTCAAAATGGCGATGGCGATTCTTATCGTCTCTCGGTTCGAATACACAAATGGTTCTCAATTATTGGAAAAAGGTCCCACGAGATGTTTCGATTTGAACAAAGGCCGTAATTAATAGTGAAGTGATTTGACCGAGAGGGCTGTGGGAGGGGGAACTGGAGGAGGTGAGTAGAAGTACCGGAATGGAAACGCACCTGGAAGAAAAACCTGAGTCCTACCCTAGGAATTCGCCAAAACTCGGGTACCTGGACTCGAACCCCTCATGAAATCTTTCAATTGAGGAAGTGAAACGAGAGGGAAGATCAATCAGATTGGTCCTCCCGGCGACGTCTGATCTGATCTGATCTACTCACCGTCGGATGCTGACTCGAACTCGAATTTCTCCGATCGAACTTGTTCATTTCTTGTATCATTCCGTAATTACAAAGTTCTTCTCCGGTGAGAGATCTTTCTCTCCCGCATTTCATTAAACCGATCCGACGATCCGTTTGATCCTCTGTCAGATCGAGGTGTCACTCGAGACTGATTGCACATCACGGAAATGTGTTCAATCAGTTTTCATCGGTCCCCCAAAAGTTTCCCAACCAGTTCGGTTCCACCGTCGAAATTAAGGCGATTTCAGACGTCTCCCATTCTCAAAATTAAATTTCTTTTTTGTGATTTTGTCATTTGACTTGTGACTGACTCGGATTTAGCAAGTCTTTAGAGCCGATGACGTTTCATTCGACGATTTGCATGAATTAAACTCTTTAATTAATTTACGATGTCTAGGACTTTCTCAGGTACGGGTTCGTTCGGTAACCCGCCTGGCCTCTTGTTGACAACTAAAAACAACAAGAAAAAACAACAACTCCTAATTTGTTGTATAAAAATGCCGCAAATGCTACCCAAACGACCAGAATAAAGGTGGTTGGTTCGAATGGATGGAATGGTAACAAGAACAGGCATTTTACAAGATGAGGTCAGAAGTACCGGGTACCCACACTTATGTGAAAAGGTTTTATTAAATACCAGATGTGAAGTACTTGTTCCAAATATCTCTCACACAAAATACATCTGTATTTAATTTACCTGTGCTTATAACTTGAGGAGTTTGCTAAAATAAAATCACTACCACACATTTTTATATTCTAAACATCATAAAGTACTAATGACTGTGTACACTACATATACTACAATCAATGACAACATACTTAAGAAAGGACAGGACAATGCTTTATAAAAATAATTAACATTTGACTAATTGTTATTAATAAATATTATTTCACTCTTTTCCCTGGTTAAGTAGAGGCATCAACAAAAGCGTTACCATTTAATATACTTGCTCTACGCCATTTCATAATTTTTTTATCTTATTTAACATATACACGTACGTTTGACATATTTTACATGCTTTTAGTATTTGTTTTGGTAGGACCTCCCTCGTGGAACAACCCCGTACTTTTTCAATCACGTCGCGAACCCCAAAGTAATCCTCCTAACCAGGAGCCTAGGAAACAATGAAAACACGATTCAACAACACAAATTAAAATTGGTATGACCACGTGTGCGAACGGTAAAATTGCAAACACAATGAGACGTCTACTTCACCAAAAGAAAAATACAATGTGACGCCTGTTAGCCAAAGTTTTTCTGAATGTTTAATTCGGTTGTATGTTCTCATGCGATTAACATCGGTCAGAAAAGTATTAGGGTCGAAGGGAAGTAACAGTCGGAGCATGAAGAAGTGAACACTCACACACACACACATACACCCGATAACAGTTACGCATTGCTGTAGACGTCACGTACCCGTTCAAATATTAAATAAACTTATTGACCACTTATTGAACTGAAACTCATGTAATTATTTGAGGTAACGCTGTCATTTGAATTTTTATAAGGTGAGTGAGAAACCTTTCACCAGAATGAGTTCCACCTGTCTGTACTGTTCTTTTCTGTGACGTCATCTCGACTAAAGACAAAGTAAAGTATAGGTAAAGTAAGTGGATTTTGTATTGTGAATAGAAATAGAATAATAGAATAATAGAAATTATGTAACAGACACACACACACACACACACGGCGCTTATTATTTAACTAATTCAATTATTACAACCGAAGTAGTCTGACGGGCCGGTTGGAATTTGTACTTCAATTTTTAACAAACAATTACTACAAACAAAAATAATTTATAAGAAATTGCAACTGAAGTGAAGAGTGGAGATTCTACCGTGTGACGAATACAAACGCAAAAGAGAAATGCTTTCCATTCCTTCAACGATACAGACCAGAGTTACTCGTACTAAAAGACCACAACATTCATTCCAAAAACATCAAAAACAATCAATCATTTCTCTTTTTTAATTTTGTAAAATTTTATTTGTGTACGTGCAACGGTTTATTTCAAAACTCAACATTGAAAAAACCGAATTAAGTTATTGATGGCGATAAATTTAGGAGTAATTAATTTATAATTAAATTACTCGAGTGTGAGGAATACAAATGTTGCAGGAACAAACAGTTTTCTATATATAAAAATTAACATTGGAACACCATCAGATCGCAACGGACTTGTTTCGGGGAAAAAAACCGAGTTTGATGTATCGGCAAGCGACTGGAACGTCAAAATAGTGATGTTTTGCTTGCATCGGAAATAAACACAGGCTCTGTGTGCGAATTTTGATTTTTTAAATAAAAGAACTTTCTAGTCGATGGAGTCCCTCAGTCAAATTAAGCAGAAAAAAGAGCATTAGAAAAACTTTAAAAATTAATTAGGAATACATAATGATATTTATTCTGACTACTCGTTTTATGTATTTTTTAAATTGAGTATTTTATTAATAGGGTCGGGGAGAGACGAAGGAGGATGGGGGGGGGGCGACGTTTAATTAGAACTAATTGAAGCGATTAGAAACTTTAGAAATCTATTTCTGTTAGAATAAACATCGATTTTCATTCGTTCCACCGCGTTGAATTAAAATCATTACGGGCGGGATAGGAAGGGACGTGGACGAGGGACGTTGGAGGGAAGTAGGGGAAGATACCTGGACTCAACCTGCACTAATGCACGCCTCGACTACCTGAAAGCGGTCAGGTCTCAGGTTCAGGCCTCGCACCTTGACGATTGGCCATTTTCTTAAATGGAGCACTCGGCTGGGGCACTCGTCTGACTTATGCATTTTATTTGTTTTGTGTTTTTCGTCTGCTACTGCACTTGTCTCTCCCGCCGAAGTCCGATCACTACAACCGGACCAATTGTAGAGGGGATTTGTTCAATCGTAGTGATTTATAACTTTGTTACCTCGCCCGAAATCCGATGGAATTACCCCTAAATTACCGCTACCGAACTTTGACACGGCGTAATTTAATTTGGGTTAATTGCAAGTTTCACTTTTTAACGAAATTAGATAATTTTACTTTTAAAGTGTACAATTTAGTGATGTGGCGGTTGTCTATTTGTTACAACCGTGCGATTCGCGACGATTGGCACCTACGAAGTTGGAGTCGGAGGAGACACACTTGGCCAACTAGGTTGGAATGTTTACGAGTTTCACAACATCACACTACAATCTCACAGTTTTTTACATTTCAATTCGAATAATCGTAAATTTTGCAGCGTAAAAATTCCACTTACTAACAATACCATTTCACTACGCAGCCTGAAATTGAAAGTCGTGAAAAATTCACATCACAACGTCAACGATACTGCTCGAGCCTAACCTGGTCAGTAAAAATTACAGCGGGACACTACAATGTAAAAAGTTTCAACTTTAAACTGCTTATGACCGTTCAATTTCTAATGTCTCATTACATTAAATTATAAAACGTTGGATGCTGTACAACTACAAAGTAGTGCTTTAAGGCATTACAACTTGTGTACGCAGCACAAGGACACGTACAGGACGCTACACATATCTAGTAGTGATAGTAGTGAACAGTAGCAGGATAGTAAATATCTTTACAACTCTACACGTTTTTTCTGATTACTTCCTCGACGGCAAGGTACCTCTCCAGGTGTACTCAGAGCCGTCCTGTCGGTTGAGTCGCAGAGGTGGACGACAGTGGAGAATTCGCACACGACGTGGCACATTCAAACTAATTTTCTCCTTCCACTTCCGCTCGAGCTTTTCACCAAGTCGGTTCTTCACTTTTCGCAACACTCCCGGTCTTCTCCGTCCTGTCGTTTCTTTTATTTAAGCTTAGTTATGACTATTCAAAAAAAAAAAAATTCTTTTTTTTTACGATAGCGCCCTAAATTACATTTTCCATTCTTTTCTTCCAGTCCACGGCGAAATGAAATTCTTCTTTTCTGGATGATTTTTAATTTTTCATTCATTTATTTTACTTTATTGCTAGTTTATTATCACTTTCCGCTCTCTTTTCTTCTTATCAAGTAAATAAATAAGGGCCCCGGTCTCAGGCCCTCACCTTTTTTCTCCCGTGTCAAAGGAAAAATTACGCTGCATGGACCGAAATCTCTTCACATCCTCCTTACACACTCTCTCTCTCTCTCTCTCTCACATTCTCTTCTCTCTTTCCTCCAGACGAAACGGTTCGTTTAAATTCATATTTCATAACAAATTGTATTATTTCCAACAAAAAAAAATTGTTTCGGGACGAATATGTATACATAAAAGCGTAATGAGCTTCTTTCGAAGGAGTAAAAGGGAAAATCTGGAAGTGCTCTGGTGGATGTGCTACAAGGTAGATACCTGGATTTTCTTTACCTTCTTTTCCTGAAGTAGACTAATCAAGAGAGAGAGAGAGAGAATTGCTGTGTGAGTACCCTTGCGAAATGTCTAATTTTACATATCAGATTATGGTATCTGTCTCTTACATACGACTTCAAAATGTCGTTTGCACTACAAACGGACTTTAGTTACCGACCCAGGTCAGTTTTGATATTCGTAGAACATTCCACCGACTAGAAATCAGCACTGAATGGCCGATGGCAGCAACAACAACTCAGACTATTTGACCCCGGGTGCAAGGATTTGTCACTATCGCTCACGCACATCTAACCACGGTAATTGGCAATTCGTCAACGATCAAAGATCTCATTGTGATTTACGCATGGAATTCCTCA